>OY037007.1:53935216-56867284 GCA_955831195.1 Pilophorus perplexus | reverse complement strand
TTATCTAGAGTGAGAAGAAAACATTCCCAGCTCGGAGCAAACCGGAGCTTTTTTTTTGTAGCTCTGCCGATTCCCAATGTGCACGGAAAACTCGTGACTTATCCCCCTGAAACGGGTTAAAAAAAATTTCCCCCAAGTTTGGCGGCTTCGTTGCACAGAACATCCATCCTAGAACATGAAGAAAAGTTGCATATCCCCCACCCTCTTGTCCAGTTACATAACCCTCATCGACAAGAGTTCGAATTCACACTTTTTTATTTTATTTTTACTTTGAGCCCGAATTTACGTTTTAAAACTTGATTTTCGGGAAAAATCCCTGCTGAATCTTGATTCTGTGGCTAATAATATTATAATCATATTATTATACTGTGAGAATGATGAGCCAGATAATAGAAATCATGATTATGATGCTGCAGCATGTTCGGAAAAGGGGGTTTTTGCCGCTCTAGACTAGAGCCTCTAGTTCCACTGTGCGATGGTGCTTTGGATAAACCTATCTTCTATAGAAACCTTTTCCAGCCTGTTTTCTGTAAAAAAAAAAATAATAATAATAATAGGTAATAATAATAATAATAAAAATAAATAAACGGTCTCATTTTACTGGACTTATCATTGCACTGGATTATCGTTGCATTCTCATCACGCCGAAAGCAGTAACTGCAACTGTTGCAGTAACTGCAACTGCTGTGCCCCCTGACCACAATACAAACAAAGTGGTGAAGCAGCTTAAAAATTGCACAAGGCAACCCGAAACAAGACGCGGAATAATAATATTATCATGATATTATCATAATATTATTATGATAATTGGTTTATTATTCATCTCCACCTAATCTCAACGGGGGTCGAAAATTCTGATCGGCCGCAAAATGTGAGATTATTCGTTTCAAGAGGTCTAGATTCCAAAAACGAAATGTCCAACCGCCGTACGCCGTTTTGGGCAGTAGGAATTTTTTTTAAATCAGAAATTTTGAAAATACTCGGTTTACCATCTAGTTGTGCCCGCAAGGTTTTCAGCCCGATCGCCCCAACCCGTGGGGCTCTGTGGGGCTAAAAATGGGCTAAGGGGTGGGGGTCTGCGAAGGTTTCGGCTATGGGGTCGAGTTAGGAGTCGGTTTCAAAGTATTTTTGGACGTAGAATCCATTTTTGGGGGTCCCAGAACGATCCGATCCCGAACTGTGGGGATCTAAAGGGCTTTCATGGGGTTACAAATGAGGGTTTTGAAGGATCCCAGGAGGTCAAATATTTTCCTTGTAATTTTGGACGTAAAATTAAGAATAAATATAATCCATTTTTCGAGGTCCGAACAACGTAGTTTTTTTTTTTTTTTTTCAAAATTATTTTTATTGTCAGGTCTTACTTAGTAGGTAACCTTTATTAGAGAATAATAAACCCTTGCGTAAAATTTGCAGCGTTTCAAAAAAAGAAAAAAAAGAAAAGATTCTTATCATTTTTTTTACACAGCCGTCGAACATGTACAGGACGAAGGCTTACTGCTCAGGGAATTAGGCCTTTTGAGCCTCGAATGTCATGTAATATCAGGTATCCGCAACTGTCTAATCTTCAAGCCAGATAACATTTCCGAAGGCCGACGGACAGGTAACGCGGGTTTGAGTGGGTGGATGATTTATTTGTGTCTGCGGCTGCAGCCTGTCTGTTCCTGTTTTGCCTTTTTCCTCTCACCTAATAACGACCTATAACGACTTCCACGCGCTCCAATTACCCACTTTATAAAACTGCCAAACTGAGAAATTTGTTCCCGAACTTGGAATGAGGCCTAAGTACGCACCGAATCAACTGAACAATAGATTGTTCAGACAGACCTGTCTTTCTCACTCTAACCAACATTTATGTAGATTTATAAATTTAATTTTAAGTCAGAGTTGTCACATAGGTCTGTTCTAGAAGGTCCGCGAAAATAATGTCAGTGTTATATTCAGAAAGAATCCGTGAAAATAATGTCCGTGCTCTATTCGGAAAGTCCTCGAAAATAATGTCAGTGATATAGGGGAAAGATCCTCTCTTTATTATTTTCGCGAGGGTCTTCACCAAGCAAATTACTCCTTATAAGGAGTAAATGTATCTGTGTTCTTCCGTACATGGGGAACAACATACTGTTTCATATTTTAATTACGATCACGAATATATTTTCAGTTTCCGCGTTCCTCATAGCTCTGTTTGTAAAATGTCACTAAGCTCGTGCATTGTCCTGCGGCGTCACGATAAGTCGTTAGAAGGTTTGGCTTCGTATCACAATATCGCTTTGCTTGAGATTGGTACTTATGGTGTATTTGTCGCATTTGGGAACGGTTTCGTAAGATTAAATAATGAGAAACGTGATGATGGGGAGCCCACGCACTGAGTTCGGGAACGCTCTCCTTTTGTTTGGGGCTTGTGTTTCACTTCGGCTTCATAGAAATATTTCATGGTTATCCCACACGGGATAATTTAATGGTTATGTTCACGTAGTGCGGACAATACACAATAAGGAAACTTTGTGGAAACTTTGCTTGAATTATGTCTAGTTTCCACTATTATTGAAAGATGAATAGGTAACACATTCCAGGGTTACCAGGGGGGGGGGGGGAATCACTAATGAAAGACTTGAAGGAGGACAAAACATCCAAACAGAAAACGAATTTTTTCAAGATTAAACAAAAATCATAATATAATAATATTATATTATTATATTATATTATATTATATTATATTATTATATATATTATTATAATAATATTATATTATATATTATATAATAATAATAATATTAATAATAATATAAAATTATTATACAACTTCAACTTTATTCAAAGATGCAATAAATTATAGCACTTATCAAAAATACAAGTAACTAGGTATCTTTTTTGTACGGGTATGGCTGGTGGTGGGTAGGCAATAGAAGAGACAGCAAAATTGGTTGGTAGGTAGTAGAGTAGCGGTAGGTAGCTTTTTTAGCTGGTAGCTTAGGTTTTTCTTTTTAGTCCAAACATTTTCGGACCAAAAAGAAAAACCTAAGCTCAATTAATTAATTGAGGACATTTCAGTTTAATGGAGGACGCAGTCGTAAATGGATGACATGTCCTCTCAAAGGATACCATCTGGTAACCCTACACATTCCACAGGTCCTAGCGTAACACTTGTTATGATCCATAAGCGTTATTTTCTAATATATCCAAGTTTGAATAATATATTGATCTACTCTCATTATCCATCAGATTTTTCCGGGATCCGCTGCAAACTGTGCAGGCCGGACTCGTGGGATTACCTAGGTACCTATGTTTGATCATCAATATTAAATTTGGATTTCCATACATCGATTCTGCTTGCAAAGTTACACCGAAAACGGCACCTCACTCGACTCTGGGACTCTGGAAACCAACTATTTTACAAAAGTTTTAGGTTAATAAAGCATCCTACTACTAAAACGCTGTAAATTTTGGGTTATTTTATACAGAATAAATTGTGCAAAAATTTGAATTTGTCAACAACCACTTGAAAAAAAAAAGAAAGACTACCTGTAGAGTGTATGACAAATACCTACGTGGCCCCAAAAAATTGAGTCTACGTCCAAATTTAGGTACTTCGGAAGCGATACCTCAATTTTGTTCATAACCCCCATCTGTAGCCCCATAGAGCCTCACGCGGTTGGGAGATCAGACTGAAAATCTCGCGGTCACAACTAGAAGGAGAACCGTGTACATTATGTACGGGTACAGCCCAAAATGATGTAGACAGCGTTCGGACATTTTACTTTTAGAATCATCACATCACGAAACATACCTTTTTCGAGTTCTTTGCTTACACATTAGGTTGGTAGGTATTGTAATAAATATAAACGAGAACAAATTGTTTTTTTTTTAGTTTGACTCTTCATTTTATTCATTCTGGTTTATTATTCTTGAAATAATACACCTATGTATTCGCGACGGGGGTCGAAAGTTTTGATCGGCCTGAAAATTAGACGTAGGTACGTTTCATGACGAGAAGATACCTAACAAAAATCAAATGTATATGGGTATACCCATCCATCATCTGAGTAGTTTCGGGGTGTAGGATTTTTTTTTAATGATAAGTTTTTCTCAAAATTTAATTTTGACGAAATACTCGGTTCGAACCCCCCAATTTCACCGAGGGATCCGTCAGGCTTAAGAGCTTTCGAAGGATGTCAAGAGGTCAAGAGGTCTTTTTCCTACTGATTTTGAACGCACAATCCACTTTTCGGGGTCCCACATCCCTCCAAACATTGTACAGGAAAATTTCTTTCTTTTTTTTTCTAATTCAAGAAGAAATACACTGCCAAGGCAATGGCACATGAGCTTCCTCGTGCCAAGTTCAAAATGAACGTAACAACTGTAACAAGAAAATTACGGTCGCTCATGCGCAGGGAGTACCACTGATTCAATCATGATGAAACTGATAGGGAACCATCTAGGGCTATACCCACACAATTCCTGAAAATTTGATTGAAATCCGATCAAAATTGCAGGAGTTATGGCTGTGGCAAGGAAATTACGTTCGCGCATGCGCTGAGCGTACCGCTGATTCAATCGTGATGAAACTGACAAGGTACCATCTAGAGTTATACGCACACAATTCCTGAAAATTTGATTGAAATCCGATCAAAATTGAGAAAGTTATGCCTGTTTCAAGAATTTCACGTTAGCGCATGCGCAGAGCGTACCGCTGATTCAATTGTGATGAAATTCGCATGGGACCTCAAGGAGCCTTATCCGCATAATCCCTCAAAATGTGAGCTAAATTCATTCAAAATTGTGGAAATTATGGCTGTAACAAGGAAATGCGGACAGACCGACAGACCGACAGACCCACAGACCCACAGACCCACAGACCGACAGACACGGAACCAAATTTGTTCAGTAGGCTATGAAACGCAAAATGCGAGTGGAAATTTTGAATTCGGACAACAAAAATTTTTTTCCTCCCGAAAGTGAACACAAGGCTTCCGCTGCTTCGCAGACTCGGAAGCAAAATGACGTAGAGTTAACTAACTCTTGTGTAAAATTTGCAGTGTTTTTAGTATCCGTCAACTCTCAATAATTGAGAGTTGACGGATACTAAAATTATGGAATTATTCCTTTCACTATACGCCGAAGGGGCATATTGTCACTTAAGTTCCGACACCACGAAATTGACTTTTCACATCATTGCAGGAGAGACAAAAAAACTGTTTTATTTTTATTGTAGGTACGTCAATTTTCTAACTTTCGTCATATTGTTACCATGGCAACCCTATAGAGTGCACTCTATAGGGTCCCAGAAACACGTGCGACTCGATACGACTTGTGGAATCGTGAAAATTCACGGAAATTTGTTAATTAGGTGGTGTTGGTGTTTGAATTAGTAAATTACGTGGTGTTGGTTATTCATTGAGATTTTTAATTTAGTGTTATGGCTAGTGATTAAAATAACCATTTTGTTTGAAAATTGCTTGGAAAACGACACTTCATTCGACATCCTTCAAAAGCTTCATTTGTAACACCATAGATCCCGAAGGTGGCGTATGGTTCCGGGACACCCAAAAATGGATTCAATGTCCAAAAATACTTCGAAAACGACACACCGTAACCGAAACCCTTTAAAACCCCCCGTCTCTCCCATAGACCGTTTTTAGTCCCGCAGAGCCCCACGGGGTTGCAGCGATCGGTCTGAAAAGGTCTGAAAGGCTCAAATACATGGCAAACCGAGTGCTGTGAGATTTTTTTTTTTTTTTTTGAAAGTTCCAACTATCTACCAAAGTCGGGGCACAAACAATTTGAGGCCGGTCAAACTTCTCGCCTCTTGTCCCGAATACATAGGTGAACATTCCAAAGAATAATAAACCAAAAGTAATAACCTCTGGATGTTGATACTGCCTGCATAGTTTTACGTTGTTGACATACCAGAAGATACTATGCTGAGCGATGCTGAAAACTACCAAAGTGGAATTATCGTCAGTTATTGACTTATTGACTTTTGCTTGGCCATTCATTGTTTTGTGTTTTTCTGTCATTCCCATTATTAGAGTTAATATAATTAAAATTTAATTATATTAACTGTATATTATATTAACTGTATATAGCGTCGATTACAAATTTTGTAATCGGCGCTATAACCAGTCAGCGTCTGTATGTTCTAACTTATGACCTTTGCTCTGTCAATTTTGGCTTTGGAAAATAAAAAATTCTTGTTTCTTGATTCTAAGTGAAAAAAAAAAAAAAAAAAAATTCTTCAAAATTACAATTTCTCCACTTCCTTAGTAGGTACACTCCTGCAAACCAAAATTCAAGCTGATCGTCAGCTACTGTTGCCTCGTCACCAGTGTATTCAATGATTTTTTATGTTATTTTAAAACCACCTTAGGATACAACGTTCAGCAAAGAGGACGAGTCCTTTAACCGATCTGCGAAGCAGGTATTTCAACAGTTAACCCTTTGTTGCATCGTGATGCCTGCAGGCATCATATTATATTTCACACTCCCAGAGCACTCTGTCGAGGTTTATCCCAATTATATTTCGTTTCCTATAGGCATCAACATGTGTCAAAGGGACTGGAAGGTTTTGAACGCTGTACTTTGCTCCCAAGGAGTACTAAACAAGTTAATGTTGACAAAACCTCTCAGATTTTTTTCATAGGAAAAGAAAAAATCATGCAATAAAGGGTTAATGTCAATTTTACATGTTTCCCAAACGCAGCTACCGGCGAACGCAATAATTATTAGGTACGTGGTGTTGGCCATTATGCCTTGGAAATTGAATGAGTTTTTCATTTTTTATTATAATAATATTACCTATATATTATACGACGCTTAATATTATAAATTATGACGATATAATAATATTAGGGTATATAAGAATTAATTCGATTATTAATTGAAACATGGTAACACCCACTGATCTATAAAAGTAACCTTGAAACGACAGAAATACTACCTAACTAGTTGAGCTTATACCCCCTTCCCCCTCCCCTACCTTCTTATTCTGGCGAAATAGTTGAAATTTGATTGTGGCCCTCATTTCCCTTTCAATCGTTATTCAAGGGAGTTGCGAATAGAAAAGATTTGGCAGGTCCGGAGCCGCACGAGCTGCCAACTTGAGCCATTCTCCTGGAAGGACATTCAAGGATTTAAAGGAGCGAAAAGGGCGCGTGCCGAAAATGTACCCGCCGAGCCGCTTGAGGCACCGCTCGGCCTCCGCAAGAAAGTGAGCGACCCCTCGAGAATAATGGGCGGGGGCGGAGGCGGGGGCCCTAACACTAACACCCTGAGGACCAGGAGGGGCCCCCTAGTGTAAGCCATGCGGGGGAAGGTGGGGGCCCCTTCGGGTTCCGCACAAGACTCAACGGTTGGAGTAGGTTAGTTGATACTAAGTCGAGTCGGTGGAATGGTTACTACAATCAACCAATGGTGACATAAAAGTGGGGTGTGATTTTTTTCCCTAGTTTGTGATTTAGTGAGAGCATAGACTACAATGAAGATTAAGGTAAAATCAACTTATATATCAATAAATCTAAGTCCTTACTAATTTATTATTTTATTCGCGCGGTAAGATGACATGCCGGCATCTACTCCTGAAAACGCCGACTACAAAACTTCCCCTTCCTCCGTTTGAGTGACACTCGTGCTAATTCGCATAAGACAAGCCTAAACTATTGTGACGAATAAAGCGAATTCGCACTACCATTGACAGGTTTCCGATTCTAAACCCTTAATGACCCACAATATAAAATACATGTAGCTCGTTGCCAGTCGTTGGTCATTTAAATCGCGATGCATTCTACAAAGATAGGGAACTTTTCGACATAATTTGAACTTGAATGGTCTTTTACTAAAAATTTTCTCCGCCTCTTTTGTAAAGACAAAGAACAACTTTTCAACTCTGTTACAATAATTGTAAAATTATATTTAATATTTAACCAGTCGTTCCAGTTGTGTTTGAAATCATCTCAATCTGTCGGTTCCTTAAATAATTTTGCTCAGGAAAATTTTAGACTGGAATTCTAGGGTATCTCTAGAGATAGTGAGAAAGTAAATAGTCATTTGCGTACACAGCACTTTCTCGCCATCTTCAGTGAGTATTAAATACCAATACTTATTGCACGGTTTCAAAAAACATTTTCTCGATTTACTTGAGTAGCATTGAGTGGCGTTTTGAAAAGCCAATCATTGACATTAAAAGGGAATGTTCCTCAAAATATTCTTAAAAAAAGAAATATGTATTTAATTGTTTTTAATGTGGGAAATGAGATTTATTATTGTATAGGTACTGTTTCTTCATAGTGAGTACCTTAAATTAAAGCTCATTTTTCATAAAGTTCACCTTTACCAAAAAACATCAATTTACGCTGAACTGTGTGTTAGTGGATATTGCCCATTTTTAACAGTTGATGTGCTAATTTGTGAATGGAAATATCATTACTACCCAATTATTGGGTTGAAACTATACAATGAAGCGGTGACAATTTTACTTTTGGTTTTATTATTCTTTCGTGTAGAGCAGAATTGTCAATGAAAAATCACTGGAAAATTAAACAAATAAGAAAACTAATTGTTTACCCGTGTGGTATGGCAAGTCAAGGGCAGGTCATTTTCAAAGTACTTGAAAATGCTGCCAATTTTACAGAAGGGTTTATTATTCTTTTCTATAAATAAATTGTGCAAAAAAATTATTGTATAACAATAACAAAACTTTTAAAAACATTTTAAATGTAAAGAAACCTACTTCATGATAGATCTACTTGCGGCTTCAAGTAAATAGATTAGGGACTCCTAAAAATAGATTCTGTGTATTAAAGCTCTTCCAAAACGACACCTAACTCGACCCCATATTCGAAAACCTTCAAAAAGCTCTCTCATAGCTTCTTTCTAGCCCCACAAGTTAGGGCCATTGGAGTGATAATCGGGCAGGCACCAGTTGATGGAGAATTCAGTATTTTGTCAAAATATCAGGGTTTTAGACTCATTCCTTCTCAAAACGGCAAGTACGGCGAACGTTACCTACATTTTAGAAAACTACTCATCGTGAAACAATTTTTTACCGCCTTCGCGGCGACAGTAACTGTCGTTAAATAATCAAACTGTTTGATTATTCTTAGGGCCGGTTTCACGAACCTCATGTCAAAGTTCAAGTTAGCTATTTTGAGGTTAGAGATTGACATAAAATCAGTTTGTTAACCGATGTTTATTACCAGGAAGTTAAACGTGAATTTTTTCGCTAACTCGTGGGTTAGCCTAACTCGAGGCGATGAAATCCTAAGCAGTTAAAATTCTCCTATTCTGTAGCCCGTAAAAAGCCCATAATATATTATATCGGTTTAACGTACAAAATAACTACGAAAACGACCCCTCACTCGACTCCTCAGGTGAATCCGTTTAAATGATAAAGTTCCGTGGTAAAATATAATATATTATATTATCGACTTATTAAGTCATATAATATATAATATATCATCATGATGATTGAGTGAAAATATCGTATCAATATCGGGCAGTTACCCGACCACAGGGTTGTGAATACTTTTTTTGGTTCTCCAGAAAAGTTGGTGAAGATTTGATAGGTACGACGTGGCTTTGAGATCCTCGTTATTTGGTCATTTGCATGAAGTAGTGAATTTCTTGGCGGGCGTGAATCGCTATGATAAGAATGATAAGAAACGAATCTAATCTTGGTTATCTATAACGCTAATTCATTAACATGAAAATCCAGAGGTTGAAGTTCAACTTTCTACGCGCCAGTTGTGGAGCTTTTTTCAACTAATGTCGATTTAAATCGAATGGGAATCTCGGTCGCGAACGTGAGAACATGTTTCTTGAAGAGTTGGCGAGGCGTGTTAAGGGCGTTAAGCTCATTTCAAGTACTCTGTAACCTGATCAGGAAGGTCGGAACCGGTGTGCATGTGGAGGTGTAGTGGGTGTAGCTAATGAATCGTGGATTACAACGGGAGACCAGCCAACAAACACGGTCGGTAAGAATTCTTTCTGGTTTTACGTGGGCTAGCCTAACGTCAACGAGGACTCGTATTAATCGTCTTGACGAATTTGATCGACTTTAAAAAGTCGATTTCGATCATACGATGAAGACGAAAACCCTAAAGCCATGTCGTTATACGTACAAGCAGCTCTGAACTTTCATCAGGATCTCGAAGTTATCTGTCTACTATGAGAAAACCTCTAACCTCGAGTGAAAATCAAGACCTGGGGAGCATCAGAAGAAACTGCTAAGACGCAAACGTGATAATAACTTCCTACCCGGACTTCACACGCCACGTAATATGCCTTCCCGAGTCACAGGGCCTTCTGGTTTTAGCTTCTAATCACGACTAAGCAGCCTTTGTTGAGAATCAGGATGTATGTCCGGTCCCTCCAAAGGAGAAGCAGATAAGTCGAAAATCAGCAGACGGTTCAGATAGTTTCATAAAAAAAAATTATAACTAGCGAAATAGTTGACTGTGAAAATTGAATTTCGTTTGGGGGTAAAATAGTTATTGGTAAGGTTAATGATGTTACATGTAGGACTGAACATTATCTTCACCGCTGGTCTCTTAAATCTGTTAATTGTAGGATGTAACTCAACCAGCAGAGGGATCATCCTCCCTAACGCACCTTTGCTAAACGCCCACTTATACCTAGGTACCAACTGGTTTTGAAAGCGGGAACACAATCTCGGCATATTTCACTTTATAGATCGATTTCTGGTGGCTCTGGAACAGTATCAATCGATTAGATCTAATCAAATCCTGCAATCTTCCGAACTCTCGGAACCGACACAACCATTCAGAAAAAGGCCAGGCTTGACCTCAACATCGGGTTGAACAGAAGGCGCGAGGGGCCCAAGCAAGTGAAGAATAACATCAAGTTTTGAATTTTGTTTTGTTCGGTTTTGCATTGTACTGGCTTTTTGCTGGGGGTGAACTGGCTTGAAGTCTAATCAACCTTTTTTCGCGACGGGGGTCAACAATTTTGACCGGCTTCAAAATTTGTCATTGTGGTTCCTTTTCAGGATGTGCACATGTACATGCACATTCCAAAAATCAAAGCCCGTCCGCCGTTCACGCCGTTTTGGGCAGTAGGATTTTTTTTTTTAATCCGACATTTTGGAGAAATATTCGGTTCTCAATCTAGTTATGCCAGCAAACTTTTCAGACCGATCGCATGGGGCTCATTGGGGCTGAAAAGGGGCTACGTTTTGGAAGGTTTTCCGCAATGGTGTCGAGTGGGGTGTCATTTTCAAAGTATTTTTAGACGTAGAATCCTTTTTTTGGGGTTCCCAGAACCATCCGATTTCACTGTGGGGAAGTAAGGGGCTACGAATGAGGCTTTTGAAGGATGACAGGAGGACAAAATTTAATTGGGTGCCGTTTTCCGAGTACCGGTAGGTAATTTTGGACGTAGAATCCATTTTTCTGAGTTCCACATGTGGCAAAACACTGCGTAGAGTGTTTTGGCATATGTGGAACAAATTGATGGTATAAATTGCGCCAAAATTGATTTTTTTAAATCAATTGAAAGAATCAATTTTTGCGCAATTTATAACAAAGAATAATAAAACTTGCGTAAAATTTGCAGCTTTTTTTTTGTTCTTTAACAAGAACAAGGAGCTGAATTTCTGACACTTTGGGGTAGTATGTTCCATGTAAAACATATACCTAAAACAATAAATAAATAGTAAGCTCAGATTCGACGAAAGAGATGACAACGCTAACAGTATACTTAGGGATACTCTGATTGACCGTTACAATCTACAGAATTGATCCATGTACTTACTTAAAATGACGTACCATGTTACTTCCTGTCATCTTGAAATGAATCCTTACTCACGACGAGCCTTACGAAATGTAGAGAGTGCCGTGTTCCGGTTCATGTTCTGCGCCCTGTGACGGACAGATGATAGCGAAGAGCCATTCCGTGAAGCAACGGCCTTTGAATGAATTATTTGACTCTCGTTAAACTTTGCATAACATACGACTTGTTCGGCACAGTTTTGAAACCGTTTCACTCCAGAAAATCTCCGAGAACGGTCCACCGCGGTATGTTTGTCAAGTGGGCCTCTTCCAAGTTGGAGCCAAACCGACTCGAAAACAATAGAGAAGTGACTGTAAAATGGGACTTCCCAAGGCCAAGAGAACTTGGAGTCATTCAGATAAATATTAGTTCAAACAAGAGGTTGTGCCTAACAGTTTCTCTCAAGTTGAATGATAGGTGTAGTCGGAAAGCTCTCGTGGGAACATTCTATAGGCGTGGGTCTCAAACCTTACCTCCAAGAAAAGACTTTACATTTAGTACCTCCAACTCTCGAAGCTAATTTTCACTCACACATTGCAAGATTTGCAATGCTGAGCACTGAATTACTTATCGCAACGCCACTGTTATCTGTGTGGCGTTGCGATATTTGGTTGAACAAAACAAAAAAACGCTGCAAATTTTTCACAAGGTTTTATTATTCAAAAAATGTTTTCACGAAAGTTGAAAAAAAAAAAAAATCGATGAAGTGTTTGAACAAATAAGATACCCCCGAAAATGGATTCTATACCTAAAATTACTCCGAAAACACCGTCTCATTCGACCTCCAGGCCAATGTCCGTCAAAAGCCCGATTTGTAACCCCATACATCCCCATGGTGTAGTCGGATAGATCTGAAACCTCCTTTATCGTCCAAAAGTACTTCGAAAATGACAACCCCACTCGAACCTCTACCCTAAATCCTTCAGATACCCCACCTGTTAACCCCTTCTTAGCCTCACAAAGCTCCACGGGCTGAAAACCTTAGGTATATGTATTTTCAAAATTTCAGACTAAAAAAAAAAGCCTACTTACTGCCTCAAGACATTATACTTTTGGAATCTAAACATCTTGAAAAATATAAGTAAGGACAAATGAGGCCGATCAAAATTGAGTGGTACAGGGGAAAAAACCATCGCAAAAAAAAAAAAAAAAACAATCGGTTCTTCATAATACACCAAAAGCGACTGTCCTTCGAAGTCGGGTTGACATTCAGACAGACTTGAAAATTAGCCATTGCGACTATCGTTTTGAGGGCTGACACTCTGTATTACAAGATCTGCATCACCTCAGTGGACTCAATAATTGAGTCCACTGAGGTGATGGACAATTATTGTCCATCCGTATTCACAACTGTCTTGTAGTGCTTGAGACGCGCTTGGGAAGTTCTTGCACGAGCTGATCGAACGATATTTCCATTCTTTCGACATTTTGTCGAAACCCGATCCCTACAAACCAAACCCCCAACAAAGCTGCCGTCCACACAGCCGAACATAAAAGCCATCTCACGTAATTTCAGAGCAACCCGTACAATGCATTGCATTAATAATACCCTTCACACGTCTTGCGATAGCCGTAATTGATGTTCTAATGAACTGGTGAAAACAACGCCGAGGAATGAACGTGGGGGTCGGTGCAATGCTACACAGCCTTAACTAAAGACGTCCTTAGCCTAAACCTTGTTAATCTCTAGAAGAAACGAACCTAATGATTGCAATTAAAGGGAAACTCCGGCTAATGCTCGAGTCTGACTATCGCAAGAAGCAGAATTAACAGTGTATTTTTATAGCTGTTAATGACTGATGAAGGTGGTAAGTGTTGCAACCTGAGAAACCGACTTCGTTCAGCGTAGGAGGGGAAGGAGCAGTAGGTATAAAACAAAATCAACACCAGGATATTCATGATGTATTATGACAACATTAGTTTTGTTTTCAACATTAATTAATATGTTTTTAGGCTGATGGGTCAGGTGGAAACTCGCGCAATGGGTAATCGAAAAAAAAAAATCCCACAGCGCAAGAAAAAGTCCCCAAGAATACTTAGGTAAGTGCGGAAAAAAAAAATCCCCAAAAAGAAGAATTGAAAAAATTGAAAAAAGGGCCAAATGGGGAGAAAAAATCCATAGTTGTCTACGCACGTTTTGTCTTAAAAACTCTTTAAAGTCAGGAATGGTTCGCGTGATGGATTATAGAAGCAAAATTTAGTGCTGGCTTGGACGTTGGGAAGTCAGACTCCTTTACTACAGCTAGTTCGTATTTACGGGAGAATTCGCCCGCCGAAGGCGAGCTCCATTCCGAAGGACTCTTAGGAGAACAGACCTTCTCCGTCCACCTCCTCCAACGGCGAAGCCCTTAGACATAACTTTTGACGTCTAAAATCATTTAAGTTAATCTAAAATCATTAAGTCTGGGAAACCTACCCTGGAACTCCCTGTCACAATCTCCAACTCAAACGGCTGCGAGAACATGGACGCAGCGCCTCCAACTCAGTGATGCCAGATTGAGGGAATTATCCCACGGCTAAGGAACTTTTGGGGCTTGGAGGGATTGAGAGAATTTTCTAATGCATCATGCCAAAAATGAGGGACTTTTAGATCAGTTCCAACCAACTATCGTGAAAACTCGAGGTTCGATTATGCTGCAGATGGAGAATCGATAGTCTGAACAACCTATACTGCCGATAGACAGCAACTGTGCAACATTAAAATGTAATATTTAATGTAAATTTACACATTATTTATAATATAAATAATATTATGGTCGAAGTTCACCTGCCGATGTTTATTTCGTTGTCTTACTAATTGCGCACTAAATCACCTAAGTCCATGGTATAATATACGTCATAATATAATATATTATGATTATGACATATTATGTTATTATGTCATATTATGTCATATTATTTTACCAAGTCATCCCTTTGGTTTATTAGAGATAATATATATTTGATTCTGATAGATAATATTAGGTATCTATCAGAATCAACTATATATTATCTCTAATCTCTAATATTCACATCTGAAAATTCGACCGAAGTTTTTGATTCGCCGCAATAGGTACCTACTAAATCTCGAAAACTTTGTGTTCTTTTACGTTTTGTAGACACTAGCTATATTCCAGAAACGAAATGTCCGTATGGCCGTAGGTAATTTAAAAAATCTGCACTATCGACAAAATGAGTTTTTCATTCATTTTGGTCAAGGACACATGTTTTTCCAAGATTTCATAGAAAAAAATTATTGCTAGGGTAGTTTTCTAAATGCTATGGTGATTTTGCTAACCATTAAATGTTAATGGTGGGTTGAGAAGAGCCCTGAAATTTGGCAGTTCAGGGCGGTTCAGTTGGCGGCCCCTGGGCAGTAGCTAGTCCCAATCAGACCGCTCACGTCACCAAATTTCCCTACCCCCTCTGAAAATTTCAGTCATAATACGTTTTTGGCATTGTTCAGATATAGGAAAATAAATTACCAGGGGCCCAGGTCACATAAAAATACTTTAATATAGGAACATTGAGTCTATGACCGGAGGTGGGATAATTGAGAAGGTGGTGGGAAAGGTGAGGAATAAAGAGGGATATTTCGTAGGCAAGGGTGGAAATTATTCGGAAAGGTCTCTGGCATCACGGGAGTCCAACTCCCAACTATAATATAAAAATTTTATGAAAGATCTATGATCTTATTTAATAAGATCATAGATATTAAGGACATAAATAATACCCGCCATGAGTTCATTTCCATAAACACATTCTTGATGCTGTTTTTCCATTAAGTGGGGTCAATTTGGGTCTTTGCCCAGTTTTTTGTTGTTGTTGTTGTTGTTGTTGTTGTTTGCTATTTCTGTTCTAAGTAGTATAGCTAGTATAGTTACTATACTACTAAGCTATACTACTGTAGTATAGCTCTAATTTGACGATTTTCCATTTCGCACGAAACTCCATCAAAATCGGTTCATCTGTTCAACGCCAGAATCAGAATCAGAAAGCGTTTTATTTGCCATATTACACAGAGTGCTTTTGACAATGGTCACGGTTAATTAAAGTTAGGCCTGAAAATACAAAGTAAGATGGTAACATTAAATTTCAATCGTAAATTGATGAATTAAGGGCATGTACACGTTAAAGACGTTTCACTGGATTGATGTTGAGAAAAAAGTCTTCAAATGAGTACGGCACCATTTGTGACAGTCGGGATTTACATGAGATTCTAAATTTTGGCACAGGCACTTCTTGGACAGATTTTGGAAGGGCATTAAAAAATTTTATTCCCCACCACGATGTAGAAGTTCTACTGACGTCCAAACGAGAGTGGGGCAACGAAAGCTGACTCGCACTTCGTGTATTGTGAGTGTGTGAGGCTGAGGGGAATGAGGTGATGTTTTTCCGCACATAGGTAAGGCAAGCGAGGATGTACAGGGCTGGTACTGTTAGTATTCCCAGCTCCTGAAAAGCATCTCTGCAGTCCTTCCGATAGTAGCCCGAGTAGGCTTACCTCCAAGTCATGGTAATATCGACCGTTGCACTAAAATCGTTGCAGCTTCCACTCAACTTCCCACCCCATTATGCAAAGTCATATTTCCCCATAATGAAACAAGTTTCATTCTTCTTCATTTTCATAATACATTTTGCTAGTCATTTTTCAACTTGACCACTTCCTTGAATAGGGGGGGGGGGGGGGGGGGCGCTTATGAACCAACATTATGCACGAACTCTCGGTAGGTACCTTGTTAATAATACGCTTTATATTATAATTCTTGATAACTAAGTGAGGAGCAGGTCCAAGTTTTCTTGGACCTTTTGTGCGTTGTCACTTAGCCAAGATTTTCAAGAGAACTGAATGTTCAATTATTCCGAGTTATGTATAGATGTTTACAACCGAGCATTTTTTCCCTTATCAACTTATCTAATAGGTACCTAATTGGATTTTTGGAATTACTACTGTATCGTGTCTCGAAATTATTATTACTTTCTTTTTTTTTTTTTTTTTTTTTTATAGAAGGCTTCCAAATAAGGCTAAATTACCCATCAAATTTGCCAAAGTGCCCGGCGACCTTCTGTGGTAAGCCTCCATATTTGAATAAACAAGACTTTTATACCATTAAATTTCCACTTTATTTAAATAAAGTTAGAATAAATAAATAAACAATAAAGTTAAAATAACATTTCAATAAAGTTAAAATAAATAAATAAAATTACCAATTTATTTAAATAAAGTCGCAATTTAAAGGTATAAAAGTCTTGTTTATTCTAAATTACCCAAGTCAAAAGACTCATTGTCAGTAGGTACATGTGAACTTATAGAATTTATGGAAAACTGGAATATTTTTTATGGAAACTTTGCATCTGCGAAATTTGAACTACATTTATGTAGTTCTTTCACATTTTGTTCTCTCTTGAATCTTCGAATATTTGAAAAAATGTCTGCTGGTTGCAAGTTTCATGCTAGCGATCAAAGCTTTTATTTGCTGGTAATCGTTTCCTAGTAATCCAACGAATTTCCTACGAATCCAAGAACGGTGAAATCGGATTAGGAAGCCACCGCGCGAAGGGAATTGTCGCGCAGTGCTTATTGGATAACTTTCATCTCGGGACACGTTCGTCATCTTTGGAATCCATTTCAGTCCTTCCGAGTCAAGACCACGACATCCCATTCTGACACGCTTAAATGCTATCTCCGGAAGAGTTCTGGCACTCGTGGAAGATTGTCTCACCAAGCACATTCGTGCAATCGTGGTGTGGATAACGACGTTGTTATAATGAAGTGAAGTTCTTGTCAACTGCATGGGGGATGGTAGTCTCCAATTTTATTCTGTCGATAGAAGGCTTTCAAATTACACCAAATGAAGTCAAAACTATTATGGCAAGTACATAAGAACTTTCCTGGGAAACCTTTATTCTTTCGTGTAAATAGTGCAAAAATCAATTCCATGACAATGAATAATTATTTTTTTAAAGTGGAAAATTCGTAAAAATTGAGTTCAACCCCGAACAATGGCGGGGCGAAAAAACGACCTCCGTGCATCCTTCAAAAGCCTCATTTGTAGCCCCAGGAAAACCCCATAACTTGCAGTGGTATCGGATGGTTCTGAACCCCCAAAAATAGATTTTACGTTCTACACATAAAATGATACCTAATACGACCCCAACAACCGAACACCTTCAACCCTCCTGCCACCATTGCCCATTTTTAGCCCCATTAGAGGCATTTTGTAAACATTTCTATTGCCCAAAACGGCGTGGTCGGCGCACAGTGGAGTTCAGGGTGACAGACTGATTGGTAAAGATGGGTTTAGAAAAAAACACATATATGTCTAGCTGCTTATTATAACCTCTTAACAAATCAATAAAATGTCAAAATGAAAGTTTTCCTCATTTTTTTTTTCAATTTAAAAAAAATTTAATGCATTTTTTAATGCATTAAAATAATGCAAAAATTAAATAAAATAAATACAATAATAAATTAAGTTGAATTAAAATAAATGCATAAAAATTAGTTGAATAAAAGGCTAATGCATTAAATTAATGCAATAATTGTTATTGCATTAAATTTAATGAAGAGAATATTTTTTATGTCTTCGTATGTACAGCCAGAATACAAATGAGCAGTCGTTTAAGGCTTAACTAATACGAGGTAATTATAATACGGGATAATTATATGATATAATATATCAGCTAAAGAATCAACATTAAACCGATCGGCCAGATGCGTAATTTTCCGAATTTTCGCCACCTTTTAGCGGGACATTCAATTTTTAAAATCTACACATTTTGAAAAACATGAGGGCAAATTATGGGGCGGATCAGAATTTTTGTTCCCCGAGGCGAAAACATCAGGTTGATAATTCCAAAATAATAAACCAAAAACGTCAAATCACCAACCAATGGGGAGCCTGTAAGACGAAAACCCTTCTTCCCCCTGTATATTTCATTTTCTATTATATTATAATATTCATAATATGACTATTACCTATGTACTTATATCCAATCTTAGTGTTAACTAGATGCTCCGGCTCGCTTTGCTCGCCTACGCACCCAGCTGGGGGGCTCCGCCCCCCAGACCCCCCGTGGGCCTCGCTTCGCGAGGCCGATCGCTTAAGCAGAATTGTGGGTGAATTGCCGCTTGTGGGAGTATTGCCACCTGTGGGTGTATTGCCGCCTGTGAGTGTATATTGCCGCCTGTGGGTGAATTGCCGCCCCCCAGACGCTCCCTAGTGGGTGTATTGCCGCTTGTGGATGTATTGCCCACTGTGGTTGTATATTGCCGCCTGTGATTTGGGTGAATCATGGTATGAAAATGATTAGCCGAGCGAAGTAAGGCCCCCTTGTCAAAGTGCTAGTCTAGTAGCTGAGCGAAGTAAGTCAAAGTGCTAGTGAAATCAATTTTCAAAAGTCTACCCTCTACCGCCCGAGCGAGGAACCGCCCCCCCCCCCCCCTCCCTGCCATAGTGCTAGTGAAATCAAATCAAATTTGAAAACTCATAGGGAAAAAACCCATGGGGCGATATGGGGCTAAAAAGGCCGAGAAGATGATCAGCTGAGCGAAATAAGACGCCCCTCCTGTCAAAGTGCTAGTGAACTCAATTTTGAAAACTCCACCATCATAATAATAGAATAGAACTACCTATGTGGGTGGCTGAGCAAAGCGAGCCCCCTCTGATCGGCAGAGCGAAGTAAGCCCCCCCCCCTCCCATGTCAAAGTGCTAGTGAAATCAAATCAAAACTCACAGTAAAAAACCCGGTGGGGCGCTATGGGACTAAAATGCCGAGAGGTAGAGTTAAGTGTCGTTTTCCAAGTATTTTTGGGGACGACCTATGGAGCTTTCATGTGGCTATACGAAATTAGACCCCCTGTCAACGTGCAAGTGAAATCAAATTTCCACCATCAATAATAATAGAACTACCTATGTGGGTGGCCGAGCAAAGCGAGTCCCCTGGCCGTTAAAATGATCGGCCGAGTGAAGTATGCCCCCCCCCCCCCCCTGCCAACCTGTCATAGTGCTAGTGAAATCAAATCAAAGTTGAAAACTCACAGGAAAAATATGGGGCTAAAATGGCGAGGGGGTAGAGTTAAGTGTCGTTTTCCAAGTATTTTTGGGGAAAGGGGAAGTATTTTTGGGGAAATTAAGGCCCCCCTATCAAGTGCTAGTGAAATCAAATTTGAAAAGCCTTCCCTTGATAATAATAGAACTACATATGTTGGTGGCCGAGCAAAGCGAGTCCCCTGGCCGTTAAAATGATCGGCCGAGTAAAGTATGCCCCCCCCTCCCGCCATGTCATAGTGCTAGTGAAATCAAATCAAAGGTGAAAATTCACAGGAAAAATATGGGGCTAAAATGGCGAGGGGGTAGAGTTAAGTGTCGTTGGAAGGGAGGGGGTTGAAGGAGGGGAAAACGGACAAAATCCTTGAGGGCGCTCAACCTATCTCAGAACGTAGAGCATTTTTGAATTTCTCGAGATTTTCAAGAATATTATATATATTAGTGATATAGATTATTTATAAGGGTCTTGCGTGATCGCTCGTACATATAGATCCTTGTTTGGGGGGGGGGGGGGGGGGGAAGTAAGGACCCCCTGTCAAAGTGCTAGTGAAATCAAATTTGAAAACTCCACCATCAATAATAGGAGAACTACCTATGTTGGTGGTCGAGCAAAGCAAGACCCCTCTGGCTAATAAAATAATCGCCCGAGCGAAGCAAGACCCCCCCTGTCATTTGAAAAGTTTGAAAAAAGCCTCCCCTGGCTGGTAAATTGATCGGCCGAGCGAGAAACCCCCCCCCCCCCTTGACAACGTGTCAAATTTGACAACTCACAGGAAAAAAACCCTGGGGTGCCATCAATAGTTAGTTGCTCGCCTACGCACCCAGCTGAGTAACCCTAGTGGGGTGCATAGCATCGATGGACACGTTCATAACCCTGCATCAAGGTCAACTGCTCCTTCAACATCAACCCCCCTGGCTGATAAAATGATCGGCCGAGTGAAGTATGCCCCCCCTCCCACCCTGTCATAGTGCTAGTGAAATCAAATCATAGTTGAAAACGTATAAGTGTCGTTTTCCAAGTATTTTTGGGGAAAGTAAGGCCCCCTGTCATATTGCACTGCTATTCATTGTTGCCACTCTACGGCAAACTAGTTAGATAAAGTTAGATATAAAAATAAAATAACTACCGCATGCGATTTTTTTTTTTTTTTTCAAAAGGAGGACCATAGGATCCTCTATAGAGTTAAGGCTCTAATTAGTGAGCGGACTCCAACTGCCATCGACTACCACTGATGTTGAATATCTATCTCCAGCCCCTCATCTGCTTGAACCCCGCATGAACGATTTCAAGTTCGTTACTCGGGTATTGTACCAATGACATCAGAAAAAGTGAAATTCGCTCGGGATAAGGTTTTTAGGCTGAGCCCGTGCGTGTCACGAGGTTGAGAAAGGCCACTCCGCCCTTGGACCTGGAAATCTACGAATGATCTAAGACGTCATGCCGATCAACAAACGACCTGAATGTCTGTACATACGTATCCCTCAAACAGAAAAAAAAAGAAAACAAAAAGAATAACCCAGGGTTATTAAGAAGCCAATAATCAAAAGCCCTGATATCAAACTGGTGCCATCATTCTCTTGAAACTTTTTACTCCACCTTTTACAAGTTCTTTCTGACTCTAAGTTGAGCCACCATCCTTGCTTCACCGAGGAGCCCACACAGTTGACGACAGGTACCTACCATTTTTTCAGAATATTGAGTGATTTTCATTTTCTCTTTTTCATCCTCTTTCACCTTTCCAATGATTTTCATATTATGAATAATCGATTAATAAATTATTTTATTATCAATAATAATTTTTTCGTTGTGGCTATATGCCGGTACAGTACCGACGACTAAAAAGCTACATGCCGGCACTCCTGAAAGTTTAATTTTTCTCATCTTCCTGCTCATCTAATTTCTTAAGTCAAATAGGAAGCTAACGAAGTAGTGTTTACAATGATGAGGAATGTAATGGGTTTTGACTGCTGCTGTTTACGTGTCGCTAGGTTACTACTGTTTTATCTCTCTATTTTTTCATCCTTTTATCAGCCTTTAAGTGGACACATCGTTTGATTTTGATTCTTCAAGGTACAAACTGCTACCTGCTACCTGCTTCTATTTGTTGCTGGTTCCTGCTACCTCAATCCAGCAACAAATAGAAGTGAAAAGAGAGTACTGGCATCTAGCTGTTTAGTCGTAGGTACTGTACCGGCATATAGCTTTTTGGTCGTCGGTACTGTACCGGCATATATCATCTACCTAATTTTTTTACGAATCTCTTCAGCTGTAAATAAGTTAAAGTGATTCGTAAAAACCAAATTGACCGCTAATATCATCCATAGGGGTTCACCTCAAAATGTTTTTCCGAATCGGCGGATTCGTCAAGGGAGGAAGTTGGGAAGTTCCATTTTATTGCTACTTGAAGGCGGCATCACTCAAAGCTTGGCATCGCCAGACTACCGTATCACCCGACCTCCGAACATTTTACTTGTCAATCCCCCAGGAGTAGGATGCATTCCCTATTCCGCGAATGTGGATGCAACGAGTAGGATAAAGCTGATGTATCCTTCATTGCGTCCATGAACACACCCTCACACACCTTTTTTCCATCTTGTATTGTCAACATGTTAATGTTATCCGCAGTTATGTTAATAATGTTAAAAAATCATGTTATCCGCTCTACTTAGACAGACAAGTTAGTTCTTTAGGTTCATATCGTTAGCATGTTATGTGCGACGAGGTTTGATTGAAGTACTCTCATGAATAACGCTATTTACATGACTAATGTTAATTCTAAACTATTGTCTTAATTGCGTTATTTTCCTAGAACAACTGAGCACCATAGCAGCCTTATATTCAAAATGGAATTCATCCTAATTACGGGAATTATTCTTCATTGCCTGACACTGCTCAAGGTTAAATGAGATAGCATTTCATTTGCACTCTGGGACAGTCTCAAGGTAAGGCTGCCAATCTTGATGAAGATAAAATCGGAGGCTACTTATTAGAAAAACTATGCAATGAATTGGTGGGAGGGGGGTGGCCGGTGGCTTCAGTAATGCGGTTTGCATTTTCACGTAAATTTGTGGTACATATCAACCGAACTCGGTTCCTCACCGGATATTTGACAATTTCGACAGGCAAAGAACTGCGTAAGCCCCATTGCGAACTGCATGGGTAATGCGAGCTCGGCAAAAATAGGAGCTGGGCCTTTTTTTATTTTCCTCTTTTTTCGACATCTTAACTCGATCACAACCGCAGGAAAATGCGGTGTCCCCTTAGCTCTTTATTTCGAATTGAGTCACCCGTTGTTCTGAGGATAAGTCACGTTACCTAAAACCGCCTTACTGACATCTGTGACCTTGACTGATTCCACCGTTGGTTAACCATTTCGTGAGACCGTAGAATGGATAATTCGCGGTACTGTGAAAAGACCCGTGTCTGGTCTCCTTCATTCGTTCTCGGAAGTTACAGAATCAGAATCAGAAGCGTTTTATTTGCCGTATTACACAGTGCTTTTTACAATGGTCACAGGTTCTTATTTCTATATTTACGGGCAAGCCCAATTTACATTATGCACAGTACGTCATTCTAACCGTGGGGGGGGGGGGGAGAGAGACAAGCTTACTGAAAAATAGGGGAGCGAATGGCAAGAAAAGAAAAGAAACCATTCAAAAGATAAGGAAAAGGAACTAATACACTTGTTTCAATTTAAATTAACATGGGAGGACGCAAAGGCATGGGAGGTTAATTAAAGTTAGGCCTGAAGGTACAAAGTAAAAAGGTAACATTAATTTTTAATCGTAAATTTATGAATTAAGGGCATGCACACCTAAGTGCGAGAAGTGGGGGCGCCCCTCAGGAACCCACTTCTATACCCTCTCTGGTAATAATCTAATCTAAAGGGCATGCACACGTTACGGACGTTTCACTGGACTGATGGACGTTTCACTGGATTGATGTTGAGAAAAAAGTCATCAAATGAGTACGGCACCATTAGTGGCAGTCGGGTTTTACATGAGATTCTAAATTTTGACACAGGCTCTTCTCGGACAGATTTTGGTAGGGCATTAAAAAATTGTATTCCCCACCACGATGTAGAAGTTCTACTGACGTCCAAACGTGAGTGGGGCAACGAAAGCTGACTGGCACTTCGTGGATTATGGGTGTGAGAGGCTGAGGGGAATGAGCTGATGTTTTTCCGCACAAAGGTAAGGCATGGAAGGCTGTACAGGGCTGGTACTGTTACAGTTGTGAAAACGGGATTCCTTGTCAAAAACGAGATAAGCTGGCTACGCCGAACACAGCGCGGATTCGGACTAGGCACCAAAGTTAGAACAAGAACGCCTTCACTATTTAACATTAATCAAATTAGTACACTTAGTAAGTCTTGCACGTAATTTTAACATGGTACATGTTTTTACGGGCGTTCTCTGGATTGGAATGTGAGTACACCGCCCGTAAACCGTCGTGCCTTATAGACGCCTAAACGGCTGAACGGATTTGAATGGGGTTTTTTTTCTAACGATCTCGGGTGAGATTGCCCACAACATAGGCTATATTAAAACCGACGCGCGCAACCCTGCGAAATTTCGAAATTTAAGAGTTTTTGGATGTGAGTACACCGCCCGTAAACCGTCGTGCCTTATAGCTCGTGTGCCATTGCCTTGGCAGTGTATTTTTTGTTTGTTTCAAACCTTGTTTAGTTTTTACTGGTTATTTCCCTAAAAACAGCTCCTTACAATATAAGGAGGGATATTACCTAATAATATGTGGTATCACCCTATGTGTCACCTTATCACTCATTTTGAGGATATTCAAATTCATCATTTGCAACTTTTTTTATATTCTTTAAATTATTTTCTTCTCCCCATTGTTTGGTTTAGGTGTAAGAGAGGGTTAAAATTCGCATTTCGAGTTCGAATTTTCGTATTTCATAACCTTTTATTTTTGTATAACATGTTATCGAAGTTTTGTAAAACATATATGTTTACTAAACTTCGATATTTCCATTTTAATAGTTTGAGAAGGATTTATCACGGAAACATCGTGAATCTGAATAGCGAAGGGCCTTTTTTTTTCTTTTTTGACATTTTATGTCTTTTCTTTGGCACATAAACTCAAAAATCGTCACGAAAACTGTTGACGAAAATTGTCCCAAGCCGTTTCTAGGGAAATGGAACTTATTCATAGCAGGTGATCCGAATATTGCGAGAACGGTTTGATTTGTGAAGCGGTGGGTAAATCATTTCAATAACTTAAACTTGACATCCCCAGGGTCCGGATCAGCTGAGTGGCTCTTGAAGCTAATTTCTATGCTTTACACTCTAGGAAGAGGTAATTTCGTATGTAGCCTCTTTACGACATTTACTTGACGATGCCCAGGGTCTGGATCAGCTGAGTGGCTCTTAAAGCTAATTTCTATGCTTTACACTCTAGGAAGATGTAATTTCGTATGTAGCCTCTTTAGGACATTTACTTGACGATTCCCAGGGTCCGGATCAGCTGAGTGGCTCTTAAAGCTAATTTCTATGCTTTACACTCTAGGAAGAGGTAATTTCGTATGTAGCCTCTTTAGCACATTTACTTGACGATGCCCAGGGTCCGGATCAGCTGAGTGGCTCTTGAAGCTAATTTCTATGCTTTACACTCTAGGAAGCTGTAATTTCGTATGTAGCCTCTTTAGGACATTTACTTGACGATGCCCAGGGTCCGGATCAGTTGAGTGGCTCTTAAAGTTAATTTCTATGCTTTACACTCAATTGTAATTCGTAGATAGAGGGGAGTACAGAAGAGTGAAAGGGGAGGGTAGGAAATGTGGGGGAGAACTAAAGACATAAAATTTCCCAATGTGTTGCAGACTCGTATGCAAGCATTTCTTTGTCTAGTGTCCTACGACTATTTTTCTATTGGTTTGGTGGACCGTTTAAGTATGCTTAGGGGGGTCGAGCCCCCCTTGAGATGTTGAGCTTTCTGTCTGTGTGTCTGTTTGTCTGTGTGTCTGTCGTGCCTTATAGGCGCCTAAACGGCTGAATTTTTTTAAATAAAATCGTTTCTGTACATAGGTAGTGTTCACTAGTAGATAATGCAAGGTGAGGCATACCTAGGGCTTACCTATAGGTAAGAACTAGTGTGGACGGGCCTTGAAATAATTTTCAAGCAGCATCATGTACTTTTCTACTTCCAGCTTCTGTATCATCAAATACAAGGTTCCACAACGTGGAGAAGTCACATCAAACGGCCAAAAAATTCCGTTTTACACAAAATGCCAATTTTATATACAAGGCTTGAATCATGGAAGAAGGGATTCTTTCTTCCATGACTTGTTTAATATAAAATAGTTCAAACCTGATAGTGCTCAACCGCTTCAAGTCACAGTGATGAGTGGGGCTCGGATTGATAGGCTCGATAAAATCACCAAATGTGCTCGAATAACATATGTTTTATTCTCAATAGATAATAAGCATATTATGCTCGAAAAGCCCATTATATGCTCTTAACATTCTCAAAAAACAGTTAAAATCTACTGAAACGCAAGAAATCTACAATCTACTAATGGGGCTCTGAAGGACTTCGGCCAGAAAGTCGTACCTATGAAGCGTCATTTTCGAAGTCGAAAAGGGACCACAAACCCGTACACCGTGGGCACTGTGGAGCTAAAAAGTGGTACCATGAGGGGGGGGTAAAAAGGTGGGCATGGGGTTGAGTGGGGTGACGTTTTCCAAACTTGGAAAACGACACCCCACTCGACCGCCATATATGGACTACGTCCAATCATACAAGTATGTGCATAATATGCATATTATAATGTATGTTTGATCTCAGACGTATATGGTCTCAGACCCATCGGACTTCACCGTCGCTTCAACGGGGCGTCGCTTTTAAAGGTTGTCAGGAGGTCGAATGAAGCGTCGTTTTCTGAGTAATTTTGTGTATATAATCAATTTGTGGGGTCTCTTATCTGTTCAACACTACACTAGTACATTTTGTGCTTCTTTTTTTTGGACGATTCTTCATTGACCGACCTCCAGAACCAGACAGTCACGGCAGACATTTTTCCAAAGTCGAGGATTTTTAAACTCAATTTGGGCATTCTGCTTTTTTTATCCTATACATGTGCCCGATTACTTGAGTCCCCTATCGGCATTTCCCAGCACCCAAGTCCAGGATAGAGGGCAGCTTTTTGGTCTTTGAGCAGTGTACAATATTCTAAACGCAAAATTATTGGTACATGAGTGGCAAAAAAACTTCTTTTTTTTTCAGCAGATTTTCACTGGTAACACTGAATTTTCAAACTTTAAATTTCCCACTAATTACAGAAAAACCTTAGTCAAGGCCCAAATTCTGGGGATATTTGATGGAAAACAAACTATTTAATCGAACACCACTAGAATATGTTATTATATGCGTTTATTCTGAAGACCGCTGTTTTATGCATTTATAGAAAAAGGCTTCTTTCAACATTTACTATACAGCGAGAGACGAAAATACTACCAAATGGCTTCTTTCAATATTTACTATACACGAAAAATATATGCTAGGTAATATGCTCGAACCCGAGCTCTAGTGACGAGCTTAGCAGGTCAAAACCGGTTCCCACTCTTTTTGTTTCTAATTATTTATATCAATTTAGACCATCAGCAGATGAATAGAATCTCTCCCTAATTTCCCTATTTGGTGGTTATTTTAAACCGGGTCAATTTGATGACTTGGGTTTCAAGCAGATCACAAAATATTGTGAAGTCCGCTCCAGCTCCAGCTTCCTACAGAAAAATCATTTTTATTAGAAACAGTAGTTTATTTGGAACGTATAAGACATAATTTCTTCAGGGGATGTTCTAGTCAATACTTCTGACTTGTAAATTAGCCTACATCAATTATTCTCCTCCAATCCACGCTTTTATTGTGGAGCTAAACGCCTTGAAATTGTCTTTCGCTTTGCCAGACTTAATTTGTTAATGAAAGTGGCACGGATTGAAAGCCGAGCATGTGCGGTGATCATGGAATAATTTTTAGGTCGACCGCGCAGGAGGCCATCAAGGACGGGACTAGCTTTTTTTTTCTTTCAAGTTCAGCTTTAATTAAATGTTTCGTCACTCAAACAACTTGCGGGAGGCAATTTTACCGTTTTGTTACTGGACCTGTCCTTCAATTTTGGCCCAGGGGTTGTTGCCATACTTATTTAATATTAATGATGTCATGGTATTGGCCGTTGCCGTATAATTTTATCAACAAGGTGTCGACGTCCGGTGGTTGAGTTTGATCCACAAAGGAAAGTTTGGAAACGAAGCAAATATGGCAGGTCGCCAGGAGTTCCACCAATTCAAACATGAACACATTCATGTGATGTTACCTTCTTAGATTGTAAAAAAAATCAATTTCAAGCGAAGTAGGTAACTAGTCTATTTCCGCGACAAAATAAAATAATAACTTTTAGATGCGTTTCGGTTGATGAGACCGTCATCAGTACAATATAGAATCTGTATTGTACCTACTGATAAGTTATTATTTTATTTTATCGTGGAAATACTTCGTCTGAAATCGTATTCATTATTAGATGGACACCCTCTATCTCGCCGCATCCGCCTTACATTACGTTCTTAGATAGTATTCTTTCGTAAAATTCTTTTCGGGGTAATTTCAGCTAGTTTGGCTCATTTGTTCATGCCTGATGACTACCGTCGAGCTTTTCTGGCCGGTTGGAGCAACCTCACTGGTGCTGCAATAAATTTTACTCCTCCACTTTGTGGGACCTTGTATTTGATGATATTGATGATACAGAAGTGCGAAGTTAGAAAAAAAAAAAACGTGAGACTGCTTAAAAGTTATATCACAGTCATAATCTATTTCGTCCTCGGCATTTGAGGTTCCTAAAGGGAATTAGCATAATTTCTTGCTTGTCGGATGGACCTCTGCATCTTCAACACCCATCTAAAATCACACAATTTTGGTGGGTGACGAAAGCGATTTGTGGACTCCCCAGTCTACCGTGAGCATTCAAGTTGGTAGCGGTTCGCCTATTTTTTGCCAAGCACTTAGGTAACAGGTTAGCGTGCATTGAGAAGACTGAATAGATTCTATTCAGGTTGTACCTGTTACCAGGCACCATGTGATGGTGCTGCCCTTCCTTGTGGGACGGTATCGGTGGTTCTGAGGTGACCCCTCACCAGATCTGGAGGAAACCCTGGGTCGGGTACAGGAGACAGAGAATGTGATACATGCTATATATCACACACACATTGACTACAACATAGGTAGGGAAAGAGCCACTATTGCGACATGGGTAGCACTATTATGTTATAGTCAATGTGCGTAATGCAGGCGTTATATATTATATGATGGCTAGGCATTCTATATAATGACGGGTCGTTTTAGTCAATGTGTATACACATCGAAAAATGAAGAAATTATACATAATTTCTTCATTTTTCGAACTTCTTGCACATATTGACTAGGCATTGTACATAATGACAAGTGATTTTATATAATGCCCACAACACCTTGGGCAATATATGAAATAGATCCTATCGAACGATTTTGCCATACCTTCAATTCCACTTTTGATCTTGAAAAGAAGTAATCTTTCTGATCTAACATTTCCCAGTTGATTTTTAAATAGGTAACTCTTTTTCTCTCCCCTCATTTTCTAGTAAACTCAATTAAAAATTTTTTAATTGAGTTTACATATATTTAATATATGTATTGTTTTTTGGGGGGTAGGAATCATTTCTATTTATTCGAACCAAAATGTTATGAAGGATGTCATGATATTGCTCTCTGTCGCTTC
Organism: Pilophorus perplexus; assembly: GCA_955831195.1. Lineage (NCBI taxonomy): Eukaryota > Metazoa > Arthropoda > Insecta > Hemiptera > Miridae > Pilophorus > Pilophorus perplexus. The sequence goes on along the minus strand of OY037007.1, from coordinate 56,837,706 downwards.
ACATTTTAACAAGGAAGAAAACATTAAATAATGAAACATTATTGATTTATTTTACACATTGCCTAAGGGGCATCATTATGTAGACACATACACATAGAACTACATAGAATGACTAGTCAATGTGTGAAATAGGTAGCGTTTCATAAATTGACTAGCCGTTTTAGTTATTCTATAGAATGACTAGGCATTATATAATATATTATATTATAATGACGGATTTCACACATTGACTACAACATATACATCAAATATATTTTCCTGTTGGCTTTTCTATAGAAAAATCCTACTCCTTAAAACCTGCTGAGTCATTGAAATCTGCGACAAAACGAATGACTCCCCGTCTGAATGCTCTGGCAGGATGGTCAATCTAGTTGTCTCTTGTGAAGCCATCCTTAAGGAGTCTCCTTACACATCCTCCTCTGGAACCTCCACGGTTTGAGCGAGCAACCTGCTAAAACAATTTTCCCAATCCTCCAAAACAATCAAGGTGGCAAGAACATGGACGAAGCTACTTCGCCTTCCCACCAAACCACAAAAAACATTCAAATGCCAATTTTAGGAACACACAAACGCGTTTTCTCTGCATTTGGACAAGTTCCCATATCACTATAGGTAATTGGAAATATTTTTAAAGTGCTTCCAACAAACCTCCAATCAATTAATATTCAAGTGGGAAAGTAATGTTTCCAAAGGACCATTTTAGAAGATCCGAGGCCTCTTGAATATTTTTGCTGCGTGTACTCATTACAGAATCAGCCAAGATACAAGCAGTAACAAAGGTTTGTCAAAGCCAAATTCATGTTCTGAAGTGGAGGGGAATTTTGCAAAATTGAACATACTATTAAATACGAAGAAGGATCGAAATTTCTATTGGCTTATAATGAATTGTAACAACATATCTTGTAGAGCACGCCGATTATATGATGAATTTCGCCACTTATTGAACTTAAGTATATATATTAATATAATACTTTCAAGTATAAATATATAAATATAAAATGCAAGGATATATCTTATCACCGTAGTTATCACATAATATTATTTACATTTTGTCTAACTCAGCAAAATTATGAAAAGTATGTATTTAATACATACAGTCGGTACGAGGTCGATGTCTAAAAGTGAGAGTTCTTGTTATACGTAACAATCTGGAAGGCCTAATTGAGTGAGATACTTCATACGGAGCACTTGAGGACTAATGAACCGTCCTTTTCCCCAAACGTTCTTTCCCTGAAGCTCGTCGTATCTACCGTGCAAGCTGCCCATTAGAGGAAAAAAAATCGCTTACCCTTACCTGCCGGACGAACTTCCTCGACAAATAGAGGGACACGCACGATGCGCTTGTGATCATTATGTTAATAGGATCATGAGTTACTGTGTCAAATCAACACAGTGAAACCCCTCACTGACGGACCCCATTCGCCTACAGGGGTGTTCGTCTTGGAATTGTTTATTTACTCGACCCTCGGTCAGTGTGACTCTGTGTTCGCGTACTCCAAACTCAGTTTATCATTCCCCGGCTTGCTGTGGCATTCCTCCATGGCGGGCTGTATGGGTTTATATGACTATGGGACTGAAGCTGAGGGACTATTTTGAGTTTTAACTCAATAAATGTTCAATTCAGGGACCGCTCTAATATGCTACTACCGACCCTCCGCTGCCTTGAAAAAATGAAGTCACTTCAGCCAATAAAGCTTGTCTGTCGAATCTATTCTCTATGGCAGTCATGGGCAAAGTACGGCCCGCGGGCCAAATGCGGCCCTCGGGCTAGTCTAATCCGGCCCGCGACAGGGTTTTGAATAAACCCTACAAACTCGGGCAAGTAGGACAAGTAGGGTATTATCGCATCTAATATTAACTGACGTGCGAGTTTGCACTTTGCAGCCAGACTCGCGTCTCCAGATCGCCTACGCGAGTTGCCAAGTTGGGGGTTTTCCGCCCAAATTTGGTTTTTTTGTAAATCCTGCGTGGTATTTCCAAGGGTGATTTGTGGGGATTTTCAAGGGAGTCGCGGGGGTTTTTGTGATCGGCACTTGGCAACCCTGTCTCAAGGTCAGTCACTATTAGATAGTGAAATTTTCTCAACGTTTCTAAAATGGAATTCTACAAGGCCCTATTAAAATCGAGTTTCCCAAACCTGAAATCTCACGCTCATCAGAAGATAATTGCGATGTTTGCATCTTCCTACATCCGTCAACAAGTGTTTTCTAGTATGAAGCTTCGCAAAAACAGCATTAGAAATCGATTGACTGACGACAATCTAGCTTCACTTCTGCGGATAAGCTCATCCCAATTTCTACCAGATTACGAAAAACTTTTAGAAGCTCAGGCACAATTTCATCTGTCTCATACGCCTTCATACTCTTCTAAAAAATAATAAATTTTTGTGACTTCTTTCACTAACGTTTTACCATTGTAGCATACCTACAAGTTGCGTGTGATGTAAAAATCAAAAATAAAGCATCGTTTATATAAAATTTATACATTTAATGTTTTGTTCATTTTTTTGCCCGCCTACATAATTTTTTGTTTTATCTGGCCCTCCCTCGAAAAGGTTTGCCCATGTCTGCTCTATGGCATGAGAGAAGTCGTCTTCATGTCGTCCCAGAAGGTTGAATGGGTCTTCAGGACAGACGGGTCCTCCTTTAATTCAGTAACTGATCAACAAACAACAGTAGGTAACAGTAACTGTATCCTCCAGTGCACTGTGTATATGAAGAAGGCAGTATCCAGAGGCCTTCGATCGTGCCACAAGGGGGATCTTAGAGGGATTTCACTGTAAAAGAAAATTTCTTTTTAATCGATTGCATGGGATGCACTCACAAAATGTATGTCTGATCTTTACTTACAAATATGTCCTAGTAAATTTATAAAATTTGTAAATGAGTTTGATATTGCAGATTCACCACTCACGGTATTCCGAGATCTAGGTTTCACGTCATAAGATTTTCCAACACTTCAAGGGGAACGTAAAGATGACCTCCATTGGGTACCTACTACCTACATTCCTCACTTATCAGGCGCTGAATGCGGAATTAACAATCCACCATTTCCTTGGAAGTGAACAAAACTTAATTCGGCCCGTCTGTCACAAAAAGCTTACGCAAATTCACACACTCACACCACAGTTTTTCCCAACTCAACATCCTGGGATTATTATGAAAGGGTTTAATTGTTGACTGGAATCCTTCTGGGGTTATTTCATGTTTCACAACCCGTGGGAAAATCTTGTCAACACAGGTGAGCGAGGTTGTGATTCGGAACTTTCTTCCATTGATGCGTGTGAGATGCTGAAATGCCACGTGTCTTGTCTTGATCGTACACCTATCTGCATTAGTGTGTAACCGTAACCCACTGGACGGAATCTCTGGGATCGCTGGTGCGTCTGTGGATAGAAATTATAAACGTGACTGCTATATATAGCGTTCATATATGAAACGTGTCGTTGATGATGAAGGTTTAGTTTCTGCTTTGTTTTAGATTTTTGTTTTTTCATCTACAGGTTTGAGAAGTTTGATTCCAAAAGGTACTAAATCCGTTTTGGTAAAATGTCAGAAATACGCGAAAAACCATTGCGATTTGAAAACAAAGCTATAAGCCAATGATGTCGTTTTTATTATATTTCTAAATTATGATAAATATTTTTGGTAAAAGGTGTAAATTAGTTCAAAGTTTCAAATAATTTGAATGGAGATTTGAAATTTCGGATTTATGGATATATCCTATAAGTAAGTAATATTATAGAGTACTTTTTGAAAGCAAACGATGTGGATATAGTACCTTTTGATACAAAAACGTTCTTGAAACAAAACACCAGCTCAAGGAACTGGAGAGAATCTTCCTGTCATAATAACAGGTCTTATGAAATAAGCATAGGTATGGAAGGGAGTTGCCGCGTCCAACTGCATTCATCTTGCTTTCAGCGGGAACAAAAATGTTTATTGGTCACTTTTCAATAACTTTTGATGCACTGCATACGTTAGTTGAAATTATCGTAAATATTGCTCACCAAATACCAAACGGTAGTATCAAATGTGAATCAATGCCAGGTTTTCAGGTTTTAATTATTTTTTAATATGTGGGTTGCGAAAAAGTGGTTTCACCAGTGCTGCTAACTCATATTCTATTGAAATTAGTCCGAAAACTTGAAACTTACCGCTAACAACGACAAAAAGTATCTCAAACAGTCAAGAAATCATAGAAAATAATGGATATTCTACCTTTTGCTCGAAACAGCAAAACCTGTATGCTACCTGATACAGCGTCCGGATAATACCTAGTCCGCCATTGTGCTGGATATTGCAATGCTGTGACATAGTAAAATTTTAACCGATGGCCAGATTGAAGGGGGTATGGAGGAGGTGGCGCGGTAAGTTATGTGGAGTAAAATTTACGTAAGGTTTCCATTCCAGGGACAACTTAAAACCATTTCTAGGGGTCCATCGTCTGACCCAAGTTAGCACTCCTAACAATAATATTGTTAGGACTGCTAACTTGGGGCAGACGATGGACCCCTAGAAATGGTTTTAAGTTGTCCCTGGAATGGAATGGTATATTATACATCTTTTTTAAATTTTTATACAGCTTTTTTGAATTATTTTTTGCACAATAATTGTACAGTTATTAAATAACTTTATACCTACTAACTAATGATGGAATTAATAAAACTCACACTGTTTTTTTATTTTATTAAAATTTAATTTTTATTTTTATTTTATTAAAATTTAATTTCAAATTTTTCCTGAAATAGCGTGAAACTGACATATTTTCAATTTCCTCAACTGGAAGCACGCAAATAGCACTTTTGATAACACAATCATTGCAACAGCTGAATGTCGTTTAAGTGGTGTAACCTCTAAATTCATATTACGTACACCATACCGTAAAACGGGGTGGAAATGGTACACTTTTAAAGGTTTTTCCGGTTTTTCGACGCTGCAGTTATTGCTTCCGAGTCTGCAAGGCTGCCAGCTATAAACCCCCGATTTATAGTTCATCATAAATTCAGCAAATTCTTATGTAGATGCGAGTTTTGACTCCGCTTTTAGAGTGATCCTGAATCCTTCTATCGATTGCCTACAAAAAATCTCGAGGAGAACCTAATTGAGAACCTACGTTCCTAATTGAACAAACACACGCTCGTTTTAAGAAAGGATGAAAATTCGCTTATATCACAGCATAATTACAAAGTAAGGCTAATTTAAAAATAATTTTTTCATGGGTATGATATTTTAATTTGGTAGCATGGCACACACACACACACACCCTCACACATCACATAATGTATAACATTTCCGCAATTTTTAATGTCCTAGGCACCTATCAATCAAATTCCCGGGAGAAAATATAAGCGTAACTAGGTGCCTTACGTTCAGACGGCTATTCCGAAGATATTTCGATCGTGGAAGGTAATTGAATCGAAATAGGTCTTCTTGGGTTCCATCGTGAGCGCACACTAACGTGGAAGTGACGGGCGAAAGACTGATGAGTTCCGCGCCAATGGTGTCGTAATTTCATTTCCAAAACCCCGCCATCTGGATTCGTATTGTTGCTCCAGAAAAGAAACGCAAGCTGTGCGATTACCAGAGCTTAGGAGACAGAATCAGGACAACCTTTGGGACGGATAAGCCGACTATGCGGATGTGGCTAGTCTCTGTAGGTATAGGTACTCACTTGACGGTGAACCAACGACACCTGAGATGATTTAACACCAGTGATAAATTAATCACCTCCACCAGAATAGGAAAAAAATTTGCCGCTTGTGACTATGAAGGTATGGTTAACTATTATAGTTAACCATCATGGTTAACTATTATAGTTAACCATCATATCATCATCATCATCATCATCATCATCATCATCATATCATATCATCATCATATCATATCATCATATCATCATATCATATCATATCATCATCATATCATATCATATCATATCATACAATAATATAAAATTGTGTTGGCCGACGGCCGTAAGCCGTGTGGTAGCCGTGTGGTTTGTTGGTACGGGATAACGCGTTCCCGAGTGAGTTTTTTCACTTTCCGCTCGCTGGCCGTTTAGGGGGTCGAAAAAATTACGAAAAAATACGAGCCGTATAGATCAGACCTGGAGGTAGACGTCGGTCAAATCGAAAATCCGAAATTCGCCCGGGAAATTCGTCGAAAAATCGTCTTTCTCCCGTTTGTCCTACGTTTTCCACTTTCAACTCGCGCCAAAGCCCGTTTAAGGGGTCGAAAAAATTACGAAAAAATACCAGCCGTATAGATCAGACCTGGAGGAAGACGTCGGTCAAATCGTAATTCGGAAATTCGCCCGGGAAATTCGCCGGAAATTCGTCGAAAAATCGTCTTTCTCGCGTTTGTCCCACGTTTTTTCGGGTTCAAAAATACCTAGTAAGGAGCCATTTTTTGGGTATGGTATCCGCGAGCCAAATGCGCGCCAAAATATGGCCAATCCGATTCCGAAGTCGGATTTCAAAAAAACGAGGGGGAGGGGGCGATTTCACGGTGAGAAGACAATTGGATCGTTTTAATTCGCGCGGGGCCAGGGATCTTAGAAAACGGAGGGTCCAGGGACCTTTGATAGATGGAGAGGCGGGGAAACTGGTCGGCCGAGTATACAAGTGATTTCACTAGCACTCTGACAGGGGGGCCTTACTTCGCTCAGCTAATCATTTTATTGGCCAGGGGGCTCGCTTGGCTCGGCCATCCATGGGAAAAAATTATTGAGGAAAAACTTTTCAAATTTGATTAGACAGAGAGGGGGTGGGGGGGGGGGGTTGCTTCGCTCGGCTGTTCATTTTCTCGCCAGAGGGGGAATCGCTTTGCTCGGCCACCCACATAAGTAGAATATATATAGTTTCTTGAAAATCTCGAGAAATTAAAAAATGATCTACATTCTGAGATAGATTGAGCGCCCTCAAGGATTTTTTACGTTTTCTCCTCCTTCAACCCCCTCTCCTTCCCTAAAGAAGGGTAGGAGTGGGGATTTCAGCCAATATCATTTTATCAGCCAGGGGGTTGATGTTGAAGGAGCAGTTGACCCCAAGTGAATTTGGCTCGGCTTCACTCCAACTGCCTCTACCCCCCCCCCCCCCCCCACGCCATCATTCTTCACTCTGAGCAGGTAGGACATCAGCCTTTAAGGGGCGCTCGCTAGGTCTACGACATCTCTCCCCGACGGAAATGGATGTAAATTAAATGAATCGATTTAAATTGAATCGATTATTTAAAAAAAGTTGAATTGAATTAAAAATAATAATTTCCTAAACGGTAAGCCCTAAAAATACGCCGATTTTTTCTATCGTCTCTGCTACGAATAAGCGCTCGGCCGAGCGGAGCGAGGCCTTATGTCTGAGTAGGGGTTTGAACGTGTCCATCGATGCTACGCACCCCACAGGCGGCAATACACCTCACAGGCGGCAATACACCTCAAAGGCGGCAATAAACCCCACTATGGGAGCGAGCGAAGCGAGCCAGAGAGACTAGTACCCTCATAATAGTTATAATAACTATTACTACTTTATTTTATATTATTGTATGATTTTGGTTTATTATTCTTGGAATAATACACCTATGTTTTCGCGACGGGGGTCGACGACTCTGAACCTGAATTAAAAAAAAAAAAAAAAAAAAAACGGACGGTAGACTAATGGTCCTACAGTCAGATCATTTAATAATGATTAATTTTACACCAACCCTCTACTTGTAACCAACCGCTAAACTTCCTTAGAGACCAATCTGAGAGATTATAGTTTTCGCGAACATGTTGCGCTCAAAATCCCCCGTGACGTGACGAAAACAAATGGAAACGTCCTGTTAATCATTATTAAATGATAAAAGTATACTTAATTAACCATGAAAATTATGAACATTCGTCTATGAGATCCTCCAACCAAACCAGACCGCAATTCGCAGCGGTTCAAAATTGTTCGAAATTCGCAACGAGCTGAGTGTACAGATCTGTACACTCAGCTCGTTGCGAATTTCGAACAATTTTGAACAGCTGCGAATTGCGGTTTGGTTTGGTTGGAGGATCTCATAGACGAATGTTCATAATTTTCATGGTTAATTAAGTATACTTTTATCACTCGAGTGTCGCACAGAACGAGAAAACGGCAAGAAACCGAGTTCTTTCAAGTAGATGTTGATTTCTTCTATGTCATGTTGTCCAGCACATTGCAAAACGAAAGATATTGTTCACCACCCGCCATTATCATCGAGCCGTAAATAATTTACTGTTATTCACTGCAGTTCCTTCGTAATCGTTGTGTTGGGGTGCCTACTCTATACGATCAATATTAGAGCTTCAAACCAGTCGAATACGCCTATGCGTCGCTGGGTGTCGCGTTTGAAACCAGCGTGGGGACACGGGGGCATCGTCTCGCCCCTGCATGACGGTTCTGAGGTGCCGCTCCACCAGTCTTTTCAATTCATGGTAGCAATTTTGATTGTGTCAACAAACACAATTTTCTCTGCTCTGGAGTCGACTCCGGATCCGAAGGACGACTCGAGAAACCTTTGTCCTTTATGGCAATCGCCGCCTATGCTATGACCTGGAGGAACCAGATCCAAAGTTGGTTTTTTAGTTCTGAGTCCTTGGGGCCTGGCAGTTCTCGCTCGTATTAAATTTTACGAGCCAAACCGTGGAGAACAAGAACTTCCCTTCCGATGATTCAAGGGTGTGTTGTGTCCAGATGAATTCAGTAATCCTCCAGTGTAAAAAGACGATTTCAGACGAAGTAGTCTATTTCCACGATAAATAAAATAACAACTTGTAGACGCGTTTCGGTTTACTAAACCATCATCAGTACAATACTATTGGAGTATTGTACTGATGATGGTTTAGTAAACCGAAACGCGTCTACAAGTTGTTATTTTATTTATCGTGGAAATAGACTACTTCGTCTGAAATCGTCTTTTTATAGGATGGATTACCACTATCTCGCCGCATCTACCTTACGTTATCCTCCAGTGAATTAGACCCAGGAAGTAACTTCGATGAATCGAACACACTGAAAGTAACACACACCTGGGAAACCCATCCTAGAACTCCCTCTCATCTCCTAACACTAACGGCAGCAAGAGCACGCCTGCAACTTTCTGCCAAACACACAACACCAATTAGAATTCAAACTCCCGTAGGTACACAAAATACACCGGATACGTGAATAAATATTGTGAGTTTACTTATTTCAATTTGGAAGTTAATTTATTTGGTATAGACGTAGTAAGTCAAAAGTGAGCCTCTCAACCGTTTTCGGAGGATAAATGGTTTAACATCTTTCAAACTGGTTTTGATCCCTCTAAACCACCTGGACCAGGCATTAACCTGCTCTAAACAGGTTTTGAAACTGAGTTTAACCTCCTTTACCCGAATATGGCCCCCTAAACCTCCCAGTCACCTGGTTTGACCCTTTTACACCACCTAGAACCCTTTTAAATACTGTCCAGAGCGTTTCTAACCCCTGTTGAGCACCCGGATCCTGGATTAGACCCATAAAATTTATACTTCAACCTCATGTAGCTCATTTTAGCCGCCAAGAAGCTCCCGCTGAATCTGAATGGTCTGAACGGACTTATGGTTCATTGTGTTTCAATGAGCCTCCATAACTAGCCTCCCGAAGTCTCCTTTCATCTGGGGACAGACAATTCATGTCAGACCAACTGCAGTAAAAATCTGTCTGAAGTTCAAAGCAGCGTCAAGGAGGATATTTTCTTAGGACCACCGCATAGATTCTTCGTTGCATAGATGCTAATGAAGTTTTCTGCAACTTGTCAATCAACAACCAATGGAAAGCCGGGATCCTGTGTGAGGTCTAATGAGAGAGTTGAGCCTTTGCTCCCGCCGCTGATTTATATATTTTTTAAATTCTATAAATTTATAAGTGCATGCAATCAGGGTTTGGAGTTCACTTTTAGTGTTATCTGGCCCTGTTGAGGCCTACTATCGTTTAAAAAATAGCACTTAAAGACATGTCTTGAAAAAGTCTTTAAAAGTGAGATCTTGAAAACAACAGGTGTAGGTACCTACTGATTCCTTTGTTCTGTATGTTCATATTTCGACAAAGCCACTCATTACCTCGATGAAAAACGCAAAGCCTCGCTCTTAGAAAACACTTAAACTTCGAACGACACTTTATTGGATCATTCGACCTTCATCATCCTTAGGCGAATAGAAGCCAACCTTCGCCGTTTTTTTTTTTGTTTTTTTTTCATCCCGATCTGTAAATTGGTTCATTTCCACACCCTCCCGTTTTCATTGTAGGACCTTTACATTGAGGCATTGTGACGGCACATTGTAGCTATTGCATTGAGCTCCGGTCAACCTTGCCAAAGGGCTTCGAGCCCAACCACACCTTGACCTCGAAAAATCCTTACATTTTGTGGGTTCACGAAGTCACGAATAAAGTGGTAATTGACGGTTTGAATGGTTCTATGGCGATTGTGAAACTTCCCAAGATTTTCATTATCCTGATTAGACTAAAACAAATTTGGAGGGTACTTGCCCATTAAAAATGGAACATAATAATAATTATTATATTATGGAACATATCGATGATTTTCTTCTAGAACCAAAAATAAGGATATGCGTTTTTTAGTATTTGGATCAAATAGAACGAATTTGTTGATAGCATGGAGAAAGTTACAACAAGAAAGAAATCAGCTGGTGAATTGGAGGGAATGATTGTTCCTCGTAACTCGTGAGTCTTTCACTTCCCTTCCACTCCCTCTTCCCCCGAAAAATCTTTGAATTTGAATTTATGTGAGTTTAGAAATAGACCATCGATATAATTATGAGCTCTCTAGTTTCAAATTATTGGGTATCATAATTTATTATGGCATATAATGCTTGGGCCCTTATGCAGCCCTAGCGCCATTTTTTCGAATTTTGGTTTTCTGCTGTTTTCCACAATGTCACTTGGGCCCTTATGCATATGGCAATTCTTCAATTTTGGTAAAACTCAAAAAACTGTTTCAAGTCCCCTCCCCCTCGTGTTTCAAACCTTTCAACAAGGAAACATGGCATTCTTATTACAGAATGTATTCCTATTACACAACGCTACAACACATGGTCAGGATAATGTAACAGATACATGCAATCATACCTCTTTCTCTCCGTCCATGTTTAGCGTTCCCTTCTCGGCAACAAATTACGACCGGAATCGACCGCTCCATCGGCTTCAACTAGTTGCCAACCTTTTTCTTTCCCTAAACCCCCAGTTCGATTTTTAAAGTGAAACTTTTATTATTCTTTTCTTCCCTTTCTTCCCTAAAGTCTCTAACGAGATCCTCCCATGTTAATTTTAATTGAAACAAGTGTATTAGTTCCTTCCCTTTATCTTTTAATTTTTGCTTCCGAGTCTGAGGAAGCATTGTTTTCACCTTCGAAATGAAAAAAAATAAATTTGTTCTCCAAAATCAAAATTTCCACTCACGGTTTGCGTTTCAGAGCCTCCTGAACAAATTTGGTTCCGTGTTTGTCTGTCTGTCCGCATTTCCTTTCCACAGCCATAACTCCCACAATTTTGATCGGATTTCAATCAAATTTTCAGGAATTGTGTGGGTATAGCCCTAGATGGTCCCCTATCAGTTTCATCACGATTGAATCAGCAGTACGCTCAGCGCATGCGCGAACGTAATTTTCTTGTTACAGTCATGACATACATAATGATGACATACTGTGAGGGCCACGAGGAAGCTTCTGTGCCATGTCCTTGGCAGTGTATTTTCTTTTCTTTTCTTGCCATTCGGTCAGAAAGTTTGTCTCAGCCCCACCCCCCCCCCCCCCCCCCCACCCCCACCCCCACCCCACGGTTAGAATGACGTACTGTTTATACAATGTAGATTGGGCTTGCCCGTAAATGTAGAAATAAGAAATAAGAAATCATCGTACGAAAACGGATTGAAAAATAGTCAGGGTGTGTAGGTTCACGTTTTGATTCTCGCATGTGGATATGGTAGGTTTTGATTCCAATAGTAACAATATGCGAGTATGCAGAGCAATTCTGGCAGTTCAGAACTCGTCGGCGCACAGTGGCCAATTTTCCCGATTTATGTGGACAAAATTCTAAAGGGCACGCATGTTACAGGAAATTTCTCGCTGATCACGAATAGTATACCCCATAAGTAATATGTATATCCCCATCATAATATGATGTGGGTTTTTGCAAGGATAGTGGGGGTGAATCGGCTTCCAGGAATCAAGCCCTCAAGCCTGCATGTATGCTCTAAGAACGTCTTCAGAATCGTTCCAAATCGAGTCGGGCAGTTCTGCTGTTTCTTTTTCGTTCTTCCAGAACTGATTATGACTGCTTCCTCGATCGTGAAATGTCGCAGACGCGCATTTTCATTTTCTTCTCCGATATTGCGGTAGTCACATCGTGGGACTAAAAATTGTCATTCACAGAACACAAGACGTTTGCAAGTGGAGGAGAGGTGTTCGAGTTCTGATGTGATTCAGTTCTAACCTCAAATCTGTGGAAAAGGAGAACCTTCGGTTCTGATTTCCTGAGAACATCCTACTCCAAAAATCAAAAATCGGGGTTCCTAATCATCAGAGAAGGTCATTCAAATATCGAGCATCGAGTTGAGATTTATTATTCAGCGCTCGGGCGGCTCCGTGCACGACTATAGTTGTCACACCTTGCCTCGCTGGGCATCGAATATATTCGATGCCCAGCGAGGCAAGGTGTGACGTCATGGGCCCTTCGCTTTCATTTCAAAATCTCCAACATTTCTAAAACAGTTCTGCACGTAATTATACGGATTTTCGAACTATAATGTAGTGTAGGGGGGGGGGGGGGGGGGGGGTTAAACGGTGCTGAATCCGAATATGTTGTTAGAAATGATGAATTCCGACCTACTCAAGGAGCCCATTATTGTTATCGTAAGTACGATAACAATAATGGGCTCCTTGAGAAACACAAGTTTATGTTAATTTGGAATATGACTTTATCCTACTGGAGTGCTATCGTAATATGATTTGGATTTGGATTAGCATCTTTTTGAAGTCCTTGGACTTTTCTGTTTACCTAACGCATATATTGATACAAATCATTTGTATCAATATATGCGTTAGGTCAACAGGAAAGTCCAAGGAATAATTATTATTATGATGCAAACGATAATTATGATTGAAGGGACCTATAACAAATTATCAATATTGGAGGAAATCGCGTTAATGTGAATCACGTAAAAAATTATGTGCAATTTTTAATGATAAATCTTATAAGAAAATGAGATTGTTTTCAGCAACTAAACTATCGAATGGCTTGATATTATAAGACCACATAAAGATAAGTTAGAATGAAACGGGTGGCTTAGAAGGTTGAACTTGAGCTGTGTGTACTCACCCAGTGTCAAGACCGTTCCCAACACGGAGTACTTGTGTATATCATGGACCACTTGGTCTGTTGTCATGCCTCAGGGGTTTCGAGCGTTTCAAACCAATTAACAACTGACACTCGGTAGGTTACAGTGGCAGACCCTTTCATCTCGACATAGCCGAGGCAACCGTGGAATAACTGTAATGCTTCCTTCTGCCTTGTAAAACGGGATTTGTCGGGAAGGGCAGGAAAGAGAGAAAAAACGGAGTTTCGACTGTTCCGCGACCGAAATTAACCGATTAACCGGCCCGCCAGTCTTCCTGAATTTACCACAAATGGGCGAGGAGTCTCATCGTCATGAACAACAATGGGAAGGGGGTATAAGTAAACGCCCTTGGAAAATCGATTCACTGGTTGTTCTGGAACAAAATGTACCATTTTCACGCAATTTTTCGACACTACTAAAAAATCAGTAGGTTCAATTCCGTTGATCCATCAGGCACAAAAGGTTGTGGCTATGTACTATCAAAAGATACCCAATTTAGCAACCGACAAAATCATTAGCCTGCCAGAATCCGACGTAATGGGAATATACGGTAGTGAGGTGAGAACGGCCCGCCTCTGAACACCCCGAGTCCGAGAAAGTGGTCGGACGAGCGAAGCGAGGCCCCCCTGTCATTGTGCTAGTATGCATAATAGCTATAAATACTGTATGCTATATGCTATAAATACTGTATATTACTATATTCGGTTGGGGGGAGGGGGGGGGGGGTGAAATCTTTCTTTTTTAGAGAAAAATTGGAATATCGATAACTATTGGTTAACGGCATTGATAGTTAATCGACTCCCTCTTGACAATCAAGCAAGTGTTATCTGATTTTATTCTATACCGGGCGTCTTTGCCAGATCTAGGGACGGGATATTCAACTCTTTCTGAGTATTCCATTTATGCGAATCAGTTCGTCAAAAAGAATCGATCATTTGTTCGACAACGACTGTTCTCTTCGAGTGCTGCTCTTGTCCCTGCACTTTTATGCCCTGATGATAGAAGAATATATCTCTTGAAACGACGGCACATTCTCGCCTTATTTGACGGACCCTCAACAACTTTCCACCCACATAATATACTACATTACAATTATTTATTAATTATGTTATTGTTAGTCAGTTACCTAGTTAATTGAGGAGTTGGCCGGTTTGGCAACCAGACGACTAGGTCCCACAGGACCTCCCCACCGCGGCTGATAATTATTTTGATTTATTTATTCAAAAACAATGTTAACCGTAAGGACAAAAAATATTGGAAGAAAGTCGTGATTTATATAGATAAATACTACGTAAATACTATCTGACCTGGCCAGGCCTGTCATTCCCATAGTAGCTTCTGGATATTACCTACATAATCACTTCTAATGAGGCGATTAACACAAAATAATTGGGGAGTGTTGCATCTGCTCATTTGATAATTTTATGATTAAAATTACAGTTTGTAGCGTCTTAAAATATTATTTGTATTTTCTAAATTCTTAAAGACTTTACTTAGTAATGTATGCTTTTTTTTAACTGCCGTTGACTTAGCGGTCCTTAACGAGAAAGGCAGGGTTTCAAGTAGCGATGGCGCAAGCCACAGTAACTGCCGAGTGAAGAATTTAACATTTTGTTTTTAACTTTCGACATATTACATAGTTGTCCTCGCAAAAAAAAAAAAAAAAAAAAAAAAAAAAAAAAAAAAAAAAAGTTTACGGAGACTGTTCAATACATTGAATCTCAATAAACCTACTTATTTGATGTACTCTGAACTCTTTATGAAATAACATTTTGACAACTTCCCATTTGCGCGAAGATGATATTGCTTCCGAGTCTGCGAAGCAGCGGAAGCCTTGTGTTCACTTTCGGGAGAAAAAAAATTTTTGTTGTCCGAATTCAAAATTTCCCCTCGCATTTTGCGTTTCATAGCCTACTGAACAAATTTGGTTCCGTGTCTGTCGGTCTGTCGGTCTGTGGGTCTGTCGGTCTGTCCGCATTTCCTTGTTACAGCCATAATTTCCACAATTTTGAATGAATTTAGCTCAAATTTTGAGGGATTATGCGGATAAGGCTCCTTGAGGTCCCATACAAATTTCATCTCAATTGAATCAGCGGTACGCTCTGCGCATGCGCTAAAGTGAAATTCTTGAAACAGGCATAACTTTCTCAATTTTGATTGGATTTCAATCAAATTTTCAGGAATTGTGTGCGTATAGCTCTAGATGGTACCCTGTCAGTTTCATCACGATTGAATCAGCGGTACGCTCAGCGCATGCGCGAACGTAATTTCCTTGCCACAGTCATAACTCCTACAATTTTGATCGGATTTCAATCAAATTTTCAGGAATTGTGTGGGTACAGCCCTAGATGGTTCCCTATCAGTTTCATCATGATTGAATCAGTGGTACTCCCTGCGCATGCGCGAACGTAATTTTCTTGTTACAGTTGTTACGTTCATTTTGAACTTGGCACGAGGAAGCTCATGTGCAGCTCATGTGGCAGTGTATTTTTCACTATTCCCATAGTCCGCTGAAAAGCATATTTTTAGTCATTCCTTAATGTTTTTGGTTTATTTTGTTTTTCACGTCCTTGGACAATATCGTCAAGTCGCCTAAAATTTAGTTTTTCGGAGTCAATGGGGTCAAGGGTGTCGATTCGAAAGTTTTTGAAAGTAGACTGAATGAGGGTCTGTAATCTGTCTTAAGCCTACATAAATCTTTATATTGGCGTAGGGCCGACCCTCAACATCTATACAAATATTAAAAAATAATAAACCACTTTTAATCGAATTTGCAGCGTTTATTCCAATAAAAGTTAATATGTTCACGAGAGGCAGCTCATTCGGCGATTTCAATACCGTGAGGAATGTTGGTAATCTTTTAAAAAACTTCCTAAGGCACCTCATATCCAACTCGTCCGGCTTGGGCAATTCTGAGTGGACAGTGAACGCAACTCCGGAATCTATTTTGTGAAGAAACATCCGCCGGTGTCGGGAGCCGTTATTATTGCCTGAGGGACACACAATAGGATAAAAAACGTGATTTTCGTAATATAAACAATATGGTTACAGCTCAACTAAATGCTCCCCAAAAAATTGCAGGCTGGCATTTACTGAGGAAATGAGGAATTGCA
The DNA here is from genome assembly GCA_955831195.1 of Pilophorus perplexus. Taxonomy (NCBI): domain Eukaryota; kingdom Metazoa; phylum Arthropoda; class Insecta; order Hemiptera; family Miridae; genus Pilophorus; species Pilophorus perplexus. Next base: position 56,821,217 of record OY037007.1, on the reverse strand, counting down.
AAAAAAAAAAAAAAAAAAAACTAGGTATGTGTGTGCCTACTGTCGTTTTCGTGACAAATTTGAAAGCTCCTCTAAAGCTTTACGACCGAAGGTGCTAATGAGTCAATTTTCAATCTAATGATTTTCTGGCGTGGGTACCGCTGGAATAATCTCTTTCATAACATTTGTACTGTTATAAAAGAGAAACCAACGGGCTGAGTGGAGATGAACTTGCCGTAGCGGAAGTACAGTTTTTAAAAGCAGCTTCCGCGTCCACGACCATTCATAGGATTTTGGTAAGACATCATTCGGCTCGTCTTGCTGCTTAGCTAATTGAGTGTGGGACAATCGTGGGATCAAAAGTGAGTTAATGAACGAGCTCATGTTCATTAGGAGGGTGAGAGTCCTTTGAACTTTCTCCTTCGTCCAGTGGTCATATTAAGTGTAGTTTTGATAGTTACATAGATTGATAGATTGGAAGATGAGATCTTTGGATGGTATCAGCAATCTAACAAGATATTGTCACTTCATTCATTTTTTTTTTCTTCCTTGGGTGTATTGATGACATTGAAGCCATCACCTGCAATAATGATTGCAATAATTATTATTGCGTATAGCGAACATGACCACAGCCCGGATATCAAAGTTGGAAAGACAAAAAAGGAAATTTCCAGGATTCAAAGCTCCGTGAGTCCATTGGTTGCGTCTCTTTGGAGCTGAATATCAAAATGACTAGCAGTGAGTTCCACAACTACTTTCGATTTATTGAAAAAAAATATTCGAGCGAAAAGTGCTCACCAAAGCACGATGTATACATGTATACTCAGCCAAGATTTATATCATGTTATTTTATTTTAAGCTGACTTCCCCAGTCTGAGTACCTGTCGGCAGTTTTTGGGATTATTTAATTAAGGAGTATTTTTAGGAGGATTATTAAGGAGTATTTAATACTCCTTTGTTTCACAGGGCTTTCGTCTCTTCAGAACCTCAGAAACAAAATCAGCCAAAGAAAAGCATAACTGGCATCTAATTTCCTAAATTTGATGCCAGTTATGCTTTTCTCTGGCTGCTATCGTTTTTGTGTTTGTGAAAAAGCCAAAACTCGAATAAAACAAAGAAGTATTTTGGAACCCGATCGTCGTTTTTGGGGTCAACGATTTTATCGACAGGTAGGAACCTATCTAGGAACCCAACATAAAATGAGTCATAAAATATTATAACATAATAACGTAATATTATTACGTACTACGTTTCAACCCAAGCACCTTCTCTAATAAAATTTGAAATAAGAACTTTTGTTTTTGTTTTTCTTGTTCATAAGACGCATGACTTGCAAAGTTTTTTTAACAAAATAAGAGGGTTACTATTTTTTTCATTTTAGAACAATACCAGGTATTGTTCCTATGACTATAGGACCTATAGTATTGCGCTGATGTTATGTGGTTGTGGATTAATTTTTTTATAACTTTCTTTTGATAGGTAATTGATGCAAAGAAAAAATTGATCAAGAAAATCACCTCCAACTTTCATCAGTAGTAAAATTCAAAAAATAAAAACAATGAAAATAAATAAGTAAATAATATTAATTAGCATTCTTGGCCTTGAGTGGTATTGACTGTGTTTTGTTGAATTTATTTTTTATGGAAAATGTGGGAAAAGAATTTTAAATAGTGAATAAAACGCATAAGAGGAAAATTTCCTTATATTTAATATTACTTGATCATTCGTAACAAATCAAGTTCGTGGAACGATGGATTGAATCAGAATATGTACCCATCACTAATCAAACTGTTAATGTTGAAAATTTATAGTACTAGGTACTGTGTTAGATAGTGTCCACCTTTCGCATCCTCCTTTGTTTAAATATCCTACAATGTCCTACATTTTCACTTGGATTGTCCGCCTTTCACAAAAAAGGAGGTGGTAACCCTGCCTTCACAAAAGAGGTGATGAATTTGAATCCAAAATTATTTGTATATATCAAGTTTCTTGCGTAAAAAAAGAAAGAGCAGCACTCGCATTCGATGTGAATGCGCGTTTGGTAACTTGATACTGCCAATTCGGCCAACACACATTGCCAATTTGACTGGAAGATGTCCCCCGACCTAACAGGTTTTTTGAAGATGGTATATTTTTATAAAAGGACAACAGGTCTGGCCGGTCCACCGCTAGAAGGTCATTCCAGTGACTCAACTTGAGACACATAACCGAGTTCTATGGGTTAGTGTGTAACCGGTTCGATGGCGCCCAAGTAGGTAGGCCTCCAGCCTTTGATTACAGGTATCCATCAACTCTTTCCGCCCACCTACCCCTTTCACCTTAAACTGTACCTTATCCGCTTATCGGTTACGAAACGTATATATTGGTATCAGGGTGGTTGATCTTGAATTCGCAACCCATTTTTATATCGGGTCCTGTTACATTAATATTAAACTATACCCTTATACTCGTTCTTGTGTATGCAAATTGTGTTGGAGAGCCTGGAAGAATTTAAGCGTCGTATAGCTAGATAATGGTCGTAAGGAGGAAAACCAGTTTATCCCCGTGTTCAACCGATTTTATAGATCTTAGGTCATCTTTATACACCTAAATGGTCATCCAATCACACTAATATCGATTTCACTTGAAAAAGAAAATAGTGTGTTTTTATTGCATTGGCGTATATCTAGGCGGGGCGGGAAAACAAGTATAGGTAAGTCATGAAATGGTCAAAATGAGATAAGTCATTTATACAATCTAAAAAGGTCTTTTCCACCTGCTGGTGAAAGGAGTGTGAGTCAAAAACAGTGTTGCAGCTGGAAAAATGTTGCAGCCAGAAGACGTTGTGGTTCTATGAGTATGAGTCAACTTATACTATGAATATCGCCCAGTTCCGCCCAAGTTTACAGTTCAATATAGTAGGTATAGTACAGAGTTGGGATTATTCGAATAAAAATTTAGTTGAACTAAATTAGTTTTTAGTTGAACTAATTAGTTTTTAGTTTCGAAAGTGAAACTAAAAACTAATTTAGTGTTTAGTTCGACTTTTGAAACTAACTTTTGGAACTAAATTAGTTTTAGTTTCAACTGTTGAAACTAAAACTAATTTAGTTCCACAAGTTAGTTTCGAAGTTGCGAATAAAAACTAAAGTAGTTTCATTTTTTATTCGTAGTTTCGGAACTAAAAATGAAACTAAATTTTTTTTTCCTCGCGTTTTTACTAATTTGAAGGGGATGTGTTCGGAAGTGAAATTAATAATCTCATGACATGAGTATTACATTTTCCGAACAGTTTTGTCAAGCCAATAAAATATAAAAGTGGTGGGGAGGGGAGCAAACTTTAATCTATTCTTCTACGACCCTGAAAAAAGGAACTTGTTCGCACCCAGCACCCACATTTCGTTGAAACACACCCAACACACACATCCCCTCCAAATCAGTAAAAAACGCGAGAAAAAAAAATTAGTTTCATTTTTAGTTCCGAAACTACGAATAAAAGATGAAACTACTTTAGTTTTTATTCGCAACTTTGAAACTAACTTTTGCAACTAAATTAGTTTCAATTTCAACAGTTGAAAATGAAACTAAAGTAGTTCCAAAAGTTAGTTTCAAAAGTCGAACTGAAACTAATAGTTTCAGTTTTTAGTTCCACTTCGGAATTAATTTAGTTTTAGTTTTTAGTTTTAGTTTCAGAACTACTTTTTGCCCAACTCTGGTATAGTATAGTTATACTGGTATGACCGCAAACATTTGGTTGGAAGCCCTGATTAAATTTTGTACCACTTGGGCAACATTGTGTTCTAATGTACTTTACCCATTTCTGTAGTCCAGTGTTTGTTTCTGTTTTGATTTTTTTTTTTTTAAAGTTCATACCTGACAATGTTTTCTCGTGGAAAAAAATAGTAGAACTGTGTGCACCACGGAGGATAATAATTTTGCTCAGGAAGTGGTAATTGGTGAATGTGATAAGGAAAATGTAGTTTACCACCTGGTGTGGGATGTGTACCTACAAGTTTCGTTTTACCTAAATGATTATTAGTATAACATACTAATTGTTGTGAGGATGGCGGAATGCGTTCGGCGGGGGAATTCGCGTCTCGTCCCCAATTATCTAGGGAAAGTCTCGGCCCCAGCGAGCGGAGAAGGACTTAATCCTTGAATCTGACTGGTCCCCGCATGTTTTGAATATTGTGTGAACGTTGACCATCGTAGGAACTCTCGATCGCTCTTCGATCGTTCAGTTCTGTTCCGTCTAAAACCCTTTATATTAGCAAGGGTGGAGGTACTTTGGTATCGATTAAAACTCGAATGCTTCTAGGAAACAAACCCTCCTCTCTACTTGTATAACAGTTAAGAATTGCAGAATCCAACTTCTTTTAGCCCCACAAAGCAACCACCACAAGATCAGAGAGAAAGTCAGAGTCAATATATTGACATATATATTGACATAGAATACTGGGGAAGTTTCAGGAATCAATTTTCAACGAATATGAACGAGTTGTGCATTTGCAGTGCATCTTGGCTTAAGGGATTGATTTCTGGAGGTCAAACGCTTCCAGGAATCAATCCCTACTTTCCGCTTTCAGGAAGGTTTGATATTCTGAGTCGAACTGGGCATAAATGGCTTTAGAGTGTTATTTCAGCTTTGGGACCAGTCATACCCTCGAGTTGGAGGCCCTTCGAACACTCGGGGACGAGTTGTGCACTATGACAAATGGAAGCCTCGGAGCAGGGTGATTAACGGGAACGAGTCAGGCTATGCCCGTTCGGCAGCAGTTACGCTGCCGGTGTTTTTGGAGGAAACCAGAGGGAGTACGGGTGGAGATTCATCAGAGGCTTGACACAATGTGTTGTGTTGTGATCAGCAGGCAGTGAGAATGCTCCAGCCGCAGGGTAGGAGGATCTGGGTTTCTGAAGTGTCGGGGTCCTTCAAAGTCCGGCAGATCCTCGGAATGAATGCTTAACCCACACAAGGAGTCGTGTTGGTTAAGGTTTTCTGCTGCCGCGTGAATACCGAGGGATGGTTCCCTGGCTTCCGATTTTGAGTTGTCAAGTTCCTAAGGACTCCCGGTTGACACCCCTGGTCTTACAGGAGACCGCGTTTCTGGCTTCCGATCTCGAGCTGTCGAGTATGGACTCCAGGACAACGGGCCCCCTGCGTGCTGGCTATTTCCTCCTCAGAAATCCCGCTCGAGTGGCTGGGGGGGGGGGGGGGGGGTCCGTATCAAGACGCTGCCTCTTCCTCCGTGGGACTCCCCCAAGTTCTCAACCAGTCCTCTCGATTCGGCGATCACTTGAAACCTCCAATGGAGAAGTCCCAGGCAACATCTTTGACATCCGTACAACTCAATATGTTTTTAAACTATTTGTAATATAAATGGATACCTATTTTATACATTCGCTATCCCCCACCTGTCTTCACTCAACGGTTTAACAACCAATCATTAAGCAATTGAACAGGCAAATGACTAGTGTAATTACTAATGTCGTCGGGCTTGTCGCTAAATTAGCGAAGAATTTTCTACTTATTTGTACCGGCGATTGTTGCGATTGATCGTTATGACACTCACAGTGGATGATCCAGAATTTCCCCGCGGCGAGGAGGCAGGACACTTGCCACTAGGTGTTTTCGCTAGCCAAGTTCAGCTAAGTCGAATCATTGTTAACTGAGTCGATAGTCTTATGGAGTTCACCCTCGAATTGGAACGAAGCAGAAAATGACGGATCAAGGTTTGCGGTTTCCGACGAAAAACCTCAAGTATCACAAAAAAAAAAAGTACCTGGATCACTAGTCGGTCAGTTACCACGTCATGTAATTTGAAGAACACCATTTGGCTGGGAGGGAAGTTGTGGTTGTGGTGTTGGCCTTCTTTACGAAAACCACTGAGATTCCTTTCCGTAGTTTTGCAAACTTACATTGGCAGCCTTACACTGAAGCGCCTTCTAAACGATGAATAATCATCCTCAAAATTTGTACGTATGCGTTTGATGATAAGATTCGAAAGGAAAAACGTGATTAAGTAGGAGAAAAAGAAGAATAAAGGAACATAGCAGTCAATAATTGTTGTCCAGATTTTTATGATTTTACGAAATCAGCAGGAGGTGAGCAGCCATTTTGTTTAGGTAGATAACTCGATAACGTGGTTGATGTCGTAAGTTACCTCACCTATGCTGATTAGGACAGGTAACACGGTTGGTAACAGGCCAATACTAAGACATTTAAACGTTGAGAACCGTCCAAACGTGCCCGACCGCAGGAAATATTTCCTCCTCCCAAAATTGAGACTTAGAAAAAATAATTTTTTCCAAGCATCAATTTTGGTTGCTTCTACTGGCTAGCCGCATTCCGTAGGGCTCGTGGGTATATCAAAAATTAAATTAGCTACAGTTGGGATTTTGAAAGGTATTGGGATCAGATGAGGTTGCAGTAGAAGTCATTTTGCACGTAGAATAGAGTCAAGGGCATCACAAAAGGCGGAGTATTGTATAAAAGCTAGGCTTTTTACAAAAATTCTGCGACATATAATATGTATGTATGTAACATTATATATGCGACATATATAATATCGATGTATTATACCGACAGAAAAATAGTAAGAAATGTAATTGCTCGTACAAATGATAATATTCATTAGTACATACGTGCAATTAGATTTTTCACTCCTCATATTATGTGGTTTCTGAGTGAAGTCAACTGGCTAGTATGGCTAGTATGCATGGCATAAACTCGAAGCTGAGTCGAGCCCTTGATTCCCTCGAAGATTTAATTTTGATTTGGAAGCCTTCAGTCAAATTTAATTTTTTTAACCCTTGCAATGCTCATTTGCTATGTTTTGTGTGTACTTCGACTGACTTAATTCGACGTTATTTTGGTTGTATTTTATTTTATTCTTTCTTTTGTTTCAGTTGCTGTACATTCAACTACTTGGAACTGCATTATCCGTACTGGCTTTAACTCAAAGTACATCGACAGCACTTGAAGATTTAGCATTCGAAGGGAGTAATAGTAGAAGAATATTGCTGAACACTGATGAATCTAGAGCGGAAAATAGGACCAAACGGTTAAGACAAGCCACGCTTGATAAAACGACAACTATAGCGGCGCCGGAAGAAGACGAAGACAAGAAAACGTTGGCGCAGCAAGTGGCGGACGGGAAATATGGGTTAATTCAAAAAGAAATTTTTGCTAGTCCTGCTAAAAGACCGGGCATCATCAGTTATGAGGTGAATCCGGAAGTTCCAAAAGACAATGTTAATAATTTAGGAGGTCTCCAGCCCGAAGAGATTTGGCTCGCGGAGAATCATTTGTTGGTACTCAAAGGGGGGCTGTACGGAGACAGTGATCAAAACAGCCAAGCAGCTTGGCCGCCCATTGATAACTACATAGCACCTCATAGACAAGTGAAGATTCCCCCAAACCCAAAAGTTCCTCCTCCTTTTCCGATTCAGCTCAAGGATGGAGGACCAATCGAATTCATCAAAGGGGAAAATGGAACAGATCCGATCCTGCCTTTTTTCGACCCCAGGTTCGGCCCGCCAAATATTTTCCCTTTGCCGCCGTTTCAAGGCCCTGGCGGAAACGTCAGCAATGGAGATCAGGGAAACTCAACGGTGGGGAACGGGTTCCCTCCGTTCCCCTTTCCACCACCACCAGGGATAGGGCTGTTTCCGCCCGCCGTCGCCTTTTTACCGCCCCCAGGAAACCTCACAGAACTGGACGAAGACGACCCTAGCATATATTACCCTCCGCCTTACGATTTTGTCTACCAAAAGGACAATTCATCGTTCGTCCCTGCTGGTCCCCTGGTGCCTGGTATTGTACTTCCCCCACCACCCGATTTCTTTGCGCCCTACGTTAACAAAACCAAGTCTGCTCCTGTGAAACATACACCATCCAGAAAAACCAAACCAAAATCCCGACCACCGCAATTTATTCAGGCGACAGTAACAAGAAAAACGACCAGGCCCACAAAACCACCAAAGAAGACCGTCACAATAACTATAATACCACCAAAACCAACCACTACGTTAGCCCCTATAATTATCACAACCGGGGACAACATTCAAAATGAGATCGTGCCCCTAAGAACATTCCCTTCTGACACACCGGTTGGTGAATGGGTGCCGATCCCAGCTCCTAGACCGTTCTACATTTCAGAAATAAAAAATCTTCGAGGCAACAAGATGAAACTGCCTTTGGCATCGAACAATCCGTGGGACCACAACAACGGCTCGCTCCCCATTAACACTCTAAATGAGGACGATGTTAGAGGCTACGACTACACGCCTCCTCAGAAAAAAGGAAGGAAATATCCGGCTACTGTTACTCCCATGAGAGGTTTCAAGCCAATCTACGTGCCAGCTACTATTATCCCAACTACAACTATTAGGCCAACCACAATAGTGTACTCCAGCACTTTCAATTCTATCAAATCCCCAGATAATTTGTACTACTACGATGAACCCCAATTAAATCATTACAATTTTCAAAAAAGGCCATTTAACGACTACTACGACTACAGTGATAAACACACCAACGAAGTAAACACTGTGGCTCCTGCTGAACTGTACAACGACGTACCCGTGAAGTCTCCAGTGAATACTGGTTTGGAGCAATCTCATTTCGAGTTGTTCCGTCAGCAATTTGATTCATCGACTACTACAGCCACGCCAATAAATTTTTATTATTTTGACAAGAGCAATCCACTCGTACCGAATCCCAATATCAGCACACAGCCTAAAGGAAGCAAGCCTCCACGGATCAACGCCAAACACCCACCCAAAACCACCACGGAGAAACCTCCTATATTCGAATACAGTTATTCCGCTCCTGGTTATGGAACCCTCGAGAGCCCAAAAGTCGGTGCCAACTTCATTACAACCCCAAAACCAGCCCATTTCGAGATCAATTTCCCCGTGGACGTCGACCAGCAGTCCTACCCTCTTCAGCCCCAGTATCGTACGACGCAAAGGCCTTTGACCGTTTACCGGAAACATACAACACAAATACCTCTGCAGTATTCTACGAGCAGGCCCGGATACAGCGACGTTGAAGGATACAACGGCGAGGTGTTTACAGCTAAACCAACAAGCATAAACCCCCAGTTAGGATCGGAAGACGCCACGTCCAAGTATTATTCAATTTTTGGTCAAAAATTGAATGAAGATGAACTGCGAGTGCCCACCACTACTGCCCCTAGGAAGCCTTATTACAATAATTACGACAATAGTAGGTTGAAACAGCCTAGCCGTCAAAACGTCAAGTTTCCAAGTGACGATTATTACGATGACGCGTCTGAACAACCCTACTACCCACAAAAACCTATATATAGACAACCAGGGGATTCAAGGTACAACTACCAACAGCAAGTCCCTTACCCGAATTACTATAGATTATCTAGTCCTCAGTACGATCCTTATGCGAGTTACGACGACGACTACATCTCCTCAGGGCACTCTCTGCATTCGGATATCAACGTCAACTTGAAAAGGCCGCCGCCACCTTTGGAACCGGAAGCTGAGCTAATTGATCCAGCCTATGTTAGGCCACGAGGTAATTCCTTCATATCGTACCAGCTACCCGGCAGTGGTGGGCACTTTTACTTTCTAACTCCCCAAACAATCAAAGCTTCGTATCCAGCCCAACAATATCCTTCGGAGTATTCGGGATACTATAAAAGGAACGTGCAATCCAAACCAAGAAGACCTCAAAATCCTAGAAGACCGTTATCTTGAGATCAGTGATTAATACCTACCGTCGTTTGACGATGCCTTCTGTGATCTAGAATTTATCCTTAATTTTTTTATATTTATAATTCCATTGTTAGAAAGTTTAGCTGTTACCTGTTTTCCTTCGTTTTAAAAGACTTCGTGGCTAGGGAAAATTATACTATACCTGTTTCTTCCTAGTTTGAGAAATGGATAAACCCTTATAACGATTTTAATCTAGTGTTCTATCCACGCTAATAAAATGCCATTTGATTCGTGTTAGTCTCGATGTGACTCTGATCATTCTTCGCAAAGGGTGAAACGTCTTTGTACTTAATATCAAACTGTAATATAGGTATGTAAATCATTGTAAATGTGTTGTGAATGTGATCAGCAGTGATTTGGGGTTTTCGTATCACTATTTCCCGTAGTAATAATGCCAATCCCAATGGCAAAATCGGCTATGTCTGGTCAACTTGGAGACTCACGTCCTATCGGTTTTCCCCCAAAAAAATATTTGAAGCCACCACACAAGGTCCGCTATGGTGATACTAACACCCTACTTCACTCGAATGTTTCGAAAAACCTCTTGATGTGTATATTTTTGTCGTAAGGGTCAAAGGAACTGTTGTGCCCACCTTTGCTCATTCTAGAAAACATTAGAAATTTGTACATTTACAATTAATAATTTTTAGGTATATTTTTTTGTTCTTAAAAATAAAAGGAATCTTTGAATTGTAATAGGCGTATACCTATAGATACCAAACGCAACTGTTTCTAAAATAATAGTCAACTCATAAGTGTATGTCTCGTACAATTCAGGCTTCATGCTACATGTGTTATATCTTATGTAAATTTTTTATGAAAATCAATTTGATTTATTCACGCGGTTTCTTATCATTTCTAAAATCATGAAATGTGAAAAAATTTATGAAAAGTTGGGTTGTTACTACACTTCCGAACTCGTTCGTTGTTTCGATTGATCTGATGCGCACTGATTTTTGAAGAGTCCTAATTTATACATGACAACGGCCCGTAATATCGGCATAGAACACCTTGCAACATGCCTGTTGAGGCACGTATAGAGGTATTTTAAACGTATTTTTATGTTTAGCTTAGTTCTCATTCGTGCAACTTGAGTTCTTATTTTCTTCAGTAGGTTCGTTAGGCTAACACGTGTACAGCTTGAAAATCAGGTTTTTCTATCCTTGAGGGTTGATATCCGGTTCGTGTATTTTGACGTCACTTCGATCAATCGTGATTCGGACAAAAATATTTAGGTAGTAGGTACCTAGAGACCTGCAAACTTATACGATACTGCTACAGTTTTTTACTTAGTTTAAGCCCTCAAGGAATGAAAAAGGCACTTGACTACTACACATTGAACAAACATAAGAATTTAGGATTGATATGCATTGGTTCTCAAAACCTGAAGGTAACGAAACCTTTGGCATGCATTGTAGAAGCTCTTGCCCAGGCGCAAGGTTTTGTCAATTATAAGCCTGATTTGGGTGGAGGAGTGAAAGAGGAACAAAGAGTTCCATGCAACATAATGTAATTATAATGTTCAAATAGGACTGGGCTCAATAAATGATTGTTTACCTCGTTTTCTTTTCTTTATCCTTGAATAAAAACATTCTTCTACTGATTCCCATGAAAAAAAGGAAACAAAAAACGCCCACAGAAAATAGTAGCGAACGTCGAGGGGCAAAAGATCATCGATAACTTAGGAATGTAAGTTCTCGAGATGGATGTGTTTATTGGCGTAAGGAAAAGAGTCAGAAAGGCGAGGATATAGAATAATACCGGAATTCAAGGAATTTGGAGAAAAATAATGAGACAAAACATAGTTAAAAGTTGTGGTCGTTGTTACCTCAAATGGGTTAGGCAGCAGCACTGCCTAAATCCTGATTTTATTATTATTTTGGTACCTAACGGCCGATAAAAATCTTCCAATAAGATTGTGGAAAGCTTGATAGCAGATTTGAGCAAATGGGAGATTTACTTGTAAAGATGAACAACATGTCGAGTGAAATTCGACGATTTCAATAGAGGAATTTAATAATGAAATTCAGAATTACCTCGCTGAATAACTTCCTAGAAATATTTACAAATAGGTAGTAAAAGACAATGTCTTGCAAAGAGGCATTTCAGTTCAGATCAGTATTTCGAGGAAGTTATTCAGCGAGGTAATTCCGAATCGAATCAGGAAGCTCTCCATCAACCGGCCTGCAATGGTTAAAAAAATTTAATATTGCTGCCTAAGCCATTAAACAAACCTATTAGTGTTATCGCTGCCAAATCTCATAAAGTGCTCGGTGGATTTTGGTTAATTCTTCTTAAAATAATACTGTGTCCAGGTGTACAACACGCTCGTGTCGGAGGTCGAGAATTTTGATTGGGCCCAAATTTGTCATACGTTTCAAAATGTGTGATTCCATAAACGAAATGTCCGTCCACCGTCCGAGCCGTTTTGGGCAGTAGGATTTTTCTGAAAAAAAAAAAAAAAAAAAAAAAAAAAAAACTGCCTGAATCGATTCCGAAAAATTCTGAAAGAGTTCTGCGTTCGCAGAGCATCAGAACTTGAGTGTTTAATACCTGGCAGCCGATGTACCCCCACCCATGGCCCTTGCAAAAGGCCATACTGCGCATGCACCGAACTGTTCGGAATTTTCAGAATCACTCTGGGAATACAGGTTATGAGTCAATTTTATGTTGTGATGAGTTGTGAAGTAGCAACAAACACTACGCGGAACAATTCCCTCGTTATTTTCACGCTTTATGCTTTCGGCGTGGTTTACGTGGATTTTTATTCTATTTTTAATCTAAATGCCGCGAGTTTCCCTGCATGAAAACACCATCGACGACACTCTTCAGCTCTGCTCGGTTGGCAGCACTCCCCACCATATGTTGTGACGTCACGCTGCACCCATGGCCGTGTTCCCCCTCGATTTTCGAACTCTGTAATTTTTGTTAAATTATCGAAATTTTCTGGATGCTATTTCAGGCAGCCGACAATAATTGTTTGCCCTATTTTCTCAGGAAGTACTTTCAGCAGAATAAAAGAAAAAACCAAGCAGCCAATTCATTTTTATGGGTCCTAAATCTGTCCAAACATTCGACGACGGAAAATTTCCGAAATATTTAATTTTTTTTTTTCTTCTTTTGTATATATATATTTTTTAAACAATTTTTATTGACAAAAGTCGTTCTTGCATAATTTACCTACTTCTAAGAATAATAAACCCAAGTGTAAAATTTCCAGCATTTTTAAATGAATGTTTTTCCTCGAAGAAAAAAGAACGAATTTTATAAGAAAGGTATAGTAATAAAAGGCGCGCAGGCCTGGAGATTAATTTTTCATCGATGTAAGGTTTCCAAAGAAACTTAAAAGTAAAGTTATTGCATGTAGGTACATGTGAATTTATAGAATTCTTGTGGTGGAGACCATATTGAAGGATGGTTCAACATTTTTCACAAAATTCAAACAGGATGTACCTATATGACACATTGTGTACCATCAATGGGTCGCACGAATCAAACTTTAGGAGAACACTGACCGTCTATGGACATCAGTCAAAATATTGTACATACCTACATCATATCGCCGAATATTTTCATGAGGACGTAGGCCAGGAAGGACGAAGCTACATTTCCTTCACGTCATCACATCAAATGGAAAGAAACCGGGCGACAACACCAACATTAGGCCCGTTGTTTGGAACTCTCGCCCTCTTTTTCCGCTCACTGTTTTTTCGAGGTGAACCGTAAACATTACGGCTCGGCGGATATTCGTCGGCCAACTTGCCATTCTGGGTGGAGGGACACCCCAAACCCGCATGACTTTCAAGCATTGCGTGTTCAAGTCTCTTCAATGTAAGGTGCCAGCGGCATAATAAATCTTTGTTACCCTAATCAACGAAGTTGTTCGATACCTAACCAAAACAATCCCAGAAAAGACTGAATTTGAGTAAAAGAACGTGGAGGTCAATATGATATGGATGACGCTCAACTCGGACCCGATATCAAAGCGATAATATCCCTCCGAGGGGTAAACTAAATGAAACAAAACACACCGTATGTTACCTATTACTTACGTCAGTGAATTATATTATTTAATTATTATTATTATTAAATAGGTAATATAATTTCATGGTAATGTCTTGTATTTGACACGACTTCATGAAATTATAATAAGTATTAATGTCAAGAAATTATAAATCATATATGATTTAAATCTTATTTCCTGGTGAAATTAAAAAAGCGACTTTCAAAGTAGGTGGAACGTCTTGCCAACAGGATTTGTAGGGTTAAATCGAATGATAAATTAAATTGAAGAAATGAAACAATAATGAACAAACCATTATTTTATTACCATGATTTTACCTGATATGATGAAAACCCGATTTCGAGCCTCCCAAGCAGAGTTGGGCAGTAATTAATTGCATCAGTAAGTAAGTACATTTGCAGTTACACGAGTTCTCTGTCACTCCCCCCATTCCCCAGTCCTCCAACCCTCTCTATTTTAATTCTAGTTTCATTTTTGCAAAGTAATTGCAGTTTAATTACTCTGCAATTACAAGTACAATTACAAGTAATTGTAATTGTACTTGCAATTACTTGTCTCTAAGAAGTAATTGTAATTGCAGATCTGCAATTACAATTAGTTTTCGGAAAAAGGTAATTGCAAGTACAATTACAATTACTTGTAATTGTAGTTGCGGATTTTCAACTAAAATTACAAGTAATTGCAAAGTAATTGTAATTGTAATTGCAATTACATTTTGTCCAACTCTGCTCCCAAGCGCACTTGTCGTGGAGAGATAAAAATTTGAAACGGTCTCCAAAGGTCTGAGGCACAATTGTAATGATAATGGTACGAGTAACTCAACAAACCAAAATGGTATTATTATTATTCTATCTCTACTATGTTATTAGTAACTGTTGCCGTAAAATGTACAGCATTTTATCTTATTGAAATAATTTTAAAATAATTTTTAAGTTGAATGAAATACAATTATTGTATTTTATTAAATGCCCTATAATAATTGATGGGTAGGTAACAAATTGATAATTGACAATAACAAAATAATAATTGATTGAATAACAAATAAAAGTCTCGCCCAACTGATGACTGGCGACAAATGCCTCACCTTCCATTACCGGAAGATTAAATTTTAACATCTCCTGAAATCGAGACGGACGATTTTTGGTTCGAGATGAAAAGTTAAAAAAACAAATCTGGAGCCCTCGTTTTCCCCGCCCTTCCTCAATTTGCCCTCCAAGTTCTCTCGCTAATTTTCAGCACAGTCAATCTAATGAAAACGATGACGCGTAACCGGCTCTCCGAATCTGTAAACGGTTTACTTATATTATGGCGAAAGAGGGGATTAGGAGGGGAGGCTGCAGGAACAAGCCAACGATGAATTTGATGACGTTAGGAATCTCGGCAGAGGCAGGGATGACGGTGATGATCAAGATTCCGAGGTTTATTTGCCTCATTAACCTTCTTTTTTTAACCATTAACCATTGACATAATTCAATTTGTTTGGAAAGCTGTTTAAACTGTGCAATTCCCCTTAATAGGTACGCCTACCAAAATTTTACTTCTTCTCTTCATCAAGGGAAAATATTGAATCAAGGACGTTTTTAGCCCACTCTTATGGGACTGTGAAATGAGGAATTTGCATAAAATATTTTTTCTCAAGACCAGCTCAGTCTCTGTTAAATTTGTTGAAATGGTCGCATATTTCAGCGTAGAACTCGGATTCGCTTAACCGGAAAACGAGTTGGCCACCACTGGACGTCAGGGGTGACGGTGAATTGGGCCGGTGGTTTTCTCAGGTCATTTTCGGGATGGTGGACTGGGCCGCTCTGGTTATCAGCCCTCAGTATCTTTCTGTTCATAAAGTTATTTAAAGAATCACCACGAGGTATTGGTCATTTGGAGGTTTATCATTCTTCATGACTTGGAACTGTCATGGGGGGGGGGGGGGGGGGGGCAGGAACTTACCAAAGTCTTTGAGTGGTTCAGATGGAAAGGGTTCAATGGCATCTTACACTGCCAATGGCGAATGCTGATTGGAAAGCATATCGTTTGCAGGATATACTTTATTACTGATCCTATCTCTGAGCGCATCGTCAATGAGCTCTCCTTCAGGAATAATTAAAGTATGTATCCTACATCTCTTCCCTAGGCAACCATGAGGTAACCCCTATGCATCCTTTTCCAAGTCATGAGAACAGATGAATCCTATACATGACTGGTACCTCGTGGTGATTCCTTGATTTAAATCAAGGGGTGCAGGTCACCTCCGCCAAAGTAAGAGCGGAAAGGTGAGGCGCCCATGTAAGCTACCCCATACTTACCTACCTATTATTTTTGGGAAGTGAGCGCCAGTTTTGAGGAACATATCATCGCGCCCCCGAATCCAAAATACTTTAAATCTACGTACTTGACGGTCAAGTACGTAGAGTAAAACGAGTTTCGAGTGAAACAAGATTTTCGAGTAAAACGAAAGTTTCGAGAGAGAAACGACTCACACGCGCTCTTCCTGAAATGGTGCTCCTCCTGGCCCAGATTAACGGAGAAAAGGTGGATTCTATGGTCCCTTAGAACTAACGCGTGTGAGTCGTTTCACTCGAAATTGCACCAAATCGACCAGTATATATACTGGTCGATTTATGTATAAACAGTTTATCTAATATCAAAGATGATGTGTCAACATCGATGATCGATATTAGTTCGACCTGTCTTCGCAGTATTTACGAAAGGCCGAGGACTGGCTTCCCCAGACAAATTGTTGCCAGGGGAGCCGGGTCGATCTGGCGACCACAGTTGAATTATTGTCAACAATGGTTGCCTGGGCAACAGACTCGCACGAAAATATTGGTCCCACTGACCTGGCTTCCCCGGATGAAGTGTCGCCAGGGGAGGCCCAGTCCTCAAGTTGAATCAAAAATGTACCTACTGCGATTACTCATTGTAATTACAATGTAAGAAAACGGCCAGTGAATGATAATATCATGAATATATTATAGTCAACCGCGCGATCGGGGATGTCCAAGTAATGGGAGAAGCTGGACTTCCCAATCTCGCCGCCAAGAGTGGCGCTTCCTGGGGCCTGCGACGAACCGATGAGGGCGAATTAAATTATTGACTGTGGCCCATGCGGTCACACTAGATAATAATCTCTTTGATTAACAAAAAAAGAAAAAAAAGACGATTTAAGACAAAAAGAAATAGACTACTAAGTAGTCTATTAGTAGACTTAAATTTTAAGTCTTCGTCTTAAATCTTCTTTTTTAAGATGGATTCCCACTATCTCGCCGAATCCACCTTACATTATGCTCTTTGATTTTTACCTACCTACATTCCTGCCTTCTTCCATCATTAAAGAAAAAAAAGATTTCTTTTCTCAAAGTTCCTTTTTTCCCATAATACTTAATCTTTCCTATAGAAACGAAAAAAAAACTGAAATCTTGATTCGGAAAACGGAAAAAAACGGTATATACACATGGCCGAAAAACGGACATTCTTTCTGTTCAGCTGGCAACTACCTAGTAGGCACAACAATAATAATAATTATTATTGTGGTAGTTGAGTTCCTAATGGGTCATGATAGAGTCAACCCATACGATAGGCGAGTGTTGTTGGTTTAATATAACCTGAACTTAACCGGATCTTACCTTCTACCGGCTCTTACCTTATCTAACAGAGCTGAGAAGTTGTAGGTGTGGTTTTTGATGTTGGGATTTTTGGCCAGTGGGTCGAGAGTAGGGTTGCCATTTGATCGTACTTTTACGGATTTACATAATATGTATAAAGGTATGTATATTATTACCATGGTCCATGGTGTCTGTCCATGTCTTTGGACTGTCCGTTACAACACCGAATTCGTATCCGGTATAGGCGGTATTTATGCTTATTATAATAATATAATGCTTACTTATAATAAGTATCCGTATTTTATGTCCAACCTCTACTATAGTACCTAATAATTAGAAAATAAAATAATAAATTGTCGAAATCCACGCATTCGAAATTTGTAAGAAATTATCTATTAAGATGCCTGCCTTTCTTCCCTCCTTGAAGAAGACCTCAAGACTAACGCCTAATCAGAGACGACAACAATACAGAAGATGAAGAAGAAGGTCTAACAACAGTTGATAATTCACCCCATCTTCGTAGTTTGCCGTCAATAATAAATTTGAATATTTAGTACTCACAGGAGCTTCCTCAGCCGAACAAGATGACCTGCTCCATCTTTTCAATGACCACGCACAAAACCCCTTTAGATTACAGGTACAAGTATTTTGTCTGGATAAACTAGAATTATTCTAGTTTATTATTTATTATGATTCTAGTCTAGGCAGGTATCTCACTATACTGCCGTCCTAGGATAAAACACCCTATCGACCATTTTGGTGTTTTTGGAGTTAGGTGCATGGTTCAGTAGATTTCGGCGTGGCGCGTCTTTTGCACCAAGTTAGAACTTCCTATCTTAATAATAATAATATTATTATGTTTTATTGTACATAGAACAGTGGTTTCCTCATAGTGTACAAATGTACAAATTACAGGATTAAAGGCGAAAAAAAAAATTACCGGTACAAAAAAAGAAAGGTTTCTGAAGGAACCAATAGGAGAAAAAAAAACATAGTTCCACTGCTCATTAAGGGGAATGATGAGGGGAATGATGAGGTGGAAAAAAAAGTATCTTCTTCTGATATAAGACTTATAGTGAAGAAGGCTTGAAGATGAAAAATAAAGGGGGAAAATAAATAAAAGGAAACGAGTGAATCAGGGAAGATGGTCTTCTAAGTGAGCCAATACACGCTGTCTGAAAGACTCAAGGGAATGGAGCGCCCTAATCCTCAGTGGCAAAGAGATCCACAACCTCCCTCCCGCAACCCGGAAGGAGGCCCTAAAAGCCGGAAAGATAGCCTCTGGGAGACGAACCGTATGCAGACGAGCAGAAGGACCACGCTCGACAAAATCACGGAGATATTGAAGCATGGTGAAGGTATCGGGGTGCAGGATCCTGAATAGGAATCCGAGGCAACGAGTCAACAGGTATACCTGTTGGTATACATGGCATGAAGGTGCAGCCCAATAACTTGGTAGAATGGCACGAGATGTGGCCCCTCGGTTTCAGGCTGTACACATACCTAGTACAGTTGTTAAATGCAACCTGGAGCTTCCGCTTACATGCAGCATCCATTGAGAGGGCAAAAAGCAGTTCGCCATATGTCAGGAGGGGGAGGACCAGAGACTTCACGAGGCGAGACTTAAGGAGTGGAGGCGTGAAAAAGGACAGCCTACGTAGAGAATGCAGGGATCCGTAGGCCTTCCGGCAAAGCGAATTGATGTGTGCGGTCCACGAGAGATTGAATTCGAGAAGGACTCCTAAATTCTTGACAGTGTGGCTAAAGGGAATAATAATGACTGAGTTGAGCGAGATCATGGGAAGCCCTGAGAGTGTCAATTTAGTCCAGAAAATATTATGGCTTGCGTCTAAGTCGAGGGATTCAAACGGAGGCAATTCGCAGCTGAGTATGACGATATCTGTTGGAGATCACTGTTGATATTTCAACAATGTTGATTCAACATATTATATCATCATCAATGTTATATGAGAGATCATATATTATATCATCATCATATATTATAATATAATATAGTATGGCATCATATATTATAATATATGATTATATTATATGGCGCTGAATCGATTGTAATAAGAGTGCACACTGATGGTATTTCGAAAGCCTGAGGCGAGAACGACCTTACCTGGATCCTTAGCTGGATCTCCCCTTGATAGATGGAAAATCAAGGGCAGATTTTTCAAGGCAAAAATAATGAAAAAATCTCGTTTTTGGGCCGATGTTTTTCTCACATCGATGTTGAACCTTCAATTTACGGTAAATTATTTACCAACGACAACGTTGATCACCTCGTTAATCTCCTGAGACAAAATTTGTATTTAATACTGCTTACTTGGCAACTTATTCTGCGCGGCCGGAACGTGTGAAGAGTCTTCACTGAAGACCCCTTCCCTCGGGCAGGTCGCGGTCCGCGGCGATTCGTCACGTACCTAATTGTTTGGACTTTTCAGCATGTTTCGAAGTTCGGAGTCAAATCGAAAACACTTTCAGAACCCGAAAGCACAGAATATACGACTGGAAACTCAGTAAATTTAAAGTATTACCTACGTTAAGAAAGTGGAGCGCCTCAACCAAGGTATTTACTATACGGCGGCCATGTTGGGAAAAAAACCCCTAGGTACCTATCTCCATTTGAAAGGTTCGGTAAAACTTTTACAGTAAACTTTATCCACAAACGTCTAGCCCCTGAGCCAATCCTTAGTTTGGTTTCCTGCCGCTAGTAGTTTGTGGCGCTGCCGTCACCATGCCCCATTTCCCTCACATTTTGACATTTCTGCACGTTTCCTCTATTCCCTCCTGGAAGGGTAGGGATGTGCGATACTATACAATACCCGATACCAGTACCCGATACTAGTATCGAAAAAAGTATGCAATACTATCGAAGTATCGGAAGCAAGTATTCGATACCTACAAGTATTGGGTACTTTTATTAAGAGAAAAGAAAATTTCTGTATTGAATAGGGGCAGTTTGAAAATCGAATCCTGGATTATCATTATTATTATTATTTATTATTATTATTATCATTATTGTTACTTCAAAGAGTCAGAAGAAGAAGAATGGTATTATATTCATTTAATAAAGAAAATATTGTATATAAAATATAATTCTACCACCATTCGTCGTCTGTGCCTCTCAGAAAACACAATTTGTCAACATATTTTGGTGACAACCGAGAATGTTCCTTTTCTCAAAATTCAGTAATAAGTTTGGTCGAAAATTATTTACCTAATCATCCACGAGGTCGATTGTGATAAATGAAAATAAGCAATCTGAGAACACCGCCTGAGTCTAGCGTCGCTATCGTCAGTAAAAACTCCCTGCTTATAATTTTTATAGAAAAAAAAAAAAAATTAAACCATGGTTATAATATTTTAGTTTAGTCCAATGCATTTTTAAAAGTATCCAAAAGTACCGATTCATAAAAGTATCGATACTTTTTGAAAAATATCGATCCAATACTTGTTGATACTTTTTTATCAAAAATGTCGATGTGATAATGTATCAATACATGATAATATCATCACTTCAAAATGTATTGATACATATTATGTACAACATCAGACTCAGACGAGACGTTGTCACATAACTTATGTGTGTGAGTGTTCCTATATAATTTATTGGTAGAGAGCTTCCCTGTGATTCAAGTACCTATAAATTTATAAATAAACGATTCAAGTAAAGTTATTTTAGTTTTAAGTAGGTACATCAGATTCTGTTTCCATTTGGGTATTTATTCCGATACTGGAAAAATAATCGATACCAGTAGTAGTATCGAATGGCAGGATTCGATACCAAAAGTACCCGGTATCGAAAGGAAATACCCGATACTTTACCCATATCGATAAGTATCGCACATACCTATGGAAGGGTAATGGGAGGGGGATTATTGGATACGAACATGAGATGCTGGATGAAATCCATGCGCATCAGCAGAAGTCGGGGTTTATTATTCTTGGAATAATTCACCGATGTCTTTGGGTTTATTATTCTTGGAATAATGAATAATGGAATAATGACATTGTCTTCGCGACGGGGGTCGGCCTCACAATTTTACATTAGGTACTCGTTTCATGACGCGTAGATTTCAAAAATCAAGTCCAATTTTTCTTTCAATCGGAAATTTTGACTAAATACCTACTCGTTCACCATCTACCATCAGATGGTAGATTCTATAGTTGCGTAGATTCTATAGTTGGTAGATTCTATAGTTGGTAGATTCTATAGATTCTATAGTTGCGTCCGGCAGGTTTTCAGCCCAAACCCGCGGGGCTCTCTGGGGCTAAAAAGAGGCCGGGATGAAGGTTTTAGGGTATATTCGGTAGGTATGTATACGATATTATGTATACATAATATCGAGTGCGGCGTCATTGTCCCAAAGTCATCCAATCTCACAGCGGGGATCTTTGAGGCTTTTGAATGATGCCAGGAAGACAAATGAGTAATTTTGGACGCATAATTTTTCGATAGTTGCTTATCCACTTCTTTTTTAATTTTTGTATCCTACTTCAATATTCATTGCCCTTCACAGCCATTTCAAATATTCACTCTTCAGCAATCAAGTTTTAGGTTTTTTTATTTTTTTATTTATTATTATTATTTTTTATCACGGCACACGAAACTAAATTCACCGGTCACCCTTTTCCGAGGTTCAAACTTGGTGCAAAGATTTTGATGAGAATCCGATATCAGAGATCAGACCAAAAAATCCGTAGATCAACGGATGTATCCGTAGGGTTGACAACCCTGGCTACGATTGCAATAACAACACGGCGATGCCAGCGCCGTGAATCCCTAGCGGCAGAGAACCAAACTAGGGATTGGCTCAGTGACAAGACGTTTGTCTTTTTTAGGTTTGTTCCAGGTCTGACTGCGTCTGTCGACAGCTGTCCAACTTCTGTCGACAGAACCCGACCGCACCTTACTCGAGCTCTCAACCTACGATCGACCTGGAACAGAAGTTTCTAAACTGCGCATGTCTCCGGCGATTTCTGTTAACATTCCTTCAAACCTGGAACAAACCTATTCTATCTCGAATAGTGTGGATGGCCTACTTGTAGGCCACTGGCAAATTTAGCATTGGGAAAAAGAAGAAATTTAATTTTTTTTACTATTGTCTCCTACATCAGGCTAGAAGATTAAATCTATGGTGTTCTTTTTGGGCATTTGACTAAATCAAATTTTGATTTAGTCAAATGCACAAAAAGAACACCATAGACTTTTTTTTTTTTCAATAATTGACAATAATATTGTCTATATTATAGAATTATTCTATATTGTCAATTCTTTGGACTTTGCCATAGAAGTGAGGATTTCTTTGTAAATAACAGCAGTGGGCCACATACTCAACGACTACCTAAGCTTTTTCTCTTTTTTTCAAGATAATAGGTACTCCTAAAAAGGCACTATAGTTAGTTGGGGCGGGTACAAAAAAAACCAAGGTCCTCTTAAGTGGGGTTGAGGGTATGTAAAATGAGCCAACCGATTAGTAGATCGCTTGGCGCTTGCATGTAAAAAAGCCAACTTACTTTCCCAGGGCGGTGTAAAAAAATCCAAAGGACTCGTGGTAATGTAAACGAAAAGCCACAGAAGGAAGTGGTCGAAATTTCGCTTGTTGGCTTTATTTACATATTTACTCGTCCATCTCAGTTGTTGTTGGCTTTTTTTACACACAACCCGCACCCCGTTAATTGGACTTACCCCTAACGGGGGATTACGTTGGGGTTTTTTGCAATCGCACGTTAGTTGCATACTGGTTACGATTTTTAAAGCAATCTTACAGAAATTCTTCCCCGCAAAGTGTGGGCCAGTGTGAAAAAAATCATGTCACCGATGTGCTGTATAATATACAGCATTATGCCACATGCCGTATCTTCTAAACGGCTAAACCGATTTTGATGAAATTTGGCATAGACTTTGAGGAAACCAAAGACTGTGTGCCAAAATTGAAATTTTTCTGACGAGTAGAAATGAATCGGTACCTACTACTTTGTTTTGAGTCGTAAATCGATTTTAATCTATTTAAAAACAGATTCCGCGGATACGAAGATTTGTCTACAGGTTTCCGTTATGTTCCCTCGTCCTAAATCCTGAAGGGATCGCAAAACATGAACTAATGCAGGTGTTCCTTGTTTATGTTTTTGTTTTTACTTACTTGTTACTCGTTTAAATACAGTTATGTTGATTTGCCCACCTACATACCAACAACTCAGACGTCTATGTTCCATCGATGACGTCATCGATTCCCTCCTGCAGCTAAGCTACTCCTCATTCCGTATTTTCTGGTTATCATCACTCCTTTGATAGCAGATAAGTATGTGATAGGTGGTTCATAACGATGGAATGACAACAGTTTCGTGTTTACTCGGTCCAATTATTTGATCAGATCAGTGGTATTTTTCGATTCTTTTCAACCACCCTGCAAAGTATGGCGTTGAGAAAAAGGACGTTTTCTCTTTCGGCTAATTGCGAATTTCCGTGCTAATGGAGATCCCATCATTCACCTCCGCCACTGATTTTTAAACAAGTCATCTATCACCATGGTGTCTTTATTGAAAAACCAAATTTTGAAGCACCTGTCCAGGTTGGTGTGGTTTTATATTACTTGCAGTTTCGCGCTTAATTTTTTTTTTTTTTTTTTTGTGAAACCGTAGACGTTTTTCTGACATTGAGTCAATGGTTGAGCAAGTGGATGACATCAGAGCTGTGTTTTCATTGAAACCAATCAAGATGCAGAAGATTTATGATCACTCTTTTTATAGGTTCACCAAGAATTTGTCCCCTGACAAGATTAATCTTAGCGCATTTAAAGGAGAAGGCGAACTAACTGGCTTGGAACTTGATGAAATCGTTCTCACTGAATTACTTGAACTTCCATCCTGGGTGCGACTTACTAGTGCCTGGTGCAATAAAGTTGCTTTCCGAATCCAATGGACTAAACTGAAAAATGTTCCTATATATATAGTAAGAACCAATTTATTGCTGATATCTCGTCAAAATAATGCGAATGGTTGTTTAAACTAACATTTTTCTCTTCAGTCATTAGATGAAGTTAAGGTTCAAATCGAAACATGCGAAGAATTGAGGTCCTTGTCAGCACATCAGGGCCTGTCTTCGTATGGCGCCCCAACGAAGTACAATTTTATCAACAAAGTCATCGATGGCATGACCATATTCGTCAATGTCGTGTCAATCACTTTCAAAACGCCAGCATTCACCGCCTCTGTTCAGGTTAGTTGCCTATGGCTTTCATATCAGGATATTATAGAAGAAAAAAAATCGCACTTTTTCGGCCACTTGATACAACTTTTGGGTTTTGCCATTGCAGATCATGCAGATACTTGTGGAGTCCAAGTCGCCAGAATGGAAGCGAGAAGAATTACCACAAACAAGAGTTAAAGACAAAGTGAAAGAGCAAATTCTGATATTTAAAGAGCTCAAATGGGAAACGTTGAGGTTGGAAGCCAGTTCTATTAAGGACAGTGAACTACCTCCGCTCCGATTGCTCACCAATAAATCTCGTTGCCGGCTGACCATCAAGAAAAGAATGTCAGGCAAGTTAGAAATGTGATCCTTCCTCACGTTTGATGGGAAAGGACAAGGGTTCATTCGTGCCATTCCACTTAGTGTCGTGAGTAAGCTTATGTACAAGCGTGGGAGTCAATTGACTTGTAAAGTCTTCCACTGAGTGGCCAGATTTTGGTTTATTGTTCTTGGAATAATACAGCTACGTACTCGCGACGGAGGTCGAAAATTCTGATCGGCCTCAAAATATGACATTATCCGTAGATTTCAAAAACGAAATGTCCTTCCGCCGTTCAGGCCGTTTTGGTCAGCAGGAATTTTGCGTCCAAAATTACTCGGAAAACAACACCTTATTTGACCTCCTGGGATCCTTCAAAAAACCCATTTGTAGCCACATGAAAGCCCCATATATCGTCACGGTGAAATCGGATTGTTCTAATCAATTCTGCGTCCAATAATACTTCGAAAACGACAATTACTCGACCCCATAGCCGAAAACCTTCAAAAACCCCTCCCGTAGCCCCATGGCGCACCACGGATTTAGGCGATTGTGCTGAAAACATCGCGGGCACAAGCATATGGTAAACCGAGTATTTTGTCAAACTCAGATTTTAAAAAAAATTCTTACTGTCGGCTGTCTGAACCGATTCAGAACTGATTGTTCGTTCAACCTACCTCAAGTCACTCTGGGCTGTAGATGAGATTAGTTGCTCGAAACCGGTCCCCACGCTATAATTTTTTACCTGAATAAACAATTTAGTATTCAGCAGAGGAGTCGTTCTCTCTCCCTAACCAACTCATTGGTAGTATGAAGCAGACGTTTTGGGTTGTCTACACATCCTTCCGGATTTCCGTCTGGAGGTTCTATTACATTATGTTAGTAGGCGTACCTGCTTTCGAACTTTCCCTCACTGTTGCCTTAGAAGCTCCACAGTAATCTTGGGTTTGGCCACACGCAGGCCAAGTCTCGAAAGAAATGGGTTTTGGGTTGTGGGTTTTTTGTGTGCGGGTGTGTGTATGTGGAAGGGTTGTGTGTGTGTGTTAACCAACCTGGTTTTCACAATTGGGGCAGGAGCCGACCCCGCACTGTACTTGGAAAAGCTTTAGAAATTTTTGCTCCAGAGAAAGGATTCACATAAACTTGCGTTCAGAGGTGAATTGTCTGACGACAAGACAGGCATTGACTTTTGGTCAAACATGGTGTTCGGCCCTGGATTTGAAGCCGGCTGATCAGCGCTCCCACTGATTTGTAAACAGACGAAGCTCTGTCGTCTTAGTCCACGGGGCACCCTGTCCCCCAAGTCTCGAAAGAACTCATGCATGTTCATAAATCGCTCAACTCTTTTTCTCTCAGATTGCTTTGTCATGGGGTGCAAGCTGTTGCTCATCCTCGAAAATCTCTTGTGGGTCCTCACTGATTCCCAATTGAAAGCCGTCCTACACTTCGCTGAATCTCTCTCCGGCTTGGTTCAGAAGGCCAATGAAATCACACGTGTCCGAAAGGCTGCCCGGAAACTGGAGGTAACCTTCATTCCTCTGTTGCTCCTTGTTAAGTGATTGATTTCAAACTGCCTGAACAGACAGATTTAGAATGAAATATAAGCAGTTAATATAGGAAAACGCCTTTCAGATGCTACCCGAGTATCAAGCCCAAGTCTCACAACAAGCGCGTGTTGGAGAATCGGACAACAAGGAGCAAATCTTTGCCAGTTGCGACGTAGTTGAGACATCGTACCATTTTCTAGCCCACAACATTAATCTACATTTGAGCGATGACCCTGGAGGTTCGTTGAATTGACTTGGCTCTCAACCGATGCTTTATTTTATCCAACACCTGAAATAACTTGTTTTAATTGAGCTTTCTTTCAGCTGGCCGATCCTTACATCCACTCTTAGGGAGTGGTAGCAACGTTCATTTACAAGTATCTTCTCTCCAGATCGACTACTATCCGTATCATCTAGCTTCACCTTGCGATCGGAAACATTGGGCCAGGTTTGTTAACTTGGATATCATAATATGATATCCATTATATTATAATTCTGCCTGTCTACCGTTGAATCAGGAATGGACGTGTCTCGGTTTTTTAATTTTATTTTTTTAATCGACGAACGGTTTCAAAATAAAATAATCTCTGAAGTTCAAAATAACGAATAAATTTTAGTCGAAACTTTGGTTTTCCACCCATGAACTTATAGAATTAAAATTGGGGTAGTTGTATGCTATTCGTCAATCACCTGCGAGTGTTATGTAATTGAAATATCTTACGCTGACGGAAGTTGGAATGATAAAATAATGAAATAAAAAGTCGGAAAGGCATCAAATCGAGAATGAAAAAAAATAACCGTAGAATACCTAATTCTAATTATTCGTCATTCAAAGTATCAGGTTGTTGAGGACTGAAGTTAAAAACCCCTATTGGGGTTTATTGTATTGTTTGGGTCGTGTAATTGGCCAATTGCAACGAAAAGGTTATGTATTCATTGTTTGCTGACCCGCACAGGACATAGTCATCTTAATGCTGGCAGCGAGCGTGGCCAGTCAGTCTGAGTTGGCCTCATCGGCGGGCTTTGATTGTGTGAAACCGATGTTTATCTTCACTATTCTGTCTCTTGTTTCCATGTTACCCACTCAACGATCGCAGGTGCTCAATAGGTAAAAATACTATGATTTCAACAAACTATGAGAAATATTTACAATTTGTTTGCCTTTCCGACTTTTTATTTCGGAACTACTGAGAGTAAGATATTTAAATTACATAAAAATCACAGGCGAATGACCTTCTTCTTCTCTGGGTGCCATACCTGTAACCAGGCGTTTGCGACCTCTCGCTACTCAATTCTGTGGAGCGTGTTCTGTTATTACAGAAGTAGTAGGGACCGACTGTTAAACGCCGGCTCAGAACGGCAAATGTGAGAGCTTTTCCTGGGCGAAATGCTTTCAGTGGTTCGCCACTGCCTTCCGAGAGGTGATTATCAGTATTATGAAGATGTCTCGCGGCTGCTGGGATTGAACGAGCAACCTTTGACTCAGCTGTCCGACGCTCAAACCACTGAGCCTCTGATAACCCTAATCACACTGGTGAATGACCAATAGCACACAATTACCGAAGTTGGTGGCCCAATATAACGGAAATGTTTAAATTCCAATAATATCGGTGGGACAGTATCGATACTCCGATAATATCGGTCGAGTGATGTCGATACTAGAGTATCAATACTAATCCGTTATTTAGATATGTATATCATTACCCTACTCTGATCGATGATTTCTTATTACATCGCCATTTCGCCGCAGGTACAACGAAGCGAATTCGCCTCACGTTCAGTGGCTGAATACCGCTCAGAACCTTTTCAAAAACACTCTGTTGAATTTAATCCAGAACAGTAACAAGGGCACTCCAGTCAACAGAGGAACTGACCCTGAAGTAAGTGTAGTTCATTGATTCAGGTTGACTTATTATTAAAATTACGGTAAACCCTAGACAAAAACATTTATTAGCTCTGACGAAAATATCTTATCATTACAGAAAAAGGATGGCAGAGGAGACGATTCATCTCAGGGGCTTCAGGGTGGCGAGAGCGTAAAAAATTACGTTATATCGAATTTGGCGAAAGTGATGACATCATGCCTTATCCTCAGAGTCGACGACTTTACAATATACCGAGTTACCACCAATAATTCCCAAGTTCCTAAAGAGTTTATCAAAGGTAAACCATTTTTTCTTGCTAAAACAAAAACTTTGCTCACTTCAAATATTGATATTCACTTGTCATCAATTGGTACCACCTTTAGAATCAATACCATTCATTTGTGCTGTTCATATACTTACCTTATTAGAAACACCGAATGGTCAGGAACCTTTATTTTTCGTTGTACCAGCCCATACCGAGTTACTAAGTGTTCACTACTCAGTACTGACGAGGAGTTTTATTTCCAAAGTTAATTTATTCATTTCTTAGAAATTGATTCTTCTGTTTTCGTGAAAATTTTGAAATCGCGAGTATGCCTACTAGAAACTAATGCATGTTCTCATGTCTCATGATGAATGTGTTATTGGTACTTCAATGTCGCCATGATGTTGTTTACTTGTTCCAAAAGGTCATCATCGAAGGAAGGACTGTTTTATGCAAGGTATAAAATTATTAAGAATATGTCTTGCTGGCCTTACATAGATGAACTGAATCTTGCATGATTTGAGGACCAATCGAATCTTTGCGACGATTTGATTCTAACCATCTGAAATTGTTTAGATTAGTTGTGTTAGACAAAATAACAAACATGCCCATGATACTTTCATTCATCTAATAAACTAGTGAAATACCTACTCGGAATTGAAATGGGGGAAGTGATGTTTTTTAGGGGAGTCGTTTCGCAAAATGTTTCAGGTAGTGTGTAGTTCTTCTGAGTTGATTGAGCAGTCTTTGGGCCTTTGGGAGAATTATTGAGCCCGTTAATTTTCTTTACTAAGCCATCTTCTTTCTATATCCCTTGTTTTTGTAGAACCATTTAGTGAATCAAGCATTCAATGAACGCACATTTCCATCTACATATCCAGGTATTGATGCACTGTACTGGCACACATTTCTACCATAGAATAGTTTTTCAACTGCCTTGATAGCAGAAAATGTTTGAACGAGTCGCCAGAATATCTAATTTCGTGTTGTGCTATTGATCTATAAAAGTTTTGAATTTATATTCACCCAAATGTTAATGGTGAGTTACATTCAGAAGTACGGATGAATTTCCTGTTGGCTGAGTATATTGTGGAAATTATAAAATAACGGACTTGGTTTGTGGTTAGGGATGGCAACCCCAGGCGGGATCGAAGGTCCAACCACCGTCTGAATCGGACCGTGAACATTAGGATAAACGTAGTGGTGGGTGTTTTAGACATGGGATCAAGTGTGGACACTACATCCGTGGAAAAGTAGGAGATTGCAGTTCGAAGTAAGAAAGTTGGGTGAACTTGCGCCTGATCCAACAGTCCAGTCAGAGAGGGATGGTTGGAAAAGTAGGGGAAATACATCATTTAATTGCTTACTGTTCTTGGTGTAAAAAGTCTATGACAGACGTACATACTGCAGAGACGGTATGAATAATTCATAATTCCTAATTCCTAGACTTTTTACACCAAGAACAGTAAGCACGCCTCGTATGCCTGAACCACTAATTATTAGTGGTTCAGGCATACGAGGCCTTCTTTGTTCGCCCATTTCCGCGCCACTGCTCCTGATCCGACCCTGCCTGTTCCGGGCTCGCTTTAGGGATGCCCAGGATCCTAATGACTTAACGCCTTCGCTTTGCTTGGCCATTAGGTAGGGAACGGGTGAGTCGGCTTACAACCAAAATTATATCCAAAACGCAGTAAATTTTACACAAGGGTTTATTATTATTTGATATAGGTTACATGTCCGAATATTAATTCTGTCTACAATTTTTTTTTTTCAAAACAATTTTTATTTACTTGGAAAATATTCGGCCTCCTGGGATTTTTCAAAAATCCCATTTGTAGCCCCATGAAAGCCCTATAGATCCCCACAGTGAAATTTGATCGTTCTGGGACCCCCAAAAACGGACACTACATCCAAAAATACTTCGAAAATGACACCTAACTCGATCCCATAGCCAAAAGCATTCGAAACACCCCTCCCGTAGCCCCATTTTAGCCCCATAGCGCCCCACGGGTTGTGGCGATCGGGCTGAAAACCTTGCGGGCACAACTAGATGGTAAACAAAGTATTCTGTAAAAATTTCAGATTTAGAAAAAAAGCCTCAAAATTACATTACCCGTTTCAATAGTTTCTAGATTCCAAAACCGAAATGTCCGTCCGCCGTACGCCGTCCGGGCCGTTTTGGGCAGTAGGATTTTTTTTTTTTTAATCTGAAATTTTGACAAAATTCTCGGTTTACCATCTAGTTGTGCCCGCAAGGTTTTCAGCCTAAACGCGTGGGGCGCTATGGGGCTGAAATGGGGCTACGGGAGGGTTTTTTTTTTATGGCTTTTGGCTATGAGATCGAGTTAGGTGTCGTTTTCGAAGTATTTTTGGAAGTAGAATCAATTTTTTGGGTTCCCAGAACGATCCGATTTCACTGTTGCGATCTTTAGGGCTTACATGGGGCTACAAATGGGATTTTTGAAGGATCCCAGGAGGTAAAATATTTTTCAAGTACCTACCTCTAAGCAAAACAATTTTGGAACAATTTTTTTTTTCCTAAAATTTTTTCATTGACACAGAATTAAATTTCTGCACAAGTAACTTATCAAAGAATAATAAACCCTAGTGTAAAATTTGCAGCGTTTTTCATGTAGGTAGCTACTTAACTCAAAACACTCCAAAAATGAGATGTGTGGATTTACAGTAACAACGACGATGTACCTATATGATCTTCTGATTCCCTTCAAAACACAGTCATTCCTTATTTGTCTTGAAAATGTTAATGCTAATTGTGGCGGTTCATTGTTAATATACCATTATGAGCACCAGCATTGGGGTCCCAATCTCGGTATTGAATTTCCCTAAAAATGTGAAGAAGATTGAATTTTCTTTGAATTTTTAAGCATTATCTTAAAATTGAAACGAACCTCGGTCCCGGCCAGAATTTCAGCCAAAAGTTCAGTAAAAACGAATAAATGTCGATCAACATTGAAATCTGCAGAATTATTTGGGGATTGCCATCCTTATTTGCGATGTGTTTGCGTTGTAAACACTCAAACCCACGAGTGATGTACTAGTACTAGATAATTTTTTGTATTTGATTAGTAATAATTACTAATAGTAGTAATAATTAGTAATAATTATTACGCTCTCCAAAGTAACGTCTTTGGTCCGGTGGTAATTTGTACACCGTTGACTCGCTCTATTGTCCTCCTTTGTTCATTAAGAAGCTTGAGTCCACAAGCTAAGCTTAAGATAACGAAATTTGATATCCTAAGCTTTTATTATTTAATCATTTATTTATTTATCTATTAATTATTTATTAATCAAACATTTAGTATTTAATAATAAATGTTTGAGGCTGCGTTTGAATTTTGTTGCAGGCGACAGAGACCGTTACTCATTTCCTGCCGAAGCTACCATTCATGCTGAATTCACTTATTACTATTACCCAGGAGACATCGCTTTCCCTTGTGAGTAGACGCATTAGCTTTTATTGTATGTCTATTTGTTTATAAGAAAAAAAAAAACGAGCTCCAATTTTTACATTTATTCCAGTGCCTTCTCCCAAGTTCTATGTGCAAATAAACCCAGTCTTATTGAACTTCGACGCGTATACAGTTTTGTGGCTCAACTCCTTTGCTCTGAATTTACATCATTCTTTGAAAAAGTCGAAAGAAGAAACGGCTTACACGCCAGTAAATTACATAGATGTGCGAATAGAAGCCATAATGCCTCGTGTGAGTATATTTCTTATAAGTCTGAATGAACTTACTTAAACAGTGAATATAAATTATGATACTTGTGGCTTTAGGTTGTATTTGAAAGTGTCGTTGACACTCAGTGTGGGCAGCGAGATAGACCCAAATCGTTGCACATTCACATCAGCAGAGCTCTCATCAGCAACGTGCGAAGCTCAGACGGCTGCAGTCGAGCTGATTTGGCCAGATGCATCAACGCATGTCAGATGGGCTCGTTGTTCTTTGGGACTGACTTCCCATGTAGCCCCGACGATCCTATTGTGATTCCGGATAAATTTGTTGACCACATACAGGGTAAGGATGATGGACGATAACTAGGAAAACGCCTTGTTATGAATTTATCACGAGGCTGGTTTTCAGGTAAAGATAATGTTCGTCCGATTCTCGAAGAACTACCCTGCAGTAGTATTGAGGAAGCTGTCAGTAAACTAACAAAAACAATGCTGTGGACCGAAGCCCGAGATATTTGGTGAGTTCAATTATTCGATAATTTATGTGGAGCTGTGCCAAATAACATATTATGTCCAGGCCCACTACGCGGGGTAAAACTTTACTCCATCCAGAGCAGAGTTGGGCTCATTTTTAAGGTTGATCCACACATTTCAGTGACATCAGTGAATCCTCGGCCATCCGTGCTCCGAGCCCTTCATCAATGAAAAATTGTCCACACACCAGCGTTACATGCCGAATGGAGCGCTGATGGCCGAGGATTCACAGAAACACTGAAATGTGTGGATCGACCTTTATTTATAATTAGTGTGAATGTGAATTTGTATTTATTTATTTATTTATTTACTGGTCGAGCCCAATATAACAGTAATACATTTATAAGTCACACGGCAAGAAGATAGATGGTAATAAATTGTGCTGTTACGGAGGAAAGAAATTAAAGCTGGAGATGGTGCTGAAGGAGAACGTCGTGCAGGGCTGTCATGATAGCGTGAAGCGGCTGATGAAATAGGTCGATTGAGGGGTAGTTCGATGAGAGGAAATTTGCAAATTGTATTAATCCACATTCATTACTTTTTCTGTAAATTAAATTAAAATCACAAAAATGTATGAATAATTCTCAAAAACTGCAAATAATTTTTTACTAAACCTTTGATTTTGTTTAATTCACAAATAAATCAGTGAATTTTTTTAAATTCTCAAATAGGTAATTTGTGATTTTTTTTAAATTCACTTAATATGTCAATTTTTTAAATTTACAAATCTATGTCTTCTTTGTTAATTAACGGCGAATTAAAATCAAATTGCGGTAATTACATTTCTCGCGGGTCCGGTGACCAGTAATTTTGTGATAATGTGAGAAAAACCGATAAATAAATAATTTTGTGGCAATCCTTTCCTACCAATTACATTTTCTTTAGCTCTATGCGCTCCTAATACTTCAGAACGATTATCCTGGAAATATTATAGAGAGTGGAGAAATGGAAATATTTGACCCGCGAGAAATTTCTCCGCGAGTATGGAATGCTGAACATATTGTTGTGAATTAAAAAAAATCAGATGTAGTGAATTAAAAAAATTGAAAATTATTTGTGAATTTAGAAAAAAATGTGAATAATTTCACATTCAAATTTACAAATAGGTGAAGTCATTCACATTCGCATTTACAACCAAAGCATGATGTGAACTAATTCAGAACTAGAGATAAGCGATACGTATCGATATGAGTATGGTATCGATACTTTTTTTCGATCCCGAGTATTTTTTGAATGGATACTCATCGTTCGATACCAGTATCGGTATCGAAATAAATCTCTGGTATTGGTCTAGTATCGAAGAAAGAAAAAAATTAGCTGCGCCTCTGACCATATACAAACCGAAATGATGCCCGGAAACTGCATGGAAAATATTGATGCCCGTTGCGTCGTCATTCCCGTCAGAGCGACTATTTTCAAAAACCTAACAAATTCTCACCTAACAACGAAACCGGCTGTCTCCTAAAAACTTGAACAAACTGCTGTTTTTTATTGGAGTGGAGAAGGGAATGTGGGGGGCTGTAAAATAGGGTTTGAGTGTTGTTCATTTTGTATATTGGTGGTGGGTTGAAGAAGTTTTTTGAAAGTTATAATAACTTACAATTTTTGTGTTAATTATTAAAATGTTATCTTCAGTTTTTTTAGCACATTTTGTTGCCCAAAAGAGCCTGGAGATATGTATTAAAACCTTGCAAATTTTACACAAGGGTTTATTATTCTGTGATATAGGTTACTTGTACAGACATTTAATTCTGTCAATAAAAAATTAAAAAAAATTTTTTTTGGGGATTTTTATATTTCAAAAAAAAATTTTTTGGGGGGATTTTTTTTTTCAAAAATGCGTTTTTTCAAAAATTCTTTAATTTTTACTCGAAAAATATTTAACTTCTTGGGATCCTTCAAAAATCCCATTTTTAGCCCCATGAAAGTCCTATAGATCGCCACAGTGAAATCGGATCGTTCTGGGACCCCCAAAAATGGATTCTACGTCCAAAAATACTTCGAAAACGACACCTAACTCGATCCCATAGCTAAAAGCCTTCAAAACACCCCTCCTGTAGCCCCATTTTAACCCCATAGCGCCCCACGGGTTTGGGCGATCGGGCTGAAAACCTTGCGGGCACAACTAGATGGTAAACCAAGTATTTTGCCAAAATTTCAGATTTTTAAAAAAATTCCTACTGCCCAAAACGGCCCGGACGGCGGACGGACATTTCGGATTTTGAATGTAGACCTCTTGAAACGGATAATGTTTTGAGTATGCATGTAAAGCATGTAAAGTTTTGAGGCCGATCCGAGTCGTCGACCTCCGTCGCGAAAACATAGGTGTACTATTCCAAGAATAATAAACCAAAAGTGAAATAATATAACGTTATATTTAGAAAATATAATTTATTACCGGTATTGATACTCGATACTTAAAAGTATCGATACTGGTATCGATACCATGGCTGGTATCGCTTATCCCTACCAAAAGGTATGTTCCTTCCGCGACGAGTTCACTAAAATATTCGGCGCAGTCGCTCTGCACATGGTCTAAGATACACCTGCACAGTCCTTCAGGGTGGGATTCTTCTTCGACGATTTGTTTCATTGACGCCTTAGCCTTCGGGGCCACCCTTTCCCCCCTACATTTCGGTATTTTATCACGTTTTATCAATCTAAAACCTTATTTCTTGGTTCGGGAAAAGTTTCTGCTTAGGAATTATTTTATTAATTCATTATTGTTTCCAGGCAAAATAAAGTCATTGGTTCCCAAATACCATAAAATTTGGGTGGAAGCAGACATTACAACAGTTAGCTCATTCCCTGTCAATTTATCATGATTCATGAAGTTAATTAAAATTACTTTCAGCCCGTAATATTCTAGGGTTCAACGTTTACCGTACTCTAATTATAGGCGACGCAACATTTTCATCTAGTACATGTACTGAAACCTAATACAATACTGTTAATTCGAATTCCAGGTGCATCAATTTGGAACCCATCTGGGGAGACTTTTACGGTGCTCGCGGTGTTGCCCACAACAAGCCAGTTCCGTTTCTGGACGCTTTTCCATTGAAGCTGTGGGTGTATCTGAACATGGACGATGGTGCCAACTGCAATTCGATCCCAAAGGCTCCTCAAATTCATGGTCTTGCTTACGTCTGTAATTTGGTGTCCCTACAATTGAACCATTATCAACTACTCTTTCTTCTTCGTCTGGCAGATGATCTAACTGAGGTATTTTTTTCAAATCCCTCCAGTAAAGGTACCGTGGAGAATGCATTTTTTCCTATAATGGTTGTCATACGGTTGCAGGTGGTTACTGTGTTGGAAATGGACTCACAGAGAATCACAGGTGGAGAAGGGGGTCTTGTTGTAGTTGGTGCCGTCATCCCCCAAGTTGAAATCACTCTCGTCATGCCCTCTCAAACTCCTGGAAAAGAATCGTCCGGCGCGGATTTGGAGTCGGTGATACCCGATTCGTCAAGCATAGCGGACGACATTGTGACTAACCCTAGCATCCAGTGGAACACAGTGCTCTCTACTAATCTTCAGGTCAGTGCCGAAATGAGTGGGTTGTGACGTCAGCAGGAAACATGTAACATTCACTGTTTTCGTTTCTTCCAGGACGGGGGTGTGTATAAAAGAGAAAATACTGCCGGTGGATCGCCTCCTAGTGATCACGCACCTTACCCCGTCGTGTCTCCTAACAAACTCGAATCTCCTAAAGCCTTGAATACTCTTATGGGCCTGTCCTCCGTCAAAAAAGGACTGTCGAATTTATCAAGCCTGTTTGACGGAGGGCCATTCAAAGGAGACGACGTGAGCGATTCTGGTTCAGTAAGGTACGTTAGTCGCCCAACGTTTTTCAGCGTCCACCCAAATTGACCTGTACATTTTAAAACTCATGTTGATATATCATATTATGTATAACCGATCATGAACCATTATAGGTTAGGCAACAGTCTAGTTATAAATTGTTCCAGGCCTGATAGCTCCGACAGTGACTACTGCCTCAGTCTCAAATTGGTGCAAGGCGACTTGATGTTCAGATCTGAAAGTTTGGAGGGCTTGAACGAAGTGATTGACATGGGCAGTGAAGCACTTGAAGAGGATGACCACTCGATCGCCACAATCAGTGTGACAACACCAAGCGAAAATCCATCGAATACCAGCTACTACAAACGGAAAGATTTGGTAAGTTATGGTTTCGTCTCATAAAATCCTTAAGACAATTTATTGATGAGTTTATCGCAATATGTGTTTGATATTCCAGATTTCTATTGCTACTGTGAAATTGGGTCAGGTCGAATTCTCACAAATTTCACAAGGCCTCTCGTCGACAATCAAAGCGCACGTGTCCAACATAGCGATTGAAGAGTGTCCTGCGATTCCCTGGGATGAATTCCAGGTAAAGGCATTTTCCCACTTTTCTAGAACCTTTGCTGAAAGCCTGTTCTGTTTGGTCGGCGTGTTCTATGGAAACAACCTCAAATAAGTGTTAAGTGCACCCTCCAACCTGCAAAAAATATATATCGTCAAATGCCTGCTACAAATGTTTCATTATTGAACTAGTGTTTGTATTGAAATATGTAGGTCTGAAGACATTCTTGTTAATAATATTAACAGACAATGTTAATAATATTAATTACATATTATGACAGACTCGCACTTCATGATTTTTTAAGTGTCACAAGAGTTGAGAACATTGTGTTTTCATGAGTGATTCGGAAAAATTAATATTTATTTCCTGCTCATTGTTTAATTGAAAAGTACTACATTTATTTTGAAGTCACGAGTCAAATTGCCTCATCACATTGGAACCCGTACATGGTTTCAGTTTAGTTGAGGGATCGTGAGCGAGAAAAAAAAGCTGCTCGATGGAAAATAACAGAAGCTGAATAAGCTGAAGGGGAAACCGGTAGGAGGGACTTGAACAAAGAGGACTCGCAGTCAGTCGCCCAAAATGGAGTGATGCAATGGCGCTCCGGTGATGTACCTCTCTAGGAAGGTTCCAAGGACCTTTGGGAAAGGCCACTCCAGTTTAATAGCACGGGTAAGATCCAACACACTGCCCCAATGGGGTCGTCTTGCCACCACCAAAATATGGTCTACTCTTTTGAAGAACAAGGTGTAACGAAGAGATGCCTGACGACTGAAGCGACCAGACTCGGCACGGGTGCATGACGTGTACCTAAATCAACATTTAGATTGTGGTGCTTCAGGCGGAGTTCCGAAATTGTCATGATATGATGAAGATACTATCTTTGATCACGCCGCCGTTTGTTGTGGCTGAAAGGGGAGGGAGTCTAGGTCCAGTTTCCTCTGGTCTATCCCTCGCGTCTCTGTGATCTAGTCCAGAGGACCCTGTAGCTGCAAGAATGCAAGATCCGCATTGTACAGTGGGTACCCTGTCCTTCAAAGATCTTCGATTGTGTGATATGAAGTAGCCAACAACTGTACGAAGCGTCATGATAGATGTTGGACCTTTCAGATCCCTCAGTGCAACGTACGTCCATGTCTTCAACATCCCTGCTCGAGACGTCGAGGTAGGATAAGGGATTGATGGACTCCCGTGTAAAGCCTGAGCTCATCTCCCCAGCATCTCTGCTCCAGCAATTAGCGGTGGTTTCTTTCGCCACTAACTCCGGCGACTCGCTGAGCGTACTGGATTGGGAATGAGGGGAATATTAGTATATATATAATAATATAGCATAGGAATATAGTATAGTATAATAGTAGGTTTGTTCCAGGTTTGACGGATTGTTTACAGAAATCGCCGGAGACATGCGCAGTATAGAAACTGCTGTTCCAGGTCGATCGTAAGTTGGACGAAAACCGATAGCTCGAGTACGTGCGGTCGGGTTCTGTCAAGAGCTGTCCAACTTCTGTCGACAGACGCAGTCAGACCTGGAACAAACCTAGTATAAAGTTGGGATGGTAAAGGGGGGTGAGGGTGGTGGTGTGGGTAGTAGGATGGGGAGGTGGTTGGGATGGGTGGCAGTAGGGGTGGGTGGCGGTAGGGGTGGGTGGCAGTAGGGGTGGGTGGCGGAGGTGGCGTCAAAAATTCGTTCTCTCCTTCGTTGAGGAACCCTCACGGTAGATCACTGGAGCGCCCACTTCTCACACCTTCTCGGGCGACTCTCTGTCAACCCATTCAAGTCCCTCCTACCATTTTTCCCTTTTGCTGAATCATCAGCCATTTTTCCCCTCGTGGGAAGATAATTCTTCTCGCCCTCTTGCAACAATATGCACGAGTTCAGTGAGCACTTAGGGTCACGACAAACTTGACGGTTGAAATCCACTTCAACACATTGTTCAAATCTAAAAATAACAGTTTGGTGATTGAGCTATTGCCGAACACGACTCGAAATTTGTACAACAGGTACCAATTAATGTCACATGTTAATTGCATTTATTTTCCACCTAATTTCAAATTTTCCAAAAGAGAAGGTTTTTCCAATGTTAATGTACAACGTGAGGAATGCTACTTGTTCATATCCCATGTAATGGGAAATAAAATCTATATTTTTCTCATTTTGAAATAAAAGAAAACTTACATTTCATTCTCAACAATCGTCGTCTTCATCCCTGTGATTATTTGAGCAGTTTAATTTTTCTCTGTTTACCGCCAACCTTTGCCTACTCCTTTCCATAGTTCAATGCATGGTCAACGAATTGTTAGAAGGTAGTCAATATTTCATTTATAACTATATCTATGCCTTTCCTTCATGTGTACCTTGTTTTTTCTCTCATCTAGCTCATCGTGCATGCCTACAATTAATACTCTTCTTTCTTTCTTTTTCTCTCTCCCTTCCTTCTTTGTGGCATCAATGGTGATTAATATATTCAGATGAAAGAGGTACATATATTTTTCCACTATCACTGGTAGACATGAGCCGTTTTATTTTTTCCCAAATTGTTGTATTCTTATGTTGTGATGCTGGATGCGTTGACACCCACACCTTATCAAGTTGACAGACCCATTGCCGAGTTTGCTTGTAGAACCTCTCTGCATGGAAATCGCTGCTTGAAAATGTTGGCTCCAACATTGTGTACGGGACTAGGATGGCAAACTGTACGTTTTTCATAATATGAAAGATGAAGATATTATCTTCATCTGCGTATCTACAGATATAAAAGTGATAACCATACAGATTGGATGGATTTTTTCATGTTGGTAGGACTGACGTCAGTCCTAAGTTATTACATTCATTTAATTTCGTACGAGCCTGGTAAAATCCTAATTGCGAAGTGATGTAATACTGTACAATAGGCAGTAACTGTTGCTAGGTGAAGGCTCTTCTTCAAAAGTTCCTTTAGGGATGTTTGGTCAATAGGGATCATCAATGAGAGCGCTCTGGCGGCAAATGAGGCGTCAATGGGTGAATAATGTAGAGCATAGGAGCATCATCACACTTTTTTAAGGATGTTTCATTTTCTTTACTTTTCAAGAATGAATTTACAGTGACTACAACGGTATTTCAGATTATTAAGCAGGTTCTTTTTCTCCGTACCACATTATCAATCTAGTGCGCCTGCTGACCAGGCTCCTTACAACACCCGGGTTTGTATTAAAGGGAACTGCGATTGAAAGGAGAGGAATGGTTCATGGAAACGTGCTCATTTATTTTTAGGATTAAGTGGGTACCTATACAGTAAGGTAATGGCGTTCTCGTTGAATGAGTACGTAGGGGCAACCGTGCCTCAAGACGTGGTCAGCTGATCTCATAGCTAGTGTGTGCTTGGTGGGACACAAGGCCGTTATCGATTCCCTCAGTTCATCGTCCACCTGTTCTTAAACATTGATGAGCAAGTTTCTGGGCTACGCTCCCCCACGCCCATTCCATTTTACATTTTTGAGAGTAATACATTTTTTTTAAGAAGATCCATTCACCTAGCAACTATTGCACTGATTACAAGTAATCCCCCCCAACACAGATGAAATTTCGCTCCACTTCCATGTCACATAAAGCTTCCCACTTCTGCGCACTTTAGTTCCCCTGCTATTCACTACTCCACTTCATCGTGACCTATTCTGTTTTGTTTTTATATTTCAAGTTGTATTGCACAAGTCTACACTTCGTATTATACATAAGGCCTATGAGTGCGTTATGTTATTCACTAGATCAGCAAATTCTGTGACGTGTGGGCCTTTACATGTCAAAGGTTGAACTCGAAAATCTCTGGCTTGCTTAGTTTGGCCATTAGGGGTCAAGGGTTCAACTCTCTGGGTTGACGTCATGGATCCCAGCTTCCTATTGAATGGCGATCAATCCGATCCCAAAGGGGGTGACCTGGTTCAGGTCCTCGCTGGTGTATTAGCTATTGACCTTGGGACGGCCCACCTCTTTGCAGCTTTATGGCCAGCAGGATTTGGGTGTTGGGGCGAAACTTTCAGCCTTGTCGGGCCGAGCTGCACTAAGATGTGCAGGCCTTGCTTTTTCGCCCAGTGACAGCAGGGGTGAGCTGCAACCAAGACTCACTTTTGAGTTCTTCCCATTGTTGGCTCGTTGGAAATATCAGAATGCCAGTTATTGAGTGGTCATGGGTTCTCCCTAGCAAACGTTCACCGGCTCGTACGTAGTGCAGCTACTCAATTAAAATTTAGTACAAGGGCATTCGCGAGAATTTGGAGCCTCCTTCTTGTAACAGCGCACCACCAAAACTTTGAGCAGAGTGAGATAATTGCAACATGGTGAGTGTGCTACGCTACAATTTGTTGCCTGAGACTATGAATTCATGGCGGACACAATTCTTTTGTGACACGTCAAGGGGTAGTACGATAGTCGGTAGTACACGAAGGGGTAGTAATAGCATTCGGCATTGGTGACTTCATTGACGAAGGCAGTGAAATAGAAAGGTTTGACTGCTACAACTGTCAGAGTGCTAGAAAGATTCAAGATCAACGGGAGCTTCTTGTCGTACGTTACAGAATTTATCCGAGGGTCTCCGTGTTTTCTGGTTCAGACCTGAGCCTGCGCTCTAATGTTCGTTCAAGTGGATGCTGACGCCGATGGAGTTCTAAACTTTCATCCAATGACGTATTACCCATACATTAGCGTTTCCCTATTTGTTCTATATAGAAAAGTTCCTACATTTCCCTGCTGATCAATTCTGTAGGAGTTCAAATGGCTTAGTTTTCTAGTGATTGATCCCCATTTGCGTTCCTTTTCTTCCTGCTGTTAATTGGGTAGACGTAGGTAGTCTTATAGACGTGTAAATTGGTACTAGATATCTTGGTTGTGTAGAGATAGTCTACATTGCATTAAGTAATATCCGTAAAGATTGGAAATTTAGTTCTGTATATAAGTGCACAGAACATAGCGTAGTACCTATTGTGATTTGGGGTTGTTATTGGTTGGGGAATGGAAATTTCTTTTAGTTATGTATTTACGACATGTTGGGTGAGTCCATCTTGCTGGCTGGATAGATATTTTGAAGAATTTAAAAGTACATACTTTTCTTAACATCCTAGTCTAGTCGTCGGACTTTCATAATCTTTTCTTAATATTCCTTCTCCATAGAAAATTACAAGTACCTACCTACGGTAGTTGGAGGAACGAGCAGGGTCCGGGGACATTCCTTCAATTTTTTGGATTTTTAATTTCGAAACAATCAAGCGCTAACCATCGAGGAAGTACATCCAGCGAGGTGAAAGGAGGATCGCTAGTCCACCCGACTAGGAAAAGGATTGTTGCTATGACGCGAGTTCACCCGAACAATCCTGAGCGGTTCCGTCTGATCGGCAGGCCGATAGTGCAGTTGTGAGGGTGGTAAGCGTAGTTAGACCTCCAAATTAATAAAATGTAAAACACGTGAAAGAAATGTATTTTTCAAAAATCATTGATAAGCTACAATTTACACGTTTTAAACAAAGGTAAAATAGATTTTACTACAAACACATTTAAAATGAAGGTAAAATGTACAAATAAATTAAGAAAAGAAAATATTCTTAGAGATTAATGAAATAAATTAGGGAAAGGAATGAAATAAATTAGGGAACTTCATAAAGGAAATTGGACACCTGAAGTAACAGTAGTAGATTGAAGTAGTAGGTTGTTGAGAAACAGGATGAGTGTGAAAAACGCTGCAAATCTTACCCTAATTTACAATAATTAACAAAAAACTGCTAATTTAACCTACATTATTTTTTATTATAGGTTAGTTGTGCAAGAATTAATTCAGTGTCATTAAGAAAATATTTTTGAAAAAATGAAAGAAACCATTTTTTCTGTACAACGTTTGGACGAATGTGGGACCTCGAAAAAAATGGATTTTGCGTCCAAAATTACTCGGAAGAAAACACCATAATAATTATGGTCAATTATTGACCTCCTGGGATCCTTCAAAAATCCAATTTTTAGCCCCATGAAAGACCCATAAATCCCCATGGTGAAATCGGATCGTTCTGGGACCCCCTAAAATGGACACTACGTCCTAAAATACTTCGAAAATAATACCTAACTCGACCCCATTTCTCTAAAACTCCTCCCGTAGCCCCATTTTAGTCCCATAGCGCCCCACGGGTTTGGGCGATTGTGCTGAAAACATCGCGGGCACAACTAGATGGTAAACCGAGTATTTTGTCAAAATTTCAGATTTAAAAAAAAATTCCTCAAAGCTATTTCCTAATACGGGCATAATTAAGTGGATAGAGAAGGCGAGGTGATGATGAGGTCGGATGTCGATGCGGACGTGACATGCATGTTGCCATCTCTACCGATTTCTCGGTCTACTGAGGATGTATGAATGAAATCTACCGACTTTCAGTTTTTTTTTCTTTTTTTAATAATTATTATTATTAAGCAATATCCGATTCCGGTTTATTATTGATAGAATAATACACCTAATCGGAGTTCCAAAATTCTGATCGGCCTCAAAATTTGACATAATAAAGTACTTTTCAAGAAGTCTAGATTCCAAAAACGCAATGTCCGTCCGTCATCAGCCCGTTTTGGACAGTAGGAATGTTTTAAAAGTCTGAAAAAAGATTTTCAAGTCAAGAAATTTTTCAAAAGTCTTTTTTTTCAAAAGTCTGAAATGTTTACAAATACTCGGTTTATCATCTAGTTGTAACCGGAAGGTTTTCAGCCCGATCGCCCAAACCCGTGGGTCTTTGTGGAGCTAAAAGGGGCTATGAGAGGGGTTTTGGAAGGGTTTCGGCTATCGAGTTAGGTGTCCTTTCGAAGTATTTTTGGACGTAGAATCCATTTTTTGGGTGCCAGAACGTTCCGATTTCACCGTGGGGATCTATGGGGCTTTCATGGGGCTACAAATGGGATTTTTTAAGGATCCCAGGAGGTGCCATGTGGTATGGT
Source organism: Pilophorus perplexus (assembly GCA_955831195.1). Lineage (NCBI taxonomy): Eukaryota > Metazoa > Arthropoda > Insecta > Hemiptera > Miridae > Pilophorus > Pilophorus perplexus. The sequence continues at coordinate 56,777,152 of OY037007.1, read as the reverse complement.
GTCGTTTTCCGAGTAATTTCGGACGCAAAATCCATTTTTCGAAGTCCCTATTTGTCCATTGTACAGGGATTTTTTTTTTTTTTTTTTTCCAAAACCATTTTCTTAATGACACAGAATTAATTTTTGCACAATTAACCCATATCAAAGAATAATAAACCCTTGTGTAAAATTTGCTGCGTTTTTCATCCCTGCTCAGAATGTCTTTTCATCTCATAATGAGCTCCTTTATTGATTTTTTACATTTTTTTTCCTGGAAAGATCCTGCTTCAAAACTTACAAAAATAGGTCAACATTGCAGAAACCCCGTCTCTGTTATTTATAGGGTCTTAGAAAAAATATAATATTTGAATCCCGAGGTCTGGAGGGGGTACATGACGTGGGCTACTTCGTCATCTTTTATTGGCCGAAAGATCTCTCTCTCGCATCTATGCAAGTTAGCCAACTTTGCTACGTGAACATCGAGAATCGAGGTACTCATCTGAGAAGGTCATTCAAAAGTCGAGTATTATCAAAGAAGGATATTCGAAAATTGACCCGGGCCGAGTATTTTTATTCCGATTCCGTTCAGATTTATTAGTCAGCGCCCTAGCGGCTCCGTGCCCAGCCAGGCGAGGTGTGACGTCACGTGCTCTCTGCTTTCAGTTCAAAATCTTCAACATTTCTAAAACAGTTCTGCACGTAATTATGCGGATTTTCGAACTAAAGATTTGTGTCGTTTTAAAGGGATCCGCTTCCGCAACGTGTACTTCTTTAGGATTGGAATGGATTCAAACATGTGTTGTCAGGACTACTTTTTCATTTCAACTAAACTCCATAACCGCATCCTTTATTTGAAATGTGTTTCGCTGCTTTTAATAATCACGTAATGTTTTTTCCTAGAACAAGTTCAATACCCGTTCCCGGGGATGGACCGAAGTTTGCGAGCAGCCGTCCCTCAAGCCGAGAGTTAAAATTCGAAAAGAACACGACGTGAAGTCAATTGACGGAGATACTTGGGCTAATATTAGAAACCATTCGTTATTCTCTGACATGCTCACCGCAGCTATCGCCAACATCGATTTGAGCCTCAATATGTCGACAGTGTCCTCATTTGCTGAATTTTTCGTCGATGACATAGCTTCCCCTCCTTTGCCCATGAAGGTATTGACTAGTTAAATACTTATATAGTTGACCACATGAATTTCATAAAAGATCTTTCTGTACCTACAGTCCGAAACCGGCAATCTTGAAAATCGAGCCTTTTCCAAGATGGCTGCGAAACAAAAGACATTCCCTGAACTCCGAGAATATCCTAATAATACCCACCCAACCCTACTGGTTTTCATTTTGAATGCAGGTTGAATTGGAGAAGATTGCTATCAACTTGATAGACGACAAGTCTGATAGCGGCGTGAGCCCACCAGTTAACCTCAACATCTCGAGGCTTCGTATCGCTAGAAGTAAAGATGGCACGTTCAACGTCGAGCCGTCCGAAGTCCCGAATGTATCGTCCAATATCCAAGAAACTGTAGATTTGAAACAGGAAAATGAACAACTCCGAAGGAAATTGGCCGCCATGGAGCGGCTCACTGACGAAAATCATCGTCTCAGGAAATGTGAGGAAGAGGCTCAAGAGTTGAGGTAAGAAAAGTGTTGATTGTCGTAGACCGTTTGAGATTCATTAGGTGATTTACTACATAGTTCGTATTCATCTACATTGTCATTTTCAGATCATGTCTGAGTGACGCCCAGGACGCATTGACCAATTTACTTCACGAAAAAGAGAGCCTTTTGGAGATAATCAGAAATTTCCAAAACAGCAAAACCTCAGGGAAACAGCAATCGTCTGGCAAAAGATAGCAGCAGTGTTGCTGCTTCAAGTGTTCTTGCACTCACAAAAACTAGGTTATAGAATATGAGTATAGAATATCCCTGCGGTTATTTGTTGGTATTAAATATTTTCTTTCTATTCAGGCATCCGTGATTGGTCACCTTGTGGTGTGTGTGCTGTTGAAGTTGTCACCATTTATCAAGTGCCTTGACGGATACATGTCAATGTTTGCGTACGATTATGTTGCTAGAAAACTCCCGAATGGGATTAGAAACATTTTTAAGAACAGGAACAGAAGTTTGTAAGTGCAATATCAAACTCACCATTATGTATTTGTGTGTTAGCGTATAAGGTGTTTCACGGTGCAGAGTGCGCCTTTGGACAAATGGGCATGGACAAATTGGGCATTTGTGCAGTACTACCTGTTCCAAGAAGGTAGCGGCAATTGAAGCCATAACAAGAGGCATTTGGTGGTAATATTGATATAGGGCGGGGCATGGGAACTTCACACTTTTCAGGCTAGTAAAATAGAAGTGAACGATTTAGTAAAAAATTGCAGTCTTGAGGTCTTCCTTGGACGATCACCTCGGCCTTGATGTAACCCCATAGAAAAAATCGCAGGGGCTTAAATTAGGAGAACTGTTTGGCATGTGGAAGGCCATCAGAGGGGCAGTAACAGATTCGTTTTTCTTCTTTAAGGCTAAATGTCCCCCGACATTGGTGAGATTTTTTTTCAACAGATCGCAGCACCTATGGGGTGAAATTTACTTCCGTGATTAAGCTAAAATGGCTGCGATTTTTTTCACTTTTCTTTCTGATTATGTCTCAGGATAGCTATACCTTTGGCTATAATTATGTTTGGAGCTGGTAGGATGCTATTAATTAGGTTTTTAAATTTCCATTTTTTAAACTATCACTTTTTTCGGAAAAAGGAGATTCTACAGTGAATTTATGCACCTTGAGCAAGACAAAGATGCATCAAATCTAATTAAATTACATCTCCAAATGAATCAAATCAGCGCAATAAAGTTGTAATGAGAAATCAATCCCTGTCAATCAACATAGCTGGGTCTGAGCCTTTTCACATTGGCGTCTATGGGTTATCAAACTTCCGAGGACCGAACCCTCAAATCTTCAGTTTTCTACCTGTGTGAACCCCTCTCATTGTGTGAGTCTCATACCGCAAATGGCAAGCCTTACCGATGTGGTCACTTGAATTTAATAGTTGTTTCGAGTTCCTTATATCCAGTCGCCAAAGGGTTTGACTATCGCAAGAAATGGTGCAGAAGCTTTTATTTTTTTATAAATTGTTGATATGGGTCTGAACAACAAATTATCTAAAATGGTACCTAGGTAGCAAAAATACTGCGAGGACTTCTGGCGACCAATATACCTCGATTTTTTCGGACAATTTCCAGTTTTTCACCTATAACTCGAAAACTGAACATGGCAGAGAACCATTAAGTACAAAGTTGATGAGGATATAATTCCGTGCGAATAACCTCGTTACACATTGGAATCGGTTCAGCCGTTTAGCCACAATCAAGAGTCAAAAATAGGCAATTTTTTCCAACTTGGCTGAAAAACAGGATTCGCTCATGTCTCAACAACCCGTGTAACAAATGAACGAGTACCTAATGCAAATGAATTTGCACAAAATGTATGTTGTAGAGGAGGGTCAAATTATGAGTCAAGAGAGCACCTGAAATTAAAATTTAAAAAAAAGCACTACCAACCGAGAAAACGAATTTAAACCAAAACTAGAAACACCCAATCTGACACCGCTCGGAACGCGGAAAACCACGTTTATCAGAACGTTTTCTTTCAGCTTAGAAACTATTGACCCGATTCAATTTTGTGTGTGTGGGTGTGTGTGATAGTTGATTAAATTAAATTTAATCAACTTCAAATGGCAAATTTTGCCATTGCGGCTATTCCAGGAGAAATTTTGATTTGAGCTTTGATAAGTGAGGGGCAGGCATGGCAAGCATTGGGGAATTTTGACAAAAAAGTGTTATTTCGCACATTGTTACCCATATACTTCCAAATACCTACTTACAAATTTTGTACTTCTACTGACAAATTTTGAGACCAATTAACATCTTCGAACCCGGTCGCGAATAGGGAGGTAGGTGTACTATTCTATAGAATAATTCGTAGGTATGTGAATAATAAACCTAACCGCTGCAAATTTGTGCACAAGGAGCACGGGGCAAAGGGCTTTCTTTGATTTTATTTTAAAATGTTCGTCCGCCACCCAGGCCATTTCGGGCAGTAGACATTTTGATAAAAAACTGAAATTTTGACATCTAGTAACTGTTCTGCCTTGACATCTACTCTTTCCCACAATACCTACATAGGGAGGTAGGTGTACTATTCTATAGAATAATTCGTAGGTATGTGAATAATAAACCTAACCGCTGCAAATTTGTGCACAAGGAGCACGGGGCAAAGGGCTTTCTTTGATTTTATTTTAAAATGTTCGTCCGCCACCCAGGCCATTTCGGGCAGTAGACATTTTGATAAAAAACTGAAATTTTGACATCTAGTAACTGTTCAGCCTTGACATCTACTCTTTCCCACAAGGAAAAAAAAAAAGAAAACAAAAATCGGGAATCGGCATAAACAAAACAATAACAATCTTTTTCCTGGCACTCTTCACTCCTGAATCTATGGTATATATCAAGTATTAAAATATTAAAAATTTTTTGCTTGCACAACGTTTGGTCGGGGGGACCCTGGAAAATGTACCTAATCTACGTATGATAATCCTTCAAACAGAACACCTACTTTGACCCCATAGCCAAAAACCGGAAAAAACAAGTTTTTGGCCATGGTATCAAGGAGGGTACCTATCGTTTCTCCAATTTTTAGTGAACCAAATCTGTCCAATTACTGTAGGTACGGGAATAGTTTTGTTACTTTTTTTCAATTTTAAAATAATTTTTATGGGCAGAAATGTTTTGTTCAAAAATGTATTGTACTCGTCCCACTTGCGTTATACTTTTTGCTCTTTAAAAAAAGCGAGACGAAAAAGTTGACATACCTATTCATAATATGATTGATATTATCAAGATGTGAGTCAGAATTCTCAGTTATTGAAAGCTGGCTGGCCCGAGCGGTCTATAGACGTGAAAACAGGCCACAGGTATAAAAACTCAACCCCTTGGGGGAGAGGCACCCTTCCGACGATGACAAAAATCTTGATCAAAATTATCATGCCCTGCCTCACGATTATCCTCCTAGAGACCTTACTATTGAACTTAGAAAATTGAGATTCAGGTGATAAAATCTTGAATAGTGTCCCACCATTTGTCTTTGGCCAGTTTTGCAAAAATGTCTCGTTTTAACACGGTTTTTTGAATTTGAAATTCTCATCCCCCCTTAATTTAAATTTTAGCGATCCCAAACATAATTATAGCCAAAGGTATTACTGTTGGGAGACGTTTTCGGATTGAAAATTGAGTGACTCTTTCAGCTGCAATCACTGAAGTAAAATTGCTTCATTTTGGTGCTGCGACGTGGTGGCCAACTCTGGTACTATGAGGGGGGACATTTAGCCTTAAAAGCCTCGATAATGAACTAACACTGCTCTCCCGACCCCTCCCAGATCGACCCCACCCATTTTGAGACGATCCATTCGCCTACAGTGATTTTAACACGGAATGTGTTTTTCCCGAGGGTCTCCTGGTTATCCCTGTCCCTGTCCCAGGCTCAAGCATACCTGCTTCTCCGCCCTCCTTCACACGTTCCTTCACCCCCCTCAACCACTACCCTGCGCAACCCTCTCCACCCACCTTCACGTGCCCTCATTCCCCTCAACCTCACCCTTGCACCGCTAAAGGATTTATACCTGAATGGGGTGAGAGCATTAAATTATGAGCATTCAAAATGAGAATAAAAAATGCAGCCAACATGATAAGTGAATATTTATGGCAAAATCTGTCACAATTGAGGCTTTGTATGCCCCATTTGCAAGCTTTTGTTGGTTAAATAGTCTATTATGTTACGTTGCTGTGAATACAATACTTTAAGCTGCGGTTTTGACTCAAGAAGCCCAATTTTCACTGTAGGAATTAGCGGACAATGCTCCCGCCCAGCGACTAACCATACGCCGTTATCATAAGTGACTCTGAAGAAGGCCTCAGCCATTAACGTTGTTTTTATAAACTCCTTGTTTCATGTTCTTAAAGATGTTTGCACACCATATTCCTGTCTGACGTTCATTACCTGTCTGGTTTGGTCGTGGAAAGTCATTGATTTAAATTAAGAACGTTAAGCTTGGTGCTAATTCGAGTCACACTGTGCGTGTTATTGCATGTATGTAAGAAAGTTTAGGCTAGATGTTTTACTCGAAATTTACTGAGAGTTATTCAGAAAGTTGGTCACGGTATTTATCTGCGCACGTCATTATCTACATTGTCAATATTGACCCAGGCTGTTTTTATGAATAATCGTATTATTAGTTACCAAGGTGACAATCTTATTATACACATGAGCTGAGGCATTGTGGGTTAATGGGATTAGAAGTGAGTTTTAACGAACAGGATATTGGCACACCTGTTGAGTAGGAAAGGAAGTGGCGATTATAATAAAAATATGAGAATGTTCTCATTTTTGTGTGTCGCTTAGAAGTAATGAATGAAGCTACTTGATACGCTAATCTTGTAATATAAATTAATTTCTATGTTATAAAACCTGCCGACAACGTGGATTAGTTAATCAAAGAAAATCGTGGTGCCCCGTAGTGGACCTCTAAAATATGATAACAGTCAGCCAGGGATAGCTCTTTTCAACTGTGTTTCAAAATTAGCTGCCACTGTTTTCCTTAGTCCATTTTGAAAGGCCTAATCTGAAACAACCCTGCCAGAATTATCTGTATTTTTCTTGAAAATAATGAAGTTACTGAAAACTAGAGGAGTTTATGTAGAAAGCCTTTCGCTCGGACTCCGTTTTGGAAGTGTATGATTTTTGGAAAAGGCGTTCCCCGTGTGACCTTAATTTCAATTGGTCATCATCCACGTAATTTAAATTGCCACCAGTTATCTGTGATTGGGTCTGGGCGGAAATACAACCGCTGCGGTAAAGCGGCCTATATGAAGCCTTCATCTGGGTTTACTGTTGGCAGTTACTCAATAAAACGTAAAGAAACATTATATGGTAGGTAACTAACAATAGTGCAGTCTCCCGAGCTGTAATCCCTATCCAAACTGTTTTGCTTGCTCAGCAGTAGAAGCCGCCCTCTCTGCCCCCATGCACCTGGTTCTGCTGGCAAGGCGCCTAGCCGTCTCCTTCCACATAGGTACTTCAGGTTAACTTGTCTTAACCGGGAGGGAGAGCTTTCCTCTTCCTTACCTACGACGTCATGTCTGAATGTCAAAATTAGACGCAGAATGTAATCGTGCTCGAAGTGGTTGTTGGCAACGATGGAAGGTCTAACCGATTATTCTCTGAGTTTGGTTAGGGAGAGAGAACGACTCCTCTGCTAAATACTAAATTGTTTATTCAGGTAAACAATTATAGCGTGGGGACCGGTTTCGAGCAACTAAGCTCATCTACAGCCCAGAGTGACTTGAGGTGGTTGAACGTACAACTAGTTCAGAACTAATTGTACGTTCAACCACCTCAAGTCACTCTGGGCTGTAGATGAGCTTAGTTGCTCGAAACCGGTCCCCACGCTATAATTGTTTACCTGAATAAACAATTTAGTATTCAGCAGAGGAGTCGTTCTCTCTCCCTAACCAAACTCATTGGATTAGACCTCTGCACCATCGGCAAACAACCACTTTGCGATTATTCTCTCCCTAACCACCGCACTATTGACACTATTGCACTATTGAGTACGTGATGGAATTGCCATTCGATAGGCCTTATTCGTGTTAAGAGGCGAATAACTCATGAATGCCAACGTTTCAAGGTTTTTCAGCTGCCAAAAGTTTTCCTCGCAGCTATTGAAAACTTCACGGTGTCCATTTCATCCCTTTCAGATCATGAGCATGAGTATGGGAGATGTCCCTCATGTCATGACATTGGCTTTAAGGGGCACAATCAGCCTTGCCTTTCCTTCATGGATGGAGTCATCCCCTCAACCACGTCCCTTCGTGGATGTGTCATCTTGCTCATTCTCAACATTTGACTTTCTCTGCCACATTTCATAGGACCTTTCCTCCGGGTCCCGGGGTTTGGCATGCAGACCTGAAAAAAATGTGGCGCTCGGCACCCAGCCGGGTCAAAACGAGACAGTTGCTTTTGGCACCCAATTGCGTTGGGCGCTCCAACGAGTTTTTGCACTTGGCACCCTACTTTACCGGTATGTTCGCGGGTTACCTATAGGTACATTTACATTAGTAACAACAAAAACTAAGCTAATATAAGTCGTGTTAGCGTTATTTATGTTTATTAGTCGCTTGTGAGCTATCAGCGTTACCCAGAGGACACCTCGAGGAGGTTGCTTACACTGTCCCCCAATTTCAGTGACATTAGTCACCTCGTCAATTAATGACAATACAATAAGTCAAGAGAAAAGTTACTTCTCGGTGTGAGGCTGTAGCTTTGAAGGGGGTGATTTCGCAATTCCACTTCCTGGCTATGTATTTGCTACCCCCTTTTGCCCCTTCATCCAGCGTTACTTGGGTTTTCAGCGATATAAAAATCACGCAGATACTTGGCAAAATCGGATAAAGCCTCTGGAGTTTTTGGTTTGCTGAGCATCCACTCACTATTAACGTCGCTGACCTCTTCAGACTCACCCCGAAAATATTTCTTATAACATGCCGATGCCAGGTGCCGAACGCAAGGTGGGTGCCCAGTGCCAAACCTAGGGTACTTTTCCGTTATACCCCCCCCCCCCCCCCACGCTTTTTCGTGTTTCATACACACCCCTCCCGATGGCTTTAAGGCACCCTAATTCGAGTACTTTTCCGTTATAACACCCCCCACCCCCTCCCACTCGATTTCGACTTTCATACACACCCCTCCCGATGGCTTTGGGGCACCCAAAGCCAACCAAAATCGCGTGGGGGGGGGGGGGGGGAATAACGGAAAAGTACCAAACCTAGTTTTTGAAGACCTGGGTGCCGAGCGCAACTGTATGGTTTTGTGAAACCTGGGTGTCGAACGCTATTGGGCGCCCAATGCAACTGTGCCAAGTCCCCCCCGGCCCTTCCTCTTCTTCGACTTAGAAAACTTTTCTTCCAAAGATGCTCTATCTATCTTCTTTGGGTAAGCCTTCCAATCTTTGACATCTTTGTCTTTTCATCAAAGTCGACTGATTGTGTGCCATCGCGTGCCAACGAGCCTCATTAAGCAGGTTGAATGTAATCTGCTGACTCATCGGTAGATGGCGGAGTCGCAGATTTTTATTTTTTATCCATTCTGTTGAGATTCCTAAGGAGTCCCTGCCCTTTTCCATCACCAGTAGACCCCAGGAGAGGATCCTTTGGTAGCCTGGAGAAACCTAGTTCAGTCCTCCGTGCTCTTTCCCCAAAAATATCTTATAGATGCTGAGACTCCAGCCTCAACCTACCAATTCCAGGCAACAAGTTAACAGACTGAATCTGACGACACAGAACAAAATCTTTGATCTAAGTGTCAACATATCATCTTTTATTGAGTGCCTGCTTTTAGCCTTAATAGCTCTGAAATGAAGGTTGAATTGGCCGAAAGCTGCCAGATAACTTACTTATCATTTAAAACGCACACTTCCATATTTATTTTTGTGATTGTGTGAATTCGGTGTTGCGGATCAGTCCTGGGTATTTAATTTTCTTATTACATTGTCCAAAGCTGGTCAGACGTTTCATATTCTTGAAAATTGCACTGTATTAATTTACGATCCTGTAGGACTTGGTAGATTTGTACAATGTTGAATTGTATGTGATACGTGTGAGGAGGTTTTAATTTAAGGCCATTAGGTAGGAATTGCCCTCAATCCAATATCGGTAGGTTATTTTTGTTGGGTTTTGTGTTACCTTTTTTTTGCGTTATTCCTTTTTTATGGGTGTTTACTAATCAGTTCAAGCTGATCTCACCCCAGACTTTGAAATGGTTCGTCCTATGCTTGACTAGGTCGAGATTTCATGTTTTCTCACTTTTATTGGGTTGCGTTGGAAATGGTGCGAACCAGGAGGAGTAAAAGATTCTACATTTATGCGTTATTATTACGTCTTAAGGTGGTAATATTAGGATTTAACTCACTCTCTCAATTAGTCTTCCAGAGTGTAAGTGTTGGAGATACGCCACCGGATATGTGCGCTCATAGCCCAACGGATTTACCACTTCGTCAAAGATCGTAAAAGAATCCCACGAAGGGCCTCTTGAAAAGTTAATAAAATGTACTCTATCTTTATTAAATCGGGGTTCTCTTGGGGCCATGTGGTTCTCCAGTCCTTTGGAGCCCTGTCCAAAAATGCGAATAACGTCCACCTTGGATACTATGTGAATGGATTACGAAGCAGGCGTATTTTGTGTATCTGTTACGCCCAAACTGTGAAATCGCCCAATTCACGAAATGATCAACCCCTTTGTCTATTCTGTGAAATGAGCAATCCCTCTGCCTATTAGATGAAATCAGCAGCAGATTTAGGTAGTCATTTTCCCGCGATTTAGGCAGATTATTTTCGCCCATTTCATGAAATGAGCTTGCATCCTATTTCGATGTTCTTCCAACACTTAGTGGTTACAAAGATGAGAAATTTACGGAAAACGTAAAAGTATCCACTTTATTCAAATCCAAGGTAACAAGCCAAAACAAACAGAAACAAAAACAAAAACCCAAAACATAAACAGAAACAAAACAAAAACGTGAACAAGAAACCGACGGCCCGAACCACTGTGTTTCTACCCTGCTGCCTGGCGTCTTATGCCATTCTGGGCGTCGTGCCGCCGTTCTCTTGTCACGGGTCCGAAAGAAGGAGGTTCATGGGGAACTGTCCAAGCCGAGCTGAACAGCTGCACCACCCTCGAAGCCCAGCAGCTTGTCAGCGCACCTCCAGCGTTTCCGAGCACCCTTGAGACATAAGCTGCTTGCCCTAAGAACTGCGAAGGCTAGTCGAGCGCGTACCCCTCGCGAACTTTGTACTGGTGCCGTCCCCAGATTCCAGAGAGCCTCTCCGCCAGAACCTTGATGAATGCTCTCGCCTGCGGAGCCCACAAACCATCCACCGAGCACACCAATGGCGTGAATGTAGCGTGGCGCTCTACGCATGCGCTGGAGTACTTCCTTCGCTTCTCCTGTTCAGCTGATGCAAGTACTGTCGAGACGGAGCGAGAAACGTAAGAGGTAGCGTCGGTGTGAACAACACGGATATCAAATAACGCATCCCTCTGAGCCTCCCACACCCCTCGGCATACAAGGTCCCCTCGCAAAGCCGGATGGGAGGGCGTTGCCTCCTTTATCAGCGGCTCTTTAACGCAATTCCCCCAAGCGCAACTCAGCAGCTCCCCAAGAACATATCTTATTTCATTGTGGCGCCGGGAAATCAAACCACCTATCCTACAATTCAACGCATGTTTTGGGGAGAACACTGAACCACACCCATCATACAAGGCAATTAATCCGACTGGTATCGGCTGTATCACAGGATCACGCCCGAGCAGCTGAACCAATTTTCATGAGGGTGGTCTCATTGTGATCAGCGAGTTCTGGGGGTGGTTATAGGCTATCAAAATCACCTCCTTCGTCGACGATTCGTCCGATCCCGACGACATAGTTTGGTCGTTAGATACCTAGTGTGTCAAGATGAGAAATTTTGTCAGGCGTGTAATAGATTCATGTGACGAGAGGGTAAAGATGACGTGGTCGAGGCCGATAAGGAGAGTTAGGTTACTGCCAACTTCACAGTGTTCTGAGGGTGACGATAACCCATTTTTCAACTTGATTGTTGATTCAATTTAAATTTACAACTAATGTTAGGAGGAGTAAGCTAGTACATTCCATGGTTTTATTGTGAAACCAACGATGTTACAGCGTTACACAAGCTTCAAAAGACGGAAAAACGTCCCTTTTTCCAAAAATGTATGTCAAAGAAAACGTAGGAAAATGGAGCGCTTCATGTTAAAAACGAAAAATTTCAAGTTCATATACATCGTGAGTAGTTAAAAAATATTTTTTTACTAATTTTTCCAGTCGGTTTCAGCTTGTTTTTGAATAAAATATCGAAAAATACAATCTTTTTACATTTCAAAAGACAAGGAAACACCGTGTACCAAGGTGCGCCTAAGTACGGTTGGTCTAGAACAGTTTTTCTCAAACTGGGGGGCGCGAGAGCACACGGTTGGGGGGGGGGGGGGCAAGCACTTTCCCAAAGAATTGTTGGGCTCCAAGGTGACAGGGTTTCTCATCAGTCACAGGTAGGCCAGTCGCCAGAGGACTGAAAGAGGGGTGACTCGTGCAAGAAATGCTGTAGAAGCTTTTATAGCGTTGTAATGGGTCTGAACAAAAAAATATCAAAAATGGTACCAAAATGTTTGCTGGGAGAACTCTTGGCGGCTTAAAAACCTCGATTTTTTCGGGCATTGTCGAGTTTTTTTTACCGATAACTCGAAAACTAATCATCGCAGAGAAAACATTCCACAATACATTGTAATACATAGTTAAAGAGCTTAAAATAGAGCGTCGAATGACGTTCTTACACATTAGAATCCGTTCCGCCGTTTAGCCACAACCAAGCCTAAAAAATGAGCAATGTATTTCGATTACTGTACGGGGGGGGGGGGGGGGGGGATAATAGTTTGGAAAATGTTTTAGTCCATTAATCCACTGATTAAGGGTTTTTGCCGATTTTTACGGGTTTTCAGACCACTGTGCGTCTTCACAAAATAGGCAAAAATAACCTTCCTAAATCACGGAAAACTGCTCATTCCACGGAATAGGCAAGGGGTTGTTAATTCATGAATTGGGCAATTTTTCTGCTCATTTCGTGAATTGAGCGATTTCACAATTTGGGCGTAACATAATACATTGTGTTCCTACAAGTTTATTTGAATTTACAATTGTTTTGTACGATGGACAGAAAATTACAGGGGGTGCGTCCATATTTTTTTCGTGTTGGAGGAAATGACTGGGTGTTCCTGAGTAGGTTTCCCGGACGTTTATATCGACGTCGTGTTATCGTCGCCGCGGACTTCCTTGCTCTTATAAAATCATGGTCAAGATCTCGAAACATTTTGGACATTCTAAGCTGATTTTACTCTTTGCTGATACTGTTCACATGGGATTTGGGACCAGCTAAATCTGATTAGCCTTCATTTATGTAGTTCATTGATATTTTGTAGTACAAACTGAGCATTTCGGTAAGTAACTACTCTGAAAATGTCCACAACGATTCCCAATATTTTCCCGACCCACGACATTGTGATGAATTAAATGTATATATTGCGTTGAAAAATATTTTCCGTTAAAATGCTTTTATTCAAATCAAGTTGAATATCTCTTTTTGTTGCTTCTTTTGCGATATGGCTGAATTAACTATTTTATCGTTTTTCCAAGTTTATTTTTCTACTTACATAGTTGAAAATATATTAATGTAAGTTCATTGTAGGTTTGCATAGTGTTATGTTGTTTTCAAATTGTTCAGACGGTACGTACTTAACTGTATTCTGAGTCGAAGATATTATGGTTTTGAATATATACCTAGTTGTAATTGGGCATTATCACAGTGGACATGGTGACTGGGAGAAGTGAAGTTTGGGTAGATTGTAACAATCTTTTGAGTGTCTCTCTTTTTAACCTGGTCGATGAATGAAATTTCGTTGGCCAAATCGAGCTAGTTACCGTGTCCCACTTAGCTAGACAGCCTCTGATAACATTCCAACGATATGAAGGAATACACGAAATTTGTTCGGACGTCCGGTCGGACTCGAGTTATTTTAATGTACAGATAGTATTGGGGTTGTATCGTCGGCCCCCATCTAGAGATAAGCGCTATTGACTGAAGGCTGAGGTAGTAGACTTGTAAGAAGACACCACATAGGATACAACGTTGCAGGTTCTTCTTCCTTTTCAATACAGACTCGCCCGGTGACCTCTCCTTGTTTTCCTGTCGCTTCTTTGTGTTCCTTCCGTGTCACTGGTCGACGTCCTTCTTAGGATGAAAATACCTCTTCGAGTAGCGAGATTTACTAATCAGACCTGTCCTTCTAACTCGCAAAAATGCACTCATTTGGGGAAACCCAACTGGGGACACGTATTCTGAGTTTGAGCGGACTAGACTGCCTACTGAATAGTTAAAAAGTAAACTTTCTAATATAACATATTCCGGCAAAATTATGAAATACCTGATCAGCCTAAATGTTTTTATTGGTTCAATCAAGTGCTAAGTAATTCGTTGTATGAAATTTCACTCCTTGTGGTTTTAGTTGAAGACACATTTGTTAAGACTGGAAAATACTTTTGTCACTCGAACAGGTTACTTTTTTTTGAAGTTATGAGCGTGTGACAAGGGCAGTTTTCGCTCATCGTGTCTGGTCGTTTTATAAATATTTTGTTATTGCACACTATTTTTAATGAGAGATTTTATTTAGTAATAAATTTCGTTTTCTGTTTCAACTCGTCGTATTTCCTACCCCTCCTGGTGCCTCAATCGGAATTGAAATGGGAATCTTTTTCTTTTTCTACGTTAAAGCGTAGTCCAAATGCTCAAAACGGAGCCACTCAACCAGAAGTAGTGATGGGTGTCGTTATAACATGATTTTTTGAATTGATTTTATATCGGTCCTAAAATTTCTAGTTTCCCACCAAACCAAAAAATCGATTTCAAAATCAGCATTTCCCGCTCCTTCTATTTTTTGTAAACGCAACTAAGAATTAGTTGCGTTTACAAAAAATGCCAATTATTGGCAAAACATAAGGCTAATAAAAATTACTTATAAGGCTTGGTTTTACCGAAATTTATAACTGATTTGAAGCTACAGCGGTAATTGATGCAAAGGCAAAGACAACAACAAAATTACTATGATACCAGCCCTCAATGAGTATTTGCTGTCAATTTCTCGTCCTTCGACGATATCCCTCTACTCAGGCATGTTAGCATTTTTGTCCAACTTTTTCTGGTAAATATTAGATGACACATTGTGTTCTGTTAGGTTACCATGAAATGAGAACGCTACCTGTTGATTCAGGGGTTGAATCTATCCAAAACATACCATTTTATCAACACTCCATGGCTGTCCCAGCCCAGGATTTTCGATCATACAAATTCCTGCAAGTGTCTAATGACATGCTAGGAACAAAATGGCTACTGTTTTCGGAGAAAAGGTCGTAACGGAGTGTGTGATGAAGATTTCAGCTTCTCAATCTTTTCAACTGGCGAACAACGTTTTTAGTAGAAGTTCTCGTCGTACCCCCTTTCATCCAGGCCCTTGAAGCGAAGTCAGGCGGGGCGAAGAGAGCCCCGAGGAACCCCTTCCACACTCTCACTCCTCGGGCTACTTCGCGAGAGTCGGAGGGGCCTTTGGTGGCAGTTGAAAATCAGTAGTAGGTACCAATTTACACAGTTACACAACCAAAAAACTGCCTCCAGTTTTTTTTGCAACTCCAGGAAAAAACAGCGAAACTGTTCCTTAACTTCACGTTTTCTTGCTAAAGATAAGGGGTGTTCAAATAAGTAATAATTATCCATTATTTAATAAATAAATTATTAATTTTTAACCGACTGCACGTAATTTTCTTGGTCCAAAATAGAGGATATAATGGCTAACTAGAAACACTCCCTCATACTATTTTAGGTTGCATATTCATTTTATACATATAACAGGACGATGACGAGAGGGAGGGCTACATCAAGACTTAGTATACGCCAGCAACTGTAATAACTGGGTTGAATATTAATTGAAACCACCTAAACGGGCAGATTTTTGCATCAATAAAATTTATTATATTTAATACGAGCTCTTAGTAAGCTTAGCAGACAACAGTAAACCTACAGCTTCATCCGTCTTTTTTTCCTTCCTCCATCAATCCATTTGCTTTATCAGGGAAACTTTAATAGCGTTCCGATTTTTTTTGGTTTAGGTGATCCCTCGGTCACGTCCCCCACCTCGAATGGTTTTTTTTTTCTTTGGATTTGATGTTCATTTGAGCAGCGAATATAAGTGCCTTCCTCCCTTCCTCGAAAGTTTTACATGCCCGCCATTTTTGCTAGCCCCGTCTTTGAAATGGTAGACTAGCATTTTCTCAGAATCGACTAGATTTTTAATATTTACTTATGGTCAAACTTTCTCTTAAAATGAAATGCAATTTTCGGGCTCGGCTCCAGGACTAACAAGCAATCGTAAGACTGCCACAGTCTAAATGTACGAGAGCCTACTGACCCTGAAAGACCTCTACGTACACCGTCGGCTAACAACCACTTTGTGACTCTGAAAGGAATAGTCAGCCAAAATACAATTCCTTTCAAGTAAAACCGATTCCGAAAGTTGTGATTATTTAACGGAAGAGGGGTTACAAGGTCCCACCATAATTTTAGCTGAATGTGTTCGGAGTACTTTTTTAAATCTAAAATTTCAGGACTACAATTTGTTTCAAGCGTCTGACGCTCTCAAAACTGTGCACCTTCTGCTGCCTGGCCATACTTCTGGTGTTTTGCTTTGATACTTACTGAATTGTTAGTTCCACAAATTAGGTGGAGGAGACTTCCACCAAATCCAACAATAGCATAAGAAAGGAAACATGGGGGTTCTAATTAAACCATAAGAGATAAGACAAGGGGGTATCTGAAAGGTTCAAAGTTCTTCCTACCTCAAATTTAGTTTTTACTACGATTTTCCATTCATTTCTATTGATTGCTAGAAAAGAAAATAATCTATGTAGCCCGCCTTTTTACGGAAAAGTACATAACACATTTTTTCAGGTGTCCAAAACGGTGTTCTGAAGAAAAAAATTTTTAAATGACCAGTCAGTTTCATGTAGGTTGGTCTTCAACTAAATTATTAGTTGAAGACCAATTTTGAAGTTGACCATTTTGGGGATAAGAAAACAACGTCCCCTCACTTCCTCTACCTGAAGACATTTGAGAGAAGCCAGACTGTGGGAACTTGGAGGCGTTAACACGAAGTTCTAATGAACTTCGTAAAACATACATGTAGGGAACTTTGAGATTACATCAAAACTGAAGGAGCTTCTAGGTGCTTTTAGTTATAAAACTTCTTATAGTGCCTGACGTCTCAATTATAGTGAAACTGTGTGTGATTGTTTTAGAACTCTTCTTTTTAGATTGGACTTGTGATGCAGGTCTTCTATTGGATCGTTGAGAGGGCCTTGGTTCTTGTAGGACCGTAGCGCTGGATAAGTTAGTAACTTCCAAGAACTTCAAGACGTTCGAATTTTTTTAGATGTATCAGCACTTATTGCATGCTCAACAGCATATTGTATATTATACAGTTTCAATTGAAAGATATTGAATCACTACCATGGAGAATACCTTTTTGGTCTTCCCACCCAAACCGTATGAATATTCAAAATCTCGTGTCAATTTGCCGAATGTTCGATTTACTTGAAAGTTATCAGAACCCCCTTAGCTTTGTAGCCCAACAAACGAAAATTTACAAGAGTTTCTCGGTACTCGTTTGAGCCTGCCTCGGTCGTCAACCCTGGAAGCCTGAAGCTGCAAAAACAAAACAAAAAATTGGGCGAGGAAGAACCACATGACTCGAAAAAACTGTATTTAAAAAACTCGAAAAATACAATTGCAAAAATTGAGATGAATAACTTACACAAATTGTTGAGTGATCTCTAACTCAATGAAAGACACAAATGTTTGTAGTAAAGAAAAACCTATGCAAGGAATCGAGTGCAGTAACTCCCCACAACAAACTGTTTAAACTGGCACAAGAAAGGTTTTACGAGTTGAGCATTCACTTGGTAATGTGTCTACAGCGTAGGTTCTAAAACAATTTCCTTTCTTTAGGTTACAATTGAGACGTATAAAATCTGTCTTGAGCCGACTAGAAAAAATATAGGTAATGGAATAGTGAATAATCTTTGAAATATGAGTAACGTAACTACAGTAGGATACATATTCAAAATTATTTTGACCGCGTTTGACGTAGAAAGTAAGATTAAGGCAAGCGTCAGCGTAGGGATCAATCATCGGCGAAGAGGCTCGTCAATAGTTGTTCAGCAGGACGTCTGTCAGCCATCGATTCGAGAATTTGGATGACAACAGGATCAGATTTGTAATCCTTGACGGGGGAAACGAATCGGAGTTTCTTTTCGAGCAGATATCTGCCGACGAAAACGAGAAGGTTGGTCATTTCCCATTGATTCGCCATCATGGCTTCTTCAAGGGCGGTCACCCCCTTGCACAAATAGGTGATCCGAGCTCCGGACTTGAGGAGACGGACGGCCACAGTTCTTCTGTCGTATTTGGCGGCGTAGTGGAGAGGGCTGGACCGGCCAACGGATGGCATGTACATCACAGCTCCCGCGTTCAACAAGAACTCGACAATATTGAGGGCTCCTGTTGGGAGAAACACACACGAATTAGAAGAGACACTGTCAAGGCCATCGTCAATAAAATTAAAGAGAAAACATTACACACAGAAAAATCAATTAAAAATGAATCGTAAGCTGTGCTGTACTAAGTTCTCTAATGAAATGCAAGGAAATTGAATTCAAATACAAGACCCCCCCCACCTCCACCCCCACCCCCACCCCCACCCTGTTGACTGATTTGACATTATCCGTTTCAAGAGGTCTAGATTCCAAAACCGAAATGTCCGTACGCCGTCCGGGCCGTTTGGGGCAGTAGGAATTTTTTTTTTTTTTAATCTGAAATTTTGACAAAATACTTGGTTTACCACCTATAATATTATATTATTATAGTTGTGCCCGCCAGGTTTTCAGTCCGATCGCCCAAACCCGTGGGGCGCTATGGGGCTACGGGAGGGGTTTTTGGAAGGCTTTTAGCTATGGGATTGAGTTAGATGTCGTTTTCGAAGTATTTTCGGACGTAGAATCCATTTTTGGGGGTCCCGGAACGATCCGATTTCACTGTGGCGATCTACAGGGCTTTCATGGGGCTGAAAATGGGATTTTTGAAGGATCCCAGGAGGTTAAGTATTTTTCGAGTGAAAAATAAAGAATTTTTGAAAGAAAAAAAAAAACATTTTTGAAACAAAAAAAATCCAAAAAAAATATTTTTTTGAAATATAAAAATCCAAAAAATTTTTTAAATTTTTTTTCATTGACAGAATTAAATTTCTGCACAAGTAACCTATATCAAGAATAATAAACCCTTGTGTAAAATTTGCAGCGTTTTGGTTTATTATTCTTGGAATAATACACCTGTTTTCGCAACGGAGGTCGTCGACTCGGATCGGCCTCAAAATTTGACATTATCCGTTTCAAGAGGTCTACATTCAAAATCCGAAATTTCCGTCCGCTGTACGCCGTCCGGGCCGTTTTGGGCAGTAGGAAATTTTTTTTAAATCTGAAATTTTGACAAAATATGTTGTGGGATCTTGAGGTTCAGTCAATGACTGAACCTCAAGATCCCACAACATATTTCTGAGCCTAGCAGTCGAGTAACCCAGCCTTATTTTGACAAAATACTTGGTTTACCATTTAGTTGTGCCCGCGAGGTTTTCAGTCCGATCGCCCCAACCCGTGGGGAGCTATGGGGCTAAAATGGGGCTATGGGAGGGGGTTTTTGAAGACTTTTAGCTATGGGATTGAGTTAGATGTCGTTTTCGAAGTATTTTCGGACGTAGAATCCATTTTTGGGGGTCCCGGAACGATCCGATTTCACTGTGGCGATCTACAGGGCTTTCATGGGGCTGAAAATGGGATTTTTGAAGGATCCCAGGAGGTTAAGTATTTTTCGAGTGAAAAATAAAGAATTTTTGAAAAAAAAAAAAAAAAACATTTTTGAAACAAAAAAAATCCAAAAAAAATATTTTTTTGAAATATAAAAATCCAAAAAATTTTTTAAAATTTTTTTCATTGACAGAATTAAATTTCTGCACAAGTAACCTATATCAAGAATAATAAACCCTTGTGTAAAATTTGCAGCGTTTTGGTTTATTATTCTTGGAATAATACACCTGTTTTCGCAACGGAGGTCGTCGACTCGGATCGGCCTCAAAATTTGACATTATCCGTTTCAAGAGGTCTACATTCAAAATCCGAAATTTCCGTCCGCTGTACGCCGTCCGGGCCGTTTTGGGCAGTAGGAAATTTTTTTTAAATCTGAAATTTTGACAAAATATGTTGTGGGATCTTGAGGTTCAGTCAGTGACTGAACCTCAAGATCCCACAACATATTTCTGAGCCTAGCAGTCGAGTAACCCAGCCTTATTTTGACAAAATACTTGGTTTACCATTTAGTTGTGCCCGCGAGGTTTTCAGTCCGATCGCCCCAACCCGTGGGGAGCTATGGGGCTAAAATGGGGCTATGGGAGGGGGGTTTTTGAAGACTTTTAGCTATGGGATTGAGTTAGATGTCGTTTTCGAAGTATTTTCGGACGTAGAATCCATTTTTGGGGGTCCCGGAACGATCCGATTTCACTGTGGCGATCTACAGGGCTTTCATGGGGCTGAAAATGGGATTTTTGAAGGATCCCAGGAGGTTAAGTATTTTTCGAGTGAAAAATAAAGAATTTTTGAAAAAAAAAAAAAAAACATTTTTGAAACAAAAAAAATCCAAAAAAAATATTTTTTTGAAATATAAAAATCCAAAAAATTTTTTAAAATTTTTTTCATTGACAGAATTAAATTTCTGCACAAGTAACCTATATCAAGAATAATAAACCCTTGTGTAAAATTTGCAGCGTTTTGGTTTATTATTCTTGGAATAATACACCTGTTTTCGCAACGGAGGTCGTCGACTCGGATCGGCCTCAAAATTTGACATTATCCGTTTCAAGAGGTCTACATTCAAAATCCGAAATTTCCGTCCGCTGTACGCCGTCCGGGCCGTTTTGGGCAGTAGGAAATTTTTTTTAAATCTGAAATTTTGACAAAATATGTTGTGGGATCTTGAGGTTCAGTCAATGACTGAACCTCAAGATCCCACAACATATTTCTGAGCCTAGCAGTCGAGTAACCCAGCCTTATTTTGACAAAATACTTGGTTTACCATTTAGTTGTGCCCGCGAGGTTTTCAGTCCGATCGCCCCAACCCGTGGGGAGCTATGGGGCTAAAATGGGGCTATGGGAGGGGGTTTTTGAAGACTTTTAGCTATGGGATCGAGTTAGGTGTCGTTTTTAAAGTATTTTTGGGCGTAGAATCCATTTTCGGGGGTCCCGGAACGATCCGATTTCACTGTCGCGATCTATAGGGCTTTCATAGGGCTAAAAATGGGATTTTTGAAGGATCCCAAGAGGTTAAATATTTTTCGAGTAAAAAATAAAGAATTTTTGAAAAACAATTTTTTTGAAAAAAAAAAATAAAAAATTTTTTTTGGAAAAAAACCAAACAAAAAATTTTTTCCCCAAATTTTTTTCTTTTGACACAGAAATAATTTTTGCACAAGACTTGTACTTAGTAACCTATATCAAAGAATAATAAACCCTTGTGCAAAATTTGTAGCGTTTTTTTCCTCTTTCTTGTGGGAAGCCTTATGGGTTATCCCACCGGTCGGCCCCCCTGTTGACGAGAGGTGAATAGGTTGGTCGAAGAAGAGGAAACAGCGGCGGCGAAATTGCGAAAGAGGCAGCCAACCCAATGAGCCAAATTCGTTCGAAGCCGACACCAACTGACTCCCTGATGGCTCCGCTGAACAATAACAAAACTTTCAATCCACGTAGGCCTTTTCGTAGATTTTGCCCGAACACCGATCGAGACGTTGCACTCAAATACCGTCGTAGGTACTCACGAACATTGCCACTCGACCCGTCAGAGGATCCAATGACCTCGCGTCGTCGTTATATACAACATCATATCCGGGCCGAAGGAGCATACCTATCCTACAACCGGCGGAGGCGTAGCTAGCTGTGACTCAGGCGCAATCCAATAACGCCCTCAAGAATATAACTCAAATATTCCACCTTTTCTTCGCTTTACGTAGCCCAAAAATGTGGTAGGTAGTTAGGAAAATGCGGGACCTTCCATGCAGTTTAAGGATTACCAAACACAAAGTCAAAAACGCTACAAATCTTACACAACGGTTTATTATTCTTTGATGTACCTAGGTTAATCGTGCAAAATAATTCTGTGTCATTAGGAAAATATTTTTGGGGGAAAAAAAAAAATTGTCTGGACGGCGGACGGCGTACTCTTGAAACGTAATGTCATATTTTGAGCCCGATCAGAATTTTCGACGTCCGTTGCGATTACATAGGTGTGTTATTCCAAGAATAATAAACCAAACGTTAGTACCTACGTAACATAATATGTTATGCTATATTATAACATATTATGCTATATTATAGCGGAATAAAATTAATAATGTAAAATTTACATAGGATTTAATCGAATGTATCCTATGTCTTACCCAGGTATGAAGCGAGGATCAAAGGCGTATCGAATGTGATGCTGCAGCAATTGACAAGAGCTCCGTGAGACACCAATTTCTGCACTTGAGCCAAGTTCTTCTTTTTTATGGCTTGGAAAAGCCTGACGGTGTTCCGGTAGATTGTAAGTTCCTTCGGACACTCTGACTTTTCGATGAGCTTTTCAAGCGTGAAGACCACGTCATCTTCTGGCTTCTTTTTGCTTCTCATGTGGGGCTCGAAGATGTCCATGTCGAAGTATGCCCCGGCTTCCATCATAATCGTAAGGGATTCGAGGAATGACCCGTACTCATTAGGCAAAAGGTAAATTGGAAGTATGAGTTGCCCGTTTCTGTACAAGGGATAATTGACGATGGCTCCGTTATTCAGGAGCATTTTTATTAGTTTAGGACTGTTGCGGGCGCAGGCAGCCGCGAGGGCAGTGTAGCCACTGTACTCTCTGTATAAGATGGGTGCGTTCACGCTAACATGAGCATCAATTAGCACTTGAACAGCAGCGGCACAGCCACTGTTTACGGCGCAAATTAGTGGCGTACCTCGGGGAGTGTTATCAGTCAGCACTTGGGGACTTATAGCCACCAACAAACTAAGACTTTCAACGGCTCCTAGTTCGGCAGCTTCGTGCAATGGGGTTTGATCGTCGTTGTCTTTGGCAAACAAATTAGCCCCATATTTTAGAAGCAACTCAATCCACCTAACATCGTTTAAACGAACAGCGCAATGAAGAGGTGTGACTCCAGAGTGGTCGCTAATGTTAACGTTAGCCCCTCTTTCCAATAAGTGACGAGCTATTTCAAATTCGTTTTTTTCAACAGCGTGTTGGAGCATTGTTTCACCACCGAACAGACGACAATTTATGTTACTTCCCGCATCCAAAGCAGTTTTAAGCTGATCCAGTTCGTGGACAAGGAAAATAAACTGGCTGTAATCCTCCATTATATTATTTTCTCCTCCTGCTGATTTTAGGAACACAGCAATCTCAGGATCTGCAGCAGGGAAGCACGCCAAGTCCAAAGGGGTGTGCCCTGATTTGAGCTGCAAGTTCGGGTTGGCGCCGTTGTGCACCAACATCCGAACAGCATCGAGGGATTGCTCCATTACGGACACATGCAAAGCGGTCATCCCGTCATTGTTGTCGGCTGCGTTCGGATTACATTTTTTACCACCCATCAAGAGTAAAAGCATCATACGATAGTTTTGGTGTAGAGCCACTTTATGTAAAGGGTAATTACAAAAATCTTCATTTCCGGGAATGTTAGGGTCTGCACCAGCGTAGCGTATCAGATATGGTGCAATTTTGTCTTGGTTCATAACCATGGCGAGGTGTATAGGAGTGTAGCCAGTAGGGAAATCAACCGCGTTCACATCAGCACCCTGATTGATGAGGAACTTGGTCATGCCGAAATGATCATAGCGAACTGCAACGTGGAGCGGAGTAGTTGAATATTTTTGTCCGTACACATTGAGCCCAAAGGAACGATGGTTGACTTGGGCGCCATGTTTAACCAAAAGTTTGGCAGCCGGCAAGCTACCAGACCAAGCAGCCGCGCACAGCAGAGTGACGTTTTCGAACCCGATTTCGATCCCGCGGTCGGCATTGTCTGGATTTCTCTGCAGATACTTTCTCAAGGATCCGATTTTACCAGATTGAATGACTTCATGGAGCTCATTCTGACCAAAACACGTCACCAGTGCCGTCCCAACTAGACCGAATTCTTCTTGATATGCGTTCATCATCTTGGCCCTGTAACACAAAACAATAATACTTATTTGAGTGAAGATCATTACGATAAGGACAAAGATAGATTAGCAAAGGCCCAAATCCGGAACATTTTTCACTGGATTTCCACAAGTCTTGTGATTGCATCATGATACAATCACAAGACTTTTGGCAATCCAGTGAAAAATGTTCCAGTAATCATGCATGATTACTGGAAAACACCCCGAGACATCCAGATTATTGTAAATCAAGATCAACACGAAGGACGAGGATAAGGAGAAGAAACATAATATGTTTCTTCTCCTTATCCTAAATATTATTTATTCTACAGTAGGTACTTCTTGCGGTCTCAAAATTTTGAAAAGGCGAGCATTTTCTTGGCCACGAGAAAAGTCTAAAAACACCAAAATGTTGGCTCAATTTGAACCAAAGAGTGTTCACCAAATAGGAGGAAGACCAGTAGAAGGGGTGAACTTGTCGACTCTGGGTGGGCAAAGTGGTGAGATAACTCCTGAAACCGTAAAACGGCGACGAAGTGGTTTCGGAACCAACGTCACCAACGGACCAAACAGACGTTGAAGCAGGCCTAATCGCCAACATCGATGGACAACAGTCTGTCAGGGCCACCGCGGAAAACACCGATTGGGTGAAACTCACATCCCTGGCAGCGAATTCGCTAACGGTGCCAGGCAGCACACAGGAGAGAGTCGGCTTTGAGGCCGGATACGGGGTGCTGAGTATCCCATCGCCTCTTTTCTTCCTAGAATGTAAAGCAGTTCTGAAATAAACGGCCTGTCTCCCGCTAGGCTAGGGATCCGCATCTCTACTAATATTGGTTTATTTATCTTGGAATAATACACCTATGTTTTCGCGACGGGGGTCGACGACTCCGATCGGCCTCAAAATTTGACATTATCCGTTTCAAGAGGTCTAGATTCCAAAACCGAAATGTCCGTCCGCCGTCCAGGCCGTTTTGGGCAGTAGGAATATTTTTAAAATCTGAAATTTTGACATAATAGTCGGTTTACCATCTAGTTATGCCCACAAGGTTTTCAGCACGATCGCCCAAACCCGTGGGGCGCTATGGGGCTAAAATGTGGCTAAGGGAGGCGTTTTTTGAAGGCTTTTGGCTATGGGATCGAGTTAGGTGGCGTTTTCGAAGTATTTTTGGACGTAGAATCCATTTTTTAGGGGTCCCGGAACGATCAGATTTCACTGTTGCGATTTATAGGGCTTTCATGGGGCTACAA
Source organism: Pilophorus perplexus (assembly GCA_955831195.1). NCBI lineage: Eukaryota > Metazoa > Arthropoda > Insecta > Hemiptera > Miridae > Pilophorus > Pilophorus perplexus. The sequence continues at coordinate 56,751,920 of OY037007.1, read as the reverse complement.
ATGGGATTTTTGAAGGATCCCAGGAGGTCAAATATCTTTCAAAAATATTTGAAAAATTTTGGAAAAAAATGGTTTTTTTTTTAAAGAAAAAATCCAAAAAAAAAGAATTGTTTTCTGAATTTTTTTTTATTGACACAATTAAATTTCTAATCAAAGAATAATAAACCTTTGTGTAAAATTTGCAGCGTTTTTTTTTTTTTTTTTTCTGAAAGAACTTTATAATTTGAAGCAAAAGCAGTGAGTTTGGGCTCCTACGTGTAATTCAAATTCCAGGACACTGTCGAAAGTTTCAATTTTTAATTTGAGTGGGGGAATGGGGTTCTCAAGATGGGCTCTCTCTGTGGTCGGCGGGTCAGATCGTACCTATTCATTGCCACCAACATAACAAAACCAAAAAAATTAAGAAGTACCTAATAAGAATTATTACTATTATTGTTTTCAATACTATTTTTCTAAATAATTGCACGCAAAAAAATTTATTAGCAGACTATTATTTGGCGGGTACTCAACCCGCTCCCCCTGAAAGCTAATCTGAAAATAGAAAGTGTGTTAACAAAATTATTATATTTTTTGATTTTGTTACGTTGGTAGCCATGAATAAAATGGTCGGTCTGTTCCCGCTGACGAACTGCCAATAAGAGAGGCCTTCCTGAGATACCCATTCCCCCACTCTAATTCAACGTTACTTCGTGAAGGTGTCCTTACTAAATGGTTTCGACGTAATTTCGTTCAGAAGTTCGTCTTCCACCTGTGGAGATCCTCCAGAGCAGGAAACAACAAACGATGATCCTTCGCTGTAAGCAACTTCGCCCAACTTGGATCTTCCGAGTGGAGCCGACTTATCGCGCGGAATTCGCTAAGTGAGCGTCTCGTGAATCATAGGAATTCCGCTTGGTATCAATCGCACCTCGGCGCTCCAATCGCTCGCAGAATAACATCAATTCGACCGGGAGGGATAAATACGAACATTTATCAACGGTACAAGGAACTCCTTTGGGTGATTTTGAATTCTGGCAACATACATAATATAATTTGGTTAGGGTAATACCCCACAATAACCCAAATACAAAAACTTTTTGCTCGTGGGCACTTATTTCATCTATAATCACAGTGCCATCTCAAACATTAGCAGAGTAGTCCTCAAGCTCAGCCTCAGCGAAGCACAGGACGAAGTCCAGAGATATAAGAAAATGATCGATAAAAGTAAGAGCAACCTGTTTAAAGTACTGCAAGGTAAACCTCAGTTAATTGTTTTAATTAAAGAATATCTTAAAAAGTTTGAAGTGCGTCAGCAGTGTGTCCTAGCTGGTGGTCACCCAAAGAGGCCAACCTAAACCAACTTAATAAACGAACATTCCTGTTTATGCTGTTTAAGGCCAAACACAGTTTGCAAACAAGATGGTCTCATCATTAGGAAAGGCTGGCACAGAAAAGATGGCCCATCTCAAGTCAATGGATGATGAACCCAAAGAAACGAGTCTTGCAGTCGATGATGTAAAAAAAGAGCTTCCGCTGCCTTGCAGCATACCAGTACAGTGTTTGTAAAGATACGGTGCTCCCAAAAATAGATTCTACGACCAGAAGTACTTCGAAACCGACACCTTACTCGGCACCTACCATAAATCTTGCAAAACACTCCAGTAGCCCCTTGTTAGCCCCACGGGTAGGAGCGATCGGGCTGAAAACCTTGCGGGTACAACTGGATGGAGAACCTCAAAACGGCGTCCATGGGGCCGAGGGCGGTAATAGGTGGCGGAAATTATGTACGGCGAGTGAATAAGAGTTGTATAGCATGGAAAACACAATATTGAAATTTCATTGATCTGTGAAAACTCAAAATTGACATTTTCCGATGAGCTAATGCATAAAAAGCTGATGCTGCACTAAACAGCAAAACGGAGCAAAATTTACACAAGGATTTTTATTTATTATTTCTATTTGTATAATGTATTCTTTCGCATAAATTATGCAAAATTTAATTCTAAGGCAATAAAAAAAAGGTTAATCATTCTTCGTTACAGGTTTGCAGGTCTGCGAAAATTCATTCTTTGTCATCAAGAAACATTTTGGAGGATTTTTTTCCCTTTCCCAACCAAATGATGGGACCTTCTTGTTGGGGTATTTCCCCCCACGCTGTCCACATACCTCACAGCCTGCACAGAATCGCTTCACGTCTCCCTGCATCCCCGGCCAGTAATATTGGGTTCGCAACAGCATCAATGTTCGCTTCCGCCCAAAATTTCCCGTTTCGTGAGCCAATTGAATAACCCGTTGCTGTTGAGACCTGGGAACAAGCAGTAACTGCTGCTCTGTGACGCGAGTCCCTGTCTCATTTTCCCAGAGTCGGTGAAGAACCCCATTCCGCCCTGAGTCTCTGGAAATGGGCCCACAGAGCTTTAGCAGACGTCCCAAATTTCGCTACCTCATCTTTAGATGGTCGGTTCCCATGCAACACCCATTCATACACAGGGCTTAGGACAGGGACTGACTTCTGTTCGTTTTCCCGAGACTCGACTGAAGGAATTTCCAACTGCAGTCGTTGGATCATAGACGGACTTTTTACTGCATCTTCAGCCGACTTACGCAGGTGTGGGGGTATTCCATCATTCCGTCCTGGTTCAATTCGCCCTCCTCCTACCTCAAGGTCAAGAGGCGACAGCTCCTGGAGATTCCCTTCATCCTCTTCACCGATAGTGACTGCATGCACCGATAGTTACTGTTAGCTCTGTAACGCTGCCCCTCTACTTTTTATCCCAGGTGCTTTTGGAGCACTTTGGGTCAATCAACGCTTTGTGCTGAGTTAAGAAGTCCAGACCGAGGATGCACTGCTCTTGAATGTCCGCAACCAGGACCTCCAGATCCCTGGTCTCTGTGTCACCGAAATTTATCCCTACTACCCCTTTTCCATGAACAGGCACCGCTTCTCCCGTCACTGTTCGTAAAGGCATCGAGGTTATGGGTGATAGGGTAACCCCTAGGCGTTTAGCTGGCTCGGGGTTGAGTAACTCTTGGAAGCGCCGGAGTCCACCAGGAAACTACACAGTTCCTCATTTACCCGATCCGTGAGAACCAGGGATTGAGAGCGAACCCGATAAATCAACAACCAATCTCTGCGGGGGCGTGGGTTCGAATCCCACCGCTGCCACTAGTGAAATGAATTCGCTCACAAAAGGACTCCGTTCAACACCAAAATCACGAATGCTATATTTCTCTTCTCCTGTAACCAGCCACGAATAATTAAACACATGATGGGTCAGCTGGAGGAACCCATCACTAGGTATATAATCTTTGACTCTTCAGCTACACATTGACCTCCTTGGAACCCCGAAAATTATTATTATTAGTGGTATAGATTATTATTATTTGAGGTCGTGATCATTCAGCTCAAAAATTGAGAAAGTTATGCCCAAACAACCTTAAAAATTGATTAGTAGGTACCTATCACCCCAGTTTGCGGTACAATGCTTGGACAGATGTGGGACTTCGAAAAATGGATAATCCAGTAATTTTAGACGTATACCTAATGATTATGCGTCCAACTTTAATGCGTGGCACCATATTTGACCTCCTGGGATCCTTCAAAAATCACATTTTTAGCCCCACGGTGAAATCGGATCGTTCTGGGACCCCCAAAAGTGATTATACGTCCAAAAAACTTCGAAAACGACACCTAACTCGACCCCATAGCCTAAACCGTTCAAAAACCCTTCCCGTAGCCCCATAGCGCCCCACGGGTTTGGTTGATCGGGGTGAAAACCTTGCGGGCACAACTAGATTGTACACCGAGTACCTAGGTATTTTGTCAAAATTTCAGATTAAAAAAAAAAAAATCCTGCTGCGCAAAACGGCCCCAATCTACAAGAATGTAAACACTACCTATATCATCCTATGGGCTTATGCAAGGTTTGTTCCAGGTCTGACTGCGTCTGTCGACAGAAGTTGGACAGCTGTCGACAGAATCCGACCGCACATACTCGAGCTGTCGGTTTCCGTCCAACTGCTGTCAACCTACGATCGACCTGGAACAGCAGTTTCTAAACTGCGCATGTCTCCGGCGATTTCAGTCAACATTCCGTCAAACCTGGCACAAACCTGCAGTTAAGTGAGCTAGTCTAATTGTAATGTAAACCAACCTGAAACTCTATTATCTCCCCATCATCGGCCACTATTCACATTCAACTGAGCGGTAAAGAGAGCAATTGCACGAGCATAATATTATTTCACGTCGACTCAAACGGTGGGAAGTCGACAGATAAGAATACACTCCTGACAGCCCTGACACAGCATTCAGCAGAAAAAACGAGTGTGGGGATTGTCGAAGAATTATGTTATGCAGCCAGAACCTCTTGAAGAAATCGACTATTGGTGAATATTTTTTCTAGGTAGGTATGTCCGTGACCATACTCCTTCCTTCCACTGAGTGCCGGACGGACATGAAATTTTCATATTTGGAATCCACACATCATAAAACATGTAAGGACAAACAAAGTTTGTGGCCAAACATAGTTCACCCCTGCCTCGAAAAAATACGTTCTGAGAATAATAAACATTAAGGAGATACTCACACGTGGAAATGCAATAATCAGAAAAACGAATTCAGCCACCAATCAATCAATCATATAATATATATAAAGTTCATATTATGAACATCAATCAACGATAAATTGGACGCTAGTTCATGAAACCAATGACTATCATAAACAATAACATTTAACACGAAAATTTAATGGTGGTAGTCAATAGAGTACAGACCAAAGGGCAAAGAGGAGAGTCTGCCCCTAGGCAATCCTTGGCGGCAGTGTTTCCACATGCTCCTCACAGATTTCCCCTTTCTGCCACCTGAATTTCCCCTTTTTCCCCTTTTCTCTCGCCACCTGAATTTCCCCCTTTTCCCCTTTTCACTAGCCACCTGAATTTCCCCTTTTCTCTCGCCACATGAATTTCCCCTTTTTCCCATTTTCTCGGCACAAACTTCCAAGTTAACTAGGTAGGTATGGGGTAATGAGTTTTTTTTATTTTTTTTTTTATTTTTTTATTTTTTTCATCTGAAGGCCAGTAGACCAATTGGTCTTCCAACGTCCAAGCCAGGGAACCAATTGGTCTACTGGCCTTCAGATGAAAAAAAAACTCATTACCCTACCTACCTAGTTAACTTGGAAGTTTGTGCCGAGAAAAGGGGGAAAAGGGGAAATTCGTGTGGCGAGAGAAAAGGGGAAAAAGGGGAAAATAATTTATTTTATCCAATAATTCGACGCTGTAGAAGCAACATCGCACTTATGCACTTCAGTCAAAAGATGAAACAGCTGAGAAAAACGGAGTCGATCGATGGAGGATTTAAAAATGATTTATTGCAACGACTTGTTATTGTTCGAATCATGTTATTTTGATCTGTGAGACAGAATGAAGAAACAGTTTTAACCAAAAGGCCACAGGAGGTCGACAAAAAGATGCTATGCTGTGCCGCGTCTTCCAACATTGGCATACTTATCGATAAGTATTAGGAATAAGTTCTTCTCAGTAGGCTAAACAGGAACTGCAGAAGTAATAAATATTTAACAGCACACGACAACGACTTGTTATCGTTCCTACACAACTTTTTTTTTAGACTTTCTAGATGAATCGATATTACTATATCGATACTAATGAAGTATCTGACATCCCCAACAAGGACCAGACAACTCGATAACTAACATCATCCTTTTTCTCTCCATCTTCTTTCAGAGCGCTCCAAATCGCCTTTTTGGTTGTAGTGTCCCCCTGGCCCAGTTGGTTGGTACCTACCCACTGAGTTGTGAAATAGGTAGAAACCAACTTTATTGGAGATTTATTTTCTGTTTTCTGTCTGTTTCTATATTTCCCCTTTTTTCCCCCTTTCAAAACCCTTCCCCTTTTTTCCCCCGAGCAAAGCGTTTTCCCCCTAAAAAGGTGAAATTTCCCCTTTATGGAAACACTGCTTGGCGGGTCTCAGTGCTACCTACCTCACCGTGAGGTCCTCACGCCGACTTGACGTTCACCCCACACCTGTAGTCCCCCACCTTGCACCCCGAAATCGACAGTGGCGCGGTCATGCGGTGTGTAGGTACTCTTCCATCCCTGTTATCGGTCTTCGTTATCATTTATCTCGTTATATTTCACCTTTTCCACCTTCATCGAAGACTCCAAGTTTCTTTTAGGATTGAGAAATTAATGACCTTCTCTTGAACAGTTTTCTAACTTTCCGGGGTGCTTTGGACATTGGACCACTACGCACTGGATCACTGTTGCCTGTCAAATAATGTTTCAAGTGGCGTTTCAAAATTCGAATTAGGGTATCCACTTCAGGGAATGGATTCCTCTATTGACCGTTTCCAAGCAATAAATTCCGCTTCTTTCTTGAAGGTCTTGCGTTCTACTCTTAACTCGAATTCATGTTTCTGTTGGAGATGTGTTTCAAACACGTAGATGCTTAAAAAAAAAACGCTCCAAATTTTACACAAGGGTTTATTATTCTTTGATATGATATAGGTAAGTTAATTGTGCAGAAATTTAATTTTGTCAATGAAAAAAAATGTAAAATTTTTTTTGTGGATTTTTGTTTAAAAAAATTATTTTGGATTTTTTTTTCAAAAAATTGTTTTCAACATTTTTTTGTTGTTTTTTACTTGAAAAATATTTGACCTCCTGGGATCCTTCAAAAATCCTGTTTTTAGCCCCATGAAAGCTCTATAGATCGGAACAGTGAAATCGGATCGCTGCGGGACCCCAAAAAATGAATTCTACGTCCAAAAATACTTCGAAAACGACACCTGACTCGATACCATAGCCAAAAGCCTTCAAAACCCCCCTTCTGTAGCCCCATTTTAGCCCCATAGCGCCCCACGGGTTTGGGCGATCGGGCTGAAAACCTTGCGGGCACAACTAGATGGTAAACCGAGTATTTTGTCAAAATTTCAGATTTTTAAAAAAATTCCTACTGCCCAAAACGGCCCGGACGGAGGACGGCGTATAGTGGACGGACATTTCGGATTTAGAATGTAGACCTCTTGAAACGGATAATGTCAAATTTTGAGGCCGATCGGAGTAGTCGACCCCCGTCGCGAAAACAGGTGTATTATTTCAAGAATAATAAACCAAAAGTCGCAGCTCAGGTTGCTAGCAAAGTTCCCTTTGAAAACTTAACCATTGAACCTGGATCAAAGAATAATAAACGCTTGTGTAAAATTTGCAGCGTTTGTTAGTGATTTTTGATCGCTAGACTTGCTACCGACTTTTTGCGTAATCTACTGAATTTATGTGAACGATCTACGGAAAAGTGGTTTCTTGAGTTGGCGACCCTGAGTTTGCGGGTTTGATTTGCTGACGGGGTGGGGGACTACAGGTGTGGGGTGAACGTCAAGTCTCACGCCGCACAGTATGCCACACACTGTGTGGCGAGTGACCCGATTCCGCTTACATCCCACTTTCAGACCCTTAAAAATTTTCTTCTAACACGTAACCTGGGTCTTTCATGTTATTTTGGTGTGCTGAATCCGAATCTGAAGTCAGTTTGTCGCTAGAGAATCACGTTTTGGAGATACAGCCCCGTAAAATGGTGTAAATTTACACGCACGTGCGAAATTTTCAACTTTCGATTCCGCCCAAGTGCGCCATTCTTACATGAAATTTAACGCTGAACACGAATACGATACGTTTCATGGTACGTAGATTTCAAAAATCAAAATTTGATGTGATGTCTGCAGTCCGCCGGCCAGGTCGTTTCGGGCAGTAGGAATTTCTTTCTTTATAATATAAAGAAGTCATATTATGACATTTTGACAAAAAAGTCATTGACATTTTGACAAAATACTCGGCTTACCATCTATGGGTTTTCCAAGCTCAATAATTGGAAAATTCTCAATTATTGAGCATTTTCCTATTATTGAGCTTGGAAAACCCATAGATGGTGAGCCGAGTATTTTGTCAAATTGTCATAATATTATTAAGAAAGAAATTCCTCAATTCTGAGACTTTTCCAAGCTGAATTGAGAACTTTCGATTTCAATTTGAGAATTTTCTGTTTCAACTTCTTGATTTCTTGAGAAAATTCTCAAATTGAAATGGAAAGTTCTCAATTTAGCTTGGAAAAGTTCTCAATTCTGGTTGGAAAATTCTTAATTAGGTTTGGAAAATTCTCAATTCATTTTAGAAAATTCTCAATAGAATTTGGAAAACCTATAGTTGTGACCCATCGCCCAAGCCCATGTGGCTGTGAGGCTAAAAAGGGCTACGGTAGGGTTTTCTCAAGTTTTTTCGGCTATGAGGTTGAGTTAGGTGTCGTTTTCGAAGTATTGTTGGACCTAGAATCCATTTAGTGGGGTCCCAGAAACATCCGATTTCACCGTGGGGATCTATGGGGCTTTTGAAGGATGCCAGGAAGTCGAATGAGGTGTAATTTTTCGAGTAATTTTGGACGCATAATCGATTTTTCGGGTTCCGACTTCCGTTGAAACACTAGCCAAAAATTTAAAAAACGTTTTTATTTATTCAGGTATATAGAATCTATATACCTGATATTAATTGCTTTTTATTTATTTAGGTATATAGACATTTTTGCACAAGTTACATCAAATAATAATAAACCCTTGTGTAAAATTTGCAGCGTTTTTTCATTGATACAGAATGAAATTTCTGTACAAGTAACCTATATCAAAGAATAATAAACCCATGTGTAAAACTGTCAATGAAAAAAATTTAAATTTTTTAAAATTTAAAAAAATTTAAAATTTAAAAAAATTTAAAATTTAAAAAATTATCATATAAGTAGGTAATATTTTTTTGAATTTTTTTTTTTTTCAAAAATTCTTTATTTTTTACTCGAAAAATATTTAACCTCCTGGTATCCTTCAAAAAATGCCATTTCACGAGTCCACCCTTCCCGTTCCAGTTCCTACCTTCCTCGCCGTCGCCCAACACATCACAGCTCCAGCCTTTCGGTCCAGCTCCAGGTCCGTGTAACAGTTACACAGTACAGTTACGGTACAGTTACTGTACTGACAAGGGCAGAGATCTTGTCACTGCGTGGAACCGTTCCAACGTGATAGGTACTCGGTGACACAGTCCCGTTACTGCTGTACCGACACCACTAGTTCCATGGACCATGGTACAAGACCCTTTTTGTTCCAAGGTACAACATGTTCTCCTATTTTGCAAAAACGGAAAATACCCAAACCTCACATTTCTCTAATCGAAATTGGTAAGCAATTTGGTTTCTATAAAGCATAATAATATTATATTATATTACCATTATAGAACCATAACAGCTAACCATCGAACGCTTATCTTCGAAAGCGTGGGATAAAATTTATCCCATTTAATGAGTTCAACGATCTCAAAAAGTAACTTTCGTATCACATTTGGCAATTCGACCCCCAATCGTTTTTGTTCATTGATGAAACTACACTGATAAGTTAGGCATCCTCAGAGAAGAATTTAGGCGTAGAAAGAAAGATCTGCTGGATAGCAGCACCAGCCGGAGCTAATTCAAATGTTTCAAGGTACAACAGTCTCCCCTACCTACCGCAAGACCGTCTCGTCCAGACGGAAGTTGACTATCTAACTCATCATTGTGTAATAAACGGCACTTAAAAAAAATAGATTCCATCAGTTTTCCACTCGATAGCCAAAAACCTTCAAAGTGCCATCGGGCTGAAAACCTTGCATGCCTCTGCGCACCTCCAGAACTTCCTCGACGCACAGCACTCTTTGGACGTTCGAAAAGCCGTCGAATTGCATATGATGCAATTATGCATTTTCCTTCTCACAGAACATTGCGAAAAATCAATGGATTTTATCCTTGGAACCAGGGGATTTTATCGTATGGGGGGCCCCAAATTTACTTGTTGCCCCAGGACCCCCGAAGATCGGCACTAGTTGGAAAACAGTGTTCAATTCAAGTCTTGAATTGAGGCGTGAGACCTGATGAGCACATCGGTCGAGGGGGATTTTCGATAACTCAACATCAAACCAAGCAATGGTCACTCGAAGAGAGCAACAAGCTTGGAAATCGGTGCATGATTCGAGGATTTATGGCGTCGGGAAAATAACATTGATTCCTAATGGGAGCAGAAAACATCACCGACACCGCGTGCTCAAAATGCGCGCTGCTGATTGCTCAAAATCATTCGATCTCAGAAAAAAATTAGCTACTTCAGAACTCTAAGCGACCCATTCAATGGCATCAGGTCCACAGAGTAACAGAGAACAATGATCAGGTCCTGATTTCCCCTCAACCCCCCCCTCACGATTCCCCCTTTCAATTTCGAATTTCCATTCGTACCTTTGCCGCCAACTTACCTTATACAAAATTTCCAGGTCAAGAGACTTACGTTTTCGGTCGAGGCTTCTTCTCCCTGTTGCTATTTTCAGATTTCTTACGACCCATGGAAAATTATGAAGAGGTATAATCCAAAAAACGTCCTCGCGAATCGCTTGAACTCCTCCAGTCAACACAGAGCACAGAGTAACACAGAGCCAGTCACGAACCACCAACAGAAAATAGGAACGTATACGGTATACGATATCTCGAAATACCGATATTTCCCCGGCGATATATCGATATTTTTGGCCGATATTTTTTCCTCCGATGTATCGATACATCGATATTATTTTTACAATATATTCGGGAACCGATTTTTTTCTCCTGGAAAGTGCCGAAATAAAATAATGTAATGTGGATGCGGCGAGATAGTGGGAATCCATCTTAAAAAATACGATTTGAGACGAAGTAGTCGATTTCCACGATAAAAATATTAATATAACTTGCAGGCACGTTTCGGTTGAATTGGTCTATTATAGAACATGGAGAATGGTCTATTATAGACCATCATCAGTAACATACAATACATAGTACCTATTGTACTGATGATGGTCTAATCAACCGAAACTCGTCTACAAGTTATATTTATATTTTTATCGTGGAAATAGACTACTTCGTCTTGAATCGTCTTTTTTTGCCGAAAAAAATCCGAAACACCAGCCAGAGTATCTAGGATCTAAGAAGATGCGGGAAACTGAATTTTGAATCTCATACAACCAGATGATAGCTCTGATAGAACGTTCTCATCAAAATATTTTGATAATTGCGAATTCTGCATGTATCTGCCCGTGAAAGAGGTTTGTGTTTCCTGTGTATCGAAAACAGTCCATAATCCATAATATATATTATATTCCAGTGACTTCTGTACAATAAGCGAAAAATTTTTTTTTAACTCGTTCTGAGCAAGAGCTCAGACTTTTTTTCTTTTTCAGGAAAGTTTGTTTTTTCAATTAGAACGTTTTAAGGGGGAGAACGATTATTCTATAGTAGAAGTGAAGAGCTACACAACAGAAATCGTTATTTAAATAGATTTTTCTAATTTTTGAAAAATATCCGATATATCGATATTTTTATATGATATATCGGATTACTTAAACGATATATTTTTCAAACATCGATAAATCGAATATCGATATTATTCTCCGATAGTTATATCCCTAACACAATGACTTCCGCTTAGCAACACGCGAATCATACGGCAATTCACGGAAGAGGGAAAGACTGCTACAGGCGGGTAAACTACAGTCAGTGTAGTTTGCCCCCATAACCCCCAATGAAATCAGCGCCACCAGATGCCGGTTGGCTGTAAATAATTATTATAATACAGAATTATTATTATTATTATACAGAGGTAGGTATTATAGGTACCTTAAATTTACCTATGTATGAAATTTTACATTGATGTAACCTTGTATCGCCGGAAGGCTTGTACAATTAAACCTTCTCATTCTCATTCATTCATTCATTCTCATTCATTCATACATTGATGTACCTACGTAATGAAATTGGCATCTTTTCTGAGTCAACTGTTGAAGGAGTAGGTAGATATTCAGAAGGTAAAGTTTGTTTCTGTACAAGTGAACTTATTTATACGATGTTCTCATAAAAAAATAAATATAAAGAAATTGTAACATGAACACTGGATGAACGGTTTAAACGGTGACGCTATTATTCATTATATAGTGCTGGTCCCTTAGCCACAAAATTTCACAAATGCTGTTCATGAGAGAGATGAGATCTTGGAGATCTTTAATTGATTTGCTGCTGTTGTTGAGAGTGAAAGAGAAAATGTCCAAACCGTAATTCGCTTTGAACGCCCTTATTTCAGAAGAAGTTACACTGGGTTTAACGCTGCTCCTGCAATAAAAAATGCGAACAGGTTAAATCAGCCGAATATGAATTCTACGACGTTAAGATGGGTTGTTCAGGGAGAAAAAGTCAAAAGAGTGGTTTGAGCCTATGACAGTATTATAAGTTGAGTTCGAACACTAAGTTCTGGCCGTTCAGAATCGAATCAGAACTCAAACTCTTCAAGGAATTAAACTTTTAGAACGGCGGTCCTCCGCAAACGAGAAATTAGTCCATAGGAAGTTCCCTCCACGAGATCACAGAAGGAAATGAATCGACTGAATCCTCAATCGAGGAGGCAGTCAGAATCAGTTCTGGAAGTTAAAAAAAAAAAAAAAAATCAGAACTGCCGGAATAGATTCCGAACGATTCTTAACGAGTTCTGCGTTCGCAGAGCATCTGAACTTGAGTGTTTAATTCCTGGAAGTCGAGGTACCCCCTCTCACGGCCCTTGCCAAAGGCCATACTGCGCAAGCGCCAAACAGTTCGGAATTTTCAGAATTACTCTGCAAACTTACCTATACAGTCACACAAACTCTCCAGTGCCTGAGTGATAGGTGACACCTTCCGGGAGCTGCCATAACTAGGATGGAAGCCTCACTTGAGTGACTCGACGGTGGGTGTACACTGGTCAGGTTCCCCCATCGGCCACGCAGCAGTGCTGGAGGAGCATCCCTGGGGCGTCGTCAATGTGGGCCTGCTGACCATGTATCATCGCCCAGGGGCTGCGATTTAAATTAAAACATAGTCTGGGTCCGCTGATCATGTGTTGCCTTTTCAAATTAAGCGTTTTGGAGTCTGCAATTTAAATAAAACTAATAGTGTGGGTCCGTTTGCCATGTTCCTATTGAAAAGTGCCTCAATAATAATTATTATCCCTGTTATGATTATAATTATCACTGTGCAACCGGGGGAGACGTAATGGGCATGCCAGTGGACTTGAACGGAATCACCGCATAATATGTATAACGTATTATGTCTGATAGCATCTTGGTAAGTAATTATAGTTAGACATGGGCAACATGCCGGAATTTTCTTATTTTGGTTTATTTTTCTAGGAATAATACATCTACCTACCTATGTATTCGTGTCGGAGGTCAAAAACGAATTGTTCGTTTGCCGTACGCCACCCAAGCTGTTTTTGGGCAGGCGGCATTTCTTGGTTAATCTGAAATTTTGACAAAATACTTGGTGTACCACTATGGTTGTGCCCACAAGGTTTTCAGCCTGATCGCCCAACCCCTTGGCCCAAGGGCCTTGGGGCTAAAAAGGGCCACGGGAGAGGTTTTTGTAGGGTTGAGTTAGGTTCATTTTTGAACGTAGAATCCGTTTTATTTAAATCGCAGACCCAAAAATGCCTAACGCTGGGCATGGCGTAAAAAAAACATGCCCTTAGAGAGCGATCTGATTGGCTGATAGCACCATCCCAGCCTTCCCCCAGGCCAATCAGATCGCTGAATGCACTCTACCGACGTTTTTCTTTTTTCTTTTTCTTTTTTTTAAATTTTTTACGAGATGTGAACCCACCTTAATTTGAAAAGGCGACCCCTGGTCAGCGGACCCAGACTATTTTATTTAAATCGCAGCCCCTGGGCGACACACGGTCTGCGGACACACACAGAGCCTCATGGTCAGCAGACTGAAAAGGACGCTCCACCGTGCGGCAGAGGGGGGAACCCGGCTGGTGTACACCCAATGTCGAGTAATTGTGTGTAGCTCAAAACTCAGGTGTGGTGCTGGTAACCCAACGAATCCACCACTGTAGTGATATCAGCGAGCCCGCTGGAACACTAGACCCCGCATTCAAGTCCACAAGATTCAGAGGGAAACCTGGTCTGGACGTCCTCCAAAAAACTGGAAAACGAGAGCCTGGACGGAGCGCAGGCGCCAACCCACCAAATGTCTCATAACCAGTGGAAACCTCATCAAGTGGAAACCTCTTTAGAGCCGTTAGGCTATCAACGGGCCATAACCATAACCATCATAACCAACGGGATATAACCATAGGTGGTTATAACCATCATAACCAAGTGGAATGTCCCTTATCGCAGACAGCCACTTGGGGGTAGTTAGGTGGGTTTGGGGGTGGTTAGGCGTTGAAATTTGCCTTTCATGCCAAATTCTCATAGACGGTCAGTATTAGATTTTCGGCATTTGTACAGGTTGCAGCACAGCACAGTTAGCGCAGGTTGCAGCACAGCACATATAGAATTTTATTTTCACTTTTAAGTTGTGTATGTTCTTTGTAGTACCTACTGTTGAAAGGATCAAGTTTCTTCCAAACTTCCCACCAAAGACTTTTTCCACCATGAACCCAGCTTTATAAGACCCTCCTCAATTCATGTTTTTGCTCACCTCGTTCCCAGAACTACAGAGGCGGGCTGATTCGTTCCTTGGTTGGAGAATAAACTGATGAAAGAAGGCAACTCGGAAAAGCTCGTCGGTTCATTGTAAGAGAAGACAAAGATCCTTAAATCCACTTTGTCCTGGCAAGACTGGAAAAAGTACAACTTCATTACTCGACGTCAAAGTGCTGGTATCCACACAAATGAATTCCATAAACCACTCACCTCCACAATGTGATTGTACTTCTTCATGCTCATTTCCCCCGCTTCCCAACATTGTATCTTGAAAATGATGATTTTGTCCCATATTTTGGCAGGCCAATACACGTCTGTGACTTCGATTCCAAGAGTGTCGCTACGAAACGATGAAGAGGTAGCTCCAGACAAACTTGCGATGACGGACGTTTTCCCGGCGCCGCTTTTCCCGACAAATAAGACTTTGTAGGTGACTTCCTCAATGCCGTCGAATAGCGCAGGGCGTTCCAAAACTCCTGTAATCGAAGTAACTGAGTCAATTGGTAGCAGAATTGATAAACCAACACTGTATTTATGATCACTAATGGAAATTCGACCCATGTGGTGTCAAGGTAATGTAAAATGAGGTCGTGTTTATGGTTTGGCGGAAAAGCAAAGACATGGGTTGTGAAGGATCTGGCGTGGACCTGATATTTAATAGTTTTTCCAGGTCGTCAGTCACGATCAGAAGCGTCCGAGTGACTTTCTGGGTCCGGAGTCCCAGAGGAGATGGAGGCGAGGACTTCTAGAAAATAGCTTCACCGGAGGCATCTGGATCCTTCATACTGTGAAAGTCCTTGGAGATGGGTTCGCACGCAAACTCATGCGCACCTGCCGTCGGTTCCAGCGGCTGAGGATCTCGGTTTCTTCCATCCCAGCCGACGACCATCAGGAAAAACGGATCCCCAAGATCATGGAGTAGGAAGGTCTGCATCATCGGACATTAGGGATGTGCCTAATGGCGATACTAAACAATCGTGAAAGGCCACAAGCGGTCGCAGCCTCAAACCTGCCTAGCTGACAGTATGGGAAAAAGGAGAGCCCTCGAACCTCCACGTTACACCCTACAGGTTTAATCCCCCTACGGTTAATCCCCTTTACAGCTGGCGGAGCTTGATGTGACTTGGCCGTTTGAATACCGTCTGGGCCTCACTTTGCCCAGTAATGAGGTCGAATATAAATTAGTAACATTGTCTTGAACCCAAAACTGTAACCCATAATAAGTGGTAAACTTAATCATCCACATCCAGATGGGGGCCACGCACCAGGAGAGTTTCAGTGCAGCGCCCGGGTTGCCGCGGTCCAAGCGCTACTGGTTCTCATCGAACGTTATTCATTACCCAGTCCTCTTCCGACAAAATCTCTTACTAGTTTCATTATTGCAATGATAGTGTTAAGGCACCAGTTCTTGGCGGGTTAAGGGTTCTTGGTGAACTTTGCGTTTGTAGTGCGTATTTTAATAAAAATTCCCTCCTTTCTTGGATTTTTAGAAAGCTGAGCAATTCAACATTACGATTCACTAGTAATTTTCATCGAATAAAGTGGGGTAGGTATAAATGATTTCTCCGTAAAAAAACTGGAAAAAGTCAATTTCCGCTAGTTATTGGCCGGTGTTTTTATCATTGGCCACATCTAGTTTCGCGTTCTCAAATTAAAATAATATTTTGACTGCCAAACTGAACTGTACCGCTGAGTTTCGTTAGTGTCATAAGAAATATTATTTAACTTATTAAGTTAAAAACGCTGCAAATTTTACACAAGGGTTTATTATTCTTTGATATAGGTTACTTGTGCGAATTTTAATTCTGTGTCAATGAAAAAAGTTTTGAAAAAAAATGGATTTTTTTTTTCAAAAATGTTTTGTTTTTTACTTGAAAAATATTTGACCTCCTGGGATCCTTCAAAAATCCCATTTGTAGCCCCATGAAAGCCCTATCGATCCCCACAGTGAAATCGGATCGTTCCAGGACCCCCAAAAATGGATTCTACGTAAAAAATACTACACCTAACTCGATCCCATCCATAGCCAAAAGATTTAGATTTAAAAAAAATTCCTACTGCCCAAAACGGCCCGGACGGCGGACGGACATTTCGGTTTTGGAATCTAGACCTCTTGAAACGGAAAGGTAATGTCAAATTTTGAGGCCGATCGGAGTCGTCGACCTCCGTCGCGATTACATAGGTGTATTAATAATAAACCAATAATAATAAACCAAAAATATTAAGATTTATTAAACAACAAGTAGGTATATTATCGAGGGTGTCCCTTAAGTGGTGGACCACGCCTACACATTTCCTTATTTGGCTCAGAAAAAACATAGGTATTCAACGCATCTTTGTACTTCCCACACAGCAGAAATTCGTCTCTAATATGTTTCTTACGAGATGTGTAACGTCCCAATGTCGGGACCAAAAAGGGGCGTGTGACGTGAGTGAGACGTCTCAGATAATATCTATAATAAATATTATATCCCTATGTCCGCAACATAGACGTCTCTGAGCTGCAATGCTGAGACGTATCAGAGAGGTATCTGAGACGTATCAGATATGTATCTGAGACTCCGAGTCTTTAGACAATGAGACGTTGCTGAGATGTTCTGGGTAAGCATAATAGAGAGTTCCTAAAGCCACTTTTTGCCTAACGGTGATGAGTTACGGTCGACGTAACTCGACATTTCACGCATGCGCAGAAATAACGGCGATAACTTACGTCCTTATGCCTAACGTCGAACGTTATTGCCGTAAAGTTACGGCAATAAGCTTACGATATCGCCGTTAATTTCGAGCAATAGAATGTAAATAGCGGCACTTTAAATTTAGCGTGACTTTTGATAAGACCGTATCTCTGTTATGGTCTTATGTGAAGTTAGCTTTTCTTTGATTCTCCCTAGACAAATCCCTCACGGCGATAAAAATTAAAGGTCGACGTATCTCGGATTTTTCTTTAGGAACTCTCTAATATGTATGTGAGATGTCAAGAGTTGTAAATTTGGGTTCTCGTATTCCCGAGATCCCAAATTTACAACTCTTGACATCTCACATAGGCTTCCCAGAACATATCAGCTCAAGTGCCTGAAGACGCAGTGATAAGACGTGTATTAGGTAATAATGACCTCGAACACCCAGGAGAGAAATAGAGTCAATAGAGAGTTCCTAAAGAAACATCCGAGATACGTCGACCATTAATTTTTATCGCCGTAAGGGATTTGTCTAGGGAGAATCAAAGAAAAGCTAACTTCACATAAGACCATAACAGAGATACGGTCTTATCAAAAGTCACGCTAAATTTAAAGTGCCGCTATTTACGTTCTATTGCTCGAAATTAACGGCGATATCTTTAAGACCGTAAGCTTATTGCCGTAACTTTACGGCAATAACGTTCGACGTTAGGCATAAGGACGTAAGTTATCACCGTTATTTCTGCGCATGCGCGAAATCTCGAGTTACGTCGACCGTAACTCATCACTGTTAGGCAAAAAGTGGCTTTAGGAACTCTCTATTAACGGAGACTCGGGAGTGCAATAAGCCAGAGGCTGCCGTACTGGGGGTCTCCCCCTAAAGGTACGCGCACACTACTGACGGGGCGCAGCGCATCGCATCGGGTCGGAAAAAGTGCACGGTTTAGTTCAGTGGCATTTAAATGGGGGAACGCACACTACTGCCGGGGCGGAGCGCGTCGGGGCGGAGTGCATCAAGACATCGCTCTCCAGGCGTATTTTTCCGCCGGTCCGCTGCGACCCGGCCCGCCCCGACAGTAGTGTGCGCATCAACAACAACAAACAGACGGATTCCTCTTCACCTTTGAGGTAAGCGCTCACTGCTGACGGGGCAAAACCGGCTTGGTTCGTTCTTAAACTATTTTAAAAAGTTTTAAAATTGAGCATTGTTCAGAAAGTTTTCAAAAATCAGTTCGCTTGAATTTATGTTTTCTTGTAGAATGCGAACCTAGTTAGTTCCAACAAGTTTACTACTGTACATACAACTTAGTATGGTACATTGGATTCAGTATGATCACCAATGGTGATTCACCATACTGACTACAAAATTATTAACCTGTCACAAGAGTGCCTAGTAAGTAGTAGGTACTTTATTCGGTACGTCACAAATAACAGGAATTCCACAGGGACAGGCCGGTCTCTTTTATTCTTTTATTCTTTTATTCTGTGGTCAGGCCACACCAGTGAAGAGGAATCCCGTTGCGATGCGGCCCGATGCGCCGCTAATGTGCTTAGCAACATTTTTGCGATGCAGTGCGCTGCGCTGCGATGCGCTGCGCCCCGTCAGTAGTGTGCGCTTACCTTAAATGTTGCCCGGAGTGTTCAGATCTCCAGAAAGATTTACATTACCATTTTACCTGGTGGCAATTTAGAAGGGAGATATGCACTTTAGGTCGGTTGCATTTAGTAGATCCAGCCCTGCCTCACGCTCTCCCTCTCTAGATGAAAGGTAAATACAAGTCCAGAGGTGGCAGCCAGAATGACATTGAGGAATGAACTGCGCTGAATCCAAGAAACTTGGTTTCTTGAAAAACACAAAACCATCAACCCTCTAGCGTACCTCATAGTGGTTCCGCAGCCGGTTTGCTCTGAACGCCAAGATTCCTTTCATCCAATCTGTTTCATCAGGAGATCTATCATTGACGTCTTGACCCTCCAAGCCCGATCCTCTGCCTTGCAGGCGAGTAGCCCTCCCTCCTCTTATGCGATAGGATTTTTTTTTTTTTTAAATCTGAAATTTTGGCAAAATACTCGGTTTACCATCAAGTTGTGCCCACAAGGTTTTGAGCCCGATCACCAAATTTCGTAGGGCTACGGGAACGGGTTCGGCTATGGGGTTAAGTGGGGTGTCGTTGTCGAAGTATGTTTGGACGTAGAATCCATTTTTTGGGGACCCAGAACGATCCGATTTCACCGTGGGAATCTATGGGGCTTTCATGGGGATCCCAGGAGGACAAATTAGGTGTCGAATTCCAAGTAATTTGGGACGTAAAATCCATTTTTCGAGATCCCACATCTGTCCAAACATCGTAGGTATAGACAATTTTTTTCAAAAATAATTTCTTATTGACACAGAATTAATTTTTGCACAATTTTTCTTTAATATAGAGTAATTAACCCTCGAGTAAAATTTGCAGCGCACCTCGGGTACTCACCCCCAACCCCAACTTAAGGAACCACTGTTCTACACGGACCTCGCATTCAAAGATGCGGTCTACCTCCTTCTCAATTTGTAATCTACAGTCCGGTAGAGAACCCACTACATGCAAACTGCCGCTGTTGGCAACCGGATTCTGTTTGTGGTAGCTTTACTCCCTTCTCCCATTGAAATCAGGAGCCCCACCAGCAGCCTCACTCAAACGGGCAAGTTCTCGGCGGATAGTAGGTAACCACTAAATAAGACTTACTAACCAAATAATCTTCGGCCTGTAGAAACTGAAGTGCAGAATTTCCTGAAAAAATTCTCCCCTTCCGGAGTTGTGATCCAATCACTTTGTATTATGGAAACGGGTTTCGGAGAAACATTATTACTTTCCATTGAGTCGTTGCCCAATGATGAATACTACAATGCAGTCATGTAGTAATACTACAATGTAGTCAAATGTCATTTCATTTGATGAATTTCACAAAATTTTGTATGGTCCGACAAATTGACAGTCCAGCATGATTTTTCTATTTACTATGGGGGTGGCCCACCCCGGGGTATGCCTTCGATACCTGAGCCATACTCGATTCTTTGGTTCGATTAGATGGATGTTTTTATCGCGTTTCAATGATCCATGTAATTTCTCGCAATTGAGCTGATATAATGAGGTGTTGTAACAGGATTCTTCATCTCAAACCTCCCAGCATGTTAGCGTTTTTCAAATTTCCATAGTTTTAAGCTATGATTGATCGATCATAATATATTATAACATCGATGTTTACTATCGTGCTGTTTGATGTTTACCAGTGTTGCCAGTAGAGATAACGAGAATACAACGAGGGAGATAACGCCTGAAAACTGGCATAGAAGAGAGACATTTTCCCCGTTGCAATCAGTGGTCGGGGATATACATATCCAGATCGGCATTTCTATTTCGACATGATAGTGCATAATTGCTTGGATTTTATACCCTCTTGGGTTATTATTCTTAAAATGACCAACCTACGTTTTCGATAAATTTTATCGGGCTCAACTTGGCCTGTTTCATGATGTGCAGTTTTCAAAAAATGAATCATTCCTGTTTTGAAATCTGCTCAACAAAGTCTATCCGCTGTCCACCCAGTTTTGGGCAATAGGTATTTTTTCATTACATCAAATTTTGAAGAAATACTTGGTTCTCCAACAATAATAATAATTATAATAATAATAATAATTACATTGTATAATAATAATTATTGTAGTGTCCTGAGGTTATTCAGCCCTATCGCTTGGGGGTCAGGACGGGGGGCTACCTCATCACATGGGACATACCGCACCTAGCCACCTGCTAACACTGACTGTTGTTGAACTGGAAAAACGCGAAGGTTTCACTCGTCTGGAGTGTAAATAGAAACAATTGCTCGTAAATTAAAGTCTAGTAAAGTCTGTGGATTACTCGACCATAATTTTTCCTTCATTGAATATTTAATATGTTGCCGCGGCGTGACGAGGCGCCTTTTTTCGCACTGAAGTTCCTCTGACTCGAGAAGACTCCTAGTTGTATTCATTTCACTGCAAAAGCAGCCGAATGGAGTTGTTTAGGTCGCCGCTTGTTGAGTCGATTGGGTACGTATTTAAATTTTTAAGCGGTTTTTGCGTTATTAACGGTTTTTTTTCTTTTTTTTTTTCATTGTTCTACCGCAAGTTTCTTTAGTTTTTGAATATTTATTATTTCAGACGATAACTTAATGTTATGGGATTTGTGAACGATGTGAAAAACAGCAATCCACTTGTATTCTTGGACGTCACAATCGGCGACGAAGAAAGTAAGTAGGTAGTTGAAAAGTTATTTAGTGGGCCAACGCCTACCTCCTCTTTGAACGATTAATGGGCCCAGAAAAGGACTCTTTGCTTAGATCCCCCCTCACTGTTCTGATGCAGGCCAAATACAGGCTCCAGGAAGGAAACTCATCCATCACGAATTTCACATTCTGGGATGTCGCGTATTTTCGCCATGGGCGAGCGAAGCGAGGTCCCCTGCTTAGGCGTACGCAAGGGGGGCTAGGGGGGGCCCGGGCCCCCCCCTAGACAAGCGAAAATATATATACACTTTCAGATAAAAATAAAGAAAAAGAGGAAGTAGTGGTTGAAAAATTCGCAGAGAACCCGAGCCGGCTCATGTTGTAAATTTAAAGTGAAAAAAATCAACTTGACATTGCTGGGTAGGTAGGTACTTACGTTGTGTACATTTTGTGTAAAGGTTTTATATTAAGAGGGGATAAAAGTGAACTACAACACTTGATTTTGTAAAAATGATTTGTATGTTATTATTACTCAAGCGGTGTAGCATTATAATAATACTATATCGTAAATAATTTACGATATAGGGTACCTATCACACCATACTCCGCACTCCAAATACCTACATGCAAAGTTACGATCATTTTGGTTTGTTCTTCTTGGAATAATATACCTATGTAATCGCGACGGGGTAATAAATTCGGACCCGCCTCAAAATGTGACATCATTCGTTTCAAGAGGTCTAGATTCCAAAAACGAAATGGAACCGCTGCCGCACAGTGGTCCACAGGTGAAAAAAAATCAAAAAATATTTTTAAATCATTTCAAAATCATTATAAAATATTATTCCATTCAGTATTAGTTGGAGGGTTGATAATATCAGTCAGGTCTACAGTACGAGTCAAGTTGATGACTCGTACTGTAGACCTGACTCGGGGAGTATACCTACCTTTCTCGATTTTGGAAAATTGTGGGTACCCTATGTAGTACCCTATGTACAGAACAAATCCGATAAATGGCGTCCGTTTTTTCTACAGATGTTAAGATGAATGCGTGAAATTGTGAGAAATGCGCTGAATAGGTACCAAACTTCAAAAATATGTATTCCCGCCGTTGGATAACGTTAAATATCATCAGATCGAGTTTGAAGATTCTTCAAACTCGACCTTACCTAGATAGACCTTTCAGAGAACCTGCGATAGTTACGGCGATCGTTTAGTGAAATCGAGAGAACTAACTATGAAAACATACATATACCTCCTACATACCTACCTACCCCCCTATAATAGGGTATAATATACCCTACATATTATGTATGTTTTCATAGTTTGTTTTCTCGATTTCTCGACCCTAGTAATTAGAGTCATTGCAGTGGATAAAAAAATAAGTTACAGCGAGATATTTCTGGCTCGAACCTTCGAAACAAAATTTAATTTAAAAGGCCACATTGTTTTACCTTACAAAGTCATGAAAATAACTAATCTGGCTCAGCAATTTTCCGTCTTCAAGTAGAAAAATTTCAATTCTAGGGTGTTCAATGGAATTCACCAATGTTACGGGGTCCATCAGAAATCATAGGAGTGTTCGATCGAAATCATCTTCGACCTCCTCATTTTTGTAGTAATTTTCAATTTTACTGTGTTCAATCGACGCCAAAATTATTGCTCTACAACTTTTCTTTATGTACAAACTTCGGGAGAATCCTTACTTGGCTCGCACACTCGAAAATGTACTGAAAACGTGTTTTTCAAAGGTATTTTGGGAAAAAAAGGCTCAGAATCCATTTTAGGTACAGGGACATGGGGTATATTCGTGATCAGCGTCAAATTTACGAATACTATAAGTATGGGGTTTTCAGAGTTTTTTCCCCCAAAATATGGCCGTTTTGCACCACCGTGCGTCGTCCGCCGTCCGGGGCGTTTTGGGCAGTAAGAATTTTTTAAGAATCTGAAATTTTGACAACATACGTGGTTTCCATCTAGTTGTACCCGCAAGGTTTTCAGCCCGATCGCCCAAACCCGTGGGGCGCTGTGGGGCTAAAATGGGGCTATGAGAGGTTTTTTTTAAAGGCTTTTGGCTACGGGATCGAGTTAGGTGTCGTTTTCGAAGTATTTTTGGACGTAGAATCCAGTTTTGGGGGTCCCGGAACGATCCGATTTCACTGTGGGGATCTATAGGGCTTTCATGGGGCTACAAATGGGATTTCTGAAGGATACCAAGAGATCAAAAATTGATCTCTTTATAAAAAAATATTCAATATTTTCCGAGTAAAAAAAAAAAAAAAAAGTAAAAACAAGATTTTGAAAAAAATAATAGGTAAGTAATAATACTTTTTTTTTAACTCGATTTTTCAAGACACAGAATTAATTTTCGCACAAGTAACCTATATCAAAGAATAATAAACCCTTGTGTAAAATTTGCAGCTTTTTAAATTTTAATTTAACTAGGTAACCTTGCTGGTACCTAGTTAAATACCCTAGCTGGTACGCAGTATGTCTACCTGCATTATGTTTGAGCCCCCCCCCCCCCCCCCCTAAAGGAAGACCTGCGTACGCCCATGGTCCCCTGGCCGCATGCTCGTAATGATAATTTTGTGTATTCATGTATTCAACTTTTTCAGTTGGACGAGTGGTGATAGAATTATTCAAAGATGTTGTCCCCCGAACTGCAGAAAATTTTCGAATGCTTTGTACTGGTGAAAAAGGGATCGGCAGCAATGGAAAACCACTTCACTACAAAGGATGCGTATTCCATCGAGGTAATTCCATAGTCCCTGTGGAATCTGAATAGATTTCCCCCACACTGAAAGTGAACAATGGTGAAAAACTCATCCAGTGGTGGAAAATCAAATTATGTTGCAAAGTTAGTTCTAAGAACGCTAGAGATACACTGGACCTACCAAGGTGAAGTTTTTTTTTTTTTTTTTGGTAGGTATTGTAAATTTTTTAGGAGGTGGGGAAGAGAGGGCCTTGTGGCCCTATCACCTCCCTGATGGTAAAATAAATGGAGGTGATTGATTGATTGATTGGTAATCAATCAATCACTCTTCTCGCGGATTACCAGAGCGGGGGGAGTGGGCCGCGCTGCGGGCGCAGCGCGACTGTCGAACCCCTCTTATCCCACCGGCGAAACCGCCTTCCCGTTCGAGGACGGGAGTATTTTCTCCCCTTTTCACTGTTATCATACATGATAAAGGTCGATCCTCACATTTCATTGATATCAGAAAATTCGTGGCCATCATTTATTTATTTTTATTTTTTGCTTCATGCCCTTCAATGGCATCATGATAAAGTGTCCACACACCAGTGTTACATGCGAGTCAATACCGGCCACGACATATTGTGTAGGGGATTGTCTTCCCCTCGGTTCCCTTCCGAGGACCTGCATCTCCACAGTATATGCCCTGGATGGAAATGTTCTCATACTCCCTTCCTCTTCCTCCACTAACATCGGAGGCGAAAACGTGTATTCACAAAATATTGTGAATCTAAATGCAACGTTAGAGACAGTCCCACAGTCACTTTATCACTTTTTTTTTCTTCTACATCTGCGGAGTTGGTATTGTTTTAAAATGTACCCAATGCTTTCCCTCAGCCAAGCCTGAATTCATGATCCAAGGAGGTGATGTTGTCAACCAGGATGGTACCAATGGAGAAAGCATTTATGGGTCGACCTTCGAAGATGAAAACTTTGCTCTGAAGGTGATGTGCGTTGTGTGCTCGTCGTGCAGACATTAATGATGTTGATTTGTAACTGGAGCTAATATCCTACAACTTGTTCCCAGCATGAATCCGGTGGAGTGGTGAGCATGGTTAATTATGGTCGTCCCAACACCAACAATTCACAATTCTTCATTTCCACGATCCCCTGCCCACATCTGGATGACACGAATGTGGTTTTCGGTAAAGTCGTGTTTGGGTTCGGAGCAGTGAAGGAAGTGAGCTTAACGCCATGCGTCCAGGAGAAGCCTATCTTGGTGAGTTCCTGTGTGGTCACTTTCTGTTGTTGGTGTGACGATCACCACGCCCCAAGCCTTACTGACAGCCATAGCAGGTTTGAAAATTGTAGTTGATGGGGAGGGGTTGAACCTCCAGCAATTTCACCTCCTTTCTCGTCCAGCATTGACCGAATACAAACCACAAACTGCTTTCCGTTTAGCTGTTTTCTGCATGAAGCGCTCATCGTGTGCCATTAGCAAACTTCTTAGAGTGCTATACCCGCTAATGGGCATTGGCAACCTCACGCTACTAACTTCTGTTGAGCGTGTTGAACAGTTATTACATAAGTAGTAGGGGCCTACTTTTTAACGATGGCTCCGAACCGCAAATTTGAGAGGCTTTTCTGGGCAAGATACTCTCGGTGGTTTGCCACTTAGTCCAGCCACCAGGTCGGGGGGGGGGGGGGGGGGGGGGGGTCCTTGCGAAATTTGCTGTCAAAACGAAACTTTCGGGGGTTTGTTTGTGGTCGGTTAGTGATGTTAAAACCACATTTTGCACACTAAATTTCCTTGTGCGATTTTGGGGGTGGCCAAAAAACCGCAAAATTTTCGCACTTTTTTCGGTTTTTTGCAAATTACTTGAATACTAAGCACCGCAATACAAAAATCACAACAAAAAGATTATTAAATTCTGCCTCGATTGCACCCCCTATAAGTCAAAATCGGTCCTGCCGTTTTGCCGCGGTGGCCGGTCCAAAAATGGGCAAATTTTTTGCATATTTTCCCATTTTTAAGTATCTCCGAAACGGCTACCCGTATCGTAAAATGTCAAATAATGAAAGTTGTATAGCATTAAATTCCGTGTTAGGAAACGTCTATCGGTCGATTGGTTGCGGAAATTCGGTCAACTGAAAATGGAGACATTGACCAAAATGACGAATTTCAACTTCGGAGTTAAGTTGCTTATTATAAGAATGGATATTATCCCCAAGAATGAAATGGACAGGGTGGATAGCATTGGATACAACATTTAAATTTTAAAACAAATTTAAGAAACTTCTGATCAAAATTGACTGTTTTGTGGTCTGAGTACATCAAAGGGTAGCACTTTGTGAAACAGGGCCACACATGGTTCTCCTTTCATGTAGTTGTGTCCAAAACGTTTCTGGCCTGATCACCTCACCCCATGGGACTTCGGATGGGTTTTTGAATGATTATGACAGGGGGGAGGGGGGGGGGGTCATCATTTTGAGGCGAGGAATGGGGTGATTCTTGCAATGTCTTTGGCTCTTCAATTCCTATTGGATTGACGTAGAATGAGATATTCACAAGGATAATCGAAGTAGGTATATAGGTAGTAGGTTTCGCTTCATTTTAAATAATGAGGTTCCTCGGTCAATGAATCTTTTTGTAATTTTTCTCTGTAGTGAACTTATTGAGAATAGTTTTCGAAGAGGTTCATTGAAAAAAGGAACCTCTCTATTGCTTCAAGTCACTTCTCACTTGAAATCGCTCGGTCCATACTGACGCTATTACTGACCTCGACATCCCACGCATTGTAAATGTTATGTACATTTTTCCTCATATTTCTTTATTTACAGCCATGTTTGATCAAAGACTGTGGACAACTATTGCCTGGCGATGCGTGGGAAACTGTTCCTAACGACGGCGACATCTTTCCCTCCTTTCCTGAAGACTGGGAGCCTGAAGAATCACAGTTAAAGGTAAGTCGAAATTTGCTCTCGCTTACTTAAAACCTTAGAAAAAGGGAACTTAACTGCAACTTGTATGAATTCCAGCTTGAGGAAATGTCGGCAGTGATCAACAAAATCAAAGATTGTGGCAACGTTTCATTCAAGAAGGCCAACTATCTTGAAGCCACCCGAAAGTACAAAAAAGCTCTCCGGTATCTGGAATGGTAAGCTATTCGCAGCCACCGAAGATTTCCCAAACGATTCCAAAAATGGGAGCAACGTAATAAAGGGATAATCGCTGTGCAAATCGTCACTAAGTTCTAACACCACGTAATTGCATTTTCGTAACTTTACAGGAGAGACAGGAGAGGGTCCCAGAAACTCAGTTCTAATTTAACTGCAGGATATCTTGAAAATTCTCGAAAATTTGTTAATTAGGTGGCGTTGGTGTTTGAAATTGTCAATTACGTGGTCTTAGTTATTCATCAAGATTGTCAATTTCGTGGTGTTGCTCGTGATTAAAATAGCCAATTACGAGGTACTCAGCTCTTATTAAATAAATTCTTTGGTATAAATTGTGCAAAAATTAATTCCATGTCAATAATTTTTTTTTAAATTTAATTTAAATTAAACATTTAAAAAAGCTGGATTCATGTATAATGTTTAGATAGAGTTTGGACCCCGAAAATGGGGAAACATTACTCGGAAAACCACCTCATTCGACCTCTTGACATCCACCAATAGCTTCAATACATTTTGTTGCTCAATGAGCACTATAGTATAGATCCCGAAGGTTTTTTTTAACTACGCCGCCGTATACGGGGCTCTGCGGCCATCCGTTCTCGAGCAGCCCAATAAAGTGTTGATTTTTTACTCCAGATGGAGTCGTCGTTTCTGATGAAATCTCTTATGTCCTGCAAGGCCGGACATGCGTCTAAATGAAGGAATGTCATTTCATCTTGATGGCAAAGAGTGCAGATTGGACTGTCATAGACACCGATTCTGCAAAGATGCTTGGCCAGGAAATCATGCCCAGTTTGAATCCTAAAGCAAGCCACACTTTGCTTCCTGGGCAGCATTTTGGGCACAGGCTCACTCAGTAGGGGGGCCCATTGCTTTCCCTCTGCAGCTCTCTCGTGGGCCTCCCGAACCAGGTCCTTCTTCTTGGCGTCGACCAGTCGCTTAGCTGTGCTGTAGGGGACAGGAACGTCGGGCTGTGGTAAGTGCAATCCATTTTTGGCCAGTGCATCCGCTTTCTCATTTCCCTCTATTTGGCAGTGAGAGGGAACCCACTGCAGCACCAGTTGGGAGCCCCTCGTCAACAACTGCTCAATGGCGGATCGACACTGGAGGACCAGAGCAACGTCAGTTGCTCCATTGCCTGTGAGCGATTGGATGGCAGCTTGTGAGTCGACGAAAATTACAAGTTGGCGATCGTCCTGCTCAAGAAGGCGCTTCACTGCTAGCTTCACTGCACAAACCTCTCCCTCAAAATTGCTGGAGAGTTTACCCACAGGGTGTGAGATTTGGAAGCGAGAGCAGTATTCTCCAGCCCCTGCATTTGATCTTGCATCTCTTGCTGAGCCGTCCGTATAGACGTGCAGCCAGTGTTCTTGCGGATACCATAAGTGCAGGGTTTCAAGGAAAACAGCCTTTAGCATCGCTGGGGGTGTTCTTTGTTTGTCGACAGGCTCTGTCAGGATTAATGATCCTCGGGAAAACTTTCGTGGGGTCAATTCAGTCACAGCTGGGAATGATTGTCTGTCAACTTCTCCAATCACCCCATAAAGGGCCAGCCCCTGCACCTTCGAGGCAAAGGTGTGCTGAGTGGACAACCTCTCCGTTGCAGGCTGGTACTGCTGCCAGTACTCGGTTTTCCCTCTCTTCAGGCGCTCATGCAGCTTAACTGCAGCGGCCTCCCGTCTGAGAGCCAATGGCTCGATTCCACTTTGTAGTTCCATGGACGCTGTTGGAGTAGATTTGGGGGCACCAGTAACGAGGCGGAGAGCTTTATTTTGGGTCACAGTGAGCCTGGATAGAGCGGCATCAGATGCGGTGACCAGGAGCTCAGCACCATACTCCATTGAGGGGCGTACATAGGTCTTAAAAGCTGTGGCAAGTACGCCCCACCGCCCCTGATAGTCGACTAAGGAGGGACATGCGCTTTTCACCCTGACTGCACAGCCTGGAGATGTGCCTGAACCAAGTCAGCCTGGTATCAAGATCGACTCCGAGGTATGTCGCGCAGTCAACAGATCCCGAAGGTGAAATCTACAGTTACCCCGTCACCAGTAAACACGTGAATTCATTTTATTTTGAAACCAACTTAGGATACGAAGTATCCAATCGGAATTCGGGAACTTATCGTTCAATTTGACTGAGATCGACTCGATGGGGGAATACGGATCTGGCAAAAGAACTGGGGGTTTACACGTTCCGATAAATCGTAACGATCGCATCTGAACGATAAATCGTTACTATTTGTCGTAGCGTGTAAAGCGGCCTTAAGAAAGTTGGGCCCAAGTACGCCAGTTGGCTCTCGATTTCACTCCACCTTGCGGGTGCGGACGGGATTGGGAATAGGTTGGTAATTTTGGTTTATTATTCTTGGAATAATACACCTACAACAGAGGTCGATGACTCCGATTGGCCTCAAAATTTGACATTATCCATTTCAAGAGGTTTAGATTCCAAAACCGAAATGGCCGTACGCCGTCCCAGCCGTTTTGGGCAGTTCGAATTTTTAAAAAAATCTCAAATTTTGACAGA
Source organism: Pilophorus perplexus (assembly GCA_955831195.1). Lineage (NCBI taxonomy): Eukaryota > Metazoa > Arthropoda > Insecta > Hemiptera > Miridae > Pilophorus > Pilophorus perplexus. The sequence goes on along the minus strand of OY037007.1, from coordinate 56,722,058 downwards.
ATACTTGGTTTACCCTTTAGTTATGCCCGCAAGGTTGTAGCCCGATTGCCCAAACCCGTGGGGGCAATATGTGACTAAAATGAGGCTACGGGAGGGTTTTTTTTAAAAGGCTTTTGGCTATGGGATCGAGTTAGGTGTTGTTTTCGAAGTATTTTCGGGTGTAGAATCCATTTTTTGGTGTCGATCCGGGTCCACTGTGGGGATCTATAGGGTTTTCATTGGGCTACAAATGGGAAATACGCTTTTCGAAAAATCCCAAGATATTTTCCGAGTAAAAAAAATTTTTTTGAAAATTTTTTTAATTTAGGAATTTTTTTTTTTTCAAATTTCTTTGTTGACACAAATAATATTAAATATTAAATGTCCAAATGTTGGACATGTAACCTATACCAAAGAATAATAAACCCTTGTGTAAAATTGGCAGCGATTATTGCTCGCCGTTCTGGAGGAGGGTGTGACATAATCCACAAACAAACTTAGAGAACACTATGTTTCAATTAAGTAGTGCTTTGTATACTGAATCCCAACTTTGACGTACATTGAAAGAAATCCAATTTAATAGGCAATTCGATAAACCAACAACACGGGAAGTTAACTTGTTGGTTAGCGAATGGTTTCTAAGTCTCACTTTCCTTACCGTACTTTTGGTTTATTCTTCTTATTATAATAAACCTTTGTAATCGCGACGGAGGTCGACAACTCCGATCGGCCTCAAAATTTGTCATTATCCGTTTCAAGAGGTCTAGACTCCAAAACCGAAATGTCCGTCCGCCGTCCTGGCCGTTTTGGGCATTAGGAATTTTTCAAAAAATTTGAAATTTTGACAAAATACTTGGTTTACCATCTAGTTGTGCCCGCAAGATTTTCAGTACGATCGCCCAAACCCGTGGGGCGCTATGGGGCTAAAATGGTGCTACGGGAGGGGTTTTTTTTTTTTCAAGGTTTTCCGGCTATGGGATCGAGTTAGGTGTCGTTTTCGAAGTAATATTGGGACGTAGAATCTATTTTTGGGGGTCCCTGAACGATCAGATTTCACTGTGGGGTTCTATAGAGCTTTCATGGTGCTACAAATGGGATTTTTGAAGAATCCCAAGAGGTCAAATATTTTCCAAGTGAAATAAAAATTGGAATAAAATGTTAAAAAAAGTTTTTTTGAATTTTTTTTTTATTGACACAGATTTAATTTTCTTACAAGTAACCTAAATTAAAAAATAATAAACCCTTGGGTAAAATTTGCAGTGTTTTTTTATTTGATAAAATAATCTTGGTTAATTTAATTGTATTTTAATGATTGATCGTACAATATTACAGGTATTCAAACCTTAAATCGTTGAAGAATGAGCTCGACGAAATAAAGATTGCTTGTCTTCTTAACTTCGCCGCTGTCAGTTTGAAGTCGGGAGATTTCAAGCAATGTTTTGATCTATGTAATCAGGTACGCTTAAGATGAATTTTGAAAAGAGTAAATTTAATCGATTGTAATCACTATCTAGCTCAAACCCGTACGTTATTTCTAATTGCCTGCAGGTATTGACTATTGACAGCAAAAACACCAAAGCCCTCTTCAGAAGAGCTCAGTCCAATCGACACATGTCGAATTATGAAATGGCTATGAAAGATTTGGCTCAAGTACGGCACATTCTACCCAACAATGACAGCATTTCCGCAGAAATTAGAATCGTTAAACGACTAGCTGATGATTACAAAACAGCCGAAAGGAAGCGTTGTCGAAGGATGTGGAACGTCTGAAGGAGAACGAGGTGGTAGAGCTTTTATATTCTTTAATTTCGTTTATTAATTTTTATATGACAACAAGTATTACGTTTCATTCCAATTTACTCGGTATTTGATTAGAAATTTCCCAGTAATTGCTCACGACGACTTCCTTAATTGCTCAACTGCTAGGTTCATGGGAAATTTACGTTAGCCCTGAATTGGTCGGTAGTTCTTCAGCAGTGCCTTGATACTCGTTGGGAACCTTCTAAGGATTCCTCTCCCGAAGTATTGTGTCAGCCAACAGATAAATTTTGTGCCTGTTCAAACTGTTTTGCTCAGCAACGAAAAAACCGCAAACACCAACTACGTTTAGGGTTTTTTTTTTTTTTTTTTTTTTTTTTTTAATCCATGTTCATGTAGTTGACTAGGTGGTTGGTTGGGTGGTGTTGGTTGGCTAGGTGGTTGGTTGTGTGGTAACGAATTAGAAACGCTACAGTAGTTAATTAAATGTGGCTTTTACTAGCGCTCTAGTAGGTACAAAATAGGATCAATGCTGTGTTTGTTTTTCGTTTTTAACGCCCAGTGGCAACAATTGTTTTTTGACTGACTACAGAAAACATTTTTGAATTTGTTCCCATGGATCAAGGTTATTGTACCGTTCAGAACAATATTGAAACATTGTTTTCCTCGCAAATGTAGACTTAAACCACGCCTGTTTGACGTATACTTTTAGTATGAGTGGGGGCGGGGCTGTTATGGCTGGCCCTCACGCACCGTTGCAAGTTAGTATTCACGAAATTCACGCTGCTTGCTGCTTTGATTTGTCGCATTAGTTCACGTCACTAACTGAAATAATATTTTAGTTTGTGAATATTATTATATTACATTCATATTATGAATCTTCAGGAACGTCCACACACAGTCTGGCATAATGTGGACGCGCCTGGATTGGGATGATTATTTCAAGGTAGGAGCGCTGCGTCCAAAATGTCAAAATAATAAAAGGGTCATGGGAGGAGAGCTCAGGCGAATAAATCCCCCCCCCCCCCCCCCCCCCGCAAAATATCGTCTTACCGAGTGAATGAAGAGATTATAAAAAGTGATCCGTGTAGGCATCGGCACTGTAATGCTTGTTTCCAGGTCATCACAAGGGAGCTATGGATGCAACGGGAAATCCGTTAGAAAGTAGTTCATGTAAAGTGATGGAAAAGGTCTGAGACCTTGCATCATGAGCTGAAACCCTTTAAGAGCAACTAGAAGCGAATCCACGGATATTGTCTTCTGACAATCAATTACGGCAGTTCTGCTGTTATTTATTTATTTATTTATTATTATTATTTTTTGGAACTGATTCCGATTGACCCCTCGATTGTGGAAAGTCATGAATGCGTGACTCATTTCCTTCTGTGATCTCGTGGAGGTAACTTCGTAGGGACTACTTTATCGTTTGCGGAGGACCGAAGTTCTAGGAGAGTTTAATTCCTGAAAGCGTTCGAGTTCTGTTTCGATTCCGAACGGCCAGAACTTACTCTGCAAATTCACCTTATACGATTTAATTAGGTACATTTTTTGTAAAGTCATTAAATGTCCTCGTTAGAAGTTTCTAGTAAAATTTAATGCACTCAGACTCGTTTCAAAATTCGAAGTGGTATCGATTCATGAAAAAATCTATACTTATATGAAAAACGCTGCAAATTTTACACTAGGGTTTATTATGTATATAATTCTGTCAATAAAAAAAATTTAGAAAGAACATTTTTTTGGGGAATTTTTATTTTCTAATTTTTTTTTTTTCAAATTTGTTTATTTTTCAAGTAAAAAATACTACAAATTTTGTAGCTCCATGAAAGCCCTATACAACGCAACAGTGAAATCGGATCGTTCCGGGACCCCCAAAAATGTAGTCTACGTCCAAAACTACTTCGAAAACGACACCCCGTAGCCGAAAACCTTGAAAAACCCCTCCCGTAGCCCCATTTTAGCCCCATAGCGCCCCGCGGGTTTGGGCGATTGGGCTGAAAATCTTGCGGGCACAACTAGATGGTAAACCGAGTATTTTGTCAAAATTTCAAAATTTAAAAAAAAATTCCTACTGCCCAAAACGGCCCGGACGGCGGACGATTGCTCGCTGATTGATTGCTCTGATAGCTCTCCTTTGACTGCTGAATACAAGGGCGCTTTGTGGCGAGTGGCTCCAGCAAAGGATGCAATATCCAGCCCTAATTTGAAAAACTGAATAGTAGGCAGAAGGGAACGGCAGTCTTAGGAAGCGTGTCGGAAAGTCTTCGCAAAAGGAAGGAACGCTATTTAAGGACGCGGCCAGCTGTTCACAGTGGGGCCTCCAACTCAGTTTCGGATCCAGTACCTACAACACCCACCATTTTAACGGACTGAGGGTTACCAACACTTACTGCCAGCGATAAGTCCCTTAAATCCAAAATACATCACCTCCGTTTTTGAATCATTTACATCGAGACGGGTTTTATGGAACCAATGTCGAATAGCACCGACAATACTATCTGCATTTTCTACCAGGGCAGCCAACGACGAATCTGATGAAAGGACCGTTGAGTCATCCGCAAACATAACAGTCCTTTTATTTGAATGTTGAGGAAGGTCATTTGAAAATATCAGGAAGAAGTGGGTCCTAGAAGGCTATTTGTGATAGTTCTGTTTGTCTCCGATTTGTGATAGTTCTGAAACAGTACCATTTAGACGAACAGCTTGGACTCTATTATGTAAGTAAGACTTAATCAAGGTTGCCACAATCAAAACACTTTGAAACATCAACCATTGTTGCTGAAGCATCTCTTTCAAAATGTTTATAAATTTGACTTGAAATACACAAAAGTGCTTGCTCAGTCGTCCTTCCCGTTCTGAATCCGTACTGATCCGAGTCAAATAGATTGTTATCCTCGAAATGATCTTCTATCTGCCTATTAATACCTTTTTCAAGCCTATTAATAGCTTTTTCAAATACCTTCGAGAACAAAGGGAGTTTAGAAATAGGCTGGTAGTTGGACATATCATCTGTATCCCCCTTCTTGTGCAAAGGAATCACTTCTCCGACTTTCAAACCTGACAATAATGTCAAATTTTTACGGCCGATCGGAGTCGTTGACCTCCGTCGCGTAAACATTGGTGTATTATTCCAAGAATAATAAACCAAAATTGATACGATTTTCTCATTCTACGATGACTCATTTAAAAATGCGAAAAGTATCGATTCTTGAAAGAATTCCATCCAAAAAGATAGATACCTTCGATTTAAATTGATCCTTTTTGAAGAATCTGACATCCCTATTCTATCAATCCGTTTTGAAACCTTAAAGAATTCACGTTCGTCAAATTTACGTGCTTTTTGAGAGAGAAATTTTCCCCACTAACCCCTTTGTGATAAATTAAAGAGGTGGGAAGGGCCTTTCAAATTTCCCTTTACACCCGGCGCTCCCTCGTGATGCCCCAGGCGCATACATTATCGCTACAAGAAATATCACCTAAAAAAGCCAATTATTATACTGCCATTAAATTTAATTTATGTCATAAAGAACAAGCCGAGTTGCTTAATAATAATTGTTACAATCAAGTAGATACTTGATAAACGAAACGAAACGAAACAAGGGAATTTCACCCTGAATTTTCGTCCGACTGGCTGCTGCCGTCTCAAATACTTGATAATGTTAAATAGTAATATTACTATTGAGTAACTGGACTCGTTTTTGTAATTAGTGATACGCTTACTGTTATTATGTTGTAAAACTTTTCAATATTTTTACTGTTTTTAACTTATTCCATTTGATGGAGATTTGTCTAATAAAAACATTTAAATCATCTTTGTGTTATTGTATACCTACCCGTCTAATCTATCAGTATTAAATACAAATTAAAAACAAATTTCGTTGGTCCAAATGCGGTTTCTTTCATTCTAACTGTAAATTCTTCTCCTGATATTTACTGAAACATGGAGCGAGATGAGGTTTCGTAATAAATTACGACAAATTTTTAATTTATTTTTGCAGTTCGTGGTTATCACTTAACCACCCGAGTTAACTATGGGTTTGCGTTAATGTCCAGGTTTATCGCCGGGCCATTAAGGGCCACTTTCACCACCCGAGAGTTTTGTGGTTTAAACGTTGCTCCTTGGGAGTTTTATCCTGGGCATTACTGCAAAACGCAATCTAACAGCTCTCCATTGGGGAGTGTTTGGACCTTGACAGTAGGTACCGCAAAACTCTCGTTAAATCGGGTGGTGAAAGTGGTCCTGGAAGGAGGAAGCCCTATTTTATTTTGCGCGAGTAAACAGGCAATCCGCATCGATTCGATTGAAAGGAAGTGATCATACTACCCCGCATCGCTTCCACTGCGACTATCTGTCAGAAATTTACAGAACATTTCTGCGCATGTCTGGTGGCCGCTGTAGACATGCGCAGAAGGCGTTTTTTTTTTTTTTTGTTTTTTTTTTTTGCAATTCTGTAAATTTCTGTAAGACAGCGCTGTCAACAGTCAGGATTTCGGAGGAAAGTCAAAATCATGGAGTTCACTAAATTCTTATGACTGCCTGGGTCAAAACCCTTTCCAGGAAGGGAGGAGGAAGCCCTCTTCCTAAAATTATCTCTTATCGTTTTCGTTCCGCTTTCTTTTGATCACATTTTGTGTTATTCGTCGGTGTTGTATTTATACGCGCAACAAAATTTGACGTACAGTGAGAGGTTTCAGTTTCGGGCAGACCGACGCACAGTGGTCCAGAATCGTCAAAATGCGCTCAAAACTCAAATTTTTGAAGTATTTTCACCGAACACATCGGTCTTAAATATGTGTTAGAGACCACCTGAGGGTGACATTTCTTGAGTTGTAGACCCCACCCTTGATTGCAGAACAGAGGTTAATCATTAAAGTACCAGAAATGAAAATAATTTCCGAAACCCTCATGTATCAAAATCGTTCCTTCAATTCTACTTGTTCAGACTGGACATGTTGACGCATTTTTTTTTTTTTTTTTTTTTTTTTAGTGGGATGTTTAAAGGTCAACAAAAGTATTGTTTTATTTTTCGAGTTGTCATCAAGGACGGGGTTACTGAAAAAGAAAAAAATCCACTTTCAGATTTCCTTTTGTCCTACAGCTTTTGTGTGTCTCTCTAATTTCGGGCTTAAATATTCCATAGACATGTATAGAAATTAGCTGCGGCAACCTGCGGCTTTCGTTGCTAGAGCTGAACGAACTCAGATAACGACCAACAGACACGTCAACGAGCGTTCTCACTATGTAAACATTGGAACTTTTTTATGGTCTTCAACGTGAAGAGACACCGGTCGATGACTGATATTATTTGCTGTACTCTAGTCAGTGTCGACAGTCGCAGTTATGAGACTGGTATATGTGCGAAAACTCAGGTTTCTAGCTCAACTAGGTACATCGAAAGTTATTGCATTTTAAGCGCTTTTTGACGATTCTGGACCACTGTGCAACGCCCCATTTGGCACTGACCCAACGAGTGAATAAAGGTAAGGGGCAGTTTGCCACTCGTACGTTTAATCCATGTGTGTACTGAAAATGCTCTATTTTGCTATGTTTGGCTAAATTATTAAAAAAAAAAAAAATACAGGTTGGGATTGGCAGGCAGCCACCCAACCACTGGGCACCTGGTGGCTGGGCACTGGTCAGTTTTTCACTCCAGCAAAGCAACGGTGTGGATTCTGACTTGCCAAGAGCTGCCTTATCGTTTCTTCGAAAATTCTTATTCAAATTTTGCTAAAAAAAAAAAAAGAAGCAAATCAATAATTTAGTCCCTCAACTTATCCATTCATAAAGTGCCCCGGCATGCCCAAGACCCACGAGCTGGGACTGCTGTAGTTTAAGAGAAACAGCAGTGCAGGCAGGTGTGGGCAGTTTGAATAATCCCCACTAACCAGCTGGTGCGGCTCATCCAGTCTCCCAACTTGAATTGGCTGCAGAGCAGTTCGAAATGGGTTGAAAACCATTTCAAAATATTTTTGGGGGGAAGGGAGGAGTTATTAAATTCAAACTGAAATTGAAATTCAAGTTATGAACTTATAAATAAGTTATTTCAAGAAATCAGAAGGGGAAGGCCGAAAAATGTATTGGGCCCCAGGTGGAACTCGAACCCACTACCTCTGCATTACCAGTGCAACGCTCTAACCAACTGAGCCACCAGGACCACAGCTATGAAAGAGAGTTGGAGATTGAAGGCTCAAACTGTCCTTCGCCCCCAATACTGATTCGGCCTTATCTTATTCTTGCTTATTTCTCTTATTCTTCTTCTGCTCTCTTTCATAGCTGTGGTCCTGGTGGCTCAGTTGGTTAGAGCGTTGCAGTGGCTGTGGGTTCGAGTCCCACCTGGGGCCCAATACATTTTTCGGCCTTCTGATTTCTTGAAATAACTTATAAAATCAGTTAAAAATAGTTGGCGTGGCAGAAAACAGGTTACAGTTGGTTGATGACTATTCTGAAATAACTGTAAAAAGTGCTTGCAAGCAGAAGTGGCTTGCAACGGATTTGAAGAGGGTGAAAACAGGTTTAAGATGGTCGACAGCCCTTCTGATATAGCTGAAAGCCGGTATAAAGTGGTTTAAAATCCAACAAAGGCGGATTAGGTTTGATGTTGCTGAAAATCCGTGAGAAGTGGCTTGAAACTGATTTGAAAAGGGTATGGGACAGGTTTGAGATGTCGACAACCCTTCTGAAATAGGTGTAAAATGATATGAAATGGCTCAAAACTAGTTTGAAGCTGGTTTCAAAAGGATATACCTACCTAGGTTGTAGGCTGGTTTCAAAAGGATATAACCAGATTGAGGTGGTGTACAGCCGTTGACGTTTGAAGTGGTAAGCTGTTTTCAAAAGGGTATAAACCAGTTGAAGGTGGTCAACAGGCCCTTTGAAATTGTTGTAGTAAGTCAGTATGAGGTGGATTGAAACTGGTTTGAAGAGGATGAAGACAGGTTTGAAGGTTGACCGCCCCTTAGAAATGGCTGAAAATGAGTTGAAATGGTTTACAGCCCGCTTCACTCGTTGATACCAGTCTGATAACCAGTTTGAACTAAGTTCAAAGTCTTGCTCAAAACGTGTTTGAAGGCAGGGGCGGATAGGCAGGTCGGGCGATCGGGAGAGGCCCAAGATCCTGAAGGGCCAATCGAAGCTTGAACAAAATTGTATCCTACTTAAAAGGAAAACTCAGAAAACTCGAGACCGTAAAGGAAAACTCAGACCGAAAAGAAGGCGATCTGGTTGGCTTTGTTCTTTATAGGGTAGATGAAGACAATTAGGGCATCCATTTATTGCACAAATCTTTTACAGCTGTAAAGAGTGCAGTAAATCGTGTTATAACATATAAATACAGCTGTAAAAAATGCGTTAAAGCGTAAAATTGGGACAGAAAGGAAAATCGATTACGAAAACATCATCTGTGCTTATAGCATGGCACAGGCCAATCAGGCCAAACGACACGTCTAGCCCTAGACATTCGGACCAACTAAGTTTAGCCCTTTTCTGGCCCGGACGGCGGTCGGCGAACGGCGGACGGACATTGCAGATTTGGATTCTACGCACCTTGAAAATTGAAATGACAAAGTTTGAGTGAAGAATCTTCTGATAATTTTTTTTCTATCTACAAAGACTTTTTTTTTTTTTTTGTCTACAAAGCCTTATTAGGTATTAGAAATAATCACCCAAAATTGAAAACCCCCTTAGGTTGGGCGGGAGGACCTACAAAGTTAGCGTCCATCACCTGGGCGATGTTTTTGGGTCGCTAGAAAAATGAGGGTGGGTAACAGTGGATTCTAAGATGGGTAGTAGGTAGAATTCTTTGGTGATAAAAGTATTATATCTCCAATAAAAACTTGAGAAAAATTGTTCACCACCTAATAGCCCAATTTGCGTGTAAAGGCCAATTCTAATAGCCCAAATTGCTCTTAGTAGCATCCTGACACTTTTTCCCACGAATGGAGCTAAAAAGATAGCCCAATTTGCTACCTATTTATAGCCGAATCTTGGAACACTGATGAAACCTGAAAATTTGCACGACGGTGAAAATGTGAAACACAGCCTGTGTTACACAGGGCGCTGGAGTCGGGAGGGGACTGTGATTGGAAGGGTGAGAAAAATTTTCATTTAATGTTGTTCACATCATTTGGGAGTGTGATTCACGGTAGAAAAAAAGGCGCTGTAAAGCGTAAAACGCTGTAAATTAGGGTGCGTAGTTACGCATTTGCGTAATTGGGAAAAAGCGCTGAAAACGCTGTAAAGCTGTAATGGATGTCCTAATGACAATAAATGCGTACCTGATTTGAGCTACCAGGTTTTAAAACAGTACAACCTCATGGTATGCAAGTCTCTTTTTGATTTTCTTAGGTACCTACAAATGTTTTGGTAACGCTTTCTACGACCCAAGTCTAGTGTTAGAGGAGTTTTTAAAAATTGAAAATCATCTAAACAAGGCTAATTTAAGGCAAACTCAGAGTGACGACAATCTGGAGGATCTCATGATCGTTGCGAGCACTGAACCAAGGGGCTTCGGTCGTTTTCGGCCCTCCTCGCCATGGTACTACTGCTTGGTCCCTTTTCCCTCTTCAGCGAGCGTTTTGTGTACCTATGTGTAAATACTCTTGGAATAATACACTTTGGTATTTGCAACGGGGGTCAAAAGTTTTGATTGTACTCACAATTTGTCATTATATCTACGTTTCAAGATGTGTAGATTCCAAAACTGAAATGTCCGTTCGCCGTCCACGACAGTAGGAATCTATTTAGAAATCTGAAATTGCTGACAAAATTCTTGCTTCTCCTTTCAGTTGTAGGAACACCTACCCGCAAGGTGTTCAACCTGATCGCACAAACCTGTGGTGCTCAGCGGATGTAAAAAGGGACTGCAGGTTTCTGAAGAGTTTGGTCTCGTTTTCGAAGTATTTTTGGAATTGAAATTTGGGAGTCGCAAAAGAATCCGATTTCACCATGGGGATCCATGTGGCTTTTGAAGGATGCCCGGAAGTCGAATAAGGACACGTTTTTCGAGTAATCTTGATAATTCATTTTGTAGAGTCCTTCATCTGTCCTTTTAAATTTAAAAAACAAATCTCTTTATTAATTAAATTTAAACGGATATAAATTTACCATAATATGGTATGTATATTATGAGAGGTTGCGGCTAGAATTCGAAAGAAATGAACATGTGGGGGACATACGCAAGAAGGGGTGGAGGGGTGATGGTGAGGAGGGCCAGAATCGCCCAAAGCGTCTTGGCTCAGTGCTCCAGCCTGCAGGCATGCGCTCATGATGCGCTCCTCTTGCTGCGAGCCTTCTTTTTTATCGTTGATAAACTGTGATAATGTACATAACTGAAAAATGTGCAAAATGCATCCCAACTTGAAGCTCTATTTTGTTCGTATAGACAGTACAAATTAATTCACATACCAGGCGCCACTTTTATTTTTTCCCTTTTAGCGCCTCTTTTAGGTTCACCTGGGCATTAAAAGTAAGGTCTTTCGATGGATAACTTGGTTGGGAGGGGGGGGGGGGGGTCAAATTGAACTGCCCGGGCCTGTCAAAACCGACTATCTGCCCCTGCTTGAAGGGGTTGACAGACAGTTTATTGTAAGTGATAACCATAGCCCTTCAAATGCCATTTTGCCATGGCACCATCCTTAAATGCCATTTTTTGGCCATTTTGAGGTATAATGCCATTTTTCCAATTTGAGGGAAAATGCTACTTTTCTGCCATTTTTGCCTCTTTTTCTCTAATAGAGAATCTCTATTATTATCCCCCGCCCCCCAAATTAGCTTGGATAGTCTACATCGCGCGGCCATACGAGAAGAGTATTCCCTAGTGAACAAGCTCATCTCTTTGGGGAAGAAAATATTCCTGAAAGCACCCAAGAGGGTGGCGATTTTCAGGAATCATTTACCAGGCGTGCCACTACCTCCGGAGCCTGTATTCAGAGATGAGGCACATGGTTAACAGCTGCCTCCTACTATGTATACGAAATACTATACATAGCATTTCGACTGGATCAGAAAAGTGATAGAGGAGCTGGAGAACGACGCAGCTTCAGTGAGAACGGCCAAAGTAAGAACGGATCCATCCTTCCTCAGCTTGTGTTTTTGGAGGCGAATTTCAAGAACATTCCAGGAACGATTGAGCTGATGCAATCTCAAACAGTGTTGCTGACAACATGCGTTGAGAAAATGAAGGTGATTGAGTCGACCTGCTACCCTGGAGCTACTGGGACGAAAATTCAAGAGAAGGTGAAGGCGGTTCTCTCCCGGAATAATTATTGTGGATGGGAGGAGGTGAAGACTGTAGCTGCTAATCTGTCGGGGGAAGAAGCTACCCTCAAGGAACACTGAGAAGCTGCCGACGACGTATCAATGAAATTTGCACCAGCAACATCAGCAGACGTGGAACGAACCTTCTCCAAATTAAAATAAATTTTGAGCGACCGACGCCTCGGTTTTTCAATGGACAGCATCACAGCCCACCTGAAATTATTTTACAACAACTGTGACCCTGCTACAATTTAACATTCATTTGTAATTTTTAAGTCAATGCAATAAAATTTATATTTAATATAATACTATTCGAACGGCAATAGTCTATTTTCCCATAAAATCAGGGACGGGAAAAAGGAAGCCCAGAAAATTAATGCCATGAAATAATGCCATTTTTGGCCAAAAATAAGTGCCATTTTGCCATGTTTTTAAAAGCCATTTTCGGCAAAAATAAATGCCATATTTTGAAGGGCTCTGGTGATAACCAATCTGAAGTAGTTGACCTCCTGGCCAAAGTTCTTCAAGAGAACCACAGTGTAGTCTGATATCAAACTCATAATATGAGTTTGAGGCTCCCATTAATGTGGCGATTGGGCTGAACACCATGCGGACACAAGTAGGTACCTATATGAAACATCTAGTAAGTAGGTAGGTATAGACCTAAATTTTTACAATACTTACCTACTAACTACAAAGGTGTATTTAAATACCTACACCTGTGTAGTTAGTAGGCCCTATAGAAAAAGTTTCAATTAAAATATTTAAAAGACCGGTCAGATACATTATGAAACACCTAAGAAGGAACTAATTAAATTAGTTCGGCATTAAATTAAACATTAATTAAATGTTTCGGCATCAAATTTTGATGCCGAAACAATGCATTTTTAAACCCCCCCACGTTCTACTTGTGACTCACTCAGAAGAGGACGGAAAATATGAAAGTACAGCCGTTCGACTGGCTGAGAGCCGGCGGATGATATTCCGTCCCCGAGGTCGACCGAGAGAGAAGTCGGTAGTGAGAGGAAGATCCGAACTCCAGCGCTGGCATCGCCTGGAGTGGGGCTGCCGGCTCGGCGGATTTCGGAATGACAATTGGTCATGGCTTACGGCCCGACGGGGAAGGCGCGGAGTGCGGAGCAAGAGGTGCGGAGCCGAGTCAGTGCACTCACGGCGTTCGTGTGACTCTATTCCGTCCGCCCGTTCCTCGCCGTTCCGCGATCTTATAGATCAACAAGTAGGTTAAATCCTTGTTTACGCGCTCCCTCCCACAACGGTATGTTTTAGTGTTCTCGTTTAAATAAGAACAACATCAAAATGGTACTCAACCCTTTGGAATTCACTGAGTGCATCACTGACAGCCCTCTGTTCCGTGAAAAGCTCCATGCACACGAAAAAGAACTCGAAGGCACCAGCCAGCAGATGAAACGACTCATCAAGGAATTGAAAGAACTTCTAAGTGCTGCACAAAGTAAGTACTTTTTTAAATTTTTTAAACCAGAAGAGAAAACTGTGTTTGGTGTCGTCTGAAGGTTGTTGCGTTCAAGTCTCTTGAGGTTCTTGAGATCTTGATGACTGCCCTTATAACATGACCCGATTTTTGACATTGCAAAAAAATCCCACTCAGTCGAAATTCGTTTTTGTTCGAATTAAATCTGAACGGTCGGGTTTAGCGATTAAACGTTTAATTTTGATTTATGCTTAGTGTGAAAATGGGTGGGTATCTCAGTAGAGGGTTCGTTATCGCTGACAAACCTCTTTTTTGTGTGATAACGAATATCTGCGCTGCATCGTTTCCAGGTAGTTTTTTTTCAGCTGTATCTTCCTAAATCCCTCGGATATTGACAACACTTGAACCGTTCGCGTTTGATTGTGACGAATTGTTATCTAGCAGAATAGGTACGCGAGGTTTTTACCTCGTCAAAATCACTCCTCCAAGATTATGCTGATCCGACTGGTTGGTGTACCTACTGTAACAGTAGTACTGATGTCGATGGCGTTAGTATTGAGCCTTCGAGGTGATCAGGTGGGAATCCGTCTTCAACTAGCTCAACGGCCCTTATTCTTTTGTGGTCCACTAAGAAACCTGCACCGATGAACTTGACGCAATGCACCCACAGTTTTTTATTGAGACTAATTTCTTCATCGCCGAACGTTTTTTAGTGGACTGTTTCTTAAAAAACGCAGGCTGATTATTATCATGTAACTTCAATATTTTAATAACGAACCACTTCCCAACTTGATTCATTTGATAATCTCAAGTTAATCTCGTCCATCAATCTGAGGTTCCTGACTTTTACACTAGCTACTTTACACTAGTTTCTTGTTGCTCAGCATCCTCCAAACCTCATGATGACGTTAAACGTCAAACCAAACTTTGGTTTGCCGGAGCCAGATTCCCTTACAGCTCATTAAATATTGTTTTCAAGAGTACCTAAGAAAGCTAGGGCACTTTTTTGGTTCAAATATTGGTGACAATATCCGTGAGAGTGGCAATCAAATGAAAAATCAAAAGTGATGTCTTGGCAGGCCGAAGAGAGCCCCTTAAAAACTCATTGTTTTCCTTTTCATGAATTAGGTACCCAAGACAATAATTGGCAACAATTGTCAATAATTGACATATTATTGATAATTATTATCGCATTGAAATAATTGTAATAACTCAATTCTACTCAAATTAATGAAAAAAAGATTTTTGTGATATCCTATTATGTTAAAACAATTTTTTTTATATAATATATAAAATATCATATTATGATAAAACAATATATTTTTTTAACCAATTTAACTCTCAATAATTGAATTATTAATTAATTATTATTGTTTTCTGTAATAAGTGGATTTCCGTCGCGAAAACATAGGTGTATTATTCCAAGAATAATAAACCAAAAGTTGTCGTAAAAAAGGAAGAACTTAGAGAAGGGGGCCGAATGTGGTGTCATTTTCGAAGTATTTCATGGAATTTCCTTTCAGAGGGCCCTTTTCGGCCCTAACACGACCAAGTAGAAGGCAATTTTTAGCATGCTTTAGCCGTGACCTAACTGCCCAAAAACGTCAATCCGGAAGGGAGACGCGGAAGTGTCACATTTATGTATTACGTAGTATAACGTATTATATAAATTTATATACTTTAGGTGTATTTATATACGTTAGGCCACTAGTTCAGCATCTTCATTTGTCGTACCGTTAGGCCAGTAGTTCGGCGTCCTCACCTGTCGTACGTTAGGCCACTAGCTTGGCATCCTCACCTGTCGTACATTAGGCCAGTAGTTAAGCGTCCTCACTTGTCTTATAAGACAAGTATATAGTATACCTACTATTAGGCCATAAGACAAGTATACTATACTATTAGGCCATTAGTTCGGCGTCCTCACCTTTCGTACGTTAGGTTAGTAGTTCGGCATCCTCACTTGTCTTACCGTTAGACCACTAGTGCGGCGTTTTCACCTCTCGTACGATAGGCCACTGGTTCGGCATCTTCACTAGCCTTAACGTTAGGCCACTGGTTCGGCATCTTCGCCTGTCGTACGTTTGGCTACTAGTTCGGCATCGTCACTTGTCTCACCGTCAGGCCACTAGTTCGGCGTCGGACAGTTTCTTTTCCATCGCAAGATGGGTTTCAATCCCTCGGTTAATAAAGGATGTCTCATGTTTCTTGAATTTCAGCCGTAGGCTCTAAGGCTTAGAGTCTAAGCAAAAACGCTGCAAATTTTACACAAGGGTTTATTATTCTTTGATATAGGTTACTTGTAGAAAAATTATTTCTGTGTCAATGAAAACAATTTTGGAAAACAAAATTTGTTTATTTTTTTCAAATTTTTATTTTATTTTCAAATATTTTTTATTTTTTTTTTACTTGAAAAATATTTAACCTCCTGGGATCCTTAAAGAATCCAATTTTTAGCCCCCTGTAAGCCGGATAGATCGCCACAGTGAAATCGGATCGTTTCGGGACCCCCAAAAATGGATTCTACGTCCAAAAATACTTCGAAAAAAACGACACCTAACTCGATTCCATAGCTAAAAGCCTTCAAAAACCCCTTCCCATAGCCCCATAGCGCCCCATGGGTTTGGGCGATCGGACTGAAAACCTTGCGGGCACAACTAGATGGTAAAGTTCCATGGTCTTCAACGGGATTCTAACTCACAGCCTCATCAGAATACGGCTCCAATACAAGGGATCAGCGCCCAGAATGACAGGCCGATTTGCTCAAAAATTATGACACTGCACCAAGCCTGTTTTCACCTCCTCCAAACCAGTTTCAAACTGGATTGGATTGAAAAGTGTGTTCACGCTACCCCAAACCGGATTTAACCCCCCTCCCTCACTACCCCTAACCGGACATAATGTAAGGTGGATGCGGCGAGATAGTGGGAATCCATCTTAAAAAAGACGATTTAAGACGAAATAGTCTTTTTTACCCCTAACCGGTTTCAAAACTCCCCACCCTGCACCAGACCTGTATTCATCTCTTCCAAACCAGCTCATCCCCTCCCACACCATCGCAAACTAGCTCTCTCTCAGCCTAATGATGTTTCAATTTTCTCTTCAAACATCATCAGGTTGATTTCTTCTGGGTTTTCAAACTTGAACCAAAACAGATTGGTGTGTGGAAAATAGTAATAATTACTATTTTCCATATAATTTGCGCATTAGCTACTTCGATCACTGAAAAATTACTTGGAAAAAAACCCGCAAGCACCCTGGACCCTCGGATGCTTTTGGTTAAATTATTCTTGGAATAATACCCTTTTGTATTCGCGACGGAGGTCGACGATCCGATCGGCCTCAAAATTTGACATTATCCGTTTCAAGAGGTCTAGATTCCAAAACCGTACGGCGTCCGGGCCATTTTGGGCAGTAGGAATTTTTTTTAAATCTGATATTTTGACAAAATACTCGGTTTACCATCTAGTTGTGCCCGCAAAATTTTCAGCCCGATCGCCCAAACGCGCTATGGGGCTACGGGAGGGTTTTTTAAGGCTTTCGGCTATGGGATCGAGTTAGGTGTCGTTTTCGAAGTATTTTTGGACGTAGAATCCATTTTTCGGGGTGCCGAAACGATCCAATTTCACTGTTGCGATCAATAGGGCTTTCATGGGGCTACAAATGGGATTTTTGAAGGATCTAATATTAGAATATAATATATCTGATATATTATGAATCCTTTATTAATAATACTGAGTATTATATCTGATATATTATATCAAAGCATAATAAACCCTTGTGTAAAATTTGCAGCGTTTCAATTTCTATCCAGTGCCCCCCCCCATTTCGTTTAATAGATCCGTGGTAATCTTGACAACGACCAAAATTCTGCGACAAATCTAAAACTCTCTGTGCGGGAAAACTGTCCGATAATTAGCTCAACTTGCCATTCGCTTGTTGTCTCTGAGCTAACGGTGCGTTTTCTTTCTCGGGTTCGACCATTTTGTACACTGAATGACAATCCCGTGCTAACCTCTTCCGTTAGGAACCGTTCATTTAGCTTAATTAGCTGAGTTCTACTGGTCCGACCTACTTGGCTGTCAACTGATGATCTACGACGCTGAGATTTGTTTTTCTGTACTAGGTACTATACGAACCCTGGCTGGCTGGTTGGGTGTGTCTGTATGTATGGCGGTCTCACGACGGCAAGCAATGAAATTACTATTGATTTTTATGTGCGTACTAACCCCTGCAGCCACCGACAGGGCAGTGTGAGATTGAGCGCAAATGTGCGGGCTCGCGCCCAACTTTCTTGTTTCAAATATTGCCGGGCGCCAATTGCGCTCCAGACATATAATTTGGATCTGAATCCGAATTCCGACAAAATATTGAGGGTTACCATTTAATGGAGCGCAATTCGCGCAAGGAAAAATTTGGCGCATCTTTTAGTGCTTCCGTTGTTGATTGGTGATGGACGGAAATTTGATATTAAATATCAAATTTCGATATTTCGTGCGAAGCACGGCGTGTCCCAGCTAGTTATAAAATTAAAATAAAACCACTCCGTACCAGTAACGTGCCAGGACGGCTAATGGACCACATAAAACGAATATAAGTCCATAAATACTTGAAAAATTACTTCTATTACTTCAACCTGGCCAAAATCCTTCGAAAGTCCCATTTGTAGCCCAAAGATCCCCACGGTGTAGTCGGATGTGTGAGGCCACCATAAATGGATTCTATGTCCAAAAACATTTCGAAAACGACACCCCCCTATTCGATGTAGGTAGGTACCTACTTTTTGAATTAGTAGTACCTACTTCGAATTGGTATTTCACTTCGAAACAATATTGGAACAGGATATAGATAAAATATCGATAGCATCATATCGATAACGAATCATTCGATATTAAAATGTATTTTACAAAATAACTGGAATGAATGAAATGCTAATAATGAAAATTCCATTACTGATATCGGTAGAAAAATATTGGTATCGGATCATTCGATAGGTACTTATTGAAATTTCGCTTCACAACATGAGTATTACTGATGTTGGAAGTAAAATATAATATCATTTGTCGCCAATATTTAATACCATTAAATGATCAAATTTTGATATAGAAGTTTATAAGACCTCAACATTATTTTTGCGTTGTTCGTCTTCCTTTCTTCTTAGGGATAATCTAAACTAAATGCGGGGTAATAAGTTTTTTCTTTCGATATTTTCCTTTCAATATCCGATATTATCAAAAGACTAATGTATTAGTATAATATACTACCATATTATGGTCCAAGAATACTTACCTATCGATAAAAACCTCGGCAAGCCCCCTGGACCCCCGGATGCTTAAGCCTACGGCTGAAATTCAAGAAACTTGGAACATGCTTTATTAACCGTCGGCTTGAAAAGTTGCGTGTTGGAAAAGTAACTGTCCAACGCCCATCTATAAAAAAAATATAGTGGCCTGACGGTGTGATAAGTGAAACTGCCGAACTAGTGGCCAAACTATGACAGGTGAGGACGCTGAACTAGTGGCCTAATGGTAAGACAGGTGAGGATGCCGAACTAGTGGCCTAACGTATCCTTATATGTTACGTAATACATAAATGTGACGCTCCCGCGTCTCCCTCTACGTTTTTGGGCAGTTAGGTCACGGCTAAAGCATGTTCCATGCTACAATATCGGTACGAAATACCTATTATGTATTAAATTTAGATGTTATCCAATTATTGATGTTTTGCTCTCGATATTCGATATTTTTACAATGTTATACCTTCGATATTATCAATATCGATGATGTTTAATATTATCGGTTTCATTTTGCCATCAGGAAACAAGTTTTTCCACCCATGAAAACGAAATAGTAGGTATATTATACCACTCCTGTAGTTCTACAAGATTTTAATTAAACATCGACGGACCTCGAGGACCTGAAACTCATCCCGTGCACGATATCTATATACGAATTCGAAAAATTCAGTGAATAATGAACCATTTGATTTCATATTCAGCTCGTCTTCGGCTTGCCGGGATTTTGGCTTTGGACTGTTTTGGGTACGTTTCAACGATGCCAGTAAAACGGAGGGAAACATTCAATTGTGACTGAAGGTGTGTTTGTTTGCTCCTTTTGTGTTGGACGCGCTCGGGCGAATATAAATCTGCGGTTTCCTTCTCAAGCGGTCGAGGAGATCCGATTTCAAAAATATCAGAACCTGTCAATTGGGAGCGGGTTGAATATTTTTCGTTGTTGGCAGAAACGTGAAGGCAGATTGAATAGAAGCTATGAAGGTGTTGAACGTATAATTCTTTGAGTCGTAGAGGGTGTACATTTTTTTGCACTAATGTTGGGCGTAGTCTACTTGATCTATTTGATTTATGGGGGGTCTTCGACTTGTCCGACCGTGGCCTCCAACTTTGGTGGGACTACAAAAGGGCTACTCGTGTGTTTTACGCGGGTTTTTGGCCACGTGATCGAATCAGTTTTTTTGGGTGATATTGCGCGTAGCAGCGATTTATTGGGACTTGGAACAGTCAGGCAACTCGGTGGGGGCTTCTATGTTTTTGAGTCGTTAGATTAAGTGAGTTTTCGTTTTGGAAGTATTTACCCAAGCATTTTACCCGTGGTTTATTTTTTCAATTCTTTAATCTTCTAGGAGAGAGTGAACTGTATAAAAGATACCGACCTCCTCTAGCGTTGCCAGATCTGATGTTATTTAGGGTGCCCTAACCGTTCCGTTCCTATAATACATATTATGTTCCCTTTAAGGGCCCCATACACTAACACAGTTTAACTGAAGGTAATCGTCAGGCGATGGATCGAGGTCGCCCACACATTCTTCAGTTCATTGCAGTCTGAAGTTTTTTACTAAATTTTTGACCTCCGACACGAATACAGTGGAAAACTGTGGTTCGCCTGCAGGCAACAGACGCGTAATGTGTGCGATGTTCAGGCGATAATCTGCAGTTCAGTACGTCCGCCTGCAGGCGGTTGACTGGTGTATGGGCTGGTGGCGGTTGAGTGTATGGAGTTGGGCGATATTGGTCTTACGTTCGCCTGTTGGGGCGACGCTCTGCAGGCGATTGCATGGTGTATGGAGTACTGAAGAATCCTGATAAACGTCCTTATATTGATTTATTGTTCTTTGACTGTCAAAAATTTTGATCGGTCTCAAAATCAGTGATTCCATAAATGAAATGTCCGTCCGCCTTACAGTGTGAAGAAACGGCCTTTTTAGGGACATTGGCAAAAAAATAAATAGGTACCTAAATAAATAAAAATCGTCTGCGGTTTCGGGCTGGATATATTCCGAATATACCTAATATATTATTTAGGTAGTCTTAAGTATCTGGATACGAAGTTTTAATTTTTTAAACTACTTCCTTATCCCAGTTTTTCTCAAGGATCACTAACAAAATGAAATGAAATGGCAGTTTGGACGCGTCGCACAGTGCGTCAGAGGGTGGACAAAAGTCGAAAAATCACCCACCATTTTCCGGCCTGGAAATGACTCGGATCCACCCTCAGGTAGTTGGTGACTTCATAACAAAAGATTTTCTGCCGATTCGGGAACTTTTTGCACCTTTATCCCTACGTTGAACTCAGCATTGGTTTACACTATAATTATAGCAAACTATATCAAATCTTAACATATTGACCGACACCCGATATCGCTCCGTGATGTCTTCAGTGATGTTTTTGAGATCGGATCGAGCTAATCTCCGCGTTACTAACTACTCAGAGAACGGTAACAATGATTCAAATAATAATTTAATGAAAAGAAATATTTACGGGATTATTTTAAAAATATTGTCTTTTCCGTAACGAATTATGAAACTTTGATGGACCCGATCTGACAAGGTGCAAAACCGTTCACCCCCTAACTTATTTGGGTTCATTCCTGAGGTATCCAAGAAGAATAAACCACTTTTTATAAATATCTCTATCTTCTTTTTGAAAATAATCAAAATTCTATTCGTGGCAACAATCAATAACTTTCTCACCCCAACAAGAAATATTACGGTTCCAAAACTGAAAAAAATTGCATTACTTTTCCTAACGAATTTGTTGTTACATTAAATGTAAATTTTAACGTAAGTCAGAAACGATTATATTTTGGAAAAGTACATGAAATAGGTAATGAAAGGAAAAATATATTAATAAAAGTGGATACCTAGTGAAAGTGAAAATATGGAAAGAAAAGGTGAAAACCAGAGAACATGATTGGTGTGCGTTTATAAGATGTTTCAGAAAATTTATTTATTTAGAAAATTTAATCTTTTCCATTTAATGGTTTATCCCGATAATTGCGACAATTATGCCGTCGTTTTCTTGTTTTTTGCTTGTTTGAAATTATTTGTTGCGTGTTTTTGTATTACTGCATCTTTACATTAGGTACTTGTTCGCGTTGTGATACTTGGTTGGGTGTAGGTGAAGGTACATTACACCTTAACGAGCCAGGCTCACCCCATGTACATATAGGACTTAGGTCCAGAAATAAATTAATAAAATTTATTATTTAATAATAATAATAATAATAATAATAAACCACTTCGATCAGCTGCAAAAACCTGCAACTTCGAGATTTATAACAATTTTTCTATTTAAAGACGCAAAATATAAAGGGGGGGGGGGGGGGGGGTTGTGGAAAACATCGGTCGAATTCAGATCTTTATGAAATATAAACATATAAAAGGGGGGTTTCGGGGAAAAAATCGGTTCTTCTTAAATAATATTTATATATTATTTAAATATTATATAAATAATATTTTTATATTATAAAAATATAAAAAATATAAAAGGGGGATTTTGTGGAAAAAAATCGGTCTGCGACCCCTAATGTGGGGTATATTCGTGATCAGCGAGACTTTTTCTATAGGAATCTGCAGAAATTAGAATTTTGTCCAATGCGACCATACAACTGATGCACTGTGCCACACACATGTTATATATATATAGTCTGTGTGTCGCCTCGGTCAAGTTAATTGTAGCCTAGAAGCTTCCAGGATTTTTTAAAAAAATTTTCAGGCATCATAGCCTCATTCCTCGAGGTCGTTGAAGGACTCAACGTAAGGAAAACATTTTTGGGCGCCTTAGTAGTCGGGGCATACCATTTTTACCGAGAAACGCTGTGTTTTCGAGCGATAATCAGCTCGCAAGTTTTCTCCTCAACTTTCCTCGCAAATCGGATGGTCGCATTCCTTACATTTTCTGTTAACAAACTATGAAGGAATTTCCTGCGGCAATGTGTGGCTCCGCCCAACAGACTCTTTTTACAACGGACTTTTTAATACGGACAATTTGTGGTAACGTGCAGCTTATTTTTTGATAACACTGGACAAAAATGAAAATTGCGCGAAACGTTCGATGACAATGGGCCCAATAGAGAGGTTTTTTGGGTGCTGAATCTGAATTTGAAATAAGTTTTTTTACGTGCCTAAGTAGGTAGTCTCTCTCCCCCCCCCCCCCCCCCCCCCCAAATGAGCAGGTGGTTTATTGTTTTGTAATTTCGAAGGTAGACGCAGGAGTTGATTTCGTTAATCTATATCCCATCATGATGATACGAAAAAAAAAAACAAAAAAAACAATGATAATATAGGTACCTCGCTGAATGATTTCCATTAAGCGGAACAGATGATCAGATCAGAACAGATTCTGTGGATGGTAGGAAACAACGATTGACAAATGCCTTCCGAGAGCTAATCAGTATAAGGAAGATGTCTAGCGGCTGACTCAGCTGCGTCGCGACGCTTTTGATAACCTTTTCTGCATATCCAGTATTGTTCTGCACGTGGCTCACGACGTTGTTAGAAAATGGAATTGAGGGCGTAGGTGGAAGAAGGGCCGTATATAAGGCAAAAGTGTGTTCTGAGATATTGGCTGTCAAAGTTATTAGTTTCTCTACGAATAGCCTTACGACTGGTTGCAAAAAGCGTTGTAGTAAGTTACTACTAGTAACGCGAAAAATCGTCGGATCGACTTGAAAGTTGGAGGGAACCTGAGGAGCTAAAGATGCGATCAGAACGATTTCCGAAAAAAGGGCCTATGCGCCCATGGGTCCTTCATCCACCTACGCCCTCAAAGTTACAATTTATACAAGTTTCTTATTTTCGGGGTGGATTTTTTTAAACTGAAATTTTGACGAAATACTTTACTTGGTTTGCCCCAGTGGCGGCTCGTGCTACTGGCAAGAAGGGGTTCAACCGTACTTCGACAGCAAAATTAAGAACATACCTACTCGTATTACCTAGTTAATACACAACCGAATGTATAGTCTCAGTACGTCTGCTGAATGGGAACCTTTAGCAAGAAGTCTCATTTTAGAAGAAAAATACAACCAACTCACTTTCCACTTCCCTGCATAATATGGCCCATGCTTTTCATTTCCTATCTGTAATCCAAGGTTGGAGTGCCGAAGGCAATGTTCTTGCGACGGGTATTCATCTCTCGAAAATCACACACACAATAAACAATTAATGACTAGAAAATTATTAGACTCGACTCGTACGAAACAAAATGAGGCCGAACTGTAGGCAGTACCGAAACAACCAGGCATGTAGGAAAGGAGGGCGCCAATTGTCAGTAAAAATTCCCTCACAGACAATTCCCTTTTCTTTTTCTTCTCTGTTATTTCCAGCATAGTGTTCAAAAAACCATACGATTATATCTTAGAGCAATGGTTGCTCAATCTCCAATTGTTTTGATTCATTTCAGGAGGATTTGACGATTACAATCCGAATTCACTGGGAATAATATCCGTTTTCCCCAACAAAAAGTCCCCTTCCCTTAAAAATGTGATTTGGCAACACTGTTGCGGAACTGAGAAACTGTTCCGAATCTTCGTACCTGTGGAAAATACTCCATGAGCTGCATCCGACGCCAGCGAGAGACCCTCTTAAAATTTCGCCCAGTCACGTGACCTTTCCCAACCGCCCTCCCACCCTCCTGTCCTCATTCTTTGGTTTGCTTTGGTTCGAAGCTGAGTTCAGCTCCAAGTTCTGACGTCACTCCCCAGCCGAATGGAACTGTTATCAAAAATAGTAAGAACTTGTTATGTACCAACTTGCATCAACAGTGACACTATGGGAAGCTGATTTGATAATAGGTAAATGCAATTTTTCTCTCCTCTCGCTCACTCTAACCCACAGAGTAACAGAGAACAAACGAGAACTAACCTTTCCTCTCTCTCTCTCTCTCTCTCACTATCTTTGGGGGTTCTCTGAACCACTGAACCCCCGCACGAGCCGCCACTGCAAACTTTGCCCCCTTCGTTGTGACCGCTAGATTTTCTGCCGTAAAAAGGAACTACGGGAGAGTTTTTGCAGGTTTTCGGTATGGGGTCGAGCTAGGTGTTGTTTCTGCTGTAGAATCCATTTCATGGGGGTCCCACAACGATACGATTTCGCCATGGGGATCTGTGGGGTTACAGATGGGAATAATACTCCAATGTAGGACCTACATTGTAGGTATTTTCTGATGCCAGAAGGTCGAATAGGGGGTCGTTTTCCGAGTGATTTTGGACGCATCATCCACTCTTCTGGGTCCTACATCCGCCTGAACACTTCAGAAGAACTTGTTTTTCTACTTTTTTGAAATATTCTTCCGCTGACTTGGTAGGATGGGCATCAGCCCTTGCCAGTCGGTTGGCGTGCAGCAATCGTTTCCGGCGGCCCTTTCCGAATTCAAAGAGCAAGTCGTTGTTTTCTTTGTGACGACCCACGGACCCGTCCACTGGGGTTGCAGTTTCGGGCATCTGCCCCGTACCTACCGAGCCTCCCTCCTTGAAGCTGGGCTTTTTCGAGTTCCAGTCGAATCTCTCCTTTTGGGCCTTCATTTTCCATGTTGCTCGTTCCTGAGCAAACTCCTGCATCTCATCCAACCTTTGCCGTAACCAGAAAGCATAGGGATCTGTCACATTAAGTTCCTCAGCTGGTTGGCGCACCAAGGTTTCCTGCAGATGTAGAACTCTGCTGTAGACCAACTGTGCTGGAGATAGCCCTGTAGTATCATGAGGAGAAGACCGGTAGGCTAGGAGGAACAATGGGAGTTAATCATCCCAGTCGTCTTGGCTGGCATCCACAAACATCCCGAGGTACTTTGTTATGGTCCGATTAAGCTGTTCAACCAGGCCACCAGACTGGGGATGGAGAGGCGTAGTCCTGGTCCTATGCGTACCCAGTAAGCCGTTTACATCTGCCAGTAACTTGGATTCGCAATTTCGACCCTGATCCTTGTGAATCTCGTACGGCACACCGTCCTTGCAAACAAAATGTTCTACTAGTGCAGATGCAACGGTTAACGCTTCCTGGTTGGGGATGGCAACGACTTCAGGCACCTTCGTGAAGTAATCCGACATCACTAGGATGTACTTATTGCCATGTTTTGTGCCTGGAAATGGCCCCACTATGTCCATAGCAATACGCTGAAAAGGACCTCCAGTCTGAAGTTGCTTGAGAGCTGCCTTTTGCGTCGTCCCTGGACCCTGGTCCCTTCTTGCTTAGAGCCTACGGCTGAAATTCAAGAAACATGGAACATGCTTTATTAACCCAGGGATTGAAACCCATCTTGCGTGTTGGAAAAGTAACGGTCCGACGCCGATCTAGTGGTCTGACGGTGAGACAAGTGAGGATGCCGATCTAGTGGCCTAACGTATATTTATTAATTATGTAATATATAAACGTGACCCTCCCGCGTCTCACCCTCGACTGACGTTTTTGGGCAGTTAGGTCTCGGCTAAAGCATGTTCCATCCTAAAACTGGCTGAAGAGGTACAGAACCGATCTGGAGGGCCAGTTTGAATTTCTTTAGAACTGGGTGCAGAGCTATAGAGCCAGTTCAAAGGGCTACAAAACCGATGTGAAAAGTGGTATCTACGGTTTTCTGCAGAGGTAGGTACAGAACCGGTGTGAAGGGTTTGCGGGGGGGGGGGGGGGGGGGGGTCGCAATACAAGGGGGAAAAGGGATAACTTCAGGTGCACGCCCTGCGCTTATTATTCAACCTATCGAGCTCATTATTTTTTCTACTTACTTCCAGTGTAGTCCTCTTCAAAATGGTGGCTTAAATTTTTCGATCCGAGCACTTCAAGAGTTAGGGCAACCGAAGGAAAAAATCCTAATTTTTAGCAACCTGTTGTCCTCGGCTCAGCCCGATACGAGTTCGAAATGTCATACTTTGAAACCACCATTTTATAGCCCCACTCTTGCTTGTAATAATGAAAAAATAACAATCTGATAGGTATCTCTACTAGAACTGGAGAAAAGTGCACCAACGTCGCAAAAAACGTCGTTTCGAGAAAAACGCGATCAAAGTTTTGTCAGCACGTACGCGGCCCGCTCGACCTCTCATCCATCTCATGACATGAGAATTGTTCGCTTGAACATGAACATTGTTCGCTTGACTTGGCGGATTCAGAATAATGACCTAGGTAATTGTGTCCCTTCCTTGTACCTACCGGTACCAAAAAAAAGAGAAACTCAAGAAGAAGAAGGAACAACAAAAAGAGTTTGTTTTGGTTCTGAAAGAGCGATTTGACAAATCATTAAATAACAACTACAAAATTTTTGTCATTTAATGACAAAAATATTATTTTGTTCAGTTCCGATTCGTGCCGGTGTTGTTTGGTGTATAATCGCGTCTTTTTCTGAAAGTTTTGGTATTTTTCCGCTGAAATAATGGGGCGAGTGTTCTCACGTTGGCCCATCGAATCCCTCCACATCTGAGGAAGAAAGATGTCTTCATTGAGACTCCATCCGGCGTTGAGTCAACGTCATCAAAGAAGTTATCCCTTGGGCTTTCGGCGTATACCCAATAATATTATGGTGAGAATCAAACTGTATACGACTATGTCATAGTAAACCTAAAAGAATTAGCCAATTTCATCTTGAAGTTTACCCGTTGTGTTCCACGATTAGAAGAGGAGTTTGAGAGAGCAGAGAGGAGCATTTTAGCCCATCCGCTACTTGAACTTGAGGCGCGCTTTTCAACTGTTCTACTTGAGGTAAAAATTTGAAAATTACATTTTTTAATTCAGAAAATTGTCTAGTTTTTGAAAATGCATAAAACTCATTTTTGACTCCCCGGACCCCCCCCCCCCCCCCCCCGCCACGGCTATAAAACTGGTTTAAAGAACAATACAACTGGCTGAAGAGGTACGGAAATGGTTTGAAGGGCTACAAAACCTCTTTGAGGCTCTATAGAACCGGTTTCAGAGCTATAAAATCAGTTTGAAACATTATCTAACTGGTTTGAAGTGATATCAAACTAGTTATGGAGCCACAGGACTGAAAAGGTCTAAATAACTGGTTTGATGACTTAAGAATCGGCTGTAAACTATTGAGCTAGTTTTAAGAGGTACAACATGTTGAAGAGCCAGAAATGCATTTGTATTTAGTTTTAATATGTTTTGAACAATTCTCAATGAAAGAAGGTAGGATTTGGAGAAATGGTGCTTGTCCTCAGGAGATCTGATGTGTACATCAGTACCTACAATTTTGAGTGATGAACGATCATCCGGACCGGCTGACTAGAAATCAACATCAACGGGCGGTGTCGTGAGCATAAGGACGTCAATCCTTGTGCCGAATTCCTCAGAGTTGAGACCCGTGTGGGAGCTGGCGTGTCGAACCGGGAAAGGAAAATCCCGACAAGAGGAGGACGAAGAACGTCCCACGTGGTCCACAGGGTTGTTCACCCCGCGGGAAGGTTGAACGTGTCTGAAGGGAAGGAGGGTGAGTATCGATCAAGCCGAGCTTTTCCACCCCCGCTTGGAGCATCCTGGATCTTCCCGCATCCAGGACCTTCCTCCCCCTTTTTCAGCACAGGATGGACGTCCGGTTTTCGCAGTGGGTGGACCGCTTACGGCAGGCAGACACAGCATCTTAGTTACTATCCAACCACTAAGTACCTAATTCAGACAGTATGTGTATGTGTGTACGCATGTATGCCATACTCCTGTTAGTATAGGTGGGGGGTACGGAATCGCATTATGAAGTGGAAAGACCACGTTTCACGCGTGGGAAAGACCGCATATTGGAAGTATAGCTTCTTATATATAAGTCCTATATATAAGTCCTATAGGGACATTTTGGTTTTATTTATTATTTTATTTGGTTTTATTTATTATTCTTGGAATAATACACCTATGTTTTCGCGACGGGGGTCGACGACTCCGATCGGGCTCAAAATTTGACACCACCCGTTTCAAGAGGTCTACATTCTAAAGCCGAAATGTCCGTCCGCCGTACGCCGTCCAGGCCGTTTTGGGCAGTAGGAATCTTTTTAAAAATCTGAAATTCGAGTTAGGTGTCGTTTTCGAAGTATTTTTGGACGTAGAATCCGATGATTTGGAATTAAAGTCAGTAGCTTCTGTTCTACGCCTTTATTTTGGTAGAATCCATTTTTTGGGGTCCCGGAACGATCCGATTTCACTGGGGCGATCTTCAGGGCTTTCATGGGGCTAAAAATGGGATTTTTGAAGGATCCCAGAATGTTAAATATTTTTCGAGTAAAAAATACAGAATTTTTGAAAAAACGCGTTTTTGAACAAAAAAACGCTGCAAATTTTACACAAGGGTTTATTATTCTTTGATATAGGTTACTTGTGCAGAAATTTAATTCTGTCAATGAAAAAATTTAAAAAAAAAATTTTTTTTTTTGGATCTTTATCTCAACAAATTTTTTTTTTGGATTATTTTGTTCAAAAATGTGGTTTTTTCAAAAATTCCGTATTTTTTACTCGAAAAATATTTAACATCCTGGGATCCTTCAAAAATCCCATTTTTAGCCCCATGAGAGCCCTATAGATCGGCACAGTGAAATCGGATCGTTCCGGGACCCCAAAAAATGGATTCTACGTCCAAAAATACTTCGAAAACGACACCTAACTCGATCCAATAGCTAAAAGCCTTCAAAAAACCCCTCCCGTAGCCCCATTATAGCCCCAGAGCGCCCCACGGGTTTGGGCGATCGGACTGAAAACCTTGCGGGCACAACTAGATGGTAAACCAAGTATTTTGTCGAAATTTCAGATTTTTAAAAAAATTCCTACTGCCCAAAACGGCCTGGACGGCGGACGGCGTACGGCGTACGGCGGACGGACATTTCGGATTTAGAATGTAGACCACTTGAAACGGATAATGTCAAATTTTGAGCCCGATCGGAGTCGTCGACCTCCGTCGCGAAAACATAGGTGTATTATTCCAAGAATAATAAACCAAAATCAAAAAAAAAAATTTTTTGAAATAAAAATCCAAAAAAAACAAATTTTTTCATTGACAGAATTAAATTTCTGCACAAGTAACGTATATAAAAGAATAATAAACCCTTGTGTAAAATTTGCAGCGTTTTCTGAATATTTTAAACCCAATGTCATCAAAATCGGTTGAACATTAAACGAGTAAATTCTGGAAATGATGTCTTTTGTTTCTCCCCCGCATACGCGCCCAACGTTTTGCCGGATTTGAGTTCCTCGCTTGGCGCAAATTTTCGTTTATTACTCTTGGAATAATACACCTATGTAATCGCGACGAAGGTCCGCCGTCCACGCCGTTTTGGGCAGTAGGATTTTTTTTTTTTTTAATCTGAAAAGTTGACAAAATACTCGGTTTACCATCTAGTTGTGCTCGCAAGGTTTTCAGTCCGATCGCCCAAACCCGTGGGGTGCTATGGGGCTAAAATGGGGCTACGGGAGGGCGTTTTTTAAGGGTATCGGCTATGGAATCAAGTTAGGTGTCGTTTTCGAAGTATTTTTGGATGTAGAACGGTTCGAATTCACCGTGTGGATCTATTGGGCTCTCATGGAGCTACAAATGGGATTTTTGAAGGATCCCAAGAGGTCAAATATTTTCGTTGTAATTTTGGACACATAATCCATTTTTCGAGGTCGCATATTTGTTCGAAAAATGTACAGATTTTTTTTTTTTCGAAAATAATTTTTGACTGACTCTAAATTAATTTTCGAACGAGTAACCTTTATCAAAGAATAATAAACCTTGTGTAAAATTTGCAGCGTTTTGTATCTTCTTTGTTTATGGTCCGATCTGGGTGGCCCTTGAACTCTACCTTCCTCTTAAATCGAATTTTTATTCTGCACTTGAAACGAACGAATCCTGACGATTTGGAGGGTTTTATGCCCAAATTAAAATTTAACTATGTTTGTTTTGGTTTATTACTCTTTGAATATTGAAAAATAATTTTTCTATATTCAAAGAGTATTATTATAAAAATAATTTTTCAATATTCGAAGAGTAATAAACCAACAAAATACCTAGAACAGCCATTTTGACGTTCTTTAAAACTTTCATAAGCAGCTGGCCAAAATCCTGATCGACACAACTACCAGTTCTAAATCACCCCACCATGGATTCATCTTTAATTATTATTTTTATAGTAATTATTATTCAACGTTGGCAGACTAGTGAAATTTGGCATATTACCTACGTCTTTTGGAAAATGTTGCATGTAGTAGTGAGACGGTCAAACCAAGTAACATTTTTCTGTGAAACAGGAATTCCTGTTAACACGACTGTGAAAACGTCAAATCAATCAATCAAATTTTAGTCTTAGTGCGGGAACGCTAGTTTTGCCCCAAAACATTGACTAACCTCTCACCACTTCCCATTTGCCCAAAGTCATTGTTCGCGTTGTGGGTGTTGAGTTGTTGAGGTTCGGTCAAAGAAGACGATGTTGGACCTCGAAAAATGGATTCTACGTCCAAAAATACCCCGAAAACGACACCTAACTCGACCCTATAGCCGAAAACCTTCAAAAACCCCTCCCGTCGGCCCCATAGCACCCCACGGGTTTGGGCGATTGCTGAAAACCTTGCGGGCACAACTAGATGGTAAACAGAGTATTTTGCCAAAATTTCAGATTAAAAAAAAAAAAAAAAATCCTGCCTCAGGGCTCAAAAGCGGTTTCCACTTGAATAAAACTGCCCAAAACGGCTCGGACGGCGGACGGACATTTCGTTTTTGGAATATACATGGCATGAAACGGATAATGTCAAAGTTTGAGGCCGATCAGAATTTTCGACCTCCGACACGAATACATAAGTGGATTATTCCAAGAATAATAAACCAAAACTTGTGGACCTATGATAGGAGCCTTATCAACCGAGTCGAACTTGATAATCAACAATGGGAACAACATGAAAGTACCTATTTCCAACGTTGATAGCTACAATTAACTTGCTCCTCTCGTTGCGAATTGCTCGAACTATTTTTGTTTCATACCATCTCGTTATTCCATATTAATGTGTTGCTTTTGATTGCACGTAGGGGGAGGGGGTCAATTTTATTTATTCGTTTTTTAAATATTATTTAAATTTTTAATTTTTCAAATTTGTAAAAATTATAACTAATTTATTTTTATAGTCTCCCTTTTTTTACCGTGGTTAACTTTCATATTGATTTTTATATTTTATTTGTAGGTATTTCTTTATTCAACCTTTCTCCCCTTTTCTTTGAATGATTATTGCATCATTACTATTATTATTTTTGTGGTGGAAAATTGTTGAGGGTCGGTCAAATAATTATGATACGGACCCTCATCAACTTTCAATCTATATTATTATTATTATTATTGTTAGGTATTAATTTTTTGATCCCCCCCCCCCCATACAACTGTTTAAAACAACTTTTCGTACTTCTCACTTCTTTATTCGTACTTCTCACTTATTTATCAGTAGTCATCTTCGAGTTGGTTGCCACTTTCTAGTACTTTTTTGGGGGCTCAGTACTAATGATCGATTTTTGTACAACTATTGCTGTTCGTAGGCACTGAAGTATTTTCATCAACTAAACGTTTTCGTGAGACCAAAAAGAAGCGTGAGGATTTTAAATCGTCGGGTTATTTTGGTTGAGTGTGAATAAACAATTGCTCGCCTGGGCCGACTTTTGGGTTTATTTGTTGACCATTTTCAAGGCACCTTCGATGTACGTCTGTGTTCTCGCGCAGTGCCAGTGAGAAGGTCGTAGAATTTTGATTTCAACGGCGTCGTGTTTGGCTGCAGATGGATTTCATAATATCATAATAATATCATCATAATATGGATTTCATATTATGTCCTGCAGAACCTGTCAAAGTCTACACTCTTCCTCACTTCAACTGTCTGCATAGGGATGAGGAAATTAGTTTATGCAAATGTCATAAGGCCGTCGGAGTATATCTGCTCGTGTCAACTGTTTGGAACAAGATCCGCATTTTAGAGTCCACGTGTCGAGCAGTTGGAGGCACCCTTTCACGGTTTTTTCTCCATATCGGGTTTCGCTCGAGATGAAACAGAAGTGGGCAGCGGAACCTTGTAAACTGAGAAGGAGCGAAAAATCTTGCATAGTTGAACGTTAGAAAATTGAACCTGAAAGGAAATGCTGGGAGGCAAACGCTCAGGATTTTAGGGCTTCAAGACGAAACTATATCGTTCGTGCCATCCACACTTCCCTTACCAGCCTACGTTATCATAAAAAAGTAAAGTTATGTAAAGTCCAGCATTGTCATGGTATATTATTGTCAGAATAATGAACTTATTTTTTGTCCTTTTGAGTTTCATGGCATGTGGAGCAAGGTTTTTTTTAAAAATCGGAAATAGGTATTGGTATTGTCAATATATTGATAAAATACTCGGTTCTCCATCCAGTTGTATCCGCAAGATTTTCAGCCCGATCGCCGTGACGCGTGGGGCTCTCTGGGGCTAAAGATGAGCTATAGGAGGGGTTTTTGAAGGTGTGGGGACATGACGTCGAATGAGGTGTCGTTTTCCAGTAGGTAATTTTGGATATTTAATCCCATTTTCGGTCCCACATCGGTCCAAACACACTTTTGGTTTATTCGTCTGGGAATAATACACCTTTGTAATCGCGACGGAGGTCGACGACTCCGATCGGCCTCAAAATTTGACATTGGTTATCCGTTGCAAGAGGTCTAGATTTCAAAACCGAAATGTCCGTCCGCCGTCTGGGCCGTTTTGGGCAGTAGGAGTTTTTCTTAAATCTGAAATTTTGACAAAATTCATACTTGGCTTACCATCTATTGTGCCCGCAAGATTTTCAGCCCTATCGCCCAAACCCGCGGGGCGCTATGGGGCTAAAATGGGGCTATGGAAGGTTTTTTTTTTTTATGGGCTTTTGGCTATGGGATCGAGTTAGGTGTCGTTTTCGAAGTATTTTTGGACGTAGAATCCATTTTTGGGGGTCCTTGAACGATCCGATTTCACTGTGGGGGTCTATAGGGATCTATTCATGGGGCTACAATTGGGTTTTTTGAAGGATCCCAGAAGGCCAAATATATTCCGAGTGAAAAAATAAAAATAAATAAAAAGCAGAAAATTTGACGAAGAAAAATATTTTTCCAACATTTTCTTCATTGACAAAATTAATTTTTGCGCAAGTAACCTATATCAAATTTTCAGCGTTTATATGGACCAAACGATGTTGGTTGGTGAGATCTACTTGCTTCAGGCGGATGAGACCAAAAACTTTATGCAAAGTTGCATAAATTAATTCATAAAAATATGAAATGAAGCGTAGGTATGAATTGACTCGTTTTTGAGAGAATTTGGACGTAGAACCCATGTACCTACGGGGAGAATAATCCGCACTGTGGGGATCTATGGGGCTACAAAAACGGGCTTTGTAGGACTTGAGACAAGAGGTCGACTGAGTTATCGTCTTCGGAGTAATTTCGGTAAAAGAATCCTAGGATCATAAATAGCTTTTTCTGAGGGACTTTTTTCGGTCCGAACACCAAACCGTTTTACAATTTTTTATCGACCGAAACATATTTATGGAGAATTTATGCTTGAGAATAATGAACCCTTGCAAATTTTGCAGCGGTTTTTGAAACTATTTTGATTTTTTTTTTTGGTTTTTGTTACAGACTTATCCAGAGCCCAGCGAACCCTTAGCAATACGTTGAAAAACTTCAAGTTTGAATTGATTGGCGAGTCTCGGACGGAAGATGAGAGCGTGATTTCACAGTCGTTTGAGGAGTTCGGTAAACTAATTGACGCAATCGAAGACGAACGAGGGCGAATGGTAAGTCTTCTCAATCAAAATGAGATGATCGATGAGTGAAGTACATTTCTCTGATCGCTGAACGGTCCATTTATAGAACCGATTAAGGGAGAGAACCCACAGAGCCATACTGAAGTATAATCTGAATGAAATTTCCTATCAGAAATGATTGGAATGAAACTACTTCCAACTGCCGATATTGCGAGACCACTGAGATCACATTCTTGAAGATAATGAAATTCCCCTCCCTTTGTTTTAAGAAAATTTCAGTCTTCGCTTCCACAAGCTGTCAGCTTTATCTTCCTTCCCTACGTGTTAAAATCACTGTTATCGTATTTCTTGTGATTTTTGCACGTGCAGACCGACAACACAAAGAAACAACTTAAGACAACAATAATTTGTCATAGTAGGTTAGTAAACTAGTCACCTAATGTTTATCAGCGTGAAAAGTGAAGACCTTGAAAACACTCCTTTTACTCGTCCCGTCCTTTGTATAGAAGCTCGTCAACAGTTGATTAGCCGAGCGACGTAAAAATCCACTGAATCACAGCCATTTCATTGAGCCAAACTTTGATAATATCGCCGATTTCGAACGTCAAATCCGCCAGAGTTACAAACCCAACAACTAACCCATATATTTTAATATTTGTATATATAATTTAACGATTATT
This sequence comes from Pilophorus perplexus, assembly GCA_955831195.1. Lineage (NCBI taxonomy): Eukaryota > Metazoa > Arthropoda > Insecta > Hemiptera > Miridae > Pilophorus > Pilophorus perplexus. Next base: position 56,686,955 of record OY037007.1, on the reverse strand, counting down.
TTTACGTTTTATACTTTAATTTCTGATTAAAAAAAAAACAGCCTACAAGTTTTGAAGAGTTTAAAATGCAACAGGACATCAAAATTAATAAATGTAAAAAAATTATTCAACTACCTACTTTCCCTGAAGCAGCAAATTGGCCAGCAAATTTTACGCTACACATACCTCATTATTGTTTTTTAAGTTGTGCAAATATTGATTCCATGTCAGTTAGGTACAACTAGGTACTGCACCAAACAAATAAAAAAATGTTATAGGTGTACACTTTTTCTGAGTTTTACTTAATCCTTTTTTTATTTTTTCATTTTTTAAATTATCATCATCTACTTTTAACACTTTCTTGTCTTTATTTTTCAATTATAATTGAAAATACTTGATAAGTACCTATTAAAAAAATAAAAATAAGTACCTGGTGATGTAAACTGTTTACGATGTAGGTACTTGTTATTTCTTATTTCTTCTACAATAAATAGGAAATAATAACAAAAAATTATATTGCATAAATACTTGATAAGTACCTATTCAAAAAATAAAAGTAAGTAGGTACCTGATGATAATTATCAACACGTACCTACATCGTAAACAGTTTACGTCTCTAAACCATTTACTCCCCTATATTATCCCCTTATTTTCTTCGTATGCGACTTCCTTCAGGTACTCGACGAGTATTTGGGTAAAGTGGATGATATTGGGATGGGAGCCGTGTCAGTTGAGTACTCAGTGGCGAGCCCGAATTTCTGAATTCTTCTCCACCATGCCTGGCATAAGTGGAAACGTCAGGGTATCAGAGTTGCAGACGGCCAAGCAACAGAAAAGTCGGTTTACTAGCGCTCGATTTACAAGACCTACGTCCCCTTAACGCAACACTCCTGCGCTCGTTTTACAACTGGGTTTTATTGCATTCCGAGGTTTCTCACCCCTCGTTCAATAATTGCGCTCAATTTACAACCGCCCGGTTAGATAGCAGTTTCAGTTCCAGTTCCACTTTGAAGCAATTTGAAGTTCCAATAGAACTTTGAATTTCAATAAGTCGTCACCGTTTCAGGAACGACTCTTGAGTCTGTTCCAAGGAACGGTTCCACTCGTATCTCCGAAATTACGCGTCGCAGCGAATAGATATGCAGCCACATAAACCAAATGACTACAAGTGACGTGACGTTTAGTGACGTTTTTCTGGACAAATTGAGACTAAGGAAAAAAAAAAAAAAAATCCTAACGTGCTGACGAAAACATTGACAAATAATTTATAGTGATTACAAAACAGCTATCTCAGCTTGACTCACAAGAAGTGCTACCTACTTCATTTTATCCCACTCCCGATAGTTAAACTATATTGTCAGAATTTCTTACCGAACCGAACCGGGGTACCGTTTTTTTATAACCGAATTTTTACCTCCCAAAACGGCGTTAGGTTGAATTATTCAGAGAATAATAAACCGAAAGCTCAAATTGTTATCTTATAGCCCTCCACACGTATATATAAAATATAATATATTATAATAATATTATTTTATTTATATTATAAATAAAATAATATTATTATGTTATTTGTCTTAAACACATCATTCAAATAAGACTGGTACAACCCATTTTAATTCGCTCGTTGCGAATGTGTCTAATGATGAATATCTCTGAGTTCTCATAGTCTGAGACTTCTGATAGGGCTTCAGAATTTATTGAAGACCATTTAGGAGCCTCCTTTGGTTCTGGAAGTGCCTCCTTTATTGCACCCATGTTCAAAATTTGGCCTGAATGCTGCGGCAGTGTACCTACCATGGGATATACAGCAATCTATTGATCCCATCCTGGACAAACAGATATTCTTATTAAGACGTGCCTGGATATGTCCATCCCCACCAAATCAACGGTAGCATTCCTTCATGCATCCTGTGGGAGGCCCAAATTGATTTCTAAACTTCGCGGCTCTGAACTTCCAAATCCCATACCTCGCATTCTTCGGGTTTCCATTGCATTGTTTATCAAGTAGGTACTTCATGACCTTCTTAATGACTACTAGCGCAAGTGTTCAAATTATTTACACGTTGTAATTGCCATTGTTACATACACGTCATGTAGATAATTTGTAGACGTGAGAAACCAAGTCGTGTGGCAAATTGTGTGAACAAAATATCGGTTTCCTAGTTACCAGAAAATGGCATTTCAACAGGTCTCAGCCCAACCCAAAATATTAAAAACGACAGTTATCTCTTCTGTTATCAGAATGGAAGAGGAAGGACTGGCAGTGTCGAGTGATAAGTCAACATTGCAGTGCCAAAATGAACTGAAAAGATAGAAGTAACTTCTAGTAATAACTTATGCTAAAAGAAACACAAGACTGTGGTATAGTTTAAAGTTCGGGAAGTATCAATTTTTTCTTTGGCAGATTCAAAACGCTCTGCCACCTGCCCACCCGGTTGGATCCTCTTTTAAAAATCCGCAAAATCACCTTGCCAGGTACCTCGATTTGGTTGATACTTATGTCGATTTTTCAAATGATTACCCGTAACAGTTAAGCTATGTGTGCTGCTACCGCAGTTTTCCTGTTTTCTCAATATTTATATTTTGTAAATCCATTTTCTACGTAGTAATTTCACAGTATAATTCATCCAATTGAAGATGCCTTTCATAGTCTTGGCATTATTGTTGTTACGGGTTTATGCACAGATTAAGATGTAATTTCGGTTTTTCGTTTTGGTCAGTAGCCGCCTGACTCATTAGCTCAACACAGGCTTCCAAGGTCGTCTTCATCTCAGCCACACGCCTTTACTAATCTCTTCTCCGAGCTTTTGTTCCGCTAACCCACTTTCGTTTTGTTTGATAACGCCATCTCTCGTCTGATCGATTATCAACATTGAACACCCGTAAATTTGTAATTAGATGATACTGCGGGAAAAGTTTGTCGATGAAAGGTTTTGATTGCTGATGACAACGAGATCTTTGTGTCATTAACAAGTAAATAATATCACCAATGACGATAGAAGTGCAGATAAACCGACTCAAGGAGTTATCCGCTTTGATTGAAATGGTGTTTTCTTTAAGCAATTGGGTGCAGATTTCAGCATGAATACCACAAACCTCCGGGTAATAAAATGGGTCTATTCGTGAATGACTCTTTCCTAGTTATGAGAATCTCTTTTTCCAACGAAAGCTCGCAATTTTGGAATTTTGACAGTAGTACGTTAATGAAGTCTCAAAGTTTTCACAACTAAGTGAAGGGAATGGGAAAATTTCCTACTCTTAATGTTCCTTTCCCGATTATTATTCTTTGATATAGGTTACTTGTGCATGAACTTAATTCTGTGTCAATGAAAAAAAAATTGGGAAATTTTTTTTCCCCCAAAAATGTTTTGTTTTTACTCGAAAAATATTTCACCTCCTGGGATCCTTCAAAAATCCAATTTGTATCCTCATGAAAGCCCTATAGATCACCACAGTGAAATAGAACCGTTCCGGGAGCCCAAAAAATGGATTCTACGTCCAACAATACTTCGAAAACGACACCTAACTCGATCCCATAGCCAAAAGCCTCCAAAAACCACCTCCCATAGCCCCATAGCGCCCCTCGGGTTTGTGCGTTCTGGCTGAAAATCTTGCGGGCACAACTAGATGGTAAACTGAGTATTTTTAAAAATTTCAGATAAAAAAATTAAAAATTCCTACTGCCCAAAACGGCCCTTACGGCGTACGGCGGACGGACATTTCGGTTTTGGAATCTAGACCTCTTGAAACGGATAATGTCAAATTTTGAGGCCGATCGGAGTCGTCGACCTCCGTCGCGATTACATAGGTGTATTATTCCATGAATAATAATCCAAAATCAGGAGAGGCAAAAATTGTCCAACATACCTTCATTCTTTAATTAACAAATGTGTTTGTTTGAGGAACAAATGTGTTAAGTTAACACTTATGTATAAGTTATCGATAAATGAAGGTTGATACGATCCAAGGAACTTTAAAAAAATACTGGTTGTAGATTAAACGTTTGATAGGCTGGAATTGAATGAACAAAAGCCGACTGATAGAAACCCGAAATATCAAGTTGAAAATCGTTTTCAGGAATCTCAATATTTAGTATCAACGACGAAATATTTCAATATGCAACATTGACATTTTCAATACTTATCCAAATAATTTCGTCCACCAGGACCCCAAGTGAGATTTTTATGCAGGCTTTACCTTCTTTCGTCGTTTCTAATCCCGACGTTTCACTATTATGGCGAGACAACATCTGCAGGGGCATAAAACAAAAATTGCAGTTAACTAACATAATCACATCACATCAACAGGCTGAGATCGCCATCACGTTCAATTCAGGACGATATCCTTGCAACGGGAATTACAAGAACATTAAACTCTGGCTAACTTTACCACTAAAACTCATCAACGCTGCCTAACGGTTAGGCCCTAACCTCAAGTTTAAAGTTTAAACCAATCAAAATGATAAAAACTTACTACGTACGTTAAACTTAAACGTACTTATCCTGACCTTGTAAACAATCGAATCATAAAGAATGTGTATGAAGGTGCTAGAGGATTCTCAATTTAGGTAGGTACGCTAAATGATGAGTCATCATAATCTTCATACGTAGGACCATCTAGGTGCATTATTTCATCTAAGTAACTTTCCGCCGCCAATATTTGTCAGAACTTGGAACGGTTGGTCGCTTTGAATTTAGAATTGTCTGCGTGATGTGGGATATTCTTCTCTGATGTGGTTTCCTCAAAACTCTTCAACAAAATCCAATGTTAGATGCAACATTTCAATTAGACGCATGGACAATTTTAAGTTTTCTTCGCTATCACTTTGGCTACGTTCACAAGCCCAAAGGATGTCTCAGAATTGAAATTGGTCAATAATTATTATTGGTTGCAGAGATTTCTAGAAACTAAAATTTGCCAACTTGGGGGAATTGGTGAGGCCATCTCGACAGAGATTTTCAAAATTTCAGAATTTCACTAAACCTCAGTTCACATGAGCCGGATCATTCATGATCGACGTCTTGCAAGACGTCTGGCAGCCCTACTTGAGTGCGACCCCACAGAGTTGAGCCCTTGTTCCCTCCGCAGATTTAAATTTCCTGTTTTTCCATAAAATCTTCAAAATCTACTTAACTTGTTATAATATACAAGTAATCTTATTAAGTACAAGTAATCTTAATAAATATTAAGAGGTACGTATAGTGAAGGCTGAACTATGATTATGTAGCTCCTACAGTGTAATCATAGTTCTGCCTTCACTTTTAGTGTTACTCGGACGCTTACTGTCGATTGAAAAAACCCTCTTATTAAAAAAATACTCCCAATGAAAATAGAAGAAGTGATTTTTAGAAAAGAATGAAAATAGTTGGCTTTGGTTGATTTTATCTTGCATTTCCTCTAGAAACTTGGTGTTCCATTGAGCTTGTTAAACTCTCAAGGGATGTGATTGTTGGCTGCTCTCCGGGCAATAGTTCACCTTGGGACGTTTTCCTTACGTAACCTAAATGAATTTTAGTTCAATCTTCACGGTCAAAAGTTTGAGTTCTTCCTAGTTGTAGTTTTGCTAAATCGGACACATCTGATGACGCAGGCGGTCTAACTGGGTTATGTTATGGTGCCGACGAGTATTTCCAACGCTTCTACCTACGCTCTGAATTGATCATGGCAACGCTCATGACGGAAAGAATCACAATAAAACCCGACAATATCCAGGATGTCCGTTCATTAAGTCGGCCAGGAGGCACAATGTACGCCCACTCTGTTATCGCCCGGGCTTTCCAATTGCGCTCTGCTCGCTCTATCTGATCGACTGTCACCGCCTTCACCCAAGACCTTCGATATGCTATTTTCATTCCCATCGCACCAACCTCCAGGGGTACTGTCACTTGGAAATGATAAATCTTGATTTTTTCTCAATGATGAGATAGGAAACCCAGTCAGAAAACTTGGAAAAACCAAAAAGTATCAATAGGATAAGTTAAGGAAATAAAAATAGACGGAGTTTCTGATTTAGAATGATAGAATATGAATATTCTATAGAAGAAAGGTTTCCTGAAAGTTGAAAAACGCTCTGACAGTTGCTTACGCGGTTATTAGTTGGCAGGTACCTATTTTTGAAATCTTATCTGGTCCTTACTGTTGTTTTAGATTGTTTTGTGGACAATATTTCTATATTCATTAAAAATCAAGTCACCATTCTATTCATTAAAACGCGATAATGGCGAACCAAGTATTTTTTCCCGGGTGCGTGGTGGGGCGACAGAAGGTTGAACGTGCTTCACAGTTTATTTCCTAGCTTTCGGCCACAGGTGCCATCTTCAGGGTAGGTATGTGTTAAATATATGATGGGTGACATATCCGCGCTCTGCACTCCTCCGACGGCCGTCGCCGGCTGCCTTGTCGTCCTCTGTTCCACATACGTTGTCGTGGGGTGGTCTTTCTGGATTGTTTTATTTTTTTGGGTATGAGTCGTACTATTGCCATAAGTGTCTGCCGGTGGTAGTATTGGAGGTCTAGAGATCGAGGAGACGGTGATTAAATATGAAATTTTGACAAAGTTAGACGAATTTATGAATTTGACGTGAGTTGTGAGGGGTGACGTGACTAGAAGACCCGGCTGAAACATGCCTAGAAGGTATCCCCAACAAACAAGTATTTTTTCAAAATTTCAGGTTTAAAAATAATTTCCTACTTCCCATAACTGCCTTGACGGCGCACAGTGGGGCAGAACCTCCAATTTCGGGAAAAAAATATAATTCCTTGAATTTTCAAAACGTTTGTGATCATTTCTATAGTACTTTTTCGCGTTGAATTGAATACTGCAATAACTTTGACGATTACAGCAACTGGCAAAAAGATACAGCCAATTATTGGATGAAATAGCTACGGCATCACACAATTTTGGCAACAATATTTACTGTAAATTAAAAAAAGTAAATTTAGCTTTATAATAAACTTGAGAAAAAACAATAAATGCAGAAATATTTGATTTAAGTTCAAAATAAATGATATATATATATATTTAACGAATACCTACATAGGTAATTATATAGGTAAGACTGCAAATAAATAGCTCCTACATTCAGTCAATGAGTAATTCTTCTGCCTCGTCACTTAATTTAATTGATAACGTTGATTCACTCACCTTTATCGCCTCGACCTCTAACCCGAATGTATACACCAAAATCCTGTTAACCGGCATCTTTGAAAATTCACTGCTCCTGAATACGGTGGAAAATGGCGACGAAATTTTTACAGCATCTTTATTAGGGTCTGAAGTTTAAGAAAAAAAATAAGCCAGACCTTAGGATGGCCTAGCTCGGTTTGCACGCTTCCCTAAAGTCAAATTCTGCAGATAACAGTGAATTCGGAGGTGTTGTTCATCGGAATTCATTTTAAAATAAAATTTTGTATTTTTATAGAATACTATTGGTACATATTGAGAACATGTAAAATTTTCAAAACTCCACGATTAAACTGAGTGAGAGGGGATTTTTTTATGTTATACCTATAAAATGCTTAAAATCTCATAATCTCATGTTTCATTCCTCATTTAAGTAGTGAAAACTAATTTTAATCGCAAAACGACTATTACACGCTGATTCTACGGTTAAAAACCTTGGAGAAAACCACAAAAATTCTCTGGTATACACACTTTGCAAATTTGACTTTTTTCACTGTGCGGCGGACGGACATTTTACTTCTGAAATCTACACATCTTAAAACGTATGACAATTTGGAGGCCGATCTAAATTGTCCACCCCCGCCGCTAATTCGTAAATGGAGGTATGTATTAAGGTAAAGAGGGGTAAGTGCAAATTGGGGCAAGTGTGTAAGTGGGATGTAGAAATGGTACTTAGAAAAATTTTCTCTGGATGCCATCTAGTGGCTAGGTACTTTTGAAACGATAAGCCAGATATCACCATCCGCCAAATGGTGTCAACGAAAATGGATTCCTTTTTTGCACTTGCACCTGTGAACCCCGAATAAGCATTCCAAAGATCGAGCAAGTGCGTGAGTCGGACTTGGACAGCTATTTCGGTCATAATGCCGACGAGGCTAAGAAAAATCAATCATACATCGAAAAACACGAGATTCAGAGGTATCCAGGGCAAAATAAAAATTGGCGTAACGTCAACGGCTGAGTTTTGAGGTTTTGTTGAAGTTGAACTTAACCATACCTACCAAGCTCTTCCCCCACCAATCAAGAACAAGAATCTTCTTCTTAGTACAAGAATAATAAATCAAAACCGAATTGGCAATGTGGGGATTTTTCATCACGTTTCAAAGGCCGTGCTTTTTTGCAGTTTCAAACATCTTGTTCTTGATGTTTTGTTCAAGTTTCTTAAAATCTTAATACTCTGTGAAGATTTCTTATTCTCCCTACAACCTAAAATCGCAATATTCCCTTCGTCCCTTTTATTTTAATTCTGAAAATAAATGAGTTGAGCCAAGTTGCGGAGTATTCGGAGCGAAGGGAATTTCCCCCCGTCATTTTTCCCTTTTTCTTTTTTAGCTGCCTTAAGATTGAGAGCTGATTGATACGCCGTGCCAATCATAAATGGACTTGGTTTGAATCAAACCTTGATAGCTTACCATCTGGAGTTGAAGTGGCTTCGTTTACCGGTCCCAGAATAGATTTTGTTGTTCAGATTCATGACGTTCGACGTATTCGCATTGCGTTGAGCTTCTCTATGGGAGTGACTTTTCTGAGGAGGGAATTTCGATTCCAGTGATATTTTTCGTGCGATTCCTTTGTTCGGTTGTGTCGAAAAAAAAGCTGTCGAGTGGCGACGTAGTTTTGACTTGCATCTCGGGAATTCAATGCGAATAGGGCTTCACTAAATGTGGGAGAACCCATCATCTCCTTGAACGAGAAAAGTCGGAACAAAAAAAGTGCCAGTCCTGACCTAAACAAGCCATCAATTGAATTGAATAGATGAGCGCAACCTATTACGATATATTTAATGAGCGAGAGAAACTACGAAACAGTAGGTATCTAGCGACCAAACTATGCCACACAACACATCAAAAATATCCACGTGATGCTCATTACGTAAACAACTGCACCCTAACGACCGATGCGTAATAAAACCTTATGCCCATCAGAGGTAGCGAACGGCTCAGGCTGCAAAAATCGTTTTGGAGTCGTTGGAATCAGCCTAAAAAGCTCATTCCATAGACCCTTGAACCAACGAAATCGGACAAAAACTTTCGTCCCCCTTTTGAGGCCTCCTTAGTTACACATCAGAGATAAACAACTTTCGTCGTGAAGGACCTCCCGAAAACCGATGAAGGGGATGAGGGAGGAAAAATCAAGGTAGCCTATAACCACCCCCCGAACTCGCTGATGACAATGCGACCACCCTCATGAAAATCTGTTGAGCCGCTCGGGCGTGATGCTCTGTACACAAAAAAACAAAAAAACAAACAAAAAACAACATACATGTCGAAGAGGTGAGCGCACCTTTCCATTTTTTGGAAAAAAGGTTGCGCTAAAAACATGATCAAAGCTTCCGGAATAAATGAAAAACCTGCCGAACCGAAAATAATTGGTCGGGAATCTAGTATATTGGATTATCTCGTTTGAACCCCTTGAGGCCCTCATGTTGGAGAATGAACTTGTCGTGGGCGAAACCTCATTATTCCCAAACAGGAACCGCCGAGACATTAGCACATTAATTACTCACCGTGAAATGTGTAGGCTGTTTGGTACGTTTTAGTCTCAAACGTTTTAGACGTGATGGACCATTACGCAGCTATAAACCATACGTAATAGATTTTCCAATTTTTAACTCCACGTTTCGGTAAGATAAGATGATTGACTTGTCTCGCCGCAAGCCAATTCCAGGAAATCAGAAAGAAAAGGAAGTTTCTCCTTAAATTACATTAACAGTTCGAGTATAATCTAGTGACAAAGGCTATTAACACAAGGGCGTACGGAAGTCTTCCTTTAGAGAGGGGCTCAAAAATATTGCAGGTAGGCATGCTGTCGGCTAGAGTAGATTAATTAAAATTAAAAACTGCAAATTTTGCACAAGGGTTTATTATTCCTTGATATAGGTTACTTGTGTGAAAATTAATTCTGTGTCCTTGGAAAAAAATTTGGGGGTTTTTTTTTTTCATTTTTGTTTTAATTTTTTTTTAACTCGGAAAATATTTTATTTCCTGGGATCCTTCAAAAATCCCTTTCGTAGCCCCATGAAAGCCTTATAGATCCCCACAGTGAAATCGGATCGTTCCGGGACCTTCAAAAATGGATTCTACGTCCAAAAATAGTTCGAAAACGACACCTAACTCGATCCCATAGCCAAAAGCCTCCAAAAACCACCTCCCGTAGCCGTATAGGCGCCCTCACGGGTTTGGGCGATCGGTCTGAAAACCTTGCGGGCACAACTATTCGGTAAACCAAGTATTCCGTCCAAGGATCCGTCTGTAAGTGACAAGAGAGCGGACATGGCATGCCTCATAATAAATTATAATGACTGAGTGGAATTATTATGTTGGAGAATCCCTAAATGGGACACTGGACAACAGTTGTCATACCCTGGCCATCAGTTACTGTGATAACATCACAGTTGTCCAGGATCACTAAATCAGGATATTATCCTGATTTAGTTGGTCGCAGTGTTTGGGATCTACAACAAAATTTGTTGTAGAGAGATATCTCTCACGAGTTTGCCCCAGATAAGAAACTGAGCATTCCTTTGATTTTGGTTTATTATTCTTGGAATAATAAGTACACCTATGTAATCGCGACGGTGGTCGAAAATTCTGATCGGCCTTAAAATTTGACATTAGGTTTCAGAGCTCGAGATTCCAAAAGCGTTAAAGTTTGCTGAGTCCATGTCCTGCCTTTTATGGGAGACGAGGTTGTGAGGGTTAATGACGGACTCGGTGGGTTGCTGCTGCAACAGCGAAAGCCCACGAGTACACAACTTCAAACCCACCGAGTCCGGCATTAACCCTCACAACCTCGATTCCAAAGGCGAAATGTCCGTCAGCCATACGCCGTAAGCCGTCCGAGCCGTTTCAGGCCGAAGGAATTATTTTGAAAATCTGAAATTTTGACAAAATACTCGGTTTACCATCTAGTTGTGCCCACAAGGTTTTCAGCCAGATCGCCCAAACCCGAGGGGCGCTATGGGGCTAAAATGGGCTACGGGAGGGGTTTTCGACTGTGGGGTTGAGTTAAGAGTCGTTTTCGAAGTATTATTGGTCGTATAATACACTTTTGGGCGTCCCAGAACCATCCGATTTCACTGTGGTGATCTATGGAGCTTTCATGGGGCTACAAACGGGATATTTTAAGGATCCTAGGATGTTTTATAAGGTGTCGTTTTCCTAGTAATTTTGAACGCAAAATCCATTATTACAAGGTCGCACATCTGTCGAATCATTGTAGGTACCTACAAAAACTTTTTTTTAAACTTTTTTCAATAATATGACGCAGAATTAATTTTTGCTCAATTAACCTCAAAGAATAATAAACCCTTGTGTAAAATTTGCAGCGTTTTTTGGAATGTTCAGGAGTCAACTTCAGTCCGGAGAATTTCTCTCCCCTTTCTCATTGAAGGCCAATCCACACATTTCAGTGGCCATCAATGCTCCTTGCCCTTCAATTGCACCAACACCAAAAAAAAAAAAAAAAAAAAAAATCGCCCACACTCCAGCGTTACGTGCCGCACGGAGCACTGATGGCCGAGAATTCATTGAAACACTGAAATGTGGTGGGGATCGAACTTGAGTTGATGGCCTGGCGAACTTACCTAGGTATTAAACTGGCACAACCAAACGGAAGCCAATGGCACTTTCCCTGGGCACGATCTGCTTTTGGACTGGCCCTCGATGAAATTTGAAGAAATTTGCAGGAAGTTGCTGACTGCAGCCCATTAAGTCTCGTTGGCATGATTTGGCTTAGGTCGAGGAGCCAAGTCTTTCCAAAAGCCAAACCGAATCGTGCCAAAAACAAGCTTGGGCGTAATTTCGAACCGAGTTTCTCGAATTCAACTTCGACCTCTTTCGGCGTAGTGAAAATAAAGGAAATGCTGCTGCAGTCATGGCTGCACATTGCCTCATCCTCTGCGTTGGGAGGAGTTCGCCGTCAGATTGAACGCAGAAAATAACACAGGTTTACAAAAAAAAGGTCAATCTCAGGCGCCGCAGAAAAACCCATAAAACTCTATGTTTTTTAGGGTGCTGAATCCGAATCCGACCCCCGTTTTTTCCGGTCACGTCCAAATTTTCGAGATATTGGCGATTTTTAGTTTTTTCGACCTTTTTCCGTTTTGGAAGTAACAGCTAAACGTGCGGATACCACAAAAACTCTCTTCTTACTGGAAATTTATCGCTGATTCCGAAAATATATATGAGTTGGTGTCTAAAACCACGAGAAATGTGTGATTTTGCCAAAAAATGTTGAAAAAACGTGGTTTTTTCAAAACCAAAGTCACGTTTTTTGATACTTTTTACCTTCTAGCGTGAAAACTAAGGCCGTTGATAAAATTTTTTCAACGAGGTCTGGTAGGTAGATTGTTTCTGCGTCGAATGGGACCAACCGTGATTCTTTACGTTTCATAATACGGGAGCTATGATTTTTCAAAGTTTCTACCCATTTTGGCCATGTCGTAGAACATGAACTCCTGGAGTCGGCAATGCAACTTGATCACAACAAAACTTTGTTCCGAGGAATATATTGGACTCGGAGGCATCAATTCAGACCGACTCAAAGTAGTTTTATTCATCAAGAACTCACGGAATTGCACTTGAAGCCCTGAAAAACAAGCGCCCAGAAACTTTGAAAAATCATAGCTTCCTTATTATGGAAGGTAAAGAATCACGGTTGGTCCCATTCGACGCAGAAACAATCTACCTACCAGACCTCGTTGGAAAAATTTTATTAACGGCCTTAGTTTTCACGCTAGAAGGTAAAAAGTATCAAAAAACGTGACTTTGGTTTTGAAAAAACCACGTTTTTTCAACATTTTTTGGCAAAATCACACATTTCTCGTGGTTTTAGACACCAACTCATATATATTTTCGGAATCAGCGATAAATTTCCAGTAAGAAGAGAGTTTTTGTGGTATCCGCACGTTTAGCTGTTACTTCCAAAATGGAAAAAGGTCGAAAAAACGAAAAATCGCCAATATCTCGAAAATTTGGACGTGACCGGAAAAAACGGGGGTCGGATTCGGATTCAGCACCCCAAAAAACATAGAGTTTGATGGTTTTTTCTGCGGCGCCTGAGATTGACCTTTTTTTTGTAAACCTGTGTAATTGTATCGGTGACCTCGCTTCTCACGCTTCTGACCATGCCTGACGTTGCATAATGTGTAGAGCCCCTTTAACCCCAGATACAACCCGGATCCACTTGATGAGAGCTTTTTTTGTCAGAAAACTCGGATTTAGCTTCCCTAAGCATCCCAAAACAACACCCCAAAATTTCATTAACTTTCCGATTATGTCCAGGCAAAAGTACCTCACTGCTGGACTACTCTGGGAAACTTGGTCCGGTTTCTCACGAGTACCACAAAATAGTCAACTATTTGGTTGACCGTAAGCTCACTATTCCGTTCGAAAAATGTAATTGCAAATTTTTCTTGATTTTTCAGATGGAGCGGACTCACGACCAAATTATTTTACCTTTGGAAACGTTCCGGAAAGAACGAATAGGGGAAGTTAAGGTAATTTATCACAATGACTGATTCAATATGGAAACATGAATGAAATTAATCTCCCTGTGAATGAGTGGCAAATTACACTGCACTACAAAATAATGATTGATCTCATGCTTCAAGAGGTCTGATTGTGGTTCTCGGGGTTTTCGAGGGTGCTGAATCCGAATCCGAGGTCCGTTTTGCCCCTGGACGCAGAGGTTCCGCTCTTCAGTGCCCAAATGTTCAAAAAACACTTAATTTCCAACTTCATTATTTTCAATGAGCAGGTGCTATTGTTACAGGGAATCTAACGCTGAACACGCCTATATACAATGTATATTTTAGATCCATCAACATGTCATGTTGATGGATCTAAAATGCTTTCTTCATGTGTTTTTTGCCGAAAAACTACCAAAAATCGTGGGTTTTCTTCAATCATGAAGATTTTTGTTCACTATTCTGACGATTCTGCAAAACCTACAATACTTAGCCGAACCAACAAAATTTGGCCATATAATTGGTAGGTACATTTCTGCGTCGAATGCGAGCAACCGCACCTCGGTAAGTGCAATAGCCGATTTTTGGCGACTGTTTAAAGTTTTAACCCAATTTGGCAAAAACACTAAATCCCCAGTCCCAGACCTAGTTTAGAAATTCCCAGTTTTAAATTTTAAACAGTTGCAAAAATCGGCTATTGCACTTACCGAGGTGCGGTTGGTCGCATTCGACGCAGAAATGTACCAAGTATACGGTGAAATTTTGTTGGCTTGGGTAAGTATTGTAGGTTTTGCAGAATCGTCAGAATAGTGAACAAAAATCTTCAAGATTGGTGAAAACCACGTTTTTTGGTCGTTTTTCGAAAAAAGAAAAAAAAAAAAAACACATGAAGGAATCATTTTAGACCCATAAACATATTGTAAAATGAAAAGATGGTTATGAATGTAGTACGTGAGTGTAATTCGTGGAATGTCTGGCCTAAAACTGAACTAAAGGGGATTTTCTTTCTTGACGACCGGAACATGTGGCCACATCAGGTGATGTCCGTTGCACTATATATGTAGGCGTGTTCTGCGTTAGATTCCCTGTAACAATAGCACCTGCTCGTTGATAATAATGAAGTTGGAAATAGTGAGTTTTTTTAACATTTGGGTACTATACAGCGGAACCCCTGCGTCTAGGGGCAAATCGGACCTCGGATTCGAATTCAGCACCCTCGAAAACCCAAAGGACCACTGTCAGATCTCGTGAAACGTGGGATCGATTTTTTTTTTTTTTTTTTTAGAGCAGTGTTATTCGTAGAGAAAGTAGGTTTATTTCAAATTTATTCAAATCTATCGTTTATTTCAAATTTAATACTTACACATTGCAATTCATCTCGTAAAAGTAATTGAGTGAGCGCCACTACTGCCATTGAGTTTAAATTTATTATGGACGGACTCTCGTCATGTGGTGAATTATCTATAGGCGTCATTTTCAGGAAAAGCCGTTTGTCAAAGTGTTTGTTAAAAAAGAAAGTACTTTCGCCAATGACGCTATCTTCTAATACTTACTCTCTTGTTCATAGGAGGGGAAAAAGAAGTTTGAAAAGCAGACTGCCAAATTTTGTCAAAGTCAAGAACGGTATTTAAATTTATCGACGAAAAAACACGACACCATCCTGCAAGAGGTAGGTTATTATTTTTCTGCATGCGCTGCTGATTGTAAGCATGGAAATATTGAATGGTTTACAATCTGAAACCTCTAATTTCTCGGTATGCGTGCGTATATTTGGGTATGAGTCATTTTAAAATGACAGTAGTTTTGGGCTTGACTTTTAAGCGAGAAAAAAGCAAATTTTTCCGACTATTTTTTTCAAACTCAACCGTTATAAATATTCAAAAATCAATAGGGTTAGTTTACCAAACGCCGCCTTCTCGGGTTTCGAAGAAGTTAACAGCACTCTCTGTGAGTTCGAGGCCAAAAAATAAGTTTATGGATTGCGCATTTATGGGCGCTGGCGTTGGAGGTTTCATTTTTGCCCAGAAAGTTGTGAATCACATTGTCGCACTTTCTTCGGTTCGTCACATATAACTCCTGAGTTATATGTAGGATTATTATTTATGCAATGTAGGATTACATATTATGTAATCGCGACAGAGGTCGAAAATTCTGATCGGCCTTAAAATTTGACATTATACGTTTCAAGAGGTCTAGATTCCAAAAACGAAATGACCGTCCGACGTCCGATCCGTTTTGGGACATTTTCGCGGTTTTTTGGTTGGCCAAAGAAAAACCACCGACTTTCTCCGATTCGGCAAACTCAGACCAACTGAAGAGAATAAAACCATTAAATGGTAGATTTTACAGCTTGCCGGCGTCAGAGTCCGATCCCTATTTTACTGGACTAACCTCCTTCAGATCTGATGAAAGCGCGTCTCCTAGACTCATTCAAATCACCCTAGACCGCGCTCTTTTGGTTTATTATTCTTGGAATAATAAATACACCTATGTAATCGCGACGGAGGTCGACAGTTCCGATCGGCCTCAAACTTTGACATTATATTTCAAGAGGTGTAGATTCCAAAAACTAAATGTCCATCCGGGCCGTTTTGGGCAGTAGGATTTTTTTAAATCTGAAATTTTGGCAAAATACTTGGTTTAACATCTCGTTGTCCGCGCAAGGTTTTAAGCCCGATTGCCCAAACCCGTGGGGCGCTAACGGGCTAAGAAGGTTTTTTTGAATACTTTCGGCTATGGGGTCGAGTTAGGCGTCGTTTTCGAGGTAGAATCCATTTTTGGGGGTCCCTGAACGATCCGATTTCACTGTGCGGATCTTCGCTCGTGTCTGGATCCTTTCCTGACAAATGGAAGCTTTCCTTCATTGCACCTGTACACAAGTCCGGTGATAAGAGTATCATAAATCACTACAGGCCAGTTTGCTCGCTTTCCTCAATCCCCAAACTGTTTGGGATGCTGGTCGTTGATCAGCTTTCGCCTGTCTTTGGCCTGTTTTGGCGGATGGCCGCTCCACCACCACGAATCTCATGGTTTTACAGGAATTCGTGATGGATGGATTTCAAAGAGGCATTCAAACTGACGTGATAGCCATAGATTTTGCGAAGGCTTTTGATAAGCTGTCTCATCGCCACCTGTTGTCATTGTTTGATTCGCTCGGGATTCATGGATCGTTCTTGATCGGTTGGGCTGTTATGGGACTTCAGCTCGTTGTTCG
Organism: Pilophorus perplexus; assembly: GCA_955831195.1. Classification (NCBI taxonomy): domain Eukaryota; kingdom Metazoa; phylum Arthropoda; class Insecta; order Hemiptera; family Miridae; genus Pilophorus; species Pilophorus perplexus. Next base: position 56,670,110 of record OY037007.1, on the reverse strand, counting down.
CGCGAGAGGAGCTCTCTCAACACCATTCCTCGCCACCTCGGGTATTCCTCAGGGTAGCCATCTGGGGCCGTTAATGGTTTTGTTAATGATCAACAGTATCGTGGGGTGTTCCTCTGTACGTGGCATCCACTGCTTGCTCTATGCTAATGATCTGAAGCTCCTCTGCCACGTTGTTTCTTCATTGGATTGTGAGGATCTTCAGACGGCGATTTCCGGCTTGGAGAATTGGTGTGCTTTGAACCACCTTTTCCTGAATCCATCCAAATGCTCGGTGGTGACTTTCCATCGCCTAGAACAGACGATAGCCCACTACTACACCCTCTGTGGCGCACTCTTGCGGAGGTCGAAATTTCCTGCGTGGCCTACAAGATGGGAATCCCTCGCGAGGACTTAGAGTATGATGCTCTCCTGCGGAGGTGTGGCTTGTCGGCTCTCGAGAGAAGACGGAGTTTATCTGACCTCGTACTGCTCTAAAAACTCGTCAATGGTCTATTCTCTTGCGCTGCTTTGCTCTCCAGGATCAATTTTCTGGTCCCTCGGACAACCTCTCGCTCACCGTCCATGTTTAGCGTTCCCTTCTCAGCAAGGGGAAGGGAGCTCTCTCGTGGAATCGTCCGCTCCATCGGCTTCAACGAGGTGTCAACCTTTTTCTCTCCCTAAAACCCCAGTTCGATTTTGGTTTATTATTCTTGGAATAATACACCTATGTTTTCGCGACGGGGGTCGACGACTCCGATCGGGCTCAAAATTTGGCATTATCCGTTTCAAGTGGTCTACATTCTAAATCCGAAATGTCCATCCGCCGTCCAGGCCGTTTTGGGCAGTAGGAATTTTTTTTAGAATCTGAAATTTTGACAAAATTCTTGGTTTACCATCTAGTTGTGCCCGCAAGGTTTTCAGTCCGATCACCCAAACCCGTGGGGCGCTCTGGGGCTATAATGGGGCTGCGGGAGGGGTTTTTTGAAGGCTTTTAGCTATGGGATCGAGTTAGGTGTCGTTTTCGAAGTATTTTTGGACGTGGAATCCATTTTTTGGGGTCTCGGAACGATCCGATTTCAATGGGGCGATCTTTAGGGCTTTCATGGGGCTACAAATTGGATTTTTGAAGGATCCCAGGAGGTGAAATATTTTTCGAGTAAAAAATACATAATTTTTGAAAAAACACTTTTTTGAACAAAAAATCCAAAAAAAAAATTTTTTTTGAGATAAAAATCAAAAAAAAAATTTATTTTTTATTTTTTCATTGACAGAATTAAATTTCTGCACAAGTAACGTATATCAAAGAATAATAAACCCTTGTGTAAAATTTGCAGCGTTTTTTATTTTCTTCCCTTAAGACTCTAACGAGATCCTCCTATGTAAATTTTACTTGAAACAAGTGTATTAGTTCCTATTTGTCAGGAAGCCCCTCCCCTCCCCATCAGTTAGAATGGCGTACTGTTTTCACAATGTAAATTGGGCTTTGTAAAAATAAGAAATAAAGGGCTTTCATGGGGCTACAAATGGGATTTTTCAAGGATCCCAGGTGGTCAAATAAGGTGTCGTTTTCCGAGTATTTTTGGACGCAAAATCAATTTTTTCGAGGTCCCACATCTATCCCTACGTTGTACCGAAAAATTTCGGCGCTGGGCAAGCCCCCTGGAGACCCCCGGATGCTATTTGCTTAGAGCCTATGGCTAAAATTCAAGAAACATAATATTATGTTGTTCCATATTGAACATACTTTAGCCTCGCTTTTTGGTGACGGTGCGTTTCTACAACAGTTGTAGGGGGATAATCTTGATTATAGTTACTACTATAATCAAGATTACCCCTTCAACGACGTGTCAACAAAACAAGCGCCATTGTTTACTATTATAGTAAACATATTATAATAATATAGTTATTATCAACATAACATAAATAAATATAAAATTACGACATAAATACGATGAATAATTACGAAAGAAATGCGTGATAAATCGAGAGCTTTCCAACGAATGGAGAACGATTTTCGTGTGATGAAAATTAAAGAAGTTTTTTCCCCCTAGAAACGGCTTGGTTGTACGTGAAAATCATAAGAAAATTTCGTCACTCGTCTGCGTCACCCCCAAAACGGGACACTTTTTGCCAGTTAGCTCAAGGCTAAAGCATGTTCCATGCTAAAAATTTTAATTTTTTCAAATATCTTTTTCTTTCTTATGCTTGACAGAGAATTAATTTTTTCACAATCAGGTAACTTATGTATATCAAAGAATAATAAACCCTTGTGTAAAATTTGCAGCGTTTTCACTTATGCTTGTAGGTATTCAATGTCAGAGCATTAAATTATGTGTCGATTGAACCTATCAACTTCGAAATATTACCAATTTACAAGATAGTAATCGTCGGCTGAAAACCGACAACTTTTCCATTTTGTCTCATCGACTTTTACTTGTCAGTTGCTTTCAAACTCGATAAGTCATTTATAAATATAATTTTGTGTGCTTACCTGCCTGTATAGGTACTACATGAAGGTTTTCCGCCGACGATTACTACCTTGTAAATTGGTCATATTTTAAAGCTGAGGAGGCCAATCGACACAGAATTTAATGCTCTTTCATCTACGAAATAGAAGCGTTTGTGAATAAGTGCTCGGTTTAGGAGTTATACGTGAAACGCTGAAAACATTGCGAGAATTTCGAGGTAATGACATAGAACACCACTTGAGATGTTTCACACTCAGGATATTAGTTTTCAGACCTAACTGAAGGGATTAAAACGATTTCCATTTTGCCGGGAAGTACGTCGCCCTCCTTCCCCCTTGTTCGGGCTAATTTTACTGGACAAGCTGTCTGAGGACTCTTGAGCCTCTGTTGGCTCAACCGAATAAGGGGAAATATTTAATTGAACAGCAATTATTCCTCCAGTTCCGTATAATATCCATATTATGGATATTCAATCACGCACCGTATTTCGGTGGATGGTCGTCCTACAACGGACCGGCGAACACGGAAGTAAATATTGTGGTAATCTGATGCACTAGAGGAGGTTCTCCTTCTATCGTCGCTTGTGGGAATCGTTTTATATGCACGTGAGAAATGCATGAACCTTTTCAGCTAACTGACCTTACAATTAAAAGCAAAGTGGGTGGTGTGAAAATGCAGTCTACTTGTGAACCTTGAAAATATATAGAAAGTATTATTATACTAATTCCTGTACTATAACTATAGTTAGACACTCTTCTATCTCGGATGGTTGTAAAAATACTCGTAAGTACGAACCGAGCGTTTAACTAAGTAGAACGTTGTTGCAAATTTTACACAGGGGTTTATTGCATTGTATATTCTTTGGTATAAGTACCTAATGAGAAAAAATTAATTTTGCCCATAAAAAATAAAACATGAAAAAAAAAAATCCTCATTCCTGTACTAGGTAGGTACCTATTTGGACAGATGTGAGACTCCAAAAAATGAATTACCGTCCAATTACTTGGAAAACGACACCCTATTTGTTGCCCCATGAAAGCCTCTTATCTCCCCTTGGTTGAATCGGGTGGTTCTAGGACCTCACAAAATAGGTTTTATGTCAGCAATTGTTGAGTATATCTATTTTCACGCCGGGGGTCAACGAAAATATTTAGTTTCCGGTAGGTTTTTGTTTAGACGGGGGTCCCTGTCGGCCCATCTCTGTCGTGGGGAATTCAATTAGGTACAACGTTTAATCAATAAAGCGGAGTTGTTTATTTTAGGAACTGAACCTTGACTAACATGTTATCCGGCAGAGGAGATCCGATAGCCACAGTGATTGGGATTGAAATACCTTTTAAATTGCAATTGTTGCTCGATAGCTGTTTTGTAATCACTATAAATTATTTGTCAATGTTTTCGTCAGCACGTTAGGATTTTTTTTTTTCCTTAGTCTCAATTTGTCCAGAAAAACGTCACTAAACGTCACGTCACTAGTAGTCATTTGGTTTATGTGGCTGCATATCTAATCGCTGCGACGCGTAATTTCGGAGATACGAGTGGAACCGTTCCTTGGAACAGACTCAAGAGTCGTTCCTGAAACGGTGACGACTTATTGAAATTCAAAGTTCTATTGGAACTTCAAATTGCTTCAAAGTGGAACTGGAACTGAAACTGCTATCTAAGCGGGCGGTTGTAAATCGAGCGCAATTATTGAAGGAGGGGTGAGAAACCTCGGAATGCAATAAAACCCAGTTGTAAAACGAGCGCAGGAGTGTTGCGGGGACGTAGGTCTTGTAAATCGAGCGCTAGTAAACCGAATTTTCTGTTGCTTGGCCGTCTGCAACTCTGATACCCTGACGTTTCCACTTATGCCAGGCATGGTGGAGAAGAATTCAGAAATTCGGGCTCGCCACTGAGTACTCAACTGACACGGCTCTCATCCCAATATCATCCACTTTACCCAAATACTCGTCGAGTACCTGAAGGAAGTCGCATACGAAGAAAATACAATGTATTGAACGAGCTAGTTTAGTACGAACTCATGTCATGAGTTCGTACTAAACTAGCTCGTCCAATACTACAGTTGTCATTGTCCGTAGGTTGAGCCACTACTAAGCTCAAACCGCCATACGTGCCACCCATACCATTGCCATGCCATTCATTTAATTTTTGACTTATTGACTTCGACTTATTATGGATTACTCGTCTGAGGTACTCGTTTATTGTTGATTTGCATAGCCATGCGATTCCTCTCGAATAAAATCAATTTAATGTAATTCCCCTCGTCCTTGGCTGTATTGCCAGCTCGCTGGATTTAGTACCGACGGGAGCGTGAGAAACCCCTCTTCTCCCGTCGTGGCTAGCCTCCCTGTTCCGTAGACGGGACATTTAATATTGAATTTTATACCTTGCTGTTCATTTATCTTATCATTACACCCACTGTCGATAAGCAGTGAGAGAAATGGGACTGTGTTCGCTGGCCAGGCCTTCATTGGTGACACTTCGGTTGTGGAAGCTGCAACAGCGGATCTGATCTCGACACCTGGGTCCGTTGACTAGGCCTTCATTGTCGACATTTCGACTGTGGAAGCCGGAAACGCGGATCCAGACTGGATTAATTGGTTAGGCCGTCTTTAACAACAATTCGTTTCAGGCCGCTGCAACAATAATTGTACCTACCTGTATGTCGTGGGCGGTATCAGCAATCTCTCCTGCTGCGTTCATCGTTCCAATGGAAGGGAAAAATCTGGAGGTTCCAACAGAACCATGACACGAGGGCGTTCCATGCACAAAATGGTGACGGGAGAGGGTTCCAGCTCCAGTTCATTATCAGGAAGCACCGTTGCGAACTGATCCTTTAAATTTCCCTGTCAATTCCAAAAATGTAATATTCGTTCTGCATCCGAGCCATTTTGGACAGTAGAAATGATTTATGAATGACTATTTGCCTTCATTTTCAATCCAATAAACTATGTACCTACCAAGTATTTTGGGTGTACCTACTGATGGGTGACTGTAATACAGTCACTGTATGTCTCCTTTACCAATTCCAATTGTTTGCGGTCGGTTATGCTGAACCGAATTCACGAATCATATAATGGCATAACGTGGGGGAGACGACATTGAAAGTTCAAGGTTCAGAGGTTATTTCTAGGTTGTAGGTTGAGTAGTTCTGGTTCAGGTTCATGTTGAGGTTTTCCAAGCTCAAGAGAGAATTTTCCAAAATGAATCCTAGAAAATTGAGGGTCATATTTTCTTGAAATTGAGTTAATCGATGTTGAAAGTGTCAAGACTCCCACATAAGTACTATTTAGAAAATTATCATGTCGAGAATGTCAGTTAAAAAATAGCGACATTCATCTTTCTGGCGTTTTCAGAAACTGACGCTCATCCTTCTTGCGTTGGAGCTCCAATAATATTATATTATAATAAGACTTTGATTGCCATTTAAGCCCATAATGACTCGCACACCGAATTTAATTGAAATCGGACCATCCGTAACAGATCCCCCCCCCCCCCCCCAATCAACCACAGCACCCCCACCCTAATTGGTCAATCAGGACTACAAAAGTCACCCTCACACTATGTTTCACCTTAATCTGTTGACGGGATGTTAATTGAGATTTTTCACTTACCCCCACCCTCATAACCACTTTCCCGTTCGGTCGTAAAAATTTGAAACCCCCAAAAGGCAATAATTGTCTTTGGAATTATTCCAAACACCAAACCTGACTCATATACCAAATTTCAATTGATTCAGTTGAGCGGTGTGACCTGTACGACTGTCTAATGCCGAGAAACAGAAGGAAAAAAAGAAGAAAGTCCCAAAACATGCATTTTGAGCACCCTGGATATTGATTATGAAAGGTGTGTATTACACACTAGGGATGGGTATCGATGAACAAAACATCGATGTTTGGACATCGATGATTTAAAAAAAAGAAACATCGATGTCTCAAAAACATTGGAGAAAAAACATCGATGTTTCGATACATCGATGGTTTTATATGTACGACCGGGGGGGGGGGGGGGGGGGGATGTCATGAAAAAAAAATTCTCCATTGTAGTTTTTGTAGAAAATTCGAAAAAAAAGTCATTAAAACTTGAAACAATGAAAAGAAGTAGGCAGTAAAAAAGTCGGTAAAGAATAATATTATTAAATAATTTTTTTTTTTAGTAAATTTTACTTAAAAAAAAAAAAAAAAAAAATTGACGCCAGTCCTCTGAGAGACGATTTCTCAAGGAGCTTAAAATTAAGCCTGCTTGAGAGAATAGCCTCTCAGAAGGAACTGATGTTGCTACGTTTGGTTCATTCTTGAAAACAACTTCGGAGATGATACTATCATTTCCGAAGTTGTTTTCAAGAATTAACCAAACGTAGCAACATCAATTCCTTCTATTAGAGTTGTCCGCATGACCATCCAAAACCCCAAAGTGTTCTGTTCGATTTTTTTGTTGGGAGCGTTCAGTACAGCGAGAGCTCAGCAGGGATTGAACACAGATAACGACAAGTGACAACGAATCATCATGTTTATTGAAATTTTCGATAATTACCTACCTTGAAATTACCTACCTATTGAAATTTCCGATAATTACCTACCTACTATTCGATCGACACATCGATGTTTCTTGAATCTGTACCTATAGTATTATTTTTAAAGAAAAATAATAAACAACCGAGTAAGCATTTATAAAACACGAATAATTATTGTTCAGGTATAAAAGTACCTACTATTTTTACATAAACGACCAACAAAACAAATTTTTTTTTTCGCGAAAAAACATCGATGTTTGGGGGAAAAACATCGATGTCTAAAAAACCTTGAAGAGTAAACATCGATGTATAAAACATCGATGTTTGAGAAAAACATCGATGTTTTTGAAACATCGATACATCGATACCCATCCCTATTACACACTGTGTAACCCTTCAAATGCGGTATATTTCTGCTCAGGGCACTCGCCGATCACCGAATATCGGGGGGGAAACAAATTGCCGCCTGTGGGTGTATTGCGGTTTGTGATTTGTGTAGATCATGGTACATGTATTGTCTTTTGACTTACCTGTGGGACACCCACAGACCCCCGGATTATCTACGTTTTGATCAAGGATCATAGCAAGGAAACATGGTACATGTTTTTCGGATTGGTATATTTGACATGACATGAGTCCAACCACTTGACATAGCAGCTTTGAATAGTGCTGAATCCGAATTTAAGCCTGGGTAATCATCTACACGGCACAACCCGCGTAATCGCTGAAAATTTCATCAAAATCGAATCAATATTGGCTGAAATCCCCACTCCTTCCCTTCTTTAGGGAAGGAGAGAGGGTTGAAGGAGGGGAAAATGGAAAAAATCCTTGAGGGCGCTAAACCTATCTCAGAACGTTGATCATTTTTGAATACCTATTAGTATATTATATCATATATAATATATGTATATAATATATACACGGCATTAAGCAAAAGGGAACCAGCGGCCATTTTGAGGTTTCGAGAAAAACGAAGTCAAAGTCTAGAAGCTCTTGTAATTCAGCTAATCGTCCGACAAATCTCGTTCTGGTATTTTTAGAAAGATATTGACTTTATCGATCATTTCCAACCTCGAGAGAATCGATATTACCTGTACATTCCCCAAAAATACGCTTTTTTGTGGACTGGTTCTCTTTTGCTTTTTAGGACTAACCCATTTATACATTCATCTAAGGAACCAAGTTGACTGGTTCCTTTTAGGTGAAATAGTTAGACAGCACGATTGGTCACAATGCAGGAACCACTATGACTGGTTCTTTTTTTGGTGTAGTAAAACTCTTACTAACTTTAAATTTCTGAATATATTTTTATTGTCTTATTGACTTTTAGGCACTGTTTTATCACAAATCACAAACGTTTTTCTACTTGAAAAATATTTGACCCCCTGGGATCCATCAAAAATCTCATTTGTAGCCTCATGAAAGCCCTATTGATTGCCACAGTGAAATCGGATCGTTGCGGGACCCAAAAAAATGGATTCTACGTCCAAAAATACTTCGAAAACGACACCTGACTCGATCTCATAGCCCAAAGCCTTCAAAAAACCCTCCCGTAGCCCCATTTTAGCCCCATAGCGCCCCACGGGTTTGGGCGATCGGGCTGAAAACCTTGCGGGCACAACTAGATGGTAAACCGAGTATTTTGTCAAAATTTCAGATTTAAAAAAAATTCCTACCTACTGCCAAAGCGTAAAAAGATTATCAATAAAACTTGGTATAAAAACATTATCGATACATCGATAATGTTTTTATATATTCTATAGAATTTTTAGAAACAAAATAATTTTTTTTAAAGGATCACAAAAGAGTTGTCAAATCACGGTAGGTACCCACTTGTATAAAAACAGCATGAAAAATGCTAATAGGTACCTTTATAAATGCATTGAACCCTAAAAAAAGTAAGCCCAACCCATTCGCAATGTTTTAGTACCTACCTAACAAAAGTTATTTTAAATTTTTCATTCCCTCACTTTCAATTTTCAGTCTTGGTCTGAAAGGACTAGTATTATAGAACGTTCCTACCTAATACAAAATACACTGACGTTACTTGCCTCAGGAAGCAAACCACTTCTTGTCTTTCATTCTTCATCTTCCAAGTCAAAGTCAGGAGGAGCACCAAACCCTTCTAAGTCATCCACAATATTGCGATCTCCGTACAAGGAATGGTAGAAACTTTTGGCATGGGATGGAATGAGGTGTATCAAAGCTTTTAAATCTTTTAATTTTGGAGGGGCTATGGGCTTGCTCTCCTCCCATATGTGCTGAAGATGCTGTTGAAACGAAAAGGGGTTGTCAGTAGACTTCTTTCTGCCTTCTGTTTTTTTTTTTTTTTTCTCAATCCAAATAATTCAGCAATTATTGCTGAATATTCTGATTTTAAATCAGGACGACAGAAGAATGTTAGGGGCTCAGACTTCACTATTTTGATCCCCCTCAACAGTAGCCAGTTAATCTTTTCGTTGTTTTCCCCAACTTTACGGTTAGTTATTGCTTCTTCTAACTTTTGAGTCCCAACAAAGTCAGAATCAAAACGAAAATGAGCAAAAAATGAGCTACCTACGCTACCTACCTGAGCTACCTACTACCTACTACCTACCTACTCTAACTTACTCCTCTACAACTCACTACTGTTTTTTACACAAGAAAACTTCATAACAACATTATTGAACAGCGTTGCCAACAAAACATTTCACTAAAAGGAGCCAATGTCAGTAGTTTAATCTGTGGCCAATGTGTAGTGGTTCTCTTTTGCTTATTGCCTTTCGTTGTTGCAGTGGAGTGGTTCCTTTTATTGAAACAAAATGCCCTACTAGAGATTCACCCTTTTTTTTCAACCCTTTTTTTCAGCTTAATACTATTACTTTCGGCTGACACAATTTTTTTTCATACAACAACAACCTCAAACTACCCAGAAAAGTCCTAACTCGATTTTCATGATTTTGTGGACTGGTTCCCTTTTGCTTAATCTGATTACCTTCTATATAATATTATTATATAGAAGGTAATCTGGTGGCAAGGGGGTAGATGGGCGAAGGGGAGCGAAATACACGTTGCGCCTAAATTTCGCAGGGTTGCGCGCGTCGGGCGGGGTTTTAATATAGCCTATGTTGTGGGCAATCGCACCCGAGATCGTTAGAAAAAAAAAACCGTACAAATCCGTTCAGCCGTTTAGGCGCCTATAAGGCACGACAGACTTTACGGGGGGGGGGGGGGGGGGGACGCTTCAACATTCCATCCTCATTCCAATCCAGATCACGCCCGTAAAAACATGTTAAAAATTTCGGATCTTCTTAACTGTATGTGCTTGGCATCGCGAGATTAGCGTCTAATTGCGTGGAGGACAAGCCACCTAACGGCCGAGTGAAGCCCCTCTTTTCAGATAAGATTAGACAGGCTTCAGGAAGGAAACGATTTGTATTCCTCAATAATTTGGGATGCATTCTGGGATTTGGGGAGTTTTCATCGCCTGAATAGGCGAGCAAAGCGAGCCCCAATGCCCGCGTGATTGCAAGTTTTGAAACAATGAGAATGAGAGAGCGGAAAGAAGTGAGGTATGCTCGACCCGCACAACTTCAACGTAGTGAAGACGAGAAGCCTCAGCGCCTTGACTGTCGTTACAATGAGGACTCAGCATTACACCTAATTAAGTTATATTTTTTACATTATAATATAACATTATTATAATGCTGATAGTGCATATATAGTACATTATAATGTGTTATAACTATACCTTCAAAAGGGGAGTATTGCCTTTAAAAACTTGTAACAACATTGAATCAAAACTGTGCCTTTGACTAATAAAATTTATTAGAATTAAAATTTTAAATTCTCCATTTAATGAAGAAAGTCTCGTTAATGGATAAATTCGGGATCTCCAATAATGGATTTTACGACTAAAATTAATTCAAAAGCGACTCCTCTTTCTACCTCCTGGCCAAAGTCCTTCGAAGTTCCAAAAAAAAAAAAAACTAATTTATTATTCGTTCGGGTTTATTATTCGTTTGCGTTAATTCTGCACAAACTTAATTTAGTCAATAATAATTCATCAGAAAAAACTATCCACGGTGAGACCGGATGAATTTGGGATCCCAAAAACTTGATCAAGTTCAAAAATACTTCGAAAACGACACCCAACTCCACCCCATGGCCAAAAACCTTCCAATAGGCCTATTATACCACTTCCTTTTTAGCCCCACTCGTTTGAGCGATTGGGCTGAAAACCTTGCGCCCTAGATGGGAATCCGAGAGTATTTTCAAAATTTCCGATTTCTAAGGTGGACTTAAAACATAGAATGACAAACGAGACCCGTCAAAATTGTTTACCCCAGTCGCAAAAACATAGGTTGGTTGTTCTGAGAAAATTAAACCACAAATTGTAATTTCTAGAATAAATGCCCATCTTAATAAAAAACAAAAATTAGTTGTATAAACTAATAAGAGGTTCCAGCCTTTTTGTTTGATATTTGAAGCCAACTCTTGAATTATTGCCCAAATACTAAGTATGGTAATCAGTATGGTGTCAAGTCTTAACACCATACTCATTACCATACGTAACAAAATGAACATCATCCAACAACTCCTCTCTTACCAACTTTATACTCTTTTGTTTTCCTTTCGCGTTGCTCTTGTCAAAGATTCGCGTGCCTGCCTTCTCCCCCAAATGTTTCCGGAAATGGTGTGTAATGGGGGAAAGTGGAATTGCACAGGGTAAGATTTGAGGTCTGGCGGGAAAAGTCATTGATTGCTCCGACGGGTTGGGGGTGGGCCATTGATCTAGGGCTGTTTGTTACCCGTGCACCAGTCATGCCTCTGTAGTGCCTCGATAACGCGGAGCTTCCTCCGGCTGCAATGAAACCTTGTGCCTATAATATTACAATTCAGTCAATTCAAGTGGTTTAAGAAGGTGAGAGCTGCGTCGAAGACAAGATGCCGCCATCAGCAATACAACCCCTTTTTGGGGTATCCCAAACAACACTTAAAGCTTTGCGTACCTAACATGTAAGAACAATTTCTTTACACCCTGTCTTGACGTTGATTTTACCATTCCGACGCATGAAGTCTCCCATAAAACCATTTTCTTTATCTCATAATATCCCAAAGCAACAACCCACCCATAAAAGCATCCAAGTGCATTGACGAGTATACCAAAACCCTCTTTCTATCCATCAATCAAACGTTGTTTTCCCTTCAGGAAGGTGTTAGTGCATGGCACCGATCTCTATAACTCCCTCGTAATACGCTGCATTGAAATGCTTCATTAATACACACGTCACCTTGAAACATGCTCTTCCAGTTTACATTAATTCAAACAGACGTATTGCCTTTTAATTTTACGCTCATTTGAAGTGAACACAAGTTACAAGGGATGCTTTTGAATTATCGCTTTCGCCCACTTGTTGGAATCTGAATATTGTTTGGCGAAAGATGGCTTGAGAAATTCCACTAACGCAGATGCTATACAAGAAAGTCAAAGTCATCAGTCAAAGCATAGAACTACGCTTGAAAGCATGTATTTGGCTCATTTTACTGGGGGTCAGACCCGTGGCATATGTAATTACTGTAATGTTTTCGAAAAACGTCTTCCAAGTGTCAACGTTTTCGCGACGGGAGTCATCATTCGCCAAAAATTTGCACTTTAATGTTTCAAGATGTGTAGATTACAAAAATGCTTTGTTCTTCCGACGTTTTACTTGAATTACTACTGGTATATTTTTGTATAATCTGAATTTTTGATAAATACTTGGTTCTCTTCATAGTGACTATGAACCATCCGGAAACTAAGGTCCTGCAAGGTCTTTGCCCTGTCGTCCCTCTCTGTGGGGCTACAGTTAAGAGTTCTGAAGCGATTCTGTCCGGAGATCGAGTGATCGAGTGTCCTTTAAGAAGTAATTTTGGACGTAGAATCCATTTAGGGGGATTTTTGGTTTATTGTTCAAGGAATAGTGCTTCTCTGTGTTCGACGCGGAGCTCAAAATTTCGATCGGCCTCGAATCGCATTAAAATTTAATGCGATGGTTTAAATTAAGATTTAAATTTTGTCCATCCGACTATCAAGTCGTGTGGGTTCGAAAACTGAAATATCCATCTGCCGTTTTGGGCGGTTCACAGAGTAAGTTTTGGCCGTTCGGAATTGAATCAGAACTCGAACGCTACCAGGAATTAAAACGGACAGAACTTTGGTCCTCCGCAAATGAAAAAGTAGTCCCTACCACCATGAATCGTGCATGCCGCATGAGCATGAGCATGCGTGACTTTCCACAATCGAGGAGGCAGTCGGAGTCAGTTCTGGAATCGGTTCCGAACGATTCTGAACGAGTTCTGCGTTCGCAGAGCATCAGAACTTGAGGGTTTAATTCCTGGAAGCGAATGTACCCCCACTCGTGGCCCTTGCCAAAAATGGCATTTAATGCCATACTGCGCATTCGCCGAACGGTTCGGAATTTTCAGAATCACTCAGCAAACTCACCTTATACCTCGGTCTTCATCTATAGTCTGTCTGCAATGACGTTGAGCTCCAGACCCTATCCCAGCGGCGGACGAGAGAACCAAAAAACGGGGAATTTTCCCGATTTGTGCCATTTTTCGGGTGATTTTATCCCTTGAAGCGGCCCACATGGAAGACGTTTCTCCCCCCAATCCGAGGGCCCTTTTTCTGCTGGTTAACCTATCGATTTCACTGATGTTTACTGTTTACTATAGCATGTTTCGAAAATGATTCTTTTCAATGTCTAATACAATGTCTAACACTTTTTTTTTATTGACTTGAAATTAATTGTAGCACAACTTGAACAAAAACATTGATTTCTTTATCAATCTCTAAATTCACCACGTTTTATCTCTTCTTCAGGCAGATGCAACCCTGGAGATGGAACAACGATACTTTTGCCAGGCGAGCCTCCAATACGTCTTCCTTCTCCAGGAAGTCCAGGAGCGAAAGAAATTTGAGTTTGTTGAAATTGTAAGTATGCATTTTGAGTGATGCGCCTCTTGTTAGTGTTATTGGATTTTATTAAAACATTTTCCAGGTTCATTATAGCTGTATTTTATTTCTTCTTTTTTTTTTTTCTTGCTGTATATGACTTTGGTATCTTCGCAGCTTCTCACATTGATGTTGGGATGGCTAACGTTTTATCATCAAGGATATGAGACTGCCGAAGAAAGCAGACCGTATCTGAAAGAGCTCCAATTTAGAATTCAAAGGGTGAGGGTACATATTTTAATGGATTCCAATGCTTTGCAAAGCATGTCAATATTGGCTTTATGTGTATAAAACCATTTCTTTTTCAAGTTTTCATGGATAAAACTGCATGACCTTATTTTTCAGACGAGAGAAAATTTTACTGCGACAAAGGACAAAACGGAACAGTTAATGAAGAAAACATTGGAAATGAGAGTAGGCGTAAGTTGGACTTTCAAAACATAGATAACGCTGACAATTTAAATTTTACTATTTTCTTGTAGTGCTCATACCCAAACCATTTTCAGAAAGCATTTGAGCAGGGGTCAGCTAACCGAGATACGAAAGAAGGGTACCTGTTTCTTATGGAAAAAAGTATGTCGCCCTGAATTTTCAGTGTGGTTCCAATCTTTGAAGGTGAATTTCAACCGTAATTTTCCTTACAGAAGCGTTTGGTGTGACGTGGACGAAGAATTACTGCACATACCGGAAAGAAAACAAACAATTCACTCTCACTCCGTACAACCAAATGACAGCTAAATTCGTAAGGATTTTCGCTCGTCATGTCCTCATCTTAATCAGTGCTCAAGTATAGTATTTTAATTAAAAGATTGATTTTTCTCACAGAATACTCCAGAAGTTATGTACTTAGACTCGTGTGTTCGAAGAATGTCTGACACCATCGAGAAGAGGTTTTGTTTTGATCTCACATGCAAGGACAAGTAAGTGGAAAGTAGATGGATAAGTGGTTTATTTAGGATTTGTACAGAAGTATGCCGTCACGTAACTAAACAAAATAATCAACACGGCAATGAATGGTGTAAGGTTTGGACTTCCTCTGGTTAATACCTTGGGTAACGAAATTTATTCGAAAAAACGAACACGTACTTATGTGGGAAAATCAACTAGCGGATTACCAACCACACCAACCTTCTGGAACGAGCTGAAAACCCTCTGTTAAGGCTATGATGAAGCGCAACATGAAGGAGAAGAACAAGGACATAGTAGTATCGAAGACATGCCAGAGTGAAATCAGCAATTCTTTGCATGGCTATCGATGGAAAAAGATCGATGTACATTTTTGAACACTCGTTCGATATTGCGATATATCGACGTACAAAATATCGAAAAATCAATGCCATGTGGACCCCCGGCAAATAGTGCAAACAAACCTTATAGGTTTGTGCTTGTTGCGTGAGTGTGAGGCGATATGAGGAGCTTGCGCTTGCGCAGTGCTGTTTCGTTGGCCACGCCCACAAACTCACAGTTCCATGAGTGACATGTGAGTTAGTGTGAAGATCGAATTTGCTGTTCCAGGAGCGTGAGTGTGAGGCGATGTAAGGTGCTAACACTTTCTCACATTTTGGACTGTGAGCATATGAGTGTGAGTTACCCCCTCTACATCTCGCTTGATAACCTTGTGTAACCTGGCAAGATCTCTTATAACCTGACTTCAGATATTTGCTTACTTGAGTGCAGGTTGTTGTGTTTACCTACCTTGGTGCTGTGGCCGACACAGTTTCGCGTCACTCCAAGGAAACCTCACTCGTTAACGCGAAAGTATGCCTACATCCTTCCAGCAGCGCGAGCGCGTTGGCATCCTCAAGCCCACACTTACATCCCCTCATGCTCGCACTCACACTCCCAGAAATGTTGGCTCCTTAAAATATTTTAAAAATTAGGATTTTTTAACTTGAAACTGATTCTTTACCATGACAGAGAACCCCACGAAAATTATCTTTAAAATTGCATTTTCTGCCTGGTCATAGGAATTTGTCTTTTTAACGATGTTGAACCATCGACTAGAGTTTTTGTGTTCGGATTTACTCAAAATGGTCAAAAGAATTGTTTTTACTACTTTTTGCAGACCCGGAGTGGTGTACACTTTACAGGCGCTATCAGAGGAAGACAGGAAACAATGGATGGACGCAATGGATGGCAAAGAACCAGTGAGTTTTGATGAAAAAATGAGGGTTCATAGTTTGAACTACCTAAGAATGTTAGGCGCATGCGTGCCCATTTGTGCGCACTTGCGCCTTATGTGACTCATCCCAGTTCGTAGGAAAAAAACCTTAATTTTATCGCTCATTGTTGAAACATGAAATGCCAATCAGATCCACTTCCAGAAATGTTGGCAATCCATCACACAGTCAATAACTTTGGCCTTTACCATTATGATAAGGACAAAAATTGAGCAAATTAAATTTTGACCTTTTTGCCGTTACTGCTGTTTGTATTTTTTAGGAAATTCACAGCCTTGCTGACATCGATGTTGAGAATTTGTGAATAACATTGTTTTTTGTCCATAGACATACAGCACTCCAGTTGCAATGAAATCGCTCAAACCAGAAGAATGTACATCTCTGGATGACGTTGGTTTCTTCTTTGTCACGAAATGCATTGACATAATAGAATCTCGGGGTAAGTGGATTGAAAATCGAGGAAATTAATACAACGATGATGCACAAGTAACAGGATGACAATGACAGCGTTAATCGTGTCTTTTCAGGTCTTGACGAACAAGGACTCTACCGTGTGGTTGGAGTGGCGTCCAAAACTACGAAACTGTTGGCTATAGGGATGGACAAAAAGCGTTTCGAAAAAGATGACATGGCGGAATGGGAGACCAAGGTGATCACATCCAGCCTGAAAGCCTATTTCAGGTACCTCGTTGAGCCATTGATGACCTTCCAGCTGCACAACGACTTCATCTCAGCAGCAAGTAGGTGACCTTCTCATCTTACTAGAAAGCTTTTAAATAATAGCGTTTAAATACCTTGTTGCTTCTTGATTTATCGTGTTGCAGAACTTGATAATCCAGAAGAGAGAGTGCGACGAATCACTGAACTAGTGCACTGTCTTCCTCCTCTTCACTACAACATGTTGAAAATACTTGTTGAACATTTGAGCAGGTAAAAGCCTTATTACACGTTTTATTCTTATCTTCATTCTACATAACTTCCCTCTTTACAATAATTGTATATTAATTAATAATGTTGTTCGTTTATTTATTCTTTTTTTTTAGGGTAGCGAGCAATTCAGATAAAAACCTGATGCCAGTGTCCAATCTGGGAGTCTGTTTCGGTCCAACTTTATTACGCCCAGAAGTGGAAACAGTTGCTGCAATAATCGACATCAAGTTTTATAACATTGTTGTTGAAATACTAATTGAGAAATGCCGCCAGGTGAGTGAACGGTTGATGATTGGGCCTTATTTCCAATATTTTCGTATGGTGTAGGTATTTGGCAAAAGGTTGGTTGGTTCCACGGTCGAGCTGACCACGTTAAATGTCGATAGTGGCAATGTTCGTAATTTTCCAAATCAAGGTAGGTACCCTAAGTTGAAATGTTCAAGACTGAATGTACGAAGAAAAAAATTGTGCATAATTTACTGAAGGGTTTATTATTACCTAGTTTATAGAAATTGCGCAGAAATTAATTTTTTGTCATGTAATAATGTAATAATGTAAATGTAATTTAATAATTAAAAATTATTATCAATTTTTTTAAAAATATTATCTTGTAAAACATTTGTCGGATGTGGGACCCCGAAAAACGGTTTATGTGTCAAAAATTATTCGGAAAACCACCTAATTCGACTTCCTAGCATCCTTCAAAAGCCCCACAGAACCCCTCAAATATGGATTCTAAGTTCTAAAAATGTTAATACTTCGACATTGGCACCCCTTTCTAAAACCTTCTAAACCTCTCCTGTTTGTAGCCCCAAAGAGCCCCATGCGTTTGGCCTGAAAACCTGGCAGGCACAAATCATGGGGGACTGAGTGTATTGACAAGGTACCTAATGAAGGTTAATGTTCAATGTCGAAGTAAAAGGCTACTCAGATTAATGAAACTGCTGAGTTGTAAGCGTACTTTTTAAGCCTTTATTAACCGATGTCATTTATTTCAGATTTTCGTCACACAGTTCAAAGCAGAAACTGACGTTGTTCCGGACCTTAACTCATCGCCGTCTAGATCTGTTCATGTTGCGCCGATATCAAACCCAAGAAAGATAACGGGACCGCAGGTACTGCACCACATTTTAACCCCGATTTAAACTAGCTCTAATATGACTGCAATCATAAAACCCCACGTTCAATTTTGGTCCAGCTCTCAGACAAACCGAACTTCGACGGAGCTACAGCCCTGAGTACATCTCTGCACAATGTTGCCATCCCCAATGCACACCCAAAGGCCGCGCTCGCCCCGTTCCCGAGAAGTGGGAGGGTGGCGAATGCCGTAGCCGCATTTTCCGAAGGCAACCTTCTTACAATATCATCGACTAGTCAACACCATCCTGCTTATTCCAGCCCACCTAATTCAAAACTGCTTCATAAGTCGATTCTTGGTGAGTTAACTCCAATGGTAGTTGCATCCTCTAAAAAACGTTAACCCTCTCCATTCAGTCCCCGTAGATGGCAGAAAGCTTAAATAAAATTTCGTTTTATGAAAAATATGAAAAAATCACACCTGGTCACAGGTGTCTGGAAGGCATTTAAGGTTTTCATACGATGACGATCCACAATCATCACGGCAAATTGTCAATCTAGTCCTCAGAAAACAAGAAATTCTTACCTCCAAATCATAGCGGTTCCTAAAAATTGTATTTTCATATATTCGTAAATTGCGTGTATTCCCGTTCTTATAATCAAGCTGTAAGTATGTAATGTATGTAATGTAATGTAAAGTATGTAATAATTACACTAATTACACACTTATAGCTTGATTATAAGAACGGGAATACACGCAATTTACGAATATATGAAAATACAATTTTTAGGAACCGCTATGATTTGGAGGTAAGAATTTCCTGTTTTCTGAGGACTAGATTGACAATTTGCCGTGATGATTGTGGATCGTCATCGTATGAAAACCTTAAATGCCTTCCAGACACCTGTTTGGTATGGCGATTGAAATTTGAAGCTATGGTAATTTACCATTTCCTCTTCTCTTGGCAAGAAAATAAAGAAAAATAAAGTAACTACTTTGAGGTTTTGTGTTAGTGGATTGGTAGTAGGTAGGCATTTCTGAAAAATCTGTCAAAATTGTTTCGACAAAACACTTGGTTTTCATTCACCTTAGCGCATTTTTTAATTTGTTACCTAACTTTCATACGTTAAAGTATGATTTAATTGTTCAAGGGGAAGTAAGTATTTACAAATAATAAATTTCCCAAATTATGTTTCCCTGTTGCGACAAGGCAGCTTGCTTCCTTTTTCCAACATTTCCGCGAAATATTTAATATGAAAAATATTGAACAAATTTTCTGTCAAAAATTAGTGCCAAGAATATTAATTTTAACAACATTACGTTCAGAAGAACAGTGGAACTTTCAGGTTGGATAAGTGACGCGACAGAAAGGAAAGTCAAGGAATTGTCGATAATTCAAGAGCAAGAGTGGGATTTGTTCGTACAGGTCTCTGGCGTCATGAGGGATGGGTATCGCTATTTAAGAAAATTTCTTAATTCGAATTTAATTCGAATTTACATCAGACGAAAAAGTGAACAACCGAAAAATTAGACCCCGGAAGTTGCTTTTTGTGTGCGGGTGTGTGTGTGAAAGCTGCCCTCTTCATGAAACATTCTCGATAGTATGAAACCCACCTATCAATACTCCCATGGGCGTATACAGGGTAGGGCAGGGGGGGCCGCGGCCCCCCCCCCCCCCCTAGAATTTTTGGGAACACAAAAATAAATTGTGCTGAACTCAAAAGAAAGAATGCGTAGGTAGGGGCAAGGAAAGGAAATTATTGGAATTTGTAAACACTAGCACTCTGACATGGGGGCCTCACTTCGCTTGCCCATTTGAATGATAGGGATTTAGTATTAAAATTTAGATCTGTAGATAGGATACAGAACAAACGCCGACTCAATTGGACTGTAAACAAAGAAAATAGGAGGAGTTGTACGGATTTGCGAGGGTCAGAAATTTCGCTCAATGCGCTTATCGGACGTAAAAATGGCCGGGGATTCCAAATGCATAAAAAAATTAGGGGTTCCTATTTAAAATAAGAAAGTTGGGCGCAAATGAGGCCCGCATTTTGGGAGGATCTCAACCCCCCTATGAGTAGCTAAAAGGGATCCCGAGACGATAGAAAAACGCTGCAAATTTTACAAAAGGGTTTATTATTCTTTGATATAGGTTACATGTCCGAATATTATTTCTGGAACAACAAACTTTTTTTTTAAATTTTTTTCTTTCTTTAAAGCAATTTTTACTCGGAAAATATTCGACAGGTCGAATTCTGGGAGTCTGAATTCGACAGGAGGTCTCTTGGCATTTTTAGGCTGGTAGGTCCGTTGCGATGACTCCTGTCCCAAAGAATTACGAATGAAAGTTGAACAAGACCCATGGGGGTCTTTTAATGCATTAAAACCCGCCACCTCCACGTTGGTCCATCCCGGGCGTACCAGAATGGTGTGGCTAACGCCGGAGAGGGCAGGAGGGTCTGCTGTACTCCTCCCCGCTGTACTCCTCCCGCTGTACTCACCTAGGGCAGTGCTGAAGATCAAGAACAAGAAGACATCAAAATTTGATTTCTTATGTTTCTTCAAAATTTAATTTTGAAGAAACATAAGTGCACTTCCCCTAGGGGAAGAAAGCGAGCAAGAAGTTAGGTACGCGAAAGATTGTTATGGGCCAGAAATGGCCTTAGATACAATCTAAGAAGCTCGGTACAGCGGGCGTACGGCGGACGGACATTTCGGTTTTGGAATCTAGACCTGTTGAAACGGATAATGTCAAATTTTGAGGCCGATTGGAGTCGTCAACCTCCGTCGCGATTAAATAGGTGTTGACAAAATACTCATTTCACCATCTAGTTGTGCCCGCAAGATTTTCAGCCCGATCGCCCAAACCCGTGGGGCTCAAAACAAGGGCTATGGGAGGGTTTTTTAAAGGGTTTCGGCGATGGGATCGAGTTATAACTCGACCTATAGGTTTTCGAAGTACTTTTGGACGTAGAATCCGTTTTCGGGGCTCCTAGAACGATTCAATTTCACCGGGGGCTCTAATGGTACCTACCTACTACAAATGGGATTTGTAAAGGATCCCAGGAGGTCAAATATTTTCCGAATAATTTTGGATGCTTAATCCATTTTTCGAGGTTTCATGACTGTTCGTTCAAATAATGTGCAGATTTTTTTTCTCAAAAATATTTTTTTATTGGCAAAGAATTAATTTTTGCACAAGTAACTTATGTCAAAGAACAATAAACCCTTGTGTAAAATTTGCAGCGTTTATATATGTATATATATATGTAAAATAGCGCTTAGTGGGGTGCCCCCCCCCCCCCCTTGGCTAAATCCTGCCTACGCCCATGAATACTCCTATCACAACACCTATCAATAAACTCGTTGACAAAACGTAAGGAAGTAACGAGTAGGAAGCTTACATAGATTGCGTACCTATAAGAGTCGGTTTCGCCGAAATTTAAAACTAACCTTAACGCCAAAGCCGGTGTAAGTGAAGGCTGAGACAACTGAAACCGCCGTTTTAATGGTAAAAACCCTGAATATGTAAATTTACCATTCTCTAGCTTCAATTTACCTATCAAATGAGTGTCTTGCATAAATAGTAGTTTCATTTTACTTTTACAGGGTAAGTACCGCACAATAATCTCACCCGGAGCCAAGTGTTAATTTTTTGGATTTTTGTGTTTTGACAATTTTTGGCTTATTATTCTTGGAATAATACACCACACCTATGTAATCGCGAAGGGGGTCGACAATTCTGATCGGCCTCAAAATTTGTCATTATTCGTTTCAAGAGGTCTAGATTCCGAAAACGAAATGTCCGTCCGCCGTACGCCGCGCGCCGCACAGTGGTCTGAGGGTGGCAAAAAAAAAAAAACCCTTTTCAACTTCATTATTGGTACAATTTGAATTTACTACTGATGTTTGAGGAAGTTAACTAGTGCATTCCATGGGTTTATTGGTAAAAATAGCGATTTCGCAGCGTTACACAAGCTTGGAAAGACGGAAAAAGGCGGGAGAGGTTTTTGGATATGGGGTCGAGTTAGGTGTCGTTTTGGAAGTATTTTTGGACGTGGAATTCATTTAGGGGGGTCCCAATTACGTATACCCATTACTTTTATTTATCCTTTTCACTCACACATTTTCAGGGTTTTTTGGGGGGGAATTTTATCGTTTTTAGAGTTGTTTTTTTTTTTTTTTCAAACGATGCAGGGGGTTTTGGCATCCCTGGTCGACGGACCTACAGTCGTAGTGATAAGCCTTGTATTAGGGATTGGACCTCGACCACCACTGGTGGTCCACAAGAAGGCAAATAGTCATCGGTACCATAATAATAACAATGGTCGTAACATAATAATAGGTATTATGTTACGACCATTGTTCACTGATATCATCAGTGAACATTGTGTCGTTCGGGCGTAAGTTCAAGGTGAGACTGCGTTGATTTCCTCGGTAAACATCGTGGTCTCTCCCTTGGTTGGTAGCCTATTTATTATTAGCTATGTTACAGGGGAAAAAATCGCTCGATTAAAAAAAGGGGCATTGAAAAAGTCTTATGGAATGAGTGAAAATCGATTCAAAAAATCGTTTTCTGACAAATCTGGTGGTGATACCCACCTCTAGGCATCACTGTCCGTCCCTACTTTTGAGCAGGGCAAAACTAACTTATTAATTAGCTTAACAACTTACCGGGTGCCCCACGTAAATGATGACACTAGAGAAACGTAGGTGATGCCAACTAAATTTTTGTCTTACCTTTTTCATTCACAGTGAACTCAGAGCTTGTAAATAGCACTAGCAGCTCGAACGAGAGTGTTTCCAGCATGTCATCCAGAGATGTGTCTTCCCACACTTACGGTACTCCTAGAAAAAGAAGTGCTAGTCACAGCAATGAAGTAACTTCGAACTACGTCCGGATGTACAGAAATGGGTGAGCGAATGATCAATGCAGAGTGAGACCTCTTAACACGGCCTGGATCCGAGTAAATGTGACCATTGCGGTTTCTTGTTACAGGAAAGTGAGAACGCTTTATGCATGTCTAGGGGAGCATGATGGGGAGCTGTCGTTCGAGCCCAACCAGATCATCACAAACGGTTGGTAGTCAACGACTTGGAATAAATATTTGGCCATTACTGCAATAAGCCTAATTTATTTTTATTAATCTTTTCCAGTGAAATGCACTCTGGAACCTGGTTGGTTAGAAGGCACTCTCAATGGAAAAACTGGTCTAGTCCCTGAAAATTACGTTGAACCACTCCCATAATACTTTCTGATGCGGATAGAGAGTGCCATTTTTTTCTCGAATTACCATTCCTGTTTATGAAACATATCTCGCCCGACTGATAGCATTTGAAATGCCTGTTAAACGCTTAACTTTGAAATAGAGATTATGAATCCCCAATCAACGCACCCCAATCATTGATTAAGTCACATTAGGGTTTAGGTAGTTTGGTGTTCCGTAGCAAACCATGTGGGTAGTTAGAAGTCGACCAAGTGTTTCGCTGGAGAAGTGGCCAATCACATCTCTAAGGTGCAACACCTGGGAACAAAAGGTTTGGGGTACTTACTTGGAATATGCATTTGTTTACGATAAGTCTTAGGCAATGGATGTATTTATTAATCGGAATAGTTACGGTTGCTCAAGGCTTGGATTACCTACACGGTGGTGAATCTTGGGGACGTGGTACACTTGCGAGGTGTTCCAAGTTTTTATACGGACAAACGTTGCATCGTTATTTTAATTAGTCACTTTTAACTGTTATCTTTTTAGACATTTCAGCATTGATTTGTACCGTAGGTCCATTTGAGGTGAATAGGATCACTTGTACCATTTGAAAGGCTAATGACAAATATTTATATCTCCCCCTCCTCATCCTATTTACCTCATCTGCTCTGCAATGATACTAACGAGCAAATCCGTGATTTGTTTGGCAACAAACTACAATTCGGAGTCTATCTCCTTTTAGAACTTAGACTCTACTTTAACCCAAAAAAATGAAATTTTCTTCTGATTTCACACTTCCTTAATGTCTTGTGCAAGCAAGCACGGGGTTGATCAGTTTTTCTGAATTCATAAAATTCTCTTGAAAAAACTCTTATACCGCTTTTTCATCTATCATCAGTCTATCGAACTTGTATACCTATTTCTTTCAATTATGTACATTCATATTGTGTGACTCATTAGAGAGTTCTTAAACTTCATCAATCTTATGGCGATCACCGTAACGCGATCTAGGGCGAATCAAGTAAATGCTAACTCCTGATGCCGCGAGTTTACAGCCATCTCAAAAGTCGCTAAATTGGAAGTGACGCCAAATCAATTCCAAGTACTACCGTTCTATTTCATTTGAAAACATCATGTCTGGGGGACAATGAATTAGGGCAAGTGAGCGGTCGTTGAAATCGCGATGCGTTAGGGCAAAAGTGAGCAATGGTTTTGGGAAAAACCTGTGTTCCCGCACTAAGATGTTTTTTATGTTGTTACATGTGTAAAAACGTAGCAACACAACTGAAGTGTTCCTACTCTATGGACAAATTTAACATAGACTCCCATTGCTTAATTTCCTAAAACTCTTTAAATTGGTGTCCCTTCTCGATAAAAACATTAGGTTTGTTCCAGGTCTGACGGCGTCGGTCGACAAAAGTTGACAGCTGTCCCAATGCCTTCTGAATCGCTCTTGAGTTCCGTCCAACAGCGCCCCGGCTGACGTGGAACGGCAAACCGTCTACAAACGGTTGTAGCATTGAACGGTGAAGTCACGGGTGATTCACGTGACTGTAAATTTCATATGGTGTCGTTTCAGAAGAATTTTTGGTCGTTGAATCCATTTTTGGGGGTCCTAGAACGATCTGGTTTTAGAATCTATGGGTTTTACAAATTTTGTAACCCAAGAAAGCCCCATAGATCATCATCTGGAGGAGATGAGCGGACAACTTGAGACGCTGAGCACCAAAGGCTATGAAAGAGGTTTCAACTGGATAGGGCTATCAAGTTTGACAGCTCCCAACCACACTCATTCGACCTGTCGGTTCCCGTCCAACAGCAGTTGAACTGCTGTCAACCTACAGATCGACCTGGAACAGCCGGCGACGGCGGGCTGTTTGCCGGCCGAGCGATCTGGAGCAGTTATCTCAACTGCGCATGTCTCCGTCGATTTCTGTTAACAGTCTTAACCTGGAACAAACCTATTTAGGTACATTACTTGAGCTGATACCTAATCTATGCCAAATTTCCCAAAAATCCTTGAATTTGTGTTCTTACTGAATGAAAAATTTACTTTGTTTGAACGTACCCCTACTGTATGCTAAATTTTCCAAAATCTTATTGTATGAAAAAAGTTGTTCTTTTCATCTCTACCTAATGGTTAATCACAGAAGCATTCTAATTTCACAGTGTGCGCTTGTATCTCTAGTCTTTGAACCTGTATCACAATTCCCTGCAAATATATGTCCCTACTCTATGGAAATGTTGATCGAATTTGAACTTGTTTGGCTAGCTAAATTTCACGTAAATCTTCAACGTGGTGTATCGATTGGTGTCGGTAATCGAATGGTGTACCGAACTTATCAATGTTCACCAAGTACGTAACGAACGAACTCACACGGTTCGTGGTTCATAAACGAATTTGCCTACACTCATTCCTTCTTTTCAAAAGGGTTAGCCCAAACCCACTGCGTGTTTTGCCCAGAATCATTGCATTTTTTGACGGTTTGCCCAAAATCAAAGTTTTCTCATACAGTGTCCGGGAAAGTACTTTTATTAAGTGGCGCCATGTCCTTGTTATTTAGTTGGTACCGCTCGTCTCTGTAAGTTTTCTTATCTCAAATTTGATATCGTTACTTTTTGTTTCGAGTGTTATGAAAGGGTCCTGGGAGAGCAGCTGCCATGATTGCCTCGTAGACTAGTTTCGGTGGATTGCGAATGAGCCGGCCCTTCCAATTTCTTGTCAGTGTTTAAGGTACGAAAGCGCCGCTGGAAAAGTTATGGATGTGCTGGCGCTCCGAACAGACCGAAAGGCCCAGCCGGTATGTCCCCTGTGGTAATGGTCTACCGTTCAGCTTGTCAGATTGGCGTCAGCTTGCAGAAAGATTAGGAACCGCTGAGCCTCACTGGTGTCAGCTTCGCGAATCCGGCCGCCCACTCTGACACTACCACTGGGATCCCAGGGCTAAATCCAGCTCAAATGGTTTAAATGGTCCTGTTCGCATGGAGCAACAGCAGCAACCAAGATCCTCACGTTGTGGATCCTCCTCTTGACCCAGGCTATGATCCTCAGAATCATCAAGAAATTTGAGTGGTTTTTCCATCCAAGGGATCCACGAGAGTGGCATAGATCTTGCACGATGCTATTCATTGTGAAGGTGGCTGGAGTGAGGAATCCTAATGGGTCGTAGTCCACTGAGTTCAGAATAAGCTTGGAACTACTTACCCATTTGCTGAGCTGAAAACCTCCACCACAGAGCGTCTTACTTGCAGAAAGGTTGTTCTCATACTCGGCGCTTTCGAAATGATTTTTCTCTAACAAAAAAATGGCGCCATCGTTCCTAAAACGTTGGAGCTTTCGTACCGCACTGGAAAATTAGGCGCAAACCTTCACCCCGCTCGTTGAAGCAAGTAGAAAACTCACAGCAACCCAAAAATTACCTGAGGTGAAGGAAAAGAGGAGGAGAAAATTGGGCGAAAAAATTGTATTTCTCCAACATATGTGGTTCACAAGACTTTACATCATCGTCGGATTAAGAAACTATAAAAATAGTACTATTAAATAGTAATAAATTTAGGAATAAATGTCATTCCTGTAGGTTGCGTGTAGTGTACCTCTCCAGTTGATCAGCCAGACATTGCTACCGTTTCCTCGTATGGGAATTCTGGGTGTGAGTGGTTTGGGAAGAGCTGTTAATTTTTGGTGACAAACAAGTGCAGTGAGGGGGCCATGAAGTTCGGCAGGCACTCAGCAAACCAAGTTCCTTGTACTTTGATCCTGTATTTCTTTAAGAAAAAAGAAAAACTATTCATTATTGAAAAGCGAGAAGAAGGGGTCTGAGGCCAGTTGGGGAGGATGGGAGTTGGCTGGCTTTGGCCAGCAGGGGAGGGCCCCTTTTTTCGAACTAACGGCCTTGATTGAACGGCCGGGTTTCGTGCAGTTTGTGACTTCATATCTTCCTTTAAAACCTCCGAACTCCTTGAAGGTCCTGAAGGATAAATCGGGACTTTTTTGCTTTATTAGTTAGTCTCTTCATGATGCTATCTTTCTGCAGAAAGAAAGGGGAAAATTCGTTTGAAGCCCTTTGTTGTGTGTGAAATGAATTCGGATGTTACCATTATGAAAGATAAGTTTGTTCTCCATCTCCATCTGGCCTATAAGGTTCTTTGTAAGTTCTGACGCGCACATCTTGACTTGCTAGCTCTTTGGAACTCGATTATTTCCAGTAAGTAACTTTCGCCGTACTTGTGGTCGCCGTAACATTAGAAGCACCGATAGGAACTCTCTGATACCAATCTACCTTTAACTTGGTGCATCCCACTGTTACGAGTATTATTGTCATGCTGGATAGTCCAAGGCGATTATGGTTTTAGTTTTAGATAGTTGTACATTCTAGGTGTAATTACATATCTAGGTACTTTGATTCATGTTATACACTATCATACGAAAAATGTTATCCTTTCTTAAGAAAAATTGTTTTTTAGGTTATCTTAAATTTTATGCCTTGTTACTTTTTAGCGAATTTGTTTGTGAATCCGTTTCGATTGTAGGTATACATTTTTGACATTCCATTTTGAGGGCTAGTGACACCTTCTTAACGCGAACCAGCTGGTGAAATACCACGAACTAGCTTTGTTCTAACATTTGTCGTACAAAATGTAGATTTTAGGTGATTTTTCCATCAAGTCAATTAGTAATATGTTGCTACCCTCTAGTATTAAAACCCCATTATGGTCTTGCATTGAAACGTCTAGTATGATTTGTCCTGTGCTCAACTGAAGGAGAGTTACAATAAATTCCTTCTTTTCAAAGTGTCATTGCCGCCTGGATGAAAATCCTTCTCCAGTTTGTACCTGTACAAAAAGGGAAATTTTTTCGATATTTAAGAAGGATACAAAAGGGAAGATACCTCTGGGACCATAATGGTTTATACTGCTGATTAGAATAAAGTAATTAGGTACCAAAGGTAAGAACGTAAATTGTACAAGGCAGCATAGTGTGTAGCTTCGATGGGTCACACGTGAAAAATGTATAATATATTATATTTAGTTGTGATTTATTTCAGCTCAGCGAATACCTTCCATTACGAGGCCTTGAACCCGAAAGTTGCAGATTTTCGGGATCGGTTCCAGTAAAAGCTGAGTCTAGTCTTCTGTACATTCCCAGAATACCTCAGCTATCACAATGGCTCTGTGCATAGCTGTGTATATAACTCGTATCTGGTTAGGTTTGTTCGACTTCTCGTACGCCTCATCTCGTGAATCATTCCGGCCCATCGACTTACCCCGGCCAATCAAACTGGCTTGAAAACTGTAACTGCTTTAGAAAAACCCGCCATTTGCCTAACGGAGCTCTCCAGATACTGAATGAGAACCTGTAGAAGATATTCAATCGTTCAAATATCACTCAATAACGAACACAATGAGAAAACCTGAAACACCAATATTGTCTTTTATGTATTACCACAATAACTAATGATAAATTGTGCTGATTCTAAATATGTGGAAGAATAACATTTTAAATATCTATTTTAGCAGAAAAACATTGTAACTCAGAACTGCTGATAAAAAAGAACTGACAAGAGTTTAAGAAGTAGAAATAACTGGCATACGTTTTTAACGTACCTACAAAACAACTCGTCCATGAAAATAAGCAACCAATAGAGAAAATATATTGTGAAGAATAAGAGGGAAACACTGACTATTTTTAAGAAATTCCACCCGTAAATAAACAGTAGTATTTAGAAACAAGTGTGTAGCGTGTTTACAAAAACCCAATTCTGTTGTACCATTTTAACAAGAGAAGTATCCTTCCTATTATGCTTGTAAATTGAACCTTCTGTCTAGTGATGTAGGTACTGATCCCTTTTTTTGGTGTTTGTAGTACAACTTCCCTCAGTGCCATTCATGTTCAACTGTAGCAATTATTGGTATTACACCAGCGAGCTTTTGGGTTTACAGTGTGTAGTTAATTTCTCTTTTCTTTCAATGTAAGTTAGTTACTCCACAATCATCAACATTTTTCTTGGGTTCCTTATCGACGTTATCTTTTTCAATTTTCTTCCGCTTGCTGCTTTCCTTGTAGTTGGCGAACTTGGCGTTAAACAATTATCGTCACCATAAACGACAAATTTTGTAGAATATGTCTAAAGCAATGTTATGGAGAAGTTCTGTTATCAGCTCATTGTAAATATGTTATTTTGATTTAACCAAAGATAATAGTTTACTTAGCTCTCGCTGTTCCCAATTAAACTGGAGAGCGAACAGGATGCGTTTAATTGAGTCAGTTTAGTGCAATTGTGTTGTTGATGATTGGCTTGAAAATACGTTTTTAAGTTTCAAGTTTTAATCTAGCGCGTTCTCAAGTGCTGTTGTTATAAATCCTAAAGTTTTATCCCATGTACTTAAATTGTATATTTTATTGAACGACTAATAAATTGTTTAAATTATTTTCAAAACACCACAATGATCATGTTTTGATCTTGCTCTCCTTCCCCGGGACTAGGGATGCAAATCGATTTTCGATTAACATCGATTTTTCACCTACAATTTTTGCAATCGATTGTGGGTTCCCCACTCTATTATGAGTATGTATTTAAATCGGTATGGTTCCCGAGATTTATGAAGGTGCGTGGACTCTGGCCGTGAGGACGGAGATGGGGCTCACCCATATTTCTAACGTGAAGGTAAATAATTTCCTTCTGTATGCTTGCGTGAAAGCTTTTGCATTTGTTAGTTGTCCTTTTGGTCGAAGCTGAATGCTGAGCTCAAATGAGACGGAAGTGGCGAATCATGCAAAATTCAACTCTCAAACTAATCCGTAAACTTCACTATTTGTTGGAATCGGAGTCGAACTGTGAACCCTTCAAAAATGATAATTGCTTCGATTTTTGCTTGTCACGAACTCAAAAACTGCTATGAAACAGGACAGCACTCCGCTACGGCAAAAAGATAGTAGGCCTACTCCTATAGAGCCTTTGGACTACAAGATTGTCCTTAAGCCTGAAGTTTCACGGCGGTAGAGCGCGCCACATCTCACCATCACTCCCGGGCCGCTCCTCACCATCATTAAAAACGTCACTTAACTAAGCCGGCCACATCTCACCATCGTCCGCCCGTTCCGGTAGTGTCGACCAAAGACATATATATCTCAATCCCGTATACCTGCAAAACCTCGTATGTTCCAAACTAAAAATTTTACAGGAGACACAAAAAACTCCATGGAAACGTCCAGACTGATGGAGTGCCAAAATCCAAGTCCCAAGAGCTCAGTTGAGTGACTTTTGGCGAATATTGTGACGATTTCTCACTTAAATAACTACTTCAGCACGTCAATTATTATGTGTAACGTATAACGACGTTACTGATGAAAAATGTACAAAACTTACCGATAAAAATACAAAACATTGGAGAGGCGGCAGAGGCTGAGATTTACAAGTTCTTACAACGTTCTGGAGCCTTTAGGACTTGCAGGTTATTACAACCGAACACAGAGAAGACATTTCTCAGCGGATCAAAACCAAACTTCGTTGGAACATTCTAGAGCCTTACATTTACCCAAAAAGCTCAAAACCTTACTTTGGGGAAAAATCGGACTTACGAGGTTTTGCAGGTATACGGTCGATCTGTAGATGGGTGTAGACCCCCGCGCTCATCTCAAGAACTTTCGATTTTATAGGCAGAATGTTTTATTTAATGCGGCTTGACTGACTTCTCGCGTTTATAGGTTCCTACCTAACTTCCTTATGTTATTGAATCTGGATTTTTCTCGTTCTTCTGGCTTTCGAAGCGTTGTTGCCGTTTATTCCTTCATGTTGGAATCTTCTGCAAATTCACCGCTAGAAACCACCAGGCACCAGCACTTCTAAGAGTAGATACTTTGAACCCTCACATTTTTCTGAATGAGGAAAAATATTATAAAGAAGATCGAAATTTTGAACCTAATAATTATAATTATTAGGTTCAAAATTTTAAAATATCAAAAGAAATCGACAAAGAAAAAGACTCTTGCCGTCGTGATCGGTAGGTAAGTTGGAATTTTGGCACCTGGTTCGTCGACACGAGCTCACAGGGGTGGGGAGACGAAGAACAGCCCTCCTGAGAAGAAATCAGTCCAGACTTGCGACCTCCAGTCTTTGGGAGGCTCGAAGTATAGGCTTGTGAAGCTCGGTTTCCTTCCGTCCAACACAATCTCGATGGTCAGAAACGATTGGAACCAGGGTCAACGTCACAGGTAGGTTCACAAGGAGACCGTAGGGCTCAGAGCGGACCTATTCCTAAACATATATGTTGAGTCAAAACATCGAACCGACAACATTACAAAATTATCTCCAAATTCTGACAGAAGATTTGGGGAAGAGTATTGTTTACCTAACTAAAAGAATTATTAGGTATTGTAGAAAATGAATTCGGTGAGAAACAACTCATTATTTCAGCAAGACATTGAGAAGTGTGACGGTCCTCTTCATAACTTCCAGACTAAATGGGGAGATGTCATAGTTTCACACAGCGCGTCCTGGCGACATGTCGCGACAGGAATGCCAGGAACGGCATGAGTAGGAACGGTCTAACACATTGCTTTCCCGACACTTTCAAGTTCAAATGCAGGTTTAACTCAAAACTGGAAAATTTTGACTTATGACAGTCTTGTTGCAAAGGAGCGAGGTCTAGATTCCAAAAACAATATGTCCATCCGCCGTAAGCCGTTCGAGCCGTTTTGGGCAGTAGGCATTTTTTTTTTTAAATCTGAAATTTTGACAGAATATTCGGTTTACCATAGTTGGGCCCGCAAGGGTTTCAGCTCGAATCGCCCAAACCCGTGGGGCGCTATTGGGCTAAAATGGAGCCACGGGAGGGGTTTTTTGAAGGCTTTTGGCTATGGGATCGAGTTAGGTGTCGTTTTCGAAGTATTTTTGGATGTAGAATCCATTTTTTGGAGTCCCGGAACGATCCGATTTCACTGTGGGGATCTATAAGGCTTTCATGGGGCTACAAATGGGATTTTTGAAAAATCCCAGGAGGTCGAGTATTTTCCGATTGTTTTGAAGAATAAAAATGAAAAAAAAAAATTTTTTTTTTTGACAAACATGTAACCTATATCAAAGAATAATACACCCTTGGTTAAAATTTGCAGCGTTTTTTGTTTTACTTGCTTCTTTGTAGCTATTGATGTGGAGTTTTTAATTTGTATTTGTATTTCATTTTTGTCGCACGCATAATCTGTACAATATCATTGTGTTATTGTATTGTGAACTAGGTAACCTACTTGTATACCAGCGTGACGTTGTACTGTCTTTTGGGTTTTTACAAAAAATAAATATTCTATTATATTCTATAATTTAACTACTACCAGACGGCATGGCCGACAAATTGAACATTTCGTCACCCTTTGAATGCACTGATCTAGTCAGCGGGCCCACCTTCAAGAAAATCCGGCTCGATTCCGTGTTGGAAAACGTTGGTGGGTATCCCGAAGAGAAAGAACGAAGGAACGTGATGATCCACCAAATAACCGGAGATTATATAGAAGGTTGGCGTTATTTTGGCGGCAGTCATGTACAGGACATTCATCTGCGTTGGTGGCTGCTTCCTCCTTGTGGCAGCTACGCTTTGGGGACTTCTTGATGTAATCAACAGGTCAGATCAGTGATCTATAAAATTTAATGCTGTAGACGAGTGACGTTAGGATCAAAACTTTCTTCATACTAACTCGTCTAATCATTTGGTTCTTATACCTAACACCCGTAGGTAATTAATTGTTCTCGTTTTACAATAAGTGACATCATCATTAACAGTTATTACTTTAGGTACCTTCAGTGATATTTAATGGATTATTAATAAATAATGAGCAAGTTTCACGACGCCTTACACATGACAAGTACCTACACCTTTACAATTTCGGCACAACACTTGAATTACAAGTTGTTCCAGTATTGCTTCTAACTTCTTTACGATCGGCTTACGATTGACAATACCAACAATTTTTGAATAAACAAGAATTATACTTATGTATAAGGTAAACCTTTTATTTACCACTTTATCTTATTTAAAAGGTATATATCTTGTTTATTCAAATATGGAGGATTACCACACAAGGTTGCCGGCCACGTTGGCAAATTTGAATACCAACAATAGCAATGTTCCTATATTATATATTGACCTAGCAGAATTTTCCTCTTGAGTCAGTCCCTGGGGTTATTTCATTTTGCAAATCGTCCTTTTTTGCAGGCCGATTTTGTACCTGCCCACCCGAGTACAGCCGTACGGCACTTCTTCATTTCTGGCACTCCCGCGCTACAACAGCGGTGGATACAGTTTGGCGAAGGATACGAACGGCGTTCTGCGCCCATTTCCGGACCGGTCAACTCATGCTCACGGCGTCATAGGTCAATATTATTAGTAGCCACTGTTAGAATTTTCTTTTTGAATTCTTACTCTCAACGGTGGGGAAACTATGAAGAATGGACGTTAACAGAGATATTTTCAATATAATATATTATATTCTTTTATTAATCCATTGAACGCTTCCAAATGCGCTTGACGCTTAGTGTTCTAAGAATGAAGTAAAAACTCAAATTGGACGTACGAACACATAAATGTATAGAATCAAAACCAAAAATTCAAATTTACAAAGGCAACAAGGGCTTAACTCATTGCGTTTAAATCACACAAAATCCCAGCTTTCCATTGGTGGGTGATGTGAGCTCGACAACCAGTGAGAAGCCAGGATTTTATGTGATGACGATCCCTCGTTCCTACCACAAAATTACTAGTTTACCATTTTATAAATTCGTTTGTAGAGTTTTGAGTTCTATATTAGTTTAATTTGGAAACCTTTTATCGATTTAAAAAAGACCGACGAAGTTGACTTCTCAGTGTTAACAATTTTACGCGGGTTAAGGTTGTACGGGAGGGCTTCACATTTTGAAGAGGTAAGACCACGATTTCACGCAGAATTTTTCGTTTTTCTTGAATAATTAAAAAAAACGAAAGTGATAATTATTATCACTTTCAATGTTAAACTGATTTTGACGAAATGGGGCTTAAAACGCCAAGAAAGATTTCCTCCAGAAGCCATACCTTCCTCCAATAGTTGACCTTTTACCCGTATTACGTAGCCCACTCTCAAAAAACTGCCTGAAAACGTGGTCCTTCCTTTTCAAGCTGCGAAGCTCTCCTGCTCACCCTGAACGTCATGTTTCAGTAACTTTCAGGTTATTGATCTGGTCTTTTATATCGTATTATTTAATTAACCTGACAGTTTTTGCGATAATGTTAAAATTATTGGTGAAATTCACAAACAGGGAATGCTGTGGACATACACTTGGACTCTCAAGGCTTGCTGTGGGTTTTGGATTCCGGCGTCATCGATACACTAAAGGCACCTGTCAAACTAAACGAGGCGAGAGTTTTGGCGTTGGATGCTGATTCTGGAAAGGTGAAGTCGACTGGGTATTCAATTAACAATATAAGAAATCATTGTAGCCCAACACCGGAGAATTTTCCAATTACCTACTAAATTATGCAACTGTCAGTAGTCCTACAACATGATTTAAAGTAGGTAGGTACCTACCTAGTAACGCTGATGTTTTGGCACATTGAAAAGTGCGCCTGAAACAATCCAACACAATGCGACATCCCGATGACCCAAAAACGCTCGTTATTGTGAGGTGAAGAGAGATGGAACCCCCAATAGCGGGTAATTAATTATTAACCAACTCGTATCCCGCCGGTTTTCCCCCTTCTAAGACTGAAATATCATTTTACGGAAATACCCCTTCAGGAAGTGGCAGGGGTGAGCTCGGAAATGACAAAAGTGCCGTGTCTGCGGAAGATAAACAGTTTCATCCGTGAGGTGATTATCCTCTGGGATAACTTGTTATTGTTTTTAAACAGCACGTCCGAGTTCCGATTTTGAAGCTCGGCTGGTCTTTTCGCGGTTCCTCCGCCGCCGCGCGTGCTCTTCAATGCGAATGACCTCTCGTGATAAACCGTTTTTCTTGTGCACGCAAAATCAAGACGCTAAAACTTGGTTTGATACTCTCAATCATCAAATCACGCTGTAGTGTTCAGACAGCTAGAGGACTCCCATCAATCGATTCTATATCTAAAACTACCTTAAAAATGACACCACATTCGACTTCTCGGTCTAAACCCCCGCCTGTAGCCCTCCCTGAATCATTGTGATATTTTGGTATCTTTAGGGGAGCGCTGCCATCTGTCTCGTTCTGACCGACCAGTTTTTTGAGGTGTCCCGCAAAAATTTGGTTATGTTCTCCTTTAAGCGTATCCGCGTAGTACATTGAATTCTCGCTTAGGTAAGAACCTATTAGTTAGACAAAATTCCTCCCCAAAACACCAAGTCCTCTATCGCAGAATTAAATTTACCGGACGAAGATGAAAACTTTCTTATCTGAAGTTAACGATATGAAATTGCCGGGTAAATAAAATAGGTCGATCCACACATCTCAGTGGTATCAGTGAATCCTCGGCCATCAGTGTTCCGTGCGGCACGCAACGCTGGTGTGTGGACAATTTATCATTGTTGATGAAATTGAAGGGCACGGGGCAATGATGGCCGAGGATTCACTGATACCTCAAGCCGTCCGATACATCATGTAATTACTGATTGAATTACCTACATGACTGGGTGATTAAATACTGATAGATACAAAATTTGTATAATATTTAATATTGACATATTAAATTACACAAATTTAGTAAATTGTACAAAATTTGTATAATATTTAATATATTCAATATTTAATATTGATTGTATATCAATTTTGATAGGTAGGTAGGTCTGCTCGAATATCGAATGAAAAACTATCGATATAAATACCACGCAAAGAAAACTAATAAAATCTTTGAGAAGTAAAAAAAAAAAATTGCAAATTTTACGCAAGGGTTCATTATTCTAAATAAATAATTTATATAGAAAAATAATAAATTGTCAAAAATTAATACTGTGTCAATAAACTACTATTTAAAATAAAGAGTTCCGGAAGTGTTTGGACTGATGTGGTACCCCAAAAAATGGATTCTACGGGCAAACATAGGTACTTCGAAAACGACGCCCCACATGATATCTTAACCGAAACCTTCAAACCCCCCCGTAACCCCTTTATAGTTCCATAGAGGCCCACGAGTTTGAGCATTCGAGCTGAAACGCTTGCGGGCACAACTAGGATCCTAGATGGAAAACCGAGTATTTTGTCAAAATTTCAGATTTTTGGAATAAATGCCTTCAGCTCAAAACGGCCTGGACGGACATTTCATTTTGGTATATTATTCTTGGAATAGGTAATACACCTATGTTTTCGCGACAGAGGTCGACGACTCCGATCGGCCTCAACATTTGAAATTATCCGTTTCAAGAGGTCTAGAGATTCCAAAACCGAAATGTCCGTCCGCCGTACGCCGTCCGAGCCGTTTTGGGCAGTAGGAATTTCTTTAAATCTGTAATTTTGACAAAATACTTGGTTTACCATCTAGTTGTGCCCGCAAGGTTTTCAGCCCGATTGCTCAAACCCGTGGGGCGCTATGGGGCTACGGGAGGTTTTTTTTTTAAGGCTTTCGGCTATGGGATCGAGTTAGGTGTCGTTTTCGAAGTATTTTTGGAAGTAGAATCCATTATTGGGGGTTCCAGAACGATCCGATTTCACTGTGGGGATCTACAGGGCTTTCATGG
This sequence comes from Pilophorus perplexus, assembly GCA_955831195.1. Taxonomy (NCBI): domain Eukaryota; kingdom Metazoa; phylum Arthropoda; class Insecta; order Hemiptera; family Miridae; genus Pilophorus; species Pilophorus perplexus. Next base: position 56,633,101 of record OY037007.1, on the reverse strand, counting down.
GGCTACAAATGGGATTTTTGAAGGATCTCAGGAGGGCAAATATTTTTCGAGTAAAAAAACAAAAAAAAAATTGAAAAAATCTCTTTTGAGTTCTTCATTGACACAGAATTAAATTTTTGCATAAGTAACAAATATCGAAGAATAATAAACCCTTGTGTTAAATTTAGCGTTTTTGGAATAGGTATAGAAACACAACTTGATGAAATCAAACTTGTTAAGTTTGATAGTAATGATCAATCAAATCCCACAGAGTAGAGAGACTTTCTATGGAAAGGATGGAAGAAGGAAGGCCACGTGGCCCCTGTTACAGTAGACTATAGGGCAGTACATGCGCTACAGTCTACAGTAGACATGCGCAGAAGGCTGTTTGACGAGCCATGGGCCCTCAGTTCTGTAAATTTTTGACAGATAGCGCTGCTACCAAATTTCGCAGCGAAATGAAGTGGGAGACGCGGGCGCATTGCGGGATAGTATAATCATTTCATTTCGATCGAATCGATGCAGATTGCAAGTTTACTCGCGCAAAAATTTTAATAAAATTTAATAAAATGGGGCTTCCTCCTTCCGTCCCGAAATTAGCCGGGGCACTGCCCATAATGAGAGGTGAGAGCAATTGGGCTGAAACCTTGCGAACACCAGATGTGGAACCGAGTATTTTGTCAAAATTTAAGGTTTTAGAAAAACAAGGTAGTACTTACCAAAACGGCCTTGACGGCGGTCGGAAATTTAATTTTTGAAATCCACGCGTCGTGAAACGTATAATGACACATTTGAGGCCCATTAAAATGTTTGACTCCCTTTGCGAAAACGATTGAAAACGAAATTGATTTGAATGTTTTGTGTTTTAGTGTATTTGTATTTATTTATGTAATTTTGTTTCATTTCACTTTTCACTATTGCATTTTGAGTATTTCTTCAGAAAGGGACCAAAGTAGTGATTTGAGTAGGAGTGATTAGCGGGCCATTATGGTACACATGGTGGCCGTGTATAATATACACCTACCGATTTTTTTCGACGCACCACGGTTTTTTTTTGGATACCCACTACTCCAACTATGCCGGTTTCCAAGAAAAAACTGTGGCGCGTCGAAAAGACCGGCATTAATGTGAATCATAATATTCGAGTAGCTATGTCGCGTCCTGTAGGTACTTCAGCTTGGAATAATCGGTAGGTATTCGGGTTAAACTAGTGATGGCGGCCGTACTTCTGGGTAATTCTCATTTCCTTTTCCACTAGATACCTATGCTGTCAAATTGTTTGGTTACGCTGTAAGACCTTTGTTTTTCCGCAATGTTTCAGATAGAAAAAGTGGTGCCTTTGAAAGGCTTAGTTAAGGGAAGAGCCCAGTACTTGTGTGTTGACGAAACAACCCGAGGTGCTCGTTATTTGTACGTCAGTGACGGTCCTGCACGAAGTATCGTCGTCTGGGACGTGAAGGCCAGTGATGGACATCGGGTGATTCTTCCAGACCGTGTGGTTGCCCACCCTGTTCAGTCAAAGGTAAGGAATAGTTTTAAGGACGTCATATTTAGGCGGAATGCACTATTAGTGGAGGGGGGGGGGATATAGATATCCTTAAGTTGTTACCAGAGATGTTTTGATGGATGGTTTCCTAAAGAGCCCTCCACCACCCACACCTAGGCCTGTCAAACCATTGTGCTGCCTCTCGAAGATTACTGCAGTAGTAGGAGGCCTGGGCCCTTGAAACGGTTCAATAGTCCTCCCTGAAGACCTATTGTGCGAGTATCTCCCCAAGTTCAATGTAATGATCGAGATACCTTTCATGCTCCATGGCTTCATATTCAAAGATGAGGTGAAAAGCCCAAAAGCCTGCTTGTTCGCTCGTTCGTGCCCAGCGAATAAGCCCACGATGAAACTCAATTGTGTCCGCCATAAATGGAGACATTTATCTGCTCTTTCATGGTGGGTCCAGCTGCTGGTGTTCTTCCGCAACTTCGGTTGTGCTGAGCTCTTTGCGGACAAGCCTCCCCTAATACCTGGACAGAGTACGGGTCCTACACAGTCCCTGCTGGACGCCTGTCTCGACCGGGCGTCTACTTTTTCTTTCTCCGGTATTCTGGCATGCTGAAGAGCCTCGCATGCCATCTGAGAATAATCTCATTGGTGGCTCCGACTCGCCTGACAGCCTCCCAGCAGTGGAGTACCACTTTTGAATTGGTAGACGTTCCCTCTATTTATTTCAGAGGGGCTTGGCTATCTGAGAATACGTGGATCAGCCTTCTCTGGAGGGCCCTCCTTTCACCCTCTACCATGCATGTAAAGGTACCTATACCTTTATTTCGTAGAGCACAGCTTGATATATGTGTCAATAATAGGGTGTTTCCCTGTGGCGTTTGGATTCCATTCTCTGCAGCATTAAATGCTGCAAATTTTGCAAAGGTAATTGGGCGCCTACATGCGAAAGTGATCCTAGATTTAAATTTGAACTTAAATCGGTGTTTTGTGTTTGGCGGAAAGTTCCAAGCCCTTGAGGGCGTTTTTGTGGGAGAAGATGACGGGAGTTCCAGGTTGTATTTCTGATGCATCGAACCAACTAGGTATCTGGGTCTACTCTCCTGGAGGTGGAGGGTTCTATCAGTGTATTTCACAGGATAAGTCTCACCTTCAGAACACTAAAAGGGAAGTCTCAATACCTATTCGTTCACTGGAATAGACTGCGGACCGGAATAGACCGTCTGCTAGACACCTGCCTCAAATCTGGAGTCCCCTCTTAATCCGATAAAATTACGTTATTGACAAAGGAAAGGCAATTAAACGTGTATCGATTACATTTCGTGGGAAAGTCTCCCCGGAGCGCCAAGCTTCGTCCTACTAGGGAGTGGAAGCTGTTTGAAACGCGACGACAGCGGCGCGTAGTAAAACTGGGTTTAAGATCAGAATTGATCGCATAGAGTTGAATCCCCTATTGGGGAGAAACACCTCTAAATCGTGACATGGCGCTCATTGTATTGACGAATTTTTGTAACGTTACAGGTCCTGTACACAGCCCTCGTCCATAACACTCTGTATTTCACGTACTTCGGCAGTTTTGAGCTCTATTCTATCCCCACCCAAGGACTCCGTGGTGGCGGCAAAGTGACCCGAGCTGGGCGAAAGGACCCTAGGATGGTTTTTCTTGGGGTTGATGGAAATAAGATCGTGTTTCGGTAAGAATAGTTTAATAGCAGTTTTTTGGTTGGAGCTGCTGAAGTAACTTTGACAGGAACTCTTCATCGATACGTCATACGTCCACACTATGCCGAATGAGGCTGAGCGGGCTTAAGCCGCACGGCACATTGAATTGGGGAACTTGGTTGGAAATGACGTCCACGCTTGTTTTCGGTTCGACTTTTGGCAAGGCAGCAAGGCCAAACGACGCATCGTTCGACTTTTCCGCTCAGCCTAAGCCGAATGACGCCAGTGTGGGCGCACCTTAACGAGCAGCTCACATTTCAACTCCTTTGAACGTTCATATCGACTATCTCTTCTGTTGCAGCCTAGCGGGGAAAAAACAAGTTTTCAGTTGGGACGTTTCCACGCCTTTGATCCAGGAAAACCTGGAGCTGGTGGACGAAGGCGACGGCGAACTCAGTCAAATGGCCGCCGTGCCGAACTTCGGGAAACTTTGGATTCTCGACAGCGACGTCAACAGCTTTTTGGAGGGCAAACAACCGAAGCACGCATTTCGACCCGCTCATGGCAACCGCACTCACCGGACGGCCGATGACAGAATATCTTATGGAGTGTGAAGTCAAACAATTTTAAGATTCAAGCGTATTGTAAGACGTAACGTGATACACAATCAAGATCCGTCGTTGTATTCATCCTACAGAAGTCGTCCTACCAATTGTTTCATGCCGGAACGATTTCCATAAGTACCTAGGTATCAACAGACGGCAGTGATCATATTGTATGAAATACAATTTTCTTATTGCCTACTCTCAATAACTCGGTGAGTCCGGTCTTGAAGACGGTAAGACAAATACGATGGATTTTCATTCACGGATTGCTTCACTAAGAAATCTACGAGCAATTACGTAAAACGTATAAAATAGTTCGACACAATCATTCATGCAAAATTTATTTTTTAATAGATTGTGTGAGTCTTCAACAAAGCCAACACGTATTGATTGCACTAGCGGAAAAGACATTTTTGGTTTAAGACTACCAGGTAAGAAAATGCGTCTTAGTACGATCTCAGCGAAACATGAGCGGGTGTTCCATGGTCAACCTGAAAAATGGAAAGGAAACTGATTGAAACTTTTTATTTAAATTGGATCAATTAATTTGGTTTGTAACCCTTGGGCAATTCGCATCGGAATTATTTCTTGCTGAAAACCGTTTTTTCGTTTTCTGCATTGATTGAAATGTCAGCACGCAAACTTTCAGCTCGCAATTTCGGCTAAGTAGTTTAGCCGGGAAGCGAGCGGGAAGAAAAAACGCTGCAAATTTTACGCTAGGGTTTATTATTATTTAATATAGGTTACTTGTGCAGAAATTTAATTCTATCAATAAAAACGCTGCAAATTTTACACAAGGGTTTATTATTCTTTGATATAGGTTACTTGTGCAAAAAATATTTCTGTGTCAATGAAAAAGTTTTAGAAAAAATGTTTTTGTGGATTTTTTTTTTTTAAATTTTTTCTCTCATATTCTTTATTTACTCGAAAAATATTTAACCTCCTGGTATCCTTCAAAAATCCCATTTTTAGCCCCATGAAAGCCCAACTATTGGGCTATATCTATTATAGATCGCCACAGTGAAATCGGATCGTTCCGGGACCCCGAAAATGGATTCTACGTCCAAATATACTTCGAAAACGACACCTAACTCGATCCCATAGCTAAAAGCCTTTAAAAAAACTCCAATAGCCCCATTTTAGCCCCATAGCGCCCCACGGGTTTGGGTGATCGGACTGAAAACCTTGCAGGCACAACTAAATGGTAAACCAAGTATTCTGTCAAAATTTCAGATTTTAAAAAAAATTCCTACTGCCCAAAACGGCCCGGACGGCGGACGGACATTTCGGTTTTGGAATCTAGACCTCTTGAAACGGAAAGGTAATGTCAAATTTTGAGGCCGATCGGAGTCCAAGAATAATAAACCAAAATTAAGTGACGTCATGCCCGCCCGCTTCCCTCGTTGCCACTCTGCACGTTTGCTCGAACGAGGACACGTAGCTCGTTAAGTGACGCCACGGAAAATGTTAAAATGCATATATACCTAATGATCTACTGAACGGGAAATTGTGGGGATTTCGAAATTGTTCTTGTTAGAACAAGATCTTTCACGTAAATATAGTTCTGAAAATGAAGCAAATTCCCCATTTGGTAGGTACGTTTCGGTTATCGTCCGGTTATCCTTCCAATTTTATTATTCCTGTTGCGTCCTAAACAATCCCTACTGCGTGTAGGTTTAATTCCAATATTATTCCTTCCTCGTGCGGGCGGCAGTTACTGCGAAATACAGTATTTCTCGAGTGGTTTCGCGGTCTAACAGTTACTGCCTCCATTGTTATCTGTTTGGTTATTATTTACTTGAAGGTTCAGTGTCTACAATACAAAAATACGAATAAATTTTGTAACGTTCAGGTACCTACACTTTAAAACACCTAGGTAGGCCTTTTGAGTTTGCGGCCAGATAACCGAAAGGGGGTGTCGGCTGAGCGGGACGATGCGGCCGGATAACCGAAAAGTGCCTACCTGTAATTACATATCGAGGGTTTCACGGCAACACCCCACATCGTCATTATTTAGCGAAAATGATTTAGGTATGCATACCGTTCGACGACGCGTCTTCTCGTGGCGAATCGATCAAACTTGATGGTTTAAAAGAAAATCGATAGGGAGCATGGAAATCCTTGCTGAGTGAATACCACCATAATAGAGGATATTATCGACTTGTGATCAATAATAACTCACATTTTCATCTCAAGTCCTTTGTTTACTACTCGCTCAGCGAGTCTCAGAGTTAGTTGTGGGGTATTGCATTTGTGCTTCTTTCGGGCTCTCCTGAAAAACTTCAAAAATGACGATGTGGGGTGTTGCTGTGAGACCCTCAATATAATTATTTTTTTAAATTTTATTTAAAAATTAATTTGTTTAAAAAATTGTAATCATTTTCAATTCTATTAATTTCCCCCTTTTTGTATTTTAATTTCAATAATTTAAATACGGTTTTTGCTTAGATTCTGACAAATATAAGCGACAACTTACTGATGGTTTTCTTAACGCCCATCGACGTTGAGGTTGTTCATTTTTTTTACTTGAAGGTCGTTATTGTCTTGATCAGATGTATCGCCGACGTCAGATTCGTCGTCGGTGAGAGGTGAAAAAACTCCGATTGGGCGAGTTTTCTCCAATGTGCGAACTACATCACAAAATAAAAGTGTACTCGGGGTATTTTCGGGTAAAAGGGAAAAAGTTTATATCCCTTAGAGGGAACCCTGCTTTAATGAATAATTCATTAAAAATTATTGTTTATTGAAATCTTGGATTTCGATTCCTAATTAGGGTAGGTGAAGGTAAGTTTCCGCGCCATTCGTAAAAGGTCGTTATGGTTGGTCAGTGTAAATGGAATAAATTGGAATGTGTTACATTTAATGGAACTTACCTGGATCTTACCGGGAACTTGACTTAAAAACGAATTAAATGTAACTTACCAGAGTGAATTTACCCCCAAATATCCTATGAGTGATTGGTTTGCCCCTCCCGCTTCGAGATCAAGAATTTAGGCGAGAAAAAGTGAGGAAAACGCCGAAAATTTATGTGTTCATTTTATGAAGGGAGGTAATTAGGTGTTACAATTCTTGAACTGGTCGTGGAAGGAACATACCTGACATTTTACCTTGAAGGGACTGGGTGAAGGTTCAATTTTGGCACTTTGGAGTCGAATCAGAACTCGAACGCTTCCAATAATCAACTCACCCCTTTTAAAACCCTAAAATTTGGACTGCTCTGCGAATGAGACAGGTTTTAGTCGAATTGCCAAATCGAGACATTTCACTATCAAGGAAGTAGCCAGAAACAGTTCTGGAAGTTCTAGAAAATAACTGCCAGAATCGATTGCGAACGATTAGGAAGGAGTTCTGCATTTACAGAGCATCCAGCTGGATGCAGCCCTAGGTTTGAGGGTTTGATTTCTGGAAGCGCACCCCCACTCACGACCATAGTAAAAGGCCCTAGCGCGCATGCGCCACTAGGAAAATCCAACGAATAAAATATTTCATATTCAAATAATTTGGTGTACAACGTACTTTGCGCTTCGAGTAGGCTATTCTGTCTTTTCAGGTCGGCGATATCTTGTTGGTGAGCAGTGTTCTTGTTCCTCATGTATTGAATGTAATCCGCAGCTTTCTTCAATATCAACGCTCTACTAGCCTGAAACAAGTCATACGAGGTCCTTAGGGGCCGTAAAAACAATAGTGTACATAGTCTCTCACTTCTTCACAGTCTTTACGCTTAATTTCATACCACTTTTTCACCGTGGAGGGCTGGAACGGAGTCTCGAAGGCTGGAAAAACTGTCCTTGATGTGGTCTCTTCTTTTCCTTTCGAGCGCGTTGTGGTGAGCTCTCTTTTCAGCCTAAAAATAAAAGTATCCAAATTAAGCCGCTTGTCCGCTGATGCAATACTCTGCTGGCTCGATTTTTCGGTGGTTCTCATCAAAGAAAATGTTCTACAGCAGTTGCGGATAATCATCTTCGACTGAGAACAACTTCATTGGGACCCTGATAGACGTAGTTTCAAGGGATCATAGATCTAAGCTACATACTCGAATATTAGGAGCAGCAGTGTCGGGCTGGCTAGGGGTAAACCCCGCGAAGCCCCTTGTCTACATAATGCATCACCTACATAATATGTATTCACATTTGGAGTTTTGTAAACTTTATATATTATATAAAGTTTACAAAACTCCAAATGTGAATCCTACCGTAGCCCTGCTTCTGTCTGGTTATTATGTATATAATAATATGTTAACTATAGTATATATTCTGATAGTAGTGTTTATTCAATTACAACTCTGCTCAGAAAAATATTTAAAACCCCTAGAGTTTGTCACCCTCATGACGAGAAAAAATCTTCCGGAACAATGAGCTCCATGTGACTTATTTGAGCGCCCAAGGGTTGGTGCACTGAGTTTGGGCCCGAAACTTTGGGGGAGCCGAGTTTTCTGCAATAAACTATAGTGTGGATCGAATCTCTCGGAGTCATCATTGCTCTCGACCAGCAACGCTCTCCGGGTCTTTACACTACTAACGAACCTATCCAAACCTACGTGAGGCGGAAAGGAACAACAAAAACTGATACGATGGGTTTACGAAATCTGACACGATTATAGGTTTGGGGAGGGTTTTTACAATAAACTTACGCTCTCAACGTCCATTTCTCTTTCATCATCGCTCATCCTTAACGCCAGTCACTTCTAATGTTCAAGTTTGTATCAAATTGATTTGTTCATGAGCTTCTCGTACAAAGGAAATGCACTTCCACGTCAGTTAAGAAGAAGACGCTCAAAGAAATAACAGGAACTTGAGATGGATAACCAGAATCATCATGCTTCACCTTTTCCCCTCGGTACGGAGATGATTGTCAGAACCCCACACTTCACTAAATTCGCGTCCCTACCGCGTAAATCATGTCAAAAAATAGAAAATCACATCGAAAAGGTACCGTTGTTTACTACTCGGTATAAAGTTTGAATCATAGAGTCTACTACTCGAATGTCATATTGACATTTGACAGGAAACAGCTGACAGCTGGGACTTTACTTCTTCGGTCGACTGATGGCAGCACTGGAGCTACGATAGACACAAATTTGGGAGTCGACTCAACTCGGATGGATCTCTCCGTCTCTGACAATATTAAATAAATCAGGAAAAATCGCAAATTTTGCGACTTGAAGATTTTTCCTGAAGCCTGACCCCTGGTGATTCTTTTGAGGATTATTAATTATTAATCTTTTGTTAACACCCTACACACACTTTGAGTAGGTAAGGCAACCAACCATACTGTTTTTGGCAGGACAGCCCTACTTTTGTTCAGATTTTTTTTTTTTTTTTTTTTTTTCTTGGACGGTGAGTAGGTAACTAATAATCTTCAACTACCTATACGAAGAGAAAATATTGTGCGAACTGCTGTTCAAGGGAACAGCAAAATTGTTTGATTGCCTGATTTAAAAAAAAAAAAATATTTTTTACATGTTTAACCCATTTAGATGAATATGGGTTTAAAATATTTTTCAAGATGTCCAAAAAAAGTGACATCTGTAATATTAACAGTTAATATTACAGTTACCTACTATTGCGGTCAAATTTTGACCGTTTTAATTTGTTACCTACGGAAAACGAAACCTCATTCGACCTTCTGACATTCTTCAATAGCTCCATTTGTAGCCCAACAAAAGCCCCTTAGATTAGATGAAATCGTTTTGTTCTGGGACCCCCAAAAATTCGGTTTGAGTACGTCTAAAAACACTTTGAAAACGACACCTTACTCGACCCCATAGCCAAAACCCTTTCTGTAGCCCCTTTTTAGCCCCACGGGTTTGGGAGATCGGGCTGAAATCGGATTCGTAAACTTTTCGTTCTTATTGTAATTTGTACACTGGGTTCATTAAGGAAATCTAGTGCGTCAGAGGTACTATATAGTACCTATATAGATATACCTAGAGGTACTATATAGTAGATATCTATTATAAGTATTGGAGCTGCAGACCGAGGAGGGTGACGCGATTTTGGTCTTCTTTATTCTAAGGCACTTCTAGCGGTCGGAAAAATCTGAAATTGGCCTTAAAATATCCAGTTTGGCGAGCATAGTGCAAGAAAAGTCTGAAACCACCAAAAAGTAGCTCCATGCGTATCTGAGCTCCTAAAGGGGGGAAAAACGGAAAATTGAACTTTTTCTAAAAATTTAAAAAAAAAAATACCAAAAATCCGTTTTGGCGAGTAGATGACGAGAAAAATATGAAACCACCAAAAAGTTGCTCCACGTGGCGCATCTAAGCTCCAAAAGTGGAGCAAAAATATAAAAAATCTGTATTTTTTTAAGAAAAAACTGCACAATCGGTAAGGGAAAACGAGTTGTTGGTTCTGAGGCCAGGTGGGATACGGTCGGGGGATGGCTGGCCCCTAGTAGTAGTAATATATTATGCCTCATTATAATTTTTGACGAAAATGAATTTTGTAGGTATGCTAATTTTCCTAAGGTGAATCGATCAAACTAAGTTTTGAGATAAAGTTCAAATCATTGCCCTGTTTGTCACGTATGAATGTCACGCTAAAAAAAAATTTCTTTTTTCCAAATGCCTTCTTGTTGGGTCATAGAGGTATTATGAATGTAAAAAACAGAAAGTTAGTAGGTACGTACCCAATAGGAATGGTGATGAATGAGAGAAAAGGGATCGGATGGGGTATTTCTGTCACGCCCTCGAAATAAAAAATAAAAGGCAGGGTAGGTACATTGTGCTCCCTGGTGGGGTGAAACTTAGTTTTAACGCCCAACTGTTTTAATGAGCGTGCTGTAAGTACTCTATACTCGCTAACCAAGTAGGTAACTGCCTTTCTTCTTCTTCTTCTTTCTCTTCGGTTTGGTCGATTAGTAGGGGTGTGGGTATAGCGTGAATGTATCGATGCTCGTGAATACATCGTGTTCTCCTGTGGAAAAGCAGTTGTAGACATCGTGATAAGATTTCGAAAACGACGCTCCATTTGACCGCCAACTCGAAATGCCTTTAAAAAAAATCCTCATGTAGCCCCTTAATCATCCCCACTGAGTCCCACTAAAAACCTTGGACTCGGAGCCGCATGTAGGGGAGACCGTTGTACCTTGGAACACTTTTCAGTTTTTTTGGAGATAGTGCCTGGAAATTCATCAATATTGCTCGGCTTTCGGTTTCAATACCTTAAAGCAGTCTTGACTAATGGTTTTGTGTGCCAAAATTGTAATTCCTTGAAGCATAGGCGAAGCTACAAAGCAAATCCGAAGGGACGTTTTTGTTCCAAGCTACAACAACGCTCGTGTACCTTGGAACGCTTGGTATTTTCGAGAAAAAATGAAGAATATAGTGAACGACGACGTTTATTCTCGTAGTAACAGTAGTAAAAAAGCACCTTGAAAAAGTTAACAGAAGTAATAATAATTATTTGAACAATTACCTATTGTTCATCATCGTCTGAAATATCATTATATCAGCATCTGAAGAAAAACCCTGAAAGTTACATAATATGGTAGAGAAACAAACAAAATGCTCCCCAAGCAATATATAGCCCAATAAATCAATCAATCCTTTAAAAAAATAAAAATAGGTATTGCTTTTGATATATCACAATGTATTGTGATATATCGATACGTGTATACACGTATTGACTTTGGTAAAACTCTCGATCCTTCGATATATCGATCTTCGACAACACTATCTGCTATCAATTTTCTCGTTTCTTATCTAAGGAATGCCATGCTCGCTCTGACTCATCTCGTATCATATCATCATCACCTAAAATATTTTGTTTGGAGTTTTCTATTTAATTTTTGATTTAATAGTGTTCATCCCCATTTGAATTAGTTGCGGTCAATCAATTTGATATAGTGAACCGAGCCAAGATGACTAGCACAGCCGAGGAACGAGCGAACGAAATGTCCAAGTGTTTGGACAATTACATATTGGTGGATGTTGGTGCCAATTTGACGAGCAGAAAATTCAACCGGGACTTGGAGTCTGTGATTTGCAGAGCGAAGGACTCGGGTAAATTGTGTACCATTGATGAATACAATACAACAGTCCCATAGTTTCTGTTGGTAGGATGACATCTGGAGGGGATAATTTACGATTACCTAGGTACTTATTCCCTCATATTTGTGCGCAGTGCATGTTGCAGTCTGCAACATTTCGTAAGCAATGGGTAAAGATTCGTAAACATAGGCGGACGAAATGAATTTATAATTTAGACTGTGCTAACACTTGTTCATCATTAATGATGTTTCTCGAACACTTGAGAACAGCTGTGCACTGGTTTTTCAGAAAAATATCTCCCTTCAAGTCGAAACACATGTCTGTGTTTGATTGATGAGGAAATCAGCGCTTTTGGCTGCCCTCATTAAAAAATGGGGTCGCAAATATTTCAATGATAAAATCGTTGCAACGGGGTTATTATCTTATGTGCAGAGACGAGTAGCATTAAATGCCATTTATTATTGCGATTCATGTCATTTATTTTTCGTGGTTTATGACACTAATTCGACCAAAATGGCCATTTTATGTCATTTATAAATTATTTCATTTCGTTTTATTTTTCAAGTTTTGGCTATCCTAGAAAGTTCTAAATCATTGTAAAACCTGGAGAAAAGAAAGGAAATTTTACAAACACTTTCTGTAGGTACTAATGCCGATTTATTTCAATAATTATGTTCAATAAGAATTCACGAAATTTACGAGGAAAATCATTCTAGAATCATAAGAAGTACCTAAGTGTTTATGCGTCTAAATCATTATTAAAGTATCGTCACTTAAGTTCCAACACCACGTAATTGCATTTTCGCAACATTACCAGAGAGACAAAAACTGTTTTATTTTGAATGTACGTAAATTTTCCAAATTTTCTCGTATTGTTACCTCTCAATAGGGTGCCAGAAACTCAGTTCTAATATGACTTGAGGATATTTTAAAAATTCACGAAAATTTGTTTTGAAAGTGATCTCTCAACATCAGCAGAGGATGCAGGAGCATAATATGCTTCTAATAATATTTATCCTCTTGCATCCTCTGCTTTTTCATTAGTAGAACATCTTTTGCCGTCCATCCTTCAGGTAACGTTCCTTCTTCTTCACCTTTCAGCCTTGCTGCTATCGCACGGATGTCCTAAGCTGGATTATGTTACAGCTACAAGCTGTTACAGCTACAGTATTGTATAGCCTCAAGCTTGTCCTTTGCCTTCTTTCCCATCTGTCTAGTTCACTTCTCCTTGCAGAACTCTTCAATTTCCACTGCATCGACGAGAAGCGTGTTCTGCCGCTGGAGCAACTCAATCTCGTCTGGCAGTGTCCCAATCTTGCTGTCAATGTAGTGTAATTCGGTCTCTAATTCAGGTTCTCTAATTTCGGTTCTCTAATTCAGAAGCTGCCAACGCTTGCTTGCCAACGCTTCCTTTGCCCGAGCAATTGCTTGAGCATCTTCGGAACTATTCCGTTCAGTTATTCAGTTATTCTGTCTTCCTCGTAAGGGACCTTGACAACGATGACGATGAGTCGATGACCTAGAGAGCACAAAAAATATGAACAAACTGTGTTTTTCTACTTCTGTATTTCGGGGAAAAGCCCAAAAACGTCCGATTTATGTCATTTATTCGGGATTTCGGCCATTTATGTCATTTATTCGAAAAATGGATATTTTATGTCATTTACTCATCTTTGCTTATCTTCTTCTTCTTTGGGTGCCATACCCGTAATCGGGCGTTGGCGACCTCTCGCTACTAACATCTGTTGAGCGTGTTGACCAGCTAATACAGAAGTAGTAGGGACCTACTGCTTAACGCCGGTTCCGAACGGCAAATTTGAGAGGTTTTCCACGGCAGAATACTTTCGGTGGGTTGCCATTGCCTTCCGAAAGGTGATTATCAGTATGAGGAAGATGTCTTGCGGCTGCTGGGATCGAACCAGCAACCTTTGACTCAGTAGTCCAACGCCCAAACCACTGAGCCACTGATAATCTTTGCTTATGTAATATATAAATTATGCAATTTTATTCATTAATTTTTACAATAAGAACTAATTATTAGTTCGGTCAATAAAAAATGATTTAAAAAACGTGATTACATATCAACGTTTCAAAAGTTAGAAAATCTGTGTACCTACCTATACAAGAACTGATGAGGGAACCCAAAAAATGGATTCTACGTCCAAAATTACTTGGAAAACAAGACCTCTCTCGACTTCGTGGCGCCCTTCAAAAGCCCCATTTGTAGCCCCAAAAGAGCAAACACGGTGAGGTCGGATGGATTCTAAGTGCAAAAATACTTCGAAAACGACACCCCAGTCGATATCATCATATTGGACGTAGAATCAATGGGGGATTTGCATTTATTTTTTTCTGAAAGTACCTACTCCCTGAGAATGTAGGGGAAACAGTAGTCAGCCGCGTAAAATCGCTTCCAGAAAATTTAAATAATTTAAAGAAAATTACGGCATTTGAAAAACGCGGGGGGGACACGGCCATGGAGGTAGCGTGACGTCACTACCTATTTGAGGGGATTGTTCCGCCCAGGGTTGCTACTCCACTACTACTCCTTACTACTCATCACAGAATAAAATTCAATTGAGCCGTGAATCATTCTGATACGGCTTTAAACTTCAAGTATCATGTAGTATGAATTATGTTTTCGGTCGTATCAAGTTATAATTGCTATAAATTTATCATATAAGCTGATGACACTAGCACTCCTGGTGAAAGATTCACTGGAACTGTGACGTCACTGCCTAGAGTGACTGGTGGGAAACCCCTGTTGATTCAAACTGTGCGTTTAAATTTTTCGTTGGTATTGTAGGCTGTGCAAGTTACTTTTTAGCCCTATTATGGAACGGTAGGGAAGAATTCCAAATCTAAAATAATGAGAAGCAGAATAATGGGCAGAATGAGTTCCCCGTAGATGACAATCCCCCCCCCCCCCCCCCACCCACCGTACCAGATCTGCCTGCAGTTTGATCGGCTTCTTGTAAGAAATCTCTATTAGCCTATTAAAATGAGACGTTTGTTTTTTAGGCGTTCAAAAAATTGTTGTCTGCAGTCAGACTGTAAAAGGGTCCAAAGAGGCGTTGAGACTGAGCCAGATTTATCCTGGTGTCTTGTATTCTACTGCAGGTTTGTATCTGACACATTCGTCTTGTTAAACTATTTTTCTAATGTAAAAGTTTGAAATAAACATTTTGTAATTTTCAGGGGTTTATCCGCACGAAGCAAAATCATGGGAAGCTGAAACTCTCGACGAATTGAAAGAAATAGCCAAAAACAGTGAGTGCGTTGCCATTGGACTATGTGGTTTGGATTACTGCAAGAATTTCAGTCCTCCTGATGTACAACGGACTGTGTTTAGATCTCAAGTAAGCACAATTCAAAATAATGAATCAACTACTTTCCCTCCACAAACTCTTTTTTTACCATCTGAAGAGAAGAAATCACCTTTCCAGCAATACTGCCAGCGATGTACCCAACTGTTACTAGGCTATTTTAATCTAAGAGTGCTTGCATGCATTTGCAGGTGGAGCTCGCGTGCCAACTCAAGAAACCTTTATGTATACACGAACGAGATGCATCTGAGGATGTGATTTCTATTTTGAACGAATTCAAAAACTCTCTCCCTCCTGTTGTTCTGCTCTCTTACACAGGATCATCCGCCAATGTTCAATCATACGTAGACTTGGGAGTGTACCTCGGCATAACAGGTCCGCCTTTTGTTGCCCCATAAAAATAAACAATGAAATTGTCTCGTGACGCTTGTGGATTTTGAGCAAAACTGGTTGGGCTTTTCAGGGTACATCACTAAGGATACGTCGGGTGAAGGTGTGCAAGCTCTCTTAGAGAACGGGTGTCTTCCGCTGGAACAAGTATTGGTTCAGAGTGATTCCCCATTCATGTACCCAAATGCAAGATCATCAAAGTTACCGGAAAAAGTGAAGAGTGGACTCACCGAAAGGTAAATGTTTTGTGACACTTTTTTTACCACCACTACGCATAATATGTGCCATGTATAGATGACATGTAATGCCGGGCGGTTTGGTTTTGGACCAATCGATTGAAAACGCAATGAGTTTGGACCAAAATAGCGATGGTTTTGGCCATATGGTCCCCTAACGATGGGCAATGAGTTTGGGCTCACGTAGAAAAAACAGAACATTGGTTCAAAGTCATTACATACCTCAAAAATGTGTTTCTGTCCACTCATTAGTCGTGTGTGAATGCATTGGAAAACCCGAAACAATTGGTAGAAAGCTGGAAATGGTTTTGATCGGTCCTAGTGGACCCAAATGCGTGGAATCTGAGTTTGCACCATCTTGGGAGACGTGCATAGGTTTTGGTTGCCCAAAAACCCCGATTTTTTCCCTTTTTGGTTTATTATTCTTGGAATAGTACACCTATGTTTTGGCGACGGAGGTCGACGACTCCGATCGGCCTCAAAATTTGACATTATCCTTTTGAAGAGGTCTACATTCTAAATCCGAAATGTCCGTCCGCCGTCCGGGCCGTTTTGGGCAGTAGGAATTTTTTTTTTTAATCTGTAATTTTGATAAAATACTTGGTTTACCATCTAGTTGTACCCGCAAGGTTTTCAGCCCGATCGCCTAAACCCGTGGGGCACTGTGGGGCTAAATTGGGGCTACGGGAGGTTTTTTTTAAAGGCTTTTAGCTATGGGATCGAGTTAGGTGTCGTTTTCGAAGTATTTTTGGACGTAGAATCCATTTTCGGGGGTCCCGGAACGATCCGATTTCACTGTAGCGATCTATAGGGCTTCCATGGGGCTAAAAATGGGATTTTTGAAGGATCCCAGGAGGTTGAATATTTTTCGAGTAAAAAATAAAGAATTTTTGAAAAAAAAAATCCCAAAAATCTTCTTTTTTTTAAATATAAAATAAAAAATAAAAAGTAAAAATAATTTTTTTTTTTCATTGACAGAACTAAATTTCTGTGCAAGTAACCTATATCAAAGAATAATAAACCCTTGTGTGCAATTCGCAGCCATTTTTTTTTTTGTTTTTTGTTTTTGGCCATTATCACCTAGAAGGAAGCGTCTGACAAAATCAAAACCTAACCTAGATAACCTTTTTTGAAGAGGACAAACGTCTGCGTCGAATGAGTACCCTATCGACCCAATCTGGTTAAGCCGTCTAGCCGACACCAAACGTTAAAGACGTGCAAGTTCAGACGTGCGCGCTAATCGGTCCAAAGTCATTGCTCCCGTTAGGGTTCCTGGGGGCAGGGATTGGGCCAAACTCATCATGACCTCTGAGCCCAAACACATTGCTTCGACACGGACCTTTCACTTCTCATTGGTCCAAACCCATTACTCCCGTAATGCCATGCTGTGGTTTCATAATAAAATATGGCTCAATAGTCGCCACAATCAGAACCCAATGACTGCAGTGGGCTCTCTGTGAATAGTAGAACCCGATGGAATTCGTCTCGTTGCACAGAGTTTTGGGTTGAATCTGGGGTCTCTTGCTCGGAGAGTGAAGGCAGATGGACTCGCCTGGTTTTCTGTCCTATAGCTGATTTTGATCAGAAGGATGGTTTCCTGTCGTGAGGACAATTTTTTATTGAAGACATGATGAACACTGATAGGCTTGTCACTGGAACAACACATAATATCTAGGTAGCTGATCTGAGTGCGATGACTGCGATAGTCATCGGCAAAGACAAAGTAAGAAGGACAAGTCAGGGAAAGTGAAAGTAAAAAGGTCGAAACAAGGGACTTTCAGCTCAGATGACTTGAGATGATTGACTGGAATTTCCGGTTGGCTGCATTGTTATTTTAATACCTACGATACAAAACGAGGATAAATTCAATATTTTTCCTATTAGCATGGAAAATAGTTTAGCTTTGGGCTAACTGCCAGAAAACGACTCAGTAGGATCGAAAACTTTACCCTAAGTTGAGATGATGATGATGATTCTCCTCAATAGCGAGCATCATTTGTTACCTGGGTGTATAAAGTTTTCTTTTAATCTGTTCGTGTTGTTAGGTGGGGGGGTAAAGCCTGAAGGATCAATTTTTATTAATCAACAATGGATTTGTGTTCGTTGATAGTAATTAACAAATTATTTGTGTTTTAATGAATTTTATACGATTTATTGCTATTAGGTTCTTTCATATTATAACGACTGAACTTACTACGTGGGAATAGTGAGGGAAATGCTGGGTCATTTTGAGGGCAGGGGTGGGACTTGTCGTAAAGGTATCTGGCATCATCCAGTTTGAAGTTCAAACTGCCTTCTCGTCTAACCCTTTTCTATAACTCTACAATTAATTTATTGTACTTCAAACCAGTTCTATACCTCTTCAACGGGCTTCATAGCTCCTCAAACCAGTTCACATTTCTACGAACCTGGCTAAGTTCTGTAGCTAATGAACTGGTTGAATAACTCTTCAAATCGGCTTTATATCTCTTCAAACCTCCTCATATAGTTTCAATGATCATAACGCTTCTTAATGATTTTCTCCTCATCTTGTAGGTCACTCAACTTTCTTCAACGGTACTGCACATTTACAAGAAATGAACCCTGCTCGTTACCAATCATCGTCGAATTACTAGCTGGATTCACACAGAAATCACCGGAAGACGTAGCTCTTGCAACTGCATTCAACGCGTTGAAAATTTTTGGGTTGAGTTGAATCCGTGATGGCAACGGATCCAGCGGAATCCGTTGGTATTCCAATGACTGCTACGCAATTGACCAGAGTTGCTTAAAAAATACGAATAACTTTTTCTACAGATATGAAAATATTTGACATTTTTTCTTCTGATTTGTGGCATCAAGAAAGAAGCCAGCCGCATTTCTTTTTTTTTTTCTCTTTTTTTAATAATTTTAATTTTATATAATCCACCGTAGTGGATCAATTGTGGTTCCTATCTCTTTGAAAAGCAGCCATCATGGCTACCACAATTGACTACGGTGGATAAAGCTTGGACTGCTAGTCAATTTCACATTTTATTCTCATTCAATATCCTCCCCCTCCACCATCAAGGATCTCATTGCGATCTGAAGCCATCTGAATTGGTACTTTTCCGTTGAGAGCATTCATAATTGTACGTTCACGTTGAAAACCTTCACAGCCTTTTGACGCGTTTGTTATGTTCAACATTTAAATCGCTGTATCTTTTAACACTCGAATCTTCCAAAAAGTTGAGGGGTGAAAAAATGTGTAAGTCTGTTAGGTCTGCGTTAAAATTAATGTCTTCATTTCACTGTTGCTTCCTATGGACTACGAATTTCTCAACACAACTTTTCGCCTTCCTCGTCTGGTGGTTATTTATTTTTTCGTTATTTGTTGCTAAGTAAGGTTTTTATATAATATTTCTGTGTGCCTGACATAATGTGCATTGTGATAGTTCATTTGACGGAATTAAATACGTAATGTATATTTTTGTATGAGCTTAAACATAACATTTTGTGGACGCAATCAAAACTAAATCATAGTGGCTCCAATTGATTTAAAGTCGACCGTATACCTTAATTATGGCAATAAATGCACGCAATCGTGTTGAATTGTAATATTCGTATGGACTGAGTCTTCGCCTTAAAGTATTGAATACTCATTGTGTCATATTTATCGTTACATGTTTAATTATGTTTATGTAATCCGATTTGTTACGTGCAAAAAATATTTTAAAAAATATACGTTTTATTGGAGTTGCCATCTGTTTGTTTCTGTTGCCGGTGGGATTAATTTTAAGATGCGTTCAATGAAGGGAGTTGTTAAATAATTATAATGTATGGTACTTCTTTATTATATTACGTTGGTACACAATCATCTGCACACACCTACAAACAAAACTTCTTATAAAAAACAAGGTCGGTATTGTTGATACAGTAGGATTGATTAACAAAAAGAAAAAAATTAACACAAAATACAAGTTGTTGGTCGATGGATTTTCTATGAAAAAATCTTCATTCAAATAATCTCAATATAGAATACAACAAAGAGGAAGTTCGGCTTAAAAACCTGCTCGTTTATTTTCAGGACGAAGCTGGTACGAAGTAGGTGAACTGATGACGTATGTCTGGTTAAGTCACTGCTATTTGAGGTGACCTCACACCTGACATACTTCGACGCTACCCCGAATACAAATTAGCTAGGCGTTGCGCCTATTTCTTCCATGGCGTTGCGCGAAGACTAATGATAAGCGGTTGGTTGGCTCAATGGCAAGGTCGCCTCAAAAAGCAGTGACAACAGTGTTTGACCCAGACATACGTCATCAGCAACCGCCTGACAAATATTGTTGCCCAGGCAGTGATAGGAAGGGGTGTTTCATGGGCGAGGGCAATCCATTGTGTGGCAACTTCGTGTGGGATGGACTAGAATTGGAGTTTGAACAAAAAAAAGAAAATACATTTCAAAAACAATGGCAGCAAATTAAGGAAAAGCTGGTGCAGAGGGCTTCGTATTTGTCCTTCCATTACCACTACCACGAGCTGTACCTCCTTAGACTGGCCCCACTGTGGTACCTACAACAAAGGGACTTCAACCAGACCCGGTGGATGCTCAAGGTCAGGACGAAGACGCTCTACCTCAACTGCGTACCCTGGAGAGAAAAAGCAGCGAGGAGATGCCGCCTGTGCAACTCGGGTGACGACGAAGATACGTTTCACTTAATGGCCAGGTGCACCATCTTATCGGAAATAAGGTTCAAGTACTTCGGCTTGTCTCTGCTGACCCAACGGCAACTGTGTGACCTGATGATAGGGTAAGACCAGTCCCGGGTCGCCGGGTTTGCCAAGGAAGCCTGGTTCTACAGATGTTAAATTGTTGAGTCCAATAGCTGCCCCACAAATGAGGCGTATGTCCTTGGTTGCGAGCCTGTGTGCTGGGGCGGGGTGGCGATTTGGGTGGAGGGTGCTCGCTGGGTGTCTGCCTGTCTGGGTCTGGGGGCAGCTTTCCTTTGTGGCATTCTATCCCGCATGATATCTGACTGACTGATTCTCTGGGTTGCCTGCGGGATGGTGGGCAGTCCCAGGCCCGGCTGGAGCAGATCCGGGGTACCCTCAATCCCTGAATTTGAGTAGGAACGGAATGAGGCACCTATATAGCCAGAAGAAAGAGCAATAAGCAATTTAACTTTACCTTCATAACTCCGCAACTATATATGTAGGCCTTGACTTTTTTTTTATAATGTTATTATTATTATTATTATTATTATTATTATTTTATTTATTTATTTATTTTTTTTTGTCACCACATGATTTTTGTAATGCCATCTGCCAACCAAGTGAACGGCTAGTAGCCACACTTCAGATTTTGTGGAAAAGTGTTTCTTTGACACCAATGTAACCAATAAATTTTTTTTCATTCATTCATTCACATACGTCATCAGATTATAAATAATCTGTAAATTTACTCGGTACCCACTTCTGCTTGAAAATGAACGACCTGGTTCCCAAGTTGATTTCCCTTGGTTCCTCGTATTGTATTCTATATTGAGAGCACTTTACGGAGGAATTTTTTTCAGGAGATCCGTACTTACCAAGCACATTGTGGATACGGATTTAAATGACTAGACCTTTCCCGACCTGAATCCCAATGATTCAGCGGGTTGTGATGGACGCCAGTCGTGAAGGAGCTTCTGCTGGCTGCAGCTTGCTAGCGTTGCTCTTGTTCAGAATTCTTTTGATGGCTTCCTGAATCAAAATTTCAAGTTGGTTCAAACTGGGTGAGAACAGATTCGAATTTACGATAATTTGAAAACAGTGTGGATTCAAATTTCACTTACCAAACTAGCCAATAATCGGTGATCATTCTTTTTGTTGATACTTTGCCTGCATAACTTTAGTAATTTTGGGACTCCTTTTAGTTGCTCAATCTGGGAGATGGCGTCTTTTTCGGAGCACAGCCTGAAATCACACATAAACATTTCCAGCATGCAAGTTTGGTTTGCCGCTCGACCTAAGCTGAATCATGCTGATCTGCATAGTGTGGACTCGCCACTGGCAAATATCGTATTGGGGGTGGGTTCGTACCTTGCTAAAGCCAGAGCACATTTATGTTGGAGACGGTAGTTGGGTGAATCCGTATTCGGCGCGTCGTTGAGCTCAGTGTTCAAGAAACACAAAAGCGCCGGAACTACCCTGTTGTGGCACAGATGAGAAACTGCCTGAGGGGACTCTGATAAATTGGCTATGATGGTAGCTGCCTGTTCTTTGATCACGACGCTAGCGTCCGGTCCCAGTTTTTTGATAGCGTTGAGCAAAACCGCTATCGTCGAATTTTCCATTAGTGGCTCAACGCTCTCATTGCGCATTGAGAAGTTCGCCATCGTGAGTGCTCCAAGAGTTAAGGTTTGTGAGCAGGGTAACAACTTGATGAGTTCTGTAACAAGAGTAGGAGAATCTATTATGTTTTTGGTAAACTGGTTTGGATTTCGATGGATAGGTTAATAACCTATAATATATCGGTCTCATCAATTTTGCCACTGGATCCCACAATGACAATAAAACTAGGAAAAGAGAGCTCCTTTTTCTAAGACATTCGTGATGGTGGTTGGAGAGCTCATTTCTAACAACCGCTTCTGGAAGTTGTAAAAAATGTTTTAATTAGGTATCTTGTTCCTAATCAACTTTTTTTTAACTAATTTTCAATCTTTTAAGGGTGCATTTCTTTGTTGAAAATTGTGCGCTTCTTTTCAACAACAATAATTATAATAATTATAACAATAATTATTATTGTTTTTTTTGTGTTTTTTTTTTCAAATATAATGTTATATATTTCCATAACAACAGAAACAACCAAACAAAAACGAAAACAAAAACAAAAAACAAGAAACATTATTGTTGTTGAAAAGATGCAAAAAATTATTATCGTAGTAATTATTATACCTAATGTACTATAGTTTTGGTGTCAGTCGAAAAGATGGTTGAAACAAAAATGGTGCGCCCTTTCAATCATTATTGTAACATTTTAAAAAATTGTCAGAAGTACTGTAGATCACATACTCGTTTCTTCTCGGATTATTGTTGACATCAGGGGTTGTGAAACTCGCACGTTGAATTTTGGGTTTGTAAGCTGGGCGATTGCCACCATTGTATACCTTTTTTCCAATAGCTGCCTGTTGTTTTCTGATAGTATGGTGACTAGGCTTCTCAATCCGTCATTCTAAAGATTGAATTACAACAACAATTAAACGTAAATAGGTGAATTGTCGGTGATTGTGTGCTAATGTCATTCACCTGCGATGTATATGCAATTGAAATATCTTACTCAGACGGTAGTTGGAATGATGAAATAAAAAGTCGGAAAGGCATAAAAATCGAGAATTAAAAACACCTTAGAATTCGTTGTCCGAAGTACCTAATGGGTTGTTGAGGACTGAAGTTAAGAACACTGGGGGTTTGTTGCATTGTTTGGGTTTTATAACTGGCCAATTACAACGAAAGGTTTATGACATAACCTTGTATACGTTACATTGTAATCGTTGTTTGTTGACCCGCACAGGACATAGTCATCTCAACACTGGCAGCGAGCGTGGCTGGCCAGTCTGAGGTGGCCTCATCAGCGGACTTTGATTGTGAGAAACCGATGTTTATCTTCACTATTCTGTTTTTTGTTTCCATGTTATTGTTTTTGTAACTACCCACTCAACGATCGCAGGTGCTCGAAAGTTAAAAATACTATAATTTCAATGAACTAAGAGAAATATTTCAATGGTTTGCCTTTCCGACTTTTATTTCATCCATTTTATCATTCCAACTACCGTCAGCGATATTTCAATTACATAAAAATCGCACGTGAATGACAATTATTGCTATGGCACACAATTACCGAATTTTCACCAATCAAGAGCTTATTCGCCTAAAAAGGAAATTTACTCCATCAAAATTTGATCTAAAAAAAAAGAAGAAAAAACGAAAAGATGTTTACTTCTGACAGATGGATGACAGCGCTTGGGGCGCATAAAATCGAAGACAGCAACTTCAATGCGAGTATTCGAGCGTTCGGAGGATTCAAATAGTTTCGGCCGATCTCCAGAAGCGTCGAAATCCCTGTGCATCTGGATAATAAACTGCCCAGATGATCGTACTGGAGGCCGAGCTCAGAGAAAGAGTTCAAAATCGTCATCAGCGCGGTGGGGTTTTCTACCGAGTGCAAAACGCCAATTAAAACCTGAGGGCAGGCACAGGAAAGAGATAATATTTTGTTTTTGTCGGGTTCAGCAACACATGCAGAGTAATGAATGAACGTGCGTCTGCATTTTGGGTTAACCCTGGGCCGCGTGTTAGAAGACTTCTAAGGACTAATAAGGACTTCTAAGTTGGCGAAGAAAAAAAAAATCATCTTTTTTTCTTCATGATGACATATTTTTCAAAAGATGTTCTGAACGATTTGAATCTCTGGCCTTGACGTAATGACCGGACATGAGAAGATGACTGGAGAGGGGCAGTTTTGACCAATAGGGCGCCGCGTGGGGTGTTACTTCAACCAAAACACCTAATTCTTCGTCCTGCCGTAAATTCAAACTTCGACTTTTCCATAAATAATGTAAATTAATATGGATTTGGGATCAGCGTTTATATCCCATTTTCAGTGTTATTTAAAACCCTTCTATCGATAAAAAAAAAAAAATTAACCCCATCCCTGAAAAATTATGTCCATTCCTTATTACCTCCATTTGAAGAAGCAAGAGCTTGTCGATCCTTTTGGAAAAGTCCAGAGCGAGAGCGTTCAGCTGCCAGACGAGATGTGGAAGCTGTCCTTGCTGGAGTTTTTCCATCGTTTGGTTCGCAACCTCCTGATACAAATTCAGGTCCAGCCATCCGTCAGAATGTTGCAGTAAAATGGCCACCATATGGTTGATTAAATCATCAACAAGCCCCGGTATAAATTTCGTGCAGTTCATTTCTAAACACCTGATGGAACACCAATAAATGAGAAATGGTTTGATTGACTCGTCTGGGCGCTAAAGTTCGCCTTATTTACCTGTAAATGTGATCAAATTCCTTTGCGACCGAATACGTCTGGTGATGAAGTGTTCGTATGACTTTTGATGTAAGGCTGGCGAGCATTTTGACTTTCTCGTTCACGTCCACCATGAGAGATTTGCTTTGAAGTGTCGTGGTGCACTCAGGGTAGTAACAGTCTCTCAGTTCGTCCATCCAGGCTGAAATGGGCGTCGGGCTGGAAAGTTAATCGTTCATAAAGAGTCTGATGGGATAGTCATGAATTGCCCTTCTCACTCCAAATTGTGGTAAAATCTGACTCACCAACTCTGTCGAGATGCGAAATTCTTATTGTTTCCTTTGGCTTTTGGCGTGGAGCAGTGTGTAGGAGGTGGTAGTTCTTCAAATGAATCGCAACGTTTCAAGCTAAAAGTGTCCGAGGGCTTCACGTCACGCCCTTCATTCGCAATAATGATGGTGTTGTTGTTGACAACTGTATGTGAAATCTTCGCGCAAACAAAGGTTTCGTTGGAAATCATTATTCCGTCTGGGAAATTGTGCTCGCCTGAAAGTAAAATAAAAATAAATCAAAGCAGCTTGCCAATGGGGTATATTAAATATAAAGTAAGTCATAAGGTAGCTAACAAACAGTAAGTCATAGGGATCACCCTTGAGCACATCCTATATTATAGGAGCTAGACCGGGTATTTTTTGTGTACCTATGACAGGTAGCGTTCCTACATAATATTTAGGACATATTACCCTTGTTGATAAAATTGCGTTGTGTGATTGGCGGCGAAATGGTGAAAGAAGAAGAAAAGAAGTGTCAAAGTATCATCATAGATTTGGATCGCTCGAGCTCCCAAAAGGTCAGTCTTATTCTCCACAGGTTGGCTGGTAAATACAAGACCTACTGCGGGGCACCAAGGAGTCAGTTTTCCCCACGCCGGCAATAACATAAGTTATCCCACACGGGCTAACATTTTGGTCCATTTGAGAAAAAAAGGACGGATTCTTATGCGACATCTCACTTCTTATGAAATGACACGTTTGATCGTCAGATCAACAGATTTCATAAAAAATCGAACAAAGGTCCACTTGGAGGTATTTTTTGTTATTGATCCCACATGGGCTATCTTCAGTTCAACGCCCGATTTGGGGAAGTGCCTCGAAGTTCCAGGCGTTCACAACAATGTTCTTGCTTTTATGATAAGTAAATCTAATTTTTGTGGCTGGGTATGTCCGAACATCAAGGGCAAACTGCTCAACGGATTTTGATGCGGTTCCCTCCAGGCAGATCAGCGAGTTCCTGAATAGGCGATGGTAAAATCTTTGAAACGACCTCCTTCGTGTAAACAGGGAAGTTATTCAAGGATCGTCGGTAGGTGGGAACGAGTTTCTTTTGCGAGCCTTCGATTCGTGGTAGTTTGATATTTCACGATCTTCAAAAAGCTTCTTGAGGATCAATGGAAGTGAACCTATAAGGACAGGTAATTTTACCCTCTCTTATTATACGGGCCTGCGTGTGGGGTGACCAGAAACGCGTCAAGAAGAGTTGTTACTAAGAAAAATTACGAGTTGACGGGTTGCTACGGGTGTTCCGGGTGAACCAAGGGTTGCATTATTGATACCTATTGATATATTGGTAGGTGATAGACGGAAATTTGATATTTCGTGCGAAGCACGGGTGTCCCAGCTACTTCCCCTGATTTGGGGAAGTGCCTCGAAGTTCCTGGCGTTCACAACCATTTTCTTACTTTTATTTAAGTAAATAGTTTACATAGAGTGTATTAAGCATATCTTATGTATTAGGCATGCATCACTAGATAATACCTAGTATTATTATGACATAATAATACAAAACATTGTTTTGATTGGTATATTATTCTCAGAATTTTGGCAAGTGCCTCGAAGTTCCTGGCGCTCGCCACAATTTTCTCACTGGGTACTATCTACGTACATAGTTTACATAACATTTATTAAACATGACATGTTTACTATAATAATAGGTAATTCATATTCTATTTATCAATGCATATTATTGATTGGTTTATTGCTTTTTGTTCTCAGAATAATCAACATAAGATGTATTCATGATTGAATTATTGACCCCCGTCGCGAAAACATAATATAAAATTATAATTGGCCCAAATTGAATCGGTGAATGTTAAAAGGGCAGTAGTCGAAGAAAGCTAACTTTTGGAAAAACGAAAAAAAAAACTGTTCTTTTCCGAAAATATTGGTGAATTGCTTAATTGGGCATTACGCATTAAATGCGTAACAAATTTCAACAAATTTTGTTGAACCAATGGTCCGAGAGATATTTGAAAAGGAAAGAGACTTACAATTTCCCTATTTTACAGCATTTTTTTAAGGTGGAGGACTACTGCCCTTTTAACATGCTACAACAAAATTAACCCTTTTTTCGTTGGTTTTTCGATAAATTGTTGCAAAGCCAACGTTCATATGTCAAAAAATCATTTTTCAAATGAAAATGAATGTTTATATCGAATCAAACATCGCAGAAATGCAAAAACATTAAGCAAAAACTTCAAAACTTCAAGAAAATTCAGTTCTTAACCCATTCAATGTAGGTACGTTAAAAGGGTCATAGTCCGGACTACTGCCCTTACCCCAGAAACTCATACTTTCCAACCGCCTCTACACCTCTAAAATGTGGTGGACAACGGTCCTTATAGCATGAAACGATGCGGCTGCCCATAAAGAACCAGAAAATGCAAAAAAAAAAAAAGAAAAGAAAATCGAAAAAATTTACTACTGCCCCTTTAACATTCATCGATTCAATTATAATATTTATATTATAATTTGGGCTTTTAATTTTATAAAACTATAATAATGATATTATGTATTATAAATTAATATCATAATTTTGGCCTTATGCTATTATTATAAAAGGAAAATATCATGTTTCAAAATGTGTCAACTCGAATCAATTGATGAGAAAATTGTTCCTCGTCAGTGGTCCGCCACTTCTCAAAGGTTAAGAACCCCTGTCCCAGAGCAAATCAGCCGTCACTGTCGGAACGTTAGAGGGAAGATGTGCCGAGCGTGACGGTATAGTTCCACTCCAGTGCGGAACATATGCCACTCGCATCTTTTCGGTGTTGGCCAGGTAACAACCGTCCTTGTGATGCGACCAGGTGTGCTGACACGTGCCCTCCACTCCCACCGGCCTTATCATCCCAGCCTTTACAGACTGATTCCGAAATATAGAAAAAATTACGCCCATTCACTTCTGTATTAAATGTCTTCAGTCTTGAGTCTTAATACTTGGAAACCAGGGATTCGCTGGGGGCGAATATCGGCTTCCCACGGGTCGACATGAACGAAAACAGATTTTGGGGGTCGACGAGGTAAAAAAAACCGACCCCTATTATAGGGGTATAATAATAATAATTAGGTATATAATTATTATCACAAGTTCTTATTTAAAACTTTCAAGATACTGTACAAAGTTGTGTTATGTGTAGGTAACTACTAGAGTATATAAGGAACTTCTCGAGAGTATATAAGGTAACTACTAGAGTATATAAGGAACTTCTCACAACTTCCTCATTCTGTATTGTACTGATGATGGTTTAGTAAACCGAAACGCGTCTACAAGTTGTTATTTTATTTATCGTGGAAATAGACTACTTCGTCTGAAATCGTCTTTTTACTACTAGAGTACTTTTACGTACTATACACATGATATAATATATCATGTGTATAGTACGTAAAATTATATTATACAGAATTTCATGTCTATTTATTTCGATAAATCCTGAGTTTACTTATTTAACCAACCACAGAGTTTTTAAATTGGAAAGTATTTCGTATCAATAGGAAGAAAACTAGAGATAGGTTTTTTAAGTAGGTACACAATTAATAGTAATTAATCATTCAATTAATACAGAACTTAGAATTATTGAATACATAATAATATAATATATTATTATATTAGTTATTCAAATTTTGATTTATTAATTAATACTTACAATATTAAACAAATATTTAATATTATACAAATAATTTAATTTATCAATCAATTCAATTTTTATGTAAGTAGCCTGTCTGAGGTAAGAGTTCATTGGTTTATTATTCCTGGAATAATAAACCTATGTATTACGACTAGGGTTGAACATTTTGATTGGCCTCAAAATTTGCCATTATAGCCTATATAATTAAATTTTATAGGTGAGTCCTACGTGGGGCTCAGCGGTCTAAATGGGCCCAAAGGGTCTAAAGGGCTACCAGAGGGGTTATAGGTTCTCGGCAATTAAGTGGAGTCAAGTGTCGTTTTCTAAGTATTTTTGGACCACTTGTGGGTTCCCACAACCGTCCCAAAACTGTAAAAAAAAAGTTTTTCATACTTGAATGTTTTACTGGCATAAAATCTTTCACGATTTTAAATTACGCAAATAAACTCTTGCGTAAAATTTGCAGCGTTTTGAAAAGGGATCGCTTACGCATAACAGTCCGTTACTAAACGACGATTTACCTAACTTTTATATAGGTAGGTAATATTTTATAAATTTCAGAGACCTTTCTAAGTGACAGTGCACAGTTTATCCTAGTTTGTCTGGCAAAGGCCGGCATTGTTTATATCTAAGTAGTTCCTAAGCTGGAACCGCGTGACTAATCTAAGGATGCGTCAACGCCTTCGCTGTAAAGTCGGTTCGTCATTTGCACGTGCTGTTTTCGTTGTCATTGAGATGGGTTCTGTTGTGGTATCTGGTATCGCAAACCCTCAGATAAACATCCTATCCTTCGCAGCTACTTCTTTATTTGGATCGAGTCACATCCTAAAAGGCTGAGCTCCTGCTCGGTGATGTTAGATGGTAATCGGATCTTCCAGATTCAACTTTAGGAAAAGCGTGTTTTTTTTTTCTGAGAATTTTATTGCTCCAAGTAGATAAATCATTTACAATATTGATTTGATACTAGGTGATACATGTTAAAACACCTCGGAAAAGCGCGTGACACGTTTTCCTGAGTTTACTGCTTGAAAACACATTCAGGATTTTAAATCATACAATTATTTATGACACCATGACTTCCCATTTTTAGCCTCATCAATGAAAAGGTCACGAGGAAGCTTCTGTGACGTTGGTAGTGTATTTCCTTCGCCTTTTATCAAATTTTCTTATTATGGTCTCCTTCGAAAGCCTCCCTAACCCTTCCCCACACTCATCCACCACAAATTATCAAGTAAAACCGACGTTTTCTGGATTCGACCGAAGTGTACCGGGCACGCGGCATCAATTTCCGGCCACTAGTGCGGGTGTCCAAGTATTTACTACACCTGGCCTCAGGAAATGCGGGCTGTGGATATTCACTGCATTTGAAACACATGTGGAGGCGGATTCTTAGTTGGCGGTTGTAGACGACCTAAAATTCGGTAATTTAAAATCAGGTTGAGAGCGTGTTGAGACCGCTGAAACTCATAATAATTAGGATTATTCTCGTTGCTAAAAGGCCATCACCAACTTTCATACCATCGCTGGCAAGTCCTCACTGATGGAACATGTGATAAGCTAAGTACACTAGTCATCATCGTTGAACCACGCACTCGAGAACTGTAAAGATCTTCGGAGAGAATACAAAGCGGGGACGTGTGTCATAGTTGCCGAACGCAGAGTGGCTCTACCTTGACTGGATCAGTCGGCGTGTTACGCGATAGTGGTCGCAATATTGGATCTAGATGCTTGAAATGTTGAGAGTAAACACCTCGGCAATTTGCTATAGTTGTTGGTGTCGCTGCGGCAGCAGCCGCCATTGCGGTGGTCTATAGGCAAGAAATTTGACAATCTGAGCCAAATGATTTGCTTTTAGGGATCGCGTCGTATGTTTTTAGACCTGCCAATTCCAAAGGAAGCACTTTAAGAACGGTGCAATCTGTTGCAGCAGCTGCAGCATCGGCCGCCATACATGTGATGAATCGCCATAATCTGGTGCCGAGTTTATCAAGTTTTTGACCAGCTGGGTGTGCTGCATTCGACCAATGGACGCACTGAGTGAGGAGCCTAGTCAGCTGAGTATGTGGTGAGGAGCTTAGTAAGCTGAGTAGGTGAGGAAATTAGTCAGTAGAATAGGTACTTGGTGAAACGTACTCAGCTGAGTACTTGGTGAGACGTTAGTTAGCTGAGTGCTTGGTGAACTCTTGGGATTGACATAATAATATTGAATAATAATATTATTCAATAATATATAATAGTTTATCAACAACAGAAACACAATTTGTTATAATATAACATATTATGTTATATTATAACAAATTTTGTTTCTGTTGTTGATAAACTTACATCTTCTTATGGGAAGAATGGTTTGAAATAGATAGGACTGAATGATTCATCTCCAGGCTTCCGCAGGTGAAGGGAATACGATTGCGATAAACTAAATGACTACCGTCGGCGGTTTCCATCGAAAGCTCTATTGATCGAAAAGGGTGCTGTTGATTCACACGGCTTGTAATCGTACACATAACGGAAATAACCTCCCCATCCCGGAGCTTTGAGCACCCTTCACGCTTTTTGTCCTATTGCTTTATCCGCCGTTCTAAATCTGTCAGCAAGATGTTGGGAAATTATACACTTGAAATCTAGATGTTCACCAAACAGGAATGGCACCTGTCCAACGTTTTTCGTGTGCATTCTTCACAACCCTATCATACTGAAAGCTAATTCGTTGGTTTTAACTAAAATTAATCCAATAAAAATTAATGAAATTTTTCCAGTAAAAAAATTAATTCAATAAAAAAATTACCTATTCAAAAATCGTATTTCTGCACAGCGCTTGGACAGATGAGGTACCCCAACAAATGGATTATGTGTCCAGAATTGATCGGAAAACGACAACTCATTCGACCTCCTGACATCCCTCAAAAGGTCCATTAATGGCTACAAGTAGCCCCATGAAAGCCCTACAGATCCCCACGATGAAATCGGATGGTTCTGGAACCACTAAAAATAAATCTACGCCTACAAATACTTCGAAAACCCTTGAGAAAACGCTGCAAATTTTACACAAGGGTTTATTATTCTTTAATATAGCTCAAGTGAGCAAAAATTAATTCTCTGTCAATAAGGAAATATTTTTGAAAAAAAAAAAAAAATTGAAAAAAAAATCTGTAGGCACTTACTATATAAGTACGAAGTTTAGTCAGATGTTTGGCCTCGAACAATGGATTATGCGTCCAAAGTTACTCGTAAAACGACCACTTATAGCGTAAGGTCTAGTAATTATTAGACCAACTGGGATCCCTCAAAAATCCCATTTGTAGCCCCACGAAAGCCCCATAGATCCTCACAGTGAAATCGGATCGTTCTGAGAACCCAAAAATGGTTTCTACGTCCAAAAATACTTCGAAAAATACATCTAACTCGACTCCATAACCGAAAACCTTCAAAACCCCCTCCGGTCGCACCATAGCGCCCCACGGGTTCGGGTGATCGGGCCGAAAACCTTGCGGGCGAAACTAGATGGTAAACCCAGTATTGAGTCAACATTCCAGAGAAAATGCACACTGCCCAAATCGGCTCGGACGGACATTTCAGTTTTGGAATCTCGACATCTTGAAACGTATAATGTCAAATTTCGAGGGCGATCAGAATTTTCGACCTCCGTCGCGATAACATAGGTGTATTATTCCAAAAATAATCAATCAAAACCCTCCCGTAGCCCCTTTTTAGCCCCACGGATTTGAGCCATCGGACTGAAACCCTTCCGGACACAAGTAGATGCAGAATTGTGTATTAGGTAAATACTCAAATTTTGAAAGAAAAAAAAAAAAAAATGTCCTACTGCCCAAAACAGCCTGGACGGGGGAAATTTCAATTTTGGAATCTACACATCGTGTAATACATAAGGACTCGTTTTGAGGTCGATCAAAGAAAATAATAAACCGAAAATTGTTATAAAAAAAGGTTCTTGTTGCTAAGTAATTATTAATACCAATTGTGATATGGATTTAACCACAGGTAGCAATAATTGTTATAATAGTGAACAGCCAGAAACGATAACCCAGAGTCAAAACCTACCAGAAAGAAATACCATTTGAAAACTTCCCTTGAACCTTGTTAGTCAAAAGAAAAATTCATAAGCAAGTCCTGGAATATAAAATTTTAAAAACCATTCGGACAGTCAGTATTTGTCAGTAGTGGTTTTGTGCCTTCGGCCTGTTTCTCTACACAGAAGGTATCACGTGTGCCAAAAGATCGGCTATGACCCGGTCCCAAATTTGTTAATGCCATCAGCAAACTTTCTGATTGCGCACTGCATCTAACCGCAATCAGGCTCCCAAGTTTTCAGGTCAAAACCAAAACAACTCTTCAATAGACGAGTGGGCCAGTCAGAGAGATTACCGCCGTGGAACGAGCATTCAACTGAAACGCATTCTTGGAGACAAAAGAGGACTATCAGTCACTATCAATCGTCATTCTAAAAGAGCCGTTTTCGATTGCATTTCTCGTAGATCCCTCCAAAACTAGTAAACGGACCAACGCTCGGAGGCATTCGAAAATCTCAGCCAAAACAAATGGGAATTACGTGTTGATTGTTCTGGTAACAGCAACAACCTCACACTAAAAACATCACCACGGCCTTGATTTCTAATGAAGGCCACGTACTAATGATATACCGAATTCCTTGACAAACTTTAGAGCTGGGCAAGTCGTAGATAATTTTTATTTTAACAAATTAATTCTGCCAACAAAAATTATTTTTTTAAAGTTTAAAAAAGTTATTTAATTTTTTTTTTTAACAGTGTTTGGGCAGACGAGGGAATCCTAAAAATTAATTTTACGCCCAAAATTTCTGGACACACTAATGGTCACCTCATTCGACCTTCTGGCATCCTTAAAAAGCCCCATTTGAGACCCCATGAAAGCCCCAAAGATCCCAACGTCCTTAAGCACTTTGAAAAAGACGCCCCACTCGACATCAAAACCGAAAACCTTCAAAACGCTCTCCCGTAGCTCCTTTTTAGCCCCACAGAGCGGGATTGAGCGGTCGTGCTGACCTTGCGGATACATCAAGGTGAAGAACTGTGTAGGTACCTATTTTGAAAAGATCTGAGATTTTTTAATAAAATTCCTACTGCCCAAAACAGCCTCGACGGCGGACAGAAATTTCATTTTTGGAATCTACACACCTTGAAACTTACGACGACAAATTTTGAAACCGATAGGTATAAATGTTGACCCTCGTCGTAAAAACATGAATTGATTATTCTGAGAATAATGAACCACAATTTAACTACTATACTATAATATAATATAATATATTATAGTGATGATTCCAAATCATCATTACTAATAGGTAAACCGCTTCCAGCAAAAAAACCCTGTAATTATTATTATACATGAAACGAAATCCCACAAAATGAAAGTTCCCGAAGTCTCTTTTCGAAATCACAGGACTTAAATTTCTCTCTTCTCTCTGCAAGAACCTTAAGTTAAATAGTTGAAATCAGCACGCAATCAAGATTCGATATAAACAGGTTGTGTTAATTGCCTTAATTGCCGACTAAGCTGAGTCAGTAATGCAGCCTAAAACATTCACTTTCATAGAATTTCTCATCTGATTTCTGAAATTCTGAAAACTCTGAATCATTGTAAGTAGTGCAGTTTTGTTTCATTAGGCTCTCTCTCTCTCTTTTTTTTTTTTTTAATCAGACATGACATTTGACAAAATACTCGGTTCTTCATTTCGATATTTCCGCAAGGTTTTCAGCCCGACCGCTCAATGAGGGCTCTTGTGTGGCTATAGGAGGGGTATTTGAACGATTTAGGGCAGTAGAGTTAACCAAGTTCTTTGGGCGTGAAATCCATTTTTGAAGGTCCCAGAACCATCCGATTTCATCGAGGGGATTAATGGTGCTACAAACGGGGTTGTTCAAGGATGTCAGGCGATTGAGTGAGGTGTCGTTTTCCGAGTAATTATGGACGTAGAATCCATTTTTCGGGGCCCTACATCTGTCAGAACACTTTTCAGGAATACCTAGATTTTTTCAAACAATTTTTTTTTATTGACATAGAATTCGTTTTTGCACAAATTAGGTATTCAAAATAATAATAAACCGAGTACACTAAAGGGGTGTCTCTTATCTGTCGTATTTTTCAATTTATTCTGTTTTTTTTTTTTTGTTTTTTTTTGTTTTTGTTTTTTTAATTTGACAGAATCGAATTTTAAATGCAAAAAGAACTATAAACCCTTGAGTAAACTTTGCAGCGTTTTCCCCTA
This sequence comes from Pilophorus perplexus, assembly GCA_955831195.1. NCBI lineage: Eukaryota > Metazoa > Arthropoda > Insecta > Hemiptera > Miridae > Pilophorus > Pilophorus perplexus. Next base: position 56,598,224 of record OY037007.1, on the reverse strand, counting down.
CCATTGACAAAGCCGTTTTCCCACGCAAAAAAAAAAAAGTGCAACGGGCCTTTCAACGCTTCGAGTTAATTTGAGTTCTCGGCATTGGGACAAGTTCTTCATTTGAAGAGCTTTAAAAAAACTTTTCTTGTCAACAACGAAATGAACCGTTTTGAACCGGTTTTAAAGTTTCCACGCAAATTCTTCATGCAGTTCCTGCGGTTGGAGGACCATTCGAAAGTCAAAATAGCTAAACAAAGTTTCAACCATGTAACTAAACCGGTGAGTTCTCAAATCGGATTGAAAAAAAAAAAAAAAAATGTTCGAATTATTGAATGTACGAGTAGGTTTTTCCTTACCTACATTTTGAATGAGAGGGGTTTACCTAATGCTGATTGTCCAGTTGTATTGTATTGTTGGATGTATTGCATGTTGCAAAATCATTTCGTTGTTTTTGGCACCAAGGACGTTGTTCTTGAGTGGTTCCATTCAAGAAAATTGTTGGGACGTGTTTAATGTTTCTTGTTACACCAAAAGATTGTCAAATCAAGTCATCGAAATTGTCAATTGACAAAATTGTTGTTAAATAATAATAAATAAAAAAAGACTAACAATAATTGCAAAAACCCAAATAACGCTAAACAATAATTATTATTTGGATTTTTGCTTGTAGGATCTTTGACTTACATGAGAATTTGAATATCCTTTACGAGTTGCCGATCGTGATGAACGGGAACACTGACCGCACTTGATTCAGACGGAGCGGCGAGCGAACAGCGACTGACTTGGAGGCGATGAGTGGCGAGGGACGGGGATGATGTGAACGCTTCATGCCGTCGACGGCAAGGGGGGGATCTCCTCGTAACTTACTGATAGAGTGAACTCAAAGCGTGGAGGAAGTATGCGACCCTCCGGAATACAGAGGGGACGTAGGGAGGGTAGCCAGGTGGGGTTGGATAGGGTGGCCTCTATGAATCAAAGCTTAGGGGTGAAACCGCCCTTTGAGTTGTGTGTGAGGGGGGGGGGGGGGATTCTCACCGGTAACGGGTACTCCCAGAAGGCCTTCCAGTTTGAAGGGGGTCAACTTTAAATTGATCACAGCTTGATTATAATTCACGGAAAAACGCTGCAAATTTTACATACGGGTTTATTATTCTTTGATATGAAAAAGCAAAAAATTAATGCAAAAATTAATTCTCTCTGTAAAAAAATTTAACAAAAAAAATTTTTTTCTTTCAAAAAAGTATTTTTTTTTCGATTTTTTTTTTTCACTCGGAAAATATTTGAACTCCTGGGATCCTTCAAAAATCCCATTTGTAGCCCCATGAAAGCCCTATAGATCGCAACAGTGAAATCTGATCGTTCAGGGACCCCCAAAAATGGATTCTACGTCCAAAAAAAAAAAAAAAAAAAAAAAAACCGGACGGTAGACCTATGGTTCAACAGTCAGATCATTTAATAATGATTAATTGTACACCGACCCTCTACTTGTAACCAACCGCTAAACTTCCTTAGAGACCAATCGTGTGATTATAGTTTTCGCGATCATGTTGCGTAACGCTTTTTATGTCGTGACGGGGAAAAAATGGATTCGTCCTGTTAATCATTATTAAATGAAACTCCTCATGCAGCTCCATTTTAGCCCCAGAGCGCCCCACGGGTTTGGGCGATCGGGACGAAAATCTTGCGGGCACAACTAGATGGTAAACCAAGTATTTTGACAAAATTATTGGTTTACCATCTAGTTGTGCCGCGGCGGACGGACATTTCGGTTTTGGAATCCAAACCTCTTGAAACGGATAATGTCAAATTTTGAGGCCAATCGGAGTGACCCTATGAGAGTGATAACTCAATTTCGACGAAAATGCTATTTAGTAGGCACCTTTTGGAGTAAAACTCCTCAAATATTGAAGGCAAATAAATGAAAAAGGAATATTGGATGTGGAAAAATTTAAAAAAAAGAAGAAATATTGGCTGTATTGTTATTTATTATTGGCTTTATTACTCATGAATGTAAAATTTACAGTCATGAACCAAACATTTAATATTTATGCATATGTTATGTGCCAGTCATAATTTGTTGCATGAGGACTGTTTTGATCTTTTTGATAGGGTCTCCTTTGATCTTATTCTTCCGAGTGAGGTTGAAAGATTTTAATTAGGTAATTTTTAGTTAATTTTCCAAGTTCAAGAATTAAACCTCTGAAGTGAGGAATCGAGGACATACAATTTTCAAAATTTAATATAGGTACCTACCTATTTAATTATGAGAGATATTATGATTATAATCATAATATCTTTCATAATAACATAAATGTAAGGTTATGTTATTATTAAGTCATTAATATGTTTATATTATTTAGCTATGTTAGTAGTAATACCTACCAACCATCAATGTCATGGTGCAATACCATGTTGGTATTATGGTTGGATAGATAGATAAATTGCTTATTAACAAAAACTACAACAATTAAAACAATTTAAATTTCGAAAATAAACAATACGGCAATGGTTATGATAACCGTCTGCCGGAGGTTTGACTTCATCAATACACAATACACAATCTTATCTTTTTATATACTAATATCTAGTTTTAAAGAGAAAAAACAAAAAACATGATGGATTGGATTCCCCAAGGCGGGAAGACTCAACAACAAGGGGAAGGTTCTAGAAGTTAAACTCCCTCACCAAAAACTTCCTATATCGCTAAGCCGACTGCACAAGTGGGCCCGAATTAGGACCGTTCAGAATTCCCAGAGCCGTATCCCTCGTCAGCTGCGACCGGCCGAAAGCCGCAAGACGGAACTCCGACAACACTGGGCACGCGCAAAAATGGAAAGTGTCCTCCCTCTCGCGCCGATTGCACATAGAGCACTCCTCCTGGCGGCCGTAGACATAATATGGTCTGGCATTGAGCGCCAGAAGCTCAGCTCGGACCTTGAAGATCCATCGCAACGCTGCAAGGGTCACTGGGAGAGAGTCCCCAACAAGGATGGGTCACTTGACACCCGAGTCCAGTTCCCTGTAAAGAGTGAAAAACTCCGACTCCTGCATCCTCCGCCTGAAGCGCGCCCACCTTCGATCAACAAAGCTCCGCAGCAGCAAGTCAGCATCAGTCCTCAGAAGAGCAGCGTCAAAGGAGGACAAATTATCCGCGACCTGACACTGAACAGCCAAAGCCCTCCAATTGCCAGCCCAACACAATCCCGCCTCGACGACCTCCCCGGCGACAATCCTTGGTAGCCGCGATTCACTCATCCCCGCGACCCTCACAAGGTACTGCAGATGAAGGAGGAGTGTATGCAGAAACGGTCTCCAGTTCGGTCTCCAAATGCAGCAGGAAATCCGGCACGTATTGAGGTAAATGAAATATCCTCTTCACAAACAATAGTGGCACCCTCTCCACGACCAGATACTCCTGAAACACCCATACTTGTGCAGCATAGCATAAAACAGCCCTTACAATAATTGTACAATACAATTGTTGTATTGAATATCTGCAGCTTGACCTTCAAGGGGACCTCCAGGGTCGAAAATGCACGTCCCCATATATATACAATTCATGGTGTTCCTTGCAGCAATTATTGCCTTTCTCTTGAGGTGCTTAGCAAACGACACTCTATGAGTGTGACACCAAGATAATTATACTCGTTAACGATATCAACTGTTTCACCTCCCAGTGTCCAATGCTCCCTTGCATTGCGACGTACACCGTTCTGGAATATCACCTTGGATTTATCCATATTTACATTCAAGTCCCAGGCTCTGCAGTATACTTCCAGGGCATCCATATTACTCTGCATCTCCTCCGGATTCTCAGTCAGGATAACCAGATCATCAGCATACCTACATGAGGACACCAACAGTCAAATCGCCAACTCTGACACCATAAAGAAACTCGGAAATATAAAGAAACTTTTATATATCATTAATAAAGAAACTTTTATATATCATTAATAAAGAAACTTTTATATATCATTAATAAAAATGGCAAAAAGAATGGGGCTCAAAGGGCAGCCCTGCCTGACGCCCACACCAACAGGAACCGACTCAGTGCGCCCCTTGCTTGTCCAAACCGAGGCAGAAGTATTGCAATACATAGCGCGCAACAAGCCAACAAACCTGGGAGTCACTCCCACATCCAAAAGCTTGAAAAACAGGTGCTCCCTATCAACTATCAACAGTGTCAAATGCAGCCCTCAGATCCACAAAAAACGCGTAAACCTTCGGCCGCGGGGTCCCCAGCCTCAGCCTCACCAACGAGGTAAGGGAGAAAATCGAGTCAACTGTCGAGTAGCCCCTACGGAAGACAGCCTGGAACTCAGACAGTATCCCATGCTCCTCAACGAAAGCTGTGAGGCGATTCGCCAACAAACAAGCCATCAAATTAGCCAGGCAGTTTAAAAAAGAGAGCCCCCGGTAATAGCGGGCACAGATGGATCCCCCTTCTTGTGGAGAGGAAATATGAGTTTGGTTAGGGAGAGAGAACGATTGGATTAGACCTCTGCACCATCGGCAAACAACCACCTTGAGAGGAAATATCACTGCTTCTCTAAAGGAATCAGGTACCTACACAACTGGTCGACCAAATGTTGTTGAAGAGCTAAAGCAACATCCCCCTGAGCCCAGCGTTACAAGTTTGTAAAACTCAAAGGGCGCCCCGTTAACACGGTGGTATTATGGTTGGGGCTGGTCCAAAAAAAAGCTCTCGTTTGGAGCGCTCACACTATAAATTCGATAACTCCGTTAATAATGCATGGATTTCAATTTTATTTTCTTCTGCTTAATCTGAACATTCTCAGCTATCGAAATATGCCGCTAGAATTTTTAGTAACATGAACGTGAATTGCAGGTTAGGTGGTGAATGTATATTTTGCAGTACCAACTTCTTAACCCAACCATTACTAAGCCGTTTGATGGATTTGGAATTTTTTTCTTTTCTACGTAGATACCTACTCTTAATGAAGTCCTCTTGTATGTCATACGACTTTCATCCTCACTTCAGTATTTTCGTTGCTACGACGTTTCATGTTGCTCCTCTGTTTCTGCGATCCTACCCGAACACTGATTGCCGCGTTCTACTTTTTCATTTTCCCAAAAGCATATGACGCAATGTCCGCAAAGTAGTCAACTTCAATTAAAAAAAAAAAAAAAAATCACGTCAATCGGTCAATTACAGACCACAGAGTGATAGAGAACGCTACAGACGAAATAAATAAACCTGGTTTACATGGAACACTTTTTGTGGTTTTTAGATAATGATGCCATCTGGTAGCGTTTTAGGAGTACTAACGTCTGCAGTATTCATTGCGGGGAAAAACCATCAGGGTCCACTCAACAACATCCACTACTTTTCAAGTGTTCCATTGCCTTCCAGGAGACTTGGAACTTTCAAAACGGGTTTTCTCAAAACTCACCTAATGGACCCTGATGGTTTTTCCCCTGTACTAGAGGTGTGTCGGTCATGAGTGAACGTATCAAAATGACCTTGTCACTGAAAAGACCTTGTCTGCACTGACCGTATTGTCAGAAGGTACAAGGTCACCCATTCATCTCAGCTCGGTCGGGCTGGGTCGGATGATGCGATTCATGAACGGGTGAGACAAAAGATAACCAGAAGAATTGTCTCGAACGGTCGGTGAATGCATGATGTCCCAACAGAGCGGTAGGGTTGTTGAGAATATCTGTAGACACCCGTCCCGCAACAGGTGGACCTACAGATATTTTGTTGTAGGAAAATATTTTTCTCCCGATTTTCTAGGGAACGTTGTTTAGTTAGTTTGGTCACCTTCCCACCACGATAACAGTCAGTCATTGCTACTGCTATATTTTTTCCAAATGAAATTACTTTTTTTTAACTTTCTGATTTATCTTGAAACTCCTCATCTACCTACTACATTTTACCTGAAATGTATAATAATTATACTATAATTATATAATATAATATTATTATATTCTTTTACAGCTATTCCAGTATAATACACATTTAATATTATTCTTGTACCAATATTTTTTTAAATTACAAATTTCTCATTATTATTTCGTGCCCGAAGGCAGTTTTGTTTTGAAATACCTACTTTTTTCCTTATAATAATTGTACCTATTCAGTGATAATCTACATTTTTGTCACTGAACGGGTAAGTGAACGTACTGAACGGATGACCTGGTTCAAAAGACCTTGTCAGTGAAAGGAGTGACCGTTTGAGCTTCGACTCACTCAAGTGACCTTGTCTTACACACCTCTACCCTGTACCCTTCAGACAGAATGCACTGTTGCCTGGCTGGGAGCCGCTCAGTGTTGTCAGGTCTGCAAGGTTGAGTTACCGTACGAGCCTCTCAAAATTACCTTTTTTCCCCCAAAATTACCGTACGCATTACCTTTTTTCTCCAAAAATTACCGGACGCATTATGTCATTGTAAAAACGCTGCAAATTTTACACAAGGGTTTATTATTCTTGGATATAGGTTACTTGTGCAAAAACTAAATTCTGTGTCAATGAAAAAAATTTGAAAAAAATTTTTCAACAAATTTTTTTTCAAATTTTGTTTTGCATTTTACTTGAAAAATATTTTACCTTTTTTATCAAAAATCTCGTTTGTAGCCCCATGAAAGCTCTATAGATCGCAACAGTGGAATTGGATCGTTGCGGGACTCCAAAAAATGGATTCTACGTCCAAAAATACTTCGAAAACGATATCGACTCGATCCCATAGCCAAAAGCCTTCAAAAAACCACTCCCTTAACCCCATTTTAGCCCCATAGCGCCCCACGGGTTTGGGCGATCGGGCTGAAAACCTTGCGGGCACAACTAGATGGAAAAACGAGTTGTCGAAATTTTAGAATTTAAAAAAAAAAACTACTGCCCAAAACGGCCCGGACGGCGGACAGACATTTGGGTTTTGGAATCTAGACCTCTTGAATCGGATAATGTCAAATTTTGAGGCTGATCGGAGTCGTCGACCTCCGTCGCGAAAACATAGGTGTATTACCTATTCCAAGAATGATAAACCAAATCTATAAAACCCATAAAAACACTGAATTGGAAAACTTTGCTCTCAATATTTTTTTCAAGTTCCTGGGGAAGGTCCCGATTAATGATTAAATCTTATGAAAATAAGTAAATATTAATGATTAAATAAATTTTATTGTTCTTATTAGTGGTTAGGTACATTTCAAATGCTTTTAGTTTCTGGGGGAAAGTCCCGTTCTGTGATGATTGGAAAAACGTTGTACTGAATCTTTTTTCAAGTTCCTGGGGAAGGTCCCGATCTCTGATGTACCTACTGTCCTTATTAATTTATGGTTACTTTCATTTCAAATGTTCTTTGTTCCTGGGGAAGGTCCCTTTCTGTGATTAGGTTAGATTTAAATGTTTTTTTATTAAATAAAAGGTTTATTACTATAATATAGTAATAAACCTTTGGAATCTTCTTCAAAGAGTTCAAAAACGTACATATTATGTACGTTTTTGAACTCTTTGAAGAAGATTCCAAATGCCCCCATTAATCATATTTTTCCATATTTTATAGTACGGATGGAGTGTTTTTTCCTTAAAACCTTTGAAAACGCCAGGAAGAAAGGCTCAATCCTAAATTACCGTACAAAATGGCGATACCTTACAGGTGATACCGTACATCGTACAGAGCCCTGAATTACCGTACAAAACGGTAATTACCGTACACCTGACAACACTGGAGCCGCTCGCGCAGTGTCAATATCCGTAGTCCAGACAGTGTTGCCAAGTTGGGGGTTTTCTCCCCAAATTTGGGTTTTTTTTTCCATCAGAGGGAGAATTTGGGGGTGAAGTTTGTTGGGTTTTGGGGGGTTTTTACGGATGAGTCAGGGGAATTTGGGAGAAAATAAAAAAGTGGATCAGTCATTAAAGAAATAACAGCAGGTAAAAACGCTGCAAATTTTACACAAGGGTTTATTATTCTTTGATATAGGTTACTTGTACAGAAATTTAATTCTGTCAATGAAAGAAATATTTTAAAAAAATTTTTAGATTTTCATATTTCAAATTTTTTTTTGTTTTTTGGGATTTTTTTCAAAAATTCCTTATTTTTTACTCGAAAAATATTCAACCTCCTGGGATCCTTCAAAAATCCCATTTTTAGCCCCATGAAAGCCCTATCGACCGTGAAATCGGATCGTTCCGGGACCCCCAAAAATGAATTCTATGTGCAAAAATACTTCGTAAACGACACCTAACTCGATCCCATAGCTAAAAGCCATAAACAAAAAAACCTCTCCCGTAGCCCCATTTTAGCCCCATAGCGCCCCACGGGTTTGGGCGATCGGACTGAAAACCTTGTGGGCACAACTAGACGGTAAACCAAGTATTTTGTCAAAATTTCAGATTAAAAAAAAAAATTCCTACTGCCCAAAACGGCCCGGACAGCGTACTGCGGACGGACATTTCGGATTTAGAATGTAGACCTCTTGAAACGGACAATGTCAAACTTTGAGGCAGATCGGAGTGTGTCAAATATAATATTAGGCAATTAAAAGAATTTCAGTTATTTATTTGTATCGGATTTCATCCTCAACTTTTGGGGTTTTTTTTCTTCATTTGGGGGGATTTGGGGGTTTTTCTCGTTGTCTCAGTGGTTTTTTACGGCCGCACCTTGGCAACACTGAGTCCAGAGTTCAAGCCACACCTATTCTTTCGACAGTATTTAGGTTTGCCCGTGGATTTTTCTGAGATGCAATATCTGAGCAATATCCGTAGAATGTGTATAGTGAAAAAAGACAAAGAATAAGGAAATTATCACCTTCCGGTATTTTGTATTGGCTGGTATGTAGGTATTGGCTTTGTAGCTGTCAATTTGACCGGTGTTTCTACGATGACTCTTCCTAAAGGTGTTTATAAACAAGCCATCAATTGAATTGAATAGAAGAGCGCAAACTTTCTGTTACTACGAAATATTACCGCGTCTTTATGTAAACCAAAACCGTAACGAAGAATTCGTAACTTGACACACTAGGTATCTAACGACAACGCGCTGGGTCTCCTTTTCCGAGAGTCATCTTCTCGGGATCGGACGAATCGTCGACGACGGAGGTGATTTTGATAGCCTATAACCAACCCCAGAACTCGCTGATCACAATGAGACCACCCTCATGAACATCTGTTGAGCCGCTCGGGCGTGATGCCGTGACACACACACACACACACCCTAAAAAACAAATATGTCGAAGAGGTGAGCGCACCTTTCCATTTTTTGGAAAAAGGTTGCGCTAAAAACGAATCCCGTCAGGTTTGCTTGTGCTGAACGTAAGGATTGCGGGTTCTCTAAAACTATGTCAAATTCACCTCAAATTTTCGTGACAGGTGATGACGGGGAGGAGTTGAAGCCGCCAAAATGTTTTGTAAATCAAGTTTTTTTTTTTCGTCAATATCTCAGATTAAAAAAAAAAAAAAAAAATCCTACTGCCAAAAACGGCCCGGACGGCGGACGGACATTTCGGTTTTGGAATCGAGACCTCTTGAAACGGATAATGTCAAATTTTGAAGCCGATCCGACTCGTTGACCTCCGTCGCGATTACAAAGGTGTATTATTCCAAGAATATTAAATCAAATGGAGATTTTGTATCGAAAATTACTCGGAAAACGTCACCTTATTAAATAATTAATTGACACCAGAAGGTCAAATTTTGACCTTCTGGTGTCAATTAAAAATTCCATTTAGCCCCATAGATCCTCACGGTGAAATTGGATCGTTGTGATCGTTGGATCGTTGTCGTCCTCAAAAACAGACTCTACGTCGAAAAATACTTCGAAAACGACACCTAACTCGACCACATAAAACCTGTACAAAAAAACCCTCCCGTATCCCCAATTTAGCCCCATGGGTTTGGGCGATAGAAATAATTGCATATTAAAAAAAAAAAAAAATCAACTGACCAAAAACGGCGAGGAATTTTTGGAATCTATACAAAGGAATCTTGAAACATAAACCACACCAACCGAGAGGCCGCTGTACCGATCAACATTTTTTCATCCCCTTCGAGAAAACGGGTTGATTATTCGAGGAATAAACCAAAACAAATGTTGCTCCATATTTTAGTCAAGAATTACATTGTCTATTATACGAAATATACATACAATTAGATAAAATGGTAGGTAGTAAACAAACAGTACAGGACATAGGTACAGGTACGGTACAGGTTTGCGTTACATTGTACAAAACTCTAACAACCCTGACAAACCCTGGTGAATCGAAGGTTAATTTGTAATAAAATAAAATGAGTTCCTATGCATCGTTTATGTAGATTTCAAGTCATACTCCGAAGAAACAGGGGCATCTTAGTTAATTCTGCAGTTGGTGCAATATTTAAAAACAAATTTTGTATTTTTATTTTAGGTACTTCCTTCGTGAGGAAAAACAAAATCACAAATTTTGTGGTTTTGGATCCTTTGATGTAGCATTATTTTTCTTTCTTTTTTGGGTGTTCCAGGGCGTGATGAAGGTTTCGTAGAAATCCTCAATTCTACGGAAATTCAGAGCAATAATTACTATGTATTTACTAGTGTTGTCGGCTGTGTAGGTACCTACCCAATATTATTAGGTTCATTACAAGGAAGCATAATCAAATTAGCGTGACATGCACTTCCTTTATTTTTTCATTTATTTCACCCTCATTTATAATTCGATCAAATCTATGATAAGCTATGATATGCTACTAATGCTCTTTTTAGTTTTGATTTGGATCTTAGTAATGATGAACCATCTCACAATGGTATGAACTCAACTGAAAGATCGACCTAGTCCTTTAAAAAAGTTAAACATTCAATTGAATAACACAACAGTTAACTACGATTCTCGTTCATTAGCCTTGAAGGTAAGTAAGTAGAGATAATGTAAGGAATTATTATGATTATGGAAAGAAAAGTTTCTTCGAAATCAACCCATAGAAGTATGATTTAGTTAGAGCGGGAATCCTGGTCCTCGAAATCCAATTTGGCTCCCATCCTGTGAAGGGCGAGGATCGTGTTGACAGCTTTGATCCACCTCCTTTTGATGACGTAGCGCTTCAATTTCGATTTGTTTAAAGATATCTCAAGGGCTTCTTCGTTTAGCCATTTGTGGCCCAGAGCGCCCGTCGCCGTCAGTCTGGAACTGATGGAACAGAAAGTGGGGATATCAAGGGATTTTTTTTTTTTTTTTTTTGCTGGAAGTCAAGGAGGGTTTTGGTTCTTTGCGCAGTGCGGATTAAAAGGGGGGTCGAAATCGGAATGCAAACGGATAAAAACGCTGCAAATTTTACACGAGGGTTTATTATTCTGTGATGTAGGTTACTTGTGCGAAAATACTGGGTCAATAAAAAAGTTCCAACAAGTTTTTTTTCTTCAAATAATTCTTTTTTTACTCGGAAAATATTTACTACCGGAGATACTTTCAAAAATCCCATTTGTAGCCCCATGAAAGCCCTTTAGATCCCCACGGTGGAATGGGATCGTTTTGGAACCCCCAAAAAAGGGATTCTACGTCCAGAAATGCTTCAAAAACGACACCTAACTCGACCCCTTAGCCGAAAACCTTAAAAAAAAAAAAAACCCTCCCGTAGCCCCATTTTAGTCCCATAGCGCCCCACGGGTTTGGGCTGAAAACCTTGCGGGCACAACTAGATGGTAAACCAAGTATTTTGTCAAAATTTCAGATTAAAAAAAAAATTCCTTCTGCCCAAAACGGCTCGGACGGCGCGCCGGACGGACATTTCGTTTTTGGAATTTATAACTCTTGAAACGAATGATGTCAAATTTTGAGGCCGATCAGAATTTTCGACACCCGTTGCGATTTCATAGGTGTATTATTCCAAGAATAATAAACCAAAATTACGTCTGGCCGCTTCCAGAACTTTCAGACATTCGAAAGAAGGGAAAACCGTTTTGAGGCACTGTCAGAACTAAACTGTAGATTATAATCAAGTCATCATAAATAATTAATTATTTAATTAATAATTATTGCTAGATGTTGTCAGATTACTTTTTGTGCTTCCCAGTATTCGTAAAAGCACACTGTAATGAGGGAGGAAACTAATTTGATTTGATGATTTTATCAACTGCCACCTTTTTTCATTAAAATTTAATAAAATAGGTAGGTACATAAATATTTATTGAAAAAAGGTGGCATTTGATAAAATCATATTTAATATGTATCCTAATTTTGGATACATAAAAAAATAAATGAACACCCAAATGACAAAAATTGTTAACAGATGATTATGTAAATAAAAACGCTGCAAATTTTACACTAGGGTTTATTATTCTCATTTTTATTCTTCTTCTTATTATTATTATTCTTTCTTATTCTTATTCTTCTAGGGTTTATTATTCTTATTCTTTGATATAGGTTACTCGTGCAGATATTTAATTCTGTCAATAAAAAAATTTTAGAAAAAAAATTTTTTATTTATTTTTTTTCAAACATTTTTCTTTCAATTTTTTTGTTTTTTACTTGAAAAATATTTGACCTCCTGGAATCCTTCAAAAATCCCATTTGTAGCCCCATGAAAGCCCTATAGATCGCAGCAGTGAAATCGGATCGTTCCGGGACCCCAAGAAATGGATTCTACGTACAAAATACTTCGAAAAAGACTCCTACCTCGATCCCATAGCCAAAAACCTTTTTAAAAAACCGTCCCATAGCCCCATTTTAGCTCCATAGCGCCCCACGGGTTTGGGCGAGCGGGCTGAAAACCTTGCGGTAAACCGAGTATTTAGTCAAAATTTCAGATATAAAAAAAAAAATCCCACTGCCCAAAAACGGCCCGGACGGCGTACATTTCGCTTTTGGAATCAAGATCTTGATTCCAGAGAGGTCGACCTCTTGAAACGGATAATGTCAAATTTAGAGGCCTATCGGAGTCGTCGACCTCCGTCGCGAAAACATATGTGTATTATTCCAAGAATAATAAACCAAAATTAAGAGAGGGAAAAAACCCTCCCGTAGCCCCTTTTTAGCCCCACGGGGTTGGGCGACTGGACTGGAAATCTTCCGGGCACAACATGATGGTAACCTATTGTGTCAAATTTTCAGATAAAAAAAAATCCTACGACCCAAACGGCGTACGGCGGACGGGCATTTCGTTTTCGAAATCTAGACATCTTTAAACGTATAATGTCACATTTTGAGGCCGATCTGAATTTCCGACCTCCTTCGCGATTACATAGGTGTATTATTCCAATAATAATAAACCAAAAGTATGCGTGTGCATATTATATAAAACGAAAGGTACCTGCCTACAAATTTTGAATTCCGAGAAATAATTTTCATGATAGATCCTAATTTTAGCTTCTCAGAACTATAATAGTTCTGAGAAGCTAAAATTAAGATAATTGATCTAATAATAATAAAATTAAGATTATTGACCTAATAATAATTGAGCTAATAATTGACCTCCGCCTTTCACGCTCTATCCTGTATTATGTTTAATCCCACGGATTATAGAGTGGTTTCTATACCGTGGTTTAATCCCAAAAACCTTTTCAATCCTACATAACTAGAACCTTCTCTTACTATGAACTCTGCCTCACAGAAAAATCTGATAGGTATCATAAAAGACATTCTCAACGTGACTGTTTCTGGCTGGCAGAGTACCTGTGTCACGTCCTCTGAAAAGGTACCTAAGTGATGAAACTAAGGTGATTTTTTCTATCGTCTCGGATCCCGTTTAGCTATTAATTGAGGGGTTGAAATCCTCCCAAAGTTTTTAAATTCTGACCTATTTAAATAGGAACCCCTATTTTTGCGAATTTGGATTCCCCGGCCATTTTCACGTCCAATAAGTGCATTGAACGAAATTTTTGACGCGCGCAAACCCGCGCGACTCCTCCTATCTTCGTTGTTTACAGTCCGATTGAGTCGGCGTTTCCTCTGTATCCTACCTAGAGATCCAAATTTTAATACTAAATCCCTATTATTTAAATGGGCGAGCGAAGAGAGGTCCCCCTGCCCAAGAATGTCCCCCCTGTCAGAGTGCTAGTGGTTCCAAATTCCAATAATACCTTTCCATGCCCCTACCTACGCATTCAATTCTATTGTTTCTATTAAATAAACCCAGCACAATTTATCTTTGTGTTCCCAATAGTCTAGCCCCCCCCCCCCCCCCCCTCCCCTGCTACACCCTGTCTACGCCCATGGTTGTGACTCTTACAAATCAGCACTGATCGACCGAAATTGAACACGACTTTGCATCAACGGGAGAGCGCTGCACCACCTAACCGACACAGTTTTACTAACTATGCCACACGAACAACACTCGGACACCACAGGGATAATTTGCGAGCTTACACGGAGACCCGACCGGTGTATTATCGTGGAATTTAGAACCGCCCGAAGCCCTAGAGCATCCAGCTTCGACCACCCCGGCAGCCTGGATGGCCGATTTTCGGTGATTTTTAGGCTGGCTCAATCTTCTTCGCGACGGTTCTATTTAACAGAAACAGGAACTATATGAGCAGTTTGTAGCTGGAGCCAGGGATTTGGTAATTAAAGGAGCTGACTCACTAATACTGTCGTACACCAAATTTAAGTAGCCCTGAATGAACATTTTTACCAGAGAAGGTAAATGCAAGAGGATTTCAAGGTCAAAACGAAATTGTTGAAAAAATAAATTAAAATACTCAATCGCTTTTGTACGGGCGTTTCTTTTTACTTTGTTCTGAAAAACCAAGTTTTTGCCCACTTCATCATTATTATGCGGTAGGTATTCAATAACAATATCCGGGTGATTGTCAGAAAAAGCGCAAACATCTTGTCCATGGCGTGCCACTAAATAAAATTCATCTAATAATCATGATTAGAACTCGGATTGATATGCTCGAAAAAAAAAAAAATCTGTATGCTCGATAGATATGCTCAATAATGCCATAATTATGCTCGAAAAACACTGTTGAAATCTGTTGAAAGGAAAGAAAAACTAAAAATCTACTCATGGAGCTTTAAATGAGAATTTTGAATGACTTGGACCGGAAGGAATCGTTTTTGAAGTAATTTTGGACGAAAATCCATATATGGAGGGGTCTGAGAGCCATGCGAATTCACCGAGGGTTATGACTTCAGGAATCATCAACCTTTGATCATATCATTTATACATATTATAATAAGAATAATTATAAACACTACCATTACGGTTACTCAAGGTTACGTACAAGTTAATTAAAAAAAAAAAAAAAACCTAGAAAAAGCACTTCGTATTCATTCTCATTGACCCCTTTGCTATCTAACTCTTGAATCCAGAAATGGCTAAATAAGGATACTACCACAATATGTTTGCTAAATCTGTTTCTACGCAGGCCCAATAATATTGATACGAACTAAAAGTAACATTATAAAGTAAGGTACCTACCATATTCAGTTTGGTCAATTGTTATCTGAGGTGTTCAACAAATCAACCCGAGAACTGGCCGTCCCTTCCTTGTTGATGAAAAATGGCGCAAAACATCCCGATAAAGGATGTATTGAGTTGGCCAGATGGTAAAGTTTGGGATGTTTGAAAATTTCAATAGTTATTTAATAACACTGCCTACAAAAAATAATCGATCTCATGCTTCAAGAGGTCTGATTGTGGTCCTGGGGGCTTTCGAGGGTGCCGAATTCGAATCCGAGGTCCGTTTTGCCCCTAGACGCAGAGGTTTCGTTGTACAGTAGGTACCTGTACGCTGTACCTACCCAAATGTTCAACAAACTCACTTAATTTCCAACTTCATTATTTTTCAACGAGCAGGTGCTATTGTTACAGGAAATTTAATGCTGAACACGCCCATATATGTTGATGGGTCTAAAATGCTTCCTTCATGTGTTTTTTGCCGAAAAACTACAAAAAATACGTGGTTTTTATTCAATCATGAAGATTTTTGTTCACTATTTTCACGATTCTGCTAAACATACAATAAATAGCCAACAAAACCGCGTCATGTACTTGATACATTTCTGCGTCGAATGCGACCAACACCTCGGTAAGTGCAATAGCCGATTTTTGGCGACTGTTTAAAGTTTTAACCCAATTTTGCAACAACACCAAATCCCCAGTTTAGACCAAGTTTAGAAATTCCCAGTTTTACACTTTAAATAGTCGCCAAAAATCGGCTATTGCACTTACCGAGGTGCGGTTGGCCGCAATCGACGCAGAAATGTACCTACCAAGTATATGGCGAACTTTTGTTGGTTCGGCTAAATATTGTAGGTTTTGCAGAATCGTTAAAATAGTGAACAAAAATCTTCAAGATTGATGAAAAACCACGTTTTTTGCTAGTTTTTCGCAAAAATCACATGAAGGAAGCATTTTAGACCCATCAACATAATATATTATATATGGGCGTGTTCATCGTTAGATTCCCTGTAACAATAGCACCTGCTCGTTGAAAAATAATGAAGTTGGAAATTGAGTGAGTTTTAGAACATTTGGGTACTGTACAGCGGAACCTCTGCGTCTAGGGGCAAAACGGACCTCGGATTCGGCACCCTCGAAAACCATCGAGGCATCGGACCCATTTTGAAAATGCTCTTAATTACTTCAGATGACACAAAGATGTGGTGACTTGGGCATTGAAAGTGGCTAATAACCCCTTTTTGAAAAAACAAATTTTGTATAGCTTAACCGGATTGGGTCGATAGGCTACGTATTCGACGCCGAATTTTGTCCTCTTAAAATAAGGACAGTACCATGGAAGAAGAGAGACTTCTGGGTAAAAATTGCCTCCACTTTCAAAGTACAGAGGCCCCAGTACCAGTAATACTTTTTTTTTTTTTTTTTTGCCATTATTTGACGAGGTGGTTTTTGCCACTGGTACATTGTGAGCAACCTCCTCGTGGGTTACTCCAATAGCTCACTAAGCTATGTACCTACTTACCCTGTTCGCTGTTGGCGCGGGAGTCGGATGGGGGGGACACATTCCCATTATGAACAGTTCGATCGTCCTTCACTTTGTTCGGGAGTCGAGTTAGGTACCTTTCTATTTTCTGCTCAAGCGGGAGTCGAGGGCTCACGTCAGATGCTCGGAAAGCCCCCCGAAAAAAAACAGGAGCCCCCTAAGGTTGAATTCTGACTTCCAGGTCGCAAATCACCATGGAAAAATTCGACTACATAACTACATACTTTCCTGCGTAGTTGGATCGGCTTCCATATTGTTACATCAAGGTATTGGTTGAGGGAGTAAGCCGTTGGTTGTTCGTTTTTATGGCATTTATTAGATGTTAGACACATTAGCTGTCTAATTAGCTTATAAGAACCATCCCGTACCACTACGCTTCTGTAATGTTGCCGACAGGTCGACTATTTACTCCTGAAGAGCCTTCTTTCCCCTCCAGGGAACAGGCGAAAGGCGCCTCGAGGCAGTGTCTAACATCTAATAAATGCCATAAAAACGAACAACCAACGGCTTACTCCCTCAACCAATACCTTGATGTACCTACATAATTTCCTCCCACGGTAATCAGATTCAAATAGGTACCTTCGGTTCGGACCTTGGTGACCAAATAACTCAGGTACTCTTTCTAATAACCCAAGTGCTCATTTAATTAATTCACAACTTCTCGAAAAAGATTTCAAAAACTGAGAGATATCCACCTTGGCCGAGGGAGTTAGTGTTGTAGCTTGACGAACACGCCAGGGGGACTAGTGTTTGCGACTCAGCTTTGTCAATTAAAATTTTCAAGGGGTTAGCGATTCATTGGAGCCAGGCATTTCGGTATCATTTCAAAGTAAAGTGCGGCTCCTGCTCCATTGTGAACCCAAGCAGGTTACCACAATAAAAATCCACTTTACTTTACTTTTTTATTTTAGAGATTTAGAGGTACTTACCTATTTAATTTAATTGGCTTTAGTTCAAAAAATGTAAAATTTGTTCGACATTATCACTTAATTCGTTGGGCTTAATGAAGAGATATTGGTATATGGCTGATTCTCAGGAAAAGTGCGCTTTTCATGTCACCGGAGCGTCAAGAGAGACTGAAGAGTGCTGGGGTGGATTTTTTTTTTTTTCTCTGGCGATTAGTATTCCCTCCCACCTAACTGGTACACATGTTATACGCCCTCTGAAATGTATGTTTAACGTTCAAATTTAATGTTAAACGTGAAAAATGTCAGTAACGTGGATGTAACCAAGTCAATTTTCATGTACCTATTCAAACTTGTGGTATGTCCAAAACACAAAGAGTTCGAAACCAAGCGCCCATCTTCAGTATCTGGGGATGTCCGTCAACGATTTCCACAGTTTTTGAATTCATTCATGTGTTTTAGGTTCAGGTGGGAGGTCTGTAAACTTTGTCACTGGAAAATGTGTCAGTAGAATGGATGAATCGAAAAATGCCTACCAATTTCCCTCAGAAGGGAATTCAGGACTTTTGGGGGGCTCATTTCGTAGTGGCAACAACTATTGACAAGATTCCAGCATGGACGAGGCGAAGTTTGATGGCAGTCCCCCGCCAAACGGCAAACAGTGTGCATTAGGGTGGCAATAGGCCATAGGGGGAAAAATTTTTCTCACCAAATTTGAACTCTCAATCCCCTAAATGGTGCAGTTGGGCTAGAAAATGAGTTTGGCAAAGTTTTAGGCCGGTCGGACAAGTATAAATGGCGCCTCATCGCATTTGAAGTTCGAAGAAACTGCAAATTTTTGGAATAATGTTCAGTTTTTCGTTAGTAACTCGAGTACCCTTTGGGCTAGAAACCTGTAATTGGTCTCATTCTGTAGATCATTTGATTGCGACCAACGTTTATCTCAATACTGTTTTCGCTAAAACCAACAGAATCGAGGTTATTAAGAATTCTGTGGGTCAGGTCGTGATATTTTTAAGAAAATGTGACTTTTTACGCGTCCTCCAAACATCGCCACGACAGTCCATTGAATCGTATTCCAAACCTTCCCCTACATTATTGGCGTGGTTGCTATCTGGAAATACGATGCATATACCATGTATATTATACAATGTATAAATAAGGAAGGATTTCATGAAGTGTTTAGGGGGGGGGTATTTTTGACCAAAACTCACCGTAAATCCTTAGCTATATTTGACTATTCTTCATGCTCCAAGTTGTTATTTTCGAACATTCCCATCGAGCCATACATGACTTTTGGGTCACTAACATGCTATTGCTACAATGACACGTCTCTCAAATCCTTATTCTGTTATTTGGAGAAAGGCAGTTTTGGTAAGTACCCTGGCCTGACAATCTCTTAATCTCAAAACTCCTGTTGTCGACAAATCCATCCCTTCGTCATTAGGGGAAAACCGTCTTCCTTGGGAGGAAGATAAAAGATAGTGGGAAAGAAGACTTCTTAGTGTAATGTTAAGTCTCAGCAAGAAGGAAGCGTCACTTAACGTTTAGTTTTCAAGAAGAACGGTTCAGTTTGTGGTTTGTTGTTGGTTTTGTGCTAAGAAAAATGGCTCTACCTTCGTCTTCTACATTATCAACGAGGAAACGTGACAAAATTTATCTTATTATAAGCCACATGTCCCATAAAATTACTGGCACTAAGTTGCCATCAAACGGTCATGTTTTACTTATAAAATAAACTATAGTTTATTTTACAATATGCGGCAAGTTGTTAAGAGTATGAGGGATGCTGCAGCACTTACAACACAAGAGCTTCTTGTGTTTTGGGAAAAGGCTAGAATACCAACTAAGGAACCACAGCATAGCATCAGCAAGCTAGAAAAACTAAACTATGAGTGGAGAAAACTTCAAAGGAACGCCAACCGACAAGGTGAAACTCAAAAGAAAAAAGAAGACGCTTTCAAATCAACTCTTGAAGATCTGTTCGACGTGGTTCACCAGGATGCACTTGCCAGCATGTGTGAAGAAGACAAGCAGTTCTTATTACTTCAGAGAGAAAAAGGGCGTCCTGGCTGCATGGGAGGTGTTGACATGAAGTTTATGAAAAGAGAAGAAAGAAGAGAGAAGAGACAAGCAGCTCTACAGTCAGCAAGATTGGCGAATTCCAACACCACTGCTCTAGGTTGGTTTGTTTCCTTTCTATCGTTGAAATTAAAATAATGGTGGCATGAGTAGTGATCCAATTTATTTAATGCTTGGATTGCCAACAATTCTAAAATAAACTTAAGGTACCTAACTTTTCATGTATAAAATTTGTTTTAATTCGTTTTCAGAGGTTGAGGAGGGAATAGAATTGGAATCATCAACTTCTGGAGACAGCACGTCTGAGGAGGAAGATTCGACCGCAGATGACAAGGAGGATAGTTTACAAGCGACAGATCACCAAAGCACATCACCAGACACACAATTTTACAAGTTGTAGCTGAGAACAGAAAACTTAATCCTGAAGCTTCAAAGCATACACTCGGCGCCCCTCTCCCAGCTTGAATATTTTTCTCTTTATATGCCCTATTATTAAAATTTTATTTAATTATTTAATAAGGGTTTATTGTACATAACATGACGATTTATTGAATATAACATGACATCATAGAAATAATCACAACATTATAATAATTATTACCTTTTGAAATAACAACAATACACGTTGAATTCAGCTATAATTTCCCCTCCCCTCCCATCATCCCCCTCCTCCCAACCAACCCCAACTTGTCTAGTTATGTATTTCACACCACAAATAATCATGAACTGAGTGAAGGAGGATGCTGGGAATCGCAAAAAGAACAATTCAATGCACTGTCATGGCGTTGTTAGATGTATGCGTAAAAAGTCACATTTTCTTAAAAATATCACGACCTGACCCACAGAATTCTTAATAACCTCGATTCTGTTGGTTTTAGCAAAAATAGTATGGAAATAAAAGTTGGTCGCAATTAAATTATCTACCGCAATTAAATTATGAGACCAATTATTAAATTATGAGACCAATTAAATTATGAGACCAATTATTAAATTATCTACCGCAATTAAATTATGAGACCAATTACAGGTTTCTAGCCCAAAGGGTAAGCGAGTTACAAACGAAAAACTGAACATTTTTCCAAAAATTTGCAGTTTCTTCGAACTTCAAATGCGGTGAGGCGCCATTTATACTTATCCGATCGACCTAAAACTTTGCCAAACTCATTTTCTAGCCCAACTGCACCATTTGGGGGGTTGAGATTGATCAAATTCGAACTTTGATTTTTTATTGCCACCCTAGTGTGCATGGGCAGGCGCGTATTTTTATTCAGGTCAGTAAAATGGCATACTTCGTATACTTCTAACAAATTTAGTTTTGCACTTTCTTTTTGCTTGCTGTTATTCTACTTGTTGAGCTTGAAAAATTCATGGTCAACGTTTTTTTTCTGCCATCAAAGTGGAGGAGTACAGAGCTTTTGAAAGGCGATTTGCCAGTGGTGTGGATGAATAGTCGTCAGTGGCATGGAAGCATCATTAATCCACGCTACTGACAATACTATATCGCATATACATGCAAATATGAGTAATTCATGTGGAGGAGAAAATATACATGCAAATACCTGTAATACTATAAACTTATAATTTACACTATATATGTAAGTAACTATGAACATTATGCTATAATACTATTATATAATAACATTATTATATAATAGTATTATTAATAACATAATATAATGTTATAATATTAATGTTATATGTATGTGATAACATAATATAATAATATCTTATTAATAACATTAGTATTACTGTTATTATAGTGTACATATATCGATACTTATATACATTAATTATAAAATTATAAGTACTTATAATATACTTAATGAAGTACTTTATTATAAGTAGGTACTTATGTTATTATAAGTACATTATCTACAAAAATAACTATGTACATTATGTACATGTACACAATGTACAATAACTACAATGTAATTGTATTTGTAATTGAAGGGTATTGTAGTAACGTTATAATTAATGCTCCTTAATAGGTAGTAACTAATACAATGTAATTAATTACATACAAATAGGTATTACTACTATTTATTTGTTGTTGTAGGGTTAGTAGTAATACCTAATAATTTTACAAATATACAATTTTTACCTATACAAATAGGTAAAAGTATACTCGAATGTCCATACACACCACGTCCGTAGCGTGGATTAATCAAAATTTAAATTTCGTTATCTGGGTTAAAAACGGATTCCGATCTCGGAAAAGTGATTTAAACTATCCTGCTCCACCATGAGAACAAAAAGAAAAAAGAAAACCCCGATTCTAAACACCTAAGGTTTTTGAAAATCTGGAAGCTCAAAAGCGCACTTTTCCTGAGAATCAGCCATATGGTGATTTTCAATGAACGAAATAAATAAAAATTTAAATTTCAAATTAAAACTAGGGCTTGATCTCGACCAATAATTCTCTTTCTTTGCGATGGAAGAACGACCTACTTGTTTTCAGATTTTTCCTGAAAAATTTTCTGCTGACCAAATTTGCGCTTCTTCTGAGAATCACATCAAGCTCTCGAGTAGTGGGGTGTTTTTTCCCTTGCATCGAATACTATATGATTCCATATCGACACTACTTCGTCCCGCAAACTGATTGCACTTGGGAATCCCCCTGATGTCGACAAATAAGTCACTCAACCATCAGTCGAACATTAGCCCTTGTAGCGCCGCAGATACGACTAAAATGTACAATTGAGGAAGAAGCTTAATCCGAAGACACCTTTTGTTGCCTGTAGAGTTTAAATTCACTTAGGACTGCCAGCTGTTTTAGCGAATAAGCTAAGCCTTTGGGACACTCCAAGCTGAAATGCGGGATATAGGTACTCAAGGTACGGTCTGCCTTGGAAAACGGGACAAGATAATCAATTGAAAGAAATTTATACCCAATAAACATTTCAAAATAACAATTAAAACCGAGGCGGTTTTTTTTTTTTTTTTTTAAGGAAATTTTAAAAAATTGTTAAGACTTAATAGACTTTACTTAGTTTTACTCAAGTCCACAACTCTTGACGTTGTGGAAATTTGTTTCTAATTGCTATGTTTTTATTATCATATTTGCCTAAAAGTAAGCAAAAAATATCGTTCCAGTGTTTTCAAAAATATTAATATTTTAAATACGTTAATTTTTAACGTAGAACGCAATTTTACGCACACCTTCTTGCAAAAAAGGGAGACATTTTTTGTGGCAAAATTTGCCACTTATTTAATATTGAATGGCTGCTAAAGGAAGGAACGCTTGGTTGCGTAGGAATAGTAACAATTTTGAATAAAACGTAGGTATTCTGGGCTCATCACTTTTTACCCTTTAGGCTAGTTTATTTATTTATTTATTTTTTATAGGTAGGTACCTATCCCGCTTTCAGTTTTTTTTTTTTTAATCATGAGAAGCGTTTTTTTCTTTACCATACTTAAAGAATTAAAGTGAAATGAAGAATAATGTAAGTACCATACGTCCAAAATAATATTTTTGCAATAATGAAAACTTGTTGTTTACTCTGTAAAATACTCCGCTTTACCTTTCAAGTTTCAACAGTTGAAACTTGACAAGTTAAGTACTTTTTTTTTTTTTTCTCCGGGCTTTCTATATTAATTGCTATTATTAAGAATTTTCGAATTTGTCATTGGTTTTAGTTAGTGTTAGTCAGTTCGGTCGTTTTCTATTCCCTGTTTAATGAACAGTCGTGTTCCTCACCCTCGCACAGGTATTGTAGGACACTAATATATAACAAAAACGAATTCATGTTTATTAGCATTATCTATAACAAACAAAGGAATGTGTGGACGTTTAGTAGACAAGTGCCTCATAATTATTAGCTTTTTCTTAAAAATAGATTCGTGGTCACTAAATTTGTCAATATATTAGATACAATCAAATTCTGTTTCATTCCACTTGGGTTTGTCTACTTTTAATGAAAAAGTAATGCCGATAAATGATAGAACGTGTGTTCAAAATTGTGATGTAATCCCTAAGGTAAGAAAGACCATTGTAGATAATACACATTACCAATAAGATACTGTTTGACTTGAATGAACTCAATACTGAATGTCAATTTAAAAAAAAAAAAAAAAATAGATACAATTACATTGGTGAGGTTATCGTCTGACTAGTTCGAATTTGAATATATTTTCAAGTGCCTGTAAAGGGGATATCCGAGTTATTCGGTTTAGTTCAGAAGTCCCCGAAAATTCAGTCATCGTAGGCCGCTTACAAACATTCATTTTGTCGACGTGCTACTCTTGAATGTTGTTCGAGTCTTTCTCTCAGGAGACAGTCGAGGACTGCGCGTGTTGGTAGTACTGACAGATTTGGAGGTTTGCGGTAGAACTGAGTGTTTTCCCTGCTGCTCTTTCAGCGGAGACGACGCACCGGAGACCTCACCTCCGATGTAGAATTCCCTCGCAGCCCCAAATACCACGTCTCGGTTTAAAACGGACACTTTGAACTTTTGTCGTCGAGCAGATTGCTGATTATTCATCTCCTGTAGACGCCCTTCTTCTTGTTTATTGCTTGCTGTTGTGTGAGACATTTCAACTAACTTGGCTGATATTTGTCTTATCTCTCTTGCCCAAGGGCTCCTCTCCAATGGTCCTAAACTTTCTTTAAGAAGAGCATTTATATCAGTGGATCTCTTCTCAATGTTTTTGTCGTTCTCCGCTGCCTTGCGCTCACTAAACCATGGCGCTGTGCTGCGTAGTTTCTGTTTAAACGCCACAGCATCCGCTTCCACTTTGCTTGCCTTTTCTGACTTCAAGGTTTCAGAACGCGATTCCTTAGATGTTCGACTTCCAGTTCTTTGCGTAGACAACCGTGAAGTTTCTATTTCTTTGTTCTCAGCGCATTTGATGTTACTGCTTTGTCCTCTATTTGAGACATTCGCAAAAGCAGACTTTTCTTCAGTTTTACCAAGCGTGATACCGTGAATCTTTGGATGGATTTTTGGTGTCACTGACGAAACAAATGAAGAAGTGGTGTGTTCTGTGAAACTGACGACACGAGGCGATGTGACTCTTTCATGGCTGCTGTAACTACTCGACGACTCAGTACTTGAATTCCTCTTGCTAACGAATGAAGTTTTGCTGGTACTAACATCATAACTAGACGTTCTAGTCAGAGAAGGCATATTCTTAAGGGACGATAGTATTTCTGATGAGAGCTTAGGAATCTCATCTAATGTTTTCTGCAGTGGAGACTCTCTCCTGGATGGGCTGATGACGTTTGAAATGATGGGAGGTGTGTCAGGAGCGCTATACGGTTTCGGTGAAGGCAATAGAGGAGAGAATGTCCTAATAGGATGAAACGACGTAGAAGGAATCGGCTCAGACGGTACTACAGGCGATTGGACAACCGGTGACTGTACTGGTGACGTTCCAGTAATTAACGGTGATGTTAAAATCTTCGCTACTGCAGGTGGCTGGGGAATAAATAAATCTTCCAAAGGTGGTTGAGATATGAAAGGAGGTTCTGGAACAGGCACCACAGGGACGTCTGGAGAGCTGGGAACAATAGGAAAAACACCTTGAAACTCTTTGAACGAGACAGGTTGACTAGAAGCCAGATTTGGTTCAGTGGCTGGTATTTGATCCTGTACTTGAGGCATTTCTGGTTCGGGTGTAATGATACCCATTGAAACAGCGTCATCTTTTGGTTGAAGTAGTTCAAGCATGTCATTTGAAGAAGTCATAACATCTGGATTGGGTTCATTAGACGTGGGCTCTACCACTGACGTCTCTAGTATTGGCAAAGTGAAAACTGGGGATGCTATTTTCAAGGCAAGAGAAGGCCGAGCTGAAATTTCTCTTTCCAAATGTTGGCTCTTCGGTATTGCCTCTTTCAAATCTACAGAATCGCTTTTACCCATTTTCGCTCCAATTTCGACAGATCCTCGTTTCGGAAGCAACGAAATGATATCGATTGATCCCCGTTTGGCAAGCGTTTCATCAAATTCATCTAATTTCTGAGCAGAAAGAACCGAGTCCACATCTATGGAACCACGCTTTGGAGGAGGAAGTGTCGTGCTAAAAACAGGCGGGTGCACTACGATGGGTTCATCCATAACATCTGGTGCAGGCAGTGCCGGTATCAATGGGATATGTAACGGTTTCAACTGATCAACCATATTGCCATCCAACATTGCCGCGGCAGCTGGAAGAGATTTGCTGATAAATGGCAATGAAGCGACTGGCACCTCAGGAGCGTGCAAAACTCTCGGCGGTATGTCAGCTAGCGGCACGTTTATCGGCAAATCTTCCGGTTTGACTACAGGCATTGATTCGATCGTAGGATTAGCGACAGGGACATTGTTATTCTCAATTTCTTCAACATGAACGAATTGAATGAGGTTCGGTTCAGACACTGGCACAACAGGCTCAGGGAGTGCAGTAGACACATTGTCCAAAACGCTAGGTGTGGGCATGCTCGGGACGTTGCCATTCATGATGTTCAAAACGGCATCATTACTTGTAACATCTACTGCCAGGTTATCATTCATAGGAGGTAGGTTGTTGTTAGTAACGACAATGGGGAATCTGACAGGTGGTAATGGGTTCTCGTTGTCATTACTGAAACTTTTCACGTTGCTTCTGTTCATGAATTCCTTATCGCTGGCAGCTATAAGCTCCACTGCGCTTAGTGCCGACGGCTTGGTATTGATAATATGCTCAACGTTATTTTCAATTCCATTGATATTGTGGTAGTTGTCAACAAATGTTCGAAGGTTTTCTTTGGTCGTGATGAGTTCGGGCGGTGGCGGCGGTATCTTCCGCTTCAGCCATGGATGTTCCAGAGTCTGTTCGGCTGTCATTCTGGCTCTGCAAACGAAAAAAAATATTAAAAATTTCGTCAACTTCAGCCTTCACAGCTTACGATCACTATTGCTCTTAGGTAAATAACTGGGATTAAATTATGTTAGGAAAGGAGACCCATGCTTTTCAAAGTGCAATTTACTTGCATTGTGAGACCGTGATTGTACAAAAGCTTAAAAGCGAAACTCATGCTGAATCGCAGCAACCACCGGTTATATATACTTCAATACAACAAGGACGTTACATCCAACACCTCCAACATTACTGAAATTGGTCATTGGCCCTAATACAAGTTTGGGCCAGTAGACTGAAGACAACGTCATGCTACGCATAAGTCAAAATTTCTTGATAGCATCATAACACCTGGTTCATACAATAAACTTGTTCACATTAATAGTCTGTGTCTACTTATTAATTAAGTAGCTACTTAAAAATTAAATGCCAAGAAAACCATGAATGTCCTTATCGTAAATGTGCATTGAAAACTCTCACTTTCCACGCGAGGCTGTTTTCTTCTCTTTCTTGCAATCACGTCACCCTCTCACATTTTGTTCGTCAAAAATTAATAACTTACGCGTCCACACTATGCCGATTAGCATGATTCGGCTTAGGCCACCCGGCAAAGCCAAACTAGTGTGGATATCGTTCGGCCATGCTGCCTGGTCAAAAACCGAACCGAAGCCGAATCCAACCCGAAACAGCTCAGGAACTAAGAAAGCCGAACCGAATTGAAGCAAAGGTCATAGTATGGACGGGTTGATCGGCGTCAAAGGTGATTTGGTTTCACAATTCAGCAGCTCTGCATCTGTCATTCACACTACAAAACAGTCATGCCGATCCATGTTTTCGGCATAGTGCGGACGCGCCTGAACAGTAACTGTTTCAAAGGCACTCAGTGCAAAGATATAATTCCCCAAGTCCGTTGATTTTTAAATCATCTGATCATAAGAAACATTGGAATATGGCGCCAGCTTAAATTAGACAGTCATAATTTCTGTCATTATGAGCACTTGAGGAACTCCCACTAAGGTGTATATTGTTGTCATACCTACTCCTTAATGTCACTGTCTGTTCTAATCAGTACGCAAGAACATGTGATGTGCGTTAGACGGCAAGCCGAATCCCATCAACATCATATCAGGGCACAACTGTTACTAAGTTAAGGGGGAAAACCAAATCTCGTAGTTATGCATTCAAGTACCAATGATTATGTTACTATTGAGGAATACTTACCATGACTACGTGCACGGTCAAATAAAGCCAATGGTTGGAACTGCAGTATGAGTGGAGTTAAAGTGCAATTCGTTTTAGCATTCTCAGAACGTCTTGCAAAGAATTTTCACGCACACCTCATGGCCGATGAAAGTATTAGTGACCCCTGACATTTGTCGAGACGGGGGGTGATCATGTAGATGATTGGCTTGAATTGGCCAGATATTGGCAGTGATTCACATGAAAATACAAAACACTTCAGTTGGTTTGAATGCAATTTGTACTACGTGGCCCACTTACGCAACCTTCTCCATAACGTTCAAGCTGACTAAATAGTAAAAAGTCTGTTCATACATTGACAATGAAAGTTCTGTGGGATGTTCCGCATAGAATAATCGAGGTTGAAAATTATTACAATCAAGAATGCCCCAGGAGACAAGTTGGGCCAGACCGAGTTATCAGGAACAAGAGTTGGCACCTCATCATGTCCCTGACGAATCCTATATTATTCAGGATGTAAATTATGCACTTTGAGAAGCATGGTCGTCTTTCATTGTTGGAGATCATGACACTTTCATGATGATAAATCACAATTAAATGCATTGTTAGTCTCTTATATATCCGTCATCATTGTGAATTAGATGTTTCTTCGTTCTGGTACGCATGATGGGTTTTCAAGTTGCAAGTACACAAGTACTGAGCAAGCGTATAATAGTCTAAACTCCAAGAACTACAGTGGGCTTCGTGCACAGCGCTCGGAGAGCCTCTAGCGTCCCTACAGAACATAGGGGGACTCCCCCTGGGGGAGAGCCCTCGCACTAATCAATGGGACCAAACGTATTTAGGAGTAGGCAATAAATGGCTCAACGGCTCAACAGGCAGTGGAGACAGTGATGGCAACCAACAGCAGTACTCATGTACCTACCGTATTTTTGCATTTCCTATGCTGTTAATTCCTGAACAGTCCACCAAAGATTTGTAAGGAGCAAATCCCAGTTTTCAATCAGCAGTGACCAGTTTTTAATCTGTCTTTTTGATAAACGAGAACCTGCAAAAGGCGTCCACACTAAGCCCTGGCCTCATCCGGCTTAGTGCTCAAGTTGCATGCCACGTTGAGTTTGGGAAATTCGGTTCAAATTGTTTTCGGCACGATTCAGCAGTTTGGCTTTTGCCAAGGGAGAATGATGCGTCCACAATAGCTTGGCTTGCTGCTCGACCTTATCCAAGTCATGCTGAATGGCAGTCTGGCGAAGCTCTGACTTCCATTGTTCAGGTTGCGACAGAACCTCCCTACTACATACTCCGAACAAGACCATCCGGTCAGCAGCATAACCAGCTACAGTAAGGACAATAAGGACCGCCCCGGGTACACGCACGTATATTTGAGGAGTGGCCAATAGGTAGGTTTAGGAAGGGCTGAGTGCTCAATAAATACATTCTATTTGTTGGGCTCAATTGCCCTAAGAAACCTCTGGAAGGGTTGGGGAGGGGGCGGCAAATAAGTGAATAGTTGGGAGATTCTGTCGCAACATAACAAAGGAAGCCAGAGTTTCACAATTTGATAACTCGCTGACGTCAGCCAGAGACGCCAATACCCTGGTGGAGACTACTACATCTAGTGGAGGCAGAGAGGCTTATAGAAGATACGCCCAGTGATACGCCCACCAAGAGCAACTAGGCGCAAATGGGCGTAACCGCTTGTGTCTTAAATGTTTTCGCTTGGTCTAGAGCTTTCCTCTCGGATTGAATGTTCATGGTAATTCCGTGGGGTCTGGTATCCTACTAGCAACGCGGTTGAGCCGGGATCAGCAAACAGGTTGTCACGCTGTTGGTGGCTGATCAAAGGAGACTCATCAAGCCACCGTTAATCACTTCTTCCCCATGGGATCTGACTCCGGGAAGTCTTAATCAGGCGGGCCACCGGCAGGCATGGAATGAGCGCAAGTGTACACAAATGTGGGAAGCGAGCTCCGTTTCAGTGTTAAAAGTGGCATTTAAAAAAATCCCAATTAATTTTTCACATTTATCCATGTTTACATTTATCCATAATGGTTGGGAATAGACTCGTAAGGGACGCAGTACTTACAATGCTCATTCTGAAAGGGGAAGACGTCCTTCGGTGTATAAGTTGGACTACCAACTCTCGCTGAGATTAGCGGGATTTGCACCTGCCCAACAACATCCCAGGGCGCTCACCAGAGTGCTCTGATGTGAGGCCTGTGCACGAAACCTTTGCAAACTTGCTTAAAATTCTAAGCGACCTCGAATTCTCGCACAAAGAAAAAATACCAGTCTGGTTTTTTTAATCAATGCACCTTATAGACACTGAATAATTTGAATGGCTACATGAAAGTGACAGGTGTGGAGGGGGGTACAATAGATATTGAACAAGAATAGCTATAAATTACGGAACTCACTCTTTTTTGTTAAGCAGGAGGTTTGAAATGAAATCCTTGGCGTTATCGGAAATACTTTCGAACGACTCGTCATCAAAATCATAGCGGCCCAAAGTAACGTTGGACATCGTTTCGACGTCCGTGTCCCCCATGAAAGGCGACAGACCCGACAATCTGGAACCCGTCGCAGATTAAATTCACCAACTCAAATCAATCAATTTGATACTAATGTTCAATTTTTTATTTTTGGATTCATCCAGCAATTTTACAGGATTGGTCGATACTTACAAAACGTAGCAGATGACGCCGACTGACCACATATCTGTCGCTGGTGAGATCTGATCGAAGTTGACCACTTCTGGCGCGACAAACTCAGGAGTGCCAAACAGGACTTGCAGCTTGCTTCCGGCGTCGTAGTATCTGGCGAGCCCAAAATCAATTATTTTGATTCTGTTCCCGGCTTTCGTCAAACACAAAATGTTTTCGGGCTGAAAATAGAGCGATTAGAAAATGTAAACTCGGCTACATTACTTGAAACTCGAACTAGAGAAAATTGCTCAACCCATGGAACCTCTCCCTTGGCCCACGACAACTCATATTCCAGAGAGACGTGTCATGAGGTTCTTCGGGAGGTCGGAATTTTGAGTTTTTGGCCTCATTTTGGAGTTACAGAAACCCTTCTGGGCCAAATTTTGCCAGGAAATTCGTTTCCGTTTTGATCAGAAGAGAAGGAAAAGAAGATTTTGAAAGAAGGCGACAACTGGATCTGCATAGATCTACCTACACTCACGTGGTGTCCTTTGTATTTACTTACTATAAGATTCATGGACACACATTTGGGGCTGTGCAAGACCTGATTGGGAGTGTTGTGTAACACAACTTGTGTTGTGATTGAATCTTCAACACATTTTCCAAATTTAAGGAGTGACTTCTACCAGGGAAACAACGATTCCACAGCTTTCCCATGCTAATGGCTCCTACACAATGGCTTTTGAAAATCGCTGAAGAACCCCATTGACTGTTCAACTTATCATGACACTAACCTTGAGGTCCAAATGAATAATGTTGTTCTTGTGAATGAAAGCGACCCCTTCGCATATTTGCCTCATGAATATGGTGCAAGCTTTTTCAGTCAGGATAAAATCGTCGCCAATCACTCGTTCGAACAGTTCGCCGCCTTCAATGCTGAAAAAAAGTAGTAGTTTTACAAGCGCCAAAACATTGAGTATCCGCCAAGAAAATTCACCTACTTAAGTTTTTAGGAGTTAAATTAATCAGGAGACACCTTTTGAATTAAAATTACTTGGAAGTCTTCCTGGTTATTTTCAGGAAAATTAGAAGAAAATGTGAAGGTAAATAAAATTAAAATAAAATACGTCGACTGCGTACAGTGTTGTTCGGGTTGGCTACTTATGGAGCTCCGAATACAATTTGTTCAAGAGAAAAAAAAGTTGCGTATGTACAGAAATGAAATGATGGGAGTTTTCCTCGAAGTAAATGAAAGGCTTTGACGATAAAAAATTGCAAATTTTTGACGACGCACAGTGGGGTCGATGACGCTAAAAGGTGGCGGAAAATCGAAAAATTGAAAACGCATCTGGCCGATCGGTTTAATGTTGATTCTTAAGTTGATATATATAGGAACCTTATATATGAACAATGAACCGTATATATCATATTATGAACAATGAACCGTATTGGTTTGGTCGCTTCGAGCTGTCTGGAGATGAGCAGAAGGGCGGAATGTTGGAGATCGGCGTTTTCACCAGAACAGTTTTTTCGCCGTGGCGAGCCCCACATATTAAAGAAGTCTTAAACCACGATAGATTTGTACTCAGGCTATGTATGCGAAGACATTAAAAATATTCTCTTCATTAAATTGACCTTCATCGATTTTACAGATCAAAAATACTGAAGAACAAAAAAAATTAGAAAATCGAAAAAAAAGTCGCGATGTTCACCGAAGTGCACGGAGTTTTTTCTTTCTGTGTGTTCAGTAAAGACCCCAGAATGTGACACCAAAGCCAGATCGTGCGCAAATTTGCGCATTAAAAAAGTTCAAATAAGGAAGGAAAAACTGGTTTAAAATTTTATTTTTTGTTATAAAAAAAGATAATAAACAGGTAAACATTTAGATTTTGCATTTTTTTTATGCTACATCCATCTCTATAAATCAGTCTTGTTACCTTGAATAATTTCCACCAACTTTTACCGGCCCCACTGTGCGACGGGTAGGAAATTTCTGCTATTCCCACCGATATGTGCGACGACCAGAGATGTGAAATTCCCGGGTATTTAGTGTTTTGGGGGGGGGGGGGGGGGGGGGGGGTGAGTACCTACCGTAATTACCCAACGTGGGTATTTTATCAGGTATTTTAACCCTCATTGAAATAGGATCACAAGAACAGTGGCGCCTGGCAGATGACTAATGCGATAAAGTTCTTGAAAAATGAATCGCTTCTGTTGTACAAAATGGCAATGCTTCAACCATTCATTGTCATTACTTAAACCATACAATAATATTTTTTATTGCATGAAAGCTTTCATGTTGTGAGGTAAAAGCTAAAATGACAATAAATTCAAAATATATTTTTTTTAATACAAAAAATTGAGAATTAAAAAAAAAACGCAATCCCCCCCCTCACCAAAATAATCGAAATCTACAACAACAAAAATAAAAATTGAACATTTAAAAAAAAAAAAATATTTTGGGATGTAGCGGATTTATGGGAAGGTATAAAATAGGAAGGCAATTTCTAAATATCCTAACCACCGGTTATTTACCCCCTTTACATTCCTGGTGACGGTTGGATAATTCAATTTCCCAAATAAACCGAGGCGACGGTGTATGAGGTTTTAGAAATCCACAGCACGTGGTGGCACGAGTCGTGTACGAAAAACGAGCAAATTTGCGATCGCCGAATAAAAATTGTGGACTCGATTGAGTCTTTTCGAAGATGGTGAGTTGCGGCCCGATCCGCTTCGAGACGTATGAGTTGCGGCCCACGTTCCTGAAGGGGTGGTTTGAGTTGCGGTCTCGCTACCCAGGAGACACTGCGAGGGCGGTGGTTACCCACTCGGCTCCCGTCTCGTCAGGATGGAAATTCACAAACGGCTCCCGTATCCCACTACGCAGATTCCTTCCCACTTTGTGCAGATTGAGCACTGCCTCAATACCAGAGTCGTACCTAGTTAAAACTGTGCATCTGCTAGCTCAAGGCATCATGTCGAGGCATGGCTTTGGTTCAACCGGTTTTAAAGCCATAAGATCATTGGTGAAACACTCAAATACGTGCGATGGTGGTTAGTAAGGAAGATTGAATAAGTGCTTCACTGTTCCCCCAACTTTTGAATCAAGTCAAAATAATGTTACCTTCTTTCATTCATGAAAACAAAAATTTCAGAGAGCGCATCTACATTTTCGAGAGCATCTTGACTCAAGATGCTCTAGGGATACGCAATCGATTTCCGATTTTTCTAAAAATCGATTTTTCTTGTAAAAGATCGATTTTTTTAATCGATGTTTGGTAATACGATAAAATCGAGAATCGATACTTTTATCCCGATTTTTACCAAAATCGGGATTTAAAAAAAAATCGGGGTAGAGAGGTTCAAAAAATTGGGTTTTAGCCAATTTTGAAAATTATTGTTCTCCTTGAAACATTTTCTTTCTCCTATTTATAATGATGGATGTTTTTTGAATTGACTGAATCGGCTTCAAAGAATCGTTTCTCAAAAATCGTTTGGAAGCAGAAACCCAACGTATTGAGTTTCATTATTGTCGCGTCGATGTTGGTTCAGATTGTGTTTTGTGCGACGAGGAACAGACTGAGTGGGAAGCTCGTCTCAAAACTATTATTTTTGCAGGATGTGGAAGAGGAAATGTGGTTCTTGAGAATATTTTTGACATTTTATGTCTTTACTTTGGCACACAACCGAAAAAAGCGTTACTTTTTACCCGTGGCAACCCGTAAACTTAAGTTAATAATTATTGATGTTACCTTTTTCGCATCACGAAATTTGTAATTAAGTAGCGTTAATAATCTCCTGGTCAACAACAAACACAATAAATTGGTACCTATCCAGGTTGGTATAAGATGAAGCCGTGGGTAGAGATGCAAGGGTAGATGAATGAGTAGGAAATGGGGGGGACTAAAGACATAAAATTCCCCAATGTGTTGCAGACTCGTATGCAAGCGTTTATGTATGCTGCGTATGTATACTACATCCCACTCCGAGCGAGCGAAGTTTTCAGACTTTTTTCGAATCTATTTTAGGTATAATCCAATGTATTAGATGACCACTCCTTGAACTCCTTGAGAAATATATATGAAATGTATGAGCATATATATATGCTTCTCATATATGAGAAATATAATATATTATGTACAATCGCCTACCTACTTATTGATTGGTTTATTTACCTACTTATGATTTATTTAATTTACCTATTTATGATCGAGTTTGATCCCAAAAAAAAAGGAAAAATAGCTAAAACCCCGATTTTCGCAAAAATCGATTCTTGAGAGAAACGATTTTTTGAGAATCGATTCTTTGAAGCCGATTCCAATTTTATGTAAAAAATCGATACTTTTTTACCGATTGCCTATCCCTAATCTTGAGCCAACATGCTTTCATAGGGCTATGGCATGTAGTTACCTCGTAGCTTCTGCATGGGAGCCGAATGTGAATCCTGTTTCAGAGATTGCGGGAGCCGTTTGGGAATAAGTCCTTTGTATCGAAATTATTTCGATACAAAGGACGGGAGCCGAGTGGGTGGCCAAGCGCGAGGAGGTTGGCTGACAAGAGGGGAGTTTAGCCTCCCAAAAATCTCCCCTAGGTACATGTCTTCAATAATTCGAGTCGCCTCATCGTCATTTATATTGGGTTCAACGAATCACTTATCCTCGTTATTGGTTTTTTTCATGCATCCTTGGTAGGAATTTAGAACAAACTCTTTACACGAATTGAAATCGAGTAATTGCGTTCCTTTGTAACTGAGACATTTGGTCGTGTATAAATGCCACTTTCTCGCAATTTTTTGACTTTTGATATAGGTATCATCCACAGCCTTTCTTTTCCAAGAATTACTTAATGCTTGCCTGTTCATAGTTTTTTCGTCGCTTTTTTCGTGGTTGTGATCAGTAAATCTATCTAAAATGTCATTATTGGGAGAAAACTTCAAGAGACACTAAGGTACATGATTTGTTAGTACAAGGACACCTCTGTATACCAACTTCGAGAGTTTTGTGATAACGCTTCCCCAACTTTGGGGACACTACTTTTATCAAGTAACCAACATCACTTGTTGTTACAAGAGTTGGAGTCAGAGGCGACGTGCCTTCGATTCGTGACGCGAGGCCTTTATTTATATGTGTAAATATTATTACTTAGGGTTTTTTGATTCTCGACTGGGTTGTTTAACACTGTGGTGGGATCTCAAGTGGGACTCAAGATCCCACCACAATATTATTACTATCTGAATCTAATGAAATCGACATTAAATAAAAATTTTACGTACTTGAGTAAATGTTACTTACGAGATTTGAAAATTAAAAATAAAAAAAGCAAAGGAAAGAGAAATTTCAAAAATTAAATTTCTTGCGGCATCGGCATTCACGAAGTAACTGTTGACAACAGCAGAAAATCCATTTCTCTCCCTAACCTACACATCACCTTGACAATAATCTATACACCATCCATTAGGCTGTAATTGTTTATACTTACAGCTCCAGAACCACAACCATGGTGTTTTCCGACTCAAAGGCATCATACAGCTGGATGAGACGAGGATGCTGTAGAGTTCTCATTATTTCCACCTCTCTCTCGACGTTCTTTCTATCTTGCCTCCTTTGGATACCAACGAATTTGGCCGCAAGTGCAAGATTCGTCGCCTTCTCTCTGCACAGATACACCGTCCCGAACTTCCCCCTGTGTGAACACAAGTACAACTAAGGAGGTTTATATGTAGGTAAATGAAAAAAGAAATTGACGGCAATACATTTAAAAAAGGTCTAAGTATAAGTTTATTTAACAGATCGATGGCATCGTGTTCCCTCCAAAGCATGATCCTAGTGGCGCTCACGATAGAAGTTGTTTATTAATAGGACTCGAAAACGAGAATATTCCATCCAAGATACAGCGCCCAGACGTTGAATCACGTCTTGCAAAACGGTGCTTAACGACAAACGTAACCTTGTTTCCGCTTGGGCGGTTGTATTAATCGCAGAAGAAATGGACTAAAAAAGAATTTAGGATCGATGTACCGCAGTCAGAAGCGTATTTTTACGGACCCCTCAAGGTCCTGGATGAAACCCAAAAGTCATGCCACCGACATTTATTGTTTGTGGGATAACCAGATTTCCATTCTGCGTAGAAAATACAACTAGGCACCGAGAGACGACTTACCGAGGGGAAAAATTAAAAAAGTTTAAAACAGGGATTTCTTTGTAGGTAATCAATAAAAAACGCTGCAAATTTTACACAAGGGTTTATTTATTTATTTTTATTTTTTGAATAAATTAGTTATCCAAAAAATGGATTCTACCTCGAAAAATACCTTGAAAAACGACCTAGGTACTCCTAACTCGACCTCATAGTCGAAACCCTTCAAGAATCCTTCCCGTAGCCTTTTTTTTAGCCTCACAGAGCCCCCACGGGTCTGAGCGATCAGGCTGAATTTTCAGTTCGCTTTTAAGCGCAACTAGACGGGAAGCCGAGTATTTTGTCGAAATTCCAGATATTCAAAAAATTCCTACTGCCCAAAACAGCCTGGACGGCGTACGGCGGACGGTCATTGTATTTTAGGAATGAAACCTTTGAAACGTACCAAAGAAGGTATATTGACAAAATTCTTCTTCTTTCATGCTTTTGCTTTCCGTGCTCACCAAACAATATAGGAAGGTACCACTGAAGTAGGGGAAGGATTTCCTCACGCGAAACGAGGAACAGGGAGGTAGGTACATGAACGCAGACGATCACCCACTTTCTGCGAACGCAAAGGGTTACCAAAGTGCACAAGCCTTGCCAACCAAAACCACTAAGTGGTCTTGTTAGCGAAAAAGACCAAAGAAGGCGACGCTTCCTTCCAGCGAGTGCTGCTCCTAATACGGGAGTATAACGGGAGGAGAGTGAAATAATTCATAAGTTAGGCGGTAACGTTCATTCCTGTATGGGTACTGGATGAGTTCACTTTTGTTTAAAAAAAGATCAGCAGTTTTGATGCAAAAAAAAAAAAAAAAAAAAACCTATGATGGGAGGATGTACACAGTTTTGGTGGACAACTGATACTTTGTTGAGTCGCTCTTAGGATAGGATAAGAACGTTTTTGTTTGGAAACCAAGGTGTAGATCGATGTGTCTCAGCCTAAAGATACGAAAAATGAAAATGAAAAAAAAAAAAAAAAAAGAAAGAAGAAGAAGCAAAACAGGATGTACGCAGTTTTGGAAGGAAGCTCTTCATTTAGCGAAGTACCTAAAGGTAAATACCTACATCATGGAAGAACGGAACCTTTCTCCCTTTCCTCCATGTACCTACATAATAGGATGTGATACACGAATCCAATATTTTCGGAAAAATTGTACCTACATAAGTGAGAGCAATATTGTTACCTATCTAGTATGTATACATACCTATGCTAGATAGGTAGTGAGAATATTTTGAAAAATGTCCAGTCCGCGGGTGATCAACCAAGAGAATAGATTAATTTTTCAATTTTGTAGTTAGACCGAGTAAAATCGGACGTTATTACATTGTAGATGATCTCAACTCGATTGGCAAAGAGCGTATATGAATAGAACATGCTCCACAGGAGTATTATAAAAAAATATGACATATTTACATTGTAGATGATCTCAACTCGATTGGCAAAGAGCGAATATAAATAGAATATGCTCCACAGAGGATTATAAAAATCTGGATGTTTGTGAAAGAAGGAGAGAGGTGACTTGATGCGCAATTGATGGACGGAAAATATACGAATACAATAATTGTATTTCCCTCAAATGACTAGTACAATTATTGTACTAGTCATTTGAGGGAAATCTCCCAGGGTTTTTTTTTTTTTTTTTTTTTTGCAATTATGTACCTTTAATGTAGATTTTTGTACATGCTTAAGGGGTGCAGGACAGTTGAAACAGCTCCTCCCCCATGCCCAAAGCTATGTAGTGATGCTCTGAACTAGTGCCTCGTACCTATAATATAGGTACGAGGCACCTAAGGTAATAAAAGGCTGCGACATATTATGTCGCAGCCTTTTTGTGAAATCAGTTTTTTAAACCTAGCTTTTATACAATACCTACACCGCCTTTTAGTAATAAGGCTAGGTCTATTTACAAAACGGCTGATTTCACAAAAAGGCTGCGACATAATATATGTATATTACTTAATTAAGCTTTTCTTGCAGTTTGTAGAATAAATGGGTAAATTTTCTGAGTTTTTGAGTCTCTTTTGAGATCCTCGTCAATAATTATATATAATTTGGATATATCCAAATATCTTATAGAATGAACCAAGAAAAGAAGAAAACCCTTAATTTAAATATTTTGTCCAATTTAAAAAAATGGATATATCCTTCCCTTTTTCACCAATGTCGATACATCCAACATCGATAAGTACGGGTTGTTTGCCTTATAAGAAGGTGCGATCGGATAATATTTTGGGTTCAAGTCAATAACCTGTCCCGGCTACATTTCCCCTCTCTTGGAACTCGCATAATTTCATATCGAGAGCTAATTTGCATCCAGAGCCTCGTACAATAGAACCAAACCTCCCGAGATAGCGAGACGTGGCTGGTGCAGCCGCATTGATGACAATCTGATAGGAGAAACCTTGAACTTGTTGAACCGGAGACTGTCGAGGTGTCTATTTCCGGCAGGGTTATGGTCGCCGCCTCACTGGCAGTTGGTCAAGATGGCACATGCCTGCTAACCATTCACGGTGTCTTCGCACCCCCTGTTTACAAGCTCGGCTCAGTCGAAGGTGGGCTTAACGTTTATATCTATATATTTCTGGTGATATCGGAGGGTAATCGCGGCGTCGTTATTTTACCGTCCGCCCGGGAAATGACGGCCAACGACGCAGATCAGCTGAACTAATTCATGTCATGTTCAGCAGTTTCATTAGGTGCCTTGTCTTATTCTGGCTTCCTTGAACACAGAAGACAAAACACAATTCATGTTTTGTCTTCTGTGTCCAAGGAAGCCAGAATTAGACAAGACACCTAATGAAACATGACATGACTTAGTTTAGCTGATCTGCGTCGCAATAAATTTTGAGTTTATTTATTGCTTTAGTCATTAAGCTGCACGCTTGACGTCTTGATGTGGCTTGTCTCAAATATCTCCAAATTTAGTCTTCTGTGTCGTCGTTACGACAATCGTGAGGATTGTGGTTGCTAAGCACATCTAATCTCTTCTGAGTAATTCCGATACTAAGACTGATGAGTAATCATAATATATTAATATAATTAAAATTCTATTTATAATTCAATTTATGATATAATTCAAATTCTATTTACCTATTTCTAAAATTTCGGTGTCTATAAGTAGGTACCTACCTCCCTATTTCTGCTTCGAGATCATAAAACTTCTTCACGTCAACTCCTCTTTTAATTTGAACATCTCTATAGGGAAACTTCGCCTCAAGTTCTGAAACAGATATCAACAGATTTAGAATCGATATGATAACTAACTGCAACCATCATCAATCGTCGTAGTATCTATCTATTATATTGGAGCTCCAGCCCGAGGAGAAGGAGGAGAACGAGGAGAATGCTCATCTTTATTCTAGGGCACTTCTAGGAAAAATCTGAAATTGGTCTTTGAAAATCCAGTTTGGCGAGCATAACGCGAGAAAAGTCTGAAACCACCAAAAAGTAGCTCTATGTGGGGTATCTGAGCTCCTAAAGTGGAAAAACGGGAAATTGAACTTTTTCAAAAAAAAAAAAAATTGAAAAAAAAACAACCAAAAATCCGTTTTGGCGAGTAGATGACGAAAAAAATATGAAACCACCAAAACGTTGCTCCAAGTGGCGCATCTAAGCCCCAAAAGTGGAGCAAAATTCAGGGTTTGAGGTACTTGACTGGATGACGAGGTTGCTGTGGGACGAGGGGTGTAACACAACAAACAGTTGTTCGAAGGCTATGCGGCTAGCCTAGATGAGCCCCCCCCCCCCCCCCCCAATCCATTCGTCCAAAATTACTTCGAAAGTGACGTTTTCAAGGCCAAAGTCCTTCAAAAGTCCCATTTGAACTCCATAGAACTACCATTGATCCCCACGGTGTAGTCAGATGGGTCAGAGACTAGTACGTTTAAAAATACTTCGAAAACAACACTTAACGCGACCCCTTCCGAATCCTTCAACAAACTTTTGTAGCCCATAGAGCCTCACAGGTGAAGTTGAAGGCCTGAGCATATTGTAAAAATTTCAGATTAAAAAAAAAAGGTCATAAGGTCATAAAAAAAAGGTCATAAAGGTCTTACTGCGTGGAAGGCGGAAGGACTTAGCATTTCTGCATGACATGTAATAAAACGGGGGTAGGCGTTAATCCTCCCGGTTGGCCAAAACTCAACTTGCGACAAGGACCATTAAACGGAAATTTTCCTCCCGTCGGTAGCGGAGGGCTGGGCGATAATATCAAAATGAATTGAAAACTTTTTTTACTCGAAAAATATTTGATCTCTTGGGATCCTTAAAAAAACCATTTGTAGCCCCATGAAAGCCCCATCGATCCCCACGGAGAAATTGGACCGTTCCGGGACCCGCAAAAATGGATTCTACGTCCAAACATACTTCGAAAACGACACCTAACTCGATCCCATAGCCAAAACCCTTCAAAAAACCCTCCCGTAGCCCCATTATAGACCCATAGCGCCCCACGGGTTTGAGCGATCGGGCTGAAAACCTTGCGAGCACAACTATGGTAAACCAAGTATTTTGTCAAAATTTCAGATTGAAAAAAAAAAAAATTCCAACTGCCCAAAACGCGTCGGACGGCGGACATTTCGGTTTTCGGACCTCTTGAAACGGATAATGTCAAATTTGGAGGCCGATCGGAGTCGTCGACCTCCGTCGCGATTACGCAGGTGTATTATTCCAAGAATAATAAACCACAAAACGAAATGTTGACCCTGGTCGCGAAAACATAATAAATTATACTCAACCATAGAGACCTTCCAAATGAGTGGATTAGTTCGTTGGTACCTATGGATCCTGAAATTAATTATCGAACGGACGTGCCTTTAGATTTTTCTAAAACGACAGAAGGTAGCAAATTACACTAAAATTGAAATCAAAACTCAGCCTACATAATATTGTGTGAGTGAATTTATGGTGGGAAAACGTAAATTCAAATCTGCGGCGGGAACAAGGGCTCAACTATCGGGGTTGACAACACACAGAATCCCCATTGGTTGGTGAACAAAGCGGCCAACAACATAAAATCACCAAAAATTTGCGAAGGTTGGTGCTGAGATCATACAACCCAAAGTAATAACAAATAAAAATCCCGATTTTGAAACATAATTTCAAGTAGGTAAGGTACCTAACTTAAAATTATGTTTCTTCAATCCGGGATTTTTGACAACTGTTGTGAAATCGCGTGTTGGAAATCTTTTGACAAAGTACCTACCTACTCGGTTTACCATCTAGTTGTGCTCGCAAGGTTTTCAGCCCGATCACCCAAACCCGTGGAGCGCTATGGGGCTAAAATGGGGCTACGGGAGGGTTTTTTTAAAAGGCTTTTGGCTATGGGATCGAGTTAGGTGTCGTTTTTGAAATATTTTTTGACGTAGAACCCATTTTTTGGGGTCCCGGAACGATCGGATTTCACTGTTGCGATCTATAGCGCTTTTATGGGGCTACAAATGGGATTTTTGAAGGATCCCAGGAGGTCAAATATTTTTCAAGTAAAAACGAAAAATTTTTGACAAATAAATTTTTTGAAAAAAAAAATGGCAAAAAATTTTTCTTTTCTAAAATTGTTTTCATTGACACAGAATTAAATTTCTGCTGAAGTAACCTATACCAAAGAATAATAAACCCTAGTGTAAAATTTGCAGCGTTTTTTAGTTTAACCTTTGGCTTGGACTGCCCAGTCTGCAGAATTTTCACTCAACTGTTAATTAAAAACCTTCCATCGATTAAAAATCTTGGGGCACGTCCGTTTTCATGAAAACGTGCTGCAGTTAATTTTTCTCGATGAATGGTAACTATGGGAATTTATTACCAAATCGAAACCGACTTCGGAGTTAACCTCCTTTCAAAACGCTACACCGGAACAGCTTTGACCTTCGGCCCTCGTAAGCTTGCACATTGAACATGGAGGAAAGAAATTTCTTTCCTCCATGCACATTGAAATTATCCCATCGACATCACCTGTTTGGGCCTTTATTAGGATATTTTTTTAAATATAAAGGCGGCCGATCTATTTAGCGAATTTTGCGTGAAAGTACAAGATGGCAAAGTTCCAACCAGGTCGCACGAATCGAGTTGTTTACAACGCGGATTGTTGAAGTTTGATTTGGACTCATTGAGAATTTTCCCCAAGCCCGATAAAGTAGTAAAAACATCAATGCAGGTTGGTCCAAGAAAAGACGAACTTCCCAGCCCGTCTATTTTTATTGAAAATTTGTACTGTTCGACGCGGTATTTTATCGGGAATATTATTTTGAAATAATTGCTCAAGTGGCTGGAAATACAAGGAGCACTCATCAATTTATTTTATACAATCAATTATAATTTTTGCTATAATATACCTAGCAAAATTATATAACAATATTATTGTTCTCAGAATAGTCAACCTGTTTTCACGACGGGGTCAAAAACTTAGAGCGGCCTCAAAATTGGTCCTTGTATATTTCAAGATGTGTTGGATTCAAAACATGAAAATTTCATGTCCACATGTGTTAATGTCCGTCCGCCGTCCAGACCGTTATGGGCAGCAAGATTTTTTAAATTCATTTTTAATCCGTTTTGAGAAAATACTCGGTTTTTCACCGGGTTGTGGTCGCAATGGCGCAGCTGGATAGCTGAAACTCGTGGGGATAAAAAGGGGCTGAAGGAGGGGGTTTGAAGGTTTTTGGCCGTGGAGGCGAGTGCAGTGTCGTTTTCGAAGGACTATTGGACGCAGAATCCAATTTTCGGGGTCCCAGACCCATCCGACCTCACCGTGGGGGATCTATGGGCCTTCTCAAGGGCTAAAAGATGTCGTTTTCGAAGTGATTTGGGACCTACAATTGACTTTTGGGGACCTCCATCCGTCCAAACAGCGTGCAGTTAGTTTTATTGAATAAACTAATTTTCTATTTTTCAAAGTAGGTGGTAATTTTTCATTGTACTAGAAGTAAGTTTTGAACAACTTGAACACACACACAAAACGTTTGAGTAAAGTTTGCCACGTATTCACTCATTTTTTCAATCAATTTATTAATTTTTGGTTTATTATTCTTGGAATAATACACCTATGTATTCGCGACGGGGGTCGACGACTCCGATCGGTCTCAAAATTTGACATTATCCGTTTCAAGAGGTCTACATTCAAAATCCGAAATGTCCGTCCGGGCCGTTTTGGGCAGTAGGAATTTTTTTTAAAATCTGAAATTCTGACAAAATACTTGGTTTACCATCTAGTTGTGCCCGCAAGGTTTTCAGTCCGATCGCCCAAACCCGTGGGGCGCTATGGGGCTAAAATGGGGCTACGGGAGGGGTTTTTTGAAGGCTTTTGGCTATGGGATCGAGTTACGTGTCGTTTTCGAGGTATTTTTGGACGTAGAATC
Organism: Pilophorus perplexus; assembly: GCA_955831195.1. Lineage (NCBI taxonomy): Eukaryota > Metazoa > Arthropoda > Insecta > Hemiptera > Miridae > Pilophorus > Pilophorus perplexus. The sequence goes on along the minus strand of OY037007.1, from coordinate 56,554,186 downwards.
CATTTGTTGGGGTCCCGGAACGATCCGATTTCACTGTTGCGATCTAGAGGGCTTTCATGGGGCTAAAAATGAGATTTTTGAAGGATCCCAGGAGGTTAAATATTTTTCGAGTAAAGAATAAAGAATGTTTGAAAAACAATTTTTTTGAAAAAAAAAAAAAAATACCAAAAACTTTTTTTTGAAAAAAAAAATCCAAAAAAATTTTTTCTAAATTACTTTCTTTCGACACAGAAATAATTTTTGCACAAGTAACCTATATCAAAGAATAATAAACCCTTGTGTAAAATTTGCAGCGTTTTTATTATTTAAGTATAATATTTATTCTTTAAAAAAAAAATATTATTTCAACTTAATTTATAATGTTTTCACTAAGTATTATATAATATAAAGTCTAAAATTAATTTAATTTTATACATCTTAACATTAATTAAATTTCCACTAAGTTCCTAAATTTCTAAAGCTTACAAATTGTGACACTCAGTCCCTAACACTGCATTATTGTTCAATAATAAAAAGATTATAATGATGCCAATTAAATAAAAATTTTATTTAATACATAACATGATGAGTGATGTAGGATGAGTTAATCTCGTCTTCACGCTGAGTTTATTGAACACCTTAATGAACTGCTATTACAGAAAATTACATATAAAATTAAAGAAGTAATGTAGATGCTACGATAATTATTAAATTAAATATAAAACATGGGAGGACATCTGGCATTGCAATAAAATAGGTGGCTTTTATTGTATGGTTTGATTATAACAATGTTAGCAGCGTGTCGTTGTGGTCAGAGCTTTTGGTCTGGTTGTGAAAGGAATGCTCCGCCTGGTAGTATTTTTAGAGTTCTCGACCACTCTCAATGATATTTCAGTGTAGAATTCCCCAGGAGGGCTGAGGGGAGCGTAACAAGTCCGACAATCCATTAAAACAAAAAACAAAACAAAAACAAAAAAACAATTCGTTTGCTAAACTACATGTGGCGAACGAAAGATTCGGGGTTTTGACCGTAAATATTTATGCGTTGAAATGTACCTAGAGTCACTTGATTTGAATTGATTGGTTAGGTGAGCAGTAATGCAACGCTGTCACGAAACCATTCAGAAAACTGAGGGGGTAGACTCAGAGCAACGATCTCCGTTAAGAAGGCAGTAATGAGAATTTATAAATAACTCTTGAAAAAGCGCTGCTCAAAATGATTGCGGGCTTGTACGATATGACCACTTGCTATGTGTTCCAACACGTGCGAGAGTACACACGTGTATGTACCACCACACACGTTGGGTTGCTAGATGCTAGAAAAAACAGTATATCAGCACAGATCAAGGGAAAATCAGGACAAGCACATGCCTACTATTGTTATTAAAACTTCAAGCACAAAACATAATAATATTATATCATTATGTTTAATAATTAATATAAACATATTATGTTTATTATTGAGAAAACTAAATCCGCATTTTATGGCCCTTCAGTAACTCCTAAACCAGACTTACATAGCTTCAATCCAGTTTTAGAACATGTCAAACCGATAATATCGTTTACATATTATGTAGCTCAGCAACCGGTACTACAGGACTTAAAACGATGTTAAAGCCCATTAGACCGGGGGGGGGCGCCACCCCATAAGCGCTATTTTACATATATATATAAACGCTGCAAATTTTACACAAGGGTTTTATTATCCTTTGATATAGGTTACTAAGTCTTGTGCGAAAATTAATTCTGTGTCGATAAAAATAATTTTTATTTATTTTAATTTTTTTAATTTAAAAATAAAACCGTAAACCGTCCATAATTAAAAAATAAATAAATTTTTTTTTTAAACATTGTTCGAACAGATATAGTAAGACTTCGAAATATAGATTACCTATGCGTCCAAAATTACTCGGAAAATAGTTGACCTCCTGGGATCCTTAAAAAATTCCATTTGTAGCCCCATTAGAGCCCAATAGATCCCCCCGGTGAAATCTAATCGTTCTATGACCCCCGAAAATGGATTCTACGTCCAAAACTACTTCGAAAACAACACCTAACTCGACCCAATAGCCGAAACCTAAAAAAAAACCTCCCTTTTTAGCCCCACAGAGCCCCATGGTTTTGGGACGATCGGGCTGAAAACCTTCCGGGCACAACTAGATGGTAAACCGAGTACCTAGCTATTGTGTCAAAATAATTTTGAAACTTATTTTCAGATTAATTTTCAGATTAAAAAAAAAAAATCCTGCTGTCCAGACGGCGTGGAGTACGGCGGACGGGCATTTCGATTTTGGAATCTTTTTTTTTCTTGTGTGTTTATTACGGAAAATAATTCCAATACAAAGAATAGTGATAAATAATACCTATCAAAATGAAAAAATACACTTGAGAAGTTGAAGTCAACAGCTCGATAGAAAGAAAAACAACGTAAATTAAATAATTCACCTATGAAAAAAGTCTGTCGAGAGCCTTTTAAAAGAAGGCAGTGGCTAGTCGATGTCAATCACATCCTGCAATGAGTTGGCGACCCGTTGCATTCTTGAAAGAGGCGAGTTGAAACTGTACTATAGCAAACGAAAGGTACCTACGAATTCTGAATCCCGAGAAATAGGTAATTTTCATGATAGATCTTAATTTTAGCTTCTCAGAATTATTGACTCTGCTTGCAGACGGCGGGAGAGGCACAGCCCTGCAGTGGGCGAGCCCTTAGAAGAGACTAATGCCCAATATAGTGGTCGGCCGAGCGAAGCGAGGCCCCTGTCAGAGTGCTAGTGTTCCCAAATTTCAATACTACCTTTACATGCTTGCTACCTACCTACGCATTCAATTCTGTGTTTCTATTAAGCCCAGCACAATTTATTGTTGTGTTCCCAAAAGTCGATGGGGGGGGGGGGCCGAGGCTCCCCCTGCCCCACCCTGTCTACGCCCATGGCTCTGCACCCAGTTCTACACGACTTCAAACCAGCTTACTGCCCTTCAGACTAGTTCTGTACCTCTTGAGCCAGATGTATAGCACCTCAAACTGGTTTTATGGCTTTGCAACTGCTTCTATAGGACATCGAACCCGTTTTAATAAACCAAAAAATGATAAAAACAAATTCACATGGGGGAAGGTAAAGTGGAGGAGAGAATATAAAAACCCTGAAAGGGTTGTCGATCTCTTCTTTCAACTGTGTCTTGTAGCCAACGTTTGACCTTCTGATGGAAAATGTTGTACCTAGTTTTAATACGGAAACGTTTGAAATAACTCGGGGGTGCCTATCGAGGTAAGACGGCGCCTAGGTAGGACAGACGGATGGCGAGTGCCTCATAACCCGTCATTACCTTGTCATTGATATTTAAAACGTGGCCCCTAAGCTCTGATTGTTTGCACATACCACAAACACTTGCCAAGGGTCACGTGGCCCATCGCTGCCAAACGTTTAAAAATCGCCAACGCCGAGATAATTTTATATCAAAACACAAACTTGGTTGCAACACGTCGGTTCGCTTGGAGTGCGATCCAAATTAACTGAAATGAATTATGGAAGTTGAACTGTAATTGAATTCGTTTGCTATTTCTGCAGGAGTTTTTACCTTGTGTTTTGTTAAATTCAATTTCCTCGCCGACCGAATAAGAAACACACGTGAGGGCAACCTGGCTTGAAAAAGCCCCCTTTATGGTCAAACAAGTGGTTTGAAACAACTGATCAATATAGTCAACATAAGGATTAGAGATCCTGCGGGAACATGTGGGATTGAATAGAATTTTAGAAAATGTACTAGAAATATTTTTTTCCTTCCGTTTACAAGTTGAGGAACATGATCATTTAAAAAGAGTCCACTCCAAGTAAGATGAGAATCGGTACTTTTCCGTTATACCCCCCCCCCCCCCCCCCACTCGATTTTGGTTGGTTTTGGGTGCCTTAAAGCCATCGGGAGGGGCTCGAAATCGAGTTCGGGGGGTGTTGGGTGGTGGTGGGGGGTGTTATAACGGAAAAGGGCTCGAATTTGGGTGCCTTAAAGCCATCGGGAGGGGTGTTTATGAACACGAAATCGAGTGGGGGGGGGGGGGGGGGTATAACGGAAAAGTACCTGAGAATCACTTTTGGTTTATTATTCTTGGAATAATACACCTATGTTTTCGCGACGGGGATCGACGACTCCGATCGGCCTCAAAATTTGACATTATCCGTTTCAAGAAGACTACATTCTAAATCCGAAATGTCCGTCCGCCGTCCGGGCCGTTTTGGGCAGTAGGAATTTTTTTTAAAATCTGACATTTCGACAAAATACTTGGTTTACCATCTAGTTGTGCCCGCAAGGTTTTCAGTCCGATCGCCCAAACCCGTGGGGCGCTATGGGGCTAAAATGGGGCTATGGGAGGGGTTTTTTGAAGGCTTTTAGCTATGGGATCGAGTTAGGTGTCGTTTTTGAAGTATTTTTGGACGTAGAATCCATTTTCCACTTTCATCGAGTTTCGAGTTTCGAGTTTCTTTCGCGAGCCTTCGATTCGAGGTACTTTGATAGGTATCTACTTCACGACGAGAAACGAGTCAACAATGTTGTTACCACTAAGAAAAAATTTAAATTCGTAATTTAATTACGAGTAGTTAGTTACACATGACATTGAATGGTTAACAGGGTCATAGCTGTTGAGACGATGTAACTAGGAAAAATTATATGTTACGGGAATAATTCCCGAATTATTCGTCAGCAGCTAAGAGAAAATCCGATCAGGTTTTGGGAAACAGAGGGGGTTTTGTGAAAAAATTAATTTCTCTCCTGCTCATCTCAGCACACTTGAGAATCAATGGAAGTGAACCTACATGGACAGGTAATTTTACCCTCTCTTATCTACGGGCCGGCATGTGGGGTCAACAAGCCGCTCCATGGAACAAGGCTATCATAACTCAAAAAACGCAACTTTTCAGTAGGCCGTGTAAAGTTTTGAACGGGTATTTCAACTTCCATGAGACAAGATTGAGAGACAGTTTCTTTTTCATGCATAGGTATCCTTAGGGCCATAGGAAACTAACTGCAGGATTTACATCTACTAAGTAACTCGATCACATCCTTCATTTAGAGCTTTCATTCCTTATTCTTTGATATCATAGTATTGCGCAAAATTATTTGACACAGTGGCCAAGAAATGGACGAAGAGAAAAAAATGTTTGGTCAAGACTATGATATCTCCGACAAAATTAACAATATTATTTCAAAATTCTGACAGAAGATTTGGGAAAGAGTATTCTATAACTAAACTAATCATTATTGTAGAAAATAAATTCGGTGAGAAACAACTCACCATTTCAGCGAGAATATCACATTTAGAGATGTGACTGTCTTCTTAAGAAGTTATGAATTCATAACTTCCAGATGAAATGGCGAGATGTCAGTCTCACAGCGCGTCCTGGCGACAGGTATGCCAGGATGAGTAGGAACGGTCTAGCTCATAATTTTCCCGACACTTTCAAGTCCATAATATGGACATATTATGCGGGTTTACTCAAAACTTGAAAATTTGTAGCGAAGCGTTCTTACGGGTGTTCTGAGTGAAGCATCGATAGGTGCACTTGATGGACCGGGATCATGATGGACGGGACTTTGTATTTAGTGCAAAGCACGGGTGTCCCAGCTAGCTGGGTACGAGTTTCTTTTCCTACCTTCTAAACTAAACTTCGATTCGAGATAGTTTGATACTTCACGACCAGAAACGGGTCAACAATTGGAGGTGCTTGCGTTCCCAGAGAAGGATGGATGCATTATTGAACGAATATATAATTTGTATCAGAGAGATCTGTGCATTACAACAACACTCAAGGCAGCCTGAGTTTCGTGAGAAGTTTTTAAGCGGAAGGTAATATTGCTGAAGTTGGAGGTAGACAACAAATTTTTCGGGCTACAAATATCCCTAAAAACGAGAAGAAAAAAAGCTTCTTAAAAGTTGAAACTTGAAACAGGTTAAGTATGTACCTAGGTGAATAGTAATATTATTGAACTGCTTGCCATAAATATATTATATTATGGCAAGTAGTTCAATTTTTCAGAAGAAAGTTTTACAATTTTCGGGGAGAAACTAAATCTGATGTGGGATTTGAATTCTAAATCCCCTCCCTAGTCAAACAGCTTGGGAAACTCAAGGATGTGACCATGTAGAAGTTGGCTGAGGTAAGTTTAGGGATAACCTTTTAAGATCAAAGAACTGAATACTTGCGGGTGGTGCTAATTAGCATACACGCCTCGTTCTCTGGCGGTCACCCAAAAGAAATGTAATTATCAGAGGTTCAAACTAAAAATAGGAGAATCACGATTGAAATTTTTTTTTTAAACTTCTTACATAATATAATATAATATAACATTATTGGAATGCAGAGGGTATAAAATAGTATAAATAATTTTATTTTTTTATTTTTTTATTTTTTATTTTTACTAAAATAGTATAATTAAAATAGTATAAAGATGAGTATGAGAGCAATAAACACTGTTAGCAAAAGATTGGCAGTTGACAAGAATTAATAATTAATTCTTCACTAAAAATTATTGTCAGTTTTTTTAGTGAAAGGGGCCCCGAGTTACTTTTGTTACACTAAACTGCGAAACAAACATCGAGCAAAATTTCCAAAAACCATGCCAAACACATGCCAAAGATGATGATGCGGATGATTCTGTATTATGATGTCAACAGGAATAATTCCTGTTATTCTTGTTGACATTAGCTGGAATACGGATGGACTTGCCTCAAGGGTTTTTTCTTTTAATTCGACAGATTCTGTCGGACAGAAGACTTCAAAATAACACAAAAACTGTAGTCAACACTCTGACTAGTTGAGCACACACATTGGTAGAAAATACGGAAAACTAGAAATTTTAAGGGGGGATAAGAGCTCAAATCACCAAGTTGACCAGGATCCCTGGCTTTTCATTGGTTGGTACTCAACAAGACTTGTTAGCCAACAAAATACCTAGATCAAACCACCAACTATTGGAAAGCCAGGATCCCCTGTGACGTCATCTTAGTGATTTGAGCCCTTGTTCCCATTTAAATTTCCTACTTTCCATCGAGTGTCATAAATTCGTATGTACATTTACATTCAATCAGAGACTGTAGCAGTGAACGTCACTTTCAGAGTTATGTGAATGACTCCTCCTCTACTTGGAGCTTTAATAATATTAAAGCTCCAAGTAATCTACAATATTATAGTAGATTTATAGGTTGCACGCCGTTTCGACAAATGGCTTGTCGAAACGACCAGTTCGTGAGCGGTCGTTTCGACAAAGGTGGGCCCCAGCAGCCGTAGGCCGTTTCGCCAAACGAAATACGCGTGAAATGTACACATTGCCACAGAGCGAGGCCTGGTTCAGGAGAATTCAAAAAGATAAGGCACTCCTGAGACATTATAAAAAGAAAACCGAAGTTTGGGAGTGGGTGAAACTTTTTTTTTTTTGCCTCAGTTTTCTCCCCGCTGCCATGGTGTACCATGCGTTTACCACAATCATGAATGAGGCTCCTCTGGAAGGTCATTCCTTCAGTTATTACGTATTGACTACGTACGTCGAACAAGACAGCACTTTCCACCTAGCATATTATGGGCGTCGCCACCACCTGAGTGCCACATCAGAACGACTAATGGAACCGAAGCGTTCCACAGGGATTACAACGGACAATTTTACTCTCCGCACCCAAATATTCATCACGCAATACGCGTTCTGACCGAAATACAAGTGGAAAGCCTACTCAAGATTCGGAGCCTAAATAAAGGCATGAAAAACCCTCTCAGGAAAGAATCACAGGAACTGCTTCAATTCTTGCAACAGTGCTGGGAAACTTTTCTCGAATCTGATGACTTGGCGACGGAGGTAGCAAGCTATCTACGTGGCCACCAGATATCTCCCACTCCGTTGTAATCATCCTCTTCACTCAACAACAATCAATTCTTGCAACAGCTTCTAAGCTGTTAAGACATTTTACGAGGTGAGTCCTCCGTTTTCCTTATTCAGTTCACTTTTGTCGAACCGCCCCACAGTGGGCGAATACGTAGAAAACCCGCGACATTGGCCGAAAAACCAAGATGTTCGGACCGATGAAAAACCTGTTACATCCTATCCCTAATACCCCAAGGAACATGTAAAACCAATTTCGTTGAAAAAAAGGAGTTTTTGACCGGTTTCTGACACAAATTGGTCATTTCCGAAAGAGGTTCAAAAAACGGCTTATATCCCCGTGTTCCTGACATATTTCTGAAGGGAATCTCGTTGATTTTACCACCTATTTTTTCCTACTTTGCGAGAACGGTGATAATTTGTTAGCTCAACCACTGTAAATGTCACATTTTCGGTTTTGTGTGATACCAACTATCATAGGCATTTGTTAGGAAATTACGATTGGGACTGGTAGGAATCGATTCAACGACCCAAAAAAACATGTAAAATGACACCTCACTTGCCTTCTTGTGAAATAGGCAATTTTTAGAACAACATTATTTGGCCTATTTGGTAATCTGGGTGGGGAAAATCGGGCTGGGACTAGTTGCAATCGATTCAGCACTGCAAAATACGTATTCGAGGACACCCCAGATGCCAATGTTGGTTTAGGATGATTTTTTGGGGATTATATGCAGCACAATTTTGGAAATTGGACCACTCCCCACATTCCAATTGGGCCGGCTAACGAACTCATAATTACTCTTAGGGAGAAGGTTTTTTCTGCGAAGGAACGGACTTTTTATTGCGTAAATTAAAAGGGAGTTACGTATATAGGGTATCTCACGAGTCTCCCCCCCCCCCCACTCCTAAACTTTCCAAAATGGGGGAAACATACGTAGAACGGACTTTGAAGGTGTTTCCGATATTTTTTTTTTTTTTTTTTTTTTGATCATGTGAAATTTCTGAACGAGACAAATAGCTGAATTTTCTTAGAAAAATTCATTGTAATTAAGACCCATAATGGGTGGCATATTCGTATTCAGCGTTAAATATCATGTAAGAAAGGCGCACTTAATTGAGCGGAATCGAAAGTTGACAATTTCGCACGTTTACACCATTTTACGGGGCTGCATCTCCAAAACTTGATTCTCTAGCGACAAATTGACTTCAGATTCGGATTCAGCACACCAAAAAACATGAAAGAACCAGGTTACGTGTCAACAGAAAATTTTTAAGGGTCTGAAAGTGGGATGTCCGCGGAATCGGGTCACTCGCCCCACTGTGCGCCCTCTCGATTATGAAGTCTGGCTTGTCGAAACGGGCTGTTTTCTTTGTCGAAACCACCTGCTTCTCCAGCAACATTTGTCGAAACGGTTTACGGCCGATTTCTATCGATTAAATAAATTCATCTTAACCTCCTTGGAACCCAAACGTAGATTAATAGGAAGCGATAGGTCCCATCATATTTGTAATAATTAATTACAAAATTTAATATGATTAATTATTTAATATGATGGGGCCTATCGATTCCTACTAGTCTAGAAGTGCATGTCTGGCATTTAAAGCAAAAGTCATGCAATGTATTCATTAGGTTTGTTCCAGGTCTGACTGTGTCTGTCGACAGAAGTTGGACAGCTGTCGACAGAACCCGACCGCACCCTACTGGAGCTCTCAACCTACGATCGACCTGGAACAGCAGTTTCTAAACTGCGCATGTCTCCGGCGATTTCTGTTAACATTCCGTCAAACCTGGAACAAACCTATTCTATGATGTTACTGGGTTGAGTTCAATAAGGCCAATCAGCTTCTAACTCCGTTTACTCATTTCCCGACGTTTCAAAAACATGGTAGCTTTCATCATCAGGGGGGGACCTGGCAACAAATACAAACAAGGGGATACGGGTTAGGCATAACCCACTACCTAACAACTAGACCCTTATTATAATTATGTAAGTGTCCATAATTATAATAAGGGTCGAGTTGTTAGGTAGTGGGTTATGCCTAACCCGTACCCCCTTGTTTGTATTTTTTGCCAGGTCCCCCCCTGATGATGAAAGCTACCATGTTTTTGAAACGTCGGGAAATGAGTAAACGGAGTTAGAAGCTGATTGGCCTTATTGAACTCAACCCAGTAACAACTACTAACTATTGAATAATGACGGAGGCCACCGAAAACCAACGTAACTATTCTATGATGTTATTACACACTGTCTACGGTATCATAGATAACTCCTAAATACAAAAAAGATAACATCATAGAATGAATACATTGCATGACTTTTGCTTTAAATTCCACACATGCACTTCTAGAGAGAATTAAGGATTGGGAATGTCTGTAATGCAGCATGTGTCAATGTCAATAATGTGCCCGTGATCATCTTCTGGCCTGAATAGAACTTTGAATTCATTCCAATTGACAACGATGATTGGTGGGGTCATCCTTTCTGACTTACCTATATGGCCTAGTTCGATTGCTGGAGTGTTGGAAGGTGGGTGAGACAGTAAACTCCAGTCTCTGTTACGTTTTATTGTCCGAGCTTTCGGTAACACGTACCATCCTCAGATATCACGTTTGTTGCAAATGATCGGGTTATTTCCTTACTCCACACTCTCTCTCTCGTCGATATAATATACCGATATACCTATGGCTTCCAGGAGATTTGCCGGGCTTAATCCTGCCCATTGGGTTGTCGTGGGTGTAGACATTCTGGGGTTACGTTGATGTTTCCTTATGATGAATTTCTGTCGGGGTTGGTCGTTAGGGTCCTTGTTAGCCGTTTTGGATGATGGGAGAGTCCTTTAAATAGTGTGAAATATGGAAATTTTGACTCACCCAAACCTCACGTTAATGTCCACGCTTATAATGTCGTCGAAATTTCCATATTACACACTATTTAAAGGACTCCCCCACCATCCAAAACGGCTAACAAGGAACCTAACGACCAACCCCGACAGAAATTCATCATAAGGAAACATCAACGTAACCCCAGAAAGACTACCCCCACGACAACCCAATGGGCAGGATTAACCCCGGCAAATCTCCTGGAAGCCATAATATGGTATAATATATATTATTGTAATATCGACGAGAGAGAGAGAGAGAGAGAGGGTGTGTGTGTGTGTGTGTGTGTGGAGTAAGGAAATAACCCGATCATTTGCAACAAACGAGATCCCTGAGGATGGTACATGTTACCGAAAGCTATGACGATAAAACGTAACCGAGACCTGAGTTTACTGTCTCATCCACCTTCCAACACCCCGCAATTGAAAACGTGGATCAAAACCAACCCACGTCACAAAGTGAAAAATTAAATTTTATAAAAGCGTTGAGTTCAACAAAACCATAATATTCAGTGGACTGGAATTGATTTATGATGAGAACCTTTGAGTTTTACAAATCAGGAAGCTTGAGATGTAGGGGGTAGGAAATTAAGAATAATACTTATTCATAATATGAATACCTTCTACATATTATGTAGTATGCATATTATACAACATCGTACAAAAACTGTCAATTCGGGCCAACTCTTTCAAAACGAGTAGCAAACACTGAGGGCAACACTTTTTTCTTTCTACCTTCCCGCCAATGGATTTCACTCGCGTTGTGCCAAAACCACGCCCACCACCAAAATCGCGATTCTTCAATCCGTCACCCGCTCGGCAAGCCAGCCCCTGGTGTTGAGCCAAACGCTACTGTCTCAACATTTTGACCCATGTGACGATGTCATGTTTTGGAAGTCCCACGTTCTCCTACGAGAATAACTGAAATGTGATGGTGCCTGGCGCAGAAGGATGCACTGTCTGCTAAATGTAGTATTCACAGAGACTAGTTTCCGATTTTAAAAAAATCAGTAAAAATACGGTACCTATAATTTAGGTATTATCGAATAATATAGGATATTAACGAAACGAACTAGTCCGCTTTGTCACCTTAGGTCCGTATTGTTACTGATTGTTTTCGGACTGTCCTCAAGCAATGTCTGAAATTAGTTTCCGCAAATAAAATAAGTGATATAATACAGTTTATTACTTCATATATGAAGTATTTAGTTCTTCATATAATATATACCATAATATGGTATATATTATATGAAGAACTAATAATATTATTATGGTGTACCGGAAGAATTTCTTATACATTTTTATTCACTTATTCACCTTTAACGTTCAAGGATTTTTATATTTTTTCTAGGCCTTTCGAGAAGAGAGTCTACCCCATCGAAACACTCCCACAAACCTATTTCAGTCACTAATTTTTAATGCCACGGCATTCAATGGATCAAACAAAAACATCGTCACGGCCAACACCATTATATCGACTGCCCATGAAATTTGAAACCAGTATACATAGGTCCCTAAGGCACACTGATCAGGGACAGGGGTCAAAGCCTTCTTGAATTCGCCCCTAACCCCAACGCAAGGTAAGCATTCCAACTTGTTCAATCACAGTAGGTATGCGGTCGGAATTGTATCCACTATGCAATCAGAATTTAAATTCAAGACTAACATACTTAATCGGAGTACACAACAGCATTGCGTTTGATGATGGGAACGAAACAGACTGTATGATACATACACTGTCAATGCAGCTTCGACGCTATGTATGGAGACATTTTGGAATGCGGTCATTTTGGATTCGGCAATTGGGTTGATATTTAGTGATGGTAAGATTTAAAAAGAAAACTGTCATAAACTGCACACCACACAACAGTAGATATAAGCAAAGTGTGGGTTTCACTCACCCCCAATGGGCTCAGTCTCATCAACCTTGATCATGCTCTTTTCCAAGATTCCCGAAACACAGATACGAGAAGAGTACGAGCGAAACTAATCTACACGGCAAAAATGACCCACGTCCTCGTTTCCGTTTTTCGGGGGTGGCGTTACGAAGTGCTGCGGGGTGAGAAGTGCTTTACTTTTTCCTAGCCCTAAGAGGTGTTCAGCGGCTGAAGGAACGTCTACTTCGCGACTATCCACGCCAGCCTTAGTTACAGAGACCAGATTTAGAATTGGCTCAGACGCGATGAGCTTCAGGCGGGGTGGGGGGGCCAGCCTCCCCTTCAGCACAAAAAACTTATGAGATCACATACGGACAGGCGTGAGGGAGAAGAATGCCAATAATTTATTATCATTAGCCACCTTCTCCACCTCTCAAAGACACCCGCCCAAAAATGACCTTTCGACCATCAACTCTAGAACCGCGAACTCAAAGGTTCAACCCTGTTTTCATGCATTTTCCCGGATTCCTTCCTCCTTCAACCCCTATGAACACTGTGTACGCTTTATGGACTTATCGTTGGAGGATATAAAGGCCGAGGGCAGACCCCGTTCGGTGGCCCCAATTTAAAAAAAAGTAGTTATTTTTCCTTTAGGTTGAAATGGTCGCGATACCGTTCCTACCTGATTTGTTTTACACCAATTTTGGTACTACGGCTAGATTATTGAAAAATGTTTCCTGGAAGGTCAATAGGTAACGAACGATTTTGGCCCTCTCGAAAGTTGAACCAGATAATATACATAATATGTATATTATCTGGTTCAACTTACAATAATATTATTATGTATTAACTTATGACATATTTAATATACATATTATGGATTAACTTCAGACATAATAATATTACGTAAAACATAAGACTTGAACCAGATAATATACCTACGTATTATACATTGTATAATAATATTATACAATGTATAATTATATACATATTATGTATATTATCTGCTTCAAGTCTTATGTTTTACATAATATTATTATGTAAAACATGAGGCTTACTCCAACAGAAGGTAGGTGAGACAGTCAATGTGGAAATGGAACTGTGTCATCTTGTGAAAAAGGATTTCAAGTGAAACGGATCCCTCAACTTGACGGCCTTAAGCGTCTAAGTAGCATTCAAATGTCCAGGGCGTTGCTCCTCGTGAAATGAATCAAAATTTAATGTGGACGTTCATTTGGCATTTGAGTCTTTGCAATATGACTGAAAACAGGTAGTAGCTCCATAACCATTTAAACAACATTAAATTAAACGGATGGCGAACATTAAAAGTACCGTCAAGTGGGTCGAAAGTAATCACTTTTCGAGGTTTTTTAAGTTTAGGTAAAGTAATCACTTTTCGAGGTTTTTCAAGTTTCGGTAACTTCATTATTTTACAAGCTGAAAGTTCTAGATTAAAAATATATACTCTGGCACTACAGAGGTACACATTCACCGCCTTAAACGCAGAAAAATGATTACATCCTGATCATTAGGCAACCACCTCGTCCACATCGTGATGCTAGGCGACGATGAAACCTCGGCGTCGGTGGACATGTTTGGTGACTCTCCCAGACGCATTCCCTGCCCTGGTTGCAGAAAGAAACTCCTTAGTCTGAACGGCCATTTGGCCAGAACTCAGCACCCAGCGTGCATGAGGGCACGGTCCCAACTCCGGTCCCGACATCATCACGGTTCATCCAGGCAGGCCAACCAGAGATCTCAAGACGAACTAGTCGCCAGGTGGTTGTACCCGACTACATTCAAGAGAATTTCATAAGAGTCTTGGGAGCTCGGCTGTTGAATGAAGAAGGAAACAACGCTAATCAGGAGAGGATGGGACTGTGGCGACGGTTGACGTGACTTCAGGGGAAGCAGTAGGTACGTTTTACCAAGCGGCGCAACTGGACGCAAATTCGTCTCCCTACTTACGGCTGAGATAAATAAACTAGCCAGGGGCCTAGTCGACTCTGAGAGCATCTATATTTTGTGCGCAGCCGTTTTGCAGAGGGACAGGGCAATAAAGTCGAGCAAAGACATCCGACGGTTATTGGAAAGACGGATGACACTTTGGACACAAATGGAATTCAGGGAACTAGTCGAAGAAGCAGAGCGCTGCAATCGCAAGCTGAAAAAGTCGCGCCAGGCTAACGAACAGAAAATTCGGGTTTTCACGAGGCTCGTACTCACAGGACGAATAAGGGATGCCACCCGATGGACTACTGACCGAGGAGGAGGTGGTGTTCTCCTTCCAGAAACAGTACTTGAGGATGGAAAGACTGTCCTGGAGTTCCTTGGTGAGAAACATCCTCCCCAAATGGTCCCTGCAGCCGAAACGTTCATTGATTGCGACGAGCTACCCTCCCTATCGCAAGTTGACATCTCTGAAAGCCACATTGCTGCGTCGGCGCACCGCCTGCGAGGGAGTGCTGGGCCTAGCGGAACTGACGCTGATCAATGGCGAGCCATGCTTCTGCGATACGGACCTCACAGCTGCCGCCCTCGTGCAGCTGTTGCAAACCTCACAAGATGCCTTGCAAATGAAGACGTTGAATGGCCTCCAATAAAAGCCCTTCTAGCTCGAAGAGGCATAGCACTCGACAAGAGGCCTGGAGTGCGACTCGCACTGTGCGAGCCATTGGCATTGGGGAAGTCCTACAACGTGTGTGCCAAGACAATGGCCATGGTTACTGGAGAAAGTATCCAGGAAGAATGTGGTGCTGAGCAATTGGGAGCAGGTCTCAAATCCGGTGTGGAAGGAGCTGTCCATGCTGTCACTGAGATGTTCGCGGGAGACCCTGACGTAGGCCTTTTGCTGGTAGATGCAACCAACGCGTTCAACTCGATCAGTCGACCGCTAGCCCTTTGGAATGCTCGCATCTTCTGGCCTAGGTGCTCTCGATTCCTGTTCAATTCGTACAGGACTCTGCATGTGTAGGGAGACTCGCTGCTATGCGACAATGCTTCGATCGTCTGCAAGAAGAGGGTCCGAAATGGGGATACTTCCCCGAACCTCAAAAAAGCTACATCATCAAAAAGCCTGGTATGGAAGAGGAGGCAGACGAACTGTTCCCCAGCCTGAAGAAAGCTTACTCTCGATGCTTTCTGGGTGGCTTCATTGGCCCGACAGAAGAAGTGATGATCGCATCAGAGGAAGTGATGATCCCTAGTGGTATCAAGCAGGGTAGTATCCTCGGCCCCTGCTTGTTCCTCTTGTACATCAATGACTTGGCTGACCAGTTTTTAGATCCTAATGATATCTTCCTTTTTGCCGATGAAATATCGACCATTGCGAGGGGGTCTTCTCAGGAGGAGATGAACCGTAGCTTACAGGGGAACTCCTCAATTATTGAGAAGTGGTTCTCAGCTAATTCCCTGGTCCTGAACAAGAATAAGACTCAAAGTCTAGAACTAGGCCTCAACCAACGTCTAGATGGGTCGGTTAACTTCTTGGGTTTAATGGTTGATAACTGTCTTTCATGGCTGTCGCACATTGAAGCGCTTTTGCCAAAATTGTCGTCCTGCATTTACATGATTAGGAGATTGAGGGGCGTTTTGTCTGATGAAGTTCTTCGTTCGGTATACCATGCATGCTTTGCAAGCAGGGCCAGTTACTGTATCATTGCATGGGGAAATTCCAGTCATGCCATCAGGGTCTTCAGGCTCCAGAAGCGGGTAATCAGGATAATTGCCAGTCTCTCTTGGAATGAAAGTTGTCGGGGCACTTCTGTGCGTCTGGGTATTCTAACCATTCCCAGTTCCTATGTTTTGGCGCCTCTGAACACAATCAAGTCATGCTTGTCAACCCTCCCCATGGTTTCCGATGTTCACAAGCATTACACCCGCTCCCGAGGGAACATTGCCATTAAATTTACCCGTCTCAGTGTGGCCTTGAGGAATAACCCAATTCAAGTGGGTTCTCGTCTTTTCAATGCCCTGCCAAATCATATACAACAGCTCCCTGAAAGATCCTTTAATAACGTAATAAAATCGCATCTTCTCAAAGCCGAACTCTACTCTTTGGAGGAGTTTTTCGGTATTTCATGGAGCGATGTGTCTTGAGTTGAGTGGATCGTGGATGGGGAAGCTTTATCTCGTTGCCAACTTGTAATTTGCCACACACCTGTTGTCATGTTTCTATGAGTTGTCCTGAGTTGTTTTAGTTTGTTTTGCTTACCTAACCATATGACCACACCCATCATGTACCTACCATTGTTTGCAAACATGTTTGCTTTGTACATACCATGCAAATGCCTGATGTGTTTCGTGTTTATAATTACGTGTGTACCAACTCATGTTTTGACGTTTGCTGTGTCATGTTGGCCTCTGCAAATAAAAGCCTTGATAGATTGATTGATTGATTGATTGAAAGATGATAAGATTTACATTCGGGAAAAAGTGGCAGGCTGGATACAGTGCACCTCCAACATGGCTGCAGCAGCAAAGCAGAGCCCCCAAGCCATTCACAGAGCATTTACAAAATCACTCCAACGTGAATGGGCCTACAAGCATTGAGTGATCAGCGACTGCGGGCCGGAGTTTGGCCCACTTAAAGACATCATACGGACTGAGCTTGTACCGTCAATCTTGGGAACATCTGTATCGCCAAACCTTTTAGATCTGGTTGAACTGCCAGCGAGGTTAGGAGGACTGGCCATTGAGGATCCTGTGGCAACCGCCAGCCTAGCTTTCAACACCTCAAGACAGGCTAGCGACTGTTTGGTTCAAGCCATCAAGCAGGAGGCGCTGTTCCAACTGGTCAACCACGAGGACCATGTCAGCCAGTCCCTGAAAGAGGCCCATGCCCGAAGAAGGGCTGATCTGTCAGTTAGAGGTGATGAGCTGCTGTCGCTTTTACCCTTTTGCCAGCAATGCACCATTCAGCAGACGAAAGGCGCTTCCCTTTGGCTCACTGTTCTCCCTTTGGCGGCGGATGACTGCGATATTTCCACCTCACAGTTCCGGGATGCCCTTGCTATACGATATGGATTGGAGCCCGTTGGCTTGCGAGGCACCGATGAACCTGAACCACGCCCTGAATTGTAAAGCAGGGGGCAGCTAAAGAGGGGCCATGATTGTGTCTGGGACGTGTGCGCGGAAATGGGAGGCCTAGCCTGGAACGGGGTAAGAACTGAGTCAGTACTTCGAGAGGCAATGGATGGCAGCTCAGCACTCATTGCAGACTTGGTGGTCCCTGGGGTGTGGCATAGGGAAAGGTTAGCGTTTTTTTACAATCGCGTTATTAACGCCATCCGGCATGTCATCCGGGCAGTGGCATCCCGACTGCTGGGTAACAGAAGAAAGTTCCAGTGTCTCGGACTCGAAGACGGAGCGGCCTTCAGTTCTGGGAAGAGTAGTCCACGCGTGTTACGCCATTTGCTGTTTTTGTTTTTGTTTCTTTTGTTGTTACTTAGTTGTTATTTTGTTTGTCGTTCTTGTTATTTGTTGCATCATTCCCCTGGAACCACTTCCGCGATATAATAAATTGTGGGAGATTATAGTTTTATTTTCATAGTTTAGTAGGTAGGTACTTATTGACCCATAATATTATAATGTGTCTAATGAATCAGTTATTGAGTAGAACTGAGTCAACGATGTCACAATTGAGTTGGAATGCCATATTTTGATCATTATTATCACGACAATAGCACAGTTATTATGTTGTTACAATTTTCAACCAATAAGTAAATAGCCAAACTTCCTGGCCTAAAAAATTTCTGACGATGGCACCGGTATACATTGAACCGAATTTTTTAGGATTCACTATCCAGAGAATAATAATTCCAAAGCAACATGAATTTATAAGAATTCAGAATGAAAATAATGGAAAAGGAATCAAGACTTGTGAAATGTCTACGGTATCGAAGGATCCCAGGATCCAAGAATAATAAACCAAAACTCCGAAAATATTAACTAGTAAGACACTACAAACAACTCACAGCTTGACAGCTTCATACAGGGATTTCACTAACCTGACACGGGGAAGGTTGCAAATTGGGAAATAGCCTTCCCCGACGCTAGCGTTCCGAAAAAAAGGTCTATGAGATTGTTTAGATTAATGTTTTTTTGTTGGGATTGAAAGCTTCCATAAGAGCATGAAACTGAGCTTGGTCCACTTTGGAAGTGGAAAACGTCGGAGAAAGACACGCAAAAGGTAAAAAGTCATCCACAAGTCGTCAAAATTTGACAAAATTAAACTTCGTCCAAGCCAATTTCCGAACGCGGTGAAGGACCTTGTATTGAACAAAATTTGTTGAACAATATTTAATATGATGGTCGTCGAGTTAAGTTGACATTAGTTAGATTGTATTTATTTATTTATTTATTTATTTTACCAGGACACGAGCGAAAAAAAACTTTCCTCGGATTGGACAGATTTCACCTCGTTTCTTTGCGGAGTGATGATAAGTTGACGAGCTGGCGTGTGCTGAGGAACCACCGGATTACGAAGATCGCAAGTTTTAAGGACACCCGATCGACACAAACACTTTCACCTCGTCGCCAAAATTGTTATGTCGACG
The DNA here is from genome assembly GCA_955831195.1 of Pilophorus perplexus. Taxonomy (NCBI): domain Eukaryota; kingdom Metazoa; phylum Arthropoda; class Insecta; order Hemiptera; family Miridae; genus Pilophorus; species Pilophorus perplexus. The sequence goes on along the minus strand of OY037007.1, from coordinate 56,535,027 downwards.
GTATCGAAGGATTATAGAAACGTCACAATACGGTTGAAACGTATAATCAAAATTGTAGCGAAAATGTGTACAGAAAGAAGCGTAATGTAACGAACAATAACAACAGCTGATATTTTGCAAAAGCGCGGTAGAACAAGCGCGGCAGCGCCACTAGACGGTTTATCACCCTCGCCAGAACCTCCGCGCATGAGAAAGATCGATTGTTCCCTCCCTCAATGAGGGAGGGACCCTCATGTTCGCTACGCGTTTCGATTGACGTATCCGCCTTTTGGTTTTTATTTTTGGAATAATGCACCTATGCAATCGCGACAGAGGTCGACGGCTCCGATCGGCCTGAAAATTTGACATTATCCGTTTCAACAGGGATTACGAAACCGAAATGTCCGTCCACCATTCGGGCCGTTTTGGGCAGTAGGAATTTTTTCACAAAAATACAAACCTGAAATTTTGACAAAATACTCGGTTTACCATCTAGTTGTGCCCGCAAGGTTTTCAGCCCGATCTCCCGTACACGTGGGGCGCTATGGTACCTACTAAAATGGGGCTACAGGAGGGGTTTTTTAAAGGCTTATGGCTAACGGTTTTTTTATCGATTTAGGTGTCGTTTTCGAAATATTTTTAGACGTAGAATCCATTTTTGGGGGTTCCGGAACGATCCGATTTCACTGTAGCAATCAATAGGGCTTACATGGGGCTACAAATGAGATTTTTGAAGGATCCCAGGAGGTCAAATATTTTTCGAGTAAAAAACCAAAAAAGTTAATTTTTTTTTAACTCCTCTTTTTAAAACAGAATTAAATTTATGCACAAATAACCTATATCAACGAATAATAAACCCTTGTGTAAAATTGGCAGCGTTTTTCATACATCTTAAGAAGCTAATCGGAAGCAATAGTGCTTATTTTATTTAAAATTCGGTACCTAGATTACCTAAAATTAGGTAATCATTATAAACGAAATGTATTAATCCTATAGATTACCTACAGCTTTTGTTAGACTCTTGTTTTGTATAGAGAAATGTTTTCTTTTCAATTCTTCCCATTAATGCAACCATCCAGTTGGGCTATTTTCCAAACTTTTGACTTACCTATTATTTCTAATAATAAGCCTTTGTAATCGTATAGAAAAAAAATTAATTTCGCTCAAACTTTGTCACTTTTACTAAACGATGGTTTTGGAAAAACTATGGTTTGGGAAGGTTAAAGTTTTTGGCACATAATATCTATGCGTGTGGGCCGATCGGTCTGGCTAGACGTTAGGACCAACTAGACCCCTAGTGGAGTCCAATGTTTTGAAAGAAAAACGACACCCCACTTGCCTATGTTAGTGAAACCCTAGAAAACCCCCGTTTTTGGCCCATAACATCTATGCGGGTGGGCCGATCGGGCTGGACGTTATAACTAGACCCCTAGTGGAGTCCATGTGCAAACGAACGGACCTATGTTTTCGCGACGGGGGTCGACGACCCCGATCGACCTCAAAATGTGACTATCCGTTTCAAGAGGTATACATTCAAAATCCGAAATGTCCGTCCGCCGTACGCCGTACGCCGTCCGGGCTGTTTTGGGCAGTAGGAATTTTTAAAAAAATCTTTTTAGATTAATTTTTTAGATCCCAGGAGGTTAAATACTTTTCGAGTAAAAAATAATGAATTGTTGAAGAAAAAATTTGTGAAACAAAAAAATCCAAAAAAAATTTTTTTTTTAAATAAAAATCCAAAAAAATCCAAAAATTTTTTAATTTTTTCCATTGACAGAATGAAATTTCTGCACAAGTATTTTTCATCAAGTTAAAGGCCTTTTATGTCCCTGACGGCGGACGGACATGGCACTTTTGGAATCTACGCACCTTGAAACGTAAAGTGACAAAGTTTGAGAGAGAAAAAAATTTTTCTATACGATCACATAGACTTACCTATTAATAATTTATTAGAAATAATAAACCACAATTTGGAAATTTCGCGGTTATCGGCACAGCGAGCACAGGTTTACAGAACCTGCAAACTTGGATTCGCTGCTGTCCCAACAGATCCGAACAATTCATCAATCATCAGAACTAGGTAGGTAAGTATGTGGGAGAACGCCAGTTCCGCGCAAGAGGCTTGGAATTGTGAGATAATCCTTGCCAATTCCGCGCAATCTACAGGTATCTTCCTTCTACCCTATTGCAACTGAAACTTGTGCTGTTGACTGTCGCGTCCACAATGTTATTCTTGACCTGCTTCCAGTCATGCCTGCTGACTTGAGAGTATGTGACTACGCAGAATATTTGTTGGAATGGTATCTCTTCAACTCATGTACATAATATGGATATTATCCTCCAACCCAATGGGCATCACCAACAACAGATGCATTAGCAATGCATGTGAATCTTAAAATGAATTAAGTGAACTTTAAGAGAATTTTCTTCCACGCATCCGAATATTTATAAATTCACTCACGCCTTGAAAAATATACAAGTTTCTACGGATAGGCAGCTAGATAGCACCACTTTGATGAAAAAGAAACGAGCGACTATGCAACAAGTTCAGCGCCGAACATTGATGGATGACTCCCTGGATCTGTACAGACAAGGTTTCTGTGATCCTATTGACGTATTGAGAGAATTCATCAAAGTTGATCACAGTAGTAACAGTTACTACTGTTAGTAGAACTGTTCTACTATGCGCCATAATGCAACGACGACCCGACCGATCACATGACGAAGTGCCACATCAGCGCCGATTGTACTATGACGAGGTGTTTTCTTTACTCACCATAATTTTCATGCCCAAATAAACTTTTTCGCCCCGCGCGGAACTGGTAGTATTAACCACGCGGAACTGGCAGGATTAAATGCGCGGAACTGGTACTGGAAATTGTGATTGCGCGGAAAGGGTAATCACCCAGGTATGTACCATTATAGCGTTATTGAGTTTTTTCTGACTTCCGACTGGCCTGCTAGCTGTGTCAGGCACCATCATAAGCTGGGACATCTAGCTTTGAAAGTGGTCCTTTCTTTTACTTATTTCTTTTACAAAAAATGGTCACCGCAATGAAATAATATATGATGTACGAGTAGGTATATTTACGTAAATATATTTATGTATAATATACGTAATACATATTATGTAACTAACTAAGCCAAGTTGTAAGTTTTCGGTAGGTAACGAGTAGGGAGGCGTACACCGTCATAGGTAGGTACAGAATACGGACTTACGTAGTAGAATAAAATAGAACTTTACCTATTGACACACAGGACAAGTAGTAAGTGGTATTCTGTACGTGGTACCTACCATATGTCGTGTTGACGTATGCCCAGCTTCGTATTTCTTGTTTCTACGTTTTTAGAGCCATGGAACAGCCTATTGATCAACAACTTATGGAAAACCTCGTCTTGGTTTTGATGGCCCATCTTTGAGGTTTGAAGAATTTGAAAGAATAATAAGCCCTGGTGTAAAATTTGCAGCGTTTTCATCATCCGTCAAACTTTCATCAATTTTATGTAATATTATTTTTTAAACATATTAGACCTATTTAAGTAAATAGAAAAATACCTAATTTAAAAATTAAAAAAAACATGATATTGAGGATTTAAAAAAAAAAACATGATATACTCGCTGGAGGTAATAACTCAAGTTACCTACAACTCATCTCAAGACCCTAGCAACTCCTCAGGTACTTGGCTGATTCATTACAGAAGCATATACTTACATAATAAGTTCGTTGCTTGGATAGAGTTATTATTTTTTGTCTGAATAATTCATTTGTTTTCTTTTATCCGCGTCTTCTAGTGTGTCCGTGAAAAATTATAGAAAGGATATGGTCTAACTACTGTTTTCGATCACGATTACGACTCGAGATCCCACGAAAACTAACAATCTCGACAACGTGACCAACGCTTAACATTTAATATTTAAAACTAAAAAAATGCTTTTCCTAAAAACTAAATAATTTAAAACAATTATTGTTTTATTAGTTCACAAAATTGAGTTAAGACTTGAAAAAAATATGTTACGGGGGAATTATAATTGTACGCGGTGGGTAAGTGGGACTTTGTAGGGATTTTTTGGCGAATGAAATTTCCCGGTATTTCTTGGAAACGGCGTAGCCCGAAGTTCTTGGTAATTTTCCAGTACCATTTTGAAGCCTGTTGAAGTCTTGTAGATAGAAAATCTGTTTTTGCCGTTTACTTGGTAGATTCTTCTTCCTGGTTTAAATTACGTTTTTCTATGGTGAAATAATTCATTGAGAAATATACAATCACCAGATTGTATATTTCTCAATGAATTATTTCAGTTGATTGGTCCTAAACATTTTAGGACAAATCAACTGAAATAATTCATTGAGAAATATTTTCGTTGAAAATCTGGTCTTCATTGAACTGTTTCTGGCAGTGACGGTAGGGATATTTTGATTTTCCAAGGTCGCCCTTGCGGGGATCTAGAAACCAAAAAACTGGGAAAATGGACGATTCCCAGGAACCGACGGATAGCACTGTCCTCAGGCAACACTGTCGTTCTTGTGAGGATGTGAGTCGTGATTGTGACATAAAGGTAATGGAAGTGCTTGTGCTTTGTTTAAAACTCCGTGTGTTTCATAGTTTACTTAGTGATTCGGGGTGCAGCATGCGAAGCTGAAAACTCATTAATTCGAGGGCATATACAAAATGTCCCAGTGAAACGACGAGGGATGGAACTTGACAATAGTAGCGGATAAGGAGTGAAACATTGGCTAAGCATGGCTCCATTGACCAAGTGCCCGATGGGTTCTAGCCGTGGATGTGCTAGAGATCGGTAGAAATACTCGCCGGCCAGGAGAGCGGAATGTCATCTAGCCGAGATCGTCTATCCTGGGAAAAAGATGTTGGGAATGATAGTAAATCCTCAGTCTCTATACCGCCGAGAGTATTGAAGATAGATTCGGAAAATTACATGTTCAGCGGGAGTTCTTCGCGTCCAAGATCATATAGTTTCACAAATGGAGTCTCCAAACCTGTGATCAATTCTTATGTATCGTATCATGAGACCGCCTTTCGGAACCCGTTGGACCTGGATATGTTCACTGTTCGAGATGCAGGAGTCAAAACTACCGACCAAAATCAGTGGACGAAAACTTTCTCGCCGGCGGTAGTCAAACCACCGTCTCCTAGTCACCTACTCGGTCCCGTCACTCACAGTTGTGCACGAACCTTGTCTTTCCACTCCTTATTATGCTCTTGCAATGTGTCCTGCTGCTGTTCATGCGATTCTCTATGCCCCCTAGACTGCGATGCTTGCATTCAAGCTACCTGCGTCAAATTCACTGGGACATACAATAGCTATACACAAAGTCAGCCTATGCCGTTGTTCAGCTGCGATGATAAGGTACGTTCAACTCTTTCACTTCCAGCTTCATGTAGAGATCTGCTTTGGCGGTGGTACGTTTGTGAAGTACCTAGCGGAAAAGGCTTGTATCTGTACTATAGTATGCGTGATGCTGCTGCACTGCTGGCAGTCCTTCAAAAGGATCTTTGTTTTTACAAACTATTTCCGCTTTACGCTCATTTGATTGTTTATTCGAAGCCGGTGCTGTACTACTTAACCATTGTGGAAGATTCAAATTCATGAAGAGAAGCAAGATTCATTTAAGGAATCGTTAACGAATCGCAGTGCTTTTTGGTTTATTGTTCTCTGAATAGGTAATTAATTTAACTTTCCGCCTCAGGGATCGAAATTTGTTTTCGTCCTCAAAATCGGTCGTTTAATATTCAATGATGGGTAGATTCCAAGAATGCTGTCAGCATTCTCGGACATTGTCCGTCCGTCTGTCGTACTGCCCATTTTGACAGTAGAATGTTTCTTTAATCCGACGTTTTGGCAATAGTGGTAATCCTGGTCGTGCCTGCAAGTTTTTCAGCCCGATCGCCCGCTCCCGTGGGGCTCCAGTGGAAGTTTTTGAAGGATTATGGGCAGGAGGTCAATTTAGGTGTCATTTTGGAAGTTGTTTTTTCTCCTTACGCCAAATTTGAATGCCGTTCAGCCATTAAATTTCTGGCAGCCCAATATAAATTTGAAATTTTTGACCGTTTGGCCTCGTCAGTTGTAAAATCTTGCCTGATATCCTCGAGTCGAGGGCAGTCTAAAAGATGGCCACTTGTCATGGTCGTTTTCGATTGGCACAGGGAACAGAACGGGTCATCCAGGAATGGTGGAGGTGGGCGTTCAGGTAACCGTGGCCAGTGATGAATCTAAACGCCGCGACCGACTTGCGGCGGGAAAGGTCGGGAGGTACACGATCATCAGCATTCAATAGGAGGCCCAGCACTTGCCTTCAGCCCTCCGCTCGTGGTCCCGGCGCAGCCTGTCGTTCACGATCTCCTTTATGAGCGTTCTGGCCGCAACAAAACTGATTGGTGCGTCGGGCATAGGCATTTGAGAGCCTTGGCTAGGGCGTCAGCTCTCATTTTCCCAAATGTCCACGTGCGAGGGTATCCATTGCAGAGCCATGATTGCTCCGCCACCAAGCAGTGCTTCAAGGAGTCTCCTACCTTTCAGGGCATCATGGGAGCTCGTTTCGCTGTTGGTGCGTAGTGTAACGAATGCAGCCTGGGAGTCGCGCTGGATGACGGCCCGTGAGAAGTCCACAGATTGGAGCATCTCTAGCGCCAGCACGACCGCTCGAATTTCGCCATCGATATTACTTGCCAAGCGACCAACTGGTGCAGCAATAGATCTAACGGCCGAAAACACATCCGCACCCCCGTTTCTTCGTGCTCCTACGGCTGACCGATCGGTATAAACCCACAGACATTTCTATTCTGGAAAGCGGGTGTGTATGGTCTCCAGCGCTGCAGCTTTCAACTCAGGTGCTGGCTTAGTTTGCTTCGATACTGGTGACAACAAGGTGGTCCAGTAACTGGCAGTTTGGCTTTGAACTTGGTCTGTGGTTGATGGAAACTGCTCGGCATTGTGGAGAGGATCTGAGAGATTGTGCTCGTTTCTCAGGCCGTCGACTTTCGTGAGGAATGTGGTTTGGGTGGTCAGTCGGCTAGAAGCTGAGATGTATGTTTCCCAAAAGTTTCGCTTAAGTCGTTCACTGATGGCTAGGACCGCTGATTCACTCCTGCATCTTTTGAGATTCCAGCCCTGTTTGTAGCTCCGTTGCTGCTATTGGGGCTGAGACAGCACCTCCAGTGATGACTCTCAGTGCAGTGTTCTGGGCCACATCCTGTCGGCGAACTGCAGCATCGGATGCGGTAACAAACAACAAATTTCCGTATTCTATCGTAGGTCTCACGTAGGTCTTGTATGTCAGTGTAAGCAGTGCTTACTAAGCACGTCCTGGGATGCTCCCCATTTAGTTCAAGTCAGTCTCTTCAACAGCCCCAGCTTCTTTGTTCCCTTCGCTGCATTTGTCTCTGCATGGACATTCCATGACAGGCGTGAGTCGAGCTTTACCTATACCAAGGTACGGAGCGAAGGCTGTCTGTCTCAGAACATCACCATCAAGTGATCTTAGTGGATAAGGTGAAGAGCTTCAACTCCGTTTTCAGGGTGTTTATAAACACCATGATAAATCACCATCTCGTTTTGCTTAGCCCAGTCCGAGAGACGAATTTGAGATTCAGAGGGATTAGTGCCACTTACCGGCGTTCGTTCGCGAATCGCGGACACTGCCCACCGCCCCCGCCCCGTCAACTGAATCCCCGTCAGCCCACCGGCAAAATTGGCATCTTTTTCTCGACCTTTCAACCTCCGTGGAGACGCTCGTCAGGGGGATTAGGGCCAATCGCCGGTGCGTGTTTCATAAACCGCGGAAATTGGTGCCAATTGCCAGCACGCGTCGGGAACCCGGCGATCGCCGTCCACCCCCGCCTACGACATTCCCCCAACGGCCAGTATTTTTGGAACACTTTAAACACATTTTTGAGCCAACTTTTTGGTGTTTTCAGACTTTTCTCGTACTATGCTCGCCAAGACGAATTTTTAGGACCAATTTCAAATTTTTGCGACGTATAGAAGTGCCTTAGAATAAAAATGAGCATTCTCCTCGTTCTCCTTCTCCTCGTGTTGGAGCTCCAATATAACTAGGGTGGCCAGATGTACTGCTTTTTGCAGTACAGTACTGCTTTAAGGTATGTGATACTGCTGTACACAGAGACCCTTGTGTACGCCTGAAATGTACTGCTTTTTGAAACTAGTAGAGTTTTGGGGAGCTACTTCCTGCCTACTTACTTACGCACTTGACAATATCTTCCAAAGAACTTATATTAGAGGGGACACCAACACCTCTTATCAATTGGAGGAAGAAGAGGTCTTTGAAGCTCAAAGTCTGAGTTATGGTTTTTGTGGTTTTAATGGGTTCACTAGTTTTTAAATGCAAACGAATAGTATTGAGCTTAGAGTATTGATCTCCTTCATGAGATACCTATTGTCTGCATCGTATAGTCATAATATTTTTGTGGCCAGTGGCAATGATTTAACCTAATGTGATGTTTTATTAGATATTAAAACTTTTTTGTCTAGTGTCCTACGACTATTCGTTGAATGTACTGCTTCCTCGAAAAAAAATCTGGCCACCCTAAATATAACAGATAGAATGGCTGATTTCACAAAAAGGCTGCGATCGCAGTATTTGCAATTTGTCATTGAATGAAAGTGTCAAAATTCTGCTACATTTCAATGCCATTCTGTGTTCTGCTTTCCTCAATGCCGAAGTATGCCGTTTGGTGCACATTTTCAAACCGAATCTCTGCCACTTCCTTTGGAAACGGCTACCAACTTGGCCGTCGAAATGAATTAGATTGTACGAGGTTCTCAAAGGCCCTCGTCAAATCGGATCAAGTTGGGCTCGTTGAGATTGCTCCCTAAATTGGTTCGTGTGCGGACAAATAAAGTTCACATGAGGTTGAAATGGTTGGTTCTCTTTACAACCCCGTTTTCAGTATGGGTCCCTTTCAAATGTTTCTACGCATTTTTCCACGTTTAATGTGTCTTGAAAAGTTTCTGGCTTCCTTGGAATTTTTTGGGTTCGAGTTAGGTTTCAACAGCTTGCGGTGGTAATAACATTCAGTATGTTGCGTTAAGGTAATATTTACTGTGTGCGCCAAACTAGAAATTTTGGTCGGTAAAAATTTTCCACCCTCTTCGGGACAGGTTGACTATTGAGAGAATAATAAACCAAAATGAGCAGGCTAACTCTCCTCTGTAATTGCTTTTGTAAATACCTACTCTCTCTCTCTCTCCTTGTATACTCTATCACTCCTCAACGCTACCGGTTTATTCCAAACGACACAAAGAAAACATGAACGGGAAAAACCTCGAAATGAAATCGAGTTTGCCCGGGTACAATTCGTTTGTTTTACCCCGATGTTTGGTGACATTAGACTGAACACATAGAAAAAAAACGCTGCAAATTTTACACAAGGGTTTATTATTCTGTGATATAGGTTACTTGTACAGACATTTAATTCTGTCAATAAAAAAAATAAAAAATTTTTTTTTGGATTTTTATATTTCAAAAAAAATTTTTTGGGGGGATTTTTTTTTTTTCAAAAATTCTTTAATTTTTACTCGAAAAATATTTAACTTCTTGGGATCCTTCAAAAATCCCATTTTTAGCCCCATGAAAGCCCTATAGAACGCCACAGTGAAATCGGATCGTTCCGGGACCCCCAAAAATGGATTCGACGTCCAAAAATACTTCGAAAACGACACCTAACTCGATCCCATAGCTAAAAGCCTTCAAAACACCCCTCCTGTAGCCCCATTTTAGCCCCATAGCGCCCCACGGGTTTGGGCGATCGGACTGAAAACGTTGCGGGCACAACTAGATGGTAAACCAAGTATTTTGCCAAAATTTCAGATTTTTAAAAAAATTCCTACTGCCCAAAACGGCCTGGACGGCGGACGGCGGACGGACATTTCGGATTTTGAATGTAGACCTCTTGAAACGGATAATGTCAAATTTTGAGCCCGATCGGAGTCGTCGACCCGCGTCGCGAAAACATAGGTGTATTATTCCAAGAATAATAAACCAAAATGTCCTACTGCCCAAAACAGCCTGGACGGGGGAAATTTCAATTTTGGAATCTACACATCGTGTAATACATAAGGACTCGTTTTGAGGTCGATCAAAGAAAATAATAAACCGAAAATTGTTATAAAAAAAAGGTTCTTGTTGCTAAGTAATTATTAATACCAATTGTGATATGGATTTAACCACAGGTAGCAATAATTGTTATAATAGTAAACAGCCAGAAACGATAACCCAGAGTCAAAACCTACCAGAAAGAAATACCATTTGAAAACTTCCCTTGAACCTTGTTAGTCAAAAGAAAAATTCACAAGCAAGTCCTGGAGTATAAAATTTTAAAAACCATTCGGACAGTCAGTATTTGTCAGTAGTGGTTTTGTGCCTTCGGCCTGTTTCTCTACACAGAAGGTATCACGTGTGCCAAAAGATCGGCTATGACCCGGTCCCAAATTTGTAAATGCCATCAGCCGCCCTACTCGTCTCATCTTTTCCCTTATTGTGTCCACAAAAAGTAACAGCCTGACTCGTCTCCGTTCCACGAGCCGTCCGTCACCATGTTCCTCCGTGAAATAATAAGCCAACGAGGGCACGCGTTGCTAGTTTTGAACAATTTCAAGTTCAACAAGTACCGTGAGTTGAGTTGTGGTGAATCTCAGTGGTAGACTTGGAAGTGGCGATTCACATTGCCCTCAAAAGAGTCCAGATGGCCCCTCAGTTCGATTGTTGGGAGTAGCTTCCATATAGCTAGTGCTTGGTGCACCATGGAAAAAAATTCAAAACCTTGGCCTAAGTACACAATACAAAAATAAAGATGAAGTAGGGGCGTGGCTGAAATGGTGTTTCGGTTTATTATTTTTAGATCCATCAGATGTTAAAGAATGTTTTTTTGAGGATCTCATGTCAATCATGCCTGATGACTGTTTTCAGCAGTACACTGATCAGGCTTTAGCCTAATAGTGTTAGAACAGTGTAGTTAATTTAAGCCCTGTGCGCAAATTGGCGGACAATCTAACAGAGAGGTACGTCACAGAGGAGTCTCAATTCTCCCCTAGTAAATAAATGCTGATTTGACCCGAACAACGAACACATGTGAATCGTTCCACTCCGCCCACCGCTCTTTACCAATTTTTTTAAAAGTTTTGCTTGAATTTCACAACTTATTGGAGCTGTTACTTCTACAGTACTCCTTTCCCTTGAGACGAGTCGTGCTATACCCGTCAGGTCGTTGAGACGAGTCATGCCTAGGTATTAACTCTCTAATTAGGGGTTGCAATTAAGTTGAGACGAGACAGGCGACGCCCGAGTCGTCGACCCGCGTCGCGAAAACATAGGTGTATTATTCCAAGAATAATAAACCAAAATGAACCTACTTTCATTGCCGAAGCCATGTTTGATTTTTCAGCCTGCTTATATCTATACCACTAATTAAGTGTAAAAGTTGGTGATGTATTATTTGATACTATAATAGTATCAGTTATATTATCGCACTGGCTGCAGATTCTCTTGCAATGCACAATGATTCCGTTGATAATAATGTGTAAAAACGAAGGAAACTTGCATTATGAAATTGTACAAATTCTTTTTTACGCTAACTTAACGTATCTATTCAACAGTTCAGTATTAAATTGGAGAAGGTAGTATGTAGGCATTACACAGGTCAACAAAAATAAAAAGTCGACTTTTAGGTCCGTCGCTAAAAACCACTTAACTCTATGTTTCTTGAGGTGCTGAATCCGAAAATGGCCTCCGTTTTCTCGGGAGCCCCACTTTTTTTGAGATATGGCCAATTTTAGGTTTTTTGTGTGATTTCGGGATTAAAAAATTATAGCCGTTACCTGCAAAGTCCACAAATTCTGAAAGAATTCTTATTGGAAACCAGAGAAATAGGTGATTTTGCAACAACAACAAAAACGCTGAAAAAACGTCGTTTAAAAAAAACCGAAGTCACGTGTTTTGGTACTTTTTACCTTCTAGCTTAAAAACGACGTTTTTACGTTTTCCATCGAAGTCATGTAGGTAGATTGTTCATGGTTGGTTGATTGTTCGTGGTTGGTTGTCAAGTGTTTTGTTGTTGTTGGTTGGTTGTGTGGTGGTTTTTGTTGTGTTGGTGTGGTTGTTGTTGTTGTTCTGCATCGAATGAGACCAAGCGCGATTCTGTACCTGCCATAGTAAGGGGGCTATGATTTTTATCCATTTTGGCAATAGTGTGTAACATGAACTCCTGGAGTCGGCAAAAGAACTTGATCGCAACAAAACTTTTTTTCCCAGGAGTATTGGACTTGGAGACGTAAATTCATAAAATTCATTACGATTCAAAGATGGTTTTATACATCAAGAACCATTTGAAAACCAGCTTTGTCGGGAAACTAAAAAACAACGTTTGACCATTTTTAGTTCAAAAACTTTTTTGTATGAGCCTTTCGGCTGTTACTGGCGGCTGGAATGTTCCTTTGAAGGCACCAATAATACCTTGATATCGCAGTCCCAGAAGCCTCGGTATAGGTAACTTGTTCCTATCGTCCCGTTATCTTGGTGGAACCGCTTGGCATGTTCCTCGCTGAACTTAAACAGGTTGTGAGGGAATTTGTCCAAGTGACTAAAGAGATGATGAATTTATATGCTCATATTGCAGCCCAATTTTTGAAATTTCTTAAGCATGTCATTCATTATTTCAAGCCATTAATGTCATTCAAGTCGTTCAATATTCAAGCCTCCAAGTCCAATATATTCCTTGGGAAAAGGTTTTGTTGCGATCAAGTTTCATTGCCGACTCCAGGAGTTCATGTTCTACACTATTGCCAAAATGGATAAAAACTTTAAAAAAATCAGCTCCCTTACTATGGCAGGTACAGAATCGCGGTTGGTCTCATTCGACGCAGAAACAATCTATCTACATGACTTCGTTGGCCAGCTAGAAGGTAAAAAATACCAAAAAATGTGACTTTGGTTTTTAAAACGACGTTTTTCAGCAGTTTTTTTTTTTTTTTTTTTTTTGTGTGTGGCAAAATTACTTATTTCTCTGGTTTTAGAGCCAAACGCATGCATATATTCGTAATCAGCATTAAATTTTCAATAAGAAGCGTTTTTTTTCAGAATTTGTGGACTTTGCAGGTAACGGCTATAGTTTTTTAATCCCGAAATCACACAAAAAACCCTAAAATTTGCCATATTTCAAGAAAAAGTGGGGCTCCCGAGAAAACGGAGGCCATTTTTGGATTCAGCACCTCATAAAACATAAGAGTTGAGTAATTTTTTAGCGGCCGATCTAAAAGTCGACTTTTTTTGTAATTATTGGTAATATGGTAATGAGCTCCTTTAATGATTTTTAAAAATGTTTTTCCTGCAAAGGGCGTGCTTCAAAAGTTACGAAAACGGGTCCATATTGCAGAAACCCCGTTTCAATTATTTATAGGGCATTAGGAAAAATATAATATTTGAATTCCGAGGTCTGGAGAGGGTACATGACGTGGGCTGCTTCGTCGTCTTTTGATTGGCCGGGAGATCCCTCTCTCTCTCATCTACGCAAGTCAGCCAACTTTGCTACGCGAAAAGTCGACCCCAAAAATCGAAAATCGGGTTTATCATTATAGAAGGTCATTCGAAAATTGAGCATCGAGGTTATTATCAAAGAAGGTTATTCAAAAATCGACCTGGGCCGAGTGTTTTTATTCCGATTCTGTTCAGATTTGTTATTTAGCGCTCTGGCGGCTCAGTGCCCAACTACTCGACGCCCAGCCAGGCGAGGTGTGACGTCAAATTTGCCCGGCGTTCATTTCAAAATCTCTAACATTTCGAAAACAGCTCAGCACGTACCTATACGGATTTTCGTACTAAAAATTGGGGTGTATGGGTTTTAAAGGGTGCTGAATCCGAATATGTTGTCAGAAATGCTGAATTCAGACATTTTCAAGAAGCCCAATTGGTTTTTTGTAATTTTGTATGTTATTGTTAATATGGTGGGTATGATGCATAGGGTCCACCTTATACCTTTTCACAATATTCATGTGTGCGAGCATTCACCGTTTTCACTTCACTATTAGTGCCTCCTATTGATGAAAAAAATTATCTCGGAACTCGTTCGTTCCGTATAGAAACTAATCAAATGAGTTACTTTGATTGGGTTACTTCATGTGATACGAAGTTTTGGTAGCTGTGAATGTTGGTAATACCTAAGAAATTACAGATCTGTGTGCTTAACACATTAGTCTGACATCATACTGATCAATACAGAACAGTAAAAAAAGCTGTGCGGTATCATTTTCATCATTTATCTCTTGTTTTGGTTACCATCTTCTGTTTAGTGATTTATTTCCCGTTTTACACGTCTCATTGGAGGAATGGTAGTTGACGTAGAAATCATGAAAATATTCGTCTTTAGTTGACAAAACGTATTCTAGCCAAGACTTATTTCACGTGTAGGAAATCGGAGGAAACTACAAGTCATTAGACCTCCTAGCCAAATTGCTTCAAATGTTCCATTTAATGCCCCGTAGATCCCCGGATGGGTCTGAGACCTCCATAAATGGATTCTACGTCAAAACATAGTTTGAAAACGACACCCCACGCGACCCGTTGTCCTAAACCCTTCAGAAAAAAGATTTAATCCTTTTGCTGCCCCACCAGTTTGGGCGATCGGGGTGAATATCTTGTGGACACAACTAGATGAAGAACCGAGTATACTGTCAAAATTTCCGATTAAAAAAAAAGAAAAAAAGAAGCCTACTCTCCGAAATTAAAACTGCTTGGATGTTGGATTTACACATAGGGATGGCAAAAAATTGGAACATCCATGTAACGATGTTTTCAAATATCGACATCCATCACTCACTAGGAGACATCGATGGAATCAAAAACCTTCATTTATCTCTCAAACAAATCAATGTATCGATGTGTATCGATATTAGGAGGGTATATAATATCGATACACATCGATACATTGATTTCATACATGAAAAAAATGGCTCAGTTTTTACTAACAAAGCGAAAGCAATGCCATCAACACTTCTGGCCAACCGTAACCGTTGAGTATAAAATAATATATACTACGTTTACAGTAACATTATCTTACTGCAAAACCCCGTTTTACATTCTAAATCTGGCCCTCTTTGTAATTTTGTCCTTGTGGGAAGCAGTATTTCTGCAATTCAGCCTAAAACCGCTTTGAAAATGTACGAATCTTCTTGAGGGAGGTCGCAGGCCGTATTTGATTGAATGGAGTTTTTCGGGGCACCAAAAGCGACGGTGACCTACCTATGGTTGAACCTTGAACTTGAAGAAAATTCAATAGCCCTCGAAGTATGTAAAAAAAGCAAAGTCGATTTTATTGCGTTAACCATTGCGGTCGTCAGAAGGGGCGGAGGTAACCCCATCTGGCTCTGAACCGGACTTATATTTTATACTCCCCAAGTATGTATGTATGTCGCAGTGTGTATATAATATACAGGTACATACTGCGACATGTTATGTCGCAGCCTTTATGTGATCAGTCTTGGCTTTTTACTAAAAGGCAGCTATATTATATGTATATTATATATACAGACCTACTCAAAGACCAAAACTCAACTAGGATGGTTTACCGTTGTCGATATTTTGCTTGCGATATCCATGCGATATAATATATCGCATACAATATACGCAAAATGTATATTATATATTTTGGTATTAATATTTTCGACGGATATTGTGGGTCAAAGATTAAGTCTGGGGGAAATGCTGACATGCCCCTATACCACCAAGTTTGTTGGTAACAGTTACTGTCACGAACCTGAACAGTAAAATCGGTTAAAATACTTATATGCGTCACTTACCACTGGAAACTAGTTGGATTACACTTGGGTTCATTATTATTTTAGAGCTGATTGTTTAAGGAATGGGTTTTCGAATGTTTAATCGCCATTATTCTTCCAGTATTGACTATCTCCGATTATCATGTAATGTGCAGTTTATCAATACATAATGTTGTGCCTGTGTTACCGCGTACGTTACTTCGCTTTCGTTACGCGTACGTTACTTCGCTTGTGCCTCAGCGTGTGACAGCCGCTCGAGCTCGATGGTCGGAGGCCGCTCGGTGCTTCGATGGCTTTCGCCCCTCGAATAGCCGATGGCCGAGACCCCTCGTTCTCGATGGCCTAGGCCCCTCGCAAGCCGATGGTCGAAACCGCTCGAACCACTGATGGCTTTCGCCTCTCAGATGGTCGATGGTCAGGACCTCTCGGATTACGATGGCCGTTCTCCACCATCCTCTCAGTAATTCGATGGCCCTGAGGCCGCTCGATTTATTGAGGGATTGCTAGGCTGAAGAAGGAGAAAGAAAACACAAGGTTAAAATCGGACAGAGCACCGGCAGAGGTTCACCCTTCGTGAGAGAGAAATTAAAATGGAATGAGAGCGGAGGCGGCGGCTGCCGGCCTTATATACTCGTGCGGAGCCGCTCGGTCAGCTGGTTGCTATGAGACGTGGAGTGTCCCGTCTGCCGGCTCTTTTATATTTCTTGAGTTTTGTAAAGTGAGGGTGGAATCACACATAATAAGGTTGGAATTTCGCCAAATTTGTTGACGCCAAAAACGGCCTGACGTGTAGCAAGGTTGGCTAACTTGCATCTCGCTGACCATTCAAAAACAGGTGACAATTAAAACGTCACGTCCTGCTCTCAGGTCCTGGAATTCAAATATTTTTATTTTTCCCAAGGCCCTATTAATAATGGAGACGATATTTCTCTGATGTTGACCCGTTTTCGTAACTTTTGAAGGATGAAGTTTCCTGGAAAATATTAAAAAGCAATCATTCAAGGAGATCAAAATTTGATCTCACATCTACCAGGTGCTATTTTCTATTTTAGTGGTAGATTTCAATCAGCCATTAGCCCCTGAAATCTAAATTTTTGGAGTTTTTTATTCTCTTTTTTTTAAAGGTTTATTTGAAGACTATAACAAAACAGTAGTATATCACCAACACACAATGTACACTAGGGTGGCAATAGGACATAGGGGGAAAATTTTTTCTCACCAAATTTGAACTCTCAACCCCCTAAATGGTGCAGTTGGGCTAGAAAATGAGTTTGGCAAAGTTTTAGGCCGGTCGAACAAGTATAAATGGCGCCTCATCGCATTTGAAGTTCGAAGAAAATGCAAATTTTTAGAAAAATGTTCAGTTTTTCGTTTGTAACTCGAGTACCCTTTGGGCTAGAAACCTGTAATTGGTCTCATTCTGTATATAATTTGATTGCGACCAACTTTTATCTCAATACTGTTTTCGCTAAAACCAACAGAATCGAGGTTATTAAGAATTCTGTGGGTCAGGTCGTGATATTTTTAAGAAAATGTGACTTTTTACGCGTACTCGTACTCCAAACATCGCCACGACAGTCCATTGAATCGTATTCTAAACCTTCCCCTACATTATTGGCGTGGTTGCTATCTGGGAATACGATGCTAGAATTGTATATTATACCTACAATGTATAAATAAGGAAGGATTTCATTAAGTGTTAGGGGGGGGGGGGGGGGAGTATTTTTGACCAAAACTCACCGTAAATCCTTAGCTATATTTGCCTATTCTTCAGGCTCCAACAACTAATTAGTGTAAGCAGGAAGGAAGCGTCACTTAACGTTCAGTTTTCAAGAAGAACGGTTCAGTTTGTGGTTTGTTGTTGGTTTTGTGCTAAGAAAAGTGGCTCTACCTTTGTCTTCTACATTATCATCGAGGAAACGTGACCAAAATGTATCTTATAGGCCTCATGTCCCATCAAATTGCTGGCACTAAGTTGCCATCAAACGGTCAGGTTTTACGTAAATCCGGGGGATGTGATTTGACACAACGTCAACAAATACTGGCCGATTGAGGGGAGCCTGTGTTTTGATGGAGCAATTATTTAAGAAAGACCTGTTGTATCTAGCTTGTCGACCATATCTTGGAAGTGATTCTACGGGCGGTTTTTGACTGTAAAATGGGCAGCACGACAGGCCCTCATCCCGATATTTTCAAACAATTTCAGTCTGATTGGTCCAAGATGGACAAGACGAAGTTCAGATCAGGGGTTGAAGACTCTGACATCGAGGGAAAAGTATGGAATTTGGACAAACTTTCAAGAATTCTTTCAGAACTCTAGGCAAATCAACAGCCCAGGGATGACTATAAAGAATTTCTAGAGTTATGTTTGATTTTCTTGGGGAAGATCCCTCCCGATGAGGTTTCTTTCAAAATCCCTGGCGCTATTCACCATGCCAGATGGATGGCGAAAGCCATTTACTCTTTGAAAATATTCTTGTTCCGAAACCAGATCAGCAGATCCTTAACAGATCAGCAGAAAAACTGTTTTGGAGCTCTGTGTTTATTTATAATAAATATTTAGGTGGAACCCTGGTTCAACGCTCCCAATCCGATATTAGCTCCAAGCCAAGACTTATAATTAATAAAGTCATTAGTGATGTATAGGAAAATCGACAAAGATGTTGCAGAAAATGCTCTCTCAAAATCACTGAATCATCTTTGGTATCTCAGCTCTGAACTGGCAGCCTTCTCATTTTTTGATGACAAACGAATGAAGATAATGATGGCTTCAAAATTAACTTCCGCCAGCGAAGATGACTACGACGACGATAGGGATATCAAAGCAGTTCTAAGTACCGAACAAGTAAACGGAATATTGGACAAAGAACTGGATTATTTTGTGACTGCACGGACTCAAAACTTCTTTAAAAGATTTGACATTGACACAGAATTTCTGATGACCGATCCCAACGATTGGCACAAGAATGGGAATTACCAAAGAGCGAAAAAAATAATTAAAAATCTGAAGGAAACTAATGACTCAGCAGAGAGGGGAGTGAAATTAATGATAGATTTTAACTTAATTCTCACAAGAGACGAAGCACAGAGACAATATCTTTTACAAGTTGTAGCTGAGAACAGAAAACTTTATCCTGAAGCTTCAAAGGATACACTCGACGCCCCTCTCCCAGCTTGAATATTTTTCTATTTATACGCCCTATTATTAAAATTTAATTTAATTATTTAATAAGGGTTTATTGTACATAACAATGTTATGACGATGTATTGTCATGACGATTTATTGTATATAACATGACATCATAGAAGTAATCACAACATTATAATAATTATTAGCTTTTGAAATAACAACAATACACCTTGAATTTATGAAATGCGTTGAATTCAGCTATAATTTCCCCTCCCCTCCCATCATCCCCCTCCTCCCAACCAACCGTATGTATTTCACACCACAAATAATCATGTACTGAGTGAAGGAGGATGCTGGGAATCGCAAAAAGAACAATTCAATGGACTGTCATGGCGTTGTTAGAGGTATGCGTAAAAAGTCACATTTTCTTAAAAATATCACGACCTGACCCACAGAATTCTCAATAACCACGATTCTGTTGGTTTTAGCACAAATAGTATTGAGATAAAAGTTGGTCGCAATTAAATTATCTACAGAATGAGACCAATTACAGGTTTCTGGCCCAAAGGGTACTCGAGTTACAAACGAAAAACTGAACTTTTTCCAAAAATTTGCAGTTTCTTCGAACTTCAAATGCGATGAGGCGCCATTTATACTTGTTCGACCGGCCTAAAACTTTGCCAAACTCATTTTCTAACCCAACTGCACCATTTGGGGGGTTGAGATTGATCAAATTCGAACTTTGATTTTTTATTGCCACCCTAATGTACACCTCCCTACCAATAGACACTTCCCCCCCAAACCAAAACTTCACAGCAGTTAGATTTCAGAAGTGATGTTGACGGACTGACGGGGTTGCTTCAAAGGACCCATTTTCCAAATTAGGTTCACAGTTCATTGCTAAATTTTGTAATGACCTCCAATAGATGTCACAGGGCCTAAAAATTGCCAAGCTGGGCCTCAGTGTAGCGTGAGAGGTTCTGTATTAAATACAATACAGCATATTTTGCTAAAACGTGACCAGGTGTTCATTTACTGTTACACCCACCCTAGCTTTATGTAGTAATCTGTATCTGTATCTGTGTTGAAGCAGTCAACCACAGTCGTCAGCATCGTCATGATGTTGGATGGAGGGAGGAAGCTAGGACTAAAGAACTTTTTTTGTGTCCATTGTGCCACTTTGAATTGCTTGCAATAATGGGTAAGCAGCGTTTTTAGTTTCTGTATAAATCGAAACCACGCTTGGCCTCGGTGGAAATAGCGCCCGAAAATTTCCAACTCCGGGAAAATAGTCGTTTCAGGTTTGTGAGCTCCAAATACGAGACCTTCGTGGCCAAACGTGTTTCATTGACCGCAAGTTGCTGCAACGCATAGTTTTGGAGAGAAATCGTTATTGTCTTTCTAACGAAAATCAACGGAAAATATTGGTTTTCAAAAGTCGATCGATGGTAAATATCTATTTGATATAGCGTTAGCAGGAGCTTTGCTGTCGGTGTAATCAAAGTCCGATCAGTAGGCGTCTCGTGTTGGTCCTCAATAAGAGACTGAACAAACAAAGCTGAAATAAAAAAAATAAAAAAAAAAAATTGATACGCGCGAGAAAATCAACATTCAAAAGTAAAACTATAAGGGCTTAACAATATAAGGTCTCCTTCTATCCTCCAAAAAGTGCGGGAACTCCCTCTAATGACGAGGACGAATTCATTCCAATAATAATTTTGGGCACGGTTTGCTAGGCTTGATAAAATCTTCAATTATGCTCGAAACCCCCATTATATGCTCTTGAAAACACTAGGTATTAAAATCTAGTGAAAGGAAAGTGAAGCGAAAAAATCTACAACTTATGGGGCTATAGATCGGGGTTTTAAAGAACTTGGGCCAGAAAGTCGAATGAAGTGTCATTTTCGAAATAATTTTGGGTGTAGACTCAATTTATCAGCGGCCTCAATGGTATCCAGTACACCATGGGGGTCTGTGGAGCTAAAAAATTCCATAGGACTAGAATATGCATTTACGTGCGTTTATTATGAAGGCTACGGTTTCATGCATTTATATGCTCAATAAATTATTTGACCGACCCTCAAAAACTTTCCACCTACGTTCATTGAAACGGTCAACATCATCACAACCAATAAATTTTGTTGCTCCCAGAGAGGTGAAAGTACTTTTAATGTTTACTTGACAGGAAAAAATTTGCTAATATGCTCGAATATACTTATCATAATAGTGAAACAAATTGAGATAAAGAACAACTCCTTCGAAAAATTGTGTCCACTTAAGCCATTCACACAGTGTTGCACTGGTAGAATGAACAATAATAATTATTGTCCATGGAGGATTTATCGAGGTGTTTCCCCTGTTTTCCCTCTACTAAACTCTGATTAGCTTAGGGGTACTAGTGGGAAATTGGTTAACGTGCAAACTTGCAAAATCGTCGTTTACCTGAAATCTAGATTTTGCTAATGAGCTCCTTGAGAAGTTCGAAATTCAGCATTTGTAACAACATATTCGGATTTTGCGCCCTTTAAAATCCCCTAACTCAAATTTTTATGTAGTTCGAAAATCCGCATAGTCACGTGCAAAACTGTTTAGAAATGTGGGACATTTTGAACTGAAAGCGGAGGGCCCGTGACGTGACGTCACGGGCCCTCCGCTAGGGATTGCAATCCCGGGATCCCGAAATCCCGGGATCCCGGTCGATTTTTGCCAATTTGAAATCCCGGGATTCGTGGAGTCAATCCCGGGATTCCGGGGTTCGAGAATTAATTGCACCAAAAAATCTTTTAATAACGGACAATAATTCGAAGGCTAAGTGAAAGTGCTCTAAGATGAAAACTGTGAAGTCCCCTGAAGAAAGGATTCGGAAATCTATGAACCAGCCGGTGCCGGTGCCGAAAATACGAAAAGATTTATCGACCACAATTAAAAAAGAAACGAGCCTGTTCAAAAATGGAGGCAGCCGAGGCCACCATTTGGATTTAGTATACAAAATTTGTGGATATTTAATATCTCCTGTTAGGCCGGTCAGCGGACAAAAAAAGGGGGCTTAGAACGGAAAAATAGACACGTTCTAATTTTTTTTAAATGTTGTCAGGGACGGTACCAGCTTCGAAACCCTTGTGCTAAATGCTGGATGCTCAAAAACCCGCGAAATCGGATTTTTTTTTTTTTTTTTTTCAGTTCTTGGCTTTCAACTTCAAAAATGTGCGCCCTAACGAAAAAGTCACTGTATACTATTTTCAAGTAGACAAGATTTGCTACCATTTGAGCGCAACGGCAGCTTTCTAGGACCAATGGGCCCCGAGATTAACCCTCTTCAAACATTGACCATTTTCCCCCAAATGTTAGAAATCGTGGTTTTATCCTTCTTCAGTACGGAATATCGACTATAATATTCATCCCACGAGGAAAGTTATGAGGAATGAAATTGTAGAGCAGTGATTCAGCTTCAATTTAAGCACAACCAGAACACGTAGGACTATCCCACTGACCTCCGTAGAAGGTGAGAGGGTCTTTTGAGTAGCAGGACTATTTTCGACAAAGCTAAGAAGCAAATTGGCTGATCCAACTTTGAGTGCTTTCTAAGATCCAACATTATGATTTCTAAAAGCACATTTTTTGAGTACATACGTGAAATTTTTCCTTGATGAGAGAAGTAATATTAAATATTACTATAATTGTAAATAATAGGTAATAATATTAATTGTAAATTATATAAAAATTTTATATAATTTACAATTATTGTAAATAAACAAGTTTTTCGTCGTTTTTAATCAATTTTTTCACGTTCAAACAAAAATCATCAATCCCGGGATTGCCCCTGAAAAATCCCGGGATCCCGGGATTCAGAAAAACGTTCGGGATTGCAATCCCTAGTGACGTCACACCTCGCCTCGCTGGGCATCGAGTAGTTGGGCACGGAGCTGCTAGAGCGCTGAATAATAAATCTGAACGGAATCGGAATAAAAACACTCGGCCCCGGTTCGATTTTCCAATAACCTTCTTTGATGATAACCTCGATGCTGGATTTTTGAATGACCTTATCCGATGATTACCTCGATGCTCAATTTTCGGGGACAGCTTTTCGCTTAGTAAAGTCGGCTATCTTGCGTAGATGCAAGAGACAAAGATTTCTCGGCTAATCATGTACGTCATGTACCCCCTCCACGGTGGGCTGCTTAGTCATCTTTTGATTGGCCGCGAAATCTTTGTCTCTTGCATCTATGCAAGATAGCCGACTTTACTACGCGAAAAGCTGTCATGTACCCCCTCCAGGCCTCGGAATTCAAATATTATATTTTTGCTAATAGTAGAGACGGATTTTCTGCAATGTTGACACGTTTTCGTAACTTTTGAAGGAAAAAAATTATGAAAAATCATCCCACTCTACGCCGCACGACCCGATTCGCCTTTGGCCGCTCGGCATAGTGTGGACGCGCCTAGAGTGGTCGGACAAGCCTGGGACCTCTTCGAATCGATGTTACCCCGAAACTTACATCTTACTCAACTTTGGGGTCAAAACCCTTCCTCACCACTGTATAGCCTCTCAACCACAGTGCATTTTGTCGAAATTTCAGATTTTTGGAAAATTTCTTCTACCTATGGCACAGATTCATATTCCGCCAACAATATTTTTTTAAACTTATTCCTAAACGTTTCAGTCCTTTCACTCAATATAAATATGTCTTTATTCTCATTATACAGCTTAGTTCCTTGCCATGGAGGAAAGAAAGTTTCTTTCCTCCATGGTTCCTTGCATTAAAAAAGATCTTTCAAAAATTACAGTCCTGTGTTTAGGGATTAGCATAAGCCTATTTGCGTTTCTCGTGGCTCTATCATGTACATCAGACATCCAAGTGATTTTATCGAAGAGGTAAGCTGGACTGCGAAATTTCAATATTTTAAAAATCATCAAGGCTAGTGACAGTTTCTTTCTTTCTTTAACTTGCAACCATCCTAACTTTTTATACCCGGGAGTCACGTGGTCATCCTTCCTGAGGCGTAGCACAAATCGTATAGCTGCATTCTGGGCCTTCTGCAACATGGTCGTATCTTCGGCTTTCATATCGCAGTATGCTGTCATGGCGTAGTCAATGCTGGGGAACACCAACGATTCGACAAGCTGCTTGCGAACATTCTGCGGGAAATCAATTGCGATTCTTCTAAGTTGGTACAGGTTTTTGTAGACCGTGTTGCACACCTTTGTTACTTGGGGTCGCTATGACAAGCCGCTTTGCATGAGCACTCCCAGGTTTTTTGCCTCGTGAACTATTTCAAGGGTTTCTCTCGAAATCAAAATCCGAATAACCTTTCACAAAGAGTCTCACACTAACGAATTTACCGATTGGATATCCAATTACCCCTTTCGGGAGAGTGGACATCCATTGAAATCAAATAGGTGTAGCATTTGAGAGAGTGTGGAAGCAAGGTCGTTGTGGCCTGAGGGAGGAATACGTGTTCTGCCCTGAGGGTCTTCAATCGAAATGGTATACGGGCGTATACGCCCAAACTTGAAATACCTCTTTGTTTTCATTGTAGTTTTCGACTTTTGTAGGGGGGGGGGGGGTTCTTCTTATTTGGTGGTTAGTCGATTACACCATTATCTCAGTTCATATCAATCGATGAACGATCATTTCAATGGCAACGATATGTTGCGCCTCGAGAATGCAGGGGCACAGTTAAGAATAGACTTGCCTCGCGATTAACATTAACGAGTTTTGGCAAAAACGTGCTTTTTCGCACATTATTGCCCATAACTCGGGAAGGGTTAGTCCGTCCCTAATTCTCTTCTTTTTTTTTTTTTTTTTTTTTTTGTTGACGCAAAAAAAGTTACATTGTTATTTGCAAAATTTGTCATTTGTTTGCCATGCCTGCCCCTACCTTATCTAAGCTCGAATCAAAATTTCACAATGAATAGCTGCGATGGGAAATTTAATCAGCTTTCACGATAGAGAAAAAAAAGAAATTTGGAATAGGGCCGATAGTTTCTGAGCTACAGCCGAAAACGTTTTCCGCTTACGATTGGTTTTCGTTAAAATTCGTTTTCTCGTTTCCTATTTGATGTACAGAGCCGTCTCTGTGCTAAAATTGTAGCCAATTTAATGTCGTTTTGATTATACTAGTGCCCACACCGCTGAGATTCATCATTTAGACGCTGTGAGAAAAAGAAAAAAAAAACAGCGTTTTTGAAATTTTACCCACTTTCAAGCTTGAATATCTCCTAAACTATTATATGTACGCAAAAAAATAATAGTGACACTTTTGTAGCAAATTTGGTGATCTTCATTTTTCATATGTATGATTTTTCTGTAGGACCTACCGTTTTCGAGTTAGGAGCGAAAATACGAGAAAAAAAAACTGACCTTCTTCGGCTCCCCCACCCCCCGCTCACCACATAGGGTCAGGGACTTTCAGTATTGTAATCCCCCATGGGTCTAAACACATCGGTGAAGAAATCGCTTCTGCTCTCAACATTTTCCACATAAAAACATGTCCACAATGTTTTATGTCATAAAAATATTTATTGCCTAGTGACTAGGCCCTAGTCTATTGACGTCACACAGGATCCCCCACTTTGGCTTGGTTGGTATCATCGCCCAATGAACACCGTTGGTTTCTCTGTCACGTTAACCCAGAGAGTTAATCCTTGTTACCGCTGCAGATTATAATTTTTCTCTAAATCCTACAATAAGCTATTGGGCAGACGCTTCTGGCGTGATGGTGGTATGAAGTGGGACCACGTCTATTACAGAAATGTTGGTATACGCTTGCGTTCAGATGCAGCGTGTTTTGGTGGAAATGAAAAGATTGAATGGGGCATGCAAGGCATGGATATAGTGTGTTCCATTCCATCCTTGGCATACACAGACCTGACGAGTAACTCCTCGCGTCAGAAGCAACCTGGATGACCTGAGTAGACAAGTTTGTTGACCCCAGTCCCTTGGATAAAAAAAAGTACGGTCTCTGAACTTGTATGCTATAAAGGAGATGAAATTATCATTCATTTATTCCAAGGACTACACTGGGACGTAGTTTACCTACATCTCACCGTGACTCAAACAAATGTACCTACTCTTCATATGTCACCTTCTTTCCCGTCAATCCTTCAAATTAGGTAATTTATTTATGAATGCTCGGCGGAAAGGGCGTCCGATGATCAGAATCGTTGTATATTCCGACGTTGGTTTCCAAGTGATCGTGTTGATCCGATTCCTCATTCATAGGTTGTCTCCATACCCATTCTTGAATAACTGGATCCATTATTGGTGGATTTTCATTTCTTATGCATTGGACGACACACAGTAGATCTGTATGAAATTACGTTCTATACAATCAGGGTTGACAAAAAATATGGGTTTTTAAATTGAAAAATGAACAACTATTTTTTCTATTTAAAACAAAACTGTAATTGTTTCAAACAGCAAGTATCTCATTTTGAATCAAGCTTTTTGTCACAAGCTGTACAAGCTCCATATTTTCTAGTAATGAAATTAAAAATAAATTAGCTGGATACAAAACTTGTATTAGTTATTGTTAGTTTTCATTTAGTGAAAACCAAATAACGCTACTTATCCTTGTATCCAAGGGTAGTAGTCTACTACCCTTGCTTGTATCTAAATTAGGTACAACATTAAATGTTACCAATGACAATCTAATGGGACTGAGGTTTGGTTTTACAAGGAAACGACTATAGTTGCCTCATGAACTTCTCATGCTTGTGAAAACTTTAGTGGGAGCGATGTCCTTCAGCTGCTGAGAATTGAGGACCTGGTTGGGGTTGTTAGAAAATGGAATGGATGATTTTTTTTGTTCGAATACAATACGGTTTTGACTGAGACGTGTTTGCTAAAAATTGTCATCCAACAAAGACCCGTAACAATGAAACGTAACAGCGACATACTCAAGAAGGTACAGTGCCTTGTGATCGCAGTTGTTCACCTTAAAAAAAAATCACCTTTGCGTCTGAACTGGCCCTCCACACACGGGTCGAGAGCCACTCGAAGCGAGAACGGAAAGAACTCGAGGCGGGATTAGGGGAACTGGGGTTTCCCTCGAAATTCGAGGTGGACATCCGCACACGGTTCGTTGCCCTCTCGTCAGCCTGCTTGTGAATTTCAGGTAGCCACTACCTGAAAGCTTCTTTCGAGCAATTGAACTTAACTTTCAAAGGAGCAAGCTACTGTTTGTGCGCAATTTTTTACCATCCGAGTTTTTATTAGATTGAAAATGAGTAGTGATGAAAGAATCTATACATTGAACGCAACTTTCATTGTCGGCTGTTTGTTGGAGCTTCATACAAATGAATGATACGAAATTTTTGGCATACGATAGAATGTCAAAAGAGTCGTTTGCCGTGCTATTGATTGAAATTGGTGTCCTCCGCCATTCATCATAATATGATATTATTAGTGTCCATATTATGGACACTAATAATATTATGAGGAAATGTGTCAGTGCAGAAGAACGGATATTGATCACTTTTGAGGAAAGAACGAGTTTATTCCAATGTTTCTAAAAATTATGTAAATATTCACAAAAATGATTATTATTAGGCGCGGTGATACAATTTTCAGCTTACAACGTTGTCTGTGATGTCCTTCCGTGAATACCCTTGAAGGGTGTAATTATAAAATTTATAACTGGGTAATTATAAAATTTATAACTTTATTATTTAATAACTGGGTGTTTTTCAACTACCCCAACGAACTTGATATGCAAACCCTCCATACTCGTCACGAGCGTCAGCGCGAGATTTCCCGTTCCAAACAGTTCGAGTGAGAGACGCGTCGAGGATGACGAAACGAGTTTGACTACGATTCGAGTTCGAGTCGACCCGTGGGCGGAGCCTCATTCCACTACCTAGGAAATCGAGAGGGGTGAAATTCCGCTGGCTACGATCTCTAGCGGCTCTCGACCCGTGTGCGGAGGGCCTAAGGAAAAAGGGCGTAAAATACTCTCTTTTTGACAATTAAGACAATGACAATTTTCAGCAAAAAGATCTCCTTCAAACGTACCTGCTATCATCCCTCTTTACTTTTGGTTTATTATTCTTGGAATAATACGCCTACCTATGTTTTCGCGACGGGGGTCGACGACTCCGATCGGGCTCAAAATTTGACATTATCCGTTTCAAGAGGTCTACATTCTAAATCCGAAATGTCCGTCCGCCGTACGCCGTCCGCCGTCTGCCGTCCAGGCCGTTTTGGGCCGTAGGAAATTTTTAAAAAATCTGAAATTTCGACAAACTACTTGGTACTTGGTTTACCATCTAGTTGTGCCCGCAAGGTTTTCAGTCCGATCGCCCAAACCCGTGGGGCTATAATGGGGCTACGGGCGGGGTTTTTTGAAGGCTTTTAGCTATGGGATCGAGTTAGGTGTCGTTTTCGAAGTATTTTTGGACGTAGAATTCATTTTTTGGGGTCCCGGAACGATCCGATTTCACTGGGGCGATCTTTAGGGCATTCGTGGGGCTAAAAATGGGATTTTTGAAGGATCCCAGGATGTTAAATATTTTTCGAGTAAAAAATACAGAATTTTTGAAAAAAAAAATCCAAAAAAAAATTTTTTTTTGAGATACAAATTTTTTTTAACCTATATCACAGAATAATAAACCCTTGTGTGAAATTTGCAGCGTTTTTTTTCTTTTGTTTGTGTGGTGTTTTAAATGTTTGTTTTTTAATGAAGTTTTTAGTTGTTTAAAATACGGTGGTTTTTAAAATGTGCGTTAAAACATTGCCAACCCTGTAAAATTTACAGGGTATTATTTAATAATACCCTGTGTTTATTCCCGGTAGAATTCTTTTAATCAGTAGAGTGCTTCCAAATAACACAAAAGTCAAAGCTCTGAGGGCAAGTAAATATTCATTATTTCCCAGTGGCCAGGTCGTTGAAAAGGGCTGTCACGATGAAAAATTCCGAAGTTAATGAAATTTCTAGGTGTTGTTCGGACATGTTTGGTGATGCTAAATCCAAGTTTCCGACCTCGAGGAGGTTGTGCTAAATTTTTGGCGACCGAAAAACCTCGAAATTTTCGGACTTGTTTCAGTTTTTCCTCATTACATCGAAAACGGTCAATTGTACGTAAAAACTCACTATATACTAAATTAAAGTATATTAAATTCCCCATCAACAAAAAAAACTAATCCGAAATCGGTCCAATAGAGAAATAGCTACGGGCGATCAAAAAATGGCTATTTTTTCCAATTTTGGTAAAAACTCCCATGACTCAATTCTCAAATTGTTATAGGTTTACAACACCATTCCCAATCACCTACCCCCCCTCCCTAAAAGTTGTAGAGCATCAATTGGAGAGCTCAAAAAGCTCAAAAAATTTGAAATTGGTCCAATTTTCCAATTTTGGCAACTATTTTTCCAAAATTGGCGTTTCTCAAAAATTGCTCCCAGTTGGTTCTATGCTCTTTTCCGGGGTTTACAGACCCCTATGATCCATATTCGCGTCTGATACCATTCAGTGTCCATTATATAAATACCTAAAGACAGTAAGATTACTATATTATAGTACCTATGACATAGGTCCTATGTATAAAAAATATGTAATATATATATAGAGAACAAGGTCATAGCCAATGAGTAGGTACCTAATAAATGTAATAACTTCAAAACGATATATTTACAAAAACTAATTTATAACTATAAGATTTAGTGAGATTGTAATTAATAAATAAATAATACCTATACAGAAGAAGAGTCGTAATAAATTTCGATGGATTCCCCTGCGGCTGCGTAGGTTCCTCCACCTGGTCTGCGGAAAAAAAGGATTTCTCACAAAAGAGCCGACCCTTCAGAAGGAAATATTTCACTAGTTGTGAAAGAGCCGTCGAAGTGACAGTATAGTTTTCGTATCCTATCGTGCGTACTTTCGTGTTTTCTCTGGGATATCTACCCAAAACGTTCGTGTGTGTAGTGTCTTGATGAGCAACAATTCCTACAAGGGCTTCAGGAAGTAAGAGTGCACACTGCATGCCAAAAAAGTTACACCAATGAAAAATTAATCCAGGCATACTTACGTCGTACATGTGATACACCTAAACCACCCACTGTGACACGAGGACAAGTGCAACCATTTGATTTCAATAATAATTTTTTTTTTTTTTTTTTTTTGCGAAAGTTACTTCACATCAGAGTAGGTGCAAACGCAGGCGAAGCTGCCTCTTGACCGGCGTCAAGACAAAGTTACCGACTCTTCCTGGGTTGGCAAACAACATTTTGGCTGCAGCTGAAATGCGAGGTGATGGTATCACTCCCCTCTTGGTTAGGGCCCACCCCCAAACTGCAGGGATCTTGTTGTTCCCTAACCAAGTTTGAACTTGCTGGTATGTACAGAAGGAGTGATATCTATCTGCGTCAGTGCCACTGACTCAGTGGTCTGTGGAAGCCTGGCAAGCTGGAATTTCGCCGCTTTTGCCACCGACTTAGCAAAATATCGCAGCTCATCCAGATTCTCGTGGTACATTACATATTGCTTCCGAGTCTGCGAAGCAGCGGAAGCCTTGTGTTCACTTTCGGGAGAAAAAAAAAATTTTTGTTGTCCGAATTTAAAATTTCCACTCGCATTTTGCGTTTCATAGCCTACTGAACAAATTTGGTTGTCGGTCTGTGGGTCTGTGGGTCTGTGGGTCTGTCAGTCTGTCGGTCTGTCCGCATTTCCTTGTTACAGCCATAATATCCACAATTTTGAATGAATTTAGCTCAAATTTTGAGGGATTATGCGGATCAGGCTCCTTGAGGTCCCATACGAATTTCAGCACAATTGAATCAGCGGTACGCTCTGCGCATGCGCTAACGTGAAATTCTTGAAACAGGCATAACTTTCTCAATTTTGATCGGATTTCAATCAAATTTTCAGGAATTGTGTGCGTATAGCTCTAGATGGTCCCCTGTCAGTTTCATCACGATTGAATCAGCGGTACGCTCAGCGCATGCGCGAACGTAATTTCCTTGCCACGGCCATAACTCCTACAATTTTGATCGGATTTCAATCAAATTTTCAGGAATTGTGTGGATATAGCCCTAGATGGTTCCCTATCAGTTTCATCACGATTGAATCAGTGGTACTCCCTGCGCATGCGCGAACGTAATTTATATATATATATTCTTGAAACTCTCGAGAAATTCAAAAATGATGTACGTTCTGAGATAGGTTGAGCGCCCTCAAGGATTTTTTCCGTTTTCCCCTCCTTCAACCCCCTCTCCTTCCCTAAAGAAGGGATGGAGTGGGGATTTCAGCCAATATTGATCCGATTTTGATGAAATTTTCACGGATTACGCGGGTTGTGCCGTAGATGATTACCCAGGCTTTGGGTAAAAAATTGAATCAGCGGTACGCTCTGCGCATGCGCTAACGTGAAATTCTTGAAACAGGCATAACTTCCACAATTTTGATCGGATTTCAATCAAATTTTCAGGAATTGTGTGCGTATAGCTCTACATGGTCCCCTATCAGTTTCATTAAGATTGAATCAGGGGTACGCTCAGCGCATTTTATGATGGTGTCACTTTGATTGTAACGAGGAAGCTGCTGTGCCATCTCCTTGGCAGTGTATTTTTTATACATAGGACCTATGTCATAGGTACTATAATATAGTAATCTTACTGTCTTTAGGTATTTATATAATGGACACGGAATGGTATCAGACGCGAATATGGATCATAGGGGTCTGTAAACCCCGGAAAAGAGCATAGAACCAACTGGGAGCAATTTTTGAGAAACGCCAATTTTGGAAAAATAGTTGCCAAAATTGGAAAATTGGACCAATTTCAAATTTTTTGAGCTTTTTGAGCTCTCCAATTGATGCTCTACAACTTTTAGGGAGGGGGGTAGGTGATTGGGAATGGTGTTGTAAACCTATAACAATTTGAAAATTGAGTCATGGGAGTTTTTACCAAAATTGAAAAAAATAGCCATTTTTTGATCGCCCGTAGCTATTTCTCTATTGGACTGATTTCGGATTAGTTTTTTTTTGGTTGATGGGGAATTTAATATACTTTAATTTAGTATAATATACTAAATTAACTATATTATAGTGAGTTTTTACGTACAATTGACCGTTTTCGATGTAATGAGGAAAAACTGAAACAAGTCCGAAAATTTCGAGGTTTTTCGGTCGCCAAAAATTTAGCACAACCTCCTCGAGGTCGAAAACTTGGATTTAGCATCACCAAACATGTCCGAACAACACCTAGAAATTTCATTAACTTCGGAATTTTTCATCGCTAAAAGTACCTGGCCACTATTATGGAGAACTGAAAATGTAAATCTGTGGCGGGAAGAAGGGCTCAAATCTCTGGGTTGACGTCACATCTCCCATTGTGATACTGGGTTACAGTGGGAGCCACAAACGAGCTCAAATGCTGAAAAGTCCATGTCTAGTTTTTCATAAATTCTTTTAGTTTACCGGTTAAGTTTAGTTTCTACGAGTTTAGTTTAGTTAGTATTTGCGTCAAGAACTTTCATCACATTAGAGAAGAAAATATTACCATGGGAGGCAATTTTAGCGCTGTTCAAGTACAGTGGTGCCAAGCGAATGACTTCACGATAATGAGCTGTAGTTGTGGAAAAATCAACATCAAATTTATACGTACCCCCCCTTTCAGTTAGAGCAGGGGTTCCCAATAAAATTTTGTCACGGACCCCTTAACAAACCACAAATGTATTGAGGACCCCTATATATGTAAATTATATATATATAATTTTGTTGTAAAAAATGTTTTCCCCCGTTTGCTTATACCTAGGTGTAAGTATATATCACAAGGGAAAAATCAATTGATTGTTGCAAATAAAATTATTTATAATTTTATTTATTTTTACATTTATTTTACATTTGGAAACAGTTGCACAACAACCACTGACACAGCTGAAGCTTTCCTACCTACCTTTTCCTGCGTAATAGTGCTGGTTTGCAGTTGGATTTATTAGTAATTGGAATTCAGGTTTCGTAACGTAATAGGTAGGTAATGCGTCTTCTTCTTCTGATAAATTTGAAATTTAATAAATGATTTGGAAAAAGAATCGATCCTCAGATGTATCGATTCTTTTTGAAAAAATAATCGCGATTATTTTTGAGAATCGGACATCCCTACATTCTGTTAGAAACTGGGCGAACTAGTCACTAATAATTAGGCTTGGTGTCACTAGCACAGAGTAACAGAGAGCAAACGGTCACTAGCGTCGCGTCGCAAGTACTGCCTCTCACGCTTTACAGGACACTCCGGCTACAAACAGTCATTTTTATTATTTGAGTTCCTGGTAGAATAGCTTAAAATATTCATTTTTGGATACAGCTCGCGGACCCCCACACCAACGTTTGCGGACCCCTGGGGGTCCACGGACCACCTTTTGGGAACCCCTGAGTTAGAGGATAATCATGAACCCCGAAATGCTAGGATTTTATTATGTACACTATGAGGAACTACATTGTTCTGTGTGCAATAAAACATATTATTATTTTTATTATTAATATTATTATTATTAGCAAATCAATTACAGACAAATTCCCGAAGCACTCCTATTCCGTATCCTTTCTTGTTTATTATCAGCAACGCCACGCTGATGATAATTTATAAACGTCCCTCACTGGCATAAACCCCATACACGTGCGGAAATGCTGATTCGCTCAAAAATCACATCCCTACTTTATCACATCCTGTTCCGACTGAACGTAACAAACACTTCTTACTATCTGCTGCCTCTGCTTTTGATGCCGGTCTGACGATGCAGAGAACTGACGCTTTTGATGCACTTATAAATTTCGTCAAGTGGGTTCTAATTGAAGGTCAACTCAGCGGTGGAATACTAATTCTCACGCTTGATCGCCGTCACAGAATGTGCTTATTTACCACAAAAAATGATGTTTCCTTGTGTACAACTTGGCCGTCGATTGAGCTGTCAGCCTTTCTCCCAGTGAGCAAATAAGTAGGTGGTCGTTGTGTGTTACGTGAGACTGGTTGCTCATAAAGGTAACCCGACGTATCGCTTGCCATCAGGGGCGGATAGGCAGTTTTGACCGGCCCGGGCGATTCAATTTGACCGGCCCTACCCCGCCCCCTCCATCACACACACAGTTACTTATCCAAAGACCTTACTTTTAATACCTAGGATCCAGGTCCTGGGTGAACCTAATACTTGGGTGAGAGAGAAAAATAACAGTGGCGCTTGGTATGTGAATTAGTTAGTACCGTTTATGCAAACAAAATAGCGCTTCAAGCTAAGATGCATTTTGCACATTTCTTCAGTTAAGTACATAATCACAGCTTATCATCATATCATCATATCATCATATCATATCATATCATCATATCATATCATATCATCATCATATCATCATACAATAATATAAAATTGTGTTGGCCGACGGCCGTAAGCCGTGTGGTAGCCGTGTGGTTTGTTGGTACGGGATAACGCGTTCCCGAGTGAGTTTTTTCACTTTACGCTCGCTGGCCGTTTAGGGGGTC
Organism: Pilophorus perplexus; assembly: GCA_955831195.1. Taxonomy (NCBI): domain Eukaryota; kingdom Metazoa; phylum Arthropoda; class Insecta; order Hemiptera; family Miridae; genus Pilophorus; species Pilophorus perplexus. Next base: position 56,500,645 of record OY037007.1, on the reverse strand, counting down.
GAAAAATTTGGTAGACGTCGGTCAAATCGAAAATCCGAAATTCGCCCGGGAAATTCGTCGAAAATTCGTCGAAAAATCGTCTTTCTCCCGTTTGTCCTACGTTTTCCACTTTCAACTCGCGCCAAAGCCCGTTTAAGGGGTCGAAAAAATTACGAAAAAATACGAGCCGGATAGATCAGACCTGGAGGTAGACGTCGGTCAAATCAAAAATCCGAAATTCGCCTGGGAAATTCGTCGAAAAATCGTCTTTCTCGCGTTTGTCCCACGTTTCTTCGGGTTCAAAAATACCCAGTAAGGAGCCATTTTTTGGGTATGGTATCCGCGAACCAAATGCGCGCCAAAATATGGCCAATCCGATTCCGAAGTAGGATTTAAAAAAAAGGGGGAGGGGGCGATTTCACGGTGAGAAGACAATTGGATCGTTTTAATTCGCGCGGGGCCAGGGAAAATTCGTCGAAAAATCGTCTTTCTCCCGTTTGTCCTACGTTTTCCACTTTCAACTCGCGCCAAAGCCCGTTTAAGGGGTCGAAAAAATTACGAAAAAATACCAGCCGTATAGATCAGACCTGGAGGAAGACGTCGGTCAAATCGTAATTGGGAAATTCGCCCGGGAAATTCGCCGGAAATTCGTCGAAAAATCGTCTTTCTCGCGTTTGTCCCACGTTTTTTCGGGTTCAAAAATACCCAGTAAGGAGCCATTTTTTGGGTATGGTATCCGCGAGCCAAATGCGCGCCAAAATATGGCCAATCCGATTCCGAAGTAGGATTTAAAAAAAAGGGGGAGGGGGCGATTTCACGGTGAGAACTAGCACTCTGACAGGGGGGCCTTACTTCGCCTTAAAAATTCGATTTAAAAAAAACCGAGGGGGAGGGGGCGATTTCACAGTGAGAAGACAATTGGATCGTTTTAATTCGCGCGGGGCCAGGGATCTTAGAAAACGGAGGATCCAGGGACCTTTGATAGATGGAGAGGCGGGGAAACTGGTCGGTGGAGTATACAAGTGATTTCACTAGAACTCTGACAGGGGGGCCTTACTTCGCTCAGCTAATCATTTTATCGGCCAGGGGGCTCGCTTGGCTGGGCCATCCATGGGAAAAAATTATTGAGGGAAAACTTTTCAAATTTGATTAGACAGAGAGGGGGGGCGTTGCTTCGCTCGGCTGTTCATTTTCTCGCCAGAGGGGGGCTCGCTTTGCTCGGCCACCCACATAAGTAGAATATATATAGTTTTTTATTTTTATTTTTTTTTAAATGATCTACATTCTGAGATAGATTGAGCGCCCTCAAGGATTTTTTACGTTTTCTCCTCCTTCAACCCCCTCTCCTTCCCTAAAGAAGGGTAGGAGTGGGGATTTCAGCCAATATCATTTTATCAGCCAGGGGGTTGATGTTGAAGGAGCAGTTGACCCCACGTGAATTTGGCTCGGCTTCACTCCAACTGCCTCTACCCCCCCCCCCCCCCCCCCCCCCCGCCATCATTCTTCACTCTGAGCGGGTGGGACATCAGCCTTTAAGGGGCGCTCGCTAGGTCTACGATATCTCTCCCCGACGGAAATGGATGTAAATTAAATGAATCGATTTAAATTGAATCGATTATTTAAAAAAAGTTGAATTGAATTAAAAAAAGTTGAATTGAATTAAAAATAATAATTTCCTAAACGGTAAGCCCTAAAAATACGCCGATTTTTTCTATCGTCTCTGCTACGAATAGGGGGGGGGGGGGGGCCGCGGACCCCCCCCCCCCCCGGCCGAGCGAGGCGAGACCCCCCTGTCCGAATAAGCGCTCGGCCGAGCGGAGCGAGGCCTTATGTCTGAGTAGGGGTTTGAACGTGTCCATCGATGCTACGCACCCCACAGGCGGCAATACACCCCACTAGGGGAGCGAGCGAAGCGAGCCAGAGAGACTAGTCAACAATAAAAAGAAGGCTCGCAAGAGGAGCATCTGGCTGGAGCATTGAGCCAAGAGGCTTTGGGCATTTCCGGCCCTCCTCACCTCCACCCCTTCTCATGTATGTACCCCGCTTGTTAATTTCTTTCGAATTCTAGGCTCAATCTCAGGCCCATGTTAAATTTGTTTTGTTTTTTTTTAATTTTCATGTCTAGTGTTTGGACAGATGAAGGACCCCGTAAAATCAATTATCAAGGTCACTCGAAAAATGAGTCCTTATTCGACTTCCTGGCTTCCTTCAAAAGCCCCATGGATCCCAACGGTGAAGTGGGAAGCTTTTAGGAGTCCCAAAAATGGATTTGACGTCCAAAAATAGTTCGAAGACGACACCTATCTCTTCCAAAACCCCTCCTGTAGCCCCTTTTTAGATCCACTGAGCCCCACCGGTTTGTGCGATCGGGTTGAACACCTTGCGAGTTCAACTAAAAGGAGACCCCAAGTATTTTGTCAAAAATTTCAGATTTTCAAAACCTTCAAAAATTCAAATGAATTCCTTCTGCTCAAACGTCGTCGGCGGCGGACGGACATTTCAGTTTCATCTTGTAACGTAGTATAGATATAATTACAAATTTTGAGGACGATCAAAATTTTTTACCCCTGTTGCAAATACTTGTGTATTATTCCAAGAATATTTAACCAAAACGGGAACACATAACGTTCGCACACAAAACGCTTGCGTGCGATAGAGAAGGGATGGAGAAGGGACCAAGCAGAAGGCGATGGCAAGGAGGGCCGATAATGACCTGGCTCAGTGCTCCGGCCAGACTCTCGTGCTTGCCAGCCATCAACAGAAGATCCTCCAGATAGTTGTCACTCAGAGTTTGCCTCAGCCTTGTTTTGATGATTTTAAATTTTTAAAAACTCCTCTAATACTCGATTTGGGTCGTGCAAAGCGTTACCAAAAATTTATTAAAAATCAAAAAAAGTCTTGCATGCGATGAGGCCCTGAGGTTGTACTGTTTTAAAATCTTGTTGCACAAATTACGCATTTATTGAACTTGCAATCCACCCTATGAGGAACAAACCAATCAGATTATTTTATGTCTTGAGTTTTTCTTTTCTGGCTTAGTACCGTAGGAAAACATTTTTCTCCAGCTTCGACCGGCCCCTCAGGACCATCGGCCCTTCGGGCGACGCCCGATCGCCCGACCTGCCTATCCGCCCCTGCTTGCCATCCTACCTAAGCACCTAATGTTGAACGCTCATCTCTGCCAAGACTTCACATTAACCCACCAGTTTTGTAGTAACGTGCTTGGTACAGTATTTCTTATGCGACGAACATACCACACCCCCTGTACTTTCGAAATAGTAACCCTTTGCGTGCTCCTCCTAACAGTCCCCGACTCTCTGAAATGTACCTACCCCGAAATGTCCAATCATGTATATTGTGTGAAAATTGCAAGCATTATCATGTTTCCTGAAACTTCTGAATTTAATTTCCAAATTTATGTATCTTGTTTCAGCCATTGGTTGATTGGACCTCTTCGAACGTAGTCGACTTGCTCACATCCCTGAATTTGTATAGATACGTTAACGTTTTCAAGAAGAAGAATATCAAAGGGACGGATTTAGTGAAGTTGAATCGAGAAGCCCTTGAAGTATGTTCATGAGTTGTTGTTGTTGTTCTTCTTCTTCTTCTTCAAAATTAGGTGTTCGAGTATTGAAGTTTCAACTTCTGGTTATAATTTATATTTATTTATTTTCCTCAGAGCTTGGGAGTCAGGGATGAGTTTCACCAAAAACACATCCTTCTCTATGTAGAAGAACTTCGTAAAAGAGAAAACAGTAGCTCGGATAAATCGTTCAAGGTTATGCCTAAGGTACCTCCAGTGGATCAGGTCCTGTTGCCAGGTGTGGATTTAGAGCGGTGTGAAAAGTGTAAGAAGTACATGAAACGGTCGGCCTACAGAGAGAGGAATCTCCCTGGTAAGTGACGTTAAAGGTATAACGGAGTCGTTTTCTCTCCCTAACCACCTCATTAAAGGTATAAGGTGTTAAGGTGGAGGACCTGAAGATGCAGGTGTGGTTTATGAATAAAAGGATCTAAATTCGGTTTATTGATTATGAAATGAGGGGTTCTTAGCAGCTGTGGGAGCACCCCATGAAATGGATGTTTGGGGTGTGCCTACGTGATTATTATGTGTTCTTAATTGCTTCTCTGGATTGACATTATAATTTGTTTCGTGTGTTTGGGGGAATGCCTCTTGCTTCGTATCTAGATTACGCCACTGGTGTTTTTTGAGGATGAGGAGGGAAGAGTATGAACACCCCTGATTAAGGCATTGCACGAATTGAGGTCTTGGTCTAAGGACTTGATAGGTGATGTCGATACAGTAATGGAGGAAGCACGAGCTACAGGATGGTAGGAAGAGTCGAGTTGTCCTGTAGTTGTCTTTCCTCGAAAGGGGGCTGTGGTGAATCCAATATCAAACTCAAAGTGTCGTGATAGGTATCGGTTCTCCCACAGCTCGCAGTTAAATTGAAATTTGGTTGACTGTCTTCCACAAGCAAATTGTCGCTAATGGAGGCCTGGTCTTACAATTCAATCATACGAAGGGCAGTTCTCCCAGCGCCTACAAGCGCAGTGTTGCTAATAGGTGCCTGGGAATTCTGAATGTACCTATTTCTTCTTTCCTTCTTGTAGGTACCTATTTATGTAATCGAGTGTCGATTTTTACAAACCTGCATTTTAGCCGATTGGTAGGTATGTAAGTAACTAGGACCACGAATATTTGAGCTTAAAAGGGGACACCGACCCCCACTGGAAAATTATGGTGAAGGGATGTTATGTTAACATAACACAGCCCCCTGCCCCTCTTCGCACCTAATCACCTACTTACTGGACTGAGTACAATAAGTGTTGGTAGGTTTTTTAATCTCATTCAAAATATACTCTGCAATCACAGAGGCAGGTGTGATCCCAGGCAGGGTGTCTCATTTGGTGTGTATCCCCTGGCTTACTTATCCTTTATTTTTTGGAAAAGCAAGCAAAACTAGATTTTAAATTGCGAAACAATGTGTAAGTTGTTATGAATTGAGAAGGCTCTCTCAACTACAGCGTTCTATGTCGGATCCGACATCCGACTTCGAAGTGACAGTAGCGAGATAGCGAAATTCTCAACATTTTTGAACCTATGGTTCCCTCTAGTGACTGATATACGTCAGCATATTCTAAACGGCTCCACCGACATGGAGCCATAATATGACGTTCTTTTATTCTTTACAGCATTAAACACAATTTCTATTTATGTTTTTTCCAATTCCGTTGTTATTTGCTTGCCCCCAAAAATTACACCCGTGAAATGAAATCCCCCTAAAAAAAGCCCTCGAAATTTCCCCCCTTAAAAACCCCTAAATCTGGGGGGAAACCCCCGATTTGGCAACACTGGCCACTATGAATGAGTGATAGTGATTGGGTGCGTTATTGATAAGACAATCATCTTCTTCACATTCCTGTGTCCTGGTTCTCACAACATTATGAAAAGTCAGTTGGTTGGTGATGAGAAATTCATCTGAGGATCCATCACGTTTGGATAACGTGGAGGAACGTTTTGACATTCTCTTCAGAAAAGGGGACGTTTGGTCACCCTAAAGTAGGATTATTTTCCTCGTCATGGACTGAAGCATCCTCCCAAACATTAGCCAAGGAAATGGTTGTTTATCTCAGTTCAAAATCCCTTTTTCAAGTTACACAAATTGGACGATAACAAAATCCCAGTAACAGTAAAAGCATCCTTGGTGTATTATACTAGACGGTACACATATGAGCTGCCCACTCAAAACAAAACAGTGGCAATAACCGGTTTGGAAGTATTCAAACCTAGTTTGGGGAGTGTGAGGAACAGTTTGGAGAGGCAATAACCAGTTGGAAGTTTAAAAAAGTTTAGAACCCGTTTGTAAAATAATATCCGGATTTGTGAGGCTTTTTCTTTGGCTTTGATTATAATTATAATAAATAATTATTTACTACCTTGCTGCAACTTAACTGCAGCCAACATCGAGGTCTTCTAAATGTAACAACACCTGAACTTTTTTCTAGGCTTTGGAATAGCTCTCTGCATTCAGTTCAACCCCCTGGAACAAGAAGCGCCTGACGTTGTGATAAAGTGTGTTGAAGAGATTGAGAAGCATGCTCGCACAAATACTGTCAAAGATGTTTACAAGGTTTATAAGTACAATGGGTCCAAAGATGAAACCGATCCTCTGCGACAGATGTTACATGAAAGTAGGTTTTTTTTTTTTTTAATGCACATTTGCCATATCTCGGAAATGTATTTTATTATTACTGACGCCAACCTCTTGCATTTTCAACATTTATTTTATTCAGATGTCCGGCATGTTGACTTGAGCAAATTCGAATTGCCAGTAATTGCTTCGGTTCTTAAGAAATTCCTCAGAGAGTTACCAGACCCTATCATACCTGTTCAGTGGTATGACAAGTTTTTGGAAGCGTCCAGTAAGTGTGTGTGTGTGTGTGTGTGGTGACGAAATTTGGTTCACGGTCAAACTATGTTGGTTTAAACCGGTTTTTTTTTTTTTTAGGAATAAAAAACAACGAACAATGCAGTGCCTGTTTAATTAGTTTGGTCAATGAACTTCCTCCTGCTCACAAGTCTACTTTAGCTTATTTGTTGGCTCATTTGTGTAGAATTTGCAACCTACAGTACAATCGGGGGCTTCGAGATCCTCCCACTATATTGCTTCAATTTCTAAGTCATATTTTCCTTCGTCCGCCTTGGGAGAGGATCATGTAAGTACTAGATGAAACAATATGAAATCGCATGTACAGCTGTCAACTTATGGCAGAAAATATGTCATTGTGTAATAATATGACATATTATTACACAATGAGGGTGTGCATATTATTACACAAGTAGGTTTCGCTCACCAACACATTGTGTTGGTGAGCGAAACCTACTTCAAAAAAGGTATAGTCGATTTACTAATTGATAGAAAATAACAATTAGTTGAACAATTATAGACAGTTGATGTACAATACGGAAGCTCATATGCGGATTATGGAAATATTGTTGATCTATGGAAAATGGGGTGAGAACATGCCCGATTTTGCCGTCGTGCCATCTCTACCTCCCAGAAAAGCCTCCGCCTATCTACCCGCTGGCCCGGCCTTTATCGACAACTTCTCGCCCAACCGTACGTCCAACGACAACGAGATTTCTTTACAAGACGCCGAATGGTTTTGGGGGGACATCACAAGGTATTTTGGGATGGTTAAAACTGCAGCGCTCTCTGAGATTCCCGTCCGACGACATTCCTCAAGATCCCTCCTCTCCAACCCCTTTCTGCCCTCATTCTATTGTCTGTCTCCGGACTCTGCTTCGCCCTTTTCCGCCATGTTGCCATGGATTTTCTGGCTGTCCACTCCATTAACCTTCGCCTCTTCCTAGCCTTTTTTTTTTTTTTACATTTTTTAAAATTCTGTTTCATTCAATTTTTTATTCATTCCATTCAATATCAGATATTGAATGGAATGAATAAAAAATTGAATGAAATCTATACCACTAATTCTCATCGTCTCTGTCTGTGGGTCTGTGTGTCTGTATGTCAATCGCCTACTCCTCCTAAACGGTAAGTCCTAAAAATACGCCGATTTTGGTTTATTATTCTTGGAATAATACACCTATGTTTTCGCGACGCGGGTCGACGACTCCGATCGGCCTCAAAATTTGACATTATCCGTTTCAAGAGGTCTACATTCAAAATCCGAAATGTCCGTCCGCCGTCCGGGCCGTTTTGGGCAGTAGGAATTTTTTTAAAAATCTGAAATTTTGACAAAATACTTGGTTTACCATCTAGTTGTGCCCGCAAGGTTTTCAGTCCGATCGCCCAAACCCGTGGGGCGCTCTGGGGCTATAATGGGGCTACGGGAGGGGTTTTTTGAAGGCTTTTAGCTATGGGATCGAGTTAGGTGTCGTTTTCGAAGTATTTTTGGACGTAGAATCCATTTTTTGGGGTCCCGGAACGATCCGATTTCACTGGGGCGATCTTTAGGGCTTTCATGAGGCTAAAAATGGGATTTTTGAAGGATCCCAGGATGTTAAATATTTTTTGAGTAAAAAATACAGAATTTTTGAAAAAACACATTTTTGAACAAAAAAATCAAAAAAAACATTTTTTGAAATAAAAATCCAAAAAAAAAATTTTTTTTTAATTTTTTCATTGACAGAACTAAATTTCTGCACAAGTAACGTATATCAAAGAATAATAAACCCTTGTGTAAAATTTGCAGCGTTTTTCTATTGGTTCAGGATCCCGTTTAAGTGTCTCAAGGGGGGGTCGAGAACCCCCCTGTCCGAATAAGCGCTCGACTTGGTCGCTTGGCTTATTTCTGAGTAGCGGTTTGAACGTGTCCATCGATGCTACGCACCCCACTAGCGGGGGGTCTGGGGGGCGGAGCCCCCCAGCTGGGTGCGTAGGCGAGCAAAGCGAGCCGGAGCATCTAGTTTATTATAATTCTTCGCCCATTTTTAGTCAACTTTTTATTCCATTTTATTCACATGTTTGTGTTTTTTTTTTTTAAATTGCTTTTTGTTTATCTATTTTTAGTTTCATATTTCATTTATTCAACTCTTTTTTCTGCTTATTTTAAAGTTTTTCCTAACTCGCTCCGTTGTTCCTGACCGTCCTTCCAGTTCCCCTCAGAAGAATTCGCATACATATATATTTTTTAAATTTACTTGCTGCATACACGTGAACTAGGTCTAATTTCAGTTCTTCCTTTCTCCAGGAACGAGGTGAACGAAAAGCTTGTGGATTCGCCCGACGGAACTTTTCTGGTTCGCAACGCCTCCAGCAAAGGAGGGGAGTACACGCTCACCCTGAGGAAAGGTGGAAGTAACAAGCTCATCAAAATCTCCCACAAAAATGGAAAATACGGATTTACAGAACCGTTCAAATTCAACACAGTGGTGGAACTAGTCAATTTTTACCGGGGCGTGTCGCTGTCCCAGTACAACCCAACGTTGGACGTAAAGCTCCTCTATCCAGTTTCTCGTTTCCAGCAGGTAAAGGGTTTCCATTGGTTTTTAAAATTTTTTAATATATTTTTTAAAACTTTTATGTTATTTAAAAAAAAAAAAAAAAAAAAAAAATCAGTCTGATTCACAGGAGGAAGAAATCGCCAACAACGTTGACATTGACAAAGTTGCCGCCAAACTGGTTGAACTGAACGGGGAATACCTCAGCAAATCCAAAACTTACTCTGACTATTTGGAAGACTGTAGCGCTACTGCTAAAGAGATTCAATTGAAGAGGCAAGCAATGGAAGCGTTCAAAGAAACAGTCATGATGTTTGAAGAACAAATCCTCATTCAACAGAAGTTCCAAAAAGAAGCTGAGCCACATGAACGAAAAAGGTAATAAGCATTTTTGTCTGCATTACGCAAAAGTCTCGAAGTTAATCTACCTCCCTTTTCACCAGAGCCTATTCTTTTGCAGTTTCATCAAGAACGCTGAGATATTGCAGTCTCGTCTGAGTTCCCTCCAAGAAAGCAAACAGCAATTGGAAGAGAACCTGAACCAACAGAATGCTTACAACCGAACTTTGGAAAGGGAAATGCACAAACTCAAACCAGAAGTTATGGAGCTGACAAAGCAAAAAGAAAAACATTCTCGGTAAGATTGAGCGTTTTTTTTTTTTTTTTTTTTTTTCGAATCTTTTTCTTACAGCTGGGGGTCTGTATTATTTACTGCCACGAGGTTAAGCTTTTTCTTCGCCTTGCCCCTTCCTGCTGTGCTACCATGCAAAATTATTTTCGTCCACGTAACACTCTTTCGGATTTTCGGGTTTTGTTCTCGATTCCCAGCCCTTTTACGTATGACATCAACTTGATTGCTTCATTTCTACCCTGAAGAGCTCGCGTAGATGGCCTTTGTTGATTGAACGAGTGCAATATGGAAAGGTGAAAGGAAGGGTTTTCTCGTTCTTCGTTGACGAGAAAACAAATTTCTTGTGTTGGAGAGGATAGCAACCACTTAGAAGAGGTCTATTTGGTTTAGAAAGATTGAAAACCGGCTTGTGGAAATTGAAAACCTGTTTCGAGTGGCGAAAATCAGTTCGGGAAGACTGACTACATCTTTCACCAGCTGAAACTGGGTTTGAATTAGCGATAAACACTTCCTTCGGAGTGTTTGGAACTGGTTTCATAGGATAATAACTGAAGGGCCAAGGGGAAAAATGATCAGGGTCGCATTTGGCAAAATTTTCTGGAGAGCAGTTTGAAAGTTTACATTCTAATATTATGGCTTAGGAGTAGGGATCCCAATCTTGAATCCTGCAAATGCACGATCCTGCAGGATCCTGCCGCTTTTTGGGAGGTGCGGATCCTGCAGGATTCGTGCGTGGATCCTGCAATCCTGCAAAAATGTAAATACCTCACAACGATACCGCCCACCAGTGTTGAATCCGAACGCGCCTTCTCCGCTGCGGGATATTTATGTACATCCATTCGTTCGCGACTCAACAGTGACACTTGAACGCATTATGCAATGCATAATATGCATGCTTCGGTCGCACATTGGGGCAAAACCGCGGTTTTACGGCAAAAACTCTCAAACACCGTATTCTTATTGGAAATTCAACGCTGATCACGAATAATTCTACATCTTGGAAGTAAAATGCTTTCCCTCATGTTTCCAGCCAAAAAGCTGCTCCAAACGCATTTTTTTGTCATTTTCGTAGATATTAAATATGATAAAAATTTTATCATGCAGTAATGATGGAGAGGACATTTCGCCAAATTTTCCCAACGACTCGCCATGCTTTGAAGTTGTTCGGTATCTGGATAAAAATCGTTGTGTGGATACATCTATCATTAGTGAATGCTCTGAGTGCAAGCTTTTTTTGCACCGAGTACGCAAACGAACGCACCTGCAATTTTCACAGGAGTTTCACTTTGATGCATAAAGTCGGAAAATTGCTGAGCCGGACCGGTGGAAAGCGGAGGAATTTTTAAAAGCTTCAGAAACTATTGTATCGTTCAATTATAAAACTGGCATAATTGAAATGTCATTTCCCTGAGAAAAATATACATTTATGTATATAAATTATATTTTGTTTATAAACAAAACGTTGTGGCGTTCAAATTTTTTCAAACGCAAGTTCAAGCTCACGTATAAAATTCAAGTCAGTACCTACTTTCAATCGGTCATTTACCGACATCTCGAAAAGCCCATGATGCACGCCTCTAAACAAGGTTGCAATCCCAGTCTTTTCGGAAAAGCCTATCCTATAAAATATTATAATATATACTCTTATTGACGACCTAAATCTTTTAATTTACACTACCTACCTTTTCGGGGTATTTTATCATGACTTAGCATCATAAATTACTAATTAATTATTTAAATAAATAATTACTTTGCGCTTTTGGGCAGATGCAGGATCCTGCAGGATTGGCAAGTTGGAGGTGCGGATCCTGCAGGACTGAAAATCCGTGCGGATTGGGACCCCTACTTAGGAGTACAATAAAAATGAGAGAGAGAGAAAAAAAACAACAGCAACTTCTGAAACTTAATTGAAAAAACATTATGAAAACGGCACCAATTATAAACAAAATGGTTAGAAGAGAGGGGTTGAATTGTTAGAAAGTTGAGCCATTCAGAGTTGAGCCAACTACTGCTTGGACTCCAAGCCTTGGAGAGATAATTTGATTCGATAATTTGATTCTCTCCAAGCCTTGGAGAGATAATTTGATTCGTTTTGCGGGCTGTTTCCCGAAAAAGTAAAATTTCTTTCGAGTCGTAGTTGGGGAGTGTTCACACGTCGTCCTGCGTTATTGACAGTTAATTTGAACTTTTCTAAATGTGTGGACAGGCCTTTTCATTACTTTCACTTGTTCAATCACTCGATCTTGAATTTTTTTTAAAGTTGCTTGCGTTGTGTGTATTGCTGCTTGTGATTGGGAAGATCACGGTGCATGGGTATCATGTCTTATCTGGGGGACACCCTCGGGTTATCTTAGTTGCACCATCAAGAACTGTCGGGCAGCAGGCTGGGGGATCTCCACGTTCACGCAGTCACGCTCTTCAATCAGTTTACTCCCGTAAAAACATGTACACCATGCAAAATTGCCTTTGGTAATTTCTTCCTATTTTTCCTGAGGTATCCGGTCTTACTCATCTCTGCATAAATAAAGACATGACTCAGGTTTTTTTTAACTTGAGTTAGGGTATCCCTATTATATATCAGGAACATTCAGTCAAGTTGGTATGAATTCGAGATATCCCCGTGGGTGGGTGTACAAAGGAAGTTTATTTATTTATTTTATTATTTTTTAAATTTATTATTATTTTTTTTTTTTCACAGTACGTTTATTTTTTGGGTGGAATTATCCCCACGAATCTTTGACAGTTTATGGTACTTGGTCTTACCCCATGTTCCCCTACTTATTTTATCCACTCGTGATTTTCTTTGACCAGCGTGTTCCCCGCCTTAAAACCTATAAGGTACCTGTTATGCCCAAACAACAATAAAAATGTATGGAGGAAATTGACAAAAATATGGAGAAAGGTTTTGGCTGAATGTGAACTCACGTAGAGGATCCGTTCTTGTTGGTGAAAGAAGTTACTTGAATTGATTTGGAACGGATGCTGAACTTGAAAGGATCCATTTGTGTTTGAGCTAGAATTTAGAATATGAAGTTACTGAATTTGATACAGATGCGTGAACTCACAAAGAAGAGCTGTATGTGTTTGAATTTAGATAAAAATATGAATTGAGTTGGTAAGGATGCGTGAACCCTAGCGGGGATCCTTACGTGTTGAGCTGAAAGAAAGATTTTAAATCCTCAAGGGTGACTGGAAGGAAGTAACAAAGCACTTGTTTAGGATAGCTAATTTAACAATCAAAGTTGTACTGAGCGAGTTGGCCTGGATCCAGCCTTGATATAGTCAGCCAGCCCCACTACGGGGTTCATCCCTCTCTGGGTTCTCATCCATAGAGAGGGTTGAGTCTCGTCTTTCCACTTGCTTATTATGTTTATTCGTTCTTTAGTTATTTATAATAATATGTGGGGGCACCACAGTACCATACCTATCTAAACCACTAATTCTCACCGAGTTGACCCCTTTTCCCCTGTAGTCTTCAGGTGGTTTGGAGGAGCAGCTACCAATATGGCAGTGTTAAGGGGTGATTGGGATGGGTCGTTAAATACCAGTTGGAAGAGGTTATGAACCCGTTAAAAGTTACAATAACCAGTTTGGAGTGGTTATTAACAGGTTTGAAAATCCGAAGCACCGGTCTGGTGGGGCATTAACCAGTTTGGAAATGTTGAAAGATGTTACTGTTGTGAACCCATTTGAATCAGATGAAAAATGTGAGTAATTTCGAATCTCAATCTAACTCTGCAATCTCTTGTTGTTGTTTAGGTGGCTTATCAATCATGGAGTAACCGCCAATAGTATCAAACAACTGCTTTCGGGAGGTTCCAGTATTTGTGAGCAAGAACGTGATGTAGCTCATCATGACGAGACGACTTGGTTTTTAAGAGAATGCTCCCGCGTCAAGGCTCAAAGCATTCTGACTGGTAGGAAGGACGGCACGTTTTTGGTGCGTCCGAGCAGTTCTGGCAATTATGCCCTATCTATTGTGTGAGTATTTTTAGTACTTTGGGAAGACATAATATTATGTACTTGCTTGTACTCTTTTTAAAAATCTGTTTGAATTCAGTAATTAACTCAGTCGCTCTCCTTTTCCAGGTGTAATGGCACTGTCAACCATTGTATTATTTATGAAACTGAACGAGGCTACGGATTTGCAGAGCCGTACAATATTTACGAGTCGCTCAAGGCTCTGGTTCTACACTACAAACAGACGTCACTTGAAGAGCACAATGATTCTTTGTGCACAACATTGGCCTTTCCATTCAAGGCTGAGAACAGCGAGAAGTCTGAAAATAATTGTGATAAGCGAAGATGAATATTCCGCTTGACATCTATTTTTTGTATGAACATTATTTTTAGCCAGTCTTCGGAAGTCTACGCCCCCCTAAAAATTTTGATAGCATTTTAAAATTGTACGTTTGCCGTTCCAGTTTGTGAATGTCCCCTATATGCATCCCCTCTCGTTGATGTTTTTATTTTTCAGCGCCGCAACTTTTGGCCAAGCTTGTTTAGATACTCTTTACAATCTACCCTTAGAATGTTTTTTGTGCCTGATTGCCTCCACTTGAATTCATCCAAATTTTCTTACAATTGATAAACCTAAAAATTATGTTTGAAGCAAAAGTTTTGTGTGACTGCAATATAATTAGTTCATCTTCCATGTTCATTGGTAGTACTTATCATTTATCACACCACACGTACTGCTTACTTATGTATTTGCATTGGTGTTTCAAAAGCTGTTGCGTTTATTTATTTTTTAATTATTTATTTATTTATTTTTTGTTCTTCGAATTTTAATTTCCTAATTTTCTCTATTCTTACCCATTTTACTGCGTGCTTGTCACATCTAAAGATCTCCGTTCGTTAGGATTTACGCACTCAGTAGGTTTGTGCTGGTTATGCAGCCGCATGACTTTGGTGGGTCAATTGCCACCATTAGGAATTCATACCAGTGACTCCTACTATTTAAAAACTACTCACCCATAATGATATTCAATATCTATTGTTGGCGATTTGTTTGTTCAAATTGCTTTACTTTCTGAGGAATTAAAAGTCTACTTTTCTCTCAAGGCCAAGCCTCTTAAGTACTCTTCAAATACACCAGTATTTGCCATTAATTATATTACGAATTCATTGAGGATAATTTGAAATGGCTGCTCTCCTAGCGCGTTTTTTTTTTTTTTTTTTTTTTTTTTGTTAAAGAGACAACCAAACTTTTTATACCATGGTTTAAGCCCAAATGGAAGTGACTTGGTTTTTTTAAATTGCATGAAATCATGAAGTTTTTGAGAAACACGCTGCTTTGTAAAGCAGCGGGTGTGTGCTGATTTGGTCATCGTTCGGTATGAAAGGAACCTACACAAATCTTCATAATTATTATGAAGATTATAGTTGACCGAGCATACTTTACTACTTGAAAGTGGCTGCTTGATTCAATGCATTGATCTTCGAAACGGGTTTTCCCCCAGCCACAAAAACACGAGGAAGAGTGACCCGCACAAGCACAAACTACACCGGTGTTTCATTCCTTTCGGTGTCCTCATTTTCTTGTACTGTGATAGGAATCGATAAAAAAATAACTTCGATTAAGAATTGAAACTAAATGTCGTTCTTAATGAATCGATTCCAAGAGAAATTGCTATTAAAGAATCATTTTCAAGAAAAATCGTGAGTTAATTTTTAAAAAAACTCACACTAACCGTAAACATACGGTTTTTTTAAATTTTTTATTTTATTTTTTTTATGCCGGCGTCGTACTCCGTTTCCGCCACCTCCTTGAGCTAGTAACCAACTGTTGGTTGTGAATTACTTGAGGTCCTCCTCTTCTTCGAATCCCCCCCCCCCCCCATCATCCACTGACTTGGTGAAAAGATGGTAATCACTCGGGGGCGGATTGTGAGGTCCCAACAAAAACAAAACGTCTCACCCTAATTGGTCTAATAGCTCCTGCGTTTCCTGAGCGGTATTGTGGACTCCTTTTGTCAACATTCCCCTCCTTTTCTGTACGGCACGCCTTAATTTTCTAAGAATTTTCACAATCACTATCACATATCAAACAGGATATCTTCCTTCCTGTCCCTGAAAACGGATGCCATCACTTTTCAGTCTGAGAGAGTTTTTTTGGCACTGGGAAGCGCGTACGGTGCCGCTGCATCTGTCTTGGTCATCTTGTCTCTTGGTTTCTGACGTCTGTAGGAAATCCAAGTTTCATCCGCTGTGCCGGGTAGTGCCCATAAGAGCCGTCTATTGTTAACATTGCACCCAAAAGAGCCACAGGTAACGCAAGTCAAAAGTCCCAGAAGAGCCGTTGGTGGAGGAGAGAAAACGTGGACAGCCAATGTGACCTAAAGATGAACGTATCAACTTGTCAGCTTATCTTATGTTTTGTTGGTCGGAGTCCTCGATAATATCGAGGTGCTAAAGTAGAAGTCGTCAGATCTGTTTCCCCTTTTTAAAGAACCATATCACATCCGATAACCAGAGGAACTCTGCCGTACGGTCCCTGACAACGAAAAAGTCGCACCTTTTTTTAGAGTATTTGTCGAGCACCTACGTCGGCCCAAGAAGCTCATTTCCACCTCATGTGTGGTCCAGACCGCCCGATTCTCTCATTCCTCACACCACAAATGGCCCGGAATCATTCCACCGTCACATGAAAGACGCGTTCTCTGCTCCTCATCCATCGTTTCATTTCGTTCTTCTTCTAACATAGGGATTTCGTTCATACCGATGGATGGCTCTTTTGGCCCCTTCTCCAAAATTCTACTTCGGCTCTTTTGTACACGTACACGAAAGTAAGGGTGGCTCTTCCGCCTGTGCCATACTGTCCAACAGTTCCTCTCCCTGTTGGTCATAACGTCGATCGTAATCATGATAGAGGTGACGGCCCATCATGATAACCTTTCACTGACAGAGACCAACGTACTGAAACGGGTCTTGATTTGTTCATTACATCCCGCCCCAAGTCGCAGTGGTGCCAAAGTTGGAAAAAATCTCTGCGGCCGTGTCTTTACTTTCTGGACGTCCCTCGTACCATAGCTTTTAATTCTCCTCTGAAAGGAGTCGGTTCTTCTTGTTCATTTTCTCTTCTCAACTTCCTATACCGCGTTCAACTGTACAGATTTTTCACTCCCTTCGAGACTCATTTTCGAGTATTTTGCAGAAAATCGTACAATGTTTCCTGAGGGGGATATAGCTTTTTTTTTTTTACAACCGATTTCTTGAAAAATTGCCATAGAATAATCGATTTACTTTAAAATCAGTCACCGGAGTATCGAATTCAGATAGGTAATAGATTTTTCAGATTTATGAACGAAAATTCACAGCTATGTTAAGGCGCGCCACATTATGCCGAAACAGGCTGGTCGGCCTGTGTTGGGCAGCACGTTAGGTTCAGCATGCAGTGTTTGGCAAGACGTCCGCATGGCTCTAGTAGTCTGGACGTCCCGAATTGCCGATCAGTGCCGAATCATCCCACATTTTAGGTACCCGAACGACGGAAAATAGATAGAAGAAAAAATAAGCAACAGCGACAGGCGGTCGACCCGTCCACACGTTGGCCATTGATTCGATTCGGGTCGGCGTTCTTTGATCTGGACCGACTTGAGTCGGTTTGGGTTCGGCATCGTTCGGTTTTGCAGATCGGCTCGAGCAACCGGACAGGACAGGAATAGAGAGGAGGAGATTGAAGCTTGACAGTCATTCTTTCCATCGGTGAACAGGAAGAACAATTCCTTTACTTGGCAGTTTGCTTCACGGCCATTGTGATTCAAAACAAGTTTTTCCCGAGTCAACCAATCAGAGCACTCTAACCGAGCAAGGTTAAGCTCCAAAACCACGAGGAAGCGGATAATTGTCTTTTTGCTCGTCTCTAATTCGATGGAACTCTGCTTGGGTTCCCATATTTTCTCCCTGGCTTTTGATGCTAGCGTGTTTTTCAAATAACTTCCGTGCGTGTTCTCTCATTTCCACCATTTGGGGAGGGGGCCATGCCCCACAGCCAGATAAGATTACACAAGAAAATATTTTGTTCAACATGATTACGTCTTCGTTGTCTCCTTGGTACTCAAGTTTTTTCCCACCAATTTTATTGAGCATTTTATGCTAGTTTTTATAGCTTATTTTCAGTTGAATTTTACCTTTATTGAAGATATGTTGTATCATTCTTTAATGATTTAGTAACTATTTGTACTAGAGTTACCAAGCTGTACAATTATGGGCGCTGTTCGTGGTCAATGGATTTGTTGTAGGTATCGTAACCTCTTTTTTTCAAGAATAAAAAAAAAAGATTCCTTTATCGTGTTTAAACATTTATTATTAATGTTATTCTCGGGAATTTTTTCAAACAGAAAAATATACTTGTTGTTTTCTTGCTAGTAGATAATTTCGTGTAGTGTAATAGATTATATCCCTAATTGATCGATGTAAGTCAGTGGAAACTAATTTCGAGTTGCAGCAGTTTTGCCTTGATGCTGATTTGGTTTTGTTTTGATTTAATTTGGATGCTTGAATGTCCCCTAGTCATTTAACAAGTGTTTATAAAGATAGCGTTTTGTATGGAGAAGGTTGATGTGCATTTTTAAGGTCAATTTCAAATTGTAAGCCGAATGTAATTCACCTAATTTCACGTTGTGCGAATTCCACTGTGATATTTCTGTGAATCTTCATACCAGCCGTTGAAAGGCACTTTTGGTGGTGCGAGATACGGGACAAATTGCGATAAATGTGAAACCCTTCCAGGTTTTCTACTATTTTTTTATAACAGCAAACAATTTTTCAGTAGAATGGGGTTTTCCTGCTCTTGGCATTGAATGTCAAGAGTAGAAAAAAGCCATTTTTAAAATTTTAAAACCTCGTATTGTACGCTTTACATCTATATGTTCGCTGTAGTGTTTCTTGTTGTATTTAGCTTGCAGGCTGACGTACTTTTTCACTGCTGTGGTTGACTCAAAACACTTGGGGGTGAGCGTTTTCATCAAACTGTTCACTTTTTATTTTATTTATATCCTTGCAAACTGTATTTATAGAAGGGAGTTTTTTATTTATTTTATTTTACAGACTACATAATTTTATGTGAATATACGAAAAGTGCCATTTCGTTCTCCTAGAAAAATATCTTAGCCTCGACTTAGGACACCATTTGGTTCAATAATGGATTGATGAAATCTGGCAATAATGGTCATATTTTTCATTCAACTGGCCTGTGTTGTCAACTCTCAGCAAGTACCCCATTAACGAGATTTAATTTGTTTTTTTTGCATTTTTGCATTAATGGTGATAAGTAACTGCTGATGGGGAATCAGTAAAAAAGGATGGATTTTCTAAATCGACTCAAAATTGACACGAAAAATCTATTTCAAGAAAAAAAAAAATCCTTCTAAAAATTGGACGGTCGTTTTATTCTTAAAACGATTATTAATAACATTTATTAACGATTTTCGTAAACTTGATAAAACCATACTTAGTATGAAAGTTATATTTGCTGAACAATATAATTGTTTTTTAATAATTAAAAAACAAATATATTTATTAAGTGCTCACTAAAGCGCATTTTGCTCAATAAGTGGGACTGCAGTCCTACTTAACGGGAATGCGCTTTAATGAGTAAAAAATTATTGGGAAGGCACTCCTTCTTATTGGGGACAGCAATCCTACGAGGAGGTGTTCTGAGAATTCCCAAATGGCTTGTGAGGGTAAAATGAGATCGGAAAAGGGAAAAATTCATCATTCATCACTCACTTCGCTCCGCCGACCACTTGTACCTGGATGGGGTGGGGGGGGGGGGGTGAAGGTAGTAGGTACCATCTTTAGGTGTGGCTTCGGCAGCGAGCTATTTATTGAGACTCTAACAGATTGAAGTAATGTAATCATTTCATGAAATTCGCTCGCTAGGCTCGCGCCACAGAGGTAGTAGGTACCAACCTCGGGTGTGACTGCCGAACATCAGTGAGCTATTTATTGAGACTCTAACAGGAAAGGGGGGGCCTCGCTTCGCTCGACCAACACTTTCATCGCCCAGGAGGGCCTCACTTCGCTCGGCCGACCACTTGTACCTTATGGGGGGGGGGGGGGACGATTTTATGATTTTACCCTTTTGAGTCTGCTGGCCCAGGAGATGGATTTAGGATGAAGGCATTAGGTACCAACTTTGGGTGTGGCTGCCGAACGTCAGTGAGCTATTTATTGAGACTCTAACAGATTTAATTAAAGTAATCATTTCATGAAATTCGCTCGCTAGGCTCGCGCCACAGAGGTAGTAGGTACCAACCTCGGGTGTGACTGCCGAACATCAGTGAGCTATTTATTTAGACTCTAACAGCAAGGGGGGGGGGGGCCTCGCTTCGCTCGACCAACACTTTCATCGCCCAGGGGGGCCTCACTTCGCTCGGCCGACCCCTTGTACCTGGATTGGGGGGGGGGGGGGGACGATTTTATGATTTTACCCTTTTGAGTCTGCTGGCTCAGGAGATAGATTTAGGATGAAGGTAGTAGGTACCAACTTTGGGTGTGGCTGCCGAACGTCAGTGAGCTATTTATTGAGACTCTAACAGATTGAAGTAAAGTAATCATTTCATGAAATTCGCTCGCTAGGCTCGCGCCACAGAGGTAGTAGGTACCAACTTTGAGTGTGGCTGACGAACGTCAGTGAGCCATTTATTGAGACTCTAACAGATTGAAATAAGGGCATCATTTAATTTAATTTTAATGTTAATTTAATTTAATTTTTTATTTTTTATTACCTAACTGTTTTGGGTAGTAGTAGATGTTGAAAAATTGCAAATGCACCATTCAAGTCACAGGGACCACTGAGCCGGTTTTTTGAATTTTTTGAGCAAGTAAGTACCTACCTGTGTACCTAGGTACCAGAAAAAAATTACCTACCTACCACCATTTGCAAGTAGGTCAATGTGTTGAAAAAATGCAAAATCACCAGGATAGTTATGTACCTATTCAACTCATAGAAACCACTGAGGCAGTTTTTGGAATTTTTGGATCAAACCTACGTACCGCATGAAAAATTACCTACCTACCTATTGCAAGTAATAGATGTGTTGCAAATGCACTGAACAGTACCTTTTCAACTCACAGAGACCACTGAGCCAGTTTTTTGGAATTTTTTGATCAAGAATTTCGCTTCTTTCAACAATGGCTAGGGTCGCCTCTATTTAATCGCGATTTTTCATTAAATCGCCTACCCCAACGCCCTATAAAATCCAACAATTTATATTGGTTAGGTAGGTAGGTACTTAGAAAATTATAGATCTGCTCAAATTTTGACAGTATGTCCGTAAGTACCTAGTAAGGGTGTGGTTTGAATTTGAAAAATTTAGGTCAATGGCTTATTCCCGCAAAATCAATATTATATTAAATGTAGGTAATAGTTGCAGTAAATATTGTAGTAAATGTAGGTAATGAATGCAGTAAATTGATGCCCTAGTTGCTAATAATAAAGTTGCCTTCATTTTGCGGGGAAAAGCATTGAATGATTGAAAAAAGTTTCAATAAAATATTGAAATTTTTCTGTTTGAAGTTCCTAGGTATCCCGTCAAATATTCCCGACGCATTCAAATGTTGAGCTAAATTTTTCAATTTCAAACCACACCCTTAATAGGTACTTCCGGACATTCTTTTAAAATGTGAGCCCGTCCAGAATTGCCAAACTACCTACCTAACCAATGGACCGTTAGTAACCATCCCTAACCTTACGAAGTAATGTAGTTGTTAGTTGAGCCCTAAAAATTATTTTTAGTTAACTACATCCAACTCTGCCCGTGGGCGTGGGCTACAGGAGGTTTTTTTTTTTTGGCTTTTGGCTACAATACTACAGTTTTTCAACATTTTTCTTGTATTTTCCATCAGGGATAATCCAGGGTTTTCGCTACTTTCAACAATACAAATTTACCTATCTGCAATGTTACACCTGCAGTAGGTAGTTGTTGAAAAAATTTTCACTAATTTTAGTGCTGCAAAAAATCGTAATAGATAAATCGATTTTCCCCCGAAAAATCGATTTAAAAAAATAAAATCGATTTAAATCGGTCACAAAAACCTCGGCTTTCGCGGAAAAATAATTTTTCCGAATAATTTTTCAGAATAATCTAGATTATTTCAAAATACCTACGCCGTTTGGTAAAATACCTGCATGCGTTTGGGGGAAGTATCAGTGCCCAAAAAAATCGAGAATAAATTTCTTCATTCAGAAAGTTCTATTAAGAGATGAGAGGCTTACGGGATGGCCTAAATGAGTGTAGTGTGATACGCCGCGGACGAGCAAGATCGATGTTTACGGATGGTTAGGGAGTTGGGAAAATTCGCACGGACTAAAAATTTGACCTCAATGTTGTAAATTTAACCAAAGTTTTAAAGCCCATTCCCAAACATCCTGTTCAAATTTGGGAACTTTTTGTAATTGTTTCTATTTATAGTAGGTAGGTACCACTTTTCGGATGAGATTTCAATTCGTGGTTTCTAGCTTATTTCTGGTGGTAAGACGATAGGTGCCTATCATTCTTGCTGAATCAGTACTCTCTAAATTCGAGACCGCCCACATCCCGTATTCAGACCCAAAATTTCCACTACCTACCTACCTGCTTAGTAGGGGGAAGTACTTCGTGGAAACCAGACCGCCTACTGTGCTGTGAATCCTAAAAATTGTCTCCCACTCTAGCAAGAATGTTGGCGGTTTTTTACCGACGAGATTTTACCGCAAAATGATAAAATGACATTAAATAATGTCAACAGGCGTTTTGGCCAAACTTACGTGCAGTAACGCTAAATTTTAGCGTTACTGCACGTAAGTTTGGCCAAAACGCCTGTTACAAGTTGGAACTTCCAGCGACCTACAAAATCCGACGATTTGTCTTAGATTTTTCAATAATCTTCTACTCTTTTTCATCAGAACAAGTCTAGGATTTTCGCCACGTTCAACAATAGAAATTTAGCGAAAGTAATAAGTCAGCGGACCCGCTATTTTCCCTGTTTCATTCGCTAGGTACCCCTGAGTCAGCAGACCCCAAAAGGTGATTTTCGAAAAATCGTCATGGTCAGCAATACTGTATTCTGTAACACAATCGACGGGGTTGGTAGTCCGCTCCAAAAAAAAAAAAAAATCTGTAATACCTAGGTACCAATAATTGGTAATTACCTATTACTGAAACTAGGAAGAAAACGTTTCAGAGGTTCTTGATCACTAGATTTTAAATTAGGTAAAGTCGTTGCTACCTACCTATCAGAGCTCCATGGAGGAATAGAGAGGAGAGCTCACTCTGTGTTAAACCGCGTTCCCAAAACGCCAACCCAGTGATGGAACGGCGGCGGGGATTGCGACTGCAGCGCGACCCCTACGAGACGTAGTGAACTTTGAAGGTGGTAAGTTACCAAAACTGAACCAGAAGATGGCGCCCTGCGAATTCCGACGTGTCGTTTGCATTCACAGTGTACACAACTACACAATCAATTTCGTTTAATCAGAGATGGTTCCTTCAATTTTTCCTTTAATTGTAGTAGCACAACAGTGGAAGATAATATTCGTTATTCAGAGATGGTTCCTTCAATTTTTCCTTTAATTGTAGTAGCACAACAGTGGAAGATAAATCCGTTTAGTGAGGTATTTGGGGCTTTCCTTCGTAAGAAGGGCTAGTGGCTCACTCTAGTCGGGTTTGAAGGTACTATGAGTAGTTCACTACGTTCCGTAGGGATAGCGCCACCGTCGACTATGGCACATGAAGTCCTATTCAGTGAACTCTCCTCTCTATTCCTCCATGTCAGAGCTCGTTTTCAAAAATCGAAAAGTACCTAGGTAGGTATCTCCACAAAAATCATTACAAATCGTCTAGACACCAGGAATCATTTAATGATTCCTGGTGTCTAGACGAAAACAAAATAAATATTATTCAACGAAAACGGATTTTTTCCGTTCTTCAGAATGGGAGTTTGCAGTGATGGGTAGTGTACTACCTATCCCCACGTGTATGCTCAATTTTGCGATTTTAACCAAAATTTCACTTTTACCTCCGCAAAATCGTCTAGAAACCAGCTAAAAATTTTAAGAATTCAAAGAACTTTTACCAAGTCCTGAACATGAGTTTTTTGTAAGCTTCCTACCCCCGCGGGAATCCAAAGTCTAACACCAATTTTGGCCCATTTTCTACTGTGACCAATTTACCGAAACGTGGGTAGGTAGGTACGAAGGAGTGGTTTAGCCACCTCTAAGAAGAACTCACTATTTCCCCGGCCTCATTATCAATCATTTCCATGATTTTTTGGGAAGGAAAATCACGAGTTTCTCTTAATATGAAAAGGTGACGATTTTCCGCGAACCCACTTTTTTCCGCAGTACGTCGTGAATTGGCGCCCGAAAAAATACGAACTTCTTAGCTCAACAGCGCAAAAGACACCAATAGAAGTTTACTTACCTACTCAGCAGGCTGAAAAGTAGGTAGTTGGTAAAAATTAGTTGAAATCGTCTCTTTACCGCGAAATGAACACAACTTTCTTCCTAGAGACTGAATCAGCCTCAAATGTTTAAAATAATGTTGGGATAGGTATTCCTGGCAAACCAAAGCTGTCGTTTGAATTTGAAGAAATTACACCAATTCAAAGTATGTCTTCAGCTTGAAGGGGATTTCAGAAGGGCTACCTACACCAAATAAAAATATTCAAATAGCGTCATCCTGAGAAATCGATACTAGGTACCGTTATAGTGAATATCCAATCAGCACAACCAACACAATTTGTTTAATTTACAATTGTTGCTCTTAGTCTGCGGACCCAAAAAGGTAAAATCGAAAAATCGTCACAAGCGAGGAACCCCTGGCCGACAAAATGGTTGGCCGAGCGAAGCAACGCCTCCGGTCAGAGTGCTAAAAGTCTGAAAAGTTGACCCTCAATAATAAACGACCACCGCCCCTGGGCGATGAAATGATAGGTCGAGCGAAGCGAGGCCCCCCCCCCCGGGCGATGAAAAGGTTGGTCGAGTGAAGCAAGGACTCCCTGGGTGAAGAAATGGTTGGTCGAGCGAAGCAAGGCCCCAATGGGCGATGAAATGGTCGGCCGAACGAACAAGGCCCCCTGTCAGAGTGCTAAAAGTTTAATATGAAAAATTGACCCTCAATAATAAACGACCCCCCTCCCCCTCAAGGAAGTTTTCGGCGGAGCGAAGTGAGGCCCCCCTGGGTGGTGAAACGGTTTGTCGAGCGAAGCGAGGCCCCCATGGGCGGTGAAATGGTTGGTCGAGCGAAGCAAGGCCCCCTGGGCAATGAAACAGTTGGTCGAGCGAAGCAAGGTCCCCCTGGGCGATGAAATGGTTGGTCGCGTAAAGGGAGGCCCCCCTCTTGGGCCCTCTGACCAGGAAGTTTGATGTTAACTTGGTTTGGGTCTGCTGACACCGGGACCGGGCATTTCATCGCCCAGGGGGGGCCTCGCTTTGCTCGACCAACACTTTCATCGCCCAGGGGGACCTCACTTCGCTCGGCCAACCACTTGTACCTGGATGGGGGGGCTGGTGACGATTTTTTGATTTTACCCGTTTGAGACCGCTGACGCAAGAGATGGATTTAGAATGAAGGTAGTAGGTAGGTACCAAATTTGGGTGTGACTGCCGAACATCAGTGAGCTAATTATTGAGACTCTAACAGGCGAAGGGGGACCTCGCTTCGCTCGGCCGACCACTTGTGCCTGGATGGGAGGGGGGACGATTTTTTGATTTTACCCTTTTGAGTCCGCTGACTCAGGAGATGGATTAAGGATGAAGGTAGTAGGTACCAACTTTGGGTGTGGCTGCCGAACGTCAGTGAGCTATTTATTGAGACTAACAGATTGAAGTAAAGAAATCATTTCATGAAATTCGCTCGCTAGGCTCGCGCCACAGAGGTAGTAGGTATGTAGGTACCAACTTTAGGTGTGGCTGCCTAACATCAGTGAGCTATTTATTGAGACTCTAACAGGCAAGGGGGGCCTCGCTTTGCTCGACCAACACTTTCATCGCCCAGGGGGGCCTCACTTCGCTCGGCCGACCACTTTTACCTGGGGGGGGGGGGGGGGTGACGATTTTTTGATTTTATTCTTTTGAGTCCGCTGACTCAAGAGATGGATTTAGGATGAAGGTAGTAGGTACCAACTTTAGGTGTGACTGCCGAACATCAGTGAGCTATTTATTGAGACTTCGTTCCACTCCCCTTTATTGAGCGGTTGTTGCATAATATCATATTGTTTTATATATAATAATTATATATAATAATAATTATTATATTAGTATTATATATAATTATTACCTATTATTAAAAAGAAGAAATCGTGTTTGAAAGTTTTGAAATTTCGGTAATTTTACTTGAACACTGCTTGTTAAAAAAGAGTTTTATTATGAAAATTGTACTAAACACTTTTGAAAAATCAAACTCTTTTTAAAATAACGAATTTTTTAAAAATGAATTGAATTTGGCATTGGTCTGTACGATCAAATCAAAAAGAAAACTACAATGTACAGTCAAACTGGCGTGATGGTGATTCGGAATTTCCGATTTAGGAACCATAGCTGGTTCAGCTTTAAAAGGAGTCAGTTCTTCTTGTTCGTCTTCTCTTTTGTCAAAATTCAAAACTACATTCAACTTCATATTTTTTATTTCCTATGATGTTTATTTCAAATAAATAATGAAAATCGTTCAATTTTTCCAGGGATTTTTTGATGTTGACATTTTGTTTTCTAAAGTTTGTTATAAATGAATCGATTTAACAAAATTCGGACACCTAAGAATCGAGTTTTCAAAAACAAAATTTTGGTGTCTTGAAATCAGTTAATTGATCTCCATTCCTACCAACCATGCATCTGGGAGCCACCCAGACAAGTTTGTGCAGAATCATGCCTTCTTTGAATTGGATTTTTCTGGTCATCGTGGGTATTCGAGCAGACAAAAAACGCTTGACGTTCTTTACCATAAAAGCAAAAAAAAATTCATCTGGCGGGCCTTAAAATGTCACTTTTCCTAAATTCACCCCTAACCGGTGAAGGTCCATCCGACGACCGTTGAAGTGCTGAGCCCGGTAATGTTCTTTGATGTGTTGAAATCCTTTTTGAACGTTGCCGTCATCACCGGCTATTCTGGAAAATGTAAAAGTAAAAAAGAATCCATCTTTGGGTAACAAAAGTAAACAATTTTATAGCGTTGTAACAGATGAAGGGCCCTAAAAATGAATTACACATTCAATAATACATCGAAAATGACACCCCAACCGTACCCTAAATCCTTCAAAAGCCTCTCCTATTTAAGGTATTTTGTAACATATTTATGAAGAAAAAATTGAATGAATGGATTTAGCAGTGCAGTTGAAAAAAAGAGAAGAAAATTTAAAAAAATCACTTTATGCCGTTTTGAGGTATTTTCAGGTTCAGGCAACTGAAAGGGTACAAACGTGGAATTTTGAATCCGTGGCCTAACGTCAATGTACTTTTGATTTTATACGGTGGAGTTGGTGGTGGTTCTGTGTTGTAGATGTAGATCCATTTTTGAGTTGCTATGACAAACGCAATCCACGAGGGATGCAAATCGATTGTTATCGGTTTTAGTATTCATTACTAAGAACAGAAAAGTTTTCCAAACTTGGATAGTAGTTTACATTATCAACAATTATTAATATTAGGTTCGATATGGTTTCGATTTTGTCGTGTTGGTATATCGATGGCACCGATTATAATCACGATGCCGATGTTGCATCCCTATGACACTGACTGTTGAATGTTCAACATTTGTTTCCCCCAAGTCTAATTTATACTCTTCTGAAAGACGTCAACTTCTATGGTTCGGACCCACTTTCTTTCTTTTTTTTTTTTACGTTTCGTTGTTTCGTTCCTAGCAAAAATAATTTTCTTCGTCTTCCATCAAGAGGAAATCAACATTCGCAATTTCGAAACACGCTCGCTGATTTTGTTCCAAGTTCCTTTGTCGCCCGAGTGCACACCGCGCCGAATGTATTCCCCCCCCCCCCCCCCCCTGTCGAGTACTTTGAAATGGGCAAAAAAATTAGTTCGTGTATTAACGAATGTGATTGAAAACTGCTGCACTCTTTTTCGTACCTACTACCTAGACGTAGTGTTGTGTATATAAAACGTGTCTTCATTGCTGTAATAAACCTACGTACTAGAGGGTTTTTTCAGAAGGCTCACTTAAATGTAAGCATGCCATTTTTTTACTTTTTGAAATGAATATATTTTATAACGGATAAGAAAGAAACAAACGATGAATTGGATGCTAACACGTCATGTGCAATTCAAATATTTTAAGCTTTGTATAACTACCGTGTTATATTTTATTTTATTTTTTTCAACTATGTAGAAGCTGTTTTTTACTGATTTTTTCCCTTTGTTTAAGCGGGAAAAGTGGAATCTATAGATCATTCGTACTAAATGCCTTGGGATTGACAAGTAGGACTGGATGGGACTTTTAGTTGTGTAACTTTGTGTTGCTGAGAACTTGGAAGAATTGTAAAAACAACCCAGCTTCACTCATGGTACATGGTTCCTTTGTCGCGTTTTGAATGGCCGATTCATGTATAGATTATAGTGTTTTCTCCATGCATCCCAAAACATTTGAAGAAAACATGTTTTACATAAAAGCTAATAGCTTATTATTTTTATAGCCATATACGTAGGCTTAAGATTTTTTATTTTCATTTTTTCCAAGAGAATGTTTTCGATTTTTTTTTAAACTCGCTGTTAATTTTTATTGAATTTTATCGACATTTGCGTATAAAGATTCGCTTTGGTTATGTTTAGTGTTTGGATGTTGGAACTATGTATCTCAAATTAGCATCTTCGGAAGTCAGTGTAATGTTTCTCTGTTATTTTTTATTTTTATTTTTTTTATGTTAACAGGAAAACTTGAAACAAGTATACAAAGATAATTGTGCCCATTTTTATGCGTTATTCGATTTTCACCCGATCCCGATGACGTGGTGGGCATTCTGTGTACGTAAGGGCTACTTTTTAGTGACTATGTGATTTGTTCGAACGTCGGAATCGGGGAGCAGCGAAAGTACTCAATTTATTTTACCTGAAGCCTTTTGAGTTATCTAAGTCGTCATAACGATTGTATTGAAGGCAGAAATAATCAACGTTTGTCGATCTATCAATTATTATATTAAGGGCTGTGTTAAGGCAGTAGCGTGTATTGTGCTGTCAGTACGTTTACTTACCATGGCGACAAATTCTAATAAAGTGATGGTTTATTCATGGTCCGACGTTCTCTTTCGATAGACCTGGTCCTAAAATTAGGTGGGGTTGAGCTCATGTGAGGGAGGATGGAGAACGAAAATAGGGCAACCTGTCTGATGAGGTTCTTTGTTAACTTTTTCGCTCAGGGTTGCCAACTGTTCATATTTTTACGGACATGTCACAATTTTCTAAGTGTACGTTACAACAACAAATGGGTCCTTTTTTTACCTTTCCGAAGTGTCCCCAATTTTACTAGAAATAATATTTGGAAAAAAAAAATCAACATCCATCCATGAAAATAGTTGGAAATCATTTTTCCACGCATTTTCATTACCTGCTTACCTGCCTTCCTCACCCGTACAATACCCACGTTCTCCAATTTTCGTCAGCCAAACAGGAATTACGCGATCAATCTGCAGTTTTTGGAGTGACGTAACTGATGAGAATAGGGTCACAGAATAACCCAGAACGGCAAACATGGTTGCAGTGTCGTGCGTTTAGGTTTATTATTCCTGGAATATTACGCTGGTGTATGTAATCGCGACGGGGGTCGAAAATTCTGATAGGCCTCAAAATTTGACACTATTCGTTTCAAGAGGTCTAGATTCCAAAAACGAAATGTCCGTCCGCCGTCCGAGCCATTTTGGGCAGTAGGATTTTTTTTTTTTTAAATTCTGAAATTTTGACAAAATACCTACTTGGTTAACCATCTAGTTGTGCCCGCAAGGTTTTCAGCCCGATCGCCCGAACCCGTGGGGCACTAAGAGGCTAAAGTGGGGCTACGGGAGGGATTTTTTGAAGAATTCTAAAAGGTCAAATATTTTCGGAGTAAAAAAAAAAGTTTGCCCAAGTAACCCACCTATATCAAAGAATAATAAACCCTTGTGTAAAATTTGCAGCGTTTTTAGTGAAAACATCTCAGCACTCACTAGGTTTTTATGAATAGCGGGTCCTGGACCAGTTCAGACTCGAACTTGATTCGAGATTGAACTAAAACTCTGCAAATTTTACAGAAGGGTTTATTATTCTTTGATATAGGTTAGTTGTGCAAATATTTAATTCTGTGTCAATAGAAAAAATTTTGGACAAAAACCTTTATTTTTTTATTTGTTGTTTTTTACTCGAAAAATAGTTAACCTTCTGGGATCCGTCAAAAATCCCATTTTTAGCCCTATGAAAGCCCTATAGATCGCCACAGTGACATAAGATCGTTCCGGGACCCCCGAAAATGGATTCTACGTCCAAAAATACTTCGAAAACGACACCTAAATCGATCCCATAGCTAAAAGCCTTAAAAAAACCTCCCACAGCGCCCCACGGGTTTGGGCGGTCGGGCTGAAAACCTTGCGGGCACAACTAGATGGTAAACCGAGTATTTTGTCAAAATTTCAGATTTAAAAAAAATTCCTACTGCCCAAAACCGAAATGTCCGTCTGCCGTCCGGGCCGTTTTGGGCATTAGGAATTGTTTTAAGAATCTGAAATTTTGACAGAATACTTGGTTTTCCATCAGATGGAAGATGGGCACAAGTAGATTCTACAAAAAAAGCTGACGGACATTTTGGTTTTGGAATATAGACCTCTTGAAACAGATAATGTCACATTTTGAGGCCGATCGGAGTCGTCGACCTCCGTCGCGATCACATTATTATCCAAGAATAATAAACTAAAAAAGAAGGAGGTTACAATTCGTTTCGAAGGGACCTGAGCAGAGATGCCAACTGAAAAAAATGCCTCAAAACATCGATATTTCCGCCTTGGTGCCAACTTAAAAACTTCCCAGGGAGGTGAGGTGCAAACACATGGACAAGCCTTCAACTAGCCCCACTACCTAAATTTGGATTATTTACTTCATTGCGTCATGGCATTGTTGAGAGATTTAGAACAAGATGCACTCAAGAATTCCCGTCCAGATCGAGAAAGGACCGTAACAGTAGAGAAACTCGACCACTGGACGCCATGGAAGTGAGGAAATTGCGTTTCGTGGATTTTTTATGACACTTTATGGTCATATTATCTGCATGCCAGTTGACTCATTTTGAAAACACGAAAAAATACTATGGATGTCTCATAATTCGCCTAGGACAGAAAGGTGCCACTTTCTGCGAAATGACCCTTATACATTTCCCCAAACCGAAAAAAAAAAAACACTTACGCTAATCCTCGTCGCTTTCATCTTCCCGGTTCCGATTCCTCCTCTTTTACCCGACTTTTGCACATCTTCCCAAAATTTGGATGTAGTTGAAAAAAAAAAAAAAAAAAAAACTCCTCTTGAAACAATGTCGATTTTTTTTATTTACAATATCAGTTTTGGTAACAAAGTGTATTTGCATTTTATAAAATGTCATTAATAAACAAAAACATTACATTAACTACAATATTATTAACAGTCTTATAATACAAACAGTTTCTTCTCTTCAGGGGAAAACTGCTGACATAAAAAAAAGTTACAAAATGGGTTTTCAGTATGAGTACAATATTTGCTTATTTTCATATGAGGCTTAGCCAGTTTTTATTTTGGCGATGATGAATATCGTACAGTATATAGATTACACAAAGCACAAATAGAGGGCGAGTTGGGTTGATGAAACCAGGCTATGAACGACTGGCATGACTCGGTTTTGCCATTTTTTCTTTTAAACAATTTGACATAGTAATGGAAATAATCTCGTTTGAGATTGGCCAAGAAATTATGTCTTCATGAAGAGGTCATGTAAAAAATTTGTGCGGCACTCGGCCTTTTTATGACAATTATTTTTACTATAACTTTTATTGATGTACATTTTTCAATCTATTCAATTTTGATTCAATTTTATCGCAAAGTTTCTACTGCGAATTCATCAAGATTGCGGCCGTCTTGCCTAGCCTGATGAAACTTTGACATTCCGAGTGGCGATAACGTTGAGCGTTTGAAAAGGGCAACAACACGATGAGATATTTCATACATTGTCTTGACAAAAAAAAGAAGCAAGTAGGGCGAGGGTGGTATTTCACGGAATGTAGGAAAAAACTTTCCCGTTTTGGACTCGCTAGGAAAATACTTTCCCAGCCAAAACGTCACGACGAAAAAAAAAAACTTTCCCAAGTAAAAGTATATGAAATAATCAACTCTTTAGGTACATTCGTGCAAACAGTTGGGGGCATTTGAATGTCAGAGTGTACAGCAATAAACCCCGCACCCTTCAAGAGTTAAAGGTTTAAATTGAGACGGAAATTCGATCAATGGGGAAATTGCATAAATTTACGATTTTAAATTTAATCCTACCGTTGTATTGTAGGACCGAAGTATATGTTATAGAAACACTTAAATCAGTTTTTTTTTTAAATGTTGGCGGAGAGAAGAGCAAAAAACGAGTAGTGCAGTTAGAATTTTCGCGGGTCTGTCCGCGAGGCTGACTTAACCAATCTACGTCGCAAACAAGGCAAAGCTCTCACTTGGGGCGCTAGTGTCTACAGCTTGTAGAAGGAATTTACGGTTTATTATTAAATGATTTTGATATAGTGAATAAATAATTCAGAATATATTAAACTTATAGTTTAACGTCTTATTACATCAGATTGACGGTGATTCAATAGCGTTCGTTGTGATGGGCTGTCAGATGGCAACACTGGTAACAACTTCGGCAGCCCGCCGAGGTTGGTAGCACCTTCGTTACCAAACGACATCACCTACCCAGGTGATCGATTCTACTCCCGCGTATTTTCAAACGTCACCACTTTCTCTAAATCATACTAATTTTCTGGAAGCGATTCCAGACGGATGAGTGTCGTTTTTGTTATTTTCGTAGGATGAACTTTCGAGAAAAAAAATTGAAAAACATTTATGCCATATCCCCATTCTGACCAATATGCTTGAGTGAGCTGCGAAACGTGAAGGGCCGGCTCCATGAATGCATCGCCTAATTTAATGGACATAATCTTTGATAGTTAACAAAATCACTTCGGTCTTATATTTGAATAATATATCAAGTGATGGGATAGGATACAGAGGAATCGCCGACTCAATCGGACTGTAAACAACGAAGATAGGAAGGGTTGCGCGGATTTGCGCACGTCGGAAATTCCGCTCAACCACTCATCAGATGTAAAATTGGCCAGGGAATAAAATTCGCCGACATATTTAGGGGTTCCTATTTGAAATAAGAAAGTTGGGCGCAAATGCGCCGATTTGCGTGCTTTTAGAGGGGATTTAACCCCACCGAGGTTATGTCTGGGAGGCCGAGATGGTAGAACAAAAATCACCGCATTTTTATCACTTACAGTTTCGGAAGAGAAGCCTTGTGACATACATACAGAGGCAGTGAGAATTAGTGGTATAGATCTACTTCATTAAAGCTGCAAGTAGATGAGAAGGAGGAGGAGGAGGGTGACACGATTTTGGTCACCTTTATTCTAGGGTCGGAAAAATCTGAAATTGGACTTAAAAAATCCAGTTTGGTGAGAAAAGTCTGAAACCACCAAAACGAAGCTCCACTTGGCGTATCTGAGCCCCTAAAGTGGAAAAAATGGGAAATTAAACTTTTTCCAAAAATTTGAAAAAAAAAAAAAAATACCGAAAATCCGTTTTGGTGAGTAGATGACGAGAAAAATATGAAACCACCGAAAAGTTGCTCCACGGGGCACATCTAAGCTCCAAAAGGGGAGCAAAAATCAGGGTTTGGAGTTGAGGTTGCGGGACGAGGAGTGTCTGAAGGCTATGCAGCTGACTCATCCTCCCCTTAACCCCCCCAACCTCAATAAAATTCTTCAAAAAACTATTTTTTCTTCGCAGCGCCCCCCCCCCCCCCCCCCCCCCGTTCACAGGATGCCGGTGTGTGTGTTTTGGAAATGCGATTTCGTATTTGGATTCAGTGTGATGAAATGTTTCATCATAATTATGGGAAAACAAATTGTAGAGAAGTCGCAGATCTCAAACGCTCGAGAAAAGCGGTCCGCCTGGCGGCAACGACCGGGGGTTGGCTGATGTAGCCAGCAGGGCGTGGCCCCCTAGTTTACTCGTCTATCTCGTACACTTTTACTTGGGAAAGTTTTTTCCGAGGTGACGTTTTAACTGGGAAGTATTTTCCTAGCGCGTCTGAAATGGGAAAGTTTATTTCCGCATACCGTATTCCACGTATTGCAACTTCCCCGCGCAATACCACATTAACATAAGACGTTAAGTCGCAGGAAAGAAACTTCAGGTGGATTAGGGAAAAGGGTCAACACGTTAAGTATTTCCACATACAGGCACAAGGAACTAACAAGCAATTATGATCTCGAATAATTTAAATACTTTACGATTAAACTCGCCAGTATAGCAATGAAGACATGAAATTTACCTACTCGAAAAAATAGCACATGGTATTTTTTAAATTGATTTATTGATTGATTGAAAAAAAGTTTTTACGTCAGGTGGTTGTAACATTGTCATTGAGGCGCATCCTCAGTATGTCAATCGGCATGATACGGTTCAAGCCGGGCGTCAAAGCCGAACTAGCGTGAACCTGATTTCCCGAATTCAACGTGCCCAGCCTCGTTCAGCACAGTGCAGAAGAGCCTTTATAGAAATTTAACAAATTCATGTTTTGATAGCAGGTCCGCAGAACTAGACCAAGTTGATAGAGCGAACAAATTTGAACAACTTCGGCAATTTATCACAGCATTTCGTTTTTGCAGGATCCGTCAAAGCAAGGAATGCATTTTAACCTACTGATCGTAAGAACTTTTTTTCAACAGTACTACACCAAAACGAAACGACAAAAAAAAACAAAAAAAATAATAATTAATAATGACATGAATGTAACGCTCTCGCAACGACGATCTTTGGCATATTTCTCCTATACCAAAATCCAACACAATAAATAAATGTACACGTTATTTCTTACATCTTGCGATTGTACCACCTAAAATTTCCAACTATCAGAAGAAGTAGTAAAATATGTACAAAGAACAAAGTTCAAGTTTGACAGAGTGACAAGCACCAAATTCTTTGGTAGAAGAACATTATTTTATGAGACTAAAATGACTATTAAACCTTTGATTTAGGGTCAACAAAAATATTCCACTGCACTAGCACCGTCATTAACGCGTCTCTTTAATTTTGTACTTAAAAGCATGCAATTTAATTAAGACGAAAAGCGAGAGTAAATGGTAAGTTTGAGATATCAAATACATCACGTTCACATATGTAAATTGATTCTTTATAAATTATAATACTTCCGTAGCTGAAATGGAGCGACACGGATTGTTCAGTAGTTGAACAAGTGGGTAGTAAAATGTCAAGTAAACGCGGGGTAAGCACTAAAGGAGGAAACTGCAAACTAGAAAGGCGACAAAAAAAATTAATGGTCAAGTGAGGTTTATACAATGACAAATGTACGAAGAGATCACTCACAACAAAAATTTCTTAGTGAAATGGAAGGGATTTGATAGTATTTGGGTTGACACAAGTGTTTCAAGGGACGAGAAATTAATAAATTACATTAGTTATCAAAGTGTTGGGAAGATTTCAGGTACCTAAAGACGTTAGTTGAGGTTTCCTAAGGAAGAAGTCAACTATTTAATTGAAACTAACTACTATTGAAGCTGGGACTCCCAAGAACCAAGTTAGAAATTTTCCTTCGGACTAATTGTGCTAGAATATTATTATAAATAAACTAAAAACATAAACAACACAATAAATATTATTAAAAAAAATCTCGTTTTAAGAAGGAACTACAAACATCAATTATTGTACACATTTACGATCACTTCGTACAAAAACACCTTATAGTTCTTCAGGCGTATGCACACGGATTTGGGGTCCAAATGAATCTGTTGAACGCTGTAACTACACTAGATCTACTCATTTTGACAGGCTCTTGACGCAATGTACATTCGTTTGGCACGGATTTGAACCAAAATGGTCCAGTTGGGGGGATAACCGCTGAATGCGAACTAGGATGGTGTCTCGCACGATTCAGGGGCAAAAAAACAAAGAAATAATGAAGGAGATCAGGTTTGGTGATGGTCGTTGAACAGGGCGAGCTAACCATTAAATGTTTGGTTTCCCAGTTATAAGCAAATAAAATGTCTTCAATTACTTGAAGAGCAATGCGATAAAGCGGAAGGCGATTATTGTTTTGGTACACTCACTTGACACATAGTTTATAATTGTTTGAGTATTACATTGATATCAGAACAACCTTATTACAGTCAATGAGTCCAATCCAGAGGTTTATAAGGAAATGCTAAAGAGAAACTGACGGGAGCGGTGTCAGTTCCGTAGCGGGTTCCCGCTCGGTTGGTCCCCTGATCCGTCCACCACGCTGAGCAGTGGCGTCACTCTGCTAGGAGATCTATGAGGTTCTTCAGCGGACTTCTTGTGAGACCCTGGAAGCGGAAAACATGGAGGAGGTTATAAGGGGGAAGTTAATAAAATGCCGTCCAAAGTTAAAACGTCCTGTCTAGGTTCAAATTCTTTATACTGTAGGACGTTTTAACTTAGCACGGCAGTTTTAAAAACTCTCAAACCGGTTGGTTCCCTAGCTCTTAAACTTATTTTAT
Organism: Pilophorus perplexus; assembly: GCA_955831195.1. NCBI lineage: Eukaryota > Metazoa > Arthropoda > Insecta > Hemiptera > Miridae > Pilophorus > Pilophorus perplexus. The sequence goes on along the minus strand of OY037007.1, from coordinate 56,464,346 downwards.
AGCTTTGCCAATCGATTTTCTCCTACTCTGCAAACTGGTTATCTAGATCCTCAAACTGTTTCCTAGCTCTTCAATTGGTTTTTTTTAAGCTCTGCAAACTGGGTTTATATCACATTATGCCTTTTAAACCAGTTTGGCTCCTCCAGCCAGTAAGGAATGGAAGTGTTTCTGGATTTTTAAATTTTTTTTTATCGATAGAAGACTTCCAAGTGGGTGTTCTTTAGTAGGTAGGTACTGCCCCCCACTTTCAAATTGAGATTTCTCCTCCAAAACCTTACCCTTTTTAAAAATTAATGAGTGATTAATGTGATTTCGGCTGGGATCCGATTGAATTTCGCATAAGCAGTATCAAATAAAAAAACTGGGGGGCACTACTAAAGAATTTCCCGAACTGCCCCCCACTGGATATTTCGCTTCTCAACCATTCAACTTTGGATTAAAATGTCTATTTCTTGTTTTTGAGCTTTATATCTGGGTTCATTGAGGCACTGAATACTCCAATGGGGGGATGCAAAGACCCTCTTACCGATTATAATTAAGTAGCCGATCATATTGCAAGCTGTGCAAAATGAATTGTCTTCATGAGACCGTTAATCACTCATTGAATTTCGTCGATCCTGATATCCTCGCGCATTCACAAACTATTGAATCAGCATGACATTCCATGAAAAGAACACTCGACGGAGCAGTTCGCGTTCATCATTCATTCCTACCTTTTTTTTAAATTTTTATGGCGGATGAACGTTCGAATTTTTCGGAAATATCAATTTATGGTGTTTATCCAATCCCAACGGCAGTCATTATTATAAATTCACCAGATTCATTAATATTCATTAACATTAATATAGTTTATTAAACTATTTTTCTTATTGTGCGATGTTGTTTCCGACTATTTTTCCTGAATCATGCCGCGAGGGGGGGGGGGGGGGAGTTCTAAAGTTTTAGCCTCGGGAAATTCTTTAGTTTTTTATTTGTTAAAAAACACTACTTATGCGAAATTCAATCGGATCCCAGCTGAAAGCACATTAAACAGTGCAGTTTGAGGTTTCGAAATTACTCATTAAATTTTCAAATAAGTACGGTTTTAGGGGAGAAATCTTAATTTGAAAGTGGGGAGCAGTACTAAAGAACACCCCGCACACCGAAAATGGGGTTCAAACACAAATTGCAAGTTTGTACGAGTTTAATGAATTTATGGAAAAATAGCAATTTGAATTTTCGCCGGAAACCAACAATCAGCTCCCATTGGTCAAAGATTTCGCCATGTTGCCAAGTTGGCCATCATTAATAATTAAAAACTGAAGGATCGGTCTCTGAGGTTAAACCACAGCAAAGGTAAAACGTGACATAGTTGTTTTGACTAATTCTTGGGTTAAGGTGAATAGCAGAAAACCTTTTTATTTTTATTTAAATTAGTTCTAAAAAGTCAACAGATTGTTTAAGGGAATGATCTACGGAAAAAATGGTTTTCTGAGTTGGCAACCCTGCCCGTAAAAGCGGAAGGTCTATAGGTGACGGTCACGAACATACTTTTTGAATCAACCAGGACAACTTTAGATGAATATAAACTACGCGAAAGACTTTTTGTCACAAAAATGATGTATTTTTCTCTTTTTGACTTCTAATAACATGGCACAGGATGATTTAACCCGAAATGGGCCAAGGAACTAGGTCAGAGAAATGGGAAAATTCGGCCGAACATAGTTGAACTAGTAATGAAAAAAGTACTCGAAACAATTAGCACTGAGAAATTAGGTGTCTGAGCAGAGGAAATCACTAGTGAATATTTGGCGTTTTGAATTTTCCCGCGGTGGCACTTTTACTAATCCGCCAGAGTGCGCTAGCATAAGAAGGGAACGACAGGAATCTGCCGGAGGTGACGGCGGAAATGGCGGCCATGTAGCAGCCAATGAGAGAGTAGCGCCACTTTTCCCTCCAGATTCAAAGTTGAAATTTTCGACAGTGCCCTGGAAATTTGTATTACACCGTAGGAGCCCAAAACTCACTGCTATGCCTTCAAATTATGAAGTTCTTTCAGAAAAAAGTATTAGTCGACGTTCGGTTCCCGGGCCCATTCAGGTACCCGCCCATTCCTTATTGTAAATCAGATCATACTGGATTAAAGCTACCTACTTAAACTGGCTTCTTTTAACTAGATCTACAGCTCTTCAGACCGATACAGTTCTCTCAAACGTTTTAGCTATTCAACTCGTTTTAAGGGTACTAAACCAATTAGAAAGCTTTAAACACTGGTTTTTATAGCAATTAAAATTTGTTTTATAGCTCCTTACGGCTTTTATTGGTCTTCAACCGGTTTTCTGGCAGGAACTTACATGGGTTGAGGTTCTATGACTTGGGGCGCGGGCTTGTGGAGGATGCTGACCGGCCGGCTGGTGTGTCCGGGTTTCTTCTTTCCGTTAACTTCTCGTCGCCTGACGTCCGCAGCTGCCACTCCGGTCTGCAGCACCTCTGTGTATTCCTTGATGAGAGTTGCGATTTGGAACGCCTGAAAATTATCAACTGTAGATTCTTGTTCAAACTTTGGTCTTTACACAAAACTACCACCGGGAAAAGTACCTGGGATGTGGTAAGGATGACTTTGCTTTGTTTCTTTTCGCTGCCAGTAATGATCATCAGGCAGTTGATTGCAGGGCTGTAGCTGAGGATGCTCTCGTATTCATAGCTACAAAGAGAATTCCTGGAGCGGTGTTCGAGAAGGTGCATCCCCACTTGGTCCACAGCCAGCCACAACACTCGAGGCCAATTCGACGTGAAGGATTGCTTGAAAAAGATCAGAAAATTAGTTGAATGCACCCGGTAATAAAACTTCCAGTCTCGACGTCGTAAACTTACCATAACGTCAAATATGGTGGCCCGGTGGAGAGGCCAACTTCGAATCAAATTGAGGAAGGCCTTTTTAGCTTCGGGTGACGTCATACCCTGGAGGCTCTGGTGGTGGAGAGTAATACCTTCTTGCGGGAGGTTGGGGACAAGCCGGGATGGCAAGCAGTGGGATGCAACTGCCCTGTAGTCCATGTCGTTGGAGGTACAGTCACCCAGTTCGACCTGAGCCTGGAGAGCTGCCAGCATCATCTGCGCAAAGCTCCAAGATAGTCCCCAAAACTTTGAATTTTCGAAAAAAAAAAATCTACCTTTATGACAAACTTACAGCCTCCTTTTCTGTGACGGGGAATCGGTCAGCTCTGAGACTATGCAAAACCTGATGGTACAATAATTCTTTCTCGACTGGATCATCCAAGTCCATGTACTGATCGAGAAACAGATGCTTCTTGAAAAGGAAAAAGTGATGAGGTTTCCTTGACGTCTTCACTTGCTGCTGGTTGTTAGCATTTCGATACCGCTCCCACTTGGACATGATGTCTGCCACTTTCTCTTCAGCTACAAGGCTCCTTTCAGAGTTACCAAGGACTTCATATATAGCATAACCTGAACGGAAGACGTTAATGTATTTATGAAATAATAATTTAATTTGTTTATTTTTTTCTTTTTATGTTGCTGTGGTTTACTGACCCATAGCCCCTTCACGCAGACCGATTTTATCCCTCACGAGCTCCATCACGTCTTTGGCGGTGGCAGATGGATGGAATTCCACGGCGTGGTACTGTCCGTCCATGAAATGGAATTTGGCGTAAATCGGCCTTCGGTTGATCGTACACATGATTTCCTCCTTTGAAGGAGGCCACTGCCGTCTGCGAGTCCCCTGAGTCTTGTGCAAGCACTAAAAACACGCCCGAAGAATATGTTACAGGTTAAGAGGGGTATGTGAAAGTGAGGAAAGGCGAGATGTGCAGAGAAATTGATCAAGTAGGGCTGTTACTACGTCACGGATTACTGCCATGAGTGTGAACGTCGTCGTATCTATACCTGGCAATTCTGGTCTCCGGCGGAATATGTACAGGCTTTTCACACTTTAACGGTAAGCGATAAAATTATGATGATTTTCCTGTTAATTCCGAACTGCTGCCTACCAGTGGGCGGGGTGAGATCAACGCACAAGCGCACTTGCGCCCAATTTTCTTTTCAATTTTCAATCAAAACCTCCATTAAATGAAATTTTCCTCCTGGACCTCTGTTCGTTTGAAGCGGAGTAGAGGGGGAAGAAGGGCTAACCCAGCATTTACTGGGTATCTTATTGCAGATTAAACCGCCAATTTTGTAGCGGATTCAGATTCTCTGCACACCTGGCCAAAGGGGCGCAACGTATCTTTCTTTTTTCGCGGACGGTGGAGAGACGATTTGGGCCCGGCGGAGAGCCATCTTGAAACGTATAGTGTCAAATTTTGTTGCCGATCAGAATTTTGGTTTCAAAGTTTTACTAACCGCATACACTGATCACCCGCTTACAGCGATCAAAACCTCATCGTCCCAAAGCGATCGATATAAGCGGGGCCTACTGTATTATGTACCTGTACTTAAAGTTTTAACTCTTCACTTACAGACTAATTGTGTAATTATTACGAACCAATGAGGGGATCAAAAATGCATTCAAGAAAAGCGTTGTTGTAGTGGTTCTTCGTCTTTCGGCTATTCCTCTTCCCTTGAAGGCTGTGGCATTATGAGTTCCACCAGAACAACCTTTTGGTCGTAGGTACGTGACTCGGCCGACCACTTCCATGGGGGGGTCGATTATTGTTGAGGGTCAACTATTTTTATTAGACTTCTAGATCTCTGACTGGAGGCCGAGCGAAGCAAGGCCATTTCATCGCCGAGGGGAGCCTTGCTTCGCTAGTAAACAAATTGAATTGAATTAAAATATATTCGATATATCGAAGGAAAAATATCGCCCAAAATATCGATATATCGAAGATATCGATATTTAGTTATATTTTGAGCATCTGTAACAGTCAGTTTATTTCGTGAATTGCATTTCCAACTCTAATCGAAATTGTCCAAGAGTCCAGACAGAGTTGTTTACCTTTTCCGCAAACCTCGCGTATTTCCCTTCTTCCGTGATGCAGTCTCCAGAGCATCGTTTCAAATGAGCGATAAGATATTTGCGGATGACTCGTTGAGGGGGGAGGACGACTGAGCAGGCCAAAGACAGCAGTGCCCAGTGGCGGAGGTTGACCCGGGAATTTGGATCCGGATGGTCTGTTGTCTGTTTGATGAGCTGCAAGTACAACTCCCCCAGAAGTGTGTCCTTCCTCATCGCCCTCTCCATGATGTTTTGAATTAGGTTCACGTGTTCGTCTTCGACTCGCCGGACCGTTTCACCTGGAAATCACGAGAAAAATTATTAATGTAAAGACGAGCTTAACTGATTCAACGATTTTATTAAATTGTAAGGTACCGTTCTGGCCCAAACCGGCATAAGTCAGTATGATGTGGAACATTTGAAGGGCAATCTGATCGTCAGGTTCCTGAAGTTTGGAGATGCTTTGGGACAGTAACGTGCGGCTGAAGCTCCAAAACCCGGTGGAGAACCCTTTGTACGTTTCGTTAGGGTCAAAGCTCCCATGCTCGGCTCTTAATTTATCTAACCTATGTCGACTCAGTCTGGAACAAAAGCCACTTTCAACACATTGCCGCAACAATTTAATGTTGTGGAAATAGCTTTCGGTGAGCACCTTCTTAATGTGTTTCTAATGAAGCCTCCTGCGGAATCCTGAGGTTTCCGGAGAATCTCTGCATCGACGAGAGCTCTCCTACAGCTGATAACGCTTTGGTACAACCTGACTCTATCTTCATTGGTAATAGCTTTCACCTGGAGCACAAACCATAATCAACGTTTCAACTTTTGAAATGTCAACAAAAACACTATTCAATAACAAGCACTTACTGGTACTTCGTTCTCTGTAATCCAGTTGGACAGAGAGGGACAGTAGCTGACTATCAAGGAGCCAATTTCTGTTTTTTGCGGTGTCTCAAAAACGAAACAACGGTGAGAATTGAGATCCCCCTGCCTCATCAAGTTTATTGTGATGAAACTGTCACTCGGGTCTAAAAAAATTGATTCTACTTCGTGGTATCTAAATTCATATAAAACTAATTTATCATCTGTCTTAATGAGCATAATTCCATCACAATTGACACCTAGAATAACGCTGTTGCCTGAAAGAGAAAGAAAATTTTTTGTTACGACAAACATTCCTCGTTCAACGTGCATACTGAAAATGCTGTTGGTGAAAGCCTAGCCTGTTGAAGTTGTTTTCAAGTGTTCTCCCTTTTTATCCCTATTTAGACTCATTTTGTATCCCACCTGCTGCCCATACACACATTCATGTGCCGATGTATCTACGTGAGGAAAGCTCACTTACCATACGACCAGTATCCACGATACGTAACCACAAACATCGTGGTTCCATACAAGGGGTACTGCATAACGCAAGATAGGTATAATACTTTGGCTGCTAAATCAGTCTTCCCGGCTCCATATTGACGATGGGCTTGGGCCAAGATTGGTACCTAAAATGTGAACACATTTAGATTAGATTAGATTAATACAGGAGAGGGTATGGAAGTGGGTTCCTGAAAGGCACCCCACTTCCCGCATCTAGGCCTGAAGACCCGTTGTGCTGCCTCTTGGAGTTACTATGGTAAGAGTTCTGTGCCCTTAAAGAGGTTCAATAGTCCTCCTACCAGGTCCTGTTGCGCCAATATCTCTCCCTGGGCCACTGATCCCAGAGCAAGATACCTTCTGCGCACCAGGGCCATCGTTTATTAAAGAAAGTTTAATAATTTTTTGAAGTGCTGCTGGACCCTCCATTTATTTATTTCTTTTAAATAACAGGCTAAGGGCCGGTTTCACCAACCTCATGTTAAAGTTCAAGTTAGCTATTTTGAGGTTAGAGATTGACATAAAATCAGTTTTAGCACACAACAACATAACTTCAAGTTAACGAGATAACTGCCGAAAATCCGCAAGTTAAAAAAGTGGAAGTTAACCGTCCTGGTAACTAGGAGACAACAGCTGGTGAAACGTGAATTTTTTCGCCAACTCGTGGGTTAGCCTAACTCGAGGTGGTGAAACCGGCCCTAAAAAGATTAAAAATAACGAATTTCTTTGCAAATTTGGGTCAAGGCGCCTCATTCAGCTTAGTGTAGACGCGCCTTCAAATTCGTATTTACGCCATATTAACTCACCCAAACGTCGTCTCCCCTAATTCTACTGATCCTATAAGGTAGATATGTTTCAATATCTGTGTAATACTCCAAGTGGCCGTCCTTGGGGTTTCCGAGAGCCACTTGGGCCTGCAAGCCGGCCAACTGCACAGCCACTTTTTCACTAACGGGGAAATCGTCGCACTGAAGAAGAAATCGGAAATGAGATTGGCACAGGAATGAATAACTTGAATCATTGCTATTGGAATTGGAGTATTGCTAACCTTAACAACGGAATGTACAGCCTGAGCGTACAACATGTTGATCTCGACGGGATCTTGTGATATTTCCCTGGTGTTCCGGAATAATCGTCTTTTAAATATAAATCTGTTTTCTCCACATCCCAAGGTGGTGCTGTTACTTCTTCTGGTGACAGTGGGGAATGAAGTCGTACCGGCATTCATATTGTTTTGCTTTCTGAAACAAAAATACGACTTTTCAAGTTGACGGAACACACAAAAAGGATCTGGATAAGTTTATTTTCAATCAAACGTATGGGAATTAAATTCGAAGTGGGTGTAGAGGTGTTTCTACAATATTATTTGAATTTAAAATAGTGTTGTGGGAAGTAACTTGAAGTTGCTACATCCAAGTTCTCGCCACCGCCTGCAGGATGTGCCCGGGAGTTCCAGGATATGTATCCCACTTAGAGCGTTCATGGAAGGCCCTGCGACATCTCTGCTGTAAGTTGGAGGCGGAAGGCAGAGTAATTTGAGTGGAGACGTCCAGATAAGATACTCCTAAGAAGCCTCAGGAAGTGGCCTCTCTCGGTCGTCTTTAGCCAAGGGTTTGTCGATGAATACCTATAGGAGCCGCCGTGGATCCGGACGACCTAGCAGTAGTAAAGGAATCTGATTTCCCAACTTCAACGGAAGTACCCTACTGGAAAAGACGAAGGGTTGACAGATCCCTCCGTTACATCTAGGGATGACAACGGTATATCGAAATATTTCCACTACTAAGGGATTATCGATGAATCTACAGAAATATAAATATATATAGGTATTTTATGCACTACAAAATTGGCAGAAAAATTTTCAATTGTCCTGTGGGACACCCAATACAGCGGGTTATGGGTGTGTACCTACGTGGGTTTGCGTGCCAACACTTGAATTTAGTAGTAGCGCGACCCGCTCCCCCAGCCAGGAGCCAGGACTAGCTCTGGCGGGCAGGCGATCCGCGAGAAGAGAGTGGGGAAATCTGTCCAGAATCCCTACATGTCCTAAAGCGGAGAAACCCACCGCTTGTTGATGCGATCTCTGACGCTTGGGAGATACCAAAGCACGAGTGGGTGCAGCTGGTCCTGGGGCACGGTGAGTTCGCGGCCAGCGTGGAGAGATTTCGCCTATAGGTACCAATGCCATGCGCCTGCAGAGAATAGGAGACAGCAGTGCACCTAGTTGAGACATGCAACGAGTACGCTGGGCTGGCTGAGGCACAAGTGGAGACTCAAACCTATCGCCGAAATCATCCTAAATACGGAAGGTCAATGGAGCTTCTGATATCGATCTTAGCTGCAAGACACAATGCGTCAGAGACAAGTGAGATGGCAGCTCTGACCACCCTTGAGAGAGTAGGAGTAAATACTGTCTCAACATTGGGGACAATAATAATAATCCTGGCGTCAACCGCAGAACCCACAATTATTGTGGGTTCTGCGGTTGACGCCAGGATGGTACAGAGTTTACTATTCCTGCCCACTCCCTGGCCGAAGCAGCACTCCTCTCCCATGCCTCCCCTCGTAATGTTCGGACCTTCTTTAGGTGTTGGAGATATGTAAAGTGGGAGAGGGGACCCGACATCTGTCCTTCTCGCGCGAAGTAGCGTCGCAATCTGCTTACCTAGCAGGTGATGTCGATGCAGTTATGGAGGAAGCAAAAGCTCCAGGTTGGCTGGATACGTCTAGTTGACCTGGAGTGCGTCTTTCCTCGGAATGGGCCTGTGGAGAATCTAACATCAAACACGAAGTGTCGTGATTGGTGTCGGTTCTCCCACAACTCGCAGTTATATCGAAAATCGGGTGACTGGCTTACACAATCGATTTTTCGCCAATGGAGGCCTAATCAGCTGATCCAATCTTACGATGGTCCCCTCTCCCAGCTCCTACAAGCGAATTGTCACTAACAGAGGCCTGGGCAATGGACCTACGCGTAATAATTGGCTCTACTGTCCTGGCATCCTCAGCCAAAGCCCAGACGGTGGGACCAACCTAAAATGCACTGTGATTAATCATGATAAAGAATTAAACGATCAGTGAAGAATAACCAGCGGCAAGATTTGGGACGGTCTGGGTTGTGGGCAGTGAAGCCGCCTGCGGAAGAAGCGGGACCACCCAATCTCGTCGCTGGTCACAGCGCTTCCTGTGGCCTCACCCAGAGCCACTTGCGGCTGGCTGGCAAATTTAATATACCCATGGCTCCCACACGATATAGGTAATATATCGCTATCGATATATTAAAAAATTTGCCATCCCTAGTCACATCTAGTTTCCTCCAGATTTGTCAAAAGCTACATTTTACAAGTCAGATTTATCTTATATTCTGTTAAAACAAAATTCAACGCCGCGAGACTGTCGGGGAAAAACATAGGAGTCGCCCCAGACTCGCCAACCAAGTGCGGGGAAGGGGCGGCGTCACCTATTGTCCTAGGGCTGCGATAAAGGGAGATTTAGCGGACTACGGTGCTCTTGCTGCCCTCATCAATTACCAAGTTATTCAGCAGGGGGATTTTCCACAAAAACATTCATTTTGCTTTGTGAATTCAGTCCCTTCCCCAGGCCCTATACTCACATTTCCCATTCAGCAATAATGTCGTAAAGGTAGTGATGCGCTCGGACGTGCTCTTCTCCATCCGGACGGCTCTGGTAGATGGCCCATCCGTCCAAATGTTTCAACCCGAGTTTGTCCGCTAGTTTGGCCGACGCGTCAGCTGCTGTGTCAGTTGGATGAACGTCAATAGCCTTAGTTCGCCCGTCCAAGAAGAAAAACCGGCAAACTATGGTTCCAAGTCTCCTCATCGCCTAAAGCGGAACAAGTTTTGGTCGTTAAACGGTCTTAGCAGGGCAGATGGAGTTAAACTAGTGGAAATCATCTCACCGCAATTTCTACAGAAGACGGAGGATATTGTCTGCAGGAGGCTCTGATGTTGTTGCAGTTCTCTATACACCATTGAACGTATTGTCTCAATTTCCCTTCACACTGCAGATTCTTTTTTAGAAAACAGATGAAATACTGGAAAGACAACAAATTCATAAATCGACATCGACCTCTCCCACTTGATACTATACCGGTATTAATACTTGTAATTTGATACCAGATTCAATGTCAGTATAGATTTGGGGCATCGGATGCCCCAAGACGCCTGATGATCAGAAAGTTACCTTAAAAAGCAATTTGCTCGGCTGAAAGGCGACAATTGTCAGGCACAGTAGCAACCAAAGTCGTTCACTCTGCTCGGGGCTCGGGTTATTCGTGATTTGTCGGATGCACTGGACGAATACCTCATCACGAAGTTCTTCTCTTTCCAAACCAGCGCCGACAATCTGCTGTATCGCCTGGACCTCATGCTTATGGTCCCCTCTCATGTACTTACACAGCTCCTGAAATATGGAATAGCCAATTAATTACTCGTTGTTCCGGATGGGGGTCGTCATTTCTCACACCTGGCTACGTACCCTGAAGATGGTGCACGACATGGTGATGTTGTCCGGATCATACATTTGAATGTGAGACGTCGGAATGCTGTTTCCCTTGTAGTAGGTGACCATCTCATATTTCGGCATGAGTTCAATGGATTTGCTCTTGCGAGTCAGTGTGGCTATGATGGTACCTGCAAATAGAATGGAGGGATTGCAAATAGTAACAACACAGAGGAACAAATAAAGGCGCTAGGAAGATCTGGAGGGGTTGTCAACCAAGTTTTGACGTGTGGACATGAATTCGAAGTTAGATTTTTGCCATCGAATTATGTTTTTTTTAAAGACCACAATTCATCCAGAAAAACGACAATTTCTATAAAAATTATTTCGACTTCGTGGCATCTGATTTTGGTTTTCTATACTCTGAATATGATATCAGACCGTTCAGATGTGTAGATTCAGACGTCTGAGGTAAATCCTCAGGCATCCCCTAAAGCTCTCTAATCTTAGAACCACTCAACTTATATTAGCGATCTTATGTAGTCTTTGGTGATAAAGAATTGAAATGAAAGAGGCTGGAAAGTGCTACTAGGGTAATTTTTAGTGATATTGATTTTTTATAACAAAAAAGCCTCTCTTATGAAGTCATCATATCATACAATAATATAAAATCGTGTTGGCCGCCGTGTGGTTTGTTGGTACGGGATAACGCGTTCCCGAATGAGTTTTTTCACTTTCCGCTCGCTGGCCGTTTAGGGGGTCGAAAAAATTACGAAAAAATACGAGCCGTATAGATCAGAACTGGAGGAAGACGTCGGTCAAATCGTAAATCCGAAATTCGCCCGGGAAATTCGTCGAAAAATCGTCTTTCTCCCGTTTGTCCTACGTTTTCCACTTTCAACTCGCGCCAAAGGCCGTTTAAGGGGTCGAAAAAATTACGAAAAAATACGAGCCGTATAGATCAGACCTGGAGGTAGACGTCGGTCAAATCGAAAATCCGAAATTCGCCCGGGAAATTCGTCGAAAAATCGTCTTTCTCGCGTTTGTCCCACGTTTTTTCGGGTTCAAAAATACCCAGTAAGGAGCCATTTTTTGGGTATGGTATCCGCGAACCAAATGCGCGCCAAAATATGGCAAATCCGATTCCGAAGTCGGATTTCAAAAAAACCGAGGGGGAGGGGGCGATTTCACGGTGAGAAGACAATTGGATCGTTTTAATTCGCGCGGGGCCAGGGAAAATTGGTCGAAAAATCGTCTTTCTCCCGTTTGTCCTACGTTTTCCACTTTCAACTCGCGCCAAAGCCCGTTTAAGGGGTCGAAAAAATGACGAAAAAATACCAGCCGTATAGATCAGACCTGGAGGAAGACGTCGGTCAAATCGTAATTCGGAAATTCGCCGGAAATTCGTCTTTCTCGCGTTTGTCCCACGTTTTTTCGGGTTCAAAAATACCCAGTAAGGAGCCATTTTTTGGGTATGGTATCCGCGAGCCAAATGCGCGCCAAAATATGGCCAATCCGATTCCGAAGTCGGATTTCAAAAAAACCGAGGGGGAGGGGGCGATTTCACGGTGAGAAGACAATTGGATCGTTTTAATTCGCGCGGGGCCAGGGATCTTAGAAAACGGAGGGTCCAGGGAACTTTGATAGATGGAGAGGCCTTTATTTAAAAAAAGTTGAATTGAATTAAAAATAATAATTTCCTAAACGGTAAGCCCTAAAAATACGCCGATTTTTTCTATCGTCTCTGCTACGAATAGGAGAGCGAGGCCTTATGTCTGAGTAGGGGTTTGAACGTGTCCATCGATGCTACGCACCCCACAGGCGGCAATACACCCCACAGGCGGCAATACATCCCACTAGGGGAGCGAGCGAAGCGAGCCAGAGAGACTAGTTCCCCTATAATCGATGGGTATCGATTATACGGGAATGGCTTCATATTTGGCTGCATGGCGGTCATGTTCAAAAGTTTGTTTAGCAGCTGCTTCCCCTAATATGGGATACCGAGGTTAACCTTGGTCAACCTATCCCAAATTGGCTGCAGTCCAGTTGCGGCCGGATTAGTGACGGCCGAATTTGGAAAGTATCAGTTGCGGCCAGCTAGGGGTGCATTGCGGAGAGAATCTAACCTACCCCTGAGGCCTTCTATTCATACGTCTGCCTCGAGGCCACGGTGCGCTCAGATTCAGAGCGAGACCTACATAAAATGCAGGAGCAAAGGTGGCCGAAAAACGGGGAAAAAAAATTGTGAAAAAGAAACATTTATCCGCGAATGCATGATGAAGTTAGAAAGTAAAGAAATTGAAAGGTTCAAATTTGTAAAATTAGTAAGTTTCAAGTGTTTGCCAAAATGATTTTAATTTAATTTTTTATTGATCTATTGATTTTTATTTATTTGAGGTTGACGATCACATTCTCATGTATGATTTTATTAGCCAACCTCCTCGTGGTGTCTCATGGGTAACGCTGATAGGCTGAATTTCATTAAGTGCAGTAGGCCGAACGCGAGACCGCAACTGATACTTTTCATTTTGGAGCGGGGGCCGCAATTCATACCTTTTGAGAGGATTAGGCCGCAACTGGCTGACACCGCCCAAATTGGGACCCCAAGTGTCACAAATTAGGCGACCTATCCCGAATTGGCTTTTTCAAGGCACTGAAAATCAACCTGTTAAAAAATTAAGTATAACGTCCCCTGGGTGGTCCCTCCACTTTGGGATAGTTAGCATTGTCACCGACCAATTGTGGACTTTCTAAATAATTTCCAGGTCTGAATAATATTAGTTTAAAGAGTTGGTATTCCATATGAAGCCATTCCCCTATAATCGATACCCATCCCTAGTAGCGATTTCCAGCCTCTTTAACGGTTCAATTTGTTATCACCAAAGACTACAAGAATTTTTAACATCAAAATAAATTTTAAAAACCTTCTGGGGTCCGTTCATGGCTGTTGAAGTAGTTTTGAGCGAACTCAACAATGTCGTGGTAAGCGTCTTGCAGGGGGTCCATCACTTTGAGCTCTTCCATCTCCTGTATTTTCTTTTCTACCCGGAACTTCCTCCTCTGCTCCCTCTCTCCATCTTCTTGGCTGTTGCCCCTCCACTGGTAGTTTGTTCCCTGGTTAGTGGACCCAGGAAAGTTGATTCACACGATCCTTGTGTTGCGGTTTTAATATAACAGATTGCAAACAATGTTGGAAACTCACCCCACATAAGCTGGATGGTGGTCTGGGTGGTTCGTTGTTCGTAAGCGGGTGCATCTTATGTGGGGGTGTTGGTAATGGAGGAGGTGAACTGTCTTCCCGAGGCCGAACACACTCATAAATCGGCTCGTTGCCTTCTTGGGACGCGTGCGGCGGCGGCGGTGGTGGTTCTGTCGGTTCCGGCAGCGACGGAGGTTTCAACGTGGGTTTGCTTGGTACCTTCGCCCCATTCCCTTCGTTGCACAGCCCTTCGAGTTCTTGTTGAATGACCGTTTCCAACTGAACGTGAAAAAAAGTCATGAGAACAAACTCTAATATTTTAGTTTTAGGACTTGAGCCACCCCAAACCGCTCACCTCAACATCCAAATCCGACACAAGCTCATTCATCTTTTGGCCGATTTCGTCAATAATGTAATTGCGTCCTCCATGCTGTACGTCGGAAAGGAATGCAAACAAGTTGTCCAAATCTACAGAGTCGCCAGCGGCAGGTTCGTTCAGCTTCGGGTTAATCTGTTCGGCCATTTGAGAGAGAACTGCGATATCTTCGGTAGCGATCGTGCTGAAAGTAAAAACAACTTTAGTGATAATTCAGTACCAGAAACGGAATGGATGCCAAATTCAATCAACAATCACCTTTTCGTGTCTTCCGTAGTTTCAGAGGCGGCATCGTCGTCGTCCTTCTTAGAAGCAGCTTCCTCTTCCCTCCGCCTCCTCTCTTCTTCCATTTTCTCTCTTTTCCTCATTTCTTCTTCCACTCGTCTCATCTCCCTCAAGGCTGCTGCAACCTGAAATTAAAATCGTCCCTCCATTGTAACACACTTATCGTAATTCCTTCTTCTAGTTTGTTCACTGAATATTTTTGTGGTGGGAGTCAACATTTTCGATCGGCCTCATTATTTGTACTTTTGTGTTTCATGATTAATAAATTCGAAAAGTGCAGTGCCTGTTCTCTTGGGTAGTTAGTTTTGGTTAGTTAGTTGTTGGGAAGAGTTCACCCTCACTGTGCGGGTGATTCCCGTGTCTCGGCCTCCAAAATAATCCATTCCAGTCGTAGATAACCTTTCTCGTCTCCATTATTGGTTCGTAATGGTCGCCCGACTCGTCTCATCTTAGCCCTTATTGTGTCCACAAAAAGTAACAGCCTGAATCGTCTCCGTTCCACGAGCAGTTGAATTCAGTCAGTCTAGCAGTTCCATCCACTATGTACCTCCGTGAAATAATTAGCCAGCGAGGGCACACTTAGCTAGTTTCGGATCCATCCGAATTGGAAGGATGTTTTTTTGAGGATCTCATTTCAATCATGCCTGATGATTGTTTTCAGCAAACCCGTGATCAGGCTAACAGAGTAGTTCATCTAAGCCCTGAGCGCAAATTTTCGGACGATCTGACAGAGTTTTATGTCCCACAGGTAATATAAGGAAACAAGTCACCGCGTGCAACAGAAAAAAGTTCATTATGGAATCTAATTTTGAAAAGTTCAAATCAGGAGAACTGACTCGTCTTCAGTAGGTACGTGAAAAACATGTCGTATTATTGTCACAAAGAGAAAAATATAGAAAACGTATTAAATACAAATTTTGTATTTGGTGAAGAAAAGTGATTTGTGGAGGGACCGGAACTTATTCAAATATTTGATACAGAACTGTTACTTCTATAGTAGTCCATTCCCTTGAGACGAGTCGTGCTATACACATCAGCTCGTTGGGACGAGTCATGCCGTGGTAATAATTAGGCTGTGCAATTAAGTTGAGACGAGACAGGCGACGTCCCACTGTGCACCATCGATTATCTCACGCTACAGCGATACCTAACAATTACGAACGGACGAGCATATAAATTTAAAAAAAAAATCGATTGAAGGCTTCCAAATAACACCAAAAATGCAGTCAAAACTGTGATTGAACTGTGATTGTTCGTAAGAATTTATAGATTCAAGGAAAAATCCAAGTTTAAATTAATGGCGGGAACCAGCTATTAGTTGTTCGGGTTGACATCATACCCAACCGGAGTAACTCGGATCCCCATTGGCCAGTGACGGAGGTCGGGCTCCGCAAGTTCGCTACTCTGGTGTCTTTGAAGGAAACCAAGTTGTCAGAACTTCAGTCCCTCATAGGAAACGACGTGACCAACTTTCTACTTGTTTTTGAAGTGCTGAAAACTACAGACTTGTTCCATAGATTGTGATCATTAGCGCTCGTTGATGCTTATATGAATTCTTATTGTTGATTTAACTCTTTCATTTTTGCACTGTTCAATTTTCATGTTAGGCGTTATATAACCACTTGAAGTTGATATGCTAATAAAAAAAAGCAAAAGAAAAAAACTTCTTAAGAATATCAACTACCTACGTGTGGCTTTTTATCACAAAAAGATTCGTTTTTCACTTTTTCACCCGAAATTCAGTTGCACGTCCCCTGCTTATTGTGTGGATGTGGGAGAGTTAAAAGTAATACACTTCATCATGTCCTTCTAGTTGAGCCACGCTGTTCTCAGGGAAATCAAAATATCTTATTAAATGACATATTTTGATTTCTCTTCTGGGTAGTAGCGATGGTGCACAGTAGAATAGCACAAGATAGATAGTAGAATGATTTTGGCAATGACGTCAACTGGGGACCGCTTTTCGCAGAAGTATGGGACGCAGAATAAATTTATGGCGGTTTCACATCTGTCTGACTGGACTAGTGTGAAGGGGCTTCTAAAGCACTTAGGCTGGAAATATTTACTTCTCTGGCGAACATCCCTCGCAGGCGAGACTGAATGATGATGGCAGCTCGCCGTTTTCTGATGAACTCCAGCCTTAGTTTCCACCCTCTGTAGGCATGTTGTATACACAAAGCTGCGTTCTTCACCTTCCGGAAGTCTACAAAACAAACAAGAACACTACTGAAAGCAATTTTTTTATGAGAAAAAAATGGGTTTCAACATGCGGGTGAATTGCCGCTTATGATTGTTTTAGCAAGGTCCATGTATTATTAGATCCTATGACTGGGGGACATCCTCAGATCCCTGTTTTTCACACTTCAGACCTAATTTTCGAATCAGGGCTAAATTTCCTATCAGAGCAGTTGAATAAATGCCTAGTTGTTACCTAGGTACATGCTGTTATGCTGCTGTGGTGGGTTGTGCAAATAGTACGCTCCTGACCGCCAGGTTCTACCGAATGGTCCCTGTCAGTGCATGGGATGGTGGGAAGGCTTAGGGACAGAATGATGACGTTGGTAAGGGGTCGGTGTTGGCCAAGGAGATCGCAGCTGCTCTTGGAGGTCAGCTCTTATATGTCTATGGAGTGGGGTCGTTACATTACTATAGGTCTCCCACAAGAATATTGCGCTCCGACACTGCATTCTGGTGTCAGAAATCTAACTTCTCTTAACACGAAATTTCCCCGTTCCCGCTCATTTTTCCCTTCCTAGTGGCAGCACTTCTCTTTTTCTCCCATCAAACGGGGTTTTTAATTTAAAAATTTTGAAATTTGAATTTCACATGATTGATTACAATTTAACGACTTTGTATTTTAGTTTTGTTGTTTTTCAGTTATTATGAAGAATTTGGAATGCCTCAAAATTTAAAGAAAAGGGGAGGGGGGGGGGAATGTTTACTCTAATAATTAGAGTAATTATTCTATTATTCTCTTTTACTTGCCTCAAACGGTTTCAGTAATGTTACCTAAATGAAACATTTTGAATTTCACATGATTAAATAGAACCTAACCCATTTTATTTTTTAGTTTTGCTGTTGTGCAGTTATTAGGAAGAATTAGGAATTTCTAAAAATTTAAAAAACAGTAGGACAGTAGTTTAATTCAGTCTTGTCAAAGTGTTTCCGACCACAATCAATCACACCATCTCTTTTCAAGGCACAGAGTAGTGTTCACGTTGAAGGAAACTGCTTTCTAACAGTGCCGAATTCGCGTATTTTGTTGCGAATTGCCGCATCAGTGAATTCGTCAGTCCCTAAGCCTCTTTTATGGCGTTCTCTCAATTTTGACGGTGTTACGAACAGCGGTTTCTCGAGAGAATTGGAAGAATTCGCCTCCTTTAGTATCGAAGATACCGTTCTCGGAGAAACGCCCATCGCCGCACTGGTCTCATCGCGAACGTTACTATAATATAGTAACGTTATGATATTATCATGTTCAATCGTCTTCCTGGCGATGAAAAATTGCGCGACATTGAACACTATTTCCCTCGCTTGACTTCTCAATGGCTTTCCCCGCGAAATTTTAGTTTTATTTTCTTCCATCGTGCTTTAAAATAAAATATAACACAACCGGGAGACGAAATGCGGCACATCAAAACGGCGGGCAAGAGGGGACAATGTTGCCAACGGAAAAAACTTGAAGTCCCTTCGCTCGGCCTCGGCGCAGGATGCCATATCGGCGTTTTCTTTTCTGGCCACCAGACTGCAGTGTCGGAGCGCAATATTCTTGTGGGAGACCTATAGACAGAAGTCTCGCTCTTTGAGCCAGCTTACCTTCTCCAAAAAGTGTGAACCATGCTTTAAATCCTTCTTCTTTTGCAAAATATGGCTCTTCCCTACCTACCACGTGGTAACAAATTTAACAATCAATTGTAAATTTGTGGATTGTTTGAAGACAAGGTCGTACCCATGCAGCACTAACTGATTGTAAAAATGAGTTTTGTTAAGATTTTCGACCTGATTGGCCGACTTAACGAGGCACTAATTTATTCATTATAAGGAGCCTACCTGTATAAACCCATAGGACCTTCATTTCCAAAAATTTCATGGTTTTCAACGGGATACGAGTAGAAGCTGCAGCAAAAGTGAAACACCACAAATACGACCAGGCAGCAGAAGATGCAAAGAGACATTGCATGCGAAATTCGAGGCCTTCGAAAGACGGCCAATGTCCACGTGTCTCGCGGGGAGAGGGGATCTCGAAAAAGGGAGGATCGGTAGCTCATAAGAAAGATCCCCCTGGTTTCAGATTAATCATTTCTACTGCCAAACTAAACGGTGGGTCCGAGTTGACGGAGATGAGACTTGACGAAACATTGAATAGCACACCTTGATCACTTGCTTGATTGGCGACCCACATACGACTGACCAAGAGTCTTTTGGCAACGTGAATAATAGTGCATGACGAATAATTCAATTATGAATACATTTCTTACGTTTACGTGCAATATAGCGCTTCCAGACTTTTTGAATAAGTAGAGCACTTTTGTTCACTATTTGAGCCCTGGCGTCCTCGAGCGGCTCATGTACGACTCCTCGAAGGAAAACCTTGTTTTTTCCCAGCTGCCACTGTTTACTATTTAAATCATATTTCTTCATGAGATCTCTGAAAAAGAAAAAGTTGCCGTTTCAAATGACGTACTGACACGATAGTTTCTGGTGTTTAAAAAATGTGGCAGTTATCGCTCACTTGACAGCGTTTCTTTGGTCTTTAACGATCCTGACGTTCATGAGGCATTTGTAACGCACGATGAAGTCCAAAATGGTCATGTGGATGGGAAACCCTTCTTTTCGTATCCTAATTATATCAAGCATGCCCAAGTACTTGAGCTGATCCAGAACTAATTTTTCGTCAAATTCATTGGCTATTTTCTTCATGTTGGGTTTGATACACCGAACGTACCTGGCAGAAACAGAGTTTTAGAGGAATTATGTTTACTCACTTATATCAAACAAATAGATTAACAGTACCAACCAGGGGTTTGTTGCTTGTAGCACATCAACCAGAGCTTGCAATTGGTGTCGGAAGGTGTCGCTAACGGTAGGTTTGCCTTTGCTAGTTCCTCGAGCCATCGTCGTTCCAGCACTGCCCATACGGGCAGCCGTCGTACCCAAAAGATCCTGATAGTTAGTGAGTTCTTGAACGAACTCGTTGGTCGAACGGCTCATGAAATCGAAAAACACGTCTTGCTGGACGTCCCTGTTCTTGTCGACGAACCCCTCCACATTGTAGGTGACGGTTCCGGCGTAATGTTGAATGCCGAATTCAACCTCCCACTTCCTCCGGTCGTCCCCTTTGACGTATTGAGAGTGAGCCTCGAATTCCGTATGTAAATTGACGAGATAAGCGCTGTCGGACCCCTACAACACATACGATAGTCATAATATATTATGAAGTATGCACAAATCACATAACCTCCAGAAACAGATCTTTAAAGGTCAAACCAACCTTGGGCATGTGACACTGCTCAGTGAGAAGCTTCAGTATGCATCGCGGAGGTTTTTCAATCAGTTCCAAACAACAAGTGTTGTCTGTAAACTGGATGTGAGAAAATTGGATGCCTTCTTGTTGGTACTGCAAAATGAAGAAAAAAAAATGCATGTATGGGATATGCAAAACATTTAAAATATAAAATAAAAAACTGAAGGCACTTTAAACTCACGATTTCTTGTTCCAGGGCAAATACGTAATGGTTGAAGAATTTATGTAGTTTTTCATTAGTGTAATTGATGCACAGCTGTTCGAACGAGTTGACGGCGAAGTTCTCAAAACCAAAAATGTCCAACACCCCCAGAAACCTGGAAGAGTCAAGTCCTGGATTCGTACAGGTATTGATGTGGTTTACTAGCCAAGCGAACGTTCTTGAGTAAAGGGCTTTGGCCATAGCGTGGCGGTTTTCTATAGCCTGAAAATGAAGTTCATTAGTGGTTGCCAAACTCAACGCGATTTCAGCTACAATAATTATTATTATAACGGGGGAACAAAAATGGGAACTTACTTCCTGAAGTTTGAGAGGGATTTCGGTAATGTTCCCGCGAACGTTGATTTGCCGGAGAAGACATACTTGAACGACGTCGGCAACTTGCAGGCCCAGCAAACCGGCAACGTTCTCCAACACCATCATGTCTTCTTCAGTTAGCTTACATCGCTCTCCGTCAATATCCTGAAAACAAGACTTGGTATATTCACTACATCGCGGTCATTGAATAATTCCAATACCTACTGCACAGTGTGGCCACCTACACCCAGTAACAATGGCAGCCTATGGTTAAGTAAAGTGATCAATGTCGTGTAGGCAAGTTGCAAAACCAGCTACATCCATTCCGAAGCGAAGATAAGGAAATCTCAGATAACTACCTATTGCTGGGCTAGAAACGCTGACCAAGGGCCACAAATTGAATTTGACAAATAATGCGGTTCCACTGACCCTATGTCTCACTTTGAGTACTTTGGGTCTGCCAATCAGCAGTGTCGGTCCGTCCTTTAGGCCACTATGGGCAGTGCCCCGGCTAATTTTGGGACAGGTTAGTGCTGTGGAGACTGCAATGGAGCCGTTAGGCTATCAGCAGGCCCCCGAAGGAGCTCCACCAAGCGAGGAGTTAACTTACCGCCTGGCCCACCTCCCAACGAAACACGGCCCCTCGAGTCCGAATTTTGGGACAAAAGGATTTTATTTTGCGCGAGTAAACTCACAATCCACATCGATTCAATTGAAAGGAAGTGATCACACTATCCCGCAACGCTCCCGCTGCAAAATTCGGTGACAGCGCTATTTGTCAGAAATTTACAGAACTGAGGAACCCTGGCTGCAACCAGAGCAAAAAAAAAGCCTTCTGCGCATGTCTACAGTGGCCACTGGTGACGAATTGGTTAAATATTAGGTTTGTTCTTGGAGCATGAGTGTAAGGTGAGTGGGCGTGAGGATGCCAACACACGCTGCTGGAATGGACTTTTGAAGGATGTAGGCATACTTACGCATTAACGAGTGAGGTTTCCTTGGAAAGACGCAAAACTCTGTCGGCCACAGTACCAAGGTAAACAAAATAGCAACAACATTCAAGTAAAAAATATCTGAAGTCAGGTTATAAGAGATCTGGCTGGGTTATCAAGCGAGTTGTAGGGGGGGGGGGGGGGGGGGGGCACTCACATTTTCACAGTCTGAAATTTGAGCATTGTGAGGCGTTACACTCACACACCAAGAACAAACCTATTACAAAACGTAAATTCGAATTGGGCAGGTTAAAAAGTAGGTACAATATAAATTCTCGTACATTTAAAATTTGACGATCTTTCCGAAAATGAGCTCAATGAACCGTCATCGTGACAATGATTTTATCAAAAACGGAATTAATGTACTCACTTCAAATTTGATATTCCCTATCCATAATATGGCGGAGAGAACGCAGAAAATGCCGTCACACATGGCCATCGGTATCCTGAGGACGTTGAAGGCAAGACGAAGGCCGTCGAATTTTATTGCGTCGTTGACTCCGTCGATTTTTATACAGCCCGACTGGTTTAAATAGTTGAAGAACTCAGCAGGTTTGAGCTTATACAGGTTAACGAGATCTTTGTTTTGCTGAAAACAAAGACAAATGTTGACAATGGAAAAGTGAACTAGAGCGTTCTGTTCATCGAGGCTGTTCTTTATTAAATAAACAAAAAGATTTCCCTCGATAAATTTTATCAAGGGAACCTAAGCGTCGAAAGAAAATGTCTGTCTACCTTAGCTCCTTCAACAAGTTGGTAGAATACGTGGTAGTTCCGTTCTCCCGGGCTTTGAAAAGTAATCCTAGATTGCTCGAGTAAGTAGTCTTGAATAATGCAGCCTTTGATCATCCAAGCTTTGTCGAAACAAACTTGCATGAATTTACCAAACCTACTGGAGTTGTCATTCCTTACAGTCTTAGCGTTACCTGAAACAGATGAGAAGTTGTTTTTAAGTAAAAAGTTTCACGAGGGTGTTTATGTATAAATTGTTATTGTTAGAGCAATCGGCTGAAATATTTACCACGAGTTCCTCAAATAGTCAACTAAGGTACCCAGGGTTGAACCAAAAAAAAAAAAAAAAAAAAAAAAAAAAGAAAAAAAAAAAAACGGTGCAAATTTTAAACACGGGTTTATTATTCTTTTATATAGGTTACTTGTGCAAAAACTATTTCTGTCAATGGAAAAAATTGTGGAAAAAAGTTTTTGCTTTTTTTTTCAAAAAAATTTTTTTTTGGATTTTTTTTCTTCAAAAAAATGTTTTTTCAAAAATTCTTTATTTTTTACTAGAAAAATATTTAAACTCCTGGGATCCTTCAAAAATCCCATTTTTACCCCCATGAAAGCCCTATAGATCGCCACAGTGAAATCGGATCGTTCCGGGACCCCCGAAAATGGATTCTACGTCCAAAAATACTTCGAAAACGACACCTAACTCGATCCCATAGCTAAAAGCCTTCAAAAACCCCATTTAAGCCCCATAGCGCCCCACGGGTTTGGGCGATCGGACTGAAAACCATGCGGGCACAACTAGATGGTAAACCAAGTATTTTGTCAAAATTGCAGATTTAAAAAAAAATTCCTACTGCCCAAAACGGCCCGGACGGCGGACGGAAATTTCGGATTTTGAATGTAGACCTCTTGAAACGGATAATGTCAAATTTTGAGGTCGATCCGAGTCGTCGACCCCCGCCGCGAAAACATAGGTGTATTATTCCAAGAATAATAAACCAAAACCTAGTTTTTTTACGATACTCCGCCTTTTTATGATCAGGCTTTTTGTAGTAAGGCTATAATAAGACTAGGCTTTTTACAAAATAGTTTTTGGTTTATTATTCTTGGAATAATACACCTATGTTTTCGCGACGGGGGTCGACGACTCCGATCGGGCTCAAAATTTGACATTATCCGTTTCAAGAGGCTACATTCTAAATCCGAAATGTCCGTCCGCCGTCCGCCGTCCGCCGTCCAGGCCGTTTTGGGCAGTAGGAAATTTTTAAAAAATCTGAAATTTCGACAAAATACTTGGTTTACCATCTAGTTGTGCCCGCAAGGTTTTCAGTCCGATCGCCCAAACCGTCCATTTGGTATCGTCCTCTTTCAAGAAAGAACCATCGATGAGTAGAATTCTCCATTTCATATAATCATAAGAGATATATCTCTAAATATAACATATTATGTTGAGATTATAAGAGAAAAGCTGGGAAGATCTAGAGGAAGCAAAAGGCGGTCCATTCCAGGCGACTTCTAAGAGCGCTCGCTACTTGCAAGGTTCATGAACCTGCAGTTAGGAAACATATTTCATGACGTTCTAGAAGGAGTTTCAAATAAATTGTATTCGAACCATAAAATTATGGAGTTTTCAAAAATACATTAGGTAACCTAAAAAACGATACTTTCGACCCTAGGGAGGTAACACAAGACGGGGTCTGGGGGTGACCCGTAGAAGTCAAAATATGACCACATTGTGTGGTGTTTGCCGACGGTGCAGAGGTCTAATCCAATGAGGTGGTTAGGGTGAGAAATGACTCCTCTGCTGAGTACTAAATTGTTTATTGGAATAAACAATTGTAGCGTGGGGACCGGTTTCGAGCAACTAAGCTCATCTACAGCCCTGACAAGAAAACCATTTGTCATTAGCACCAGAGAAAAACCATAGAATTAACAAAGTTATATTATACTGAAGGTATATGACAATGGTATAAATAGTGGAAATTATAATAATTATTGATGAAAACGGTCCAGAATGGTGGTAACTTGACAATAGTAGTTTTGGAATATGGACCCACTGTTAAAATTGGCTCCATGACTGATGGCCAGTGAACCATTTGAAGACCCAGTTAGGCTATACTACAGGTACTGAAATGAGAATTGTTGATTATTCTAGAGGCAAAACAAATACTCGATATGTGAGTAGTGACAAGGAGAAAATTATAGGTAAGAAAGTCAGAGGTAATTTTAAAAATGGACCCATTTGACAAGGTTATTTGTTCTTGGGAAGGCCGTATAACAGAGGAGGGTGAGGGTTCATTTCAATGAGGATTTTCTTCTCATACGGAGTGAGTAGCGTTGTATCCCTTAAGAATCTTCTAACCTTCCGGTCGAAGTCCTCCTCTGTTATACGGCCTTCCCAAAATTCACAAAACCCCATTAAAAATACGTCCCGTAGTTAGCTACATAGGGACTTCCATTCACAAATTAGCCCGAAAAACCAGCCTTCTCTTCAAGAATGCCACTGGATTTCAGGCAACCAGGTCAATTGAAAATAGCTTGGAATTAATCAACAAAATCAAAAATGTCACTTCCCCTTCAACAGCCAAACTAGTCAGTTTTGATGTAGTCCAACTTTTCAACAAAATACCTCCCCAATATGTTCAAAATTTAGCTGAAGATTTAATTCTACGTTCGACTATAGCAAACTCTAAAAAATCAGAATTAATTGATCTCCTAAAGCTTTGCTTGAGCCATAATTTCTTGCAATATCAAAATAAAGTTTATGCAGACTCCACTGGACTACCTATTGGCAGCCCCTTATCCCCCTTATTGGCGGAGGTATTTCTAGATCATTTGGAAACCAAAATATTCGACAGTCAACATTCCTCAAAAATCATTTACTGGCACCACTACGTAGATGATGTGATAGCCCTGTTTTCTGGGTCTACTAGACAGCTAAATGTTTTTCTAAATTTCATCAACTCTCTCCACCCAACAATAAAGTTTGAACTGGAATATAACGTACATAATCAATTAAACTTTCTGGATTTATCAATTTCACTAAAAGATGGGAAACATGAATTCAAAATTTACCGTAAACCCACCCATACGGACATAGTCCTTCATAAAGACTCATGTCGACCATACTCCCATAAACTTGCTGCTTTCCATTCCCTTACTCACCGGCTTCTAACAATTCCTCTCAATGAGAGCGATTATTTAGCCGAACTCAACATAATAAAACAAATTGCTCTAAATAATGGGTATGAGGGTAAACTTGTTGACAGGATCATCTCACGAAAACAGAGGGCTATCACTTTTGATTTAATATATCCCCCTGCTTTACTGTCAACCTCCTCTCCTGTACAAGTTCCAGCCTCTACCAGTTCCCTAGAAACTAGACCCCCTTGGATTTTCTTACCATACTATGGCCATTTATCAGAAAAACTCGCCAAGGAACTCCGCAAACTGGGGCATAAAGTCATATTTCGGGCTTCCAACACAACTGGGAGGTTTTTATCAAATCCTAAAGATAAAATTGAACCTAGGAACAGGTCAGGGGTTTATAAATTAACATGTGGAGAACCGTTTTGCGAAGTAAATTATGTAGGTCAATCAGGCAGAGCATTCAGAACCCGATTGGCAGAACATGAAAGCAAGATTCGCCTTCAGCATCTTGGTTATAATGATTTTGCCGACCACTGTATCAGCTCAAATCATCCTTTTAACCCAAATAGGGATAGTAAACTTTTACATTTCCAACCCAAGGGTCGCCTGCTCAATGAGTGGGAGAACCTGGAAATCCTGAAAGCTTATACTATCCACCCAGATTTTAATAAAAACGACCATGGCAAAATCAGTAGATCCCCAATATTAGAAATTCTGAAACCAATTTAACTCTCTCAATCAATATTCTTTCACCCCCCCCCCCCCCCTTCTTTTAATTTAAAACTTTAAAATTCATACTTGAACATTCTCAAATATCCCCAATAACCCCTCAATAACGGTTCTCTACTCTCAAAACAAACCTGAACTTCCTGGGAATGTCGGTTTTCCTTTCAAAACACTCAAAGGGTGCCGCCGGAGGTAATCCCTCGTCCCCACCCAGGTAGTAGGTACCTATTTAAACTCTCAGACGCCTAACCAATTGTTCAGAACTGATTGTCCGTTCCACCTACCTCAAGTCACTCTGGTAAGCTCGTCTGGATTTTTCTATTTCACCCAACCTCCTTACTTGTACTTAATAACACTTGTTCAAATTTACCTATGTATGAAAACCGCTGAAAAAACTAGCTCTTATAAAAATTTAACTTCTCAAACATTCAACAGTAGCTTCAAATAGATTCATAAATTCAATTAATTTAAACCTTCATATTCAAATTTAGCTTTTGTATAAATTCAAAATTCACCATGTCAACTAGGTCACCTAGGTATGTCATCTTTTTCTGTAGTTTTACTTATCAATTGTTTTTTAAATAAGAATAATTCCAACCTAATCCTTACTATTACCAATTAGAACAAATAACCTTGTCAAATGGGTCCATTTTTAAAATTACCTCTGACTTTCTTACCTATAATTTTCTCCTTGTCACTACTCACATATCGAGTATTTGTTTTGCCTCTAGAATAATCAACAATTCTCATTTCAGTACCTGTAGTATAGCCTAACTGGGTCTTCAAATGGTTCACTGGCCATCAGTCATGGAGCCAATTTTAACAGTGGGTCCATATTCCAAAACTACTATTGTCAAGTTACCACCATTCTGGACCGTTTTCATCAATAATTATTATAATTTCCACTATTTATACCATTGTCATATACCTTCAGTATAATATAACTTTGTTAATTCTATGGTTTTTCTCTGGTGCTAATGACAAATGGTTTTCTTGTCAGGGCTGTAGATGAGCTTAGTTGCTCGAAACCGGTCCCCACGCTACAATTGTTTATTCCAATAAACAATTTAGTACTCAGCAGAGGAGTCATTTCTCACCCTAACCACCTCATTATGACCACATTATTTACCGGATCTATTCAGTTTAGAACCAGGATCAAAGGCAAGAGAAATAGGGGTTCACTTACACTGCAGAAGTATAGTATTTAAGATTAATTACAATCTTAAATACTATAATACGGGAGTTACCAAGGTCTGGGCCAGCAGATGTTGTCTGGTAGGAGGAGTGGTAGGGAAAACCAATACAAGCCTCAATACATGGAAGATTCTTCCATGATCTGGACAAAAGTCTGTAGATGAAGGTTCATATTTTGATTAACTAAGTGCCAGTCTGGACCGGTAATATTATTAAGCATATTATGCTGACATACAAAACTTATCGATATCCAATATTGACCCTTAGACGAAGTGGGGTGTCCTGGCGTCATAAAATCCCCATTAAGAAGCAAACCCAAAACGCCAACCCGAATGGCTTCTTTTCCCAGGGAACCTGGGTTTTCCCAACTTGTGTTAATTTTTCATCCTCCTTCAACTCAAAATCCCTTCCCTACTCACATTTACATCCACCTCTTGAGGAAAAAGACCGCCCACTAAAACCCCCTCCAAATTTACCCTATCCTACCCTCCTGGTAGTGGTGCTGAAACATACAAAATGTATTGTTTAGGTATTGTATCTCATGGAGATTTATGGTACGTCCAGCTAGTGAGTCGGTTCGCTAATCTCTAAGGAGAAGTTCGGTTTATTCTTGTAAACGGCTGCCTTCGGTTCCTGTATCATTTTGTTTGCAATTGCGCCGAGTTTTTCAATAAATAGATCTTCATGCGGAATCAATATCTGGAGTCGACCTACGTTCCCCGAAGTGGGATATTACACTTTTGAGGCACCTGAGACATCTCGGTACTGTTGTCGTGTGCGGCGTACGGAAGATTTGGTGTTGTCGTATGCGGCCTCCGAATTACGCTTGACCTACTCAGGGCCGGTTTCACCAACCTCATGTTAGAGTTCAAGTTAGCTATAATGAGGTTAGAGATTGACATAAAATCAGTTTTAGCACACAACAACATAACTTCAAGTTAACGAGATAACTTCCGAAAATCCGCAAGTTAAAAAAGTGGAAGTTAACCGTCCTGGAAACTAGGAGACAACAGCTGGTGGAACGTGAATTTTTTCGCTAACTCGTGGGTTAGCCTAACTGGAGGTGGTGAAACCGGCCCTCAGACGAGGGGTGAGCCTACAGGGCGATTTTGTGTTGTGATATGCGGCCTACATATAAAAAATTCAAAACTCACTTTATGTCCTAAATTCCAAGTATGAAGATGGTCGTCAGACCGGCGTAGTCACATGTCCGTCTTGGCCAAGTCACAAACCCGTCACCCTTGCACTTCGATCGCCACCATAGTTCCACCAATTGCCGGTCCAAATGACTGCGTCTTCCATTTTTCTTTCTAATGTCGTATTTGGTTTTTTTTTTTTTTTTTTTTTTTTTTCGTGCATATGTATTTAAATAAAACGGAGGCATCAGAGGAATATAGAACGCATACGACAACACGAAATGTGTGTAGGCCGCATATGACAACACCGAATCGCCCCTGGTAGGCATGCAGGTAAAATTTACCTTTAATACATTTAATGAAGACCGCATACAAGTACAGTACCTGCACCTCATGTTTTTTTTGTTTTTTTGTGGTACACAGGTTGTGTAACTTGTTCGGTAACTAAATCAGTAGTAGGTAACGTGTTGATGTGGTCTCTGCAAAATCCAATTTCCATATTTTAAAAATATTTTTTTTTTCTTCAATAGTTTTCTCTAAGCAATGAAGGACTTTTTTTTTCAATACCTATTTCTAAAATAACTTTGTCCAGCTAGACTCACGATCTACCGCCTGCGCGCCGTGAGATGACAGGGGGGACTGGACCACGTTTTACAAGCCTTGAACCGGTACAGTTACTCCTGGAGAAAAAGCATTTACCGTGCTAAAAATTAAGGATAAAAAAGTACGACATGGACGGGCCATGGACACCGCCTTTTCGCAATCTACAGGTCATGAAACGTATCGGCCCTGTTTCTTTAAGGGACAAACCCAGATTTAACGGCTTTCTAAGTTGCCCCCGCTATGCTTAATGACAGGGTCTTTTTGAGGGTGTATTAAATACAAAATACGGGTATTTTTCTAATAAGGGTAAGAACCGTTTAGCTTCACAAGGCTTGGCGTGTCAACAGTTATTCGATCGATGACCGATACCCACCCGAACACGATGCGATGAGATAAAATGAAGTGAAAAGTGGTCAGAAACCACGCAAGAAGGCAAGTGCGCTAGTGTCCAATTGTTTATCCCTTTAAAGAGCCCACCAACATGTTCGGAGGGAGCGCCTCTTCGGTTTGAAAGCGTGATTATTCTAGGCAAAACCAAAATTACAGAAAAAAAAACATTACAGGAATGACTTGAGGAAATTTGACCTGCTTCCTCATGCAGTGTTTTATTTTTGGGGAAGGGAGGGTTATTAAATTAAATTCAAACTGAATTAAAATGAAATTCTAATTATGAATCAATTTAAGTTATTCAAGCAATCAGAAGGGGAAGGCCGAAAAATTTATTGGGCCCCAGGTGGGACTCGAACCCACAACCTCTGCATAACTAGTGCAACGCTCTAAACCAACTAAGCTAAAGGGAACCGCAGCTGAGAAAGAACATTGGAGATTGAAGGCTCAACTGTCCCCTGCTTCCAACAATTGATTCGGCCTTATCATATTGTTACTTATTCCTCCCCCTCTGAACCTTGATTTGATGTGAAGCCAGTAGACATCCTACTTTTGTCCCTCATCCTAGGGGTCCCTTAATTCCCCAGGAGGAGTAGTTTCATTACAGGAATGACTTGAGGAAATTTGACCTGCTTCCTCATGCAGTGTTTTATTTTTGGGGAAGGGAGGGTTATTAAATTAAATTCAAACTGAATTAAAATGAAATTCTAATTATGAATCAATTTAAGTTATTCAAGCAATCAGAAGGGGAAGGCCGAAAAATTTATTCAATCAAGGTTAAGAGGGGGAGAAATAAGTAACAATATGATAAGGCCGAATCAATTGTTGGAAGCAGGGGACAGTTGAGCCTTCAATCTCCAATGTTCTTTCTCAGCTGCGGTTCCCTGTAGCTTAGTTGGTTTAGAGCGTTGCACTAGTTATGCAGAGGTTGTGGGTTCGAGTCCCACCTGGTGCCCAATAAATTTTTCGGCCTTCCCCTTCTGATTGCTTGAATAACTTAAATTGATTCATAATTAGAATTTCATTTTAATTCAGTTTGAATTTAATTTAATAACCCTCCCTTCCCTCCAAAAAAAAAAAAAAAAAAAAAAACTGCAAATTTTACACGGTGGTATTATTATTCATTGGTATAAATTGCGCAAAAAATAATTCTGCCAGAACAACATTTTAAACACATTATAAATTAAACTGTATTCTTATTCACTGTTCGGAAATATGAGGGACCTAAAAGAATGGACTATACGTCGATTAAACGACACCTGACTCAACCCCATAGCCGAAAACTTTCAAAAAACCCTTCCGTAACCCCTTTTTAGCCCCACAGAGCCCCAACAGTTTGAACGATCTGGCTGAAAACCTTGCGGACTCTGCTAGATGGGTAACTAAGTTTTGTCCTTAATTTTGACAAAATTTCAGATTAAAAAAAAAAAAAAAAATCCTACTGCTCAAAACGGCCTGGAAGGCGGACGGACATTTCATTTTTGAAATCTACGCATCACATAACAACAAATTCTAAGGCTGATCAAACTTTTCGACCCCTGTCGCGAATACACGTATTATCAACCTTTACGTAGGATGATTATTAAATAGGTAATCAAGAATAAAAAACCAAAAGTACATACCAAAAGCTTCCAGTATCGTGTTGGCTTCGAGAATCTGCTGTTCCACCCAGGTGCTCACGTTGCTGGTAACGGAGCATAAATACTGAAGGATGAATTTGGTGGTTTCCGTCTTCCCAGCTCCGCTCTCCCCCGAAATGACGCAGGACTGATTGTTTTCGACTGATTGAAGGTTTTTATAAGCGGCTTCAGCAAGGGCGAATACGTGCGGGTCCAGGGCGCCCATTTTGTTGCCATGGTATTCAAATACGTGTTCCTGGAAAGTCGGAATTTATTTGGAAATGCAATGTTGACAGTAAATTGTAACTCAGTTTGCCACAAAATTGTACTCACCGACGTGTATATGTCCAGAGTCTTATAAGGGTTTACAGCAACTAGAATAGTACCCGTGTATGTCTGTGTAAGATAAGGAAGATATAGAAATCTCATCAATACAAAGGGGGAACACCAATAACACGTAGGTACCTACACGACCCAAAAATTGCAGCTGATTCCTATAAATTTTGGGACGCTGAATCGAAGAAAAACAGCCAAAATGATGATTGCTGATGATGTTGACCGTTTCAATGAATGTGGGGGGAAAGTTGTTGAGGGTCGGTCAAATAATTTGATCAAGTTTGTCAAAATTTGACAATAATTTAATTATTTGATCGACCCTCAAAAACTCTCCACCCACAGATATAAGGAACCCCCGACGTTTTATACTTTTTTTTTCCCGTCTCTACTTCCAGATTCCTGTTTACCACGTTTTTGTCAGAGTTTCTGAATCAGAAGAGATAGCTTGAAGAGGCGGGGAATCGTGACGGAGCCGACCCGAGTCTATCGCACGGTTGTATGGAGAAGGTGAGGCCTCCACGCGTTTCCGCCAATTTAAAAATGCGTTCACCTACACAGTGCGATCGCTCGCAAACAATAGGCGTTAATTAGCCCCTTCATGGCCTGCAGCATTGCACATAATATGCCAGTAGGTATACGCTACACCACCTTTGAATTCTGCATAGCGGTGTAGCGTGGGTACGTAGGACCCGACGACTATGTGTTGCGGGGAAGGGGCGACGCCCCCGTGTCCTCACGCCGAATTTAAATGCGACGCCAACCATTACCGACGGGAATGAAAACCGGTTCAAAGCACTGAGTAATGACATGCATCGCTAGTATGCAGATACGGAACCACTACAGTTGTCATTTGAATAACCAAGTTAGTGTCAACATAGTGGTCATATAACCAGGGCCTAATTCATCAGCAACAATAAAAAAAAGTTTTTTATTTGAGTTTTATAGGTCAAAAAATAAATCCAGAAGTTGCCATAATTTAGAAACCATAATTCGGGAAACTAAAATAATCTCTAAAATAGTAGAGTATAGTCTCTTGTGGGCCTTTCAGTGAGACAGGGTGACATTCATTAATACTGAAAGTCATGAATATTTCATAGAGGGCAAAAAGATTTGCCGAACATTACTGAAAAAATCAATCTGGTTCCCGGATCTTAGTTGACGACGAATATTAGATTGTTAGGCTGTTGGGTTCTGCCCAGCACGTGAACTGATGACATCAATACAAATTTAAGAGGTATGACTCTATGAGAACACTATTGGCTTGTTTCTTATCTCAAAACACATTGCAAAAGGGGTCAGATGTGGGATTTGTTCATACAGTTGTGACAACAAAGAATAACTTTGTCCATTTTAAAAATGGACAAAGCGCCTCCTAAATCAGAGAGAGGAAGTTGGGTTAGGACGACCATCACGCCATTAATTGAGGTCATTAAAATGCTAAGCCAATAAAAATATAGTATGATTCTAAAAGGTCACAATTACATTACCCTCAAACCTAATAATACGATGGATATTTAGAGCAGGAAAGGATACATAGATGATGTTGTGTTTGTAGCGGATCTTGAGATTTTCGTTTATTCTGACTTCATCGATGTCAGAAATATGTGTCATGTCAGCGACTCCGATATCGCCCTTGCCTGTAACAAAAATGTGACAAATTCGATCAACTTATGATTTCAACTGCACAATTTAGATTTTGCTATAGTTTATTGGGTTCTCAATAATTGAAAATCAATTGGGTTTTCAAGTATTGTTAAGCACGGTAGGTACCGTTTCAAGTTAGGCAATTCACACGACCAAATTGATGACAAACTTTTGACATTTTATGTCTTTACTTTGGCACATGGACCCGAAAAGCGTTATACGAAACCGTTATACGATACCGGTAAACAAAAGCGTTACAGTGAGTAGTAATGGAGACTAAACAAGGAAAGGACGGCGGGATGACGGTTTCTAACCGACCACAATGTTTATTAGCACTGCGTTCTTTCAAAGTGGTTGAGCTAATTTCTATGCTTTACACTCTAGGAAGCTGTAATTTCGTATGTAGCCTCTTTAGGACATTTACTTGACGATTCCCAGGGTCCGGATCAGCTGAGTGGCTCTTGAAGCTAATTTCTATGCTTTACACTGTAGGAAGCTGTAATTTCGTAAGTAGCCTCTTTAAGACATTTAGGTGCTTGACGATGCACAGGGTCCGGATCAGCTGAGTGGCTCTTGAAGCTAATTTATATGCTTTACACTCTAGGAAGCTGTAATTTCGTATGTAGCACTTTACGACATTTACTTGACGATGCCCAGGGTCTGGATCAGCTGAGTGGCTGTGGAAGCTAATTTCTATGCTTTACACTCAATTGTAATAGGGGAGTACAGAAGAGGGAAAGGGGAGGGTAGGAAATGTGGGGGGGGGGAGGGAACTAAAGACATAAAATGTCCCAATGTGTTGCAGACTCGTATGCAAGCGTTATGGATGGCTTTTTTTATTTATATTTTTCGAACCAAAATTAATATACCGAAGCGGCTGGCGAACTTTCTCCTCGAGCGACAGATTATGACGGTCCAGGGGTGTATCGACCAAGGAAGATAACAGGGAGGATGTCGAAGTTCTGCTCATCGCGGTTTATTTCTCTTAGCTCCCAGAAGCCAGGAAGTGCTTCAAACGGTCATGTCCTTGGACACCAGAAGTCGTGATTATGGGCCGTTCTCGCACATTGAGGCGGGATCTGACAACCATCGGAGTATTTTCTGGGAAATTCTTCTCGTATCGAAAGGCATGTTGTAGGACATTTTAGGAGAGAAGGTGACGGCATAAGCTCAGTGGCTTTGACGGTTCTCCCGGCTGAATGGCCCTTTGAGTCTGCTTCTCGCCCTTCGTCTTTCACTGTCTCTTCAACCTCTCCCGAGTCTTCGCCAGCCTTTTTCCTCATCATCCTGATCATTATCCATCACCCACTCAAATAGTTCACTCCTTCTGAACACGTAAAACCCCACTTCAGAACCTGCGGAGAGCAACAATTTTTTTTTTTAAACAAGAATCGCTATAACATCTTCCATGTAGGTAGGTTCTGGCAGCTGACAGCCAGATAGGTTACCTCATAAAAATAGTTTGTTGTGATTCTCGATGAGCGACACTACTTTTTAGATCAATGAAACCATACTTAAAATCACCTACACATTCAATCGGCCCAAAATATTGCTTCAAAATTTTTTTCTTCCAATAAATGTTCAGTGCATACCTTCAGATGTAGACGCCATGGGGAAAAATGGGGAGAGGCTTCAGAAGAGGTTCAGAAAGGAACTGGCTAAAATCTCCTGTTTCAACTATTTCAGGGCTCGATATTATGATGTCAACAGAGTCATGTTTGAACGAGTGTAGTACCACTCCAGAACATCTAGCGGCTCTTTCAACTTAGACCGCGGTTCCCAGGTATCTTTAAGGACTCATATCAACGACTTCGGATTTTTTTTTTCTAAAAAGTTAGGACAGTGCCAACCAAAATTCTGCCATTTCTTCTTACTGTAGTGCACGCAAACACGCTTAAACAATGTATTGATCAAACTGAGTATGTTTTTCAGGCGTCTAAACGACTGGTTAGAGGTTTTCTTGGGAACATCCGTACCGTTCATTAAGGTGACGGTGTCAATTTTCATTTTCCTCACGGCTTACAGAAGGACGAATATATTGGGATGTGAGCACGTGAAGTAGGAGTTGAATTTCCCATAAAAAGCTTCACACATCTGTAGTGGTTCTGAAGGGAGACATGGTCTCACTCGCTGTTAGGTGGATTTTGGGAGAGTTGGATCCCCCCCCCCCCTCCTCCTCGGCGACTTGAGAATAATTCTCAATTATTGCTGACTTGAGACTTGAGCTTGTTTTCTCTCAGAAACCATCCCGATTTCCACAGCGATGAGGCCTCACATCATCTTCAGTGATGCTGTCCTGAACATCAACGCCCTCACAGTTGAATCACTTTGCTCACGACGGAAGTATCTTGCCTAACGGATGCAGGTTTCTTCTGATCATAATTTTGTGGACATTCATGATTCTTCACCGTGTGCAGCATTGTGATCCTCTCGAGGGCTGCCGTCATCACATCTGTTCGAGAGCGCTCCGCATTGTGAAAAGGACGGACCACGTTTTCACGCAATTTTTGTGAGAGAGGGGATTACGTATCAAGGAGGAAATGTAAAATATTTGAGGTATTTCTTCATGGGGACACCCATATCAACAAAATCGGTTGAATGCGAAGCGAGTAAATTCAAGAAAACGGCAGAACTCTTCATTTCCTTGAATTCACTCGCTTGAATTCAATTAAAATCGTATCATTATTAAGGAATACGAAGAACTCTGTCGTTTTCCTGGATTCACTCGCTTAATTTTGAACCGATTTCGATGAAATTTGGCTTCAATCGGATTAAAATGTTCGGGAAGATGTGATGAAGTAGCTATACCTCTGATACTTGACCTATTCCACTATGACGAAGCCCACTTTCAAAAAACCACGTGATTATTCTCTTCGAAATGAGAAGTCCTTCCGCGCTCCATTCACCACCGACATCTTAAGACTAACGTTGTTTCCATAATAAAGAATTTTGAACCGAAATTAATAGACCGAAAATAATTCCGAAGCGACTTGCCAACAGAGGTTCATTTGAAACTGAAAGGACCTCAATGATGCTGCACTCAGTGTGCAATTGAACATTGTTGATATTGTAAAGGTGCTGCCTCGAACCAACTTGATTGGATTTACGTTCTCAAGTGATAGGGAATTCATGAACCCCTTTGACAACAAACCCGATTGGAGGCGGAGCAAACTGGGTGTCAGCCCACCGCCGGACCTACCATTCCGCATAACCGGGCGGTTGTGCGGGTTATAGTATTCTCCAGTTGATGAGAGGTTGCTTTACCTCTGTTGAAACTACCTATGCTACTAGAACTTAGAAACTACTAACTAAAGTTCGGATCGATAGGCACTAAATCGCTTCAAGATAAGCAAAAGTGATAACTGGAACGGGCCAAAAATTGAATAAAATAAGCAGAAATGGGCAAATGAGCACAAATAATATAATAGGTAATATTAAAAATTGATGAGTGGATGAAAATAGGGACCGTCCATTGCACCATCACGCCAAATGCGGCGAAAAGTGGAGCCTTCGAGGTAGGGTTGCCAGACCTGCTATATAATATAGTATTCTACTATATTTTAGGTCTGAACTACTATCTACTACATTAAAAAAATATATGTAGTAGCAAATCTACTATATTTTTATAAAACGGAAAACCCTAGGTACAAAACCGCTCTGGAAATTTGGAAAATAGGTAATTTTGCGGACAGGTGGGCAACTTTCATAATATTTATGTCCAATTGAATTTGAGAGGTGATACCTACCTCGTCTGAACTTATAGGCTTACTAGCTGCTCCGGCTCACCTCGCTCGCCTGCGCACCCATCCGGGGGGACTGCGCCCTGGACCCCCCCAGTGGGTCAGTAGCATCGATGGACACGTTGGAACCCCCCGAACATTAAGAAAATCCCCCCATATAATATAATATTATCCCCCCCATATAATGATATTATTACATAGCCGTCCTGACCCAAGGCTTTTTTCCTGACTCAAGGCTTCGCTTCGCTCGGCTGACGATTTTATCCTGACTCGAGCGAAGCGAGGCCAACCATTTAATGCTGCCTCAAGGCCTCGCTTCGCCTATATAGCCGCTTATATAGCCTATATTGTGTCGGCAAGCCCACCGAATCGTTAGAAGAAAAAAATCGCTTCGCTCCCCTACGCACCCATCCGGGCGCCACTAACAATTAATTTATCAATACACGAAAAAAGAAATGTTCAGGGTATTTATTATAAACACATGACCCGGAGTATCGAAGGTTACAAATTATGCCGAAAAAACAAATAATCGACATTTTATAGCCTACTATATTTTTCTTTCAAATACTATATTTTATCTACTATAAATTTCATGAAAATACTATATTTTTTACGGTATCGGCCAAAATACCAGTATATTATACTGGTGAAAAAAATCTGGAAACCCTACTTGCATGGATTTTGAATGGCAGAGAACCCCCCCCCCCCCCCTTATGACGTGACATGCTGTTGAACCCCCGATACATCGTCCTAACAATGTCCAACTATCGAATGTGAAAATCAGCTTGAAGAGTTTTTGCTCTCCTTAAAAGTGCTCATTTTCACATTCGATAGTGGGATATTGTAGCGAACATGAGTTCCAACGCAATTAGCCCTATTTTAGCATGGAACATGCTTTAGCTGTGACCTAACTGCTCAAAAACGTTAGACGGGGAGGGAGACGCGGGAGTGTCATATTTATAAATATTACGTAATATATAAATATACGTTAGGCCACTAGTTCGGAGTCCTCATCTGAAGTACAATAGGCCACTAGTTCGACGTCTTCACCTGTTGTACGTTAGGCCTTTAGTTCGGCGTCTAACAGTTACTTTTCCAACACGCATGATGGGTTTCAAGCCCATGGTTAATAAAGCATGTTCCATGTTTCTTGAATTTCAGTCGTAGGCTCTAAGCAAAAAGCATCCCCCTGGCGAGGACCAAAGGGCCGAGGTTTTTTTTAAAATTTAATATGTATGCTAATTTTAATGGCTGATCATCCAGGTTCAAATCCGTGACCGAACACCAACGTTTGACCAAAAGTCAATCACGTGTTGTAATACCTTTCTTGTCTGCAGACAATTCAACTCAAAGCGCAAGTTCATATGAATCCTTTCTCTGGAGCAAAATATTTCTAAAACCGTTTCCAAGTACAAGTGAGGGGTCGGCTCCTGCCCCGTGAGAACTGTGAATGGTCAGCACAAAGAATCCCACTTTACTTCTTTTTTTTTTACGAAGCCCCAACCCCAGATTCATGGTAAATCTTAACTTCATATCCCAAGGGAGGAGCTTGATTGCGCTGGGCTGGGCGCTCGACTTGAGCTCTTGCGGCCTTCCGATCGGCGCTTCATCGCGGACATCTCTTTCCTCCATGGGCTCTTGGCTGGCCGTCTGCATGCTCCTCTTCTCCTGCGCAAGGTTGGCCTGCGCCCGCCTCGACTGGGTTCCCGCTGTGCCGAACCGTTCGCTGTGCCTTTCTCGGCCACAAATTACCTGCGGCATCGCCCTCTCTCTCGTCTGCCCCGCTTCGCAAATTTCCTCGCATCGAACAACCCCTCAGATATATAATATATATTATGTCTTTGCCCCTCAATCGACCTATTTCATCAGCCGCTTCACGCTCTCAAGACAGCCCTGCACGACATTCTCCTTCAGTACCATCTCCAGCTTTATTTTTTTTCCCCCTCCGTAACAACACAATTTATTAGCATTTACATATCTTCTTGCCGTATGACTTATAAATGTATTACCTACTGTTATATTGGGCTCGACCCGTAAATAAATAAATAAATAGATTTACTCTTATACCAAGTACCTTACCAAATACCTTATATACAAGTGGGCTTCGCCAACCCCCGCTTTTTCCGCTCTGGCGGGCCGCACTCCCCATGTGTTCAGTGTTTGTGGAACCACATTGGTATGAACCAACAACACCTTTTCCAGAACGCTGTCGTACGCTGCCCGGAAGTCAACCAAAAGATGGAGAGTCGAGATGCGCTCATGCGCTTTTGGTTTATTATTCTTGGAATAATACACCTATGTTTTCGCGACGGAGGTCGACGACTCCGATCGGGCTCAAAAATTGACATTATCCGTTTCAAGAGGTCTACATTCTAAATCCGAAATGTCCGTCCGCCGTCCCCCGTCCAGGCCGTTTTGGGTAGTAGGAATTTTTTTAAAAACCTGAAATTTTGACAGAATACGGAACGATGCGATTTCACTGGGGCGATCTTTAGGGCTTTCATGGGGCTAAAAAGGGGATTTTTGAAGGATCCCAGGATGTTAAATATTTTTTCGAGTAAAAAATACAGAATTTTTGAAAAAACACGTTTTTGAACAAAAAAAAGCCAAAAAAAATTTTTTCATTGACAGAAATTTCTGCACAAGTAACGTATATCAAATATCAAAGAATAATAAACCCTAGTGTAAAATTTGCAGCGTTTTCAATCTTTATTCTTTTTTTTTCTTTTATTGACTTGTTTATTGCACCTAGTAATAACATTATTCTGATACAAGATGGAACTTGTTGAAGACTAAGATACTTCACTTAGTCCTTGTGATTCTGTTATTTGCACTTCACGATGCTCACACTAGATGAGTTAGTTCGTGTGGCTTGGTTCTCTTGAGTCTTCTGAGCAGGCCGTTGTTCTGTGCTGAGAAGCTGGACATCTTCATTGACATGATCTTGGAGCCTCGAAAGGTGGTTTATGGCTTGGTTTCGAATAGCCTCATTGGCAGATTCAATCTGCAGCTCGCAGTGAAGTCGGTCATTTCTGAAGTATCTGTATGCGTCTACGCGGCACCTCAGGACATTATTCTGTAAGCACTGAATAATGTCGCGCTTACTCCTGTGCACCCCCACGCGCACCTTACAGGTCCAGACAGGCTTCAGGACCTGCTTGAACAGAGTATGAGCTTATTATGGACTGACAATTTTGATCGCCGACCCATCAGCCAGTACATTTTTCTGAATTTGATCACAAACCAGCTTTTTTCTTCTTGACGTGGGACTTCCACCTCAGTTTGGCATCGAGCGTCATTCCAAGATACAACATGTATTTTGCTTCATTGGCGTATGGTATCACCTTGTTATAACACATCTGCATTTTTCAGATTCACTCCAAATTATGATCATAGGTAAATATCAATAAGCCGAAATAGTTTGTGTCCATTGACATCGTAAAGTAACTGTTGTAAATGTAACAAGGGAATTCCACCCTGAATTTTCGTCCGACTGGCTGCTGCCGTCGCGGACGTCGTCAGCCGTCCTCTCAAGGAGGATCGGAACTAAAATAACTGTAATATTCTGACTCTCAGGTTAGGTAGACAGGACATTCTCGTCAGCTCAGCACTATTATCAGATGATTTCCAACAATTTCCAACTCGCCACCCTTTTTATAGATTGCGCCCGGTTACGTGCAGTTGGAAAACATATTAAATAAATTTTGGCGTTCTTTTCAAGAGTGGGGGGGGGGGAGGGGGAGTCCCGGGTAGGAGGTCTAGTGTGCGTGACTTTTTCGTAATATTTTTTGACGTAGAATCCATCCGACTACACCGTGGGTCAATAAGGCGGCTGAAAGGATAAAAGGCATGTGAATAACTGTTTTCATTATTTAAATAACTTCACCCTCACTAACAAAAAAACAACAAAAAAACGCTGCAAATTTTACACAAGGGTTTATTATTCTGTGATATAGGTTACTTGTACAGACATTTAATTCTGTCAATAAAAAAAATTAAAAAATTTTTTTTTTAGATTTTTATATTTCAAAAAAAATTTTTTTGGGGGATTTTTTTTTTTTCAAAAATGTGTTTTTCAAAAATTCTTTAATTTTTACTCGAAAAATATTTAACTTCTTGGGATCCTTCAAAAATCCCATTTTTAGCCCCATGAAAGCCCTATAGAACGCTACAGTGAAATCGGATCGTTCCGGGACCCCCAAAAATGGATTCTACGTCCAAAAATACTTCGAAAACGACACCTAACTCGATCCCATAGCTAAAAGCCTTCAAAACACCCCTCCTGTTGCCCCATTTTAGCCCCATAGCGCCCCACGGGTTCGGGCGATCGGACTGAAAACCTTGCGGGCACAACTAGATGGTAAACCAAGTATTTTGCCAAAATTTCAGATTTTAAAAAAAATTCCTACTGCCCAAAACGGCCCGGACGGCGGACGGCGGACGGCGGACGGCGGACGGACATTTCGGATTTTGAATGTAGACCTCTTGAAACGGATAATGTCAAATTTTGAGGCCGATCGGAGTCGTCGACCCGCGTCGCGAAAACATAGGTGTATTATTCCAAGAATAATAAACCAAAAGTGCGGCGTTATTCTTAATCAAATTATCAATCCCCGTTCTGCCTGCTTGACAAATAAATTATGTAGGTCGCCTTTTAAAACTCCCTGGAGAGGTTCCGTGTTGCGTTAAACCCCCTTGATTTTACGCAGAAAATGAGAATCCACCCCTCAACTGCAGGCACTCCCGTTTCGCGTGACGCTTCGTTTCATTTTGGTTGCGTGACCCGTGTCTTAGTAACCCCCTTAAATTTTACGCGACATCCCCAAATAATACCCGAATAGCTACCGAAGAACAAGAGATAAGCGTCGCAATTTTGTAAAAGTGGGGATAATACAAAGATTCAAGATGTCGTAACACTAGAATAATATTACAGTGTTACGAGAACTTGAAACTTTGTATTATGAAATGGTTGCCAGTTTTGTATTACCACGTCACGTTCATCTTAGTAGGCCTAAAATTCCAACGGTTATGTCATGAATCCTCAAAAAATTGTCTTTGTCGGTATGACAACGGAGTCGAAAGGACCGTGTGGATTCTGTGACGTCCGGAAAAGGCAACGCGCTCGGCATAATTGAGGATTTAGTGAGGGCTCTACACCTTCCAGACTGCCTATTTGATCTCTATGTGTGCGATGGAGAGAGAAATGTTTTATTCTACCCCTGCCCCAGAGTTGGGCACCTCTCCCGTGCTTGCCGTCTTTGTCGCTTTACCATTTGAGACGTCCGATCACGTACCTCCCGGCACCACCGACGTTCGTCATTTCCAGGTGAGACTCTGCGAGATCGAAATACCCGGTGACTAAACCACCAACGGAACTCCAATTCAATTGAAGATCGGGCCGACAAATTAATTATATCAGTACGTTTGAGAATTTCAGGAAGCCGTCATTCGAGGACTCGGGGTTTCTTGGTATAGGCGAACAATATAGTATGCGATCAAATGAAATTTCTATGGATTGTAAGAGCCGACAAAAAATCATTCCTTCAAAGCATCAGTGGCTGAATTCTGAAATTGTTAGATTGCTATCTCGAACCTTTATAACTATTTATGTTTTTTAATAAGAGGAGACATTTTGAATCTGTATGCGGTTTATGAACATTTAGCTCGATAAATAAGCGTTTTAGCGACTAGGCAACAAATAGCAAAATTAAATTACCCTAAATTTGCTCCAAGTTGTTTTCAGAACATTTTTGAACTAGGCACCTACCTTCCTGCCGCTGCGAGCCAAGTTTTCCAGCTCACTTCCGCAAAACTGCAGATTTTGAGAATGAACTTTTCATACCCAAAACCTGTAGTTTTGCGGAAGTGGGCTAATTTAATTGGAATACTTTATTATTAGATACTAAATCCGATTTCAAATAAAAACGCTGCAAATTTTACACAAGGGTTTATTATAGTTTGATATATAGGTTACTTATGCGAAAATAAGTTCTGTCAATAAAACAAAAATTTGGAAAACTAAATAAATATTTTTACTCGGAAAATATTTGACTTCCTGGAATCCTTCAAAAATCCCATTTGTAGCCCCATGAAAGCCCTAGAGATCGCCACAGTGAAATCGGATCGCTTCGGGACCCCCCAAAATGGATTCTACGTCCAAAAGTATTTCGAAAACGACAACTAACTCGATCCCATTGCTAAAAGCCTTAAAAAAAACCTCCCGTATCCCTATTTTAGCCCCACAGCGCCCAACGGGTTTGGGCGATCGGGCTGAAAACCTTGCGGGCACAACTAGATGGTAAACCAAGTATTTAGTCAATATTTCAGATTTTTAAATAATCAAAATAATAAAAATTCATTCCAAGAATAATAAACCAAAATTGGTTCCAAACAGCTTCATTCATGAATAAACTAATTTTCGTATATTCATGAATAAACTACTTTTCCGATTCTTATGAAAGGTGTACTTACATACCTACTGATGAGACATTTTTTCCGAGAAAAACGGAGGTCGACCGTCGCGATTACATAGGTGTATTATTCCAAGAATATAATAAACCAAAATTGCAACCCGCACAAGTACCTACTCGTAGCAAATTCATTCATTCGTTGGCTCCAGTCACCTCGAAATTCGCAAAGACAAAAAAAACCTGACTATGGAGGAAATTGACTTGTCTTGCGAGTTCAATTCATTGTTGGTTTGGCGTTTCGAGGGTTAAACAATCTTCTAATTTAACCCTTAAGGGCAATGGCAGTTTGTTGGGGGTCATTAGGGCTAACGAGGTTGGTTTCAAACAATTATTCCGTGCCAACGAGATAAGGCCAT
Source organism: Pilophorus perplexus (assembly GCA_955831195.1). Classification (NCBI taxonomy): domain Eukaryota; kingdom Metazoa; phylum Arthropoda; class Insecta; order Hemiptera; family Miridae; genus Pilophorus; species Pilophorus perplexus. The sequence continues at coordinate 56,420,604 of OY037007.1, read as the reverse complement.
AGTTTGATAATGGCACGTTACCTTCGACATCGACAACCTTGGAATGAAACGTCAATTCATTGAATTCTCCAACCAAACGTTTAAATTATGAGAATTACAAGGCTTAATTACTATAATGAAAGCCAGGCACTTTTAATTCACTTTTAATTTGTTAGGAGCAATTTTGAACATATTTGATGAATTATAATATTATAATAATATAATATAATGTAATTTTTCTATTATATTCCATCGAAAGTGTTCAAAATTGCTCCTAGCGAAAAGTGAGTTAAAAGTGCCAGGTAAATTATACTATGCAATGTTGACATACGCAGAGTTGGGTATATTTAGTTTGATTTATATCAGTGGTTTTCTCGAAACTTCACGATAGAAAATAATTATTGATAGGTAATTATAATAATTATCCCTTCCGGTTACCTTGGACCACTGTGACCTGTTCACTTCTAAATGTCTTTTTCAATTTCTTCCGCTTATACTCGAAGCGGTCGTACACTAGCGTCAGTTTCCTTTTTGTGGTTTCCAGAATCTCTACTTTTTGTGGCACATTGAAAAATGAGGCACACGCACTATTTGATGTCTCGTCATAAACTGTCATTTCACCAACAGATTTAAGCCGCCGCGGCCGTTATAAGCGGTCGGACCGTGAATGATTTCTCAATGAACTGTTTATCTCAGGTTGGTTGAGCAAGAGCCTATCATATTTACAGCCAACCCCAATTTTTACTGGAGGGAGATATTTTTTTTTGGAGAGGAGGATTGAATTTCTCTTTTGTTCAATTTTTCGCGATACTTGATATTGAAAGTTTGTTTCGTTCGTCGTTCCTCATTATAATTACCTTCTGAAAAATCGGCATTTCACCAGTACGTGACGATGGAATACACTTTGTTTTTTCTTTATTTTTCACAATATGAGAGTTTTAGTACACTGGGTTGAAAAATTCGCAAACAAAGAGTTGAATTTCTTGAACAGTTTCAGTGGTGTCGGGTCCTTCCTGGAGGCAGTTTGGTGTTTTTCACGTTTCCTCCATTCATTCAAGAAAACTTGAAACAAACTTGAAAAAAAAAAAAAAAAAAAAAAAAAACTGCCTTGATTCTAGCGGGTCTCGTGGAGTTGGAATTATAATGATTTTGATGCTTCTCAATGAGAGATGGGTCATGTTTCATTGGGCGTCAAATACACACAAATCGTGAAACGCAATTTTCGTCGAAATCAGAAACGGTAAAAAGTCACATAATGATGAATTAGGCGTCCAACTGACACTCAGATTATTACCAAATTTTGGTAGGTTGGTATATTAGCGGGATCGGGAGGAGATACCCCGTCAAATGCCGGCAGACGTGCAATGCATGGTAAACATCCCGCCAATCCCGCAGAGTGGTCGGGATGTGATGAGCTCTAACTGTTCACCTCTTCCCTGGCAAGGCCCGCTAACTCCCAATAAACTAAACCAACTTCTAAACTAGCCCGTCCGGCCAGTTTTCTTAGTTACGGCACTGATAGTTGAAATGAGCCGTTTTTTTTAAAGACCAACCCGACACTGCGTACGTTGGAAGCGTCGCCGTCCTTATATTTTTCTAGTGTTGAATCATGTAACCTCTGACTTGATTTGACCAGAAAGTTGTATTAAATTTAATTTATTAAGTCAATTTGGAGGGGGATGGTAACGATATATCGGTATGCTTCAGGCAGTATATAGTGGCTGGAAATATCGATACTAGGTTACCAATATCATACGATATTTCCCTCTTTACATTATAATCTCTGAAAAATGAAATCCTTCAAAACGTAATTTTCCCTTCTATTCCTGAAATACTAATAATAATGATTCGAAATCTGTGGTAATAATAAAACAGGTTTGCAAAAAAATATATATATATATATATTGGCGATTTTTTTCGTTTTTTTCGGCTTTTCTCAGTTTAGAAAATCACAGCTAAAGTGTGCATGCCCAAAAATTCCAGAAAAACTCTGCTGATTCTATATCGCTGGCCTAATTCAAGACCGGCTTAAGTGCGAATTTTTCGTTTTTCGGTAATACAGATACTCATCCTACCTTCATCATTAAGTCATGAGTAGCTGTTTTGTTGCATCTTAGAAGAACTGCATAGAACTGCAATTTATGTATAAGAGAAAGAACCTGTATTAGCTTCTAACTGCCCAAACTATTCTAAGATTGCTCGTCACGTTCCTATTCATGTGTTCGATGCCAATTGTTTAAAAGACTGATTCAACTCACAGAATATTATTCGGTATACTTGTTATGGTTTGTGAAAAAATTAAATGATTTTACATTATTTTCTCAAAACTTCTATCATACCCCAATTAAAACAATTCCCAAATGGATTTGTAATTATTATTCAAATATTATTTACAAATAAGTCGCTCTTGCACGGTCTCAATTTTCAGAATAACTCAACATATTCAGGACAATACTGTCTTATCTACTAATTAACTCTTTAATTAACAGACGAAAAAATCTCAAATTTGCAGGTAAGTAGGTATACCAAGATCATACTGAGTTAGTGGTCAAAGCTAATAAGGCAGCTGATAAGTTATCAGTGATAACGAAGATTTTCACGACGAATTGTGAACAAAATCCCCCCAAAACCAGCTCGGTCCAAGAGTCATTTTGAATTTAAAACAATAATAAATTTCTATACAATAGAAAATTGTAATGCCAATGACCACTAGTGTACAATAAGAACAGATCTTCATTCTTTGCAAAAAAAAAGTTGAATTCATTCATTTAAATCAAGATGGGTAGACGCGAGAAGTGTTTCGTCTCTCCAGTAACATTTAAAAAAATAGAACGAGCAACTAAACACCTATACAATTATTGTATAAACTTAAAAACACGTGCAATCAGAGTTTAGACCTCACTTTCAGCGCTGTTGGGAAGTTTTCTCTTAATGACGCCCGTTGGGGAGGTCTAGAGCTAATTTCTTTAATATAAATATCTACCCCTGTCCTGGCTCTGAACGATCAGTGTCGTTTCAAGACTGGTTTTGGTGTTGTGGTTGGTAGTCGTCGAGTAAGGGAGGAGATAAATTGGATCTATTATTGAGAATTTATTGGGATTGGGGAAGAGTTAGATTGGATTAGGGGACACTAACGAAGGGGCTGGTGGAACCCCATCAATGCCGGAGCGAAACAAACTACGATTATCTTCCTTCGGTGATGAATGCGAGGAATAATTACATTATTTAATGGAAGGTGTGGGTTTGGGGAGGAATTGGAAATTGTACAGATAGACGCGGGGTAATTTGCACAGTATGGAAAAGACTGGGCTCAAAATCACAAACGGAGTGAATCAAATATGCATAAATATAAATAAGTCGTAACATCCAATCTGGTTTATTATTCAGGTGTTTGGGGGAGGGGAGGAGATTTCACCTATGAATTCGTGTAGGAGGTCGAAAATTTGATCGGCCTCAAAATATGTCAATATACGTTTCAAGATGTGTAGATAGTCCGTCCAGGCTGTGTTGAGCAGTAGGAATTATTTTTAAATCTGAAATATTGACTAAATACTCGATTTACCATCTAGTTGCGCCCGCAAAGAATTCAGTCGTATTGCCGAACCCCATGGGGCTATGAGGGGCTAAGAAGAGGCTACAGGAGGGGGTTTTGAAAGATTTCGGGTATGATATCGAGTGGAGTTTCGTATTCGAAGTGTTCTTGGACGAAGAATCTATTTTATGGGTCCCAGATCCATCGGGTTTCACTGTGAGGATCGATGGGGCTCTCATGAGGCTACAAATGGGCCTTTTGAAGGATGCCAGGAGTCGATCTAGGTGTTGGTTTCAGAGTAATTTTTGACGCATTATCCCACATCCGTCGACAAATTTTTCCCCCGAGGAATTCACACTCATGGGGCACTTTAGGACACTATCCTAACTTTCTAGCGATACCGCGTCACCACCATTGGATACCAGAGATCACGGTGGAAAAAAATTATTAAATTGCAGTGATCAGTTGGGACAGCTTGAAACAGATTTCTATCTCAACTTTTTATAAATCGCGCGTCATCACTGGATAGGTACAACTAATCACGATGGAGAAAGCCGCATCTCTCTATCTCTTATGATTGAAGATACATGGGAAGCTTAGTACGATCTGGGACACTGTTGTGCCATTGATACACCAGTTGGGTAAACTCCAAACAGATAAATCTCCAACATACTTGACCCGTATTTTTCAGGGGAATTCACACTCTCGGGACACTTGAGGGCACTATCTATATCTATACAGGACACTATCTGAACGTATTCCTTAATCAATTTCCTTAAATCAGACCTTTTACCTAAAGTTAAAATAAGTTTGTTATTAAGAAAATGTTTTTTATTTATTTATTTATTTTTGTTGGACAAGTTTATTTGTGTATGTATATAATATATATTATAAGGAACTGATTTGCTTAAGTAGAAGGATTTTGCAAGGCGGCGCTAAGCCATCCCCGGCAGACGGGCCACAGGTCCATGCCGTATTCATGCTTTTTGGTTTTCTGATACGTTGCTGTTCTGTTCGCCAGTGCCTGCTGTTCAAGTTCGATCTAGTTTATGCATGAACCCTCACCTAACCAAAATTGTAGTGGCACTAGCGGCATAAACTTATTTAATAAATATGCTTTCTATTCTATTCCATTCTATTCTATATATCAAAGAATAATAAACCCTTGTGTAAAATTTGCAGCGTTATTTTTTTTTCTCTTAATACTTTCACTAAAACGATTCATCACCTTTTCTGAATTCCTCGTTTAATTTTAAATCTGTATGACGAATCAGACCCATTCCCCCCATATCGCATTCGATGAAATCGATCGTTTCCCATTTCCAATTCCTCATCTGAAGTTCATCCGGTCGTAACCTAGCGGGAAATGGGATGAGATAGAAGATGACTGGGATATCTCGGCAAGTGACGAGCGGAAGAACTGGGGAAAGGGAGTGATGAAGAGGGTGGACGAGTGAGGCGGCGAGCCGTCTGCGGGGAATCTAATTTTTCGGGGTCCTCTTCATATCGAATCGATGATCGCACCGGTGGATATCATCTCATTCAATTTCCCATTTCCCGCCCGACGGTATTTCCCGCAGTTGGTGGTGAACGATCCCAAGAATAAAAAACGCTGCAAATATTACACAAGGGTTTATTATTCTTTGATATAGGCAGGATACTTTTGCAGAAATATAATTCTGTCAATGAAAAAAATTTAAAAAAATCTTTTTTGTTGAATTTTTGTTGTTTAAAAAACATTTTTGTTGTTGTTTTACTTGAAAAATATTTGACCTCCTGGGATCCATCAAAAATCTCATTTGTAACCCCATGAAAGCCCTATAGATCGCAACAGTGAAATCGGATCGTTCCGGGACCCCAAAAAATTGGATTCTACGTCCAAAAATACTTCGAAAACACCGGACTCGATCCCACAGCCAAAAGGCTTCAAAACACCCTCCCGTAACCACATAGCGCCCCACGGGTTTGGGCGATCAGGCTGACAACCTTGCGGGCACAACTAGATGGTAAACCGAGTATTTTTTCAAAATCTCAAAAAAAAAATCCTACTGCCCAAAACGGCTTGGACGGTGTACGGCGGACGGACATTTCGGAATCTAGACCTCTTGAAACGGATAATGTCAAATTTTGAGGCCGATCGGAGTCGTCGACCTCCGTCGCGATTACATAGGTGGATTATTCCAAACCAAATGAGGTCAAAGGGATGTCCACGGGGATTATCATGTTTCCCCGAGGCAATCTCGAAGAACCAACAAAAAAAAAAAAAAAACAGGAAAAAATCAACAGCTTGGAATTAATTTGAAAGCGTCGTCCTGACAAAACTACCGGGTAGCCGACTCGGCAGATCGTTTAGGTTCAGCGGAACCTCCAGAACAGAAAATTCTAATCACTGCTAAATCATAAGAGCATTCATCATAAAATTGTTCTGTGTGATAATGATCAGTTCCTCAACATCCACACACAGCTCTCATCAGCAATTAGATAAATACCCATCAGAGTCGGTTTATGGTTAGATGAACTCCCTAAACACGATATGAAGTTTTCAAGTCAGCCGTACTTTTAGAGCACGTACTACGCACGTGCAGTGTCTCTTCTGGCGGATGGGAACCCTCGCTCTAACAGACATTTTTTCATTAGAGTTTCATTTGTAATTATTTAGGGTAGCGTATGTTACGACAGGCATTCAGACGAAAGTGCGTTGCAGGCGTACAGTCGGGGCCTCATAAGGAACCAAAATTTAATGAAACCGAAGGAGGAGAAGTATCATGAGAGTCTTCAGGTAAAGAAAATATTCTGCCGAGGCAATTCAAATGAACTCGGCTACGTGTTTTGGGTTATTATTATGAAATAATACAGCATTGTATTCGCGAAGGGGGTTGAAAATTTTGATCGGCCTCGAAATTCGTCGTAATACGTTTCATGATTAGATACGAAGATTCAGAAAAAGAAGTGTCCGTCCGCCGTCCAGGCCGTTTAGAGCAGTACGAATTTTTTTATAAATTTGAAATTTTGACCAAATATTCCATTCTCCATCCAGTTGTGCCCGCAAGCTTTTCAAACCGATTGCTCCAACAATGTGGGGCTACGAGAGGGATTTTTAAAGGTTTTCGGCAATGGGGCTAAGTTTACAGTCGTTCTCGAAATCTTTGAGCGAATATTGTGCGATATTTCGACTTCAGTCGTTGACGAGCAAATGAGCCACTAATTACCGTCGGTAGGGAGCGCTTTGTGTGTTGCGGTGGTTCCCTCTTCCTCTTCGTGCTTGCTATTGAGGAAGGTAGGTGGGTACTTGATGGTCGGATGGGGAGGAAATGAGACGAAATTTAAATCAAATAAATAAATAAATCAGGAGAACTATGAAACAACAATTTAAAATAAATAAAAATGAAGAAATGAGAAAAGCCGTAATGAAACAAATAAATTAATAAAAATTCATTTAGGAACCGAAAAACTAGTAGATATCAATATATTCGGGTGCGAAATCAGTACTAATTTTCTATGACTTGTTTAAAATGCTACTGTAATAATATTATGTATGCTACTAAAATGCTACACTGTGATATGTATGGCTTAATGGAGGTGAAAATGTGCACAGACACTTGCCGATTTTGCATATTTCCAACTAAAAAACTCCGTTTCGGTCGATTATAAAATTTATAATCGAAATAGTCTATTTAATAGTGAAGTAATTTACCATTTATGAACACAACGTTTCGGGTGCCTCTCAATGGCAGGGTTCCGTATTTGAATGTTCCACATTATGAAATCCGTTATGATCGTTTTATGGTTCCCTGGCGATAACCAAGACTTCACTCTTTATGACCCCAAACGTTGGAGTGTTTCGAATAGAACCAATGGGCCTATCAGGATAGGAGGGAGGCGCATGGGATAAACCATAGACCTCCCAGTCTCGGGTTCAGTTGTTAGTTACAGCCCATCCAATAAAACCTCGTAAAAGGCATCGTAAATGTGGTGCGCATGTGTCCTTCAAATGTTATATTCGATATTTTCAGCCGTCTGGAAACACCGCAGGCGGAAATACACTGCCAAGGCAATGGCACATGAGCTTCCTCGTGCCAAGTTCAAAATGAACGTAACAACAGTTACTGTAACAAGAAAATTACGTTCGCGCATGCGCAGGGAGTACCACTGATTCAATCGTGATGAAACTGATAGGGAACCATCTAGGGCTATACCCACACCATTCCTGAAAATTTGATTGAAATCCGATCAAAATTGTAGGAGTTATGGCTGTGGCAAGGAAATTACGTTCGCGCATGCGCTGAGCGTACCGCTGATTCAATCGTGATGAAACTGACAGGGTACCATCTAGAGCTATACGCACACAATTCCTGAAAATTTTATTGAAATCCGATCAAAATTGAGAAAGTTATGCCCGTTTCAAGAATTTCACGTTAGCGCATGCGCAGAGCGTACCGCTGATTCAATTGTGAAGAAATTCGTATGGGACCTCAAGGAGCCTTATCCGCATAATCCCTCAAAATTTGAGCTAAATTCATTCAAAATTGTGGAAATTATGGCTGTAACAAGGAAATGAGGACAGACCCACAGACCGACAGACACGGAACCAAATTTGTTCAGTGGCTATGAAACGCAAAATGCGAGTGGAAATTTTGAATTCGGACAACAAAAATTTTTTTTCTCCCCAAAGTGAACACAAGGCTTCGGCTGCTTCGCAGACTCGGAAGCAAAATACGGACGCACTTTTACTGGAGGGTACACTGACTAGGTGCGGTCATTTCCTAATTTGTGTCATTCTGATGGGCCAGAAGAATTTCCACCCAAACTGTCTCAACTCTTTGACTGATTGAGGTCATCAGTGTAAACACTTTCGCTGGATTTCGCAAAACGGTTTGAGGTCAAAATATGTAATGATATTATCTTCTCGAATATCTTCAGGTATGCCAGCTTACACTGTCACATAATCAATGTCGTTAGCTGTCAATTGAACGTCTGTCACTCTTGCTGTGATGTTCTGACGGGTATGCTGAGGATCGGCAACTCAAGACACTTCAAAAACATAACTAACTCACTTCAGAGCAGGGTAAAAGACACTGAACAATAACAAAATGTGGAAACTAAGTTTGTCAAGTCTTGATTCTTGAATCTAACCCTCGGCATTGTCAACAGAACCTTGTATTCGGTTAATCACGCAGCCAAGTCATAGGTGCAACAGTTACTGTCATCATCAAATTTTGATCTCGAACAGGTTAGTATAAACATGCAGTAAATTAGTTTACACACTGTTTAATCCATTCGCTTTGCGCTTGAAACGGTTTACAGTTTTTTTTTTTTTTTTTTTCGGGGTTTCAACATTTTTTACAATCTTTGACTTAACCCAAGGAACGAACCGAAAACGAAGAAACGCTGCAAATTTTACACAAGGGTTTATTATTTTTCGATGTAGGTTAATTGTGCACAAAGTAATTATGTGTCATTGGGAAAATATTTTAGAAAACACAGTTGTTTGGACAGATGTGAGACCGAAAAATGGATTATGCGTACAAAATTACTCGGAAAATAACTCCTTATTGGACCTCCTGGGATCCTTCAAAATCCCATTTGTAGTCCCATGAAAGCCCCATAGATCCCCCAAGGTGAAATCGGATCGTTCTGGGACACCAACAAATAGATTCTACGTCCAAATATACTTCGAAAACGACACCCCACTAGATATCATACCCGAAAGCCATAAAAAACCCTCCCTTTTTAGTTCCACAGAGCCCCAAGGGTTTGGGCGATCGGGCTGAAAACCTTCCTACTGGCTCGGACGGCGGGCGGACATTTCGTTTTTGGAATCTAGACCCCTTGAAACGTATAATGTCAAATTTTGAGGCCGATCAAAATTTTCGACCTTCTTCGCAATTAGATGAGGTACCCTGAATAATAAACCAAAACGCTGCAAATTTTACGCAATTGTTTGTGATTATTTGCTATAAACCATCCAAAAATTAGCACATTGTGTATTATACTGTTCTCGTTATGGATGTAGATGAGTTTATCAGTTCGAAACCGGCCACCACGCAGTTGGTTTGTTCTAAATTAAAACTTTAGAACAATTATTGTTCTATGCTATTATAGCAGAGGATTCATGTTTCTCCCTAATCTCCACATCACTCTCAAAATGTTTCATTTTTATGTTTTTTTGCTAAATACAATAAACTTATTGTATTGTACCTACTAGTAATAAATCTCCACCCGTAGAATCAGGATCTATCCCTGTTGCTAAAAAATTGCTTCTCCTTAATCCTAATAATTATAGTAAACAAAGGGATTCGGTCTATTTATTACGATCTTAAATTCATTCTATTGTCAGAAAATCATAGTGATTAATTGGTGATGATGTTGACCGTTTCAATGAATGTGGGTGGAATCAATATAATATATTATATTGATTAAATGTAGTAGATTAAATTTTGTTTACAAGAGCACAAGTTTACAACTACTACTATGAATACTAAATGAATTGCGATTGAATTGAAAATTAGGTGAGATCATTCTAATGCTTAACCACAAAGTATGTCCTTGTGTAGAGCCTAGCAGAGGGAAAGCAAATTTGGTTTCAGTCCTTGCTCTAAACTCATAACTGGTACAAACAGTAACTGCAGTAGAGAGGAACAATAAACAGAAACAAATCTCTACATGTAGAGAGGAGCAATAAACAGTAACGAACAGTAGGAGTTTACTTTCAAAAGGGCATATATCTAGTTTGGGAAAATTTTCGACTTATAACGTTTTCCTGATCTCATCTCTTACAGGTGCATCGATTTCCCTCCTAAACCGTTTCTATCCCATCTTAAAAGCGAAGTGAAATTTGAGTTTGCCACCAAAACAGCATATACCTATCACAGCCATAGTACCTAAACAGTTTACTCTAGTAAACGTATTAATCGATGCACTAGAGTAAACTGTTTACTATGGGTGTGATAGGTATATGCTGTTTTGGTGGCAAACTCAAATTTCACTTCGCTTTTAAGATGGGATAGAAAAGGTTTAGGAGGGAAATCGATGCACCTGTACATGTGTAGAGCTCTAAAACGCTATAAGTCGAACATTTTTCAAAATAGATATACCTATGCCCTTTTCATGTCATTCACAGTTGTGAATCCGTTTCCACCAAAGAGGAATCCAGAAAGTTGAAAGGTTTAGTTTTTTTTTTTTTTTTTTTTTTTTTTTTCAAAAAGACGTATCCAAAAAGATGTTTTTCCTGATGAGTTTGATTGTAGTTTACGGGGTAAATACTAGAGCGCAGCACTTGTTGAGAATAAGATTCACGAGGATAACTCCCGAGCATAGCAGATGGCGACACGAGGCGCCTTGTGCACACTTGGTTGTGCGCCATGATTGCGGGCCAGGAAGTTCCTGGCAGTTCCTGGCAGGAACTGTTCTCAACACAATTTTTCTCGGCGTTTTCGCTCATTTAATGTTAATAGGGTTAAGCACCACTAAACCACTAAGCACAGCTGAACCTTGTCCCGAGACTATCAATTGTTGGGTATAGGGATGGGTAGCAGTGTAATAAAATACAAATTGGGTTACCAAAAAAAGAGCTGACCCTGAGAAAGCTGTTCTCTGTCACATGCATGAATTCACACAGTCTTAAGACAGAGTCAACTAACCCCACCAATGTAATGATACTTTTTGGTTGAACGCCAGTTTTTCTTCAACACGGAACTCATCCAAGTTTCTCACCAAAAGGGCACTTATCCAGATTTAAAATGTTGAAATCATCCCGTAGAAAATATTAGAAAATGCCTAACTTCTATCACTCGAACCAAAACCTCAGCAGCTCAGTAATTTGGGAAAACCACAAAATTTTATTAGGGCCACTAAACTTTTTTTCAGTTTCTCAACAACAAGTGAAAATGGTTAAGTGCCCTTTTGAAAGTGAACTCCTCAGTTTAAACATCTTGAACATTATCAAGTAAAATAAGGATGAGAACTTTCTGCTTCTGTTTAGCCGAGTATGAATCGCAAGGACCTAATGTACTTGGCTGGTGTGCTGTGGTGGTTATCAGCCATTAGCAAAGGTAGATGACTATCGCCCTCGGGTAAGTGACTTGGAAAGCCCAAGTTTCCCAACATGATCGAACTTCGTTATGGTCTGGCGATGGACGAGGAGGTGTACACACAAGGTATCACAGTGAACTTGGAGCTTGTCAACACTTCTCCTCCAACCGTTACAGGTAGGTTCGTTACCAATCGAACTGAAGGGGAGGGACCTGTTGCTCAACGGAGATTTTGCTCAACTAAAAGGCCGATGTCACTCGACGTCATGCCACGAGATCGGAACCCCTTTGATTTCCATTAACTCTCTTACCTCCCGTAGTGCACTCTGTTTTGTTATAATGGGGGTAGTTGTGACAGGCCATCGATATGAATAGACGTTGTCCAATAGGGTGGGGAAATATATTATTTTAGAAATACAAGACTGCGGAAACAGCGTCTGTGATCCGTATTTAATAGCTCGAATTCTGAAGCATTGTAGTAGTAATTCTGGGCACTTCGTTTCCCAGTCATCTTCATATTAAATTTTAGGTCCTCATTACACTGGTCAAAAGATGGAGTTCTTGAAGGTATATCCGATACAAGGGTATCGATAGCAGACTGATATGAGCACCCAAAAATAAAATATCTAATGCGGCCTGAACCCAAGTCGTGGGTGTGCTGTGTACCTCAGTAGAGTACTATCGATATATTGACGTATGTTGAAGTATCGATGAGGATCGGTCATCCCGTCTTGAAGTTTATATAATATTTGAAGCCTCACTAATTAAATAATTAATATAAACCCATTACATAGTTCATATAATATATTATGTCAACCCTCTATGCATGTTATAAAACGGGGAACCGGCGATTGCTCCAGCCTGCTGGGAAAACATTGCGATAGGTCCTCATGTAAATTTCGGTGATTGATCCCGGCTTGTCAACTGCTCCCTCTGCAACTTTCGGCGATTCCCCCCGATAAAGTTATTGGTTATGCCTAGAACTATAGTATATTGAAGCGGATCAGTTTAGGAAGGAGGGACTTGTCGTGAGACGACGCGAGAGGGACTCTTTTGCGAACCTGAGCGTTTCATTAAGTTCCTTGATTCCACTACAATGATAGTAGGTAGATGCTACAGCAACGCACAGACTTAAGTGACCAAGAGAACTGATCGTGGCAGTTCCCTGGTGTTGGCAGAGAGGGAGACGTTCCACTGGTATGCCACAGTCCTCATCACTAAGGTATGCCGCTCTTCTGCGGAGGGTTGGAGGACCAGGTTAGCTTTCTCAGAGTCTATCATTGATCTGTCGAGGATCCCCTCTGGGTCTGCTATGCAGGTTATGATACTTAAGGCAGTCCAGGTAGAATAAACCTTTTGCCCCTGCATTGATGCCACCATCCCTCAGATCTTTCCAAGTAGGATCATCCGAGGGTCCTGGCGGCAATGTTGTCCTAGATTAAGTCCTGATTCCCCAGGATCCTGCCCCCTGTCGATCGGGATCAATGGGGCTTTTGAAGGACGTCTAAAGGTCGAATGTGGTATCCTGTTCCAAGTTATTTTGGACGTAAAATCCTTTCTTTTTGGGGGGGGTCCCAAAACTATCTAAACACTGGTCAGGAAACAACAAGTTTGTTATTTATGGATGGGGAGCAATCGCCTATTACCCTGTAAAACATTATACAGCGATGTTAGCGACAACCTGCAAGATTAAAAAGGACATTTTTCACAGAGTCTCTTACTTGGTTGATCCTCAAGTGATTAATCGTGTTTTCCCCTCGGTTCACTCAATCACTGGGATGAATGACAAAATTGATGAGTGACAACAGAGAAATATTGCAAAATAAAAAAAGTTGGATAGTGAGGTATAAAGCGCACAGAAGCCATCAGGGATCACCATTCACACCTTTCAATTGCGACCCAACCGCATCCCGATTGAATGGAGTAGGTAGTTCAATTCTCGATGAAGTCCGTTTTCATATGTGTCCATGAAAAAACACACAAAGTGGAGAAAACAATAGAAAGGGTGAACAGAACCCTTCCTGCCTCAACATACGACGGCTTGTGTCTATTTTTGTCGTCAAGGGTCACAACAAGAGTGTTTTATCCCCCTTCTTTTTGTGTAGCATTCTCTCCCTGTTGTTAACCAAAATAGGCTGTTCCTTTCGAAGATGGGAATTTAAGAAACAAACGCTATTTAAGAAATATGAGGCTAGACGTTAATTTACTAGAGTAAAAATACGGCTTGCGCCAGAGGGAGAAAGAAAGCCATATTCTCGTGGAACATTCAAAAATTACGATCGAACGTTTCCTAAATATCGATGACAAAAATACGTGTCATCGGACTTGGCGCAAATTTTGTATCAAGCCACACATTATGAGTAACAAGTAATAAGTAATAATTACCACACATCCTAGCAGTATACAATTCAACGAAAGCGCTCTCTTGATCCTGACCACATTTCCTAATCAATCAAATCAACGAGTGTTAACAAATCAACAATTTTGCGGACTCGTACAAATGACGTAATATCGCCCCAGTTTGTTCGTTTTCAGGGATTCAAACGTCATTCCAAGCTTTCGAGACTTTATTACTCCTTCGTCAGACTTGGCTTCGTAGTAACCCTGACGAAGGAGCAATACAACCCGGAAAGCCCAGACAACTTATACAAATGTGAAAAATGATTTCACACACGTATCAACTTTGTGGCAAGTTAGCAAAATGTGTAGGTAGTTAGTTATTGTACTCACGCTCAGTCAGTTCAGACGGCAACGTACCTGAAAATGAAAACGGTTCACATGAGTATACTTATTTAGATTTCATAAGAAAAGAAACAATACAACCTTAACGCCATAACTCATTAATTTGATGTATTTTCCCAACTCTTTCTGACCAAAATGAAAATGAGTTTTGGGGCAAAATTTGTCGTAGAGTTGAGGCGTTTAGCTCGTTCCATTTTTGAAAGTTTTACCGGAGAAACTTCTCACGTCTACGCGTCCTGATTTAGATGAATGAATTTGGAATTTCTTTTGAGAATGGAGGTTTATGCTTGTTGTAAAGTAGGTAAGTAGTGGTCATTGGCATTAAATTTTTTTTTGAATATTTTTGAATAATTAAAACCAGTTCGTTTCAAGATTCTATTTCAATTAGGTATGCTGGAATCGCCTGCAAGAAGTAGTATGCAATATATTTATGAAAATCTGATTCATGATGAATAACTATTTTTTGTACGGGAAGGGAATATAATTTCATCTTCCAACAAATGATTTTTTTTTAAATATACCTGATTCTCAAAATATAGTCTAATATGAAAAGTTGACCAACTTTTCATAGTAGACTATAGTCTAATATGAAAATATAATCATATGATTATATATTTCGCATCCCGTCTACCGTTCCCCCCTTTGTAGGGAGATTTTCCCATTTTTCCCCCCTACGCCCGGCAGCCTGATTTCGATTCGTAGTAGTCATTTGGGAGGTCTGTCGGAAGCTTGATTTTGCGCACTTTTGTATCAATAATAAACTGTTTTTCGTTTCGTTCAAGTGTGGATTTATGTTTGACTCTTTCCCCGGTTATCAGGCGCATTTACGAAATCAGAAGTGGGATACGTAGTGCCGAAACGTCCACGTAGCGAGTGCTTTGTGTTTTACGCCTCAACAGGCAACAACGCGTAGGCCATTAGCCCTGAGACCGGGTTTCGGGTAGTTTTTCTCCCGATCTTTGTGTGACGCCGTGTTGTTTTCGTCACATTGATACTTTATTCTCTTCAAGTTTTGTTTCCGCGTGTGTTACAATGGAAGGACGTCAAACTCCCGAAGAGATGGAACTTTCGTTATCTCAGATTGATAAGGATAACTTGGATTCGTCACATAACATCAACTCCTTTACTCAGTTGTTGGAGCAACAAGCCCGCATTTTCAGTGCACTCTTCGACCGAATGCAACATGACCCTGCGTCGTCAAGAAAAATTCGTTTACCCGAATTTGATCCACGCAAATCCAACCCAAAAGCATGGATTCGAGCGGCTGATGTTGTGATGGCTGGAAAGCAACATAGCAACGCTGACCTTGTGTTGATTCTAACCGAGTCCTTGAAATTCACAGCTGGTGAGTGGGTGAGTGATCTTCTTGATGAAAATCTTACTTGGCAAAATTTTCGAGAACGCTTCAGAGCAAAGTACTGCCAAGTAGACACTCCAGCAGCCATCGTACACCAAGTCATCACCAACCCCATAAAACAAGACGTAACTCAACACATTTCGGAAAGCTTGGTCAAATTGAGAGGGGCGTTTCGTGGGAAGAGTGACGAGCAGTGTGCTATCCTAGTGGCAACTGCTCTGGCAGCCCAAGCTGAGTCCGACCTATGAAAATGGGCGTACACACACGAGTACGTCAATGAGACCAGCTTGATGCAGGAGCTAAAAGCAGCCCAAGCAGCCAAACCCACTCCAAACCACACCCATGGGAATGGTAACGGAGTTAATAGGGGCTTCAAACGCTCTTATCAAGGTGGTAGCAGCCAATCCGCTACACAGCCTCCACAGGAAAAAAGGTGGAAGCCAAACGACAACGCCAACAAGCCGTCTTCTTCAGTGCCACATCTCGCACCTGGCTTGTCGCATAACCATGTTCTGTTGCCGTCATTGCGCACACATCTCACACGGACCCATGGAGCTTGTGCTCCGGCGGTCTACAATCGGGTTTGGCACCCTACACATCATACGTGCCGTCCGCGGTTTCGTAGGCCTATTCTTGTTCAGGATAGCCGAATGGACCTCGCATTTTCCTTCCTTGTCTATCGTCATTTTTGGTACACTGTTTTAAATAATACTTATTATTATTGTGCATTACTAATCCACGTGTATTTTCAGGTCGCCGTAACGGTGCCGCTCACTCTCCGCCCAATTGATTATATCATTGCCCACGCTGGGTGTCATCTTCAATGGCATCTTTCTCACATTGGGCGCTTACTCGCCAGTGTCGCAATTTGTTGGCGTATTTTTACATCTGCAGCTTCCTAGGCGCATTTTCGTTTTCTTTTATTTATTTTCCTTTAGCATCTGACGTTGCTAGACAGGTTTTTTCCCCTGGATGCAACGAGTCTTTTTAACGTTGCAATCGGTTTTTCCTGTCGCTTATGTTAAAACGTCCCAGGGGCCAGACCTCCCGTTTTCGTTACTTTTCACTGATTGCCGTTGTTTTGTTTTGCTTTTTCCACGCGGGGACGCGCGGAAGATCAGGATAGCCGTTTCGCATCCCGTCTACCGTTCCCCCCTTTGTAGGGAGATTTTCCCATTTTTCCCCCCTACGCCCGGCAGCCTGATTTCGATTCGTATTAGTCATTTGGGAGGTCTGTCGGAAGCTTGATTTTGCGCACTTTTGTATCAATAATAAACTGTTTTTCGTTTCGTTCAAGTGTGGATTTATGTTTGACTCTTTCCCCGGTTATCAGGCGCATTTACGAAATATATTATATATATTTTGAGAATAGAAAAGAAATAATATATATATATATTGAGAATCATATAATATTTTCCATTTATATACCGGTATAATATACTAATTTATATTATAAATTTCAGGAAAAGCGCAAAACCTCATAAGAAATTTGAATGAAATGATTTTCGTTGGAGGACCTGGTATCCTTTACGCAACGTTCGAATTCGTCTTCTTGGCTGCCAGGCACGTTTTATAACAGCGTTGTGGCTATATGCAGGTACAGTAGGTACCGAAGACTAAAAAGCTACATGCCGGTACTCATGACAGTTTTAGTTTTCTCATCTTTCTGCTCATCTCATTTCTCCAAGTCCTTCGCGGGGCACTGGAAGCGAACCAAACAGCACTACAATTCCATTGGTTGCCCAGCAAAGGTTTCATGTTACAACTTGTAAGTTACAAGCAGGCAAAGTCAAATCGAGTAAAGATAACTGCTGTAAATTTAGAGCATAACCATGACATCAGTCGAGAGGCATTTGCTTCAGCGACGGTGCAACTCTCCTGCCAAGAAGAGGAAGTTCTTACGGAACTTAATAGCGCAAACTGCAATCGACAGGGAAGATTTTACCACCAAATTTGAAAATTCCTAGCTTTTGACAATAGTCACCCCGGTTGACGGTAATAACTTACTTCAAACTGTTCCATCAAACTTGAGGCTAACTAGAGAGGAAGAGGCCGTCTCCGACTCGTAAAGGTTATCCTACTCGCTTGAAGTGAGCTTCTTGACGATTTTTCACATATTACATTTTTTTATAATCTTCAACCTTTTCCAGGAACCATAAACAAAACGACAAAAACGATAGAAAAACTAGGGATGGGAATCGATTTCCGATTTTTTGGAAAAATCGATTTTTTGTTCCGATTTTTTTGAATCGATCTTCAGATTCCGATTTTTTAGGTGAATCGATTTTTTACTTCCGATTTTTGTAAAAATCGTGAATCGATTACTACTGATTTTAAAAAAAATCTTGAATCGATTTTCGTCATTTATAAAAATTAGTTTATTATTTCAAGTGATTCAAGCAAATTTCGAGTCTTAGGTCGATTAAAAATTATGATAATAGCTAATAACAACCAAACTCACTAGTTACCAGCGACGTCCGCCATGGCATTTGGTTTATTATTCTTGGAATAATACACCAGGTGTATGTTTTCGCGACGGGGGTCGACGACTCCGATCGGGCTCAAAGTTTGACATTATCCGTTTCAAGAGGTCTACATTCTAAATCCGAAATGACCGTCCGCCGTCCAGGCCGTTTTGGGCAGTAGGATTTTTTTTTTTTTTTTTTTTTAAATCTGAAATTTTGACAAAATACTTGGTTTACCATCTAGTTGTGCCCGCAAGGTTTTCAGTCCGATCGCCCAAACCCGCTACTGAAGGGTTTTTTTTTTTAAGGCTTTTAGCTTTGGGATCGAGTTAGGTGTTGTTTTCGAAGTTTTTTGGAACGATCCGATTTCACTGGGGCGGTCTATGGGTCTAAAAATGGGATTTTTGAAGGATCCCAGGAGGTTAAATATGTTTGAAGTAAAAAATGAAGAATTTTTGAAAAAAAAACCATTCTTTTAGAAATAAAATCCAATGAAAAAAAAAAAAAATCCCAAAAAAAAACAAAACATTTTTTCCAAAATTTTTTATTGACAGAAATAATTTTTGCACAACTAACCTATATCAAACCCTTGAATGCCTTGATTCCCTTGGGAATAATAAACCCTTGTGTAAAGTTTGCAGCATTTATCAGACAGCGAAACTGATTACTCGTCTGATTAAATGTTCACTTATTATCAAAATTTTTGAAAAGTAATGCAATTTTAATTTTCAATAACTTTTTTTAACGATTTTTTCTTGAATTCTACCTACATTAAAATATCTACCGTTATCACTCATGAAAAAAACAATTTTTTTTGTAAGACCGATTTTTGAATCGATTTTCCAAAAAATCGATACTTTTATGGCGATTTTTTTGGGAAATCGATTTGGAGCATCCGATTCCGAATCGATTCAAAAAATCGATACTTCTTACCGATTTCCCATCCCTAAGAAAAACACACAGTGAAGAAAACAGCTGGATGTGAATGGCTCACAGAATAACAGAGAGCAAAATTTAATGGAATGGCCGCCACTGGAGTTTGTTGTTGTTGTGGTTGTTGTTGGTCTCTACTTCCTCTGGCGCTCTCAAGAATGATGTGGCCATTACTGTGGTTGAAGGCGATGTGATGTGGTAATAGCAATAATTCCTCTCTGTTACTCTGTGGGTAATAGGTATGACGTGGTTGAAGGAGAATTGATGAAGGGGAAGGGGGGATATTAAATTAAAAAAAGGACAAAATAATTAAATAAAAGTTAAATAAACGAATGAATTAAAAATTAAATAAATAAACAAACAAACCAAAAATAAATAAAAATAAACAAATAAATAAATTTAAAGAGGGGGGGAAAAAAACTTCAGAGACGAATGTTTTTGTTCTCTAGGTTCAATTATTTGGTTCAATTATTGGCCACTGGCCATTTTGCGTTGGTGGATAACACGATAATGCGATTGTTGTCGAAAGATAAAAGGTACACCTCGGCCAGTGCTTATGTTGAGCACAGGTAGCATGGCTAAATCAGCCGGGCTGATAATGGTGTATCTCCATTGGAGATTGATAAAAATACTTGCAGCCACGTTTCTCAACTTTAGCGCAGTGATGCCAGATTGAGGGGAATTATCCCGCGGCTAAGGGACTTTTAGGGCTTGGAGGGACGGTGAGAATTCTCTTATGGAACATGCCAAAAATGAGGGATTTTCAGATCAGTTCTAACCAACTATCGTAAAAACTATCCTTGAATCTATCGATACCTTCGATAACGCTGCCCATGGTGAATCGATAATCTGAACCACCTATCGACTGACAGCAACTGTGCAAACTAAAATTTAATATTGCATTAATAAATAATACTGTTATTTGCATTATTAGGTATGCATCTTTGTTAATAATATTATTACATTTATCGTAAATAACGCCGATGTTGATCTCGTTGCCTTACTAATTTCAAGGCTCTACATTAAATGTGCTAAATTTTAGCACCTTGAAATTAGTAGGTGTTTCATCACCTACAATGTAGGTCCTACATCCATGGTCTACGTGACCCCTTTGATTTATAATTATCTGAATATTCAACCAAAGTTTTTGATTCGCCTCAATACCTACTAAATGTTAAAACATTTTAGTTTTTTTTACGTAGGTATTTTAATGGCGTGTTCAGAAGAGCGGTGTGTACTTAGAATTCTTGCAAGAAGTGTACTAGAAGCTCTGCAAGAGGCGGTTCGGGCCCCTGTTTTAGTAGTCCCAATCAGGCCACTCGCTTCTCACTGAAAATATCAGTAATATGTTTTTTGCATTGTTCAGATATAGGGAAAAATACACTGCCAAGGCAATGGCACATGAGCTTCCTCGTGCCAAGTTAAAAATGAACGTAACAACTGTAACAAGAAAATTACGTTCGCGCATGCGCAGGGAGTACCACTGATTCAATCGTGATGAAACTGATAGCGAACCATCTAGGGCTATACCCACACCATTTCTGAAAATTTGATTGAAATCCGATCAAAATTGTAGGAGTTATGGCTGTGGCAAGGAAATTACGTTCGCGCATGCGCTGAGCGTACCGCTGATTCAATCGTGATGAAACTGACAGGGTACCATCTAGAGCTATACGCACACAATTCCTGAAAATTTTATTGAAATCCGATCAAAATTGAGAAAGTTATGCCTGTTTTAAGAATTTCACGTGAGCGCATGCGCAGAGCGTACCGCTGATTCAATTGTGATGAAATTCGTATGGGACCTCAAGGAGCCTTATCCGCATAATCCCTCAAAATTTGAGCTAAATTCATTCAAAATTGTGGAAATTATGGCTGTAACAAGGAAATGCGGACAGACCGACAGACCCACAGACCGACAGACCGACAGACCGACAGACACGGAACCAAATTTGTTCAGTAGGCTATGAAACGCAAAATGCGAGTAGAAATTTTGAATTTGGACAACAAAAATCTTTTTTCTCCCGAAAGTGAACACAAGGCTTCCGCTGCTTCGCAGACTCGGAAGCAAAATTACCAGGGGCCCAGGTCTTATAAAAAATAGAACAACCATGAGTCTGTGACCGGAGGTGGGATAATTGAGGTGGCGGAGGGAAGAAGAGGGAAGGAAGATGAGGGATATTCTCTTGGGTGAAGGAAGATGAGGGATATTTCGGGAGTAAGTGAGGGAATTATTCGAAAAGGTCTCTGGCATCACTGCTAAAGTTTAGCGCTTAAAACGTTAACCCTCCCCCTCTTACCAATAATAATAGTATAACTTAGTATATAATATATACTATCATTATATATAATATTATTATATACTAAGTTATATTACTAATATAACTAGGGTGGCCTGATATACTGCTTTTTCCAGTACAGTACTGCTTTAAGGTATGTGATACTGCTGTACAGAGAGACTTGTGTACACCTGAAATGTACTGCTTTTTGAAACTAGTCGAGTTTTTGGGGAGCTACTTCCTGCCTACTTACTTACGCACTTGACAATATCTTCCAAAGAACTTAAATTAGGTGGGACACCAACACCTCTTATCAATTGGACAAGAAGTTGGTCTTAGAGGCTCAAAGTCTGAGTTACGGTTTTTGTGGTTTTCAAATGGGTTCACTAGTTTTTAAATGCAAACGAATAGTATTGAGCTTTGAGTATTGATCTCCTTGATGAGATATTGTCTGCATCGTATAGTCATAATATTTTTGTGGCTAGTGGCAATGATTTAACATAATGTGATGTTTTATTAGACATTTAAACTTTTTTGTCTAGTGTCCTACGACTATTTGTTTAATGTACTGCTTCCTCGAAGAAAAAAAATCTGGCCACCCTAAATATAACGCAACAGATTTCTCGGGTTTTAGGGCCAATGGAAATTTTTCAGTTAAGCTCATAACCCGTAAAAACTCAAGTGGCATCTGAAGAAGTGGGGGAGGCCCGACAACCAGATCCTTTGTTTCTTCGTCAAACCCAACCAAACGCTTCGCCAAACTCTTTGTGCCGCTCGAACAATTATTCGCACTCGCACGACTCCCTGTTGAACGTGCTCCGAGTTGACAGATGTGGAGATCAAGAGGCTTGCACACCAAGGCCCCCACATGTTTTTGTAAGAATGAAAGTCATTTCAACAGAGATAAAGGATCGTATTCTGCACACCTTCGTGAAGAATGTGGTAACGTGGCTGTCATCAGGCCAATGAACAACAGAGAAAAAACTGCAATAGAGCTCACATATGCAATGGAAGAGATTTTCAAAACTATTCACGAAACCCCAACCGGGAAGATGATTTGTGTCGGGGGGGGGGGGGGGAGAGACTTTCGAATAAAACAAAATTAAACTACCTAACGGTAGGTCCCATGTCCTAAAAATTGCACGAATTCATTGTCAATGCCATTTCACAAAATTCTTAGAAAATTATGTTCTTCTGCAACTTCTGCCACTTATCAAAATTCAATAGAATTTCAGCGATACAACTTCAACAACAACATCCAAATAATAGTGGGACTTCCCAAGTTTAGAAACACAAGAGGCTCAGATGGCCGATGGGAGAATCTCAAGATAATCAGCAGCTGCCCAGATGCCCGGCACACGTGTGGCAGAAGCGATTTTTACGACCTCCGGCGACCTGATGTCACACGTTCTTCCTGACACCACGAAGTCCAGAAACCATCAAAATGTAAAACAGCATACGGGCCCAGACGGGGAGAACGTGAAGGGTTTGGGGAACCCGTTTTAAGAATTTTATTTGCACGTTAGGAAACTAACTCTGTGTGCGTAAGCCAAACCAACAACTTCAGTCAGAAGTCCAAATGTTGTTTTATTCTTTGCCGCTGTGTAGTATCAAATCTCAATCTATTCAGCTCAGCAAAATTAGAGTTTTGTTGATTCGATCAGCGAAGTTGAGCTACGTCGGGCGTGGTTTGTATAATATACAAACCACGCCCGACGTAGCTCAACTTCGCTGATCGAACCAACAAATGCTATAATATAGCTATAGTGAATGGGGGACCGCGTGAGAAGCTAAGTCGCTGATACAATTACAGCTACAGCCAAAAAGTTCTGAAATACGTGGTTCTCCGCTTACCGAGCGGTGTCAGGTTGGGCGTTTCTTATTTTGATTTAAATAGAGTTTTCTCGGCTGGTAGTATTTTTTGAACTTCAGGAGCTCCGTGAACTCGTAATTTGATGCACTACAACATAAATTTTGAGCCAGTTCATTGGCATTAGCCGTTCATAAGTTACAGGGGATGACACAAGAGCGAATCCTATTTTTCAGCGAAGTTGGAAAAAATCACCCATTTTTGACGATCATTAGGTAGCGGCTACACCGATTCGAAACACATAAGGAGTGCAATCGATGTAAAATTTAATGCTCTTTAATTTTAGTTAATTTCAACTACTCCAACCCAAGCATAACTCATTCGACCACGTGAATACCCCAAAGACCACGGCTGCGGACGACGGCGTACGTTGAGGCGAGGGGATGCAGAGAGGCACAGGTCTACCCTTACAACTGAAGATGGCACAGTGAGACCGAAAGCTTGTCAGTAGGAAAACCAGCAAAAGCAAGCGGACCTTTTTCTTACGCTCATCCCATCGAACCCTGGTATAATAATTGGGTAGTTGATGTGGGAAGGACTTGAGAACACGGATATCTCCACGTCCTTAACCCTCTACTATACGGACAGATTCATCAGATTCTGATGTCACGTAAAGGACAGATTGGCGCACGGAGTGCCATTTTCGCCTCTCCCAAATTTTTTTTTTTTCGAACATTATGCATTTTGTTCCACTTTGGTTTATTATTCTTGGAATAATCCATGGATAGCTGCAGCTATGTAATCGCGAAGGAGGTCGACGACTCCGATCGGCCTCAAAAGTTGACATCCGTTTCAAGAGGTCTAGATTCCAAAACCAAAATGTCCGTCCGCAGTCCGGGCCGTTTTGGGCAGAAGGAATTTTTTCTTTTAAATCTGAAAGGTGACAAAATACCATCTAGTTGTGCCCGCAAGGTTTTCAGCCCGATCGCTCAAACCCGTGGGGCGCTATGGGGCTAAGGGAGGGATTTTTTGAAGGCTTTTGGATATGGGGTCGAGGTAGGTGTCGTTTTCGAAGTATTTTTGGACGTAGAATCCATTTTTGGGGGTCTCGAAACGATCCGATTTCACTGTGGGGATCTATAGAGCTTTCATGGGGCTATAAATGGGATTTTTAAAGGATCCCGGGAGGTCAAATATTTTCCAAGTAAAAAATAAATAAAAATAAAAAAAAATAAAAATTTTTGAAAAAAATATTGCATCACGTTTCATAACCAGTTCAAAAGTTCTGTTTGTGTACCGATAAGTTATTCCGACTCCACCGGTCTAAAGCCAATTCCGCCTCCCAACACTTGTTTCCAATCTCGTACGAAACAAATGAAGGGAATCCGCTTATAGCTGGCGTCTTGAGTGTTCCATCAATCCAATTACAGCGTATTACCTCCGCTGGCCGATTAAATTAAGCTCCTATTAACACCCTGAAAGGAATATCAGCCGAGTGTGGTAATCGGAAAGGTGAAAGGAGGTCTGTTGAGATGACATGAGACAGTGATTGAGTAGGTGGGAGTTTGTTTATAAGTGGAATAAGGGGAAGGTGACAGGTGGGCCAAAGGTGTGGCAGATTCGAGACGGAGTTACCCCTTTCGGCGCAACCATTTCAAGACTCAGCGTCCTTCCGTCTCTTAGTTAGTTGACAGGAAGGTTCAGACAGAAATCCCCGTCGTCCTCGGGATTTTCGAGACCGAACATATACGTCAGAAAGACGCTCAAACTGAGGCGAAGGTTCCATGGAATCAAAAAGAAGACGGCAAAATGAGAACAGGTAACAATCAGCCTGCCGTTTTGGCTTATTATTCTCTGAACGGGGATGAACAACTTTCATAAGCTTCAAAATAGGGATGGTGATCGATAGTCGATTTTTCTATCGATAATGCATAGTCCGATAGAATCGGGTATTGATACGTAGTGACCGATAGTTTTGGGCGATATTTTTTTTATCCGATATAATATAATATAATCAAAGTTCTGAACCTGATATAATGACTAAACAATGTATCGATCAAGTTCCATGACATGGAGACTCAAAACGTTTCAGGTTATTTCGACTTTTATTTCGTCTAGTTAATTGTGCCCTCAACTGCTCCTGTCTCGTTTACACTTTTATCGTTTTATCGTTTACACGATTTGCAATCCTTTCATGCTGAATCCGTTGTTGGAATCAGATTTTTTTCTATCTGCCATTGTTTTTTAAAAACTGCATTTACAAAATTTAATGTATAAAACAGTTTTTTGTGTGAGAGGGTGTGAGGGTGTGTGTGTGTGTGTACTTCGTCAACTTTACCGCTGATTCCCGTGGAATTGAAGAAGATAGCTAAAATCGGGTTTCAAATTCGGATTCTACACCTCATCAAACATAGAAAGAGTGGTTGAAAGTAAAAAAAATTTTACACAAGGGTTTATTATTCTTTAATATAGGTTACTTGCGCCAAAAATTATTTCTGTGACATTTCCATGGAAAAAAATAATTTTTTTGGATTTTTCTTTTGGAGATACTGGGGATGAATTCAAGTACGTGTGAAAGGCGGAAAGACGTAGTCGCTCACTGGTCCGGAATGGGCACCGGTTCCTTGGGGCTCCACTTTCAGAACTTTTGGAATAGAGAACATCCCAAGGCCGAGGGTTACAACGTTGGCCTCCCCTCACAGCAACGACAGTGAGCGACTACGTCTTTCCGCCTTTCACACGTACTTGAATTCATCCCCAGTATCTCCCAGAGATTTATCACTGCTTTGAGGGGTGAACAGGTCAAATAACCCTCAGTCAATCCCTGATTGATTTTAATCTACTGCTTGGGGACGGCAGTGACGATGCAGGCCTTCTGTTGATGTACGTGGGGAAGTAGGAGATTCGTCTGCGTTGCTGTGAGGGGAGGCCAACGTTGTAACCCTCGGCCTTGGGATGTTCTCTATTCCAAAAGTTCTGAAAGTGGTGCCCCAAGGAACCGGTGCCCATTCCGGACCAGTGAGCGACTACGTCTTTCCGCCTTTCACACGTACTTGAATTCATCCCCAGTATCTCCCAGAGATTTATCACTGCTTTGAGGGGTGAACAGGTCAAATAACCCTCAGTCAATCCCTGATTGATTTTTCTTTTTGAACATTTTTTTTGGATTTTTTCCTTCAAAACATTTTTTTTTTCAAAAATTCTTTATTTTTTACTCGAAAAATATTTAACCTCCTGGTATCCTTCAAAAATCCCATTTTTGCCCCATGAAAGCCCTATAGATCGCCACAGTGAAATCGGATCGTTCCGGGACCCCCGAAAATGGATTCTGCGCCAAAAAATACTTCGAAAACGACAACTAACTCGATCCCATAGCTAAAAGCCTTCAAAACCCACCTCCATTAGCCCCATAGCGCCCCACGGGTTTGGGCGATCGGACTGAAAACCTGGCGGGCACAACTAGATGGTAAGCCGAGTATTTTGTAAATTTCAGATTTAAAAAAAATTCCTACTGCTCAAAACGGCCTGGACGGCGGTCGGCGTACGGCGTACGGCGTACGGCGGACGGCGGACGGACATTTCGGATTTAGAATGTAGACCTCTTGAAACGGATAATGTCAAATTTTGAGGCCGATCGGAGTCAACGACCCCCGTCGCGAAAACATAGACCTATGTAC
This sequence comes from Pilophorus perplexus, assembly GCA_955831195.1. Lineage (NCBI taxonomy): Eukaryota > Metazoa > Arthropoda > Insecta > Hemiptera > Miridae > Pilophorus > Pilophorus perplexus. The sequence goes on along the minus strand of OY037007.1, from coordinate 56,393,800 downwards.
ACATAGACATATACACCTGTGTATTATTCCAAGAATAATAAACCAAAATTGGGATTTTTGAAGTGCTATTTTCAACATTTAAACGTCGCTAGGTTTTCTAGCTAGAAAATAGGTACCTGAGCTATAGGTATGTGAGCTGAAAATAGGTATGTGAGCTATATCTGAAAAACTAGGCCTGATAGCGAAAAACGCGTTTCAGATTTGGATTCAGCACACTGAAACCCCCAACACCAACCCTTATCTCCTCGGCACCAAACAACAGTTTTTTTTTTGCAAGTGTTTTTGCTAATGAATACAAAATACAATATCAACGTTCTGGCATCGTGTGAGTCAACAGCGTTTGATATTCCACGAATACGGCAGTTTCAGAACTAAAATCCGCTGGAGTTCGTTAACGCTCTAGTTTTGTTCCGATAGCTGAATAGAAAGCTTTTCAAGTTTCGAGACGGTACATGCATGGAGGGGCGGCAGGGGGGAGGGTCCTACTGGAGACAGATAAGGTACGAACGGGGGGGGGGGGAGGGTTTCATTCAGGGATGAGTTTCCAGCTGCGGGGGCCCCGAGGGGTGTACCGTTTTCCACCAGTCCTCCACCCCCGTACAAACCGCCCCCACCAGGACTCGACCCACCTCCCTCCCCGACCCACCTTCCGAACACAACAGATCGATAACCCACCCTCGTCCGCTGGGTCCCCCTGAGGATCAACGGGAAGGGACCAAGTAGTCGGCAGGAATAGAAATAGACGGCAACGCAAACACGAGCATCCCGAGTAAATACTCCATTGATCACAGTCACTAGGGGGGGGGGGGGGGGGGGGGGGTATGGTGAGATGACACAAAAAAGTCTGAAAGCGGGCAAGCCGGGAAACTCCATGTGGTGACAGCGATTAACAGATTTACAACGAATGATTCGAAACTGATTTCCTCAACAAACATTTGAAATAAATTTCCAATAAATTGGATGTTATAAAGAAATATGCCGGAAGGGGGGGGGGGGGGGGGGGGATTGGAAGATTATGGTCCTAGTTGACTCCTTGCCACCAGCACCAGATGGCCCATTGTGTAAGCCGAGAAGCGCCATGGACCCTCAAAAATGAGAAAAATGCTGCGAATTTTACACAAAGGTTAAATTTTTTTTTCATTATGTTACAATTTCTGAATTTGTTTCTAATTTCAATAAGTTCTTCTTCAATTCTGTTATAATTTATTCACGTCAGTGTGGTTCATGCTCAGGCGGGAAGATGACTAAATGAATTGAGGGGAATTTGGGTTTATCATTTTCGGAATAATACACCAATGTTTTCGCGACGGGGGTCGACGACTCCGATCGGCCTCAAAATTTGACATTATCCGTTTCAAGAGGTCTACATTCTAAATCCGAAATGTCAGTCCGCCGTCCGGGCCGTTTTGGGCAGTAGATTTTTTTTTTTTTTTTTTTTAATCTGAAATTTTGACAAAATACTCGACTTTACCATCTAGTTGTGCCCGCAAGGTTGTCAGTCCGATCGCTCAAACCCGTGGGGCGCTATGGGGCTAAAATGGGGCTATGGGAGGGGGTTTTTGAAGGCATTTAGCTATGGGATCGAGTTGGTTGTCGTATCCGAAGTATTTTTGGACTTAGAATCCATTTTTGGGGGTCCCGGAACGATCCGATTTCACTGTGGCGATTTCACTGTGCTTTCATGGGGCACGAATGGGATTTTTGAAGAATCCCGCGGGGTTAAATATTTTTTCGAGCAAAAAAAAAAGAATTTTGAAAAAAAAAATTATTGAAAAAAATCCAAAGAAAATTTTTTTGAAAAAAAAAAAAAAAATCCAAAAAAATTTTCATTCCAAAATTTTTTCCATTGACACAGAAATAATTTTTGCACAAGTAACCTAAGTATATCAAAGAATAATAAACCCTTGTGTTAAATTTACAACGTTTTCAAACTTATCTCTGTATTGTAAGTTACATAGTTATTTTTCTACTACATTTTTATACATTGATTATTTTTCTACTACTATTTTTATACATTGAGAAAATGAAAAATGAATAAACAGGAGTTCTGTGAGAGGAAAGGAAGAAAAAGGAGTGGATTGAAAAAAAGGAGTCCCCCCCCCCCTCCCCAAAAAAAAGGTGTGCTCCTCGGCCTGCGTTGTGCTGCCTCTCGGAAAGAGTGCACGAAATCTGGGTCCTTTAAACGGCCGAGTTGCACTGGAAGTGCCAGAGCTCGTTGCCAGATTGAGCAGTATGCTTCTTTTTTTTTCTTTTTTTTTTTTTTAAATCTCAAATTTTGACAAAATATGTACCGGTACTGGAATTTCCATCTAGTTGTGCCAGCTGCCAGGATTTTCCATTAATTTTGCAGCTGGAGAGGTCTCCTCTCATTTCCGCAGAATCTGCAGTTGGGCCCTTCGTTCATCGTGCCGATGGTGTTGAGATATTCCCATCTTCCCTTGGTCTGACACTGTGGGATCTATGGAGATCTAAAAATTGTAGTTTTTAAGAACTCTGGCGAATTGGTCGATGTCTGGTAGATGTCTGAATCGACCTACATAGTACATTTTATTGTGGAATTTTAAGCGTAGAATCCATTTAGGGAGGACTCTAACCGATCCACCAACTCCGTGGGGATCAATTGGGCCTTCAAAAATCGGACTTGAGGAGGATGTAAGGAGGTTAAATGGGGTGTTATTTTCCGAGTTATTTTGGGCGCATAATCCATTAAATGGAAATTTTTTCAAGGTCCCACATCTGTCGAAACATAGTACAGGAAAATTTCTTATTTTTTAATATTTTTTTAATACCTAGGTATTTTATCAATGACAGAATACATTTTAGCACATTAACCTTTATCAAAGAATAATAAACCCTTGCGTAATTTGTGTAGCGTTTTTGGCATTTTGGACAAAAAATTTATTCTCAGTCTGCTGCCAGTTTGAGCAGTATGCTTTCTTTTTTCTTTTTTTTTTCTTTTTAAATCTCGAATTTTGACAAAATATGTACCTACTCGAATTTCCATCTAGTTGTGCCCGCAAGGTTTTCAGCCCGATCGCTCAAACCCAAGGGGTTCTGTGAGCGTTGGGGTACCTATTTGAGGTTTTTCGACCTTAGGGCTGAAAGGGGTTTCGTATTCGAAGTATTTTTTGGACATCGAATCCACTTTTTGGGGGTCCAAACGCTTCACAGAACTCTGCCAATCTCTTCTGTCAGAGCACCCACGGAAACGGATGTTGGGGTTGTACCTACGTGATTATAATGTGTTCCTAACTGCTTCTCTGGATTAACATTGTAATTTGTTTTGTGTGTTTGTGGGAATGCCTCTGTCGTCATATCTAGGATTACGGATATGTATGAACATCCCAAATTAAGGTATCGCACGAAGTATGGTCGTGGTCTACATACTTAATTGGTAATGTCGATATATTACTCTATATATAGTAAAGAGGGAAGTACGAGCTACAGGATGGCTGGAAGTGCCGAGTTGTCCTGTAGTGAGTTTTTCCTCGAAATGGGGCGGTGTTGAATTCAATACCAAACACCATGGAAGAAAGAAAAGGAAGTTTCAGTTCATAGGTGTCACCTGGCGCGATCTGGGCGTAAAGGCAAACTCTTTGGCCCTTATTAGTATCGAGGATACTCTCAGAGGTGTCGCTAGCAGTCGAATGCGGGACCAAATGGGGGGGATTCATTGAAAAGGAGGGGAGCTTTCGGGCAAGTCTTTTAAAGCAGAGTGGGGCTTCCTTTTCCTTCTTCCATGATCAAATACGAGGAGTCGTGGATGGTATTGGTTTTCCCGCAGCTCGCAGTTGAGATTGATGGATTGATAGGTAAATTGAGATTTGATGAACCAGCTTCCACAAGCAAATTGTCGCTAATGAAGGCCTGGTCGTCAGTTCTCCCAGCGCCTACTAGTGAAGTGTCGCTAATAGGTGCCTGGGCAGCTGCCTCGCGCGAAAATATTGAACCTAACTGAATTGTCGGCAGGGGATGCCTGGACAGTGGGTCCACTCAAAAAGCCACTACGATTATTAGACATAATAATAAACGATCAGTGAAGGACACCTGGCGGTGAGATAAGGGACGGTCCGCGGACCCGCGGGTCGTGGGAGTTGAAGCCCCCCCCCCCCCCCCCTGCGAGAAGCTGGGCCGCCCGATCTCACCGCCAGGCGCAGCGCTTCACATGGCGGGCTGGCGAATTTATAACATGAGAGTGCGGCCCACGGGTCCCACATCTTCCATTTTCATCCATTTTTTCACTTTTTTTCAACAAAATTTTTTTTTTTAATTTACATGGAATTTTTTGCACAATTTATTCCTAAGTAGTCGACTCGCGTTATAACGAAATCCAAGGGACCGGGAAAATATTTCGTTATAACGAGATTTCGTTATATCAAGCGCAGATTCAAAAAATTTGTGGAAGTATTTTGTCCAAATCACTCTGAAGGATAGCAAGCTCAAACGACTCTGAAGTTTCGTGTTGTTGGGCCAGTTGTTGTGTAGACTTGAAAAACCCACATGTTTTAAAACAGTTTGCTATTGTTTGTTGGCTAACATTGCTCCACGCTTTGTGTGCCATGTTCAATGAACATTGTTCATTGCATGTAGGATGTTTATGTTAGGAGTCTCATTTCTTTCCATGCATTCCAACAACTGATGAACAATCTCTTTTCGGTACATAACTTTGAAATTTTTATTATCCCTCGGTCCAAACACTGGAGTTTAGAGGTGGTGTTTGGTGGGAGAAATTCAATTTGAACGTTTGAGAGAGGGGGAGGGTTGTTATGGGCGGTGCAGTTGTCAATAAACAAAATCACTTTCCTTTTTTCTTCTCATGTCTATGTTTAAGAGTGATTCGCACTTGATGAGGCAGGGTCAATGATAAGCAACGAATAATTAAGGCCTGAAACGACAACAAACTTCGTTATATCGAGCTTCAGACCTCAAAATTTCGCTACATCGAGAGCCCGAGCCACAAAAAAATTTCGTTACGTACAAAATACGTACAAAATTTCGTTATAACGAGGGGACCAACACTTTACTTCGTTATATCGAGCATTTCGTTATAACGCGGTTCGTTATAACGCGAGTCGACTGTATAATAAATCCGTGTAAAATGTGCAGTCTTTTATTTAGAGAATCAAATGTTTGCACAATTTGTACAAAAGAATAATAGCTCCTAGCGTACACTAATAATATTTGCAGCGTTTTTCAAAAACTTCCTACAGCCAAAAACGGCAGACGAACATTCTCCCAATCCAGACGCTGTGACTTCGAGGCCCTTCATTTTCACGCCAAACATCACTCGAGCTCCGATAGTTTTCTCGCCCACCTAACCGAGTTTTCTCGGGAAATTCCTTGTTAATCAGGCAACTCTGGTCGGAAGGTGACGGCAAAGGCTCCAGGGAACGTAACTGGGTTAAGTGTAGGTGGAAGTTAACTCCACTCAAGTGCCACTGTGATTAGTTCTCAAACAACCTCCGTGTTATTCTCTGCCATAGTTTCGCACACTTTGTCGCCAAATTTGCCACAACAACGATCCTCTTAATTCGTTCAAATTACCCTCACCCGCCGCAACGAGGACATTATTAACACTTGCACTTGGTCTGCGGACTCTCGAAATTTCATCAAGACTGCAATTGCAGCACCGATCGAGGTCGGCCTGATCAACGACCCTTCCTAATTAGACGTACAATGGTGCTGATAGATACAAGCTGATAATGTCAACTAGCTCCCTCCGAAACGGTATACCGTAACTATAGTTACTTGTTCCTTGTTTTAATTTAGGAAACAAAAAAAGTTTGGTAACAAAGAAAAATGGATTAGGGATCCAAAATTACTCGGAAAACGATACCTTATTTGACCACCGGGGATCCTTCCAAAGTCTCATTTGTAGCCCCACAGAGCCCCACAGTGAAATCGGATTCTAACTCGACCCCACAGCCAAACCCATTCAAAAACCCCTCCCGTGGCCCCATTTTGCCCCACTCAGCTCCACGGGTTTGGGCGATCGGGCTGAAAACCTTGCGGGCACAACTAGATGGTTAACCGAGTATTTCCTCGAAATTTAAGATTACAAAAAAAATCCTACAGCCCAAAGCGGCCCGGACGGCGTACGGCGGACGTTTTTGGAATCTACTTCTACTTGAATCTACTTGAATAATATTCATATTATGATGAAAAATTTTGAGGCCGATACAAAGGTGTATTATTCCAAGAATAATAAACCCAATATCTGAAAATTTCATATTTAATATGGTTTTCAAAGCGTCTGTGGACTGCACGAATGGGTAAGTTGAGTTGGCCGAACGGCCGATTTCGGAATTAAAAAACGCTGCAAATTTTACACAAGGATTTATTATTCTTTGATATAGGTTACTTGTGCAAAAATTATTTCTGTGTCAAAAGAAAATAATTTGGAAAAAAATTTTTTTGAATTTTTTTTCAAAATAAAATTTTTTGTATTTAAAAAAAAAAAAAAACCAAAATTGTTTTTTCAAACATTCTTTATTCTTTACTCGAAAAATACTTAACCTCCTGGGATCCTTCAAAAATCCCATTTTTAGCCCCATGAAAGCCCTACAGATCGCAACAGTGAAATCGGATCGTTCCGGGACCCCAAAAAATGGATTCTACGTCCAAAAATACCTCGAAAACGACACCTAACTCCATCCCATAGCCAAAAGCCTTCAAAAAACCCCTCCCGTAGCACCATTTTAGCCCCATAGCGCCCCACGGGTATGGGCGATCGGACTGAAAACCTTGCGGGCACAACTAGATGGTAAACCAAGTATTTTGTCAAAATTTCAGATTTTAAAAAAAATTCCTACTGCCCAAAACGGCTCGGACGGCGGACGGCGTACGGCGGACGGACATTTTGGATTTAGAATGTAGACCTCTTGACACGGATAATGTCAAATTTTGAGGCCGATCGGAGTCGTCGACCCCCGTCGCGAAAACATAGGTGTATTATTCCAAGAATAATAAACCAAAAAATTGAGTTCCTGTTCAGCGGACCCATTTAGCAAAACTAGGTAGGTACTTGAGAGGACACAAAAGTGTAATGACAGGGTGAACTGTGAGGATTTTGGCGTTGAAAGAGACCTACAATCTATTTTGGAACCTAAACCGTTTTGGAGCAAAACGCACATGTTTGACGTTCGGTTTCGGCCAGACGGTTTAACCAGATTGGGTCGATAAGGTCGACACCTCATTCGATGCGGAATTTTGTCCTTTTGAAAATGTAGTACCCAGACGGAAGCGCCTGACAAACCAGTTAGGTATATATTCAATGAATAACTTTTTTTGACAGGCGCTTCCTTCTGGTTAAAAATAGCCAACCGTTTCAAGATGTGTAGATTCCAAAAATGAAAGGTCTGTCCGCCGTTCAGATCGTTTTGGGCAGTAGGATTTGTATTTTCTAACTCTGACATTTTGACAAAATACTCTGTTCTCCATCTGGTTTTGTCCGCAAGATTTTCTGCCTGTTCGCTCAAATCCGTGGGGGTCTGTGGGGCTTAAAAGGGCCTGGGTGGTTCCCAGATAACTGGCCATTTTAGCGTCCGGTATGGATAATTCTCCCAATTTAAAAGGCAAAGCTCAATTTTTGGCTCAATGGGTTGCAAGGTAGGATGTCGTTATGTAAGGAAACACATTAAAATGATTGAAGTAACGAAATTCCTATAAATTATGACTTTTTGGAAGGTTAAACTTATGAAATGTCGTTACCGTTACTACAGTAACTGTCCCAGGAAAAGAATAGCAATTTTCCAGAGCAGTTTTTTTGTCCATTGGGGGGGGGGGGGGGGGGGTTGAAGTTTGGTAGGAAAATGATCATTTTGAGCCTCTGATTTTGAATCAAATACATATTTACCAGACCACAGACAAGTAAAACCCATGGTATCACCTTAATTGATTCACTTTTATTTTTCGGAATTCGACAACCTCAAAATGGCTACGGAAGAGGTTTATGAAGGGTTTCCGCTAAGTGGTCGAGTTGGGTGTCGTTTTCGAAGTATTTTTGCGGGGCCCAGAACCATCCGTTTCACTGGATCTATGGGGCTTTCATTAGGCTACAAAGACCTGAGGCCTTTTGAAGGGTGTCAGGAAGTCGAATGAGGTGTCGTTTTCCGAATAATCTTGGACGTACATTCCATTTTTCGGGGTCCGACATTTTTTATAGCCAAAGAATTTATTTTTGCTAAAATTATATCAAAGAATAATAAAACCTCGTGTAAAATTTTCAGCCTTTTTTTTTTTAAAGTTCAATTTGAAAACTTTTTACAGGTCAAACAGGCCATTTTCATGTGTCTCGAAAAGTAGGTAGATAATAAGAAGATGAATGAGCGTGCACAAAGATTTTTTTTTTTACCAAAGGAAGGATGTCAAATCTAAACAGTGCACGTAGGTATATGTTAATAATTAACAATTATTAACAATTATTGATAGAATTGATGAATACTGGACATTTAAATTTGTGGCATGAAAAAGGGACTTGCAGGACGTCGGATGACGTCACACAGGATCCGGGATTTCCATTGGTTGGTGATTATTGTAATAATTAGTATTATTGAATTCGCAGCGTGTAAATGATATTCTCAGGAGAACACATAGAACGCGCTGCAAGCGCAAGTAGATTGGATTTTGATTCAGACGAAGTCGTCTAGCGAAGAAATGTTTCTCAACAGGAAGGATTTGGAGGAGGTCGGAGCCACATTATGGTAGACATGACGGGTATTCCCTCATGTCTGTGTCCCGCTACCGACAGTTTCAGTGACCCTCCTTGACAACCGACCGCGTGTTTCATATTAATCATCTCATCAGATCACAGGAGAAGCCACCAACCTTACATTACAAGAGCTCGAGACACATCCCTCCCACCAGCCGCCACCTCTTTACCGTCTGGCTGGTGGTCGACACGTACCAACGCTTCTTAATAAGTCTCTTCTTGAAAAAGCCTTCAAACCGTTCAAAGAGGTTTTTCTAGTCTTCAACGTAATACTTGAGCAGGAAATTAGAATTAATATTAAATCATCAGAACCAATTGAAGAGCACAGGGGAAAAACGTGTTCTCTGTTTTTCCAAACTTTTCAGGAGGGCACACTGAGAGAAAAGATTTTTTTAGTGGCTCGGTTAAATCCGAAATAACCTCGAAAAGAAATTGAAACCACCTAGAATCAATTGATTCAACCTAGAAAAAAATAGGTCCAGGTTAAAGTAACATCGAAAAATATTAATACAACCTAGACCCATATAGAAACAACCTAATCCGTTATTACCCGCCCTCTGACCACAACCTGGAATAAAAAAGTGTCAACCTAGACCAAATGTGAACTTCACATTTGGTCTAGGTTGACATTGTGAAGACCTAGAAAATATATTACCTACCTTTGACTTTTAAGTGGGGTAACCTTGAATCGAATGATTTGACCTTCCATATAATTCCCCTCCATTAAAGTCTCGGTTGTACAACTGAAAACAACCGAGAGATTTAAAAGGCGAGATTGTTACTTTAGGTAACAACCCAGAAGAAAAAGTTAGACTTTCAGTCTCGGTTAAAACTACCGTAGTACCACAAATAGTTTTAGGTTTAAACAACAGTGATTGTAATTCATTCGATAAATTCCAGGTTGTTTCTACGGTACGCTAAGCGGCCGCGGAGAGCGCCACTGTAGGCGGTGGGCGTTAATTCTCGTTGTCTTGGCACCCCTGCTATTTACCCGGTGGGGTTGAGGCCAAATCTCTGTCATATTCTAATCATCTAATTCTGTCACTATGTGCAGTCATAATATGCAGTTATTATATTATAATGACATCACATTCAAATTATTGTACTGAGTTGAAAACAGAGACAACCCATAAAGATCGTTGAAGTTGATAGAACCAACCTGCAATGGAAGTGGAGCAAACCTAGAAAGAAAAGTGGACCACCTAGTAATTTATTAGGAGCAACCTGAAAAGAATAAGAAGCTACCTATAAATTTAACTGGTACAACAGGGATAGTAATTGAAACAACCTCGTAAATAAAGGGGCACAACCTAGAGAAAAAACGGTTCTAGGTTAACGCGCCATGACTGTAAATTGTTTGAGGGGTGAGAACGTTTTCGTTTTAGGGTAAATTAACCGTCTACGAAAGTGAAAAACATTGAATACCAGGGTGAGACAACCAAGACATTAATGTTTTTAACCTAGACTGTAAATGGATGGAGGCGGCGGCACACACCATGAACTTAACCTAGAACTAAAGTGTGGGGGTGGCGCATTTTAAATCTTGGTTGTTTGCATTTTTAGGACGGTAACTTCACCAGTATTTTCAATCTAGGTTAAATGATATTCAACCTAGTCTAAATTGTTCCACCCTAGAATGAAAACCAAAAAAAAAAAAAAAAAATCTAGGTTGGCAGCATTTAACCTGGAAAAAAATCGAAAAATAACCTAGAATAGGCCCTATTTTTCTCTCAGTGCAAATTTACTATTTCAAGATTCACTATTCGATCATTTGTCACCAGAAAATAATGTTTCTTCACATTTTAGAAGCTCTAGTAGGTAGGCTAAGTAACATAAACACCTGATTGTGAAAAATCATTCATTAAAAAAATTCTGGAACAAAATACGGTCAGAAGTGCACTTTTTACGGGGGAAAAACGTGATATTAAGGCTTGTGGACAGCCGGGAGTTAACACGTTGCACCGCATTACCCTTACATTGCATTACCCTTACATTACCTTAAGTGTGCATTATCAGCTTCAGCCTGCTCTGTACCATCTTGAGTCTGGGGGTTCTCATCACCATTATCACATTCATTCGTAAGAATTGGGTGGTCATCAATAAATACGATAAATCAGGAACTGCAGCCCTTTTCGGGTGCTTATGGAGCAGAGTTGGGATTATTCGAATAAAAATTTAGTTGAACTAGAGTTGAAACTAAAAACTAATTAGTTTTTAGTTTCGAAAGTGAAACTAAAAACTAATTTAGTTTTTAGTTTGACTTTCGAAACTAATTTTGGAACTAAATTAGTTTTAGTTTCAACTGTTGAAACTAAAACTAATTTATTTCCACAAGTTAGTTTCGAAGTTGCGAATAAAAACTAAAGTAGTTTCATCTTTTATTCGTAGTTTCGGAACTAAAAATGAAACTAAATTTTTTTTCCTCGCAGACATTTTTTTTCCTCGCAATTTTAGTTTTTATTATTTAGTTTTTATTCGCAACTTCGAAACTAACTTTTGCAACTAAATTAGTTTCAGTTTCAACAGTTGGAAATGAAACTAATGTAGTTCCAAAAGTTAGTTTCGAAAGTCGAACTGAAACTAATAGTTTCAGTTTTTAGTTCCACTTCGGAACTAATTTAGTTTTAGTTTTTAGTTTTAGTTTCAGAACTACTTTTTGCCCAACTCTGTTATGGAGGGCCGTATGCTCTCTTAGAAAAGGCAACAGATTCGAAAGGTTACAAAACAAGTAAAGTCAAAGAACTATTTACGAAACTAAGATAGTAATCAAAGTCTTGGTACTCCTGCTGACCATGTCCTACTTGATGTCAACTGTGGAATTTTGGCAACTGGTATGGATGCATCAGTATATTTGTTATCAAATAGAACTGATTTTTTTGTCAAGTTGGAGTGCGTCACAGTAACAAATAATATTTGTCAGAGTTAAAACATTTTTCTGTTTTTCCAAACTTTTCTGGAGGGAAAATTTAATATTTCAAGATTCACTATTCGATCATTTGTCACCAGTAAAATAATGTTTCTTTACATTTTAGAAGCCCTAGTACTAGGTAGGCGAAGTGACATAAACACCTAAGTGTGAAAAATCATTCATTTACGAAATTCTGGAACAAAATACTGTATGAAGTGCACTTTTTACGGGGGAAGAACGTGTTATTAAGCTTGTGGGCAGCCGGGAATAATCGGTTGTCTTTGATTCCCGCGTACCTGGTGAGTTGTTCAAATTTGAAGGAGGTCGCCGAACGAGGTCCGACCTTGCGACGAGAAATCGCGGGCGCCTCATCGGGACGGTCAAGGTCGGCCAGGCTTATCAGGAACCGGCCGGGAAGAGAGTCGTCGTGTGGTACGTCGAGAGAGAGAGGGAGAAGATAAGAAAGGGGGTCACTTAGGAACTCTGAGCAAGAAGTTCTTGTTCAACTCAGGTAGGGAAGAAGATGGGAATCCACCGGGAGACTCGTCCTGCCGCCCGCACACCGCCGAGTTCTCTCCGACTTAACAAACCGCACAAAACAATCTCCCTGCAGACACCCCCACATCCACAACTCGGCCGAACTTCAGTAACAAAAACGCTGCAAATTTTACACAAGGGTTTATTATTCTTTGATATAGATTACTTGTGCAGAAATTTAATTCTGTGTCGAAAAAATATATATATATATATTTTTGTTTAAAAAAAAATTTGTTTGGACATTTTTTTTCCTTTTTAACTTGAAAAATATTTAACCTCCTGGGATCCTTCAAAAATCTCATTTGCAGCCCCATGAAAGGCCCTACAGATCGCAACAGTGAAATCGGATCGTTGCGGGACCCCAAAAAATGGATTCTACGTCCAAAAATACTTCGAAAACGACACCTGACTCGATCCCATAGCCAAAAGCCTTAAAAAAACCCTCCAGTAGCCCCATTTTAGCCCCACGGGTTTGGGCGATCGGGCTGAAAACCTTGCGGGCACAACTAGATAGTAAACCGAGTATTTTGTCAAAATTTCAGATTTAAAAAAAAATTTCTACTGCCCAAACCGGCCCGGACGGCGGACGGAAATTTCTGTTTTGGAATCTAGACCTCTTGAAACAGATAGGTACCTAATGTCAAATTTTGAGGCCGATCAGAGTCGTCGACCTCCGTCACGAAAACGTAGGTGTATTATTCCAAGAATAATAAACCAAAAGGCTGGCATGCTTGGTGGTGTTCGACAACCTACAATACTTCTTGGTCTACAGCAATGCGCCTGAGCATGCAATTTTCTCTCGCAGCTAAACAATTCTACAAAATGAGCCAAAGGACACTTACCATTCGTTTGATCACTAAATGAAACACGTTTCTGACCTGCAACAACAGGGGAAAATTTACACAGCGGGGAAAAATGACTTCACTTTTGATGGTACCTATGGGAAAAACTCTCCCACATCCATGATACTATCATGATGATAGTAAGCTTGGCTGGTGGAGTGGGAGGAACTCCGACCAACGTTTATCTGCTGCCGGCCATTTCGTGTTGCACCAGCTACCCCAGATCTCCCTTCTGAAGACTCGTGGCGGCCAAAGTATCCTGACACTTCAGGTAAGTCTGCCCAAGCCGAGTCCTCCATACATGTAAACTCTGGGACGCCGCATCACGACACTTCGTGCCACGGTCCAAAGGAAGACGTTCCTACACTCCTTCCTCATCCTCCAAAACAAACGGCTGCGTAATTGGCGATAAGACGCTCCCGGCATTTCGCCAAACTCACCCCAGAAGTCTTTACGAGTGATCTGATGATTTAGGTACAAGACCACTCGCAGGTACACCTAATTCGCCCGGAATAAAGTGTAGCTCTAAAGTGCCGTTTGAAAGGTTCTTGTCGATGAATAAAAAAAAATTACATTCGCACACTGAGAGAAAAAAAGGGCCTATTCTAGGTTATTTTTCGATTTTTTTCTAGGTTAAATGCTGCCAACCTAGATTTTTTTTGGTTTTCATTCTAGGGTGGAACAATTTAGTCTAGGTTGAATATAATTTAACCTAGATTGAAGATACCTACTGGTGAAGTTACCGTCCTAAAAATGCAAACAACCAAGATTTAAAATGCGCCACCCCCACACTTTAGTTCTAGGTTAAGTTCACAGTGTGTGCCGCCGCCTCCATACATTTACAGTCTAGGTTAAAAACATTAATGTCTTGGTTGTCTCACCCTGGTATTCAATGTTTTTCATTTTCGTAGACGGTTGATTTACCCTAAAAAGAAAACGTTCTCACCCCCCTTCAAACAATTTACAGCCATGGCGCGTTAACCTAGAACCCTTTTTTCTCTAGGTTGTGCCCCTTTATTTACGAGGTTGTTTCAATTACTATCCCTGTTGTACCAGTTAAATTTCTAGGTAGCTTCCTATTCTTTTCAGGTTGGTCCTAATAAATTACTAGGTGATCCACTTTTCTTTCTAGGTTTGCTCCACTTCCATTGCAGGTTGGTTCTATCAACTTCAACTATCTTTCTGAGTTGTCTCTGTTTCCAACTCAGTAGAAAAATTTGAATGTGACGTCATAATATGACTGCACATAGTGACAGAAAATAGATGATTAGAATTTGACAGAGATTTGGCCTCAACCCCACTGGGTAAATAGCAGGGGTGCCAAGGCAACGAGAATTAACGCCCACCGCCTACAGTGGCGCTCTCCGCGGCCGCTTAGCGTACATTAGAAACAACCTGGAATTTATCGAATGAATTAAAATCACTGTTGTTTAAACCAAAAACTATTTGTGGTACTAGGGTAGTTTTAACCCAGACTGAAAGTCTAACTTTTTCTTCTGGGTTTTTACCTAAAGTAACAATCTCGCCTTTTAAATCTCTCGGTTGTTTTCAGTTGTACAACCGAGACTTTAATAGAGGGGAATTATATGGAAGGTCAAATCATTCGATTCTAGGTTACCCCACTTAAAAGTCAAAGGTAGGTAATATATTTTCTAGGTCTTCACAATGTCAACCTAGACCAAATGTGAAGTTCACATTTGGTCTAGGTTGACACTTTTTTATTCCAGGTTGTGGTCAGAGGGCGGGTAATAACGGATTAGGTTGTTTCTATATGGGTCAAGGTTGTATTAATATTTTTCGATGTTACTTTAACCTGGACCTATTTTTTTCTAGGTTGAATCAATTGATTCTAGGTGGTTTCAATTTCTTTTCGAGGTTATTTCGGATTTAACCTAGCCACTAAAAAAATCTTTTCTCTCAGTGCAGTTACGCATTACAGTCATAAAAATTATTGTTAGAAATGATCATAGTTACAAACTTGCGACTTCTGTCTTCTATCCAGCTAAGTAACGCCATACTGAGATTCCGAAAAGCCTCTTGAAAGGGTGGAGATCGATCAAAAACCTCAATCCACATTCTCGTTCGAGCTTTGGTGCCGGCTGTCAATCAATTAGGTGGACACCTTTCAGGCTCGACACATAGTTGGAAGGTCGTGTCAACATTTGACCAGCAGTGACGTCACGGATTGAGACCGACACGTCAAAAACGTCGGGCCAGGTAACTTTGTTTGGTTAGTTCGTGGAGTTCGATTGGAGTTCACCTAATGTACTAAAGACTGAAACACTCCGCTAAGTGACCACGGTAGACACTGATGGAAAATTTGCAGACTGGCGGAAAAAAATCCGTTTGGAACTATTGGTAGGTGAGTTGGGAACTTGCGTTAAAGTCTATGATAATGTCATAGCATATTATGAATAATTCATATCACAGAATTTTGGTTTGTCATTCTTGGAATAATTCACCTGTTTTCGCGACGGAGGTCGACGACTCCGATCGGGCTCAAAATTTGACATTATCCGTTTCAAGAGGTCTTCATTCCAAAACAGAAATTTCCGTCCGCCGTCCGGGCCGGTTTGGGCAGTAGGATTTTTTTTTTAAATTCTGAAATTTTGACAAAATACTTGGTTTACCATCTAGTTGTGCCCGCAAGGTTTTCAGCCCGATCGCCAAAACCCGTGGGGCGCTATGGGGCTATGGGAGTTTTTTTTTGAAGACTTTTGGCTATGGGATCGAGTTAGGTGTCGTTTTCGAAGTATTTTTGGACGTAGAATCCATTTTTTGGGGTCCCGGAACGATCCAATTTCACTGCTGCGATCTATAGGGCTTTTATGGGGCAACAAATGGGATTTTTGAAGGATCCCAGTAAGTCAAATATTTTTCAAGTAAAAACAAAAAATTGTTGAAAAAACTTTAGAAAAAAAAAAAAATTTTTTTGAAATGACAATGTTTGGATAGATGTGGGACTTGAAAAAATGGATTTCGCGTCCAAAATTACTCGGAAAAATACACCTTCTTTGACCTCATGGGATCCTTCAACAATCCCATTTGAAGCCCCGCAGATCCCCACAGTATAATCGGAACGATCTGGGAGCACCAGAAATCGGTTCTACGTCCAAAAATAGTTCGTCATTGACACTTACTCGATATCACAGCCCAAAACCTTCTAACCCGCTCGCTTAGCTCCACTTTAGCCCCATAGCGCGCCTCGGGTTTGGGCAATCGGGCTGAAAACCTTGCGGGCACAACTAGATGGCAAACCGAGTATTTTGTCAAAATTTCAGATTTAAAAAAAAAAATCCTACTGCTCAAAACGGCTCAGACGGCGAACGGACATTTCACTTTTGGGTTCTAGACCTCTTGAAACGAATAATGCCAAATTTTGAGGGCAATCAAAATTTTCGATCTCCTTCGCGATTACATATTACTCCAAGAATAATAAAACAAAATTGTTCTTTGCAGATTTTGGACAAATTATGAACCCAAAAAGATAGATTCTACGTTCAAAATCACTCGAAAAACGACACCTTATTCGACCTCCTGGCATCCTTTGAAAGCCTTACCTCCCCACGGTGAAATCAAATGGTTCTCGGACCTAAAAAAAATACTTTGAAAATACGTCGAACTCCACCAAAATCCCTTCCGTAGCCCCTTATTAGAGCTCCCAACGGGTTTGAGCGATCAGACTGAAAACCTTGCGGGCACAATTGGATGGCGAACCGAGTAGGTGTCTTGTGTGAATTTAGATTGAAAAGAAAAAAAAATCCCATAAACCGAAACGTTTCCCAAAAACGCTGGACCCCGAAAATTGGATTAAGCGTCCAAAACTACTCGGAAAACGTATCCTCATTCGACTGGCACGTCTTCATGAACAAAATGAACTAATAATTCAATTTTAAGAGTTATTATTCGTCATTGGCATCGTGGAAAAAGTGGAAGCCTCCTCCGTAAAAGTGGAAGCCTCCTCATTTTTCAACCGCGAAACCTTGCACTTAGGGCCGACATTTCCTTTTCTTGATCAGTTTGAACGAGTTGGGTCGGTACCGAAAAACTCGTACGGTTGAACGGGCTCGGGTGACTCACAAGGTCGGGTTACCTGATGGCCGTCGACACAGCTGCCCGTTTCCAGGAATCCTCCGCCCTCGAAATCAGACCCGAAGTCTGTCGTCAAAAGGTGTCGTCAGCTTGCTGGCTTGGTTTGTACAACAGTTGGGTTGATTGGCGATCAATGGGAAGTGGGTGTGTTTGTTCGGGAAGGACACTTTTACGTAGAGAAGAAATATTTCGTTATTTACGACGATCGGGCTAATAGTCCTTTGAGTTTGCGAAAAATCGGAACTTTCCGCTCTTTTGGTGGGTCGTTTGGGACCCATCAGGGACCCTAAATTCAAAAACGTCGGACTGATTAACCCTGTGCTAACTTCAATGGACCCTTAAAACCACGATTTTTTGGAACGTTTTTCAGTTTTTGGGTTATAACGTTTTTCCTAGCGACCCAATCGAAAATCTAGTCGAATTAAAAGTTAAAGAGTACAAAATTCTGTACAATTTGAACTACTCACGTTTAATTTTCGATCAAATAGGTACCGAGTTACGTAGGTTCAAAAATGGGTCGTTTGCCAAAATGAGGGGGAGGTCTACCGACATAGCACTGTATGAATTTATGAGAGTCATTAAATGCGTGAATTGGATTATGAACTGAAACTGCTAGGTTTAAAGAGGTTGTATTCCCATTTCGGGGAACTTGGCCTATTTTTGAACCTACATAACTTGGTGCCTACCTATTTGATCGAAAATTAAAGTGATTGAAATTTCAAACATTGTTTACGGTACGATGAAAATTAAATTCAGTATTAATTCATTAAACGACTTAAATTAAATTCAAATTCGTCATTGTTTTCGCAGTGCCTTCCAACACCGTTCGTTTATCGACAAAAAATGACGTGGCTAACTTTCGGTTTAAGAGTAAATATACACAAATTGTATTAAATATTACAAATTTTGTGGTCTTATACAAATTGTATAAGTATAAGTAAGACCACAATTATATTATATATTATATAATATAATACACCTATGTAATCGCGACGGAGGTCGACGACTCGGATCAGTCTCAAAATTTGACATTATCCGTTTCAAGAGGTCTAGATTCCAAGGCGAAATGTCCGTCCGCCGTCCGGGCCGCTTTGGACAGTAGGAATTTGTTTAAAAATCTGAAATTGTTCCCCTTATGCGACAACTGATGAGGGGGAGGGGGGGAGGGAAGTGTTTTAAAGTGAATTTTAAAAGGACTGTTTTTACTTTCCGTAATACCGGTTGTTGAGGTATTTTTACGGCGAATCTATTAATGGTCGTAGGTACCAATCTACATTGGTGTTGCCGGGTGAGGGGCGGGGGGTGGTTCCAGAGTTCCACCTTTGAAAGACCCAGATAGAAGGATTCCGGATCGAGTCTCGTCTTGACGGAACACAACAGAACACCTGTTCCAAATGGCAGATGTGGACGGCAACCTCACGGCAGCTGGCGGCCGTCCGGGCCGAGGCACCCCCCCCCCCCCCCAACACCCTTACGGGTAGCTGTTTTGAAGAGCACGCAGCTTCCAACGCGGACCTTACAGAACTCCCGCGCAACCCCTCTGATGTCCGAGGCTCGCAGCCCCCTCGAGTGGTCACCCTATAAAACCCCCCCCTCCCCCCGACCACCAAGAGTGTACGTTTTGTTGACTAGTCTGAGGAACACGCGAAACTCTCCTTCATCCGCCTCCATTTATCTGAACCTTCGTGATTACACGTGAAACAGATTTGAGGGGTCGCACAATGTGCTGCGTTAACATGTCATGTTAACAATGAAATCTCTAACATCAACTTACACCCAACTAGGGGTTGCAATCCCGCAGTGCGGGAGCGCTGGATGAGGGATGAGCAATCGGTAAAAAGTATCGATTTTTTAAATAAATTTGGAATCGATTCTCCAACAATCGTTTCTCTCAAGCATCGATTTTTGCAAAAATCGGGTTTTTAGCGATTTTTCCTTTTTTTTTTTTTTGATCAAACTCGATCATAAATAAATTAAATATATCATAAGTAGGTAAATAAACCAATCAATAAGTAGGAAGGCGATTGTACGTAATATTATATGTCTTGTTCAAGGAGTGGATCATCAATCTAATATAATAAATTAGATTGATGATCCACTCCATTTTTATTGATATAGATTATATAATCCAATATTATTGGATTATATAATCTATATCAATAAAAATGACTGCCAAATCTATTTGAGGGCTCACTAATTAAAAACCAGTGGTGTTTGGCACCAAATTGTGTGAGAATGTTTGTGAAGCGTTGTAGATGGTTTTTAAGAAGTTTCTACAAAATCGATCGAGCCGTTAATGAGATAATGAATTTTCAAAATCTGTCAATGTGTGTTCGCAGTTTAACCGGCTTTTCATTAAAATTCCATTTTTATTGAGTGCAGCGAAGCGCACCGGGTCAGCTAGTAGGTAAGAAAAAAGTCTGAAAAAATATTCACGCGAACCACATTTCATCTTCCACATCCTGCAGAAATAATAGTTTTGAGACGAGCTAACGATTTTTTGAGAATCGATTCTTTGAAGCCGATTCAGTAAATTAAAAAAATCATCCCTCATAATAAATAGGAAAAAGAAAATGTTTCAAGGAGAACAATAATTCAATGGGTCCCTCTAGAAAAGATCTTTTGTTATATGGAACGTTTCTAGAGGGGACCATTCAATTTTTCAAAATTGGATAAAACCTCTCTACCCCGATTTTATCGTAATAACAAAAGTCGATTAAAAAAATCGGGTTTTTTACAAGAAAGAATCGATTTTTAGAAAAATCTGAAATCGATTGCCCATCCCTATCCCGCACGTTGGAAAAAATCACCCACTTTTGACGCTTGGTTGTGGCTAGACGGCTGAACCGATTCTAATGGGGAAGGAGGTCATTCGACGCAGAATGTTATGCTCTTTAACTTTGTATCTGACCAGTTTTCTCTGCGGTGCTTAGTTTTCGAGTCACTTTAGGTTTATTATTCTTGGAATAATACAACTATCTTATCGCGACGGAGGTCGACGACTCGGATCAGCCTCAAAATTTGACATTATCCGTTTCAGAAGGTCTACATTCAAAATCCGAAATGTCTGTCCGCCGTCCGGGCCGTTTTTGGCTGTAGGCATTTTTTTTTTAAATCAAGAATTTTGACAAAATACTTGGTTTACCATCTAGTTGTGCCCGCAAGGTTTTCAGTCCGATCGCCAAAACCCGTGGGGCGCTATGGGGCTAAAATGGGGCTATGGGAGACGGTTTTTGAAGGCTTTTAGCTATGGGATCGAGTTAGGTGTCGTTTTCGAAGTATTTTTGGACGTAGAATCCATTTTCGGGGGTCCCGGAACGATCCGATTTCACTGTGGCGATCTATAGGGATTTCATGGGGCTAAAAATGGGATTTTTGAAGGATCCCAGGAGGTTAAATATTTCTCGAGTAAAAAATAGAGAATTTTTTGAGAAAAAAAAAAAAAAAAATCAAAAAACAAATTTTTTCTATTGACACAGAAATAATGTTTGCATAAGTAACCTATATCAAAGAGTAATAAGCCCTTGTGTAAAATTTGCAGTGTTTTGTATAGAGTAGTCATGTCGCTAGGAAGCATGGTTTCCGGGTTAAAGGCAAAAAACCAAAAAAAAATGGACCGAAATTTTATGGTTTTTCGCCATTTTCATGGTGAAGCCATCTCCGAATCTAGTAGATAACCAAATTTTCGGATTCAGCACCCCCAAAAACGTACAGATCCGTCGAGAAAGATTCTTCAGGTATTTTTTCCGTTCCAAACTACCTAATGACTGGACTATGATGGTTATAATCGGAATGCTTTAGCTGACCCCTAAAACAAGAACATTTAATTTTTAAAAGCCCAAAAAAGAGCAAATTGGAAAATAAATTTAAAATTTAGTACGTTCTTTTCATTTGTTTTCCGGTGTTTTCGTGACAGTTGGGGTTTTGCCAGTGTGTCGGGAGGGTAGGGATGATTTTCGATGTAATTTTGGAGGTAGAGTTGATTAACACTAAACTGTTCGATAGTCAAGAATAGAATGTTCGTTTATTCCACAAATTTTGTGGCGCGTTGATTTTTTAAAAGTTCGAGTCACCAAACTATCACTTTTCAAATTGTATGTCCAGGTGCGGCCATGGACATCATTAATCGGTTGTAATATAATAATATCTTCTTTCCGACAGGTCTGGGAACCGAAATGGGAAAACTCGTCAAGCCGAAAAGCTTTTTTTCGTATTTTTTTAGGTTCTGAGAACTGCAGAGTTGCGGGTGTTCGTCTAATGAGCCGCTCGTGAAGGAGTTTGTTTTTATTTATTTTTTTTCCTTCTCGATTCTTCCTTCCCGTCTCTTCCATCACGACTGATCGGGACACTTGAAGGAGTCGAGAACAATGCTGGCGGTTTTCCCACGCCCGGGAGGAAACCCCCTCTCAGCCGCTGGACACTTCCGAAATGCTCGAGTGCTTCGTGCAGGACGAAATGTTGGAAATTGAATAATGTTGTATCGTATATTGTATAAGATTATTATAAGGAGCGGGATTCGTTCAGCGCAAACTTCATCGAAATCGCAACAAAAGTAATGCAGGAATTTCAACGGCGAGGAAGCGAAACAGGAGCTCCAGACCTCGTAGAATTCTTTAGAATTCTTCGAGTTTAACTGCAAAGGGTGCGGGGGGGGGGATAGGATAGATAACATGACGTCATCCTCCTCGTTTAACGGGGGGGGGGGGGATGACTCAGAGGTAGAAATCGCTCGGAACGCCACGGAAGGGGTTGAGGGGGGTTCTCAGGTAAAAAGACAGTTACGTAGTAGTTAGACCCCTCCTTTAGCATTTCTCCCGCGACATCCTCTGCAGCCTCCTCGAAGTCATCTTCCCCCCTGCTTGCGAGGGGGGGGGGGGGGGGCTGTTGCTAACGATTCGCCACTTCACCTACATACATCGCGGGGTTGCCCTCTCATCAGGCTCCCCCTTCCACCCCCGCCCGATGGAGCAAGCAGACTGTAAATCGGCCCCCCCCTCAATCGCCCAGACAGCGTGGAACTCGAGCCTTTCGAAATTGCCGTAAATTACCGCGAAATCCGCCGTAAGTGTTCCAAATTCCAGTCATCTCGAGCTAAAACGTCTTCTGCCACGAGAACGCCCAGTACGGTTTCTCACGCAAACGAAAATTTTCAGGAGTTTATCAGGGCGGGGAAGTGAGGAAATGACATTTGGAAAGGTTACCGTTTATTAAAGCAATAGGCACCTCATCTTTCTCCCCCCCCCCCCACCCCGACCGCCTACCACATAGCAACCAACAAATCTATAGGACTTCCGTCACGACCCTGTAACTCGGAAGCGTCGAGCAAAATATGCGACGGGACCGCTATAACGAAGCGCTGACGACTTGAGGGGGGGGGGGGGGGGTGAAGTTCGGATTATAACGAGCCGGAGGTAAACGTCTGATGATATTGACCTTGCGCCCGCAAACGGGGCGTCGTTAGTCAAATCGCCTTCCCCGCCTTTTTAAAAAAAAAACGGGACGACGACCTTCCCCAAGCTCTCGTTTTGACGTCGAACGTCATTTTGCTTCGTTGAGGGGGGGGGGGGGGGGAGGGGGGTTTAGCTACGTGGACGAATTTCATCAAAATCGGTTCGAAACTAGCGAAGATCATTGGTGTTTTTGTACCTCCGAAATAAAATGAGGTGGTTAGGGTGAGAAATGACTCCTCTGCTGAGTACTAAATTGTTTATTTTAATAAACAATTTAGTACTCAGCAGAGGAGTCATTTCTCACCCTAACCACCTCATTGGATTAGACCTCTGCACCGTCGGCAAACACCACACTGTACCTGCGAAATATTCAACTGAACGTACCCAACTCCCTAAAAAACGACACCTCTCGACCTGGCCCCAAAACCTTCGAAAGCTCCAACCTGTAGATCATTTACACGTTCACAATAACTTGAGAGAGAGAGAGAGAGAGAGAGATTGTTTTTTATTGTCAGCATACAAAGGTATTTGACAATCGTCAAATTTCAACAAACTAAAGCTTTAGTAATATATATAGGTATATTGGAAACTCGCAAATAAAGTCTATCAAGTAAAGCAGTATGGCATGCTTTAATAGGTCTTTATGGGTCAGGAGGCCAACCATCCGCTGCCACGAAGAAGTCCTCCAGAGAGTAAGGTGCCAATGCCCTGAGAAGCCGACCTGCCTGAGCCTTGAAGGAGCGTTTATCCATCCAAGAGGTACACTGTTGAACAGTTTTATCGCCCACCAGTTCGTAGCCTCACGCGCTGCATCCAGCCGAACGAATTCAGGCACATACTTGGAGGCATTCCGTGTAATGCCTAACGTTTAACTTCCAAAACGACACCTCACTCGACCACCCTTCGAGAGCCCCAACCTGTGAACTTGCAAGTCTGGATTCCACGTTCAAATTACTTCGAAAACCACACCTCACTTGACCAACAACCTTCAAAGTCAACCAGCAGCCCCACACAACCCCACAGACGTCCGGGAAAGAAATGCTTCAGGCAAAAACGACCTGAACGACGGACAGGTAGATAGATTTTTCAAACATAGACTTTGTGAAATATTTTATTATTAATTTTGAGCCAAATCAAAAAGTTAATTATTCACAGAATAATAAATCAAATTGATGTCCCCCATCCGCCGAGGAGAGAAGTTAATTAAACTTTCATTAATTAAATGAAATTGAAATTGACCTCTTTTGTACACAAACAAGACAATAACGACTGAATTTTAAAAATGATGTTTTTTTTGTAGTTTCCTGGACGTAAACAAGTGAAGAAAAGTGAACGATGATAAGAAGCGCAAATTCCTCAATTAAATCACTTCCACCCCCGCGCATCATCGACTAAATTGTCTTATCACGGCCGTCTTATCACCGCTCTGCTATCACCTGCATCCGCAACCACGCGGGTTTCCGTCCCAGTTGGCGGCCGCCGGTTGTTGTTTGTCCTCTCGCTCTCTCTCTTTCTGCGATAAACGGACAACAGGCGGAGTTAATTAAAAAAATAAAAATTTA
The DNA here is from genome assembly GCA_955831195.1 of Pilophorus perplexus. Taxonomy (NCBI): domain Eukaryota; kingdom Metazoa; phylum Arthropoda; class Insecta; order Hemiptera; family Miridae; genus Pilophorus; species Pilophorus perplexus. Next base: position 56,369,699 of record OY037007.1, on the reverse strand, counting down.
AAAAAAAAGGCGAAAAGAGAAGATGAGGAGAGAAAATCGTGCCGGGGCGGAAAAACACCGGTGCGGCACCTTCGGGCACTGGGAGGGGTTGAAACCCTTGTCAACAACCCCCTCTCACCCCGTCGCTAATCTCATTGATACAACAACAAAAAAACGGAAAATACAGCGCAAATTGCGGATTGCCAAAAATTATGACTCACCGCCGGCGGGAAACCCCGGCAAATTTTTAAATGCGCCGTAAACGCAATTTGCATGCAGTACAGGCTCACCAATAATAACGTAATAATATAAAGTAATTGGTGATTGCGAGGGTGGAATTTGGCCGATGGTTTGTTAGCCATCGATTTTTCAAATATGGTAAAGGGTGAATTTTAGGGGTTGCTATACCACGGGGGTGGGTGTGAGCCGAAGGCGGCGTCCAAGATTGCTTAGGGTAATGACACAGTGGAGAAATAAAGTACTTGGATTAAATATTTAATAAAATGAAACTTTGTTGATGAAATTTGATTTGCGTACCTGGAGGTTTCATGCTGGATGGACCAGATGATAGCAGAGGGGGACAAGGATTACCGCTGGGAACGCAACGAACAGAACCGCACCATTGATGTTCCGCTACTGACTGATTCACTTCGGGACGGGCCCAACCCATGTTGCTATTGGCAACGGGAGGGGGTTGCTCTCCCTCGCACCCCACCAGAACCCTCCGCGCGCCACACTGCACCCGGGCCACCCCCGGCGACGAGATCGGCCCACCCCCGCCACCCGCAGGAGGGTCCCGTTTTTCAATAAGAAATACTCCCCTGAGCGAGTGGCTGGAGGCGGCGCCACCCCCTCGCACCCTCCCCCCTCGACACACACCCCCACAAGACAACCCTCGACATTACGATAAACATTTCCGGTTCACCCCCTCTGTTAACGCCAACGAAATTTTGACTTTAATCTCCCAGTGAGTGGACAAAATTAACCCCCTCCCTAACCACCCTTAACTACCCCTCCCCTCTAACGGCAATTTGTACACGCAGAAGAATAAGAAGAAAAGATACCTACTAATTACTTTAAATGTGTACACGTAGTTTCGAGTTAGCAGATACATTTTCCGAATTTTCACAACCCCATATTTTGGTTAGCGTACATTAAATATAAATATAAATTGTATACAAATTGTGGTGGCTTGATGTATTTTGTAAGCAATATTGATTACCGTCGCAGGGGGTTACTTTGTTCCGCTTTTTTGACTTTTTTTTTAAAAGACTTAAAATACTTAGTATTTTAGTTTTAAGTTTCCTCGTTTGCTTCAAACGAGCTCATACTTGTCCTGGCTTCTCTTGATACATTGTATTTGAAGCCCATTTAGTATCAATAGCGTAGAAACCGTTCACATGTGATTTTTAAAAAATTTAAAATTGGAGCAAAGTTCCCCGGGCTCAGACCTACTTTGCACCATTAACAGATTCCCTTTCAAAATGCATTGGTTCGCTGTTTGGAGCAAAGTCACGACGCTGGAAACATGAGAGGTTTACAAAAACTGAAAAATCACCAAGAAGTTTTCAAAATTCTTTTAATAAAACGAAATAAACTTTGAAAAAACAACGAAATATGAACTTTTGAAAACTGTTGGCTTGACTAGCCTTTTAAAAGTTGGAATTCGACGTTATTCGACTAAAAAATATTCAGGCTTACAGAATTCATTATAAAGCTTTATATTAATGGGAATAAATTTGAATCCTTCCTCCATCTAAACCATGTATCACCAAAAACAAGAAAAATACGGATTAAATGAAAAATTGAAATATTTTGAAGCATTTTTGGTTCATGAAACTAAATGGAAAATTTCCATTTAATGGAAAAATGAAGTGACTTGTACCACTTTGTTGTGGAGCAAAGCCTCCCCATTTTTAGGCGCAAAGTAACCTCAATGAACATTTTTGTTTATTGTCATCCCAAAAGTCAACATAGGTAATTGAAATTATCAAAAAAATCCTTAATTAGCATTAAATTTTTAACAAGATTGAGTTGGAACTCAAGTGATTGGTGATGTGAAGACAGCTGTAGGCCACACTTTTTGTGGAGCACGATCTTCTGGGATCCACAGGTGCGCAGGAAACGAGCTGGGTAACCATGCAGAAACCTTCCCTTTCATCTTTTTCGACTTGAGGCGTTTGGAGTAACATCTCTTCTTTTAATTTATCTCAGGGAGAGCCATTTCAGACAAAAACTGTAGCTTTGGTAGAAATGTGAACTTTTTATATTTTTGGGGCAATGTTCCCCTATGATGAGCAAAGTAACCCCATGCGACGGTACCCAACGTTTTTTTTAAATATATATCATTGCTACACAAACAAAAAAGTGACCCGAAAGTTGCCGGTCTCATTTTATCATTGATGGGGGTTTTTGAGGATCCTGAATCCGAAACCGCTGTCCGATTTTTCCGATTGGGCAATTTTTCGACGTTTTTATGGTTTTTTTATTTATTACTTTGTGTATACAAATATATTTTCCTAGTCACCACGAATTTCATCCAAGAAAAATTATAATTTGTAGGAAATTTCACGCTGAATCCAAAATTTGGCATTTAATGTGACCCCAATTTTTTTTCACATTGATCCAAACTTATTAAAAAACTTTGTTTTTTCTTTGAAAAGGATTTTTTTGCCTATTTTTCACTTACATTAAATGTAAGTGAAAAATAATTTTTTTGTTTTTGTTGACTCCAATGGACCTGCCAAAAAATAGCGAGGGCAACCATTCGAAAGTTTAGACTCTCCTGCGTCGAATGAGAACAACCGGAACTCTCTAAAGTTGTAATAATTACAATTATTGGCGACGTTACGATAAAAACCATAAAAACGGCGAAACTAGATTTTCAAAAAAATTTTCTCCCGATATTCGGTGATCGGCGAGTGCCCTGAGCAGAAATATACCAAATTTGAAGGGTTAGACACCTTTCATCATCAAAATCCAGGGTGCTCAAAATTCATGTTTTTTTTTTTTCTTTTTTCTTTTTTTATTTTTTTCTCGGCATTAGAAACTCTACAGGTCACACCGATCAACCGAATTCATTAAAATTTGGTATGCGAGTCAGGTTTGGTGTATGGAAGTGCCTTTTGGGGGTTTCAAATTTTTACTACCAAAAGAGGGGGGTTTGAGGGTGGGGGTAAATGGAAAATCGCAAATAACATCACTTCCCGTCAACAGATTTAGATGACACTTAGTGTGTGGGTCGGCTTTCAAGTCCTTTCAAGTCCAATTAGGGTGGGGGTGCTGTGGTTGAGTGGGAGGAGGTGAGTTTAACCAATGGCCTGATTTCAATGAAATTTGGAATGCGAGTCAGGTTTGATGCGAAGGAGAGGCTTTCGTGACCTTTCGTGACCAATTAGGGTGGAGGTAATCGTGGAGGGTTGGATATGAAGAAGAGGTCTCTTTTTGAAGATTCGCAATACCTACTAACAAAAAGGATCGGGAAAATCCCCATTATTAATAATCCCTATTATTAATTAAAGGTGAGTAATAACTTCCAAATTGATTTCATATTTTTTGCGGCAGTTAGGTGAACATATCTTTGCAACTAAACAATTGGTCTGCTATAGCAGTGGTAAGATCACTAGGACTGCTGATCGAAGGCCCCCTTCCTCTTGTCAACTGGTTTCATTTAAAATACGTATCACCTGGCATCAATGTCTTCATAGTCTTGCCCAAGAATGAACCAAAGCAGTGATACCCCCCCCCCCCCCCCCAAACCCCACCAGGGTTAAAAAGGTGCCAAGCATCAAAAGCCTTGATATCAAAGTTGTGCCAACCAATCGATTGAACAAGCTTGTTACTAGTACACCATTCGATTGGTACACCCCAACTTTTACACGTCCTTCTGACCCCAAGGTCCCAATCCATTCCTGCTTGGCCGGGGAGTCCCCTCGTGAAAGGGCTGACAGGACTATCATTATTTTGAATAATCGGATAATTAGTCATTTTAATACTATTTTCATTATGATGTTCGTACAAATTTACAAAATTTAATTATCTATTTAACATTTTGGCTAATTATTCTTGGAATAATACACCTATGTTTTCGTGACGGGGGTCCACGACTCCGACCGGCCTCAAAATTTGACATTATCCGTTTCAAGAGGTGTACCTACATTCTAAATCCGAAATGTCCGTCCGCCGTCCGGGCCGTTTTGGGCAGTAGGAATTTTTTTTAAATCTGAAATTTTGACAGTAGGTATACTTGGTTTACCATCTAGTTGTGCCCTCAAGGTTGTCAGCTGACAACTAGTCCGATCGCCCAAACGCGTGGGGCGCTATGGGGCTAAAGTGGGGCTATGGGAGGGGTTTTTGAAGGCTTTTAGCTATGGGATCGAGTTAGGTGTCGTTTTCGAAGTATTTTTGGGCGTAGAATCCATTTTTGGGGGCCCCGGAATCCAATTTCACTGTGGCGATCTATAGGGCTTTCATGGGGCTAAAAATGGGATTTTTGAAGGATCCCAGGAGGTTAAATATTTTTCGAGCAAAAAATAAAGAATTTTGAAAAAAAAATTTTGTTGAAAAAATCCAAAAACATTTTTTTTTCAAAATTTTTTCCATTGACAGAAATAATTTTTGAACAAGTAACCTATATCAAAGAATAATAAACCTTTGTATAAAATTTGCAGCGTTTTCTACTTATTCCTCATCTTGTGTTCCATTCATTTTTCATTAACTTTTTTTTTTTTTTTTTTCTCTTACGCCGAGTCTCTTGCGCCATGAGACTTCATCAACTTAATTAATATTCATTTGTTCAAATATTTTTAAATACATTTTGGATTATTATTCTTGGAATAATACACCTATTCATTAGCGACGGAGTTGAAAATTCTGTTCGGCCTCAAAATTTGACAATATACGTTTCAGGGTGTCTTGATTTCAAAAACAGAATGTCCGTCCGCCGTCTGAGCCGTTTTGGGCAGGAGGCATTTTTTTTAAATAAGAAATGTTGACCCGTGGGGCTTTCATGGGGCTGAAAATCGGATTTTTGAGGGAGATTGTAGATTGTTTTCGGGATTGCTCAGGAGGGGGGTGTGGGGAGGCCCCCAGCACGGAAGCCTTGGCTTATTGTGCTTTGCCTGAGCGCCCTGGTTCTAGTCAAGGATGTCTATTCCCCTGACTAGGGGTTTTAGATTCTTGACTAGGTGGTCGCGAGAGAATGACCTCATGGGGGTATGTTCCCCAAAGAGAGCGAATCTGCGGGGTGAGAGTGCAGGGCACTCAAAGATGATGTGTGTGCCGGTTTCAATATCCTCCTCAAACAGCCTGCATAGGGTTGATGGTTGTGTTATCCCTATGCAATTTAAGAGGAATCGCAGGAGGGCAAAGCCGGTTAGCAAACCAACCACTCTTCTGAGTTCCCTGCGGCTCAACCTGAGTAGCTCGTCAGCATTCTTCGTGTCGAACTTTGCCTCCATGTGCAATTGCTGTGAGCGTGAGTTGCCATCTTTTGGCGGTTTGTAAAGGCGTCAACCTGTTGATGGCGCCTCTAAAGGAGGTTTGTGGTAGGCCTTAATTTTTTTGGTAGGGTATTAATTTTTGCGCAGTTAACCTATATCAAAGAATTGGTAGGGCTAGGATAGGGAGTGATGGTAGGGCTTTTCAACAATGTAGGGGTGGCGGAAATAAAAAAGGTCCAAGTTCTTTACAAACAACTGCCGGATTGTGAAGACCTTTGCTTCCTTATACAGAAGCGCAGAGGGGCATCTTCTATGTTTTCCTTCCATCACCTTCACCCTCTGGAGGAGTACCAGCTTTTGAATATGGCTAGGATACCCCCCCAAACCAAAACACCATACTGGAGTGCAGACTGCACAAGCGCCAGGTAAATAAGTTTCAGTCTGTCAGCGGACAAAACAGACCTGACATGGTAGAAAACGTGCAGAAATTTACGCATCCTTGAGTAAAGGTAGGCAGCGTGCTCATCCCAGAGGAGGGAGGAATCCACGACGACTCCCAAGTAGGTACCTACTTGTATTTCTCGACTCTTTCGATTATTTCACAGAGACAAGCACTTCGAGCTCTCTGCACACATGAATGGATTCTCAGCTTACAACTGGGAGGTGCTGAGCCCCCGCCCACCAGTATACACTTTGTCTTCGAGACATTCAAGGTGAGGAAACTAGCCAACAGCCACCCGTTCAAACTATCCAGGAGGGCCTGCATATTGGCTAACACCGCATCCCAGTCCTGTGACCAGAACGGCAGTGTCATCAGCAAAAAGGAAGAAGTCGCCTATTGTCGACAGGGAGGCCAATCGGTTGATATATATAAGGAAGAGCACTGGACCCAATGTACTCCCCTGGATCAGCACATACTCTATGGGTTTTACCTCGCTAACCGAGTCCCCAATAGCCACAAACTGCGTCCTGTCAGACAAATAACTGTTGAACTAGGCAAGGGCGCCCTCCAAGACCCCACACTCCTCCAGACGGGCAAGGAGAACGCTCCGATCAATGGAGTCGAACGCTTTTTTTAGGTCCAGGAAAACGATGGCGGCCTTCTTTCTAGCATCTCTAGACTCATAGAGAGCCTGTGTGAGTCCGAAAAGAGCCTCATCCACCCCGTCGTGACCTTCCCTGAAACCGTATTGCGCAGGACTTAGGTAAGAGCTTGTTCGTCTCCATGGAGACCTGCACGTAGCCTGCAGGTAGCCCACTAGAGAAACCTTCACCCTTCGTTCCAAGATCATGCCCGCGACACTGAGCATGGATATAGGTCTGAAGTTACCTGGATCGACTTTAGAACCCCCCTTGAAAATCGGTACAACCTTCGCCACCTTAAAAATGGATGGAAACATTTTATTAGTAATGGACAAGTTGCAGAGATGTAAAATGGGGACTGCTAACTAGCTACTAGATACTATACGAGTATCGTTGAGAATCTCTTTATTGTTTTGGCCGAGACACCATCAGCTCCCGCCGCCGAATTTCCTCGCATTTGCCCTATCATTTTGCCGAACGAGGCCACAGTCATCAGGGGAATAGTGAACCTGCAAGAAATATCAATTTGCGGGGGGGTACAATCGAGGTGAATAATAACTACACCAATGTAATCACGACAGAGGTCGACGACTCCGATCAAAATTTGACATTATTCGTTTCAAGAGGTCTTCATTCCAAACCGAAATGTCCGTCCGCCATGCAATGTACGCCTACTGCCCAAAACGCCGGGCCGTTTTGGGCAGTAGGAATTTTTTTATAAATCTGAAATTTTGACAAAACACTCGGTTTACCGTCTAGTTGTGCCTGCAAGGTTTTCAGGCCGATCGCCAAAACCCGTGGGGCGCTATGGGGCTAAAATGGGGCTACGGGAGGTTTTTTTAAGGCTATGGAATCGAGTTAGGTGTCGTTTTCCCTAAAAAGGGTGGCCCCCCTATAGGCGACTATAGTCGTTGAAATAAAGGTGCAAAAAGTGCGCGAATCGGCAGAAAATCGTTTGTTATGAGGTCACCAACTACCTATCCCCGGTACTAGTACTATCGTCCACTCGAGTGATACCATCAGCTCCAGGATATACCTATGTTTATTATTCTACCCATACTACTATTTCCAGGCCGGAAAATGGTGGGCGATTTTTCGACTTTTGTCCACTCCCTGATGCACTGTGGGCCGATCCAAAAAACGCTGCAAATTTTACACTAGGGATTATTATTCTGTGATGTAGGTGACTTGCGCGAAAATTAGTTCGGTGTCAATGAAAAACATTTTGGGAAAAAAATGTTAAAAAAAATTTTTTTAATTCTTTTTTTTTTTTAACTCGGAAAATATTTGACTTCTTGGGATCCATCAAAAATCCCATTTGTAGGCGAAATCGAATCGTTCCCCAAAAATGGATTCTACGTCCAAAAATACTTCGAAAACAACCCCTAACTCGATACCATAAGCCAAAAGCCTTCAAAAACCCCACGCGTAGCACCTTTTTAGCCCTATTATAGGGCTAAAATGGTGCTACGCGCTATAATAGCGCCCCACGGGTTTGGGCGATCGGGCTGAAAACCTTGCGGGCACAACTAGATGGCAAATCGATTATTTTGTAAAAATATAAGATTAAAAAAAAATTCCTACCGCTCCAAACGGCTTGGACGGCGGACGGACATTTCGTTTGTGAAATCTAGACATCTTAATATGTATTACGTCAAATTTTTAGGCCGATCAGAATTTTCGACCTCCGTCGCGATTACATTGGACCTATGTGCATTATTCCACCTCACGTATTATTCCATGAATAATAAACCAAAAGCTGCAAGGTTTTCAGCCCGATCGGACAAACCCGTAGGGCGCTATGGGGCTAAAATGGGGTGACGGGAGGGTTTTTTCGTAGGCTTTTGGCTATGGGATCGAGTTAGGTGTCGTTTTCGATGTATTTTTGGAGCCAATTTCACTGTGTGGATCAATGAGGCTTTTATGGGGGTACAAATGGGATCCTTCAAAAATTTATTTATAAGTTGTCGTTTTCCCGTAATATTGGACGCAAAATCCGTGCTTTCGAGGTCCAACATCTAAGGTCTTATAGGTAAAATTTGCAGCGTTTTTTAAAATGAACACTTATTGTTAGCGTCGATTTTTCATCCCCATACCTGTAGCGGGGGTATTTCTTTAACATCTAGGTACTTCTTTACTTCAGCAGAATTATGACAAAAGTAATCTTTAATAATAATTATTAATCTTTAATAATTATTATTATTCATCTATTACAGCTTATAATTTATAGGACACTTGGTAGGCTGGTGTACAGTAGTTACCTACGTTGTACTTACCTACCGTTGTTTTTACCTACTTACTTGTGAACGCGCCTCGATGACGTCATTAAATGTGTCACTTCATCAGAGCGCACCGTTTTAAGGCCGATTTTTCTTATTCGGCGATTTTCATCATTACCGCTGACCAAACAACGTTTCGTTTCATTCATTTCGTATAATTCTACTTAGTTTCTTTAAAATTCATCGAAAAAAAAAACCGACCATCCCAAATGTTTTCCATTCATAAATGCACCTAGTTCACCTACACTGCTTCCTACTGACATCTATATGTATGTTTCAGTAAAAATTTGTTAGCTGATCGTGCTTATCTCTTGAAATTAATGTTGTGCATTGTGCAACTGATATACTTCGACGTTAGACATTAATTGTGATCATGGCTAGCAGGTCGGTCAAAAAGATCATCGTTTTTGCGAAGCTGTAAGTACTGCGAAATGAGTTTTCTCCTGTTCCCCTGACAGGGTAGGTTATGTTGTTTGTGGTCACGATGAAATTATTAGGTTTCTTCGTGTTTTCCAAGTGTCTATGACTTGACCCCTCGTCTACTCGATCAAACTGTCTTGCCTTTTACGGTAATATTCGAATTGTGCTTGTTTCTAGGTAGCATTTGTTGCACATGCTTCTTCATGAGTTCATAACGGTGACTTGGAAGCAGTGTGAATATTATAGTACTCACCTAGGATGAACAATCAAAGCTTCACGCTCGCTGAGAGACTGATTCCTTCAACTTACCTTCAGCAAGCCGCGTCATCAAAGCGATCACGGGAAAACTTGATAAGGGTGCTCATCGAACAGGTAATGACATTTTGAACAAGGCTGTCATCAATTGTGTCAGTCGCCACAGACGAGATGACGTTCGTTGCGTTCTCGGTGTTTTGGTAATTTTACATCATTACAGTGACGTAGACGGAAGTGGAAGTGAGGGCGAGGTTGTATGTCTGTGGAGAGATGGGGTTCCAAGTATCTGTCTCAGTTGACGAATGATTTTAATTAGCCTTTCATTCATTCATCAATTTATATACTTAATTAGTGCCGAACTGTCTGAGAAGTTAAGGAGGGCTCGCCCACTACAGAGCTGTGCCTCTCCTGCCGTCTGGAGACAGACGGCGATATAGCGGCATGGATTCCCAGCCAGGATCCCCTCACCTAAAGTGAGCGTTCTTGTTTGCCTGAGCACCACAAGTGGGGGCCGAGTGTTCTAGCTCACTCTACCAGCTATTCGGGCTGGAGCCATAGCTCCCTCTTGACTTATGAGTGCAGCTATCACCACCGCCAACCTCGAAACCAACGCCAACTGAGGGGGACGGCCTGCGACACTTTACGGCTGGTAGAACCTTCCGTCGCGTGTCTGTGGCAGCCTCGGTTCCTCCTCGAACCGACGTTTTGGGTCTGTTGATGGTTTTTAAAACGTAATGCACTTTCGTTCGGTTTTCATCGCACGCCACACGAATACGTTTGTCTTCATTCAGGAAACGACGTTTTGGGATGAAAGCCGACGCTGTCGTCGTCCACTGGACCTCAAACAACTTCTCTTTTTATCATCCCTTTTATTCTAAATCCGAGTGGGGTGGCTCACGGCACTAACGGGCCCGTGTCAGTGAAAGAGAGATCCCAGCGGTGATGTCTACAGGTACGAACGTCCTCGGGATTGTTGTCAAAACTCAATTGGGCATGGTACAAACGTCCCCGCAACCGGACCAACTACTCCAGAGTTTATGCTCATAATTTCATCAGCTTCAGGGAAAGGGGTGTGTTTTGAAAACTGTTCAAGCAGCTGTTGCTCGTCCCGCCAGATCCTACTGGGCCTCAGCTCCCAGTTGTTCTGAAGACAATGCCATAACATCAGTGTATTGCTCCATTTGCTGAGCTATATCTTGATGATTCCAAGGGGTTCTTGGTTGATTTTATCTAAATGAAGGAATTATTCAGATATTTTGGGTACAGTAATTAACCCTAATTTTAATAGTCCATTTACTTACTTTGAAGAACACTTGAAACTGGGAACTTACGTCAGACAGGTCTAGAGATTGACGTTGAACTGATCAATTTAAATAATATTTTCATATTATGTATTTAATGAAAGTTTGGGGCATTAACTGGATGGAGATGTTCATTAGAGTCCTAATGATAACGTACATACATTTTTGAAAGAATTTGTGGAATAATCATTCTAGCCAGCATCTTCATTTATGAGTAATTACGTGCAAAGCACCATAGTTTTAGAATGACCCATATCTTTATCAACTGGGGAGACACCATTCGAGGTGTTTCCGTGGAGAGGCTTGCCATAAACATGGTGAGGGTGGGGCTACCAAGCAAAGGCGACGCAGTTCCCCAGCAATAATAAATATTGAATTGCCCAACAGGCAACCTTCTTTGATACCATGAAGTCCGCCAAGAGGCCGAGAGCTTCCCAGTTAGGCCCATCCAGAGTGCGGACCGCCTCATCCCTGCCAAGCGCACGACAATCGAATGACGTCACCCAGCGCACATACAGAAGAAGTGGAACAAATCCTTCTGCTCTCGCCTGTTACACTTGGAGCACTCCTCCGGCCTATCCACCAGGAATGGCTCAGTTTCGAATGCCAGTTTTGTTCTCATTCGAAACACCCTGAGTGTACGTTTATACTGCGACTTTGTTTACCGTCGCGACACAAAGAAAACTATGTAGCCGTTTATAGTGCGACGGTAGCGTTTGGCGCATGCCTGCGGTAGCATGCTCGCGGACGGGCGGCTGTGGTTGGCGAGTGGCGACCCCAACGGCAGCCGTCTCCCCCTCCGAACACATTGAAGCTATGGCAGTGTTGTCATTGCGACGGTATCGAAAGGTTGTTTCTTTCTTGATGAACGGCCTCACCACGCTCAGCAGCTCATCGAAGGAACTCAGTGACATGCGGAAATAGTTGAAAAACTTCTCTTCGTACTTCCTGATTTTATTATCAAATCTGAGAAACTTTTCGTGTTGAGCGCTGAAGTTGAAGGGGTAAACGAATACCCTCACTTGACAGTCCTTCTGCTTCCAGTACTCCAACTAGACTTCTGTTCATGATGGGAGTAGACCAACGACTGAGCTCAGACAGAACAGAAGTGTTCTGTGAGGAGTGCAACTGTGGGGATGGGGATCGAAAACGTCGCGACAAACGCCGCTGTATAAACGTAAACTGGCAGAACGCAGAACAGGCGACTATGTCTCACCACAAACTGGCACACCTCATTCAGATGCAGCTGTCGATATAGAGTAAACTTCTCAGAGGTCTCGGCTCTTTTCCGGGACTCTGATCTTTTCTCCTCAGCTATGACCGCCACCACCAAGTCACCGCCAGCCCTCTGACGGCCCAACGCAGGCAAATCATCCTGCCCCAACCCATGCTTTGCACCCAGGTTCCTCCAGCAACCCCCCACTCCAATACCACTTCCCGCCCTGATCGCGTTTACGGAAATTCTCCTTAAAGCCTAGAGTGGAATGGTGACAGGGACATGGGTTTCATTTTTGGTCCTTTCTGAGCCATAACACTCGGTCAGACCGGCTATTATATAAAGCGCTTGAAATTCTTCAGAATAAGCAGTCTTCTAGGGAGCACACCAAACGTACAACAACTGACTTCAAGGCCTTCCTTCCATAGAGGTCGACTTCTTTTTTTAAATTCATCTTTCATCGTCAGGCCCATCAGGCTATAAGGGCCGTTGCAATGGCTAGTTTTAAACCTTGCTACATATCATTTTAATTTTGTCTTCTATTCACAGAGAAAATGGCCCGAGGAAGGTTGGGACGACGCTACAATCGAATTGTTCATGGCAGACTTGGCCCAAATGGATAGCAACAATTTCCCTGGCAACAGTGGCGTAGGTGAACGGGAAGCCAGATTTGCCTCGTGTATGTATACGTGCAGTAACATCGTTACTCCCTTTGATTCTTACTGCTCATAGAACGTGTACGAGATTTTTTCCCGATTTTTCAGCGTTGGTTGCTCGGCGACATTACCGACTAGGCCACGGGATCGGTAGATCTGGAGACATTGGAGAGGTTCAACCCAAAGCTGCTGGCTCTAGCCTTCTAACAAAGCTAGCAAACGCGCTACTGCTTGACACCATACGATTTATGGGTTAGTTCTTTTTAGTGCGCATAGTTTGCTGTTTTATTGCTTCCGTTGTGGTGCTTGAAAGTGAACGGATCTTCTTTTAGGTGTCAATAACTCTGCTGGTTGCTTCTTGGTACCTATGGCCACCGGTATGAGTCTGGTACTGTGTATGCTCACTATCAAACAGGACCGACCTGCTGCTAAGTTTGTATTATGGTCTCGAATTGACCAAAAATCATGTTTCAAATGCATCTTGACTGCTGGTGAGTGAAAATCTTGTATGTATTATTTATGAAGTGTACAACCCGCGTTTCAATTTTAATATTCATCGGCATTCTTTCTACAGGTTTACAGCCAATCATCATTGAACCAATAATGAGCGGCGACGAATTGAGAACTGACGTGAGTGCTTTTGAAACTCAAATGTCAACTTTGGGCTCAAATAACATTGTCTGTGTTCTTTCGACTACGAGTTGCTTCGCACCCCGCGCTTCTGACTCACTAGAACAGATTGCTGCGTTGTGCAGCCGATATAATATACCACATCTAGTCAATAACGCTTATGGGCTTCAGAGCTCCAGATTGATGCACCTCATTCAAGAAGCAGCCAAGTGAGTACCATCTTATACGATAACGCATTTCGCATTTTGAAATATATTTTATTACACTCCACAAAAAGTAAAATTGAAAAATGAAATATTACAGCGAGGGAATTGGGAAATGTCCAACTGGGTAAATTAGAGGCGAAACACCGCCCAACTGGGTTTTTGTAGCTTGTCTCACTGGGTAGGTACAGCGCTCCTGACCAGCGACAGCCCAACTGGGTACAAAGCAAAAGCACCGGTTTTCTTCAGTTTCGATAATAACTGGGTACCAATCATGAACAACGTTTTCATGCTTGACTAATTTAACGAATTAACAAGTTACATAAAAAATAGCTCGTGAAAATGGAGATCGTCAGCAATAATAGTGATGATAATACCTAATAATAATAGTAGTCAAGAAATAAATTAATTATAATTATTGCATCTAGACGTCATCATCTTCAAGTTGTCCTGTCCTCATGACCAGGGATAATAGAAACAGGGTAGGGGACAAGAGGTGCCGAGCTGGGGTTTCCCAAGGGTGGCCTACGTCATCAGTCGCCCTCTTCGTTGCTCCCTTCTCTTACCTGCCCTTTAAATCGGCCTTATTTCTCATTTTGTGTTCAAACAGTCAACAGTGCATGTGCGTGGCCTATGAAAATGGTTTGATGTTCGATTAGTGGGTGTCCCAATCACTATCGGAATAAGGAAAAACTTGGACTCATCTTCCATAAGTTTCCTAGAAACTGCGAAAAGAGGAAAAAAAATGGCTTATCGCGTGTAAACGAGCTGATCGGTTCACCGTCTCGAATTCTTCCAGCATTAAATGCTGGAACAAATTTTGTTCCAAACTCTTCGATCAGAGGCCTTTTTCGTGATTTAAAAGACGAAGGATACGCATACATAATATGTGAAGACAATATTATTGTCTTCAAGGTGCAATCAAGATGTGATTGAAAGTTATTTCGCTTAAATTCGAGGTTTTGAAAGACATTATGACCATCCATTACCGAACGTAGTGTCTCAGAGAATAAAAGCCATCCTACTCAACAAAAGAGCTGGTGTGGTGATCAAGAGCAAAAATTGCAAAATAGAAGAGGAGTACGACACGTTGAGTGCTGAAGTTTTTAGTGGTGCGATGCAAACATCCACTGACGACATATCTGCTCAAGATATCATGGAGAACGAAAATGAAGGGACGTCATCTACACAACTTGACAAAACTTCAATTTTGGGAGAAGAAAGCTACTATCTTTATTGCATGATATTCCCTCTCAATCAATTACCGAATCAACGGAAAACATTGAAACCAGCAGTCAGGGAAGAGGATGACTTGCTGGATTACTTAGTATATCGATTCAGAAAAAAATACACTGCCAAGGCAATGGCACATGAGCTTCCTCGTGCCAAGTTCAAAATGAACGTAACAACTGTAACAAGAAAATTACGTTCGCGCATGCGCAGGGAGTACCACTGATTCAATCGTGATGAAACTGATAGGGAACCATCTAGGGCTATATCCACACAATTCCTGAAAATTTGATTGAAATCCGATCAAAATTGTAGGAGTTATGTCTGTGGCAAGGAAGTTACGTTCGCGCATGCGCTGAGCGTACCGCTGATTCAATCGTGATGAAACTGACAGGGTACCATCTAGAGCTATACGCACACAATTCCTGAAAATTTGATTGAAATCCGATCAAAATTGAGAAAGTTATGCCTGTTTCAAGAATTTCACGTTAGCGCATGCGCAGAGCGTACCGCTGATTCAATTGTGCTGAAATTCGTATGGGACCTCAAGGAGCCTGATCCGCATAATCCCTCAAAATTTGAGCTAAATTCATTCAAAATTGTGGAAATTATGGCTGTAACAAGGAAATGCGGACAGACCCACAGACCGACAGACCGACAGACCCACAGACCGACAGACCGACAGACCCACAGACCGACAGACACGGAACCAAATTTGTCCAGTAGGCTATGAAACGCAAAATGCGAGTGGAAATTTTAAATTCGGACAACAAAAATTTTTTTTCTCCCGAAAGTGAACACAAGGCTTCCGCTGCTTCGCAGACTCGGAAGCAATATCCGGACAAAGATTCATCGATCTACGGAGATTTTTCTGCTCAGCGTCAGACGTTCAAAGGAAAAAAATTAGCCAAAAAAAGGCGTGGTAGTAAAAACCGAAAAACTGGTAAAAAAATGAAAATTTTTTGACAATAATTGTCAAATGTAAATAATGTCAACAATTATTGTTGTATACCTAATAATTTTGTGAAACTTGTAAAATAATTTAACTTGTAATATAATATTATATTGTCTTTTACTTTAACGTCACTTTCTATGGGTTTTATAACTGTAAGTTTTATAAAATTAAATAAAGAATGTTTGATAAAACTTACTTCCTGATTAATGAACTTTTTCCATCACACAACGCGTTATTATTATTCAAGTCAGCTCAATGTTAATGAGTCTGGGTGTGAAAGGCCCCTAGAATAATAAGTTCGCACCATAAATCCCTTTAAATAAATGATAATAATAGTTAATTGACGCGGGGGCTAACATTTAGTACTGAAAAGAGGGCGGAGAGCGTATTCAGTGGGCGACCTGTGACGTCACAGAGCCGAGCGCCTCGGGCCTTGTCCCCTACCCTGTTTCTATTATCCCTGCTTATGACTGTAGTTATTTTTTGGGGGCGAGATGAAACCTCTGTCATGAAGATGATAGGATCGTTATGTGCCTGAAACCTGTCCCAACGTTCTATGAGGAATGCACACTTCTCCACGGAGGACGTCATGGGCGGATTCATCATGTCTCGCTTGAGACTGTTGATTTTGCGATTCGTCTCCGCCTGAACTTGGGCCAATGCAGTAGCGACAACGTGTATGTTGGGGTGGGGTGTGTAAAATTGTCGAGAACCTTGTCCCCAGCTATACCGCTCCGTGTTTACCCAGTTGGGCTATCGCTTGACAGCGGGCGCCGGGCGTCTTGTGCCCAGATGGACGATGCTCGACCGAAGAAAAATCGGACTGGAGGCTGCAAGCTCGCAAGCGGGTTATCTAAGCGCAAGTCAGTTTGAGGTTATTCAAGTAGATAACCACCACTTGGCGGAGAACCTCCATTAAATTTTGTTGTGAATAAAAATTCCATCCCATTCTGTGATTTGTCGGTAAATGTTGTTGAGTATTTTTTGTGCCAATGAGCCAAATAAAATTTGGCTCATTGATTTAAAATACGTATCGACAAAACTTGTGCGATTTACGGGATGCCTTAGCACGAGCAACAAAGGAAAATTGATGGTGGCCGTCCCCAAGGACGAAGAATGCCGCATTCAATGGTTCATGGCTGCGAACATCCACCTACAGATGTCTAAAGCCACTAAGTTATTCCTGTGCGAAGATCATTTTGAGGTCAAGATCATTCACTTCTTCGCTTAAAATTCATCATAAAATTCATCACCCGGAATCTTTTCTACCCGCTGATTCACTTCAATTGTAGTCCGGGTTGTTGGCATAGAATTCGTCGAACCATCTCAGTTACTATTTCGGGTAAGTTGCCGTCGTTCCCCTCGTCAAAACCCTCCTCCACTGTTCTCCGCGGCATTGTGACGAAAATCCAGATAAAACAAAAAAATTCTACCGATCCGAATTCGATCGCAACAACCAAAACAAGATCTAAAGTGCAAGTATTGGAAGGTCGTCGAAAACCAAGTTGACCAACAGAACAAACTTCGAAATTTGACGAAATCAGGTCTCTTTTCTCATTTTAGTGCTAGTGCGCTCTGAAGGATTAGTTTTCCGTTTTCTGACGGAATACAGGTCCGTACCCTACCATACCTTCCCCAGGTCCATACCTTTTCCTTTTGTTCAGCCAAGCCCGTCGGCCGCCCGCCGGCTTCCTCTTCCGACGTTATCGTTTTGACGCCTTTGATAATGTTATAGAACTGTATATAAACGGTAATATGAATACGGTATATATAACGGTTTATTTTGCTTACATAATTGGATGAAATTGTGTCTAATTTTCGTCAATTTTCGATGGAGTTGGCATTCTCAAATCTTCACTGGGAGAGTTGGCAATTTTGTCAACGGGGTTCACTTGTCGGGCTTTAACGGTCTGGCGCCACATAAATTCGCAGAGGTAGGAATCTAGGAGACTTCGGCGAGTGCCCCATTGCAATTTATTACTAGTTTTACATTTTCCCCACAAGCTCTCAATCGATTGCGTGTGGGCTCCCGTTGTTGGGTCAACAAAATTCAGCGAGTGGTTGACCCTGAAAGAAGTGGCGGAACGATAACGGCGCGAGACGAGGCCGAGGGGCCTGGCAGAACAATAACGGAAAAGGTCCATAATTTATTAATTTCGCCGTATGCCATAAGGATTCGACAGTAAAAACCGGAGTAGATTCATAGTCAACTCACTTTCAATTTACGACAATTCAACGAGGAAAGTGGCACCATATATGCCCCTAATAATTCGTTTGTTCTCATTTGCAGGAAAGGAAGAGTCGATGCCTTCGTCCAAAGTACTGATAAAAATCTCCTAGTTCCTGTTGGTGGTGCCATTATTTCGGGTTTCGATAAAGGGTTGTTGGAAAGGATTTCACGAAACTATCCTGGTTTGTATCTCTTTGATATTACTTCATGAACTGTGTAGGATCATTCATTGTGAGAGAAGAGTAGGAGTGGTTAATGTTCTCCCATTTTTTTGGTATTAAGCCCACTAACCCGCATGATTGTTTCAGGTCGAGCTTCAGCCAGCCCTGTAATTGACGTTTTTATGACATTATTGTCGCTTGGTAGCAACGGTTATAAGAATTTGATCTGCGAACGTAAAGAAATGTTCAAATATCTCAAAGAAGAGCTGGGGAAAATAGCTGCTAAACACGGAGAAAGAATTCTTGACACCAGAAACAACCCAATATCTATGGGTGAGAAGTGGTTTTGACACGTGAAAAACTTCAAATTTTCGCCAGTACTTCATTTGATTATTCTGTTGCAGCCATGACTCTCTCAACGCTAAGCGCCGGTGGTGATAACAAAAGAGTTCCTCTGTTAGGCTCCATGCTGTTTCTGCGATATGTCTCTGGCACCCGATGCATCACAGGAACAGAACATAAGGATGTTGCCACTTATCATTTTGAAGGTGAGTTAACGTTTCTTTATTATAATTAACATAGTGCTATAATTATATTCTTGAATACTGTTGATGGTTTGCTGAAGTGAATTAAGGTAATTAAGATATCCATTGTGAACCTTAGTCCACTGTTTGGTTTTAACATGATTATGTTTATTAAAGTGTCATAGTATCATGCTTCCCCCCGTCTTGCATCTTTCCTACCGCCGCACAATGGGCCGAAAACTCAAAAAACAGCCTAAACCCCGATTGTTTACATTTTTTTCCGGTCTAAGGGATGGTATATAATATATATTATGTGTTTGGTACGAGCTGGCATCATCATTACCAGAGGACAAGTGAGCCTAAATTGATTACGGGACAGTAGGGGATCGTTGAACCACGGAAAACGTAAAAATTGCCGTAACTCACCTCAAGTTGTTTCTAATGTTATTGTATGTTACTAATCAAGCAAAATTAACTGAAGTGAATTTTCTAGTCAAAATGTGATGTAGAAAGCTTTTGTAGGACGGAGGGTAAATAATTGCAAATTGTAGAGTTCTCGGCTCCAGATCATTTGCTCCTCCTTGTTCCCCTCTGAATTTAACGTGGAATATTTCTTTTGCGATGTATAGAAGCAGACTCGATTGATACAGCCATAATTGTTTGGATGGATTAAAACTTCATTTGAAACCTATTTTGATGAATTATAGATTGCTATTCTTTGTCATAAAGTGGCCCGGTATGCGGAAAAACGTTTCCAGTAAAAACTTTCCCGTTTCAGACTCGCTAGGAAAATACTTTCCCAGCCAAAACGTCACCACGGAAAAAACATTCCCAAGTTTACGAAACAATAAACTCTTTAGGGAAATTTGTGCGAACGGTTTACTTGCAAAAATGGTGCAATGCGACAAGATAATATCTTGTCGCATCATTATATTATATTATAATGTAAACTTGGTTTGTCAAAATATTCGACTAAATCTATTTGTACATATCTTGTATTATTGGTGTCTTATTCGTCCTTGTCGCCATTTACATTATACAGGGTGGCACAGATAAGCCGGGTGGATTTTAAATAGTCGCCAAATCGTCAATTTTGAAGATATTGGGTTGAAATAAATTTAAAAAAGTAGCAATGGAAATTTGTCGAAGAAAACAAATTTTGTTAATTATGAAAGATTATGTCCATTAAATGTCTTCCTTCTTGGGCGATGCATTCATGGAGTCGGTCCTTCACGTTTTGCATAGCTCGCTCAAGCATATCGGTCGGAATACCTCGTGAAGGGTGCGGGGGAATTATTGGTGTACCCTCTGGCTTTTAAATGACCCCAACTGTTTGCACGAATTTCCCTAAGGAGTTGATTATCTTATACACTTTTACTTAGGAAAGTTTTTTCCGTGGTGACGTTTTGGCTGGGAAAGCATATTCCTAGCAAGTCTAAAATGAGAAAGTTTTTTCCTACATTCAAGTGGCCCAGCCACTCCTCGTTACACTACCTGCTGACCGGTTGCGCCTCACTACGACAGTACAGAGCCGTACCCAGGGGGGGGGGGGGGGGGGGGGGTCAAAGGGGTTGGACCCCCCCCCCCCCCGAAATTTTCCCAAAAATAAGCATTTTTAAACACATAGGAATTAAATTTACTCAAGTTATAATTGATCTTCATAGGTAAATAAGGAAGAGTACAAAACAATTTCTAGTTAAAAGTATACGTAAATAATTTATAAAATGTATTACAATTTATTGGGTAGGGCCTCCGGACCCCGCCTGGTGCCACAACCCCCCCCCCCCCCCCCCCGGCCTTGCGACAGTATTTAAGATTGTGGGGGCCCGAGGGTTCCTAGTAAGGTGATGTTAATGGGTTTGGAGGGAGCCCCTTGCGCTCTCCTTGAATTCAGTCCGTGCCTAGCGTATGTATACCCGTGATGCCTGACTATTATTTTTTTTTAACATACTTTCCCTGCCTCTGGGAACATCCTTTCTTCATCCTTTCCAATACTTGCGAGTGCGGATAAGGAAAACCATTGCGGGAAAAACCAAGGGAACCAGTGATTCCATCTCCGAGGAATACAGTGGGTTCAAGTATGACGACGGTTATGGTAAAGTTAGCCTTGAAGAGTCCTCCGTCTCCAACTGTAGTTTACAGTGAGGTTGTAGACCCAGGAAGTCACTCGGAATTCATTTCCCCCTTAACGCACCACTCATTTCACAGATTCATCACATTTTGGGGGCACATTTCTATGTGTTGGGCTCTTCCCCAACACATAGAAATTAAACACTCTAAACGTACAGAGTACATCCAGAGTCTGTATGTGTTGTGTGTGTGTGTGTATGTGTGGGTCTGAGTCCCATCGGATGGATTAAAAACTGGCTTGGAGAGTTCAATAATTGGAGATCCATAGAGATGCCAAGAACTCGCTTGACGGGCATGCAACCAATTTGTAAGGGGTTGAGAACCTTTTTGAAGAGGTTACACTGGTTTGGGAAAGACTAAAAACTAATTTGAAGAGTTCAAACAATTTTTATTATTTCTAGGATGGGGCGCTCACCACAGTAATGCTCCTTGTCCATACATCACGGCTGCAGCCGGCATCGGCATGAAGAAGTCCGACGTGGACCTTTTTGTTCACCGGCTTGACAAAGCCCTGGCCAAAGTCAAAGGTCGCTCCGCTCCGCCGACCCCGACTTCGGTCGAAGAGCTTGGATCTTCCGGGAGGCGGTCGGGCGGCCGGGTCGTCAACGGTGAGTCTGGGGAACAGGGAAGCTCTGCCGGTACCTCCCTTGCCAGCAGTAAGGACAGTTTACGAAAGTGATCCAAAAAGTAGAATCTTGGCCCTGTGGCCGAGACTCGATGAACTTGTTTATTCTTGTGTATAATAATACCGTATGAGAATAAAAATGGTACAAATCCAGGATGGATTACCATCGACGATTGGTCGGGTTTTTCAAGCATCAAGTTCCTTTCATATCTTTTCATTCTTTTCATTATCGATAACACAGACTCCTCGATGGCTTGTTACTTTTAAAGATTCGGGTATTCTCATCGCCATTGTGATAAAAAGTGCATTCTGCTTGTTTGGGCCAACTTAGGTGTTAACTTTCCATTTCCAAATAAGCGACTGTCTCCTTAATTTTGGTGTCCCCCAATTTCCGCTCCATTGTGATATATTCGTTCACCCCTTGGTGTAAAGCAGTTTCTGATATAAAAGTTACTAGGTGTCCTTTCATTATAGCGAAGCTTTACAAAATAAGAAGCACATCTCAAGTAGTACATGATATAGAACAGCGTTCCTGAGTGAGATATGAGGTAATTGCGGGAGGGTTTCGACGTAATTATCTGCAGTATATTTTATTTCATTCAGGCAATTCTGGCAATCCAGGCTTCCCGTTGGCTGGCGATTGCCGCGAACGAGCTCAAATCAACCAATGAGGAACTGGGATCCTGTGTGACATCAACCCCGATAGTTGTGCACTTGTACAAATTCTACAAATTCAGGCAATTTGACTTCACTTTAAATATGATTAGTGTTCGTCCTTGGAATCGTGGAAGTTCAATCCAATGAATTGACTAAAAGGCGTCGTCGCTTCCACACTTCATATAGATTATAGATTAAGACCAATTTCATTGATTTTTTTGATAAGTGCATCTCATTTCAACGTGGAATTGAGAAGTTGAAATTACGTTGAAACCCTACCGTGCTTTTGTACTCGTAATCCTTCAATGTGAAAATCTATCTCACAAACGGGACTGGATAATTAGGTGTTATGTTCCTTAGTGCCTTGCAGGAATTGAAGTCTCAATACGTAGGTTGTCAAAACGATTATTTCTAGAACACCTTCTGGTCATATGTGTTAAGACTTAGCCGCGGAAATCTGTGTGATCGATAAATAAGCAGCGTTAGGAGAATAACCCGACTCATCAGTGAGAATGTAATATCTTGGACTCGTTACAAAACAAAAAAGAAAAAAGACATTGTTCCGAAACCTTGCGATTACAGCAGTCGTATCATGCAAATGATAGCAGTATTTGTAATTTTGTATAATACATAACTTTTCCTGTACAAATGTTCAAATAGACAGCCGATACATTTTGTTGGCGTAGATGGTTTGCTAAATAAAGTTATCGATAAAAAGAAGATAATTACTTAGCACAGAAAAGTGTTGGTGTATGCTGTGCATGTGGCCGTTACTATTTCATTGGTTAAACACTAGAAATAATCTTGTGACGGTGCCCACATTCCACTCTTTGAACCCACTATGTACCTTATCGATCTAGTCTTATTTCTAGACTTATGACGTTTTTAGTTTTTGTTGGAAAAAGAAGTGATAGTTCATCCAAGTTATTAATAAATCAAATAATCCACTCGAGCTCATGGATTCGTTATTAATGTTGTCTTTTCATTAATACCATTGTCGCCACTATTACTGTTGAATGATACCTATGTAGTTTAAGAAAGGCAAGCTCTCATTCCTTGTTTGATGTAAGTTGTAAAAAAAAAAAAAAAAAAATTAGGCGAATTTTCAAGGGGCTTCGTGCTGTTCGGAACAGCCACATCATCCACCCCATGTAATGTAGGCAAACTGAAATCATTAGATGAAATTCATTTTTCTGTGGCTTATATGATTGCTTGTTTACGTTAATATTTTTTAGTTTTTTTTTTTGGTGGTCAAGTTACGCGCTGTAGAAGAATTTAAATTGTTTTTTCGAAATGATAAATTCTTGTTGCAAATTTGTTGGTTTTTTCTTTAGATTTTATCTTTTTATGGGCTTTTATTTATAAATCAATCTTAGGGCGCGCATTTTTCGGGCCATTGAAACTTCACTTTTTAAATGTACTCAGAAGGAGGATCACATCAAATCGCGTTAATTGCCCCGTTATTTCACTCCCCCGTTGAAAATTGGCCTGTTCACGTTCTGCATGACTGTTTATAATTGAAATTTTTGCATTCCTTTCAATCTTTCATCCTTCAACTAATGGATTTATAGAATACTCTAGGTAATTTTTGGTGACGACTTCTTTTTTCCCAAATTTTTCGCTGAGCTATAGAAAACGAAACATTCCACGAGGATGAATAGCTGATTAGACTTTGCATAGATCGAGGTTTCACAAAAAAAAAGAAAAAAAAGAAAAAAAAGCCCCAGTGGTTTCTATTCAGAATTAGCTTGTTTAAAATGAATGAGTGTGCACTAATATTCCATCTCTTGTTATTCACTAACTGAGTGCATTGCATTATCTAGGCAAATTGTAATGTGCGATCAGTTTTGTTTGAAATTTTGATGTGTAGCTTTTATACATATACAATTTTGTTAATTTGCTAAAAATTAAGGTGGTTCAGGATATAGGTAAATATTCTGCCGTGATGAAGAAAAAAAAAGATCGAATTTTATTCAGTGACACGACGTTGTTTTCAATTTCAGTTGTGTACACTGGTAACTGTAAATATATTTGTTGGTAGTTCCTAAACGCTGCTTGTTGATCATGATGAATATTATTGAAAGGGGAATGAAAATATGGGACATATTTCGTTTTCGAAATATTTATCAAGACTCCCAATTTGCCCTGTTCCGTTAATTGTTACCGATTTTTTCTTCGCACGGCAGCTTGATTTGTCATATTGGTCAATTTCTGATTTTGATGAATGGTCTGATTCTGAATTTAAAGAAATGCGAGAGGTAGCTGTGAAAGATGATGCATAGAAGTGTGACGGGCTTGCGTTTAGGAGGCGCCCAGAAAGAAATTGGGGTAAAGCAATATTTTAGAAACTTCGTTCTGTTTTTCTACTTATCAAGTCTTTCTGTAGTAAACCAAGTCTGCACTCACACAAATTACATAGTGATTACGTTGAGTCGAGATGGGAAATTATTTTTATTCTACGAGTATATTAATTTTAATCAGCATGTGTATGCATGTTGTGATAAAAAATTCTGGTCATGTCCGATAGAAACTCCTCCCTCGCGTCCTCCATACAACCCCATTTCCACACCTTGACCCACTGATGTAGTTGACAACTTTATTTGTCTGGTGAATTTGACAATCCTCACTTTGATGTTTCTTCGCTCCCAAGGAAACTCTACCGATTGATAGGGAAATACATATTTGATGATTTTGTTACAGGCCAAACCCGATTTTAGGCCACACTAGTTTGTCCTAGGCCAAAGTGGTTCTTCCTAAGTTAGTTTGGCCCAAAAGTATATGGACGTTCTAGTTTGGCCTAGGCCAAACCAGTTTGACCTGAAAATCGGGTTTGGCCTGTAAGAATTTCTATGTGGATATATTGACGTTGGGCTCTAAATTATAGTTGGGAGATTAGTTTAACATCGTTACAATTTGAATATTGACTGAGTACTGATAACAGATTGTCGGGTTAGAGGTATAAGTGAATAAGTGACATTAAATTTTAGCGAATTTCGGAGCAGCCGATCAACGTCCTGATAACTTGTTGCTGTGTTCCTATATTCATTATTTTCCTAGTTCAATAATTTTTGAGTACGTAGTTTGTTTGGCGGAAAGCCTGTAGCGCGAATCTATGATTTTGCCGCCGGTGTTTTTGTCGGAACAGGAAATGAGTATGGGAACATTTCCTTCCTGGGCATAACACGCATTGTCGTGATCTGCTGACCAGGAGGAAGATGCAGCCGGAGTAGGAAGACGTGCACTCAGCAGGCTTGCTTAAATTGTCGAGGTACTGTGAAGGTGCATCGTCTCTCGTAGGGAACTGGGGGGATGCTGATGCCCAACGAAGTGTCATGGCCAGTATCAGCTCGACCTGGGCTCGCAGTGTGAACTGGGGCCGCTGCTACAGCTACCTCAAGTGAATTGTCGCTAAAGGTGGTCTGTCCAGCGGACCCAGCTTTATGTGATGGCAATTTTCCGGATACCACAATCGAATTGTCAATAATGTGGTCCTGGACAACGAACTCACAGCTTGTCGGCAAAGGTAGGCTGGTTGCCGGGATTGATCCCATTGAATTCATTGCGAAATGACATAATGATGATGTCATTGTCGTAAATAAAATATCAGTAAATGCCAATTTAAATGTAAAATTCTTCCCTTCTTCGAACCGGGAGGCTAGGCCACCAACAGGAGAAGAGGGGTTTTGCGAAACGACCCGCTCCTCACGATGGTACTACTTCTGGCGGGCTGGCAATACAGCCACAGACATGGGGGCAAACCCCCTCAGTTGATAAGACTTATGTCTATACTTGGTACGGAGTCTGAGGGTTTTTTGAGCGTGAACAAGTTCATTTTCCAACTTATTTCCGTTTTATCTTCTGTTTGTTATTTTGGCTTAATTGAGCAAATTAAAAAAAAAAAACAGCTTTAAAACGAAATTGACTGGTATCTGACTGACTCTCTCTCTTTCTGTTGGATCTGGTCCTTGTTTGAACCACAAACGGTCGCACAAGATTTTACAGAAGCGTTTAGAAAATGCAATATCAGTTACTTCAACTACTTCTTCATCAATTTCGATTGCTCGTTTTCTTTCCGGCATTTCAATTTTCTTGCGTAAATGATATTCCTTACTTTGCTGAGCTGTTGATTTCTTCGTCTTCTCTTAAATGTGAGGTTTCTAGGGTATGACGAACCTTTTTGCTAGACACTCAGCCAAAAACCTACATTGTTGCAGTGAACCAGCTTTTGGATCATTCAACAGACGAGAAGGTTCTTAGGTAGGTTAGTATGGTAACGAACGAGCTTTGCAGCTCACCTCCTCTACTGTAGAAAAGGATCCAAAATTCTAGCTT
This sequence comes from Pilophorus perplexus, assembly GCA_955831195.1. Lineage (NCBI taxonomy): Eukaryota > Metazoa > Arthropoda > Insecta > Hemiptera > Miridae > Pilophorus > Pilophorus perplexus. The sequence goes on along the minus strand of OY037007.1, from coordinate 56,343,392 downwards.
TGGGGTGAAGTTGAAAACCGGTTTGAAGGCTACTAAAACCGGTTTGGGTAGGTGATGGAGTGCGTTAACACCAGTTTGGAAAGTGCGGGGGTTTCAAAACCGGTGGTTGTGTGGGAGAGATATACAACCAGTGTGTGAAAAGTCCCATAATTCTGGTTTTAACGACAAGCAAGTTGAGTAACTCAATTCTCGACTCACAGCTATGGAAAATATTGAAAAATAATTTCGACCTGAATTCCACGTCAACGTTCGGTATGAGATTTTCTTGGGATATCGATGAAGTAACGTCAACATATGTTGTGATATTTAAGCGATCGATTGGTGTACAATTAAGTGATATGGTATTTTGTACTTGGAACATGTCACGTTACCTAATTACTCCCCAAAATGTTACGCCGTTCCAGGTTGCTAACTTGTGATAGTTAGATTTTCAATTTTCGTTGGCAACCTAACCTCGACCACATCCCCTTACCTAATTCCCTTCTCTAATTCATCTCGTGGTTCTCGAGGACGGTAGGAGGAGGCGTTTCGGACCTCATTTTGTATATATCCACACATTCATGAAGTTAGCGCACAATTTGAGCATGAAAGTCATCATTTTCCTGTTATTGTATTTTAAATACTTCTGTCTACATTCATTGTAGCTAATCGATTTTTTTTTTTCTACAACTGGAGTTAGCGCCATTGTATACACAGTTCACGGATTAGATGAGGGCTGCATTAAAAAATGTTGAACCATTTTCTCCTGAGGAAATTACGGCATGGAATTAGTTTCATTTTTTACTATCAAAATAACATCCTGTACATATTTACTAGGAATGAATGATGAATAAAAAGTCCTAAAAACGACAAACCTAAACATTTATAACCTTCCAAGTCGATATGGTGTATTTAAAAACGACATACTGTGATTACTTCAAGTACGGTTTTATTTAGTTCTTTCCTTCTCTAAGGAGAAAATAGATATGAGCAGGAATTATGTTTTCAATGCAAGCTTTTGCACTGTCTCGTGTCCTGAGTGAGTAGATTCTATAAGAAAGTAGGATTGGGCGTAAAAATTTGATACCATTTTTTTTTTTTTTTTTTTTTTTTGGTAGGTTGGTTTGAAAGATCGTTTGTTTCTGGCAGAGCATTCTAGATTGGTTGAGTGGTTAGTAGCAGTTGCGTCGTTCATTGAGATTCAGATGACGGAGAGGTCAAGGCATTTTTTTCTTACTATCTGGTCTCTGTTTGCCCTTTTGCAACATTCGGCTGGTTACTGGAAGGTTATGGAAAGCTTTGCCCCCGCCTGCTCGGCTGTGACATCACAGGAATGATACAAGGCGGGGGTTGCATTCACTTGGTGAAGAATATTTTGTTAAAGTTGATGTCAATTGTATACCATTTCAAGCTTTCTCTCGATAATCACCAAAACTTCTCTTGAAATTTTAGGTACCGTACAAAATGTATTGAAAAATATAGCTCTGAACCAACTTCAATTCATGACCTTGACGAAATTGGAATCCACAGATAGGTAACCATATGAAACCTCACTCATCTTGGAGTGTGAGGCCCGGAGTCAGAAGGTATCTTGCTCTGGGATCAATGGACCTGGGAGAGATACTGGCGCAACAGGACCTGGTAGGAGGGCTATTGAACCTTTTCAAGGGCACAGAACTCCTACCATAGTAACTCTGAGAGGCAGCACGATGGGTCTTCAGGCCTAGGTGCGGGAAGTGGGGCGCTCTTCAGGAACCCACTTCCATACCCTCTCTGGTATTAATCTAATCTAAACCTCCATTCGGCTATTGATATTTAACGATGAAGACATTAGCTCTGCTGGTTGTCCGTAATTGTTTATTCCACCTAAACTCATCACGAGACAAGTTTCAAGGGGCGAAGTCTATCGCAGTCTTACCAGAATTCAGAGAAGTTTGTAACCCAGCTCCAATTAACAGTGATATCTATATCCCCGAATTGTGAAATAATTCTGAAAATATTAACAATTAAACTTGAAAATGTAAATGAAGTAAACATTGGAATTTAAGATAGTTTTAGAACAGATACAGCTGAAATTGTGTTCGATTATACTTAGCATACAATTTTCTGGAAAGTAATAATAAATAGATAAAAACTAGTTCCTCGAGGCATCATAATAAGTGTTTTTTAAATCTCAAGAAGGCTTCCAAATGACACTTAAGTGAAGTCAAAATTTGGGTACGGTAGTATGAACGGATGAATGGAAAACTTATGGAAAACGATACATTTAAATCTGAAGCGGGCTTAAAGCTGAATCTGAAGTCCCGTGGTGATGTTTCTCCTATAGCTCTTAACATCATTTTTGATGGGCGTTTTACCAAGCCATCGACTGCTATCCGCTTTGCTGAAACCGCTGCAATGCAAGGCTGAATCTCTGCGGGGCTGTTCATGCGTATGGACGTCGGAATGATCTAAAATAGCGCGGCCCTTTCCTTAACAAACATAAAAAAACCAACAGTGAAAGAAAAAGAAACTTCCCTCTCCTCGTAGGTTTTGATCAATTTCTGTCACTTACCAACAGTGTTCATAAAGGCTATACGCCCGACATGACTATAACCACTACACACTGCAGCCGTTGGGCACTGAGGAGCAGCAGACTATACTAGGTAGATGCGTGGTGAGGACGGGGCTACGTAAACAAGTGAGAAGATACCTGCTATAGGCTTAACGCAATTAAATCTGCTCGGAGAGGAATCGTGAAGAAAAGAGGAGTTTAGAGAGGAATCGTGGACCTCCCGAAGCGGGAAGAAGGGCTCAATTCTGGGTTGACGTAACACAAGATGCTGGTTTCCCATTTCTAAGTGCAGCGAGTACCAATCACCGACCATTAGGGAGCCTGGATTCTGCGTGGCGTCAACCAACTGTTAGGCTCCTGTTCCCCCCATAGATGTTTCCAGTTATCCTGGAATTTACATGCAATCATTGTTTTGACTTCAATTTTAGTCTTATTTGGAAACTTTCTATCGATTAAAAAATAATTTGAACAAACGTCCTTTACGGACTAAAGAATAACATCTTCTATTCTAAGTGGCACGGCTTTGTTTCACGTTTCCAGAAAATAGTTTTATCATCATCTGTAAACTAGATAACCAAATGTTTTGTATTTTAACTACATCATTTTTCAATTTTCGTTATTGGTACGGTATTTATGACGTAGTATTCTGGTAGGACTGTAGATGGGCTTTGCCGCTCGAAACTGGTCTCCGATTCAGTTTACGGTATAATAAACAATTTAGTACAACCAGCGAGAATGAATCTCGCTCATCCTCAGTACCTTCGGCAATAACCACTCCAGTTATTTCTTAAGATTATGTAGATTTTCGTCGATTTCTTTTTCCGCTTTTGTCACTTGTTTTCTACTCCGTAAAACGTCCGCCTTACCTCTGCAACCATCCACTCTCTACAGCAATGTCAGCGCTACCAACCACGTCAATCGATTCTTTGTAATTGCCCTTTTAAATTACCTGTAAACAGTAACCTGTTTTTGTCAATTAGAAATATTACGGAGTGCAATGTACCTATGTCATTTAATTCAGTATATTTTGAGGATTTCTCATTTTAATTTCTTGCCCAATTTGTTTTCAAGTCTTTCAAAATTTCAACCTGATTCATGTTATGTTTTTCTTTTTGGAAATGTACTCTGCAATAAATTTTATAGCCCAAACCACAAGAAAAAAACGTGTACTGAATTAGCCAGCTTACACATGTTTTTGATGTGTACGCCTTATTTTCATATTCAGAGTTTTTGAAGCAATCGCCGGGGACTTAATTAGAGTGCTTCTGCCTTATTAGGATCTGCAGATAAAAAGAGAGCAGCCTATGAATCGTGACAATAGATGCATGCTCATATTTTAGCATATCTGTTTGTATTATCATAACATATGACAAGTTTCTACAATATTGGAAAAAAAAGAGAAAAACTCAATCACCAACCTCAGTCGATTAAATTTAGAGCCTAATGCAATCCCATCTTTAAGCTCTGCTTCGTGCATTTCATCTTATTTACATTCAAAAGTGACTCTAGGCACTCACCTCTGTAGTAGCTGATTGAACAGTGGAAAGTTTTTTTAAAAATTTGAATCGAGGAGTGATACTCGGAAAACTAAATAAAAGTTTAACATATACACATCGTTTTGCTTGTTAACACTTACCATTGATTGGTGTCGAGGGTTTGTCGGGAAATCGACGTGATTTGGCATGTTGCGGGGAACGTGACTCCTTCATTGAATGAAATTGCTCAGTTTGAGCTCGTTCTTAGCAATCGAAGTCTGAGGCGCCCACTAATCGATTCTTCGCCCATAATCAAGTTGAATGTTCCTCAGACCCAAAAGCCTCTCGAAAGCCCCACGGTGTGTGGATGGGTCTGGGATCCCCGAAAAATGGATTCAACGTCCAAAAGTACTTCGAAAACATTTAGAGAAAAATAATCTAAAATACCTATTAAATACTTCAAATTGTGAGATGCTCGATTCGCAAGCCTATTGGAAGGCCCAAAAAGCCCTGTGTAATTATGGTTTAATATTCTTGACCTCAAAAATTGTCCTTATCGGGTTCTACACGATGGGTCCTGGAATGGGGAGAAGAATAATATGGTGCATATTGTACACGATGGGTCCTGGTATCCGGAGATGTAATTACCGTAGTGAAAATCAAGATTGAGGAGGTCCGTGCAATAAGGGCACATAGACCCATGTGCCCTTCTTGAATGGAATGCAGAATTCGATCCGCCATGTTCTCTTCTATAACTGTGAAATTCCTGTTTGTTTTGCTTGTAGCCTGGTTATTATCAGTCGTCCTTAGAAGCCCTTCTTGGAGGGAATCGCGTCTTTGGGCGAATCGGGCTCTCGATGTAGAAAACGCTTTGGATATTTTTGTTGATGTTATGGCCCACTTCATAAACCAATAGAATTTGTGAGTTTTTCAAAAATGTCAAAATTTTCACATTTTTGTTGTTATGTCCCACTTTATAAAACAATAAAATTTGTGAGTTGTTCATGTTTCATATTTTCAGTTTTATTTAAATGATATATTGCATCGTTTTGAGTGAGTTTTTTGTTTGGAACTCGTGTGCCCTTCTTGTAGGGAACTGATGGGAGACGACATTTTGGGTTCCCTTCAAAAAGGGCATACAACCCTTCTTCAAATTCAGCTATTTGTATGTAGACATTCATCATACACCACATTCGGTTATTGGGTGGGACCCATCGCGTACATCGTGTCAACCCCAACATCGGGAATTTCAGTCGGTGAGGGCCGGGGGATGTCCAGGTCACGCAGTCACGCTTTTCAACCAGATTACCCCCGTAAAAACATGTACCAGATACTATCAAAACAAACGGAAGATGCACAAAACACCCAAATGTAATTATCTTTGAAATTCTCAAAAGTACATAAAAAATATACGCCAGTGACCAGGTAAAAATTTCTATAACATGTTATTTACAATGAACAATGCAAGTAAAGGCACGAATCTTACACTTGCAGTCGTCGACGTTGATTTATATCACAACGCAGTGAAATTAATTCTGAAGAGAAAATCACAGCTAAAGTTGAGCCAACATGCAGTTGCGGGAGTTGGGGTTCTTGATTTGAAGGTAGCGCCGAAAATTACAACATGGTGCTGTGGCTGAAAACAGAAATTGACGTTATAGCCGATTGGGGGGAAAAACGAAGCTAAGCAAACACAAGGCAAGGGCTTCTGAACCATGTGGTGTAAATTTAGGGATACTAGTAAGGAAAAAACGGCGTAAAACGGATATGGCTTGTACTGAGATAATAGGTAATAGGTAATTATATATAGGTATAATATATAATACCTATAATATATTATATTATAGTCAACAACATGAACTGGAACATAGTCAGCCTGCCGCAGACATGTTCTGAATTAGCGGTAGAGATAGGAATCTGAAAAAGGTTTCCTAGTGTAAGCCGACGACGCCTTCAACACTGGAAGGGCTATTTCCCATCAGCAGTTCCTGCAATTTTCCTCCTGGCCCATCCACTGAGTGAGTTGTCGACACAGAAGCCCCCACAACCACCAGCTAGAGGGGAGGGGAGGACGGGAGCTCCAGCCAGACTGGTCGACGCCAGATCAGTTCCAAAGTTATGCTCAGCCTGGGAAGTGGTGGCCATAACAAGACTAAACATTATCTCCGGTTCCCATTCCGATTTCTACCCAGCCAATGAATACCTTAGGGCTCACTGTCCCTCCCCCGTCATGATTTCCGTATACACCCAGCGCAAAACGAAAAAAAAAAAGAAAAAAAGAAAGGAAATTCGTCAGAAAAGTCCAACCTTAGGCACATTATGAAGAAAGCTCGGACACGTATTAAATATTTTGGTAAGTACGAGTAGAACCCACAAATAAAGTTTGAGAGTTAAACTAAATCCCCATCACTGTAAGATCCTCTTGTCAGACCCCAATCAATGGATTCTATTCCCAAAAATACCCTATACACAAAAAACACCCTACTGGACCCCTACACTGCCCTTCAAAACCCTCTAACAGCCTCTTTTTAGCACTTGAGTCTCATGGGTTCGGGAAGTCTCATCGGTCTGGGAAGCTCGCAGGCACAAATCAATGGAGAACCAAGTATATTGCCAAAATGTCAAATGTAAACTTCTACCGCCAAGATTGTGTCAACGGCGACGTGCATTAAATGTTATGGAGTCTACACACCTCGGTAATAACATTTGTCATAAAAGGCCAAACTTTGAATGCGGATCATAAGAAATAAACCCTAGGACAATTTAGGAAGCTTCCTGGGTGCGATTGGTTTTACTCGAGGGAGACGTTTCGTCAAGCGCAAGTCAATTTGAAATTCTTCAGGAAAAAAAACGTGAAATTGAGGAAAATCGTTGAAACCCCGTCTTTTGATATGAGAGCAGATGTGGTGTATACATACATCTCATACATGAGAAACAAACCTGGACTCTGATCGAGCACGATGATACCGCTCTCGAACCAACTCCCTCTCTAGCCGTTGGCAATGGTTTTCTTGATCCATACACTCCCTCCTGTAGTTCTCTAACGACTGGCTAATTGTTTTCCTGAAAAAAAGTACAACAAAGATGACAACACCTCGAAATTTATTTAAACGCATATCACAACACCCAACAAGGCTCCTTACACTTGAGATTCTAAATGTTGCACGTTGCTGGCCATCATTTCCAGCTGTTTGGTCAACTGTTCATTTTTCGTCGTAGCTTCCATCGCTTCCCGCCGTGTCGATTTTATAATTGTGTGGAGCTGACTGCAGGTTTTTTTTTCTAACGTCAACTCCTGTTGAAGCTCCTTAGCCATTTTGGACGAATTGGACAACGCCTCTTGAATCTGTACAAATCAAAACATTTGAGGGGTCAGATCGGTAGTTAACAGAGTACGGAAACCTGTGAATGATCATTCTTGAGACACAAATAAGAAAAATCACCCAAGTATAACTCACGTGTTGAGGTACATCAGCAGTTAAGTCAGTTTGAACTACGACATCCGTTTTATTCATATCAGGAATCTGCAAAACAAACCCAGTAATTCATTACTACGAATATTACATTTTTAACGTACACGAGAAATGTATTTAATAGAGATAACATTGACACCTACGCTTCTGGAAATGGAATCCTCTTCTTCTTCCAGGGGGCTTTCTACGTGCATTCCATTATTGGAGTCGATCAAGGGAGTCTGAAACATAAGCAAAAATTCATGAATGACGAAGGCAGACGTAGAAATATGCGTGCAAATGAGCAATGAATCAGTAGGCTTATCAATATTGATGGAGACGGCCAAGGACTCAAAATTACTCCGAAAACTACACAACCCAAAGCCTTGAAAACCGTGAGGCTTTTTAGCCTTTCAGCCCTGGGAGGCCAAATTAATAAAGGGCAAACATTCTTTAAATTGCCATTCGTATAGTTCCTTTGAGAAATATTGATCAAATGTGGTGATTCAATTATAGTGTATAAAAGGAGCAATGGTGGTATTATGACTGTCTGACCGTCCGCTCATGGTGCGATACAATGGTGCCACCCTTTACTGCCACCTCTGGTGTTCCACAAGGTTCTCACCTCGGTCCCCTGCATTTCACCTGTGGTGACGAATGGGGTGTATGGGGCCCTGTCGCGTGTGCGGGTGCTCGTCTTCGCTGATGATGTAAAGCTTTTTCACCGTATACGGGCGGATTCGGACCGAGTAGTGCTTCAGGACTGCCTCAATGCCTTCGTTGGCTGGTGCACGAATGCGGGCCTTTCACCAAACCCAGCCAAGTGTTAAGTTTCTTCATACTACCGTTCCCATTCACCACTGTTCTCCAACAATATCATCTGCGGCGTTTCACTTACACGTCACTCCACCATAAGGGATCTGGGTGTGCTTCTGGACACTCAGCTTTCCTTTTCTGAACACGTCGACCATGTCTCTACTCGTGCGATGCGATCCCTGGGCTTCCTGAAGAGAAATGCCAGAGAGTTCTCGTCCATTCCTGCCTTGGTTGCTTTGTATCGCTCCCACGTCCTGCCGATCCTTGAATTTGGAGCCCTTATTATGGATGCCATATTGAGCGGATCGACCTAGTTATCAGAGCCTTTCTTCGATTTATCGGTTACAAGATCGCATCCTCGTGATGCGATTGACTATAGTACCTACCCTCTCAGGAAAACTGAAGCTTTTGGGACAAGCCGACCGCCGGACTGTGGCCGATATGTCTTCCTTCATGGCCTCTTCACTGGCAGGGTCGATGCGCCTGATTTTCTGGCCCAGATTGGTGTCAAAGTCCCCCGTCTAAACTCCCGCCTAAATCACCCATTTTCAGTCCCCTTTTCCTCCAGTAACTATAATATAGTTATATCATAATATGACCTATGAGCGGCTTACCCCGCGTAGCAAACCTGTATGATTCATCCCCTCCTATATACACATTTCCCTACCCTCACTCCGAACTCGACTGGCCGAATACCTACTACGTCATCCCCACTGAGACATCATCATTACTGCTGCTTCACCCTACTTTCATCTATTATAATATACCTACTCGATTTCTACTTCCGCTGTGGTGCGTTTCACCGCGAATAGAAATAGGGGCTAAAAATAGGGCCCCGCGGGTTTCGGGGGTCGAGCTGGAATGTCCGTCCGTCGTCCACTCCGGAATTTGGTGGACCTCTTAGTAAGTTTTGAATTGAGGATGGACGAAATTTGCAAAACAAGTCTCCTTCATAAGCAGAAGAATCAGAATACAACTTCATCCCTGGATTGACCACAATCTGTTCAAACTTCAAGTATGAAACAAAAATCAAGACTGACAAAATTCTAGAATTAGACCCACCTTAGAACAGTCTCTTGCAGTGAGCTCTTTGAATTGCTCAAACAGAAACTCCCTTTCTTGTTCCTGAAAGTTATCAAACAAGCACATTTATAACGGACAAATGCAGTCATAATTCCTGATAATAGGACTGAATATGACGTTTATAGCTAGTTAAATATTGGTGAGAAATCACCTTTTGAAGAAGGAGGTCTTCGATCTGGCGGACTTTGCTGACGTATTCCTGCAGCTGGGATTGTATAAGAGCCTTTTCTTCGTTGGCCTTCAAAAAGTCTTTCTTGACTTTCTTCAGGTGTCTGGACGACTGGTGATATTTGGTTTTCAGAGATCTACAATAGATACACGAAGGTTATTTGGATGTTGACGGTAAGCTGAACGTTGGACATTTGAGATTAAGTAAAGACCGAACCAGAGAGTCGGCAACGTGTGCGAGTTTATACGATTAACGTTTTGAGCACGTAAATTACGTACTCGTAAGATTTCTGAAGCTCCGAGTATTTCCCATTCATTTCACCAAGTTTTTTGGAGATGTCCATCTTCTGTTTATTCAAGCTTTCCACGAGTCTTTCAGAATTGGCGAGAAGTTCCTGCAGTTTTCTGAAACCAAAAACGCTGCAAATTTTACACAAGGGTTTATTATTCTTTGATATACGTTACTTGTGCAGAAATTTAATTCTGTCAATGAAAAAATTAAAAACAAATTTTTTTAAAATATTTTTATCTCAAAAAAAAATTTTTTTTTGGATTTTTTTGTTCAAAAATGTGTTTTTTTTTTTCAAAAATTCCGTATTTTTTTACTCGAAAAATATTTAACATCCTGGGATCCTTCAAAAATCCCATTTTTAGCCCCACGAATGCCCTAAACATCGCCCCAGTGAAATCGGATTGTTCCGGGACCCCAAAAAATGGATTATACGTCCAAAAATACTTCGAAAACGACACCTAACTCGATCCCATAGCTAAAAGCCTTCAAAAAAACCCTCCAGTAGCCCCATTATAGCCCCATAGCGCCCCACGGGTTTGGGCGATCGGACTGAAAACCTTGCGGGCACAACAAGATGGTAAACCAAGTATTTTGCCGAAATTTCAGATTTTTAAAAAAATTCCTACTGCCCAAAACGGCCTGGACGGCGGACGGCGTACGGCGGACGGACATTTCGGATTTAGAATGTAGACCTCTTGAAACGGATAATGTCAAATTTTGAGCCCGATCGGAGTCGTCGACCCCCGTCGCGAAAACATAGGTGTATTATTCCAAGAATAATAAACCAAAAGAACAAACAGCATCGTAGACGATTGAATAAGGTTTCGTGCAGCGCTTGAAGCGCCTCTAACGGCCCATCAGCGCATCTCTTGAAGGAACATGACATGTGTATCTTGTATAGGAAAATGTGGTATAATCAGAATCAGCGCAAAATTTCTTTTAAGGACAGTCCATCAAATATTAAAAATTGTGACTCTAACACCTTAACTAGTAAACCTTCAGAATTTCAAGTCTGTTCGACCTCCATTTCGTGCCATGGAATAAGGAATCTCTATTTCTTCCATGATTTCGTGCAGTGGGCGGGTGTAACTGAGCCACGAGAGCAGGAGTCCAAAAGCAGAGGTCAACTCTCGATGTAAACTGGGCCCCACCTTGAACCCCTCTGTATTGTGGGTCACTAGTGAGTGATTAACTGAGCCACGTCAGTTTGTGTACTAGAAGATGGCATGGGGTTACGTTCAAAATGATTGTGACAAGCTGCTACCACTCTTCGCTGCTGGCCTACAGGAGTGCGCCCCACGTCACGACCGGCTTCTCGTCAGCATTGATGGTGTATGGTCGCGAGCTCCACCTACCAGAGAACTTGGTCAGACGTGTCATGAGGGAAGACCCACTCTCAGCTCCGTATGTGTCCTCCCTTCAGAAGCACATGCAGTAAACCAAAGAGTGCGCTACAAGAATCATGGGGGGCCCAGATGCGGCAGCAGAAGGAGCGTTTCGACCGTCCGGCCCGGCAGAAGGAGTTCAAGACTGGGGAATGGGTTTGGCTGCATGACCCGAAACGAACGATGGGGCGGTGACCGCAACTCCAGCCCAAGGGTCGTAATGAGGACCCCGTCCAATTCGAGTGACGACTGTGAATTCCATCCTTTTACTTTCTGACTGTTTGTGGTGCGCATGTAAATATGTAATCAATATGAATTCACTGCAATGATTGACTTCTTCTATAAGCCCACGGCACAATTTACATTCGTCCGCAAGGGGCCCAGTTTACAAGAGAGGGGGAAAAAAAAAACGCGGATTAAAAAGAGAAACGGGAGGAGTTTTTGCAGGTTTGTTATCGAGTACAGTGTGACTTTAGGAGTATTTTTGGACGTAGCATCCTTTTTTTATGGTCCCCGAACGATCCGGCCTCACCGTGAGGATCTAGAGGATCTGTGGGGCTTTCATGGAGCTACAAAATTTAATGGGACTTTTGAAGGATGCCAACTGGTCAAATAAGTTACAGCATAATCCATTTTTTGAGGTCAATCATCTGTCCAAACATTGTACGCAAAAATTCTTCGTTTTTTAACGCTAAAAAAAAAAAATAATAATAAAATAAAACAATGAATTAATTTTGCATCAATCATTTTGATCAATGAATAATAAACCCTTGTGTAAAATTTGCAGCGTTTTGACTTAGCCCTGGGGGTGTCATTCTGCTTTAATTTTCTTTTGTATCCTGTGCAAAATCAATAGATAACACTAAATTTTCAAACAAGAATTTCCCACTAATTTAGGAAATACCTCTTGAAATGCGATATTCAAACCTTAGTCGAGGCCAAAATTCTCGGGAAATTAAATGAAAAACAAACTGTCCCTGCATAACGGATGTTGAAGGAGTACCTACAATGTCATGCACAAAATGAGTTCCTAATTGATTAGGTCTATCATTAATTGTGTTGTGTGTTGGGGGAATGCCTCTAGCGTCATACCTAAGATTCCTTCCCCCCCCCCCCCCCCCCCAGTGTCTTTTGAGGAAGAGGAAGAAAGTGCTTGAACATCCCTATCCAGGAAATAACACGACCGTGGGTCGTGATCTGCCGACCTGGGAGGTGATATTGTCGCATAAATGGAGAATTCACTATCTCCAAGTTGGGTTGACCTGGAATGTGTTGATCCTCGGAATGCTGCAAAGGGGAATCTCATATCAAAGTACGAGTAGTCAACATTGGTATCAGTTCTCCCTATGCCCACAGTTTTACAAGAAATCAGTGTGTTGGCTTCCACAACGAAATTGTTGATAATGGAGGCCGGATCCACTGACTCTGTCTTACGAAGGAATGATCTCCCGGCTACAAGAACTGAATTTTAAGCAATAGTGGCCTGGCCAACATTCCCGCGAGAATAAATTTATCCCGCTGACCTGGCTTCCCTAACTGAAATGTCAGCAAGGGAGGCCTGAAGTATCATTGTGATGTCATAATAAACAATACGGTCAGTGTATGATAACTTCAAGATAAAAGGGTGCGGATAATTAGCGGTGAACCCGCTCGCGAAAGAAGCTGGACCTCCCAATCACGCCACCGAGTGGGGCCCTTCCCATGGCCAGCCCATGCGGCCATAGAAACTATTCAGAAGAAACCACTAGAATATAATATATTCTATTCGTGATAATAGAATGAGAATGATATTCTCAGAATTTAAATAAACAGAATTTAAATTTATCGACGATATAAACGCTTAAAACTGCGGTCTTCAGAATATACGCATATAAATGCATTGTATATTGTATTATATTATAATTCCACGGCGCTACAGTCCTCTCGAGAACCAGGGCCTCCTCTTCAATGTTTATTAGACACTAGATGCTCCGGCTCGCTTTGCTCGCCTACGCACCCAGCTGGGGGGCTCCGCCCCCAGACCCCCACTGGTGGGGTGAGTAGCATCGATGGACACGTTCAAACCCCTACCCAGACATAAGGCCTCGCTTCGCTCGGCCAACCGCTTATTCGGACAGGGGGGCCTCGCTTCGGTCGGCCGGGGGGGTGGGTTCAAAACTCAGACAGAAGGCTTCGCTTCGCTCGGCCGACCACTTATTCGGACAGGGGGGCCTCGCTTCGATCGGCCGGGGGGGTTCTCGACCCCCCTATGCATAGCTAAACGGTCGGCGGAGACGATAGAAAAAATCGCCGTATTTTTTGTAGCCCCATGAAAGCCCTATAGATCCCCACAGTGAAATCGGATCGTTCCGGGACTCCCAAACATGGAATCTTCATCTAAAAATACTTCGAAAACGAAACATAACTCGATCCCATAGCCAAAAGCCTTAAAAAAAAACCCTCCCGTAGCCCCATTTTAGCACCATAGCGCCCCACGGTTGATCGGGCTGAAAACCGTGCGGGCACAACTAGATGGTAAACCGAGTATTCTGTAAAAATTTCAAATTTATAAAAAATTCCTACTGCCCAAAACGGGTCGGACGGAGGACGGACATTTCGGTTTTGGAATCTAGACCTTTTGAATCGGATAATGTCAAATTTTGAGGCCGATCGGAGTCGTCGACCTCCGTCGCGATTACGTAACACATATTATGTGTATTATTCCAAGATTAATAAATCAAAAACCAGTCTCGAATCCGAGCCCTCCTTGTAGCCTACCATTCCACGCCGAAAAATAAAATGATTTTTGACGAAATCAGCGTAGTATTTGGGTGTCCTAATGATCAATCATCAGTGAGCGTCCCCCCCCCCCCCCCCCCCCAAAAAATTTACGGGGGTTGTCGCCAGAGATGGCTCGTCGTTCATATCACACAGGATCTACCATATCAATGGTTCATGATCACGAAGTGGTTGTTTGCCGACGGTGCAGAGGTCTAATCCAATCCAATCTAATCCAATTAGGGAGAGAAAACCTTAGTACAACCCACATCAGAAGAGGAGTCGTATTCTCTCCCTAACCACCTTATTGGTTCGTGATGTTGGAAATGAGCACTCCTTCACCGACCAATGAAGAGCCCCCACGATACATGACGTCAACGAAGAGTTAAATTCGATAAATTCATTTGTGCCTGCAACTTGAGTTTTGACTTCACATTTAGTCGTATTTGAACTCCTTCGATCTTATATAAAACGCCTACGTAGTGTTATGTTCAGGGCTCCTGGTAAGTGGACCGTCCAGTAAATAGCTACAATCCGGTAAAAAAAGGCGAATCGGATGGATGAGCGATCTTCCTCGGTTCTAGGCGAACAGGTAACTTTAATGAATTCGGTTCGCTCACTAGAACACGAATATCAATTAATGAACAACCATGTGTTGATGACATAACTGCCCTTATCGTCTTTTATAAGTGGCGATTACAATCTGTTACTTAACCTATTTTACATGAAAAAAAAAAAGATGACTGGCAAAGATGAAAGGAGGTTCTTCTATCAGGTATGACATAGAAGAACACTATCCAGACATTCTCGTTCAAGGCGAGAGTAATCGATTAGGGTGAAATGTCGTGTGTGAGGAGTGGGAGGCAAGGCAAGGCGTTTGTGGGGTAGGTAAAATCACTTCAATGCTCTGGTAGAAAATAGAAAGTTACTCAGTGAAATGATGGCTTGGAAAAAGATTTACCGCCATGAACTAACTCAAAAGTACTCCGAGTTGTGGACATTTTGAGAAAAAAATCAAGTAAGTGGTGTACGTGAGCCAACAATGGACGCGGTGGGCTTGGATTCTTTCGTAACGTGCAATTTGACCAAAGTTGAATCAGTCAACTGAAAAGCAACTCTCCAAAAGCTTGAGCCAAATGTTTGATTGCACAATGAGATCTTACTATTGTGTTGAGATCTGTTACTAACGATCGGTTTGGGACATTGGCATTGAAAGAGAACCTCATTGATACTCCAATCAAAGTTCAATGAAAGTCCTTCAAGCGAGCTATTTGTTACTATCATTAGTGCACCCACAACCACATAATTCATTAGAGCAGCATGTGGTCAGTTGATGTCCGTGGAATAAAAAGGTGACGACTGTCAGACCAAGGACGAACCCCTATTAGTGCCCTACTGATTGCTAAATTGACTGTTAGGAACTTCAGGTTAGACCGTCGAATGGCGATGGTAATAATAAGAAAAGTTTTAACGATGGAAGGCAAATAAAAATCGACAACAGGGGTTACAAGTATTGTAACGCTTGTAGTCGATTTTTATTCCACCATAAGTTCCACCATAAGTTCCACTCATTGTGAAATCGAATCGTTGTTGGACCCCCAAAAATGGATTATACGTCCAAAAAGGCCTTCAACAAAACCCCTCCCGTAAACCTATTTTAGCCCCATAGCGCCCCACGGGTTTGAGCGATCGGGCTGAAAACCTTGCGGGCACAACTAGATGGTAAACCAAGTATTTTCTCAAAATTTCAGATTAAAAAAAATCCTACTGCCGAAAACAGCCCAGACGGCGGACGGCGGACAGACATTTCGGTTTTGCAATCTAGACCTCTTGAAACGGATAATGTCAAATTTTGAGGCCGATCGGAGTCGTCGAACTCCGTCACGATTACATAGGTGTATTATTTCAAGAATAATAAACCAAAACGCCGTAATTTGTGACATACATCAGCATAGTGGTATTGGCAGAAGACTCCAAACGTTTTGCATCCTTGAAGCAAATGTCGCGTCAATAAAAGCCTTCAGCCATAGCAATAGCAATAATAGGTCTCCTATTTGTTTGGCTATTTTTTTTTTTTTTTTTTTTTTTTTTTTGACATCCCAACTCCTTGTGTCATTATGTGTTATATTATACAGTAAGCGAACTTCTAGGCAACTAGTTGGACCTTTCTTTTACTGCGGGTAGGGGCGGGAGATCCATCAATGAGCTGATTATGGCATAGCTGGACGATTCCGCGGAGGATTCAATGACCGGAGTAAATGTCTGGATGACGCGTGCCGAACCAGTCGTTCACTCAATAAAAAAACTGATGCGATTCAGCTGTTTTAGGACTCAGAACTACATGTATGCAAAACGAACAAAATGTATGCAAGTGCCCAACTGCTACCAACCGGACAAAATGGGTTCCCTCCATGTAAAAAATAGAAGTCATTGAGTTGAAATGGTTCGCACCACATAGACGACTATCTATGACAGGACTCTCGTGGGGAACCCCGCAGTCCACTTGACCCCGCTTACTCATTCTTGCGAACTACCCTCATTGAGTAACTCTCAGAACGTCCTTGCTATCCGAGATCTACATTTTTGCAATTCCTCCTCCCAAAGGTAGGAAACAGGTCTGAGCAAGAGCCACACGGCGATGCACATCTCTTACGATGGGTATCTTGACATTCAATACCTACCAGGAATAATAGTACTGAGCTTCCTGAAATTCAAGGCTCGTTAAACAACTCGAATCAGGTCAAATGCAAAAGTCGGCGAACATGATGATATTGCAAGGAAATTCTGAAGAATAACACAAGGCACCAAGTGCTCGGAAGACATGAGGGATTGCCTTTCCATGTTTTTAGGTGTGCTGAACACGAATTTGAAGTCCAATTTTTGCCATCACGCCAGGTTTTTTCAAAAGTTCGTACAGCAAAATGTGTATTCCCAAAACGTTTCCTCAAATTCGCGTAGAAATCATACGTAGGTGGGAACCCCCCCCCCCCCCTTTTGGTTTATTATTCTTAAGAGTAATACACCTATGTAATCGCGACGGGGGTCGAAAATTCTGATTGGCTTAAAAATTTGACATTATTCGATTCAAGTGGTCTAGAGTCCAAAAACGAAATGTCCGTCCGCCGTCTGAGCTGTTTCTGGGCAGTAGAAATTTTTTTGTTAAATTTGAAATGTTGACAAAATACTTGGTTTACCATCTAGTTGTGCCCACAAGGTTTTCAGTCCGATCGCCCAAACCCGTGGGGCGCTAGGGGGCTAAAATGGGGCTACGGGAGGTTTTTTAAAGGTTTTCGGCTATGGGGTCGAGATAGGTGTCGTTTTCGAAGTCCTTTTCGGGGTCCCAGAACGATCCGATTTCACTTTGGGGATTTATGGGGCTTTCATCGGACTACAAATAGGATTTTTGAAGGCCCCCAGGATGTCAAATATTTTCCGAGTTAAAAAAAGAAAGAAAAAAAAGAAGGATTTTGAAGAAAAAAAAAGAAAAAAACTGTCCGAACAATGTGCAGATTTTTTCTTTTTTTTTCAAACTTTTTTTATTGACACAGAATTAATTTTCGCACATGTAACCTATAGGTTTTTAATTATTCTTTGATACAGATATAAAAGAATAATTAACCCTTGTGTTTGCAGCGATTTTTGCTAGTTTTTAAGATATAAGCCGTACAAGTAAAAAATGGATTAACACATTTCGCTGCTGCGACGATTTTCATAGGAAAATATTGGTTTTGAAAAATCGATCGATGGAAAATATCGATTGAAAACAGGGGTTTCTTTGCCTTTAGAAGGAAATCGCCAAAAAGTATCGATTATAAAAAAAAAACCCTTTTCCGAAAACGTGATTTTTGTTTAGACCGAAAGTTTTTGGTGAATTGATTTTAAAAACCAAGGAGAACAACATACTCGTCAATCGATATTTTCCATCGATCAATTTTTCCAAAACCAATATTTTCTGTTGATATTTATCGGATAATCGAAACATTAAATGTCCATTTTCAAAGTCTTATTAACCACCCGTGTAAAGTTTAAAGTTTTCAACTAGCAATAATAACACAGGTTTACAAAAAAAAGGTCAATCTCAGGCGCCGCAGAAAAAACCATCAAACTCTATGATTTTTGGGGTGCTGAATCCGAATCCGACCCCCGTTTTTTCCGGTCACGTCCAAATTTTCGAGATATTGGCGATTTTTCGTTTTTTCGACATTTTTCCGTTTTGAAAATCACAGCTAAACGTGCGGATACCACAAAAACTCTCTTCTTACTGGAAATTTATCGCTGATTCCGAAAATATATATGAGTTGGTGTCTAAAACCACGAGAAATGTGTGATTTTGCCAAAAAAATGTTGAAAAAACGTGGTTTTTTCAAAACCAAAGTCACGTTTTTTGATACTTTTTACCTTCTAGCGTGAAAACTAAGGCCGTTAATAAAATTTTTCCAACGAGGTCCTGTAGGTAGATTGTTTCTGCGTCGAATGGGACCAATCGTGATTCTTTACCTTCCATAATAAGGGAGCTATGATTTTTCAAAGTTTCTACCCATTTTGGCCATGTCGTAGAACATGAACTCCTGGAGTCGGCGGC
Source organism: Pilophorus perplexus (assembly GCA_955831195.1). Lineage (NCBI taxonomy): Eukaryota > Metazoa > Arthropoda > Insecta > Hemiptera > Miridae > Pilophorus > Pilophorus perplexus. The sequence goes on along the minus strand of OY037007.1, from coordinate 56,324,849 downwards.
AATGCAACTTGATCGCAACAAAACTTTGTTCCGAGGAATATATTGGACTCGGAGGCATCAATTCAGACCGACTCAAAGATGGTTTTATTCATCAAGAACTCACGGAATTGCACTTGAAGCCCTGAAAAACAAGCGCCCAGAAACTTTGAAAAATCATAGCTCCCTTATTATGGAAGGTAAAGAATCACGGTTGGTCCCATTCGACGCAGAAACAATCTACCTACCAGACCTCGTTGGAAAAACTTTATTAACGGCCTTAGTTAGTTTTCACGCTAGAAGGTAAAAAGTATCAAAAAACGTGACTTTGGTTTTGAAAAAACCACGTTTTTTCAACATTTTTTGGCAAAATCACACATTTCTCGTGGTTTTAGACACCAACTCATATATATTTTCGGAATCAGCGATAAATTTCCAGTAAGAAGAGAGTTTTTGTGGAATTTTTGGGCATCCGCACGTTTAGCTGTGATTTTCAAAACTGAAAAAGGTCGAAAAAACGAAAAATCGCCAATATCTCGAAAATTTGGACGTCACCGGAAAAAACGGGGGTCGGATTCGGATTCAGCACCCCAACAAACATAGAGTTTGATGGTTTTTTCTGCGGCGCCTGAGATTGACCTTTTTTTTGTAAACCTGTGTAATCAATATTTTTAAAGTTCAATATTATGTTGCCTTGATCTGTTCCTAATTCTCTAAGAATTCGACACCTTTTTTACCAAACGAAGAAGAGAAAAATTATCTATAGTTTATTATAGTCATTTACTTTATTCTTGCTTCACTGCATATTAAATTTTAGCAGCGACTTACATATTGTTGAGCCAACCCTGTGAACGGCTTCGAGACCACACCAACAGATTTTGTTACTTTTTTATCGTTTATTAGGTATATTTTGTATTCATATTGTATATATAAATCTTTTCATTCATTCATTCATTCATTCATTCATTCATTCACCAAGTGTAAGTCTTATCTCCAAAACAATGCATCGCGCTTAAGCGATTTGTGGGTTGGTCTCATACGATTCAGCGATACGAATTCTGTATGAAACCAATTTTTGACTACGAGCACTCGGCCGAAAAGGTGAATTTTGAAGTTGGAACCGCCCATAATATGTTGACAGTTTTGAAATATGTAACGGGTGTTCAAGGGGTGTTCAGGGGCAGCCTTACAACACTTGCACATTTTCTCAATTTGAAACATTTTCTATAAATCTAGGAGAGTTCAGAAGTTTACGAAACCTCAAGGTAATCCATTTTCGAGTAACCTTAAGCGGAATTCAAAGAATAGTCGGCTACTTAGGAGGATGGTAAAGAGGGGAATCCCCATATCCTGGAACGGCGGACGAAGGTCTCCTTGGCACGGTGACCCCGTGAGTGATGAATGTATTACGATAAGATATGTCCGGATTAGGAGACACCTGATGCTTATCAAGAACAACCCTTAAACGAGAAACAATAGCTCTGTCTGAATCTAATTTTCCACGTTGTAGGTAGGTACTGTTGTTGGGCTAGGAGGAGAACGCATGTATACTGTGTAATACACATGGCATAAGCATGGCATGCTTATTAAGCATGTCATAAATGAAATGTCCTTCAGCCGGAATGTTTTTTTAACTCTGACATTTGGACAAAATACTCGCTTCTCCATCTAGTAGTGACACAACTGTTGTGTCTGCAAGGATTTCAGCCCGATCGCACATACCCTGTAGGGCTAAAAAAAAGGGCTACGGGCGGGGTTGTTGAAGATTTTCGGCTATGGGGCCAAGTTATGCGACGTTTTTGAAGTATTTTTGCCCGCAGAATTCATTTTTGGGGGTCCCATAACCTCCCAAACACTGTTCAACATTTTTTTTAAAATTTTTAAATTATTTTTTATTGACAGAGAATTAATTTTTGCGCAATTTAAACCAAAAAATAATAATCCCTTGGGTAAAATTGCCAGTGTTTTTCTTTTATTAGGGCATGTTGTTATATAAATAAATGATCAGTTGACGTCGGTGAATTTTCTGACCCACCCTGAGCATACTCACCGAAAGCATTGGGCCATAACAATACCATCATTCTACAACTAATGTTTAACGTTTCTACGTGAATATGATGTATTCACGATGTTCAGTGGACCCACCGAAGAGAGAGAGAGGGAGAAAAAAATACTAGGCCCTACCCGACAAGATGCGTCATCTTTGAGGTGCATGTACCTCGAGGCTCCTAACACTTGAAGCGGGCGAAAGGAAAAGCTGAGGATCTGCTTCCTCGGTCCGTTTGGTTGGCGGAAGTAGTGAGAGTGTAATCAGTACAAACTACCTCCACCTCCGGGGAGGGTTCGGACCTTGACATGGAAACCCTCTGGTGTCATAGACTCCCACAAACCCAACCCCCCAACAGGTACGATCGGGTCTTCTAGACGGTAGACTACATCGTGACGTCGTCGGGGGTGACAGGCGAAACCCCGACCCTCCCTTCGGAACTCCCTCCCTGTAAAGTGCCTCCGACCAGGATCCTGGAACGATCGCGAGTTCAGTTCAGTGTTCGACGGTTTGCAAGCAGCAGCAGGCCCGATGGCCCACAGCCGCTACACTTTGTAAGTACGAACATCGCGACATGTTCTCAAGAAGCCGCACGCACTATTTATATTTAAATTGCAATTAATTCCGACCAGTAATTTAGCGAGCACTTCATAGTTCATAGTATGTTCCGATCTACTGGCCACATTTTTTCATAACTGAATACCAGAAATGTCTACGATTAGGTAACTATCTGCACAACTCCAAGTTCGACAAAGTGATGATGGAAATTTTGATTATTCATTCTTGCAAAAACAAATATATTCCTTATGTATAAGGAATCACTTGAGATTTTCAATTTTACCTCATGTAGCATGCCATAAAATGATTTATATTGTAAATCGACTGACTTATAAGGCGATTGACTTATAAGTGTCTTCTTTCCAAACAAGCCAACTGGTTGTAACTTTCGACAGTTCGGCCGAGTTATGCTTAGTGGTTCCAAGTGGGGTATTGAAAATATACTTAAGCCTCCGGGTACATCTAATCGTTTCAAGTATCGAACTCCGAGTATTTAAAGAAAAGCCGAAGACAATTTAATTGTCATCTATATGGTCCTCTACATTCGATACTCAACTACGTATTGGTACCTACTTGAAAAACGTAGCGATTTGAATTACATGAGTGTTTATTATTCTTGATGGTTGAACATTGTTATTGCAATGGACAGGAATGGCCCCTATAAATCGATTTATATGCCCAAAATTGCTTTGAAATCGACACCTAACTCGACCCACTGGCAAAGCTCTCCAAGACGTGTAGTCCCTCTGTAGTCCTGCGATACCCCACTTTTGTAGAGGACATCAACACAGGCAGTGACAGTCTGTTTACGAGTCTATGCTGTGCCAATTGGCATGATTTGGCTTAGGCTGAGTGTCACAGCTGGATTAAGTAGGGACGCAAAGTTCAGCCGTGCTGCGTTGCCGAAATCAAAACTCAATCGTACTGAAAATAAGCGTGGACATCATTTGGAATAGGGCCTCACTGGGGCTGAAAACGTTTCGGTATCAACTATAACCAGAACCGAATGTTTTGTAAAAATTTCCAGATCTAAAAAACGCATCTTTCACGGCGAACACAAATCATATTTTCTTTTAATCCACAACGCTTCAAGATCCAGGTCCACAACCCTGAAACTGTCTTAGTTACTTCTGTTTGTACTGTTATTCTCACATGGGCCCAACTTCGAAAACTGTGCAGACTGCATTTTACAGCAGACTCCTCCGCAGAATTTTGCACCTTGCATTACATCGATAAAATGTCTGTTCCACTGGCCGAACATTGCAATATCATCGTTAAATGAATCCTTGACATTTGGTGACAGTTGTACGATGAAAGTGTAGGTTGCAGCCAACGAGGCGGTCGCTTATTGTCGGAAACCTCTCGAAAGGCTCGCTTATTTTCTCATCGGATTCATTTCTGAAAAATGCAATCCTCGTTTGTGCTTCCCAGGGGCCGTAGTGTATGAAACGACGATATTATATCACGATTCTCCTTACAGCTAAAACGATAAGAAAAGTGCCGACCAGCGTAGAAGCAATTTCGCCTAATAACGAGTGAAAGCCCAAACATCTGTAATGTTTTGCGGTAGGTTGATATTGCATTAATAATAATCGGGAAAATTGTTTACGAATGAAATTATTTCATTAAATGAAAAATTATTTACAAATTTTGTAAATAATTTTTCCGATGCATTATGGGTGTTCAGTTTGGCAGAAAGCACTGAAACCAGCCTATTAGCTTAACGAAAATTGATTAACGTAGCGCCGAAAATGGCCGAACATAAAGCCGGGCGTTCATTCCGGAAAATGATATTAGCAATATTACTCATTTGCATAAAGTTTTCCACTGCCGTCTCTATTAACGCTCTGAGAGCCACTGTGCTGAGGCAATATGATTTGGGTCATGACGTGGAAAGCGGGAAGCAATTTTCAGCCTCAATGTCCTTGGGCAAAACTGTCTTGACTATCGCAGGGATCCGCTCTTGTTTAGTTGACTATGAGAAAGCATTTGACAGTATCCAGCATAACACTATGATAATAGCGCTCAAGACGAGAAAAAGGTCTGAGTAGATGGAATTTATTGGCGACATAATGCTGTAAAACCGACGGCTCAATGATGGATGAGTTTGACATTGAAAGAAAGGGATGTCCTACACCTCCATGATGAGACGTGGATGTATATTACACATGTAACAAGCCATTGTCCCATTCTTCGTCGTTGAATTAGTCATAAATAACAGCGGATGACACCGTCCTCTTGGCTGATTTTCTCAGGGATTGGAAGGGTTTGGGTTGGATTGTTGCCACCGTAAGTGGCTCGATTGGCTTGAAGATATTGCCGAAAATATGATAGGTGGTAGCGAGAGAAGCTTAAAGTATTTTGGTGGCTTACCTATTACATGAAAGATATAATCCTGAAGAAATGGAATATTGGAAAACAGTGAGATATAATAATATTATATCTCACTGTTTTCCAATATTATGTGTCACAGCTTTGCACTATTCCGTTTCTTAATTGCTAAAATTTATCAAATAAAAACCAGATAATATTCAATATTATTCAGAGGAGACCTCCATACTTTCGAACTCTTGCTTCTTTGAGGCAAGAGCCAGAAACAGGAAATGGCCGCTGTGGGACACCCCATGCTCCTACAAGTGTTTGTGTTTCTAAATTTGAATTACGATTCACTATACAGTGAAACCCCTCTATAATGGACAGTGATGGGACCAACACAGATGTCCACTGTAGAGGGGTGTCCATCTTAGAGGGGTGCCCCTCTATAATGGACACTTGATAGGTGTCCACTATAGCGGGGGTTTTCAGAGGCAAACACTTGAAAAACTCACTTTTGTTAAAAAAAAATAAATTGTACCTATATATATATATATATATATATATATATATATATATATATGTACCTAACTCAATCCTCTTTATCAATCAGTTCCTGGAAACAATCCACTTTATCGAGCGTTTCGTTCCACTCCTCTGAGGGAGGGGGTTGATCTTCGAAACCGATTTAACTGCTCTCTACTGTTCACTAGAGTCCCTCAAGTTAGAACTGTTTCTTTGAGTCGATAGAGCTCGTTTTTTGAAGCTATTCATATAAAAAAGAAAAAAACGCGGTTTTTTGAGTTGTGACACTTTCGTCGCAAGGGTGCGATGTCTAGATTCCAAAACGGAAATGTCCGTCCGCCTTCCGGGTCGTTTTGGGCAGTAGGAATTTTTTTTTTAATCTGAAATTTTGACAAAATACTCGGTTTACCATCTAGTTTTGTCCACTTCGAGGGGTTCAGAAAGACCATTTTAGTGTCCACGTCCACTGTAGAGGGTGTCCACTATACAGGGGTTCAAAGACGTTGAATCCCCTATCTCTACGCCGGGACCTTGGTCAAACTGTCCATTCAGAGGGGTGTCCACTAAGAGGGGTTTCACTGAGTTTTTTTGAGTTGTGTGTTTGGGGGAAAGCCTGTGGCGTGAATCCACGATTTCGCCGCTGGTGTTTTTGGAGGAAAAGGAACGGAGTGTGGGAATATTTCCTTCCTGGCCATAACACGAGTTTAGGTCGTGATATGCCGACCAGGGGGAAGATACAGCCACATAAATGAAAGACTCGCTTGATCCAGGCTTACTTGAAGTGTCGTCAAGGTACTGTGGAAAGGTGGCGTCTTTGGAAGGAAACTGCGAGGAAGACAATACCCTACACGAAATGTCGTGGCGGGTATTGATTCGCTCTAGGCTCGCAGTTTTACCAAAGCCAGCTGATTCAGCTATTAATGGAATTGTTGATAAAAGCGGCCTGGCCAGCTGACTCGGTCTTACACGGGAACAGTCCTGTGGCTTCCTTAGACGAATTGTCGTCAAAAGAGGCTTGGGAAGTAAACCCGTGCGTTGGGATCTCACTCGTTGCTCCAGCTCCCCTGGACAAAAAGTCGCTATGGTAGGCCTAGGCAGCGGGCTCGATCCCTAAAAAGTTATTGCAGTAACTCAGCAGTGCTCACTCTACCTGTCAGTTCAATGAACTGAGTTCATAAACTGACATTATAATAATGTAACAATGACACACAGTGAATGGCAAATTTTATATAAGAATTAACTCCCGTCTAGGAACGGGCGGGCTGGCGAGATGCCCCAGAAAGTGGGTTAAATTCCCCACAGCCGCAACTATGGTTTCGGGCCCCTACCTTCGTCGTCGGGTGGTCTGAGATTTGTTCCCAAGTCTATCCAGCGTAGATACTTTTTTTTTTTTTTTTAGTGTTGAACCAGATCCTCGAGGCCCTCAAAGATCCGCCCCTGACGACGCACACAGTTTAAACTGCTATAAAACCACTTGGTATTTATACCCAGTTTACTGGGTTTGAATATCGATAAATCCAGTTTAAGAATCAATAAAACCGGCTTGAGGGACTGTATGACCTGATCGAAGAGCGGAGAAACCTGGTTTTTATAACAACAAAACACGGAATTCAAGCTCAATAAAACCAGTCTGAGGAGCCATAAAACCGTTCTACGATTTCTATAACCGATTTGTTGTATATGAAATGATTGAAAAGACATAAAGCCGGGTTGAAGAGAAAAAAAAGATCAATTTAAGGAGCAACACAAGCAGATCCAGAAAGGTGAGCAGATTTATTTTTCCATCTTATCAACAGAAAATTCGTTATAGTCCAATCCAATACGAGAATTAGGCAGACAGACGACTCCTCTGCTGGTAGTCTAATAAATTGTTTATCCCGTAACAAAGAAATTAAGAAAATAAGTGGGGACCGGTTTCGAACTGCTAAGCTACTCTACAGCCTTAAAAAGAGAAGCAATGCATTAGCCTTGACATTTAACGGGATGTTTGGGGGTCGAGGGGGTTCAAAAATCAATTTTGAGTTCTAAGCATTTTCAAAAACTAGACCATTTTCAGAATAAGAATATGCAATCCTCAAATTTTTGGCTCACATAGAACTGTTGAAAAACGTGGCTCGAAGAAAGGGTTCATGTTGCGGGCCGGCTAAAATGCGCCTAGTTCGAAAGACCATCCGCCGTCCTCTCCAGGGTTGTTGATTGACACACAACAAAACGCATAAACTCTAAAAGAAAGTTGGCAAATTGTTCTAGGTATACCTAGGATTCACCTAGTTCAGTCTTTTAGGGTTATCAGCGTATTTGATGTAGGCCGAAAACCCAGCTGTCAGCTTCATTGACTCGACGCTGGAATTATTCCCTACTAGAAAGTACAACTGTTGTGGAGGATTTCGATAGGCCGACTTCCCATAGTTTAATTTCATCACTCACCCCATTATTACATCGGAAAAATAGACTAACTTTCAGAAAAAGACACGATTTTACACCGTAAAACATCGTCACGAATCCGAAGTATTGTTCAATACAAAATTGTTCTTTCAAAACCAAAACAAACTCTTTTTGATGTTGTTGCTACTTATTGGTCTTGATTTTCTCTTTTATTGTTACCAGAACAAGGGTTGTGTCCCTCCCTTGTTCTGGTAACAATAAATTTTATTCCATCTTCCTATCGCTTTTTTACGCCACCAAGTCAAACGAACGTGAGATGTATGAGCGTTCGCGAGTGTGCGAGAGGTCGAGCGGTCCGCCCTCAAGCTTTGATCGCGTATTTCTCGGAACGACGATGGTAGGTACTTTTATCCGGTTCTTGTGGACATATCGAATTGTTCTTTTTTTTTCATTATTTCGAGGAAGAGTGTAGCAATGAAATATTGACAATTCTAGATATCGGGCTGACGAGAGGAAAACCGCTGACTCAAAATTAAGATTTTTTATTTTTGATGCCCTGGCTCTTGGAGAACTCGGATCGAAAAACTAAAGCCAACATTTCGAAGAGGACTATACTACGAGTTTAAACCGGTCAATCACCCGCATTCAGCAATGGACAGCGAAATGGAGATTCAAGCTGAACGAATCCAAGTCGGTACATGTTGATTTTACCAACAAAAAAATCAACTACCAGCTTACCTCAATGGGAAAGTAATCCCATAGGTACTCAAATGAAGCGAAGTATCTCGGTATGACGCTTGATGGAAAGCCCACGTCAAGAAGAAGAAAGAAGAACTTTTGCTCAAATTCAGAAAGATGTACTGGCTAATGGGGAGACGGTCTAAACTGTCTATCCAGATTAAGCTTACTCTGTACAACCAAGTCCTCAAACCGGTGTGGACTTATGGAGCCCAGCTGTGGGGCTGTACGGCTCAATCAAATCGAGAGCTCATCCAGCGATTACAAAACAATATATTAAGAAACGTGGTCAATGCACCATGGTACTTTCGAAATGAACGTCTCGACCACGAGCTTCAAATCGAAACAGGCAACGAAACCATCAAGCGGCAGGCCGTGCGTCATCTCCAACGGCTAAGATCTCACGTCAACGAGGAAGCTGTCCGTCTCCTAGACCACTGGGCCTTGCTTACTCGTGAAGCATCGCGCAGTGTCGCGGCATATTATCATAGAAATCAAAAACTAAGTGCTGTACCTAAGTTTTAACATGTATCACCTAGTATCAAATCAATATTGTTAATAAGTTATTTACTTGGAGCAATAAAATTCTCAGAAAAAAAAAAAAAAAAAAACTACGAGTAGGTAAGTGGAAAAAAATTAGCTCGATAGGTTGAAGAATAAGTGCACCGGAAGTTGCCCCTTTTTCGTCTAGTATTGCGACCACCCACACACCTCCCGTCAAATAACTTTCGACAAATTCGTCAATTTTAAGATCAATCAAGAAGTTCATTTCAATATACTTACACTCAGTCAATTTAAAAAAAAAACAAAAAAAAAAAAAAAAAACAACAACGTTATATTGTCAATTTTGAAAAACGTAATAACTGACATGCCAATGTCATGTTTTAAATAAAATTGCAATTTAATTTCAAAATACGATGAGAAGTCAACTATTTGAAAAGCGTTTTTCGAAAAACGTCAAAGCTAAAGCACTACGCTTTTCGGCGGTCTGCGCTGATCGCACCCGAATAAAAAAGTTTAAAATTGCATAGCAGGCAGAACCTATCGAAAACGTGAGAAAAAGAAATTCGCTAACGAGCGGGCCACACAAAATACCTCCCATAAATGTGATCCTACTCTTTTTGTTGCCCGAATCGGGGGTGTCGAACAGAAAGGATCTATAGATGATATAGCAATGAAAAGAGTGGCATTCTTCGTTATTTTCATTCATTCCATGTACAGTTAACCAGTGACGAAACTTACTGGCCGACAATAGCGTGTTTCCGCCAGGACAGGTACCTATCAGACGGACCCGCTTTGACCGTTCACCCCAACTGTCCCACGTTGAACTACCATGAGGAGGAAAAATCAACCATCACGATTTTGGCAATTAGGTCAGAGTTAATTGGGTATATGCATACGTAAAGGGATTGAGGGATTGATGAGGGGGCAATGAAACGGCCATATTAAATCTTCAAATGTTAAATGCTGTACGTCTGTCTTGATTATTCCGTTAGAAAATTCAATAACATACAATCTAGTTAACACCTGGCGCTTGAACAGTGTCTCAAACTTTGCAGTACAGGTCAATGGAAAGACCAAAACCAAGTTATGGGACAGCGAGGTGTACGTATCGTAACTTCAAGGTTCCCTATTTATTAGGTAAGACTTTCGAAACTGAGTTGTCTTCAAATTCTCGTTCGTGTCCGCATCCTAAGGCGATTTTAATATTTTCCGTCAGCTTCGAACAACGAACGACATATGAATAATAATAAACTTTTGTTTAATTCACGGCAGATGGTACTTATCTGTTGTTATGTATACGGTAGTTACGAGTTGACTAGACGCCCAAGTTGCTTTCGGGTATAAATTAAAACACCGATTAAATCTTCTATCCATCACAGTTTCAAACATCAGCCCGGCAAATGGGTTACGGGCCGAATGGTGCATGCGTCAATGGATCGTGGAAATTCAAATTCAGTCTATGATTTTCACGTATTGAATACGTTTTTGTTTATTATTCAAGAAATAACCAACCAGTTTTTGTGACGGTGGTTGAGAATTTTTAGAGGCCTCAAAATTTTGACGAAATACTCAGTTATAACTGAGTAGGTATATATTTGGGGTACATAAGGTACAGTAATCCATGGGGTACAGTAATCCATGGGGTACAGTAATCAGCCAAATAAGTTGGCACTTCCGAGTCCCAAATAAGTCGGTTCTCAAATGAGAGGTGTAGATAGATGTACACGAGCCAGGTCGCAAATGGGTAGGATTCTCCTACTAGGTCCCGAACGAGTCGGAACGAGTACGGAAAATAGCCTCTATTGGGACCTCTCGTTTGCGACCTCGAAACGTCCCAAACGAGTCGGATTCGTACCGAAATGTCTCAAACGAGTATGTTATACGAACCTATAGATGTATGTATAAATACATACATCTATGGACCTGTTTCACATAGTGGGACACTTCGGGCTAGTGAACATTTTCAAAATCACTTTGTTCCTATGAAGAATTTTGACCTTCCAGACACCTGATATATTTGAGAGTTGGAATGTGGAACAGCAGCGATAAGAATGCAATTTTGACGTATTTATCGCAGAAAACACAAATTTTAGGTTATTTTGGTCCCAGCATTTTAAACTTTTCTAAATTTTCAAAAATGAATTATGCGTTTATGAGTTTTACGGAAGGAAATGCTGTCCCGGGGCCCATGCAAGAATGATTGATGTGAATTTCGAATTATTGACTGTATTTAACAAAATGCACCACAAACTTGAGAGATGTACCAAACACCCAACAGGTCAAGGGAAAATTCGGACCTATTCCGTTATCGTTCCCCCGCCCGATAAAAGAAGTACTTACACATTCGTAGTCCGCTATAAATTTTATTGAAATATTGTATTTCATCTAGTCAACATCAGCTAGTCAACTATCTATCAGTAAATGAGTCAAAAGTAGTAAGGACAGCTCAGGGTGAAGTAGTACACGGAGGCCACTGTTTGACAATCTGAAATAAGAATGTATAGGTACTTCTTTGCTCGGGCGGGGGAACGATAAAGGAAAAGGTCCGCAAATTCACAGTGTGGTGTTTGCCGACGGTGCAGAGGTCTAATCCAATATTCCAGTTCAAACTTTATTGTTGGGTGGAGAGAGTTGATGAAATTTAGAAAAACATTTAGCTGTCTAGTAGACCCAGAAAACAGGGCTATCACATCATCTACGTAGCGGTGCCAGTAAATAATTTTTGAGGCATGTTGACAGTCGAATATTTTCTTTTCCAAATGATCTAGAAACTCAGCAAGTACTCAGCAGAGGAGTCATTTCTCACCCTAACCACCTCATTCGTCCGCAAATTCGTTTCAATCCACGTTCTTGGTACGGGTGATGGAACCTAAGTTTGTGAATCATGTAGACATGTTCAATTTGTGTTTGTAATGAGTATTATTGAAATCTATGCCGAATACAATGTGTGGCCAAAATTACTAAAACCTAAAACCTATATGCCCGCTAGTTTCCGAAAGAATCTGTACCAACCAACAGGTAGGTACCAAAAACATGGATAGTCTGCCGCGATATTGTAAACGTTTGTCTGTGTTTTCATTCTTGATTACAAAAACCACGCTAGACTCTTCGAATTCCGAGCCCCAAGAATTGAGTACCTACCTATCTAATCTTAATTCCCACAATCCTCATCTCGAAAGCGAGCGTGTGATGTGCACAAAATGGGTAAAGAATGAGCGAAGGTTATTGTGTGCTGCATCAGCAAGGAGACGTCGAAAATGGAGCGTTGGTAGCGGAGAGGGATGAGAGGGAAGACCCCATGACGGTGCGGTAGATGTACGAGTCGTGAATAGCCCGTCAAAAGGGAAGCATTGTACAGATTTGCGGAGAAAATTAATATGCCGTTGCTAGGAGATTGAGTAGAGGTAACTTCACCCGGCATCCAGGGATAGAAGGTTGGCGGATCGAAGCGCACGACTTGATATAATATATTATATTACATTAGGTTGAAATTTTTAATTCATTAAAGAACGTTAACATGGTTCTACAGCTCAGTATTCGCAGTTTCCTCATTTTGGTCACATAGAATCATTTTGGTCAACGGGAAAAATGTAAGTATTGAAAACGTTTGTTTTGAAAATAACTGTATTGTACTGATGATGGTCTAATCAACCGAAACGCGTCTACAAGTTATATTTATATTTTATCGTGGAAATAGACTACTTCGTCTTAAATCCTCTTTTTTCTTTTTTGGGTCCAAGGAGTTCCTCAGGGTGGTTTCAACTAGGCCGATAACTTCTTCTTACTTCTTTATTTCCACAATAGGTATCCCGACGTTTCAAAGGTATGAGAACTCCATCCTCAGGGGAACAATTCATCAAATTTACAGAAGCTAAATGCAGGGGCATTATCGTCAATTTGTCAACTTCTACAGATGCAGCCATTCACCACGCAGCAAAAAAAGGGGAAGTACCACGGTCCATGGTCGTCGAAATGTGAAAATACTTTATAACAAGTCATCAATACTAAAACTACTAGGAACGCGGTAGTTGACAAGACTATAATTTGGCAAATATACTCGAGCTGGGAATACTAATTAATGACAATTTTTCATAAGGAACACGTTTCGATTAAGATTCATTTAAGGAACCTTAAACGTCGGAATACCTAATGTGAGAATAAAGAAGTAAGTATGAAGAAGTTATCGGCCTAGTTAAAACCACCCTGAGGAGCTCCTTGGACCCGTTAATTTACGAAAATGGAGACCAACCCAAAACAACTCAAGTTTTTCGTAAGTTCAATTATTTTTAAATTAGTAACTAGGTAATATTTTTATTGGCATGGAATTAATTCTTGCATGATGTATGCAATCTTTTGCATACGAAACAAATCTTTGTGTAAAATTGTGTTGGACTCCGTGGTAACGAGTGCACACTAGGGTGGCAATAGGCCATAGGGGGAAAATTTTTTCTCACCAAATTTGAACTCTCAACCCCCTAAATGGTGCAGTTGGGCTTGAAAATGAGTTCGGCAAAGTTTTAGGCCGGTCGGACAAGTATAAATTGCGCCTCATTGCATTTGAAGTTCGAAGAAACTGCAAATTTTTGGAATAATGTTCAGTTTTTCGTTTGTAACTCGAGTACCCTTTTGAGTATTTTTGACCAAAACTCACCGTAAATCCTTAGCTATATTTGCCTATTCTTCATGCTCCAAGTTATTTTCGAACATTCCCATCGAGCCATACATGACTTTTGGGTCACTAACATGCTATTGCTACAATGACACGTCTCTCAAATCCTTATTCTGTTATCCTGTTAATAATGGTTTGGTGAAAGGAAATTTTGGTAAGTACCCTGGCCTGACAATCTCTTAATCACAAAACTCCTGTTGTCGACAAATCCATCCTTTCGTCATTAGGGGAAAACCGTCTTCCTTGGGAGGAAGATAAAGATAGTGGGAAAGAAGACTTCTTAGTGTAATGTTAAGTCTCAGCAAGAAGGAAGCGTCACATAACGTTCAGTTTTCAAGAAGAACGGTTCAGTTTGTGGTTTGTTTTTGGTTTTGTGCTAAGAAAAATGGCTCTACCTTTGTCTTCTACATTATCAACGAGGAAACGTGACAAAATTTATCTTATAGGCCACATGTCCCATCAAATTACTGGCACTAAGTTGCCATCAAACGGTCAGGTTTTACGTAGTTTATTTTACAATATGCGGCAAGTTGGTAAGAGTATGAGGGATGCTGCAGCACTTACAACACAAGAGCTTCTTGTGTTTTGGGAAAAGGCTAGAATACCAACTAAGGAACCACAGCATTGCATCAGCAAGCTAGAAAAACTACACTATGAGTGGAGAAAACTTCAAAGGAACGCCAACCGACCAGGTATAACTCAAAAGAAAAAAGAAGACGCTTTCAAATCAACTCTTGAAGATCTGGAAGACGTGGCTCACCAGGATGCACTTGCCAGCATGTGTGAAGAAGACAAGCAGTTCTTATTACTTCAGAGAGAAAAAGGGCGTCCTGGCTGCATGGGAGGTGTTGACATGAAGTTTATGAAAAGAGAAGAAAGAAGAGAGAAGAGACAAGCAGCTCTACAGTCAGCAAGATTGGCGAATTCCAACACCACTGCTCTAGGTTGGTTTGTTTCCTTTCTATCGTTGAGATTAAAATAATGGTGGCATGAGTAGTGATCCAATTTAATGCTTGGATTGCCAACAATTCTAAAATAAACTTAAGGTACCTAAATTTTCATGTATAAAATTTGTTTTCAGAGGTTGAGGAGGGAATAGAATTTGAATCATCCACTTCTGGAGACAGCACGTCTGAGGAGGAAGATTCGACCGCAGATGACAAGGAGGATAGTTTATAAGCGACAGATCACCAAAGCACATCACCAGACACACAATTTTACAAGTTGTAGCTGAGAACAGAAAACTTTATCCTGAAGCTTCAAAGGATACACTCGGCGCCCCTCTCCCAGCTTGAATATTTTTCTCTTTATATGCCCTATTATTAAAATTTAATTTAATTATTTAATAAGAGTTTATTGTACATAACATGACGATTTATTGTATATAACATGACATCATAGAAATAATCACAACATTATAATAATTATTACCTTTTGAAATAACAATACACCTTGAATTTATGAAATGCGTTAAATTCAGCTATAATTTCCCCTCCCCTCCCATCAACCCCCTCCTCCCAACCAACCCCAACTTGTCTAGTTATGTATTTCACACCATAAATAATCATGAACTGAGTGAAGGAGGATGCTGGGAATCGCAAAAAGAACAATTCAATGGACTGTCATGGCGTTGTTAGAGGTATGCGTAAAAAGTCACATTTTCTTAAAAATATCACGACCTGACCCACAGAATTCTTAATAACCTCGATTCTGTTGGTTTTAGCAAAAATAGTAAGGAATAAAAGTTGGTCGCAATTAAATTATCTACAGAATGAGACCAATTACAGATTTCTAGCCCAAAGGGTACTCGAGTTACAAACGAAAAACTGAACATTTTCCCAAAAATTTGCAGTTTCTTCGAACTTCAAATGCGATGAGGCGCCATTTATACTTGTCCGATCGACCTAAAACTTTGCCAAACTCATTTTCTAGCCCAACTGCACCATTTGGGGGGTTGAGATTGTTCAAATTAGAACTTTGATTTTTTATTGCCACCCTAGTGCACACAGGCGAAACTGTGAGCCCTTTTTGAGAATTAATTTAAGCCATTTTACATTTTCCGTTATGTGCAGTGAATTCGCAGGTTCCTGGGAAAATTCGCGTTTTTGAAGGAAATACTTAAACATCGATGGCCTCCGCTATCCGCCGACCTTTTTCCTTGTTGTGCCCCGGTAATTCGTGGTTGAGACTCTTATCATCTCTAATAGATCCCAGTAATTTGTAATAGCCGGTGCCAAACTTCTGAAAATTCGCAACGCTCCAACACAAAAGTAGTTCTTCCGCTTTTCCTCTCGCCTGTTCATTGTGGTTTACTACGTTTGCTGCGGCAGTGAATTATATTTACTCATAAAAATGCCGATAATTCTTGCCCCCATTCTTCACGGCGCTGCGCATTGGTAGCCCCCTGAAGATACGTTTTTTTTTTTTTTTTTCATTTTCAATGTTTGAAGGAGGTGCAGTACCTACCTAAAACCACCTAACTAAATCCCACTAACCCCGACCGGGTTACAAGGACGAATAATTTTTGTGTTATGACGCAATTTAGTCAGGACAACGTGGTGGAAAATGTTTCAAATCGCCGAACGTATCGGCGGCGCGACGCGTGAAAGTTGAGGTGACTCAGCAAACACCAAAAAACTAGCGGAGGTCAAGATCTGGCGAACTAAAAGAGAAAGATGGGCGATGATATTGCTCAACAAAGTTCAAACTGAATGACAAAGCAATGGGTGCATGCAACACTCGTTGAAGCAACGGACCAGGGAACTGTGACAAAACTGAACGAAGGGGGAATCTATTCAGAGGCGGGAGGCGGGAAACAACGAAAATCGGTAAATGCTATCCAGATTTCAGAACTTTCGAGGGCTGTTTTTGCCATACTCCCCCGGATTAGGCCTTTTCCGATTTCATTTTTGTCAAACGCTGTTGAGTAACGCACGGCTCCATGTCGTAGTTAATTACGCGGTAAAACCTTCTGTTCTCCTGGAATCCAAGTCGTCGAGGTTTACATTTACACCACCAACTAGTGATGGGTCAATTCCGGGGAGTTTTCATTGCGAATTCATTTGTAAAGGAATTTTTTTTTTTTAATTGGTTGTAAATTTGTTCTACTCGTACATGTAGAACCAGCAAACATTATGACATGCCTCTGTCACCGAATAACCGCAAGGTGGTTGGGGGATTAGAATTTGAAGGGAACAGGGGGAAAAGGGCAAGGCTCCATTTTGCAGAAATTTCTGCAAATTACATTAAATGTAATTTATTTGTTCATTTATTTTAAATGTATTTTTGCGTTCTTGAACATACATGGTCAAGAGTTGAACATAAATTTTATGTTCAACTCTTGACCATTTATGTTCAAGAACGCAAAAATAATCGTTACCTATTAACTCTTGGTAATTTGGGATTATACGGTGTTGATGACAATTTATAATCATTTTAACTTGAATAGAGTAATAGAGTAGAGTAAATAGTTTCTACCACACGAGTTAATTAAGTCTATTTTCCGTTCCTGAACATTTTTCTTGGCGTCTTACCTCTGCACCCTTCATTTATTGACGCATGGAACAAAATTTGTGTGATTTTATTTAATATTCGTCGTGTTATCCAAGAAACATTTAAGATGTGAGTAGGAGATCGAGAGGGTTGTCGTTTTCGAAGTAGGTATTTGTAGACATGGAAACCATTTATGGGGGTATCAGACATCCGCCCACATCGTGGGAATCTCTTGATCCAAAATGGCGAACAAAATTTGGCCCCATTTAATGGGCTTGGGCCAAAAGGTTGTCATTTTCGAAGTAGGTACTTTTGGATGTAGAATCCATTTATGGGGGTCCCTTATCTGTCGTTATATAGACCAGAGTTATTATTATTATAATTATAATTATTTTATGTTTTAAAATGATTTTAAATTGACATCGAATCGATTTATTGCACAATTGATACAAAACACTAATGAATAATGAACCCTTCTATAAAATGAAAAGTGATTTTATACTATCTAAACCACACGAAAATAAAGTAAAAGAATAAATTCCTGATTTCACAGGTGACCAACTCCGATTTTCTTAAAAATCGGATATATCCGAGGAGAGAAACATGTATGTTTCTCTCCTAGCTGTCCGATAAACATATCTAAAAGAAAAAACGCTGCAAATTTTACACAAGGGTTTATTATTCTTTGATATACATTACTTGTGCAGAAATTTAATTCTGTCAATGAAAAAATTTAAAAAAAAATTTTTTTTTTTGGATTTTTATCTCAAAAAATTTTTTTTTTGGATTTTTTTGTTCAAAAATGTGTTTTTTTCAAAAATTCCGTATTTTTTACTCGAAAAATATTTAACATCCTGGGATCCTTCAAAAATCCCATTTTTAGCCCCATGAGAGCCCTATAGATCGGCACAGTGAAATCAGATCGTTCCGGGACCCCAAAAAATGGATTCTACGTCCAAAAATACTTCGAAAACGACACCTAACTCGATCCCATAGCTAAAAGCCTTAAAAAAAAAACCCTCCCGTAGCCCCATTTAAGCCCCATAGCGCCCCACTGGTTTGGGCGATCGGACTGAAAACCTTGCGGGCACAACTAGATGGTAAACCAAGTATTTTGTCGAAATTTCAGATTTTTAAAAAAATTCCGACTGCCCAAAACGGCCTGGACGGCGGACGGCGTACGGCGTACGGCGGACGGACATTTCGGATTTAGAATGTAGACCACTTGAAACGGATAATGTCAAATTTTGAGCCCGATCGGAGTCGTCGACCCCCGTCGCGAAAACATAGGTGTATTATTCCAAGAATAATAAACCAAAACGCTGCAAATTTTAAACAAGGGTTTATTATTCTTTGATATAGGTTACTTGTGCAAAAATTATTTCTGTGTCAAAAGAAAAAATTTTGGAAAAACATTTTTTTTTTCTCAAAAATTTTTTATTTTTTATTCGAAAAATATTTAACCTCCTGGGATCCTTCAAAAATCTCATTTTTAGCCGCAAGAAAGCCCTATAGATCGCAACAGTGAAATCGGATCGTTCCAGGATCCCAAAAAATGGATTCTACGTTCTAAAATACCTCGAAAACGACACCTAACTCGATCCCATAGCCAAAAGCCTTAAAAAAAACCTCCCGTAGCCCCAGGGCGCCCCACGGGTTTGGGCGATCGGACTGAAAACCTTGCGGGCACAACTAGATGGTAAACTAAGTATTTTGTCAAAATTTCAGATGTCTGAAAAATTCATTCAGAAAATTTTTTTTTGGATTTTTATACTAGGTAATTTAAAAAAACTTTTTTTTTGAATTTTTTTTCAAAATTTTTGTTTTTACTTGAAATTTTGCGGGCAGATGGTAAACCGAGTATTTTGTCAAAATTTCAGATTAAAAAAAAAAAAAATCATATTGCCCAAAACGGCCCGGAGCGCCGGCGGACGGACATTTCGGTTTTGGAATCTAGACCTCTTGAAATGGATAATGTCAAATTTTGAGGCCGATCGGAGTCGTCGACCTCTGTCGCGAAAACATAGGTGTATTATTCTAAGCTTCGGGCTGAAGGGCGAGCGAATGCGGGCGGCCTTGTTCCTCGTTTATGTTTGTTTTTGATTTTACTTGTTACTCGTTTAAATAAATGTTTCGTTAAATTACTACGGAAACCAGAATAATAAACCAAAATGAACGCTGCAAATTGGATCACACATGGGTTTAATATTATTTTAGGATGGCGTTATTCGTAGGTACAGTACCGAAGGATAAAAACTTTAATCGTAGGAGTCGCGCTTTTATTATACTAATAGATATCTTCATACCGACTATTCATACCCTAACAATATCAGAGGGTCCCACAGCAACACCACGGACTGTCATTTTTGGACAAAATGAGTTGAGGATACCATTAGAAGCGCATTCTCCCGGCGGATCAGGTAAAAATATAAGTTGTAATGATTTCTCAATAGATAGCGCAGAAATCACAAAAACGTCAAACCAACGGACTAGCATCTTCCCCAGAACTTCATGCAACCCCACGGACTGTCTTCATTTTCATCAGGTGTTCAATGAGACTCTTCTGGCCGTCATGAAAAGTTGGCGAAATGACAGTCCGTGTTGTTGCTGTGGGACCCTAAAATGTTATTATTAGA
This sequence comes from Pilophorus perplexus, assembly GCA_955831195.1. Taxonomy (NCBI): domain Eukaryota; kingdom Metazoa; phylum Arthropoda; class Insecta; order Hemiptera; family Miridae; genus Pilophorus; species Pilophorus perplexus. The sequence continues at coordinate 56,305,006 of OY037007.1, read as the reverse complement.
TTCTAATAATAACATTTTACTAAAACGATGTGATAGCACCACCACTCATGGTGTAACATCGTGAATTCAAGGTATACCTAAAAAAACTTTTTGACTGGACCCAATCCGCCTCAAGTGTTCGTTGCCATCAGACTATGGCAATTGCCATAGTGCCCCTCTTCACGTTGGCGAGAGCCAGCCTATTGACCGAATTTTTCTGCCGAGCACGGCAGTCGAAACGTTCTTTCTGTTGCCGCATCTGGAACCCCCTGAGCCTCGTAGCGCACTCTCTGGTTTCCTGCACCTTTGTGTTTTCGTAGTGAGAACACATACGGTACCGAGAGTGACTCTTCCTTCATAACAGGTTTTATCATCAAGTCTTCTGGTAACTGGAGCTCGCCATATACCATCTGGGCTGGCGAGGAACCAGTTGTGATGTGGGGCACACTCCTATAGGACAGCAGCCTTCCTAAAGAGAGATCGGTCCCAATCATTTTGCTTCTGGTTCACGAACTTTGTAAGAAACTTGGTTATTGTTCGATTAAGGCGTTCTGGCAACCCACTGCACCCCGGCGGGGGTGCAGTGGGGTCGACCGAGTGTGCCTGGTTCTGTATATCTAAGAGTAATTCATTTTGCCTTCGGCACAGTGCTCACGATCAGTCGCTTTAGCCGTAGGTTAAGTGTACCTACGAATAATCACTTTGATTATTTCAAGCACTGCTAAAATTTTTAACCAACCCTTTCCCTTAATTCGAACTCGAAACTTCGAAAAATTAACAGAGGATACGCAGTTTATGCTAACCCATCATTTCAATTTCTCGTTAACCTTAACTGGCCTGGTATTACCGTAAACGTAACAAATATGAAGAAGGAATATTTCGAAATAAAAGCCAGAGTTTGCGAGTTTGGTTAATTTCTTCATCGTGGCATCAGCCAACCTCTTTTTGTAAACTTTCAAATGAGATGAGGTCCTTACGTAAGAAGATCCGCAAGGCTAAAAACAAGCTTTACAAACTAATATGATACAAATTTAATTTTGTTTGCAGGGTCGGTATACTATTTACTCTCTACGTTCCCGAAGGGAGAGGCACACTTGCAGCACCGCCTTGGAGTGACGGCAAACAGAATCCTTGCTCTTCAGAACCTAATGGCTGGCAATTATTGTACTGGCCACTCGACGGCAAATGCCACAAGATCTTCCAAAAAGGCTACCCTTGCCCGGACAGTATGGAGCTCACCCCGGGCAAGGGAGGAATAGCGGAATGCCAGTGCCCGCCAGGTACTGCCCAGAGCCCCAGAGATGCGGTATGCTACAAATTGTTCACCAAAGGACCGTGCGATCCGAACGAGTACTTTGCACCGATCGCAGCTGACCCCAGAAGGTATAAAATGACGCAATAATGTTAAGTTCAAAAAATCTAATACACTTTGAACAAATAAACAACAAAATCCATTCTGTTTTCCTCTTTTTTAGACACAGGTGGGGGATATGTCAACCTATCGAACGGTGCAAAGAGGGTGAAGTGTTTTGGCCCAAAGATAAAAAATGCCACAATGCTACAGTGCGAGGTCCTTGTCCAGACGGCCTTTTGCTGGGCGAAATAGAAGGTGTCGGCGAATGCACGTGCAATTCGACGACGATGGCGGACAACTACTGGGAGCAGAGCTCGACCTGCTACGAACACCACGTCCAGGGGCCGTGCGACAAAGGCCAGGTGTTCCTGCCTGGGGGTACATGCGGCTGCGACAGTTTGCTCAGACAGTATCATCCGGAGACTGATCTTTGTTATACTCTTGGTGAGTTGATTGACATCTTTTTTAGTGCTGTTTACTTGGTCAGATTTTGGCTTGTTAACAAAATAAAATAGCTATAGCTGTGCGTTTCCAATGAAATAGGCAGCACTCGATCGGTAGTTTGAGAAACTAAAACTCACTGCTTGGGCTAGACAGTCCTAGCCATCCTCCCTTCATTAGCTATCCTAAAATAACAACTGTAATCCGAACCTTCTCAGGAACTACTGGGCCGTGCATGGCAGGACACAAATATACCACAGTCTACAACGAGACAACCAGCCGAGAACATGGAACATGCTCATGTAAAGACGGTTATGTGTTGTGGCCTGAGAACGGACAGTGTTACCGCCCATTCACCAGAGGTCCATGCGGCCAAGGCAACATGTTGGAAATCGAGTTTGACGGGGTGAGGGATGAAGATGGGTTTCAAACTCACAAGTATGGATCTACTTCGCTGTAAAAAATTAATAACTACTATATTTTCCAACAGGAATCAAAAGCTCTCAACTGCATCCCCCTACCATGTGGACCAGGAAAACTATACTTCCCTGGAGGGAAAGGTTGCCATAAAGTCGGAACCACTGGGCCTTGCCCAGAAGATCAGGTGGTCTTGTTCCAAGAAAACGAAAAATCGCTAGAGAGCGTTTCATACTTGGGGATATGCGGTTGCCAGACATATCAACTGAGTAGTGAGTAAGTAACATGTCACAAGCCTGGATGAATGTTTCCTTGTGTGTTTCCTGTTGTTGACCTGTTCCTGTTGAGTGAATTGCTCAGCTATGAATTCAAAGTTGTTAAAAAACACTCTTCCTTCAATTCCCTCATTATAGGTCGTACTACCCAACGCTCAGAGCCCTAAAACCAAGTGAAAGTGGAAAATGTTCTTCAACTCGGAAATTGGACAATCCTGAGGCACTGATCAACGACACTAAAGATTCAAAACCCCATTTCATCAACGGGATGACTTCAGGTGACGATCCCTGCGTCTCAAAAAGGGGGACCGTCCTGTGGAGGGACAACACCTGTCAAGCCCTGTACAGCCAAGGACCGTGCAAAGATGGGGAATGGGTGGTGCCAGACCGAGGGAAAGGGCAAAGGCAAGGAAGGGGCTGGAAAATGGGGAAATGCGAATGCCGACCGGGCTATACCATAACCACGCCTGGCGGAATGATATGCCAATCCCCGTCGATGATGTTGGCCAAATTTTTGAATGGTAGTTCTCACGCGAATGATAGAATAGTGCATCAGCCATAGCAGAGACTAAACTGTCATAACCCAAGAAAAGGGAATACAAATCTTTGAAAAGTTATGTCCGCACGTTTTCAAAAAAACTAATTGAACGGGACGACAAATAAAAATTGTACAAATTATTTATCTGTTATAACAAGATAGGAAAATACCAAAATGTTCAACACTGAAAGAGCAGACGGAGAACAGTATTGCTAGGATGAATGAATTTAATATTTCGTATAGGTTCTATAAAAGAGTAACGCATACCAGTGATGATCCAGGGGTCCACGTATACAGGGAGACTTCCTCTGTACCCTTTACGAAACTAAATAATTTCATCAATGACTAATCATCAACAAAAACTCAAGAGGTAGGCTCAAATAAGTGCACCAATAGAAACTATTTGCGCAAAGTTGACAGGTCGCAAAGATTAAACTGTGTATTATAATGTCAAAATCTAGTCTTATCCTAATGAATGTGAGCCAATTGGGGCTCTTGAAAAGATTCCAAGCCCATCAGCCAACACATTTAAAATAACTCAGTTCGATTTTGATGAAAACGCTGAAAATTACACAAGGGTTTATTATTCTTTTATTATACGTAGGTGCTTTGAAATTACACAGTTTTACCCCGGTCGGTTAGCTCTCAGGTCTGGGACCCCCGTAAACCGATTCTGCCTCCTGAGTTAGTCCTTACAATCTCATACTGCGCTCTCAACTGGGATGAGCAACCATTATTGTATTAAAATTGAAAAAAATCACTACCAACACGATCATGGAATACAAGAGAACAAATTTTGAGGCAAATACAAACCTTCAACCACCGTATTCCACATTAGAAGAATAATAAACCAAAACGTAAAAAATGTTCCACCTAAAAGATTAAGTTACCATAAACCGTAAAACCAACAAGATTCAAGTTCATATGAGAAGGATAAACTATTGAGAAACTTTCTCAAGTGAAGGACTACTAGTAAACTATTAGTTATCGTGATCTTAAGATCTACTAGCTGAATAGTTTCTCACAAGGTCAAATGCGTCACCCACAACGACGATTCAAGTTTCAGAGTAAGAACCATAAAACCAGTCAGTATTACACGTTCATTGAAACTGGCGGCGATAGGACACTTCACGATTGTGACTAACCAGTGAATTTTGTAATGAGACGTGATGTTTGTAAATACAATGTACAATACTCGTACAACAAAGAAAAAAGGTTATTGATTTTAATTATGTACCTCCTTTTTTCCTAAGTAGAAATTAACTCGTTACCTAAGTAGAGGAAGGAATAAATTTATCTTACGTTATTCGTAATAATCATTTCGTTATTTTTCCCAGTTACACATTAAATTGGTAGATGAAAAATGTTCATACACAGTTAACGTGTATAAAACTTATGTGAACCATTTGGTTTTACCAAAAGTGCTCTGAGCATTTGATTTACCACCCAACTTCATAGACATACATAGATGACTCTTCCTAGAGTCTACAATGTATGTCCTCTCTGCTCTACTCTCTGAGTTGACGTCACACTAGCAACAGTGTTTTTGGTTCCCAAGGTTTTCCAGTTCACCAGGTATCTAATTTTCTTCCCGGTTTCTGATGGATTTTCGTTCCCCATGTACAGGTTCTCAAAGTTACAATGAGTGAGTTCTTGGTTGGGGAAAGTTTTTAGTTCCTTGTTTGACCCCCGGTTCGAAAGAGTTTTTAGTGCATGAGGGCTTTGTGGTTTTCTAATTAATAATCTACATTACCCCTTAATATAATAATATCATGACGCTCCATGTTCTCCAAACTAATGAATAAGGTTTTATTTAATTTGAATCGTTTCAATTAACTTCGATTTACAGTAGGTCCCTACTACGTGAAACACGCTCAACAGAAAATATGAGTAAGAGGTTACTTACACCCAGAAAAACCTCGATTTAAGCAAGAAGTATCTATTAAATTGATGGAACTTCATCGTTGGTTAGAAATTTTCTAATCAACGGTAAAGGAAGGAATTAACTGGAAATGAAAACAATCATTTTTCTATTCTTCATTAAGTATACAGACGCAAATGGTGGCGAGGAAATTATGTCATGGGAACTACAGCTTCATGCCAGTAGACGGTTATATAAGAGTAAAATGAAGTTCCAGAGTAAAATGATGGAGACACTAATTCTCACGGTGTCTGTGGCTGGTTGGCTGGCAGAGTATGTCACAAGCCTTCTCCTCCTAAACGGTAAGTGATAAAAATACGGCGATTTTTTCTATGGGTTTGGTGACCCGTTTATCCACTAGAGGGGTTGAGAACCCCCTGAGATGCGCGCAAATAGGCGCATTTGCGCTCAACTTTCTTATTTCAAATTGGAACCCCTAAATGTTTTGGCAAATTTGGATTCCCCGCTCAATTTTACGTCCGATAAGCGCGTTGAGCGAAATTTTCGAAGAGCGCAAATTTGCACAACCCTCACTATCTTCGTTGTTCAATGTGATTGAGTTGGTGTTTCCTCTGTATTCTACCTAGAGATTTTACACTCACCCATTCCGTTCAGATGAATTCTGATACTGACTCTCTAACACCTTCATTTGCGTTTTACTGTTTTCAACTTCAGTCTTCAAAGTAGCAATAGTCTCGTCAGAGTGATCCAATTCCTTCTGCAAGAAACCACTCGATTTAAACGATAAATCAAGCGAAAGGGCCATCGCAATGAATCAACGAGGAATCTCTACATGCAAGAACGCATTAAACCAATAATTGAACTTACCACCATCCTATCTCGCTCAGCATCGAGTTTTGAAATATTAGAGTATAGTTTCTTATTTTGCTCTTTGAGGTTAAAGATTTGTTTTTGCATATTAGTCTTCTCTGCTCCAAATTCACTCGTGATCTTGATAGAAGTCGCTTTTTCTGCTTCAAGTGTTTCTATTTTTGTTTTAAGACTTCTTACTTCGTCTTCAAGCCGTCTCGTGCACTCGTTCAACTGACAGTTGATGCCTCTAGAAACAAAAACCAATAAACTACATTTGATAGTAAGTAGATTGACTTGGTGATTTCTAAATGCGGTAAAGCATTCTTCAAAATGTTACCGTCTTCTAAGAGCACGGGCACTCACTTCTGCTTCTCCAATTCAGCTTCCAAGGTCTCGTCAGTTCCCGAGCGTACAGGTTTCATATAAGTAGTGTGGCATTGTGCCTGAAAGCAATACATAATTATACTGCGCAGTTCAGAACGCTATGATATACCTCTGAACATATGTCGACAAATAGATTCGGTATGCATTTAATATGAAACAGGCGTCACCTGGTGGCAGTAACCTCGCTTGCTATCGGAATTGGTCGACAACGGGGTTTCTCTACACCGATGAGCGCGGGGTATGTCTTCTAAACTGAAAATTTTCTGTTTGAGATCCGTCAAGTCTCGGATTTGTGCGTTTTGCAATTCAACAGCATCTGAAAGTTGAATACCAATGGATAATATTCTTGCATGAAGCCCAGTAGAGTGAAATTGTCAAACGAAAATTTACATCACATGCGTACCGTGTAACAATTCTATTACTTTGACGAGGTTATCAGAGCCTTCGCAGTTGTGCTTCATTTTCTCATATTGGTTTTGGATTAGGCTCTCCAATTTTTCAACTTCCTTATTCCTCTCCACCACCTGATTTTTTATGAAATATAAAGTAATCAGAAGTAGATAGCGATGCCAAGGAGTATGGCAGTATAAATGGTAGGTATGGTGTTTTCGATCCATCCTGACACAGAATTTACATTGTTCTTACTTGGTTCTTGGTTAAGAAGAGTTCATGCCTCAGAAACTCGATTTGGGCTTCCAAGGATCCCATAACTTTCTCTTCATTGAAACTCGGTAGGCTGTTGGCTCGATCAGCAAATGGCTCTTTACATGAATCATCGCCTGAATAAAAAAAAACGCAGGAGGTTACTTAAATTTTTCAATTACGTAGGGGAAGGGGGTAAGATGACGAATTCCGAATTTCTGCAGATTAAAAATAGAGGCCACCGTAAAACTGGCACAAGTGACCTCTCGTGGTGCTCGTCCGCACACAACGGCCATCAACGTCCCTAGGCACGAACAGTACAACAAAATTCGATTTCGCAGGTGGATGGAGTCATTTGAATTTCTCTTTTTAATATTGTGAATCTATAAGTTAAAACCTACAATTTCATTGCAAATAGAAGTCGTTTGATTACAAGCGACGTGTAGATGGAACTGTTTCATAAAAATATAGAGGGGTGGGGGTAAGATGACAAAAGGCTGGTAATTCGTCATTTTACTCCCACATGCCTTCTTGGTTGTGAATTTGGTATAGCTAACCACCATTTTATTCCGAGGGAAAAATGTCAATGCATTCAATGCCAATTTCGGGGCCACGGCGAATGCTATGGTTGAAAGAGGATGAAGCCGCTCATCAACCGTGGAAAAGTGACTTCTGCGCCCCGAATCGAAGTCTTTCCGATATGCTGTTTCTCTGACCATATTGATTTATCTACATTTCTATTTTGAATAAAGTTTGCATCGTTTCCGTTCATATCATAGTCCATTCGTCATCTTACCCGCAGGGTGGGATAAGATGGCGAAATTGACACATTTTCGAAAATGTATTTATTCCTCTTTCTAAAGTTGAATGAAAATTAGTAGAAGAAGAAGAAGAAGAAGAAGAAGAAATAGAATTAGAATTACACAACACTATGTCAATATACATGATATGAATGTGGGCATAGCCCGTCTGTCAGAGGTCTGCACAAAGATATTTAACAGATTTTTTTTGGGGGGGGGGGGGGGGGGGGAGCCAACCCCGCACTTTATTTGGCAAAGCTTTAGAAATTCTTGCTCCATGGAAAGGATTCACATAAACTTGCGTTCGGAGGTGAATTGACTGCCGACAAGACAGGTATTACAACACGTGATTGACTTTTTTTGGTCAAACATTGGTGTTCGTCCCCGGATTCGAACCAGGCTGATCAGCGCCCCGACTAATTTGTAAACAGACGTGTCATTGACGCCCTAGTCCACGGGGCCACCCTTTCCCCCCTTTAATAGAATATTTTAGTAGTAGACAACTTGAAGACTAAAGAGACTTGAAGAGTAAATAGGGTAAATAGTTATTCCGAGAGCAACTCATATGATTACATCTTACGTTTATAATTTTGTGAAGATGAATATTTAATGAAGGAGGTTAATTATCCCAATTGAAAAAGCCAACAAGCTCAGGACGATATGCCCAGGCTGAATTACAAAATCTCGCCAGAGGCAGCCAATTCACACCATTTAGGATGGTCAAAACAGTCTCGCGTGAAAACCTTGCAGTTCCAAAATTGATCATTCTAAATTACCCTAGAACAGGACAATCTGCCAAAAAGTGAAACATATCTTCCGGGACACCAATGTTCCTACACAACGAACAGATTTGGTTTAAACGATCCTCATTTTCCTGCGAGTGGGGCCGACAGTTGAGGCGGAGCAGGTCCCCGCGAATCCTACAGACCAATCTGAGGACGAACATCGACGCCCTCTGAGTTTCCGCCAAGAGATCTATGCTTTTCACTCTATAATCCAGATGGCGTTAGATCCGATCTCGTGAAGCAAGGTCTTTGGCCGCGCCATCTAATCATCCTTGATCCTTTGTTGAAGCCGATCCAGATGATCCCTCAGCCAACTCCCGTCTCCAAATGCAATGCTAAGTGCACATCCCACCTGGTCTCTCAAATCTTGAAGGGCCCTACTCCAAACAGCTGGCGACCCACCATCTCCACGGCTAGCATTCTCGGATAACGACTAGTTGGCATAATCGCTACCTTCAGCAAATACCTGCAATGGAGTGACAAGGTGAACATGAACAACGACTCCACTCCAGCCTTCAAATACACAACGTAGTCCGGGGTGCTGCTCGGGAGATGAAACGGACGCTTGATGAAGACCTTGAGGACCTGATCCACCACCCGGTACTGCTGAAACCCCCAAACCTGCGTATTGTAGCAAAGTATGACTCGAACCAATGCCAGAAAAACTTGATACTTAACGCAGATTTGGACCAGAGGACGCCTGAGTAAATACTGGCTACACTATTCTTTGCAGATCCACCTCTCTCCCTGGGATGTGAAGCAAAAGATAGGCCCGGGGTGATGGTCACTCCAAGGTACTTATAGCATCCCACAATCTCCACAGGCTCACCAAACGACCAAGATTCTGAACGCCTGAGTCGTCCTCCCTTACGAAATACCATTATCGTGGATTTCAACAAATTCGCCTCAAGCTCCCACCATTCACAATAAACCTGGAGAGCATCAATATTTCGATGGAGATCCCTTAAAGGTGCAATTTCCAACACGCGGCTCACGATTGCGACTGCGACTCGCGATTCTTGGTCGACAGACGCAGTCGCACGCCACAAACTTGTAACATTCCTAGGTACGGCTGGCCGCTTCGTCGGTCTGGCTCAAGATGTCCGCGAAGAACGTAGTGCTCGCTCTCCTGTTAGCGGAAGAAGAGGAGAAAAAAAAGTGTCGCGAAAAATTCCCTGACCCCCAGCCAAAAGACATAATAATATTATATCCATATTATGGATATTATCCATGTAAAAAAATCCCCAAAATTCTTTTTTTAACATTCCCCAAATTCCCCAAATTTTTGTTTCATTGACAGAATTAAATTTATGCACAAGTAACCTATATCAAAGAATAATAAACCCTTGTGTAAAGTTTGCAGCGTTTTTCTATCGACTCATTTTCTTCCTTTTTTTGCTCAATTCGAAAAATGAAAAATGTGCGAAAAATGTTAATGGGTGGGATTTCCCTGACGCGTCTGCGGCCCGCGGCGGCGGCTCACGATTTTTTACACTCTCCGCTGTGATAACAATGTCGTCAGCATACATCAAGAGGCTGATAGTTGCTGCTCCTATAGGCGCTGCACAGAGGAGCACGTTCTCAAGATCATTCAGAAAAAGAGTCAACAACAAAGGACTCAGTAGGCGATCCTGTTTCCCGCCTCGCCCAATTGGGAAAGAGCTAGTAATAACCTTTTCGCTCCACACAGCAGCAGTTGCTTGAGCGTACATGGACTCCAACATCCGGATTTATAAATCTCCTGCTGACTCCAACGCGGTTGAGCTTTTGAAACAGGACGTCGTGGTAGACACATAAATTAAATGTATGTTGTATGTACTTGGATAGTTTCTGAAAGGAATGGTTCCATTTACAACCCTCCAGGCTGCTTCCAGTGCCTTGGAAAAATCGGAGTAGCTCAAGTTCGCCTTCTTACCCCCCCCCCCCCTTCCCATACACCGCTTAACCACTTCCAGTTACTTGATGGCACACAAAGCTAAAAACAGATAACTCCGAGTTTTTTATAATCCGTTCTAAAATGTTCAGCGTTTCTTACTCCCACAGTGACAATGGTCCTTGTCTGCGATCCTGCATCCTCGAAGAAACTCAACGTGCTTGGGAAGCGAAATCTTGGACAGAACGGCGCGATCATCCTGTCAGCAAAGTGAGATGCATTCAGTACACTGGCATTACCAACCACAGAGTAACAGAGAGCAACCAACTACATAAGCAGGTGCAAATTTGTCTCCCACCTCCACCTCACCACCAGCGATGACCAGTTTATTATTACTTACATAATATGTATTCTATATTATAGAATCTATAATACCTGATATTGTTGGTTTTAAATCACACAATGACATGTCATGTACATGAGATACTGGACTTATGGGCGGTAGTCCTCCCCGGATCAAAATACTGGCTCTACCCTTGTTGTTGTTTTCATTAATCACCAATCCCAAAAGTAGCATAGCCTATGCTATCATAGCATGCTGCATAGGTAACCCGAGGATCTTTATCCAACGGTCTCAACATTTCCCTGAGGCAACTAGTCATCGGCCCAATAACTTACTCAATTTAACACATTTTAAATCATCCAACTCATGCGAAAAAATACTTCAGGAGCCTCATAACTTCACATACCTTCGAGTGCGATTTGAGAATCTGCTCACAACGCTTAAGTTTATCTTTGGATTGAGCTTTAGCACTACATTGAGGCATCACAATGGATATTCAAAGGGGTGTCACGTCAAAATTCGTGTACGTCTGACAGCTCACCAATCATTTAAAAGGTTGAAAAATAACAAATCCCGCAATGACAGTTGATACCATTGATAGAGCAACGGCGGCAAAATCTTGATAAATGATAAGGATTGATAAATGAAAACATCCGCGCAGTGTTGTCAGGTCTGCAAGGATGAGTTACCGTACGAGCCTCTCAAAATTACCTTTTTCCCCCCAAAAGTACCGTACGCATTACCTTTTTGGTTTATTATTCTTGGAATAATACACCTATGTTTTCGCACGAGAGGCTAGCCGGAGCGGGGAGCTTAGTTCCTCAAACTGCCGCTCAAGCGCTGCGAGTCACCACTGTTGACACCTCTTATCAATGTTTGTTTTTTCCGTTCGGCCATCCTTCTCTCATTTCTCGGCATGCGACATTCTGTTTAAAGTTTTTGTTAATTTAATGTTAGTTGTTTTTGTTAATTAAAGTTTATATTAATGTTTTCGGGTCGTGTTTAGCAGTCAAATGGCCTTTAAATGCACTAGTTGCAACTCCGAGCGCTTGTGTTGTAGGCACAGGTATTTTTGAAGTTTCCTAGATACCGAGGCAATAGGTACCCTATTTTGTTTAACTTTACATTTTTTCTTTCTGTTGAAGATTACACTTTCTGTGATTTAACTTGGTGATATCTTTGCAATAATTAATTAACCGGCATAAATATAGGTATTTTCCAAGTTCCTGGTACCTAACCTAGATTACCACCTGGGTACTACCTACCTAAGTATTTTGTGATCATTTTAGTCGGTAGGTAGGTACCTTTCAATCAGATAAATAGAGTTATTTTTTTAGATAATTAGATAATATTATGTAAAGTTAATTTTTTAAATGATTACCTACCTACCTAGTTGTTTTTTTTTTTCCCCCCAAAGTTATAAGTTGACCATGTGTGTGAAGCTGTGATTTAAGCGAGCCTTTACAGATATCCTCGCAATAAAAATAACCTGAGCATTTTTACCTGTGATGTTTACGTTTCTGCTATGGAAGGTTGTGAGAAAAAAGTTCCTACCTAACTAAATAAAACTGTTTAAGGACCTGTGAGCATTGTTTTTACTCTCCGCTCAAAGATGTTTTTAAATTTTATGTCTTAGTATGTCCCGTTCGTTTCACCTATTAAAACGCATAGTTTCAAGGATAGCTATGTGTTAAACGAACCAAGTCCGAAATTTTTGAGGGTTTTGGGCGTACAGTTTTGAGGGTACAGTTATAGGTGTAATTATATTTTGGTGGAAACCAGAGTCCCTACCTATTGAGGCCCTTACTTGAGACAATAAAACAAATCAGCATATTATTTTTTCGTGTTTCGTGATCGGGTGACTATTTGGTTGGAGTTGGTTTTCCAGTTTCAAAAATGCGAGGCGAGGTTGGCGTGACGCAGCGCTTGAGCGGCAGTTTGAGGAACTAAGCTCCCCGCTCCGGCTAGCCTCTCGTTGTTTTCGCGACGGGGGTCGACGACTCGGATCGGCCTCAAAACTTGACATTATCCGTTTCAAGAGGTCTACATTCAAAATCCGAAATGTCCGTCCGCCGTCCGGGCCGTTTTGGGCAGTAGGAATTTTTCTTTTAAATCTGAAATTTTGACAGTAGGTATACTTGGTTTACCATCTTTTGTTTTGTCAATTTTGTTTTGTTTTTTAGGTACCTACTTGACAAATATTTGACCTGGGATCCATCATAAATCTCATTTGTAGCCCCATGAAAGCCCTATAGATCGCAACAGTGAAATCGGGTCGTTGCGGGACTCCAAAAAATGGATTCCACGTCCAAAAATACTTCAAAAACGACACCTGACTCGATCCCATAGCCAAAAGCCTTTAAAAAAACTCCTCCCGTGACCCCATTTTAGCCCCATAGCGCCCCACGGGTTTGGGCAATCGGGCTGAAAACCTTGCGGGCACAACTTGATGGTAAACGGAGTATTTTGTCAAAATTTCAGATTTAAAAAAAATTCCTGCTGCCCAAAACGGCCTGGACGGCGGACGGACATTTCGGATTTAGAATCTAGACCTCTTGAAACGGATAATGTCAAACTTTGAGGCCGATCGAAGTCATCGACCTCCGTCGCGAAAACATCGGTGTATTAGACATAAACATCGGAGATACTTAAATCTACGGAGATAAATACGTCGACCGTTAATTTTTATCGCCGTAAGGGATTTGTCTAGGGAGAATCAAAGAAAAGCTAACTTCACATATCACCGTAACAGAGATACGGTGTTATCAAAAGTCACGCTAAATTTAAAGTGCCGCTATTTACCTTATATTGTTCGAAATTAACGGCATTATCCTTAAGACCGTAAGCTTATCGCCGTATCTTTACGGCAATAACGTTTGACGTTAGGCATAAGGACGTAAGTTATCGCCGTTATTTCTGCGCATGCGCGAAATCTCGACTTACGTACACCGTAACTCATCACCGTTAGGAGGTTCGTTCGTAGTACGAAATTCCCGAACTGTCCGGAACTTGTAAGTTCTGGAAAATGGCTGCTACCTGTTCCGAACTTGGTTCGGTATTCCCCAACACTACGAACGCATCGAAATTCGGAACTGCCTCCTCCTCCTTCTTCTTCTACGGATAACAAAAACAAACAAAGGAGATTGTTTTCCGTCTGATAGTAAACACATTCCGCAACGTTGATTTCATTCGATAATTTGTCGTGAAAATGTTTTCCCTACATCCGACCGTACTTGAGCAAAATGACCACGCATTTCTAATTTTCCAATAAAACCTCAAAGTTGAGAATATTTTCAGGAAGAGCGTGAAAGTTATTTTAACTTTAGATTTTTCTACAGTAGTTCAAGCATGCGATAAAATTGACAACAAGAGAATTAAATTAAATTTTGCTTTTAGTTAAAAAAAATAAAACCCCTGCAAATTTTACACAAAGGTTTCTTACACAAATTCTTTGAAATAGAAAAATTGTGCAAAAATTAATTCTGTCAATAGAAAATTATTTTTAAACAACTTTAAAAAAATTGCCTGTACAATGTTTGGACACATGTGAGTCCCCGAAAATGAAGTCTACGTCCAAAAATACCTCGAAAACGACACCCAACTCAACCCCTTAACCGAAACCCTCCCATAGCTCCACGGGGTTGGGCGATCGGGCTGAAAACCGGGCACAACCAGTGTTTTGTCAAAATTTCAGAATTTCAACGGAATAGTTTTGAAGTGGAATTTCATGAAATTTTTCACGCTGAACGGAATGGTGACACTTTCATACCCCCCCCCCCCCCCCCCCCCTCCTGTCAGAATTATTTTCCTATGAGGTGAATTGCTGAGCCAAAAAGTTGGAACAATTGAAATTGACAGCATCGTCAATATTTTATCCATAACAATTGAATTTTCCCGGTCATCACTTACATAACAATGCTCGGAAAATTCGAATGATTGGGTTGCCCCATTCTAATTGTAGGTAGAGTGGGGTGCCGAAAATCTACACAAATAACAACCATTCTGACATCGGTAGTTTAATAAAAATTATTAATAGAAATACAAGCGAAAGGATCAATGATCAATCGCACGACGAAGGTTTTCTCTTACGGCTTGTCCTCGCGTCGAATCCGCGAAAATGGAGGTGGAAAAATAAATCCACCTCAGAAGGAATAATAAAATCAAACGCTGAATGATAAGCCACGACGTGATAGAGGTGTGCTGTGATAATAACTTTCCCCTCCACTCACAAGAGCGCTCTTCAGTAGTTGTCGAGTTCGAGTTCAAGTTCGAGAAAAAATCCCGAACGCGAAAACAGAGTTCCGAACTTGTCCGGGACTTCTCCAAAACGCTACTACGAACAGTGAACTTGGGGCCAGAGTTCGGAACTCCTGTACTACGACCGCGACAAGCTCAAGAGCGCATGCCCGGACAGTTCGGGACTGTCCGGAACTTTACTACGAACGAACCTAGGCAAAAAGTGGCTTTAGGAATTTTCTATATTCCAAGAACAATAAACCATATCTATAAAACCCATAAAAACACTGAATTGGAAAACTTTGCTCTCAATCTTTCTTTCAAGTTCCTGGGGAAGGTCCCGATTAGTGGTTTATAGAATGTTCTTATTAGTGGTTAGGTACATTTCAAAATTTGAAAAGCATTCAATGCTTTTAGTTCCTGGGGATTTCCCGATCTCCGATGTACCTACTGTCCTTATGGTTACTTTCATTTAAAAAGTTCTTTGTTCCTGGGGAAGGTCCCTTTCTGTGATTAGGTAAGATTTAAATGTTTTTTCTTAAATAAAAGGATTATTACTATACGTTTTTGAACTCTTTGGAGAAGATTCCAAATGCCCCCATTAACAAAAGTTTTTATTATTTTATTGTACGGATGGAGTGTTTTTTCCTTAAAATCTGAAAACGCCAGGAAGAAAGGCTCAATTCTAAATTGCCGTACAAAATGGCGATACCTAACAGATGATACCGTACATCGTACAGAGCCCTGAATTACCGTACAAAACGTGAAACTGAAAAAACCGTACACCTGACAATTCTCTCAAATATCGAAAATGTTTCTTCAACATTATATCGGTATTCCGGTAAAGCGACTAAAACCGATACTAAAATTAATATCAATTTACCATACCATTCGAACCCATGGCAAATAAAAAACTCGAGAGAATGAAAAAGGAAGCGAAGCTTTCATCATTTTGCAAAAATCAGCTGCCAGTATAGTGTCCTACTAGATGCTCCGGCTCGCTTTGCTCGGCCGGGGGAGTTCTCAAAGCAGACCGCTTAATCAGACATAAGGCCTCACTCCGCTCGGCCGAGCGCTTATTCGGACAGGGGGGGGGGGGGTCTGCGACCCCCCCTATTCGTAGCTAAAAGGTCGGCAAAAAAAAGACTTCGCTTCAAAATTTCCCCGCCTCCTCCACCGTTGTAAGGTCCATGAAGCCCCATCCTGAATTCCACCCGTTCTGAGTACGTCTTTCCGACTTCCTTGACAGCGGCGGGTTGGAAGAGCCGTGACTCACGCGAGACTCACTCACCGACTCACGATTTTTCACTGGGAGACTACCCGAGCGGCGAGAGGGGGGGCGTCCGTATAAAAGACTTCGCTTCAAAAAATAGGGCTTTAGGCCGAAAAACGCTGCATATTTTACACACGGGCATAGTATTCTTTGATAGAGGTTAATTGTGCAAAAAAATAATTCAGTAGTTATCATTAAGGAAAATTTTGAAAAAAAAAAAAAAAACTTTCTGTACTTACAATGTTGGGACAGATGTGGGAACTCGAAAAATGGGTTAAGCGTAAAAAATTACCGGAAAAATGACACCTTATTGGACATCCTAGGATCCTAGGATGCCAGTTGGCATCCTTCAAACGCCTACCTATTTATAAATAGGGGCTATGAGAGCCCCATAGATCCCCACGGATCAATCGGATTGATCTAGGACCCCCAAAAATGGATTCCACGTCCAAAAATACTTCGAAAACGACACCTAACTCGAACCCATAGCCGAAACCCTTCAAAAAACCTCTCTCGTAGCCCCTTCTTAGCCCATAAAGCCCCACGGGTTTGGGCGATCGGGGATGAAAACCTTGCGGGCACAACTAGATGGGAAACCAAGTATTTGGTCAAATTCAGATTTTCCCTGCCCCAAACGGCTCGGACGGCGGACGGACATTTCCTTTTTGGAATCTACGAATCTAGAATCTACGCGTCTGGATAATGTCAATGATTAGATAGGTACCAAATTTTGGTATTCCACCAGCCCTCGGCGCAATTAGGTAGGTACCGAAAAACTGGGTTTCATTGGTTTGATCCTCGATAACTATAAGTAGGTAGTAAAAATAATTTTGCCATTAGGTATTTTTTACCTACTCTTTTGTTGAAATAACAATTTTAATATTACTGGAAATTTTCCAGTGGAAAATAATAGATTTTTCGATGTTTTGGAAAAAAATCGACTGATCGATTATGATGTCGATTTTTTTGCAGCACTAGTGATCCGATATGGATACGTTCACCAACCAGAGGGTCTGTTGATCAGGCGCCTCACCCATTGTGTTCACGTTTGATGCCACAATTTCACATAATGTAGGTATGTCATTTTATCAACACACCCATTGTAATGCAACACGAGAATGCCTGCACTGTATCTTCCCATCCCCTTTATCTCACCATTCAACTACTCAGCCTCTGTGACGTAATTGGGCAGTTAATGGGGGTGAGTGCCTATTAAATACAAATTATGTGGGTAACATGAAAGTAGGTGTAAATTCCAATTAAAGAACAACAAGTTCACATGATTATCATAATGCAATATTAATCTACACCTACATATGGTGTTACATATCTATAGGCATATTACCTACATATTATGAAAGAATATTATTATTTTCGGTATAAGTATTAAATATCGGGAAATTTTCCTAATCGGCTTTGGTTTATTATTCAGGGAATAATACACATATGTGTCGGAGGTCGAAAATTTTGAACGGCCTCAAAATTTGTCATAATACCTACGTATCTAGGTTTTAAGATGTGTAGATTCAACAAACAAAATGTCTGTCCACCGTACATCGTCCAAACCGTTTTGGGCAGTAGGCATTTTTTATAAATGTCAAATTTAAACAAACAACTTAGTCCACCATCTAGTTGTCCCCGCAAGGTTTTCAGCCAGATCGCCCAACCCCGTGGGGCTAAAAAGGGAGGGGTTTTTGCAGGCTTTCGGGTATGATATCGAGTGGGGTGTCGTTTTCGAAGTAATTCCGGAGGTAGAATCCATTTTGCCGGTTCCCACATCCGTCCACAAACTTCACAATAATTGTAAAGTTTGTGGACGGATGTGGGAACCGGAAAAATTCTTTAATTATTAAAGATAACAAGATAAGAGAATAAAAAGTTTTAAAAAACTATTTTAAATAATTTAAAATTATCACTTAGTAAGTTCAAAATTTGTATATCAAATGTATATCAAACCATAACAAACCCTTGTGTAAAATTCGTAGTGGTTTTTTTTTCTAAATAAAACTAGAATACGTACCTACCTAAACAAAATATTCAGCCTGTTTACCTACAATACCTACTTCTTACCGATCAGAAATGTACTGCCAGTGACGTCACTCGTCCACCATTCAAAATGAACTCACCCGAACGCATTACCTTCAGCTTCATCGCCTTCTAACGAATCTGACGTCATTCTTTGTAGCAAAATGGGGGTGCCTTGACAAAACGTCAATTTGCACCCTAGTTTTATATTAGGTCGTTAGGGAAGGTTATTACATTATTCGAAACGGATCGTGGTGCTCCTTGTTTTCATTTTCATCAATGAAGAAGACTTTTTTTTATAAGGTAGTCGTCAGTAGTGTCTCATGTAGTTTGTGTATTAGCACGAGTGCCTATATAGATTTTTTGCGTGGTTTTCTGTGCGGTTGACAGAATCGCGTGTCCCTGGAATTCCCCCCGAAGCGTTCCTTGAAGAATTAACTTAAACTGAAATTCTCATTCTCATGTGTCATTGCATTTTCATGGTGAGAGCTAATTCACAGCTGATTGGTACGGTTTAGTTCTATTAATCTCCGGGGAAGGCTCATATTCTAGGTGAGTTTTGTTGGTTGACGTAAGCGCTTTATTTACGCTGTATTTATGCCAATGCTGCCTCCGTCGATGTTTTCAACTGCTCAACTTGACATTTCGTGTTTTTTTTTTCTGCGTTTAGGTCTGATCCAGATCACCTCATGAACTGTTCACCCTCAACGGCTTAATTTCGCCTCATCCTTATCAGCCAGCTCAACTTCAGAGGGGTAAGTTTTATATGACTTGAGTGCTCCGACTTACTCGAACGTGATTGAGATTTTATTTGACATCAACTTGGATTTGTCTTTCGAGCCTTTCGTGCGATGCTTAGTGGCGATAGGAATATTGGCCGAAGTATTCAAGCCCCAGTGGCAAGTGTAGATTTAACGTGGCTGTTTCATGACCTCCGGTTCCTCCTTATGGAGGATTATTGAAATTAAGGATTATTTAATCCTCCTACCAACATCATTATGCCGTAGTTGGGCCTAACCGAATTCGGACAGGGAGGGAATGAATTGCCTCTGTAGTTTCCATGTAGCTTCACGGATGTGTTGGTAAGTAGGTATGTAGTCCGTCATAGGTTACGAGCGCTTTCGATGTGAAGACACCATCTGCCTGTTGAGGACTCCTCGACGGTGCCTGCCGCTGATGTCTCCACAACGAAAGCGCTCACCAAAGGGCTGCCAAGACTCAGGAGGTCCCCTCTGGGACACTACTGCACAAACAAAATTTGTTCATTTAATAAAGTGTTAACGATTCGTCCTCTCCACTTTTCGAAAGTCTGAAATACTTCACAGTTAACTAGTCCCGCTACATGGCCAGTAAATGTTTTGGCGTGGTTTGATTTAAAATATTGGCACATCAATGCTAGCTATCTATTCGGTAGGTAGATTTAATATAGTAGACGTACATGTATGTCATATGTATATCGGTATATCGTTATTTGCATGTGACTGAGCATTAAATGCTTCAATTTACAATAATCAACAATGATTAATTATGAATATAGTAGACATGAGGATGATCACTAATTAAATAATTACATGGCAACTTGATCTGAATTTAAATTTGATCACATTAACCGACAAAGGATTTCTTCCACTATTTTTGGTGTCGCGTGCCGAGTGACTTGAGAGTGTGCCCCATTTGTAATGTTCTGGTGGAGTTTTATTTTCAAGCATTGGGTACTTGGTTGATGCAGCGTGGTATTTCATTATGGCTTTGGTATGAAAATAATCGCATGGACCAGTTCATATCATAATCTACCAGACATTGGTTCTTTTCCGGGTGGAGTTGCATTGCTATCATGTTGTATCTTGATTATGCTTTACTAATTACACGAAGAGAGTTATCTTCGGATCGATGCATTCGTGAGCTAATGAGAATTATATTGGCCAGCTACCTCTGTCGCTAGTAGGCCTACTCTGATGTACCCTTGATGATACACATAGAAGATGACTGTTATCTTCTGCGGTTTCGTCACCAATTTCTCGATAAGTAGGTACTTCCCATATGAAACCCCCCGATTTCGTTATCTTTGTCTTCCTGATCGAATACTTATCTCATATTTCTCGCATTAGAAGGTACATGTTAACGATCTGAAACTTCGACCACTTAGACCTACATACTAATTATACCCCTGTATACTACTGACTTACCTGTATTTGCTTTGGGCTATTACTAATCATCCCGATACCTTATTGTTCGGCAAATTGAAATTGTACTATTTTGTAGTTCAATCAGCGTAGGGTTTGGTATCCTTTGTGACAGCGACTGCGTATTCCCAAGGCGTGCTCTTGTTTTGTTCATCCCGTTGTTCGATTTATTGATTAACATATCCTCTCATAATTAATTTCATCATCGTTTCGGCAGATGATCGTCTTCCCTAGTACATCTTTAATTTTAGAAATCCTGAGTGTTCTCCGTTATTGTGCACGTGTGTTCGTCATGGTTTCATTACTATCATTACTAATTTGTTCTTCAATTTCGAATGCATTGCAACTGTGTAACTGCTTGAGTATGCATTCGACATTTGAGGACTCACCTGCTGACTGTTGGACTCGGTCTGCTGGGCTCTTCTGTGGGTTGAACTGTTGAGTGACTGGGTTCTCCACTATTGCATGGTAATCTTCGTTAACCCTGGATGGAGTGGTTTCTAACCGCGAAGATGCTGAGCGAGCTGTATTCCCCAAACCTTCGATTTTCATTGTTGCAGATATTCCTGACTGGTGCCAGATGGTGACTCCACATTCCGCTCCTTCCTGCTAAAGATCCTCGACCTCCTAGTAAATTTGAAAAATAGTATTCATGGGGCTAATATAACTCATGCGCCCTTATCCCATATCCACTTCTTTTTTTTTTTAATCGTAGATCGTATCCATCAAGTGAACGAATATTTACAACCGTTGTTCACTCAACCAGTTCACGTGCTACAGCAGTTTCGTCTAAGCTATACCCACCCACACATGGTGGGCATTTGCAAGGTTTTCTTGAATGTATGCCTTCAGTAAATAAAGCAAAATACTAGCTGCCATAATATTATCACCTATGACTTTCTACGTTCCGTTAATTGAAGACAGTTGAAACAGTGAAATTCTCATTTCCCCTAGTGCTTTCTCATAGGTACTGTTCTGGACTAGAAAAATTGGTTGTGAAATTGGTAGAACCAAGCGGTCCTTTTCCATTGCACTATTTTGTTTTGTTTTGCTAAGTTTTGCGATCACTATACCTTACGTTCACCTATTTTTTGGTTGTGTTGTTTTTGTATTTCATCTTATTTTGTAACTGTGTTTAGTTGCTATTTAAAATAAAACTGTTACTTTTATTTATACCATTCATTTTTTGTTTAATTTATATCCCCAAGACCTTTTACGCACTATAGAATATAACCATTTGTTCCAAAAAGAAACGTTGAGAACGATGATTGAGCCATGTTCGTATCCCTTACTCAGTAGAAGATCTTGGGCAGAACGGGTTTCTCTATGGAGCTTCTCTCTATGGAGTTTCTCTACGTCTCCTCGTCTTCAAAACAGAGCATGCCACTCTTTAGTTTCTCCTTGAAGATCAGGGTTATCGTCTTTTCCATTACTTATTGAGCCACGGCGATTTTCGCACATGAATACGGTTTTATGTATGTATGTATACCTACAGTTACAGTACGGATGTAAAATGAAACCTCCTCTCCTTTTCCTACAGTTACAGTACGGATGTAAAATGAAACCTCCTCTCCTTTTGAAAGTTAATGTAAAATGATCAAGAACTCAAGTGTTTTGGGGGAAAACAAATTAATTTCGAAGAAAACTGAGAAGTGGTTCATATGAGGAGAGATGAGGGAAACTTGAAAAAAAAAAACCTGAAAATGTTTATTGTTTTACGCCGCCCCACTCGACCCCTTTACGTAAGTCCTTCATAAACCCCTCCCGTAGCCTCATGCGTTAGAGCGATCGGGCTAAAAACCCAGTGGACACAACTAGATGGAAAACACAACTATTATACAATTATACAGATTTTCATGAGGGTGGTCTCATTGTGATCAGCGAGTTCTGGGGGTGG
The DNA here is from genome assembly GCA_955831195.1 of Pilophorus perplexus. Classification (NCBI taxonomy): domain Eukaryota; kingdom Metazoa; phylum Arthropoda; class Insecta; order Hemiptera; family Miridae; genus Pilophorus; species Pilophorus perplexus. Next base: position 56,282,827 of record OY037007.1, on the reverse strand, counting down.
TTATAGGCTATCAAAATCACCTCCGTCGTCGACGATTCGTCCGATCCCGAGAGGATGACTCTCGAAAAAGGCGACCCAGCACATTTTGTTGATGTGTTTAGGTTGTATGGCATAGTCTGGACGTTAGATACCTAGTGTGTAAAGTTACGAATTCTTAGTTACAGTTTTGGTTTCAATAAAGACGCGGTAATATTTCGTAGTAACAAATGACCTCCGTAGTAAATTCAATTGACCTCCGTCGCGAAAATATAGGTTGATTATTCTGAAAATAACCCATAAAGAAAATTGGAGCTAAAGTAGTGCTGCCATTTTTTTCTTTTTCTTTTTTTTCATAATATGTACCTCGAAGACTCAAGTTACGGACTGTTACAGACACTTAGGTAAAAAAAAAGCAATTGCCGCCTGTGTAGGTATGGTTAACTATCTTTTTACCGGGGGACACCCCAAGACCCCCGGATTATTTCTGTTGTTATTAAGGATCAAACCAATGGAACACAGAATGTGTTTTTCGAGGGCTCGTGGAATGGGTAGGTACCTAAAAGTATTCAGTCATTCAGCCATACTTACATTACGTTTGTTCCAGACATGACGTCGTCTGTCGACAGAGGTTGTCAGTTGTCCCAATGCCTTCTGAATCGTTGAGTTCCGTCGAACAGTGCACTGGCTGACCTGGAACGCGAACTGTCAACAGAATCTGTTGAATCAAGTCACGTGAATCACTGTGAAATAATGCTACAACAACTTATTTACTCCACGGTGATTCACGTGACAGTAAATTTCATATAGAAAAATCCAAGTGATAAACTCTGATACTTTTTGGTTTATTGTGTTCAGAATAATCAACCTTTTTAGAGAGAGGAGTACCTATCATAAGGGCGGGAATGAGTCATTTAATGTGTTTGAGGGTATCTACGAGGACCTCAGGAGGACGCGTGTTCAACTTGACGCACTGAGCACCAAAATAAAGTGAGAGAGGGTTCAACTGGGTAGGGTGATCAACGTCGACAGCTCCCCAACCATACTCATTTGAGTTGTCAGTTTCCGTCCAACTGCAGTTGAATTGCTGTCAACCTCCAAATCGACCTGGAACAGCCGGCAGTTGTTGGCCAACGAAGCCACCTGGAACAGCAGTTATCTCAACTGCGCATGTCTCCGTCGATTTCTGTTAACAGTCCGTCAAACCTGGAACAAACCTACTAACACACACCACTATGCCTTCTGGTATTTCTAGGATTTACTCCAGCACCAGGAGCGTTGTGCTTACAAGGTCTTCAGTCCGATCGCCCAAACTCACGGTGCTCCGTGGGGCTAAAAACGGGCTATGTAAGCGTTTTTGAAGAGTTTTAGCGATGGGGTCGAGTTAAATTTCACCACCTTGGTGAGCAGACCCAGAAACCATCGGATGCAACTAGATGGAGAACCGAGTATTTTGTCAAAAACATGTTTTTGAAATCTACACATGAAAACGTCAAATTTTTTTAGCCCCATCATAATAGGAATGATTATGACTGTTTGACCCATATTATTATGTTTATGCGGAGTGACACGTCATGTTTTGGTGGGGGGGGGGGGGGGGGTGTCACAGGAGGAGGTGATCGACTTGGGGCATGGGTGGGGTTAGGACAGATTAAACTACTGGTTTAATGGGGTTAGGAGGAGTTGCGGTTCTTGGTTATTGTGGGGGGTATCAGGACGGCAGGTGGGATATATCTGTTGAATCTTACCTTACACCGCCCAACCAAAATACCTCCGTGAAATCTCATTCTGTGTTAAAAAACGCTGCAAATTTTACACAAGGGTTTATTATTCTTTGATATAGGTTACTTGTACAGAAATTTAATTCTGTCAATAAAAAAAAATTAAAAATTTTTTTTTTGATTTTTATATTCCAAAAAAATTTTTTGGGGGGATTTTTTTTTTCAAAAGTTCTTTAATTTTTACACGAAAAATATTTAACTTCTTGGGATCCTTCAAAAATCCCATTTTTAGCCCCATGAAAGCCCTATAGATCGCCACAGTGAAATCGGATCGTTCCGGGACCCCCAAAAATGGATTCTACGTCCAAAAATACTTCGAAAACGACACCTAACTCGATCCCATAGCTAAAAGCCTTCAAAGCACCCCTCCTGTAGCCCCATTTTAGCCCCATAGCGCCCCACGGGTTTGAGCGATCGGACTGAAAACCTTGCGGGCACAACTAGATGGTAAACCAAGTATTTTGCCAAAATTTCAGATTTAAAAAAAAATTCCTACTGCCCAAAACGGCCCGGACGGCGGACGGCGGACGGACATTTCGGATTTTGAATGGAGACCTCTTGAAACGGATAATGTCAAGTTTTGAGGCCGATCCGAGTCTTCGACCTCCGTCGCGAAAACATAGGTGTATTATTCCAAGAATAATAAACCAAAAGGGAGAACCGTCTTCGGAGAAAATTGTATAGGTGCGAGGGGGGGGGGGGGTCCTTCAATAAGAATTGTTGATTAAATCTACCCCTTTGGTGCTTCAAACTCTTCTCAGAAGCTTCAGCCATCGCCCCTAATCTTGCTTGCAACTCTCCTTTGATAATTCACCGGCCATGTAAATTGGTGTGATTTTTACGTATTTAGATCTTCCATTACGGTATGAAAAGCTTCGCTAGCCTTCCGCTTGGAGGTTATGAAAAATCACTGAAATGGGAAGTAAAGATGGTGAGATAAGAACTACTATGAAGTTTGTGTTACGTGAAGTTATGTGCTCGTAAACAGTAAAGACTTTGATTAAACCCACCAGGATTGCGGCGATTCTAGTCGGGACAGGCTTGGATATATCTTTTTTCCTCCTATTCTTCCTGAGTTTCGTTACGCTTCGACATACTTACTTATTCCACATTCAACCGGTAATGCCGGAAGGCCTTTACAAGTAGTTAACTATTTCACTTCATTTCATGATATTATACCTAATATTATTCTCTGGGCATTAATCGTGTCCAGGATTTTCGTACTCACACTCACAATCCTCATCAGGGAGTACACGTCTACCTGGAAATTGTGATTTGGTAGTTTCTTTTGGAACAAATTATTTTAAATGTATTTCAAACGTTACTTGAGATACCTAGATAAAATAAGTAGTTGTCTACCGTTAAGGACTCCAGACATTGATCCATCATTTTCTGGGTATTTCTGACAGAATTAGGTGTGGAATCCGAAACTGATAAAATGGGGGGGGGGGGGCTAAACTCCATTAAAACCAGCTTAAGAAAGATTTAGAATCAATAATATCAAACTGGTCTAAGTTTGGGTTGGGTAGATGGCCCGTTGGAGTCATGCTCCTGTCTGAGTAAAGTTGGCTTAAAATCCAAAAATACCTTGAATAAGTGCAGAGGTTGTGTAGAAAAAGTTGTCTTCTTGTCTGAAGCCTCTCTCCCCCATTTGATGGAATTTTGCGGTTTGAAATTCTGTATTGGTATTTGAGTCAGTACGAAAGGTGTGATTCCCAGCCCTTTCCAAAATAGTCATACAAAGAAGCGAAGGTTACCTACACAAAATGAAAATAGTAACTATTTTACAAACTCTTGTACACGTATGATTGATGCTCGGTGGGCATTTCTGACAGAATTGGGCGTGGAATCCGAAACTGATCAAATTGGAAGTTACCATTAAATGGTAATGCGCAAGTGCGCATTTTGCGCCCACCTCTGTCCAATCTAGGGTTGCCATGTCGATTTTGGGAGAGTTTACCAAAAATAGTGTCGGATAAATGGAAAGCACAAGAAAATAGTCGGCTAGACAAAACGGAAAAATGTGATCGGGTATCAACGCGCTCTAGCTCCTGTTCGACTGGATCTACAATCAATGTTGACCGATGAATTTTATAGGGACTGTAATGCTCTTTCACTTTCACGTGGGACTTTTGTCGCAGGACGCATAGTTTCGGAGCTACACGCAAAAAAAATGAAAAAAGTGCAGAAATATTACCAAAAACGCACAAATTCTTGTCATGCAGGTCCCTATTTGATGGAAACCTTCATCCGTACAGGAAATTTAATAAGCGTGAAAAACACTAAATTTAAATCGGACAAACAGTTTTTGAGTTAGGTACAGCCAAAAAGGTACCGAAAAACGCGATTTTTCATAAGTTTTGGTGCGTTTTCGTATCACATGTTACAACTCTACCCGCCATTCGTACAGTTGGCACTTTTCGACAAACTTTGGGTGCCTATCCTACAGGAAATTTAACGCTCTACTACTTTTATTATATAACATTTTTCGGTGATTTTTCGAAAGACGTGTAAAAAATCGCCCTTTTTCAAATCGCTCTAGCTCCTGAACTATTGGGTCTGCAATAAACTTTGACTAAAAAATATAAGAAATTTAATGCTCTTTCACTTTGATAATAGTATCTACCTATCTAACATTTGCCGTAGGACCAATTGTTTCGGAGTTATAAGCAAAAAACGCTGCAAATTTTACACAAGGGTTTATTATTCTGTGATATAGGTTACTTGTACAGACATTTAATTCTGTCAATAAAAAAAATTTAAAAAAAAAAATTTTTTTGATTTTTATATTTCAAAAAAAAATTTTGGGGGGATTTTTTTTTTCTTCAAAAATGCGTTTTTTCAAAAATTCTTTAATTTTTACTCGAAAAATATTTAACTTCTTCGGATCCTTCAAAAATCCCATTTTTAGCCTCATGAAAGCCCTATAGATCGCCACAGTGAAATCGGATCGTTCCGGGACCCCAAAAAATGGATTCTACGTCCAAAAAACTTCGAAAACGACACCTAACTCGATCCCATAGCTAAAAGCCTTCAAAACACCCCTCCTGTAGCCCCATTTTAGCCCCATATCGCCCCACGGGTTTGGGCGATCGGACTGAAAACCTTGCGGGCACAACTAGATGGTAAACCAAGTATTTTGCCACAATTTCAGATTTAAAAAAAAATTCCTACTGCCCAAAACGGCCCGGACGGCGGACGGACATTTCGGATTTTGAATGTAGACCTCTTGAAACGGATAATGTCAAGTTTTGAGGCCGATCCGAGTCGTCGACCTCCGTCGCGAAAACATAGGTGTATTATTCCAAGAATAATAAACCAAAACTGAGAGACGTGCAAAGCGTTTGGCATTTTTTTCGAATATCTCGACACGCATAACAGATATTTTTGGGATCTCTTCAGATTCGGATTCAGCACCCCGAAAAACATGGAATAATGAGTAGGTAAGTACCTTCTTCCTTTATAGGCGGCTTATTTTGCCACCTTTTGGTTTATTATTCTTGGAATAATACACCTATGTTTTCGCGACGGGGGTCGACGACTCCGATCGGGCTCAAAATTTGACATTATCCGTTTCAAGAGGTCACCATTCTAAATCCGAAATGTCCGTCCGCCGTCCGCCGTACGCCGTACGCCGTCCGCCATCCAGGCCGTTTTGGGCAGTAGGAATTTTTTTAAAAATCTGAATTTTCGACAAAATACTTGGTTTACCATCTAGTTGTGCCCGCACAGTTTTCAGTTCAATCGCCCAAACCCGTGGGGCGCTATGGGGGCTATAATGGGGCAACGGGAGGGGTTTTTTGAAGGCTTTTAGCTATGGAATCGAGTTAGGTGTCGTTTTCGAAGTATTTTTGGACGTAGAATCCATTTTTTGGGGTCCCGGAACGATCCGATTTCACTGGGGCGATCTTTAGGGCATTCGTGGGGCTAAAAATGGGATTTTTGAAGGATCCCAGGATGTTGAATATTTTTCGAGTAAAAAATACAGAGTTTTTGAAAAAACACATTTTTGAACAAAAAAAATCAAAAAAAAATTTTTTTGAGATAAAAATCCAAAAAAAAATTTTTTTTTAATTTTTTCATTGACAGAATTAAATTTCTGCACAAGTAACGTATATCAAAGAATAATAAACCCTTGTGTAAAATTTGCAGCGTTTTTTAAAAGGACGCTTACTCAAAAAAAAAAGAAGGACATAAAAGGGCATACATGTCCTACATGTCCTCTTAAAAAAGGACTTATGGCAACCCTAGCCCAATCCAACTTTGCCTAGAAGGTGTTTATGGAGGGGGTTGACCACCTCCCTTCACCTTACCATTCTCCCTTCTTCACAGACTACCTCAGGACAGCCGCCCAATTTTTCAAATCTTTCAACTGAGTAAAACCCTCCCGACCGACGGAATTCCCTTGTTCGAAATTCTGTATCTACCATTAGTTCAAGAGGAAGGCTTGAGTTCAAGCACCGCACAGTGCGTTATTTGAGCAATTTAGGGGATGGAAAATCATAGAATCTATCGGGCTGAAAATAGGTAGGTAGGTTTATGTTTATGAATGTGTAGAATCCAAAAATGTGGTATAAAAGAAGTCAAGGGATGATTTAGTACATGTTTTGACACGTTATTGGTGTAACAATCTGCATTTCTGACTCAAAAATTTCAAAATTTTTAGAGTACTCTGATTTGTCATCTTGCTATCAAAATGCTCTTTACCATGGTTGTTAAAAAGGGTTTCAATAGAAATGAGTTCAGTATTACGTGATTTCTAATGTTAAGTACGAAAGAAAATTAGTATTCCTCTTTTGATTTATTATTCTTGGAATAATACTAAGTATTATTCCAAGAATAATAAACCAAAAGAAAGTAAGTAAGTCTTACACCTATGTTTTTGCGACGGAGGTCGACGACTCGGATCGGCCTCAAAATTTGACATTATCCGTTTCAAGAGGTCTAAATTCCAAATCCGAAATGTCCGTCTGCCGTCCGGGCCGTTTTGGGCAGTAGGAATTTTTTTAAAAATCTTAACAAAATACTTGGTTTACCATCTAGTTGTGCCCGCAAGGTTTTTCAACCCGATCGCCCAAACCCGTGGGGCGCTATGGGGCTAAAATGTGGCTACAGGAGGGGTGTTTTGAAGGCTTTTAGCTATGGGATCGAGTTAGGTGTCGTTTTCGAAGTATTTTTGGACGTAGAATCCGTTTTTGGGGGGTCCCGGAACGATCCGATTTCACGAGTGGTGGTGCTGTCACATCGTTTTAGTAAAATGTTATTATTAGATATTATTATTTATAAACGGTATGATGATATCTATTATAATAAAAGTGCGACACCTACGAATAGAGTTGTTATCGTTCGGTACTGTACCTACCAATAACGCCATCCTAAAATAATATTAAACCCATTTGTGATCCAATTTGCAGCGTTCATTTTGGTTTATTATTCTTGGAATAATACTCAGGTGTATTATAGGTCTATGTTTTCGCGACAGAGGTCGACGTCTCCGATCCGCCTCAAAATTTGACATTATCCGTTTCAAGAGGTCTAAATTCCAAATCCGAAATGTCCGTACGCCGTATGCCGTCCGGGCCGTTTTGGGCAGTAGGAATTTTTTTTTAAATCTGAAATTTTGACAAAATACTCCGTTTACCATCTAGTTGTGCCCGCAAGGTTTTCAGCCCGATCACCCAAACCCGTAGGGCGCTATGGGGCTGCGGGAGGGGTTTTATTGAAGGCTTTTGGCTATGGGATCGAGTTAGGTGTCGTTTTCGAAGTATTTTGGGAGGTAGAATCCATTTTTTCCACAAGTAACCTATATCAAATAATAATAAACCTTTGTGTAAAATTTGCAGCGTTTTTCACATTATGTTGAGGATGCGGGATTTCTAATAAATAAATCAGTATAGGTATTTATGATATGTTGAGGCATCCATACTATAAAAATGACAAAAATAACAATAATGAATTTTCATTCTCAACAATCCTAAAAAAACAAAAAAAAAACCTCAATTTGACTTTAAATCAAAACCTAATTTTAGAACAATACATGTAGGTACACACCCAACACAATCAACTGGGAATGCTCTATTAACATGTTACCCGAAATATTACAAAATTTAATCCTGCATATCTTACGACTCGGTGTTTAAGCTGTACATTACCCCTTCCCGATGAACCTTAATACATTTTGGGGAGTCTAATAGATCGCATATGTTCCTGTTTACTATGACAGTGAAACATGATAGACCCAAGTTCATCTGAAGAGGAAAGTGAGGATGATCAGAGGGCGCATCATGATGGTGGCAAACACAGCCAATCGCAGGGAACCCCCCATCACCATAAGCAGCATCAGAAACACCACAGCTCCCAACAAGATTCTTCCAATCTTGATGTGCCTCACCATCCAGCGCAACTACCTCGGTAAGTAGCTGTTCCAAAGTTCAACAATTCAACAATGTCTTGCTCCATCGAATTGGTCTGAGTCTGGATCTGATTGCTTCATGTGCCGCCTCAACTCGACCGTTCTTTTGTGTCAATCCGCAGCTCTGTTTCTCCGGGAAGCGCATCGACTGACACAGCAAGCCTTAGTGGAGTCACCACAGCATCCCGCTCGAATTCTCTACCTCGCCCCACCAGCCCCAGTCCTTCAGTGGTCAGTGAGAAGGCTGAAGCTGAATTGCAGGTAACGTTTCCAACAGTTATTGAAGAAATATTTTACGGTTTTCTTATTTATCTCCTACACATCAACTGAGTATTGCTATTTATTGAATTGCTGTAGGACAAACAAGAAAGAGAAGAAGAAGAAAGGAAGAGAAGAATCCAGTTATATGTTTTTATATCTAGGTGCATAGCATATCCCTTTAATGCTAAACAACCAAATGATATGATTAAAAGACTGCCTAAAATTACAAAACAACAATTGGAGGTCATTCAAGGACGATTTCAAGTAAGTCATGTGTTTCGTGCATTCATGCAATCGAAGTGAGTGTAAAATAATAGTTATTGAGAATTTTCCTCTTTTTTAAAATTTATCACGAATTCTTCTTTCAGAGCTTTCTGAAGGGTGAAACGCAGATTATGTCTGATGAAGCGTTTCAAAATGCTGTTCAGAGCTATTACGACGTGTTTTTACGTTCAGAAAGAGTTTTAAAAATGGTACAGTCAGGCGCCTGCTCACAGTATGACTTCCGTGAGGTGTTTAGAAATAATATTGAAAAACGAGTGAGGTAAGTAATCAGTTTAATTATACCGATCCTATCAAATCAAATATGTATTCGTCCCGCGTTTATAGAATTGTTGGATTCTATTGGTGTATTACAGATCCCTGCCCGAAATCGATGGCCTGAGCAAAGAAACTGTTTTAGCATCCTGGATGGCTAAATTTGACTGCATCTTCAAAGGTAACGCTACCATTAAGCTAAGTACCTATTATTTAATTATTTTTTGGAATTTCCATTTGAATTTATGATCAAATGATTATTTCATAAATTTTCAGTTTCTGAAGATGATGGGAAAAGGCCGTCTAGAATGCAGCAGCAAATATTGAACAGTGAAGCGATCCTATCGAAGGAGCAGTTGTACGATATGTTTCAACAAATACTTGGCATCAAAAAGTTCGAGCATCAACTTCTTTTCAATGCACTTCAGGTGAGATTCTAGCGAGCTTACGTCTCTTCTTCGGGCATTCACGCATGTTGATACTATGACGTTCTGTTGTAGCTGGAATCATCGGACGAACAAGCTGCAGCCATCCGACGTGAACTTGATGGTCGAATGCAGAAAGTTTCTGAAATGGAAAAGGTTGGTTGGCTGAAAAAAGAGAGAGAGAGAAAAAAAAGATTGTGTTACGCATAATTATGAACTTAAAATCCCACTTTTATTTGGACAAGTTTTCTTAATGATTTTTCTCCATTTCAAAATAATTATCTCTTTTTTCAGAATCGGAAGCTCATGCCAAAATTTGTCTTGAAGGAAATGGAATCATTGTACATAGAAGAGTTGAAAACGTCTATCAATTTATTGATGGCCAATTTGGAATCCCTCCCTGTTAGTAAAGGCTCTATAGATTCGAAGTATGGTCTTCAAAAGTTGAAAAGGTACAACCACAGGTGAGTCCCAAGAGCTTTCTATCATGGTGAGTTGTTTTACATTAGCAAAGAACGATGAAATAGCATAGCTAATGCGCAAAAAGAGCTGCCCTAATGTGGGGCTTCTCTCAGATTTTTGTCTTTACCACGTCCTACACAGCCTTCTAGTTGGTGAATACAACCCGCCAATGAAGCAGTCTACTTATATAGTCCTCTGTCGTATGTCTCAAAAGGTAGAAAGGGCAACTTCCAATAATCTTATTTTTATTAAAGGTCCATAATATGAAGATGATATTATCATCAGATGATAACAGATTCTGTTATCAACCCTTGACGTAAAAAAAAAAGAGATCGGTTCCGTTTCTGTAATTTGTGTCACACTTGTCCAATAACTTGCAAATTTTACTTGACTCCCACTTACGCCCAGTTAATGCTTGAAACAGGCATTGTGGAATGAGTGGGCCCCTCCCTAGAAAACCTCTCGATAGTCAAAGAAAAAATGCTTGGTCTTGGTGATGCAATCAAGCAATTTTATTAATTAATAATATAATGATGATGATGATAATAATACATCATATCAAGGCAAATAAATTTGGTGGCAAAAAACCCCAAGTCCCATCATTCAAACCCCAACTTCCAACCGCAAACCCCAGGGACATCATTCCACAATGCTCCATCTCTGGGTATTAAACATTTTGGACGTTGTTCTGCATTAGGTTACCAATTTATGTATAAACCGGATTATAGGTACAGTACCTGTTGCAGTAGGTAACAATTTTCATGTAGATTATTTTACTTGAATAATCATAGTACCAACATGAAACAGTAAATTTAGAGACTAGATGCTTCGAGTTATAGTGTTGATTATAGAGCTGGAAGGCCAAGTAAAATAGAATAGCTTGTTAGCTTGAGTTTTTTCCTGGTTCATTTATGCAAGATCTTATTGTCGTGTCCGTAGTTGTTCCAAATGGACAAGTTAAACACAGTTTTTGTTTTTTCAAGATTATCCTCTGGTCTTGATAAAAACGTATAGTGCTGCTTGTCGAGCTCAATCGTTGAAACCGTGCTCCATTTTTTCTTCTTCTGTCCCAGTATCTGAAATTCAACGATTGCATTTCATCTATGTCCGGCAACGATTTTATTTTTGATTTGTCATCAGGATGCACGACGTAATTTGAGACCTATTGCGATGTCTCTGACGTAGCTTTTCTTATGCAAACCACACTGTGGTTCTAATGTGCTATTGAGAGCCTAATTCTTCGATTGTGTGCTATGCCTACTCTCACTCTTATAAAACACCCTACAATAAATGAAGACTCACATTTTATCTAACAATGAAGAAGAAAGAGTTTTGATTAGTTGAGATTTTAATAAGTTCATTTAATGCTTAAATTGCCAAGCTCCAAGTAGTAAAACCCGTTGTTTCTAAATCTCAGTATATTGGAATTAATTATTTTTCTTATGGCTTCATATTAAATGTATCTAACCAAACCTGCACAGCTTGGGATTCCAATTTATATTAATTAGCAGCATCAGTGATATCATTCCAAAGAGTATTCTGCATAGTGTACTGTAGAATCAATTGGTTTTTTTCATATCTGCTCAATGCGAGTAAGAGCTTGCTGAAGTGCTATGCTAAAAATAAAATGACAGAAATTCTGAGTTGGTACCTTCATAAACGCAAGTTTGCTCCACTTTTGCTTCATCTACTGCAAGTGCAGGATCGTATGTATCTAGGTAGTCGTATTTAAATACTTGGAGTAATTAAACTTGAAATTGGTATTCTCAACTCTTTTTTAATGGTTAGCTTCTCAGCAAGTTAGTTGGTACGTGCTTGGCATTTAGAATCGATTTATCCTTGTAGTGTCCGTTAATTCGTAAGGGTTGAAACCCTGAGAACCTAACGGTTTCAGGAACTTTGATTCTGGGCCATTGTGTATCGCTCTAATGTGGTTACAATATAAATTACCTCTGGATTCAGGAAGGAGGTCCTCAAGGCCACGGAGAATAGATAGATAGGCTGATCCTGTATGAGGTCGTGTGACTATTACTGAAAATTGGACGGTGTTGTGCAAAAAAATGGCCTAAGCAAAATTCTTTACATTTTCAGTAAATCGAAGGATTCGGGCAAAGTGTTGCCGTGGGCTTTGTGGTGAGTCTAGGGCGATGATATTTCTGTAGATGGATATTTTCAATAAGCTTTTAATGATTATAACGTTTGAAAACACCAGAACTATGTTTGCACGAAGAATGTAGGTACAGTGGGTAGCCCATTTTTATTAACGTAGTAACCAGTGAGTAGTAGCAGTGGGCCAAGCACTACAAACCGGTGTTTGGCCATGATTTTAAATAGTGTACAATCCTGATACCTTCGTCTGTTACAAATGTACCTAGTACTATGATGATTAACTATGTGTATTGTTGAACAATAACTGAGTATGTTCGTTGTTAGGTTTTGACGTGAATTCGTTGAATTGAAATGGTGTCTTTCTAGCGATTCCACGCATCGAAATAGACCCCACTGGTTGCCTGGAATGTCGATCAAATTTAGTTGCGGTTTAGGTTGAATTTTTAGCATTGGATTCGCAAAATGTGTGTAGACAACTAGATGATCGTTTGAATTTTCCTCCCAAGCTTTCAAAGTTTGCCAAACAATCCTCGTTTGAAACTTAACATACTTTGTCCCAGTATAGATTGGGGCTTATTTTTCACTTTTCCCGGCATGCTACAGCGGAAGGCCTAGGTGCTAGTCGTGCCTTTCCGTTCTCATGAACACAATAAGCAGTGAGTTATTGAATAGTTTTGTTGGCATGATTGGGGATGGGTACCGTCCTAGCTTTCCGCCTATGAAGACGTCACATAGGCATCTGGACTGTTCTAATAGTTTATTGACACAAAAGGACTCATAAGTTGTACAATAATAATCATTCAAATTTACTACGAGGGTTTGTCTATTCAAATGACAATCCGAATTTTTGAAATTAAGTTGCAAATTCTTCAATAGTTAGGAGCTGGGTTCATCTTCTACTTCTACTTCTTCATTTTTCTCTACTTCTTTATTTTATTTTTACTTTTCTATTTTATATATATTTTTTATTTTTTATTTTGGTTTTTCTCAGAATAATTAACCTATGTTTTCGCATGTATTCGATGTAATTTTGCCGTTTTCGTTGAATTCTGGATGTAGAATCCATTTTTGACGTCTCAGGCCTGTTGGAAAACACCATAGTGCTTTATATGGGGATGGGCAAAATTAAAAATTATCATTCCTATCATCGATTGATCATTTAAATGTGGGAGAAAAATAAGGAAGATCACAGCTCCATCTTCTCTGGGGAAAACCTAGCCACCATTTTGAAGTGAATACAAGTTATCTAACCTGTGTAGGGTGTCAGTATTGGAATTAGGATGAAGGAATTTGAATGCAGAACAACCAATAGAGGTGCAGATTCGAAATTTTGGATGACAATTTCGTCTTGGAATTTACATATTTCAACAGTTTAATTTTTTCCCATTCACTGTCTCTTAGATGTGTGAGCTTCACGAGAATACCGCCAGTTTCGCTACTATTCAAAAATCTCTAATTTAACTATCCAGAATCTGGATAGTTAAATTAATATTGGAACCATCTGATGGTTCCAATATTAATGCCTCATTCAATTCTGCATTCGGATGTCCTATTACCAATTGGGGATTTTGAAGGCCAGTGAGGTGTTGTTTTTGAAGTAATTTTGGAAGTAAAATGCATTATGGTTGGGGGGGTACTAATCTGCCCTAAAACTTCTCTGTCCAGTTTTTGATTTTTTTCAACTTTCTTTTTTTAATTCTAATTATATTTTTATTGGCTTATAATTAATTTTTGCACAATTCATGCAAAATACTAATAGGTATACTCTTGTGTAAATTTTGCAGCGTTTTTCTATTTTTATAGTTTTTTTTAATGAACTATTCTTTAATTTTCAATTTACATGAGCCCTTGTGCAGTTGGTAATGCTTAGCAGATTTCATATTCTTATATACTCTATAAGTGATACTCAAAGAATGTTAATCCTAAATTGCAGGGTATCGTTTTTCTATATCGGTCGTATCAAAATGGCGGAAGTTGTCTGTGGCATCAGTGTGCTGCGAGTCAGACATTAAACAATGTTATTTCCATAGCAAGTGACGCAAAATTTTCAAAACTCCATTTTGTGTCAATGATAGGCACGTCAGAACAGAAGCCAGCCGACAAGTTTTCATTTTGGGTTCCACACATTGAGTATATTGTACACATTGAAACGCTTTTGCTAATCAGCATAGCGCACACATTCCACCACTAAGACTTAATAGAAGTCTTCTAACATCTGAAAGAATGGTACGCTGGGGAACTTTCGCATCAGCGAATTAAGTGACTTGATGAAAAGTAGTGGTGAAATTATTTAACGTTGTTTGTGAAAGTCACGTGAGCATGTAACTGCCCTGCCAATGTGGCCAATAGCATCAAGTTTGCCAGTCTACCTCTGATCGTAATCAATACTAGCTACTACCCTAAAACAAAAACGAGAACATATAACACTTGTCCATATAACATATATATTTATAACACTTTGCCATATAACACTTGTAATGGACAGGTTGCAGCTTGCAACGTCTTAGCTTTTACTTACCGATATTCTTCTGTTTCATTAATTTTTATTGATACGCTTGTCAGGTTATTTTTTCTTTTTATATTAGGTATTTCCTAATCACCCATTTGATTTGTCATTTTAACGACGAGTTTGGGGTTTGAAAATGTTGGGCGTAGTCAAAATTTGACTTAATCATTTCAAGGCATGTCCGTATCCGTCAAGTGACCATAAAGGTGCTGCGTGAAATTCTTGCTCAATTTGAGGTCTCATTTCCCCCTAGAGAACATATGTTTAAATTTGAACAGAATCAAGGAAATTCCCAAATGTATAAATGAGCTTACAGAAAAGTCTTGGATTTTTTTAGATTGAAGCAGACTCAGATTTTTAGGTGTTTCATTAAAGTTTCAGTAGGTACTCAGTTGCCTGTGAAATTGTATCAAGTCACTTAATCCCCTGATCCTAAAGAACATCCTAATCCAAACGGTTGTTTGCCTAAATACTTTTGACACGCGCCTGGGATTGGTCTTTTATCAACGAACTTTGCTTAATCCCTAATCCTGCTGACACTACAATGAGTATTGATAATTGTTTTCTTAAATTTGCTAGAGTCCAAATCATTTCAAACTTACATTTTACTACGATAACTGCCCTTTTCCACTAATTGTCCTAATTACAACTCTATACCTAGATAACCCCTCTTGATTGGCCAATATATGTTTTCTGAGACGTCTTACCAGGCCATTATTGCATGACACCGTCAAATTATTTCGCTATGCCTAAGGCGCATTTTTATTCGTTTATTTGTTTGCATTTTTCTGAAGCAGCGTTTTTGCTGTAGGCTGCTTCACGCCCCGGGCTACAACATAGCTTTGGCTGTAAACAACATTTTTCTTTCAATTTCATAAGTTTTTTACACGAAAAAAGTTTGAAATGCTTTTACTCAAGAAGCTTAAACTGCTATGAAACAAGCTTTTTCAACACCTGTAAGCTATAATTTGAATGAATCAAAGTAATGAGCGCATTGCTTGCACTTTTTGCTAAGTAAAACATTTTTCCAAATATTATTTTCAAGTCCCCCCTTTTTTAAGAATGCATTTTCTTATTGTATTCAGAGTAGGCATGGGAAATTGGCTTCTTGTTATAGGTCACAAGGGTCTCTGGCTAAGCTCGAAGGGGATTCAGCCGACAATGACACCCAGCTGACTAAGTTGGACGTAGTCTTGACCTTTCAGCTGGAGGTATTTTAAACCCCTCCTTTGTCCATGCAATGGGTTACCAGACACATATTTTAACGACGAAACATGCACAGTCATGAGAGCAATGCTACAATATTTAAAAAATTAACTGTAGGTTTTTTCCTTTTTTTTTTGGTTTATTATTCCTGGAATAGTACACCTATGTTTTCGCGACGGAGGTCGACGACTCCGATCGGCCTCAAAACTTGACATTGAGAGGTCTAGATTCCAAAACCGAAATGCCCGTCCGCCGTAAGCCGTCCGGGCCGTTTTGGGCAGTACCTAGGGATTTTTTTAAAAATTTGAATTTATACAAAATACTCGGTTTACCATCTAGTTGTGCCCTCAAGGTTTTCAGCCCGATCGCCCAAACCCGTGGGGCGCTATGGGGCTAAAATTGTGCTACGGGAGGGGTTTTGTGAACGCGTAGAATCCATTTTTGGGGGTCCCGGAACGATCAGATTTCACTGTTGCGATCTGTAGGGCCTTTCATCGGGCTACAAATGGGATTTTTGAAGGATCCCAGGAGGTCAAATATTTTTCAAGTAAAAAACGAAAAAGTTTTGAAAAAAAAAATTTATTTTTATTGACACAGAATTAAATTACTGCACAAGTAACCTATATCAAAGAATAATAAACCCTAGTGTAAAATTTGCAGCGTTTTTTTTTTTTTTTTTTTTTTTCATTCTTTGTCGCTTCTTTTTTATTTATTTAGGTATCTGTTCATCTTGATTTATCTGTTTTTAAAATATCGGCGTTTTTATTTACCATATTTTTTCTAATTTTAAGTAATTTTTGTACTTGTATCTGACTGCATGATTTGATCTTGCAATTCAAGGAAAACCAATATAGGACAACATTACGTACATTTATTCAATTAATACCACCAGTGAAGTTGAATAGACCTAAAATTTATAATTTATTGAAATACTCACCGGAAAAAATCGTTCATTATTCTGTGGCTCGTCTGCCTGTTTTTGTGATGAAATTTGCCCTTTTTTTTATGGGAGTCGAACCCCAGGCGGCTCAAAATTGTGTACAGCCTAGCTCAATATAGGGCGCTTGCCGCTTTTGCAACGGCTTCTTTGTATGCCCCGGCAGCAATGAGTTCCCGGCTGGTAACAAAGGGCCTGGTAGGGTACGACAGCCCCAAATAATCGTCCTCGTGGGCCCTGGGACCCCCTCCACACCTACGTGAAGAGGTGTTCTTACAATTTTATTTTAATTTAAAATTGTGATTTATGAAGGGCGGGGAGAGTAGACGGCGCCGCGTCCTTGTTCTCGCTGCTGCTAGAGGATGTGAAAAAAAATCAAAAACATTTTTTCCAACATTTTTTATTGACAGAATTAAATTTTTGCACAAATATAATCTCAAAGTACCTATCAAATATGAAAGAATAATAAACCCTTATGTAAAATTTGCAGCGCTTTTCTACCTACTCAAAATCCAATTTTCGTCGTGCTAAATCGGTGTTCAGAAACACTGTGCGTTGTATGTATTACGAGGGGCTTCTCAATTGGAGGCGGAGGGTTCGTTCACACTGTGTTCGCTAGAGTCGTCTATATATATACTACTCCTATTAATCCCACAGAAGGGAGACAATTGTTCTCCCTGGTTTTGCCTTTGAAACGCAGCCACAGGCCCCAACGATCTGACTTTCTGAAGTCCCAAGACAGCGTTTGTTGGAAAAGGCAGAGTCATCAGACTCCTACATCGGATCTGGAGTTTCCCTTAGCTCTGATGGAAATGCGTTTTCCGGCATAATAAAGCGCCGATTAACAAAATAGTATTTTGAAAATACATATGTATATGGAAGACTGTCCATGTGGGGGGGGGGGGGGGGGGGGGGTCACACCGTCTGACTAATTCATGTGGGGAAGAGGCAGCCTCCTGGTTTCCCAAGGACGAAATGAGAAGCAAAACCTAGCGGCTTGCGGGTGACCTCAAACCAGTTTACTTTAAATTAAAGTAAAGTCGATTTTATTGTGTTAACCATTGCGGTTTTCACAAGGGGTGGAGGTAATCCCATCTGGCTCTGAAACGGACTTATATACTTTAATAAAGTATAATATACTCCGTTCCGGGACCTGAGGACGGACCGAAATTAATGTAGCCCGCTGCGGGACTCGAACCGACTAAGTCAACCATTACGACGCTTCTCCCTTTAATGTGTACAGAGTTTCCATGTATTATGTGGATTCGAAGAATGCCATGTAAGTCTGCTGTCCACGCAGTTTTTGGATATTTATATATCCAGCTTATAAGCTTATTTTATGTTCAGTCTGAAAATTCTCAACATTTTCGGTTCCCTTCCTTCTTGTACGCATATTTCAGATATTACCGAGATGTACCACTTTTTCAATGCACTTGACAACTTTTGAATGAATTTATTATCTTCTGGTTCCCAAACCATTCATACTGACTTCTGCAATTAGCAATCCAAATCTTCCCGACGTGTCTGGTAACCCTATTCGTGATTCATATTTGTTTTGTCGTCAACTCGTCGTGTGGGTGAGAGGCCGTTATAATCCTACGTCTTCAATTCAAGGTTATTGTAATGGAAGTAAAGGGCTTGAAGTCTCTTGCTCCCAATAGGATAGTGTATTGCACGATGGAGGTTGAAGGAGGAGAGAAGCTACAGACTGACCAAGCTGAAGCCTCAAAACCAATGTAAGTATACAAATGATTAATAACTTTACTTCTAAGTTTGGCGGTTTCGCCGCGTATCAATTTCGGATGCGATTTAGTGAAACTTATTCAAGGTTAATTTAAATTGTTCGACCTATGTCTAAATCAATATATTTCTATTAGAGCAATTGGCCTTCCGGCTGTTTTCATGAGCATGCTTTTCAAGGTGGGAAACGCAGGGCGATTTCACCACAACACATCCATTGCCCGCTGTGAAGGTGAAGGTCTACACAGAAAATCCAGCCATTCTCGCGATTGAGGATAAGGAGTTGGGAAAGGTTATAATCCATCCCACTCCATTATCTTCTAAGGTGGGCAAATTTCTTACTCCTCCAAGTCCTACCGTACTCAAAAGAAACACAGCTGATTTTATGTACCATTTCCAGCTTCCCGAATGGCATAAGATGATCATACCCAAGAGTTGTGCAGATCAAGACTTGAGGATAAAAATAGCTTGTAGGATGGATAAGCCCCTGAACATGAAACATTGTGGGTGAGTAGTAAACGAGAGGATTTACGAGGCTTTGTCAATTTATTAATTCCCCACCTTACACAAGGAAAGTTTTTTTTTAAAACTATACTTTTACATGAATCTCATCACTAATTTATACTCAGGTACTTGTATGCGATTGGAAAGTCTGTGTGGAAGAAGTGGAAAAAACGATACTTCGTCCTAGTCCAAGTTTCCCAATATACCTTTGCGATGTGCACTTATAAAGAAAAGAAGACGGAGCCATCAGAGATGATGCAGCTGGACGGATACACCGTGGACTACATTGAACCAGCAAGTGCAAACTTGATGGTTGGAATGGGTACGTGGTCCTTAATAAAATTTAATTGGAAACAGTTTTGTTTTCCTTGACGTGTCGCTGATTGTTTTTTTTTAATTTGCTACGCAGATTTGGAAGGTGGCAGATTTTTCTTCAACGCGGTGAAAGAAGGGGATAACATCATTTTAGCCTGCGATGATGACAATGAATGTCATTTGTGGGTGATGGCAATGTACAGAGCAACTGGTCAGTCGCACAAACCAACTCCTCTGGTCACTTCAGCTGCCAAGAATTCGACAATCTACAAAATTCAAGGAGGTTCGGTTATACCTACTTTCTATAGTGCTAAGGATCATTTGGAAGATATAGTTGTTGATAGTATAAAAACGTTTGCAGATGCTGATCGTGCTAAGAAGCACGGAATGGAAGAGTTTATTTCTGCTGACCCGTGCAAGTTTGACCATGCATCACTCTTCAAACTTCTTCAGACGTTAACTTTGGATTACAGACTGAACGATCCTCATTGCTCTTTGGTGAGTTGATGCTAATTAATAACGTTCCATCTTGGGTAAATGTTATTGTCGAAAAATGTTTTATTTTAAATAAGGGTCTTCACAGTCGAGGTTATCTTGCTAAAAGTCGAAAGTAGAAACGTTCGTGGTAATTGTGTACTATTTGTCATTCACCTGCAATTTCTATGTAATTGAATTATCTTACTCTGACAGTAGTTGGGATAAAATAGATTAAATAAAAAGTCAGAAAGGCAAACAGATTGAAATCGTAGTATTTTTAACTTTCGAGCACCTGCAATCGTTGTGTAGGTAATAACATTAACATGGAAACAATAGACAGAATAGTGAAGATAAACATCGGTTTCTCACAATCTAAGTTCGCTGATGAGGCCACCTCATACTGGTCAGCCGCGCTCGCTGCCAGTGATAAGATGACTATGTCCTGTGCAGGTCAACAATCAACGAATACATAACCTTTTCGTTGCAATTGGCCAGTTATACGATCCAAACAATGCAACAAACCCCAGGTCCTCAACAACCCTATACTTTGGACGACGAATTCTAAGGTTAGTTAGTTTTTTTTTTTAAATTCTCGATTTGTATGCCTTTCCGACTTTTTATTTAGTCTATTTTATCATTCCAACTACCGTCAGAGTAAGATACCTATTTCAATTACATAAAAATCGCAGGTGAATTACAAATAGCACACAATTACCAAGTTCGTAATTTTCAAAATCATGAGGCACCCGACAATGAGGAGCGTGTTTTCACGAAAAAGCAGGAACAATACAGGAAGAAGGGACATACGAGTGAATAGTTTTTGTTCGGATTTTTACACTAAAGACCGCTGCAGTTGTAATAACTTTCCTCAAATTCTGTTGGCCCGACTGTGAGAATTATAATGATGAAGGATAGGTTTACCGATTGCCCTTATCATGTTGCATTTATAATTTTCTAGGGTTGGTTCAGTCCTGGCCAAGTCTTTGTCCTGGATGAGTACTGTGCGAGGTACGGAGTGAGAGGCTGTTTCCGTCATCTGGGATATCTAAATGATCTGCTCGACCGATCTCAAAAGAACATCATGATCGATCCCACCCTCATCCACTACAGTTTCGCTTTTTGTGCCAGCCACGTGCATGGCAACAGGTAATCAGATGTGCCTTAAAATGTTAATCGTTATCTCACCTTCAAAACACTCAAACAAGCTCGAGTTAGGATTGGAATTCACAGATCTCCACCTTTCAGTGATAAAAGCGCATGTTGAATTTTATGATGATTTTCTAACTGTATGAATCAACAGATTAGAATAGACCTCACACTCGTCTACCCCTTTATTGAAATTTATTTGTACATTCAGGTATGAAGTATTAGACCGGGGCTTATGCTTATCAATATTTTATTGTAGAACGTCACGTCCATATTGGTAGATTGAAGGGAATTAGTTAGTTGGGAACCAAAACTAACTTTGTCTGAATTTTGAAACTTCTCTATAGTTTTTTGGCATGATAACAACATACAATACAATAATATTTAAAGTAAAAAAAAGTAAAGTGGGTTTTTTGTGTTAACCAAATGGTTCTCACAAGTGGGGCTGGAGCCGACCCCACACCGTACTTAGATAAGCTTTAGAAGTTCTTGCTCCAGAGAATGGATTCACATAAACTTGCGTTCAGAGGTGAATTGTCTGCCGATAAGACAGGTATTACAACGCGTGTTTGACTTTTGGTTTTGCAGCAGTATTTGTTCCTTACCGTCGTCATCGTCCATTTCTCCCCCTCCCCCCGTGTGGTTCCTAATTCATCATCTTGGAACTTCAAGAAATGTGGTCACAATTGGAATCATTTCAAGCTCTTTGTTCAATATCATTTTGATTCGCTACGTTTGGAAGTTATTCAAGGATATTTGGTTCTACCTCATTGATTACACGACAATGAGTCCTACTCAAATAAATCAGGCCAATTGTTATCACGCTCTCTTCCCAAAAAGTGCTGCAATCGATTGCTTTTTGGACAATAATTTTTTTTTTCTGTGTGGTATTTATCAAACTTCGTTGCAGAAAGTCTGATTGTAAGCGTCCCCTGGAGCGTAACCAGCATTTGGTTCGGTAAATTTCCCTTATAGTCTTCTTCAGAAGCGAAACTGAGTGGACTGCTAGCTGACTCAAATTTATTTATGAATCGATTATTGACGAAATGTTCTTTCTCATCGCTTCATTGTCTCATTTTTTCCTAGCACTCCTTGGCGTGATTCATTTATTGGCACCAGGTTTGGATGAATGATTCTACAAATCTATCCCCTGGTCATATTTTACCCCTTAGTGGTTCTAGTTCTTTGGTCTTATTGATAGGGCATATATATATATATGATTATTCCAGTAATTACAAGATCTTCTACTTTCTTGATAGCAGGGTTTGAATTTGACAAGTTGTTTCTTGTTCAAGGATTGGTTTATACAGTTGTGCTATCCAGTTGATGGTAATGACATGAAGTACAAAAGCAAAGTCTCACATTTATCTGTTAGGGATTGTCGTCTTTCTTACTCAACATGTCTGTCTTCCACATGGTGGGCTAATTTTTTAAATTCCTATAGTGCCTAATTAGTTGATAGTTTTGCAATTACTCTAATTACATCAATATGGTCTGAACAAAAATACCGGTTTTGACAGCAAACTCATAAGAAGTCTGAATCTATTGGCATAATTTGTTGAATTTTCTATATGCAAAATCAAGTCAAATTATTGTAAAGTGTACATAACAGACCTAGCAACAGTAGGAACAGAACGGCTCGTTGATTTTATTTGAAAAAATAACCAGAGCTGGAAAATATTTTCAAATGAAATCCCTGCTTGATAGATACCCCAACCTAACCTTCTAACTCCTCGTCACTGCTAATTGCATGTAATTGCAGAGTACATCTGATTATGCAAGGAAATTGACCAAATTTCAATTGAACCCCTTATAACCCCGAAGCATTGTCTATTTTCCCCCCTTTGGTTTTGGCTACGTTGGTATATTGTTTATGTGGATAAAATTATTTTTAAATTAACCCCACAATAAAATATTCCAATTATGTGTGCCCATGGAAAGGTGGCCGGTTCCTTTCATTTTTTTACTCGACGTCTCTTGGATATTTTATTAGTAATTATGTACTTGGCTATTTTGCTTGTATTTAAACGTATACTTGTAAGGGTCGCCGATAATGCAACTCGGCCTTCAACTCCCTCGTAAGGCCACACAGGACGCTCATAACCTCATAACCATAATACCTGATAGACTTACCTATAAGTAGTGCATCACCCTCTGGAGCATTTTCACGATGGCTCGTATGTTTGAGAAGCATCTTGACCAATCACTGCTATTCTGATTTTGTTGAGATTCCTCTCAGTGGATTCAAGTAATGGGCCACATCGTACATTACGGAACATGGTGCATTACAGCACACGGGTGAAGGTGCATGTTATGTTTTAGAATCCAACCAGCATAATATTATTATGTCTCATTTTCTAAATGTATTACTGATGCGGCTATTGGTACTCACGTTGAAGAACCGATCGTGTTGGCGAAAATTCAACATACCCGTTCGTAACGTGCGTGGTGCTAATCTCTATCAAATGTTTTCGATATCGGTGTCTTGAACAAAACGGGCGCAACAACCTTCATTATCAAACCTTATCAGCATACTTAAGAACCCAATCTTCCATGACCTAATTCTCCCCTCTGCTTGAAATTGAAATGTGTCGCCTTGAAATCTAGGAATGATGTTTTCTGGTTGTGTCTGAAAACGTTACATCTAGCATTCTTTCATTATGATTTCATTGTTTTGATTGTAAGCGCTGCAATAAGAGATGAAGGTACACAAGGTATTGTTTTCAATCGATCGAAGGCTTCCACTAAAACCGAAGTCAAAACCTCTGATTGCTTGTGATATGATTTTATAGATTTTATGGAAAACGAGATGATATTATTTAGGTAAATCTCTGGCGGGAACGAGGGATCGAATCTCTGGGTTGGCGTCACAACCCAGCTCCCATTGGTTGATCAACAAGTTGGGGGGGGGGGGGGGCTCAAATCACCGGGCAATGAGAACCAAACTCCTGTGTGACGTCGATCCTGAGATTGCAGTCCTGGTTCCTGTCACCGATTCGAATCCTCTGATTTCTATATCCTACGAATACTTCCATGGATAGTTTTGACTTCACCTTTAGTTTTATTGGGAAGCCTTCTGTCGACAGAAACAATCTCGAGGCACGTTCATTACTTATTGCGTGCATGTATACCTAGTACTCAAGCTGACACTTTTTTGTACCTACATTATTCATCGTAATATTGTATTTTAAAATTTAACTATCTTTCTTCTCATAATCATGTTCAAATGTTTAATTCTGGTGAGCGACTTCTAACAAAATGTCTATTCTTATCGTAGCACGGAGGTCCTTGAAGATAATACCCCTGTCGCAAGGTTTGTACTACTTAGGCAGTAAAGTGTCTTGCCACTTTCTTTAAACTCATTATGCGCAATTACACTAGTATGAAAGATAAGCAGTTATGCATTATGCATGTAACTAGATGATAACACCTGCAATGCACTCAAACATTCCTGGAGAAAAAGTTGAGTTGATAGAATACGCTCGATGAAATTTATTTTTCAAATTATCCCATAAATTTAGTACAATATTGGTTCATTACTTCATATTTATTATGCAAGCTTTTCAATATTAAATTATGTAGCCATTTGGCATGTAAGCATTTTCTTGCTTTTTTCAACCCCCTTTGCATAGGTAAGTGAGGCATTTTATTGCATCTTCCAAGTACATCCTCAATCAGTATTTCTCGTTTTACTTCGGATTCTTCGAGTAATTTCAGACGCTATAAAGTACGATATTCTCAAGTGAGACCAGACTGTCTAGTCTGCTTGATGCTTCCGAAAATTGGTAGCATCAATTTTCAACTTACAAAGTTATAAGTGCGTGTATGAAAAACTAGCACAGCCCCTTTCCTAGTTACGTCGTCTAGAATCTCTGCGTGAAACGAGGATATTGCTGCTTAACCATCCTGGAAATTTTTTAATGGTAATTTTTATCAAACTATTCTAATTTTATTTAGAGTGAATAGCATTTGTTTACATATTGGTAAACCGTACAATAATTGTACTTGTTCCTAGATGTGTCAACAGATGAACCATCTACTGCACGCAGAAATCACAACGCTTCTTATGTATTGTAATACATAATTCGTTCATTATTTACTTCTCAATCTGGTTGAATTGTTCTCTGACCATTATAATTTTTGACATTAGAATCGAATGTTTATAAAAATTAATTTAATTTGAAGTGTTACGAATTCCCATATATCTAAAAGGTGTCATCAACAGCTAGATTGCGAAGTAACTCAATTTTATGATTGACATTACATTCAGCATGTGCACTTAATAAGAAGTCCAATTTATTTATTTATTTTTAATTTTTAAACAATCAAAATAATTTTAAATAATTATTATAAACGCTGCTCAAGCAGCACTCAGCCAAGCGATAGTTTTAACGATTTAATTATTCTTTTTGATCAAGTGCATCACCGTTTCCCATTACAAACCTTTCCCTGAGTCGATAGACTTTACTTATTTATTCTAGTGAAATCGTCATTATTTCTATGCATGCGGTTCTTCATTATTGCGTACTTCATGAAAAAATAAAATCTCAATAGGTAATTCAAAACATGTTTATTTGCATTTTTTCACGAATTTCCGTTCAGGTCCGGAAAGTTTAGTGAACTTTGAATTTACAATGTTTAAAAATAATGTATCTCACAGCTTAAATCCAAGTTGCGCATTCAAAACCACCCCGTCCCATCTTGCCTCTAGGAATATACATCCCCATATCCTTGAACAACTTTTTCTTTGTGGGATGTGTGATTTTATAAAAACTCCGTTCATTATCAAAGCTGAGCGGCTGGATACGCAAATAGTAATTCATGGTAATAATCATTACCATTTAATGGAATTTGGTAGCATTCTGGAATGTGCGCACCCTCGCATGCAGCAGTGCCGACCCCCATCAGCTTTCGGTAAATCAACAAAAATGCATTCCCGCTTGCTTGATTTCCTACGATTTAATTTTGAAATGTGTTTAGCACAGTGATTATAACTATGTGCTTAACATATTTTTATGAACCATTGGGGTCTTCTCAGTCGAGCTTGATACGTTAATCGTCGAAATTCGTCTGTCACCCAATGCAAGTATGGGGTATCTATGTTAAACATGTAAAAAAAGAAGAAAGAATTTTCTTGACTCTAGCACGTTTAGAACGTTAACACGACGAAAACTGTCTAACCGAGAAGAACCGCAATGTTCATTGAACATGTTACCACGTTCGATGTTGTTGGTTAGTATAATACTAACCAACATAAAATTATATGTTGGTTATTATTATAATAATTATGCTTTTATGAGCTGAAAAAGATTCTATGGATTTTTGTAACTAATTTGTTTCGTCTGGAAACATTCATTATAATCGAAAAACGAAGAGCAATACTTGTAAAAATGATAGTTGTTGGTATTCATTCCCAGTACCTCTTTTAAATTAAGGAAGTTCCTCGTTTTTTTTTTTTTTTTAAATCGAGACGATATTCAAATAACAACTCTGATAGCATGGAATCATAGTTAGGTAATATCTTAAGCCGGCTCCACACATGCGGTGCTCGCCGCGCACCTAGCCGATGCTCGCCTGTTTCCTACATGTGTGGAGGGGTGCTCGGGGTTGCTCGTGCATCGGGTGCTCGTGCGCGGGGATGCTCCGACTGGTGTCGCTTTTTTACCCACTTCAAAGGAGACGAATATTCGCCTAGTACCTAGCACCTACCCCGCTCCACATATGCGGCTTGCTCGGGTGTGCGCGTCGGGGCATTTTTCTCGGAATTTCTCCCCATTCACTCTCTCTTCACCTCAGTTTGTTTTGTTTTTCATATTCATTGTTCTAACGTGGAATACCTATTAATTTTTTCTGCGCGTTGATTAATTTTACAATTTTTTTTTTCCACTGAATGTTATGGATTGGCCTAAGTTGTTTTACAATTTATCGAAGCCTACGAAGAAGAAGAATTAATCTGGATCGCCTATAAAAAATATATATATATAAACTAATGAAATAAGTAGGTCCTACGTTTCCACCCACATTCATTGAAGAGATCAACATCATCATCCCCAATATATTTATTTTTTCTCCATTGATTAAAAACTGTGGTTTGAATAAAAACCTCCTCCTCGGGAGAAAAAAGTAACAAATTTGAAAAAGTCAATTTTATTGTTTTTGAAATAGGTAAAATGGGGTATTTCAGTCAATGTTATTTGTCATTGTTATTATTGCATATTTTTAATTACTTTTTAACTTCCTCCATTGCGCGCAACTGGCAGGTGCTCGCCTCTCCCGGAACGAGCACCGAGCAAGGCGAACACCGAATGTGTGGAGCCGGCTTTAGAATATATACAATGAGCCTATTGAAAGATTTTTTAAAATTTTTTTTTTCCTGGAAAGATCATGCTTCAAAAGTTACGAAATTGGGTCATTGCAGAAATCGCGTCTCTATTATCTAGGCCCTTAGGGAAAATATAATATTTGAATTCCGAGACATGGAGGGGATACAGACGTGGGCTGCTTCGTCATCTTTTGATTGGCCGAGAGAGATGCGCAAGTTGGACAACTTTGCTACTCAAAAAGCCAAACCCAAAAATCGAATGTTGTTGGTCTTCCTTTTTTCGACAAAATTTAGCGAAAAGTGACTTGTCATCAAAGCACGGAAATAATAATTATCATTATCGTTATTCAACACAAGGAAATCACGTTAGCAATACGCACGTTTTGGAGTGACGTGAACAGGGTTGCCGTGTTCTGCGTGTTTACTAAAAAAATATCGCTGCGTGCTTTGGCAACTCCAAGTCGACGCCCAGCGAGCCAAGGTGTGACGTCATCTGCCCTCGCTTTTCATTTCAAAATCTCCAAGATTTCGATAACAGCTCTGCACGTACCTATACGGATTTTCGAACTAAAACGCTGCACATTTTACACAAGGGTTTATTCTTTGATATAGATTACTTTTGCAAAAATTAAATCTGTCTGTAAAAAAATTTCAAAAAAGTTTTTTTTTTCCAAATTTTTGTTTTATATATTTGACCTCCTGGAATCCTTCAAAAATCTCATTTGTAGCCCCATGAAAGCCCCAGAGATTCCTACAGTGAAATCGGATCGTTCCGGGACCCCAAAAAATGGATTCTGCGTCCAAAAATACTTCAAAAACGACACCTAACTCGATCCCATAGCCAAAACCGTTAAAAAATCCTCCCGCAGCCATCCATTTTTTCAAGTCCCACATCTATCCAAACATTGTCATTTAAAAAAAAAATTATTTTTTGTCTAAAGTTTTTTTTTCAACAATTTTTTGTTTTTACTTGAAAAATATTTGACTTACTGGGATCCTTCAAAAATCCCATTTGTTGCCCCATAAAAGCCCTATAGATCGCAGCAGTGAAATCGGATCGTTCCGGGACCCCAAAAAATGGATTCTACGTCCAAAAATACTTCGAAAACGACACCTAACTCGATCCCATAGCTAAAAGCCTTCAAAAAACCCCTCCCGTTGCCCCATTATAGCCCCATAGCGCCCCACGGGTTTGGGCGATCGGGCTGAAAACCTTGTGGGCACAACTAGATGGTAAACCAAGTATTTTGTCAAAATTTCAGATTAAAAAAAAAAAATCCTGCCCAAAACGGCCTTGACGGCGGACGGACATTTCGGTTTTGGAATCTAGACCTCTTGAAACGGGTAATGTCAAATTTTGAGGCCGATCGGAGTCGTCGAACTCCGTCGCGATTACATAGGTGTATTATTCCAAGAATAATGAACCCAAAATTGGAGGTAGGGTGTTTTAAAGGGTGCTGAATCCGAATATGTCGGCAGAAATGCTGAATTCCGACCTTTTCAAGGAGCCCATTAGTGATAAACTGGACATTTATATAATATATATAAATGTCTAGTCCTATCACATATTATGTGATAGGAACCAGGGTCAACTCTTTGGGTTGACGTCTCACTGGTTGTCACGGTCTGCTTGGTGCTCTGACAGAGTTCAATTCACCATCAATGGGAATCCTTTGTAAGTAATCACCAACCAATGAGAAACTAGGATTCTGTGTACGTCAATCCCAAGAGATGGCGCCTGTTCCCATGGCATATTTTAATGTCCAGTTTCCGGTGAATATTTGCCTTGTAATTGTGGAAATGAACTTGTTCGAGTAACGGTGGAGACGTACTAGTTCGGTTGACATTGAAATTCTTTTTGAATTGTTACGAGGTCAAGTTTATTTTTTTAGTTGGAAAACTATATGCAACCATAAGAATATTCAAATCATCTCGAGGGACTTTAGTTAAATCAATAATAATTATTACTTGTAGGTACTTTGTACGTGCTCCACGCGTAGTTACCCTCGGTAGTGTAGCTAATTTAATTTGAAGATAGTCCCATAGTTTCCAACTACCAAATTAGCAATTAGCAAATAGGAACCTATGCTTGCAATTAGCGTAGTGCATTGAGCTCGTCAGCATCGCTTAATGACAAGACATAGGTTGGTACTTTACTTGGAAAGGTTTTTTTGTTCCATTGCAATGGAAAAGGGAAATACGTATATTGTATAGAGAACTCTGTTCATTCAGGGTTTATGATGAAGCCTTGGAACTATTTCTTAGGAATGTTGGGGTGCTCAGTAACGAGGACTCGGATGCCGAATGAATGCTTTCCTTGGTGATTTAGTTGCTGAGGGATGATTTTATGGGAGAAACACGTCTACAATAATTTGTGAACACGTTGTCTGAACTGAACTCGAATGAATGCGCATACGACACGCTGGATGTAAACTGGAGAATTTCGAATCCATATTCCCTTTTGTCGTTGTAGACTCAAGGCGGGTTGACCAAATTCATTAAATGAATTTTGTTACCTCGGTTAGAGCTTGAATAGGCTAACCGTTGAGTAAAGCTATTGAATTTTAATAGCAAAACTCCGCTATTAGCTTACTTGGGTTTCAATCCAGGTAAAAAATGCATTAAATGCAAATTTTGATAAACCCGCCTTCAGCCCAAAGAAAGTTGGCCATTGCAGAGGACGTATTGTATGTATTGTTAACCAATATTCACGTGGTCCTTGTCTTCGTTGGTTAGCACCCTGACGTGAATCACCTACGGATTACTTAACAATTCATATGTTTTTCAGACCTGATGGAGTTGGTACAGTCACGCACGAAGAAAAGGAAAAATTCCAGGAGATAAAGGAAAGATTGAGGATTCAACTGGAAAATCAGATAACAAACTTTAGGTATTATATTTTAAGTGTATGTCTCGTACATGTGAAGGTGAATTTGTGAAATTACTTGAAAATGTCTTCGCAGGTATTGTTTTCCATTTGGGAGGCCGGAAGGATCACTTAAAGCAACACTATCGTTATTGGAGAGGGTGAGCTAATTTGAAAAGAATCACTTTATTGTTGGCACTGTATACTTCAATACATCTGGTAACATCATCGTCACGTATTGGCTCTACTGTTTGTAGTTAATAGGTCAGGGTTCAGGGGTCACAGGTCAAAATGCAATGCACCTAGTGCATAGATCCATCATCCACCAACATCACTTCACTGTTGCACCTTCAGCGATCCGTTTTCTTCTGAAGTAGCCCTCATACCTCATGGAGATAGTTTCTGTGATAAGTAGGGTCGGTTTCTGTTGGTTCCTCATTTCGGATATGAACTGTTAGGCTTTCACTTTTAACACAGAATGTGTTTTTACGGAGGTTATTTGGTTTGAAGTTGTTGGGCATAAGGGGCGTAAGGTGAGATAATATATATATTATATCCCACCGTCCGCCCAGCTTACCCAATGGTACCCCCCCCCCACCCACCACTGCGCACCGCAAATCGCCTAACCCCACCCCACGCCCCAAGTCGATCCCCTCGGCGGAATTTTTTATGTCAACTTTAGGAACCGAAATTCAACATCAAGATCATACAAAGGACAGTAACTGTTGGTACCTACCCCATTTTTTTAAAAATTATTTTTGCGATTTTCTTGTTTTACCGTCATGACGCGTCACCCCGCCAACATAATATGTTATGTACATCATATTATGACAGGAGTCGAAACATTTGATCCGCCTCAACATTTAATTTTTTTCATTAAACGTCATAATTAAACATCGTAATGTCATGATTTCAAAAATATGTTTTTGACAAAATAGGTACCTACTCGGTTCTCCATCTAGCTGTGTCCGAAGGTCCGCTGGCCCTTTTTAAATTAGGCGTTTCTGGGTCTGCTGACCCAGGTGCTGCAATTTAACTCGACCCCATAGCTAAAAATCTTCAAAAACGCTTCCATCGCCCCTTTTTAGCCCCACAGAGCCCCGCGGCGGGTTTGTGCGATCGGACTGAAAACCTTGCGGGAACAACTCTCCTGGTGCTGGAGAGGGAAGGAAGTAAATCCTGAAAATGCCAGAATCCTTAGTTGTGTGTGTGTTGATGTAAGTATGGCTGAGTGACTAATAATTAGTAGACTAAATAATTAGTAGTGAATAATAATTAGATAGTAATTATTACTACCTATTCCACCAGCCCTCTCTGGAATCACCGAAAACCACATTCTGTGTTCCATTGTTTGGTCCTTGCTCATAACAGCAGGGTCTGGGGGTGTCCCCCAGATTCCGGGGCCCAGAACAACGTTAAAAATATTATCTTCTTCCAGTTGGTCTTATCTTCTGGAAAATTTGTAGGCTAATAGTTTCTATCAACAGTTACTGTCCCCTGAACAACGCCCAATCGATGAGTTTTTGCTGTGGTAACCAGTTTAGTTCTCACGCTGGAGCAGGAGTCGTAGACCAAGGGGTTGCGAGAAATGTTTTTCAAGCCACTAGTGGGAATCGAACCCAGTTCACAAGCTCGCACGGCTAGCTAAGGGGATCCCCGTCCATTTCTTCACTAAATATGTGCTATTCCTCGTTTAGAATGACGGGATTAATTGCCCAAGGCTGTCGCTGACTTCACTGTGAATATAGTTTTCTGAGCCTCCTTTCACTGTAAAGAAGTGTGTAAGATCTGACACTTTCGAAGGCTCCAGTGGGCAATAGGCCAAATTCCAATCTCACATTATGATGAAGGGGGTTGATGTATATTTCTAGGACCTGGAAATCAGATGGGCTGCGAAGGCTGATGGCTATTTCTTTGATTAAGTAAAATATATTTATTACAAAATTCTTCTCTTCCATTTGAATTAGACAAAGTCCATTATCGTTCCTCAATGGAAATTAAAGCCTTTTACCCCAGGAAATGGTTGGTTTTAAATCCTACCAAATTGTTTTCACCTAGTTCTGGTTAGTTTAATCGTACGTAATTGATTTCGCTTTCGGTTTTGACTTTTTTTTTTTTTTTTTTTTTTTTTTTTAATTTTTATAAGGTTATATTCGTTCTCCGTTTGTAATACATTGTTTTTGCTCACTAATCTATTCTCACTATATTTTCTCAGGTCTTAATGAAGGACATTGTGACCCCCGTCCCCCCTGAAGAAGTCAGGGGCATGATCAAGAAGTGCCTTGAAACTGCTGCTATGGTCAACTATCAGCGGCTGTCTGCTGAAGTGAAAGCAGAAGGTATAATTTTATATTGGCAACAATTTCATGGTATTGAACATAAAATGTTGTCGAAGCTGGGGAGGTTGTTTGTGTGGAGACGTTCATGCACATCCCTCACTGTGTCAAATTGGTATGGCGAACAATAGGTTCTGTAAGTTCTATTCAAATCAGATCAACTGTCAAGTTGCCTTATCGTCTCCTTCCACTTACTCGAATGTAACTTGTCTTAGTGGAGAGAGACGTTGTTATTTTCCTTGTCCTTGTTCCTTTTATTGTTTTTCGCAATGTTCAGAGCCTCCAGAAACATGTAAATGAAAAAGTTTGTCAATTTCCGAATATCCCCTCCGAGATATTCTCTGTTCGGCCGTCCACTTGGGGACGTTTTTCGAGTAGTGCTTAAAAACGTGCAATCCCTCAAATTCCGAATACATGTAACCCTACTGAGTGTCCTATTGCGAGCTAATTGTCTGTATAATATTATGTTGGTTTCAGGAGGTGGTGACGTTCCTGTTCAAGGTAAGTAGCCAAACTTAGTATTCTGACTCGATTTTCTGCGAATGTTTCCCAATTCTGACTTTGGTACCTTACAGATGAAATGACGGGAGAACCGATAGGGCCATCGCCTAGTAAAAAACTCGATGACCTTATCCATTTAGCCGAGCTGTGTGTCGACCTTTTGCAGCAGAACGAGGAACACTACGCTGAGGTGAGTGGACCTATTTCCCTCCATGGGAATGTATTATCAACTGCTAGAACCCTAGCCACTATAGATCCTTTGAATAGCAATATAATGTGCTGCACCAATTGGGTAAGTATTTATACATACAGTCGGTGTGTTGGATTTGAGAGACCTGTTCTGGTTGAAAATTCCTTTTAATATGTGTCTGCAATGAGTGAGAAGTTGGAAAGTCTTGCATCTCTGTCCCCCCCCCCCCCCCCCCCTTCATATCCTTGGTTAACCGTGAAACAAATGATCACTCCTAATTCCATCCATTTCAATGCCAAAGAGTTGGTAGGGCTACGATTGAACAATGACATGGATATTGCATTCTGAATGTGAACTGGGAATTGTTTAAAATTATAATTTAAAATAATAATAATTAATCCTCGCTCCCAATGATGGCCACCTTTGTACTCGTATAATGTTCAATTGAACCAATTCCAGACCTTGAATTCGGATTTAGAGCTTGCGATTAAAATAATTTGCTGTGTAAAACAACAATTTTAGACCAGTTCCATCGTAAGTATTAGAAACTAAACAAATTTGTGTGCGTTTCTTCTTTAAAAAAAAACAAAAACAAAAACAAAAAAAATGCCTCCTTGAATGTTCAACTTTATGTCATCATAATAGAACCTTGTTTCGCGAGTGATTTCCACAGTGAAGGAACCAATGACTTGATCCGGTCCTTTTATGTGTCGTGTAGGAAATGTATGATAAGATGTTCTCTTCTTGGATATTATTGGCTGCTAGTTTCAGTAAAGATGTAAATCATTGCCGTTCAAACATTTGACTGTCGTTTCTTGTCGTTGTCGTGTGTGATTACTGATCAATTCTGAAGAAAATATCCAAGGGAATTAGTATTCTCAAATGACATTAACAGTTCTAATTTTTTCACGACAGAAAGACTGTGACGACGAATAACTATCAACTCTGCGGAGTTAGATACAGTTTAAAAGAAATCAATTATCATTTTGACGCAATACTGTACCGTAATAGATTTCTATCCGTTACCATCATTGATGTTATTTGTGTGATGGAACTTCATTCAAATGGTTGAATCGCAAGAACAGGCCTATAGTCATGATGCCCTATGATTTGAACCTACTTTTGGTCCTTTGAAGGCTGGTGATTCTAATAGGTGGAAATGGGGATTAGAAACAGTGGCATAACCAAAATGATGTCTTCACACTCATGTTCACTCATTAAACTTCATTGCATGATTCTTCTTTTCTTGTGTATCCCGTGGATAACTCCTGTACAAAACGTCGTGGTTGTAAGGGAATCCAGCGGCTGTTATACATTATCAAATTATTGGACCTTTCCTGTTATCCGACCACCGCCCGAAACCGCCTGATGCTGTGTGCGGAATTTACCCCCCCCCCCCCCCCCCCCCCACTCGATTTCGATTTACACACACTTATACACACCCCTCCCGATGGCTTTAACGCACCCAAAGCCAACCAAAATCGCGTGGGGGGGGGGGGGGGGGGTTATTGGATCGGGCGGTTTCGGGCGGTGGTCGGATAACAGGAAAGGTCCAAATTATTATCAAAATTATTCAATTATTCACCTTGTGAAGCTATTCAGTTAGTTTAGGAATCATTGTGTTTACCAGCTCATCATTTGCTATATCAACTCCTCGCTATAAAAAAAAAAACTTGAATAACCTGCTGTTGCCATAATTCCTTTCGTAAGAAAAAAATCTTTTGGTGAGCCAACCCCAAGTCTTGTGGTTTAGGATCTTTGTCTCAAAGTACTCTAAAAAGGATTAAGTCCTCATCTAGGGTGTACTCTTTTTTGTAGGCCTGTGTCATTCGCCCCATGATAATATGTTCATGTTTATTTCCTACACTTATCATTGATCTGGTTTCTAATGACTTGCGTGAATTTTTTTTTTTTAACTTTGCTGTATTGGTGTTGTTTCTAACTGTTGTATTGTTAATGTCTTCTTTCTTCTCTTCTTCTCCTCTAACTCCTTTAATCGTGTTGGCTGTCTCTCAGGCTTACAGATCGGTGAGTGGTGTTGTGAGCTTTTTTCTGATATTTTTTACTATCACAGAGAATGCTGCATCTATTGAAGCTTCTTCCAAGCCTTCAACCCTAATTATAATTTAAATTGAGAAGATTTCTTCAACTTCACAAAATATTACACAGATCCCAGATTTTGTTTTTTATTCAACTTTCGTTACTTACAAAAAATACCTTGAACAATAGCCCAATTTATTTTTGTTTTTTATCACAACAGAATGAAGTTGTTTCAGAAGAATTTCCCTCGTGCAGCGTTTAGAAAATTTACTTACGGGTGTCAAATTTCAATACAAGGTTCGATCAATTCAGTAAAAAACATGTTTTATTTGCATAACACCGAACACTAATGAATGGGAGCACCACTAGCACATCCACTTTCCTCCCGTTGTGTACGCAAACGATTCGGGATGTACCAAAAACATCACCGTGGTTTTGACATGTATCTGCAAAATTAGGAAGCAGACGCGAGCTGGTTTTTTTTTCCCCCCAAGGAAGAAAATCTTCTCAATTCTTTAATCAAGGTTACTTAGTCTCAAATGTTTCTTTTTGAACTTCCATTCTATCAAGTATACATAACGTAAATTACGATCCCCAGTTAAACTATTTGTTTGGGAGCATTCCCTAACTGTGAACTATTGATGTAGGTACCTAAATTGTTTTTCATTCCCAACTTTCTTCTTTGAAACTTTTTTTTTTATTATTTTACAACAAAAATCTGTCTTTAAACCGCTTGGCTGCAGGCTAATCAGGCTTGACCGTGCCTCGAGATTGAGATAAATGGTTTTTTTTCTTTTAATCAATAGTCGCCATCCAAATTACACTAGAAGTTTCTGACATAGTTTAAACCTTGCCACTAGCCGGCATCCAGTGGAAATTGTTCTAAGTAGCATTTAGGTACATCCCACTGACGCTCTTGCCCCATTTTTGCACTTCCCCCACCTTGCCTGTAATACGTATAAACTCAGAGAATTGCTTGTAAGTACTATTCCTTTTAATCTGTGGCAAGAACAAGGACTCAACTCTCTATGTTGACGTTACACAGGATCCTGACCTCCCTTTGGTGATAAGTGGTTGTTTGCAGCTATCATCAACCAATGCTAAGGTGGAATCCTATGTGACGTCAACCCCGTTGAGGTCTTGTTCTTGCCGCATATTCAAATCTGAGTCTTCCACGATTTATCTCAATTCATGTGTACATGCAATCAGAGTTTTCATCTTCAATCTTAATGATATTTGGAACCCGCCAATCCAGATGAAAAAATCTCGAGGTTGGTACCTCTATTCAATATGGAATAAAGATTTGAGCCAACAACATATGAATTCATCCTGTGTAGTCCCATGACATTGGTATCCTTAAAAGAGCGTCGAACGACGCTGATCACTACTTTTCTCGCCAATCAGAATGAGTTGCATCAATGCGGGGTACATAGGGACCTAATAGTCCAGTCAAATAAGGTCCGGAGGTTAAAATAATTGTTGGAAAGCTGGAGATGTTTTTAATCACTTTAATATGGTTCTAATAGAAGTATCCTAGGTTTGCACCCGTCTCCGCTTCCTGCTTATGATGGGGGGGTCCAAAAAACCACGAAATTTTCGGACTTTTTTCAGTTATTCGCTTATATCTCGGAAACGAGCGATTTTACGTCAAACTCTACTCTATAATGAATTAAAGAGGATAAAATACTGCGTCGATTAAAAAAAAAAAGATCCTAAATCGGACCAACGGGGTGGTTGCCACGCCTTATCAAAAAATGGCCATTTTTACCAACTTTCGCAGAAATTGAGTTTTACCCGTTTTCAATGAGCTGTATCGTTTGAAAATCAAATATAAACGATACCCCCCCCTCCCTAAAAGTTGTAGGGCATCTATCGGAGAGTTCACAAAGCACCTAAAATTTAAAATTCGGCCAATTTTAAGATTTTTTATATCTGTACAACCAATTTTAGGGAAACCTCGGATTTCGAAATAATCGATTTTTTGTACTTTCTCGACTTCTTACGCTATCAAACTTGGAGTTTTGTGGTTCCTACAATGACGCAAGACTCTTTGAGGTTTCTTGCATTGAGCATCCAATGACGTTGTCACTATCTCACTCATTTTACAGTACGTCTTTGACAATGCTGACGTCAATGTGTGCACTATAGATGGTTCCAACACTTTCCACGCTATGGGGGGCATAGAGTGCATCACACCTCACACTTCAGTTCGTTCTGAGACGAGAATTTTAAAGTTACGGAAGGTGCCTTCTGCTAAGGAATCAGCAGAACTTGGAAAAATAGCGCTAGTACCATTCCAAAGAAGTGGCAATGCTGGGGGCCTGAAGGATATCTTGATATACAACGTCAATGAATTGAATCCCCTTGAAAGAGTCAAAACGATGGCTAGCGATTTCCTGTGGATCTATGGGAAGTGGAAAGACCGACTTGACCTCCCAGGATGTAATGGCTTCATGGAGGATTTGACGGCAGATCAGGCCTTCCATAAATCACGTGTGCGGTGCCTACCATTTTTGAATTACCCACCTGGCGAACATGAAACCATATACTCTGTGTTGCTTACTGCTGCTGACAGGACCAGATCCAGTGGTCAACAGACCTGCTCTGTTACGTTCGACCAGCCACTTTACTTCAAGGCAAGGGACATAGTAGCCTCCGCAGGACCTGAATCACCCATCAGTTCAGTGATTGTCCGCTTGGGTGGTTTCCACACATTAATGTCGTACATGGGTGCAATAGGGTACATCATGGCCGGAAGTGGGTTGGAAGATCTACTCAGTGAGGCATATGCGCCAGCCACCACCAGTAAAATGTTGATTGGACATGCTTATTCACGTGCTGTAAGGGGCCATATTTTGGTGCACCTTGCTTTGGCCAAAATGATACTGAGCATGTTGGACCTCAATGCTGACGAACAAGTTCTCTTGTTGGAAGTACTGGACAATCGTGGAAAACCCCACATCAACATTGAGGGACCCGCAGTCACGACTGTGATGAAGAAATTCTGAGATAAGCTTGAAGAACTGGAAGAGAGAGGGCCCACTGCTAAACTGTGGGTCATGTACTTCCGCATGGTTACGATTATCAAACGCTTCATCTACGCCGAAAGATTTGGAGACTGGCACACTCACATAGAAAGTGTCCAGCAGATGCTGCCTTTTTTCCCACGCCAGTGGGCACTTCCTTTACCCAAAATCTGCTCAGTTATACCTTCAGGACATGGTTGCACTGGAATCACAAATGAATGAGGAGGAGTACGATCGTTTTGTCAACAAAGGATATTTCACAATTCGCCGATCAAACAAGTTCTGGTCAGGCGTATGGTCAGATATGACCATCGAACAAACTTTGATGAGGTCAATGAAGACAGAGGGTGGTGTCAGTCGTGGAAGAGGAATAAACGACAGTGTGCTCATGAAGTGGATTTCATCAATGCCAGCTATAATGGAGGTTTCTCAGCAAGTAGAGCAGTTTTGTGGTATACAGCTAGCATCATCAGAGCAGCATGTTGATGCTAGGCTGTCAAGAATGCAGCGCGATGAATTGGATGGTACGAAGTTCTCAAAATGGTTCTCAGACCACGATCCTTTCCCAACTAGTAGAAGTATACTATCTATCAGCACAGGTGTGGTGGGGGACGAGAAAATAAATTGCCATCGTGCTCAGGAGGTTGGATTGGAATGCATGGAAACTGTGGTAGGGAGCAATTTCCAAAACGTCACGTTTCAACTAAAGAACCGAGTGACACCACTTAAATGCACCAACTCAAAAGTGAAAATTCATGGTGAAGACATGCCTGTTGACCCCGACACAATATTCAGACGTAGGTATTTCTTTTTTCAAGAAGTCGGACAAAGACCTCAAGGCATATTTTGAATATGAACTCGCACCATACCCCATCTCAATTTTTGATGACATTGGTATGAGGAAAACTCGAAAATCCGTATTTTTCAATTTATTTGACCCTGTGACCAAGGACGATGTCACGTACTACCCAGACCCTGAAGTGTACGTCATTGATGGTGGATTCCTTTTACATCGGGTTGTGTGGGTGTCCGGGGAAAAGTTTGCAGACATCCTTTTAAAGTACGTCACATTTGTGACCAAACATTTCAACAAGCCAGGAACCACTATTGTGTTTGACGCGTCAAACCGCGGGTACGGCGCTCCAAGATTCCTGCAGCTAGCGTACAATTTGATGAACAAATGACTGCAACCATGCCAAAAGAGGCCTTCCTGTCCAACAATGGTAACAAACAGCGCCTAATTTTGATGCTTCGGAACAAACTGGTATTTTACATATAATATATGTACTTAAGTACCTACCCTATTCACTAGCATTCAAAGCGAATAGGGACTGTAAGAAGTCGAGAAAGTACAAAAAATCGATTATTTCTAAATCCGAGGTTTCCCTAAAATTGGTTGTACAGATATAAAAAATCTTAAAATTGGCCGAATTTTAAATTTTAGGTGCTTTTTGAACTCTCCGATAGATGCCCTACAACTTTTAGGGAGGGGGGGTATCGATTATATTTGATTTTCAAACGATACAGCTCATTGAAAACGGGTAAAACTCAATTTCTGCGAAAGTTGGTAAAAATGACCATTTTTTGATAAGGCGTGGCAACCACCCCGTTGGTCCGATTTAGGATCTTTTTTTTTTTTAATCGACGCAGTATTTTATCCTCTTTAATTCATTATAGAGTAGAGTTTGACGTAAAATCGCTCGTTTCCGAGATATAAGCGAATAACTGAAAAAAGTCCGAAAATTTCGTGGTTTTTTGGACCCCCCATCATAAGCAGGAAGCGGAGACGGGTGCAAACCTAGGATACTTCTATTAGAACCATACTAAAGTGATTAAAAACATCTCCAGCTTTCCAACAATTATTTTAACCTACGGGCCCCAGGAGGTCTAATTTGACTGGACTATAAGTTTGGGATGTTTTTTTCTGTATTCTTCCATCTAACTTGGAATTAACCTACTGGAATTACTACCCACACGATTCTTTTATAATAATATAATTCCATGTACGGAAATGTATTTTGAACTTAGTTCACATACAAATGAAGAGAGGCTTGTTTTGATCTCTTAATAAATATTTCATACTTTTTGGTGGTGTATTTGGGGTTGGGGGCCCGTTGCTGTCGAGACTAAGTAAACTTAATTGATTCATTTTAAATTTGATCATAAGTACCTCGATAAGACTGCTGTTCTGTACATCTCCTCGTTTTTTTGTTCATTTTTAAGTGGTAATCATTTTCTTTTACTTCCATTTACAGGATAAAGTGAGTATGACTTATACGGCATGGTATCTTTGCTTGCGTGTTCATTGCTCTTGCTTACTCCTCTGTAGAATCCAAGTTTTAGCGTCGCCTGGTTTGTTTGGGTGGAATGGCTCCTGTTTGGCATGCAGGGCACTTGCTCAAGCATCTGTACTTGAAGTAGGTGATGACAAATTACAATGAATTTGTTTTGGCCAAGCCTACTGTATTTCAATCTTTTGGTGCCACCTTTCGTTATGTTCTGATGTGCATATTCGGCTACATGCCAATTGAGGCGTCGACGTGTCGCCGAAATTGGAAGACTCGTGAACAGCACAGGGGTACAAGAAATGGCAATCTTCCCTCTTGGAAGACATGGGGAATATTTCTCCGTGTTTTGAGTTATGAACACAAATCCGAAGTCATATTTTCCCCACCTCGAGAGACTTTTTTTGTAGACCCCGTTTGTACAGAAACACACACGTTTCCGACTGATAAATAGATATAAATGCGGTAATTTCTGGGCAAATTGGGGCCTACAAACAAACTCCAACGTGATAGTGATTATCAGATTTCATGCAAACCACACCCCAAAACATGCAGATCTCCCGAGCGCATAGTGACATCTTCGTTCCCCTGTGTTACACACTGGCCACTGCTTCATCGCGTCTTTTCATGCCTAATAGTATTTTGGTTTTGTACGATTTATTTCTCGGTCGATATACGTGATTTTATATCTATGCGTTCAACCACTACCATTTATGACCACGTTATGCTGATTTTAAGGTAAAAACACTGCTAATTCAATTACTTGTTCGTTCATTAGTTTATATTTTGCGGATTCTGGAAACAAATATCGTTCAAGTATTCAAATACTTTGAGGCGTCCATTTGCGAACTTAGCCTATTTAATCAGCGCTTATATTTGCACGGGTGTGACGTACTGAAATTCACTGCATTATTTCGTCCATGCGGTTTTCATTGACTTGGTAAGAGCTTGAGACAACTTTACCTACCTAAGATTGAATCACATAGTCATGACATGGGACTGGGATTATCCTCCAGATCAATGATGTTTTAAGTTGACGTACATACGTGATTGCTGCGATAACCGTAGAAACCGTGGTAATTTTTGATGATGTACCTAACGTAATCAATGAAGAGGGTTTATTATTAAATCCATTCGACTAGCCAGCCGTTTCATTTGGTTTCGTTACGTTTGTGCCCAAACATGGAGGACCTTATTCATCCCTCGAAACATTTTATCGTTTACGTTTAAGAGGATTAGGCTTGTGACATACTTACCCACAGACACGTTCTCATTTTAGCTGTATTAATCAATTTAGTGGTTCCCATAGATCTCAGTTTTAATCCTTGGAGAAACCGACCCCCTAATCATTAAGTTTTCAATAGTTAACATGGTTGAACCGCTTGAACACAAGTAAAAGTGCCTCAGTAACTGCACCTCCCAACCACTACATATATTTCTAGGTATGAATAGGGTCCTTCATGTTTGGGCAAAAACATAAACAAAATCATGGTATTGGCATAATACAAGAATACAACGGCTGACCAAATGGATTTAAAACAAACCATTCTTCGTTGATAACTTCAAAGCAGCCAGAGCAAAAACGCCTCACATACTGTCAATAAAACAAAAGTGTTTGCCACTTGACTGCAAAAAAGAAAACGACGTATTTCGTTAGAACGGACAGACCTCCATAGATTTTGAACACATGGATTGAGGGTGAGTGTATGTGTTTCACACCTAGAGCCATGATAGTAGTTGTCCTCGTGGTTTGATTGATTCAAATAAATGTTTTCACCATGACAACATCCCCACCAAAATACACTACTGTGTGCAAGTTGTTAATCAGTTTGGCGTTCATGAATAAGGAATGACGAGCCTCGAATTTTTTCGTCGATAGAAGGCTTTTAAATAACACTAAACGTGAAAGCGAAGTTTTCATTGTATGTAATGTACAGAAGATATTCAACAATATTACTACGTCCAAAGAGACCTCAAGGGTTGCTAATTTAAATCCCGGGAATAGGGTGAAACTGGGAAGCGTGCGGCCGGTACAAGACTTAGTGTATTAGTGTAATAGACGTGAGGAAACTTAATAATTACAATAACAGAAAGACAGGTCATAACGATCAAAAGGGCAATAACAAGTTCAAACAAATAGAATCTATGCAGGAACTAAGGCTCAACTGTTTAGGTTGACGTCACACAGGATCCCAGGTTCCCATTGATTGACATTCACGCTTCCCATTGGTTAGTATAGGTTGACCTCACCCCTCTTCCCACAGCATATTTAAATCACAAAGTGGTTGTTTGCCGATGGTGCAGAGGTCTAATCCAATGAGTTTGGTTAGGGAGAGAGAACGACTCCTCTGCTGAATACTAAATTGATTATTCAGGTAAACAATTATAGCGTGGGGACCGGTTTCGAGCAACTATTGAATAAACTCTTAACAAAAAATTGTTGAATAAACAATTTAGTATTCAGCAGAGGAGTCGTTCTCTCTCCCTAACCAAACTCATTGCATATTTAAATGTTCCATAAATTTTGTACGTGCTATTAGTATTTAGTATTTTTTTAGAAACGATGAAAAAAGTTGACCTTAACTTCGAGGCTCGTCCATCTCTAATTATTAATTTATATTCACATTGGCAATACTTATATCCCCGTATTTTACATTTATAAAACATGATAATGACTCATTGATTTCAATTCAACGTCTGTGGTATTTTATCTTCCTTGAGTCCTTAGTTGCGGGCAAAAAATTAATTTAGTCAGTTTTAAGGCACGTAGAGTTACCTTGCATGATCAATACAAATCAATCGTAAATTTAGGTACTTGTAGGTTGTCATTAATATTGAGACTAACTTTATAAATAATGCTGTAATTTATTAACTGGTTCAACAAGTTCTTTGAACACTAGTGTAACATGCTTCTGCTTTGAAGTGCGCAATTGATTAGTGATGAACTAAAGTAGGTACCAGAAGTAGATCTTGGACACCAAGAACTGGCTCGTAGGATCATGTTTTGTTTGGTCAATTTAATCGTCTGCATGTTCGAAGGCTAACATTTTCATTTTACCGGTTTTATTCAGCCTCAATTTTCACTCATTTTGAAGCCTGGTGAGAGCATAATAAACCCATTTGCATTTAAACCGTGGAAGGTAGACAATTTAAGTAGGTAACGCTTCTTCGATTCCACATTTTATTTCGTTTTTCGCGTTATAGTTGTATGTCAGTAGTGTCAGGGATGGGCAAGTCGTAATCAGAGTGCGTTTAGGATTTATTGATGATTGGGAATAATAATTTGTTTCATAATAGTTTGTAAAAATATATTCCTAACGCTTTATCACTAAGCGAAGATATTGTGGATTTCACTTTGATCTTGACAGTGATTAGTCTTTGCCTATCCCTTAGTAGTATTTTAGGATGTTACAGGCTAAGTATTTACCTTTACTTTTTGGGTTCATTCGATCTTTAGCTAGTATTCCATTTTTTTGTTATTTCCAATAGAAAATTGAACTGAAGGATTATTTCTTGAAAATCGCTCGTTCGGCATTTCTACTGAATACGGACCAATTTTAAGAGATCTTACCAGATCTGAAGTCCCTATCAGGCCACAATAGAATGTGGTAAAGTAGTTTCGCACGTCATCAAGCTCTCAGTTGGTCACAAAACAAGATGTTGGACCACAAATTGGGATTGGACCCAGATTGGTGTTTGTACATTTTGACGCCAGAGTGTGGTACAACCAATAAGACTAGGACTTCGGTTTTTTGTTTTTTGTTGTTGCGATTTTCAGTAGCAACAGTTACTCAGGTGTAAGTAGACCTCATGGGGCAGACTTTCATCCGCTCCGTGAAATGTATGCTGATGGCGGTTCAATTTTTTGTTCAGGCCTTCGCATGGTTTAGCGATCTTCTAGTGGAACATGCTGAAATATTTTGGTCTCTGTTCGCCACGGAT
Organism: Pilophorus perplexus; assembly: GCA_955831195.1. Taxonomy (NCBI): domain Eukaryota; kingdom Metazoa; phylum Arthropoda; class Insecta; order Hemiptera; family Miridae; genus Pilophorus; species Pilophorus perplexus. Next base: position 56,238,525 of record OY037007.1, on the reverse strand, counting down.
ATGGACCAAGTACTGGCAGAACAACCACCAGACACGTGGGATTCTTTCCCTCTGTTCCAAATAATGAATGACTACTTGAGGAGTGATGGTTTGTGTGAAATAACTGTTCAACTATAAAACTAAGTGTCTGATTTATATCTGTTTTCTTCACCAATGTGATTTTCTACTTTCAGATAACTTGAAAAATGGGAGGTTTCATTCACACCTCAGAGATACATTCGCACCTCTTGTTGTTCGCTATGTGGATCTTATGGAGTCCTCAATTGCTCAGTCTATCCACAAGGGATTTGAAAAGGAAAGATGGGAAATAAAAGGGTGAGTTTTCTATCGAGGTTCACGGTACTGGTTGATTTGCCGAAAGCTGATTTTTTTTTTCAAATTTCGAAACCTTGCATTTTTCAGAAATGGCTGTGCGACATCCGAAGACTTGTTCTGGAAATTGGATGCCCTGCAGTCTTTCATTCAAGACCTTCACTGGCCTGACACGGAATTCCGCCAACATCTTGAGCAAAGGCTCAAACTCATGGCTTGTGATATGATTGAATCGTGTATTCAAAGGTAATGTAGAAACCACCTCGAAGTCTAGAACCTCATGCAGATGAGATGCTACTGCTGTGCTCACTATTTCACATCTTGTCTTGTTGAGCAATTTTTTCGTCTGTGTAGAACTGAAAGTGCCTTCCAGTCATGGTTGAAAAAGGGAGTAACGTTCATATCTACTGATTATATCATTCCCTCTGAAATGTGTGCCATGGTGAATGTAATCCTCGATGCCAAGAACCAGTCGTTCAAGTTGTGCGCCGTCGATGGGGTGGACTTGGTATGTTGTGTTGAAATCCCTCCTTTTATGAAAGAGTTTTGAAAGACGAAATAAAACTAACACGAGTTCCCGTCCTTCGTTTTCTAGCACCAGTACCATACGAAAATTGACGACCTGATTGAGAAAACATCAGCAGGTATGAGCCAAGGGATGATTTCCAAGCTGATCGCCGTCCTCGAAGCCACTCTGTCTAAGATGTCGAGGTACGATGAGGGAAGTTTGATCGGCTCGATCCTCAGTTTCACCGTGAGTATCAACCGGACGAGATTCATTTACGAAATATCACTATTGTCCAGTCAATATAGGTCCCAAACGACCCACCACAATGGCGAAAAGTTCCGATTTTTTGCAAACGGGACCCCTTTTTTTAGGATGTATTGAATGGACTACAAACAGTACCGGTTTAAAGTAAATATACTTTTCAGAACGTGTCAGGCTCTGGTAAAGACATGGGACAGGCGTATGTAAACTTCGCGCGCAATTGTATGGATCAAATTCGAAGCAAAGTGAATGACGAGCTGTGGATCTTAAATTTCTTCGAGGTTTGTTCCTTGATAATTTAATACAATTTTGAGTTGTCATTTCATTTCAATTATTTGCCTTTGCACTTTGATTTTTTAGCAATGGTACACCGCTCAGGTTCAGATGCTGTGCAACTGGTTGTCTGAACGTATAGATCATTCTCTGCACCCATGCCAATGTACATGCCTTGCGCATATCGTGAAGGTACGTGAGTATTCATATGCTTCAAGCCTGCCAAACATGAGTTTTTGAGTTAACGTGTTTCATTGACTTTTCCTCCTACAGAAATTGTACTCGGACTTTGAGCTTCAGGGAGTTATGGAGGACAAACTCAACTCAAAAACGTACCAAACTGTCTCACAGAGAATGCAGACAGAAGAAGCTACTTGCGCTCTGACTATGAGCTCCCAGCAGGAAGAGTAAGTATGGCTAAGTGAGGCAGGGAATGTACCCTACTTTCCTAATGGGCCCGGGAACCGAACGTCGACTAATACTTTTTTCTGAAAGAACTTCATAATTTGAAGGCATAGCAGTGAGTTTTGGGCTCCTACGGTGTAATGCAAATTTCCAGGGCACTTTCGAAAATTTCAACTTTGAATCTGGAGGGAAAAGTGGCGCTACTCTCTCATTGGCTGGTCATTTTTTTACACTCTACTTCTTACGCTAGCGCACTTTGGCGGATTAGTAAAAGTGCCACCGCGGGAAAATTCAAAACGCCAAATATTCACTAGTGATTTCCTCTGCTCAGACACCTAATTTCTCAGTGCTAACTGTACTGAGTACTTTGTTCATTACTAGTTCAACTATGTTCCGCCGAATTTTCCCATTTATCTGACCTAGTTCCTTGGCCCATTTCCCGGCACTTCGTAGGGTACGTTTTAGCTAAGGGTCCTTACTTTGGATCTTCTAGCTTGGGGTGGTGGTTAGTTTGAGTGAAATACAGATCTACACAGCCATGTCTTTTTTTCAAAATTGGCTCAAATGCAGATAGGATGTTTCAATTTAGTGCAGCAGTACCTACAATGCTAGTTTTTACTCCAAGAGGTAGCACAACGGCAGAGTTGGGCACATTTTTATTAATAAATAAATAAGGCTGTGAATTAATTCACATCATGCTTTGTTTGTGAATGTAAACACCTTTTCCTGTACATATTCACACCTTTTTCTGTAAATTAAATTAAATTCATTACAAAATTTGTGAATAAGCCACAAATATTATTAATAATTACAAAAAAAACGCTGCAAATTTTACACAAGGGTTTATTATTCTTTGATATAGGTTACTTGTGCAGAAATTAAATTCTGTCAATGAAAAAATTTAAAAAAAAAAATTTTTTTTTTTATTTTTATTTCAAAAAAATTTTTTTTTGGATTTTTTTGTTCAAAAATGTGTTTTTTCAAAAATGCTGTATTTTTTACTCAAAAAATATTTAACATCCTGGGATCCTTCAAAAATCCCATTTTTAGCCCCATGAAAGCCCTAAAGATCCCCCCAGTGAAATCGGATCGTTCCGGGACCCCAAAAAATGGATTCTACGTCCAAAAATACTTCGAAAGCGACACCTAACTCGATCCCATAGCTAAAAGCCTTCAAAAAACCCCTCCCGTAGCCCCATTATAGCCCCAGAGCGCCCCACGGGTTTGGGCGATCGGACTGAAAACCTTGCGGGCACAACTAGATGGTAAACCAAGTATTTTGTCAAAATTTCAGATTTTTTAAAAAATTCCTACTGCCCAAAACGGCCCGGACGGCGGACGGCGTACGGCGGACGGACATTTCGGATTTTGAATGTAGACCTCTTGAAACGGATAATGTCAAATTTTGAGGCCGATCGGAGTCGTCGACCCGCGTCGCGAAAACATAGGTGTATTATTCCAAGAATAATAAACCAAAAGCCTGTGAATTTTTGAAATTGACAAATAAAACTGTGAACTAAAATAAATTTGCAGGTATTTTTGGTTTATTATTCATGGAATAATACACCTATGTTTTCGCGACGCGGGTCGACGACTCCGATCGGCCTCAAAATTTGACATTATCCGTTTCAAGAGGTCTACATTCAAAATCCGAAATGTCCGTCCGCCGTACGCCGTCCGCCGTCCGCCGTACGCCGTCCGCCGTCCAGGCCGTTTTGGGCAGTAGGAATTTTTTTAAAAATCTGAAATTTTGGCAAAATACTTGGTTTACCATCTAGTTGTGCCCGCAAGGTTTTCAGTTCGATCGCCCAAACCCATGGGGCGCTATGGGGCTAAAATGGGGCTACAGGAGGTGTGTTTTGAAGGCTTTTAGCTATGGGATCGAGTTAGGTGTCGTTTTCGAAGTATTTTTGGACGTAGAATCCATTTTTGGGGGTCCCGGAACGATCCGATTTCACTGTGGCGTTCTATAGGGCTTTCATGGGGCTAAAAATGGGATTTTTGAAGGATCCCAAGAAGTTAAATATTTTTCGAGTAAAAATTAAAGAATTTTTGAAAAAGCACATTTTTGAAAAAAAAAATCCCCCCAAAACATTTTTTTGAAATATAAAAATCCAAAAAAAAAATTTTTAAATTTTTTTTTATTGACAGAATTAAATGTCTGTACAAGTAACCTATATCACAGAATAATAAACCCTTGTGTAAAATTTGCAGCGTTTTTCGTAATTATTTACATTAAAATTTAATGTAAAAATGTTTTTTGTGGATTATTCACAAATTTTTTTGTGAATTTAATTTAATTTACTTACAGAAAAAGGTGTGCGTGTGAATTAAGTCACATTCACATTTACAAAATTTGTACTTATTAATAGGTAGGTACTTTACTTATTTATTTAATAGGTAGGTAAAGTATGAATTAATTCACATTAACAAACAAAGCATGATGTGTATCAATTCACAACCTTATTTACGAATAACAATGTGCCCAACTCTGCCTAACGGATCAACAGATCTAGGGGGGTGGGGTGCCCTTCAGGAACCCACTTCTGGTATCAACCCAGCCCACTTCTTGGTATATTGATTATTCCATCAAGTATCTCCTGAAAAATTGTGCATTTGTCGCTTATGCCTTTGCTGAGGTGATTCAAGTGGAGAACCGTAGTATAACGCATCGGGTTTTCAGGGGTTACGGCGACGACGGTATGGACGATGACGACCACAAACCGAAAGTAACCGTACGGGAAGGCGTGCCCGGCGAAGACGGCAACGTCGTCGCCAAAGTGAGCAACGTGGCCGCCAACGCCGTCGGCAAACTCGGCAACGTGTTTGGTAAAGGGATAGGCGGCCTGTCCGGCAAGCTCCCTGGTAGTTGGTTTTAGTACCGGCTCAATCATTCCTTGTGTATTATAGCTATCGTTACACCTTACACATCTCTGATGTGTTGACGGGGTTTTTGGTCATTGCTGCTTATGCAATTATTTCCTTCAATAATTTCCATCATTACTCTATTATCTATGTATATTTCTCAATTTGCAGGGATAGTCAATCATACCATAATAAGTTTTTATAATCGAGTCTTGACTTGTACCTAGCTTGAACGGTTCTTGTAGCTAATCAAGTTTTCACTTCTAGTCTCTGAAGGTTCTGTTGCACATCTGGAAAGTTGGTCCTGACCAAGTCTGCTATGAAATATGAAGTTGCATCCGTTGTGAACATAGTGAAATATCGGAATTAGCAATACCTTACTCCGGTTATTTTATTTTTTGTATTTTATTTTACAAAAAAAGCTGTGAGTCAATATTCTGCTTTCATGTCATTGCCGTTTTGCACTTAACATGGCCCTCCTCGGTTTGATCCCTAAATGCCCCCAATTGCGCCTGGCAGGGCCCCTGCCTTGACGCCATCCGAGATGGCAACACTGTCTGGCCACTGTATCCGTCCTGCCTTGATGCACTTAATAATGTGTGGTTCAAGATGGTTATTTTTGCGATGCCTTCTCGTGTTCAAGCGTTGTGTCTGAAAAGCATTCTGAAACTCGAGGTTAATATTAAATTTGAAGGTGCACCAGTTGATGTCGGTTGGTAAGCGCTATCTACAGAGTTCCCAAGCTGCCATTTTCCTGAGACTTTTTAAATAAGGACAAAATGTACTACAACAAATTGAATTCAATCTGGAGATTCTGGCGTTGACTGTTGAGGCCTCTAGTCATTATAGTGAATTCCCACCTAGTTAAGCGCCCTATTGCAATACACGAAATTTAGTCAGCACCTGCTCTATTGACTAAGTACGGATTCCCTAGTTGATCATTCACTTGAAATAATTTATTTATTTGTTGGCTTTCTATGTTCTTAGTGTCTTTATTGGCTTGGAATTATTCCAAGTAGAGAAACAAAGCTGTTGCTTTCGGGGAGGCTCATCAGGCTCCAGAATTATTTTTCACTGATTCCGTTTACCTTTCTGTCTAATTTCTCGTATAACTATTCAAATGAGACGACTTTAGAAGAAATCACTGCCACGGTTGAAGCCTCAGTGATGAGGTGATGAACTTGCATGTTCTGCTGAGATGGTATTATTTTTTAATCGTACCTTACCGATTAGCCTCTTCAAGAAGTTCTACTCCTGGCAGGCATCGAACCTTTTTTTCACGAATAACACTGTGCAAGCGCCAAAACTAAGTTAGTCTTTTGAAGCTGATCTACAGAAGCGAGTTGATCAAAATAATATTATCTGTGATTAATTTCTCTCCGCCCGGCGTTTACGTCTGCTTCTAAATGTTTACATTTCTCCTTGATATGTAAACAGTTTAACAATAAGGAATGGATGTGAACGAATTTTCCAGAAAACTAAACAATTGCATTTGCAGGAGCAACACGGGATGAACTCTCCGGGTTGACGTCACAGACAACCCTTGCTTCTCATTGGTTGGTTATTTACCCGTTGACCAACAAAAAAAAACGCGTCACCTGTGGGGAGTGACTTTACTTTCACTATCATCTCAATGCGCGTCCATTCCTCGTAGTCGAACCAAATGACGTATCAAGTTCAATTTTTCTCATCCTCTCCGCTTAAAATGCCTTCTATTCAAGGAAATCTAAGCTGGTCTGTGCCGGCTTTCCACTCGTGTGACAGTCTTGGAACCGCCAATATTTCAAACTTTGCATGCCTTATAGTCGAAACCATTAGAACTCTTTCCATAAATAATTACTTCAATGAAGTATAATATCTCACTGTTGATATTGTAGCAATATATTGTAAAATTTGTTATTGAATTATATTATTTTAGTAAAACCAGTGCCTGATTACACATTTAGGGTACAAATAAACTTCATTGTGCCTAAAGTACTGTTAGATTATAAATATATACATGTGTGGTGAAGTAAATATAAAAGCGGACTGCACTCTGTTGCTACTTTCTGCATACGTTTTTATATTTACCACCATATATTTGTTGTTATTTACTGAAGTAATTAAAAATAATAATAATAATACTCCAATCTCCTGGTCATTGCGTAAAAATAAGGAAATATAATAAGTTCGCGATCCGTTTATAGCACCTTTTGTCACTTTTTGGAGCGTTCATTTCACGATTTGCCATCCCAAAATATAAGTGTGTAGTATTTTTGGGACACTAGAAACTCATAAGAAGAATTCCTGTAGCGATTCCCATTGTGTTACCCGTTCCCGGCTTCTTTCAGTTGTCGTGTGTCTAGCCAGTTTTTCCTTTTTAATCGCCAATTTAACCGTAATAGTGATACAGTCATTTGCCTACAAAGGTCTACTAGAGATCTATCGAATTTTATAATAAGATTAAAAAAAAATTCACTCAATAATAATTCACTGAGTAGAATTCGATAAAATTGAGACAAATTAATAAATGATAAATGATAGATAAAAGTTGTACATATTACTTGAAATATTGTGAAGTAATATTATCATGTGCCTCCTTTAATTCCGTATTTTCCAGATTAGATTTGTGTATTGTTGCGGATGTATAAAGGATGTTTTTCTTTATTATTAATCGTTCTTAAATGATAGTTTACCGTTTGATTTATCACGTTATGAATATTAAGGTGTTTAATTCAAGTCTTAAAAACTAAAGGAATATTTGTATTGTGTTAGCTAGCCAAACTAAATGAAACCGCACCGAGATTGGAGATGTACACTCACGACATGTTAATAGTTTTTGGAAAGCACTAGTTTCATGTAGTTTGGCGAGTTGTAGACATTTTTGTTGTCTCGGATGGTTGCCCGAGTGACCGAGTGTTGTGAACAATTTAGATGATTTGAGCGACCAACCGTAAGGTTTCTTTTTATGTTTCGGGGCAAACAAAATAGAAATCAATCCTCGTTTGTCTGTAAGGTCGCATTTAATTAGTGATTATGTTATATTGCACTTTCAAGAAGTTATATGTTTGGAAATGTAATTTATTTTATGTGATTATATCTGTGTGATGCGTTCATACGGGTACGTGCCGAGTGGAAATCTAAAAGTGGAGAAAATTCAACTTTTGGGATCTTCTGGCAAAACTGCAAGAGTGAGTTTTGAGGTTAGGTTTCCACGTTGCACTCTCTTTAGTGCCTAGCTGGATTTTTCCTCCTTCATATTAGAATCTGGTAAATTGTGCCCATTTTTTAAAAATCGACCTCTCGGAAAAATATTAAGCTGGGAGGTGTTCCGTGATCAAGTTTGAATGATGCGTAAACATTCAAAAGAGTGAACTAACGCGAATTTCAGCTTATTGTAGCGAATGAATTTTAGCTAATTTCACGTCTATAAAATTAAATTTTAAAACAAACTAGAAGTGAAAGATTAGCGGGTTCACAGTAAAATCGCAATTGGCAGACATACTTTAGTTTCAACACTTTTGAGACTGCCCCCAAGATTCCCTCAATTTCCAAAATTGGGCTGATGGGCATATTCCTCCAATTAGGCGGCTAGTCATTTTCAACCTGTTAAAAACTCAAGTCCAATCATGTTAATAGGCTCAATTGTCATTTCTGCAATTTTTTAAAATTCAGAGTAGTAGCATCACAGAACTCATGTGATATCTGGTTTTTTTCTAGCCAGTTGCTTGATATTTGAAAGTGATAGTTTTTCATTCAAACAAAAGTACTTTTTCGTGCATTTTCCCGCCTCCCCCCTTTTTACGGCCTACCCTTAGCGGGGAATTTCGGGGTGACCGAATAAATTGCTGTTTTATAAGGTACTCTTGTAGCTAGCCGAAGATTATGATTTCAAATTGTAAGATAAATGTGATAGTAATATTATTAATTAAACAATAATATATTCATTACTAGACAAGCGAATCCTGCTGTATATTAATTATGCACTAATCGCAAAAAAAAAACTATTAATTATAACAATATATTCATTGAATTCATTAAGAACTCGAGTACCTACTAATAATGCAAATCTGTACCTTTGTAATAATTACCTAATTGTCAACACCACTAGGTTAATATAATGGCATCTAGTGACTTGGAGTGTAATCAGGTTTTTAGAGCTGTCAATTGACGTTTCATGGCAACACGAACTACTAGAGCGTATGTACACTTGCGTACCTTGAGTAGTACGTACAGGGCTTTTTTGTGGATTTTAGCGTTAACTCCCGCAAATAATTTTTGGCAACTATTATCTTTAGCGGGAGAAAACGACTAAATTATTACTAAGGGGTCTGGTCTCGAAAGTGTTGCAATCATGAAGCTCAGTGGCTCTAGCATATTTAGTACCTACTGTACCAAATTGTATAACATCGTTCACAAAAAAAAAAGTCTTGTTAGGACTCGAAAAATCTCAATAAGGTTAGATATTCTAGTTAGAACTTGAGACAAATTACATATATGAGAAAAGATACGTTTCATTTATTTTAAACAAAAAGGCTTTGAGTCGCATGTATAAGCTAAAAGTCACTGGCGGAGTTCTGCTATTACTTCGTATTCAAGTTTTAGAGAATATTTGATTTGATTAACCTAATGAATTGCCTTTACCATTCAATAAAGTCATTGTTTTGCAAAAGTTGTTCTTGGACTATTTCCATTTTGTTTTGAAGGATATGCTGCACTGTAACTTACAGTCTGTAATACAGGGTTGGTAGGTACCCTCTTCTGCGTGAGAGGTATCGTGTTTTTGGAATGGTTTACTTTCAGCCCCCCTCAGTCACTCCGAGTTTCCTAGTCTTCATTTCATGCTGCATGAGTTCTTCAACGGTCTCCTTGAACCTGCCAAAGATGATGATGGCGAATTAAGCTTGGCATAGGATACCTAGGGATGGGTATCGATGAATAAAATATAGATGTCTACGAAACATCGGAGAAAAAACATAAGATGTTCCAATACATCGGGGGTGGGAACTCGCTAAAAAAAGGTGGTTCTTTCCAACAATAATAATTAATACAACAACAATAATAATTTTGAATCATACTCCTTAATTATTGAGGAGTATGATTCAAAAAGGCAACGTAGGTGGGGGCAAAGCTATGCAGTGGCCTTTTCAATAGTTCACTAGTGATTGGGAAAGTGACAACCAGGCAGCAGTTTTGGTTCAGCAACAGGTGTCTGTCATCAAAAGTAATGGCGTCTCTGAGAGCAATAGGCTGAGAAAATGAGTTGTTTGGTTTTCACATTTTTGATGTAATTTTAGGGAAAGTTGATGTCAATTTTGAACGAAATAGGGTTGTACCAAATTATTAATCAGCTGATCATCAATGAATAGTACTGTAACTGAGCTTCAATGTTGGAAGAGAACCGTATCTTTATTTCACTTCTCCTAATCTCATCAAAGCGTCATTTCCAAACGGGCCATTTGGGGCCAATCTCTGCAGGTTGTGTGGCACCCCTCAAGTCCAGGGCGTTGCCCCATTCACTACCTGTACTGTATGGAACATTGTGTGTTGGAAATTTTCCCAATAATAATTATTTTTCGTCCAACAGTTGATTTCCGTTTCCGTCGGATGACAAAAATAACATCAGTTTTTCGTATAGTTTTCACGGGATCGAACGTTTTCATTTCACAAGGTATTCCAGCTCTTCGGGACTTCAGAAGATGCCTTAGAGTGGTCAGGTCGACCAGATTCCCAAGTGAGTGGGTAGTTTTTCTACTCTACAACTGTGGATACAATAATGACATTTTAGTTGAATTGTAGAATGATACATTTTATCATTTATAATTTAATATCAATCGAATACGTGCCAATCACTCTCAAAGTCTGGGGAGCAACTACCAATGATTGCCAGGTATGATGATGAGGGCTTCCTGAACAAATTTGATTTCGCGTCTGTCCGTCTGTCTGTCCACATTTCCGTGCCACAGCCATGACTGCCTCAATTTTGATCGGATTTTAAATTGAAATTTTCAGAAATAGTGTGAGTTTGGCCCTAGATGGTTTCAGTTTCATCATGATTGAATCAGCGATACATTCGGCGCATACGCGAACGTAATTTTCTTGTTACAGTCATAAGTCCGCCAATGTTGTCATGACCGGAAATCCAGATTGGTCGTAAATCGGGGTATTTGGCTGAAGTCGTTGAACGCAAGGAAGCTATGTGCCATGCCCCCTTGGCATTGTATTTTATTTATCCCTCCATTCAAGTTTTTTTGATTTTGTATTTTTCTATAAGGAACTTAATTTTGAGCATTTTCGTTAAATGGTCATGAGGCAAAGCCCTGCAACATTTTTTCTCTTAAATATACAATTTCTCTTTTACTATTGACAGGAGAAGACTGAGTTTCCAAGGGGTTATAGATAAGAGCCCAACCTAAAATTCAAGCGAAAATTTTACAGGAAATTCAAGCGAAAACCCGAAATTGCAGGGCTTTGCCCCCACTTACCCTACTAAAGATCATTTTCGTCGAAGTTGAGTTATCACTCTCATGGGGGTTTTAGGGGGGTAGTTCTTCACAAAAATGCGATCGTTTTGAAGCTCAAAAATTCTATCCCCTTTACAAACGTGAATGAATATTCGGTTTCATTTCAAAAGGTACTATAAGATAGTACGCAATAGATATTATCTATTATGTTTAGGGTGGCCAGATTTTTTTTTCGAGGAAGCAGTAGGTAGGTACATTAAACAATTTGTCGTCGGACACTAGACAATTTATTGTGCAGTTGCAGTCTCAATAAGTTAAGATTCAGTCAATTTTTCTACGCCTTGAATAATTTCTTTAAGAATATCACAAACATAAAAATATCACAGAGAAAAAACGAGTGTTTACTCAGGGCTTTCTACAAATTCTTTCAACTTGAGTTCCTACTTGTAGGAAGTGAGCGTTGGTATGTGGGTACTTAAAAACAGCCGATTATCGTAGGATATTACAACTAAAGCAGTCAATGAATTTAAAAAAAACTTGAACCAACATTAATGATGAGGCAAAAAGAAGAAAAATTGAGCAAACGTATACGTGGGGAAAAAATGGGCAAACTTTTACGAAAAGAAAAAAGGTACTAAAATCTAACAATTATTATTAGGTACTAGAATTTTGAGTGTTTACCTCCTTGTCAGAAAACCCCTACGTTTTTGTTGGGATTCCCTACGCTTCAATCACCTCCGAAATCCCTACATCTGGCATCACCGTTATACTCCGATGACAGAAAATGAAGTGATTAGATTGCTCAGAGACCAACTTCTTCTTCCCCTAATTGATGAGGTGTTGGTGTTCTATCTAATTTAGGGTCCAGGCGTCTGGGCACCATCATTCTTTGGAAGATATTGCCAGGCAAGTAGCAAGCCTAAAACTCTACTAGTTTCAAAAAGCAGTACATTTCAGGTGTACACAAGGGTCTCTGTGTACAGCAGTATCACATACCTTAAAGCAGTATATCTGGCCACCCTAATTATGTTGGAGCTGCAACACGAGGAGGAGAGGTCATTTTCATTCTAGATGTCGCAAAAATTTGAATTACAAATTGAATTACTTTTTGGCAACCCTAATCTTAAAAAATAATGAAAACCTGAAAACCTGGCAATGATTCACACTCAATAGGTAGATACTTAAGTTATTTGGTGAGTAATATTTACGCTAATTTAACTAATTTCAACGTATGCAGTGCATAACAAGTTATTGAAAAGTGACCAATAAACATTTTTCTTCCCGGAGAAAGCAAGATAGATGCAGTTGAACGCGGCAACTTTCTTCCATGTTATTATTTCATAAGGTTGTTTTCCCCTTTTATTATGACAGGAAGACTCACTCCAGTTCCTTGAGCTAGTGTTTTGTTTCACGAAAAACACGAAATGAAAAAATACTCACCGGTGCGATCCATTTTGCTGACATCATCACGCTGCACTGCAAAAATATACTAACCAGAGGGTAACTTCTCAACTTTTTCTTATTCTTTTTCATTAGTTACTAGACATAGAAAACCCGGGGAGGTGACCGTAAGTAGCTTAGTGAAGTGGCTATTCGAAGTTACGGGTTGAGGGCGACCCATCAGACCTGAAGGGGTCCTTCAAAAACGTCTCCTGTAGCCTCTTTTAGCCTCACATAGCCCCACGACAATGTATCACTGTAAGAACCAAAAACTTGCCTACCTTCCTCACTTGAAGAAATTCGTCACATAGACTACAGACAGCCCAACCTGCACCAAAATCAAACCCCGCTTCTCAAGGTATCCATAACATTTCAATGCAAAATTAAACAGGAATTTTCACCCAGTACCAAGTAATTTTATTATTGAATCCTTTTCTTTAGGCGCTTTCGAATTCACGGATAAATAGGAAGAGCGGAAAGAAAACACAGAATAAAAAAGCGTAAAATTTATTAACTACGTCAGTTAATAGGTACCTACATCACAATATCAACGAAGATGCGTTTGAAAATAATCTGGGTTAAAGCTGAGTATTACATAGATACAATTTTCATGATCACATCATAAATTGTTGTCACAAAAGAGATTCTCAATTGAGAGCTCGTGGAAATTTGTAGGGTAGCAGTACAAATTGTATAAAAACTGTAAATGCAGATCGTAATCACTCAAAATAGGAAGAAACATGGCCATTTTTGAATATACCTGGAAGCCGTTTTAGCAGTAATTGGAGGGGGTACGCTGAGCAACCAATTTCATATCATTCTTAACGCATCAACCGTTTCGCTAAACCTGATAATCTTTTATATCCTAATAATAAATTTGATTTCTTGAAAAATATTCTCAGAGCTATAAAATACTTACGCGCTTTGTGCTTAACATTAAACAAAGCAAAGAAATCGAAACATCTGAGCATTAAAAAAAGACCATATATATTTGTTTTGAGAGCAGACAAAATAAACTCCTAAAAATTGGAGTAGAAAATAGAGATGTTAATTTTTTATCATAGGTCATCATAACAGCAGTAATCCAGTCAACAAATATTACAACCCTAAATTAGTAACTCATATTCTGCACCTATTAGCAACATATTTATTTTTCGTTCCCTTTTTTTCTATTTTTATTTTGGGTGGGTATCATTCTTGTTTTGAACACATTGTTTCATGTCGTGCTTTACATAATAAACATAAGCACCATTTGATATTATTGTGCTCTACAATGGTCAGTAATTTGTTCCCTATTCCCCCTGCTGGGTACCTCTCGAAGTGGTTTCAAGACTATTTTAATTTAGGGACATGCTTTGAAAAATGCACCACATACCAAGGAAATATAGGTTTTCGAGAGTTAACCCAGTTGTAAAAATAATAGCTTAGCTTCTAGTCTACGATCAGGTTAAGAAACTTGTGGCCCATCGGATCATCTATTACGAACCAATAAATATGGCAATAATTGTACACATGTGGCGAACCTAAAATAAGACAGTAGGTATAATTAAAAAATGTACAAAAAAAAGAAAAATATTTAATACAACATTCTGAGGTACTTAAATTCTTAAATCCATAGGATGCAAGCCATGTTTTGAAAATGCATTGTCAATGACTATTACAAAAATAAACTACCAACCTAGCAAGAGACTTCTCGAGATTCAATTATGGACAGCAATTTGCAAGAACAAAAAACAACTTCAGATTAAGAGGGAAAAGGTAAAATCTTGATGTCTTTGGATGAGCCAATACATTGCTCACCATCACCCTCCTGGAGCTACAGATCTGAGGCACATCAACGCAATAGCTGCCAACAGGTCACAATACGTTTTTTAGCACGAAACAAATACACACATAGACTCATAAAAAGTACGGTGCTTTTGCCACATTGAATAATAGCTACCGAAAAGGCAAACTATCACGAAATTAACTTATCACAAAGTATGTCAATAATGAAAAACGAAGAAACAAAAATGAAAGATTTAAGGTAACCAGGAGAGAAAGATAGAAGTGGATAATAGAAGATTGGATAACTGCCTCGCACATGCCAGGAATTGAATGCATGCCTCCAACAAAACCAGATGGAGAGGAACGTAACGAATGTTCATGATTTAATTCAGATATACAGGACGACTAAGAAGGAGATGTGAATGCTAAATGATCAAAAGTTATAATTTCGTCAGAAATGAACGTTTTTTCGTTAGGCATCAGGAACATCGTTTACAGTGAATAGCAAGGCAGTGAGTGCAACTGCTAGTAAAAGTTTCTTTAGAGTAGGTAGTCATATTTACATTTTTTTTTTTTTTTAATGGCTGGATTTAAAAAATTAAAAACAAACATTTATAGTTGTGCCATATCACTTGAGTCAAATTTTACAGCTTTGAGTGTCCGTGATAACTCTGTGAATATATTTTGAAGCCAGCGCCACCTAGGAGCAAAGTCACACATCACAACACAATCCATAAGGCCTCTCACATTAAATTTTGAAGTAAATCATGTTGCGATAAATACTCACCGAAGACAAAAAAAAAGTGGTTGGCAGGAAATTGTGAGGACGCATTCAAAATACTGAAAAATAATGTAAAACAAAACAAAAAAATGAGGTTCAGGTTTCGATGTGAGAGGAGGATGTACCATTCTAACGCTTTCGAAATTGCAAGATGGCCACATCTGCATCATAAAAAGGCTACCTTATTATGTTTCTCAATAATAAAGGATAGGACGGTATTGTTTCAGTAGTCGTATTGACATTATTAAAATTTGATTTCACCTGAAATTGAAGCTTTGACAATGAACGAGCAGGGGTCCATTAAAACTTAGCATTTCCACTTTCAGAAATTTTTCAGCAGAGCCAAAAAACGTGTACCGATCGCTGCATACTTTTAAAATCATGTCAACCTACATCAAATTTTACACAATGGTTTATTATTATTTGAAGTAAAATGTGCAAAAATTAATCTTGGATCAATAAAAATGTATTTAAAAAAATATTGCTGCCTGTGGGTGTATTGCCGCTTGTGATTTGTGTAGATCATGGTACATGATTGTCTTATGACTTAGGTACCTGTGGGACACCCCCAGACCCCCGGATTATCTAAGTTTTGATCAAGGATCATAGCAAAGAAACATGGTACATGTTTTTCGGATTGGTATATTTAAATTCGCGATAAGGCGCCTATAAATCACGACAGACACACAGACAGAAAGCTCAACATCTCAAGGGGGCTCGACCCCCCTAAGCAGACATAAACGGTCCACCAAACCAATAGAAAAAAATTTCATCAAAATCGGATCAATATTGGCTGAAATCCCCACTCCTTCCCTTCTTTAAATTTCGAAATTTCGCAGGGTTGCCCGCGTCGGGCTGGGTTTTAATATAGCCTATGTTGTGGGCAATCCCACCCGAGATCGTTAGAGAAAAACCTCATTCAAATCCGTTCAGCCGTTTGGGAGGAGGAGAGGAAAAACCATGTACCGTGAGTACAAAATTTCGAAATTTCGAAATTTCGCAGGGTTGCGCGCCTCGGGCTGGGTTTTAATATAGCCTATGTCGTGGGCAATCTCACCCGAGATCGTTAGAAAAAAAAAACCATTCAAATCCGTTCAGCCGTTTAGGCGCCTATAAGGCACGACGGTTTACGGGGGGTGTACTCACATTCCAATCCAGAGAACGCCCGTAAAAACATGTACCATATTAAAATAAATAAATAGAAATAAAACATTTTCTGTGCAATGTTTGGGCATATTTGGGCCCCATGAAAGGGCCTAAAGGGCGGGTCAAATCTGATGGCTCCGGGACCCCCAAAAATGGATTCCACGTCCAATAACACTTCGAAAACGACACTTAAATCAACCCCATAACCGAAACCCTTCAAAAACCCCCTTTTAGATTTAAAAAATAGAAATAAAAAATCCTACTGCCCAAAACGGCCTGGACGACGACATTTCGTTTTTTGAATCTACACATCTTGAAACGTATGACACTGTTCCAATTTCCAGCTAAAAACTCAAGTTTTATTGGTTAAAAAAAAAAAAAAAAATCGATGTTTTGAGACACAGACGCTTTCGTTGGCATCGATGGTGGGTTTTTAAAACATCGATGTTTTTGGTCGATGTCGAAGCCCTAAACAAAAGTTGTGTTTACCATCAGGAATTCACAGAATCTGTACAAAGGCTTGCTGCATTATCGCGCGATCTAGTGAGTCGACAAGAAACCAACGTACTCGAACTGTAAATGAGCATGCAGCTACCGGTTGAGGAAATAGGAAGCTACAATCAAGAAAAGAAAGAAAAAACACATCATTCAAACGGGTTTGAAGATGATCACTTTTGAAAAAAACATCTCTAACCGCAAAGGCACAAATGAGTGGAAATGTTAACTTTTGGTGGGGTCAAACACGCTTCCGATAATGAATTTTCCTGTATGGATATGTTACGTTTTGACGAGAAAACACGTTTTCAATCAAATATTTGAATAGGAACTGACCACTTTTGGGAGATGAGTTTCACACAACTTCTACAAACCACGAATCACAGCCCGAATCACCGAAAAAACGAATTTTGACCAAAAGTGTAAATGTTGAGTTTTGATAAACCCCTCCTCAAATCACAACAATAGTGCATCGAGATTTTTTTTTTTTTAAATCAATAGAAGGCTCTCAAATCGACACTCAAAGCTAAGTAAAGACTTGGTTTGCACGTCCAGTGAGTCTGTAGAATTTGTGGAAAACTAGAAATTTGTGTCAGGACGTTGGTGTCAACGGCTCAACTGTTGACATGACACAGAATCCTGGCTTCCCATGGGTTGATTTAATATTTTGGTCGCCAACCTGTTGATCACCAACCAACGGGAAGCCAATATCCAGTATGACGTCAACCCAAAGAATTCAGCCCTTGTTCCTGCCCCACATTTATTTTTACATGCTCTCTGTTTTGTGCGATTTGGAAGCCATAAATCAATAAGAAAAATCCCGGGACACGTGTGTTTTCTTAAACCTAGTCGGGGAGAATTGAAGATGTAGCATTCAGAATCGGCCACCCTCTATATGAAAAAAAAAGAATGTAGACAGAAAAAAAATGATATGGAGGTAGGTATCTAACGAGGCAATCGTTCATGCATGTAACTCCATGGTAACCACACTCACATAATTAAATAAAGTAAAAAAACATTTGATTTTCTTGAAAAATTGAACAAAAAATATCTCTTGCTAGACAAAGTCACCTAAAAGCTAACAGTCGACACTACCACGTAAATACGATCATTTGGCAGTTCAGTGAGAAAATCATAGTAAATCTTTTTAATTTCGAAAATACTTCAGTGCATAAAATTGTAGGACTGAAAGGCAGAGTTCCATATGAGTTCGTTAAGTTTTAGGCCTTAAATTGCGGTATACTAGATTGGTATACTCTCTCGATGTTTTAGGAATGGGTTTGAGACATTTACCCTCAACCGAATGTATCATAAATACATTCAAATTCAGATAACTTGAAAAAATGAAACAGAAAAAAATAAGTATTTGGTTTGCGGTAAGTTGATACTTGAAATTGGGAATTTTCGAAGAAAAGAAGGTAGCCAGGGTATTGGGAAAATCACATCAAAATAGTCCATTTAAGTACACTCCTATTTAGTGAGCTTATGATAGGTATCTCACACATCAAATTATTTCATTTTCATTTTCGATTATACAATGTCATGTAAACTGTCAACAAGGTGAAGCCGCACTACTATTTGGCTTTAACGGAATGAGTCAGGTGCGATTTAAATATTTATCATAAAAAGTTTAAAACCAACTAACCTCTGCCGTTTCTGCGTTTGTAGATGCAGCAAAACGGACACAAGAAGCAGCAGATGCAGCTGATGATGGACAACAAGACGCCGATGATTATGATTATTACGACTCTGAAAAAAGAAAATTAAATCAACAACAAGTCGAAATGGCACATAGCTTCCTCGCGTTCGTTATGTTTAGCGAAATTGAATTTCGGGTACGCGTGGTGGATTTCACATTTCCGCATGCGCAGAGTTCACCGCAATGACATATTGAAATACATGTGGGACCTCCAACGCCCTCACGCGGTTAACCCTTAATTTGAACGAAATTGGAATTGCGGATCAAAATTGTGGAAACCCGGACAGACGGAGGTCCTGAAACGTAAAGTGAGAAAGGAATTTTAGTTTATTATTCTTGGAATAATACACCTATGAAATCAGGACGGAGGTCGAAAATTCTGATCGGCCTCAAAAATTGACATTATCCGTTTCAAGAGGTCTACATTCAGAAACCGAAAATTTAATGTCCGTCCGCCGTCCGGGCTGTTTTGGGCAGTAGGATTTTTTTTTAAATCTGAAATTTGGCAAAAAACTTCGTTTACCATCGAGTTGTGCCTGCAAGGTTTTCAGCCCGATCGCCCAAACCCATGGGGCGCTATGGGGCTACGAGAGGGGTTTTTTGAAGGCGTTTGGCTATCGGATCGTGTTAGGTGTCGTTTTTGAAGTATTTTTGGACATAGAATCCATTTTAGGGGGTCCCGGAACGATCCGAGTTCACTGTTGCCGTGTTTATACGGCTTTCATGGGGGCTACAAATGGGATTTTTGAAGGATCCCAGGAGGTCAAATATTTTTCGAGTAAAAAACAAACAAATTTTGAAAAAAAAAAGAAACGTTTTTTGGACCTTTTCCTTTAGCGTCCCTCCGCCCGAAACCGCCCGATGCTGTGTGCGGGAATAACCCCCCCCCCCACACACACACACGATTACGACTTACACACACTTATACACACCCCTCCCGATGGCTTTAACGCACCCAAAGTCAACCAAAATCGAGGGGGGGGGGGGTATTGGATCGGGCGGTTTCGGGCGGAGGGACTAGCCTTAGGCTAGTTTCACACTTGTACGGTTTCATTCGGTTCGGCACAGATTCGATTCGTTTTCGGTCACCGCCTGAAACCTTGCAAGTGTTTTCACACTTGTTCGGTTCTTATCAGGTTTGTCTTAGATTTACACAAGTAGTTAATATCCGCCATGGATGGAATTTATTTATTATAATGCTGAAATACTGCCGCCGAATAGGAACCTGATCGCACAAATGTGTAGGCTCCATCTAAGTAGTGAACCCTGGACCCGAAGTGGTGCCGATTACGAACCGGATGAAACCGATTCGTGTCGAGGGGGCGTTCGGTGCTATGCGGTTTCGACCAGGCTCCTACAAGAGCCGTTTTCGCGCCGTTTTCTCGCTCCACATTTATCAGGTCGCAACCGAAACCAAATCGAAATTGAAACTTGCCGAATGAAACCGTACAAGTGTGAAACTAGCCTAACGGAAAAGGTAATGATAAATTTATTGTTAAAAACATCAACTTTTTCCTCTATAGAGATTTTTGTAGAAAGCACAAATTGATGTATGAAATGCCGTGATAAAATTAAGGGGTACTTATAAGCCTAAAAGTAGAGACGTAGTATCACGTATCAAATAATTTGATACGTGATACTGAATTATTCAATTGGACAGCAACATTATTCAATTGGACAGCAACATTGGGTTTCCAAGTCTATCGTGACTTCATATTAAGAAGTCATGATAGGCTTGGAAAACCGGATACTTTTGATTTTATTCATTACAAACGAAAAATAGTAATGGGACCTTCCAATGACGATGCGACATCGGGGGTATCTGATGCGCGGAAATAGTTAACGGGTTTGAAAGGCATCCTTTGGAATCTGGGTATATTCAAGGACTTAAATCAACCATTTGTTTGAGGTACAAACAACCGGTAGATTATCTGGGGCAACCCCTCTGCCACTGAGTGCATCAGAATAAACATCAACTCAATTGACAGGGAGGCGAGTGTATTACGCGGGACAAATCTCAATGTTTGACATGGTTGAAATGACAAGGTTGGTTGGAATACCGTCTTCGTGCAGCCTAATGAAGGCAGAAGGCAGATCCCGTTTGTTTATTCAATGAAATTGCTATACTATATGTTTTAGTTTCATAGGCAATTGAAGAGTGCCCGATTTTCATTATCTACCGCAATGTCAACACGTGTGGTTTGAAAGGGCTAAATGAAGGAGTAATAAGCCATTGGATATCAGTGGAAAATGGAGCGAATACTCAGAGGGAGACGAAACGATTAAAACTGCAGGCCGTCAAATAGCCAAATGAGGCCAACAACCAGAAGCGACCATAGTGCACTTGTTGGGTCTGTGAAGAATCATTCAGGTAAAGTCGGCCCATTATACTTTGTTCAGCTTCCGATATGGATTTCTTAAACCTAAGAGGTAGAAGTAAATGTTGTCGACGCACTTTTCAGTTCGAATTTCGTCAAGGCAGCAAAACCGAACGACGCTTCGACATTGGCTCGGCCTAAGTCAATTGGCACAGTGTGTGGGCCATAAGAATCCCCCCGGCGCCAGTCGAATTCTCACTATAGAAGCCATGGCAGACCAGTCCCTCCGTGTGAGAAGCCAGTGGGCGTCGTGGTAGTGACCAAGGGCTGCCCGCAGGGCTCTGTCCTCGGCTCACACTTGTGGAACTTAGTGTTCGACGGGCTCCTGCGGGCGCGAGGAGGTAGGTTTCAGAATGGTTGCGTACGCGGACGACTGCGTTGTGGTCGTCGGCGGGAACACGGGGATGGAGGCGCGTCTTCAGGGCCTGGCGGCGCACTGCGGCGCTCTTGGAGGACTGGAGCCGAGAGTTCTAGTTGGGTTTCTCTGCTGCAAAGAGTGAGTGGATGCTGTTCAAGGGCTCCTTGGTGAGGTCATCAGCATTTAGGTTGGGGGGCCAGATGATCACCTACAGGCGGTCAGTCTGCTACCTGGGAGTAACATTGCAGGAGAGATTTGGTTTGGCCGAACATGTTGCAGGGGCTACGCCCAAGGTCACACTGGCCCTCAAACAAGTGGCCAGGCTCGCGGGAGCTGGATGGGGGCTTCCTTATGATGGCCTCCTGGCATTGTACAAGGGGATTGTTTCTGGGCCTTTGAGATGTTTGGGCCCAGTTTCTCGGCCGAGGATCTGCTCCACTCTGCTGAGGTGAGCCGCTGGGTAGGTGAGCTGCTGGCTCAGCGGTGGCAGGGGAAGTAGGAGGCGTCGAGCACAGGCTGGCACACCTTCACCATCTTCCATTGGGGGGAGGCTTGAGGCTGGGTGGGGGGAGGCTTGAGGCTGGGTGGGTCAAGTTGGGGTTCCTCATGAGTCATGGGTCATGACCCAGCTTCCTGCTGGCCACAGAGATGAGTAATGACCCAGCTTCATGCTGGCCACGGAGATTTCCCGGCAAAGCTCTCCTCCCTGGGGTTGGAGGCGTCCAGTCAGTGCTTGTGATGTGCCTCCCCAGGTTCTGTAGAGCATATACTTTGGGAACACTCGCGGTTCTTGGCGTGGCCCTCAAATGCGTGGTCTTCCCCGATGGGGGGTGGGCAGATTGGTCTTGCTACGTAGGCACGACCAGAGTCTTTAAGGCTCTGGCAAAGTTCGCCCAGGCTGCCTACTGCCCCCAGACTTATGGGCCTTGGATCCCCCGGGGCAAATGCTTGCCGCCCTGGACCTGACTAAATAGGTCCAGGAAGGAGGTCCCCCTTCTGGGTTGTGGCCATGGGCCGGCATACCCGTGTCCAGCATTTGCCTCACTATAGAAGCCTCATCAAGTGTAAACCATAACGCTAAAAAGTCAACACTCCGTTACACGCGCTTTATCCAGGAGGTACATGGGGCAACATTCTTCGTCACTGGTGAGCATCGTTCTCAGTCCTTCTATTCCTCAAGCAAGTGTTGCTTGAAAGATCAGCAACCGGCCGTTGTTCCTCCTGTACAGTAAAGGCTCGTTCCCGCACTATGTATGAGTATTGTACCTCACAAAAAATGCGCGTGCAAACATGTATTTATTTCAAAACGATTGATATTTGGATTAAACCTTCACTTCCGTATTTCTTTTTTTTCTATATTTTGTAACATGAAAGAAATTTGAATCTCCCGCCTTATCACATGAGCGGTCTTGGGGGTGGTGGCAGTGGGTGTGCCCTACCGAATTTTCCTAAGTCAGGGCCCATTTATTTATTTTCTTCAGTTTTCTTGAGGTCGCACCTCTTAATATGAGGTGCGTATATTATACGCTTTCTTTTCCTTGAGGATGGAGTGAAATTGTAAGTTCCAAGGAACCATTCCACAGCCTCGGTTATCGCTTACTGCGGCCATCTATGGAGGACAATGTCCTGTGGCTGGCAGAACCGGCAGCCCTTTTCCACTCTCCGATAGCTTCGATTTCGCGTCTTCCAAGACATTTCGTCAGTAGTTGGTATTTTATTCGGTAAAATTCGTTGGATCAAGTGGTGCCCAGATTCGTACGCCCCCTGGCGTTTCTTCATACATCGGATCGGGTCGAAAAACCTCCGAATTGGGAAAATCGTCTATCTCCTACCGCCCGTCGTCAACGAGATTTACTGAACTTCAGCTTAGCTTTCCGTACCGTTTGAGATTTATACTACAGGTTTATACCTCCTCTCGACGTCTTCTGTAGTTCCCGACGTTTCGACGGGAATCTCCGAGCTATTCCAAGTTCCATCCAGCTAGCGCCAGCGTCAGTTAAGTCCCAACCTAGTTTGTTTACCAGTCAGGTTCACAAGCCGAGTTCGTCGCCTTCGTCAAATCTCATATGTATAAGGGATGCATGTATTTATCCGATTATTTATCAATTTATTCAAATTTTTGCTACTGACAAGAAGTGTATCTGTAGCAAGTAAGGTTATTGATTATATCTGTGACTTTCTTTCTCTCGTTTAATTTTAACGTGGGTCCATCCCCAATCCTTTCAAAAATTAAAATAATTCACGTCACAATTTTTGAACTTCTTCATTTGTATGTGATCCTGTTCTCCCGGGAAAGGGGGATTCGCATTGTTTTTGTTTTTTTTTTTAATTTTTTTTTCTGAAAGTACTCCCTGAGAATGTAGGGAAAACAGTAGTCAGCCGCCTGAAATCGTTTCCAGAAAATTTAAATAATTTAACGAAAATTACGGCGTTTGAAAAACCGAGGCCATGGAGGGAGCGTGACGTCACTTCCTCAATACAGCTGAAGAGCGTCGTCGATAGTGTTTTGTTCTTGACAGGTGAGGGGATTGTTCCGCCCAGTGTTGCTATTCCACTGCTCATCACAGAATAAAATTCAAGTGAGCCGTAAATCCTTCTGATAAGGCTTTAAACTTCAAGTATCATGTATTATAATTAAAAGTTAATTATGTTTTCCGTAATATCATGTTATAATTGCTATAAATTCATCATATAAGCTGACGACACTAGCGCTCATGGTGAGAGATTCACTGGAACTGTGACGTCATTGCCTCAAACAGTGACTGGTGGGAAACGCCGGCCGATTCAAACTGTGCGTTTCGTTTTTTCGTTATATCTCCTACAATGATTTTTTTTTTCGTTGGTATTGGAGTCTGTGCACGTTACTTTTTAGCGATATTATTGAATGGTAGGGAAGATTTCCAAATCTAAAATCAATGCGAACTCCCCAATGCAAAAAATTACATTCAATTATTGGCAAATATTGAGATGTGTGTCTCACGACAGCGCGTGTGTCAGTGTTCCATCAAGGAGCGTGTGTGATATGGAGTGTTCTTGGGAATGCAGTTGTGTACCTAATGTTAACTTCATTCTTCCTTCTTTATGTTTAGGTAATATAATATATCATATATTATATGAACTTCTCCATTTGTCTGTACTTCCTTAACTTCCTGTACTTAACTTCATTCTTCCTTCTTTATGTTTAGGTAATATAATATATCATATATTATATGAACTTCTCCATTTCATGTATTTCTCCCCGGAAATGCATGAAATTATATCATTTTTGGCAATTAACCAGTAGTGAATCTCACAGATACGGCGCGTGTATTTTGGGTTCTTTGGTATTGGTGTACAAAGGAATGTTCATGGAGGGGAAGGAGTCCATTATTTTACAACTTACGGTAAGTAATGAGTTCGGATCAGGGTAGTCATGTTGGTAGCCGTACGAAGCGAGGCCCCCCTGTCCGCATACTTGTAATAAATAACAATACATGTAAGTAAGTAAAATTCATACCCCGTGAGAAGGAAAATTGGAAGTTCGCAGCATTGATAATCCAAGTCAATGGTGGGACAGCAGTAGGCCTTATCAGAGTCCAGAAAAGCTTCAGCTACTCCAGGACATCTTTTGAATTGGTCAACAAATTTATCACTGCCGAAAATGTTGCAGTCCATTCCTGAAAGAGAAATTAACAGACTCAGATTAAGAGATTTTCACGCCACGCCCGAAATAGAGATGAGAACGTCGAGGAGCAAAATTAAACGAAAACAAACAGTGCAAAGAGTTTTAATATGAAATGATCTTAGTTAAATAGGTAATTTAAATTAGTTAAAAAACTCGTTATCAGAAGTTTATGCGTTCAGGGTCGGGCTGTTCAGACATGGGGCCCCGAAAAATGTAATTTTCCACGCTGGAGGCTGGTCGGTGGTCACAGGCAGCGTCCACCTCAGCGGCCACAACGATGGCTCACGTCCTTGGAAGAGAGATCCTCTTGTGCATCGCTCGTCCCAGCGACCTTTCATTTCCGGAGGCCCAATTCAGGGTCCTCTGTTCTTATGAAACGTTTGGTCACCGGGAATTTAATACCGAAGATGGGGACCCGCAATAAAACTGGAAAGTTGCATTGCCCTACGAGTATGAGTCCGGCTCTTCGGTCGAATCTAACTACCAACGTTTTCGCGACGGGAGTAGGGGGAAAAATCTATTTTTTCAACAGGATTAAATGAAAACGCTGCAAATTTTACACGAGTTTTTATTATTCGTTGAAATAATTGAGCAAAAATCGATTCTGTGACATTAAGAAAATATTTAAAAAAAATAAAAAATGAAAATAATTTTTTCTGTACAATGTTTGTACAGATGTGGGACCTCGAAAAACGGATTTTGCGTCCAAAATTACTTGGAAAACGACCCCTTATTAGACCTCCTGGTATCCTTCAAAAATCCCATTTGTAGCCCCGTGAAAGTCTCATAGATCTCCACGGTGAAATCGGATCGTTCTGGGAGCCCCAGAAATGGATTCTACATCCAAAAATACTTCGACAACAACACCTAAATCGACCCCATCGCTTAAAACCTTCATAAAACCCTCTCTTAGCCCCTTTTTAGCCCCACAGGTTAGGGCGATTGGGCTGAAAAACTTGCGGGCACAACTAGATGTTAAACCGAGTCTTTTTTTGTCAAAATTTCAGATTTAAAAAAAAGCCTACTGCCCAAAAAGGCTCGGACATTTCGTTTTTGGAATCTAGACATCTTGAAACGGATAATGTCCAGTTTATTGGAAGGAAAATCGAAAAATGAAAATTGCAATAAAAAATTTCGGACCCAATATACGTGCACATGGATACCAAGTAAAAGAAGTAAAGGAAAATGGATTGCAAAATCTTCAAGGAGGACCGACAAGAACGGTGCACTTGCCCTAACTTGATGATGATGAGTCCACTTTTCAAACTTCTTCAACTGATGTACGAGTACGTCTCAGATGCAACCAAACTAGATAATTGCGAGGTTCTCTGTATTGTACACGTTTTAAGGTAGTGAAACACATTTTCGAAAATTGTAAACCTTTTCCGTATGCTCATACTCAGATGAGACTTATAATCGTTATTTTGTTTTACAAAAATAAGCTTAAAAAAACGCAGATTTTTTGGGAAACATCTCTTCAATATTAGTAATTTTGAAGAGGAAACCATCATCTCGTGCCCGATTTTCGGAAAAGTCGATTTAAAGTCAAATTAAGGGTAACAAAAAAGAACGATTTTTTGAGGATTGCTGTGAATGAAAATTTATTTGTGAAGTTCATTTGCATTGACCTTCACATATCTACCTACTTAACAATAAAATTGTGTAACAGAAAGTTGCGTTCTGTCTAGAACTTGATTCGTAAGTTTCTATAGTATGTATGGGCCATTCAAAAATTATGGATATATTTAAGTCACAAGTTGTTTATCGCCATACTGATTGGGCTAGAAATGAGGTATTTTGGGTAATTTATATTCACTGTTATAGGTTTACTTTATAGACTAGAAGTGACGACTTTTTTCACATCTTAATATGTCTTCATTTGTGCGTTCACTTCTGTTACCAATTTTTTAATCCTAGTAAAACACTAGGGTTACATCAATAATTGATGTAGGTAATTGTAAAATAATAAAAATGAATAAAATTTATTCATTTTTATTATTGTACAATTATTGTACAGTTATTGTACATTTAATGTTGATAATTCAAAGTCAGATGAAGGAAAATATCCCTTATCCTTACACAATGTGAATAATAAATAATAAAATAATAATTTTATTTCCTACTTAACACTAGAAATCATGGAATACTGGGCTCATTTCCTTTGAAAACCTTGTTCACAGCAGCGTTATTGTGCATTTTACTAGTAAGATGACAAATCTGAGCCTACCCTAACAATGTGGAAATTTCGGAGTCGGAAATGCAGATTTTAAAACGAATAACGTGTCAAAATAGGTACTACAGAATCCCCTGGCTTCTTTTTAACCTCATTTTTGGATTCTACACACCCAAAAACATAAATGTACCGATTTTCAGCCCGATGCTTCGAATCGCTTAGATGCTATGATTTTCCTTCCCCTAAATTGCCGAAATAACGCACTGTGGCCCGTGGCGATTACATGGGTGTATTATTCCAAGAATAAATATCACAAAAAAGGAGGATAGGATCCCTGGTATTGATCCTATCAACCCTCCACCCCCTTTTGGTTTATTATTCCTGGAATAATAAACGCTTATGTAATCACGACGGAGGTAGAAGATTCTGATCGGCCTCAAAATTTTGGCAAAATACTCGGTTTACCATATAGTTGTACCAACAAGGATTTCAGCCCGATCGCCTCTACCCGTGGGGCGCTGTGGTGCTAAAATGAAGCTGCGGGAGGGGTTTTCGAAGTGTTTTTGGACGCGGAATTCATTTTTGGGGGTCCCAGAACGATCCGATTTCAAATGAGGTGTCGTTTTCCGAGTATTTTTGGACGCATCATTAATTTTTCGAGGCCCCCCCTTTTTTCTAAAATATTTTCTCATTGACACAGAACTAATGTTCCCACAATTAACCTGACTTCAAAGAATTATTCTTTGACGTAGGGGTTTATTATTATAATAAACCCATGTGTGAAATTTGCAGCGTTTTTCCTATCAAAACTTGAAAATTTCTGAGAATAACTCTAACTGATAAGGACAAACGTTTCATTTTGACAGTTTGAAATTGCAGAAGCTGTGATCTGAGGATCGAACGTTAGAATCGATTGAAGAGCTCCCAGAACTGTCCCACGGGTATAACATTATTATTTATGTTAGTCGTAGGTAGAGAACTTTTTCGTAACTTTCTAAAAGAAAACATTTAGAGACAGGGTGGTTTTTGGACGGTTTCAGCCGGACCTCCATGATTGTTAATTTGGGCGAATGAAACACAGTTTATTAGAGAGTTCCTAAAGAAACATCCGAGATACGTCGACCGTTAATTTTTATCGCCGTAAGGGATTTGTCTAGGGAGAATCAAAGAAAAGCTAACTTCACATATCACCGTAACAGAGATACGGTCTTATCAAAAGTCACGCTAAATTTAAAGTGCCGCTATTTACCTTATATTGTTCGAAATTAACGGCGATATCCTTAAGACCGTAAGCTTATTGCCGTAACTTTACGGCAATAACGTTCGACGTTAGGCATAAGGACGTAAGTTATCACCGTTATTTCTACGCATGCGCGAAATCTCGAGTTAAATTATGTACATACTGGCACAAGTGGAGGAAGAGACCCACAGACTTTATCTGCAGAAAACTGTAGGATTGCTCAACTATCAATGATCACGTTGTGTGGCAGCTGGGAGTTTCAACCAAGGGGGGACGTTTTCGAGATAATTTTGGACGTAGAATCGACACAGATCACACCTGTTTGACCGCTATTGCAGTAATATTACACCCACGAGAAATCGGTATTCTGAATGTTGCGGCGATAATTATTCTTACCTTTCGTTTCGGAGAAACGGGGATCAAATTGCATGTGGACTGTATCTGAAGGGGGAATGAATGGACAACGTTACCTGCAGGTGGAAAGGAAAGATTCGAGGAAATCGGGTATACATCGAAAAGGAAGGAGAACCCCTTTTCTTAAGACTGCACCGAATTTACTTCAACTATTTGAAATTTAAGATAAATGGCAGGAAACTGGATGACGTGGGAGGCGAACAACACAAGACTGCCTAAAACCCTTTGAGAGAAGTGCAAGGGGGCAAGCGTGCGAATAAAAGTACCATTATTAAACAATCTAAGCGAACCTTGCAGCGTAAACACTGAATCTAAATGTCCTTTACATTACTGACCACGATCTGGACCGTTCAGACCGAGTGCATATTGTTATTTTTTTCCAACCAACCCGGCAACCAACCGGGGCTACTCGCAGGATTGCAAGTGCATTCACAAAAACGCCTCATGACGTTCGGCAGTAATTACAGGGCACCGTCGAATTTCGCAGACGTTCGCAACCACCTCACGGCGTTGGGTTCTCAATAAGACGTGACTCATGGGGAAGCCTACCAACGAGATCCTTGACGGTCTTGTATTCTTTTGGGTTCGCGAGATTGTATTCACGAACTCGTTCAAGAGGTCATCCCTCCTCCACTCAAACACAAGGTGAAACACAAGTGCCGGGCCAGGCAGTCCTCTACTTCATCAAGGCTGTAAGCCGGTCTCTGGTCGAAGGTTCTGAGCGAAATCCCAAAAAAATGTACGATTATGAATTGCGCCGACCTTTCAAACCGAAACATGAGTACTACAACAACCGAGAACAGAAGTTACTTTTCTAGAGTCAAATGACTCTGGTCATACTTACTGGCCGATGCTAACCACTTCTTTCAAGAACTTTTTTTCAACCTATCACAACCATGTGACTGTTCTTGAGATAACAGTGAGAAAATAAAACGAGGGCGCTAAATTCATTTTCCAACCTAATGAAGTATTTGCCCGAAGAGTTGTTTCTTCCAACTAAATGAGAATTTTATGCTCAATGTTACTCATCATTAAAGTTTGTCACCCATTCTGCTCAATGGACTGCAGCAGTATTCAGCGCTCCATACAAAAACACATGGAAGATGCTTGTAGCAATACGCATTCCTTACCATTCAAAAATAGCTACATACGTAAAGATGAATGTAATGCTTAATCTCAACCCCAATTAAAGGTTAAACTACAACTCCCTACATTCCTAATAGGAATTTCCTATTTATGCCAAACTGAACCTTCATGGGTGAATCACAAAAAGGCACAAAAGTTGACGTTGCCGAGGATTTTTGGTTTATTATTCTCGGAATAACCAACCCATATTTTCACGACGGGGTCAAACATTTTGAATGGCCTCAAAATTTGTGTTGTTTCAAGATTTTGTGCTGTAGGAATTTATTATGAAATCATTGTTGTAATAGATTACTTTACATCAGGCGAAATTTAGCTACAGCGTTTATCAACCCGGATCAACAAGTCAAGCCCCGGAAAATTATTAGAAGTTGAATGAGTTGCGGTGTATTTAACTAGTATTAAAACACCCACATACTCATTAATCCAACTTCTAACAAATTATGTAAACTGTCATCATTAGCACGCAATTATGCCCTGCCCTGTAGTTACATCCAGATAATATGTCAAATACCCAGATGTATACTTTTAGGGTATATGATACCCGCGATCGGTATGTGTATATTATCCGGTAAGTATGTACTTTCGATCCAGGTAAAATCGAAGAACTAAGTTCACAAAAACAAAAACAATAATACACTGCCAAGGCAATGAATGGCACATGAGCTTCCTCGTGACAAGTTCAAAATGAACGTAGTTGTCACAGTAACAAGAAAATTACGTTCACGCATGCGCAGGGAGTACCACTGATGCAATCGTGATGAAACTGATAGGGGACCATCTAGGGCTATACCCACACAATTCCTGAAAATTTGATTGAAATCCGATCAAAATTGTGAAAGTTATGCCTGTTTCAAGAATTTCACTTTAGCGCATGCGCAGAGCGTACCGCTGATTCTATTGTGAAGAAATTCGTATGGGACCTCAAGGAGCCTTATCCGCATAATCCCTCAAAATTTGAGCTAAATTCATTCAAAATTGTGGAAATTATGGCGATAACAAGGAAATGCGGACAGACCGACAGACACGGAACCAAATTTGTTCAGTAGGCTATGAAACGCAAAATGCGAGTGGAAATTTTGAATTCGGATTTCGCCGAGAAAAATTCACTTATCAAACATGTCAAATCATATTAAATATGATTTGACGGGATTAAATTTTAACGGGGTTTTTTAATCAAAATTGAAAAATGTGATTTCTTTTTTAAAATGTTGACACGAATCTGATGGAAAGCCACCTTGAAATCGCCGCATAAGGTTGAGAAATTCATATTCATGATTGGTATCTTCATGATAGAGGTTTGATTCACGCCAGTAGCAACCTTTGGTAGGTTAAGATGACCTTCTTGGATGAGAATTCATGACTTACTTAAGCGGTCTATTAGCCATTCGAGTAGGTAAAACAAACATTTGATCATTTTTACTAAAAATTTGAGTGGTATTTATTCGAAGCTTAGGTAAATGCTGGGTAAAGCCCCTACCCAACGGGTATTTCCCGCTTTACATACCTGGATGCATCCCAAAAAACGTTGTTTCTCACACAGGCTCTATTTTAAGGTATGACGAGGGGCCCAAGTCAAAAAGCCATTAGCTGCAAAGTAAAGCTACTGGGACATGAAATCATCACATTTTGTGATATTCGCCCTATTAGTAGTAACTTAGTAAGCCCGATTTTTCCAAACGTTTCGTGATTCGCTTCACCTCACGTTTAACGATGTCCCAGGAAATGAATAATTTCCCTCCCAATAAAGCTCTTTTCCCTCCCATAATAAAGAAATGAATAATTTCCCTCCCAATAAAGCTAAAGTTCTTTTTCACCAGAAGCTTCTTTTTCAGACAGAAAGCTCATTATTATTGATGACGCCGCATCTCACCATGTCAATTTTCCCCCTTCTTGCCTTCCAACTGGTAGGTAACAAACTTAAGTTATCAAAGTATGCAAAATAAGTTGCTCGGACAAATCCACGTTGTCTATGAATTGCAACTACTTGCACTCCCCTATATTCAACAAGGTTCGAGCGAAATATCATCTAAATCTATATCATAGTGAAGACAATGAGTCCAACGCCTCTTCAGATTCTCCCGTACAGTTTGAATGTATGCACATGACTCATACAAGCTATATTATGCACATGCATGACTCATACAAACTATATTAGCTTATTGATGAAATAACAGGTTAAACAAGCCGGAAATCTATGCATCATGAAACATGAGGATAAATGTTGAGCCTGATTAAAACTTTCGACCCCAGTCGCGTAAACAAGGGTTGATTATTCTGAGTAAAATAAATCAAAAGGCGAATTTATTTTACCCATTATAATCCAAATCCAAAAGGTGCGGACATTCACAACCCGGCTAACATAATATGTCATTATGGCTAACATATTATGAAGATAAGGACAAGTGATAACGAAAACGTCCACAACGCAGAACATTATCATGAGGAGGGCGGATGTTAAGTTGCCTCCGAATGTTAAGCATGTATACTAGGTAAGCGTTAACTCTGGAATTCACGACGTGGCCGTTTTCGAGCTGCCTGATGGGAGTCCAGCTAGTTGAGCAAGAAATGTTACGAAAAGAAAAAAAAAAAAAGGATACTGATTCATCTAACGTTATCCACAAAAGGCTCCTCGTACTACCATAATGTCCAATGATTGGGAGCATCTTTTCGTGGGTCGATGGCCATTTCATCGTACTACCATAAGACGCCCATAAGACGTGAATAAAAATGCATCAATTCCATTCAAGTTACCTATGCATGGATCAAGATGAATTATAATTCATAACAACAATAACTATTGTTTAAAATGTTGGTACTACATCTTTTTGAACATACATTTCAACAGCTGTCAAGAATGACAAAAAATAAGGGATCAGACGAAGAATTTCAACTTCGATTGATGGTAAATTCAGTGGTGATGCATAACGTGTAGCTAACGAAGTTGTCCTTGGTTTTCAATATCAAGGCGCGTAGTGAGCATCTACGTGTACTTCATTAGAATTAGATGAATCGCTTCCAGGCTGGGGCGTCAGGACAGAAATAACGAACAAAACCCATGGTTTGAAAGTCTGAATTTGTACACACGAACTAGGCTGGGGCGTCAGGACAGAAATAACGAACAAAACCCAAGGTTTGAAAGTCTGAATTTGTACACACGAACTACTTCAGAGGTTTATACCGACTTGGCAGAATCCACCGTTTTAGAACGATTTCAGCATATTCCAATATGCTTTTACCAATTCTATAATTTCAATCAACGCCACTAGAGGCTACTTTCTGCTGACGTAGAAATTGGTGTGGGCAAAGCGGTATGATTGTTGAACAGACATTTCTCCTGTGGTTCCAGTGACCTACAAACAATCCTCAAGCGAAGGCCGGTACCTACGCGAATGTGATCTAACCGACGACTTACATAACCCACGTTTCGCTGAGTGAACAGGTGGGAGCCGAAGTTTATATGTATGCAGTTGTAAGTCCGAAATTATTCTGGAACATGATACAAAAATTCGGTTGCAAACACATGAGCCACTTTCAGTTGGATAATGAGAAGACAGTCCCGTCGAATCACCTTTTGTCAAGTTCCAGAATGACGTTGACAGTAAGTGAAAGTGAAATACGCAACGAGCCTAAACTATAGCCGGGAGCGATTTTGACTGATAGCACTGTTTCAACACGGTACCGTTTCCGATGTTGTCTCAAGGTTTTTATGATAGTCCAGTCAAACGGTGGTGTTTCCGTAAAAAAATTGAGTTACCTAGTAGGTTTATCAACTGATTAATATGTTTTTTGAGTTGCAGAATACGAATCCGAGACCATTTTCTTTTGTCCCATTTTGAGCCTCCATAATGTAAGGTGGATGCGGCGAGATAGTGGGAATCCATCTTATAAAAAAGACGATTTCAGACAAAGTAGTCAGGTTTCTTGGGGATACCTTCTTGGCATGTTTCAGCCTGGTGCGCAGAGGGGTGATAGAAGGTTGAGAAGTGCGTTTAAATTTGTATATTGCCTAGCTTTCGGACACAGGTGCCATCTTCAGGGTATTTGTTATTTAACATATTATTGGTAACATATCTGCGCCATACACTCCCCCGACGGCCGCCGCCGCCAGCTACCAGGTCCTCTGCTCCTCATGTGTGATCGTGGGGTGGTCTTTCTGGAGTATTTGATTTTTCTAAGAGTGGGTCGTGCTGTTGCGATTACTATCTGCCGGTGTTGTTACCGTGTTACCGTTTGCGGCGGCCGTCGTGGGAGTGAATGGCGCAAATATGTTACCAATAATATGTTAAATAACAAATACCCTAAAGATGGCATCTGCGGACGAAAGCTAGGCAATATACGAATTTAAACGCACTTCTCAACCTTCTATCAATCCGCTGCGCACCAGACAAAGTAGTCTATTTCCACGATAAAAAATATAACTTGTAGACTCGTTTCGGTTGATAAGACCATCATCAGTACGATACAGAATGAGGAAGTGTGAAGGGCGCTTGAATCTAAAACGCAATGGGTTAGGGGGAAAATCGCAATGGTTTTGGGGAAGGCTCAACGGAGAAAGTGATGGGTTTGGGGGATCGAAGGAAACCTCAAAATGGATGAAAAAGTCTGTATGAATGGATGAGTCAGGCTGTCGAACATTTGGTTTTGCTGTATCTTAAGAATAAATAAAATGCCCACAAGTGCGATAATATCCTAACTATTTAGGGGCTTCTTTCCTTTCATAAATTAATTTGAGTCTTTCTTTACTCATGTAATGAAGTTTAGTTCCTATTTGACCCTTGGGCTATGAAGAAACTCCTTTTTCGCCCATTTAGGACTAAAGTAGATTTTTGGATTAGATATAATTTAATGCCAAGGTTAGAGCAATGTATTCATTTGAAGCTGAAGGCCTTGGCGAATAAGTGGCAAGTATTCTGAACGCTGTCACTTGGGGCTTGGCTTTGCTGTGGCAAAATAGCCAAACTGTTTAGGTGCTTCTTTCATTTCAGGCCTTGATTTGTGCGTTCCCTTGTAGGTTCTATAAAGTTGAATAAGGGTTCTACAACATAGCCTATGTTACATAATTCATATTATGAAGTAAATCATCGATCAACCAAACGCAATGCTGCCCTTTAAACCAAACACATTGCTTATCAAACGACCTTTCGCTTTCTATTCCCCCA
Organism: Pilophorus perplexus; assembly: GCA_955831195.1. NCBI lineage: Eukaryota > Metazoa > Arthropoda > Insecta > Hemiptera > Miridae > Pilophorus > Pilophorus perplexus. Next base: position 56,203,598 of record OY037007.1, on the reverse strand, counting down.
AAGCCATGGTCGTCAGTTGTGATAAGTTCCTTATATACAAAAGTGAAATGTGCCTTCTGATGGGCGTGACATTAGAAAGGTGGCATGAAAAGAAAAGGAAATGTGAAAGGCAAATAAGTGAAAGGAGGACTCACAAGAAAATGTCAATTAGCGGGGAACGCCTAATTACATCCAGGTCATTAACAGATATTCCTAGATTGTAAATTTTCTGAATTTCCAAAGATTCTAAAGCATCTAATTTTGAACCTTTTTGGCAAACATGAGCTATCCCAACGGCTGGATTATTACTACCTATCTCATAACTAATTCTATGGTTTTCTTCTGACAAATGCTTTTCAAAAGCTACCTTACCCCTTCCTAACCTGAGTTCATCACTACCTATGTTCTTTCATTCTAATTTTAAATTTTCGTCCGGGTTGTCCTACATATTGAATCCCACAATCACATTTTAATACACGGTATGTATTAAAATATTGGAGCGGTACCGATCCCAGTAATGGAGAAATGTAATGACATGACAAATGACATTTGTGTTCACTAACCGAATAGAATTTATTCAATTAGTTTTTGTGTTTCCCATTAAAACTGGAAACATTTTTGTCATTTAGTGGGACATTTAATGTCAATTAGGTGTTGATGTTAGAACGTGACGCTTTGACAGATGGCAACACAATGTGAGCGACGCTCACAACAAAAGGCCGGTTGACTCAGCCTTCACTTGTTGAAAACGCATTTTTTTTTTTTTTTTTTTAAACAATTCTTATTATAAAAAGCTTCTCATAAATACATCGTCAACTATGGACTGGATTGGTCTTTCACCTGTATTGAAAAATCGTAATGAACCCAAAGTAAAATGTGCAGCCTTTGGAAGCGTGGACAACCAGAATATTTTTACCTTAGCAGTAATCAATGTTAACGTTTTCCGTTCACCGTAAAACTTTACTGTCACTCAACTCACGTACAGCAGATAAGAATATATTCAAGTGACAGACCAAATGATTATATAGAATGGCGATTTCCTTTAAATGCTTTTAAACATAGCTCTTTTAGTACGATATTTCAACAAAATAGTAGGTGTTTTCACCCTAATAGGCTGAACGAAATAGTATGTGGCTGACGATGGTCATTTTGAAGGATTGAAACCGGGATACCAAAAATTAAAGTAAATTTTACGAAGAGATTTTGGACATAATATATTATATTAAAAGGGGATTCGAGATCTGACTGCTCAAGAATTGTGCAGGGTTTGAACCCATGTGTAGGGAACCCAGCGTGTCAATTGCGGTGAGGAATTAAGGTGGATCCAGGAATCTTCCTAAAACGCTGCAAATTTTACACAAGGGTTTATTATTCTTTGATATAGGTTACTTGTACAGAAATTTAATTCTGTCGATGAAAAAATTTAATTTTTTTTTTGATTTTTATATTTCAAAAAGAAATTTTTTGGGATTTTTTACTCGAAAAATATTTAACCTCCTGGGATCCTTCAAAAATCCCATTTTTAGCCCCATGAAAGCCCGAGGATAATGACTTTGGGGAAATGAGCGGTGAAAGGGCGCTGTTGACGCAATGTGTTTGGGGAAATGACGGGCATTGCTTTTGGGTTAAAGGCCATGTTGTTTTTGGGAAAATGCGTAGCCCCTTTCGGAAGAGTAGCGATAACGCTAGTATTTGTTCGGTCTTGATTGAATATGGATCTTATTAGTCCCCCGTAATAGTAACTATTATTGTCCACAACTGTTGAGGACAATTATAAATTTGCCGAACATAGAACGATGGTTGATGGGTGTATTTCGTTTAGATGCTGTGATCGCAAACATAAGTGCACTGCTTCGGTGTGTACAGATCCCACGGTGAAATTGTGGATGAATATAAAAATTTTGATTCTTTCAGCGATCAAAGTCAATTACAAATACTCAGTTTTTCACGTTGACTTCGAAAAAGCAGCGCACGCAGCATTGAGGGAATGCTTCCCCAGCGCGACTATAATAAATATTATTTGGTTGTTCATTTCACATTCATCAAGCTTGGTTTAGACGCATTCAGCAACATAAAGGATTGCTGAAACATTACCGCAAACAGACTGAGACCGGCCTTGGGCTCAAAAAGTTCTTTGCATTGAGCTTTTTGCCACCACAACAGTTATACGATGCCTTTACGACCTTGATTGACCAGGCACCGTTGGCTACAACTTAGACATGAAGGAATAGTCTTGTATTTTAGGCTGTTGACCACTTTGTATTTTTGATTTTGATGATGATGAGTCCAGGGGGTAGTGGAAAGTTATCAATGGTTGATAAACGATGATAGTCATTTTCCACACTTTAAACCTTTTAATAAAATTATTAAAAGTGTCTGGGACCGGTTTCGGGTAGTTCCTTACCCATCCTCAGCCAAATTTGTATCTCTGAGACGAACTGTACAAGTTGAGCAGTTGAGAGGCTCAACTTGTACAGTTCGTCTCAGAGATACAAATTTGGCTGAGGATGGGTAAGGAACTACCCGAAACCGGTCCCAGACACTTTTAATAATTTTATTAAAAGGTTTAAAGTGTGGAAAATGACTATCATCGTTTATCAACCATTTTTGATTTTGGTTTATTATTCTTGGAATAATACACCTATGTTTTCGCGACGGGGGTCGACGACTCCGATCGGGCTCAAAATTTGACATTATCCGTTTCAAGTGGTCTACATTCTAAATCCGAAATGTCCGTCCGCCGTCCGCCGTCCAGGCCGTTTTGGGCAGTAGGAATTTTTTTAAAAATCTGAAATTTCGACAAAATACTTGGTTTACCATCTAGTTGTGCCCGCAAGGTTTTCAGTCCGATCGCCCAAACCCGTGGGGCGCTATGGGGCTATAATGGGGCTACGGGAGGGTTTTTTTGAAGGATTTTAGCTATGGGATCGAGTTAGGTGTCGTTTTCGAAGTATTTTTGGACGTAGAATCCATTTTTTGGGGTCCCGGAACGATCCGATTTCACTGGGGCGATGTTTAGGGCATTCGTGGGGCTAAAAATTTCCCCAAAGTGGGATCCCCCGAAAGCCCTATATATAGCCACAGTGAAATCGGATCGTTCCGGGCCCCCAAAAATGGATTCTACGTCCAAAAATACTTCGAAAACGACACCTAACTTGATCCCACAGCTAAAAGCCTCAAAAAAACCTCCCGTAGCCCTATTTTAGCGCCATAGCGCCCCACGGGTTTGGGCGATCAGAATGAAAACCTTGCGGGAACAACTAGATGGTAAACCAAGTATTTTGCCAAAATTTCAGATTTAGAAAAAAAATTCCTTCTGCCCAAAACGACCCGGACGGCGGACGATGGAATCTTGACATCTTGAAACGTATAGTAATGTCAACTTTTGAGGCCGATCAGTATTTTCGACCTCTGTCGCGATGACATAGGTATAATATACCTATGTCATCGCGACATATAATATTATTATACCAAGAGTAATAAAGTAAAAATCGAGCTACAAAACGACGATGGAGTGTATCAACTTGGCATAGCAATAGCCAACTTAGTTCTAGCTGTTCGCGGCGTCTCCGTAACGTTGAAATACTGCCCTTATCTCAGTATAACAGAAATTTCGATTGACTTGAGATCGGATTTTCTCCTGAAAGGATAAAGTCTCAATGAAACGCAATCGGTTCAATAGGTGACACCCACGTTCCTGGTCAGCTGATCCAATGTTTACACCCCCACCTAAGAAATTCTCGCTTGGTACAAATCGATTGAATCTGAACCGGGTACTTCGAAATTTCCAAGCCACACGAGCGGAATCCGTTCAACACAATGTATGTCACACTTACCTAGTGAATGGAAAAATTCTGGCTGTGGCCCAACAAGGGCGTTCATCGTCGTAATTAGGATCTAAAGATTTGGGAAATGAATGACTTCAGACTCACCATGAGCAGCGTTCACGGAGAACAGAGCGATGCAGAAGAGAGTCCAAGTTGGGAGAGACATGACGGATTTTTTAGAAAAACTTGACAAAACGGATCACCTGAAACTCAGTAACGCCTGTACACCCGGACAGAGTTCTGCGTAGTCACCTGAATGTGTGTAAACTAAACGAGGGAGGCAGAAAGTTGTTCTCTGTTACTCTGTGGGCAGAAAGCTGATTGAACTCCCCACCACTACAATACATCTCAGTGTTGCCCAACTGGGGGAAATCTAAAGCGAAGAGGGACTTTATTTGAAACGAACGGGGACTTCGCTGGGTATAAAAATTTTATGCTTTTAATATTAACTTCAAAATATTATGTCAAGTTCAGTTTCTCGGAAATGGAAGGGATGGCTTCGCGGGAGGGTTCCACATTTTGATAAGAAAGGACCACGTTGTTAAGCGGGTTTTTGTGGTTGGGCATCGTTATAGGTACCTAGGTACCCATGTGGAAATGGACAAAATTTGACAATATTTAATATTGGGCTAAAGTACAGCTTCTCGCCAACCACTTTGAGCCCAAATAAATCAAAATCGGTTGAACATTAAGGGAAATTTCACGGAAAAGAGAAATTCTGCCATTTTCATGAATAATTCTTCCAAATTATTAGGTACCTCATGAATTGTTCTAATTCTCTCACGTTAAACAGTGCTCCTTTGGGCGTATAACCTGGCGCAGAACTAGTAGCTAGGCACGATAAAACTGAAAAATCCATCGCGGTAAAATCAAGAGACCCAAATAAATGAATAAAAAAAGTTCTGCCTAACTTTCTGGCAAAGTCAGAAAAACTTCACCATTCAATGTCATAATCTTTTATAAACTACGCCGTATGAAACGTTTTTCTCAAGGACGTGTTAGTATTATTATTATTATTATTATTATTATTATTATTATTATTATTATTATTATTATTATTATTATTTTAAATAAATAATTGCTTTAGTTGTTTTTACTGCCAAAAAACGTCATGGTATCCTCCACGATAGGGCAAAAAATTATCGCTCAGAAAATGAACCTCAGCCCGGTGAGCGATAAAATAAAACTCAAAATCAGATGTTGAGCGGTTTTGAATAATAAAACTCGCTCAAATTCAAACCCTGTTCTTTGGGCGCCCTACTCGTCAACGGGCGTTGGTGACCTCTCGCTACTAACAGTTAGTTAGTTTTTTTAAGTTACTTCCTAAGTTCAACAGAAGTTACTTCTATTGAGCGTGTTGAACAGTTATTACAGAAGAAGTAGGGACCTACTGTTGAATAATGGCTGCTCCTAACGGCAAATTTGAGAGGTTTTATATGCAGAATACATTCGGTGGGTTGCCATTTCCTTCCGAAAGATGATTATCAGTATAAGGAAGATGTCCAGCGGCTGCTCAGTCCAACGACTCAGCAGTCCAACGCTCTAACCACTGAGCCACTGATAACCACGATAATAATATTATTAATCCTATTATTGTGCAAAAATGTGAATTATGAGGTCGCAGACCGGTCCGATTCGTCGGTCGCCATGGGTTCACGGCGTCAGTAGAGCTTTTTAGGGTGAGTGCACGGAAGTCGATTTAGGTGTCATTTTCCCAAATCATCTTGAACGTAGAATCCATTTGTAGGGGTCTCTTACCTATCTGTCTCACTTTCGATAGTTCGAAAATAGAAACATCGTGCAGTTTGGAACGCCTGCTACTGTGTAATTAGGACATAATAATATTACCTATGTTAGATTATAATATTTATTAGTACAACTAGTATAACTTGAATTATAGCTTTTAGCTCCATTACCTACAACCTATGGTTTGGAAAACTCCAACGGATCCTTTGAAAGTAGTGTTTTGGTTTATTATTCTTGGAATAATACACCTATGTTTTCGCGACGGGGGTCGACGACTCCGATCGGCCTCAAAATTTGACATTATCCGTTTCAAGTGGTCTAGAGTCCAAAACCGAAATTTCCGTCCGCCGTACGCCGTCCGCCGTCCAGGCCGTTTTGGGCAGTAGGAATTTTTTTAAAAATCTAAAATTTTGAGAAAATACTCGGTTTTCCATCTAGTTGTGCCCGCAAGGTTTTCAGCCCGATCGCCCAAACCCGTGGGGCGCTATGGGGCTAAAATGGGGCTACAGAAGGGGTTTTTTGAAGGGTTTTGGCTATGGGATCGAGTCAGGTGTCGTTTTCGAAGTATTTTTGGACGTAGAATCCATTTTTTGGGGTCCCGCAGCGATCCGATTTCACTGTTGCGATCTATAGGGCTTTCATGGGACTAAAAATCCAAAAAAAAAAAAATCTTTTTGAAAAAAAAAAAAAAATCCATAGTTTTTTTTCCCCAACATTTTTTCTTTTGACACAGAAATAATTTTTGCGAAACTAACCTATATCAAAGAATAATAAACCCTTGTGTAAAATTTTCATCGTTTTTTGGTCTATTATTCCTGGATAAATACACCTATGTTTTCGCGACGGGGGTCGACGACTCCAATCGGGCTCAAAATTTGACATTATCCGTTTCAAGAGGTCTACATTCTAAATCCGAAATGTCCGTCCGCCGTGCGCCGTCCAGGCCGTTTTGGGTAGTAGGATTTTTTTTAAAATCTGAAATTTGGACAAAATACTTGGTTTACCATCTAGTTGTGCCCGCAAGGTTTTCAGTCCGATCGCCCAAACCCGTGGGGCGCTATGGGGCTATAATGGGGCTACGGGAGGGTTTTTTTGAAGGCTTTTAGCTATGGGATCGAGTTAGGTGTCGTTTTCGAAGTATTTTTGGACGTAGAATCCATTTTTTGGGGTCCCGGAACGATCCGATTTCACCGGGGCGATCTTTAGGGCTTTCATGGGGCTAAAAATGGGATTTTTAAGGATCCCAGGATTTTAAATATTTTTCGAGTAAAAAAACAAAGAATTTTTGAAAAAAATCCAAAAAAAATTTTTTTTTTAAATTTTTTCATTGACAGAAACAAATTTCTGCACAAGTAACGTATATCAAAGAATAATAAACCCTTGTGTAAAATTTGCAGCGTTTTTTTTTTTTTTTTTTCCGGGTGATTTCGATAAAGGGATGGGGCCTACGGATGAGAGAGGGTTTGAAAAGGGGTCGATTTCTCTTGTAGATGTAGCACTGGCAACACTTCACTGAGGCCTACCTTATCACGGGTTTGGAGTGGAATCTACCAGCAGTGTTACCACCTACGTGTTTCTCCCTAGATCTACGGGTTTTTATCCATTTACGGGTCTACGGTGACGTGGGTGAAATATACGTTGTTTTTTTTTTTTTTTTTTTTTTTGCAAATAATTGCTGAAAGCCGATTCATCGTAATTTATTAAATCAATTATTTAATAAATAAAAATTAACTTCGGGTTTACGAGTAATGAGTTTTTAAAAAGATTATATTTTCGAAATACAAGAATTACAAAGTCAGCTAATCACGACAGACTGGATAGGAATGAGCCCCGCTGCGGGGGTTACAGAGTCTTTTATAGGTTTGTGATACGCAGATGCGGGGTTGTAGTGAGTCCTCGGTGTTTCGGCGTCTCACGGGGGAGAAATGGTCTTTGTCAAGGGCCAGGAAGCAGGCGACAGTTTGGAGTGGATTTGGTGTAAACGGATGTCGGCGGTGTTTATCCCGTCGATTCTTTATGGCCGGTTCAAGTGGCCCAGAAGGTGATAACTCCTCCCCATGTAGATCCGACTTGAGGGTTCAAGCTGGGTTCGGTTGGGCCCGAGGTGTCGGTAGCGTGAAGTTTGTCAGCTTGATCCGCAGGGGTTGATCCTGTGTTGACCTTTTTTTCTGTCGCCTTCTAACATAAACAACTATTAGTGCACCAAGGCATAGTGATATAATTACGTATAATGGGCTCACGGTATAATGGATTAGATGGTTGTCCAGAGTTACATCATTGTCCGTGAGAAGAGGCCAATGCGTTTCTATCGAAGATAGCGCAGAGAAGTCTTTCAAATTTAGGCTTTGTTGAGTCACGATAATCTGGCTATCGGAAGGGACAGATAATTGTGGTATAATGGGTACATATTGGGAATGAGAAGTTGTCTGGACGGGGGTGTCATTAATTTTTACTGATTTGCCCATAGTGTGAAAAAGCCACGTCCCGTTGAGGTTCCTGATTTTCTGTTGGCCTTGTTTAGGGATTTCAACAGTGGTTGCAACAGGGGCTACTAATAGCACCATGTCTGTATCAGGGATGAAATTGTAAATGGGGTCGGTTATTCGTAACCGAAGAAAAGTACAGTTTGGATTAGGTTTGCTTTTTAGAATGCTTTGTTCGCAATTGGCGTCTTCTGTACAAGGGTTGTTTGGTTTGCAGAAGAAGTTATTGTCGCTAGTTTTATAACAATTCGTTTTATAACAATATTTCAGATTGTTGTTTTTATCGGCTACGACGTACGGATACGAGATTTTTGCTGCTATGTGGTCAGCCTTGTATTTAATAGGGATAGATCGAATGTTGAACATGGTTAGTTCCTGGTTCTCGTAGAGGGGTATCGTAATGAGGTATATAATTAAATCGTTAGTAAGGGAGCAAACGACTTTAGAATGGAGTTCGTACTCGAGGTTATGTTCGAAGGTACGTATGGAGCGGTTTTTCTCAACAATCGCCTCTATCGTTGAAGCGAAAATACGTGGGGGAATAATGCTCGGGTGTAGGGATCCTAATTTGCAGAAGGTTAAGGAAGTTTCTATATCCTTCAACTGACCTAGTATTACATTTAGGTTCGCTGAGATGTGATAGGCTACTTCCCGGAGATAGACTACGTTTTTGTCTTCTGGATTAAGATATCGATTTACGTTGTCCAATTTTATTCGAAGTTGTTGATTGTTGAAATTTAATGTGTTCAAGGTTTCGTTGTATTTTTTGATTAGTGTTTGTATGGCCATGCCTTGTAGTGTGGCTCTATTGGATAATGTGTTGATTAGAGTCTGGAATCTTTTCCCGTCTCTATCGTCTAGGTTTCCGGTAATAGTCTTTATTATCGTTCCTAATCCGTTAATTAGTCCTCTTTTATGTCTGTTTGATTGAGGATGGTGGGAATCGATATTGCCTAATTTGTCCCGTATGTCATCTCTAGTGTGCATGATTAATATCATGTATTCCGCTAGTTTATCCCAGAGATAATTGTGTCTACGTATTTTTGTCTCAAATAGGTCTGTTTGTTTCGTTATGTCTTCGAATGCTAGCTTCAATTGTTTCAAGTCGTAATAATGTGTGAGGAGGTGTTGTCTGGTTTCGACGAATGCAGTACCCAGTCGGATGGGAAGCGCTCCTCCGCTTTCCTCTAAAGGTATTAGATCGATCCCAAGGATGGGTGTGATCCATCTGGAAAACAGAGATAGGTACGTTTTATGTCGTCCTCTATTTCTTGTCGGAATTTATTCATATCAGACTGATCGAATTCTAAATCTTTATTACTGGACACGAAGTCTGCGAATTTACAAAGGAATATTCCGCAGTCGGATGTGTTCGTTTGAGAGGGTATTGAGTCGACTTGTTCCAATTTCCATTCAGTTTTGTTTAAATTTAATCCTTTCTTGTCACGGTATTCTTCGGTTAAGTATTGGAGTATGTTATTTAGTACAAAGAGGCTATCTCGGGTTCTATAGGAGGGTAAGGAGTCGAGGTACGAGATAGTTTGTGTTTTGGTATCGACTACGATGAGTCGCCAGTGGGCGTCTTTAAAGATCGGGATTAGGATTAGGTCGTAGGAGAATATGTCTTGTTTGGACGTGAAGCGTCTAACTTGTTCGTATCCCCTTTTTACGTAGGAAACGAACAGGAAGGAATTGAAGGCGTAAGTCTTCGGGATGGTTGAGCAATTCGAGCTTCTCTCGTTAATCATTTCCATGTAGTAATTAATTATGTTGTCGGTTAACCATTGGCCAGGTTTCAGGCTGTTCCAATCGGTTTGATCTAGTTTTAATCCAAATTTTTGGATCGGTGGTAGATCGACCGAACAGGGACTGTCTGTTACGTTTACAGACTCGTCAGGAGGGTTGGTCGTTTCGAAATAATTCCTAGGTCGTTTAACGTTTTGTAGGTGGATTTTTGACCTTGTGTTAAAGTGTCGTGGGTCGATTTCAGCCGTTTTTCTGTCTAAGTCCAATTTTGTGATTGTTTCTTTGTTGTACTTTTTCTTTGTTTTCGACTGTAGTTGTCTGGACTTAATGAATACATCGTGGGGAATATAGGGGATTTCTTCACGTGATTCATTTGCTTTCTCTATTGTTTTTATCTTTTTCTTTTGTTGGTTTTCGGCCAGGATTTTATAGAATTTCTCTACCTTTTCTTTATGTTCTTGCACAAACAAGTTGACTAGGTCACTCTCGGTTTCTGGCGGAATCGGGTTGGAAGATCCTAATTGTCCGTTTAGAATCTCATGTGGAGTGTGGTTAGTCGTGGAATGGATGCTGTCATTGTAAAACAGTATAGCGTATCTAACTTTCTCTTTTATTGTTGTGTCTTTGTATTCTTTGCTCTCGTTCATCATTCGGATAGTTTCGATCAAGGTGGAGTGAAATCTTTCGATTGGAGAGTTGGAATTAGGGTTTTGAGTACTAATGTAATGAAAAGATATATTTTGGACTCTGAGAAATTCTTTTATCAGTGACGAGTTGAACTCGTTCCCGTTGTCCATGACGATCTTTTGGGGATTCCCGTGGTGTGAAATGAATTTGAGTAACTTCTTCGAAATTTCCAAGTTTGTTCCATTTCGAAGACTATACGCTTGGGCGTATTTGGAGAATTTGTCAATGACTGTCAAGAATTTTTGTCGGTCTAGAGTCAGGGTGTCAATGTGAACAATTTCGAGTGGTTTAGCAGGTGTTTCGGTGATGTTAAATTTTGGTTTCAACGGATGTCGATCATATTTACACTTAAGACATAGCTCGCAGTTGTTGATAAATCTTGTGACGGATTCCTTCTGGTTTGGCCAATAGTACATTCGCTTAATGTGATTGTACGTTTCGTCGATTCCTTTGTGGAATCTTTCTTTACAATGATATTTTTCGATTATTTCTAATCTGGTTTCAGGGTCGGTTATATCCAGAAGTTTTTGTGTGTATCTTTTGATTACCAATTTGGAGGAACTGAATTTTTCCGATAATATGTTAGCAAAGTTCTCGTAGTGGTCTTTTTCGAAGAAAACGCCGTAAGACCTATTGGGGTCTAAGTAAGCTATGACGAACTCGATCAAAGCTTCTTTGAAGCGTTGTTCTGGGAATTTTGCTGTGATTCTTTCCTTATTTCCGAATAAGGTCTCTATGCGAATCTCTGTATTCAGTTGTTGGCCTGTGTCAATAATTATTTGGTGTTTGTGGTGGTTGATTGGTGTTTTTTCAATGGGTATCTCAAAAGATGTGTTGCCGCCGGCATTTGAATGGATCGTCTCTCGGCATTCGTCATCTCGATTGAGTTGACGTGAGAGATCGGGTTGAACTATCATGGAAAAGGCATCGTCTTCGAATTCGTCCAAATGAAGTTCGATGCGGGACAGGGCATCCGCGTTAGCGTTTTTCGAGCCCTTCTTATATTTTACATCGAAGTCGAATTCTTCCAGGCGGAGTTTCCATCGGAAGAGTTTCGAATTTGGCTCTTTTAGTGACGACAGCCACGTGAGGGGTTGGTGATCGGTTTCGAGAGTGAATTTCCTACCGTAAAGGTAGGGTCGGAAGTGTTTGGTTGCCCACACACACGCTAATAGTTCTCTCTCTATAGTGGAAAGTTTCCTTTCCGTTTCATTGAGGGTGCGACTGGCATAAGCGACAGGGTGGATTTCACCGTCAAATTCTTGCGAGAGCACAGCGCCTAGGGCCGTGGCACTTGCGTCAGTTCCCAAAATAAATGATTTTGAGAAGTCTGGGTATTTCAGGACAGGGTCGTTAACGAGAAGATTTTTACAGGTGGCGAAACTTTCCGCGTAATCCGCGTCGGTTATGATTATTTTACCTCCTTTCTTAAGTCGTTGGGTTAGTGGTTTGGTTATTTTCGCTAGGTCTTTTATAAATTTCCTATAATAACTAAGTAAGCCTAAAAATCCTTTTAGTTCCTTGGTGGTCTTCGGTATTGGGAAATTCTTAATAGCTTCTATTTTAGCGGGGTTAGGTTTGAGTCCTTCAGGAGTGATTACATGTCCTAAGTACGCAATGTCCTTTTTCAAGAATTCTGTCTTATCTAACTGAACCTTTAATTTTGCTTGACGGAGACGGTCGAATATCTTTCGTAGGCTTACAATGTGTTCTTGTAAGCTGGTGCTAAACACGATGATGTCGTCCATGTAGACTGAGCATATTTCGTTTTGAAGTCCTCGTAAACAATTGTCCATTAATCTTTGAAATGTGGCCGGCGCGTTCTTCAATCCGAAAGGCATTCTCAAAAATTCCCACTTGCCGTTTTCAGTGGAGAATGCGGTTTTTGGGATACTTTCCGGGTCCATCTCAACTTGGTTGAAGCCGGAGACGAGATCCAACGTAGTGAAATAATTGCAGTTGCCTAACTTCGAGAGGATGTCTTCTATGTTAGGGAGGTCGTATTTGTCATCTATGGTCTGCTCGTTGAGCCGTCTGTAGTCAATTACGAGTCTAAACTTTCGTTTTCCTGAATTATCAAGTTTCTTCGGGACAATCCATAGGGGTGAGTTGTAGGGTGAGTTAGAGGGTCTAATTATGTCATTGTCCAGTAGTTTTTCAATTTGCTCTTTCACTTCCTTTCTATACACTTCGGGATATCGGTATGATCGCGTGTACACTGGGACTTCGGATTTTGTCCTTATGGCGTGACGCGTCAGATCCGTGGAGCTCAGAGGTTCATTTTCATCGTAGAAAATGTCAGCATACTCCCTCAGGAGTTTCTGGAGTGCTCTTTGTTCTTCAGGATTTAAATGTTCCAGGTTTAGGTGTTCTTGAATAACCGCGACCTTGTTAGACAGTTCGTGGGTATTAAGATGGATTTTCTTGCCTCTAGTTTTCGGGGGTCGGTCAGGGATAGTTGAATCGACTAATTCGTAGGCGCTATCCGTAAGTTTTTTAACGGTGATATTTTTCGGGACTTCGCTTCGGTTGATTGCCAGACAATATGCCTTGTGGTTGTTTATCTGCACTAGGCATTCTGGTATTTCGACCGAGTTGGTCTTTGTGTGGTTTACGACAGCTGTTCCCGCGGGTATATCGAAATTCAACTCGATTTGTTTCCCTGACCTAGGGGGAATTACGTATTTTTTGTTTTGTCCCGCCAAACCTTTTCCGTTTCCTTTGGAAGGTTGTTGCGGTACAGGATGGAACAAGAGGGGTTGAGCCCTTCCATCTAGGTAAATCTCATCTTTGGATAGAGACAGTGTGGCTTTGAATTTTTTCAAAGCGTCTAACCCTAAGAGAATGTCAAAGTCTTTGTGAAAATCGAAGACATAGAGTTTACAATGTCCGGAGAGAGGGGAGAACAGTTCCTCACAGGGCATCCGTATACTGTTTTTTCCTCTACTTTCACCATGGGGTGTCTTTACTGAGAAGTGGTCCTTTTGTTTTAGGGCGTAATAGATACCATCCGCTATCGTAGGGTTGATGAAACTGTTCGAGCTGCCGGTATCTATTAGCATTTTGTGCCCGTGAGATGACAGGACGTATGGTAATCTCACGGCGTTCTCAAATGGCATTATGTTTGTTCTGGTGAAGGTGGGTCTTCTTCTAAAAAAGATTCATCTTCGGGAGCTTCCTCGGAGGGTTCTGTCTCCTCCTGGAGCTCATGGTTCATGGTCGTCTGATACGACATGTGATCCCTATTTCTCTGATTAAATGGGATCAGGGGGTTTCCAGAACGTGGGATGACGTATTTATCTTGTTCCGCCGTTCGATTTTGCTGAGGGTTCTTTTGATAATGTTTTTGGTATTGTTGGAACTTTTGGTAAGAGTTCCCTTGATTTTGGGGAATTTTCTTCTCGGGAGCCTTTTCCATTGGCTTCGAGGGTTGGCTGGGTCTCCTTTGTTGGGTGACCTGGGAAGGTTTATGCGACGAGGTAGATTTTTGTATTAATCTCCTGGTAGCGGGGAATTGATATTCGTTGTTTAGGAGCGCTAGGGCCTCATTAAGAGTTTTTGGGGCCCTTGTCATTAGATGGAGTCCTACGTCTTCCTGCATCCCGTACATGAGGCTGCGCAATGCAACCTCTTCCATGAAGCTACAGGTAGAGGCGTGGTAAGTTCGGGTTGTTACCCCGTTTACGACACGAGTGGCATTTTTCATTTTTGCCAATAGTGTGTTAGTTAGGGTTTTTACCCTGTTAAAGAATTGTAATACATTTTCGCTTTGGTATTGCCGAAGCTTCCCTAGTTCTAGGGTAAGAGTCGCACAATCTCTCTGGTCACCAAATGTGGCCAGAAGTAGGGTTTTTAGCGTTTGCCATGACGTGATACTCTCAGTACAAATGTCTTTGGCGGCGTCGCCTTTTATTTTTGCTACGACAACGTTTAGCAATACTCCATTTCTGGGGTTCGCCGCGTTCTCGGTGTCCAGATATGTCCTTATCAAGTTTTCTCCCTGCTCAATAAAGCGGCAGAGGAGTTCCGGTTCACCTCTATACTCCGGAATAGCGTCAATGTAACTTTGGTCAATTCGTGTAGGAGTTGCGGGGAGTCTAATTGTGTCCGCGATTCCTTGAATTAGGGACGTTAATTGTTCCCCTGTCATCATCACTACATTGGTAGCCATTTCGGGAGTTGGGGACTCTGGGAGTTCTGCTTCTTCGGGAGAAACTGGAGGTTGAGGAGGAGGGACGTCGAGCGAGGGTGTGTCAGCCGCAGGGTTAAAGAGATCGTTAAGAAGCGATCTAGCAAGATTCGGTCTACTTACAGAAGGTGTAGGGTAAGGTACATCTCTGTTCGGGTCCCGTCGAGGAGTCCTGATGGATGAGGTCGTAGACGGTGTAGACCGGGCGTCCTTCCTGTTGCCAAAAGGCAATCCGAAAAGGCGGGAAAAGAAACTAGTTGTTGGGAGCGATCTGGTGGTAGTTGGTGAACTAACAACAAAGATGACGACTCGGCTTTTCGGGAGAAGTTGCGTCAGTTACTGTAAGACTGACTGAGGAGTAGTTTGGTGTCGTGATCGGAGTGACGCAGGGAGACGATGCGGCCTCGCAAGAGTTAAAAAGAGTATGTGCTAAATTGATATCAAAAGGGGGTGATCGGAGTGACACTGGGAGACGATGCGGCCTCGCAAGAGTTAAAAGGTATGTGCTAAATTGATATCACAAAACAAATGGTTTTGTGATCCAAATGTCGATGAAAGGCCGCGGATGCGTGGTGAAAGAAACCATAACTGGTTTATAATACCGTGAGGTAAAGGGGTAGACTATAAGGGGTGGTGGAGGTCTACTGGACAGCGGATCCATAAAGGATTCAGGAATAAAATGAATAAAATTGGACCTTCATGGTCACTGAAAGGGATCCGGAATCCAAACTTAGACGAGGATTCGAATGTCACTAACTAAAAGATTGAAAAGAACGTAATAAACCTAGGCTAGTAAACTTGCAATAAATAAATGTTATATTGCGTGAATTTACTATAAATCTTGGAGATTCATGTGATTTCTCTACATGGTGGAGATTACTGGGATTTTGATTTTGTGAAACATGTTTTATGTAAATACGTCAATTACTATGTATTGTGCAATACTATGAAACGCAGTTTTTGTAATGACGCGGTCGGTCGCCAAGGGTGGAACCTCCCTCCCCTTGCATCCGCCACAAGCTCAACTACGCAATTGCCGAGCTCCTTTGTTATCGGGTATCTTATACGGAAATGATGACTTCTTACATGGTTTAAGCTGTGGAAGGTAATAACTGCAGCGACTATCGGCACCCAAGAACATGAAAACACCATGCTATCTTGTTTCACTCTAAAGAACTAGTGTAAATAAAAACCCCAAGACTAAAATCATCAGCAAACTGATGACGAGTAGGTATCTACACTATTGTAGCTAGCTGCGTACACTAGCTGCGTGCAGATACATCTGTACAAGGATATGTCGTATGATATATAGTTGTTATTAGACGGGAATTTGATAATTCACTACGAGAAACTAACAAGCGTTGTTGCTATGAAAAATTAAGTTGACGGGTTGCCATGGGTGCGGCCAATAAAAAACGTTGCATTTTTTGTGTGTCGCAAAATTTTGCAAGACCCCAGAACTAAGACATAACCAAGACAAAAGAAGGACCTGTGCGAAACTATCCCGATGACCAGATTTCTAACTGTGCCAACTCTCCAGCCAGGTTTCATGCCAATGTAGAAACTTTTGATCGCCCTATAATGACGCATGATAAATTTCTTCTCCAAAATGTTTGCTCATACCTACCTATCAACAAACTGATCAATCGAAATAATCGATTTGTTAAGTAACGAAAATCTCGATATAATTGAATCGATCAATAATCGATTGATTTCGTCTCAAAATTTTAAATTGTAAATTAAAAGAAACTCGATAAAACTAAAGGACGTTGAAATTCTGTTCATGTAACTAGGGTCATACAAAAGGTTTAATTTGCAAAAATGCTGATTGCAGTTGTGTTGTAAAATACATCCAAAAGTGCTGAACAAAGAAACATTCCCTGCGTTTCTAAAAGCAAAGCAGCGGAATGCGGGATAAATTTCCTGTGTTCTCGGACCAAAAGTGTTGAATACGGGATTCATTTCCTGTGTTCCCAAATCAAAAGTGCGGGATTCACGTCCTGCATTCCGAAACCAAAAATCAAATCAAATCAAATCAAATCATTTGTTTGCCAGAAGCACATAGTAATGTAAGGGAAATTATTACAGCTGAAATATAAATAAAAAACATTTACCAGAAAGAAACTGATACACTTAGGTAAAAAACAACCAATACAAGCACACTATATGGACCAATTTACCACGTCTGCCAAGAACAGTTGATGAGTTACTCATCAAAGCTGTATGGAGCCAGCTTGATGAGGTACCGGGACCAGTTAGAGCAACGCAGATATAAGCGCAAAGGTAATTAGCACAGGATTTATTCGTACCTAAATAGATAGTAGTAACCTATGTTCCCAAAACCAAAAAGTGCTGAACGCGGATTCATTTCCTGTGTTCCAAAAAACAAAAGTGCTGAATGCAGGATTCATGTCTGGCATTCCAAAAACGAAAAGTGTTGAACGTGGGATTAAGTTCCTACGTTCCACAACCAAAAGTGATGAATGCAGGATTCATGTCCGGTATTCCAAAACAAAAAGTGTCGAATTTAGGACTAAGTTCCTATGTTCCACAACCAAAAGTGCTGAATGCAGGATGCACATCCTGCATTCCAAAACAAAAGGGAAAGGACACAAAAGGAAAGAAAACAAAAGGAAAAGGGAAAGTGTTAAATGTAGGATAAAGTTGCTCAATACACGGTAGGATTCACGTCTGCGTTTCAAACCAGAATTGCTAAATGTAAAATTAAGTCCCTATGCTCCAAAACCAAATTGTTAAACTTAAGATTAAGTTCCTACATTCCAAAACGAAATTGCTAAATGAGGTAAAATTCTGAAAATTTGAATGGCTAACTGTTGGATTCTGTTTCCGGCATTCCGAACGAGTTATTGGTAGTTCTATGTGGGTTCTGTTCCTACATATGAAATAATTTGCTGAGTGTAAAATGGAGTTTCTACTCCCACAACTTTAACCGTTAAATGTTTTCCTGCTTGCTGAACATTGAATGGCTAAATAAGGGATTTTGTTTCCGGCATTCCAAACAAGTTATCAGTAAATCTATGTCGGGTTCTGATCCTGTATATTTACAAACTGAAAACCTGAAGAATAAACTTTGTTTCTGTGGTCCAAAATGAAAACTTGAGATTGCTGAAAAAGAGATTCAGTTCCATGCTCCAAAAAACTGAACAACAAAAGGTTGAATTTCTTCTGATAGTCCCGGCGTTTTACATTAAAGGTGTTGAAAGAAAAGGTGCAGGAGGGTTTTGGAAGAATACACTTGAAGCAGATCGGCAGATTGGTCGATCGCCTTAACAAATTTTTCCCCTTTTGCTAACAAGAAGGCCGGAAGGCACAAAATTCGTTTCTCCAAAATGAAAGGTATAATTTTTAAACGTTTGGCAGTATTGGTAAAAAAGAGTGGATAAAAGGTTTTTTGGGTGTGGAGAGATGGTGGTGAAAATAAAATTGGAAAGAACGTACACAAAGGAACAACAAGTGAAGGTTGCCAAACTAAACATATCGATTAAGAAGTTCATGCCCGAAAATTAAGATGTGGTTGGTTCACATTACACAAAACGTATCATATATAAACAAGAAAATACCTACCAAATAACTGAATAGATAGACTAGAGTTTTGTCTCTCAACGTCAAAAGATGTGGGTGACTCCCATTTTGGTGTTACTAAATTTAGAGCTAGGTACCCCATTTCGAGAGTGAAATGGTCACGGCTTTGGGATCTAGTTAAATCCCACATTGACAGCAAAAACGATTTAAATGAAATAGAAAGGCTCTCGTACCGTCTGGAGTCCAAGGCGACGGTTGGGAGCTAGTTAACAATGAACAAAAACTACCAAATTGTGATTTAATAACTAACTTAACAGTGCGGAAAACCTGATAAAACCATTGAAGCCCACTACAAAGCGATAAAAAAAAAGTCAAACCTTAAAATAAAAACATCTGCTGTCACTTTGAACCTAACGGCTAAACGTTGGGCGAACGTGGGACAAGTTTCATTAAATGAAACCAAATTTTGAGTCCGTATTAACAAAATAAATATTGGCCTTCAACCAATTTCAATGAATGAAAATGTCAAAGAAAATACCTGCTGAGAACGGCGGTGATGGTCATTCGTCCATGAGGGTATTGACCTTCGTGAAGTACGAATTTCAAAAAGCAGTGGAAACAGATGGTTATTCCAAAGAGGTCATCAAAAGATAATTGAAAAGAAGGTCATTGAAAAGAATAGTTTCGGCTAGGAAAAACTCGATGAAGAGTCAGAAACCCCAAAGAAAGTCACAACACATTCACGGCAGAAACTCATGTGCCAGCCTTCTACATAAAAAAGTTTTGGTGGGAGACAAGGCAAGCATAAAAATAGAAGAGTCAAACAAAACAACAGCAACAAAAATTCCAAACAATAATTTGCAAATCGTCGAGGTTTTTTTTTTTGCAGGACCCCCAAGAAAAACGGTCAAAATTGCAAGTATTTTCTGTCAATGCAGCCACTACAATGATGAGTGCAAAAGTTTGCTACTGTTGACAAGCGGAAGCCCCGACTTCAGGGTCGCTGTTTCCTCTGTCTTAAAAGAAAGAAACACAACAGTCTAAAAAGACAACATTTAGCGGAAAATTGCCAAAAAGGTGTTTCCATTGCAAGGTAGTAAGTAACCACGATGGCAGCCTATGCCCAACAAATTTCGGAACTACACCGAAAGGGAGTCTTCTCGTATGTGGGTACATTGGTTACAATCCGCCAATGGCGCCATCCTTCAAATTGCCCTGGCTCATCTGATTAAGGCGATGCCTGTGAAGTCGTTTTGGTAGGTAGGTGGTGAATACCACTAGGTAGGTACACAATCCTGCCTGGAGGTTTTCCACAGATGGGTGGCGATTTGTTCCTAGTAAAAACTGTTTTGGGGTGTATTATGATTCACGCCAAACTGACGAAATTTCTTCTGGGAAACACTTAGGTATCGTTTCTCATGTGTGTACATACGGGCTGAAAAGGAAAAAGGGTTACTGTCGGTCAAACCGTTTCGCTGTGCCTGACCCTCCTCTAAATGATGGTGGGTACCAGAAAGGATCTAAGGAAATCCGAAACCAAAGGAATTAAAGATTATCCAACTATACTTGGACAAGACACTACCAAAAAAAAAAATAAAAAAAATATATATATATAATAATAATAAATAAATACATAAAATAAACAGAAACATAAATAAATAACAATAACAAGTCCTAAATCCTCCGGCGGGATAGCCCTGCTGGTGGGCCAGCTGGTGCGTCGGACGTGGCTGACACAGTTACACGCTCTGTCCTGGTTTACAGATTTGGCAATGTATCTCCGTTTTGTTCATTAGTGTTCCCCACGCGGTCTTGCTCGGGTTCCTCTGGGCCGGGGGGGAGGTGGCCAAGGTAATCCATAAATGCGAACGAAAAAGGAGGACCTGTCAAACTTCCTCAAATGCCAGAAAACTGCCTAAGCAATCTAGAAGTGTGAACTATGAAGGAGGGCCTGTCGTGCCCTTTAAATGCATTCATGGTTTGGATTACCTTGGCCCTCAAACAGTTCGTCACGATGAAACAACCCAAAATTTAATGAGGAGGTGCTGCCTATTTACATTCATGGCAGTAAGGACCATAAATGTTGAGCAAATTCGGGGTATGATTGCTTTGTTGCGTCAAAAGGGTTGTGGTTGTGTCTGGCAATGCAGCACAGTTTAAGCTAACCTCATAAGTTGTGAATGTTCCTTTTAGTAGGGACAGCAAAATATCATAAACAAATATACCTGTAACAAAATACGACAAAATAAACAAAACAAAACATACCTAAACACTTACTTAAACAAAATACAAAGCAAAATACAAAGAACCGATTCATACCTAAACTGTCACCCTGGTAGGTTCGATATCATGAACGACTCGTCGGTCTTGTAAAACATCGCCAGCATGTGCCAGACAGACACACAACTACGAACGAAGCTGAAAGAAATCGTCCACTGACCACAGTTGGACAGGGTTTAACACAATCGAACGAACATAATATGGATATTATCCTAAAGGTCGCCATTCTTGAACAGCTACAGTCAGAAAAGTCAACTTAAAATGAGAGCCGGAAGAAAGGCAAGTCAGCATTGGACAAATTTCATAAACTTTTTCGGGAAGTTCAAAAGGGATAGTTCACGAACCTAAGGAAAAAACCTGCAGTTCCCCACAAAAAACCTCGGTTAGTAGTTGCTCGGACTAAACGAGTAGGGGATGTGTGCAGGTAAATGAGAAACAAAATTCAGATGAAAACAATCAAACGAAATTCACTTCAAAAACCCATTGTTCACCCAAAACCACTACCACTCTACCAGCTGCTAACCGAAACAATCCCCCTTGCCCTCAACGAAAGGCGGCTGATGCTGCCAATACAAAAACCAAGAGATGGACACGATTGCTGTTGGTAAGAGCAGCCAAATCTAAAAGTTCACTCAGCTGAATGATCAAATGGAAAACTTCCACCCTGAGTTCCATTGTTGGTACCTAGTCCAAAAGGTGGTTCTCTCGTTGTGGTGAAAAAAGCAGTCTTGTACTTCTTGTTGCAGATTTCCTGGTTGCCAGTTTGTTTTTTCGTTTCGTTTGTTGTGGTTCTTTGTTAATATTAGTTTGCTTTCGCTGTTCGTTCTGATTGGATTCGTGTTTTGTGCGATGATAGTCTCTTTGATTAAATAACGAACTAGTTTTCGATGACTCCTTGATTTTCTGGAATGTAACATGCGACCAAAGCAAAAGCCAACTGAAATAAAACACCCAGCCATGTTTGCTAGAGTAAATGAGTTGAAAGCACCTTAGGGTGAAATGTGTAAAGGTATGCATCGTTTCCAATTCTAAACACTCTTAGCTAACCCAGTCAAAATTATTGTAAAGCTTCGCCTTGGGGAGTGTTGCCAAAAGGCAATCCGAAAAGGCGGGAAAAGAAACTAGTTGTTGGGAGCGATCTGGTGGTAGTTGGTGAACTAACAACAAAGATGACGACTCGGCTTTTCGGGAGAAGTTGCGTCAGTTACTGTAAGACTGACTGAGGAGTAGTTTGGTGTCGTGATCGGAGTGACGCAGGGAGACGATGCGGCCTCGCAAGAGTTAAAAAGAGTATGTGCTAAATTGATATCAAAAGGGGGTGATCGGAGTGACACTGGGAGACGATGCGGCCTCGCAAGAGTTAAAAGGTATGTGCTAAATTGATATCACAAAACAAATGGTTTTGTGATCCAAATGTCGATGAAAGGCCGCGGATGCGTGGTGAAAGAAACCATAACTGGTTTATAATACCGTGAGGTAAAGGGGTAGACTATAAGGGGTGGTGGAGGTCTACTGGACAGCGGATCCATAAAGGATTCAGGAATAAAATGAATAAAATTGGACCTTCATGGTCACTGAAAGGGATCCGGAATCCAAACTTAGACGAGGATTCGAATGTCACTAACTAAAAGATTGAAAAGAACGTAATAAACCTAGGCTAGTAAACTTGCAATAAATAAATGTTATATTGCGTGAATTTACTATAAATCTTGGAGATTCATGTGATTTCTCTACACTTCCTATCGTCTTTGTCGGCCGTCGTGAAGGCTGAAGGGGGACGGTGTAGGCTCGGTACTCTAAACCGTAGAGACGGACCGTAAGTGCAATACTTCGTGAGCTGGTTGACCTAACACGTCCTACCGACTGCGCCAATTAACTTCGGGTTTACGAGTAATGAGTTTTTAAAAAGATTATATTTTCGAAATACAAGAATTACAAAGTCAGCTAATCACGACAGACTGGATAGGAATGAGCCCCGCTGCGGGGGTTACAGAGTCTTTTATAGGTTTGTGATACGCAGATGCGGGGTTGTAGTGAGTCCTCGGTGTTTCGGCGTCTCACGGGGGAGAAATGGTCTTTGTCAAGGGCCAGGAAGCAGGCGACAGTTTGGAGTGGATTTGGTGTAAACGGATGTCGGCGGTGTTTATCCCGTCGATTCTTTATGGCCGGTTCAAGTGGCCCAGAAGGTGATAACTTAAATGTATGTTCCTCTTCCACCGACCGAATAATTTACTCAGGAAACGTTGTTTTTGTAGCGCCTGTGTGGAACGGATTTTTTTCTACGGTTTGTCTCAACAAGACGAAACCCCGATTGGTTGGCATACCCCCACGGAGTAACAGAGGACAGATACCCCACGTTCATACCCCACTCGAAGAAAATGTGCGATTTTCCCATTAGGTAATTCAGTCGAGCGAGGATATTGTTGTGGCCCTTTTATTGTCAGAGAATGATGAAGAAGAGGGATTATTGCTGATGGATAGGGAGGCTCACGCACCTATGTTTTTAACCACGACCAGAAGAGGGTTTTATGTAATCGAGCCGGGGGTCGAAAATTCCGATCGGATTCAAAATTTGACATTATTCGTTTCAGGAGGTCTTGATTCCAAAAACGAAATGTCCGTCCGCCGTACGACGCGTCGTCCGGGCCGTTTCTAGGAATTTTTTAAAAACCTGAAATTTTGACAAAATACTTGGTGGTTGGTGGTTTTTTCTTTTCTGTTTGTTTTTTTAACTATCTACGTGACTTAGGTTTAAGCAATGTGAAGTAAAAATTGGCCATTGACAAAACACCGCGTGTATCTGACAAATAAAAAATTCGATTTATTGATTGGTTCGCCTTCTAGTTGTGCCCACAAGGTTTTAAGCCCGATCGCCCAATCCCGTGGGGCGATATGGGGCTAAAAGGGGCTATGGGAGGGTTTAAAAAAAAGTTTTTTGACCATGGGATCGAGTTAGGTGTCGTTTTAAAAGTATTTTTGGACGTAGAATCCATTTTTGGGGGTCCCGGAACGCTCCGATTTCACTATGGGGATCTTTCGTGGGGCTACAAATGGGATTTTTGAAGGATCCCAGGAACATAATGTAAGGAGGATCCCAGGAAGTCAAATATTTTCTGAGTAAAAAAAAAAAAAAAAAAATTTAATGAAAGAATCAATTTTGGCACAAGTAGGTAACCTATAACCAAAGAAAGCCTTAACCTGTAACATTTGCATAATGTCGAACTCTTTCTGTGATAACATATTGTTCCCAAGAGTTCAATCTGATCTTGTAGTTTAATTTACCTACCAGTAAAGTCACTGACATTCGTTTGAAGGGTAACCTCAGTGAATCGCATAAGAGTATAATTTGCAAGCTGGGATGTTAGTCCATGTGTTTCGCCGTACAGCTGAGTCCACCTTATGAATGACGATGATACTGGATTTTTAGCACATAAATCATAAATTGAAATGGGAGAGAAATTAATGGCCTCTGGTTATACATAGCTGATCTGGGTTGCTCTATACTTTGTTGTTATTACCCAGCAGTCGCAATATTGTTCCATTTCAAAATTCAGCATCGTAGTTTGGATGAGAATCACGGTGGCCTCGTACTTCGTCATTTTTCTCAGCAGTTCCAAATAGGCTCCAATGCCAAGTTTTGCATAATTTTTATCCAATAATAATAAACCGTTGTGTAAAATGTGCTGCGTTTTGTTTTTCCATTGGGAGGCGCCTTCATCACGCGGATTAGAAACCCAACGTTGCTGTTGTGCAGGCTTGCCTATTTAGATTTTTGTAGGGATTAGTTTGGAATACCTTCGATTTTGCTTACGATTATGCAAGGCAGAGGAAGCATTGTTTTCACTTTCGAAATGAAAAAATTTTGAACTCCAAAATCAAAATTTCCTCTCACGTTTTGCGTTTCAGAGCCTCCGAACAAATTTGGTTCCGTGTCTGTCTGTCTGTCTGTCTGTCTGTCCGCATTTCCTTGCCACACCCATAACTTCCACAATTTTGATCGGATTTCAATCAAATTTTCAGCAATTGTGTGGGTATAGCCCTAGATGGTCCCATATCAGTTTCATCACGATTGAATCAGCGGTACGCTCAGCGCAAGCGCGAAAGTAATTTCCTTGACACAGCAACAACTCCCACAATTTTGATCGGATTTCAATCAAATTTGCAGGAATTGTGTGGGTTTAGCCCAAGATGATTCATCACGATTGCATCAGTGTTACTCCCTGCGCATGCGCGAACGTAATTTTCTTGTTACAGTTGGAACCTGGCACGAGGAAGCTCATGTGCCGTGTATTTGGCAGTGTATTTTTGTTGTTTTTTTTTTTGTTTTTTTTTTTCAAGATAACGTCACCGAAACAACTGTGCTTGTAAAAAATCAGTCAGATGGGGTTATTTTGCTAAAAACAGTAGAATACATAGGAATAAATTAATATTGGATCAGAAGCGAAACCCTTATTTTTCCTCTGGCAGTGATTTATGAGCCCCCAACTGTCGGTCTGTCTCATAAAGAACGTCGATTGCCAAATTTTGTTTTGGTCAGCGTGAATAACTGTAATTTGGAACCCTCCTCAATAATACCCATCCGAACTGGAAACCTTGATGTCAGATTCGGCTACTCCAAATCAAACGGATCGGCTCGGGAGGAACCGTAAATGATGTGGCCTTTCGCCGCCCTCTGGCTAACTCGGCTAACTCCCTGACCCAATTCAGGATGTTCAGATCGGATGCAGCGAAACAGCCGTGAAAGGGAACCCTGTTGTTGTAGGAAGGCTGTTCAGCTGGTACAGAAACCCCAGAAGTGTGCTAAACGTTTAAGAAAAGTTTCAGAGGCACTCAATCATCAGTATTGAGCTTGATCATTTTAGGCGAGCCAGCAGTCACTCCAAAGGATACTAGGGTGCCACCCCCTGCTGACTAAAGCCAGCCAACCCCCGACCTCTCCCACCTGGCCACAGGTCTACCCCTTCTACTTGCTTTTTGATAATGTTTTATTTTTATTTTTATATTTATTATTATTATTATTTTTTTTTTTTAAAGAAATACAGTATAATATACTTATATTATAAGTTCATGATGGATTCATTTGGAAGGTTCCCATTTTTACCCATTCTTTGGCCACCCTTCTTCGGAGCAACCTTTTATTGTCGTTTGTGAGTGTGTGTTATTCCTATTTTGAATACTTTTTGGAGTTTTTTGTGTTTTCAGGCTTTTCTCGTTACCTACTCTTCTAGCTGAGTTTTTCAAGGACAATTTCCAATTTTCCCGACTTTTAGAAGTAGGTACCTACCTACCTACCTCAGAATAAAATTATTCTAGTCCTCCTCCTCGGGCTGGAGCTCCAGTACCTATAGTAAAACGCTGCAAATTTTACACAAGGGTTTATTATTTTGTGATATAGGTTACTTGTACAGACATTTAATTCTGTCAATAAAAAAAATTTAAAAAATTTTTTTTTGGATTTTTATATTTCAAAAAAAATTTTTTGGGGGGATTTTTTTTTTTCAAAAATGTGTTTTTTCAAAAATTCTTTAATTTTTACTCGAAAAATATTTAACTTCATGGGATCCTTCAAAAATCCCATTTTTACCCCCATGAGAGCCCTATAGAACGCCACAGTGAAATCGGATCGTTCCGGGACCCCCAAAAATGGATTCTACGTCCAAAAATACTTCGAAAACGACACCTAACTCGATCCCATAGCTAAAAGCCTTCGAAACACCCCTCCTGTAGCCCCATTTTAGCCCCATAGCGCCCCACGGGTTTGGGCGATCGGACTGAAAACCTTGCGGGCACAACTAGATGGTAAACCAAGTATTTTGCCAAAATTTCAGATTTTTAAAAAAATTCCTACTGCCCAAAACGGCCTGGACGGCGGACGGCGTACGGCGTACGGCGGACGGCGGACGGCGGACGGCGGACGGCGGACGGACATTTCGGATTTTGAATGTAGACCTCTTGAAACGGATAATGTCAAATTTTGAGGCCGATCGGAGTCGTCGACCCGCGTCGCGAAAACATAGGTGTATTATTCCAAGAATAATAAACCAAAATTGGAGTCAGGAGTCTGTGGTATGTTGTATGATCCCCACGAAAAACCTTTTCAAAACCTTGCTCATGCAAAATGAGGGAATTGCTGCCATTAATTTGGGGGGGGGGGGGGGGATCGATGTGCCAGCAGTAGGATAGGATCAAACATGAAAGTTATCATTGGAGGAATGACTGACTGAACAATTATTTGTCGGTCCTTCGTGTTTCATGAAGTGAACATTTCACAAGTGGAATGTCCGTAGGCCTGTTTTTAGCAGAAGGGTTTTTTTATTCTTAATCCAAACTTCTGGCATTATAAATCTCCGTCTTCCTTCTAGTTGTGTCCAATAAGGTGTCACTTTCGAAATAATTTTGGACACAGAATCCATTTATGGAAGTATCTGAGAATAACAAACGAAGACGACACTACGCACGTGTGACCAGTCTTAGCGCCGGGATGCCGCAAATTCTACCAGAACCTGAACCCCCGATCTTGTTCGGCACTTTGTCTGGACCATCACCCGCGGGGGGTTCCCGGCAAAGGAGGGGCGAACATTTCGGGGGAGGCGGACTTTCCGCTGGAAATCCCGCCGCCACGCGAAACCCGCCGTTCGGTTCAGAGTCGTCTTGGGTGCTCGCGGCGACTGTTCGTGTTCCCGTTTTTCCCAGCGGCTCGCCAACTTTCGTACCCGCCCGCTCGCTCGCGTAACTCCACGAACATCACGGAAAACACGATCATCACGACTGAAGCACATCCCACAGCCTTCCGCTCCCACGTACAGCCCTTTCCCAAAGGACACCCTCACCCAGTAAGTCGCAATCACTATTTGAAAATGTTTCCAAATTCAGTATAAATTTTCCAAATCCTTCACGTAGCTACATAAATGGGAACAAAAAACTTTTCTGAAGGTAGGTAAATTGTTGAGTTTGTAAATCCTATTGTTGAGTTTGTAAATCCGAATCGCTGAGAAAAACCTTCATTGGTAAAGATTTGCACTTCATTTTTTCACAAACTCCCTGGTACTTGCTTAAACACCAGAAGAAGTATTTCAGACTGTTAAAAGAAAGAAGAGTTTGAAATAGTTGAAGTAAACTAACCAATTTAACAGGATATCTTATAATATAATATATGTTGCTTATTATAACATATTATGTTGCTTAATAGGATTGGTACCATCGTTTCTAACTGCAACGAACAGTACACATTTATATCAAGTTGTTTGATTCAATTCATAAGATCTTCACCCAAATCATCTGCTTATTCCAACAACACGGATGACAGTGCAGATGAAGGGTTGAACGATACATTAAATGTACCTACAACAACAAATTTTGTTTGTCATAATGACCGTCAGCTGGCAAATTGGAATAAACGTTAGTATGCATTACGTAAAATTCAACAGAAACACTGGAAAGTGAACTACTACCTATTGTATTGTCCAGTGATAAGTGTCATATTGAATCAAAAATAAAATCAACCGTATCATTTTCAACATAGGCCGAAGCTACTCCTTTACTGGCTTTTGATTTAGTTTAATTAGTCCCAATACAACACCAGGCACCAGGTCCCATTGCATTGAAGTTTAAAAAAAAGAGAAAAAAAGAGAGTTCGGAATTTCAGGAATTTTAATTATATTCTCAAAGTTTTATTTATAATGTAGGTATTCAAAAGTCTTCAGTTTCAGTCAAGAGGAAGAACGGGGTATTTTTGAAGCAAATCAAGTCAAATTAATAATTGCAACCTTTTGTTCTACTATCGGAACTTGCTTTTGCGCCGGGGGTTGAAAATTTTTATCAGCCTCGTAATTTGTTTTATGATGTGTACCTACATTCGAAAAAAACAATGTTCTTGTTCTGTACGCCACACTGTCGTCCAAAATCGAAAAAAAAACAAAAAAAAAACGTGAACTTAATTCAATTTCTCAATAAGTACCTAATACTTATTTTGGCCCAAACGTTGTTTGCGTGAATGTGGTAACTTGTCTGTGGTCTCTTGTAAAATCAAACCACTTGAACGGTAGTTTTAGTTCTAAGATTAATCCTCATAATATTACATATACCTATGATATATAGGTAACATTATTATGTATTCGGAAAACCCTACTTTCCACCTTGGCAAATGAAAGCTTTAAGAAGTTCTACTGCTGCTCAATATTGAAAATAGGTTCTAAGGAATAAGAAAATTGCGCTCAGACGTAAAACAACAATAATTATTCTTTTACGTCTGAGCCTAATTTTCTTAAAACCATTAGGTATTGTTTTACGGGAAAATGAATTATTCATTTTCTCAAAAATTCATTATCTGAAAAAATTAATTACACAGGTCTACAAAAAAAGGTCTCTTCGGGCTCGAGAGGTTTCGGTGGTTGCTCTCCATGTTTTGGGGTCTGCTGAACACGAATCCGAAGTCCGTTTTGCGCCATCACGTCCAGTTTTTTTTGTACACCCTCGTTTATCCAGAAAAGCGAAAATTCCCTTAATTTCGACTCTATGTCGTCTGGTTTCTGTAGGTAATTTTTCTGGGTGCTATGAGGTACGCTATACTTTAGATTTCTTTGCGCTGAATCGAATGAGATCAATTGCAAGTCGCTAAGATGATTACTTACGGAGATACAACCTCTAGAAGTCATTTTTTAGGTCGGAAAACGCTATTTTTTCCACTGTTTTTTTGCACTTTTCAATTTACTCATTAAAAAATAAGGGTCCGGGGGATTCGGCTCCAACTACAAAGTAAACTGTGGACATTTCTGCGTCAAATGCCGCCAACTGCACCTCTGTGAATGCAATAGCCGATTTTTGGCGATTTTTCAAAGATATGAGAAATTTTACTCTCCCTTTTTCCCATTTCCTACTACAAAATTTTCTGGCTCATCTAAGTATTCATCCTAAGCGCTTAGACATACGGTACCCTCCAGAATTTTTCGCGCTGAATCGAATGAGACCATTTTCAAGCCGCTACAGTGCATAGTTTCGGGAATAGAAGCTGTGAAAATCATTTTTACAGTCAAAAATTGTATTTTGCAACTGTTTTGCTCTATCTTAGTCTGCAGAACAACATAATATGCAGAACAACATACTATATATTATATAGTAGGTAATAACATAATAAGCTACGGAAGAGACTTCTAATTACATAGCATATAGTACTTCATATCAAAATCTAGTCAAGCCCAAGTAAAATCACAATGTCGCACCCACTTACTCAACTGTTAAGGATTTTCTTCGGTTAGCAGCACTATGATAGTCTCGTTGAATGTTCCAACAGTACCTAGTCTGCCATCATGTTCTCATCCCATCGACCCTGGTAGGTATCGAAATTCCATAGTTTTCAGGTCTTGGTGAACCTCTCCCCTTGCTCTTCGCTGTAGTCCCCCAGGTTGTAAGTGAAGCGATCTATGTGGCTGAAGAGGTGGTGAACTTTAATTCACAATTCATAATTCGTTTCCCAATTCGTTTAAATTTGATGAGCATATTTTCAACAAGTTCCTCGTAATTTTCTGCTTTTCGGGTGCCGAGGAAATTTTGTATTACTTCAACGAAGGACTTACAAGATTGGAGCTCATTACCTTCCAACGCATCAACAAATTCGGGATCCTTTATAAGTACTCTAATAAGCGTTCCATCGCAAAATACAATTTTTTGACTGTAAAAATGATTTTCACAGCTTCTATTCCCGAAACTATGCACTGTAGCGGCTTGAAAATGGTCTTATTCGATTCAGCGCGAAAAATTCTGTAGGGTACCGTAAGTCTAAGCGCTTAGGATGAATAGTATTTAGATGAGCCAGAAAATTTTGTATGTAGTTGGAAATGGGAAAAAGGGAGAGTAAAATTTCTCATATCTTTGAAAAATCGCCAAAAATCGGCTATTGCATTCACAGAGGTGCAGTTGGCGGCATTTGACGCAGAAATGTCCACAGTTTACTTTGTAGTTGGAGCCGATTCCCCCGGACCCTTATTTTTTACTGTGTAAATAGAAGAGTGCAAAAAAACAGTGGAAAAAATAGCGTTTTCCGACCTAAAAAATGACTTCTAGAGGTTGTATCTCCGTAAGTAATCATCTTAGCGACTTGCTATTGGTCTCATTCGATTCAGCGCAAAGAAATCTAACGTATAGCGTACCTCAGAGCGCCCAGAAAAATTACCTACAGAAACCAGACGACTTAGAGTCGAAATTAAGGGAATTTTCGCTTTTATGGATAAACGAGGGTGTATAAAAAAAACTGGACGTGATGGCGCAAAACGGACTTCGGATTCGTGTTCAGCAGACCCCAAAACATGGAGAGCAACCACCGAAACCTCTCGAGCCCGAAGTGACCTTTTTTTTGTAGACCTGTGTTATTGGAAAAAATAATTCTCTAACACAAGAACTTTCTTCCTCGTACCTTTCACTGACGTTGTATACGACTACGTGAGAAACAGAATAAATTGTATTCATTTATTTCTTTTCATAATACATAATATAATTCATTATGTATACCTATTACATTCATTTATTTCCTTTCATAATATATTATGAAATGAAATGGGTTTGGCTGGTCGGCTGTTCTTCTTCATAAATAATTAAGTATTATTTAATTATTTGTGAAGAACAACAGCGAACCATGGTGAACTGCCACTCCAACCATGGTTGGAGCCAAACCCTCCCTCCCATCGAACTCTAAGTGCAGCAAAGAGCAACTTTGCGCAGAAAGATATGTACAGAGCGTGCTTCTCCTGGCTCAGGGCTACGTTTCTAGACTATGGACGGAGTGTCCGTCTTAGTCCGAATTTTTAAAACTCTATTTTAGTGACGTTAGCATGTCTCATTTTTTTCTTGTCTTTTCTTGTCTTTGAATTTTGGACTCTTTCTATTTTTCTCTTGTGTGTCGAAGGTAGGTTCACAACTCCTGCAAGTTTCATCATCCTACGGTTTTGCCTTATGAAGTGACATTGTGATTTTCAAACTCGAGCTCTGTGCTACGAATTCCCGAAGTCGAAAATTGACGCTTTTACAGGAGAGCCGAAAAACCAACAGGGAGCGCTTGACACACTGCGCCGTCGTCACACCGCTCGCTTCAGACTTCCCATTTATTCACTAAAATCCTTATAGTTCTACGTAGGATGACTGTAGACCTTACAGAACATATATTTAATAACATTAAGGTCTACTGAATATTATTCAGTTTGTCTTCTTCCTTTTCGTGAGGAAGGTTTCAGCTGAAATCCGCGGCCGGAACCCGGTAATTCGCTTTTCCGTCGCGTTTTTTCTCACGAAGTTTCGACTTATTCCGGTTAGATTTATTCGATTTTCTGCGTGTAATTTTGCTCACGGTTTTGTGTAATTATAATGGGTCGTTACCGGAAGAAAGTAAGACATACCAACCCAGTTCTTTACCGTTGGGGGTTTTATAACCCCGACTGCAGGAAGTGAAAATGACACTGATGAAGATTTGCCTAGTAGGTACCTCTGCATCGACTTCTCGTTCAAGCTCAGTTTCATCGTCAGCGGAAAACGTTTGGCAGTCAATTACCGAGGTATGGTAACTTTGAAAGCCCAAACAAATACGATATCGTTAATTTGAGTGATTTGGGAACCCAGTTGTCACAGGTGCTTGGTTGCAAGGTGTGTGGTGCAGACATCGCCTTTCATGTCACGAATCGAGTGGGATTAACTGTTGAAATAACTGTGGCTTGTCTCAATGAACGATGTGGTTCTCATCGTTCAATACGAAATTCCACTACTGTCACGTGTCGAAAATAACAAAGCGTACAAAGCTTGTCCATGCCATGCGAAGTATTGGAAACGGGAAAACTGGGGCTAGAATAATGTGTGCTGTAATGAATTTACCTCCCCCCCCCCCCCCCCCCAAAACAAAATTTCCTCCTCACGAACAGTTTCTTGCTAAAGTCTGGCTAGGCTAGAAGCTGGCTAGAAGAAAATTGGAAGAGGCCATGAACGAGGCTAAAGCAGATGGTCCATCCTACGGGGCTGGTCTGCATTAGACCCCTCCCCCCGGCCCCTGAGGTAACTTTTTTAGTGAAAACTTTTTTTAATCAATGTAGAAATACCTTAGGTACAAGAAAAATAAATTAAAAAATTTTGACCAAAAAAAATTTTTTGGGTAGGTACCTACCCAGTGCGATCGAATGAGACCACCGAAGGCAATGAATTAGTTAAAACGTCAATGCCATCCGGACGCCGAACAATTATTGAACTATTATAGTTCTACATTACAATAATAATTACAATAATTATACAGTAATAATAATATCGTTAATTAATTATTTAGTAGTAGGTAATTACTAAACTAAACATTAGGTGAAGTAAGTTAGGTAATAGCCTTAGTTAATAATTAACAATCTAATAATTAGGTATTAACAATATAACCTAGATTGTTAATTCATCTACCTACCGACTAGGATGTTACCTAACAAATAAATTATTTCTTTTAAGGAGAACCATCGGTCATAGTCAAAGATTCTAAACCCAGGATTCCAAGATTATTATAATCTGTCTATTTATACTAAGTATAATTTATAGAAGTCTTCTATAAAATCGGGTTTCTGTGTGTGTCTTTGTGTCTGTCGTTCCTCTGTCGTGGCGCTTAAACCGCTACAATACGGCTGGAAACGTCACAATATAGGCTATATTAAAATCCCATGCTATATTAACATTGCGAGCGAGTATGGTTTTTTTTTTTATGGATGACCCCCATTTTTTTATCGCGGATTTGGATTCTACGTTAAATTCTACAGACACAGAGAGAGTCTGAAACACCCATTACGCGTTCTTCGCAGAGCGCAAACGTGCGCAATTGAGCGCAACTCTTCCTATCTTCTTTGTTTACAGCAGGGGCGGATAGGCGGTTTTGACAGGCCCGGGCGATTCAATTTGACCGGCCCTCCCCCCTCAACCTTAACAGTTACCTATCCAAAGACCATCAAAGGAGGGGTTGTTCATATTTTGGAAAAACAAGCAAATGAATAGGAACGAGAATACACATTATTAATTTTAATACCTAGGTGAACTTATGCTTATTAATAAGTACTACTTGAGTGAAAAATAACAGCGCCTATATTTAGAAAAAATAAAAGGTTATGTGTGTTAGTTTGGTACCGTCTATACAAACATAATAGCGACTGAAGCTAGGATGCATTGAATTTTTGCACATTTCTTCAGCTTCATTATCACAGCGTATTGATGAGGAGCATTTGGCTGGAGCACTGAACCGGGAGGCTTTGGGTGTTTCTGGCCCTCCTCGCCATCTCCCCTCCTCCCCTACTCATATTTGTCCCCTGCTTGTTCATTTCTTTCGAATTCTAGGCTCAACCTCAGTCCCATGGTAAATTTACCTTTTACAGCTGTTTAAATTCAATTAGCTACTAGAAAAGTTTGATTTTTAAATTGTCGTGTTGAATGAAGGACCCAAAAATGATTACTCGGAAAATGAGTCCTCATTCAACTTTCTGGCATCCTTCAAAAGTCTGATGGATGCATTGAATGCCAAGGCGAAATCGGACGCTTCTGGGAACCCCAAAAATACATTGAAAACGACACCTAACTCCTGCCCATAGATGAAACCCTTCAAAAACCCCCTTATAGCCCTCTTTAGTTCCGCAGAGCATCGCTGGTTTGTGCGATTGGGCTGAAAACCGTGGAGGGTCAAATTTTGTTTCCAGCTTCGACCGGCCCCTCCGGACCTTCGGCCCTTCGGGCGTCGCCCGATCGCCCGACCTGCCTATCCGCTGTAAACTTTACAGCTCGATTGAGTCGGCGTTTCCTCTGTATCCTACCTGGAGATCCAAATTTTAATACTTAATCTCTTGGGCGAGTGAAGCGAGCTTCCCCTGCCCGAGAAAGTGGTCGGCCGAGCGGAGGAGGCCCCCCAGTCAGGACGGCTAGTAGGTACTTCTATAAAATCGGGTTTCTGTGTGTCTGTCTGACGTGCCTTATAGGCGCCTAAACGGCTGAACGGATTTCGACGATTCTTTTAAAACGATCCCGTGGACCTGCCCTCACAATATAGGCTACATTAAAATCCCGCGCGACGTGCGCAACCTTGTGCAATTGCGCGCAACTTGGGGTTTTTTTTTTTACTAATAACCTCCAGTTTTATCGCGGAATCGGATTCTGCGTTAAATTCTACGTATGAAACATCCGTTGCGCGTTATCCACGCTACTCTTCCTGTTTTCGTTGTTTACAGTATGATTGAGTCGGCGTTTCCTCTGTATCCTACCTGGAGATCCAAATTTTAATTGGATTGGCCTGGTCCGATCCAGTTCGTTCTCCTCAATGCATGTTTGCATGCAGACCTCAGAATCATGCTCATCAGTGCTCATCATTGCGTTTGGGAGTGGCATTAAATGGCTTTCAAATTTCGATATACCTAAGGGAACACCGAGAATTGATGCAGCCAAGAAGGAGGCGGCGAAGAAGCGAAAGCAGGTGGGGGACGTACCTACTGTTATGGAACACCTATGGAACACCTGCAAATTCCCGGCAGATCAAAGAAGGGCGATAAGTCGAGCAGTTATGGAACAGTCCATGGACTATACTCTGCAGAGTATAGTCATCTGGTTGGCTATCAGCAATTCCATTGAAGCAGCATAGCTTTGATCTCTCAGCCAGTGAGTTCAGAGATGCTCTTGCGATTCGATACATGCGAACACCAGTAGACATGCCCAATGCCTAACAAATGTGATGGCTGTAGTGATGGCTGTAGTGATACCTCCTTTGCCCACAGATATGCTCTGTGTTGTTAGACCGGAGGTGGGGGGGGGGGGGGGGAGGTTTGATCAAAAGACGTCACAATGAAGGACGAGACGTCCTGTGGGAATTAATGAATACAGCTTGGGAAAAGTGCTGGAAAGAGCCAATGATTGTAGCTACTTCAGCCGCTACTCCTGGTTTGAGAGGAGATCTAGCCTGCCGTGGGGCGTGGGAACCATGAGGGACGCGTTATTCCGTGTGTAGACACTGATGCTCCCTCTTATGTTTCCCGTCCAGTGGCATCAGTTCTCACTTTTGCAGATGAAGAGAAACAGCTGAAGTACATATTTACGGGCGTGCCAAGATCGCCACTGTTCACCACAGTGGATGGACTTTTGGCACTCCAGATGACCCCAATCGTCGATGTCCTAGGTGAAAGACTGGCAGACCAAGGAATCGTCAAGGGGTGGCTCAGAGCACGGTTGTCGATTGCCATAGTACGCGCAGCTTCCATGTGCGGGACTCGGCAGAGATGGCGGAGTGCCCAAGATCTACTAGGGTTTGATCAGGGGGCGGCTCTGCTGCTAGGTTTCCAACATCGTTGAAAAGTGTCGATTTGAACCTGCGAAGCTCAGGTCTGAACTCAGTTAGCACCCAACAACTTACCTGATGGCCAGAGGATGATGACCCTATCTCTTGTAGTACCGCAAATATACATTGTTATTGTTGATTTAAAAAAAATATTATATTTTATATTATGAACTAGGTACATAGCATAATTAACAATGATATAAGATAATAATAATTAGTACATAACAATAATTAACAATAATAATTATTGTGAACTTTCATTGAAAAAATCTGGGCGAAATACCTGAATTCGCATTCTAAAAACGTCAATTTAGACCTTACATACCTTCGACGAATATCGGGTCTATATCAACTCGAATGATCCAAAATAATCCAACACTGTCATGTAAGTCAACATTACAAAAGTCCAACTCACCCAATTTGATTATAATTATTCGCGGAAATTCACCAAACTAGGGCAGCGTTTTTTTAATTGTTTTTGTATTTTGTTTTCTATACCACAAAGCGGAATCTTTTGTGTGACGAGGAAAGGAGGCTCGTTCTATCGTGCAAGCTAATTACTGAACCCATTTTCGGGGGTTAATCAACGGACGGATGTTTTGGCCAAACATCAGGGATATGTCTATGAGAAAATCTGTAATCTATGTGTGCACATCCTGAAGGAATAGCCTGGTATCAGGCGGATGAGGAGATCCACCGTTTCTAAACGGTTTCCTGTGCGATGCAATACGTGAATCAGTTCAAATATTAAATATTTGCTATCATCCATATTTGTTAAGAAATTTTGTTATCATCCATCCAAGAGACATCTCGTTGAGAGTTCCACCAAATTGTAATTGGTATGGTAAAAAATTGAAGTAAACTCCCCTCAACCGATAGAAAAACTTTTACGTAAGGGGAAATTGTTGTAATTTAATTTATTTTGAAAAAATACTCACTGAACTCTTTGAGTTGATTGCAACCGGTACAACAAAACTCCCGACATCGCTAGTGGCAGAGTTCAATAGCAAAAAAAGTGCACAAAAAAGGTATATTTACTAGCGGAGTAAAAGAAAACGTCTCATCAGCTGATTGAGAAACAGTTCATACATTCGAGTGAGGAACAGGTGGAGCGCATCCACCCGGGAACTGTTGACGCGAAGTTAGCACAGCAGCACCAGATAAGAAACAGCCATAAAAAAAAAACGAAGAAAACGCCTTTTGAAGGAGACGTCCATAAACTGATAAGGGAAAACTTCCTCTGACCCAACAAACGTCATCTCAAGCTATTCTTTTCCGTTTAGGTAACTTTAGGCGTTCTAAGTCATTTAGAGATTCCCATCTAAAGATTTCCAGCTCAATAAGTGGTGCTAAATGTGGTAAGAGCCGACACTATCGGGACTGTTTTAGGGCATTGCCATAATAATATAAGATAATGATACTATCTTCACTAGGCCGCAGTTATGCCTGAATGTATTAACAACAACTCGGTACCAAGCTGAAAATTTTCATAATATGATAAGAAACGCGCTGCAATAAGGGACATTTTGAAGCAACGTCATTGCAAAATGCTGCTCCGAGGGAGTAGGTAATCGAGATTTTGAAATTGGGAAGAAAAAAAGAGACAAAAAGATTACGGTCTTATAGCGTGGATTACGGCATTGACCGTGATTAACGTGACCGGGCCATAGTCAGCGCGAAGATTCTCTCGTTTCTTCTCCCCTTGGCGGGGAACTAATGATGTTACCTGCCTAGAGGAAACCTGATTATGCCTGCGAGTGTCAGTAGGTCAACCATCGCTAATCTCCATCGCCAAGTCGTCGTTTTAAAACGATTCCAGCCTTGATGAGTAAGGGACTTGCTGTGATACCAGACGCCGTTTGCTCGTAGTTTCAGCAACAGACCTCATCGAATTAAAAATGGTTCAATGAACATCCCCAACTTTCCGAAATGAGCCCAACGAATTTGACATGCCTTTTTGTGCGACCGAAATCGACCCCCGATCCCAGTTATTCAATGTCATCTAACTGCTAGATGAAAATAGTCCTAAGCTCAGATCGATGGGATGAGGATGACTAAAGGTTTTCTTGTTTTTTTTTTCCGATTCACAATAGTGTAGGTACGTTCTGCGTGGCCTGACTTAAATTTAGTATAATATTATGCAGTCACCCAACTAGAGTGGGTTCCAAAATTCAATCGCTCGGTTTAACATTGAACAGAAACTATTTTTAAGGGGTACCTAGGAAATCGTTCCGTCTTCTCCCGTCCTCTCTCCGTTCCTTCCTCTCTCCGTTCTCTTCGTACCGCCCGGGATTCCGCATACCTAACGCAAAAAAAAAAAAAAAAAAAAAAACCGTAAATCATTAAATTCTAATTCAGAGAGTGGAGAATTGAATCTCTATCCTCGAATATAAAACTGCTACGTAGGTACCTATACAAAAAACTGTTTGCCCCTACCACATCATTAAAAATAGGGGTAGCTGTATAATAGGAGTTCATTCCAATCACGCCAGGGAACTGTAGTAATAATAAAAGCAAGCCTCAATAATACGAAAAATTTTAATCACAGCAGATAATCTTGCTACTTCTAGCCAAGCAAGATGCCGGGCGATGCTCAGCCTAATTTTGTAGGAGAGAAAATAGAACCTTAATTACTCTCCTTACAAGCTGCCGCAGTCTGGCGGGCGGCTATCACCGTCAGCTTCGACTTAATTAAAATAATTTTAATTACCTAATTACAAATTTAGTTTTCTGATTACGAAAGGTTTTCAGCCCGATCGCCCAAACCCGATCGCCATGATTATGATGAATATCATGATTACGAAGAGGATCATGATTAAGATGAGATCATAATTAAGATGAGGATCATAATCGTGGCGATTGGGCTTATTTCGTAACCAGAAATTAGGCCGAAGCTGACGGAGATAGCCACCCGCCAGACTTCGGCATGCTGACTATGCTCGCCAAACTGGATTTTTTAAGAAAAATTTCAGATTTTTCCGACCGCTAGAAGTGCCCTAGAATAAAGATGAGATGATTTTTCTAAAAAAAAAAATAAAAAAATAAAAAAAATCCACTGCCAAGGCAATGGCACATGAGCTTCCTCGTGCCAAGTTCAAAATGAACGTAACAACTGTAACAAGAAAATTACGTTCGCGCATGCGCAGGGAGTACCACTGATTCAATCGTGATGAAACTGATAGGGAACCATCTAGGGCTATACCCACACAATTCCTGAAAATCTGATTGAAATCCGATCAAAATTGTAGGAGTTATGGCTGTGGCAAGGAAATTACGTTCGCGCATGCGCTGAGCGTACCACTGATTCAATCGTCATGAAACTGACAGGGTACCATCTAGAGCTATACGCACACAATTCCAGGGCACCATCTAGAGCTATACGCACACAATTCGGATTGAAATCCGATCAAAATTGAGAAAGTTATGCCTGTTTCAAGAATTTCACGTTAGCGCATGCGCAGAGCGTACCGCTCATTCAATTGTGATGAAATTCGTATGGGACCTCAAGGAGCCTGATCCGCATAATCCCTCAAAATTTGAGCTAAATTCATTCAAAATTGTGGAAATTATGGCTGTAACAAGGAAATGCGGACAGACCGACAGACCCACAGACCGACAGGCACGGAACCAAATTTCTTCAGTAGGCTATGAAACGCAAAATGCGAGCGGAAATTTTGAATTCGGACAACAAGAATTTTTTTTCTCCCGAAAGTGAACACAAGGCTTCCGCTGCTTCGCAGACTCGGAAGCAAAATAAAAAAACGCAGACTCGGAAGCAATAATAATAATAATAATTTTTTTTACTCGGAAAATATTGACCTGCTGGGAACCTTCAAAAATCCGATTCGTAGCACCATAAAAGCCCTATAGATTCCCACGGTAAAATCTGATCGTTCGGGACCCCCAAAATGGATTCTACGTCCTAAAATACTTGGAAAACGACACCTAACTCGATCACATAGCCAAAACCCTTCTTAAAAAACCCCTCCCGTACCCCATTTTAGCCCCATAGCGCCGCACGGGAAAACCTTGCGGGCACAACTAGATGGTAAACCGAGTATTTTGTCAAAATTTCAGATTTTTAACAAGTTCCCACTGCCCAAAACGGCTCGGACGGCGTACGGCGGACGGATTTCGGTTTCGGAGTCTAGGCCTCTTGAAACGGATAATGTCAAATTTTGAGGCCGATCGGAGTCGTCGACCTCCGTCGCGAAAACATAGGTGTATTATTCCAAGAATAATAAACCAAAATTGGGACCATATTTGGATTCAGCTTGAAATTTCCTACAAATCTAGCCCCTTTATAATTTTTTTGGACGAAGTTCGTGATGACTAGGAAAATACACTGTTAAGTACCGTTAAGTAATAAAAAACCATAAAAACGTCGAAAAATCGTCCAATCGGAAAAAAACGGGAAACGGATTCGGATTCAGCACCCTCGAAAACCCCCATCTATGATAAAATGAGGCCGGCAATTTTCAGGTCACTTATTTTTGTATAGACGTGTAATATAATAATTGAATAGAAAAATAGATGAAATCTTTATTAAATTAATACGATTTAGTTTTCATCATTTGTACGTTAAATGTAACTATGGACAAAAATTTTAAAAAATCCCTACTGCCCAAAACGGCTCAGACGGCGGACGGACATTTCGGTTTTGGAATCTAGACCTCTTGAAACGGATAATGTCAAATTTTGAGGCCGATCCGAGTCTTCGACCTCCGTCGCGATTACATAGGTGTATTATTCCAAGGATTAAACCAAAATGGCACCTACCGTCTACAGCAGGGGTAACAGCAGAAAAATACCTACTATCAAGAATTGATTTTATAATGGGCTGTTACCGGGTTGAGCACCTGCTCTAATTAAGCAAAAAGTGATGGGAACGGTCTGCGGTACAGCAACGATCTGACCTCATTTCCAGAAACGAGATTCCAATGAGCCACCAGGAGGTGAATGGCACAAAAAATTCCCCAAGCTCGAATCTCGTCACAGCTTTAATCGAAAGAATAACAACCCCCAAGTTATACAGACCGGCCGCCAGCCCTAGAAGTAGCCAGTCATAATTAGTAGGCTACCAATAATTATACTGCAACAGCATGGCTCAATTTCTCCGCAATAACTTCGGGGGCGAAAGCCGTTTATCACTCACATTACGTCTTATTTACTGCCTTTGTCAATGATTTGTGGTCACCTATTATATTTAATAATTTTGTGAAAACTGTATACCTAATACATTTGCATAGGTACTGTATAACCTATACCACCTAGGTACTTACCTATACCAGTATAACAGAGGTTTTACATTTTTAGGTGACCGTAAAAAGGATTTTTTTTTTAAATTGATAATAAAATGAATTGTATTAGTCGATAATCCATCTGGTAAGTTTTGACAGGGTATAATTATTTCACCATGCGAAAATTAACGCTTTTAAGCATTTTATGACCAAACATTATACGCCGAATGAACCGTATAATTGGGCTCCGACATTCTGGCGCGGATGTAAATATTCCTCTTGCCTCGGATGAGAGCTCCTTTTACGATCAAAACAATATCAACGACTCATCCCCCTATG
Organism: Pilophorus perplexus; assembly: GCA_955831195.1. NCBI lineage: Eukaryota > Metazoa > Arthropoda > Insecta > Hemiptera > Miridae > Pilophorus > Pilophorus perplexus. The sequence continues at coordinate 56,162,232 of OY037007.1, read as the reverse complement.
TGCAGGAGGGAGTGAGGGGCTGATGGCTATGCCCTTTACCGAGGGTTCAAGGTCCAACCGTTCCTTTCACTAGGGGTTGTACGGTTCCAAACTCAGCTCACGCTGAAGCAATACGGAATGGTCTCATTATTTCAATTGTCGTTTGAAAGTGGGGAATGTAGAAGTTGGGTCTAGTTTAGGGTCGTAATCTTGAGTGCCTGCCTGCCCCTCAGGAGGGTCATCTCAGGGTTGGAGAAGATACTGAACTATGCAAGCGAAGTGGCAGGCCTTTATTCCTGACTACCTACTGTAAGGATTGGCAAATCTACCTGAAGCCTATTTCTACAGAAGTTGTTCAACTTTTTCTTAACTCAAAACCGTATTTCACAAACCTGGAACAAACCTAATCTGAGACATTAGGGTTAGGTATTTATTTGAGTAGGTTAGTTACTGAATGTGATACTTTTGCTGTGATCTATACGGTTATGGTAGTTTTTGTGATATTAGGTTACCTACTGGTATGAAAGAAGGGTGCCAGGAGGCAAGTGTGGATGGAGGTAGGGTTGCCAGACATACTATTTATATATCAGTATACTATATTTTGGGTCAACTATACCTACTATACAAAAATGCGGTCCTATATAGTAGTCCTACCTATGCCAAATACTATATATAGTATTTATAGTTAAATATATGGGGGGGGGGGGGTTGAAACTTTTTTTCAGAAAGAATGGAAACTCTTAGAAAACGCGCCACTTTTTGCCTAACGGTGATGAGTTACGGTCGACGTAACGTAAGATTTCGCGCATGCGCAGAAATAACGGCGATAACTTACGTCCTTATGCCTAACGTCGAACGTTATTGCCGTAAAGATACGGCGATAAGCTTACGGTCTTAAGGATAACGCCATTAATTTCGAACAATATAAGGTAAATAGCGGCACTTTAAATTTAGCGTGACTTTTGATAACACCGGATCTCTGTTACGGTGATATGTGAAGTTATCTTTTCTTTGATTCTCCCTAGACAAATCCCTTAAGGCGATAAAAATTAACGGTCGACGTATCTCGGATGTTTCTTTAGGAACTCTCTATTATGAGGTTGTGAATGAAGAGCGCAGAAAAATTCGTACCGTCCCCGGTTTTGAAACGGAAAAAAAAACCTGCCAATGCAATGGCACATGTTCCTCGTGCCAGGTTCAAAATGAATGTACCTAGTTGTGAATTTAACAAGAAAATTACGTTGTTACGAACACCTCACTAACTGGCCCTATGTTGGGCAGAATAATTCTAATAATAATAATAATAATAATAATAATAATAATAATAATAATACTATTATTATTATAATTACTATAATAATATTGTTGTTTTCCGTAGTTTTCTGTTCAATATTCTTGGAATCATCTTGGAATCATGTACCTATTCGCGACGGAGGTCGAAAATTCGGATCGCCCTCAAAATTTGACATTATAATATAATGTCATAATTTGTCATAATATGACTATATAATGTGTGTAATATAATTATATAATATTATATTATAATGAAAAGTAGATTTAAAAAACCATACGTCCATACAGTAGGAATTGTTTACTTTTGAAAGTTTTACAAAATACTCGATTCACCATCTATTTGTGCCCGCAAGGTTTACAGCCCGACTGCCAAAACCGTTGGGGCTCTGTGGGGCTAAAAGGGGGTTTGAAGGATTTCGGCTACGGGATCGAGTTAGGTGTCGATTTCAAAGTATTTTTGGACGTAGAATCCGTTTTTTGGGGTCCCAGGGCCACCTGATTTCACCGTTGGGATCAATGGGGCATTCGTGTGGCTACAAATGGAGCTTTTGAAGGATGCCATGGCATTCCAAAATTAATTGGAAAACGACACCTCCTTCGATCTCCTGCAGGAGATCGAAGGAGGTGTTGTTTTCCAATTAATTTTGTACCTAAAAATAGGGGGGGGGGAGGGGTTTGAATCTGGAATCCAGATTAAAATCCCCCCCCCCTTCCAATCAAGATTCTGTATATAGCGTAAGAAGTGCGAAATCCCGATCTGTTTCATGAGCCCATCCGATTAATCTAATCCTTAGGGTTTTTCAGATTTTAGAAAGCATAATATGCTTTCTAAAATCTGAAGATATTATCTTCTCTTTTACGTAATATCGACAGCATATTATGTGAATAAGTACCTATGCACGTTTGAGTTTCGTCTTGTGTGATTGTCTTGATCGTATTGTTTTATTTCCGTGTGATTTCGAGAGTGGGGAGGACTGGGCGTGATATAAGCGGAGGAAGACGAGGGTTTCTTCTCCCCGATGGATTTGCCTACAACATGTAACGCGTTGACCGTGAAGCCATTGAACTCTGCTCATCCGACTGGATTGTGGACAACATTTCAACTCGTCTGGGAGTCAAAGCCAAACGCTTGATACAACCTCAACTGCCCACTTTGGGTTCGTTCCCCTCGGATTATGCCGGCAAACGCCCTTGAGCTTGACGGAACCTGCTGCATAATGTAGAGATGATCCAGCGGCGATTATTTTTTCGAGCATCGACCACGTTAGCCAAAGTGCTTCAGTAAATCGAACATGGACTCTAATGTGTTAAACGCTATGAAGTTCGATGCCGTGTTTGATTTACCTCTCTCTGGTAGAGTTTTTAATTTAAAAAAAATTGACACAAACCGAACCCCTACTATGAACAACATTAATCCAATGCTCACCGTCAAGATTGCGATTTAGCCTGTAAATATTGCACACCGTGCGGTTCTGGAGAATGTTGAGAAATCATGGGAAACAGAAGGTTTATTATAATCTCGTTATTCTTCAGACACCATCTCGGTTATCGTGGGAAGGATCGAAGCCCTCCAGCAAAAGTCAGCCGGCCGATTCGATTGTTATCGTTGACCAGCTGACCCGGTAATCGGCGCAGGAATGCGATTGATCAGCCTCAAGGCCACCATAGCGAATTTAGATCAGTAGTCCTTGTATTCACCACTATCGCATAACTGAAATAAGCTGAAAATTGAAGACCACGGGGGGGGGGGGGGGGGGGGAGGAAAGTCCCTTTTTCTGACAATTTAGTTAGGGTTGTCAAAATTTCCACACGAGGTCTAGTTTCTATTAGATACCATAAAACGAGAAGAACGGGGAGAATGCTACTCATAATGGCCAATTTGTTTCCGAGTTACAGGGAACACACAACACATTTGAGGAATACATTTTGCCTTTAAGAATTACTCTTAACTCAGGCAAAATTTGTGTCTACCGGTTTGCTCATTCTAATTAAGGTAACTCCTATGTGATTGCAGGTGCAGGCAGTGGTGAACAAGGGATTCAAAGGTAAGAGTACCTAATAAATATTATTCAATACTTATTGAGGGTCAATGTTTATTGTATTCTTTTATTGAGAGACATTCCTGAACGAATTCTATGAAATGTGTCTCTGCGCCATTCCTCGGCCCTAATGAAGTTGGGGAGGTTTTTTTCCCTACCTACAAGCTAAGAATATTTTGGCCTTAAGAAGTCGTCGTATCTTCACTATGGAAACACGTTTTGAAAGATTGTGTACAGCAGCAGATTTGTGTCTGAAGCAGTAAGAGTAGTTACTACTGTTTCATAACCCTTGAATAGGGAGTTTAACGTCCACTTGAAGAAAACCTCAAAATTTCGATTCCTTGTGATTTCGGAAATTTTAAACTACATGCGTGAAAGCTATTAATCATTATAATGATTAGTTAATTACCATAATATGGTTACTATATTATATTGTAACTGTCGGTGGGGGAATCTTGGTTTTATGTGTGGCAAAGGGTAAAAAGAAGTATAGTAGGCTAAGTTTCATTCCCCCGCTGGGGGTCTTTTTTTACGCTATATTATAGGCATGATTGAGGGTTTTATCTAGCAACTTCCCCAATCAAATGGTAGGTAAGTGAGCAGAATAAATTCCATGAAGTTGAAAAGTTTAAAAAATTAGATGCCAAATCCCACTTTTTTCGGGTAAGACCTTGAACCCTTCATTATTGTGCAGAAGGAACTTGAGAGATAACGTCCAAATTTTGTCTATAACGTGAATCAGCGGTATCTTTGGTGAAAGCAGCAGCATACAACCGATTATAGTTTTAAACTCAATTTCTTCTGATCCCCTTTCAACATTCATCATTTTGGATTATAAGTTGTACCTTTTCCCAAAGACTCCCATGGGATTGAAACTGGTTTTATCCGCAGTGGCAAAATATACTTTGACATCTGTCCAATTAATAGACTGGAGAAAGAGAAAACGTTCTACCGACCTTTCCATAGATGGGATTTCCATGAGGTTTCGACAAATCCGTACCATTACGGAGGATGAACAGGAAAGTTGGTGATGTGACAACATTATACTTACTGCGGTCTATGGTGCAAATTTCTCCCGATAGTGTCGAGAAAGAAACTTCTGCTTGACACTTCTGGTCGGCAAGTTGTCACGTTCTGGGACAAAACTGCATCAAACATGATACCGTCAAGTTTGACTAGGTATCTAATTACAAGTGTCGAGTAAAACTGAGTGTACTTGACAGTTACATGTGGGGATAGCTATGGATGTAATGACATCATCAATCATTTCGTACCTATTGATAGATGGCTTTTTAACAAATACTGAATGTTTCTAAAAAAAAAAATAAAAAAACGCTGCAAATTTTACACAAGGGTTTATTATTCTTCGATATACGTTACTTGTGCAGAAATTTAATTCTGTCAATAAAAAAATTTAAAAAAAAATTTTTTTTGTATTTTTATCTCAAAAAAAATAATTTTTTTTTTTGGATTTTTTAGTTCAAAAATGTATTTTTTCAAAAATTCTGTATTTTTTACTCGAAAAATATTTAACATCCTGGGATCCTGCAAAAATCCCATTTTTAGCCCCACGAATGCCCTAAAGATCGCCCCAGTGAAATAGGATCGTTCCGGGACCCCAAAAAATGGATTCTACGTCCAAAAATACTTCGAAAACGACACCTAACTCGATCCCATAGCTAAAAGCCTTCAAAAAAACCCTCCCGTAGCCCCATTATAGCCCCATAGCGCCCCACGGGTTTGGGCGATCGGACTGAAAACCTTGCGGGCACAACTAGATGGTAAACCAAGTATTTTGTCGAAATTTCAGATTTTTTAAAAATTTCCTACTGCCCAAAACGGCCTGGACGGCGAACGGCGGACGGCGGACGGACATTTCGGATTTGGAATGTAGACCTCTTGAAACGGATAATGTCAAATTTTGAGCCCGATCGGAGTCGTCGACCCCCGTCGCGAAAACATAGGTGTATTATTCCAAGAATAATAAACCAAAATAAAAAATAAATAAAAAACGCTGCAAATTTTACACAAGGGTTTATTATTCTTTGATATAGGTTACTTGTGCAGAAATTAAATTCTGTCAATGAAAAAATTTAAAAAAAATTATTTTTTTTGGATTTTTATTTCAAAAAAAATTTTTTTTGAAGTTTTTTGTTCAAAAATGTGTTTTTTCAAAAATTCTGTATATTTTACTCAAAAAATATTTAACATCCTGGGATCCTTCAAAAATCCCATTTTTAGCCCCATGAAAGCCCTAAAGATCGCCCCAGTGAAATCGGATCGTTCCGGGACCCCAAAAAATGGATTCTACGTCCAAAAATACTTCGAAAACGACACCTAACTCGATCCCATAGCTAAAATCCTTCAAAAAACCACTCCCGTAGCCCCATTATAGCCCCAGAGCGCCCCACGGGTTTGGGCGATCGGACTGAAAACCTTGCGGGCACAACTAGATGGTAAACCAAGTATTTTGTCAAAATTTCAGATTTTTAAAAAAATTCCTACTGCCCAAAACGGCCCGGACGGCGGACGGCGGACGGACATTTCGGATTTTGAATGTAGACCTCTTGAAACGGATAATGTCAAATTTTGAGGCCGATCGGAGTCGTCGACCCGCGTCGCGAAAACATAGGTGTATTATACCAAGAATAATAAACCAAAAACTGACAGGTAGGTAATTCAAAATTCTGAATGCATGACATGCATTGCATGTCCATAATATATTACGAAATTACATATAGAAAATGCTGCAAATTTTACACAAGGGTTTATTATTCTTTGATATAGGTTACTTGTGCGAAAATTAATTCTGTGTCTTGAAAAAAAGAGTTTAAAAAAATTATTACTTACCTATTATTTTTTATTTATTTATTTTTTTTTCAAAATCTTGTTTTTACATTATTATTTTCTTTTACTCGGAAAATAATAATTTTTGATCTCTTGGTATCCTTCAAAAATCCCATTTGTAGCCCCATGAAAGCCGTATAGATCCCCACAGTGAAATCGGATCGTTCCGGGACCCCCAAAACTGGATTCTACGTCCAAAAATACTTCCAAAACGACACCTAACTCGATCCCATAGCCAAAAGCCTTCAATAAACCCCACCCGTAGCCCCATTTTAGCCCCACGGGTTTGGGCGATCGGGCTGAAAACCTTGCGGGTACAACTAGATGGAAACCAAGTATGTTGTCAAAATTTCAGATTCTTAAAAAATTCTTACTGCCCAAAACGCCCTAGACGGCGGACGACGCACGGTGGCGCAAAACGGCCATATTTTGGGGGAAAAAAAACTCTGAAAACCCCATACTTATATATAGTATTCGTAAATTTGACGCTGATCACGAATATACCCCATGTCCCTGTACCTAAAAATTTTAAGGGGAAAAAAAAAAGGCTCAGAATCCATTTAATGGATTCTGAGCCTTTTTTTTTCCCAAAATAACTTTTAAAAAACACGTTTTCAGTACATTTTCCAGTGTGCGAGCCAAGTAAGGATTCTCCCGAAGTTTGTACATAAAGAAAAGTTGTAGAGCAATAATTTTGGCGTCGATTGAACACCGTAAAATTGAAAATTACTTCAAAAATGAGGAGGTCGAAGATGATTTCGATCGAACACTCCTATATAGGGAGTGTTCGATTTCTGATGGAACCCCGTAACATTGGTGAATTCCATTGAACACCCTAGAATTGAAATTTTTCTACTTTAAGACGGAAAATTACTGAGCCAGATTAGTTATTTTCATGACTTTGTAAGGTAGAACAATGTGGCCTTTTAAATTAAATTTCGTTTCGAAGGTTCGAGCCAGAAATATCTCGCTGTAACTTATTATTTTTTATCCACTACAATGACCCTAATTACTAGGGTCGAGAAATCGAGAAAACAAACTATGAAAACATACATATACCCTATTATAGGATATATGTATGTTTTCATAGTTTGTTTTCTCGATTTCACTAAACGATCGCCGTAACTATCGCAGGTTCTCTGAAAGGTCTATCTAGGTAAGGTAGGGTTTGAAGAATCTTCAAACTCGATCTGATGAGATTTAACGTTATCCAACGGCGGGAATGCATATTTTTGAAGTTTGGTACCTATTCAGCGTCTTTTCGGCGAAAAAAGGAATTCTCACAATTTCACGCATTTATCTTAAAATCTGTTGAAAAAACGGACGCCATTTGTCGGAGTTGTTCTGTACATAGGGCACTACATAGGGTACCCAGGAAAAACCGCATACCTACCTTAGCTAGCCCAAGCTCGACTTAAGTCATTTATGTTTTATAATTCTATGATGAATCAAATTATAATTATGATGAATCAAATGCACAAAAATCATGGTTTTTTGCTTCAAAATCCGCTAAAAACGTGTTGAAACCTGTGTCTAGATTTTTTCCGCAGAAATATAAAATTACTTTCTTGTAGCTGAGTAAAAACTGAACAAATTCGATGTCTAACGAATTTTTTCACGTGCAAAATGAGTCGGCTACGATTCTTCGTAAGTAAATAGGTCCTCTTAATACTGCTCCCGTCAACTCACAATTTTCCAAAATCGAGAAAGGTATACCTACTGCCCGAGTCAGGTCTACAGTACGAGTCAAGTTGATGACTTTTTGATCCGAAAACTATTCATATCAACCCTACAAATAATACTGAATGGAATATAATGATTTTGAAAGGATTTGAAAATGTTTTGATTTTTTTTTTTTTTTCACCTATGGACCACTGTACGGCAGCGGTTCCATTTCGTTTTTGCAATCTAGACCTCTTGAAACGAATGATGTCAAATTTTGAGGCCGATCCGAATTTTCGACCCCCGTCGCGATTACATAGGTGTATTACCTACCTATTCCAAGAAGAACAAACCAAAATGATCGTAACATTGCATGTAGGTATTTGGAGTGCGGAGTATGGTGTGATAGGTAGGTACCCTATATCGTAAATAATATTACACAGCTTGAGTAATAATACAAAAAACGCTGCAAATTTTACACAAGGGTTTATTATTCTGTGATATAGGTTACTTGTACAGACATTTAATTCTGTCATTAAAAAAAAATTAAAAAAATTTTTTTTTGGATTTTTATATTTCAAAAAAAATTTTTTGGGCGGATTTTTTTTTTCAAAAATGTGTTTTTTCAAAAATTCTTTAATTTTTACTCGAAAAATATTTAACTTCTTGGGATCCTTCAAAAATCCCATTTTTAGCCCCATGAAAGCCCTATAGAACGCCACAGTGAAATCGGATCGTTCCGGGACCCCCAAAAATGGATTCTACGTCCAAAAATACTTCGAAAACGACACCTAACTCGATCCCATAGCTAAAAGCCTTCAAAACACCCCTCCTGTAGCCCCATTTTAGCCCCATAGCGCCCCACGGGTTTGGGAGATCGGACTGAAAACCTTGCGGGCACAACTAGATGGTAAACCAAGTATTTGGCCAAAATTTCAGATTTTTTAAAAAATTCCTACTGCCCAAAACGGCCCGGACGGCGGACGGCGTACGGCGGACGGACATTTCGGATTTTGAATGTAGACCTCTTGAAACGGATAATGTCAAATTTTGAGGCCGATCGGAGTCGTCGACCCGCGTCGCGAAAACATAGGTGTATTATTCCAAGAATAATAAACCAAAATGAAAATTTAACGTTTTGAAGGGAACAAGGGCTCAAATCTGCGTTGACATCAGTTAGGATACCAAGGGGGTTGGAATACCAACTTCCCATTGGTTGGTGATTTGAGGTTATTTTTTGTAGGCCAACTTGTTGATCACTGATCAACAGCAAATGGAGAGTAGAGATGCTATGAACATTGTTCATTGGTCACGTCGGCCATCAACAAATAACCAAGGAAAACTAGGGTTCTGTGGGCCTTCAACTCAAAGAGCCAAGCCACTGCCACAGATTTGAATTTATAGTTTTCGATAAACTGTAAAAATTCAAACGAACGTCCAATCAGAGTAATCGTTTTTACTTTGCTTCTCGCAATCAGAGGTATCTGATAAGACTACCGATAAACAAAAACGTAATAAGAGAGATAGAAATACCTCTCTAGACCATTCCTAAATATGTTCCTGATAATCAAGACATGCCTCACGAACAGACGCCTTATTTTTGTTGCCAAAAGAAGGCTTCCTAATAATACCAGACGTGAAGTCAAAACTTGGAAAGGATGTACCTACATATTATGAAGTTAAAGAATTTATGAAACATTGGAAATGTAACTTTGAGGCACGTCTTGACAAGAGGTCAAGTCTATGGGTTGACGTCACATGGCCACGAGCTCCAATTGGTTGTTGATTTGGACTCATTCCTTCCAGATTGACCTACAAAAAAGAAAGTAATTCAAAATAATAATTCAACACAATGCATTAAATGCATGAAATTTTCAAAAAACATGTCAGTAACAATAAAATTTTGTAAATCACAAAAAAAAAAAAAAAAAAAAAAAAAATGCGACCCTTTTTTTAGCGTAACTTAAACAAGCAAATCGGACAGCACTCTATCATAATATGATATTATAATATAATATCATATTATGTTGGTTTGGCGGTTAGTTCACCTAGGTGAACTAACCGCCAAACCAACATAGTTGCGAAAATTCCATGTAATGACGTCTCAGTGAAATGAATTCAAATGAATTATTTAATAACAACCACATGATAAAATTTATCATTATTAGTTGTTATTTAATAACAACCACGTGAAATAGTTTTCTCGCAATGATCTTTCAATTTTTTCGAGTTCTAAGATGTTCGTCCATTCTCTATTTTGAAAATAGCGGGTCCTTGAATTTCGCCCACATTGCATGATATTACTGTCGAATGGGATTTGTAAATCGTTTCAGGACGTCTTCTTGGATGAGCTATCTTCCACCGTGAGCTATCTTCGTCGTGATCAGTGAAAAACCGGCTTAGAAAAACTCAAGTCTGCACGTAAACCCCTCGTTTGCTTGGAAGTTGATCAATAATTGATGATCAATTATTAGCATAGGGAACTCCCAGCTGAGAAATTGAATGACGTGGGTTAATGTTGATTTTGTTGAAAGCTCAATGCGGAGTAGCAAACTTCATCATCATCGTGTCCTTTGTTAACTAAGCGAGCGTGAAATACAGAGAGACATCTCCAGGTTTTTTTACTATTTGTTTTCCATCTCTGTCGGTGGTCGTTTTGCTCCCACGTGAGCAACACAACCTAATTGATGTGAATGCATGTCGAAACTAGCACCATTCGCGTGATCCATCAGTCAACACGACGATAGCCGATATGAGAGCAAACGTCATCTTGCGGCAGCATTTTAACGATCAGGTTTCTATTGGTTCAAAAAAATGTTTTTATTCACAACCTGTGAGAGTGAAAGTTACGAAAATACACTCGGTTCCAAGTGAGATTTGAGGATGTATTATTCCGGTTTAAGAAGTACTCTCCTGCAGGGCCTTCCAGGGAAATGTATGAATTTCTCCCTGATTCAAAACCGATTTTATTACCGAAAGGATGAGATGAAGAAGCATTATGCTTCTATATATCTATGATAGATATATAGTGTATGCAATGAGATTTGATCGGAGGATTCTCCCGAAACGTAAATGGAGTTCACAAAGATGGTTGCAACTCGGCGCTAATGACAATATTTACTGTGAACGTATCAAAGATCGGGGAAAACATAATAGAACAAGGAACCGACGTAAGAGAGAGTACAGCATTGATACGAACTGTTCGCCCATCCGGCGCCTGTTAGATCTTATTTATGCAACTTGGGCTCGAATAGAGAGTCGTTCGCACACAACTACCCGAGAGAACTTAATGAACAAAGGAAGTAAGTCACACAAGTTCATACGAGGGTTTTGTTAGAAGGTAGGTACTTTCTAATCCTCTTCCAAGAGGCTTATGTCAGATTCAGAGGCTGTTGGCCAGGCTTGGAGCACAGCGTGGCCGAACGTGAAGGGACCGGGATGTTTGGCCACGATCATTGTTGCGGGAGGGAAAGAGATAATCTAAGGGTCAAGGATACTCGACAAGTTCTCCAGCATCCAGTAGGATCTATGGGTGGAGACTGTCCTGGTTCTTGACCTTCCAGTAGTCTGCGTCTGGGAAGAAGCAAGGCCAGCTGACCAGACGAAGAGAAGTCCTTATTTTGATAAGTTTGAATAGAGTATGGAACATCACCATTAGTTTCAAAAGCTGAGGAAAATTAAGTCAGGGTAGAGAAAATCTGTGATTTGTGGAATAGATGATGGACCGTAGTTAAATAAGTACAGTGAAACTCCTCTAACACGGACCAACTCACGGGTCCGTCTTGAAGGGGTCGAACCTTCACCAGACCTTCAAACGATATCATTTGTTGAGTTCGCAGAAATGAAAATTCTGAACCGTTCGGCGCATGCGCGGTATGGCCGTGAGTGGGGGAACCTTCGCTTCCAGGAATTAAACATTCAAGTTCTGATGCTCTGCAAACGCAGAACTCGTTCAGAATCGTTCCGAATCGATTCCGGCAGTTCTTTTTTTTTTTTTTTTAACTTCCGGGACCGATTCTGACTGCCTCCTCAATAATTGAGGAGGCAGTCAGAAAAAATTACAAAAAAACAAAAATTACCTAAATCGCGCATTCGTGACTTTCCACAATTATTGTGGAAAGTCACGAATGCGCGATTTAGGTAATTTTTGTTTTTCAAAATAATTTGTGATAAGTTTTTGGTCCTTCATTTTAGGATTTGAAATAGCACTTTCGTGACGTGAGGCTGAGAAGTTGAGGTGATGTTGGGCGGAAAAACGCGCAACTGAACCACTACGGTAGGCACCTCACTGAGCCCTGACTACGCGAACAGAGGGTCCGGCTAATCCTCATTCCTATGCCGGGACCGCGGGAAACAGTTCGCCTAAAGGGGGTCAATGAGGGGTCTCACTGTATTATTAGGAACAATAAGGACAATAAGGAACAGATGTGCCTCGAGATTACCTTTTTGTTGAAAAAAGCTTCCTGGCACCACTAAAACTGAAGTTGAAACTCCGATTGAGTACGAATTAATCGAAATCTACATTCAATTTTGAATCTGTGGGGATAAGGAGTCGAATTAGAGGGTCAAAGTCACCCAAGGTCCTGGCTTTTCATTGGCTGGGCATTTCCTGCCGCGAATGATCTCGAGATTTGAGCAAATCACCGACAAATTGGTGAACATCAATCCTGGTTCAGCTTCTGTAACCACAGCCGATTTTGAAAACTGTTTTCGATCAAATTGTTAAATTGAAAACTAGCTACCTATATATTGAAATGCAGGTTTAATTTAATTCATACGTAGGTATTCAACCAGATTTTTGAGTTCAATTGTATCGTGAATTGAATGCTTTCTATCAATATGTAACAAAATAAGTTCATCTTAATTTCGAGGTTCTTCCATAGCCGTATTTCTCAAGTAAAGAAAACAGAAGATAGCTGATGAGAACACCTGAAGAGCTCACTGTGAAGACCAACCGACACGGTGTCCTTCAGCAAACAATCACCAATTAGAGGCACGCTGGAGTATGTCCACTTAGCTTCGTAATTTCTCACCTGTGCTAATCGATCAATTTCCGCCCGAGCGAGGATTTGGAAGCAGACCTGTATTTTTCTATAATAATTATTCTTTTGCCCATCACGACTGCGCCATTCGCCAGCTAATTGAAAAATGCCATTTCGATAAATCATGGGCAAGTATAATTTTTATCGTACTCATAAAATGCGATAAAATGACTACATTAGTGAATCATCAACAATAATTTAGCTGATGACTAATGTACCTAATATAATATTACGTTAGTCATCGGCATTACATTACATTAGCATTATTATTATATACCTATTATTAATAGTAGGTAGTAATAAGTCAGCTTTGCGCGTTTTACTTATGAAAATTTCCGAATGCTGTAGAACCAGGGTAGCGACTCCCGAGTCATGTAAAACCATTGTAGGTGCTGCCGCCGAAAGTTGATGAAAACTGTTGCCATGTGACTATTGCCCTAGACGATGGCCTGTTTGTGTGGCGTACCTAATAGCCACTACCGACCGAATGTTGAAAAATAACACACGCATGCAATGTCCATTCATGCTACAGTTTTCCAGAAGTGCAGCGATGTGAGAACGAACATGTTGAAGGTGCCAGATCTCTCACGCCAGTTCACATTGTCATACGCGAAAAAATTGACCTAACGTGTGTTGAGCAGAGTTTGCGGTCACGGCTGGCTCATCCTCCATCCCAGTCGGTGCAACGGATCTTTATCTTTGGCACCTTCGAAGATACAAATTACCGGCTCACATACAGCACCTTACGGAATTCATGGCCCTATTATAACCGCTCGTTCCCTTCGAACGACGGATGCTCTGACGGAATGAGGGACCTTGGGCATCTTCAAAGCGTGTAATTCATAGTAAAGGTCAGCTCATAAGTGATGTAAAGGGTATTGCTTGAATTCAATCTGGTTTCATCACGCTTTCGTTGCCGTCTAGCGTACCTACATTAATACTGTCAGAGCAAACCCTTGTTCCACCTACAAATTTAATTATCTAGTTTACGATCAATTCTACGAATACATAAGTAAATTCAATCAGATTTTACTTCACTTTTAGTGCGTCTTGGAAGACTTGTCAACAAAATGAATCTTAATCTTCTGCCCTTGAGTTGCCAAGTGGCGCCTCAAAGTTGTCGCCTGCACCGGACGTGACAGGGAGGGAGGATGCATACTGCGAGCCTTCACCAACGACTCACCCTCGTTAAACAAAAACTTGTTTTAATCGTGTAATGCCTTTTTCGGGGTGCTGAATCGAATGTCAAGTATGTAGGCATTAGGGCTCACTTCTCACTTGAGCTGGAAACATTGATATCTACATGAAGTGCGTTCATCAGGTGGGAGGAGCCTTGCCCACTTAATGGTCGAATTGATGTGCCACATGCTGTTTGTTTCATAAACCATTGAGGTGATAATTCAAGTCCTAACCCGTGACTGGTTAGGTTGAAGAGTATGATCTAACTAATGGCCCTCTTCGCAGGGTGATTGAAATAAATTTGCAGATAAATGGCTCGTTTATTCGGGGTGATTAGATGCATTCACGAGCTAGTACGGATAGGTTTGGGCGCGGTGATTGCCTAAATGTTGGGCCTCTCTTAGCCTAATTGTACCCCGCTGTGAGGTCTGGCCTAATTCCACGTTGAGTAGATGTTGACAACCGCGCCGGTGCGCCACTGGCTCAACATGCCTTTCATTTCCTTGTACCACCAGGACCAGTTGATTTTAGATGATAAAGGATAAGATATTCCTGTGTTTCTTTCCACTTCACTCTACATCTGACGCTGAATCCTCCCATACACAACTGGCCTGCTCCCGACATAACGGCTCCTTGCACGATTGTACAGGCGCGTGTTGCTCCTGCAATCAATCACCCTACCGATCATCATTCTCTGTATAAGAGGCCCAAGGGTGAGGGGGAGGAATGATTTCTTTTAAATTCAGCACATCATTTAATTATAATATGTATCTAATATGGGACTTAGGGAGACAGGTGACTCCTCTGATGGTGGTTCAAATTGTTTATTTCGACATAAACCAAATTGTTTTATAATAGACTGTTAAATATGGAGTGGGGATCGGTTTTGAGCTGCTCAGCTCATCTACAACAAGAACTGAATTGTATTAGTGGCAGCATTTTCCAACTAAATAACAAATTGACTGACTGTAACTATGTATGTATCTTGAAATAAACACATTTGACGAAGGTTATTTGAAAACTAGGAAACAATGTTGAAACTTGACAGGTAAGTAGACTACAAAATTTGTAGTCTACTTATTAATTATTCTACGTAGTCTACTTAATTTGTATATTTAAGTCTCTTCTATGTAGTCTACTTAATTTGTATATTTAATATACAAATATAGCGGTGGTAGATTTCATTCAAATAATTCAAATTCCGAACATTGATGACTGAAAGTCATCTTTAGATTACTACATCACTCATGACTAAAAGTCATCATTTGATGACTTCCAATTATGAATGAGGAAACAATGATGACTAATTTACGATTACAGTATGTACCTAACCTACTTCAAATATATATATAAAATTTTACATAGGTACATAGTACTATTAAAGGTATATACATTATATATAATTTTACATAAGCTATGCAATTTTATATAAGTAGCAAATTTGCTTCATGGGGTTATGGCATGTGTGTTAGAATAATTCTAACACCTAATTATTAGGTATATTTTAAGAAAAAACACATATCACATTCAAAACCATCAAAATCTGTCATCTGTCTCCCAAAGTCGGGACGGGTATTTCCAGTCTATACACCGTTTGAGCCCCAAGGCGGGGTCGAAATCGTTAATGGTTTGGAGTGCGCTTTTGCCTCCAAACTGTACACTGATTCATCCCAGAGCTAGGGAGGTGGAGTCGAAATGGTGGAGGGTTTGTGATGCGTTTCTGCCCTCCAAAATGTACACTGGTTCAGCCCCGAGGAATTCCAAGACATACCCTCCTACCCTCCAAAATGTACAGGTTCCGCCCCAATAAGAATCAACATCAAAAATCTTATGCAGCATTGTAACTCACAAAGCTGTTACATTTAGTCAGTTTTTCACCATTAAAAGGAGCTAAACTTACGGAACGAACATGATTGTACAGCAAAATAACCGGATTGATTCAAAGCCACACGTGCTGAAATTTGAGCAAACATTTTTGAATGTCAATAAGTTGAGTACATACTAGTTTACAGCATAGAAGGCAGATGGATCTTCGTTGGTATTGGAATAATTCTATTCTATTAATTGGAGGCTCTAACTATTAGAATTATTCTCATACCTATGGAATTACCTTGCAGACTTATTCTAATACCTACCTTGTTCCTAGAACATGGAGAATTCTCGAAGAGCGAGTAAGCGAAGGGGTGGGTAGAGGGATTTTGAGAAATATGTTGGTGATGGGGAGGAGGGTAGGTATGTCTTGGAATTCCTCGGGGCTGAACCATTGTACATTTTGGAGGGCAGAAACGCATCACAAACCCTCCACCATTTCGACTCCACCTCTGGGCTGAATCAGTGTACAGTTTGGAGGCAAAAGAGCACTCCAAACCATTAACGATTTCGACCCCGCCTTGGGGCTCAAACGGTGTATAGATTGGAAATACGCAGTCGGCGGGACTTGGTATAATCTCCCTAAGAATGGGACCATATTAATTATTAATTAATCAATTATTGGACGTCTGCACCTTCGGCAAACACCCACCTAGTATGTATCTATTCTGTTGAGGGACAAACGCATTTATAACTCTGTATACCCATTCATGTGAGAGGAAATAACGGCTCTGTCTAAAAATACTAGTTGACGATGAGCAAACGGAAGATGACTGATTTGCTCATGACAACCTCTTGATCTTGATAAAAGCCGAAAACAACGTTGAAATCAGTTACGAAATCTTAAGCGTCAATATAGACATAGAGAATGAAACAGACGACCCTTTAGAGTTGAATCCAGATAAAATTGATTTGTTTCTGAACTTTTATCGTCTGGTCGTGCACCAAATTAGTGTGAATCTCCATCGAGTTTCGATGTTACTTTCAAATCGCGGCAATCTACCTGCATGATTGGTCGTTTTCGAAGGGAATAGTCCAGTCGTAAGAGGTCATCGCTTTTTTTGACTAACAGAACAAGGAACTGACTGATTTCTGAGAAAGAAAGGGAGCTGGTGAAACCGGAATCATGTCTTTTGAACATGTATTTCCTCGACCGATTCAACACGGTGGACCCGCCAGTCACTTCTCATGAATATGGGAAGGACTTTGAAAGACTGGGACTTACTATAAGTACTACTAGGGATCTGAACAGTGCCGTAGCTAGAGCTTCGGGTGCCCTGGGGCATAAAGTACATTTGGAGCCCACCATACGGAAATCGTTTTTCAATAACTTTTTTCATGTACAAAAATATGTTATTTTGTAGGTACATTATCTAATAAAACTACAAAAAAAGTAGAATTGTTTTATTTGGGAGACCATTGTGTTCAATTTGAGGTACTTCCAGGAGATCCTAGAGCCTTTGCCATGGTAAGGCTCTTTCAGGACCAAAAAAGTGATCGAGGGGCCCCAAAAAATGGAAGGGGCCCCTGGGGCCTGCCCTTTGCTCGCTACGGCCATGAATCCGAATGAATAAGGTACCACATAGAACAATCCCGTTTTCACAAAGTCATAACACCGATGAGAGGCCTAAAAAAGTAACGCAGTTGGCCATGTCGAGAAGCGAATACTGACAGCGATGCAGAAGTGCCATTATTAAGAGCCACTTGAACTAGGAGGAGAGCGTCACTGTAAATCATTTCAATGACTGCAAATAAACACAATTCAACTTGCTCATCACAATCGCAAGGTTCGGGGCCCTCAACTGGAAATTTCTGGAGATTTATCTTTCTGCCCTCATCCTTCATCCATCACAAACTAGGCATGACGAATTTATGCGAATAAAAGAAATTAGGTATGCCATGCTAACGAGAGCAGCCACTTGAAACGCGAATATAATTAGGTATGCACCGTTAATTTCATGCAACCGACTTCCACAATCCTTCAACAGCATTTAGTATAATTCGTTCTTTTGTGACGTCATAATTGGTTGATCACATTCTCGTAAGCCCCTCAACTTAATTTTATAAATCGTTCTCAGAAGATGAATTTTGAGCCTGTGATGACCTTTTCTGATGTTCCTAAGGTCCGAAAGGTTCCTTGGGATATCCAGGATCTCCGTCTTCTATTCTAGATGCATTTGAAATACATTGAGACGTTCTAAGTTCCTTAAAAATTTTCATAAACAACAACCTATCATAAATCTGTCTGTCTGTCTGTCTGTATAGTGATTGCACGGAAATGGGGGTTGCCAAGAAAAAAAAAGGATTCTACGTCCAAAATAACTCGAAGAACGACGCCTCATTCGACCTCCTTGCACCCCTCAAAAGTCCCATTTCGTCGGCTAAGAACCAGCATCGCATAACTCAACTTTAACCCAAAATGAGATTTCAGGCCTTTCTTATTCAAAATTTCGCGCCCGATTCAATGAAAGTGTCAGTTTCTGGCTTCGACCACGAGGAGCGTCGTTATATGCGATTTAGTCAGCATCGCATTACTGAAAAGTAGCAACAGCATCACATAACTCATCTGTTTCAACGTGGATCGCTCCCCTGATCGCAACTGTGAGGTACGTTTTGCTTTGTTAATCGGTATTTTGTTGTCATGGCAACTACATTTTGATTGATTTCGTGAAAGGAAGATCAGTCTTGAAATTGTGGTAATAATTTTTGGAGTAAAGAGACATAATCACTTAGAAATTGACGATCGGAAATCACGCATTATTTTCAGTTTAGTTATGCCATGCTGACTCTTGTGATTTTTGAGTTATGCTGTGCTGAATTAAATCTTTTCTTTGCTTCGTTTTCTCCTTTTCACGAAACATTAAATGTTTTGTAATTTTGTAGTAGTAAATTTTACAGGAATAATCCATTGCCCTTCATTTTCTTTCAGAGCTCTGAGTTAACTAACTGGGAGTCCATAACAATCATTGACACAACTGTCAAAACTGTCGACTCCACTGCCCAGCTGGATGCCCAGTCTTCACTTCAGTTAGATTCGACCCATTTTGAACCCTTCACTGCTTCACCAAGTCGTGACTGGTACGAAATCAGCCCTGGCGATCTCTTTGGCGACACCATCCGTTTCAATGAATCTGAAAATGCCAACTCTCTGAGCCACATGAGGCCGACAAGAGTCGAATGGACTTGGCCGGATGGACTTCGGCCGTCATCCCTTCAACGGATGGAAGACCGACGAACGTCTATGATTTGAATTCGGAAACCATTGAGACTGAACCAATTGATTCGCAAAGTGGGTCCAATAATAATTATTGTGTTAACACATTGCCTCCACGGAAGAGGACCAGGCAACCCATACCTGATCCCAAAATATGGGCAAAAGAGGAATCAAAGCTGAAGCGATTGAGGGGGAAACCGTACGCGCCTAAAGAGCCTTATTCCTCGAGAATGTCACGCTTTCTACGACGAATTGCCCCACGCTGAAATCAGCTACAGAAAAACTGTGAAAAACAGTCGGACGGGAAAAGAAAAATTTGAAGGTGCCAAAGATTTAAAATTGAAAATGGATAGTTGATCTCATTTATCTAAAAACTTAAACGTAAAAATACTTTGTATAAGTACCTACCTGCTTACTAACTTTATACTAAAAGTTTGAACAGACCTGTGATTAAAAGTGGTAGGTAGTAGTTTTTAAAGTTTTTTTTTTTTTAAAAAAGGTATGTAGTTTTTAAAAAGAGACCTACTTTACTTAGGTATAATTTTTGGCGGAGCTGTGATTGAAACCAATGATAAATAGAGATTAGCAGAGAGAAGAGAATCTAATTGAAAGTGAATGAAAAGATTGAGTGTATTGTGATTTTAAATACGTAAGAAATATTTTGAGTTATGTTTGAAAAGATGACTGTTCCGCTTTGAGAAGTGAAAAAGTTTATTCAAGTTTATTTACCAATAAAATTGCGGAAAACAAAATTTGTTTACTCATTAGGTATAACTCCAGGGTGTTGTCAATGTACAGAAATCAAAGCAGTCACCGACGAACAGCACCACATAAGTACACCAAAAATTACGCCAGCATGGCATAACTCAACCATTTTTCTAGGGAAAAGTTGGATTGACCAAATCCATGTATCTTTGTGTTTAATAGTGATTTTAAAGTGCAGGGATGACCTAAAAATTGGAGGTTTCCAGCGGGACTTTCTGGTAATCAGTTTTTTTGCTCTCCTGTAAAATGACGAAAACTGAGTTATGCGAAGCTGGTTCTTAGGCGACGATTTGTAGCCCCAGAAAAGCCCAATAGCCCCCCGGTTAGGGATGGCAAAAAAAGTGGAGACATCGCTGTATCGATATTTATAAACATCGGCAGTGCAACATCGATGCCCCAAAAACATCGCCTCAGAACCATCGACGGTTTTTTTCCATCTATGTTTCTCTCAAAAATATCGATGTATCGATGTTTTCATTATTTGTAGTAAAATGTTTTTCATTCGGGGTTGAAAAAAACATGCCCAACATTGTAACAAGATTTGTTTTATATAATATGAATATTATGTAAAAGTATAAGTTGATTATATTTTTAACAAAACCAGCCCCAATAAGAAAATGGATTCTAAATAACCTCGAAAACGACACTCCACTCGATATCACAGTCGAAAAGCTTCACAACCCCCTTCTGTAGCCTCTTTGAAGCCCCACAGAGACCCACGGGTTTGAGTGATCGTGCTGAAAAGCTTGCGAGCACAACTAGATGGAGATCCGAGTTTTGCCAAAATTTCAGATTAAATCTGCAAGAAGTAGCTACGAATTAAAAAAAAAATCGTACCTAACTTACTTCTTGCCCAAAACGGCGTGGACGGCGGACGGATATAAAGTTTATATATTTAATATTACATTTCATTTTTTAATTTGAAACGTTCAGGGACAACATTTAATTTTGAGGCCGATCATACCTAATAATTATTTTAATAAAAATTATTTTTACCCCCCGTCGCGAAAACAGGATATTCTGAAAATAATAAAGAAAAAAAACTTGAACTTTCAATTATGTGTTC
This sequence comes from Pilophorus perplexus, assembly GCA_955831195.1. Taxonomy (NCBI): domain Eukaryota; kingdom Metazoa; phylum Arthropoda; class Insecta; order Hemiptera; family Miridae; genus Pilophorus; species Pilophorus perplexus. The sequence continues at coordinate 56,141,277 of OY037007.1, read as the reverse complement.
CACCCATGGAATAAGAAGAAGCATGGTTACTTTTATCCAGTCTGTCTGCGCTGTTGGCTGATTTTGATGAATTTTCAACTTCATGAATTCCGACCCTATACCCATGGAACTGGACTAATAGTCGGTGGTAGACTCGCAGAAATGGGCAATTTTTGAGAAGAGAGAATGTCTGTCCATTCACGTGGATTGCCCCTGGTATAGAGTTACAATACATACCTACCTAAAGAAACCTGTGCATCAGATGCTACAATATGTTTTCTTAGAAGTCAATACATCAGCATCAAAGCGAGTGACATTTCAAATCGAGAAAGTTAGGTAAGGGTCATGCCAAAGACTCGGCTGGACCAAAGAAATGGGATCGTAACGTGATTTACAACGGCAAGGAAGATGAGGAGGAGTGGAGTGACCGATGATACAGCGATTTCCTCCAGCTCCAGCTTAGTCCTACCATAATGTGGACTGCAGACGCTTTTTTGGGGGGCGTATTCCAATAAACTTATCGTCACTTGAGGTGGTTAGGGTGAGAAATGACTCCTCTGCTGAGTACTAAATTGTTTATTTAAATAAGTCAGTCATTTCTCACCCTAACCACCTCATTGGATTAGACCTCTGCACCGTCGGCAAACACCACACTGTTATCGTCATTTAATCATCTTTGAACATGTTATAATATAATATAACACATTATGTAACACTACCTATTCAAGCGCATACAAACTTAGTGCGTTCTACTGGACGTTGTTAATCCTTGCATATGTGCTCTTTTATGTCAACTTTAGACTTGGGGTTTAGCATTGTGTATGTCTAGGTAGACCTACTTACCAACCATTGTATGCAGAATCCAGGCCTGCAGTTAAATTATTACAGTATTTGCAACAGCAAAAATAACATGGACAGAAGGCAGCAGAAAAGCTAAACCGAACCTAGCAGAACGTCTCCGACCTCCATAGAGGAGCCGGGACTTGTGAATCGACTTACTAACAGCCTAACATCCTGATTCTAGAACTTAGCAGCTGAACTCCCGAGCTCTCTTGATTATACAATTACATAAGGTTTTATACATATTACCACCACTACTAGCTCATCTCTAAGAGTAGGAGAGGGTAAATTTAGAGGGGTTTAGGCGGAGTTAAGGGCGGTCCTACATCCTCAAGGGTGGAGATAAATGAGGTAGAGTAGGGATTTTGAGTTGTAGGAGAGGGAGAAAAGTAGAACGCTTTCTGTGTTGGGAGTTCCAAATAAGAAAATAAAACCAAAACGAAGGATTTGGGAATAAATTATAATTCGTTAATTTAGGGAGAAATGATTAACGGGTGAGGGATGAGAGCGGGGGATATGACAACGCAATGAAAAGGCCACAAGAGCTATCGGTAACAAAAAGGCCTCTTTTACTGAACTCTTACGCCTTGAATGATGGTGTTTTTCATTCGTTCGCGCAGAGCAAAGTTGAAGAGATCCAGGATTTTATTTCAGTGGGGTGGGATTCATACCTTCTGTAATAACTGTTCAACACGCTCAACAGAAATTAGTAGCGAGAGGTAGCCAACGCCCGTTTACGGGTATGGCGCCCACAGAAGAAGGGAGGCATACCCAAATATAGGAGCATTATCTCCGATGCAAATGAGATTTAAAACCAATAATATTGAGGTCTGGGTCTGGAAGGGCCTGGGCCCACCTAAGGGTATTAGGTAGGTACCTTAGGTGTTCAGTTTATTAGGAGTAGACTTTCCATCGATCTCCGTTCTTTGAACACCCTAGAACCCTCCATGCAAAGCCTTTATGACATTTCCTCACCAGAACACATTGGATTCCACTTTTGACGACCAAATAGCAATTTTCGTCGCAAACGAAAAATCCGCCCATCAAGCTTCCTGCAGACTCATCTTCCCCGGGTTGGCTATTATGCTGTAACCCATCGCAATCTTCCTCCGCCTGCCACACTCTACTAACTCGCTTGTTACACTAGTGATCCCTCTCGCCTTCTGATCCAGCCGAACTTTCACGACCACCCGCCGAATATTTTTGAGGCAGAGGGCCCCCGAAACTTCGCGAATTACACAACTGTTTCCATAATGAGCTGAGGCCGCGATTGTTCCTCAACTGATATCATTTAGGTAGATTGTCGCCGGTATCGTCATTCTTGATCTTAGTTCCCTCTTGGCGTGCAGTATAGTTGAGTTAATACGTACCTAAGGAATTTGTTGTTGACAAAGCAGCAAATAGGTACGATAATCCCCCCCCCCCTTTAGATCAATCAGCATCTTTTTTTTCGTTCGATATTTCTATTTACTAGCATTTGGACCGAATTGGCCTCGTTTCTCTCAGCCATTAATTAGGTGATGGAAGGGCTCGAATCGCTCGCTGGACAACTTTTCGGGCATACTGGGTAGTTGGTGAGGGATAAGCCGCAGGTAGATAGTTTTCAAGGCATATATTTTGCACAAAATAAAGCCTCAAGGCGCCTTTCGCCCGTCCCCATATATGTCAAATCAAAATCAACGTGTTCCTGCCCACTCACGTAAAATTATAATTAAACCTAAATTATTATAGTAGCCCCGCCAAATACTATTAATAGAAAAACAGCACCACAACGTAACCCCTGCTACAACTACCTTATCCGGTTTATTTAGTCAAGCTCAAGTACGGTATGGACACACTACCAGGAAGGGATATTAAACATAAAAATGCAAACACGTCTTAAGATGTACTACCTCCTGACGAGACCCCAACCCCCATATATGGGGACGGGCGAAAGGCGCCTTGAGGCTTTATTTTGTGCAAAATATATGCCTTGAAAACTATCTACCTGCGGCTTATCCCTCACCAACTACCCAGTATGAATAATCAGGAAGCCGACCACACCACACCGAATAACTTTTCGGGCATGAAATTAGGATCCAAATCTGAATCCATGAAAATTCTACCGTTTTAAATAAATAAGTAGGACGCCTAGCATGAAAAGGTGCTTGAAAAACTCGAGTTCGTCCTCCTCACGGAAAGCCGCATGTTTGGATTGTCAATGGCAGATGTTGGGAGTCTTGCCTTTCAACTGGCTGAGAAAATTAACTCAATCGTCAATTCAACATGGAGAAAAAATGGCTGGTAAAGATTGGATGTATAGTTTTATGCAAAGAAATGCATCAATGACCATGGCTGGTTCGGACTCCATAGTAGACGTCAATATGGGTTTCAACGAATACGCAGTTGGATTTTTTTTTTTTTTTTTAAATTTGCTGGATCGACTTTACGATCAGCACAGTTTTTCGCTGGACAAAATTTATAAAGTCGATGAAACAGGTGTGACGATCGCCCCTAAAACATTGTCAAAAGTTCTGGGACTCAAAGGGAAACGGCAAATTGGTGGAGTAACTTCGGCAGAACGAGGGTTTTTTACAACCACAGAAATATATTTATGCATGAATGGCCAAGGAAATTGTATGCCTCCTACGTTTGTATTTCCAAGGGTTAAAACTAATCCAGAACTTTGAAAAATGCTCCTCCTGGCAGCAGTGGAGAGTGGGTGGATGACGGCGTATATTGTCCTCAAATGGTTTTTCAAAACCTACTAAAGAAAAACGTGTGCTGCTGCTTATGGATGGTCACACTACACACACGAAAAATATGGAGCTGATCTTAAAAGCTCGCGAAAATAACGTAGTAATTTTGTTGAGCTTTCCACTTCATTGTTCCCATCGCCTTCAACCGCTAGAAGTTTCATTCATAAGGCCGTTTCATTCATCTGCTTAAGCATTAAGCTGATGCCATTCGATGCTGGATGAGAGAAAATAGAAAAATAGAAAACATAGAAAATAGAAAAAATCACCATATTATTATCTGTATACATGTTAATTAGTTAGATAGATAGATAGTTAGTCAGCCACGGACACGGTGAGAATGAGTGGTTTAGAGAAGATAATGGGGGCTTCGAGCATATCTATTGAGCATAAGACAGATGTTTATCGAGCATATAACTCTTGGTGATTTTATCGAGCATGTATGCTCAATAGGTGTACCTATCAATCCGAGCCCTACTGATGAGTAAAGATTCAAGATGAGATAAGATTTTATTAGATGAGTTAATTACAAAGTTTCTTGGATATAGTTCAAAAGGAAAATTTTGCAATATTGTCTTAATTGCCGAGTCCTTGAGAAACCATCTTCGTGAAATGGCTTTGAAATGAGAACGGGTACCTACCGCAATACAGGATTACCATATCTTTATTCTTACAGGGCTCAGGGACGCCCAGTAAACCATCTGAGACTTGAATGGTTGGAAAAGGTCAAAGGCGTGGTCCAAGAAATTTGAGGCTCCACTCCCAAAATGCGGCCACAAATTAAAGTGCCTTCCCAACAGATAACCTTTTCCACCAAGCAAAACAAGTCCAGAGTGGGTTGGAATAATCTCTAAATCCCAGAATCTAAAACGATTCGATTATTATTATCATTATTGTCCCATTAGGTAGGTAGGTACTGTATCCCGTGATGCTGCTAGGTGCGTAAATTGATTGCTATCTGAACACACTGTTGAGACCGTAGTATCCACAGCTGACGGTACAAGTAGGTATGTATTAAATGCACATGGACCGATTATATAATAATATAATATTATATTATAATAGGGGCCGTGCCAAATTAGTATGTCACCTTCGTTACAACAAAATTATTTAAAGGTATGTACAGATTTATGTTTAGTTCTACAATTTTTAATTAGGTAATTAACGATAGTTGATGGTGATGTTGACCGTTTCAATGAATGTTGTTGGAAACTTGTTGAGGGTCAGTCAAATAAGACGAGATTTTTGCCGACGTTTCAAGAGATATATTCTCCTATCATCAGGGTCTAATGAAATGAACAAAACACGAATTTAGACGTTGAATTTAACAATTGATGATACCTCTGTATATTTTCAACTTGCTCACTCGATGACAGGATTTTGCTCTACCTACCTTCCAAATTATTTATATCATATTCATTTGTTCTATGTACACTTGTCACTGTATCACATCATATACGCTTTGTACACTATTGTGTCGTGTCATATAGTATCATCAATTGTTAAATTCATCGTCTAAATTCGTGTTTTGTTCATTTCATTAGGCCCTGATGATTGGAGAATATATCTCTTGAAACGTCGGCAAAAATCTCGTCTTATTTGACTGACCCTCAACAAGTTTCCAACAACCGTAATTAACAATTTTTTATGATTATTAAATTACATCTTAATATATTATTAGTCACAACCACAAAAATTCAGAGTAGCTAACATCACTTCATGCTAATACATCATGCATCTTGCTTCTTGATTATGTCTGCCGACGCTCAGCATGTCTAACTTTTATATGACTGACTTTTTCACCCAGTGCTTTCAATAAATTTTATACATTTCAGGCTGAGGAGAGCGCCGTTTTTGAAAAGTAAAAGCCTTTTCCCCGGTCCTTATGTTTTTTTTTCTCTCACAAAACTCCTTTTTCGTGAAATTTCGTAGCAATTTCGAACCTTCTTTTTCTTTTTTCGGTCGCACAATTCTCGCTCCAACTCCACACATCAACAAGTTAACAGATTATTTTATCATCCGGACTGCATTGCACTTTTATTTATGTTCCTGTCAACTGCTATTCAGTGAATAATGTTTTTTGCAAGTTTAATTCACTCATCAACCAAATTAGAGTATACTCCTATAGGAGTAGGTAGGCGACCCCTATCGGGGTAGGCAACACGTTTTGTGCGAAACAATTTTTTTCTCCTGACCGCCAGCCCAAAGACACATCCATCAGGTCAAAATATTTAAATGACAATAATAAAATTGAACTCCAATCAACGCTCATTTTATCAAAATTACTTACAAAAATGGATATAAATGATAGGAATCATTTACTATTTTTACCTACAAGTGACTTGCTCTGAGAACCGGAGCCTCGCAAGCTAGATGTGGCAAGATTAGATTAAGAGATAACAATTATAAAAATTTAAGTCACAGTTTCTCTGCGCGGATTCAACAATAGCGTGAAGATTGAGATCATGATGATGCCGGGATTCTTCAAGTAATTTAAGTAGCAATGTCCTCGAACGGTAATATACGGACAAGATCATCAGCGAGCTCTAACAACTAAACTTTTATAGCAGCGGCGTGTGATTAGGTCGTTATGCCTTTTCACTGAACTGCTCGTGCCCAGTGGTTAGCACGATTTTTTTTTTTTTTTTTTTTTTTTTTCAGATAATAATCAAGGCGTTATGAAGCTTTTGCGGATTTTTTCACGTCCTTCATTACACCTCGAGGAAATCTGGAAACACCCTGGTTGATTATGACGCCATTTTTTCACGCAGTGTTGGGTATTTTTTATAGTAGAACTTCGAAAATTGTGACTACGCAAAATGGGCATAAGGATATCAACGTAGAAAAATAATTAATCATTGAATTATATCCATATGACAGAAAGTATGTTCCTTACAAAAGAGGGTGCCATACTGTTTTTGTCTTATTGGGAGAATCTCAGGACCTTGCGGAACCACCCTGGAAAACTAAATTTTTATTATAATGGCCTGGGCGAAAAGGGGCCGAATCAAAAGCAGATAGACCGAGAAAATAGTTGAAAATGTTGAGCGATAATAACTGAGTGCATTTTCTAAGGACCCTCAACCTTGTACTGGACTGGAACAAACTGGTTGGATACGGCTTATACTATTTTGGGAGTTTTCTTTTTTTCAATGCCGTTCCCGAAGTGAAGAACTGCGGAAGGCTGAAAGTGAGAAATGAATGAATGGAAGTGTTTTATGGTTTTAATTATATTACATCACTGAGCTAAAACGTATTACAGGTAATATCTATATATATATATATTTATCTGAACTGTTACCCTAATATACGCTGCCAGCTAGGGTAGTTAAATTTAAATTTTAAAAACGCTGCAAATTTTACACAAGAGTTTACATATTTGATGCAGGTTAGCTAGCTTAAACAAATTTTGGAAATTTTTTTTTTAATTTTTTTTCGTTTCATTTTTTTTTTTTTTTTTAGGTGGAAAATATTTGGTCTCCTGGGATCTTTCAAAAATCCTCTTGAGAGACACAAAAGCCTCTTTGCGGCATAAAAACCAACAGTTGGTTACTGCTCAGTTAAGCACGGATTGCTTCTTCAAACCGATCTTATCAAACTTGCTATAATTAGTGCTATAATTATAGTCTGCAGAATCTGTAGACTATCTGATAGCAATACCTGACGACCAGATCTGCTGGTATCCCATTTGACCCCACTATCCCATCTTACCCACTTTTCTCCTACATAAAAGAATAATTAACCCTTGTGTTAACTTTTCGGCGTCTTTTATTTGAGCCGACAATATATGGCTGCAATCTGCAGTTCTGCAATTATATGGTTTACTGCGAACATATTATGCAGATTGCAGTAATTTTCACATTTTTTCTAAATCGCGTTCTTTAGTTCTCAACTGTACCTATTTATTGGTAGTCTCTTCTTCCGCGAACCTTTCACCGCCCAGGGCCTCTCCAACCCTCAGTTTGATCGGTGATTGTGAACTGTTGCTTTATTCCCGTTGCTCAGCATCCACACGCTTGATACAAAAATCGTGCAGCGTGACTTCGAGTCCTTCATATTTTCACCGATCGTTCCACTTTTTTTTTCGCAAATAAATCCCCCCTCCCATCGTCACTATGTTGAAACCGCTCGTTAAAAATAAGCACGTCACGCTGCAAAAAGAAAAACGCTACAATTTTTACGCAAGGGTTTATTATTCGTTGATATAGGTTACCTACCTACCTACTTGTGCGAAAATTAATTCTGTCATTAAAAAAAGTTGAAAAACTTTTTTTTTATCAAAAAGTTTTTTTCAAAATTTTGTTTTCAATCAAAAAAAATTTTTTTTTTCAAATCTTTTTTATTCGGACAATATTAAATATTGTCCGAATTTTGACCTCCTCGGATCCTTCAAAATCCCATTTGTAGCCCCATGAAAGCCCTATAGATTCTCACGGTGAAATCGGATCCTTCCTGGACCCCCAAAAATGGATTCTACGTCCAAAAATACTTCCAAAACGACACCTAACTCGATCGGGGAGGAGTGATATTGAAGTCGACTTGGGACGAGAAAGAGTCAAAATCTGTTAGTGGCCGTTTAATCCTAGTCATGAATTTCTGATGTGTGAGACAACTTTCACCAAACTCTTCTTTGTTTTTAATTCCCTAAATTAAAAACAAATCTCCACAGCTAGTTCATGGTTGAAGGGCACAGTAAGAGTTCGACCTTAGCACGCGACCGATCGCTAATCCACCATAAAGCCAAAATTACCGTTCCCTAATGATACACGAGCGAAATTAACTTACGAAATGTTCCTCCGCCTCGGCCATGAAAGACCCCTCGAGGGAAGTCGAGTGCGGCTGGTGACACTGGTGACATCCTGGTAGAAACTAATCGAGTCCTTTGTATTAAATCTCAACAACGGTATTTTAACCTTAATTAGTGCGTCCGCTGATGGGTTGCATCACACATCTGATAATCGACTTTTTGTGATCAAATAACAGCCGAATGAGTTTGAGATACGCCTACTTAACTAGAGCGGCCTAGCGACACTTATCGGGCGGGAAGAGAGGGCTTTTAATTCGGTTCATGTCAGCTATTATAGATTTATAATAGATTTAATCTATAATAGATTAATCTATAGATAAATCTATAATAGATTTATAACATTCAGTGGCGGATCTGGGGAGGGGGGGGGCGCCCCGGATGCCACCCGGTTGCTGGGGTGCCACCCGATTGCTGAGGTGCCAAATAAGCCTGTTTGATATCAACGAGACGATGATACACTAAACAAAAGAACTAAACACAAATTTGTACACTTTATATAGACAAGAATAGGTATTTTGGTATATCTAGAAAAATGTAGAATACAAGAGAGTTAAATAATATTTATATATATTATATCCATCGGTTGTGTCTATCTAGAGTTCCTTTTCTTCTTTCATCGACGTATTATAACAGTCTAGATGAACTACACAGAGCAAGTATCAAGACACTGTTTAATGGGTATATTGGGATTTTCCTCACTTTTTTCTCCTAATCATGGCTCCGGGTAAATCCGAAAAATTGTGGAATTTGAATTTCAAGATTCCTTGCCAAATTGAAGCGCGGCGGTCCTTCAGTCTCTACATGCGAAAGAAGTTTCTCCAAACTGAAACTGATCAAAAACTACTTGCGATCGATAAGTGTGGGGGATGCAGAGAATTGGAGGTCCGCCCCGGGTACCAGTTAATGCAGATCCGCCACTGATCACGTTTAGGGTGGACAGGAATTTCGTCTGGGTACCAGTACTATAATTTAATAAGGAAATCATATAACCCAAAGGCGCAATGGCTCTTAAAAAGTGGAAAAAGTGGAACCACACTCCAGAGGTTCAGTAAGGGGGCTTTCTGTAATGCGGAGTTTTGAACTAGGTGCCTACCTAGTTTATTAGTTCAAAAACCCAGAGTGGGAAAATCTGATAAATGATGAAAACAAATGAATCCCGAATGAAATGGTATTAACCACGTGTATTTACGGTCTGACACAATCGCCTGATTGTATAACGTGAAAATAGTCTACATGCGAGAGAATTGTGAAAATTATTTCAAGACTGTATCAAGTGCAAGAATAAATTGAGGAAACGCATCTAAGTTGATTTTTTTTTATTAGCAGCCATGCAGTAAAAATCACCTCTGCAAATTTTACACGTCGTTTTATTATTCATTCGAATTGAGCAGAAATTAATTATGTCAATATAAACTTATTTGAAAATATTAAAAATTAAAAACTTTACCAGAAGATTATTAAGGGAGATGGGGGACCCCTAAAAAATCTACTGCCCAAATTACTTCGAAAACGACTCGACCACCTAAATCCTTTAAAAACCACGCCTATAGTCCCATTGTAGACTCACAGAGCTCCCTGGTAAAAGCGGTCGTGCTGAAAACCTTGGGGGCACAACTAGAAGGAGAACCGGGTAGATATATTGACAAAAGTTCAGTTTGAAAACACTGCTTACAGTTCGAATCGGGGTGGACGGCAGACGGACATCTTATAACTGTAACATGTATGTTTACAGATGCGTATACACATTTTGGAACTTTTTCAAAAATACCTACATTTGCAACAAGTTAATTCCTTTAGCAACATAATTTGGACATATTTTGATGTATACCTACTTCAAACTTAGTTACTTCACTAAGTATCTGTCCGTTTTGATTATTAGAAGTGACTCCTGTAAACCGCACATGGGATTCACAAAATTTTATTGAACTACTTCGAAGTTGTTTTTTTTTTTTTTTTTTTCGAAAAACTACGATCACACCTAAAAAATTTGTCTATTTAATTATGAGGCTTCTTCCTCTTGAGACGTCGGAGTAGATCGTCAACGTCGAGTAACTGGTCCGCCTTTGACGTGTACTTGTAGCCTCTTATGACGAACCAAGCCTTGAATTTTTATCACTTCATTTTCTGTAGATATTAGAAGTTCTTTTTGTGGAGTCTGATATTTCTAGTGTACCGGTATGCGTCAACAACAGATCTCAGTACATTGTTTTGGAACCTTTGTATGATATCACGGTTGCTTTGAGCAGTGTACACCACTGTTGCTCTCCATAAGTCCAGACTGGCTTTTTAAATTTGTCCGACGGACCGATTTAATTTGGACCGACGTTTTTAATTTGTTGCGGACCGACATTTTTTATTTCCGACGCATCAATTGTGGAACATATTTATATTTTTATACAAACAAATTTTTGAAGGAAATTACCTTTTTGGAGAAAAGTCCAATTTAAGATTGACTAGTTAGGCTTTTTTAAAAATTATTCAGAACTAAGCTGTTTTTTTTTTTTTTTTTTTTTTTTAATTCTTTTTTCTTCGCTAATGATAGTACCTATCTTATTATGTACTCACTCTGTGGAAGAGTGACCATCGTCGGATAACTCGACTGTATTAATCGACTCTCCCAACTTTTACACGTTCAGACGTGATAAGTTCCCCTTCGATCGACCTAATTTTCGTTATTTACTATCCTCTGGTAACCCCTAATGACAAGGCATTATCCCCCGAGAACTTCAGAAGAGAGAACTTGAGAGTTTTGTCACATACCTACTCGATACACTGTGCGCCGCCGCGAAAGGATGGTGATTATTCTGAGAATAATGAACCAACAATACTTGTTAAACGAATTCGATTACATTGTTAAACGTTTGTTGTTAAACGAATTCGATTCGTTTTTCAACCCCCGAGTTTTAGAATTTAAGAAATCGAAAAATCAAGAATGTAAGGATGGTATTATTAAATAATTTTTAAATTATAAAAGTAAATTACTTGAGTGACAATACTAAACAAAATGTGGAATTGCCTTTGCTCATAATATTATAAAACCAAACTGACTGGCCAAGGCTGGTCGTAAATCGAGCAGGGTGCTTTCTTCGGTTTTTTTATTGCCAGAGCAGAAGAAACGAAAGTTGAGGGTTCAAACTTTGGTGGGATCTTCTTCAATTCTACAATTTAGAACATTTAATGTAAATTCTCTTTTCGCCTGAGAAAGCTCTATTAACCCTCATTATTTGTCCGATGTATAGTATGGTGGGAAGGAGGGATAAACTCTTGGGGCATGGAACAAGGAGAAATGTGTGCCATATTCCGGGGTAAATAATGCCCACTTAATCCTGGCTTCCCATTGGTGACTTTTTTTGTTGACCAACTTGTTGAACATCAATCAATGGGAAGCTGGGATCCTCGCTGACTTCAGCTGAGAGAGTAGCCCTTGTTCCTTGGATTAAAATTACCCCTTTAAAAAACGCTCCAATTTTACACAAGGGTTTATTATTGTTTGATATAGGTTACTTGTGCAGAAATTTAATTCTGTCAATGGAAAAAAAAGGATTTTCATATTTCAGGGTTTTTTTTGATTTTTTTTTTTTTTTTTTTTTTCAAAAAGATTTTTTTTTTTTGGATTTTTTTTTGTTTTTTTACTTGAAAAATATTTGACCCCCTGGGATCCATCAAAAATCTCATTTGTAGTCCCATGAAAGCCCCATAGATCGCATCAGTGAAATCAGAGCGTTGGGGTCCCAAAAAATGGATTCTACGTCCAAAAATACTTCGAATACGACACTTGACTCGATCCCATAGCCAAAAGCCTTAAAAAAAAAAAAAAAACCTCCCGTAGCCCCATTTTAGCCCCATAGCGCCCCACGGGTTCGAGTGATCGGTATGAAAACCTTGCGAGCACAACTAGATGGTAAACCGAGTATTTCGGTTTTGGAATGTAGACCTCTTGAAACGGATAATGTCAAATTTTGCGGCCGATCGGAGTCGTCGACCTCCGTCGCGAAAACATAAACCTATACCTACACCTGTGTATTATGCCAAGAATAATTAACCAAAAATCCGACTAGTTATCAGTTTCGACGTGAATTTCAGAGTTATTCAAAAGCCTTCTCTCGGGAGGTGAAAATGTTATATTAAATATAAAATTTCCATATAAATTTTATATCGAGGCACATTCTTTATTCTTTCCCCTTTCATCCCTATAGGTCCCCCCTTTCATGGCCTATAGGTCATGGCAAAGTAAGGCGGGTTAACGTACTAGTTCAAGCCCTGAGTGATCAATCACTTGAGCTTCAAAAGATATGCCTAAGGTTGCATATGGTTCATTTACCACCACTTTGGTCATTGATAGAGTTAAACGTATGTTTCAGATGAACTGCAACTGCCCCGTGACGCAGCCGGGGCCAACGCTGGCTTCGACTTGTGGAGGTAACGCGTACATGTTGTTCATGGGACTCCTGGAAGTGTTCATCCGCTCCCAGTGCGACTTGGAGGACCCCTGCGGACGTCCTGTTTCGAGGAACGTTCCCGATAGGGAGTACGACTTCATAGTGGTGGGAGGCGGGTCGGCGGGGGCGGTTGTGGCTTCCAGACTCTCCGAAATACCGCACTGGAGGGTAAGTAAATGGCAGTAAGCTGGGGATAAGGTATAACTGGTTCATGTTGTAGGAAGGTTCCCCACACAGCACAAATCTGCAGTCAATGCGTTAGAGCAAAATCAGTTTGGAATCGCAGGTGAAGTGCAAGATCTTCTCATCTCTGGTCGTGGGTCCGGGGTGACTTCCCCGTTTATTCACTCTATCCGACAGGCACATCAATTGTGGAGGTCCGTGCGATAAGGGCACAATGTCATGTCATAGAACCATATGCCCTGCTTGGGGGGAATGCAAAAATCGATCCGCCATGTTCTCTTCCATAACTGTGCCAAATTTGGTGAAGAAATTCCTGTTTGTTTTGTTAGTAGCCTGGTTATTATTAGTCGTCCTTATGAGCCCTTCTTTGGGAGTCACGTTCTTTGAGAAAATCGTGCTCTCGATGTCGATAACGCTTTATAAAATATCATTATTATTTTTAATTTTTCTTTTCTTTTTTGTAATGCCCCGCTTCATACTATTTATAGTTATACAAGTAACTATATATAGTTACTTATTACGTGCAAAAGGGTTTCAGAATCTGAAACTACCTATTTTTACTTCTTGTCAGTTACTAGTTCAATATTTGATATTATTCACAGTACCTCTTGTCAGTTTCTTACTCTGAGAGTAACTGACAAGAGGTACAATGAATAATATCAAATATTGAACTAGGTAGTAATAATTACTTGTCAATTATTGACAAGAAGTAAAAACGCTGCAAGTTTTACACAAGGGTTTATTATTCTTTGATATAGGTTACATGTCCGAATATTATAATAATTATCTTAGAATTATATAATTCTGTGTCAACAAAAAAAATTGAAACAAAATTTTTTTTAAAATAGTTTTTCAACTTTTTCAAAACCTTTTTTTTTTTTGCTTCCGAGACTGCAGAAGCATTGTTTTCACTTTCGAAATGAAAAAAACATTTGTTCTCCAAAATCAAAATTTCCACTCACGTTTTGCGTTTCAGAAACTCTTGAACAAATTTGGTTCCGTGTCTGTCGGTCTGTCTGTCTGTCTGTCTGTCTGTCCGCATTTCTTTGCCACACCCATAACTTCCTCAATTTTGATCGGATTTCAATCAAATTTTCAGGAATTGTGTGGGTACCCACTATATTATTGCCCTAGATGGTCCCATATCAGTTTCATCACGATTGAATCAGCGGTACTCCCTGCGCATGCACAACTACGTTCATTTTGAACCTACATTTCATACAATATGCGAGGAAGCTATGGGCCGTGTCCCACTTGGCAGTGTATTTTTTACTCGGTAAATATTCGACCTCCCGGGATTTTTCAAAAATCCAATTTTGTAGCTCCATGAAAGCCCTATTAGATCCCCACAGTGAAATCGGATCGTTCCTGGACCCCCAAAAATGGATTCTACGTCAAAAAATACTTCGAAAACGACACCTAACTCACATTTTAGCCCCATAACGCCCCACGGGTTTGGGCGATCAGTCTGAAAACCTTGCGGGCACAACTAGATGGTAAACCAAGTATTTTGCCAAAATTTCATATTAAAAAAAAACGCTGCAAATTTTACTCAAGGGTTCATTATTCTTTGATATAGGTTACTTGTACAGACATTTTATTCTGTGAATAAAAAAAATTAAAAAATTTTTTTTCGGATTTTTATATTTCAAAAAAAATTTTTGGGTTTTTTTTTTCAAAAATGTGTTTTTTCAAAAATTCTTTAATTTTTACTCGAAAAATATTTAACTTCTTGGGATCCTTCAAAAATCCCATTTTTAGCCCCATGAAAGCCCTATAGATCGCCACAGTGAAATCGAATCGTTCCGGGACCCCCAAAAATGGATTCTACGTCCAAAAATACTTCGAAAACGACACCTAACTCGATCCCATAGCTAAAAGCCTTCAAAACACCCCTCCTGCAGCCCCATAGCGCCCCACGGGTTTGGGCGATCGGACTGAAAACCTTGCGGGCACAACTAGATGGTAAACCAAGTATTTTGCCAAAATTTCAGATTTAAAAAAAAATTCCTACTGCCCAAAACGGCCCGGACGGCGGACGGACATTCGGATTTAGAATGTAGACCTCTTGAAACGGATAATGTCAAGTTTTTAGGCCGATCCGAGTCGTCGACCTCCGTCGCGAAAACATAGGTGTATTATTCCAAGAATAAACATAGAACGAGGGTGGCTTGGACGCCATGAGGCAACTGTCCAACTCCCGATCCCCATGTTTTGGCGTTGGACTCACGTAGTTTTCCCTACCCGCAGGGGAATGTACCCTAATCAGAAATCCCTCTTGGATAAGTTGAGGAGTGGTTAACCATTTGAGCCATGGGAATGAGCTCAAAGTCAGCAGGTACTGCTGGTATTTCTGCTCTCCGAAACAAACTTCTTAAATTCAAAATCACTCTTTCACGCACTCACAAACCATCCTCGTAACGTTTCAACAGTTTTTGTGATGATCCCATTTACCGCAATTGACTGGGAATACCTACATCAAATCGTCAAAAACATGTTAGTGACAGGGCATGGGTTTGAGGTTTTTACAGTTGAGCGTATAAAAACTAGCGCAAAATATTTATCAAGATGAGTTTCTTTCATGGTGTGGAGGGTTGACAAATCTTCGACTGGAGAACGTAAAGAAAATTTCCGAAGTCAACCACAACAGGAGGAGTTACGAGCTAGGGATAACGCTATTGCGTTCTTTTTAGAATCACCCATTTATGGGCCAAACTGCGGCAAACAATCTTCATTCTGAACGTCTGGTAGGAGTACCATAACTGGATGCCTCCAGTGAAATTACTCTGAACAGAACTTTCGCCTCCAGTGGAGAAGCCCCAGGCATCACCTGGCCGTTTAAGGCCTTTGCCTGGGAAGCCTTCCCTGTAGCTCTCGGTCACATCCTCCGCAAGTGGTGGCGGGAACATGGACGTAGCGCCTTCAACTCTCCACACTTCACACAACACCGTTTTAAAATTAAATTGTAGACAAATTACACCCGCCTGGTTCCACACAGCCTGCATAGATGACAGTATTCGGAGGGCTTTTGAGGTGACCTACTCCAACACATGAATCACCCATCAATCTCTAGTCACTCGGATACTTCTATTAATCAAAAAATGTTTCAGGTCCTGCTCATCGAAGCCGGAGGAAATGAACCAACGGGAACTCAAGTGCCTTCCATGTTCCTCAACTTCCTCGGCTCCTCGATTGACTGGGGCTTCAGAACCGAGCCGGAGGAAAACGCTTGCCTTAATGAACAGGAAAGAAGGTGCTATTGGCCTCGAGGGAAGGTAAAAAAAAAGTCTGGAAGGTTGAGCGAGTATTATCGATAATGGCCAGATTAATAATACACATTATAACAATAATGCATATTATTGTTCTGAATAACGGACAATGCCGACCGCACGTTCCGCATACATATTCACAACTGCTCTTCAGCTGAAGAAGCAAACACATTCATATTATACCTACTTCAAATAGATTCGCGAAAAATTTAATCAGCAATTAGTAAATTTAATGAGCAGAAAAATAAGCAGACCACAATAAAATCAGGAAAACAGGGAAAAACAGGATCTGGATAAACAGCAAAATTAGTTCTTTAAACTGAACAATCGGGGTTCTTTATTTGACTTAGAGGAACAATTAGCGACCCTTTCTCGATCTTTGACGAAAATTAAGCCTAGCCATAATATTGTTATATATCAGCAGATAACCATAAGAAAATCCTGCTTTCTTAATAAATATCTACATAAATGTGATAATCACCAACATTGCTTTCCTAGCAAGCGGGCAGTCATCACGTCCGCCCAAATCCTCTGCCAACCCTCATAAAAACCCGGGACCAACAAAGTCATCACTTCCGCCCATCGCCCATCAAGTCATCACTTCCACCCCTGTGTCCTACGATCACTGAGATCGGTCCAAGAGAACACAGCAGTAGCCTGAAATCCTATAACATGATCCTTTAATTGGTCGATTTTGATGTCCTCTCCGCTAACGAAGGTTGGCAACCATTTCACCAAAACGGTCTCTATCCTGTGCGAGCTGTAAAAGATCTGTTGCTCTATGGAGCAAGAATTACAAGAAGCGGGAATTACTATAGTAATTCGTCGATGCTTTCCGATGGCCCACTCCTCTGCGCTAAGCAATCTTTTCCATCATAATGTGGCCCAGACATGCAACATGCCGCTTTGTGGTGGTCAGGAGCTCCCGTTTCAAATTGTTGTGCTGCAGATATTTATAATATAAATCATATATTATATGATCATATATAAATTATAATGGTTCTGCAGATGCGCCGTCCATGGGATGTTCTACATCCTCTGGATCACCACATCTCAAACACCTCAAGCCGGTTGATGCTCGCAATCTCTGCGTACATGACTTTGACACCATACATCAAAATGCTCATAAGGCTGACCCATAACTGTCAGAGTGCTTGCTCTCCTCCGGACCAGACTTGGATACAGCCGATGACCTTCGTCTTTGTCACATTGATCCCCAGGCCATACTGGCGGCACGGTGCATTCAATCGATGATTGCTTGGAGCTTCACTGGAGAGTGCGCCAGGATAATGGTATGGACGGAGGACTGACTGATCACACGCCTACTTGGCGGCGTTACGATTGCGAATGCTACGATTGCGAACGCTTCGTTTTTTCTACCTGGGGGCCTGCTACGTTGACTTTCAGTGATCAGTTGACCACCAGGGATATCGAACGACAGGTTCTCAGGGAAAATTTTAAGAGAAAATCAGGTGATTATTTGTGTACGAGGCCAGCAAAAATTATGAGACTTGAAATTATGAAAGAAAATTTGACCCCCCTCCAACATAGCGATACCAAAGCTGTCAGAAAAGCCATGTACATGTATCCAGTTCTTCCGCAGTCCAGGTCTGCTCTTGGGGCATCTGTCTGAGGCAATTGACCAACTACTTTCCTTGAAAAAAAAATCTTATTAATAGTGACGAGGGAGACTTCATTCAAATTAAATGTGAATTTTTCATTCACATAAAATGTGAATGAAATTTTCCCCAAATAATAACCTCGCATGCATAACACTGCGCAAGAATTTTGTCGTGCTTGTTGAATCAGAGCACATTTTCGCGGACGGGACTTTTGATTACGCTCCTCAACATTTCACTCAAATGTACACGATTCATGGCCTCAAAAACAATTTTTATCTCCCACTCGTGTCAATATTTTTGCCCGATAAGAAAGAGGAAAGATACAAGCTGATGTGGGAGTATCTGAAGGATATGTGCAGTGCTTACGAGGTAGATCATGCTTACATAAAACTTATACAAATTTGCCCAGACCTTGATAATGGCTTGAAATTTGCCCAATATGTTTACGATACGTATACGGCCCGTTACGTTGGGCCGGCCTGTTCTTTCCCAACGAATTTATGGGCCGCCTATTTTCGCGCGACTATTTCCTTCTTTTTTTCTTCTCTGCATTCTGATCCATATGTGTACACCTCTATGATTCCGTGCCACGTATTGGCAACGTCGCGTTCGCAATCCTCCACTTTTTCGGATTAAAGAGGGTCGGTTCGCAATCGTATACTTTCCTAGCGTTCGCAATCGTAACGTCTCCGCCTACTTTGAGGTGGGAGATAAAGCTGTTGGAAGAGCACGGTCTAACGCTTGGGTCCGATGGGCGGAGGTGATGATGCTCTCCCCTGCTGTTTCTTCAGGTACTCGGGTCCGTGAACGGCTTGCGTCACGGATTAGGGCGATGATAATCGCCCTAGCAAAGCTCTCAATTTTTCGAAAGTGCTGAATCCAAAAATTATTTCTCAACAAACATGGTCTCATCCATCTTCAAATAAAACACATAGGACAGTAGGTACAATGATAACGGTTTTGGTTTGTTAAACCATAATTTCTGATTTATACTGACGATGAACAAACCGAAACCGGTCTGCAAGTGTACTAAGTTAGGTATCGTGGAAGTAGACTATATCGTCGAAAAATCCCCTTTTATATCAGTTTGAAAATCGTATTTTATATCAGTATGATGCAAGTAATTAATTACCTATGTAAGATTCTTAAACGATTTGATAATCATGAGAGGAAAGTAAATGTTTCTTGGTACTAAATCTTTATGTATTTGCAGGTCATCGGTGGTACAAGCGTGCTGAACGGAATGATGTACATGAGAGGAGCTAAAAAAGACTTTGACGACTGGGCTCAGCTGGGAAATAATGGCTGGAGTTATCAGGATGTCTTACCATATTTCCTCAAGTCAGAGGATAACCTCCAGGCGAGCATAATGGATCCTGGGTACCACGGCGTTGGAGGTCTCTTGACGGTGAACCAGTTCCCATACCATCCACCTCTGTCCCACGCCATACTTCAGGGTGGATTAGAGTTGGGATACCCTGTTAGAGATTTGAATGGAATCTCCCATACGGGTTTTGCCATAGCTCAGACGACTTCACGCAACGGATCACGGCTGAGTACCTCCAAAGCTTTCCTCAGGCCTGCGAAAGACCGTCCCAACTTGCACATCCTCCTCAACACGACGGTATCCAGAGTGCTCATCAATGCTACGACCAAAGAAGCGTACGGTGTGGAAGCTGTTCGAAGCAACGGCCAGCTTGAAAGCTTCATCGCTAAAAGTGAAGTTATCTTGTCTGGAGGGGCCGTAAACTCACCCCAGTTGTTATTATTATCAGGCGTTGGTCCTGAAACTGATCTCAAACAACTCGGAATACCAGTTGTCCACAACTTAGATGGAGTAGGCAAAAATTTACACAACCACGTTTCATTCTTTGTTAATTTCTTTATAAACGACACTTCGACGACACCTCTAAATTGGGCCACCGCCATGGAGTACTTGCTGTTTAGAGATGGTCTCATGTCGAGCACAGGTATTTCAGAGGTGACTGGGTTTGTCAATACGAAATTTGCTGATACAAAGGAAGATTTCCCAGACATACAGTTCTTCTTCTCGGGGTTCTTGGCTAATTGTGCCAGGACAGGTCAGGTGGGTGAAAGAACAGAAGATGCTGGAAACAACGGTACCGGTGCACCACAACAAAGAATGATTAGTATTATCCCCGCTGTGCTTCATCCTAAGAGCAGAGGTGCGATAAAACTAAAGACCAGTAACCCATTAGATCACCCACTCATTTTTGGCAAGTACTTCCAGGACCCCATTGACGCAGATACGCTTGTAGAGGGTATAAAGCTGGCCATACAACTAGCAGAAACACCATCACTGCAGAAATACGGTATGCGAATCGACAAAACGCCTGTCATGGGGTGTGAGAACATCCCCTTCGGATGCGATGACTACTGGCAATGTGCCGTACGCAGAGCCACTGGACCGGAGAACCACCAGGCAGGAAGCTGTCGGATGGGACCCATTGGCGACCCTGGTGCCTGCGTCGACCCAGAACTCAGAGTGCACGGCATCGACAAACTTAGACTGATGGATGCTTCAGTCATGCCTAGAGTCACGTCTGCCAACACAAACGCCGCTATCATCATGATAGCAGAAAAGGGGGCTGATATGACCAAGAATCGGTGGCTGGGCCAAAACGTTTGGAAAAAGTGGTAGTCAAGTGACTTATTTCTCAAAGGGTGACGTATCAGCAACTGGCCAACAAAGAAGAGTCATTGAGCATGTATGCTCAAAACGTATACGTTTTATTGATGTCCAAAGAAATGTAGAGTTTTGAACTTGTCACTTAACAGATCATATCATTACTGACTGTATTGTTGAGTGGAAATTTGAACAACACAAATATAACATCGCCCTCATGCCAAAACCATGAAAGTGCAAAAAAAAAAAACTTTGGGGGTTTACACTAATCTGGGCTATGTAGGCACTCCTCCTCCTCCTCCTCCTCCTCCTCCTTCACATTATAAAAATACCCTGGTTACCTAACGCCATATGATTCAGGTAGGAATTCGTTAGAGCTCGATCAATGAATGTGTTTCGCCCAAAGTTTTGGTATGCAAAAAAGACGAATTCGTCCGTCGTATCGGGATTTGGGTCAAACGAAATTTCACCACTCTTTCGCCGAGCTTTCGAAAAGTATATTTTCTTCTTCAGGGCCTACAACACATTATAGCGTGTTATATTAATTATACACAATGTGTTGTAGGCCCTGAAGAAGAAAATATACTTTTCGAAAGCTCGGCGAAAGAGTGGTGAAATTTCGTTTGACCCAAATCCCGATACGACGGACGAGTTAACACATTCGGGTCGATCTCCATAATCTGAAAAAGACGAATGTGTGAAATTTTGTGCAAAAATTCTTTCGCTCAGTCAGCTGATTTCTAGATGAATGTGCTTTTGGGTAGGTAGTGATGACTTCGCCAGTTGCTATAGAAACCGCAGGCTTTTAGGCTGATCATGAGCCCATTTTCCCGCATTCCGCGGTCGACTTTCTCGCACTTTTTTTTTGCTATTTTGCTGCTGCTCAAGTTTTGTGTGTTTATTTTCATACTTTTTCAAAATGTATTGTAGCCAAATTTCAAGGCGTACGCGTCCTATCCTTGAGAAGTGTTTAGTTGCGGACGCTCCTGCACTGATAGTGCCCGCTTCACATGGAGAGAAGCCCGCTTCCCGGGAACAGAAGCCCGTTTTCGACTTGGATGGACCCAACTGACTTTTCAATTTTGTAATTGCAGTTTTTTGTAAGTTTGATTATTATTTTAAATAATCAAATTCAACATCATTATTCAAAGATTGATAATTTGAAATAACGATTAAAAAAAATACTGATTCCTGAATGTGGCCTGTCAAGGCGTAGGTACTTATTGAGCAGTGCCAGCCCATTAATAAGGGTCCAAATTTGAAAAAATTGGACCAGTATGCAGCATAGATTGGGATTTTTCAGATACACTCAATCACGAAGGTGATAATATCGTCAAAATGCGTTTTGCGATAACCAGGAATGTGCTACAAAATGAATACAGGGAGGCTTATCTTCGGAAAACTATTTTTCTGTTAACCAGCACTGCATGCAAGACTGCGAAATGGGGAAAACATTTTTCTTTCAACGGAAACTACTCAGTGAATAAATCAATCAAAGTTTCAAATTTCTTTTTTATTTTTCTCAGTTCAGCTGATTTGCACATTCATGGTTTTAGCATGAGGGTGACGATAATAGAAATGATACCCACTTATTCACAGCTTTAAAGCTGTTCGAACCAGTCGCCTCACCACAGACACTTCATGGGTTCCGGCCACTGGTTTGAATAGCCTCAACTTCCGATTCGCTTGAGGACAAAGTATACGGGTTGCAATAAATGTAGCTAGATTTTCTCCCATTAGAAGTACACTTCATCAAATAAATCACCAAACACAATTTGTCTAGATAATAACGAATTTTTTCCTGCGAAGTGATTTCCCCATTTTGCGATGTTTTGGAAAAGTTGAGAACTCACCGAAACCCAACTTGTTTTCTTTCGCACGACGACCTCAACTCTGGACGAACAAACCAACTGGATCTCCTTACTCAGCACCAAAGAAAAAATGTGCATTTAACTCTTTGTTATCAAACATCCCGAAAATTAAGGGCGCTCGGAAGTACCACTAGTCCTGTATGCTTAGCAGTAACTGCTTAGAAGGGCCGATTCCTGCAAAAGGTGGTGCAAAAGATTTTATTGTTTCAAACGGTCCTTTTTGGTCCTAATAACATGTATTCGAAGAGTGCACACACAATTTTTCCCGACACAACTTTTAGTAGCCAAATCGAAATTTTCGGCGTTTTTTCAATGTTCCGCATAAAACTCGAAAACGTGAAAATATATTTCGTTAAAAAAAAACACTCCATCAGTAAAGTAAAGAGGACAAAATTCTACGTGGATTAAAAAAAAAAACAATAAATTAAATCAAAATCAGTCCAATAGGGAACGCCGCATACAGGCGATTAAAAAAAAAATTTTCCCAAATTTTCCAAAAAACTGTTTCAACCTTTTTATAAGCGCTTTGGCTCTTGAAGGAACGATAAAATCTACTACCCCCCTCCCTAAAAGTTGTAGAGCATCAATAAGAGTGTTCAATAACACCAAAAATGTAAAATTGAACCAATTTTTGAAATATTAAGTAAAAATGGAATTTTACCAAAATTCACTCGGTGTTTTTTTTTTTTATATAATTGGAGGCTAGAGCATTAACCAGAGTTCAAATAGTAACTAAATTATGGAATTGGGCTTATTTTTCAATTTGTAGTCTCCGCACAGTGTTGCCAACCTTCCCACATTGGTGAGAGATCTCCCGCTCGCCCAACTCACAATTACCCTCCCTCCACCCAAAATCTACTGAATGGAGGTTTTACTAAAAACGACATTTTGGAAAATATTGATTATTTTCAAAGGGCTTTCAGCACCCTAAGATAAGCAATCTGGCCTACAGAGCTCCAGCAGTAGTGCTAAACCAATGGTTTCATTGGTTCACAACTTGTAGGGAGGGGGTAGTAGATTTTATCAAGAGGCAAAGCGCTTCAAAAAAAGGTTAAAACAGTTTTTTCGAAAATTTGGAAAAAACGGAGGTTTATTGATCGATCGTCTGTAAAACTTTCTCTATTGAACCTATTCGTTTTATTTTTTCAATCGACGTAGAATGTCGTCCTCTCCAATTTACTAATGGAGTTGATTCACGAAATATGGACCATTTTCGAATTTTATGCGGAACACTGAAAGCTCGCCGATAAGTTCGAGTTTTTTTTTTTTTTTTTTTTTGCTAGCAAAAGTTGTGCCGGGAAAAGGTTTGTGTGCACCCTTGAAATAAATGTTATTAGGACCCAAATATACCGTTTAAAACAATAAAATCTTTTTGTACCACCTTTTGCAGGTCAAAATGAACTGCTTACTGGACTACACGGTTTCACGCTGTGTTTGAGTGTGCTACGTAACACATGGAAAAGGTTAAATATCGTAGGTATAGATTCTCGGCCAACCGTACCAACCATATTGAGCCCAATTGTATCAAAATAGGACGAAGAATATTGAGAGATAATTCAGAAAAATGGTAGTTTTCCTCAAAACAGCCAACATGTTCCGAAGAGGCTAGTCCTTTTCCACGTAATATTATTACGTTGCCCATCCTCAAAGCGTGAAAACGAGGACCTTCCTCAGCGAATTGCGCATGTTTAAGTCAGTTGCAACTACTCCACCAAAATATAGGTCACCCTTAGTATGAGACCACAAGCCATAAAGAGACCAACTACTAGGTGTAATAAACAACCCTTTGAAAACCCATTTGTGATGTTCAAAGCCGGGGGGAACCCGCAAAGGGTATTGACGCGATTATTTCTGGGTATGAATGAGGGGGGGAAATTATTACCGTAAGTACGGGAAATTTCAGATCTTTTATGACATTAAACAATTTTTGACAACATCGTTCAAATGAAAATTAATGAAAATGAAATAAAACCAACGCACGAAAATTAATATCTGAGTAGGTAATCAGAAATCGTGGAGCACCACCAGGAAGAAAGTAGTTTTGGTGTCTGTGATATTCCGACGATTGCTGAGATCACTGTTACAATGTCATCGTGTTTCTTCAACCTGTGATTGGTTGGCGCAAAGCTGGAACTTTTTGACTGAAAACCAAATCGGTTTGTCTCTTGGCAACCTCTCTTCATGGTCACGAACGGATCCTTAGTTCCAGGAATACGGCACGAGTAATGGACGTGCGTCAAAGTGTTTATTTTTTAGTTGATATAAGGCTTCCTAATAGCTTGAAGAGAAATCAAAACTCTGATTGCATGAATGTGTGAATCTATAGAACTTTCTTCTAATCTATAAATGCAATTAGAGTTTCAACTCAACTTTTGGTGTTATTTGGAAACTTTCTATCGACAAAACAAGTTAATCTTTATGTCCATTCCTTATTACACAAATTAAATTTTTGTGTTTTCAGCCTTTGCATCCGAAATCAGAAGTTTATCAAATAGAATATGCTAAATGACCAACGCTCCTCATTCAAGTAGACTACTGTAAATATATTAGAAGGACTCTAGACAGTAATGAAATGTGGATTCACTTGAACTAGATATACAATTTTGGAGTGTGCTGAATTTACTGAAGATCAACTTGAATTACAACTTATTTTTTGTAAACAATAAAAGAGGTACCTATTTTCCTATTTATTCCATTATTTTATTGTTTATACACTGAAAGCAGCACTAAAGAAAAAGTGTACTTACTCTAGGAAGGTTAAAAAAAACCTGGAACTCTGAAGATAGAATATTCATAGCCCTTGTTGATCAAAATATACGTATTTATTCTTCAATTGTATAATTTTATTCCGCCTGTTCCGTCGTAAGAACTCTTGTGGATACAATGTAAGTACTTTATTTATTTATTTATTTATTTTTTTTCTGTAGTCTCTTTTTATATTGAGTACCGTTTGGGATAGGTTGAATCAAGTGCAAGAATATTATAAAGAAACTATAAAATATATATTACAATAGGAATGGATATAAATATGAATACATAAGCAAGATCAGCTGTGTAAATACTGAACAGGTTGATAAACACCACGGCAAGACGATACCTCCAAAACAATGAGAAATCCGGTTTTATGCGATTG
The DNA here is from genome assembly GCA_955831195.1 of Pilophorus perplexus. Taxonomy (NCBI): domain Eukaryota; kingdom Metazoa; phylum Arthropoda; class Insecta; order Hemiptera; family Miridae; genus Pilophorus; species Pilophorus perplexus. The sequence continues at coordinate 56,115,752 of OY037007.1, read as the reverse complement.
TGAGGGGGGGAAGAGAATAGCTTCTGCTAACTCATACATAGATGTAAACGCATAGTTTGAAAAGCAAAGTAGAAGTGATAATAATAATAATAATAAAAAACTAAATAGAGTCAAACGTTAGGAAATTTCATCCCAATAGTCAGGGTAAGTCATTGACTTAACAAGCAGAAACTCGGAAGCAATATACAATTACTTTTATGCAACTCTAAGTTCATACAAGAACAGAAATGTTTCGATGTCACAAGTCGCCCGAAAACCAGCATTTACATTAATCTCAACTTCTTGATGGTTACACTATTCACTTCGTAGAACTCCATTTGATTTGGAATAAAAGTCAGTAGCTTCTGTTCTACGCCTTTATGGCGTAGAACAGAAGCTACTGACTTTTATTCCAAATCATTTACATTAATAATAAGGCCTAAGCTCGATCTGTCACACAAAAGAAGGTAGACGCATATTTTCTTTAGGGGTTTGAAATTAATTAGGAATGAGTGGCAGGTTGGCGCAGCCTACTAGGAAAGAAAATGACAGGTGGTAGAAGCAAATTGGACTCGTGAAGAAAAAAAAGGTGGTACAGCAGTGCCGAGGAGAAGTGCGAAGGTTGCATTTCTGGTAGGAGAAAACCCGTCACATCAGCGCAAACTTTGAATAGATGTAAGTCACTTCTTGCGATATTCTATAAAGAAATCGTCATCTGTTGGGAGCGTTACGAAGTGTTACTCACACTCGAACGGGAACTGGTCGAAATATTCAACAGGTTACAAGGCATAGATGCTCACAGGGACACAAGTTTTCAGGCAGTGGATGTTAACAGTAAGTTGGAGGCAATCTGTGCTGGGTTTTGTAGATATGATAACTGGCATCTGCTAAAAGGAGCACGTCCATCGCAGCTGGCAAAGAGAGACATTAAGCACGCACTTCCAATGGTTCGATACCACGGAACGAGTACTGGGCCCAATGGTGGCTAAGAAAACAAAAGGGTGGCAGCCGGCTGCACCGGTATTCTTCAAGGTAGGCCTAAGCCCTGGAAGACGAGTACGTGCATCGACTGGGAGAAATCGATGAAAATAGCTCAGGGGGAGAAACGCTGCCAAATGGGAACAGCGATAAAGCTTAGGATAGCAAACATTCATCGTTGACGACAGGTTAGGGGCTTAAACAATGAACAGTAAAATAAAATGCTTCCATGGTGTTCATTGGGGCCTGAAAGTGAGAACAGTTTTTAATAGAAATTTCAGGTGCGAGCAAGTCAAGATGAGGGACTTGCGTTTCAACAGTGTAGCTCATAAAATAAGCCTAGTAACAAAAATGAAGGCAGAAAGCCAAAACGTATTTTGTAGTATGCAAAGTATATCGCCGTAGCCAGGTCACAAACATAATTCGGTAATGTTATCATACCCAAGTAGCTATTTGTAAAAAACAATACATAATTAATCGTACAAAATCTAAACATAAGAATAACTCCTAATAATGATACCAAAATTTCAACGACGACTAGATCAGGGCTTGCTTTGCATTATTAAGGCCGTAAGTTATAGTAATAATAATAACACGGGGAATAACTAGATTAACAAAATAATAACATAGTTCAAAAACAGGGTAGGTCCCCAAACTTGAATGACATTAACCCGACAAACTAAATAGGTATTGAATATTCAATTTAAACATGATTAAAAAATACGTTGACACCACATCATCTAATACACGAGGTTTCCACATTGAAGATGAAGTTCTTTCGAAATTTTGTTAATAATAGATTAAGAAGGGGGATTCTGAGACATGTTGTGCTCGTAGAACAATGCTGAATTGAATCGAATAAATATGAGCGTAAAACATACACGCCATCAAATATTTTCATTTAGTTGTTAGAACTGTACCCACAGGAGATATCGCCATGCCGGTTTCGTTGCCCATTAAATGCTTAACTCGAACACTTAGGACTGAGAATTTTCTTGTTTGTAAACGGCATGGTAGGCATTTCTTATAAGAGCGTAGGGAAAACAGGATTCCAGAAGGTCCATTGTCAAGAATGGTGACTCCTGTACAATCTGCAATAAGAAGAGAATGGGATCAGTCTCCTGTGTGAACCTGAAATTTTCGTTCTATGGAAGTGTGTACACTTTTTTCAACACAAGTATACACAATCCCGTCCTCCCACTGGACTGGCTGCCACATCGCCACCACTTTTGTGGAACATGTAACATGTTCTTTGTTCTGATCCTTGATTTAACAGAAACAGATCCCCCTCCCCCCCGGAATCATAATGCAATATCTATCATATTGGAGCTATAGCCCGAGGAGGAGGAGGAGGAGGACCGAGGAGAATGCTCATTTTTATTCTAAGGCACTTCTAGATGTCGCAAAAAATTTGAATCACAAAAAAAAAAATCGTCTTGGCGAGCATAGTACGATAAAAGTCTGAAAACACCAAAAAGTCCGCTCAAAATGCCTCAAAAAACGGGCTCAGTGTTTAATTTAATACTTGCTGGCTCAGTTGGGAAAATTATGATTGAAAGGTGGTCGGGGATCGGAAAGGATGGCTCCGTGGAGGGGGAGGGAGGGCGTTGCTGAGACAAAGTGGTCGGCAGATCCCAGAAGAATGTACCTACACTAGGGTGTCCCTTGTATGGCCTTTTAAAAATATTTTTCAAAAACTGGAACTCTTACCCCCTCATTTTGTTCCATTGGACCCCTAAGAACCTCACTAAAAATTTGGTAGCCCTGGGACAACGCTAACACGTGCCGCATCACCACCTAAGTTGTATTATATGAGAACCTCCTAAGTGCCAGCTTATTACAAAACGCCAACATTTCTCCTGCGTCTCGTTCTAGTCCGATTGAGTTCAAATTTTGACCCGTTGTTTTAGAAGGTCTGATAAAGCTCTGGTAAAATTTTGAACTCGATCGGATAGAGATTATGGGCTGAACAAATGTTTGAATCATCTGAAACTGAGGTTGCCTGGTAAAAAACGGCCCTCGGGGCTGGATCCACGCGATCTATTCAAATAACTGCTCATCAATCGACTGGAAATTCTGCCCACGATATCATGGAAGTATAATCAACAGTTAGCGAAAACTCTTAATCTCTGAAAAAACAATGTATTAGTTATTGGTCTTAAAATGATGTCCATGGTAGTAAAAATGTTTAAAATCAGGTGACTAAAATCACGTTTTTAACTTTTGTAGCTCTTAAAATCTAATAGAATACCGAATAATTTCACATTGGAGTGACACATGTGCCGTGAATATAATCTCGCAAACGTTTCTGTAATTTAGATTCAGATTAATAAAATATTCTCCTAATTTCGGGGAATGAGGAAAATATACATCTCCTACTTATCTCCCCCTGGATCTCTGGATTCTTAGATTTCTGGCGTTTTTGGATCTCTGGATCTTTCCTGGATTTCTGGAGTTCTAGCTCTCGGGAATCCACGATCTCTGGTTCTGTTGATTTTTGGATCTCTGAGTTTTGTGACCTCCCGATCTCTAAATCTCTGGATTTCTGGACTTACTGGATCTCGGGATCTCTGTATTTCGAGCTTCCAGGATTTTCTGCTTTACTGGATCTTTTTCTGGATTTCCAGATCTCCGGATTCCAGGGTCTCTAGATTTCAGGATTTTCTGGATCTCTTGATTCCTAGATTTCTAGAGTTTTTGGATCTGTAACTATTTCAGATTAATAAAATATTTTACTCATTTTGGAGGCCACTGGTGCGTTTAATTGAAAAATTGAAATTCAGACGAATTGAAGTAAGAACTTCAATTTCAACTTATTTCTAATCATTGCATAACTATTTCTCGTGAACAGAGAGTTTATGGGATGCGTAAAATGGAGTAGACTATCACAGATGCTATGAATTCCTGTGAAACTTAATTTAACACTAAGTATTATTAATTTTGATGAATATTACTGAGCTTACCATACAGTGACCCATAAAATTCTTCACGTATCGTTTTCCTCAGGTCAGTTGATTTTCTTTGTTCAAGTTCTCTATGATTTTCACTTTGGTATAATACCAAATGATTGTACACAAGTAAATCGTAAAAAAAAACCCAGGACTGCTAGCCTAGCAGTCTGCTAGGTACTTCATCGGTGAGGTACCTAACACATTTAATGCTGACAACGCTTTATTAAACATAGCTACTTTGGAAACGGTTTCATCGGCTCGTAAACCTTCAGTGTTCCTACTTGAAAAATTTAGGTCCTGTTGGGGCGCGTCTCTGTAGGCTAGAGCTGCTCTCAGTAGCAGATGGGCAGCAAAAAAAAAAAAAAAAAAAAAAAAAAAAAAAAACCAGTCCGTACTGGCGCATTCCTATCATATTTATAAAATCATTATAAAATGTATTAAAACCTTCACAAAGACAAGGAAAGAATAATTATTCTCAATTATTGAGAGCTAATTGTTTGGCGATTACAATCAATAGGTCGGGTGGCACCAGCATCTCTGAGAGCCGTTTTTTACCAGGAAACCTCAGTTTCAGATGATTCAAACATTTGTTCAGCCCGTAATCTCTATCCGATCGAGTTCAAAATTTTACCAGAGCTTTATCAGACCTTCTAAAACAACGGGTCAAAATTTGAACTCAATCGGACTAGAACGAGACGCAGGAGAAATGTTGGCGTTTTGTAATAAGCTGGCACTTAGGAGGTTCTCATATAATACAACTTAGGTGGTGATGCGGCACGTGTTAGCGTTGTCCCAGGGCTACCAAATTTTTAGTGAGGTACTTAGGGGTCCAATGGAACAAAATGAGGGGGTAAGAACCCCTAATAATTGAAGTTGAAAAATAAGGGACACCCTAACCTACACCCATTTGAGGGAGTAATTAGCTCCTCCATCAGTGGCGACGGGGTGTGGAGGAGCTAATAATATGCTTTAGAAGGGGGAAAAGCTGATGGGGATTCAGTTGACGTGGTAGGGGCAGTGGGCGGTGTCCGCAATTCGCGAATGAACGCCGGTAAATGGCACTAATCTCTCTGAAAACCATCTCCGTGGACTTTGAATAACTTTCCAATTTCCACGGTGAAGGGGGGCGGGAGAGATTTCTGACAGGATCCTGTCACCCATTGACGATTTCCGCGAACTTTTAAGTTTAACAACGTGGTTCCAATAACCCCTCACTCCCCATCATTGAGGCGACGCGGGGAGAACGAGGACGCTAGCGCGAAATAAATAGGCGAAGCGTGGCAACGGATTCAAAGGGTTGTGGAGCTCATAGTACGCCGTATTCCTCCCCCTCATACATGATAAATACATGTATTTAATTGAGAATAATAAAATTGAAAAAAGGGTAGGTACCTATTTCTATGATCAAAATTTACATTTTCTCATCTCTTTTATATTATTCAGGAATCAAATACAGGATGACGGTATCCCATACATTTTTTCAAGCTGAATCCAAATTCAAATTAAAATTTCAAAAAACCCTCATCCTTTATTTTAAGAAAAAAAAACAACTATTCATTTTCGAAAAGCGAGAAGAAGTTGTCAAAGGCCAGGTGGGAGAGGTCGGTGGGTTGGCTGGCGTAGCCAGCAGGGGCTGGCCCCCTAGTAGTATACATTATAGCTGATTGCGGCCGCGTTTTATTTTTTTTTTATTGTATGTACATTGTATGAGCACTTACCAAATCAAGCAAAAGATAAACTGATTCTCGTTGTTTCGTGATTTCTTTGTCAGCTTCTTGTCCCAACCGAAGCAGACTGGAAGACGCGAGCTAAAACAGTAGAATTTCAGGTTTTGAGTATTATAGAGAAAATTGAGAATTAACATCCCGCAACGTTTATTGCAGTCAGGGCATTTTTTTAGACCCACCACCCAAACCAAGTTCACTTCCAATCTACTTACAGCGAGGAATTCCTTCATCCTGTCTTCAATATCACCTTGACCGCAGATGGTAAACAATGCTCCAAATATATTGTTAATGGCAGATGCCATGCAATGTATGTTGTTTGCGTGACCTTCGAGGGAGGCTTTGTAAAATGAACCCTCATTGCGGGCGAGTTTGGGGATCGACACGGCAATGAACACCATCAGGAGGCACGCTAAGAGGTGTTCGTCCTCTTCAATTTCTGAAAAAAAATCAACAATTAATTTTGCAATTGCATTGAGACGAATTAGTTTTCTCGAAATACGCTTGTGAAGAAAGCTCACCACTTTTCTGGCTCTTCAGTTGAGTTGCCAACGTGGGGTCCACTTTGCACGTCAGGCCAGCCGCAGACGCCATTTCACTGACAACACTAGTATCTCCTGCAGGCATGTGTTGGCAGAAATCGAGGATGGAAGTCAAGAGGAAGGGGATCCTCTCTTCAAGAACGTCGACGAGAGCTTCTTGGGCCAGCTGACGGAAGCATAGAATCACCCCGATGATGGTCATCCTCTGGAGGACGTTATCCACATCTAGAAAAGACCGAACAACGCACATAGGTTTACTCATTGAAAGGGTTTCATATTGGTGCATTTGTGATGGGAAAACTAGCGTGGATACTGACACAGTAGCTTCTTGAATTGCTCCTTCATGATTTCTGGCTTGTCAAAGTTGGTTCGAAGAGCCACAAGGACGTCTTTGTTGCCGGCAACCAGTTTCTAAAAATTAAAGAAATGTGAACAAATAAAACACTCGAATCTCAAAACTGTTTACAATACATTCCCATGTCAGAGATTTGTTTGGTAATTGTTCAATAACGAACACAATACTCCCTGTAGGGACCCTATAATTTGAAGCCAGTTGTGGCGCAACTAGGAGCCACACTTCAAAAACAGGTTAACATCATGGGGGGCGGTGTCTCTCGCTCCATTTGCCTAATCTTCAAGATTCAATCTCCATTTTGTCAATGCACTAAGCACATAGTATGTAAGTATTAGATAAAGAGTGATGAAATTAAGAAAAACATACAATCTGTGCGATTGACTTTCTTTTTTTTTTCTTTTCTTTTTCAACCCAATACGCTGTTATAACTGATGATACTGAGGTATCGCAAAAGAATTTTCGCGATTGACTGTTTTCAGCCTTTTGCGTGTCCTAAATGTCCGATTTTTTGCGCTGGGACTCGATACAAACTGATTCGGATTATCCAGTAATTGCTGGCTTGAGTACCATAATATCTTCACATAGACTGGAGATAAGTATGTGGACGTCAGTACGCCGCCCTAGAGCCTTCGGCCTCCAACTCCTTGGGACCTAGGAAAATACTCCGAGAATTTGAAGAGGCATCCTGAGAAACCTTTACCAGAACTAAAAGTCATAGCTGGCCTGCACCTTCTCCCCAAACCGCAAACACATTCTGAATTTAGGAATACATCCACACATCGATAAACCTAAATTCACCTGAAATGAGTTCCCAAATTCCCCAACGCTGATATACAAATTAAAGTTGATTTCTGTTTACCTTCAGTTCTTGTACTTGACTAGCTATGTGCCACATTAGCGTTTCATTGAGTAGTTTCATCCCGTAAGGCCCGATTAGTTCAGCCAAAGCTCTCAGCTCATTCATGTCTGAAAATTCCTCGGCGTTGAACGGAATCGCTCCTTCTGCAGTCAGGCTAACGAAAGCCTTTTGGTTCATAGAAAAACAGATGCTTCCAGCACTCACGCGCCGCAGCAGCACATCTGAATACCTGGGATGAAAAAAAAAACCGTTTTGTAATGAAAACTTCGAAGAGAAAAACTAATCCATGGGGCATTCCTAAACTGCAAAAGGATAACGTTATCAATCACTTAGGTGGAATAATAATATTATTATGTAACATTTAAGAAGAGGTCTAGAATAATAGAATAATTCTATTATTCTAATTATTAGATTATATTGTTTGTTGTTTTTGAATACGTGTATTTAAGAAATGAACATCATATGTTCATTTGAAATGAACGTGGTTCGGTTCAGAAGCCTTAACTGCAAGAAGAGCAATACATCAGAAATTTTAACTGGCTTGTAGGGCATCATTTCAGAAAGAGCAACATTTGACTTGCAGTAGGTTGATCCAAGTTCTTCGATCTTTTACTATTTGCACTTGACTGCACTTCACTTTACACTCTGCAAGGGCTTAAGATTTGAGTTTTACTTATAAGTAAATAGATTAAATTAGATAAATCTAATGAACATGAATGGTGAATACACATAGGGCGGCCTATTCCGTAACATAGCATACTTTTTAGCGGATGATTTTAGTTTGTTAAAAATATTGGGAGTTGTTTATTCAGATGAATAACCAACAGATGGTTGGTTTGTTCGTTCATTAGATTTAGGATTTTTTGTTGTTAGGTTTGGTAATTCAAGTTGTTTCAAATCGATATATAATTTCAGGACTAGAATTAGACTATATTGTTCAGTACCATTGGGTGTACAAGGCAGCTACCGTCTTTTCTCCGTGGCTATCCATTTGCTGGGTCTGTTGAAGAAGGGCATTGTTGAAAACCCTCGTGATATCAATGTGCACTGAAAAATTAGGAACATTCAAGGTAATTACGAACGGGCTAGATAGTGGCAAATAAGCTGAGTTTATGGTTAGCTCACCGTAATTTTCCACCGTCTGCAAAACGTTCATGTACGCTCTAACGCTGGCCAACAATTCGGACGGTTTGGCAATTTCGTTCGTGTCTGGGTTGAACATCACCATTCCAACAAGAGCTCTCGAAAATCTTGTTTCCAGATGTTGATGAAGATACTCACGAGGGGCGAACGTGTACTCCCAAACGTTAATTGTTGCACAATAGTTCAGCGCAAAACATAACTCCGTGAGGGCCATGTGTAACTTGTCCATGCTGAAATCAATGCTTCAAGTTAATAAAGTGTAGGTACTGTTTTTATGAAAATTTTCAGTAAATTTTTCATTGCGATATCAGAAACGCGAATGTACAACATAGAAATTCTTACGTGGTCAAGTCTTCTCGTGTTTTCCGATAACTTTCAACGCCAGGTTTGGCCACCTCGGGTATGGCTTTCTTGTTCTTCTCCTTGTTTTTCCGGCTAACAACTTGCGATATCAACACCGCGCAGTGTTTGGGGAGAAGCTGAAAAAAAATAGAGTACTATTGACAACTGGATTCGACACAAAAAAAACCCGACACCTCAGGACCAAGTTCTGATGATAGCTTTCCCTACAAAAAAAAAAAAAAAAAACGCTGCAAATTTTACACAAGGGTTTATTATTCTTTGATATAGGTTAGTTGCGCAAAAATTATTTCTGTGACAAAAAAAAATGTTGGAAAAAAAATTTTTGGATTTTTTTTTCAAAAAATTTTTTTTTGGATTTTTTTTTGTTCAAAAAAAATTGTTTTTTCAAAAATTCTTTATTCTTTACTCGATAAATATTTAACCTCCTGGGATCCTCCAAAAATTCCATTTTTAGCCCCATGAAAGACCTATAGATCGCAACAGTGAAATCGGATCGCTGCGGGACCCCAACAAATGGATTCTACGTCCAAAAATACTTCGAAAACGACACCTGACTCGATCCCATAGCCAAAAGCCTTCAAAAACCACCTTCTGTAGCCCCATTTTAGCCCCATAGCGCCCCACGGGTTTGGGCGATCGGGCTGAAAACCTTGCGGGCACAACTAGATGGTAAACCGAGTATTTTGTCAAAATTTCAGATTTTTTAAAAAATTCCTACTGCCCAAAACGGCCTGGACGGCGGACGGACATTTCGGATTTAGAATGTAAACCTCTTGAAACGGATAATGTCAAATTTTGAGGCCGATCGGAGTCGTCGACCCCCGTCGCGAAAACATAGGTGTATTATTCCAAGAATAATAAACCAAAACCTATATTCTGTCTTCACAACCCTTGATAATCACTTACCTTATCACTCATAGTGCACTGCTCATCACAAATCGTCGTGATGATGTTTTTCGCTTCTTTGGCCATTTCGTCGAGGAACATGTTTACAACAGACAAGCTCCTTTCACGAATATGATGCCTCTGAAACAGCCACAAAAGACAGATATTCCTCAAAACCGAAACATCAGACCTATCACTTGAAAGTGTCTTACGTAAATCAATAAAGCACACAAATATAACGCAAATCCTACCTCTTCAGGGCATAAGTCGTGAGTGCAGCTTTGAAAATGATTGCATATCAAAGGGAATGCAATTATATAGCGGTTCTGCGCTGGAAACTCAAGGCACATGTGGAACTGATCTTCAAATATTTTGTTATAGAAACTGAAAACGAAAATCCACGCTGATATCAGCACAGAAGTTGAATAGAAGAGGACATCATCGCACAATGGAGCGTCTGGAGATTTTCATCGTGGTACATATTTTTATGGGGTAACTCGGTTTCCGGAGTTGAGAGAGTTTTTATGAGGTAACTCGGTTTATTTGGAGAGTGAGCGTCTAGGTGTCCTGTACGCCTCACTTCTTCATCCCCCACCCCATGGTACACCCTCGCATTCCCCACAACGCACAACCCGTCAAGAGCAGTCTTCCAATAGGCTGGCATGTCCAGCAAAACTGGCCTCTAGCTGTTCCTCAGTAGGGTGGAATGTTAGAAAATATCGATTTTTTCTTATATAATGATCGTATTGTTGTTTTCTTCAAAAAATAGAATTACTTAATTATGTGATTACATTTTGTTGTTTTTAACTGTCGGACAATGGAATTTCCAGAAAAAGGTTGCACAAACGTATTCCATTCTAAAAATAGGTCTTTGAACCAGGAACCCCCAAAATCAAATGACACAATTGGAATCAACGAATAACGGGTAAAATTCTATTTAAAAAAAGAAAACAAAATCCGCCTGTGGAGTGTATTGCCGCTTGTGACTATGTAGGTATGGTTAACTACATTTTTGCCGTTGTGCTGGGGGAAGCCCTCAGACCCCCCGGATAATTTGTGTTATGATCAAGGATCAAACCAATGGAACACAGAATGTGTTTTTTGGTGATTGCACAGAGGGCTGGTGGAATAGGTAGGCACCTAAAACTAATCAGTCATTCAGCCATACTTACGTTAACACAAACACAACTTCTGGTTTCTGGCTTCTGGTTTGTCTAGAATTTACTTCCTTCCCTCTCCAGCACCAGAAGCGTTGTGCCTGCAAGGCTTTCAGACCGATCATACAAACCCACGGCGCTCTGTGGGGCTAAAAATGGGATATGGAAGCGTTTTTGAAGAGTTTTAGCTATGTGATCGAGATAAATTGCAGCACCTGGGTCAGCAGACCCAAAAACGCCTAATTTGAAAAGGGTCAGCGGACCTTTGGACACAACTACATGGAGAACCGAGCATTTTGTCAAAAACATATTTTTAAAATCTACACAATGATGTCATCATGAAACGTTTAATGACAAAATTTAATGTTGAGTTCTTGAACCCCTTACCTTACCCAACCCAAGTAACCTCCATAAAAACACATTCTGTTAAAAACACAATAATCCCTGAAGTTACTTACCAGAATATAGAAAGGTCTGAAGTTTCTATCAATATTTCATCGAGATAATCGACCATTTTTGTATGGAATATGATGGTGTCTATAAGAGATGCAAGCTCTCGTTCCTCCACTAGCGGCAATGGGGATTTAGCCACTGATGTGCTCGCCTGCAGTCTGAACCAATCTATGCGCAATCCTTGGAAATCAAAGATGTCATTGTCCTCGACTGAAATTTCACAAGAACAAAAATCAAATCTTTCCCTCGACCATAAATTAAAACGTTCGAACACAATAGATACATACCTTGTTTAACGGATAAATTGGCAATTGAACTGCACATAGAAGACAAAATGGTACTCTCATCCTCAGGGCACATTGTCAAGTTCTGCATCATTTGGTTGAGAGCGATAGCGTCAAAGCCACTCAAATATTGCACGTAATATCTTTGGATTACTTGGCTGTATTTCCTTACAAGAACTGAAAACCGATCCAAGACAACTAAGAGAACAGTTTAACTTCCTAGGACAAACTGTAACAAAATTCAAGAACTTCCACAAGTGCCAGCTTTTGGAATTTGTATAATATACAAATGTACAATAATATACAATATACAATGTAATATTATTACAGTATGAAAATTGCTTACTCCGTAATTCTTCCATATGGAAAAGTAACTCAGGTAGTTGCCGGTCCACCAGATCTTCGGCATTCTTTCCTTTTCCTTTTTGGAGAGGTGGATTGTCATTGTGTCGTAGAAGCCAGTATATCTCGTCTTTGGCAAAAATTAATCCCATAAAAATGAGTAAAGCCTGCAAACAACAACAGAATTATCGTCCGACAATGTGCAATGGATGTGACCGATGAAACAGTTAGGGCGGATTGATAAATTACCTTGGGTCCTAGTAGGCCAGGTTGATCAGTCAGTATAAGAGCTAACTCCTTCAGAGCTGTTCTCAGAAATTTTCTCCTTTCTCTGTGTCGGTAGGCCCTGGACAAAATGTTCCAACGCAGAAAATCAGTATTTTCGAGTTATTAAAAGTTGATGTGGGAAAAATTGCAAAATATTTCACAGCAACTTACGCTTTTTGGATAGCATGACTATAGCAGTCTTTCACCTCTGATATGCGTTTACTGTAACCTTTCATTGAGTCGAACAGTGTCTGGATATAGGAATGGATGTATATGACTTCATCCCGGAATAAGGCAATCACCCAGCTGTCTTCAAGCGCAGTGATCCACATTTTGTGCCCTTGGTCTGAACCGAGTTTGTGGTGGCACAGGAGGAAACCGACTAAAAAAAGACCAACCATGAATGAAGAGTAAAGGTTCATTTTGGATGGCTCAAAGAGAACCAAATTATTAATTATAACCAATATTGAACTTACAAATGATCCACTTATCAATCAGCTCTAAAGAAATGTATTCGCATGACATTGACTCAGTTTGAAGGGGTTTTAGAAGCTGTCCAGGGTTCCCTACAAGGCTCAGTTTCTGGTCAGACCTAGAGGAAGTTTTATATTGTCATTTTCAACAGTACAGTAGAATATACCAGTAAATCCCCACGAAAGTAGTCATCCTAAAGAAATTAGGATATTGCGTACAAATGCAACCTTAACTTAACTTAAAAAAAAAATAATAATAATAATATTAATAATTTAAAATTAAAATAGTAATTCCAAAACTGGGTGGTTTGAAAGTTACCTCCACTTATCAGCAGACAGATTTCTATTGATGCATACTGGCCACAGTGACATTAAAGCTGTATGAAGTAATTTCGAATGAGGAACAAACTCTTCGGAAAGTTTTTTAAGAGGGGCATCATATTCCATGATCATCAGCCCCAATCTGGGGAAACTCGAATCACTAGAACAAAAGATTTATAAGTAACCTTATCAAAGGCAAATTCCAATCCATGCGATGAAAATCGCAGAAAAAAAAAAATCACACATTCTGTGCCTCAGGTGTGTCTGCTTGTATAGCCAAACAGGTGGTTAACCGAGTGTTTTGTCAAAATTTCGGACTTTCAAATATTTTCATTCCTCGGGAGAATGAAAAAGGAAGCGAAGCTTTATATCATTTTGCAAAAATCAGACCCCCCGTAGGGCCTCGCTTCGCTCGGCCGGGGGAGTTCTCAAAGCAGACATAAGGCTTCGCTTCGCTCGGCCGACCGCTTAATCAGACATAAGGCCTCGCTCCGCTCGGCCGAGCGCTTATTTGGACAGGGGGGCCTCGCTACGATCGGCCGGATCTGCGACCCCCCCCCCCCCTATTTGTAGCTAAAAGGTCGGCAAAAAAAATTTTCCCCGCCTCCTCCACCGTTGTAAGGTCCCTGAAGCCCCACCCCGGATTCCACCCGTTCTGAGTACGTCTTTCCGACTTCCTTGACAGCGGCCGGGTTGGAAGAGCCAAACGCGCCCCATCTATATCAAATATATATATCGCGTTAGAGACTCACTCACGATTTTCACGGGGAGACTTCCCAAGCCGCGAGCGGGGGGCGTCCGTATAAAAGCTTCGCTTCAACAACTTCCAGCCAACAGTAAGCTTCCAATAATTGGAAGCTTAAATAAATTATTTATTTCAGATGCTTACCTCTGATTATGCATCATTTCGTGTGCAGCGTTGAACAGACCTAAAACTGCTTTCCTATCCTCAACTCTTGACAGTAATATCATAAGAGAAACGTAGGTTACACACAAGTCGAGGTATCCCTTTGTGAGCTCGTAGTTAAGCGTCTGTAAACAAGAGACAATATTGTGATAGACGTAAAATTCATTTAATTGGTAAGATTTTATGTTTTGTTTTGTTCATCAGTTTTGTAGAAAAAACAATAAATTGTCTCAGGTGAAAATTTGGCAACAAAATGAAAACTCGACAATTACAAATTAAGATAATAATACACCAAGAATCTTCGTGATTTGATTCTTACTATATCCAAATGGAGCTGGCACGCATCCATAGTGGTGAGAAGCTCACAGACATTGTCTTTGAAATCGAGGAGATCCACAAATGTATAGTAATACAAAGACAATGATTTGATTATTTCACTCCGTATCTGAGCAATAGGCTGAAGCTATAATAGAAAATCAATTATCAATACGGAGAATAATATTCTCAAAAAACATGATGGAGAAAGTACATTTCTTAAATTAAAGGGCCAAGAAAATGTTTTAAAAATGTAATTGCCGTACAATTAAAAAAATTACCATTGAACACTCTCATACTTACACTCTTAATGTCAATGTTAGGGAACCTTCGAACAATGTATTTGATTGAAGAGTCCAAATTTTTGTCAGATAAGAATCCGGGTTTTGATTTAGCATCCCCACAAGCCTGAAAAAAATTAGGTTAATTAGAATAGTTATTGAGTTTCACTCATTCATTTAATTTAATTAAAATGTGGAATTGCTACCACGGTGCACGATATATTCCACTAATTCAGTTGGTCGCTGTGCTTAACCTTCATCCGCTCGCACCAAATGGAGTTCGCGCTCGCGATTTTTATTTTTATTTTATTATTGAGGTTCTAAATGGAATATAACACGCAATTTCCCATTGGGGAATTATCATGGAATTTTTCAATTTTTTTTTTTTTTTTTCGAAAGTACATCCTACGAGAATAACAAAAACGACAGTCAGCCGTCTGGAATCGCTTCCAAAAATTATTATAATTTAGAGAAAGTGACGAGGTTTGAAAATACGCGGGAGTAGAATCGATCAGCTGGGTCAGTGACGTCGTTTGGTCAAGAAGGTGCTACCAACCACGGCACGCTGCCGAAGTTGTTACCAGTGTTGCCGTCTGACAGCCCATCACAACAAACGCTATCGAATCATCGTCAATCTGATGTAATAAGATGTTAAACTATAAGTATAATATATTCTGAATTATTTATTCACTATATCAAATGATAAACCTTCGTAAATTCCTTCTACAAGCTGTAGAAACTAGCGCCCCAAGTGAGAGCTTTGCCTTGATGGAGACGTAGATTGGTCAAGTCAGCCTCCTAGACAGACCCGCGAAAATTCGAACTGCACTACTCGTTTTGGTTTGTTATTCTTGGAATAGTACACCTATGCTTTCGCGACGGGGGTCGATGACTCCGATCGGCCTCAAAATTTGATATTATCCGTTTCAAGTGGTCAAGATTCCAAAACCGAAATGTCCGTCCGCCGTCCAGGCCGTTTTGGGCAGTAGACATTTTTTTTAAATCTGAAATTTTGACAAAATACTCGGTTTACCATCTAGTTGTGCCCGCAAGGTTTTCAGCCCGATCACCCAAACCCGTGGGGCGCTATGGGGCTAAAATGGGGCTACAGCAGGGGGTTTTTGAAGGCTTTCGGCTATGGGAATCGAGTCAGGTGTCGTTTTCGATGTATTTTTGGACGTAGAATCCATTTTTTGGGGTCCCGCAGCGATCCGATTTCACTGTTGCGATCTATAGGGCTTTCATGGGGCTACAAATGGGATTTTTGAAAGATCCCAGGAGGTCAAATATTTTTCAAGTAAAAAACAAAACAAAATTTGAAAAAAATCTTTATTGAAAAAACAAAATCAAAAAATCTTTTTTGAAAAAAAAAATTAAAAAAATTTTTTTTTAAATTTTTTTCATTAACACAGAATTAAATTTCTGCACAAGTAACCTATATCAAAGAATAATAAACCCTTGCGTAAAATTTGCAGCGTTTTTTGCTCTTCTCTCCTCCAACAATTAAAAAAAAACTGATTTCAGTGTTTCTATAACATATGCTTCGGTCCTACAATATAACGGCAGGGTTAAATTCAAAATCGGAAGTTTATGAAATTTCCCCAATGCTTTGCAGCGCAGTAAGTAATGGCCGTCGCAGTTTTCGAAATCGTCGACGGTCGCACATGATTTCGAAAATGTCTATATCTCAGGAGAATGAAACATTTCTTAATTTTTGAGAAGTTCAGAGACAGGCAGTGAACATGAGCGGGTAAAAAAGTACTGCTCCATGCAGTAAACTCAGCAACGCTTTTATTAAGTTATTTTTTACGCTTTTTAGTTATTATTAAGCACTTGAGTTTTGGGAAACGCGTGAGTTTTTTAAATTACAATTCACTCTCCTGGCAAGTACATACTTGCATTTTTCGATAGTGTCAGGAGAGGGAAATCAAGTGCTTAAAAATTATAATGTCTTGACCAAACAGGAACAGCCTCCTTTCAGAGGCTGGATTGGGTCAATAAATGTAATATATTATATTTACGTTTGAGAATAGTGGAACTAAGGTTTACGATTGATTTGCCAACTGCCGGGCTCGTGAATGGTAATGAAAATACGCCATAACATTATTTTCCAAGACTCCTAGCGCAAGGGCCGCTTCCCCTCGAGGATCACAGATGTGCAAGACGGATGAGCTGGCGTGCTTACTAGAAGCTCCATTTGTGCCAACAAAAAAGGAACAAATTTCCTGAACTCAAAACCGCGCCGTAGCGAAGTTCAAACAGAATTTCCAGGAGAGTGAAGCAAAATCTGTCTGACCCCCCTCCTCGCCATTTGCTCAAAGTTGTTTTCATGTAATAGGGGATCATTCGACACTTTCTAAAGACGAGGGAAATCACTTGAAAAGGCCCTTAATCCAGCATGCTCACTTATATTTTGCCCCTTGAAGTTATCAACGTACCCTTGGGACAAGCCAGGAGAGTAAAAAAAAAAAGGCCTTTCGATGGCGAAATACGCATGAATGCATCTATACCTAATTAAACAATAAACTGCTGTGGGTTTCATAGCTCTATCGTATCCTTAAAATTTCACAAAATGTCGCAAGTAAGTGGAGAAAAGTGCTGGACTTTCGTGGAATGACCCTGTTGTACGAAATGACACGTATGGCCAACTAAGGGTCCACCCAATCAAATGGGGGTCGTAGAGGAGTCTTTAGCTCTCGAGCACGGGGGCCCTAGAATGCAGAAGGTACCTAACTCACCCAGAGATGAGACGCTCACTATTGGTAGGAGAATCTACCGGAGAATATACCCGGGGGAGGGGGAACTGTTGACGAAGAGGAGCAAGTGATACAACAGTAATCCGACCGTGAGGTGGTAGCCAACTAGTCAAAGTGCGATCGGGGTGTCACTGAGAGTGAATGAAATCAAAGGGGAGCTCGGCGAGGAATAGCCTCTATTGCCGGCGTGACTGGCAGCAGAGTCCAGCTATACGCTCTGAAGGAACGGTTACCATTGGCACCGTTCTTTGTAAGGCGATTCAATATAATTTACTGCGTGCCCATCATAACCAGCTCATCTTCTTTCATCAGGAATCAATCAGCAACCTCTCATTATCAACGCCATGAGGCAGGTTCTCACGTCGATTTGATTACAACCGACTTCTCAAAGGCTTTCGACAGGTTGCCTCATGCCACCATCATCAGTGTCCTCCAGTCCCTGGGAATTTCGGCTCTCTTCTGGAGTGAATTCGCTGCTACCTGTCTGACCGTCCGCTCATGGTGCGATACAATGGTGCCATCTCATCACCCTTTACTGCCACCTCTGGTGTCCCACAGGGTTCTCACCTCGGTCCCTGCTATTTAACTTGGTTGTGAATGGGGTGTGCGGGACCCTGTCGCGTGTGTGGGTGCTCGTCTTCGCCGATGATGTAAAGCTTTTTAACCGTATACAGGCGGATTCGGACCGAGAGGTGCTTCAGGACTGCCGCGATGCCTTCCTTGGCTGGTGCACGAGTGCAGGCCTTTCACCAAACCCAGCCAAGTGTGCAGTTTTTTTTTCTTTTCCTGAGCACTCAGTTTTCCTTTTCTGAACACATCGACCACGTCTCTACTCGTGCAATGCGATCCCTGGGCTTCCTGAATATAAACTCCAGAGCGTTCTCGTCCATTCCTGCCTTGGTTGCTTTGTATCGCTCCCACATCCTGCCGATCGTTGAATTTGCGAGTGAGGTTTGGAACCTTTGTCATGGGTGCCATACTGAGCGGATCGACCGAGTTCACCGGGCCTTTCTCCGATTAATTGCTTACAAGAGTGAGATTCCTCATGATGCGATTGACTACAGTACCCCCTCGGGAAACCTGAAGCTTTTGGGACCAGCCGACCGCCGGACTGTGGCCGATATGGTCTTCCTTTATGTCCTCTTCACTGGCAGGGTCGATGCGCCTGATCTTCTGGCTCATATTGGTTTCAGAGTCCCCCGTCTAAACTCCCACCAAAATCCTGTCCCCTTATCCACCACTAACCCCCCCTTCATCTTGACCTCATATATTTCCGGGTGATTCCCGTCTCGTCTCCAAAATAATCTATTCCTGTGGTAGACAACCTTTCTCCTCTCTATAGGTATTTTATTTTATTGGTTCGTAATGGTCGTCCGACTCGTCTCATCTTGGCGAGCCCACAAAAAGTAACAGCCTGGCTCGTCTCCGTTCCACGGGCAAGTTAATTCAGACAGTCAAGCTGTTCCGTCCACTACGTCCCTCCGTGAAATAATGAGCCAGCGAGGACTCACTTCACAAGTTTTGAACGATTTCAAGTACTAGTCCAATCATCAGCTTCACCCTACATTAATCCATTATATTATAATATAACATAATATTATTATGTTACATCGTTTCCTACTTCCGCTGTGGTGCGTTTCGCCGTGATTTCTTTGTCTTTTTTCGTAACGGGCTGGTTCCGCTTTGAATAAATAAAGCTCTACCTCGAGACCTCCTCAATCTTTAAATGAAGAAATTATGAACGTATTTTCGGTGTCAAACACCACGTAATCCTAATTATTAGGATTACTTTTGATTCAGCCTATTACCTATAGGCTGAATCAAAAGTAGGAACCTGACTTCTTGTGACGTTCTCCCCATAACGAGAATAGAAAAATTTGCTATTTAATACTTTAGCAGACGCAGCTCGGAACAACGCTAGCTCAACAAGGGCTTTCGACAGAATGTCATGAGGTAATATTCAGATTCAACCACGTTATCAGCGGATCTATAACTACCGATTTCCCTCAAATGAATTACGAACTACCGTTGCGCCAAAGCTAATGACTCAGTAGTAATGAGGTTGAGTGATCAGGGCGTTTACAGGAAGTCGCTAACGAAGATATGGTCCAGCCGTAATCTTCACAACGTTTGAGTCTTATCAGTCGTGGAATACGTTCAAAATTAAATCAACGAAGTAAATTAATGCAACGTACCTTTTTAATGTTATAAATTCGTGTAAGCATCCCAATCCCGCGGTCGTTGACGAGAATCAACTTTTCGGCCAGTTTCTTCTGGCAGGGTGGCATTTGTCGGGCCATGTTCATTTGGTAAACTGACACTACTTTTCAAAACTAGTTAATGATGCAGAAGAAGTAGATTAAAACGAGCATTTCATAATAAAACCTCTCTTTTTAGGGGACAAAACATGAGTTTGACATCAGTTATGTTTTGAGGATATACAGACAAACACAGCGGCAGGGAGGGCGTTGTATGGTTATCCGGTCAAATGTCCTCCAGGGAGAAGTGAGAAGGACGAGAGAAGGAGAAGCAAGACTGCAACAAGTAACTCGCTCAGCCTTTTTTGCTCATTAATAATGTGTTGGAATATGGGGACGAGGAATGACGAACGCAGCAAATTTTACATAAGGGTTTATTGTTATTTGATATAGGTAGGGTGGCCAGATGTACTGCTTTTTGCAGTGCAGTACTGCTTTAAGGTATGTGATACTGCTGTACACAGAGACCCTTATGTACACCTGAAATGTACTGCTTTTTGAAACTAGTAGAGTTTTAGGCTCGCTACTTCGTACCAACTTACAAAATGATGGTGCCCAGACGCCCGGACCCTAAATTAGATAGAACACCTTTTATCAATTCGGAGAAGAAGAAGTTGGTTGGTGGAGCTACGGTTTTTATGATTTTCAAACGGGTTCTCTAGTTTTTAAATGCAGCCTAATAGTATTGATCTCTCGGTATGGATCTTTTTTATGGGATGTAGATTATATCATATAGTCATAATATGTTTGGTGCCAGTGGCAATGATTTAACCTAATGTGATGTTTTATTAGACATTGAAAAACTTTTTTTTCTGTATCTATAGACAAAAAATTTTAATGTCTAATAATAATAATTTTGTCAATAGACAAGAAAAGGCTCTTGTACTATAGTAGGTACTATATACACATAGACTATATATATAGTATAATATACTATATATAGTCTATGTGTATATAGTACCTATATTATTACCTACTCTAGTGTCCGACCACTATTTGTTTAATGTACTGCTTCCTCGAAAAAAATATCTGGCCACCCTAGATATAGGTTACTTGTGCAAAAATTAATGTGTCGATAAAAAAAAATCTGTAGGTACGTTGTTCGGACAGATCCGGTGCGTTACTCGAAAAATATTTGAGCCCCTGGGATCTTTCAAAAATCCTATTTGCAGCCCCATGAGAACCCATAGATTCCCACGGTGAAATCGAATCGTTTTGGGGCCCTCAAAAATGGAATCTACCTACGTCGAAAATACTTGGAAAACGACACCTAACTCGACCCCATAGCCGGAAACCTTTAAAAAACCTCCCCTAGTCCCTTTTTATCCCCACAGAGCCCCACGGGTTTGTGCGAAAGAGCTGAAAACCTTGCAAGCACTACTAGAATCTAGTGGGATTTTTTTTTTTTTTTAGTCAGAAAATTAGATAAAATACCTACCTACTTACTCTGTTTACCATCTGATGATAAACAGAGTAGGTAGGTATTTTATATAATTTTCAGATTAAAAAAAAAAATCCTACCTACTGCCCAAAACGCGTTTTGGAAGGCCGCGGCTCGGAAGGCTGACGGCGAACCTAGGTACCTACTATGTCAAATTTTGAGGCCCACCAAAATGTTCAAATTCAACGATTTTCGAAAAAATCGATATTAGCAACTTTTGGTTTCATTATTTATCTTGTAATAATTCACCTATGAATTCCAATAATTGTCTATCTCCTTCGCGAATACATAGGTGCAATCCAAGATTGATAGGTAATCCAAAAGTGTCTAATATTGATTCTTTCGAAAATCGATGTATTTGAAAATTTTGGATTTCGGTTTATTAACCAAATTTTGGTTTATTTTACTTATTTTGGTTTATTTTACTTGAGTTACTGAAGGCAGGTACCTACCTATTCCGTTTGATATTGGCCAAAGTGCCTAGTGATTGAACTCTTGAACCACTCATACATGAATCATAATCTTGAATAGGTAATAATCTTGTAGGTACGTATCGCCGGAAGGCTTCTACTTGACTTGTATCTTGAGAAGACTTGTATCTTCTACAAGACTTGAAATCTTAGAGAATATGATACAGGTATCATAGGTCCTATGCATTCCTATGCATTCGTGCCAGAGGTCGACAATCCTGATCGGCCTCAAAATTTGTCACAGGTGCGATTCAAGATGTGTGGTGATTCCAAAAACGAACTGTCCATCCGCCGTCCAGGACACAGTCGGATTTTTTTTCTTTTTGAAAATCTCTCTTGAAAGGCTCTGTGGGACTACAGGAGGGGTTTTCGCAGGTTTTTGGGAATTATATCGAGTAGAGTGTCGTTTTCTGAGTATTTTTGGACGTGGGAATACCTTATTTTATTTATTTATTTATTTTTATTTTTTATATGGATTCAATAGATCTTTTTCCATGAGAAATGTTCCGTGCGCACGTGGGACTTTCGCTGAATGAGCCGCCGTATAATATGGACCGACAATACCGCATATTATGTGGTATTGTCGGTCCATATTATACGGCGGCTCATTATATTATGCTATTATGCTCATAATATATTATGCTATTATCAATACAAGCAACAGTAAGCGGGAAACCACTTTTTTCAAAACATTTACGACTGTAGCTCAGAAACTATTGGCCCGATTCCAAATTTCTTTTCTTTTTTTTCTCTTGAAAGCTGATTTCCTATCGCGTTTATTCCATGAAAAAGTTTGATTTGTGCTTTGATAAGGGAATGGCTTGCATGGCAAAGAAAATGTCGAATTTTGTCTCTAGAGGACCAACACATCATCAGTCATGAAAAGGTCAATTGAATTATTGTTGGATAATTTATAACCAAGTTTAATAAACGCTTGTGTAAAATTTGCCCTTGGAAATTTAAGTTCACGAGTAACCAAGACAGAGGGCGAACGGGCTGATAACCTTGCAGGCTGAGTATTTTGTCAACATTTCAGATGGTCAATAAAAAACCTTGTAGCGAACAAAACTGCCAGCGCTTCAAGTGGTGCTCTCGTACATTCAACCATATACCATCAGCCAACAGTTTTGTCATATCGTAGTTTCATGCTCTATGACCTCCCTTGCAACAGTGTTGAACGCGCTATCAGTTAATTCTTTATTATCAATCTTTAGCATCTATCAACAAGATTTCCACCCACAGCTCCTACGCCAGTTATCTGATTGAGTTTCTGAGTAATGGGATTTCGCGGCGCGGCAGGTTCTGAAGATCTCAACTGACCGGAGTTCCGATCGCACCGTTCGCCTGATTCAGCGGATTTGGAGTTCGGAGTGGGGCGATTAGCTCATCGGAGAAGTGTTCTGAATCACTGTCACCAACGACCGTGAAGTGACTCTTGTCAGTTTTGGAAAATTCGCTTCGGAACGAGTGACTAATCTCAACACAAGCCAAAATGTGCGCGAAAATGGCCTTCCAGCATCAGGCTGGAACAGCGATGGAATGTTTGAGTGTAAGATATATTTCTCCTAGGCCTAGCTAGGGAAATCTTGCTGATGAACCTACTGTGTACCTACCTATCTCTAGTGGGCGTTCATCTAGATTGTTATTGCTATTTTGAATTCATCCGTTCGTCTCGCCTGTTATGCGTTCGCCTATAATTTTTGGACCAACTGTTGTAGGTACCTTCACAATTAATTTGATGTACCTATAGCCTTGAAACATATCGAAACAGTACATGTACTGTATGAAGGTATACATGCCAGTTGCTGAGTTTCTGGACTAAGCAGGTTCGGATAGCCGGGAAATTTGCAGGGCTCGTGGAAGGATAAAAGTATTGTCAATCCGACATCTACGACATTCCTTTATCCAGGAGATCTTTGCAAGATCGAAGATGTTACCGTCTTCCCAAGCTTAACGCATCGGGATTGGCGGGATATTAGGTACCTACCTATGAGTTGAGCATTCATAGGTACCTCTACCTATGTGATACCTGTATATTGTCCCGATGATAATCTGTGTTACAGTACTTCCTCCACCATTTGATTTAGTAAGTCAGGGAGGCTTCCAACTTGTGCTGATCAAAAGTGTGGGATGCTCTTCAATTTAATTTTAAATCATTTCTCTAGTTAAACGTGTATTATGCTTTTGTATTTTAGATACCTATTACCTTACACAAAGAACCTGGTGTGGACTACGAAGGAAGAGAAGTTTTGAAGTGCGGATTCAAAATTGGTGGTGGAATTGATCAAGATTTTCGAAAGAGTCCTCAAGGGTATACAGACAATGTGAGTTTTGGTTTACCTTCAAGAAAAAAAATGCATTCATCACGACGTTATTTCTTATTACGTTACTTTGGTAGCTGCATAATTGAAAGTAGCTCTACAGTAGCACAACACTGTCTTCTACTACAATGTCATTTTCAGGCCATACACCTGCCGGGTGTTTTTTTTTCGACGCGCCACGGTTTTTTCGCGGAAACCCGTCACTCCAACCACGCCGGTTTCCAAGAAAAAACTGTGTCGCGTCGGAAAAAGCGGCAGGTTTATGGTCCCCTACTAGGAAATCCGTTCTGTAAGTATGCCAGCGTTTGTTAATTCAATGCTGACGATCTGTGTAACTTTACGTTCCCAGGGTATATACGTAACAGAAGTGCATGATGGAAGCCCAGCTTCCAAATCGGGACTGAGGATGCATGACAAAATACTGCAGGTGAGTGTGTACGCTTTGAACGTAGTTATTTCCCCCAAAACAAGAAGTTGATAGTATTATATATTGAACGTCAGCAAATTATTTCAAATTACCGATTTTATGGGATGTCGACCGCAAGTATTGTATTTGTTTTTTCCTGTTCCAGTGCAATGGTTATGACTTCACAATGGTTACTCACAAGAAGGCAGTAGACTACATAAAGAAACATCCCGTTCTAAATTTGTTGGTGGCAAGAAAGGGTGTTACCTCTACATAGGTATGTGCGCTGGAGATATTTTTTTGTAGTGGTATTCCAACCTGACGAGGGGGAGAATCATGGAGAGCCTTGGTGATTGTGTCCTTTTCCAGAAAACCAACTTGATCTGAATTTTTTAGGTGTGTTTGTATGTTTTGGTTCATGCGACAATGAGCTCCTTTAAAAGTTAGGGGTTTCGCATTTCTAACCTCGTAATATGATGTCAGAAATCCAAATCTTATTTGGATTCAACACCCATTAAAACCCTCTTTTTCCAATGTTTAGTTCAAAGATCCAGTGAGCTGTTGTAGATATTTTTGAGATTCTGACCTGAAAACTGAGGCCTGTGACGTCACACATTGGGCGTGGGAATCGAGCCTCCAGAGCAGTGATATTTTTTACAAAACTGTCTTTGTCTCATGTTGCCCAGGTCTTCCTTCATGTTGGCCGGGCTTCGTCACTTGTGCCCAGGTTGTCTTCCTCAACATCTCTTACATGATTAGAAGGTTGCAAGGGGTGGGGTCTGACGGGTGCTGCTTTCGGTTTACCATGCCTGCTTTGCGAGCAGAGCAAGTTACTGCGTTTTCTTCTTCTTTTTGTTACGCCATCTCTGAACGGAGGTCGGCGATCCAACTGGTAGTCGTCTCTCGGGAAGTAGCGCCTCTGAAGATGTCAACGCTAGTTACATGGATCTCCTTCCGGCAATCTTCCCTTGGATGACGAGTCTTAAAAGCTCATATCGCTCCCTTCTCATGATATGGCCACAAGACTTCACATTACGCTCCCTGAACGTAAGAAGCAACTACCGGCTGATTTCCTATTCTTGCAAGGACCTCATCATTTGAAACTCTATCTACGTATAGCCTGTTATACGGAGAATTTGACGGTAAAAGTATAGTTCAATGGCATTTATCCTTTCTTCCAAGAGTGGATCCAGAGTCCAGCTATCACAGCGAAACACGGGAAATATGACATATTGTGCACCACAACATCTTGACGTGCAGTGCATGATCAAGACTGGAGTGGGAAAAAAACCTTCGCATTTTGAGAAGTGCTTCTCAAATACCTGCACTGGTTCACCAGCGTTCCCAAGTATCTGAACGAGCCGACCTGCCCAACTATAGCTCCGTTCACTGAAATTGTGGCTGTTCTAGGCGCGTTTGCAAACACAACCACCCTGGTCTTGGCAGAATTCAGATACAAACCCCACTTCTCGCTGTAGTGGACTACCAGATTGACCATTCTCTGTAGCTCAGCAGAACTGCTAGCCAAAACAACTGTGTCGTCGGCATAGCTGAGGTTCTTTATTGGCTTCCCATTGATCACCACGCCACCCGAAGCCTCCTCCATTGCTTCACAAAATATCGCCTCAGAATAGACAGAAAACATAGTTTGATGGCGGAGATTATTCCCCAATGCGGGCTACTGCCCGTGGTAGGGAAAGAGTCAGGCCCATCAACTTAAAAGAAAATGCATAAAAATGACAAAAATGATAATGTTTTTCAGACATAAAATTGTCTTCCCAATGCAGTCTTCATTCATCCTAACAAGTTAATTTGAGAAAATGGTCCTCAAATATAGCTTGAATTTAAAAACAATATTGATGGAGCATCTTAACAGCTTCTTGTGTAAACTAGAGGAGAAAGTGTTAATTAACCTAATCGACTGATAAATATAGTACCTAGTTTGGCGCCAATGTAGTGCGGTACCTTGGTATTATTAACTCTGTTCATGTTGGAATGCAAAAGACGCGTTGATATACAATTCCGGAAATACAGTTCCAGAAATACAATTTAACTGAGCTAAACTTAAATAGTAGTTGGAACGGCAACACACGCAAATTCAGAAAAATGGGCTTAGTATGGGCAAGATAGCGGAATTTCGAAGTTAATCGTATTTAGGCTTTTTGGAGAATCACAATCCTATATATTGCAGTTTTGTAGGCACTGCCGTACAGCGGGATGCCAATAAAAGGTTTAAAAAGGTTTAACCACTGCTGAAGTGATTAATGTATTCTTCTATAGATTGTAAGGAAACACTTTCAGTTCAACCTTTTCTGACACCGCCATTTGCGTACCTTAATTTGAACTGGTTTCACTCCAGTTCGGTCAGTTGTTGTGTCGATTGGGTACCCTGAATTAAAGTGAAATGAGATTCAACGTGACATGGCAGTTACGGTGTTGAATTTCAATTCGGACAATTTGACCTCCTGGGATCCTTCAAAAATCCCATTTTTAGCCCCACGAAAGCCCTGTAGATCGCAACAGTGAAATTGAATCGTTCCGGGACCCCAAAAAATGGATTCTACGTCCAAAACTACTTCGAAAACGACACCTAACTCGATCCCATAGCCAAAAGCCTTTTTAAAAAACCCTCCCGTAGCCCCATTTTAGCCCCATAGCGCCCCACGGGTTTGGGCGATCGGGCTGAAAACCTTGCGGGCACAACTAGATAGTAAACCAACTATTTTGTCAAAATTTCAGATTTAAAAAAATTCCTACTGCCCAAAACGGCCCGGACGGCGGACGGACATTTCGGATGTAGAATGTAGACCTCTTGAAACGGATAATGTCATATTTTGAGGCCGATCGGAGTCGTCGACCCCCGTCGCAAAAACAGGTGTATTATTCCGAGAATAATGAACCAAAACCCCTCCCGTAGCCCCATTTTACCCCCCCACGGGTTTGGGCGATCGGGCTGAAAACCTTGCGGGCACAACTAAATGGTAATCCGAGTATTTTGTCAAAATTTCAGATTTAAAAAAAAATCCTACTGCCCAAAACGGTCCGGCGCGCCGGACGGACATTTCGGTTTTGGAGTCTAGACCTCTTGAAACAGATAATGTCAAATTTTGAGGCCGATCGGAGTCGTCGACCTCCGTCGCGAAAACATAGGTGTATTATTCCAAGAATAATAAACCAAAACCGACCTCAACTATAATAGAAGGTCCATCCGCCGTACACCGGTTCGGGCTACACTTTTTGACATTTTATGTCTTTGCTTTGGCACATAAACTCAAAAATCGTCACGAAAACTGTTGACGAAAATTGTCCCAAGCCGTTTCTAGGGAAATGGAACTTATTCATAGCAGGTGATCCGAATATTGTGAGAACGGTTTGATTTGTGAAGCGGTGGGTAAATCATTTTAATAACTTAAACTTGACGATACCCAGGGTCCGTATCAGCTGAGTGGCTCTTGAAGCCAATTTCTATGCTTTACACTCTTGGAAGCTGTAATTTCGTATGTAGCCTCTTTACATTTACTTGACGATGCCCAGGGTCCGGATCAGCTGAGTGGCTCTTGAAGCTAATTTCTATGCTTTACACTATAGGAAGCTGTAATTTTGTATGAAGCCTCTTTAAGACATTTACTTGACGATGCCCAGGGTCCGGATCAGTTGAGTGGCTCTTAAAGTTAATTTCTATGCTTTACACTCAATTGTAATTCGTAGATAGAGGGGAGTACAGAAGTGGGAAAGGGGAGGGTAGGAAATGTGGGGGGGGGGGGGGGAACTAAAGACATGAAATGTCCCAATGTGTTGCAGACTCGTATGCAAGCGTTTTTTGCTCTTTCTTTGGATTTGGTTTAAATCAGGGGACTGAAAATCACGTTAAGGAAAAAACGAATAATTTTTTCTTCTTTTTTTTAATCCTAAATTTTGGCAGAATATTCGTTTTTCGTCCTAGTAACTAGGATGAGCAACTGTTCTGCCGACGCGTCGTAAGTTAAAACACCCTATCTCCATTTTTTTATTTCGAGAAAAAAGCTGTTGAATGAGCTACACGCTATTCGAGATAGGATAAAGTCTTTTACCGTTCCTTTCAAATGGAGATAGGAAGTTCTAACTTGGTGCAAAAGACGCACCACGCCGAAATCTACTCAACCATGCACCTAACTCCAAAAACACCAAAATGGTCGATAAGGTGTTTTATCCTAGGACGACAGAATAATTCTGCCACAATTATTGTGTCCTCTAAGATTTTCAATCCGATCTCCCCACTCCTCTGGAGCTCTGTGGAGCTGCAAGTGGAGTTTTTTCAAAGACCAGAGAGGCGAGAGCGCTATCGCTGGTCAAAGTAATTTTGGACGTAGAATCAATTTCGCACACCTAGAATGAAAGGGGGGCACAACTCGAAAAATCGGTTTTTTTTTATGCCTCTATCAAACTCGCGGCGGCGAGTTCTACAAGCAGCGCTGACGAGCTTTTTCCTAACTAAAAAATTGGCCTCTAGAGAGTGGAATGGAAAATGGAAAACTTGTGGAGTGGAATGGAGAATGGAAAACATTGAAGTCGATTTCCCAAAAGTAGCATTTTTGAAAAGTGCCCCTTTAATTCTAGGTGTGCGATTTATGAAGGTGCCCACACCCGTCCGACTGCTGTGCAATGTTGTTAGATTATGGAGAATAATCAACCCACGTGGATCCGTGTGTCCAATTATTGGCATTTTTAACCTGCCGATTTTGGTTGTCTGTCAACATTTCATTCATCTAGTTTTATTTGCATTTCAGGACTAAATCGTCTTGGCTCCTTTCATAACGCCACCTCATCTGGACTCAGTCAACATCTTAGCTTAGTAGAAATATTTATAAATTCATATTCCGCCCTTAGAATGATTAGGTCTTCAGACAAACATATGTCCTAATACTGTACGATAACAGTATTATTATATTCCAAATATTATACATGTAAGTGTCTTGAAAGCTGTTAAATTTTTAGGAACTTATATTTTAATGAGAATTTATTGGTCGATTATGAAATTCCCATCAGATAATACGTAACATAATATGTTATAAATTAATATTATTATGTTAACTCATAATTTTTAGTTTTGATTTTTGTATTTTTCCGTAACTCTCATTCTGTTTGTATAAAAAGGAATCTCCGCCTAGGAGATGAGAAACCCACGCCCACCACGTCAATAAAATATACGAATGTTGCCATAACACAGCACAATTAATAATTAATTATTGTTAAGACTACTAAGGCCTTTGACGACTGAAATCCAACTGTTTTATTCAATCAACGATTGCAGATAGGTTCTAATTTGAAAAAAATACTGCTGGCATCTACTTGCCTATCAATAACGTATTCGTGGTTCATGAAAGCATTCTGAAAATCCACAATACGCCGAGCTATATATTGTCGTGCCTCTTGTTGAAATTATTCAATTTTCATATGCGATTCAGGTCCATTATCAGATCATTCGCACTCAATTAACTTCACTGGCATATTTGTAACATTGGGATAGGTGTACGATAAAAAATAATTCCCAGCCATTTTTTATCAAATAAATCTTCTCCCGTTCCATCATTAAGCCATTCCATTTTGGTCCAAATTGTCGAAGAGCACCTCGAATTTGCCCTGGAATCTTGGAGATTATTCTATATTATTTCATAGGTACTACAAATATCATTTGAATTCGAAAAAACAGTAAAGTTCTCAATTTTCTAGAAATGTGCTAGAAACTCATTTTAGAAATCATCGTTATTAGTTTACTCCTTATCCTTACTTGTACTTGTTTTGAGCTGATCAATGAATGATGCGTGTAAAGTGAAGTTTTTTGATATGATATTGGAAGGAAATTTCAATACGAATGATAGCAAATATTGATATTACACAATGTATGTTGATTGAGTATCGTCCCTTCTCTAATTCTGCTAACCTGAGTATGCGCGCTGACTGACACTGTACGAGCTTCATTCACATTGCATAATATGCATATGCGAGGTCATATTATGACCTCAAGTTGTCTGAAATCTAATTTGTCATTACTTAGTTGCAGCCCGTAGTCCTTATCTTAACTGTGGGATGGCTGTATATCTTTCATTGCATTCTCTATCGCGATAATTTTCTCTGAGAAAACATCCAACTTTCCAGGTTCTTTCAATCAATATGCGACCTTTTTTATCCCAACCTTGAAGGTTCCTTGAAGGTTATTGAATATTGTAAATTTTATTAGCCTTATGATATATTATATCCTTTCATTAACGTTCCAACTACATAAATTATGTTTTTCTTTTTTTTCTGAAATCATCCAAATTGCTCGCTTTCAGCTGACTCGAGTTCTAAAGATCATTATTATTTCATCATTCAATGACCTACACACCAAACTGTGTAGTTATACCTTTCACGTACTGAATATGTCTACTTACATCATGCGTGCTGTATGTAGCTTGTAGAGATCTCAACGAGTGGTTTCCCTGTACCTACTTAAACTCCTGTACAAGTTGTTGATTAATATTGTTCAAATTATACTCAATGAATCGTTGAAATGCACTGTTATCTCCTCAATTAGAGTGTTTATTATAATGATGGTAAGTCATCGCATTTATTCCCATTAGGGGATAAAACATTATTGAAGTCTATATGTAGTGACTTATGCAAAAGAATTTACGGAAGTTGATAAGAAATGTTGTTTCATATTTACGAAAGAGTTCAAGTCACATCCAACTTGCTCTGTTGTTTCAATTTTTTATATCTTCAAATGACCCAATAAAGTGTTTTAATATGTTTTTGTTAAATAAAGGAAGTGTTTTTCTTGGAAATATTCCTCTGTCAAGGAAACATTCGTCAGAAGTAGGATGTAAGTAAGAGCCTTCATTGATTTGAAAAGTGGGACCATTGATCAGTTTTTAGATACCTATCCAGAATGAGCAGTATGAGAGACGTCTCTGCTGGTGGTCTAAATTATTTATGTTAATAAATAATTCTAATAACCAAACCTAGATTGGGGACTGGTTTCGAATTGCTAGTTAGCTCATTTACAGCTCAGAGTGGTCTGAAGCGGTTGAGCTCTAAATTCTGTTGTCAAGCAACAAGCTGCTCCAAATTATCACTTTCTCTGTTCACTATTTATACCACCAGGAGACGAAGAGTCGCCTCTCTTCCTTATCTCCTGTATTAGATAAGACCTCTACACCTTCAGTAAACCTCCTCCTATTGTCAATGACCTCGCTGAGATGATGCTGGGCGTATGAGCGTTTACTCCCATGCCCGAAAAAAGTTGATCGTTTACTCCCGCAGTTTTTCGCTGCGTGCAAAGCGAGGAACCCGGAGAAGGGGAGCGTTGCTGTTTACTCCGCTCCAGAAGATGCCGTTTACTCCAACCTGAAGTGAAAGCCCGACAAATTTTCCTTCCCACTTGAACAGACTTAGAACTGTCTCCAAAAGTTGAAGATGTGGTTAAAAATTTGTGGTTCGCATCATGTCGGGAAATCCGACAATCGTCTAAAATCCCTCTCGATTTCGGAAGTCGTCAAGATGTTTTCAACCCACTTTTTGCCCTTGTCGAGTTCTTTCCTTGGTCCTTTCGGTTTTCAAATACGCGATGCATTTTGACGAAACCTTTGCCGCACAATAACACCTTTCACCCGTCGCAAGCATTTCGTGAAAATTAAATTTAAAACCTTCATGGAAAATAAAATTTCCTCCTCGTTTCGAGCCACCCGCCCCTGAACCCGACCTGAACTGTAGCCATTACGCAACTAAACTGACTCGGATCTATCCAGGGTAGCGATAACATGTGGGCAGGAGTAAACGATAACGACATTGATTTTTGATCTGTCTGGAGTAAACCGCACTAGCTGTTTACGGGCATTACTGTTTACTCCGTCAGTTCCGATCCTACTGGAGTAGGTAAACGATCAAACTCCCCTGATGCTATCGTTGCTGCAGTTGCAGAACTGCCCAAGACCTAATCTCGTAAGAATCCGACTCCCGAACAAAGATTCCTCTAATCTTAGGTCCACAGGAACTGTGGAATCAATACCTGGTTTCTACCAGTGCCAGTAGGTATCAGGTGCCACAACGGTAGGACATACCTTCATTTTCTGACCACTACTTCTGGCCTTGTCAAATTCAGGACGAGCCAACAAATAGCCTCATTCTCAGTCGAAACTATAATAATAATTATTATTACCATAATATAATGCATGTTTCTCGGTACCTACTGTAAGATCACCAGGATAACGGATGTAGAGGGTGTGTGTACCTACATGAATTGTTTTCCCTAAATTGGAATTAAGTCATTAAATTTTTTGTTGTGTTTAGCGGAAGGCCGGTGGCGTGAATCCACGATTTCGCCGCTCTGTGTTGTGGAGGAAAGTGAAGTGAGTATGGGAACATCGCATCGTACGGAGGGAACATACATCTATTACCTATAGATGTAGTAATAATAACTAGGGCTTGCGTGATATGTCAGGGTACTGTGGCGGTGCAAGGGTAACGGAAGGAAACCGAGGAGATGCTGATACCCAACACGATATGTCGTGGTTGGTATCAGCTCGTAGTATCTAGCTAAAATAGCTAAAAGACTTAACCCTCCCACCATAGCGCCCCACGGGTTTCCCTACGGTTCCCATAGCCCAATAGCGTCCCACGGGTTTGGGCGATCGGGCTGAAAACCTTGCGGGCACAACTAGATGGTAAACCAAGTACCTACCTATTTCGTCAAAATTTCAGAAAAGTCAAAAAATTCCTACTACCCAAAACGGCTCGGACGGCGTACGGCGGACGGACATTTTGGTTTTGGAATCTAGACCTTTTGAAACGGATAATGTCAAATTTTGAGGCCGATCCGAGTCGTCGACCTCTGCCGCGATTACATAGGTGTATTATTATTCAAAGAATAATACAACTAGGTAATGCGTATACGCAAAGGTGTATCATTCTTTTGTATAAATAATTTATTATTGTAGGTACGGAAATTACATTTGAAAAACCCATACCCTAGGGTACGTTAGGGATGGGAAAAAAACGCGAAACAGTTTCAACGAAACGCGAAACAGTTTCGACGAAACAGTTTCACGAGAAGAAACGTTGAAACAGTTTCACTTAATCTGGAATAGCTGTTTCAAAAAAACGAGTAGCCATTGCGAACGGGAACGGCTCTTTTCCCTGTTTCAGTTTCGTTTCATGCAACCACCAAGGTTGCCAACAGAACAGCTGTCTTCCAGATTTTACCTGTTTCCACAGACTTTTCAGATCGTCATACCACAGCAGGGTATATAAGTAAAACTATCCTCATCACGACAAAGTACTGTGGTTGCAATGATTTCGACTGTAATTCTACGGATGTTTGGGTCGTTCTAACTGCAACTCAGGGTTGGTATTTTGGTGCTGCCCGAGCTTGAGCTTATCATGTTAAATCGTTATCATTGGCTCGGAAAGTTAAAACGAAAATTTATACGATCCGACGGTGTACTGTCGTCAAAATACCTAATGAATAGTGGTGATGTGAAGATTGTTCTCTAATAATTATTCTTTAGTCTATCTTCACCTTCCTAATATTTTTGGCTGTGATATTCAGCTTCATGAAACAGCTGTGATTTTTATGGTGCTACCATAGATAGTCGTAAATTAAGTCGCATCAGAATTGCTGCGATAATACATTGATGAGACATTTATAGTGAATATAAATATTCAATTTAAGAGATATTTTTTTCACGTTTATTCTATTTCTAATTTTCTATTATACCTAATTTGTGAAAGAAAGAAAGAACACTATTAAATTTTTCTATTCTGTCTAGTCGAGAACCATTCCGTCATATTGATAGAGAGAATAATTCCTAAATTTGAAAAAGTGCTTTGTTTAAATAAATTGAATGAGACTGATCAGGAGTTTTATTTTCGTTACCTAGGTACCTACTCCCAATTCTTTTTTTTTTTAAAATTACAAACTAACATATTACGGTAGGTAATCTTTCTCTTCTCCAAAGTTCTTGAAACGCCCACTAAGAATAAATAAAAATACTAAAAATAGACCCAGATGAAATGAAAAGAAACCCCCTTAGAAAACGAAACGGTTTCGCAACAGCTTGAGCTGAGGAGAACAAGAAGCAGTCTGAGGCGCGACGAAACCGTTTCGCCGAAACACATTGCACAACAATAACAGAAACAGAAACCGAAACGGTTTCGGTTTCTGTTTCTGTTATTGTTGTGAAAGCCTGCTTCAGTTCTTTCGAAACGCTGAAACTGTTATTTTGAAACAGTTTCCCCGAAACAGGAAGCAGTCTGAGGCGCGACGAAACCGTTTCGGTTTCTGTTTCTGTTATTGTTATGCAAGCCTGCTTCAGTTCTTTCGAAACGCATTGACGCTGAAACTGTTATTTTGAAACAGTTTCCCCGAAACAGTTTCATTCTACGAAAAAACTGTTTCGTTTCATTTCTTAAAAGAAACCGAAACGCCCATCCCTAGGGTACGTTGATGTGGCTCTTCTGATAGTATCACTTGAGCATTGTGCAGTATAAGTTGAATTACTCGTAGGTACCAACATGTAGCAGTTACTGCTACATTCAAGCTTTAATATCACGATGGAATAGGGATGCTCAAAAAATATCGATATATCGAAATATCGATATTTTTCCACCGATATATCGATATTTTTGGCCGATATTTTTCCCACCGATATATCGATATATCGATATTATTTCTGAAATATCGGGAACCGATATTTTTGAGAGAGACCAGACATAAATCCGAACACCAGCTAGAAATAGGGTCAAAGAACGTGTAGGTAACTTTACTGAAAGTACCTATTTCTAATCAAATACTATGTTTAATAGACCTCGGCTTTCAATAATTGAAATGAATTATTCCTTTCCTAATCCCTTTACCGAATTGGTTCATAATCACATGTGTGAAGAGTTAATAATGTACTTAATTAATGTTGGCGAGCAGATCCACGCAATTCATTTTAGTGCAATGTACAGAATGTTTTGTCAGAACATTATAAACTCTATGATTTTACAAATAATTACCTACTCATTACAAATTATTAAATAATCTTCAAATTTAAACAATCTTCAAACAATTTTAATCAAATTTAAAAATCTTTAAACGATTAATCTTTAAATCTTAACAATTAATGAAAAATCTTTAAATCTTTAATCTTCAAATCTTTAAACAATCGTTTTGTTTAAAAACAAATTTAAACCATTTCTTCACATTTTTAAGAATTTATAACCTTAATTTATTTACTTGTAATCAAAAGTCGTGAAAGGCATGGATTTTTTAAAATTTGGACTAATATCCGATATATCGATATTTTTTAAACGATATATCGAATATCGATATTTTTCTACGATATATCGACCTAGTAAAACGATATTTTTTTAAATTATCGATATATCGAATATCGATATTTTTCTTCAGTGTGGACATCCCTACGATGGAACAACCTACTAGGGATGGGAAATCGGTAAAAAGTATCGACTTTTTGAATCGATTCAGAATCGGATGCTCCAAATCGATTGCCTTCAAAAATCGGTCTTACAAAAAAATGTTTTATTAATGAGTGATAACGGTAGATATTTTTAATGTAGGTAGGATTCAAGAAAAAATCATTTATTGAAATTTATTGAAAATTAAAATTGCATTAGTTTTCAAAAATTTTGATAATAAACATTTAATCAGACGAGTAATCAGTTTCGCTGTCTGAAAAAGCCATGGCGGACGTGGCTGGTAACTAGTGAGTTTTGTTGTTATTAGCTATTATCATAATTTTTAATCGACCTAAGACTCGAAATTTGCTTGAATCACTTGAAATAATAAACTAATTTTTATAAATGACGAAAATCGATTCAAGATTTTTTAAAAATCAGTAGTAAAAAATCGATTCACGATTTTTACAAAAATCGGAAGTAAAAATCGATTCACCTAAAAAATCGGAACCTGAAGATCGATTCAAAAAAAATCGAAAAATCGGAACAAAAAATCGATTTTTACAAAAAATCGGAAATCGATTCCCATCCCTACAACCTACTCCAGTTTGGTTCAAAAATCACGGGGATGCTTTTTCCCTAGATAACAAAATGGGGTAAAGCCTCGCTTGAGTTTTGGGGTAAATCCCCGCAGTTTTGAAGTAAAAAGCACCATAAATTTGAGTATAATATATTATTATACCTACTCAAAATAAAAATATTATTTAATCCAAAGCTCTCAAGTATTTTTTTCAAGTTTGTAATACCTTGGTAGGTACTTATTGTTTTTTTAATTAATTTCTAGCTCTTTTTTAAATATTTTTTCACATTTTTACCTCGTAAGTCGCTGTCCGGGGGTTTGCCCGAAAGTTGGGGTAAAGACCCGCATTTTTTTTTTTCTTAATTAGGGCTAAACCTAAATTACTAATGCTTAATCTAGGGTTAATTTTTTTCAAATTTCTCGGTAGGTAGCTTACAAGGCTCGGACGGCTAGACTTCGCGGAGCTCTTGGTAACGTCCCAATCTAGGAGTAAAATATTGAGGAGTAAGCTAGTGTACACTAACCGCAGTTTTATAAAAACTGAAAATTGCGGGGCTTTACCCCCACCTACCCAATAGGTAGGTACCTGGACAGATAATGGACCCCCGAATAAGGATAAAACTGGAACTTTTGCCCCCCCCCCCCCCCCCTAAGTACTTACTTCGAAAACGGTACTCCACTCGACCCCCATCCTAAATCCTTCAAAAACTCTACCTGTAGCCCCTTTATTGCCCTACAGGGTTAGGGCGTTCGCCTTATCGAATCGATCCGCATGGTTTTCTGCCTTATCGATAATATCGATAAGGCAGAAAACCATGCGGACACAACCAGATGGAAAAACGCGTACCTACCTACCTATTATGTCAAATTTCAAATTCTTAAAACAATTCAAATTGGCCTGGGCGGCGGTCGGACACGTTATTTTTAGAATCAACACATGAAACGAATTAGAGGGATAATCAACCATAAAACTTCAAGATCAAACCCGGACTCATTGATTTCGACCATAATCCGCCGCAAAAATACGCATTCCGCCAGTTTGGCCACACTGCTCGCACAACCAACTGCCAACCGTACGTTAGATGGAAGTTCGGAAGAAGTACGAGAGGAAGTTTGATAACAGTGGTACGATTGCGATAACAGAATACAACTACCGAAGTGGTTAGTAGTTGTATGATTACATGTTCCGTATTTTAGGTTTATGATGTCGGCGCCTCCTCCTCTTCTTGACAATAATGATACTGATGAAGAGAATTCCGATTTATTCGCATCAGCGGTTGAGGTAATTATTCTTTATATCGTAAGTCCGTGAATTATTATTTTCCTGAATGACTCGAGGTTCCGCTTGTGGTTTCAGGGAATGCGGGACTCTCTACCGACGCTGCAGTTATCTATGGTATGTATGGGTTTATGATCTTAAAAAGGCAAAACAAACAGAAAAATCTTATGTGTTGAGTGGCGTTATAACAATGTGAATCCCTTTATTCCCTTCCTTTGGTCCAGGATACCGCTGGACCTTTGCTCTCGCCAGTGGAAGATGAAGTGGTGACACCCCCCTCTACGATACCATATCATTCGACGTCCAAGGTGAGGCAGCAACGGATTCGTGTTATCACATGATCCAAGTTCGTTTTGACTGGTGGTGAGCAGCTGTTTAATTATTCCGCCGGTACCCTCGATCAACAGGTGTCACAATCAGCTGTTCAAGCATTCTGAATCTGTTCATAACTGGTTGGTCTGACTAGGAGCCAAATTCCAACCGTTTTGCAAATAATTGCTCGGTGTCGCCGATCTACTCTGCAAATGTACCCAAATAGTCACTGTTTTTTTGTTTTCGTTTGACGTCTAACAACAACACTGAAGAGGTGTTTCAGCCGAAATTTCTCACTTCTCCAATGTCGTGTGCATTTGTGGTTTTCACCTTGCAAAAAATCGTAAATCCTTACGTGAGAGTTTTTTCGCATTAAAGTCTCAACACGTTGTTTCAATGATTATGAGATTAAGTAATTCATAAGTGATCGATTTTTGCGGACCTGTGCGATCTCGCCGCGACGTTCTAAGAGGCTTCTTCCGTGCTAAGGATGTATACAAAAATTATTATTTAATAATAAACCAACAATCATGTTCAAACTTTGCAGCGTTTTTTCATTTGTGTCTTTAGGGCACGTGCACCAGGTACCTTCTTTAGAACTAGCTTTGATTTCGGGTTCGCTAAATGCGGGATTCAAAAATGGAATTAACTAGCGGGAATTTTATGTACTTACTGCAAAAGTGAGGTTGGTAGCATGGAGCAATAAAAGAATCACATGAATAGAATAAAATGCTACACAACGTTTCTGCACACAAGATACTATTAGTCCCCAACGGGTTTTGTCCTTTAGTGAATAACATTCTCTCTTAATTGATAATCTGATGATTCTGCCTGAAGCTAAGTCACAGTTTTGTCTATTTTAGCCGTCGAGCCGTTCCGATGATCAATATTTAAATGTGAAGATCTCCGACGTCCAAAGGCAAGGTGACGGCATGGGGGCTTACATGGTCTTCAAAGTAGAGACTCTCACCAATCTGCCCCAGTTTAAGAAGAAATCGTGCGTCCCCCGTCGTTTCAGTGATTTCCTTGGCCTTCACGAGAGGCTGGTTGAGAAGCATCTGAGAACTGGTCGCATCATCCCTCCAGCTCCTGAAAAGAGCGTTATAGGTAGGCAGAACCTTGAACGTGAACTATCCACATTATGGTACCGTGAGGAAGCAGTTTGGAATGTAAGGTAATTGTAGGTAGGTATTTGACCCAACGGATCTGATGGGGATTAATGGCGTATTCAAAACGGATTTACTTGCCGCTATCTTTCCGGTACATCTTGCTGCTAAGTTGATGTAACATATATAGTAAGGAAGTTCACGACATTTGCAGGTATGACGAAGTTGAAGATGGGCTCGCAACATACAGAACAAACGTCTTCCCAAAATGATTTCATCGAAAGACGGAAGAGTGCTTTGGAAAGATACCTTCAAAGGACTGCCGACCATCCTGTGCTTGGCCTCGATCCTGAATTTCGGGAATTCCTTCAGAACGGTAATTTGATAATGAGTAATATGCTTCGTACATATATATATATATATATATTGTATTAGTTTTATTTCGTTATTATTGTGTCGTTCAAAGGATTATAATAATTATAATCCTTTGAACGACACAATAATAACGAAATAAAACTAATAAATTATTTGCATCGTTCTCTTCGAATAATCAACCGATATAATCGCGACGGGAGTCGACGAAAATGTTTTTTTAAATTGACTTACCATATATATGTCCCGTTTGGGCATGGGCGGTTGCAAATTCCGATAATTCCTACTGCGAAAGTTGTGAATCCAATGTAATAACCTCGAACGGTTTTAACTCTTCTCAGATTGAGCAATGTACTGTTCCTTGATGATTGAGCAATGTATTTGATGATTGAGCAATTGTATTGATGATTGAGCAATGTAATGTTCCTTGATGATAATTGGTTTATGTCTACTAAAACGGGGCTAGGTGGAGTAAAAACCGGTGCTTAGAGGCCTAGACCACAGTCAACAGTTCTCGCTCAGTTGCTGAATATCTGGTCTTGGCCGGGTTGGATGCTCGACTTGCTTATGCTATTGGCTGACCCTTCTGGGACAAGACGGCCTCCAGTGCCACACCTGCTGCGGGTGCCAGTACAAAGGACTGGTCAGGTCAGGGTAGACCAACACTGGTTGACTAGCTGCGTGGAGTCTTATGAAGGCTGCCTCCTGCTGGTTGGTCCACTGATAGGGCTCTCCTTTCTTCAGCAGTCGAGTTAAAGGGCGAGCGATTTATGAACATCCCTTGATGTATCGGCGGTAGAACCTGGTGAGACTGAGGAAAGTCTGCACTTCCTTGACGTTGCCAGGCCTGGGATACTCCTGTATGGCCTGGACCTTCTGGGGGTCCATCTTCACCCTTTGTGAAGTGACTATGTGGCCCATGAACTTTATTGTGTTGCATTTTAGTAGGTTGATTCGGAATCCGGCGTCCTCAAATCGCCTCAGGACCTGCTCCAGGGTGTTCAGATGGTTTTCCAGGGTGTCTGTGAAGATGATGATGATATCTTCCAGGTAGATCAACATCCGCTGTCCGAGCAGCCCCCCCAGGACCCCATTCATTGCCTGCTGAATTTTCCAGAAACACATAATTTTGTATGGGCAATAGTCAAGAGTTACAGGTGGGGGGGGGGGGGGGGGGCAAAAACTGATAAACTTAACCTAGGTATTACACAACAAATACAGGCACACTACATGGACCACTTTACCACCTCTGCCAAGAGTGGTCTTTTCCTGTGATGTGTCCGCCATCCTTGAGATAGCCCATGGTGAGATCCAGTGTGGTGAAGTATCTGCTTTTCCCAAGTGAAGCCAGGAATTCTTGTAACCTGGGCAGTGGACAGACGTCAGTCTTGAAGATCGTATTCAAATCCCAGTAATCGATGCAGAGATGCCACTGAGTGGGTTGATCCTGGACTGGTTTTTTCGTCACCATCACTACTGGGGCATTCCATGTGTTGCTGGATGGGACAATGATGCCGTCCTGCAGGAGCTGGGTCAGCTGTTCCTCGACACCCCCCCCCCCCCAATAGGGCGTGTGTGGTACAGGGTAAGGCCTCCTGAATGTAACTGGTGCTTCGTGGGTGTCAATGGCATGAGTTTTGGCGAACACCCCTGACCGGTGGGACGGTCAAACAGGTACACGAGCTTCGTCAGTAGGTACGCTAGCCAGGTATTATCTTCTGGTAGCAGGTGTTCCATGCGTCCAGGCAACACGTGCGGGCTTTTCTTGAGGTGGACTCTCAGCTCCAGATTCAAGCCTGTGACTGAGGCTCATAGGGCTCTTCTGCCTGCTGTTCTTCTGCTGGTACTGTTGTCTGTCCTCTGGCGTACTCCCCTCCCTCCTCCTCCGTGTGGAGGATCGTGGATCCACTGTCTCCTCTTCAGCGCCCACTTGGCGTTGGCGCAGCAGTCGAGTGCGCCTAAATATTATTTATAATTTCAACTGACGTGGAACGAACGTATCTACCGAGACCTGAAAACAACTACATAGAATAATATTCTATAATATATTATATTATATTATACTTGTTAAGTACATTCTATGTACGTATTACGTACATTTTGAATACACCATCGTGTCGACATGTGTCAAGTTTCTGGATAGTGGAATCTTGAAGTAGGTAGTATGCTTTGGGTGGCGGAATCCTGAGGCAGGTTGTAGGCTAAGGGTGGCGGAATCTTGAGGTAGCGTTAAGCTGCTCCCCGAAGGACTTGGCGGAATATTAAGGTTTCGTTAAGCTCCTATAATCTCTTAATGACCATGGCTGGCGAAATCTTGAGCCACCCTTTTTTTCAATCTGTCTTTTTTGAGCGTGTAAAACTTTTGGTCCTCCTACTAATTGGCCTGCCAGGTTTTTCATTTCATGGGGCTTTTCCAAACAGCTGGGATTTAGGAGAATTTTGACAAGGGGATCGAGTGAAGCGTTGTTATCCCAGTAATTTGGGAAGAGGAGTCCATTTACTCCAGCTCTAATCTGATCTGCTCTAAAAGTATATATCCACCTTTACCCCATCTTTATAGAATGAATCATTCATTATATTTTTAGAATGAAAAATGATTACTATCATTGTTATTATCACATAGCACCCTTAACACTTCTTGTGTTTAATTATTGGAGTTCAACTTTATTCCATCACGTTTTAGAGGCTGAGCTTCCAAAGGCCACGAACACAAGTGCTTTAAGCGGTGCTGGTATGATGAGATTATTCAACAAAGTTGGAGAAACCGTCAACAAAATCACTTATCGAATGGACGAAAATGACACGGTATGTTGAATAATTGTAGTTGGGAAATTGCTGGTTTTAGTCTTGATAGTGTTGAGTAGGTATCAGAGTAACGTGGTTGTTAAGTTAAAGTAATAACTTGCAATTTGATTTTTCCAGTGGTTCGAAGAAAAGACTCAGGAAATCGAGTGCTTGGAGAACAATCTTCGTAAATTAGCTTGTAATATGGATGGTCTTGTCCACGCGAGGAAGTAAGTGCAGCCTTGCTCATGGTATTATTAGCTTTTGTTTCCATTTGATCTTGCATTTGAACAAGAGTAACGATATTTATGGTTTACCTGTCTCATTAGAATGTTGAGTATTTAATATTGTTAATATGAGTATTTCCAAGATTGAATCTGTGAAATTACCTGTGTCCTATATAGTCGGATAACTATTGTGATATTAATAACATATTTCTTGATTGTAGAGACTTGGCGTCCTACACAGGAGCTCTTGCTAGAACGACTGCCATGATCAGCAACTGCGAGGAGCATCAGCAGCTGGCTTTGGCTTTGGTTCATTTAAATGAGTTGTTAGAAAAGGTGAATAGACTCTTCTTTGAAGCAGCAATGCCAATTCCTCCTAGTCGCATTCAAAAAATAAAACTTGAACGGAGCACGACCAATGAATGGAATTGTCTCTGAGTCAATCTAACTAGTCACGTGTTTGTTTGCAGGTAGAAAATGTCAGACACGAGCAAGCCAACACTGATTTTAGTTACTTGAGTGAATTCTTGAAGGACTACATGGCGTTGATTGGGGCTGTTAAGGTTAGTGCACGTTTACTATGCGTCATTGTCAGGGGGGCTGGGTGGGACGAGAGCATGCATTTGCTCTTGAAGAGCCGCCCTGCTAAGTTTATGAAGTGGTGTCAGTACATTACACCTGAACCTGGCAGAAAGCGTGTATTATGCTTGAATTGCTCGTTTGGATCTGCTGACTAGGACCACTGCTTCGCTTTTTCTCGCCGTGCCCACATGGCTGGGTCACCCCCCTGGCCGGCGCAGCCTGTTTTGGAATGGCGCCGTACATCTGACAGCCCCTAGAATTCATTTTTTGAAAATAATTTTTTAGCATATCATGGATGAATTAAGTGGGAGTACTCTACTGTAATTCACGTTGTCATTTTCAGAACGTGTTCCATGAGAGGGTTAAGGTTTACCAGAATTGGCAACATTCGCAACTGATGCTGAACAAGAAGAGGGAGTACAAGACCAAAATGGAACTCGCCAATAGAGCGGACAAAGGAAATTTCGCTAGTAACGAGATTGTTGAGGTAAGTTCATTGTCAATTTCATTGATGCCAAGGAATATTTACCTACGTTATTCGTTATTAATTGTGAGGTTTATTTGATTTTGATTTTTCAAGTGGGAAGCCAAAGTTGAACGTTGCGAAGAAGAGTTCAACAACATATCTCAAATGATCAAGAAAGAGATGGAACTTTTTGAAGAAAATAGAGTTTTCGAGTTCAAAGGAATTTTCATCAACTACTTGGAAATGCAAATGAAGCACCAATTACAAGTGAGACATTTTTCTAGTAAACTGACCCAACAATTTGATTTTTCCGCAGGTTTTCATCATCGCATATCGTTTGTTTCAGTTAATTGGCTACTGGGAGGCGTTCCTTCCCGACGCTAAGGCCATTGCATGACTGGAACCAGTTTGAGATTTTTACATTTGAGATGTTGAACTTCTCTACATGATTTCTTAAGTTATTTTCTGTACTACCATGGTTAGCCTTATTTTCTTTCGATAGCTTGCATTATCCGCATTGTATTCATGTTTATGATTGTATTATCAATTTTATGATGTGCTCCCTGA
This sequence comes from Pilophorus perplexus, assembly GCA_955831195.1. Classification (NCBI taxonomy): domain Eukaryota; kingdom Metazoa; phylum Arthropoda; class Insecta; order Hemiptera; family Miridae; genus Pilophorus; species Pilophorus perplexus. Next base: position 56,071,828 of record OY037007.1, on the reverse strand, counting down.
ATTATTGTTCAAGACTGGTCATCTGTACTTTAATTACTCTGATAATTTGGTTCATGCATTCTTGTAATAAGATTCTAGCCTTCATTTGAATTACCTAGTGATATAATATTAAGTTATTTTTCTAATCCAAATTGTTCCTGATAATAATAATAATGTTATTAATATTTTTCTTATGGTTAGGAAGGTAGGAATTTCACGTTGAAGGGAATGTTCACATTTATAGTTAGGATTCCTACCTCAGGAAGTCTCTGGAACACTTTTGAGTCATTTCAAATTTATTTCGATTTTCCTTATTTCATCGTCAAAATTACGATTGGAAGGGGGGGGGGGGGGTGTTCAAGTGCTCCATAGTTTAATCGACTATTCGCTCGTGGGTCATTTTTATTTATCGTCTATTAGCAATAGATTTACCAATAATTATTATCAGTTACAAGGATAATTTGCGATAACAGTTTCGCCGTCTTCTCGGTCAATTACGGACCATGTCAGTGCAAATTTGATATGAAGATTATATTCTAGCGGTTTTGCCATGTGCTCTGCGTAAGTTACCTTATATCGGTAAGGGCATTGTGAAGAGCAAGCTATCATGTATAATTGTATAGGATCCTTCTTGTAGCGTTATTATCATGGTGACTGTTCACCCCGAATTTCTTATCGCGCGTATTCGGATGTGTCGTTGCATCTCGGGAGGGCATTGTGGGATTATCAACGAGAAAACTGACAATTAGCAGTTACTTAAATATAAATGCCACGAGGTGTCAAGCGTCTATTTGTTTGCTATTTGAATTTATTAGCTCTTGAATGTTGAGTCATTTTTCAATGCCTTCATCACTTTTGTACTACTTCCTTAATGCTACTCGTTTTTTTTGTTTTTTTTTTGTAGAAAATTATATTAAATATAATTTTCTTCTGTAATTGGGCTGCTCGTAGCCTCCACTGCCCCCTGGTGTGTGACGTCAGACCATTCGTATGTATAAAATTTCACTTTTTTTTTATCGAGGTAAGGTTCAAACAATTATTCGCATCAAAACATTTTAGTTGTAAGCTTTTGCTTTGACGCATTCATCAGTATCTTTTTGCAGTTGGCGAATCTGCGCCCGCTCTCATTAAATTCGCAAAATGTACTAACTTCTTGGTCCCCCACTGGTTATGCAGTTCCACTACCTAGTCTCATGTTGACAGCCTCATACGGGTTGGGATTACATTTCGTTTAGTTTTATGATCGTATCACCGCGCGCATAAATGGAGCCCAATCCAACTTTTCAGCTTTTGGGCAATTTATGGATAGTTTTCTGGCAACATCGGTAGGCTACCAGGCTTGATTATTATTATTTTTTTTAAAAATATTTGAAGCCGCATTGTATCAAAGGTTTACATGATATTAAATAATATTGTATATACAAGTACATTCCTGTTTAATACACAGTATATTGTTATACGACCAAGTTTTTTTTTTTACTCGTCTTCTGGTTGTATACCATCATTCCCCCTGGGTTATGGAAATTCTTTGTTATATATCGCGGATGATAGAACAAAATGTTGTATGTATGTGCTAACATGTCATATGTTGGATTATTACACCAATCGATTCATTTTTTCAACACGAATCAATTAGTACAATATGTTTAGGCGACCGCCATAATTAAAGATTAATTTTCCCACTTTTTCAATGGGTTAAATTAATAATCAATCAATAAGGGATTTACGCGTGAAAAATATACTTCGCCCGGATAAATTCCTCCCCACCTCCTTTTCTAATCCCCTTAAGTTCTCCCTCTTCGGGACCATCAAATCATCACCAACGCCGTCTATTGGGCCGGTTAAGAAAATTCTGCTCTCGAAGTTCCAGAGCAGCCTCATCAGTTCGTCATTCAACGAGGTTGGTTTTTCACCATGTAAGGTTCAACGCGACTCCGTGGGGTCACCTGCACCTCACTAAATCAACTAAGGCTGACACCGGGTCGGCCACCGATGTGATTCCGTCGAATTGACAAGTGCTGGGATTAATTTTCAGCATAACCGGCGTGATTCCGCCGAACATTTAGAACGCCGACGACTACCTAACACGGTCGGACGCCAGAACATCGCCACACCCCCAAGGTTGGTGACAATAATCGCTTTCCCTAATCCTTATCCATTTGACCCGAATTTCCTACTACAAGGCGACCACTCTTCAACATTCTTCGACTACAGTTCGAGAGACAATTTATTACGGACAAAACGTCCATTTCACATTAATCATTTTGGGTAATTTCACCCGGAATACCGCTTGTATGCCCTTTATTTATTTATTAGGAGGCCCTTTATTTATTTATATTAGGAGGCCATACACGAGCAGAAATCCGCGGCAGATTTGGCGTTTTTAAACGATATCCGTGGGAAATATCTGTGCGTTAGTGGGCGTTGAAAAGACGAAATATAAGCAAATCGGCTAAGCGATGTCTGCGAGATTTCAAATCTGGCAGACAGCAGTCGGGCGTCCCCCCCTAACATGCAGATTTTTCGGAAGCGATGTCGGTGGTTCTGAGAACTGTTCGATTCGGATCGGGCAGAGTCCCTTAACGTTCAGATGTCCACTATTTCTCCCTTGAGATCCTCCTTATCTCTCCTTATCTCCTTTATCGGTGTTTTTGCGTGGTGCGTTTTATCAAAAAATGGATTAAAAAAAAGAGTCCCCGAATACCTGATGGGCGGAATTGGGATTTCCTAATTTTTTTTTTGGAAATCGCGATTTTGGGTTTTCTCACTATAACTTCTAGCATGATTTTTCAACAGCCATTTGGGCTTCAGGAGGTTAAGACCCTGCTGGTAAGTTAAACAGTTTTCCGGACGGATTTACGTTTAAACCGAGCTGCTGAGGAAAAACGGTTAGGGTAGGCGGAAATTGGCTCACTTACCAGAACCTCATGACGAGTTTCAGAAACGTGGTCACCAACTTCATGTGTCCGAACTTTCTTCATTCCGAAACCCAAGTCTTCTCCCAAACTTGAATTATTTTGCCCTAGTCATTTTATAGGTACCTACTGAAAAAATTCTCGCCGTAAGATCGGTTAATTTACGTTTGTTATCACGGACAGTCACTAATCCCATGGCATCATCAACTTACGCCGCTGCAAATCGGCCACCGATCTCAGAAATTTTCGGATCCAACCGAAAACTCGAATCTGACAGACGAACGTCGGTGACAGACCTGAATCTGCCAGATTTCATCCCACTAACGATCAGATGGCATCGGGAGACAGATCTCGGGCACGAAAGATCGGCCGAAAAGTTTTTCGTGTTAAGGGGCAACGACCGATTTCATCGGTCACTCCAGATCGTTAGCGATATCTGTCAGATGAGATCGGCCGACCAAATCTGCCGCGGAATTCTGCTCGTGTATGGGCTGCTATTGAGAACGGGCAGAGCCCAATTGTACAGAAGTAGTACAACACACTCGTAGGCATAGAAACATACATAAAATCACCAATTATCATGGACTAATGGATACACAACCACATATGGATACTACTAAATGGATATATAACTATAAATGGATACCTAAATTACATGGGTAGGTAAGTAAATAAACTTTATGGCGATCGGGTAACACAGATAAAGAGTCAGGAAGAAAGTAAAAATTCATGGAGCGTACGTTTGAGGTGAGCAGGAGAAGAAGTCGAGATATGGTGGGGAGGAGGACAATTAGGTCCTTCAAGCACGGAATAGAGTAGTAGAACAAGAAGTTTTTCCACTCATGTCCTCGCCAAATATATGCTGTATGAATGCTGCGAGGGGTTTTAGTGATTCTTTTGGAGGTTTAATACTCAGATACACACCATCATTTGCATCAAGTTTAGCTGCAGGTTGCTGCGTTTAGCTGCAGGTTTGCTGTTTAGTTTGCTTGCTTGTTTAGCTTTGTTTCCAATATAAAAACCTTTTCTTTTTTGGTTTATTAATCTTGGAATAATACACCTATGTTTTCGCGACGGAGGTCGACGACTCGGATCGGCCTCAAAACTTGACATTATCCGTTTCAAGAGGTCTACATTCAAAATCCGAAATGTCCGTACGCCGTCCGCCGTCCGGGCCGTTTTGGGCAGTACGAATTTTTTTAAAAATCTGAAATTTTGGCAAAATACTTGGTTTAACATCTAGTTGTGCCCGCAAGGTTTTCAGTCCGATCGCCGAAACCCGTGGGGCGCTATGGGGCCAAAATGGGGCTACAGGAGGGGTGTTTTGAAGGCTTTTAGCTATGGGATCGAGTTAGGTGTCGTTTTCGAAATATTTTTGGGGGTCCCGGAACGATCCGATTTCACTGTGGCGATCTATAAGGCTTTCATGGGGCTAAAAATGGGATTTTTGAAGGATCCCAAGAAGTTAAATATTTTTCGTGTAAAAATTAAAGAATTTTTGAAAAAACACATTTTTGAAAAAAAAATCCCCCCAAAAAATTTTTTTTAAATATAAAAATCCAAAAAAAAATTTTTTTTTAGATTTTTTTTATTGACAGAATTTCTGTACAAGTAACCTATATCAAAGAATAATAAACCCTTGTGTAAAATTTGCAGCGTTTTTTAAATTATTGCCTCCTTTACACCAAAATTCAAATATTGTTTTAACAACACCCAACAGATGCAATGCAAATATTCTGGCACAAATAACTTGTGTAATATGGAAATTCTCAAGCATCATGAGCACTGAGGGTCCCTTGATGCCTCGAATGGCCTTGACAACTCTAACTCTTCGCTGTTCCAAAAGAGTAGTAAGATCTTCATGACGTCGACTAGTAGTTCTAGTCTGCTGGAGGTCTCCCCGATATACTCTAGTATTTCCCCGCCCTACTGCGCATTGCTCCCCAGGGTGTGAACAAAATGCACATCCATACTCCCCTCTAAAAATTTTCAAATTTTGAAGTGGAGCCCAAGCCATGGAGTCCACAGAACATAAAGAAGGGTAAACAAGTCTGGGTGGGTCTCCAGACAAAAGTATACCATTTACATGCAAGTCATTAAGTTCATTCAGGTAGTAAGAAAGAATAATCGCCCGTACTCTCAAGTAGCTGCCTGGGTTCGGGTCAAGACTCAGTTCGCAGTGATCCGAGCCGTCGCCATGAGACTACGGGGGACTCGGCGGAAGTTTCATTGTCTGGGGTTGGAGGATGGCGCCGGACTCCAGGTTTGGGATCGCGAGTCAAGGCTGAACCTCCCGTTTACTGGTGACACCGAACCTTTCGGAAAACTACAACGAAGTCACCGGCGTTTTCGTTGAGGGTGATGCGACGGGTCGTGACGACTCAGCCAGTGGCGGCTCCTGCCCTGACACCCGGGGCTTGCACTGACATCAGGAGGGACTGTCGAGAAGGGGAAGGTTAAAGGATTGGGATTCCACGACCCGAAAAACCTCGGCGTGCCAAGTTTCGTTGAAAAAATCCTTTTTGTTTTTAATAAAGTTTATGTTCTTTCTTGAATTGTTCATGATTGGCTTCCCTTGACCGTACAACAATCCACATAGCATGATGTTTACCCGTCGGAGTTTAAAAGGCAGCTCATTAACTGCCAACTGAATTGGCCATACCTACTTCTATAGACGATGTTGAAAAAACTTGAACACCATCAGCGTTAAACTGCAGTGTTAGGTCACAATCTTTTCTCAAAACGCCACTCTTTATACCTGACTGGTACCATCTCCCACTTACAACATCACTTTCACGTTCACAATTTTCAAACAAAGAGACAATTTGACTTCGTAGTGGCAACGTTAGAAAGCAATGCCCTTGTTTTTTAATGGCTTTTTAAAGGCTTTATTACGCTCAATGCCACATTCACACACCATCTTCAAACCGCACTAATCTTTGACAACTATCTTCAGAGTAGAGGAATTCAGTCTTCACCGTGTCCACTAGTGGTGGGGCTGGAAAATGCTTTTGAAACAAGTCGAATGAACCATGTTCATCACATGGCAGGTGACAGTTGATAAGTTTTAAAAGATGTTCGATTGCTTTATCACTAAGTCGAAATCGAAGTGCAAAGGCCATGATAAGCAGGCGGCTTTCTTCAATACTAGCGCGACAGCCAGCATACAGCGGGATTCTAGCAGTCTGTGGAATTTCGTCATCATAGTCACCACCATTCACCTCTTCATTGTGAGAAATGTTGCTCTCCGCATCACTTTCCCGATCAAGTTCAGTGCCACCAACAAACTCACTGTCCCCTCTTTCACTATGGCTTGATTGCCATGATACGTCACTGTTGGGCTCTTCAAGCTGTTCAGCCTCGTCTTCGGACACATTGCCATCCGATACATAGGAGAATTGCATTTCACTGTGAGGGCTACTGCGACCAAATGAACTGGCTGAGTCTTGAGCAGGCTCAATTTCTTGAATTTCTTGCTGAGCAGCGAGGTCCTGCAAATCACAATATAAGTACCTACTTTACAAAATGAAATTTTACACTCCCAAAGGCTCAATTCCTCAGAGACGTGCGATAAAAGTAAAGAGAGGTGTTGAGAATTTGACTACTTACTGACCTCAACTCCACCTTCAGGATTGTTCACATAGGTAGGTAGTCGTTATTCAAAATTCGCAGAGTCGTCTCTGGTACGTTTTCATTAGGATTGAACAGATATCAAAATTCGATCTTCGAGGCATTTTGCCAATTTTTTAATTTAAATGAATACAGCAATGACATGTACACCGAAATAAGACACAAACATCACGAAATAAACAAGACTTTAGGGGTTTTCCGTAGTCGAGGATTCCTAAAGTAAAAGGACCTCTTGATAAAGGAAGCTGTTATGAGTGGAAACGAAGGTTTCTGAATTTCGAATCCAATCAGAGGATTCGAAAAGGACTACTTTAAACGCTGCAAATTTTACACAAGGGTTCTTCACGGCTCGGACGACAGTTTGTTTTTGGACGCTAGACATCTTGAAACGTAAAACGTCAAGTTTTGAGGCCGATTACAATTTTCGACCTCCGTCGCGATTACATTTTACATTTTACTTATTAAATAGGTGAATTATTCCAAGCATAATAAACCAAAACGAAATGTCCGTCCGCCTTCCGATCCGTTTTGAGCAGTAGGATTTTTTTTTAAATCTGAAATTTTGACAAAATACTCGGCTTATTATCTAGTTGTGCTCGCAAGGTTTTCAGCACGATCGCCCAAACCCGTGCTAAATAGGGGCTACGGGAGGGGGTTTGAAGGGTTTCCGCTATGAGGTTCGAGTTAGGTGTCGTTTTCCAAGACTTTTTGGGCGTAGAATCCATTCAAGGGGGTGCCATAACGTTCCTATTCTACCATGGGGATCAATGGGGCTACAAGTGGGATTTTTGAAGGATCCCAGGAAGTCAAATAGTCGTTTTCCGAGTAATTTTGAAAGCAAATGCCATGTCAAGGTGCCACATTCTGTCCAATAATTATTATTGTAGACATTTTTTTTAAACATTTTTTCTAAAATGTTCGACCCAATTTCTCCAATTCTCGTTTCTTTTACTGTAAGGTAAAGAGTTGCCAGTAAATGCACAAATCATCATTAAGTAAATATCAAACTTTGGTCATGGCAAGAACATAGGTACTTACTATTTTAAATTTCCATTTCAGAGAAGAAATTGGTCCATCTTCACGTGGTTCCTGGAGCGATGGCAAGGTTGAAGAAGACACTCCTTAGAATTGGTCCATTGGTCAAGGAACAATAAATTATTTATTGCCTAAGTTATTTTTCCCTAGAAAAAAAAAAAGTTTGCAAGAGCATCAAGAGGGTCAAGAACGAAGAAAAGGCCTGCCTGGGCCTGAGGCAAGACACCAAATGAGGAAGAGTGGCCTCTCTGGGCCAGAGCCGAGATATCAAGGGGGGCGATATTTTTAACCGATGTTTTGGAACCGTTTAAAAATAAACTTAAAATAAAATTAAATGTTATAATAAATTTTATTATGTGGCAAGGCTCAGTAGCGAAAGGGTTAATAACAGCAACTGCGTAACATTTAGGAACTCAACATTTTGATTTGGATTCCTTCCCTTGTTTTCCAACCCACAATATACTCACAGATATCGCGGTCTACTAGGAATACCTGGCCAGCTTACCACCATCGTACTCCTTTAATTTTGGGGTGTAGTAAGAAAATAACAAATTCTATAAAACTTTTATTTTAAAACTTTAGACGCTTACAAGCATCATTCGTATGCCAAACAAGCGCAAGGCGAGCCTAAATCTGAAAATTAGGTGTTATTCCTTTACCAACCAACTCCTTTATGGTATGAGAGGGCGGTGATACAGGAGGCTTCGCAAACCGCAAACGCTGAGTTGCATGCAGCCAAAGCCGGAACAGCAGCGATTTGCCATCCTGGGACTGTTCCGAACGTAAATCCTGGGAAAAGTTAGAATGAATGTGTCATGAACGTCTCGTGTGTGTACTCAAGCAAGTTATAAAAACCTCAGGTATTTGAGATGAAGAAAATTGATAAATTGGAAGGGATAGAAGCTAAAAATTGAGTCCCTAATTTTGAGGAGCCCCAGGAACGAAATCAGGCTTGCGAGCACATCCTACTGTCGTTCTTCCCACCTCCTCCTTTTCAGTGTGGGTCTGCTGACCCCGGAGCTGCGATTTAAATGAAGCAAATTTTGTATCGTTTAATAGTGTATTAAATTAATTTAATAATTTATTGATTCAATTATTAGTGTGGGTCCGCTGACCATGTGTCGCCACCAATCGCCAAAACCACCACTCCTCATCTTCTTTTGGAGAACAGTCCCGGAACTACTTGCAAAATTTGCAACATTACTTCGGGACAGTTCCCTCTCTTGCCTGTAACAGCAGCAGTTGCTGGCTTCTCTCCTATGCTGCGCTTCTAGCTTTACCTCCTCCAGCCTACTCTTCCCATTCTCTATTCAGCTCCTTGGCCTTAAGGACGGTCGCGATGAAAGTAACGACAGCGGCCCACCTATCCTTCGATTCCAGCATCCTACCCACAATGGTTTTTGGCTCCACATCGCCCATTTCTGCTTGCAGCACTCTACGGGGCGCTTCACATCTTGCACATACAAAGAAGGCATGGTATGCGTCGTCCTCCTGTCCATTGTGGCAAAGAGCACAGATGGGATCTCTCACCTTCCCTTTTTTCCATAAAAAGGCTCTATAATACCCATGTCCACTGAGGAAATGTGTCACGTGATATCCTACGTCGCCTTGCTTCCTCGCGGTCCAGTCCTTTACATCCTTAATCAAGAGCGGCGTCCACCTTCCTCCGCTCCATACAGCATTATGGCCTTCGCAGTCCTCATTAGGAGTATACGCTTGGAAGGGGAAGGACCGCCTATATTTGCCATGAGTTGGCTCAGTATTCCCACCACTGTCGCTGCCTTATCCGCCACCTTACAAATGTGGTCCCTAAAGCCCAACTTACCGTCCAACATCATCCCCAGGTATCTGATGGCATTGGACGTTTCGATAGTCTGCCTCTCCACAAGCATTGGAATATTCCTTTCCACCCTCTTCCTTGTCAGTAGCATGATCTCGGTCTTCTTTATTGCCAGAGAAAGAGACAGACTGCATCAACTCCATGATGCACCTCATCACTTGGTTGAGCTTGAACTGGAGGTGCTCAGTAGTCCTAGCCTTGATAATGACGACTATATCATCTGCGTAGACGACTGTATCCTCTGGTAACTCGATGCCAGGATTCCATCATAGTTTAGGTTCCACAAAATTTAATCCGCTCCCAGAACGGAACCCTGGGCCGCTTGCTGTAACTTTCTTCCTCGCAGTCCCTTCTTTCGTCTCATATTCCAGCCATCTGTCCCTCAAGTAGTCCTGCTTAACTTATATTACATTAAGGGCACTCAGTGCGTCAAGGATTTCCTTCAATCTTGCCGAGTTGAAGGCGTTCCGCACATCCAGCGTCACAGCCATACACATATTCCTGCTCCAGTGATTGCCCGTCCAGGTAGACTGAGCAGCTGTAACAACCTCCCTGACTGCGTCAACTGTTGATATCCCTGCCCTATATCCGAACTGGCGTGGGAACAGGCCTCCAGCCTCTCCCACAGCCGCTTGCAATAGCTCGTCCTTGGGGAAGAGGGGCACATCCTCACCTACTTCAATTGGTGACCTATCCTCTATCGCATGAGTAGGAAACAGCTCTTCAACTATTCGGTCCTTTATCTCCGTTGGCATATCCAGGGGAGGGTCCATCCCTCTCAGTTTTGGTTTATTATTCTTGGAATAATACACCTACCTATGTTTTTTGTCCATGTCCATGATTTTTGATGGATCCCAGGAGGTAAAATATTTTTCAAGTAAAGAAACAAAAAAGATTTTGAAAAAAAAAATTTTTTTAAATCCCCCAAAAAATTTTTTTTGAAATAAAAATCCGACAATTTTGTTTTTAATTTTTTTTTAAATAAAAATCCGAAAAAGTTTTGGACAGTAGGGATCTGAAATTTCGACAAAATACTCGGTTAACTATCTAATTGTCCTAAGTTGTGTCTCCGTCGTCTCATCGCTCTGAATGAAATGACGTCCGAGCCTAAGTACAACTGGGCATCCCAAATGTCGGTTAGTGGAGTCGGTGGTAGAATGCTCGGTCGAAGTCAATCGTCGAAAAAACTGTGCAGCCGTGGAGATTGACAGACAGGTCGTGGACGTGGGGAATTGCGTAGCGATCCCGTTTGGTCTGCTGGTTTAATGCTCTGTAATCTCCTGTAGGTCGGATTCCGCCATCGGGCTTGTCGACAATGTGAAGGGGGCTGGACCATGGAGATTCAGAAGGTTCAACGAAGCCCAGGCGTTGTAGCTCCATAAAGTGCAGTTTGGCCTGCTGAAAATGCCGCGGATGTAGTCGGCGGAGCCTGGCATGGCAGGGGGGTCCTGTGGTCTGGATGTGGTGTTTCACAGGAGATGTCAGTGGTGTTGATGATGGTCGATATGCCGAAAGGAGTGCTGCTACATCTGGGTGATGGTGAGTCGTGACAGAGTGTATTGAAGAAGCTGCAAGCGCGACAGAACCTCTGACAAACGTTTCGTTGTCCCCGTTGATAAGCCGGTGATTGGCAAGATCCACCAACAGGTTGAAATGCCCCAGAAAGTCGGCTCTAATGATCGGCATTTGAACATCTGCAACCGTGAAGTCCCATGAGAGGGGTGGCAATGACGGAAGGACCACAGAAGCTGCAAATTTCCCATAGCAAGGGATAGGAGATCCGTTTGGTGCGAGGAGTGAGCGACCTTGCCTGGAGCGAGGTGGTAGTACTGAGGCTGGCAGGAGGCTGAGATCGGACCCCGTATCAACAAGAAAAGAGAGTTTGTTTTTCTTGCATCGGATGAAGAGCCGCTGGCGATGAGAAGACCGCGCAGAACTTATCGCCGGGCGCTCTGCGCGCTGTCGTTTCCCGCCGTAGATCTCCAAGCACAGGGCTGTTGGCATTTGCGAGCCTTGTTCCCAAACCTGCGATGGTAGAAACAGTACTTATCTGAGCGTTGTGGTTGGCGGTCGCGAGGAGAAGGCTTGTACTTGCGAGGAGAAGGCTTCTGCTGACGTGGTCGAATCCTCGTACTCTCTACTGATGAGTCTGTGGGTTCAGAAACTGCGTCGGTTGCTGGGGTAGCAAGTGGCAGAAGTCTGTCTGCTAAAGAAGCCAGTTGATCAATGTCAGTAAGCCCAGAAGCTGCGAGAGCAATGCGAACAGCTGGAGGTAATACTCGTTGAAGAAGGTGCCGCACAAGAGACTCTGGGAGATCTGGAAGCCTTCTGCGTATGCTGCTGACGTAAACCGAAGGTAGGGAATCTCCTAGAGATGAATTGGTGAGCAGTGAAGCGAGAAGTTGATCAGCAGAAGGCTCATGAGCCTGTTTCAGCCGAGCAGCGAGCTGTGTGAAGGGTTGTTCAGACTCGGGTGAGATGTCAGCGACTAATTCAGCCGTCGATGTGTCGAGTGCGAGAAAGGCGCGACGAAATTTCTTTGCTTCTGTCGTGAGGCCCTCTGTTGCACAGGCTAATTCCACCTGCTGAAGCCAGATGGATGGACGAGCTGAATCGTACGGGGGCAACTTCGTTGGCTGAGTCATCTTTTTCTTCCCTTTTGCCGGAATTGCTGGAAGAGAAAAGGACCTGGCCCGAATTTCTCCTATTAGCTATAGAACCTGTAGGTTCGTAGCGTTCGGCTAAATTCGGACGGAACGGCTCTAACAGGCCGAGGGACGACAGACGGTACTGAAACCTGTCTCAACGCTAAGGGTTTAGCGCTATCCCACGTCGTGTTGCTAAGTCCCACGAAGCTGAAGCGTAGCCGAAGTGTTGTGGAGAAAGCTGAACTGATGGGAAGTTCACTCGTTGGAAGTAGAAGATCTCCGTTGAATCGTAGGTGAAGGTATCTCGATGTTTTCGAGTCGGCTCTTGACGCCTGACTGATTAATTCGCCAGATGATCCGCTTTTTATACCCGAATTCGGCGGCGTTGGAGGGGCGATTCGCTCGAAGAGGGGCCGATGATGAGGTGGGGGATTGTGATAAGGTGTTCCAATTGTTTTCTGAAGTGCGAAGTGCAGACGAGACGTTCAAAAGGTTGGAGCTCGAGATGAGAGGAATCAGAAGGTTGAGACAGTTGAAGTTCAACGTCGGGCTCACCAATGTAGTGTGCGAGGATTCGAGGTGAAATGAGACGCTCGATGTCTTGATTGAAGTCTGATTTATTCCCGGCCAGGACGGCCTTTATATAGTGGTGTGCCCCTGGAGGGGGCATCCCCTCTGTACCTCCAGGACAATGGGAAGGTACAGCAGGGCACAGTACACCTTCACTAAATTTGGTGAAGGTCATTTTGGTCCTGGGTGTCTCAGAACCCCACCGACTTCAACCTGACTCGCTTCGTTAAAAACATTGACTCGTTTTGGAAAAACAATGACAGTGAGCGGGTAGCAGCATCCTCGTTCAATGAGATCTACAGGATGTACTCGCCTGCAGACGATGAGCTACCTTTTTATCTGAACTCTGACTTGGGTATTCAGACAAAGAGACTCCTGGCTCAAGCAAGGCTGTCAGGGAATTATTTTGCCAAACTGTGCACTCCAGGCTTTGTTGCCAAATTTAATAATTCCGAAGAGTGCCCGATGTGTAATTTGGAGGCCCAAGATTCAATCCTCCATTTCATGTGCCCTGTGGTTCGTGGCGAACGGTTTTCTTTTTTTCTTCTCAGCGATTTGTCCCACCATGACTTGGCCTCTCTGTTCTCTTTTAATGATTTATTATCTTTTAAGAAAACGTATTGCTTCTTAGTAAACTGTATTAGAACTAGGGCTTTTTTCCTTAATGAAGGTTTTTTTGTACTAATTATATTTAAGTGACTAATTAAGTTGCATTACTGTAGCGATTGTACTTTTGTTGTGACTAATTAAGTTATATCATTGTAGCGATTTACGTTGAGTCATGTTAGTACTAACATGACGGTTTGAATTACCCGTAGGTTACCCGAATAACGTTATTGAATTACCCGTAGGTATACCTAGATAGTTGATAGGTATACCTATTACTGTTTTGTTTTAACTTTGTATCGCCGGAAGGCCTTTAAAAATAAACCTTCTCATTCTCATTCAACTATCTAGTTGTCCCCGCAAGGTTTTCAGCCCGATCGCCCAAACCCGTGGGGCTAAAATGGAGCTAGGAGGGGTTTTTGAAGGTTTTCGGCTATGGGGGTTGAGTTAAGTGGCATTTTTGAAGTATTTTTGGATTTATAATCATTTTTGGGGGTCCCAGAACGATCTGATTTCACCGTGGGGGTCTATGGGTCGCTTTCACGGCTACCATTGGAATTTTTGAAGGATCCCAGGAAGTCGAATGAGAATCTCATTCGAAAAATGGGATATGCGTTCAAAATTGTGCGGAAAAAGACATCTGATGTCTTTTTCCGAACAATTTTGAACGCATATCCCATTTTTCGAGGTCCCACGTCTGTCCAAACATTGTAACATTGAAGAAAAATTTTCTTATTGACAGATAATTAATTGATGCACATTGACGTATATCGAAGAATAATAAACCCTTGTGTAATAATATGCAGCGTTTTAGATAGGGATTTTAATTTAAAATTCGTAAGGCCGCCAAATTCTTAGTTCGATGGCAATAATTTTTACGTGATTAAAAGAATATTGTTCTAGATTTCTTTGAATATTTTTTCCTTTTCTTCAGGAAAAATTAAGCATGATAGGTACCTATCAAGCCGAAAATTTCGAAAATATTTAATATGCGTATTACTGGTCAGCTGCGAATTGCTCCCAATGCAATCATCCCCAACAAAACTTCGGCGAAACTGTCACATTTCGAGTTAATTAGTGGTTCCAAACTCGAGTGATTCATGAAAAGTGTGATAACTCGGAAAACATCAATTTTTTGACGATTTCGAAAATAAGAGTCGATGTTTTCTCTCAAAATGCTAAGAAAACTCATTTTTGGTCACTATATTAAAATATGGTGAGGAGTCAACCACGATACAACCATAAATGGGTGCCGTAGACGTTTTTCGCGTTTCCCGAAAAGTTGACCACTTTCGAGTTGTGACACTTTCGTCGCAAGGGTATCAACGTATCAAATTATGGTAGTGCGGTAGCTTCTGATCCCATAACGGTGGCCTTTCGTGGACAAAAACTATTAATTTCTCACAATCCATGTCAGATTCGCCTGACACGCGCGTCAAAATTCAAACTAGATGGATCTTTTTCGCCTTCGCCTTCGTTCGCCTGATTTTGCGCGAATGTAGCGCTCCTAGTGGACGGGGTTCCGCCTGCGTGTTTGAAATCAGGCGAACTGTTCGCGCGAAATCTCGCATTTTCGCGCTATCGCTCTTCGCGCGAAATACGAAATAGCGGCCAGCCTAACACAAAAATCTCTTTTCTTTTGGTGTACAAATAATACATTATATGAATGTACTAGTTTATTTATTTATTATACATTATAATATAATCATATTATGATGGTTTTTACTGGCTTTTGCTTGGAATTTTCAAGTAACAACAAAAGGGACTAAAAAAGGGTTTCAAGGCCGATATTTTGAAGTTTCCCCCCCGGATTGCGCCTTTTCTTAATTCAAAGTCCGCGCCCTTTCAGGGGTCTCAGTCCGGCCCTAGGCCAATGGACCGACACTATTCGTTTCATTTGAATCGCAGCCCCTGGATCAGCAGACCTCAAAAACGCCTAATTTGAAATGCCCACACACGGTCAGCGGACCCACAGTGAAAAGGAGGAGGTGGGAAAAACGACATTAGGATGCGCTCGCAAGCCTGATTTCGTTTCAGGGCCTGGATGCTCCTTTGATTTTGGGGGTATTTTCACCCAAACCCGCAGAAGTCTATCTTACGTCTGTTTTATCTTTGACTTACTATTCCATAATAGATTATCTTACCGGCGGCAGAAAAACAGGCCGTCACGACGGCAGCACAACCGGCGTAACAAATCCCAGCTGCGAACGGAACTCCGTCAGTGCCGACGAAGAGAGGCGACCCGACCAGGGCGACCAAAGTCCACACCAAAGCGTTGTTCATCTTGATTTCTTGTACCTGTTTAACATAAAAAGCTGGAGGATGAGTCGTCCATGTAGGAAATACAAGGCTCTGAGGGCTCATTCGTCAGGATACGAATGACCCTTTTAAAGGAAGTCATGAGTCGAATGAGGTGTTGTTTCTCGAGCAATTTTTGACCGCTTTCAACTCAAGTTTTGGTTTACGGGGTCGCCATGATACGGCCCTCGGCACGTCGAGCGTTTCCACCCGACGAGTAGAAGAAGACTCACCACAGGATGAAATAGGTAATCGAAATCGAAAACTGGATGGAGCCGTTGACGTAAATCGACGAACACCTATAGGTAAATAAAAACTATAAAATACTCAATTTTACAGAAGTTGGAAACGAATGGCGCAAAAGACCCGCGGAAGGACACGCTAACCGAACAAGCGGTCAAATTAACTGTGAAATATAACCGAGACGCAGCCCGCGTTTGACTTCATAAATCGGAATGAAGCTACCAAAATAAATTATGTAATATTTCAAATAAATAACAACAAATTACGGGAGGATACGTACCAACGAGGCAATGGAAGGTGCTTATTTCTTCGAAGACGCTCGAAGTAGGGATATTTAAAATATATCGATACATCAAAGTAGCGATATTTTCCCGGCGATATATCGATGTTTTGGCCGATATTTTTCCTTCAATATATCGATACATTGATATTGGTACAATATGTGGAGTCGATACTTTGGTTTATTATATATTTTATATTTTCTTCCGTTTTCCGTTTTGAGTTCCCTGCTGATCAAATAATATAATTTACTTCCTCTGAGTTGATAATTCGGTCAATTATTTATGGTCGCTATGAACCTATCTAGTTTTTGGTTTATTATTCTTGGAATAATACACCTATGTAATCGCGACGGCGGTCGACGACTCCGATCGGCCTCAAAATTTGACATTATCCGTTTCAACAGGTCTAGATTCCAAACCGAAATGTCCGTCCGCCGTTCGCCGGGCCGTTTTGGGCAGTAGGAATTTTTTTAACAATTTGAAATTTTGACAAAATACTCGGTTTACCATCTAGTCGTGCTCGCAAGGTTTCAGCCCGATCGCCCAAACCCATGGGGCGCTAGGGGGCTAAAATGGGGCTACGGGAGGTTTTTTGAAGGCTTTTGGCTATGGGATCGAGTCAGGTGTCTTTTTGGACATAGAATACATTTTTTGGGGTCCCGCAACGATCCGATTTCACTGTTGCGATCTATTTATAGCCTTATAAGGCTTTCATAGGGCTACAAATGAGATTTTTGATGGATCCCAGTAGGTCAAATATTTTTCCAGTAAAAAACCCAAAGAAATTGAAGAAAAATGTTTTGATAAAAAAGAACGAAAAAAAAAATCCGAAAATTTTTTTTTTTTAATTTTTTTCATTGACAGAATTAGATTTCTGCACAAGTAACCTATATGAAAGAATAATAAACCCTTGTGTAAAATTTGCAGCGTTTTTATTCACACAAAAGGTGACGAATTGTTTGGATATTTTTACTTTTTTTAAATCGACATTTTTAGACATCGACGCTTTTGTTGGCATCGATGGTGGGTTTTTAAAACCTCGAGCTATTGAAACATCGATGTTTTTGGTCGATGTCGAAGCCCTAAACAAAAGTCGTGTTTTCGTCTGGAATTCCCAGAACCTGTACAAACGCCTGCTGCATCGCCAAAGGGCGTGGCGCGTAGCATTACCTACCGCGCGATCTGTTGAGTAGACAAGAAACCAACATATTCGAACTGTACAAGAGCATGCTGCCACCCCGAGAGGAAATGGGGAAATAAAATCAAGAACGAAACAACATTGAAACGGGTTTGGAGATGATCACTTTTGAAAAAAAAAAGTGTAACCGCACAGGCACAAGCGATGTGAACTTTTGGTGGCTACAAACACGCTTCCGACAGTAAATTTTCGTGCATGGAGACGTTAAGTTTTGATGAGAACACTCGTTTTCAATCAACTATTTCAATACGAAATAACCACGTTTGTAAACCATGAACCAGAACCAGAATCACTGAAAAAACGAATTTTGACCAAAAGTGGAAATGATAAGTTTTGGTAAAACCCTATGTCATAGGTGTTTTATTCCAATAATAATAAACCAAAGGTAGGTGGTCATACCTATCATGTCCCTGACAACATGTTCAGGAAACTTCCCCCTTTGAATTTTCACCCCTTTTGGTTGATTATTCTTGGAATAATACACCTATGTTTTCGCGACGGAGGTCGACAACTCCGATCGGCCTTCAAAGTTGACTTTGTCAACAAGGGTCAAGGGGTCTAGATTCCAAAGCCGAAATCGCCGTCCGCCGTCCGGGCCGTTTGAGCAGTAGGAATTTTTTTTTTTTAATCTGAAATTTAGGCAAAATACCTACTTGGTTCACCATCTAGTTGTGCCCGCAAGGTTTTCAGCCCGATCGCCCAAGCCCATGGGGCGCTACGGGGCTAAAATGGGGCTACGGGAGGCGTTTTTTGAAGGCTTTTGGGTATGGGATCGAGTTAGGAGTTGTTTTCGAAGTATTTTTGGAAGTAGAATCCATTTTTGGGGGGTCCCGGAACGATCCGATTTCACTGTGGCGATCTGTGGGACTTTCATGGGGCTACAAATGGGATTTTTGAAGGATCTCAGGAGGTCAATTGTTTTGCTAATAAAAAACAAAAAATCTATGAAAAAAAAAAAAAAAAATCCTGAGTTTTTTTCACGTTGACACAGAATTAAATGTGTACACAAGTAACCTACATCAAAGAATAATGAACCCTTGTGTAAAATTACTATATTATAGTAAATAATATAAAATTTATTTAATAGTACCTACAAAATTTTGACCAAAGAAAGTGATAACAAGCTACCTACGTTCCCTCTTTGTTCGACTGATTAATAAAATATTTTTGTTCGAGTTATCTACCTACACTTGAACGCCTATTCCTTCCAGCTAGCAAACGAGCCAAGCTGAAAATTGAGTGTAAAAACTCTCTTTTTTTTTTTTTTTTTTTTTTTACCCTGAAACTGCTTTTTGGGTTCTCTAAAACCCATTCAGTGCATACAGATTTCATACGGATTTCTGCTGGTCCAGATACGGATTTGCCAAGGATTTTTACTACTAACGACACGGATTTACGATTTTGTGATCTGGCAGCACTGCCCTCAGGGTCGGACTCTGCCTCCAGCCATTCCTCATCGCCGTGGAGTGTTTAGGTGGACCTTGTATCCTTTTATAAAAGGATACAATAAAATTTATTGTATCCTTTTATATTTATTGTATATTGTATATTTAATATACAATATACAATAAAATTTATTTATTGTATCCTTTTAGATTTAATATAAAAGGATACAATAAAAGGATTTCACTATAATGAAATTCATGCGGAATATACCAATAATGTTTGTAATTCTCCTTTCTCAATTTAGGTTTAAATGATTTACAGACGTTTCTGTCGGTAAGAGTATCTTCGCTCCCACTGAAGCGAATGATAATGTTGATTTTTTTAAATTATACCTAATGGAAGGGCTTTACACACGTACTTAGTGATAAGCTTATTTATTACCCAAGGCTAGCATTGGGTAACAAATTACTTAGCCATTCTGATTTTAGTAGCAGTTGCCTGATTTTTTTAAATGAATGCCTTGGGTATGCCAATGAGATTTAAGTTGGAGCTATCACCTTCTTGAAGTACATTTACAGGTCATGCAGTACATGAGATTGGTTCTAAAATCTCGCTTGCACTGGGTTATGATGGAGTTTTGGGTACCCTCTCCCAGAAATATATGGGACATTCTCAGTTAAAGTGTCTCATTTAGAGTGCAAAGCTTTTTCTCTTGAATGGTGATAGATAGAGACAAATGGCAGAAACGGTTGAGTAGGGCATTATTCAGGGAACCCCTTGAACTTAGTCAGGAAAATCCTGCAGTTTCGCGCATTTGCCTGAATAATTTTTGAAATTGAGACCTGAAGGTCTAAGCAACAACCGACACAGGGGGAGCAAGGAGTTGAACTGGCTTCGCGTTACTGTGTAACAATTCCACATGACAAGTAAGAAGGTTATAAATTCTTCGAATAATCTGTAATGAGTAAGTAATTATTTTTAAAATCTTAGAAACAATTTATTTGTTTAGTTTATAATGTTCTGACAAAACATTCAGTAGGTACATTGCACTAAAATGAATTGCGAGGATCAGCTCACCTACATTAATTAAGTACATCATTAACGCTTCACAAATGACATTGTGATTGTGAACCAATTCGGTAAAGGGTTTAGGAAATGAATTCAAAGCCGAAGTCTAAAAGTGGTGGTTCCCACTTGTTTTATACTAGTTCCCGCACAAATTACATTCAACTAACCGGGCGTCATTCAACTTTTTTTTAAATTGCCAAAATGCAGAAGACATTGCGCGTTCAACTTCAAAACAATACAGAGAGTAAAGACCGTTGAGACCGTTCATCTCCTTGGTCCCCCCTGTGAAGGTGTAGATGTTGTTGTTGTAGTTCTTTCCCCGTGAAGGCTGTGGCCATGATGAATATTTTCTACCAATGCAACTCGTTGATCGTATCTGATTTGAAATAGTTGAAGTACAGTTACCTACACCTTCTTTGATCCTATATCTAGCTGGTGCTCGGATTTATCTTGGATCTCTCTCTCAAAAAATAATATCGATATATCGAGGATAAAATATCGATATTTCGATATATTTTGAGCATCCCTACCGTCCGCCATTCGCCGTCCGGGCCGTTTTGGGCTATTCATTGTGATTCACAAGCTTGAAAGGAGAGAAAGACTCGTGTTTTTGTTTTTTAACATGGTACATGTTTTTACGGGCGTTCTCTGGATTGGAATGTAAGAAGAAGTAACCCTCCCGTAAACCGTCGTGCCTTATAGGCGCCTAAACGGCTGAACGGATTTGAATGGGTTTTTTTTCTAACGATCTCGGGCGAGATTGCCCACAACATAGGCTATATTAAAACCCAGCCCGACTCGCGCAACCCTGCGAAATTTCGAAATTCTGTACTCACGGTACATGGTATTTCCTCTCCTCCTCCTAAACGGCTGAACGGATTTGAATGGTTTTTTTTTCTAACGATCTCGGGTGCGATTTCCCACAACATAGGCTATATTAAAACCCAGCCCCACTCGCGCAACCCTGCGAAATTTCGAAATTTCGAAATTCTGTACTCACGGTACATGGTTTTTCCTCTCCTCCTCCTTAACGGTAAGCGATAAAAATACGGCGATTTTTTCTATTGGTTTGGTGGACCGTTTAAGTATGCTTAGGGGGGTCAAGCCCCCCTTGAGATGTTGAGCTTTCTATCTGTGTGTCTGTCGTGCCTTATAGGCGCCTAAACGGCTGAACGGATTTGAATGGGGTTTTTTTTCTAACGGTCTCGGGTGCGATTGCCCCCAGCATAGGCTATATTAAAATCCCGCGCGACGCGCGCAACCCCGCGAATTTGCGCGAAACGTGTTGGAATGCGGATTGGAATGCGAGAGTCAAGTCCCCCCCCCCCCCGTAAACCCATCGCCGATCTACCCCCTTGCCACCCGATACCCTTATATATAATATATACCAATATAACTATACTGAGATGGGTGACAAACACGACACTATAGTGTATATTATAATAACTTGCCTCTGGACGTTTCGCGTTGCGCGTTATCAACAGACCACATGCAACCACGCGAATTAAATTAAATTCATGATTCATTCATCATGATTCGACACTGGCCTTTTAAATGTATAACCCCCTTTTATTAAATGGGTGTATGGCCTTTTTTAAATGTATAACCCCCTTTTATTAAATAAACTTTTTTTATCGCGAATTTTTAAATATACCAATCCGAAAAACATGTACCATGTTTCCTTGCTATGATCCTTGATCAAAACTTAGATAATCCGGGGGTCTGGGGGTGTCCCACAGGTAAGTCATAAGACAATCATGTACCATGATCTACACAAATCACAAGCGGCAATACACCCACAGGCGGCAATATTTTTTACTTATTTGTTTAACAAAAAAGATAGAAAAAAAGTATAAGTAAGTCTTGTATTTTTACAAATTTTATTTAAAAATTTTTGTTTTGTTTTTCTTCTATGTAATTTGTTAATCCCATCAATAGGTCCCCAATTTCGTCTAGGAACTTTTTTATAACTTGGGGATACTTCTCAAGACTTGAGTATCCCTTGTCCGTTATTTACTTCGAAATATCTCAACAAAACACTATTCTCAATTAATTTGCTCCAATTATTGCTCCAACTCGCGGGGTTATTTGAGAAGGACATTTAAAAAAAAAAATAGTTATATAAAATCCCCCATTGGGGGGATTTGCATTTTGGTGACGTAGACTGGTGTGCCGGACGACCCTTAATCCAAATCCGGTTCGAGCAGTTCGAGGATGATGAAAAACTTCAAAAATGGATTTTGCGTCCAAAATTACCCGGAAAAAGACACCTTATTTGTCCTCCTGGGATCCCCATGAAAGCCCCATTGATCCTCACGGTGAAATCGGAGCGTTCTGAGACCCCCATAAATGGATTCTACGTTCAAAAGAACTTCGAAAAGAACACCTAACTCGACCCCACAGCCGAAAACCTATTAATAAACCCTCCCGTTGCCCCATTTTATCCCCTAGCGCCCAACGTGGGATTTGGGCGATCGGGTCGAAAACCTTGCGGATTTGGGCGATCGGGTCGAAAACCTTGCGGGCACAACTAGATGGAAAATGGAGTATTTTGTCAAAATTTCAAACTGTTAAACAAATCCTACAGACTGCCCAAAACGGCCCGTACGGCGGACGGACATTTCGTTTCTAGAATATAGACTTCTTGAACCATGTAATGTCAAATTTTGAGGCCGATCAGACTTTTCGATCTCCGTTGCGATTACATAAGTGTATTAATCCAAAAATAATGAACAAAAAGTGCCTTCTCCTTCTATTTCCGATTTCAAGGAAAGCAATTAAGTTGGCGTTGAGTTCTGGTATTACTCGGATGTTCTGTTTCCAAGAGGGGGACCAACATTTTACCGGCTGAGGGGTTGAAAACGCGGGGGTGGAAAAATACGTGGGGGTGCGCTTGCGCCTCTGCTGGGCGGACGGGGGCCTGAAGGCTCAGTTTCCACCCCTGGAGAGCCACGAAGAGGACGAGCTATTATTCGCGTTTCTCTCGTTCGGGACGATTCATTTTCTCCCAAAGACGAACATATGCGGGACAATTAAAAATTGGTGATTGGGTCAGAAAAGAGCGGACCGGTTGGGGTGAATTGGGCTCTCCGTTTGGACACTGTGAAGATCATGAGTGGGGCACAAGGTGTTGTCGAACGGGCGTCAGCTCAACTTTCCAAGCGGATCAACGGACTCCGTCGTGGCAAGTCCGGAGGTGTCGTCGAACGAGTGACGACAGCCCTTTGCGGTTCCGTTTTGCCGCCTGAAAAGCCAGCCCGGTTCCGTCCCAAACCTCCCGTCCCGCCGCCAAGACGGACCGCCGTTTTGTCCCACAGGCCTTCCAAAGTCGACGAGCTCCTCGTGGACGAGTATTTCCTCAACTTTCTCTTCAGGTAAAATGTTTCTCTCGTTTCAAATATACCCCTAAACCTCCCTTCCGCGGTCTCTCACCTCTTCTTTGACACCCAAACACTGAAGACGCTTTGATTGCTGAAGGATGAAACCAGACCACTGAACCGCATCCAAAACATGAATCTCCCATTCCAGCCAGATCCTCGTCTACCAAACCCTTCAACCCCTTAAAGCGCGCTCCTTGTGAATTTGCTCCAAGCTGAGTAGGTATGTAAACATTTGGACCTAATAACTGGTATCTGCCAAACAAAATGTCGCAGTGCTCCCACGCATTGTTGGGGTAGGTTTGGAATAATACCACCTCATCAGTGTTAATCAAGTTAGTTCTTTTTTCTCAAGTGCCGTTCAATTACCTATGCAAAACCACCAAACCTCCGAGCAACGTGGTTGTTTATGCCTTCGAAAAGCGCCAAAAAATGTTTGTCCTTCGATATCCCAATTTCCCCCCAAACTTTTCGTTTCAGAGCCTCCTGAATAAATTCTTTTTAACGTGTGTGAGTACCTTATTACAGCCTAAATTTTCACTTTTGATCTGATTTAGTTCGAAACTTCAAGAGTGTACGTACTAACGTAAAATTCTCACGAAGAGTATTTCACGTGAGTATTTCAGTTAAAACATAAGCTCCTAACGGTGTGGTTTTTGCCGACGGTGCAGAGGTCTAATCCAATGAGATCCTAGTATTCCAATTTTGAGGAATTATGCGATTTACCTATAAGCTTGCAGGTTTCATATCAATTTCATGATTATTGAATTATCAGGAGGCCCGGTGAACGTTAAAGCGAAATCCCCCAGATACTCACACGTTTCAACGTCAACATAGGACTAATTAATATTACACAGGTTTACATAAAAAGGTCACATTCCGGCGCCTTGTAAACTACCATCGATCTCTATGTTTTTTAGGGAGGACCAAGACTCCGTCCCGTGTCCTCATTAAGAGTCCAAACCGGCTTAGGAAAAGTGCAAGACTCCGTCCCATCATTTTCGAACCGGCTTAAAGAAAATGCAAGACTCCCTCCCATCATTTGCAAAGTGGTCCAAGTGAAATCCACGACACCGTCCCGGAGGAAAACGCGTGATATCAGTCGGATTGCATGACCGGTGAAAGAACGAGTCAAGTTACTTATTCATAGGAGTTACTGCGTCGTGTGATACAAAAATACATCAATTCAACTGCTTGGTGTTACATACCAATCATTACTGTCATTCATTTAACCAGAGAGACGGCGTGAAAGTGGGAAACTAATAAAAAACGCTGCAAATGTTACACTAGGGTTTATTATTCTTTTATATAGGTTACTTGTGCAAAAATCTAATTCTGTGTCAATGAAAGAAAAAAAAAGTAATAAACTTTTTCTTTTTTTTCAACAGTTTTTCGTTTTTTACTTGAAAAATATTTGACCTCCTGGGATCCTTCAAAAATCCCATTTGTAGCCCGATGAAAGCCCTGTAGATTGCAACAGTGAAATTGGATCGTTCCGGGACCCCGAAAAATGGATTCTACTTCCAAAAATACTTCGAAAACGACACCTAACTCGATCCCATAGCCAAAAGCCGTAAAAAAAAAAAACAGTTTATTAAAACTGTATTTGGCGATGAAAGGCTTCACAACAGATAGTCGTGTTGTTGTCTTTTGTATTCTGTGTGGCCCATAAACTAGGAGGAAATCTGGAAGTAAAATAAACATAATTTTGTTCAAGTTACTTGACAAATTTGGTCGCTCCGTGGGTTTCTGGGACGTTTTTCTGCCTTCAACTCTACAAAGGGCGGGAAGAATAGGAGGCCAACAAAATATCTCAACCAACACCCACTATGTCCGATTCTTGTAATCAGTACTGATTATCCACGTGGATAATCCACCTATCTGGATAGCTCTTCACCATGCCTGGCATACATGAAATCTATTGCGTGCACTTATTTTTGTACTAAAATTGTACCCTAGTTGTAACCTATATCAAAGAATAAGCAATAAACCTTTGTGTAAAATTTGCAGCGTTATTTGCTTGTACACGTACCTACCTACATAAGCAAATTGAACAGGATTTTCAACAACCCTGACAATAAACCCTACACATATCAGCCTCTCAACACCACGTATCAGCCTGGCTCTGCGGAACAACACCACATAACATATTTACTATGTTATGTGGTGTTGTTCCGCAGAGCCAGGCTGATACGTGTTGTTGAGAGGCTGATATGTGCAGGGGTTTACCTACAATTTTTCTTAATTGAAAATCGATTTTTTTTTGCTCTCCTAAAAAATTAGGAAAATGTATGATACCTGCGTGGTGTTGCACTGAGACCGACGACATAATATTATTATGTATTATGCCATGTGCGCGAATATCATTCCTTTCTGAGTGGGGGCCAGTCGGAAAGTCCCACTTATCCAGGTTCCAAATCCCACTTATCCAGGTTCCAAATCCCACTTATCCAGGAAATTCTCACTTAGGTAGCCAGGTAATTCTCACTTATCCAACAGGTGATTGGAATCGTCTGCCATCCAAAACCCCACCTACCCTTCCCCCCTTACCTGGATAAGTGGAGTTTTGGATGGCAGATTATTCCCACAGGATAACCTAACCCGCTGTACAGAGATTTGAGGTTGTGTCTAAGGCCATTTCGGGCGCAACGGGTTTGGGGGAATGGGACCTGAATTTCAATGGGCTTGGGTTAAAAATGCAATGGGTTTGGGGACGAGAAAACGCGAAAATCTAATGGGTTTGGGCTCGTGTGGTCAGACTGAAAAAGTGAGTTTCAATGACTTTGGGGGAATAAAAAAATCATTGCAGCGGGAAGTAGAAAAATATACCTACTACCTTCGCAATTCATTCAGGTTTGTACAGTGTAAAATACACTGCCAAGGCAATGGCACGTGAGCTTCCTCGTGCCAAGTTCAAAATGAACGTAGTTGTCACTGTAACAAGAAAATTACGTTCGCGCATGCGCAGGGAGTACCACTGATGCAATCGTGATGAAACTGATAGGGGACCATCTAGGGCTATACCCACACAATTCCTGAAAATTTGATTGAAATCCGATCAAAATCGTAGGAGTTATGGCTGTGGCAAGGAAATTACGTTCGCGCATGCGCTGAGCGGTACGCTGATTCTATTGTGATGAAATTCGTATGGGACCTCAAGGAGCCTTATCCGCATAATCCCTCAAAATTTGAGCTAAATTCATTCAAAATTGTGGAAATTATGGCTGTAACAAGGGGCTCGCGGAAAAAAAATCCCCGGGGGAAGAAATGCCCGAAGTAACCACCCCGGAAAAAAAGTCCCCGGAAATAAAATCCCCGAATTGGCCACAGTCCTAGGAAAAAAAATCCCCGAGAGAAGAAATTGCCGAAACGGAAAAAAAATCCCCGCGTTGTGCGTTAGTCGTAGTTAGTTGATGGACACTCGCTGTTTGCCTTGTTATCACAGAGGGGCAGAGGATCATGTTGTTATCAATAAGGTTCCTCTACATAAAAATTACAATTCAAATTCTCTGCACTGCTCTTCAAAAAGAACGTTTCCACCAAAAGGTGCATTCTGAAGCAGGGTTCAAGGGTGCACCGGGTTTGGGCCCGCAGGGGTGAAAACGCAAGGGCTTTGGGCCCTTCTGATTTTGAAAACGTAAGGGGTTTGGGCCCATGGAAAAAACGGAATAAAATGGACGTAGAAGGTGTATTTCTCACATGTTTCAGAATGACATCATTCGTCGTTACGTTCTTCTCCCTTCGGATTGCTCACACCCGTAAGATAGGCCATGATGCCCTTGTCCTCACAATAATATTGTGTTGTCCACAGTTTTTTCAAGACTTGAACACTGTTCGAGCAGTTGTTGTTTTGTCTTCTCGGTATATTTACAGTTGAAAAAACTGAAAATGTAAAAAGGGCGGATCTCCATGAAATTTGATAATTTCTGCCCGTTAAAATTTTATTCTTCCAGCCATAAGTCGTCCCAAGTGATTGCCTACCCGCGAAAAAATTCAATCTTGCCATACTAAGAGTTGTGAAGATACCGTACAGTTTTTTTTGTGATTTCCCACAACTAGGGGTTGAAGGAGTTACGCCCTTTTAACATTCAGCGATTCAAATATAACCGACTGATTGAATCGGCACGCATATTCGGAGCGGTGGTTCACAGGGCATCGCTTATCTCAACAACAATACACTGCCAAGGTCCATACTAAACATAGCCATAGACAATGAAATTCCTAATACATAGTATTAAATACAAATTTTGTTGTTGTACAAAAATAACTTGAAAGTATTGGTTCTTGTTTCTTATTTCTTGAAAATTGTGGAAGTTAAGGCTGTGACAAGGAAATGCGGACAGACCGACAGACACGGAACCAAATTTGTTCAGGAGGCTCTGAAACGCAAAATGCGAGTAGAAATTTTGATTTCGGAGCACAAATCGTGGGCCCAAACCCCTCACGTCGCCACGCTGTTCATGAGACCAAACCCCTTGCCTTTTCTGAGGCTTTTACACGTGCGCGGGCCCAAACCCCTTACCCCCGTGAACCCATGCGGCAATCCGTCAATGCGTGAACGCGTCAGCAGTGGACTTAAGGAAATGCTACGACTGGCCTGTTGCGATAATGCAAAGCGAGGGAGAACCTTCAGTTCGTCATGGAAGTACTTCCGACCGACATGAATGATGAATGATTGACATGAATGAGTTATGACGATTGTACATGAGACGACATGATTATACTGTGATTATACGGCACCATCATTCAAGTATTTATGTTTTTTCATATTGACTGGGGGATTTTTTTCCCGCTTGGTCAGGGATTTTTTTTCCGAGTAGTCTTCAAGCTCGGGGATGGTATTCCTGGGGATTTTTTTCCCGGCAACCTTGGGGATCTTTTTTCCGGGGGGGGGGGGGGGTCACTTCGGGGACTTTTTTTCTGGGGATTTTTTTTCCTACGACCGTGGGAATTACCTGTCAAAGTGAGAATCACCTGGATAAGTGAGAATGAACTGGCTAAGTGAGAATCACCTGGCTAAGTGAGAATCACCTGCATAAGTGAGATCACCTGCATAAGTGAGAATCACCTGTCTAAGTGAGAATCACCTGCATAATTGAGAATCACCTGGCTAAGTGAGAATCACCTACATAAGTGAGAATCAT
Organism: Pilophorus perplexus; assembly: GCA_955831195.1. NCBI lineage: Eukaryota > Metazoa > Arthropoda > Insecta > Hemiptera > Miridae > Pilophorus > Pilophorus perplexus. The sequence goes on along the minus strand of OY037007.1, from coordinate 56,043,610 downwards.
CTGGCTAGTGAGGGATGGTTAGGGGGGCTAAATGAGAATCACCTGGCTAAGTGAGAATCACCTGGATAAGTGAGAATCACCTGGCTAAGTGAGAATCACCTGGATAAGTGAAAATCACCTGGATAAGTGAGAATCACCTGGCTAATTAACCTTGACTGGAGAATTAACTGCATAAGTGAGAATTACTTACCTGCAAAATTGAGAATTACCTGGATAAGTGAGAATCAACTGGATAAGTGAGAATTACCTGCATAAGTGAAAATTAACTGGCTAAGTGAGAATCACCTGGCTAATTGAGAATTACCTGTGCTAATTGAGAATTACCTGGATAAGTGAGAAATACCTGGCTAAGTGAGAATTAACTGGCTAAGTGAGAATTACCTGGATAAGTGAGAATCAACTGGATAAGTGAGAATTACCTGCATAAGTGAGAATTACCTGGATAAGTGAGAATCACCTGGCTGAGTGAGAATCAGCTTGCTTTTTAAATAATCTTTTATTCATGATATGAATGTTTATGGATGTTATAGGTGTTATATATAAGCAAACTATCAATCACGGTAGAGTAGGCAGGTAGTATTGTGACAAGTCGCTATCAGTTGGAAGTTGAGCAGAGATAAAAGAACCAACAGTTGGTTCTTAGTTACTGTCTACTGGGACTGTTGAAGTGGCAAGAAGTTTGATGGAAGGATACAACAACCATTGTGTGCTCCTTGACGCTTTGCCTGCCCTCCTTTTGGCCCAATCAAGTTTGGAATTTGATGCGGAAATGGGCCAGACTTCAAAGGTTATCACCACAAATGATGGAGACTACCTAGTTTAAAAAATTCCAAATTCCTGTCCTTCCCAGTAGACCGTAAATTTACGAGGAAATTCACGCGTGGAAGCTGTGATTACTAGTCTAATAAGTAGGGCTCGGATTGGCAGGATCGATAAAACCTCTAAATAAGACCGATTAATAAGATAAAAAACCCTACAAATAAGAGCTTATTTAGAATTTTTTTAAACCTGTAGACATGTTCAAAAGTTCTTTAAAAAAAGAAGATTTTTCTCAAGTTTGCCTTTTGAAAGATTTTCTGAGGTCGGTTACCAGCAACTTCAATCCAGAACATTACCTACCCCTCTACGTCAGTGATGCTGCTTCTGCTGGGGTTAACTTGAGTTTGTTGGACGGTTCTCCTTTTGGCATTTTGGCCAAATCTAGGGTGGATAAAATTCATTTTCCTGTACATTTCAATTTGCTTATGTTATCGATGAGATAACATATTTTTATTTTTTGTTGTCGCACTAAAATCAAATAATTGTATAAAAAAAGAAGTGTTTCCGCCCGGGGCTGCATGCAGTTTTCTCTCGTATTGTGTTAACGATGTACACAATTTGAAGGTTTTTTTCTTACATATTTTCCTCCCTCATTGAACGTACTTTCCAATGAAAGTATAATGCTTAGGTACATCTCAGTGTCTTCAAAAGTTTAACCGGTGGGCGAATATGGGAATAGTAATTTGTACAAAACTGGTAGGCATTTAATCCTACAATATGGACCATAACTGCATTTTCTACCATCATTACAGGTTTTTTGTTTCTGCTCTCTTCCTATGAAATTGATCGAGCTCAAACTATGAATTTTGAGAAGGCCCTCGTCTTGGAGAGATGGCCCTCAGAAAAATTTCCCCTGCCGTGTTATTTATCTTTTCCCCTAACGTGCTCCTTTTCTAGCGATGTTTGAGGGTCTCGTTTCCCCTAACGTGTTACGGCCCCTCGAAATTAATCTTTTATACCTATTAGCTTTTTTCATTGATAGAATGCTTCTAAATAATTTTAAACTTCAAAATTTAATACTCTAACTTCGTGTATGTACATTAAGTTTGTGGAATTCATTGATATAATATATCAATTATACCTATTATGGGAGTTAAAATCTGAGGCACGAACATGGAGCTCAATTCTCAGGGTTGCCGAGTTCCATGGTTGGTGATTTGAGCTCTTTGGCGGCAATTAATCACCAACCAATGGGAAATTAAGATTCCGTGCGACATCAATTTTCAGTTTAGCTGTTGTCCCTGCTGCAGGTTAACATTTCCAGTTTTCGATCACCTATATAAATTCATATGTTCATGCTATCAGAGTTTTGGCTTCAATTTTAATGCTGTAGTTTAGGGTCGTAGGAAAAAAAATCCCCGGAAAAAAAGTCCCCGAAGTGACCCCCCCCGGAAAAAAGATCCCCGAGGTTGCCGGAAAAAAATCCCCAGGCATACCATCCCCGAGCTTGAAGACTACTCGGAAAAAAAATCCCCGACCAAGTGGAAAAAAATCCCCCAGTCAATATGAAAAAATACAGGAAAAAAAAAAAACATAATATTTGAAGAGCAGTTCAGAGAATTTGAATTATAATTTTTATGTAGAGGAACCTTTTTGATGACAACATGATCCTCTGCCCCTCTGTGATAACAAGGCAAACAGCGAGCGTCCATCAACTAACTACGACTAACGCACAACTCGGGGATTTTTTTTCCGTTTCGGCAATTTCTTCTCTCGGGGATTTTTTTTCCTAGGACTGTGGCCAATTCGGGGATTTTTTTCCGGGTTGGTTACTTCGGGCATTTTTCCCCCGGGGATTTTTTTTCCGCGAGCCGTAGTTTAGTGCCTTCTATCGTTGATTCGTATAAATACAAATTTGTGTCGGAGGTCTCATTCATCGGCCTCAAAATTGTCATTATACGTTTCAAGATGACATCTTGGATTCTATTTATTGTGTAGATTCCAAAAACGTAATGTCCGTCCGCCATCCGAGCCGTTTTGGGCAGTAGGAATTGTTTTTTCAAATCTGAAATTTTGACAGAAAAACTCGGTTTACCTTTTAAATGTGCCCATAAGGTTTTCAGCCCGATCGCCCAATTTCGTGGGGTTCTGTAGGGCTAAATAGGGGCTATGGGAGGAGTAAAAAACAAAAATGTTTTCGGCTATGATATCAAGTGGGGTGACGTTTTCGAAGTATTTTTGGACGTAGAATCTAGTTTTTGAGGTCCCAGAACTATCGGATTTCACCGAGAGGATCTATGGGGCTTTCGTAGGGCTACAAAGGATGCCAGGAAGTCGAATGAGGTGACGTTTTCCGAGTAATTTTGGACGCTTAATCCATTTTTTGGTGTCCCACATCCGTCCGCAAACCTTTACAAGAAAAAATAAATTTTTTTAAAGTAATTAAATTAAATTTTTGATATAGAATTAGCTAATGTTTGAGTACTTTATACCAAAGAATAATAAACCCTTGGTTAAAATTTGCAGCGTTTTTCATTGTACCTATGCTTGAGATTTAGGGTCAGGGTCACTGCCGCTCTTACTTAAAATAAATGCATTGAAACCCCAGCTTTTTCTAAGCGTTGGATTGTAGAGCGATTTAAAGTTATTTGAATGCGTGCATTGTTGCATTGCTTGTCGTGTTTTGTTTACTTACAGGAAAACATTTAAAAATACACTGCCAAGGCAATGGCACATGAGCTTCCTCGTGCCAAGTTCAAAATGAACGTAACTACTGTAACAAGAAAATTACGTTCGCGCATGCGCAGGGAGTACCACTGATTCAATCGCAATGAAACTGATAGGGAACCATCTAGGGCTATACCCACACAATTCCTGAAAATTTGATTGAAATCCGATCAAAATTGTAGGAGTTATGACTGTGGCAAGGAAATTACGTTCGCGCACGCGCTGAGCGTACCGCTGATTCAATCGTGATGAAACTGACAGGGTACCATCTAGAGCTATACGCACACAATTCCTGAAAATTTGAATGAAATCCGATCAAAATTGAGAAAGTTATGCCTGTTTCAAGAATTTCACGTTAGCGCATGCGCAGAGCGTACCGCTGATTCAATTGTAATGAAATTCGTATGGGACCTCAAGGAGCCTTATCCGCATAATCCCTCAAAATTTGAGCTAAATTCATTCAAAATTGTGGAAATTATGGCTGTAACAAGGAAATGCGGACAGACCGACAGACCCACACACCGACAGACCGACAGACCCACAGACCGACAGAACGACAGACCGACCGACCGACAGACACGGAACCAAATTTGTTCAGTAGGCTATGAAACGCAAAATGCGAGTGGAAATTTCGAATTTGGACAACAAAAATTTTTTTCTCCCGAAAGTGAACACAAGGCTTCCGCTGCTTCGCAGACTCGGAAGCAAAATAAATAACTTTAAATGTCGTGTTTTGTTTACTTACGCATTCAAATAACTTTAAATCGCTCTACAATCCAACGTTTGTCGTGTTTTGTTTACTTACAGGAAAACATTTAAAAAAATAAATAAATAGGCATAAATAAACAAACCTAGAGCTAAATAAATAAACATCTCTAAAAACGTGGAATATATCCACACTGTTTAAAAAATGTGAAACGTGAAAAATGAGAAGTTTGGGAAACCGTAACGACCTATCGATTGAAAAGAAGAATTAATTTTTGACCAGGTAGAAATGTCATAATCCCATGGATGACTCCCACAGCAATGTCATGGGGTGACATTCACCCCAGCTTCCACCCTCCCCTCATCCACGATCTTTACACGTTTCTCTGGCGAAGAGCAGAGACATGACCTTCACATCAACTGTTATGACGACGCGAGTCAATAATTCCTTAATCACTGGCTGAGTCGGTTTAGAGCGCATGCGCCCCCCTCCGCCCCTATGTTTCATCGTTGGGGATGAATGGGGGTGTCAGCCTGGGTTCACGTCACCTCTCAATGGAGAAACCAAATCCATGTCCATCCCCTTCCCAGCGGTCACCTGGTTTTTGTTTGACCTGTCCCTCCCCTCCCTGTCAGCAGTGCTCACTTTTCCCTTGTTCATTCCCATTCCTACTATACCATCACCATAAACAGTGCATTGAGAAGGCGGAGAGAGGAACTGGGTCTGAATGAATGTAATCGGACAATCTTTCATCTCGCCTTCTGAATCAGCTTGCTGGACTTCCTTTTATCACATCCCACTAACGCTCTTGCGTGACCTCTGGTTTCTGATCGTTTGCCACCTAATCCATCTCTTCCACCCTCGACAATCACAATAATCTTGTGAATTTGTGTAACTAAAGGAAAACCAGGAAAACTCGTTTGTTGGCTAAAGCTAAATTTTACGCTAAACGAGATGCTGCCACGGAGCGATTCAAACGATCAATTTTTTGACATTTTGAAATTACGTAACTATGCGCACGGCTTTACGGTTGTCGAGCCTCTAAGTGGAAAAGAAGAATCTTCTGATACATCTGATAGGTACATACAATGCATTCAACAATGGTAACCATCCAACACTTTGCCCTCTGGATCCTGCGTTCTCCATTTTGCCAAGGTGGTCCTTTGTACAGCCTCAGTTCTGAGTTCGTCTGCCACCTCGCAGTTCCAAAATGCGAGGCCTTGCTCTGGAGTCTGCTGTTGTCTGAGACTCTGCCGTTGCATTGGAATCTTCATGCTGCAGGGTTCAGAGATTGTAATAACCACAAAGGACAGGAATAAGCAGGTCCAAGTCGGAGGTTCGAACAATAGTGTTTATTGTCTTTGATTATGGACAATCGAAGGCAGGCGAGCCCCCGAGAGGGAAATACCGCGGAGATCCTAAAAGACGACAGTAGGCTATTATTTCAATAATAGCCTGACTGTTCGGTTTGGGTAAGGCATAATACGATACGGCATAAGAAGTCGCAGACGAAGATATCTTATGCATATTATGCATCAGATATCTTCGTCTGCGACTTCTTTGCCCTCAGATAGGCGTTCTGCTGAAGAAATTTATTGCTCAAACGGCTTGGTTTCAGGCTTTACTTTAGACGTTATACAAGCTAACGTACAGAGGCTTCAAGAAGCGTTAGAATTTCGTAGCTACCTAATTATTTTCAGAAACATTCGAAATTCCATCTTGAATACGATAGCCAAGGTTCTCGTTAGCGATTCGTCGTCACTACTGGAAGACTTCCAGTCTGTACTTAGTACAGACATAGATACCCTCTTGATTACGTAGAAGTTCGTTTAGTGGTATAGGTCGATGTACTTGTGTATTAGGTGGATCGATTTTCCGAACTTTTTCAGTTGAAATAGGGAAAATTTGTTGCCTTAAAAAGAACACTCCTCAACGATTTCCAGAAATACCGACTCCTTCGGGTTCCATAGGTTTTAAACTTACGTTATTGTTTATCGACAAAAAAGTAAGTGATACTAAATGAGGGAAAAATCGCCATTAGTGGGAGAACTCGATTTTGAGTGAATATTTTTTCGAATACAATAGTACCTATATTCTGGTCATTTTGACACCACGTGGTGTCAAAACTGTACAGTCATCTTTCCATATCAAAAATTGAATAAATTATGATTTTTGGAAGTTTTGATATCCCAGTTTTTTACACGACATCTAACTCGATCCCATAGCCAAAATCCTTCAAATAACCCCTCCCATAGCCTCATTTTAGCCCTATAGCGCACCACGGGTTTGGGCGATCGGGCTGAAAACCTTGCGGGCACAACTAGATGGTAAACCGAGTATTTTGTCACAATTTCAGATTAAAACAAAAAATCCTACTGCCCAATACGGTTCGGACGGCGGACGGTCATTTCGGATTTAGAATCTAGACTTCTTGAAATGGATAATGTCAAATTTTGAGGTCGATCGGAGTCGTCGACCTCCGTCGCGATTACATGTAGTCCTATGTATAGGTGTATTATTCCAAGAATAATAAACCAAAATTGTTTGTTTATTTTACCAAAATCGATCCACCATATTGTTTATGTAGGTACACCTCTCTCGAGAACACCAACGGAACCCGTTTGTATGTTCCCCATGAAACTGAAATGGGGTCTGTATGTTCGCATCACGAATCAAAAAGGATATAATTTATCCTTTTTGATTCGTGATGCGCACATCCAGAGATATTATCTCAGTCATTAACATCCCAAGTACATTCTATTAAAAGTGTAGCAAAAATTCCTACTCTGCACTCACGAAACTACAGCAAAAGTGGTTTAATATCGCTGACAAGCCGCTAGATCTCACTCCACACATGCAGGGAGACAAAAAGAGTCTGTCGTTCCCCTCATGAACGTGGTTTGGGATGACCGCCCTATTGTCGCCCACGACCTATATAACCTCCATTGTATAAGTTATATAACTCATATATTATAACCTCCAAGGTATCGTCAGAACCTGTTAGCCGCTCCGGTCTGTGTAGGTTATATATAGGTTCTATATAAATGCATAATATAATAATAATATCATAATATTATAATATTAATAATAATATTATATTATTATGCATATAAGTGCATGTGCATTTTTGTGACACCTCCGCGTATCCCTTCCCACCCAACGGTTTTGGGCAGTTAGGTCACGGCTAAAGCATTATTACAAAGTGGTTGTTTGCCGATGGTGCAGAGGTCTAATCCAATGAGTGTGTTGGGGAGAGATGGTAAACCAGCAGAGGAGTCGTTCTCTCTCCTTAACCAACTCTATAAATATATAATAATTCTATAGAATAGGGGCAATTGAAACGGTATACCGTTGAGTTTAGTAATTCCCTGGGGCAAACAACCACTTTGCGGTATACCGTTTACTATAGTAATAACGGTATTCGAATACCTACTATAGTATTCGAATAGGGGAAAACGGAAAAGCAATTTGGGGGGCGTTTTTGTTGGGGCTGCATCTGAGGACAACAGATTTGTTCCACTTCCTGGTATACTGCTATTTGAATCTGCGCTAAACAGCCGCTGATCGAACGACAAACGTTCTGGCGATGAATTGATGAATAATTCTATATCGTTCTTAGGTACTTCACGCCGGGCGAACGGAGGGTTCTGGCTCAAGTTTGCACCAAATGGAGGGACGTTTTGTACCGGGGTCCACGGTACTGGTCGGGAATCCTTCCGGTTGTCCACTGCAGGGAATTGAAAACTCAACAAGAACGAGTCAAGCTGTACTCCTCATTCGTCAGAAGAGGTAGGTACTTTACTATCACTAGACTTGGAAAGTTTTCCAACGCATGGCATGTAAACGCTCAACTCGTAAATATCGGTTGGCAGGATTCCATAGCCTCGCTCTGCTCAGCGCGACGGACGAAGATGTGGTGGACCTCGTGGATAGCTATCCCCTTTCAGCCAAACAGCTCAACAGTTTATCTCTACGATGCAGTTCCGTCACCGACAGAGGCTTGGAAACTCTCATAGACCACTTGCAGGTATTGTACCGTACTGATCAAAACTGAGACACTGGGGTAGGATGGGGATGCGCGGGTGGCATTGGATTGTTGTAACGACTGTACTAATACAGTACCAACTGTACATTTCCAAATCAATGGGTGATTTTGTTAGACTTCAGTATAACAAAATCATCCACAGATTTGGAAATTAATTGAACCCAAGCTGAAAAATCTTGTCGAAAGGCAACCAAATTTCCTCCAGTTCGAATACTACTTCAGCAACTCCCTACCATTCTCTATTCCTATAAAGAACAGTAATTAAGCTTGAGTTTTAGATTAACCAATGAAATAATTTCCCAACGAGTATAAAATTTAGCGTAGGCTGTGACGTGTGACCTGGGTTCGATATCCACTCGTGGTAGGAAACAATTTTGCTCCTCATTAATTTCGAGTATACTTTGTGGGATTGTGGGTAGTTTCACCGCCAGCGGGGTTGGGTTGGAGGGGTAGTGCGTTCTAATGTCTGTCCCTGCCCGAGTACAATGGCCGAGCGAAGCGGGGCCCCCCTGTCCGCGTGCTAGTATTTCTAAATTACTTCGACCTTAATAAAACAAGTGACACCACCGTGGAATTGTGCTTGAAATAATAGTCTGGACACTTGAGGGACCTCGTTGCTCTCCAATAAGAAAAAGACTTTACGGTCCATTATCGGACATTCAGGTCGTAAACGTGGGAAATAAATAATGAAGTTATTCCAGGCCGTTACGCAGTTTTATAGCGAGTTTTTACAACTCCGCTCCTCCACGTAATTCAGTTGAACACGTCGTTTTTCACTTGACCTCACAATTTTGCTACATTTGAGATGAACTCCACTGATGAAAATGGACAATTCATGCAAAATATCGTACGAATCAATGATTATTATATTATATTATAGTACCGTATATTATAGTAGGTACCTCTGAAGACGTGGCGTTCTACCATCATGAAACGTTGGGAAGAATATAGTGGATGAAGTAACAAAGCAGAAACATGCATTAAATTAATCACTCATAAAATTCAATACTCCGACAACTCATCCGACCCCCAGTGGAAATTCACACCGATAATTGCTTGTGTAGTGTTTGTACAGTTTTTTTAAATTTCTACTTTAATCAGGCCTTGTATGAGCTGGAGCTGGCGGGTTGCAACGAAATCACCGAGGCGGGACTGTGGTCGTGTTTGACACCGAGAATTGTCTCTCTCACTCTCTCAGACTGCATCAACGTGGCAGACGAAGCGATTGGTGAGTATTGCCTTGAAGGAAATACTCTAGCGTCATGACAACAAGAGTAAATACACTGCCAAGGCAATGGCACATGAGCTTCCTCGTGCCAAGTTCAAAATGAACGTAACAACTGTAACAAGAAAATTACGTTCGCGCATGCGCAGGGAGTACCACTGATTCAATCGTGATGAAACTGATAGGGAACCATCTAGGGCTATACCCACACAATTCCTGAAAATTTGATTGAAATCCGATCAAAATTGTAAGAGTTATGGCTGTGGCAAGGAAATTACGTTCGCGCATGCGCTGAGCGTACCGCTGATTCAATCGTGATGAAACTGACAGGGTACCATCTAGAGCTATACGCACACAATTCCTGAAAATGTGATTGAAATCCGATCAAAATTGAGAAAGTTATGCCTGTTTCAAGAATTTCACGTTAGCGCATGCGCAGAGCGTAACGCTGATTCAATTGTGCTGAAATTCGTATGGGACCTCAAGGAGCCTGATCCGCATAATCCCTCAAAATTTGAGCTAAATTCATTCAAAATTGTGGAAATTATGGCTGTAACAAGGAAATGCGGACAGACCGACAGACCCACAGACCGACAGACCCACAGACCGACAGACCGACAGACACGAAACCAAATTTGTTCAGTAGGCTATGAAACGCAAAATGCGAGTGGAAATTTTGAATTCGGACAACAAAAATTTTTTTTCTCCCGAAAGTGAACACAAGGCTTCCGCTGCTTCGCAGACTCGGAAGCAAAAAATGTATATCATTTCTCCACTTCATGGAAAAACATAAAATCATGGATATGTTTTTGGGCTCTGTATTTTCATATCCACGTTTCAATGTTTTTCCATGAAGTGGAGAAATGATATAAATTTTTGAATCTGATTTATAATAAACAAACTACTTCATAAAATTTAATGTACAAAAATTGGTTCAGGTAGATCTGGCTTGACACCCCTCCGGATTTCACTTGCAGCCATCATGAACGGAGTAACATTTTCAATCTTAAATGTTCTTCGTGACTCGTGTCTTCATTTAATTTATTTCATCTTAATTTTCGGTCGGTAACTAGACTCGTACATCTCCAAGAGCTAATTTGTTTATCGGTTGTTGCGTTGCATTTTTTGCGGTCGCAAATTTTAGAAAAACCTCCAGCCCAAAAACATATCCAAGTTAAAAAAAATTCCCAGTGTTTTAAATTTGCCTGGTTGATGAATATGAAAGTCTTGATATACAATATTTTTATTTTCCTAGGTGCTGTAGCCCAACTGCTGCCCTCGCTGTACGAATTCTCTCTTCAGGCCTATCACGTGACAGATGCAGCATTGGGATTTTTCTCGCCCAAACAGAGCTCAAGTCTAAACGTTCTAAGACTTCACTCTTGCTGGGAAATTACGAACCATGGAATTGTAAACATAGGTAACAACAACTGCAGACGTTAATTACAATACACACGTAGTACAGTTATCATGAATGTTCCATGTGTTTAAAGTGCACTCATTACCAAATCTGACGGTACTGAGCCTCTCGGGATGTTCAAAAGTAACGGACGAAGGCGTGGAGTTGATAGCGGAAAATCTGCAAAAACTAAGATGCCTTGACCTTTCCTGGTGTTCACGAATCACTGACGCAGCTCTGGAATACATAGCCTGCGATCTAAATACGCTGGAAGAACTCACTCTTGATAGGCATGTATAAACATTTTATTTACTTAATATCAGGCAATTAAGAACAGTAGGAAACACACAGGAAACGAGTCTCTTCACGGACAAGATTTACTGTTTCAGATGCGTGCATATAACCGACATAGGGATCGGTTATATATCCACCATGTTGTCCCTGACGGCTCTCTTCCTACGATGGTGTTCCCAAGTCAGGGATTTTGGGGTGCATCACCTTTGTGGAATGCAGAACCTTCAAGTTCTCTCTCTTGCGGGTGAGTCCAAATTTTCATGTTTAACAACAACTTTTGTAGATGATTCCACAACTTCAGTCTTAGATGTCACGATTAAAACTTCCTCATAGTCCCCCCCACCCAATTTATCTTCACTGTATCAATCGCTGGTATATCACAGGGTGTCCACTTCTGAGCTCCAGTGGACTATCGTCCCTCATCCAACTTCGACACCTCCGAGAACTAGAACTCACCAATTGCCCTGGGGCGACTAAAGAGCTTTTCGACTACTTAAGAGAACATTTGCCTCGATGCCTCGTCATCGAGTAACGACAGTTGATGCTGAGAAAGGACTCTCAGCTTCATCGTATCAGCACGGCGCTTCCACAACTGTGGCAACGTCTCACCAGCTTTGCGGCTCGTCTGCGGAAAACCAGCATGGTGGTTTCAGTGTTTTTTTCTCTTCTTGATTCTTGTACTCTTGTCTCATTATCTTTTTCACGTCGACCTTTACTCGTTTTAAATTAATCTTCTACGTCTGGGATCGGTTTTAACCGCCGTTTACTTGTTATTCTCACCTGGAATTCAACTACGCGCATAAAACTTCAAATATGCGAAATTGGACCAGTTTAACGCCGAGGAATTAACGCGTAATAGTGTAGAGTCCTCAACAATAAAGTTTCAATTTAAAGAAAAGCTTCAACTACGAATCCTACTTCAATGGCCAAGATGACGTGTCCCTGCCCATTTGCGTCGTAACCGTACCACGTTGCTGCTTCAACAAGACCCTTTTCCCCCACCAGTATTAACACTAAATCCCTCCACTGTATGGGGCAACAATGTACAATACAAGATATTTCACTCAGTCAAGCGAACTACTTTAGGAGTAAAATATTTTTGGAATACAATTGGAATGTGACGAATAAATAGGTACCAGCTTGATTAAGAAGTTGTGGCTGCCGTCATCTGCGACGCAGACTGCTTCAAAAGTTCTTCGGCAGCATAGCTCTGATAAGCTTCTTCAAGGTCCGTGTTGATATTCACGAGGTAAATTGATGTGCCGGGACTGTCCTACGAGCCTGATTCGGGTAGTGAGCAATGTTCTGTTTTGTACCGTAAGGAAGATAATATCATATTATGTAGGTACGATATACGCGAAAAGGTTAAAACCGTGTTAAATTAAACTGACGACATTTAAATTGAGTCACATTCTGGATTCAACCGACTAACAATCTGTATAATGTGCAGTTTAATAGTGTTAAATCCACAATTGCTGCCTCGATACATAGTAGGTAAACGATTCACACTATCTTTTAATGCAGTCAGGCTGGTTGGTTCTACAGTAAACAGGGCAGGTGAAAATTCCACTAATTCCTATAGGAGAGTTGGGAATCCAATGTAAAAACTGCGAATGATTTCTTCCCTTCTCGGATTGAAAAATGTACCGCGAACGACCTGTCTTTTGAGCGCACCTAACCCTATAGGACAGCTGGGAATTTTGAATGCACTGTAAGTTTACAGCTGTATTCACCTAAAACCCCTTAACAGGTTCATAATTTGATCCCATTATTAGGTACAACGGGGTAAGTGCGACCTATTTTTTTAATAAATTTGACTGAGCCTTCATCAGCTCCACAGTTTTGAACCAATCGCTTTCAGATTTTTATGGTATGATCTTCTATATATCCTTGGTATTTTGGCCTATTTTCTAGTCGATAGTTTCGCCCGACTGTCTGTATTACGAAAATTACAAAAATGATTTACAATTGCACATGTTCTCTCCCCCCCCCCCCCCCCCCCCGTTATGAGGGGCCAGTGCGCCCACTGCCCTTCCTAACAGTTGACTGTAAACTGAACGGAAAATTAAAGGCTATTAACGAAAAACACAAACCTAAATATACCGGAAAAACGAATTGGTTAATTCCGAGTTACATTCTCCTGGTATGGAGGACGGGGTGAATGTGACCTAGGACATATCTAGGTCGCACTTCCCCCCACAATCCTCCCACACGCACAGTAATACGCAAATGAGACATGAGCAATTCAAGTCATCAATAAAGTAGACATACGACTTGAATTAAATTCAAATTTTGCTGGGGTCGGCAATCAAAGTTGAAAAAAAAGATGACAGTTTGAATCCTCCTCTGCCAAGCTAACCTTGCCTTTCAGTTATGTTAACTCACTAGAATGGTAGTTTTAGAATACATAAAAGTTAAAACGCTCCCTATACCTCGAGGACAGAAATCAATGGCAGTCACACTTAGCCCATGGCCGCTCTTATCCAGCTGTACCTTTCATTAAAATCCTCGTTAGGTAGATTAAAAACGGGTACCTATCTGGTAATTTAAAATCAGTTTCCGCTCCCTAGGAACTATTTTCTTCTGATTGAAACTGGTCGTTGCTCCTTAGAAACAAGTTTCTGCTGATTGAAAACTGGTTTCTGCTTCGAAAAACAATAATTGTTTCTAATAAAAGAAATTATTTCTCCGTCTTGCAAACTGGGTTCTGCAAACTAAAATCTGGTTTCTCCTCACGGTAGCACCCTAAAGAGCCTCATGGTCTAAAATTGTCGTTGGCGGTACATATGTATTTACATTCAACCCGAGTCCCTCTAATTTGAGGTCTGCTGGTCCCACAAATTATCACCCTTCAGATTCAAAATCGGATTATTATTATTTCTTATTTGTTTTTGGATTATAAGGAATGAACCCCGATTAAATTTTTCTTTTTCAATCAGGAATGGCCATGTCCGGAGATTAATTTTTTCAAATCCAAGGCTTCTAAATAAAGCTTTGAGTAGATTCAAAACCCTGATTGCATGTACAACAAATGAATTTATAGAGTGGAGACTGGAATTGTAAGCCCTTGTTCCCACCATATATTTAAATTGCTTGTTTTTGATAAATTCTATAAATACGTACATGCATTCCATTATGACATCACTTCAGTTGTTTGACTTTGGTTAAAGCCATAATAAACAAAAATAAGTAAACCTCGATCTACACTTACGGTGGGTTATTGAATGTTACGGACAGCCACACTATCAAGATCATTCTTATCGACGCCATGAAAGGGGATACTTCAAAGACTGGTTTATTTGGTTTGGGTTAGATTCCTTGAGCCTAGTACACCATTCACCAATTTTAAGAATACTGTTTTTTTTTTTCTACTTTATTAACGGGTCCTTAAATTCCATGTCCGCTCAACAAGTTGACTCCCTCCAACAACCGAAAGGGTCCGATAGAAACCGCCAGGAAGGAGCTGACGCTCAAGACCTGTCGGGCATTGAATAACATCGACTATTGTGGCCAAAAACAATCAAGATTTGGAATAAAGAATGTTGGATAGACCTTCAGCTCACTCGCTTAGCTTGTTCCCAGTAAGGCCGCCACTGCCAAGCAGTGCAATTATAACATAGTTGCTGTACCTGTTAAGATATTTAGCGCGTTCAGTCCATTTTCGGAGCAGTGTGAGATAATTCTTGTAAAATCATAGTCACATATCGGCGAGATTAATTTTAAACTATAAAATTAAGTATATATTCTACACAACTCAAGAGGATTATTATGCTTCATGTTAAAAGACTGATGTTATTTTCAGGAAAAGAGTTTAGAGGAATGATGAACTTTAGTTTCTTATGTATATATAAATCAGTAGTTTTGTCGTGGTTGATAATAAAGGAACTACCTATATTATGTTGATAACTAGTTGGATGACTCCTTCCGAGTGTTGTACCAAATCTCTAATGACCAATCAAAAAATTAATAAACTGCTCCTCTGCATTGAACTACGAAGGAACGTGGATGTCACTTGGCTATTTGAAAGTCATCGTATCGAACGAAGAAAAGGGCCATCAAACTGTGGCTTGAATAAATTACTTCTTGCTGTATTTGGTATGTGACAATCATGTCTATAGCCTACTCATAGCGATATGTATACCATTAAATACCACGTAGAGTTATTCTTAAGATAAGATTTGGCAATGCTTGCTTGAGCTTATCCCAATCCTGAGTATTGGTAACGACCCCTCAACCACATTTAATGACTAGTTAGATGTGCAAACTCCCGCCACTTCAGGCTGATCTTTTTAATACCATTAAAATAGTTAATACTTGTGAAATAGGTGCCGCCATTAGGAGTCATCGAACTAGCGAGGGTATGCTTGGAGATGCATCACCAGATGTTTTGGGTTCAACAAAGTAATATTTCCTTCATCGGCCATCCTTCATTTTCAAGGATATTTTTGCACGATCATTTCAGAGTAGAGAGAGGTATTTGTTGAAAGAATTCGTGGGTAAATATACGAGAAAAATATGTGACAGTGTTGATAGAATTATGGTAGGCATAGTAATCTTATTAGCCATTCTACTGATTCACTTGGGCTTACTAGTTCAATGCAGCATTGCTAACCTCCAAGGTTATTCAATAAAGCAATCAGTAAACAGTCGGTAGATGCACCATCAGAGGCACATGCCTGAAGTCGTTAGACAAAAATATCGAAAATTAATATTAGTCGGTTATTGGCAATCAAGAAAGGGAAACTTCGATGTCAACCTAATATGTACACTTTTGATGGTTAAGAGTCCCTGAAACTAGCGATCCAACCTTCAGATTCACTTCGACACAGAATTACATAGTAGCGAACTGAAAAACATTAAAATATACATTTAGGACCAAACCATGAGGGCAACCTTTCAAGAAAACTAAAATCGGGTTTGAGCTGTCATAGTCGATTGATCGTTGTAAACGTTTCACTTTCAAAACAGAAATAACTGAGGAGTTAAAAATACAGAGCAACAAAATGTCCTCCATTTTATCATAAAATAATCTTCAATTATTCTCATGGTTTTTCCCTTTGCACTCCCCAAGAGAATAGGTCCCTTTCCCTCTCTTTTATAACATGGTCACACTGTTATTAAGATATTCTCTCAAATCTTATATTATTTTCGATTCTAACTAAAGGAGGTTCAACGTAAATGTTTGAAGCAACTCCTCCTCAGTGGTATTATCTACTATTGTGATTTTTGGACTCAATGTTGAAGAAAACATAAATGTTACCCTACGTCCTGCCATGTTTGCAATAATTATTGATTATGTCATTTAAGTAACCAGGATTTGAGTGTAATGCCAGCAACGTGAACATTCGGGCGTGTGCAAGTTTCGCTATTACCTACAGTGAAAGTTGGGAACCAAAATAATTATTATTTAATGTAATAACCACGAACGACTTCTTCCCTTCTCGGATGAAGCAATGTAAATACTACGAACGACCAGTCTTTCGTGTGCACCCAACCCTATAGGAAAACGGGGACATTGGTATGCACTGTATGTTTACAGCAATGGACAAGAGGCCCTACAACCCCACAACAGGTTTATGTTGACTAAAAACCGGGTTAGGAGGATTAAAATCCAGTTTCTGCTTAATTAAGGGCTCTGAAAATCCCGAATTTCTCGTTAGCGGAATTTACATTCAACCTGAGGCACTCTAATCTGGGGTCCACAGATCAAGCGGATTATGGTGAATTCCATTGCCAGAACATGCTTTATCAAAGGGGGCCTCATGATCCGCCAAGTCGATACTAAAGAGATGGATAAGTGCTAGTTTAGTACAACGTTGTTTCAGGGTAGGAAAAAGGAGACAGGTTATTATTAGACAGAAAGCGTTTCTTTCAAAATTCATTCTCAACCATAAAAATATAACACTTAGTATCTAGAATAATTTGACGTCTTCCTGCTCGTTGGATATCAAATTGTGAAGAAATACACTAAATTATCCAATTAACAGTGTGTAACTGTGTAACATAGCTATTTCTAGCATTCTCACAAACTTTCCTACTGAGCTGAACTGATATGCTCTGTAACTTCAGTTGAGAAGCAGTGGTGTAATCTTGTGTAAATGAGGCTGCGTATTCGCCAATACAAAAATGTTCATGTTCGTTCAACTCAAACCCATTATGTTCCAATGTGATGGGAGGTGAAAGTTAAGAGCAGATTCTTTTGATTACAACCAAACGATAGATCACGAGAATAATATTCTCGTGATCTATCGTTTGATATTATCACTCCATGTTTGTTTATCAATAGACTTGTTTCATGTTAAACCAGTAACAATGCGACGTGTATAATTCAAACAAGTCAATTCAGTTGTTGCAATGGGAATGTTTTACAGGATATAGTAAACGACATGTCTTGGCGTACATTTATAATAGAGCAAACAACACGGCATTTCCACGCAGAGTTCACCTGATTCTTTAACTGATGAAATTGGTCAATTACTAGTCCAGAAAACCTCCAACTGTTTTGTTAGTAGACTTCATGGCTAGTCAAAAGTGTTACACGGAAGAACAAGAATGTTGCCTGGTGCTTTTCTTGCAGAGTACGTCTAAATACTCATAATTTTCGTTCTTTAAAAAATTATTATCATCTAAGGTGTTTTAGTGACTAGTAGCTGGTGTTGTTTGAATTGCTGTCTTCCCCTGAATAAAATTGGTCATTCAAGATTTCCTATTGGGCATGAGCTTCATTCAGGAAGCTGACTTCATCGTCTGAACAGTACAGTGTAAATATCTGGTTTCTGTACATAGACTGCACCTTGTACACAGTGTGATCTTGTATATGAATGTAAATATACTTCAATGGAACAAGAGCAAGAAAGTTGGTTTTCATTTTAAATTCCTTCTCCTAAATAACTTCAGGGATACACTAACACCTGATAACCTGCACAAAACCTACCTACCTTCGTAAATTCACTTTTTAGGCACTATTCGTTAATTGGTAGGAGCTATAATGAACATGCATCAGGCTAACTGTTTCAAATAATCACCAAAAACACGATGAATATTAAACTGTAACCACACAAGTTTATTGTACAAATTTTGTGAAAAACAATTCTGTATAATAAGCAGAATTATTATATTATAATAATTTAGTAACTAGGAATGTAATCCATACTTTTTCAATTTCAAAAATACCTTGTATGTAGGAAAAAAATCAGTCATCAATAAATTTGGAATCACTTTTTAGCCAGCTCATTCGACAACCAATCCAATCCTTCATATAAGCCATGACCTTGAGTGGCACAAGTTGATTGGATGTACCACTAGAAAAAAGAAAAACATCCGAATTAATTATCGATCCAATTCATATTATGAGATTGCCACAATGTAGCCTCAACACAATGTGAGGGGAAAAAATCAATTTCATGGATTTTGGAGCACTTGTTCTCAATAGTTTGTTAAATCATATCAATGAAAACAGTGAAAGTAAATATATCTAGAAATATTTTCCATTTTCGAGGTCCCATGTCTGTCCAAACATTTGACAGAGAAAAAAAAATTGTTTTTAATTTTTTCAAAAAGTTTCTTAAAATTAATTTTTGCACAACTACCCTCTCTATATTAAAGAATAATTAACCATTGTGTAAAACTTGCAGCGTTTTTCACTACATCTTCATTATTCGTTTGCGACAAATTGTGCCGAAATTAATTCTGTAGCAAGAAAGACATTCGGGGATCGTGGCAGCTGCCATTTATGTATGCAGCTCCGCCACCTACCTATCTCCGCTTCATCACTGCAGTTTGCAACTCCGCTTGTTAGCATCTCCGCCAGAAACCTTACCTTCGGAGAAGCTTCGTGGCAGAGATAACACGGAGAAAGGGGAAGGGCGGAGGGAGCGAGGAAGAGCGGAGATGATATTCAGCACCCCAAAAAAACGGGGGTTTTTTGGGTGATAGTCACCCCCGCCGAGTGGTCTTGATCGGATAGTCAACTCCACCGGCCGATTAGTAAATAGGGCGAAAGGGCATCATCATCTCCGCCGAGGTACGTAAAGGCCGCTTTACACGCTAAGACAAATCGTAACAATTTATCGTTCAGATGCGATTTTTACGATTTATCGGAACGTGTAAATGGGACATTAACGCTACGACAAATCGTAACAATTTATCGTTCTATCGCGAAATCGGGTGAAATCCCTCGTGATGTTCACACCAACGTTTCAATCACTTACCAGTTGATCGTTAACAAGCTTGATAGGACGTATCAATTAATAATAAACACTATACTTCTGAACTAGGGTGTAATGGCACACAACGTCGTAAAAGGTCATGGGCTACATCAGCAAACGGAATGAAACAAGATGGAGGTACCTATCCAAGTTTCCCCCACCACCATAATTAACATCTCAGTCAACAGTAAAACATCCGTGGCATACATTTCTTATCACGCCCCCCTATGCCCACGTATGTTTCTTCATATGGAGATCCCAAGGTTCAGGACTGTCTTCGTTCTGCAGAAGACGTTTTCCATGTTCCGATTGTTGCGCTCCATGTCGTCTGCACCGTCCATTACTGCACCTTTTTCATTGCAGTTTCGTTTGCTGTGTTTATTGTCCGTTTCACAGCCTTGATCAGTTTCACGTTCCGTCCAGTAAAGATTCTCGTCAAACTTGTGCACTTACATCCTGTGCAACAAGTCTCTCGCTTTAATAAATTTTTCCTTCAACAGGTCATAGTTCCAAGTGGTTACAACCTCCTAGGATTTTTCTTACAAACTTACAAAACGGTAGATGGCAATGCAACGCATTCATTTAACTACTAACAAGTCCTCAACTTTCGTTAACTCTATGGTAGTCAAGACGAAGATTCGTGAATGATCGGTGTCAGCTTGAGTTTCAGATGCTCACTCACAAAGGGCATAAACTCCTACCAAGTCGACACATCTTAGACATGGCCACTCAGACTCGCTTTCTGGTGCTGACTAAGCACCTTGGTTTTGCATCCTAGTTTTCCACGATGAAACTCGAGTTCCCAAATAACCTGACTGACCACGTTCCCCGTTTGTGGATTGACCTTTCTCGTCATTGGTTCCCAATGGGACAACAACGAAGCATTCTAAACCGTCTAAGTCACCTGAGAATCGTAAACCATAATGCTTATGGTTAACTTAGTAAGTGCACCACGCAGGTTAACACGTGTTACGTACGTTGGTTGCAAACAAAATATTCGGTCTCTTCTCGCTTTGAAGATATAACAACGACGTAATAACTTGTCGGTATGGCAAGTCACCAACATCGAGTCGTTTTTTAATAGATTGAACCATCAAATGAATATCCGACAAATTTTTTCGAATTCTTTCCATCCCTAAGAACTTCTTTGGTTTTGGTATCTTGAATTCTCATTGTAAGCTATTATTAACAGCATCCTGTTTCTTTGGGCAATTCTCTGTGATCACGACCATCGTCAACATGAAGCAGTATCTAACACCACAAACTGATAGTTTTCCCACCAAAAGAAGATGCAGGGATGGAAGTAGTAGGTTTTAAAGCCCATTCCAAGTATGGGATTCTGATACCACTTTTATAGGTGAAACTTTCAACCCTACACACAAACTTTGATTGAAAGTCACTGTTGGCGCTTAAATATTCTTTGAGCCCTTCAGAGGGTTCTAACAGACTTATCTAAGTCACCATTAAGGAATGCAGTGCAAACATCCAATCAGTTCATCTTAAGATCGAATTTATTTGCTCTTATCAGGAGAGACCTGATATCATTCATCCTGGGGCATTTGTTTCTGACAGATCATACACATTCTTATGTGCAAAACCCTTTGCAAACAATCTGCTTCTGTATCTGGTCGTTCCATCAGCTTCCTGTTTCCTTCTGTGGACCCATCTGTCTTTAAGAAGCTACACACCCCTTGCCACCGCTCTCTTTCATACAAGTGGCCAGTTACCTCATTCAAGAGCTTTGAATTCGTCTCCATAACTCTGAATCTGGACTTCGCATAGCCTGCTTATAGGTTTCTGGTTCGTTGCTCAGGGGGCCTAATGCTTCGTTCATCAGGTAGGTACGCGATAATATGAACATAATACGAACATAATATTATTATGTTCAGAGGCAAGCTGATCTCCATCAATTTAACCTCGGCTTTCAAACAAATCAAAAGAATCTGTACTTCCCAGGTACCTTTGGTCTCTTCTGGCTTATGGGTATCCAATGGTGATTCGCTTTCATCCTATTCGACAACAACTTCTTCAGTGGTGCATGATTCCACGCTGAGGTTCTTGTTGTTCTCACCAGTGCAGTCACCATACATCTTAGATTCCACATAGCTTACATGTTTGGATATAGCTAACGTCCTTTTCGGTGTGTCCAGAAAAGTAGACCCTGTAGAGTCACATCCCAACAAAAATCCCCTCTCAGATCGTTGAGAGAACTTGGGTTGGATTTCAGCGTGATTGTTGAGTACCTCCATACCTATGTATACTTGGCAACCAAACAGGCTTCAGAGAAGGTATCTGTTTCAGTAGCTTGTGTGGTGACATCATGACATGACAACACATTGTGTTGGTATCTGTTGTGTATGTCTAAAACGTGCTGCAAAGCAAGCGCCCAATAATGGATTGGTACCTACTCCAGAAGAAGTCATGTTGACTCTAATCTTACCACCGAGTTTATAGTTTCACCTCTCTGCAAGGCCTATGAGCTGGGGTTTTCTAGCTTGCAACCCGTGTGAGTCATCTTTTCGTCTGAAAATAGATTCCTCATAGCTTGGGTTTTATACTCACTCCTAGCATAAGCACTCCTAGTCACTTTAGCCTGCGGTACTACCAGTTTCTTTCTACAGCCGTCATCAGCGGATGTGATACCAAACGTGTTGTGGCTCTTATAAGCTACTGGTCTGATTGGGCTGGCAAGGCGCTGTAAACCATGTTGAAGGGTCTCTCTTCCGTGCCTTCTTCGTTATATGGTTTCCTTTTTCCCTTTGCCTTCATGTACTACATGACATGTAGTCTACACGCTCATGAATCTGTGCAATGGTCTCTAGATAACGTTGAGACATGGCCTGTATTGTCAATGTAACCGTCTGAGGCTGCAACAGCTGAAGACTCCATCCTGGGCTCTCCACTGGCAGAGGTCGTTCTCCTGGGTTGTCCAAGACCGAGGAGGCAAGAGCTGACATCTCCATCCTGGCGCTATTCACAGGCTGAGGACACTTGCCTGGGTTTTCCAAGACCAAGGAGGCAAAAGCTGACGACTCCAGCCTGGCTTTCTTCACTGGATGAGGACACTCACCTGGGTTGTCCAAGACCAAGAAGGCAAGAGCTGATGACTACAACCAGGCTTTCTTCACTGGATGAGGACACTCACCTGGGTTGTCCAAGACCAAGGAGGCAAGAGCTGACGACTACAACCAGGCTT
This sequence comes from Pilophorus perplexus, assembly GCA_955831195.1. Classification (NCBI taxonomy): domain Eukaryota; kingdom Metazoa; phylum Arthropoda; class Insecta; order Hemiptera; family Miridae; genus Pilophorus; species Pilophorus perplexus. Next base: position 56,021,052 of record OY037007.1, on the reverse strand, counting down.
TCTTCACTGGATGAGGACACTCACTTCGCCCCCCCCCCCCCCCCCCCCCCGCCAGCGCATGGGACACACCCTCTGACCAGGAGCATGTGCTGAAGCTCCAGAAGAAGAAGCCGACGCAGCTACCAAAGACCAATACCACTGAAGGACCAGCAGATCGCCCTGTCCAAGGCCTGAAGCACAGCAGCCTGCTCTGAGCCAGGCAGCGATATCTGAGGCAAGTCAAACTGCTCCCCTCAGCATTCCCCATCAAAGACACCCTGTTCCATCACCTCGCCAGTAGAAGAATCCTCAATAACCAAAACCCGACCATCAAAAAAGATTACCGGCAGACTGAGGATAGTACAAAACATAACGAAAGCAACTGCACTTCCCCGACTCATCATTGAGGTAGAGCTATGAGCACATGAGATACGGTTTGGTCTATCTATGTCCCAGAGCACTATAAAATATGACTTGTCTTGAATACATGGTGCATAACACCTGAATCAGTGACAAATTGCAGAACTGGCTGTGAAGTGGAAGGTCACTCACAGCAGCATAAGCACAACCCATCTTCGCTGATTCTCCACAACTCAAGTCACAATCACTGTCCTGTGCTATCACCGCAATCCCATCAGCAGCATCATTGTCTAGGGTCACCCTCACTCGTTCATCTTCAAGGGCCTATCCTCTGTCTCCAAATCCCCAGCCACAAGTGCAAAGTTTCGACTACATGGGCACCATCCCATTTGACATCCAGTCCAGGGCCGTCGTTGAAAACCGCCGTTTGTGCTGTGATGAGGCAATCATGTCATGAACTGGCTGTCCATCCAGTTCAGTACCCTGTTTTTCAACTTCATTGGCCGTTTTATGCTCTCCAGTGTTTCTTCTTGCTGCCTTGGTCACGATGGTTTATGGCTTTGGACACTATCTTGCCAGATGTCCATTCGAGAGTGATAGGAGCTGACTGAATTTGCAGCTGGAGTACTTCTTGGTCGTTTTGTGATAACTGGAGGTAAGTCTGACTTGGGTACATACAAATCCTCCAGCAAGTGTCTGTTTTCAGTGAGGCAGATCTCTTGCAGTTCTCATGGTATGAGTTTGGGTCCTTTCTTGCAAGAAGCTGTCTCATCTCTGTACAGGTTGGTGAAATTGAGTCAAATGGCACTGAGAAAACTTTGAGTCAATAACTTTTCTGTTATTGCAAACAGCTTTCCACGGTTTCTCATCTCACTGATGAGTTTGTTGGACTGCCCAATGAATGAAAACATTGGCTCACTGTTTGGATGATTTGCCATTGACTGCAAAACAACTAACTGTCTTGTAGCGGGTTTGGTGGCGAGCTCTGTTTTTTTATCCACTCACTACAGATCTCAGACAGGTGGGACTTTAGGTAGCCCATCACATCATGTGTAATCATTCAATGCATGAGGCTAGTAAACTTGTATCATTCTCAGCATCAGGATCATTTTCCACCTTGATAAGGTATATATGTATACATTTGTCTCGAGCTTGGAACATTGCCTTGCTGATGAATGATTTTGGATTTCCACAGTTAAATTTCATTGAGAATGTTGTCCCCAAACTTGAACGTTCGTTTAGGTTCATGTGACGTGTGCGTCCTGCTTCGGAGTGAAGTTTGTAGTCAGTTGGCTGGACCTGATTGTGTTCTTCACTCTTCTTCATCTTCACTTGGCATAAGCATGTTCCTAGTATCGGGCCTTAGAGCCGCTGGCGAGCAGTACATATAGCTTCTGGATCAACTCCGTCAACATCAGTTTAATCTATCCTGAAGAACCTTAGGAAGGACTAGTGAAGGCTACGCGTGTGGAGGACCTGCTCATATCGTCCAATCAGGTGGTTGGTTCTGGTATTGTAGATCCTCTGCTTCTCTTCTCAAAGTTCAGACGAATACAGTTCACAAGAAGCACAGTGAACCGATCTTCTATTTAGCTGCAAAATTCGTTAACTGAAGTCCTACATGCAGTGCCACTTCGCAGCAGCAACATTGACTGCTCAAGTTGCTCTGGGTGACTGTTCAAGTAGATGACCGTCCATTGTTCCCCTTTAAAAAAAAACTTGGAAAGTATGAATCACACAGCATTCAATATAGCCCGCCTTTTCTTTGCATCCAAGTAGACCTCGTAAAACGTAAGTAAAACCACACGTTGCTGTCAGTATGTACGTTCTGACTCAGCACACTTTCCAACGTCAATATTTACGTTATGACCCAACACACATTTAACATGGTCAGCATTTACGTTCTGACCCTATACTTCTTCCGTTGTCAGTATTTACGTTCTGACCCTAAAACACATTTCAATGTCAATTATTACGTTATGACACAGCACATGTTCAACATGATCAGCATTTACGTTCTGACCCAACACACCGCCCATTGTCAGTATTTACGTTCTGACTAAAAACACAGTTCAATGTCAATTATTACGTTATGACACAACACATGTTCAACATGATCAGCATTTACGTTCTGACCCAACACACATTTCAACAATGCCACAATAATTCGTAGTGGCAAGCCCCCAAGGACAAGGACGCCCCCCATTGTGCTGAACTACTGCACTAAAACTTACGGGAGACCTCCATACCAGGCATCGTGCTGGTCTGTAGTTATGCGCAAAATGATTGTCATCACCATGCCGATCCGTCTCTCAATCTCCTAACACCTAAACGTTTCTCTGGCCCACAACGTTCATCCTTCAAAAACAACACTTGCGTATTTCGTCACTACTCGTTCAACCTAATGCAATGCCCTGTCTTGTCCTTTTGTACTGTGCTATCCGTGCACATTTTCACTCGTTAACTGCTATACGTGCACATCATTCAAGTTTTGTGGTAGAAGCAGACCACAACGTCGTTCCTAATACTGTGCTCTAAGCGTAGCACAGGCTTTGTCCTCACGGTCCCTACAAGGACCCAACCTTCTGGGCAGGTTGACGTAATGTGCATGCAGTTTGGGAACACTCTCACCACCCTTTTTGCCGGACTCAAGCTAAAGCATCATGCGGTGAGAGGCCCGACATCTTTCTAGTCCAATTCCTCACTACACTTAGCTACATAATCCTTCATAACGCCCGTAAAACGTAAGCCATCCTCGCCAATCTGACCTACAGAGTTATCCGAAATAATTAACCTGTCGTGGAAGGTCTAGGGGCGCGTATAACTTAAACAACCATCATTTAAACAAAGCCCTTTACCAAAACAAACGATAAATATTATTTCTTTACAGGAGGCTGATCAAAGCAGGAAGGGGTTCCAACCATAGGAAACATTATTACATTTTCCCATTTAGCAATCAATCCGTTATCACATTACAGAAACCTAACTAGTACTAAGCAATCATCCCTAAAATTATCGACGTGTAGTTGACGTCAAGTTAGGCCTTTTGTTCAACCTACCATTGGGAACAAGGAGAAACCCTTGCAAAAATCTTTATTTAGTTCAAACTTAATCAGTAGCTAACGACAGTTCTATCAGATAATTATGATCGCGGATATCAAAAGTTTATATATTATTTTTCTAGCTCATATCAACTTAGCCGCTCCAAAACTATCAACACAACATCGTTTCCCAAATATCCCAACAAATCTCCCTTTTTCGCATGTTTGCAGGCGTTTTTCCCTACAAATTTCCCTTTTTCACAAGTTTGCAGGCGTTTTCCCCTACACATTTCCCTTTTTCGCAAGTTTGCAGGTCCGTTTCCCCTGCTTTGCTCCGATAAGAATGATAATACTGTTACCTACTTCCCCGACAAATTTCTTTCTCGATTACATTCTAAAATATTACGTTTCTACAGATTTTCGTTTCGTAAATTCCACTACGTCAAATCGTTCGCAAACTTACAACTGCATACACATCTACTTAACGTTTCCTACGTGTCAACTTCGAGTTTCACGAGACTCTGGGCCCTGTCTCGAAAAACACGTCGTTGACCTGATCGCCATTCGATCTCACACACAGCAAAATTCCCAGATAGCCATTAAAAACGTTGCCGAGTACTGGTTGCTTCCTTTTGTCTGTCAGGCTCAGGGACGACTTCGTACTTACTCGGTCTTAACGTTTCGTAGGGAGATCTCCTTCAACCAATGCTTGCACGCGCCTTACAGCAAGTCCAGGCTCACAAAATTCTCTCCCTAATCTAACGTTCACGAGTCCCCTAAATTTTGTGAACCCCCTGACAGACCACTACGTCTTTCCCAAATTGATCCCACGTAACGTGACAACCGACAGGCAATGCAAAAGGCGGAGATATGAGAATGGGCGACATGGCGAAGGTCTCGTGTCGTGAGACAATCTTGTCGACATATCGCGAAATCGGGTGAAATCCCTCGTGATGTTCACACCAACGTTTCAATCACTTACCAGTTGATCGTTAACAAGCTTGATAGGACGTATCAATTAATAATAAACACTATACTTCTGAACTAGGGTGTAATGGCACACAACGTCGTAAAAGGTACATCATGGGCTACATCAGCAAACGGAATGAAACAAGATGGAGGTACCTATCCAAGTTTCCCCCACCACCATAATTAACATCTCAGTCAACAGTAAAACATCCGTGGCATACATTTCTTGTCACGTTCAGATGCGATTTTTACGATTTATCGGAACGTGTAAATGGGACATTAACGCTAAGACAAATCGTAACAATTTATCGTTCAGATGCGGTTTTTACGATTTATCGGAACGTGTAAATGGGACATCGTACCGATTTATTGGAGTTGGAGTTGGGTTGGAAGGTTGATGCCGGTCCCTCCAACTAATCGCTACGATTTGTCGTAGCGTGTAAACACTCCTCTCCCTTTCGATTTATTGGAGCGATAAGTTGGTGCAACCTGATCGTTACGATTTGTCGTTGCGTGTAAAGCGGCCTTAAGAGGTACGTTATCAGGACACCTGGTGTCACCTAGTTCAGTTGTTTCTTCGGGCTCATGGCAGTAGCCTGTCCTTTTTTGATTTCCCTAGGTTGGCGATGCATTAAATGCATTAAATTTTGTTGCGAACCTCATGCCGTCTCTCCCCGATAACGCCATGATCAGGAAGAACGCGGAAAATTTTTATAGTGTTTGGACAGATAAGAGACCCCCATAAATAGTTTCATGTCTAAAAGAACTTTTTTTTTTTTTTTCTTTTGACAGACAAGGGGGGATGCTATCATCCCCTGCGTCACCGCGACCTCGAGTGTGATCTATTGTGACTCTATAGTCTATTGTCTAGTAAAAGACCTTGGATATACCTGCTTCTTTCACGAAGCCAAGTATATCCTTGGTCGAAGCTTCCGCTAGGTGGGAGGGCTCGAGGAGCCCATGTTGGAAGTGCCGGAATCTAGTTGCGGCTAAGGCGGGACATTTGCACAGAATGTGCTCCGCCGTCTCCTCATCTTCCAGACAGAGGCGGCATTCTGTCGTCTCTGACTTGCCCATCTTGTTCAGGTGATATCTCAGTGGGCAGTGGCCGGTGAGGAGGCTCGTTATGATCCTGACATCTTTTCTTGACAGGGGTAGTAGAGTCCTGTCCCTCGGAGCAGAAGGCGTAATGAACCTTTTGGCTTGTCTAAGCCCTTTGGTGTTATTCCAGAGGGCAGTTGTTTGGTCTCTCTCCCATCGTTCCACTTGCCGAATCAAGTGGCTTTTGGTAAGTTTCAGGATGGGTTCCGGACCAATTGGAATGGATCTAGCTCCCATTTTCGCAAGGCTATCCGCCTTCTCATTGCCCTTGAAGCCTTTGTGCGCCAGTATCCACACCAAACGAAGATTGCTGTTCACTGCCGCGGCTTTTATAGCTTGAAAACATTCCCAGACCAACCAAGATTTGAAGGTGTACGCCCCCAGCGCCTTTAGCGCAGCCTGGCTGTCTGAGAAGATATAGATCTTGGCTCCTTCGAGGTTTCGCTTCTGGATCTCGTGGGCACAAGTAAGAATAGCTAGTACTTAGGCCTGAAATATGGTGGCTCTATTTCCCAGCGAGACGGCCAGGTCAAGGTTGGGGCCAACTATCCCCGCTCCTGCCTGGCCCTTAATGACTGAACCGTCTGTAAACCATTCGAGCGCCCCATCTTCGACCCGGAACGGTCCCCTCTCCCAGCGCTCCCTGGACGGGATGGTTATGCCGAAGGGTAGTTTAAAGTTGGTCTGCTCCGGCATTATGTCAGTAGCAGTCACCACTGCCTCTTCCAAGTTTAGGTCTGTGATAACCCGGCGGAGGCGATTTATGACACTGGGCGAGTTGTTTCCCGTTTGCAGCAACCTAGCCGCCCCCAGGTAGGCGGTCCTTCTAAAGAATACGTGAAGGGGTGGTAGGCCCAAAATGGCCTCTATTGCAGCGGTGGGGCAAGTATTCATGGCCCCTGTTATCCCTAGCCAGGCCTGTCTCTGAAGTTTGGTTAACTGTGTTTGTACAGTTTTCCTGTTTGTAGCTCCTCCTCATATCAGGGAGGCAGACGTGATACGGGGTCTCGCTATCCCCTTATATAGCCATTCTACCATGCTTGGTGTCAGGCCCCAGGATTTGCTGAGCATCCTTCTGCAGGCGAACATTGCCATAGTAGCTTTGCTTATCGCGTATTTGACATGGCTGTTCCATGTGAGCTGAGAGTCAAGCATCACCCCGAGGTATTTCACCTCTGTTGCAAGTTGGAGTTCAGTCCCCTGCATTATGGGTGGTGCTATAGACATACCACGTCTTCTAGTGAAGGCCACTACGGTGGTCTTGGAAGGGTTCAGAGTGAGTTCCTCCCTGTCACACCAGCGTTGGATGATATTGACAGCGCCCTGCATCCGCGATGCATTTGTTGCGAACCTCATGCCTTTCTCTCTTCGATAACGCCATGATCAGGAAGAACGCGGACAATTTTTATAGTGTTTGGACAGATAAGAGACCCCCATAAATAGTTTCATGTATAAAAGAACTATAATAAATAAATTATAAATTATATGAAATACCAAAAAAAAAACAGCATTAAAAAAAGGTGAAAAAATGAAGTTTAATTAACTTGAACTTAAACGGTTAATTCAAAAACATTGAAAGATAAACAAAATCAAATAAAAAATGAAAAAATAAAATAAACTATTAGAAAAATACTGAAAAAGATGCAGAAGAACTCCCCTGCTCTTTAATTATTCTACCAATTATCCTTTTTAGGACTCAATATTTGAACTAAAACGATTTTTGCTGTAAACATGGAGTGGAATAGTGACTGTACCTGACGGTTACGGAGGCCAGCGAGGCCGAGCTTTTCAGTCAACTCAGAGGGGTTCATCGCGTTAGGAAGATCTTGCTTGTTAGCAAAGACTAGTAGAACAGCCTCTCTAAGTTCATCTTCCGAAAGCTACAATTAGAAATAAGAAATGTCAAGTTTAGAATGCACTTAATCAACTAACAGGCCACGACTAAACACATGCATCATCAACTCCCTGCATATGATGTAGAAACTAACCATGTTGCGGAGTTCACTTTCAGCTTCTTCAATCCTCTCGCGATCATTGGAGTCGACTACGAAAATGAGACCTTGGGTGTTCTGGAAATAATGCCTCCACAAGGGGCGAATTTTAGTTTGGCCACCAACATCCCACACAGTGAAGCTTATGTTCTTGTATTCAACCGTTTCGACGTTAAAGCCTGAAACAAAAGTAAGAAAGTTACAATGAAAATAACAATGAAGGAACAAGGAATCGAGACACCAATGCATGATAATTTCTCCTTGGCAAAGATCGTTTAGGTCAAAGCAAGATTTCTACCCAACTTCAACACCTACCAATAGTTGGAATAGTCGTAACGACTTCGCCGAGTTTAAGTTTGTAAAGTATAGTCGTTTTCCCAGCTGCGTCGAGTCCAACTGAAACAAACGGAACATTAGCTCTTTAACCTTATTATGAAGGTAGAGACCATAATTTTTGGTACATTGATTCTAGCGACCAGTGATGGTTTGGCGGGAGGTACGGGAATATCAACAACCAAAAAAATTTGAGAAGGGATCGCTATTTCGGTGAACGCATGAGGTCACAACTTCTTCAACACCGACTTGTAGGTGTCACATTTTGATATTGTGATTAATAATTAATAATTTCGTAGGTAGTAAGATTACCAATTTCAGCCACTTAGGCCAGTCGCCAGAAGGTTTAATTCGTGTAAGAAATGGTGTAGAAGCTTCTATTTTTTTATTCTTCTATTTTATTAGTATTTTTAATTTTTTTATTTTTTTTTATTGGTCTATTTTATTAGAAGCTTCTATTTTATTAGTTGAAGTTATGGGTCTGAACAACAAAATATCAAAAATGGTAGCAAAACTTTTGGGAGAACTTTTGGCGGCCAAAAAATCTCGATTTTTTTTCCCGGACATTTTCCAGTTTTTCACCTTTAACTCGAAAGTAAGCATCGCAGAGAAAACTACGCAGAGACAAAGTTAAAGAGCATAACTGCCTAACACATTAGAATTGGTTCAGCCGTTTAGCTACAATCAAGCGTTAAAAATAGGCAATTTTTCCCAACTTGGCTGAAAAATAGGATTCGCTCCTGTTTCAACCTCTGTAACCTTGAAGGTAAGTGTACACCTGAGACAAAACAGTCTCGAGAGTAGTCATGAGACTCGAATCGCCAGTGGACATATCTCCGAGAGAGCGCTGATCACAAGTGGACATAAGATTTCCTGCTCTCGCGACTTTTTCAGCTCTCGGAGACGCACGAGTCCCCCCATTTCAACCCTCTGGCGACTGGCCTAACAATGAACTTTTACGAAGCTCAAATTTTAAACCAGCGGTTGAGGCGTTATTTTAAACGGGCCATCGGGACGTTTGGTATCGTTTCCTGGTTTTCGTATCGGTACAATGGATCACTTAGAACATTTCTAATGTTTTAATGTTATGCTATGTTAATGAAACATTTAATGTTTCAATTGAATCCGAATGGCTACAACGTCGTCGAATTCCAACACATGGAAATTTGAATGAGTCACATAGATAGCGGACCACCGCTCATTCATTCAAAATCGGTGGTTAAAAAAAACTCCAGCTTGGTGAAATTACGGTCTCTCAGAACAAAAGAGGTTGTTGCGTACGTTCCAGCATAAAATCAACCTCCTGCTACTAGGGGGTCATCCCCCCGAGCAGTTTCCCTAGTAGATATAATATGTGTAGTGTTCAAAATGTGTAGCAATAAATCCATCGCCATATATTATAATGGAGTTTGGGGTGTTACCTTCCGCCCCTGTCCTGCTTAAAACCTTGTAGGTACGCCTTTCAGTTGGCGATGGATTTATTGCTACACATTTCGCAAACGAAACACCAGGATTGGACTTTGGATTGTTTATAGACAAAATGTATCCACATGTATTTAACAGGTACATAAACAAACCGTTTCGTCGAGTGATCGCTGGCGATCGCAAAGCGTCCTACACCTACGGGATTCTTTCGATTAGGTGCAGTACGTAAACGCCCGAATGCAACGAAATACAAGGACCTTACCCATCAGAATTCGCATTTGTTTTTTGCCAAAAAGGCGAGTAAGAACGCTGGAAATCGTCAGTCCCATGTTTACGTCGGCTCAGCTACTTCCAATTACCATCTGTGAAGTCGACCAAAAAGATGTCACGTCGAAGACGACACGAATCGAACAGCTAGACTTGCCAGTACGTAGTACGTACACCTCCTACCGGACCCAACAAACACAAGCAAATGCGGACAGAAATCACCGAAGGAAACGTGCCGATTAGGATTGAGATTGTTTAACCATAAAAGTGTTAATCGTAAAAAGTTACGGAGCTAAGCGATTAGACTGACGTATCTCAGAATTAACAATTTTTTTTTTTTTTGCTGATGCGGAGTTTTGTGATAATAGAAGTTGATAAAACGATTACTGTAATCAAAATCTGATGGTCGGTTATTAGACCTTACAGAGATCGGACTTCGGAGATCTTCTTCTTCTTCTGTGTGCGGCTTATTTTCCACTTTCTACATCTGAGGTAGGTAGGTATACCTATTTAAAGATTTGTTATGACGGTTTTTTCACTTTTCGATTTAATTGTTTTTAAAAATAATAAAGCTGCTAATTTTTGCACAAGGGTTTATTATTATTTGTACAGGTTAATTGTGCAAAAACTAATGCTGTGTCACAAAGTGGTTGTTTGCCGATGGTGCAGAGGTCTAATCCAATGAGTTTGGTTAGGGAGAGAGAACGACTCCTCTGCTGAATACTAAATTGTTTATTCAGGTAAACAATTATAGCGTGGGGACCGGTTTCGAGCAACTAAGCTCATCTACAGCCCTGACAAGAAAACCATTTGTCATTAGCATCAGAGGAAAAACCATAAAATTATATTAACAATGTAAACTCGAAATTATATTATACTGAAGGTATATGAACAAACACAAATGGTGAAAAATTATAACTGACGAAAACGGTCCAGAATGGTGGTACATAACTTGACAATAGTAAAGGTCATAGGTCACCTAGGTATGTCATCATTTTCTGTAGTTTTAACTTATCAATTGTTTTTTAAAAAACGAATAATTCCAAATTCATCTTTCGTAGTACCAATTAATAACCTTGTCAAATGGGTCCATTTTTAAAATTATCTCTGACTTTCTTACCTCTAATTTCTCTTTGTCACTAATCACATATCAAGTAGATGTTTTGCCACTAGAATAATAAACAATTCTCCTTTCAGTACCTGTAGTATACCATAACTGGTTTTCAAAATTTGAAAACCATTTAATGGTTCACTGGCCATCAGTCATGGAGCCAATTTTAACAGTGGGTCCATATTCCGAATTTACTATTGTCAAGTTATGTACCACCATTCTGGACCGTTTTCGTCAGTTATAATTTTTCACCATTTGTGTTTGTTCATATACCTTCAGTATAATATAATTTCGAGTTTACATTGTTAATATAATTTTATGGTTTTTCCTCTGATGCTAATGACAAATGGTTTTCTTGTCAGGGCTGTAGATGAGCTTAGTTGCTCGAAACCGGTCCCCACGCTATAATTGTTTACCTGAATAAACAATTTAGTATTCAGCAGAGGAGTCGTTCTCTCTCCCTAACCAAACTCATTAATGCTGTGTCATTTGGAAATATTTTTGAAAAAAATTATTTAAAAAATAAACACACAATGCACAATGTTTGGACAAATGTGGAACCTCAAACAATGAATTTTGCGTCCAAAATTTCTCGGAAAACGACACCTTATTTGACCTCCTGGGATCCTTCAAAAATCGCATTTTCAGCCCCATGGGTCAAAATTTCCTATTTAAAAAAATGCCTACAGCCCAAAACGTCGTGATCGGATCGTTCTGAGACCCCAAAAAACGGATTCTACGTCCAAAAATACTTCGAAAACAACACCTAACTCAACCCCGTAGCCAGAAACCTTCAATAAACCTCTCCCGTAGCCCCTGTTGATATTAGCGACAATTACACGGAGTGAAATGGACGAATGATTTGGACTAAACAATTTGAACGAATTTAATTTATAACAAGCCATGAGGCCTAACAACAACGGAGAAGAGAGAGAGTGGAAATACACATAAAAAGGCGGGCAAGCCAGATCAGAGTTACCACTTGCACTATTACCGATAAAAATTCAACAGCCCCATTTCAGCCTCATAGCGCCCCACGGGTTTGGGTGCTAGGTACTAGGAAAGATAAACTCTCGGACTTCTAACTTACATTCAGGTCTGAACAATTATTGTGTTTGTTTGTGAACTTAGTTCAACTACCTACCTCAAGTCACTCTGGTAACGAAATATCTCTCTCTCTCTCTGTCTAGAAATATTATTTTATTTTCACCCAACCTCATGTACCTACTTAATAACAACTTGTTCAAATTTACCTCAGTATGTAAAATGCTAAAAAATTTCAATTAACGCTTATATAAATTTAACTTTTCAAAGTTCAACAGTAACTTCAAATAGATTCATAAATTCAATTAATTTAAACCTTCAAAGGTAAATAGGTAATTTACCTTTAAATTAAAGGTTGAATTATTCAAAGTTCTCCATGTCAACTAGGCACCTAGATATGTCATCATTTTCTAGTTTAGTATTAGGTATAGTAGTAAAAGTATAATAGTTTTACTTATCAATTGTTTTTAAAAGAATAATTCCAACTTAATCTTTCCTAGTAGGTACCTACCTACCTACTAATAACCTTGTCAAATGGGCCCATTTTTAAAATTACCTCTAATTTTCCTCGATACTCACGTATCGAGTATTTGTATTACCACTAGAATAATCAACAATAATTATTCTCATTTCAGTAGTAGAGTATAGTCTAATTGGTTTTCAAATGGTTCACTGGCCATCAGTCATGGAGCCAATTTCAACAGTGGGTCCGTATTCCAAAATTACTATTGTCAAGTTAGGTACCAACCTATCAAATGTTGATAATTTGTTAATTTAATAAATAAATTTGATTCATTCAGGAGCGGATAAAGGATTAATTATTAATCCTTTATCCGCGCCTGAATGAATCAAATTTTTCACAATGAACAGAATCTGTTCATGGTAAAATTTCAATAGATTTTGGTATATTATTATTAGAATAATACACCCGGAGGTGTATTCTATACACCGTTTGAGCCCAGAGGCGGGGTCGAAATCGTTGATGGTTTGGAATGCTCTTTTGCCTCCAAACTGTACATTGATTCAGCCCAGAAGTGGAGTTTAAAAAAAGAAGAAAATTCCTACCCGAAAGAGAAACTAACACTTTGTATCGGACGTTGAAAACCAAAACGTCTCTCGTAGGGTGTTGGGGCCAATGACGAAACAAAACAACAACAAAACATATTTATTTAATTTAATAACGTAAAAAAGTGTCGCCAGTTCAGTTTATGAACCAAAATGAGAGAAGAAGGGTAAGAATAGAGAAACGAAAACCAGCTGGTTCAGAGTCAGACTTTTCAGCAGACTACCTTTCCCACACTGGATAACTTCTTGTTCCTGGAAAAAAGAACGGGAATGCTTTTAAACAGCCACAATCTAAAGCTAAAGTCTACAGTACATATCGTATAATATATTACATATTATGTAACATAATATATATCGCCTTACAGGTTGGACTACTAGTTCAAACCCCTTTCCCTAAAATTAAACGTTGTACTAAACTTAAACGTCGGGGTAACAGCTCTCTTGGGAGAACTCCCTACATCTGGCCTCAATGTTGTAGTTGGCATCAAAATGAAAGTTCGAATTTCTTCCGCGCCAACCCGCTAAAATGTGCCATTAGATTTAAAAATAGGATTCCCAAAGTTTCAGATCGATTGGACAACTATTAGACCCATCACAAAGAGGTTGAAGTTTTGAAAAAATTGAATTTTTGGAAAAATGTCCCAGTTTTTCCTCTATACTATATCTCAAAGACTATTTGTGCTATAGCACAAATTTCTATAGAAATCTGCGCTAGGTCTCATTTGATTCTGTATGTTGTTGGCTTCAACTTCAAACTTTTATAAAAGTTGGGTGATAAATTTATCATATATACCCACACACCCACTGACTTTAAGCTGAAACTAATAGATTCAACGATATCTGCCATTTTCCACCCGAAAATGTGGTCCGTTTCAGCAAATGTGGCTTTTTACACACCCCCCCGGGAAACGAATGAAACTGAATGGAAAATCTCCTACAGCTTTCCTTGTTTTTCCTGTGACTCAATACTTTTGCTATCGACAATTTCAAATTGAATAATAATTGGTGGGGGTTGGTCGTCCGGGGGGGGGGGGGGGGGGGGCTACATGAAAAATGCAAATACTTTATCTTGAAAATCATGTAATTATTTTGATAAAACCGTTACTTAGTTTGACAATCTAGTACAACTATTTACACATAATATGTGGTAACTATTTACATTTACATTACAGATTACATTTACAGATTTGAATTTAATCATTTATAGTCAACTTATTAATATTTTGAGGCAGTAAATGCCATTTACATTGGCTTTCGCCACCAATCTGGCATGATGAATGGGGCCTGGCTTCCTAAAAGAAATATTTTCTGGGGCAAGACGACCCAAGCGTTGTGACGTGTTCTGGGACTCGAACATACACCGTGAAACTAGAACTTGTATTGTGGGAAGTCCCCCCCCCGGACGACCCACCCCCACCAACGATTATTCAATTTGAAATTGTCAATAGCAAAAGTATAGAGTCACAGGAAAAACAAGGAAAGCTGTAGGAGATTTTCCATTCAGTTTCATTCGTTTCCTGGCGGGAGGGGGGGGGGGGGGGCTGAAACGGACCACATTTTCGGGAGGAAAATGGCAGATATCGTTGAATCGATTAGTTTCAGCTTAAAGTCCGTGGGTATAAGAGTTGAAGCCAACAACATACAGAATGCTAGTGTTGCAATCCTCGTATTGACGAGACATTCATTACTTCAATGATGCTTACACACGTCTAGCTCAACACAATTGGATCAGACCGCCTGCAGCATCCAAGCTACTACCTGCATGACCTGAAATTTTCAAATTTCATACCAGAGGGTGGTAGTTGAAGCATCCCGACAGAGGGCGCCTTGGAAGAGTGTTAAGGTTGAGCTTGTTGCACGGAGGCGTGCTGTTCACGTCGTGAGGGTTGTCATACTCAATCTTTTCCATTCGATTGTGAACTACACGGAAGCAGCTCTCGTGAAGCGTGTTCACAACTATCAGTAGCAGGTTCGTGTGCGGCAGCCTCTTTACGTAGAACGGCCTGAAACAAAAATAGCCAGGGTGGCGCACAATAAGGAATGGACGTGTTTCTGGATTATTTATTATTATTTTTTTAATCGATAGAAGGCTTCCAGATTACACCGAAAATGGGGTTAAAACACAAATTGTAAGTTCGCACCAATTTATGGAAAAATCGCAATTTGAATTTTCGGCGGAAACCAGCGATTAGCTCCCATTGGTCGACAATTTCGCCATGGTGCCAAGTTGGCCACCATTAAAAAAAAAATTAAAAACTGAAGGATCGGTCTCTGAGGTTAAACCCCAGCGAAGGTTAAACATGATACCGCGGCCGTTGTTTAGATTCGTTTCAAATCAAATCAAACTGGTTTTTATTTGCAAAAATCCATGTATATGACAATGCAAACGTCAAGATTACATAGGCAATGACAGAAACACAAGCATGAAAACAGCAGTAATCTGGGCTCCATAGTACAGTTCACAAACAAACTCTGACAACATGAGAATGGAGCAACCCGGGCGAACTTATGGGCTTGATATATGACATATATATGACAATGCAAACGTCAAGGTTACAAGATTACATCGGTAATGAAAAAAAACAAACAAAAAAACACAAGCATCAAAACAGCAACAATTTGGGCCCCATCGTACAGTTCACAAACAAACCCTGACAACATGAGAATGGAGCTACCCAGGCGAACTTATGGGCTTGAGGCGAATGAGATATTATAAAACTCATCAACACTGTACAATTCCGCCTCGATCAGAATATCTTTCAGGGCTCGCTTGAAAGCGGGGATGGGCAAGCTCTGCAGCCTCTCTGGTAGCCGGTTTGTGAATAGCAGTGTTAAGGTGAATAGCAGAAAACCTTTTTATTTTTATTTAAATTAATTCTAAAAATGTCACGCGATTGTTTACAGGAACGATCTACAGAAAAAGTGGTTTTCTGAGTTGGCAACCCTGGCCATCAAACCGGAAGGTCCATAGGTGACGGCACGCACTTACTTTTTGAATCGACCAGAACAACTTTAGATGAATATAAACTACCTACGTGAAAGACTTTACGATCAAAATGATGTATTTTCCTCTTTTTGACTTCTAACAACATGACACAGGATGATTTTACCCGAAATTTGGGTTCATGTCCATTCCTAATCAAAAATAAAGTTAGGACAATGTCCCATTCCCATTCCAAATGTCCAATCGCATTCAATACTTTCCTAGAACCTCACCTGGAACAATTAACATGCGATTCTGAGCTATAGCCTTCCTTGCTTAGGTGCTGCAACATGTACAGTTGGCCTCTCTTGTCACACGCTTGCAAATGAAGTGTTATGTTAGGTCGTGTTCTATTGAGAAAATACACGTACAAAGGGCGTGCGGTTGATGGCGCCGACGTGTTTGGGTTGGTGAGTGGGTCCTGATACCAAGCTATAAAAGGGAATAGCATGTTAGGGATAAAGGCAACATAATAATATTATTATTAAGTTGGTCAGGGGAAAGAACCTAGAAAGTCACTTTTTCTTGAACTGAGAAAAACGCAATTTAATGTTCGAGACGTTATAGTCCCAATACAGTACATGTTAAAAATGTGCTCCCTTCATAATTGTTAAGAGTCCCTAGTCCGTTACTGGAAGCGTTTTCAACCAAGCGTAGACGTCCGTAGAATGTAGGAAAAACCGTCTCCAAATTTACCACCCTGGAAAAAATCCCCACTTCAACAATTCCGTACGAGTAATGCCGGAAAAAAATCCCCGATCGACGGAAAGAAAGTCCCCGGAAAAAATCCCCGAGCTCAAATTTTGCTTGGAAGCAGTTTGTCGCAAACGTGGGACCTCTCCACCCCTAAGAGCCCTCCCTCCCGTGGGGCTGGGAGGGACCGAGCGGAGGAGGGACCGAGCCAGCCAGGAGAGTCTGGAGGCCCGCCGGTGATGCCGGTTCCGAGCGCCATCTCCTGTGTTTTGTTGTAACCTTCTCCCGTGTTTTGTGCGCCATCCTCCCAAACCGCAACTACGAATTACGAACTGAAACCGAAACTTGTCAAATTTTGTTGGTAGTTGGCTCTGGTGTAGGTAAAATTGTCGAAAATTCGAATTTTGTTGATGTTGCAGTGATTTGGTGAAAGTGTCTGTGAGCTTCAAGTACTTACAAATTTTAAAATGAACGTGCTTCATTCATTGTGATTTTTTACGTAGGTACCTACCTACCTTGTGGTTTCATGATTTTTCTAAAAACTATGTATATAGATATACAACTCCAAATTATTCTGATTTATATATTATGCAGGGTGTCCACGTTCGTGTATTAATTTCCTAATTATACCTACGGTTAACGCCATTCATGCTTTCTTTGATCTATCCAATCTGACCTTGTTGCAAACTGTCCGTCACCACAGCGATAGTGATTGGACTTTGTAAATGAGGGAAGGGAATTCCTGTGAGTCAGCCACTAAAACGTCCACTTCAAGACTGAATAATTTTCAATAGGTAGGTAAGTACTTACCTAAATCTTTCTGAAGCTGTCGTCAGTCATACATTCCCCCCTTTTCAGTGATTTACCATAGTTTGTTAGTGGGTCAATAAATCATTGAACATGGGGGGGGGGAATTAATTACACCTCTCGTTTTATTTGGCTATGCTAACTCAAACAATGGCAATGTCGTAGCTGATTTTTGGGTACCTACCTAGCGTTTGAAGAACGTTTCCGATTCTCTCTTAGCTATACTGTTGAAAAACATGAACCTTCAATTGCCAGGATCCCCCCCGCCTCCGTGTCAATATTTTAGTTACTCTATGCTCCCTTGTGGACCACTGAAACCATTCGGTGCGTATCAGACACAAGGGAAAGCGGGCTGCTTGTGGTTACAACAAAACACAGGAGATGGCGCTCGGAACCGGCATCACCGGCGGCCCTCTAGACACTCCTGAGCCAGCCCGCTCGTCATGACGGCAGTAAAAAACAGTATGAACGGAAGCGTTGTGATGTGTCGGTAAAACATGAAAATTGTACAAGTGACTTTCATACAAGGTGGTCGTAAGTAACATTAATGTCTGCGGACATAGGTACGTTTGCCCCAGCTCATGAATAGTGCGTTAAATACGGGTTCGCCCTCAATTTGGTTAGTCGTGGATCCTCCACGACTAAAATGCAGTCTGGCTAACGCAGTTTAGCTAGAAATACGGGTTCGCCCTCAATTTGGTTAGTCGTGGATCCTCCACGACTAAAATGCAGTCTGGCTAACGCAGTTTAGCTAGAAATACGGGTTCGCCCTCAATTTGGTTGGTCGTGGATCCTCCATGACTAAAATGCAGTCTAGCTAAAGCAGTTCACATCATCAGGAGTATCTTATGGTTGGAAGAGGCGGCAATTTGGGGACATGGTGGTGGCCGTTTTGGGCTAACGCCCAGCAGGGACTTGATGATGATTCAGTTTAATTCACGTAACGTACATTGAGCTGGGGCTGAAATATATCATACTTTCGCTTTCCTATCATCTTACTTATCGTGGATAAGTAAATTCACGACATGGAGGCACCGCCGAGATTCCTATCTAAATTTTCGGTTCTCTACATTTAATTCGTAATAATTTTATGAGATTTAGCCTGGCTGACGTCAGCCGGTTTGTTTTGTTTCGCTCTCTTTTTCTCTCTCTCTCTCTCCTACTCTTGGGGATTTTCCGTACGTGTTGCGCAGTCCTTCAGGATGGTTGATGGGGGTGCGGGGAGCGCTCCCCTCCCCCTTCTTACTCCCTTTCAGCTTCTCGAACATTCGTACAAGTACCAATTCGATTGTCATCGATATAGACGTAATGCATCGCGGGTGTTATAGTATTATTTGGTCGGTGCAACACATAGATATAAACGCAATGTATCGCGGGCGTCGTGTTTGGTCGGTGCATATCGTTTCACTGTCGTTAGTAGGCCTTCTTCCTCTTTAACTTTCAGTTGCTTATTGAATCACTGGAGTGGTTTTAATGCTTGTTCCCGACTCACGTCGCATCATAATTAAATGGTGGGTATCAATCTTTGATCGTTTGGACCTTACGTCCACTGAGGTCCGCGTGGACTTGTCCATGTTCCAGGAAGTTTTACGTAAGGTAAAACAATCCATTGGTAATCAATTGCACCACCATTTTTACAGTTTTACCTATACCAAAATTTCGGAATTGCTTTACGGGTGTCACCCAAACCTGAGGTTGCTAACCTCAAAGATGAATAATTTCTCTTTAATGAACGCGATGTGTGGATGGGAGTTTCAGAGGTTCTCACGGGTTTTGACATGTACTTCTCTCTAACTTTGACCAAATCTGAGCGTCAAACTCCATCTGATGGAAACGCGAGCCATCTCCCAAAACTAGACATCCTTACATTCGACGGTAATGCCCTTCACTGGCATGCCTTTTTTGGGACAAGTTTACGTCCAATGTGGCCTTAAGTGACATCGATCGATCCTCATACTTGGAGCAAGCCCTGGAAAGGGAAACAGCTCGGATTGGAGGTCAAATTACTACCAATGCACACCATGATATAGCGGTCGAACGACACTTGCAGGTACCTACCAACGTTATTAAGAGATGGCACTAATCACACTGGCCTACGGTCCACCATTCCGGACCAGTTCCCTAGTGTTGTCCTACATGACCTGCCTCAGTTCTTGAAATCTAAAGATGAACCAGTTGATGTAGTTAAATTAGATCTGCCAGAGATCACTTCTCCTGACGAGAATCGATCAAACGTTGGGTAAACCATCAGATTTCCCAACAACGCTTCATCACATTTCCGCAACAGTTGACCTATCGGTCAACACATCTGTCAGTCAAAAGGAAGTATTTTTTTTCTTAAGGGCAGGTATCATCAGTGCTTTCCAAGATCACGGGGATCGACTTCAACAAAGGAGGACTATCGCTGCTCTAGTAAATTCAACTTTCACAGCCGTGCTTGTTGTCCAAAAGGGAAACGAAATCCCCAGACATTGGTTAAGGCTTTGTATACCTATGCACATTGGTACAGATCTCATGACTGAGAGGGCAGTCATATCAGACAAAAATAAACCAATTATGCAAACAACTGGGCCCATCTTGTTCGACACTGGTAACAAGAAAACTTGCATTACTGTTAACCTGGCAAGATAATAATTATCTTATCCAATTATTGGACTTCACACCCATCGAAACTATGTCTTTGACAGTGTATAGATTTTTTTTTCAAGAACCAAAGAGTTTTGGTCTACACAAAGATTTTGCTCAAGACCCACACAACTTTGGTCGTTCTCAATTTACACACCCAGAAGTCAGGTTAGATTGTCAGTGGCGCTCTACAATCACAACAACTCTGCTCATACAGCAACCACCAATAATTATTGTCGTTTCACACATACTTTGATGGTGGCCATAGCAAGCAACTCTCAGCAGCTTTCGCTCCTCCAAACCCACCGTTCCAAAGCGATGGTATTCGGACCCTTTGGGAAGTAGAACCATTGGCGTTTCTGACTCACCAAAATTGTTCCAGGATGAGGAAATAGTGAACTATTTTAATCACACAGTAGTGTTCACAATTGGCCTATATTGTGTAAAAAAGCCCTGGGTTCATTACCCCTCTGTCCTCCTGTTTACCAGTCAATTTTAGGCATTATCAAGGCTGATGTAAATCTGTTCTGCGGATGCTGTATCCCGAACTATGATGCGCTTTTCAAAGAAGAACCCAAAAGAGGGGGTCATCGAGATCGAGTCCTTAACACAGCTCCCACACCATTGTGCAATACAGGAAGATCAATGTTCCTATCTATAAATCCACCAGAGCATTCTACCATCTGTCTGCTTAAAGACAGAGAATTTCAATTATGGTGGTCAACAAACGACTCTGCTGAATGTATACTAAACGCACTATACGTGCCTACTTCTACCCGGCCGTTGTGGTACTAAATGCATGTTCAAAGGAACAATTGTTGTACGGGGACCGGTTTTGAGTAACTAAGCTCATCTACAGCCCTAGCGAGGATTCGATTTCTGCTTCGGCAAATAACCACTTCGTTAAAGAAATTTTCTATATGGTCCGCAAGATACTTGAAGAGCAGACTAAACTGTTACTCGAGTTTCATACCTATCAGGTAGCTCTGACTGCGTGCAGACGACGAAAATGCGTTCCTTCTTCCTGTAGAGCTACAGAATGGCGACCTCAACGTTACTCGTTTTCTGAGGACCAAAAACCTAGCACTACCCCAACATCAAGTAACCTTGTACACCTCAGGTTCTATCGGGTCCATTTTCGAAGTAGTCTCAAGCCCCTACTTAATAGCTGCCACAGTGCATTGGCACCTTAAACGTGAGACTCATCTACAAACATACCAGACTGCCATTCAAAAGACCAACATGTTCTTAGCCAAATCCCACCGGAACAGTGAGGCAAAATATCTCAGCAGGAGGTTCACCCACGGTTTTACGCTGGAAACGGGATCAGAATGGTGGTCACTTGATGCTGTCAGTGAAAAGGGGCCTTAATCTGAACTGGCGAAAACAAAGCATCACGTTGGCCATAATGTTGTGTTTGTTTTCGATTCTTGCAGTTTTGCGATTCCATTGTCATTTGGTGCGAAGTTAAATTTCAGGATCTCCAGGTGGACAGACTTGAGTGGGACTCCCCACTTCCAGAACAGAAATTGGTAGAGTGGACTGGTCATGAGGATCAAATAAAGGGCATCCCGCAGGTGTACCTTTCGAGGTTTTACTGGAATGCACTTCCAGAGAACCAATTTAGCTTGCGATTCACGTTCGAAATTCACAGGGTACTTTACTGTCGCCCTACAGGAGTCTTATCATTCAGTTGTTTGTGTGAGGCATCAGTTGGTAAAACCGTGCCATGAATTTCACTATGGCCAAGCTTCTCCACACCCTGCGTCGCTATAGATCCAGTGGGCTACATCAAAAACTGAAATCGGTGGCAGTCCTCATTGACATCCGACTCCTCGTGCATGTCCAGAAAACACTGGCCTTACTGCTCTCCTGCACAGTATTGTGGACGAACATTCAGATTCTTCTTGGTTGGTTCAAATCAGAACGCTTTTCCACCCTTTATCACTCACCATTTAGCCAACATTAAGAACTCAACCACGGCTCATTTCAATTATGTTACCACAATTGAGAATACAGCTGATATCAAAACGTGCTGCCTAAAACGAGATGAGATTCCATTGCCATGGTTTAATTGTCTGCAATGTTTCAGTGAACAACCCGACATTTAGTCATCACAGTACACTGTTTAATTTGACTCGTTTTACTTGGGAGGCAGCACTGGGCAACAACAGCAAGATCTTGCTATAAAACACAATGTGTTGATATGTCATATCACTACTGCATCTGCCATTCACATTCAAATTGGCTTGGTTCGTCCCAATCAGGGGACTGTGTTGCCGTCAGAAACTATCCACATTTGACTGTGGGCAATTTTCCCTAACAAATCAGCCAGCAAGCTCTTGCTAATACAATGGGCCGACATGGCTGCTTGTGATCCTACGGACGTTTTCAACTTTCACCGTTCAGCCCGCATCACATGTTCAGTTGGTTCTTCTCATTCACGAACTTCCGCATCATGTATTTACCTCACGTGTTATGCACATGTGTTACCACACGCTTTCACTGCATCAAAGATTTTCAGTGGGTCCCACATGACAGGGCAAGTGACATCAGTCAATCAGCCATGCCAAATCATTTGTGACCATAATCAATATGATGGAGGGAATCTATTACCCCAGATGCCTAGACCTTACAGCTTCCCATAGTAGATACAGCTCACCATTCACATACATGAGAGTTGGCTACCTGGGTCTTCTCTGCGTGAAGGCAAATGGACAGAAGAAGGAGTGGGTCAAATCCACTCCATCTTAAGCTTGTTCGCTTGCACAGCAGATCTCGTCAGTCATGTATAATCACGGCCTGTTCAGGATTGGAAATGAGCCCACGCACTGCTCTCTGAATTACGCACAGTATTTGTCAACCGGCACCTACTACATGAGCCTCCTTGAACGACTCCAGTTCGACCATACCCTGCCCTGGGTAGTCCACCTCTCCAATCCGGCAGTAGGGGATGTGGTGCTTGTGCAAGGTAGTTCTGATAACAGGGTGTTTTCTCGCTTGCATAACAGCTCTTCTACCCAGTCGGGATGGGTTCATCCATTCAGCTCTTGTGTTGCTACAACAGGATGGTGAACTTAGGTTCACATCCAATTAACCACCTCTACCTACAGGCGTCGCCTTCTCTTACAGGTATTGTTGGTCCTTTTACAGGACATGGTATGTCTCCAGGGTGGCCAGCAAGGTCTGGCACACACCCTCCAACTCCAGCCACGGCTTCTGGCACGCAGGCTGCTGGGGAGCAAGGAGCTTCTGCTGCTCCCCCATCTGGTGATCTGCACTTGCAGATCACTCTGCTGCTTCTGTTTGCAGCCGCACGTTTGCGTTTAAGTTGTTGTTTCTTTCTTCCTCGCCGTCTAACTCTTTCCCCTGGGGAGTGTCGCAAACGTGGGACCTCTCCACCCCTGAGAGCCCTCCCTCCCGTGGGGCTGGGAGGGACCGAGCGGAGGAGGGACCGAGCCAGCCCGCTCGCCATGACGGCAGTAAAAAACAGTATGAACGGAAGCGTTGTGATGTGTCGGTAAAACATGAAAATTGTACAAGTGACTTTCATACAAGGTGGTCGTAAGTAACATTAATGTCTGCGGACATAGGTACGTTTGCCCCAGCTCATGAATAGTGCGTTAAATACGGGTTCGCCCTCAATTTGGTTAGTCGTGGATCCTCCACGACTAAAATGCAGTCTGGCTAACGCAGTTTAGCTAGAAATACGGGTTCGCCCTCAATTTGGTTAGTCGTGGATCCTCCACGACTAAAATGCAGTCTGGCTAACGCAGTTTAGCTAGAAATACGGGTTCGCCCTCAATTTGGTTAGTCGTGGATCCTCCACGACTAAAATGCAGTCTGGCTAACGCAGTTTAGCTAGAAATACGGGTTCGCCCTCAATTTGGTTAGTCGTGGATCCTCCACGACTAAAATGCAGTCTGGCTAACGCAGTTTAGCTAGAAATAGGGGTTCGCCCTCAATTTGGTTAGTCGTGGATCCTCCACGACTAAAATGCAGTCTGGCTAACGCAGTTTAGCTGGAAATACGGGTTCGCCCTCAATTTGGTTGGTCGTGGATCCTCCATGACTAAAATGCAGTCTAGCTAAAGCAGTTCACATCATCAGGAGTATCTTATGGTTGGAAGAGGCGGCAATTTGGGGACATGGTGGTGGCCGTTTTGGGCTGACGCCCAGCAGGGACTTGATGATGATTCAGTTTAATTCACATAACGTACATTGAGCTGGGGCTGAAATATATCATACTTTCGCTTTCCTATCATCTTACTTATCGTGGATAAGTAAATTCACGACACAGTTGTGTAAAGGTGGACCTACTCCAAGAAAGAAGAATGTAAGTGAACTCCTCCAAGTTTTCCTCTGTTGGATAATTGGAATGCAGGCCAGTCTACTTGTAGGTATACCTTTATTAAAATCCCAAACTAACGGGTAGATTTGAATTTTTGATATGTTAAGGCAGATTAAGACAGCGCTCAACAAAAGCAACTCTTTTGAATCGGTGACAATCGTTAGGGAGGACGACCAACTGCTAGTCCTCCTCAATGGTTAAGGGCCAACCATCAGCTGTTTTCTTCCAGAAAAGTGATAGAGGTGGATCTGACGTTTTGCAGTTTTCAACCACCTCACAGTGTGGTGTTTGCCGAAGGTGCAGAGGTCTAATCCAATGAGGTGGTTAGGGTGAGAAATTAGGTGAAGATGAAATCTCAGCAGAGGAGTCATTTCTCACCCTAACCACCTCATTCAATTCAAAAGGGGGGGGGGGGGGGTTAATAAAATATAATACATTTTATTATAATATAATCCCCCCCCCCCCCCATTTGTATTTTAAAAATGCCAGCCTACATTCACTCTGAGGATTTTTTCCTATAGGTACGTCCGTTCACAACTTAGAGATCCTCAATAGAGCTCACTGCGACGGCAGACTAAATTGGAGTAACTTTCAGCCAAAAAACCCTGATATTTTAGAAAGATTAGTTATTGATGAAGGGGATTGGCATAGTTTGCCATTATTATGATTAGGGTGAAATACTGTTTTGGCAAGTTGATAATTTTCAAATTTTGAATAGGGTGTATTGCAAGGGGGTTCCATTCCAGGTCGCTCGTGAAGTCGCCTCCAGAAGAGACTTTAGACAAAAGGGTCTGTTTAAATGTACCTAATTCTGAAATGTAGCATATTTCCATTCCTTTCGCAAGAAAGAAGGACAGTAAATAAAAAAAATAAAAAAATGAAAATAAATAAATAAAGAAGATGCTTGAAAATTCACCAAGTGACGTCTCACACTTACAATACCAATTGAACAGAGCACATGCTCAATTGACATCTACTCAGGATACTCTTCAGACCGCCAGTTTTGGATGAAAAAGGAAAATATAAGAAACTTCCTGAGCCTAGACTCCCTAAAGGTAGACACTTTTGAAATTTATGATTTATATTTTTTTAAATCATGTTTCATGTGATTAATTTATTGGTTGAAATTTATTTTGACATTTAGGCCCTTTGGCCCCAGGCTTCAACTACTGAACACTATAAACTGAGATTCGTAGCAGATGCTTACTTGAAAATAAATCAAATGATGAGAAGTTCTTAGATTTGCATAATATCAGCAGTTGCTTAGCAAGTGTCGAGTATCCCGCCTCGCGGTCCTTCAAATCGCGGATCACCATAAAGATGTGAAACATGTCAATTTGCAACGTCGGCTGAATCGGATTGCGCAATAAAATCCATAATTGCCGAACTAGAAGAAAAAGAACTGATCGGTTCGGATCATGTAACAGCCTCTCAGGCTCTCTGTAGACGACAGCTGTTGAAACGAGTGATTTTATTATGCAATCCGATGATCATCCTTTGGACGAATAATTCCCTCTTTATTCGGGGCCATTGATTGGTTTGCTGTATTTCAAAACAAGAATTCATCATTACAGTGAAGAATGTGGAACTCCATAAGAAAACGCTGCAAATTTTACACAAGGGTTTATTACTCTTTGTTATAAATTGCAAAAATTAATTCTGTGCCACGAAGAGAACATTTTTGGAAAAATAAAAAAATAAAATTTTTGTACTATGTTTGGACAGGTGAACCTCAAAAAAATGGATTTTGCATCCAATATTACTCGGAAAACGACAGCTTATTTGACCTCCTGGGAATCCAATTTGTTGCCCCATGAAAGCCCCATAAAACCTTAACCACACATTCATATAAGTAGAATAATAATCTATTTCAATCGAACTTATAATAAAGTTATTCATCTACATAAGTGAATATATGGGCCACTCCATGGAATGGCACGGAAAGCGTGAAATCGAATGTCCTCGACATTTGGTCATATATGACCAAATATCTTCTATAGAAGGCCCCATCTTTCCTACTCCTCTTTTTTTTATCGTAGACATTGTTGCCCTCTAACTGACACATGACCATTTAGCAGCGTACATACAATATTTTATTGAAAAAATTCAATAAAAATGCTCCACATGTCATTACTTTATCGTGTCCCAGGTAGACTTGGTTAACTTTGGGCTCATTGTGACCGCCAATATCCACAAAACATCACGTTCATTCGTGAACATCAGTTTCATTCGTCTCCAGTCTTGTCTGGGAAGTCAGTGAGTAAAATTCGTCGGTGAAACTAGATAGCATTTTTTCAAGACATCATTACTTCACACTCCTTCATTTCGGCATGATACCGTAATCATGTCTAAATTGAACGTTCCTCAAATAGATTGAATCAACCTGAGCTGATTGCAATCTACTTGCCTTACTTGGCTCTTTCCCCTTACCAAAAGGCCTCGTAAGGCAAATTTTAGACTATTACGTACGATCATCTTCGTCAAGTTGTGCAGTCACGTAGAAGCTCGGGTTCAATAAATTCCATAACACTTGACCCAAGAACCACTGAACGGCACTGAAGATCATCTGGAAAGGCTGAAGAAGATGGAAATATTATACGTTCCAACCACACCAAAAGATTTGCTATTGTCAAGATTCGTCACTTACTGAAAATAGAAGCCTTATAGCACTGCTAGAGGCTGGTGTCTCCCATGAACATATGGCTTGATAGTCGTGGATCAGGACTGATCTGAAGATGTTCTTAGTGATCATCGACTCCATTATGGCTCCTTCAACGTCACCGAAGAAACGCCCCGTGTCGTTTTTCTCTTCGGATATAACTACATAGCCGTTGCCGTCAATGATGTAACAATCAAGCTCATCATCTTCACAAGATTTCTCGCAATCTTGGCACTGTGTGGGAGAGGAAGCAACTTTTTTTCAATTCAAATCATCGAGACTTCAGTTGAAGCTGAGATCTACATAATATGTAGTTATATTATATTAATTAAATATTCCAGTAACTTGTGAAAGATTTTATTCAAAATGAATTAACTTTGGAAGTGATCTCGCGGAATCGCTTGTAAAGAGCTGAATGAGCAATTTGAAAGCCCACAACTGAGCCGGGAGCCTCGTGTCCTCCATCACGTGGGAAGATTGCGTGTGTTGCTGTCACTTTCAATTCGTCCCTGTTTTCCATCCAACCTGATAAACAGCAGGTATGCATTTCTTTACGGTGAATTTAAATGTATAGGAAAACCGTTCGTTATTCGAGAAGTCGCCTGAAATTGTAATTAGGCCGGAAATTAAATAGGTAGTCATTTCATTCGCGTAAATCTCACCTGAATCATACGGAACAGAGAAAATGAACGCTTCCGAATCCAAATGATGGTGGAGGACCGCACTTCGGTACCATGCTTCGTCAAGGGCCCTCTTGTTCTCGTCACCCCACCATCTGTTGGAAAAGAAGATTATGTACTAAAAATACATATCAAGTTCCACCCAATTAACGTTGGTTACCACTCACGAGCTGCTCTCCAGAGACTCAGGAATCGTTTGCCATCTGGTAAGGCCACTCTGAGTGGCCACAAACCGAAGCGAAGCATTAAAACGCATAACGAGTTCTTCCCTGTAGAACATTTCATAGGAATGATGAGAAGCATGACATATACCATACATATAATTGGCGTCACTGTGGCTGATGGGCCACACTCTATAGTAAATTCGCCTGCCCGCCGCCGCTTCTTGGTTCAGTCGCGGGCCACGGGAAGCGTCACCGTCAGCGGTGCGATTAGGAAAAGCCAAATTCTCTCAATAGCAGGAGCACCAATAATTACGCGGATGGTCCCAATCTAACCGCTGACTCAATTAAACGGACAGTTAATTATTATTACCATAATATAAGAATTATAAAACGCAGTGCATTTTTGATTGGGGCCGAGGACCGGGCCCCCCTGGCGACACATCGTCTGGGGAAGCCAAGTGAGCCAATTTTTACGCGTAAACCCGTTGCCTGGTCAACCACTGTTGACAATTCATCAGGGGACAGACGTTCGGCATCCAGCCTTCAGACTCGAAATCCTGATCCCCCCTCGGCACCCAGCGCGAGAGAAAATGGGGAAGGACGTTCGGCACCCATCTCACGACCTGTCACCTTCGGCAACCAGTCTGGTTCAAAACAAACAACATTATTCTAATCACTTCAAATCGGCGAGTTCATCAGTTTCGCACGAACGATGGACGGGAAAATCTATCTAGGTATAGGTATGTATGTCTAAAAAAAAATAAATAAAGTAAAGAACATAAATCTAAATCCTAAACCTACTAATTAGTAATTGCTAAATTATCTACTTGTAGTCTACATCTACAGGTACGGAATGACTTCAATTTATTTCATTTCACTTATTCATTTCATGCATTAACTTTTATTTAATTTATCAACTATTTATCTTGCTTTCCGCAGCAGAGCTATTAGTATTAACTTGACAACATGCTTTCCAGCATATATAATAACACACAAATTTTTAACAACCGCACCTCCAAGCTTGAGGAGACAGTCCTAGAACATCGCGGACCCGCCCGTTTTGACTGAGGTTGGGTGGCGAAAGTAACACTTTTTAGGGCCCGGGTGCCGAAGGTCATGCCCCGAATTCATCTGTGGTCGCTGGGAGAGTAAGACAGTGTCAGTGGGCTCGGCCTCCCTTGGCGACAATACGTCCAGGGAAGCCAGCCCTCTGACTCCCACATTAACTGCGGATCCGGAGCGAACTAATGTTGATGTTGACCTTTCAACTTCAATATTAGATTCCCCTGGACTCCCTTCCAGAGACCAACGCATTCCAGACTATCACGCCACTTCCAGGTCAGCAGATCGCGACATATCGTGTTATGCCCTGGGCAGGGATACTCAGGTACTGCCTTCATCTTCTTCCAAAGACAAAGGGGGCGAAATCCCAGTTACGCTGGAGGCTTTCCCCCAAACACACAACACAATTATTGATATACCTATTAGAGAATTGGGAACTCATTTCGTGCATGCAGGTACACCTGTAACATCCGTTAACCAGGGTACGCTACAGTTATGTACCATTATACAGGCGTAATTTTTAAAACTCACTCTATTCTGTCTTTTGCAGCCCATTTAGATGACTTGTAAGATCCTTCGGTGATTTTGGCATCGAAAACCAAGAGTTGCATGAGTTCTTTGTCACCTAAACGAAATGCAGAGTAATTCAACTTTTGAACAGTAGAGATGATGACACATTGTGTGGCGGGCGCATGCATGAAGAGTCCCTGGGAAGAGTTTTCGCATGAAGAGTCTTGCACCCTTTCTCTGGGTATGCACGAGGAGAAAATCAGCTCCTGTAAATCACAAATTCCAGCTTGGTGATCATTATAATGCCATTATTAAGCCAGCCTCTCTCATCTGCTTTCCAGTTAACGCTGGGAACCAACTCTTGGAAATCCAAAAATCCGAGCTTGGAGGCTCTTAGCCAGTCTCTGACAACATCCTTGCCTAATCGCAAGCAACGATAAGAACGATCCACGACATTTTGCCCGGGAACTCTTCGTGTGTAAATACGATACGCAATTAGTAAGAGCGGGACTTCTCGGCTCCCTTCGGGCGGATGTAAGCTGGGCGAATGTAATGACCCTCGGCTCGGGGTCGAGGATTAAAAGATTATCTGTGGATGTGAACTGGGCGAACGACTCTCGACAAGTAAACAAGTCAAAGGTGGAAACTGAGCGAAGGCGAGCATTGAAGCCTCTCCGACGGCCATTTGTGAGATTGGCTGATAGAGCCTTGGAGAGGCAACAAGTGAGTGGCTTAGCAAAACGGAAAGCAGAAGAGCAGCTGAATGACCGGCCGTTTCATTGAAAACCAGCTAATCTTGTACAGATCGAAAGAGATAACCGCCATTGACTTTGTGCAGCGTGTGAGTCACTTCTACAGTTCTGTGAATATGTAAAGTAGAATCTACTTTATTATGTGAATAGGTATGTACTTTCAGTGATCTCTGTTTCGTACTTTCAATGATCTCTGTCTCTCTGTTTCAACGACGTGCAAAATATATCTCTGTTTCTCACGAGAATACCCTTCGCTCAGTTTACTAATAGGGGTGAGAACCTACTTCGCTCAGTTTACATGAGAGGGTTAGTCTGCCTCCGAACCGCTTCGCTCGGTTTACTACGAGGGGCTGGAATTTTTAATCCGATTTGCCCAGTTAACATTTCCCCCTCCCTTCTGCCTAGCTGGACTCCTCCTCGTGCATAATCACTTTCACCTCACAATGGACTCCATGCAATCACCCTGTATGGTGGATCCAACAGTCGTTAGCCAAGAGGCCCCAAGTGAAGAGGGGAGGAGGGGAAAATTGCAGAGTGACGGCAAAGTCTGGATCCACCACGGTACATAGATTCAGGCGGAAGGTCATCAAGTAGTACTTGTACTCACAATAGGACGCGTCGTCATCCACATGTGGCCGATTGCATTTTTCTGTAACCCCGAGGAAAAGATCATTTATTCATTTAATCGTGAAAAGAAATGCTAACAGCTTCACTAAATCAACGGCACTCACCAGATTCATCATCTGACTCCGACTTGAGATCTTCGTGGTAAAATCTGTCCTTCCAGACCCAGTCGCGAGAAAAAATCTTCTCCAAAAAGTGTCGCAATTTCTCTTCGGCACTGTCAAAATGTTTATCCCCGGTCCGATGGTAATCACAGTACACCCTGAAGTCAAACGCGTACATCAATTTGGCGATACAGTAAGCGGCGACGAAAAAACAAAACAAAAACAGTATGAACTCTACTTACATACCAATCAGGGTGAACACGCCAGTTGCCTTCAAAGTAGTTTGTGAGGGGGATACCTGAAACCAGATTCAACAATTGTTCTTCAACTATTACTGAACTTGGAGAATGAACAAAAATGAAACATTAAATTATATTAACAATTCAGTGAACATTTTTAACAGGCTCTACGTGAAAATTCCGAGTAATCAACTCACCCATTTGCTTTGATCGAAGGATTTGGTCACCAGCTTTGATCCAAAAGTCGCCATAGTTGTCAGGTAGGACGAGACCCATGGTGAAAGGCGTCTTCTCCAAAGGAGCAAAATAGTAATTCCTGGTTTCAACACCAACTCTTTTCTAGAAAATAATCAAAACGACAATGAAAAATTCAAGATATAATAAACAACCAACTGTAGGTACATCAATTTCAGTGCATTGGACAAGACTTAGTGTAATCGTCAAGATGAAATCAAACTGAGAGGAATATCACTTACAAAATCGTCGTAGTGAAATTTCATTTTCAGCCCCATTAGTTTTCCACCCTCACTGTTAATCATTGCTTCTCTCAACTGAAAACAAATTAAACGAGAGTGAAATAGTATTTTAAATCAAATGAAACATCTATTATATTGGAGCTCCAACACGAGGAGGAGGAGGCCCTATGATGGTCATTTTTATTCTAAGGCACTTCTAGATGTCGCAAAAATTTTAAATTGGTCTTGAAAAATTCGTCTTGGCGAGAAGATGACATGAAAAGTCTGAAAACACCTAAACGTTGGCTCAAAAAGTGTTTAAGGTGTTCCAAAAATACTGGCTGGCTCTATTGACAAGAATGTTGGCGAGCATTGTTGCTCCACAAAGTTGCTCCACGTGGCCCATGGAAGCCCCAAAGTGGAGAAAAACAGTATAGGTATTAAACTATTCTAAAACATTCGAAAAACATACCAAAAATCAGTTTTGGCGAGTAGACGACGAGAAAAATCTGAAACCACAAAAAAAAAGAAAAAAAAAAGCTCCACGTGGAGCATGTAAGCTCCAAAAGTGGAGAAAAAATAGGGGTAGGAGCAGTTTACAGTATATTGGAATGGCGGTTGGCCGAGGGGTGTCCGAAGGCTACGCGGTGGTACATTGTTTCAGCATCCAGGCAGGAATTAGAAGTCATGGTCATTGACAGTTCACCCAACTTGACGAAGGACTTCTTCAACCAAAGCAGAAGATCATAAGTGGCCCCCAAGAGATGAGTTGGGCCACCCAAAAGTGCCAGGCTATGGTATTCGGGGGTGGCGAGGTTGAGTAATCTGACTAAATTAGAGCAGACGAGACACACGCCTTGGTTTGAAGAAGAGTTTGGCATCAAACATTATAGAGATCAGATCAGCAAACAAAATTTGTTTTGCAATGTTTAATATTCCCCTGAATAAAAGACTGAAAAAACCTAGCTGGCCAAGGAAGCAAAACAAACGTTTTTTACGGAGCGGTCTGAACCTTGGAACTATCAATAGATAACGGTACTGCCTTAGCAGGATGTGGGTCGGTCTCAGGAGGCACGGAGTGGTTTGTATTGTTTTTTAGAGTGGGGGGACTAGCAGCCACAGTTACCTTTCAAGATCTTCCATATCTTAAAAATATTTTAGCAACACAGTGAAAACAGATTTTCAAAACAGACCTCAAGAACTTCAGGACTTGGACTTCTTGGGGACTCTGTTAGGTCGTCCAACTGCTCTATTTCAGTAAGGTCGACGCTGTTGTAATTTCTTTTCAGACACTTTTCATGCTATAACAAATGATAACGTTCTTATTATATTATGATTGAGACAGTTTGATTCAAAACTCATTTCCAAACGTACCACTGGTCTCAGGTCTGGATGGAACAAGACGTAGCCATTATTTGTGATGACGAAAGCATAGCCGTTGGCTCCAATCTGGCAACAGAAACGAATTTTTACATCGAAGACCTCTCAAGATGGGGCTAGTATGGGAAGTCCACGTTCTAATAGAAATCCTGTAGATCATGACGCCAACCAACAAATCGTTTCAGCATGGTACTCCTTTTATTGGGGGTTGCCCTCCAACTCTATGGGCTTAGCGAAGATAAGAGAGGTTGAAGGCGCTATTTCGAGGCTCTCAAAGCCACATGCCGTGACACCAAATATGCACATAAAAATCTTGTTTTCTTAATCGATATAATTTTGGATCTTGTTTAAGCGAGTTTCATATTATTTTCATTTTGAAAGGGCCATAATATTATTAAATTTGCTCAAATAGGTAAAGTTTTAGTATTTCTATTAAATAGAAAATTTCTATAGTATTTAATACTAAAACTTTATTTGAGCAAATTTAATTTGACGTTTGAAATCAACACCACCATGATTTCGAGTACGTTTTTTGGCCCTCCTGAAAGGTTGGTGAAAATGTGAGGCGACGTGACATTGTGGCTCTGAGACCCTCGATTTGTACCTCACCAAGGACTGCGCTCCTTTATAACAACATGGAACATTTTCATGGTTGTGATCCTTGATCAAAACTGAAATAATCGATGGTGGGGGGAAAATGGGGGCATCCCCCTGCAGTCATAAAAGATGTGCATGCTGAAACAATCACAGGCGGCCACAAATTACCTTATAAGGGAGGGTGAGGCTTTTGATATCTGATATGAGTACATCGGTGCCAGCTACCCCAAGCAGATCAGCTTTCCTGCTCTGAAAAAAAGATCGAATAGAACTTGCATGAAAAATGGAGAACTTGGAAACTGCCAGACCAGGAAACTGCCCGAATTTCTGCCCAGAAACCGATTCGGGGAGTTTGGGGAGTTGGCGAAAAAGTCCCCGAAAGTATGGCCAGGAAACTGTCCGAAAACAGAAATCTGGAAACTGACCGAAAATATTCTGGCAGAATGAAAGACCCCCGTTTCGACTTTGAAAAGTGCCCGAATTTCTTAACCCTCGATTGAAGAGCTTCAGGTACCTAAGAGGATTAGTGTTGAGACGGCAGGGGCCCCTAATTGGGTTTCCTTTCTACCTTTTCCCCTGGGGTTATTATCCAAGGGCGGTGTCGTTTTTACTCAAAGGAAGCGAAAATTATTGAGGCTTGAAAACTATTCGTTCGTATTTACCTATGCTCGTTGACCTATCGTGAAGGGGGTGAACCGTAGGCGTGTTGACGCGATAACCGGAAGAACTTCGATACTTCGAAAACGACACCCCACTCAATATCATAGCCTAAATCATCAGTGGTGATGATTCATCACACACACACACACACACACACACACACACACACACACAAAAAACCCTAAGCCCCTTTTTGGCCCCACAGGTTTTTGGACGATCGGGATGAAAACCTCGCGGCACAATTAAATGGTCAACTGAGTAGGTATTACCGACGTCGAATTTCAGAATAAAAAACACATCCTTCTGCCATAACGGCCCATACGATGGACGGAAATTTCATTTTTTTGAATCTCCGTACTCATAATGTGAAAAGTGTAGGGACAAATTTTGAGGTCGACCAGCGTCGCGAATACATAGGTGTTTTATACCAACAATAATAAACCAAAAACATAACTAATTGGTGCTGAACTCATGTATAATTTGGTGATGACCAATCATGATACAAAATTGGAGTTTCAGCAGATCACAGCTTAACAAAATAGTTCAAAATAATTTTGAACTTCAAAAAATTGCCGAAAACTCATAAATTAGTCATTAATTTTACCACATTTAAGTATCTGCTATGTTCAAAACATTTTAATAGGTACCTATCTATTATGTTCAAAAAATAAAACGAGTCTTGGGAACCTGTCTTACAATCCTGGCCCCAGGAGTTTTAATTCGCCTGTTCCAAATCGGTTTTTTTTTCGGTAAGTATTCCGGAGTTTTTAGCGCAACCTTTCCCTCAAAAAATGGAAAGGTGCGCTCATCTCTTCGTCATGTTTGTGTGTGTGTGTGTATCACGGGATCACGCCCGAACGGCTGAACAGATTTTCATGAGGGTGGTGTCATTGTGAACAGCGAGTTCTGGGGGTGGTTATAGGCTATCAAAATCACCTCCGTCGTCGACGATTCGTCCGATCCCGACGACATAGTTTGGTCGTTAGATACCTAGTGTGTCAAGTTACGAATTCTTGGTTACGGTTTTGGTTTCGTAGTAACAGAAAGGTCTCTTCTATTGAATTCAATTGATGGCTTGTTTTATCCGGGAGTTTTTCTTCCTTTTTCTTTACAAAATGTCACCGTAGAAACCCATAATCACAGCCCTGAAAGAGTTTCATTGGCAAATAACACTCCACACCACCGGAGATTTTGTCCTAAGGAGTCACGTCGGGAATATTGGTTCCGGGAGCACTTTTTCCGCAAACCGAAGACAAGAGGCGCTTGGATGGGAGCGCATCGGTACCTAACTGTAAAAATTAACTGTGACCGAATAGTGACGAAAAGGTGTCTAAAACTTTTACAGTTATTTCCCAAGGGACAGAGAAGAATGAAACGCTGCAAATGTGGGCACAAGGGTTTCTTCTCTATATTCTTTGGTATAAATTGTGAAGAAGTTAATGAACCCTTGAGTAACATTAAATGTAACTCAAATTTTGCAGCGTTTGAAATGTACTGAAAAGGTACGGCGTATCGGCGACTAACTCTGGTCAGTTCAATGGGAGCATCCACGACCAAAATTTTCTCGGACCTGGTCGACTTCCTCTTTTTGAGAGTATTTTTGACTACGGCCAAGTGAAAGAAATAATCAACTCTTTAGGGAAATTCGCGCAATTTACCTGTAGAAAGTGTGCAATGCGACTAGAAATAATGTAAATTTGTTCATGCGGGCGCACTGTGGGGCAGAACACCCGAATTCCTGGACATCTGAAGATGGTCGAAAATCAACACATTCTCATTGCTCATTGTCATCATTTCTTGGTGTTTGGGGCAGTCAGTTCCTTACGCCATAAAATTTTTAACATGGATATGTTTTTGGGCTGGGGGTCATTCTAAAATTTGCGTAACGACACCAAACGACACCAAAATTTGTTACGCAACATAATCGCGAAAACTATAACCACATGATTGGTCTGTAAGGAAGTTTGGCGGTTGGTTACTAGAAACTGTTTCTACTCGACAAGTACGACACCAAAATTTGTGACGACGAGTTTAAAGTAAACATATCCATGATTCCAATGTTTTTCCGTGTAGCGGAAAATTTCCAGGGTTTTTTTAAAAGTTTTTCTTCTTAAAATAAACTACGTTATATACTGAACGAAATGGTATACTGCACAATCCTTCAACTTCAATTGTAATTATTAAAAATTAGTCCAGAAGGCGCCTGCATCATACTCTGGTCATCCTTCTTTCTCCCTCTAATCAATGGAAAAACAAAACACGCCCAGACAGTTAAGTAACTTTTTAGGTTTTCGCCTCTCATGAAAAGTTGCATTTTGAGAGCCAGATTTACAGTTTCTTCTTTTGTGATGTTATGTAATATTTTTCGTCTACTGTAGTCGTCTATTAGACGTCTGTAAAGCGGTGTCTAAACGTGCAATATTATTGTGCAAACCGGGTTGCACAATATATTGACAGGTCTAGCAAGTGACGCTGGAATGCCATTGTAAAGTGTCAAGTTTGTTCCTCAGAAAGAGGGCATAGCACGTCTCCTCTCAGATTATTAGATTACCTGTAATCCCAAAAAAGGTCGTGGAATCACTCCTCTCAGGGTGAGATTGACCAGCCAAAAGGGTAGGGTACGTCTCCTCTCAGTACCGGTTACGAGAACTGTTACGTACCGAGGTGACGGTGGTGACTGGAATAACTGTTATGAGAAAAAGGGTGAACAATTGTAGGAAAAATTTAGCACAGTACTCAAACGTTCCGTCAATATATACGCTATCGGATCGTACCAAATATTCCAAGTTGCTCTTGCACCCAAATACAATCAACTCGTCGGAGTTGAAAAGCAAGAAGTCTTCGCCTCGACTTGTGTGTACACCTACATTTTTCAAATAATCGCACACCTCCTCACGATTTTTTGGTAAGACAGGCAAGTGATTCCTCCGTGCAACGTACAACCGCTTTCTCACATTTGAAATGTCACTCATGGTCAAATCACTTGACGACGCCTGTTCCACACACTGCCGTATTATTTGAAGGGGCTTTTCCAAAAGATTGTCTGTAGCTTTATTCCTGGCATAGCGTGTGACGGTGTGTCGCTGAATGTCCCTATCCAAGTATGGCTCATGGGTGTGATTGTCCAACTCCGACATGATCCGTCTATGTTCGCCCTCTCCTGTAATAAATTAAGTTCCTATAAAGTTTCGAAAGTTCCTACCAAACCCCAATGAATTTTGATATTTCAAAAGACTCGACTTAGGTACCCACAGTGTTCATGAAAGCTCTGCATCCATGCTTGTTGCATCGCCACTGGCACTCACCGCTACTCAAAATACGGTATTCGTTGAATTTATGGTTCACGTCTTTCCCCGACTTCCGCACCAACATGATTTTGCCTCGTTGGCTCAACACCTCGCTCAAACTCATCACTTGGGTTGTTAGGTAGGTACATACACTTTCGAATCAAACTCGGGAACTGATTGGTAACGGCGGTAGGAACGGAGAGGAGTGAAGCTGTTATCACAGGGGAAAGGTGAAACGAGAACGTCGAGAGGAGAGGTGCCATGAAGAATTGGGGCACAGGTCAAGCTCTGAGAGGAGAGAAGCGAACAACACAACAAACGGATTATTTTGGAGAGGAGTGGTGAAACGCCCCAGAAAGACAGGTCCTCGGAAGCAGGTACCTGGAAGGGGTTTACGACCTTTGACTTTCGTTCACTTCTATTCGGTCAGTTTCCAGTTCGGATAGATTCGGGCAGTATCCCCTATTCACATGCGTGTTTTCAGTTTTCTGGCAGAATCCTCGTCCCACCTTTTCGGGGAGTTTTTAGGATCAGATTTTCGGACAGATTTGAGACGAGGCACCGATCTCCCCGAATTTCCAGGTAGGGCGATTCGGGCAGTTTCCTGGTCGGGCAGTTTCCTGGGACCCGCAGAAGAAACCAAATTTACACTTACGCCATTAACACTGTTTGCTTCAGTGTCGAAAGCAGGCCCAGACACCGACGTCATGAACCGAAAGTTTTGATCCGGCATGTTGCATATTGTGGGGCAAAAACAGTCTCTTGTCTGCGTCTATAATGAAAGAGATAAGCCTGATCAACGTCTTTGGAAAAGGTACCACAAAACGCATATGGAGGTAGATTTAATGTAATGAAATAAAACATCGTTCCTCTCATGGACCAAGCGATGTGGGGGTTAAGGGTTAATGAACATCCAAGGTACATACTCTTGGGAACAAAGTGATTGTTTGCCGAAGATGCAGAGGCTCAATCCAATATGGGAGACTACGGAGAGGTATGACTCTTCTGTTGGTGGTATAAATTGCTTATTAACCAGAACCAATCCAGAGTGGGGACTGGTGTCGAGCTGCCTAGACCATGTCATGACTCAGGACTCAGGTTAATGTACATGTAGGGCACCTTCTGGTGCGGGTGTACGTACATGTATTGTTTGTACTAATAATTGATTAGGTTTGTGGTGTGTGGCAGAGTGCGTCCGGCACAGCGTCCGTGGACACGGCGCGCCGCCAAGTGTTTTGGAGGATGTGGGAGGGAGTACAGGTGGAGATTCATCAAAGGCATGACGCAAGCTGTTGTGATCTGCACTCTGAGAATACCCCAGCTGTAGAATCTGGGTTCCGTAGGCCCACCCAAAGTGTCAGGATGTTGTAAGTCCAGCAGATCCTCGGAAGGAACAGAAGGAAACTGCTTTTCCCGGCACGACGGAATAATGTTTGGATAAGGTTTCCCGCTGTCGCAGTTTTACCGAGGGGCGGCTCCCTGCCTTCCAATCATGACTTGTCAAGTATGGACTCCTGGACAAAGGGCCCTTGTGAATATACCCTCAGAAATCCCGTCTGAAGTGTCAGTGGGGATTTCCGGATCGACGGAAATAGGACAAAAATCACTGCGTTTAAATTAAACATTTAGGAATAAATGCAAACAAATAACGTGCTATGTCAGCTGAAGGCAAAATTCTTGAATGGGTAGATGTTTTCCCACAGTACAATTTAGACCACCACCAGAGGATCCATCTCTCTCCCTAATCTCCTCTATCCTAGGGAGAGCGGCATCTCCTTGAGAACTAGAACTTACTGAAGCGTCAACGAAACTGTGCGTCCACGACAGAGGGTGTTCCACTGCTTGAAGAACAAGAGGCCGTGCTATCACTGATATGTACTTCAACACTTGGCTTCGCACTTCTTCCAAGTCCTTTATATGGACCATGTAGCCTACACAATGAGGAAAATATCATGAAATGGAAATAGTGTACCTACTTTTCACTCGGGTACCTTCTTAGAAGAATCGGAAGCTCACCTCTGTTCTGACAGGCGAGATCAGCTATAAGCTTTTTGCTCTGAACTTCTTTCCCAATTAGGTAAGTGAACACTCTGACGGGTATGCGAGTTCGGTTGTCGAACCAATTGTACATCTCCATGACGTCAGTGATATTATCAGGGAGGCCATCAGTCACCAACATGATAGCCTGATTGCAAATGTCGTCGGAGCACGTTCGATTCTCTCTGGTCTGTAGACGGATGCGGCATTCAGATCAGTAGGTATCCGACGTGTTTTGTTTGAGGAATAACTGCCAGGTACCAACCTTATTTAGAAGATTCAGAGCGAATTCAAAAGCTTGTTTGAAGTCAGCTTTGTCGTCTGGTTTTAAAGTATTCACGTCCTCCTTGAACAATTGTATGTTTTCTGGCGTCGCCTGAGTGTTAATATTGCAAGCAATAATTGCTATCGAATAACAAATTATGTAAAACATCACAAAATAAAATGCGAAATACATACCTGAACAAGCATGTCGTCCGGAAAGCAAGTTACAACGTTCTTGATGGTGTTGTTAAAGCTGAAGATGTTGATGAAATCGTTGTTGCTCAGCGTGTCAAGAATAGTGTCAACAGTAAGCCGAGCGATTGTATTTCGCATACCGTACATGGATCCCGAGTTGTCCACAAGAATCACCATGTCTTTGGTGCACGTAGCAGCTTCTATGTACCAGCCACGCGTGCGACAATCGAATACGTCGTGGTTTATGTCTCTCCAGTGCAAAGCTGGTGAAATGATTTAAATGATAAATAATTTATTATCAATTATTGATTAAGTCAAATTAAACTTCTAAAGATTGTGTGTCTTCAATTTCAATAATTGAAAATGTAAGTAAATTATTTACTTCAGCTTATCTCACCAGGATAATGCCGTAGGAAACCCGAAGAACTACCAAAGTACTGCCAAGACATGGTGGGGTCAGCCAAATAGTTCTTCCTAAATACTTCATCCAGGCCTTCCGACCATCGCAAGCCATCCCGAACAAGGCTTCCTATCGAAAGAATCAACCAGCTACGAACTAAGACTGTAAAAGTTAGGTACTTGAAATTGTATTTTGCGCATTGTGACAGGCTTTACCTTGGTCATAAACGTCAGTAGGCACATGAACCGAACTGATGTTCGTGTTGACAAAGTTCTGGTAGAAATGGTAATCCTGTCCCAATGAAATGGTTTTATACAAGCTGTAATTAACTCCAGGAACCTGCAAATTGAATCACAATATCAAATCACGAAATAATAGGTTTGTTCAAGGTTTGACGGAATGTTAACAGAAATCGCCGGAGTAAATAAGTCCTCGTAAATACCCTCAAACACATTAAATGACTCATTCCCGCCCTTATGATACTCCTCTCTTGAAAAAGGTTGATTATTATGAATAAAATTAACCAAAAATTATCACTTGGATTTTTCCGTTTGAAATTTACTGTCACGTGAATCACCATGAAGTAATTACATTGTGTAGCATTACTTCACGCTGATTCACGTGACTTGGTTTTTTGACAGATCGCGTTCCAGGTCAGCAGATGGGCTGTTTGACAGAACTCAACACCGATTCAGAAGGCATTGGAACTGCTGTCGACAGCTGTCAACTTTTGTTAACAGACGCAGTTAGACCAGGAACAAACCTAATATAATACGAAATAATAAAGTTTCTAAGGTTAATCATCACACACTTCCCCATCTGGTTCGTCCAAGTCCTCTTCTTCCAGCCTGATGCTTTCCTCCAACGACCTTGACTCATTTACGCCGGGGCCTTCAGAAAATTTTGAGCTGAAGTAGTAATAAGTGGAATTATCTTCGACGTAGCTTTTAGCAAGGCTCTCAGCAGCTTCTATAACGCACTGGAACAAAGTTTCTGGCTTGGTAGGTACCCGATTCAATAAATTCATAAATAAAATATTTTATTTTGTCAGGCATATTATGCCTGACAAAAAACCTCCTTCCAGGCTCTGCTGCCAGTGACACTGGTCCAGTGTGTAAGGGAGAGACCCCCGGGAATTGTTAGGTGTCAAAAAATAACTGCCGTTTTTCGAAAGGGAAAAGGGATTTATTTCCCTACTTGACCCTACCTAACAAGTACGTCCGGGGATGACCTTACTGAGGGAAAAATTATTAGGTACTCAAGGTGCCTTTAGATTTTAATTTG
Source organism: Pilophorus perplexus (assembly GCA_955831195.1). Lineage (NCBI taxonomy): Eukaryota > Metazoa > Arthropoda > Insecta > Hemiptera > Miridae > Pilophorus > Pilophorus perplexus. Next base: position 55,979,555 of record OY037007.1, on the reverse strand, counting down.
TTTATATCAGTGGTGATGGACTGTAAGTCGGCTATGAGGTTAGTGTACCACAGAGGTGTGGGCGTATCAACATCAAGCGTCTGCTGACGGCAAAGGCCACCTGCTTGGCCGACTGGCCTCCATCGTGGCCAAAGCCGCCTCACGATACATAACATCGGTTGTACTACAGGCGTATGAATGTTACTGTTACTGATACTGTAAGATAAAACAGTAACCTTCATAGGCTCCTTGTATCGCTGGATGGCTTTTACAAATAAACCTTTTCATTCATTCATTCATTCAACCTTCATACCTACTCAAGTTCAAGGAATAGAAAATGAGTGATGAAGCAAATGTACCAACTAAACATTTTAGAACTAGGTAATAAACACAACACAAAACACTAGGCACTAATAGTGAACTAGTTACCTACACAAGACTAGGTAAGCACGATAATAGGGTAAAATGTACCCGGAATATTTAATATTCCGTAGTAAATATTATTATCCTACAACGGTAGATCCACCGAACCAAAGGTCGTGAAAGTTCTTAGAACTTAGTTCTAGGAATGGTCGATGGCAATTTTGGCAGTAATGCGTGCTTAATATCGATAGTCGTTTTTGAACTATCGATAGTTTCAGGTCAAAAGGATAGGAATTTATTTTAAAACATTCAAAATTGAAATGAATAATAATTGGTCATTTTAGAAACCATCAGTGGGTTGGAACATCAGGCCATAGTAAAATACAGACATGAAGCCCAAAATGAGTTGAGAAGGGTGATGGGTGCCAACTTACCACGTACCGTATTTTGTTCATAATAGGGACAGTACCTCGAATAGGGACGGAACTGGCAGAACGAGATTAAAATCGCCGCTGACGGCGTCCTATTACACTAAAATTCATGTTTAGAGTGAAATTCATCTCTTCTGGATGTTAACGATGAGCCAACAACAAAAGAAGAAGAAGTTTTTCAACTCCCGCCGTCAGGTAGGTGATAACAGTGATAACGTGATAACGGGCTTTATCAGTTTCACCGAAAAACTTCTCGTGGTTCGCGTGCAAGGGGACATTCTGGGAAGTTGTCACCTGGATTTATTATTAGCCTCATAATTAACTAGAGGGAAGCCGTTGTCAGATTTCAAAAAAGTGAAACGAGCGATTTTTGGCAAGTGTTTTTCCCCAAAATGGCAATTTAGGGGTGTCCCGGTCTCTCGATAGGGACACAGCTGTTTTGGCCGATTTTCGATCAAAAACGTCATTTCAGCGTGTTTTAATGGGTTTATAATATACCTAATCTATATTATAGACAAAATCGCGGTTTTGCCGAACGTAGTGAGCCCTCTCTTTGGCCCCCAACCGATCCCCCCCCCCCCCCCCCCCGTAGTTCAGCCCTCATGATGTGTTATCGTAAATTACCGTCGACTTTATAAGTTATAGGGCAACCCTTTGTATTTTTATGAAACATGTGATATGGAACCTGTGATTTTGATAAGGATCTTAAATGTAGTCTTTTCTAGGGAAACCCTTTGTATTTATATGAAACAGTTCATTAAAAAACTTTTTTGTTGATGTTTTGGATCGGAAAATAGTTTTTTAAAAAGCATAACTATGTCCCTATTGAGAATACGAGGGCTATGAAGTGGTTTAAGCTTAAAAAAAAGGTGTGTCCCTATTATAGCACATGTGACCTAGAATAGGGACACTTTTCAAAAATAAAAAAAAAATACAAGGAATATATATATTTACACTTTCGCAACGTCATCCTGTCGGGAATTCAGTAAGGAACACGTACCAACCATAAAAAGTTTGAAAAACGTACTATTTCTAGTGGTTAACCTGCAAAAACCTTCAAAACCCGTCCCTATTATGAGCAAAATACGGTACCTACCTACCTACCGAGCCACGGGAACTCTTCGATCTACACTATTATGTATTGAGAATTGCCTAATAGTCAAAAGGCGAATTTCAGGAGCCTCGGGGAATTTAATAAGGAGGAAGATCAAGGAAGGTGAGTGAATCGCACAGATTAGACTACTGACACTAACGGCAACACTGAGCAGATGTGGAAGATCTGAAAAATGAAATATTTCACCCAGGGCCTGAGAGTAGGATGTGACGTGCTTCATCCTTATGGATCATTATTCTTGCAATAATACACCTACGTAATCGCTACGGAGGTAGAAAATTCTGATCGCTCTCATAATTTGACTTAGGTACGTTACAATATGTCTAGATTCCTAAAATGAAATGTCTGTCCGCCGTCCGAGCCGTTTTGGGCAGTAGAAATTTTTTTTAACCTGAAATTTTGACAGAATACTTGGTTTACCATCTAGTTGTGCCCGCTAGGTTTTCAGCCCAATCGCCCAAACCAGTGGGGTGCTATGGGTCTAAAATGTGGCTACGCGTAGGGGTTTTTTGAAGGTTTTCGGCTATGGGGTCGAGTTCGGTAACGTTTTCGAAGTACTTCTGGACGTAGATTCCATTTATGGGAGTCCCAGAACGATCCAATTTCACCGTGACGATAATATACTATAATATAGTATACTTATTATGGAATTTCGTGGGGCTACAAATGGGATTTTTGAAGGATCCCAGGAGGTAAAATAAGGTGTCGTAGTCCGAATATTTTTTGGACACACAATCCGTTTTTCGAGGTCCCGCATCTGTCCAAACATCGTACAAACTTTTTTTTTTTTTTTTTTTTTTTTTTTTCAAAAATATTTTTTTAATGACAGAATTAATTTTTGCACAATTAACCTATATCAAAAAATAATAAACCCTTGTGTAAAATTTGCAGCGTTTTCTATTTGTCCGAGAGATGCAAGCCATCCTTGCTACGCGTCAGACCTTCAAACTTTTACAAACGTTTCTCAGATTCTCGTCATAATATGACGAGATAATATATTATAATATATTAATATAATATATTATATTATATCAGATATCATGTTGACTGCAGTCAACACGAGAAATTCGCTTAGCGATCCGCAGACGTGAAATTAGGTATCGTTTTTCTGAATTATTTTCATTAATATTCAACCAATTTTGATACAATGCACAAAATGATCGATAAATTGTCCCCAAGACTATACCTTCAATATTTGACTTTTTATTTGGATTAGGTACGTACTTGTCCCACTCCCGAAACCCGCGTGAAAACGTGGTCATCCCTCTTCAAAATGGGGGCCCTCCCGCGCACTCATGAAAATACTAGCCTCATTATTGGTAAAAAAAACAATGTGTTTTATGTGATTTACCTATGTCATCAATCATCATAAGTACCTAACTGAGCGCATGTAGGTACGTTTGAATTGAAATTCGCTTACGTTGACTGAGTCCATTTTTCCCTTGAGAAGCTTATTGACGTTGGTAACTATCGAGTTTAATATCCCTTCACCATCTGTGGGCAGCACCCGCGCATTGTGCCGTTTGTAGCTCTGGAAATTGAAAAGTGGGTGTGAAAACCAGGTTTTTCTATCCACGCTCGTACAACGCAATTTAACTTAATTAGATACGTACTTAACTCTATTAGTGTTAATGTTTCCATTTTAATTTTTACGTTTCTATAAATATGGTAGTAGACATCACATTAAAAGATTATCTAATAATCTTGTAGGTATGTATGTACCGTAGTACCCACGCGGAATGAAGCGTAGGAAACTTTATTCTGACATTGGTGTAAACTATGACTAAGTAGGTTGGGACTTGGGGGTGCTTGACTAATATGGTACACACCGTTTTGATATCTTGGACTCGAGTGACGCTGACACCTAACTGCCATAGTTCGTCTCCGAGCTTTGTTGCCCATGTCTCCGTTCTGGAAAAGAGAAGATTAAATTTTATCATGCATCAGCTCGAAGGCTAAAATAAATCAGCGTTTTTTCCTCTTTTTTCGAAGTTTATGTTGGTGCCTACTTTCGTCCATCATTTCGACATCGTTGTATCCATATATCGACATCTAGATGTCGATATATAGCTATTATTGGAAAGAATTCAGCTAAGTTTATTTAAGCCTGTTGTGCAGGCGTTGAAATAACCATCGGGGATGCCTATTTTTGACTCGAAATGAAGCCTTCAAGAAAAAAAGGAATATCAACTTCGTGAAGTTGTGAACAACGTTTGCGAATTTAAGCCAGCTTTTCTTTGTGGCGACCTTCCAAAAACGAAAGCATTTTTCACTGCCCTTCTAATCCTAGTTGCCTTAGTTCACACCAAGTTGAGTGGCAAAGTAAATTTAGAAGAATTTGCTCAACAAGTAGGTACTGGTACTTGAGACACCACTCCAAACACCGCGTAGCTAAGATGAGCCGTTAGGAATTTGAGGCATCAACCCCCTATAATAATAATTTAATATAGTAGATTATCGACAACAATTTTGTTTCTCTTTTTTGTATAGGTACCTACCATAATTTGTCCCGAAAAACGTAAATTGCTGAAATATTGACGGGTCGTCCAGTTTTGCTATTCACAGAATAATCAATCTACGCATTCGCCACGAGCGTAGATAAACATTTTAATCAGCCTCAAAATTTGTCCACATCGTTTATACATTGTGTAGATTCCAAAAATGAAATTTTTGCCGACCGGGGAGTCCGACGTAAGTCCCCGAAATGGGGGACCTTGCGCCGTTTTGGGGAGTTGGAATTTTTTTTTTTTGTCTTAAATTTGAAATCTGACGATTTTCTCGGTACGCCATCTAGTTTTGCCAGCAAGAGAGGAGTCAAAGATTTACCCTAATTTCGGAAGTAGCCCTCGGAGGAGTGCGATTGATAAACGTAGGTACCCTTCGGGTCGGGGCTCGAGTGGAATTTTTTTGGACGAAGAATCTATTTATGGGGGACTCACGACTATGAGAAGACGATGCACAGTGGGGCCAATGACCCCTATTCGCGGTCAAAACCTCTTAGAGCAATAGTATGGTGGTGAATGAGTATAAATCTACCTATTCAGAAATAATGAAAAGAGGTAAATTTGCAAGAATCGATTGAATAAATATGTTATTGAAAAATGACTAGATATCGACCAGTAAAAAGAAAGAAAGTAAAAAACCGCCGCAAAAAATGAATGAAAACTAAGGGATTAAAATCGAATTTATAGGAAAGATGTATTTAACAGTATGTAATTCTAGTATATTCAATTCAATTCTTTCTTTTTTCAATTTTTTTTCAATTTTTATAATTTTCTTTTTTTCAAAATGGGGCAACTTCGGGCAATTTTTTTTTTTTCACCCACAGTTTAACAGATAGTTCCCCATGCAGACTATGCAAAAATCACGATTCTAAGTCAAAAGTAACGCGTTCTAGTCAAAAGTAACGCACTATAGTTGGAGAAATAAATTTTTAAAAATCCCGAAAAATGTATATTATTCTAAAATTGAAAAGGAATACTGACTTTGATGGATTGATAACATAGCTGTTCATACCTTGTTGAGGAAAATTTGAAGCAGATTCGAAATCGGCTGACATTTTGCCGAAGAGGAACGTCAGATCTTCAGTGGCTGAAACTTGCGATCCGGAGTCAACCGTCGATTACAAGTGACCCAAGGTCTACTTACCTCTTCACTTCGGCTCTTTCCGTCTGAATCGTGTTTGTTTGGGTGCTTGAGAAAAGTTTTATCTCCATTTCAATTAGTTCCTTTGAACTTTGGCCTGGGGGGTTTTGACCGCGAATATGGGTCATTGGCCCCACTGTGCGATGTGTGGTTCTGATGAGGCTGCGGATGGAGCTTTTGAAGGAAGTTTTAGAAAGTCGACGGATGTGAGATTTTCGATGTAATTTTGGACGTAGAATAGATTTTTGGGGCTCCCATGGTAACTACGGGGGCCCCGAAAATCTATTTAAAAAATGAATTATTATATAGTTTTAGTACAACTGTTGTAGGTATCAAAAATATATTATAATACATTTATTTTTTGTTGCTTTGGTTTTTTTTTTTTTTTCAATTGACATAGAATTCGTTTTTGCACAATCTATACACAATAAAGATAATCCTTGAGTATAATGTTGGGAGACAAATTAAATAAGAGCGCCAAGAGTAGGTAGGTAGGAAAATTCCCTCCCCCTCGCTTCTCCCAAATACAAGTTCAGTCGTTATCAAGCTACTGCGCCTTACGGGCAGTGCGCCCGCGTGTTTTATTTCATCCCGAAACCAGGATGTAATTAATAATTAATCAGTGGTGTTAGTGGAAATTAGATAAATTTAATATATAATTGTCAGCGTTTTCAACTTAACTGTTTTGGGGACTACGAAGATGATAATATACGAGTGAAATTAAGAATTAACGTAATTTGTATTGATTAATTTCATTCTTCAGATGCCTGTGAGACATTGGAGGAAGAAAGTTGGCCTAAGGAGAAACGAAGTTGAGGAAACTTTTGTGTAAAATTTATTTAGGTAGGTATTCATTGTTGTGAACGTGATGAGGGAAGCTTTCTAGCCCGTTACGTGGGGAAGAATTATTTAGTTGTAATCTTGCTGAAGAAGGGAAACCTAGACAGGTAGGTACATAAGTAAAAGTTGATACTAACAACAGTAACTGTTGTCGTTGGCAGCTTGATTGCAAATGAACAGAGTGATGGTAATATCGTCCGCGTACGTTTTGTGAATAACTTTTTATTTTTGCGTGGACGATGCTGCTGCCCGCAAAAAATAGGTAGGTACCCTGGAAAAAGGTTGCCTACATCTGCTCTTGAGATTTCATACTTTTCGCCTCAGAGATCAAAATTAACCCAACGTATTTTAATATTTTAAAAACGCCATTGATTTGGTCGCGGAAATTTTTCACAGACCCCCAAAAAATATCCACGAATGTTAAACATGAATATGAATATTTTCGATGATTCAAACCACTCATGAGTGATGAATCAAGTTGATTCCTCTCGCGGCGCGTCGCCTTGGTCTCTGGCATGTGGGACCGGGAATGCCAAAGGTTTGCTATGAATACCGTCAACTTTGGCATGTGATTGCACACTCACGAACGAGTTTTTCGTCGCGCCGCACACGTGAACCCCCGAAAACGTGATCGAAACTCAATTGTTTCATATTTTTCTACAGATTTGAAAATTTTATCCTTTGTTCTACAGTTCTTGAAACACCCAAGCCTGCCAAGGCTTTCCCGAAAACTGACAAGAAAAGTTTGCAGGAAATTCGAAATGTTTAAAGTAGACTGATGCTAGCGATTTTGGTTTATTATTCTTGGAATAATACACCAATGTTTTCGCGACGGAGGTCGACGACTCGGATCGGCTTCAAAACTTGACATTATCCGTTTCAAGAGGTCTACATTCAAAATCCGAAATGTCCGTCCGCCGTCCGCCGTCCGGGCCGTTTTGGGCAGTAGGAATTTTTTTAAAAATCTGAAATTTTGGCAAAATACTTGGTTTACCATCTAGTTGTGCCCGCAAGGTTTTCAGTCCGATCGCCCAAACCCGTGGGGCGCTGTGGGGCTAAAATGGGGCTACAGGAGGGGTGTTTTGAAGGCTTTTAGCTATGGGATTGAGTTAGGTCTCGTTTTCGTAGTATTTTTGGACGTATAATCCATTTTTGGGGGTCCCGGAACGATCCGATTTCACTGTGGCGATCTATAGGGCTTTCATGGGGCTAAAAAAAGGATCTCTGAAGGATCCCAAGAAGTTAAATATTTTTCGAGTAAAAATTAAAGAATTTTTGAAAAAATACATTTTTGAAGAAAAAAAAATCCCCCCCAAAAAATTTTTCTTGAAATATAAAAATCCAAAAAAAAAAATGTTTTCAATTTTTTTATTGACAGAATTAAATGTCTGTACAAGTAACCTATATCAAAGAAAATAATAAACCCTTGTGTAAAATTTGCAGCGTTTTTTGTTAATGTAGCGATTTGTATTTTTTTTTTTCTTATTTCCAACATTTGGAGAGCTTTGCTGATTGGTTAATCACAGCCAACAAGTAGATCCGAAGATGAGTAAATTATCTTTAAAGTACAATTTGCATGAATATTTTTCGAAATTAGGTAGAAAAAATCGTAAAAATATGTACGCGCCAAAATTGGTCTCAAATTGTCGAGAAAGGTATAAAGAAAGTTTTCGATCCAATTCCAGGTGCTACCTACTAGCTGCTACCTTGGCCTGTAGGTCAATTTTTCTGATCCAAAGTCCGTATCTCTGCTCATAAACCTGGGATACTTTTCGTCCACGTCAAGATCAATGTCCAGAGACGGAAGTGGAGCTCCCTTCAATCGGTTTCGTGTGCCCTCTCCCAACCTTATTTTTCGTCTGTAGATTTCACTTTCTCAGGATTTCCGATTAATAAAATTTATTATTTAATAATAAATTTGGACATTTTTTTCTATTTTTTCCAATATTTTCGATTCAACTTCAGTAATTTGTTAATTTTAATGAAAACGTTGAGATAACCAATAATACACTTGGGGCTGACATGAAAAGTTCAGGTTATCAACGAAAAAGCCGAAAAATGTCATTTTTGGATCATTTCTGGGTCTCAAAAGTGAACAAAAACATGATTTTTGGATTCTGCGCACTCAAAAACATAAGACCTACTCATTTTGAAAGCAAAAGTAAAAAAATTAAAGTCGCTAGGAGTTTCGATCACGTTTTCGGAGGTTCGGACCACTGTCACAGTGGCACTGTGCGCAGGTAGAGGTGTGGCCGACGTCGGACGAGAAACCCCCGCGCCAGGAATGTCAGAAAACCCGCGCACCGAGACCGCGGTTCATTCCTCTAAAAAAAAAAAAAAAAAACGGGCCTGCTAATCAGACAATGAAGAACGAAGATTTTACGATTTTACAAACACACAACGTACCTAATAGTTACTTTACAACGTGGAATTATTCTTCATGGAAGTGGGTACCCGCCGTAGCTTACATTTGCGTAGGCATCCACAACAACATTATTATATTGTTCTATAATAGATCATTATTTCATCTATAATAGATAGGAGCCTACCTTCCTGACATCTTTTCTTCTGCAACGAACCACCCACCGTTGAACGATTTTGCACTGTTCACATTGCTCACAGGTAAGTAGGGATTCTACCGAATTAGTCCAAGTGAGAATTCCGCAGTAATAAAAACGGTTGAGGGAATCTGTAGACCTTGGTTGTTGGGTCGTATCCAGGAGCTGTTGCAGATTCCAAAACAGCAAAACTTCTTCCCCCGAGACATTTTTTGTGGTAGGTACCTAGAGAAAACGGCTGATTCGAAAAATTATTCACGAAACTAGACAAGAGGGGATTTGGATGAGGATTATATATTAGTGGCAAGACGTTTTTTTGATTTTCAACAAACTTTTGGTAAGGCTTTTCACGACCCAAGTCGAGTGTTGGAGGAGTTTTTCAAAATTTAAAATTATCAAAACAAGGCTGAGTGATAACAATCTGGAGGATTCTCTTATGTAGATGGCTTACAGGCAGGAGCGTCTGGCCGGAGCACTGAGCCAACACTGAGTGAAAAGATTTTTTTAGTGGCTAGGTTAAATCCGAAATAACCTCGAAAAGAAATTGAAACCACCTAGAATCAATTGATTCAACCTAGAAAAAAATAGGTCCAGGTCAAAGTAACATCGAAAAATATTAATACAACCTATAGGTTGTATTAATATTTTTCGATGTTACTTTAACCTGGACCTATAGACCCATATAGAAACAACCTAACCCGTTATTACCCGCCCTCTGACCACAACCTGGAATAAAAAAGTGTCAACCTAGACCAAATGTGAACTTCACATTTGGTCTAGGTTGACATTGTGAAGACCTAGATAATATATTACCTACCTTTGACTTTTAAGTGGGGTAACCTAGAATTGAATGATTTGACCTTCCATATAATTCCCCTCCATTAAAGTCTCGGTTGTACAACTGAAAACAACCGAGAGATTTAAAAGGCGAGATTGATACTTTAGGTAACAACCCAGAAGAAAAAGTTAGACTTTAAGTCTCGGTTAAAACTACCGTAGTACCACAAATAGTTTTAGGTTTAAACAACAGTGATTGTAATTCATTCAATAAATTCCAGGTTGTTTCTACAGTACGCTAAGCGGCCGCGGAGAGCGCCACTGTAGGCGGTGGGCGTTAATTCTCGTTGTCTTGGCACCCCTGCTATTTAGCCGGTGGGGTTGAGGCCAAATCTTTGTCAAATTCTAATCATCTAATTTCTGTCACTATGTGCAGTCATATTATGACGTCACATTCAAATTTTCGTACTGAGTTGGAAACAGAGACAACCCAGAAAGATAGTTGAAGTTGGTAGAAACAACCTGCAATGGATGTGGAGCAAACCTAGAAAGAAAAGTGGACCACCTAGTAATTTATTAGGACCAACCTGAAAAGAATAGGAAGCTACCTAGAAATTTAACTGGAACAACAGGGATAGTAATTGAAACAACCTCGTAAATAAAGGGGCACAACCTAGAGAAAAAAGGGTTCTAGGTTAACGCGCCATGGCTGTAAATTGTTTGAGGTGGGGTGAGAACGTTTTTGTTTTAGGGTAAATCAACCGTCTATGAAAGTGAAAAACCTTGAATACCAGGGCGAGACAACCAAGACATTAATGTTTTTAACCTAGACTGTAAATGGATGGGGGCGGCGGCACACACTGTGAACTTAACCTAGAACTAAAGTGTGGGGGTGGCGTATTTTAAATCTTGGTTGTTTGCATTTTTAGGAAGGTAACTTCACCAGTATTTTCAATCTAGGTTAAATTATATTCAACCTAGACTAAATTGTTCCACCCTAGAATGAAAACCAAAAAAAAATCTAGGTTGGCAGCATTTAACCTAGAAAAAAATCGAAAAATAACCTAGAATAGGCCCTTTTTTTCTCTCAGTGAAGGGGCTTTGGCCATTGTCGGCCCTCCTCGCCATCGCCTACTGCTTGGTGCCTACTCCCTCATCAGCATGCGTTTCGTGTGCGAGCGTTATGTGATCCCGTATTCTTGGAATAATACATTTTGGTATTTGCAACAGGGGTAAAAAATTTTGATCGTCCTCAAAATTTGTAATTATACCTTTCAAGATGTGTGGATTCCAAAACTGAAATATCCGTCCGCCGCCCACGACGTTTTGAGCAGTAGGAATTCATTCAAAAACCTGAAATTTTTGACAAAATACTTGGGTCTCCTTTTAGTTGAACTCGCATGGTGTTCTACCCGATCGCACAAACCGGTGGGGGCTCAGTGGATCTAAAAAGGAGCTACAGGAGAGGTTTTTGAAGAGTTAGGTGTCGTTTCCGAACAATTTTTGGCCGTCAAATCCATTTTTGGGAGTTCCAAAAGCAGTTTCTTGGATCCATGGAGCTTTTGAAGGATGCCAGGAAGTTGAATAAGGACTCATTTTTCTTCTTCCTTCATCCGTCCAAACACTTGACATAAAAATTTTAATTTTTAATTGTATTTTATTTTTAATTTTATTAAAAAAAACAAATTGACCATGTTTGACCATGTTTTTTAATTTTATTTAAAAAACAAATTGACCATGGGCCTGATATTGAGCCTAGAATTCGAAAGAAATTATCAAGAGGGGGACATAATACATACCTATGAGAGAAGGGGTGGAGGGGTGATGGCGAAGAGGGCGGGAAATGCCCAAAGCCTCTCGGCTCAGTGCTCCAGCCAGATGCTCCTCTTGCGAGCTTCTTTTTTTTTATTGTTGAAAAGCTGTGATTATGTACTTAACTGATGAAATGTGCAAAATGCATCTTAGCTTGAAACGCTATTTTGTTTGCATAAATGGTACCAACTAATTCACATACCAAGCGCCACTTTTATTTGTTCTAAATATAGGCACTGAACAGAGAACTAACATCAGTTTTCTCTTTCACCTAAGCATTAGGTTCACCTAGGTATTAAAAGTTAGGTCTTTGGATAGGTAACTGTGTGTGGTGGTGGAGGGGGCGGGGTAGGGCCGGTAAAATTGAATCGCCCGGGCCGGTCAAAGCCGCCTATCCGCCCCTGATGCCTATACTTATTAAACTTGGTTTTCCTAGTGCGTCAAGTTCATTATAATGAACTTATAATGAGCAGTAGTAACAAGTCATTAAAATACGCAAAAGATCAATTATAGTCATCATTGAAAGATTTTAGTTATGAAAAACGAGATATTTCTTTCCAAAACCTAGCACGCCCTTCTTGCGGAGAACAGTTTTTGAGGAGATTGATTCGGGGTAGGTATCTGTTGGAAACCTTGCGAGGCAGATTTCTCAAAACGCTGTTATTGGTTGAACGCTCGTATTGTACGGACCTCTTCAATAATTCTTATTTTCCGTTTATTGTTGAATTATAGGTAGGGGGAGACCTCCTCCCTTGGTCAGGTCCCAACCTTGGTCAGTTGATAGTTTGGGTGGTATACACGAGGGAAATATTTTGTCCTAAATTTTTAATGTTTTGGGTAAGTCAAGGCAACACTGCGTCAAAATTGTTTCCCCGCTTTTCTAGCCCTGATAGGTTCTAGCCCTAAGGTTTATTTGATTATCAAAGTTTTCGAGGCTTTGTGATGTCGATTTTGAAAACATAGTTTTCGACAGCTGACGAAGAAAGTACGTAAATTTCGGTAAATCTTTTTGGTTTATCGTTAAATCCTAGTCTCGATGTATGAAATGCACGCGTAATTTCGCAAGTTCATGTCGAATTAATTATTCTGGAGCCAGATGAAGATTTTTGGGAGTTGGCCCTACCTTGGTCAGGCAGGTCGTTCCTACCTTGGTCAACTTCGTAAATCGTAAGTGATTTAATTAATTAGTGATACTAAAATGATTAGTTCTTCGTCCATTCAACAGCCGAATAGTGTTGCTATCAAGATCCATACATCAGAGGTCCAAAAAACCATCCTAGGTATGATTTGTTGAAGTTTAAAAAAAAAGTGACCAAGGTAGGAGGTCTTCCCCTACATATTATTTAAATGTTTCCGGTGTGGCGCCCCCCAAAGCTACTGTAGTTTGATATTCGTAACATAATGTTTTGTACATTTGAATCGTTCAATCAATTTAGTAATTAATTTCCAAATGTCACTGAAGTGCGGTATGATCAGACAGGCTCATTCCAGATCAAGCGTGTCACACTAATTTCAAACGAAAGTAGCAGAGTACCATAGTAGATCGCCATGAATATTGAATTCATTCAACTATTTTTGGCGTCACCTGATGACGATAATCAACACACGTTCTCCTGTTTCGAGCCCTTACATTTCTTCTTCTTTCGAGTCGCACTGATAGTTCAGCCCGAGTACGACCAGCGCGAACAAGACATGCCTCAAACTGATCGGCATATCGTCGTCACGATGTCAACTCCAGCATCACAAACGTCGGGTTTCGGATTCAGCAAAGCGCGGAAGTAAATACGGCGAAATGGTTTCCGCCTAAGAAACTGAAACCTCCGCAGAGTTCTGTAGGGAATCTGCGGCCGACGTGCTATTTTCGAGCTCCCCCACCCTTCACCACCCTCACAGCGCTATGAGAGCCAATTCCCCTCCCGCATCACCCTTCACCCTTCCCAATTATACTTTTCATTACTAATAACGATTCATTAAATAACTAATACACAATTTTTATGGCAGTAGGTATCCCGTGATTCCGTAGGTACCTATTAAATTTTTATATTGCGATTCAACATTTCAATAAGCTCATTACTTTTAGTGATCTGAAAAAATTGAGCTGTATATTTTCGAAAAACTTGAAACATTAAGTGGGAGGGGTTTTTTCTAGCGCGAAATAAGCCAAGAGAAAAGGGTGGTCCACCCTCTCGTAGACATCGAAGTGCATCTGCCGGGTTGAAAGTGGGGCTTTTGAAGGGTTTGGGAAGGGGCCGAGTAGAGTGTCGTGACTAGAGTTCGGATAAATTGATATAACTTTTACAATATGCAAACAAATATGCAAATTTACATATTTGTTCCCGATATGCTTAGGCCTCTAGTGAAAGATTTAGACTGGATTCACAGCGATAGGACTCTCCAAGTTCAACATTATATTTCATGATATTTTTGAGTTTTTCCTAATGCCGTCATAATTGAAGCGTCACGTCATATTTGGGGTCAAATTTTGGAAATTATTAAGTTAAACCGTTATTAAGTTGTGTCCGAAGAGCTTCGTAATTTTTCACCTCCAGGCAACAAGCTGATATCGTCGGTGAAAAGTCTTTGTGAAGGCCCTTAGCAGAGCACGGAGCTTCAAAAATGCCTACCCATATCTTCCTTTTCCTCCAGAGCCGGTCCTAATCCTAACAAGGTGGGGAGGGAACTTGGATGTCAATAAAACTTTATCGACCTATAACTTTTTATTTTTTCAAATCATTCAAAAAAAGAGAATAGGCTACAATTTTTGCACAATGTTAACGACAAAATAATAACCCCTTGTGTATAATTTTCAAGATTTTTCCAACTCACTTGCGCTAGACAAATTTTGGTATGCTGTTGACTACCACAACAGCCAGTTACTGAGGCTGGTGGTTCACTCTAACTTTCTCTTCTGATTTTGAGCTCTCCCATAAGCCAAATTCAAGCCTGCAGCAATCCTCAACACAGTTGTTCTCCCAACAAATAAAGCTTATTATTACATAAAAGCTCGAATTTGCCCAGCACGCCAGTAAATTACCAGGAGGTACCGGTGCAACATCTACTCTAAAATCAGGCAGTAGCCAAGGAATTCAAAACCATAACTAGCAATTCAGCCAACGATAATCCCTGATTGAAGACGACACACATGGGCAGGACATTTAATCAAGAAAACGTTGAACAATTTGTTTATTCGAAAACGATAAAACAAAATATATCCCAACAACAAACAAAGAATGTACATTCAACTAGAATAGAACAAAGAATACCAAAATAATATAACAAGGAGATCAAAAGACCAAAGCAAGAGGTACACACAAAATACAAGATTTATCTAAATAAGTTGCGATGGCATATCATAAAATAATAATTAAAGCAATAAATTAGTGCGGACATGAGGAGATAAGCGAAATAATACTGGAATAGCAATTGGTAGCTGTTGCAAAGAAACTTGTAATAGGTACGTAATGTAAAGCAACATGACAAACCTGTTGTTAAAAAATAACTTGAGATTCACCTGAATTGGTGTAATTATATAGATTCCAATTGATCAGTCCTTTTTCCTAAAACAGGAGGCACGAGCATTCACATTATATAAACAATGCATGTCATACATTGTAGCTCACAACATTTATTGTCAACTGAAAAATGTTGTACTTATCACACGAAGCATTCTGAGCAACTTGATTGGTTGACAGATTTGACTTTGAAAATGAAACTCGCTAAGACAAAATACAAACAGCCGTTGCTACTGTTGCGAGTTTTTTAAGGGACCCTGAAGACTACGATAGCATGTGGGTCGCTTTACCTGAGGCCTGAAAGGTGGCGAATCTCTTCAACATTACTCATATTGACGGAGAAAAGTCGAACTCGAGTTCTTCGGCGAGTACCTACGTAAGACCGAACGAACTGGGGGTTTCTCTGCCATCATTTTAAGGGAAATTTAATCAATTAGAAATTTAATCAATGCTATCAATTTCACCACTCATACTTTGCTAGATCATGGGTATGTAACCCCATCAGGCATTCTTAAAGCGTAGCCGTAGGTTGATACTGAAATATCCATCGTGTTATGTTGATAGCACTTTTAACATCTTCCTGTCATTTCAGAGAAGCATGTTTTTGACCAAATGGGGGTCTTCGGGGGGTTGGGGTTTGCGTTTCCGACCAACTATTCGATTTTTTTTTTTTAAACCAGAAAATCGCTTTTTGCTTTTATCAGTAAGAGAGTTGGAAAAGATAAGATTTTGAAAAAAGGCGGCAACTGGACCTACGAACAATCCTTTGTCAGTCCAGTGTAAGTTCCATAGCCATACATCTGGGCAGGACCTGATATAGGACCTGGAGCGCTGTGATTGGCCACACCTACCGTGATGGGCCATTAGATTAGGTGATTTCAAACAGCCGAATCTTCAATAAATTTTTTAAATGTAGTGACTTTTTCACGGAAACGATTACTTCAACCACATAACATTCTTGTGATTCTTATAAACATGCGGATTTTCGGTACCTATTGCAGAAGAACCCCATTCTGCACATCACACAATGAAACTTACTTTTTTTTCACGAGCACGAAATTAGACACAACATTTTAGAGCCGGATTCAATAGGTACTGTTAACTATCAATAGGTACCTAATTATAATAACTAAAATGGTGTAAACTAAAAGGGTGGAACACTTTTCTTCCCCAGGACAATAATAGAGAGCCCTCAAGCACCCCATCCTCTGTAAATTTCGAAATCTATTCTATCACCTACATCCTAGCTTAAAGGGCCAGGAAAAAAGGGTTCCATCCTTATGTTTGAAGCATTAAATGTTTTAAAAGTAGGTTTTTTGCTATAGTGGGACCTTTTTATTTGAATAACAAACGAACTTTCAAAAACTACCCTAACACAGTAAGAGGCACTTATAAAGAACAGATCTTATACAGTGGTCGAGCCAGAATTTTAAGCGAATGAGACTGACCGATATTTGCAACCCTAAATTTGTCACGTGATGTTACAGAACGCAGAGTATTGTTTGTATAGGAATAATATCGCCAATCGATTTTTTGAACGAGTTTCAAGAAGGCTGTGGCGAATGACGAGCCAGCTGATCAAGACTAAAAGGAGTCGACGGACGTCGAAATGAAGGAAGCCGGTGACAGCAAAACCGATCAAGGCGTCATAAAAGTAGACAATCCCGAAGGAGAAGCCAAGTCGCCCGAGAAGGGCAAGGCCGACAATGACTCGGACCCAGATGCAACCATCAACCACAACATGCGCAGATTACATGAGACTTGGAGAGGACATTCTGGGCGTAATACATACTATGTCCTATAGGCCTCCCACAAGAATATTGCGCTCTGACCCTGAGCTCTGGTGGAGGAAATCGAACTACTGTTCTCATGGAATTTCCTCCTTCCATCAAGTTTTCCCTTCCTAGTGGCAACGCTTCTCTTTTTCAACCCTAAAACTGTTTCATAAATGAACATTTTTGAATATTACGTGATTGAAGAGAACCTAACGACTTTTATTAGGATTGTTCCAGGTCTGACTGCGTCTGTCGACAGAAGTTGGACAGCTGTCGACAGAACCCGACCGCACATACTCGAGCTATCGGTTTCCGTCCAACTTACGATCGACCTGGAACAGCAGTTTCTAAACTGCGCATGTCTCCGGCGATTTCTGTTCACATTCCGTCAAACCTGGAACAAACCTATTATAGTTTGTTGTAGTGCAGTTATTAGGAAAAATAGAAATACCTCAAAATGAAAAAAAAAAAATGAAAAAAAAAAAAAAGTTGTTTATTCAATAATAATTATTGAATAAACAACTGTTTTTTTTTTTTTCATTTTGAGGTATTCCTAATTATTCTCTTTTTTTTTTGTTTCTAATTATGAATTCAGAAATAAGTACAATATGATAAGGCCGAATCAATTGTTGGGGGCAGGGGACAGTTGAGCCTTCAATCTCCAATGTTCTTTCTCAGCTGTGGTTCCTTGTAGCTTAGTTGGTTAGAGCGTTGCACTGGTAATGCAGAGGTTGTGGGTTCGAGTCCCACCTGGGGCCCAATAAATTTTTCGGCCTTCCCCTTCTGATTGCTTGAATAACTTAAATGAATTCATAATTAGAATTTAAATTTAATTCAGTTTGAATTTAAATTTAATTTAATAACTCCTCCCTTCCCCAAAAATAAAACACTGCATGAGGAAGCAGGTCAAATTTCCTCAAGTCATTCCTGTAACTAATTATTCTCTTCTTCTCCCCAGGTTCCATTCCTACTAAATAAAAAAGTTTGAATATCACATCATTAAATGGAACTTCACGACTTTTATTTTAGTTTTGGTGTGCGATTTATGGTGCCGTTCTCGTGTGCGATCTCACGCGGCCGTCGAGGTCAGTGTGATCTCTCGTGATCTCGGGGATGTTTATTATGTGTCTTGTTTTCAGTTCTCTGCCAGGGCGCATTCCAAAGGTGAAGGAAGGCAATAGGTAGGTCTCAAAGCAATAATTGGAGATCATGGGGAAAGCTCGAGTTACCTCGTGGCCCTGCCTTAGTCGAGATCATGATGTTTTATAGAGAATTTTATCTGAACGTTGTTGCGTCTGAGGAGAAGTGCGTGGCATTTTTAAGAGAAAACGGCTTGATAGCAGACCCGCCAGCTATTGACCGAATAATTATTATGAAGCTACTGAGAGGAGTCCCCAACGAGATGCTCCAGTCTCACCTAAGTTGGCACATGAAAACTCCTCAGTGCTTCCAGTATGTCGCTCCATCTGGCTGAATTGAAGGCATTTTTAACATCCAGGGTGACAGCCATGCAGATGTCCCTGCTCCAATGATTGCCTGTCCGCGCAGCTTGTGCAGCTGCAACGACTTGGCTGATTGCGTCAATTGTGGATCTCCCAGAAGTAAATCCATACTGTCTTGGGGAGAGGCCACCAGCTTCTGTTACTGCGTCGAGTGTTCGTTTTCTCAACAGTTTCTCATACAGTTTACCTGCCGTGTCAAGCATGCACAGGGGTCTGTGAGCCGACGCAGTGTTGAGGTCCCCCTTGCCTTTTCCAATCAGCACTAGCCTCGCTACCTTCCACTCTGCAGGGAATATAATAATAGTAATAATAATAATAATAATAATAATAATAATAATAATAATAATACCTAATCTTCTTCGACTCCTCCTCCTCCTCCATTTCTACTCTAGTTGAGTTCTGGCGGTTTAGAATCGAATCAGAACTCGAACACTTCGAGGAATCTCTCCCCCCCCCCCCCCCTAACTTTTAAAACCACTTCCTCCGCAAATCGCGTTCGCAGAGCATCAGAACTTGAGTGTTTAATTCCTGGAAGCCGAGGTACCCCAACTGATGGCCCTTGCCAAAGGCCATACTGTGCCGAACGGTTCGTAATTTTCAGAATTGCTCTGCAAACTCACCTTCTGTCTCTCTTTCACTCATAACGGACACACAAGCTCCCACATTCGGCCATTTTACTATGTCTCCCACAATAATATTGCTCTCCGACCCTGAGCTCTGGTCGCCAAAGGAAACACCGATGTGGCATCCTGAGCACTGCTCAAGCGAAGGGATTTTCAGTTTTGGTTTATTATTCTTGGAATAACACCCATCTAATCGCGACGGAGGTCGACGACTCGGATCGGCCTCAAAGTGTGAAATTATCCGTTTCAAGAGGTCTAGATTCCAAAACCAAAATGTCCGTCCGCCGTCCGGGCCGTTTTGGGCAGTAGGCTTTTGTTTTAATCTGAAATTTTGACAAAATACTTGGTTTACCATCTAGTTGTGCCCGCAAGGGTTTCAGCCCGATCGCCCAAACCCGTGTCACCGCATCACAGAGCTCCACCATTGCAGACAGCCCCACTTTCACTACTTGACTGATGTTCGGCTGCCTTTTCGTGGCAGCCAGCATTTCTGCAAGGGCCCCCTTCATTTTCTTCAAATGTTCATCTTGAGAGATTTCCTCTAGTTCTTTCAGGGGCGTTTTTTCTGGTCTTGTGCTGCCACCTGCTGTTGATATGCTCCTCTCTGACTTTGCTGACTCCATATCTTTTAGGCATTATTATGAGTTTATCCCTACCCCTGCTCGGCTCATCCCCCAGGGGGCTTCCCTGAGAGACTTATGCCACCGCCATTTACACTGGAAAGATTCAATACAATAAAAATTAAAAAAAACGTTCCTTTTGTAGTCATGTAGTGTGTAGCACAGTGTAGAACAGAAGATCAGGACTGGTGGAGGGAATCTATTCCCCTCAAAAACAGGAGACACGGACTTACACCGGCTACAAGGAGAGGCCATACAAGGCCAACCAAAGGAACTGCCCTGAAGTAATACTAACTATGTAGTCCCGGGGCAGCTTCCTGAGAGATATCGAGGTGTTTTTTAGTGGGTAAACTGAGGTAAGCAGGACTCCCACACGAAGGGTGGGGACTTCCCCGCTGACAGTCCATAAAGGATTTTTCATCTCGTAAAAAAAAAAAAAATTATTATTATTATTATGACCATTTGCATTTTAACTTCGGTGCGACAAAGTTACCTTTCGGCTTGATTACTACAAATTTGTCTCTAATAGGCGTTTTTAGTGTTGGCGATAAATAATATTATCTTGATTCTTCTGGAAGCGAACATGTATATCAAAATCCGCTCATTCGCTGGAAAAGAGGCCATTATTTGCGTCTCCAAGACGGACCCTGTGACAAAATTGAAAAGTCAAATTGAAGAAGAGTTCCAAATACCACGTGCGAAGCAGAGGCTGTTTTTCCACGGAAAACAGCTCGAGACGGGCTACACACTACATGACTACAAAAGGAACGTTTTTTTAATTTTTATTGTATTGAATCTTTCCAGTGTAAATGGCGGTGGCATAAGTCTCTCAGGGAAGCCCCCTGGGGGATGAGCCGAGCAGGGGTAGGGATAAACTCGGGTCAAGTAGTGAAAGTGGGGCTGACTGCAATGGTGGAGCTCTGTGATGCTCTGAGCCGTCGGGTGGGCGAGCTGCTGGCCCGGCGGTGGCAGGGGGAGTGGGGGGCGTCCAGCACTGGCCGGCTCACCTTTTCCTTTTTCCCTGACATTGGGAGGAGGCTTGCGGCCAGTTGGGTCAGGCCGGGGTTCCTCGTGACCCAGCTCCTTGCTGGGCACGGGGACTTCCCGGCTAAGCTCTCCTCCCTGGGATTGGAGGCGTCCGGTCGGTGTTTTTGGTGCGCCTCCCCGGGCTCTGCTGAGCATATCCTTAGGGATTGCCCGCAGTTCTCGGCCGAGAGGCTGGTCCTGGAGCGTACTGTCTTCCCCGATGGAGGGCGGGCAGATTGGTCCCGCTATGTGGGCACAGCCAGGGCCTTCAAGGCTCTGGCGGAGTTTGCCCACTCCTCGCAGGGGGCGGCCGCCCGCATAAGGCGGCCTGCCGCCCCTAGGCCCGTCGACCTCAGGGTCCCTGAGGCAAATGCTGGCGGCCCTGGACCAGACTAAATAGGACCAGGGTGGAGTTTCCCCCTATTTTAGGGGGACCTGGTCGTGGCCTTGGGCCGACATACCGGTGTCCAGCATTTGCCTCTGTGATGCTCTGGTCACACAAGAGAAGAAAAGGACATCACTTCAGAAGAAGTTGAAGGAAGAGGTGGAGAAGCTGGCCAAATGGTCCCCCTCTAAGGAAGGGACAAAAGGAAGCAGGAAAAGAAGAAAGCATGAACTGACAGAGCTCAGTGACTCTGAAGAGGATATGGGCATGGAAACTGATGTGCCAAGCAGAAGTGATACAGACACATCGGGAGCTGGAACACAAAGGAAGGAATTCCAGAAGGGAAAGTTGGAACTTAGCAAAGTGGCCCAAAGGAGAGCTGCCCGGGAAGCCAAGAGGGAGACTGATAGGGCTAAGAGAATCCAAAAGCAGAGTGAGGCAGAAGAAAAGAGGAAAGAAGAGGAGAAGAAGAGAGCAAAAGAAGAAAAAGAGAAACAAGCTCACCAGGATAGGAAAAAGAAGCTAAAGCTGAGAAGCGAAGGGCTCAGAAGAAACCACAGGCCTTGATCATTAAGGTCTCAGAATACGCAATCAGCCGAGTCGTTGCAGCTGCACAAGCTGTGCGGACAGGCAATCATTGGAGCAGGGACATCTGCATGGCTGTTACCCTGGATGTTAAAAATGCCTTCAATTCAGCCAGATGGAGCGACATACTGGAAGCACTGAGGAGTTTTCATGTGCCAACTTACCTCTATCGAGTTGTCCAGGACTACCTGAAGGATCGATGGCTGGAATACAGCACACAGGAAGGAATGAAGAGAAAACGAATCACATCTGGTGCAGCCCAAGGCTCAGTTCTTGGCGCAAATCTCTGGAATTTCAACTATGATGGAATACTCCGTATAGAAATGCCGGATGGTGTTTTTCTTGTGGGGTATGCTGATGACATAGTTGCGGTGATTAAGGCGAGGACTATAGAACACTTACAGTTCAAGCTCAACCAAACGATGCGGCGCATAATGGAGTGGATGCAGTCTAGATCCCTCTCCCTTGCAGTACACAAGACTGAGATTGTTATGCTCACAGGGAAACGGATTGATAGACACATACCCATGCTAGTCGACGGACAAACTATTGAATCCTCGGATGCGATTAGATACCTGGGAGTAATGCTCGACCAGAAACTAAACTTCTGGACGCACATAATATGCAGAGCATATTATGCAGAGCTGCAGACAAAGCGGCTGTTGTTGCGGGAAGGTTGTCTCGTCTTATGGCTAACATAGGCGGCCCCTTCCCAGCAAAACGCAGATTACTAATGCGAACAGCGGACGCCATTATGCTGTATGGAGCTGAAATCTGGACAGAATCACTGAGGTTCCAAATGTATAGACAAAGGATGGAATCAGTGCAGAGGAGAGGAGCGCTGCGCATATGCAGCGCATACAGAACAGTATCGGCCGCAGCAGTGCAAACTATTGCCGGAGCAAAACCAATAGACCTCCTAGCGGACGAAAGGAGAAGAAACACTTTCGTCATAGCAATATTGAAGACTAAAGAGAGAGACAGGGAGTGGGAGGGAATTGGTGCCGTACCAACCCTTCCATCACCCCCTCTCCCATCATCCTTTTTTTTTTTTTTTTTTTTTTTTTTTTGCGCACGATGTAGCCAAGGTCACCTCGCCTCCTCGTTTTTTATGTAAATATGTGTAAATATAGTTGGACTTTCACGTTCAGTGCCGTTTTTCATGTAGTTTATGGGTGATTCCTAAACTAGGGGCAATTATGATCAGAGAAAAATGTTGGAAAATGAGTTTTGAAAATTACCGGAATTTTTTTTAATAAGGATTTTAGTTACCCCCCTAAAGCAAAAAACGCAATGGCAGCTCATGAATCACTTCTAAAATTCCAAAATTTGAATTCAAATTCGGGTCCACGACAATGTGAATTGAGGCACACGGCAATGTGGATAAATTTCTTTTCGTGGGAGTAACAATTTTTTTCTTGGGTTGATGAAATGAAAAAACAGCATTGTATTTGGAAAACTCGTTTCTTAAGTCAATAGCAGGTTCAAAAAAATTTTGGTGTAGGTAATCTTGGTTTTGGTTTATTATTGTTGGAATAATGTTTTCGCGACGGGGGTCGAAGACTCGGATCGGCCTCAAAATTTGACATTAGCCGTTTCAAGAGGTCTACATTCTAAATCCTAAATGTCCGTCCGCCGTCCGGGCCGTTTTGGGCAGCAGGAATTTTTTAAAATCTGAAATTTTGACAAAATACTCGGTTTACCATTTACTTGTGCCCGCAAGGTTTTCAGTCCGATCGCCCAAACCCGTGGGGCACTATGGGGCTAAAATGGAGCCACGGGAGGGGTTTTTTTTTAAGGCTTTTAGCTAGGCTTCGAGTTAGGTGTCGTTTTCGAAGTATTTTTTGACGTAGAATCCATTTTCGGGGGTTCCCGGAACGGTTCGAGTTCACTGTGGCGATGTATAGGGCTTTCATGGGGGTAAAAATGAGATTTTTGAAGGATCCCAGGAGGTTACATATTTTTCGAATAAAAAATGAAGAATTTTTGAATAAAAAAATTTAAAAAAATATCCAAAAAAAATGTTGTTTTTTTCAAAATTTTTCTATTGACAGAAATAATATTAATTATTAATTTTTGCACAAGAAGAAGATGAAAATCCAAAAAACAAATTTTTTTGAAACAAAAATCTAAAAAAATTTTCTCGTTTTCTTCTCAATCGCTACCCTTCTGAAATTCTCTGCTCCCCCATTTTTACACTTTAAGTCATAAGTTGCGCCAGTCACTAAACAAGTACCTTCGTAGTGGCGCCTACATAGTACCAAGGGTTGGTAAAAAATATGATTACTACCTAATTTTAACATTGTCGTGGACTTTTGATAATTTTGAATGTCCACGACCATGTTAAAAACTAAAAGCCACGACAATGTTATTTTCAACTTCAAGATCACATTGTGTCCAAACTACTCATGTTTCAAAGTTCTTCCAACGCTAATTAATAAGAGCCTCTTACGACGTTGTGAAAACATGCATTGGATTGAATTTTGATTATTAAAATCATAGACCCAGATGCGACAATGTTACTAATAAACCTACGCACCTGAAATATTTCCTCTGTAAGAGTTGGTTCGGCACTGAGTGGCCACTGGCACTTGGTGCGCATGATGGCAAAGACCGACAGGAAGCCCCCTACATGTGACGAACTTCAACTTCCAAAATATCCTGAATGCCCTTTGCCCAGCAGAGGATTTCTTTTAGCCACGACAATGTTGAAAAAAGTTGTGGACAGCTTTGAGTTGATCATAATTGTTGACATGATTTTTACATGAGCATTGCAAGCCCTCTTTTCAAGACCTAAGATCCCAAACTTGAATGAGGAAAAAAATTGCATTTATAGAAAACTTATAGGAGGATGAAAATCAATTACTGAGTCGAGTATTTAACTTTTAGACCAACCACGACAATGTGAATAGGTAAGTAAATGACCTTGTTACGTTTCTTCAGAAACCAAATGTCCTTTTTTTTCCTAAATGGTATTGAAGAGCTCATCAGAACCTGCAATTGGGGAAAAAAATCAAGGGCAAAGGTCGAATGAGTGAAATTTCACCGGTTGTAGACCCGAATTTGCCCGTAGTTTAGGAATCACCCTTATAGTGTAGTTCGTCAGTGATAATCATCAGTTTGACTGGCCGATGACGATATTTTTCGGAAATCCACCAAAACAATAACTACAATGAGAGCAGGTTATACGTGAGTGAAATCACTTTGTCCAACCTTGTGCAGTCAACGAGGATAATTTTTCCACTGTGTCAAGTCGTAAGGGAGACGTGAGGCTGCCTTTCGGCATGAGAGTTACTCGGTCGGCCCCCCGAAATTCACGTCGGGCATGTTTTGGTTGCTTATCACCCTTATCGTTCCACGTTTCTTTTCTCCGGCCATGTGAGCTCAAGGACGGATGACGTGTCTCATTCATCGCTCCATTAGTTAATGAGTCATTCGCTAGAAACCGTGCGATTGTCTTTGAGCAGCTTCCGTAGGCGCACTATCCAAGGACTTTCACTCTCGATCACCACTTCAACCTTCAGCCACTCGATCCTTACCCCACCAACTTTCATTGCGGATCGATGTATCCATCCATTTCCTGGTTCTGAAGGGAAGTGAAGTGCAGGCTTCTACCTACAATCAACCCGCCTTGAAATGTCCAGTATCCGTCGTTCTACATTTGGGAATACGGCCGAATTTTCATCAGTGTTCTCTACGACCATCGCTGATAAGGAGCTTTCTGAAACTACCGACGACTTGGCCTCTCTCCTGAGAGATATTTGCCAAGGAATAGATGACAGTAGACTACCCAGGCTCAATGAGACTTTTGACAGGCTTATCCTTGTGGTGGGGGAAAGGATGGATGAGCTTACTGAAACCAAAAGGGACTTATCGAATCTTGAAAACGCCTATCAATCTTCAAAAGATCTCCATGAAAATAGGCTTAGAGAACACTTGAAGAGCGAGGACGCTTGGCAGGAGAAGAATGAGGCTCTTATTGGGGAATTGACGCAGTGGAAGAAGAAATCGAGGATTCTTGAAAGCAGGCTCGTCTCACGCTTGGCTTCGCATTCTGTCTCAGAGGCTGAATGCCAGACGAGCCCCTCAAAATTTAAACATGCAGACAGTCAGACGGCCATTTCTTTTTTCGGGTGTTTATCTGCAGAGGCTCAAACAGACCGTCCCACAGTTCAATCCACTTCCAATCAGACAGATTCACCTGGTCCAACTGACCGTGTCACGCTGATGTCACCTAGCCTTCACTCCAGAATTGACAGTATGGAGAATGACATATCTCGTATCCTGGAGTAAGTCATGGAGGAGCGTACTGGTCAGACTATTTCGGACAAGAGGGAGGACCCTCTATCATATGGGATCGACTTTGCTGAAAGTGACGACAAGAACGCAAGTGGAGTAACTCTTGTTCATTCGCCTCAGGGCTCTGACATGCGACGGCGTCGCACTCGCCGCTCGGGGCGTCCAAAGAGAGGATCTTTCTCCAACGACTGGACTGTTACGGAGACCTGTGATCGTGGCGTCGTTTCTTCTTCTCCGGAGGATGATGCGGCGGCCCTCTTTCTGTCCTCGTCTGCTGCGCCGGGGGATCCGCCGGGGAACTCCTGGTGGTCGGGTGCGGGCGGGGGAGGTCTTGATTATGGGTGACTCTTACACAAGGGATTTGGGGGGTGAGCTCCGTTCAATTCTAACCCGCAGTTTCAGAGCGTCCTCAATCCAAATGGATGACGCTCCATTCTCAGTTATTGCGGACTCTCTATTCAGTCGTAGCACTCTCCCTGAATTTGTCATTATATCAGCTGGATCTTTAGACGTAGAATACAATAACTTTGCATGTTTTAAACGTCAGTTTTTGGATGCATGTATGAAGCTGAATTTGTACAGTTCCAATTTGATTATACTCAGGGCTCCGTTCAACTACAATCTCCCTGTATGGTCTTCTGTGAATGTGGAGATTGGTCGATTGAATAAATTTTTATCCGAATTACCTTCTAAATTCTCATTTATTAAGGTTATTGATTTGAGTCTAATTGACAAGCATATGATTCTTTCCAAAATTTCAAATCCTTTCTACAATCGTATTGCAAGGAACATAATCAGTGGGAGAATTAAGCAAGCGATGTCGAACTTTGGGCGCAGTGCATCGGGTATTATTGCAGTTGACACGGGTGGTGTGTGTCAAATTTTTTTGACGTCACTTTGAGAACGACGCGGCGCCTAATGCCGTTGATGTATCCTCTTTAATTTTAATAAACACTCAGGGTTTACGATCGAAAATCAACGAAATAAATTTTTTCGTTGAACAGCGAAATGATATTTTTTGCATAGGAGTGACTGAACATTGGTGTATGGCAGATGAGATGGGTTTCTACTCGCCCGATGGCTTCTCGCTTGCGTCTTCATTCTCTAGAAAGTCTAAAAAAGGAGGCGGGGTAGCGGTCTTTTTGGCCCAGGGCATTGAGTACGAGGTATTGAGTAGCATTGAGGGCTTCTCGGTTGAGGGGATTTGTGAGGTAGCTGCAGTTCACGTAGGCAGCCTCAGTGTGTCTATTTGTTGTATATATCGTCCTCCCAATCAAAATCACTTTGAGCGCTTAATCTCTGTTATGGAGGGCCTTTTGTCTCAGTTATGCACCCCTAATCGGATGGTTATTCTCATGGGAGACTTTAACATACACTTTGAACAAACTTGCAAGAATCCCTCTTATATCAGGAATCACCTCGATTTTGAGAGCCTTATTGATGGCTATGGCCTTCGTGTCACTTTGAGGGAGATCACCCGTCGTCTCTTCGCCGGACAGCTTGGAAATCCTGCCTGTCTTGACGTGGTGTGCACCAATTTTGGTCTTGGCTGGTATAGAGCTTTAATCAGTAATGATGCCGTTTTCAGCGACCACTACGGAGTTGAACTCCACCTTTTGAGGCGCCTTCCACCATCTGACCCGGTTGTTAACTACTACGCTTATATCCTGAGAACATTAACAAACTTTTTCAAAATTTATCTTCTACATCCTGGTTTCCAGTTTACTTAGCAAATGGTGTGGAAAAATCAACTATGGAATTTCTCAGGATTTTTGTCTCGGCCCTTGACTCGGCTTGCCCCTGGTCATCGCGTCGGCTGAGACCTTCGGGTGGGAAAAGGAGGAAGAAGGGCGTTTTTACGGAGGAAATCTTGGGACTGCGTAGCGCGTATCACTATTTCAGAGATCTTTCACTTTCACCGGACAAATCTGATTTCAAAATTTTAGCACAAAACAGCCGGAATAAATATAGGATGGCTTTAGTTTGTGCTTCTCGTCACTATAATGATAGCCGTAGGTATAAACTTTGCCCCAAATAAGCCAAAGGTTTGCTGGGAGGTAGTTTATGAGGTGCTAAATTCAAAGTCTCGCAACCCCCCTCAGAAGTCAAATCTCAGTAGCGAAGGTTTTAGTAATGCTTTTGCCAACGTTTTTCAAAATTATTCTTATTCAGAACCTTCTCAAGAATTCTATGGTTTTCTTGATCGTGCTCCCAGCCCAACCCAGGATTTCGTGTTGGAACCCGTCTCATGTGAGGAGGTTTATGCTTCCGTAATGGCTCTCAGCAACAGCAAAGCTACGGATTTTATGGGTATTAATTCTGGAGTCGTGAAGTCAGTGGCTACTTTCATCATTGAACCCCTGGCATTCATTATTAACCGGTGCTTCACCGAGAGTGCGTTTCCAGACTGCCTTAAGCAATCTGTTGTTACGCCTATACCAAAAAAAGGAAATTCCAAAGACTATGATGGTTTCAGACCTGTGTCGAAGCTGCCCATCTTGGTCAAGGTAATGGAGCATGCTTTGCTTAAGAGAATTAACCGCCATCTAGAAAAACATGCATTGCTTCACCCCCAACAGTTTGGCTTCCGCAAAGGGAAGAGCACCTCTGGTGCAGCAGTCTCACTGGTATCCCATGTATTCTCGGCCCTGGAGGGAAAGCAGCACACATCACTCAACCTTTTTGATCTTTCAAAGGCTTTTGACCTGGTGCCACACAACTTACTTTTGAAAAAGTTGCAACATTATGGTTTCAGTAATCAAACGATCTCGTTCTTCAAGAGCTTCCTGGAGGGGTGGTCCCAGGTTGTTTACCATAATGGTGTCGCATCAGAGGAAGTGATGATCCCTTGTGGTGTCAAACAGGGTAGTATCCTCGGCCCCTGCTTGTTCCTCCTGTACATCAATGACTTGGCTGACCAGTTTTTGGATCCTAATGATATCTTCCTTTTTGCCGATGATATATCGACCGTTGCGAGGGGATCTTCTCGGGAGGAGATGAACCGCAGCTTGCAGGGGAACTCCTCAATTATTGAGAAGTGGTGCTCAGCTAATTCCCTGGTCCTGAACAGGAATAAGACTCAAAGTCTAGAACTAGGCCTCAACCGACGTCTGGATGGGTCGGTCAACTTCTTGGGTTTAATGGTTGATAACCGTCTTTCATGGCTATCACACATTCAAGCGCTTTTGCCAAAATTGTCGTCCTGCATCTACATGATTAGGAGATTGAGGGGCGTTGTGTCTGATGCAGTTCTTCGTTCGGTATATCATGCATGCTTTGCAAGCAGGGCCAGTTACTGTATCATTGCATGGGGAAATTCCAGTCATGCCATCAGGGTCTTCAGGCTCCAGAAGCGGGTGATCAGGATAATTGCCGGTCTCTCTTGGAATGAAAGTTGTCGGGGCACTTTTGTGCGTCTGGGTATTCTAACCATTCCCAGTTCCTATGTTTTGGCGGCTCTGAACGCAGTCAAGTCATGCTTGTCAAACCTCCCCATGGTTTCCGATGTTCACGAGCATTACACCCGCTCCCGAGGGAACCTTGCCATTCCATTTACCCGTCTCGGTGTGGCCTTGAGGAATAACCCAATTCAAGTGGGTTCTCGTCTTTTCAATGCCCTGCCAAATCATATACAACAGCTCCCTGATAGATCCTTTAATAACGTAATAAAATCACATCTTCTCAAAGCCGAACTCTACTCTTTGGAGGAGTTTTTCGGTATTTCATGGAGCGATGTGTCTTGAGTTGAGTGGATCGTGGATGGGGAAGCCTTGTCTCATCTGTTGTCATGTTTCTACTTACGTCCTGAGTTATTTTAGTTTGTTTGGATGACCACACCTATCATGTACCATTGTTTTATTTTGCCCTGTACCATGCGATTGCCTGATGTATTTCGTGTTTGTACCAACTCATTTTTGACGTTTGCTGTGTCATATTGGCCTCTGCAAATAAAAAACCTTGATTTGATTTGATTTGATCGAATGACCAGCCCATGAAAAGGAGAAGAACCGGCAGAACAGAAGGCCAGGACTGGTGGACGGAGATAGGGAAAGGGAAGGCTGAAGAACCTGCCCTCCCACACTATCCCTATCACCCTCAAAAAACAGGAGAAACGGACTTACACTGACTACAAGAAGAGGCCATACACGGCCAATCAAAGGAACTGCCCTGAAGTAATACTAACTACGTAGTCCCGGGCAGCTTCCTGAGAGAAATCGAGGTGTTTTTTAGTGGGTAAACTGAGGTAAGCAGGACTCCCACACAAAGGGCGGGGACTTCCCCGCTGTCAATCCATAAAGGATTTTTCATCTCGTATATATATATATAATGACCATTGTTCATGACGATTTTAGTTGATTTGGAAGTATTTCTCGTGAAATAAAGACGATGAATGAATATGGGTTTTATTGTCAATTTTATCATCCTACATTAAATTTTAGCGTTATCTACTGATTCATTCGAATTGAAAAATGATACCTTCAGTAACAGGACATGAAGAAACATGAAGAAAATTGGCATTTTCTTCTTTTAGTTTTAATAACTATGGGAAGACAAAGTGGAGGGAGTAGGGGTACCCAATGATATTACAAAATAATCGAAGTCGAACGATATCTGTTCACGGTTTGGCCCGAATTCTAAATCCTCGGTGAGAACGAGCATGTAAGGGAAGGCGCACTCTGTTAGGGAATAAGTAGCGGATATTGTGGTAAATTGTGGGTTCGCACTCTATTGTGGTTCAAGCCCACTGAGGCACGCGATCCGGGTCCTCACTATTTGTGGTTAGGCATTGTGGTCTCTAGGAGGAGCTTCGCACGGTTCACTCCATCGACATCAGTTGACTCAGTCGGCTTTTTGCTGCATGCAAAATATAATATAGCAACGTGATAATATCACGTTGCTAAATTGTCGATAGTATATGATGTAGTTGTCAGATTGCACTGTAGAGAGCCCAACACATCCATACATACCAATACATACAGCCTCATCTCATTAAATTCGTTGTGGTAAAACAGGAAATTTCAAGGCGAAGAACAAGGGGCCAGGAAAATCTCCACATTTAATGTGGATTGCGATTATGAAAAAAAGAAGCAACAGAAAAATTGCTAGGTCAACGAATGTTCTTAAACAACTTCCTGTGTAACCTACTTTCATTATAGTATACAAAATGTGGGTAGTCCAGCTCAAAAACCCGCAAGTGGATGTAAACTGATGATAAATGACCGAGTCCTTGCAGTATTAGGCAATCTCATACCTACCTACAACACCTAGTCGCTATCCCAAATATTGAAATCAGCTGATCGTTGTTGTCCATCAGCGCTGCCTGAGGAGTTCTGCCCAAAACTCGGCGACTTTCATCCACCATAACAATGGATGTGTCCATATTGAAGTTGCCTCGTCTTTCTTTCCTCTTTAGTGATTTTTTTACGCGATGCTCTCACGTTCTTTCGTAAGAATGTCAAAACCCAAAAGAAAAAAGTGTCTCGTCTATAATGAAATAATTCATAAAAACTTAATTTTTTCTGAATGTAACGGTTGTAACTGAATGGAACTCGTGACGAGCGGTTAGTCGGCTCAACATCAAGTTTTAGTTACCTATAGTAGGTGTGAGATCGCCTCTAACAGCAGGGACTCAATTTTCCCGAAAATAAAGCAGAGGGTTTCTGAGCATGACTTCTCTCGTTTTTGTATACTAAATTGAGAGTAGTTGACAGAGGAATTTATTCAAGAACATTTGTTGCTCTAGCAACATCTCTATTGAAACGGCAGCATACTCACCGTCTTATTTGACCCAACCTCAAACACTTTCCACCCACAATAATTGTCATTGTTTCATAACAAGTTTCAATCAAAGCAAGGATTGAGTAATTCGAAAAACAATACGTACAGTCTCAATCTTGCAGAAACATGATTAATTAACTATAATAAGGGTCTTCACGGTCGGGCCGTTGTCGATGAGTTAACGGGTTAAACGTGGAGACAATCCGTGGAAAAGTTGTTATCAAAGTGAGTTATCAGCCATGTTAACGTAACTGAGTCAGAGGTGTGGAGAACGTCGACAGCAACCAAGTTATCAGTGTTATCAGTTTTCTTGCGATCTTTCAAAATGGCCGCCTACCGGTGTTTTCTGTTGTTCTGGTGTTTTCTGTTTTCGTTTGGGGTTTCTTCCTGGTTTTTTAAAAGTTTTTTCCTAAATTGGGTTCGACGCAATGGATCCCAAGAGAAGAAAGTTTCCAAGGGGGTCGCAAGAAGTCGCGGGGGTGTGAAGCGTAGTGGCATCTGCCAGAACTACGCTTTCTACCTACAGAACTACACATTTAACCAGGGTGCCTCATGATTTTTTTACTTAGCAACTTTACTACTTAGAAAGTTTAACTCGTTAACCTCGACCGTGAATACCCTTAATATATTAGGGTTAACTATAATATATTAGAATTAACTCCACTTTAATGCCCATATTAAGGAGACGTGGATATATCACAGTTCCTTGAGAACTTGCTTCACAGCGCACAGTGTGACACGTTTATATATCCCTTGAAATTGCTCATCCGGAGAGAAATTATTATTGACTGAGCTACCTCAGAAATGATGAGCTTAATTCTGACTGACAGGACGAGGCTGCATCGACGCTGGAAGGCGAACTCCGTCACTGCAGGAGACAAACGTTGAGCGAAATCAGGTGCCTCACATGTTGCAGCCACTACACTGTTTGACAGCTTTCCCTTCGCCTAATTTGACGGTGTTGACATTTTCTTCAACCGGGGAGTTATCGTGTCTTTTCTACAAACACAAACCGTACAAAATAATTTAAGGAAAAAAAATCTTATTGACAGGACAGGAACTTTAAATGTTTTGAGACATACTTTCAATTCTGATGCGAGAAGGAGAAAAGCGTCGTCTATGTTGGTATTGTCTTTGGCAGAGACTTCCATCGAACATATAATTTCCGGGATATACTCGACAACAGACTCCCTCTCCTCCACTTCTACTTCTCTCATCGATTGGAGATCACTTTTATTGCCTGAAAAGAGATGCTGGATTATAATGTAATATTGAATATATTATATTCAATTTGCATGCAACACAACAGATGGATCATGAAGATGTAGGTAAGGACCCCCACATTATTGCCTCATCTATTATATGCTCATCGGAGGAAACCTTGAATGGCTCATATAATTTACCAATGAGAATCAGCAGCACATTAGAAGCTGTGTATCTTCTGACTTCTTCGATCCATCGGTGTAAATTCAGGAATGACGACCTTTTGGTGATGTCATAAACTGAAATGAAAAATTAAAACATCACAATAATAACATTAAATGTTATTATTAATAATAATAAAATAAAATTTATTGTTGATAATAATTTATTATCCACAATAAATTTTATTGTTGATGGAATGGACAAAAAGAAACAAGCTCTTACTGCAAGGGCGGGTTCGTTTTCCCTCCCGGAAAGCCATTAACTACGAGAGCGGCTTAGGAACATGTTAGGTTTCCCTCCCGGTGGCCCGGGGTCGGCTTACAGAAATCTTAGGTTTCCCTCCCGGTGGCCCGGGGTCGGCTTACAGAAATGTTATGTTTTCCTCCCAGCAAAGTGAGCCATCAGCGTTACCCAGGAGACACCACGAGGAGGTTGCTCACGACGCACAGTCTCTCTAATTTCGGGCTTAAATGTTTCGTAGACATGTATAGAAAGACACCAAACCGAAATTAGCTGCTACAACTTGCAACTTTCGGTGCTAGAGCTGACAGAGCATACCGTCTCGATTGTGGCCAAGACGACTCGGAGTCGGGCGGCGCGCGACCCCCCTTCAGAAAATGTTTACTAAGTACCTACATACGACACAATCACTGCATTATTGAACACTATCTACAAATTAACCTTGACTTTGCTGCTTATTCGGCAGCATCCAGACTGATCACCGGTAGACGAATGATATTTTCTGCAGTACTCAAGTCAGTGTCGACCGGGTAAAGAAAGAAACTACAGATACTATAGGTAAACAATGAAGGGAGGGAAACCTAACTTTTGACCTGGGGGCGACTCCCCTCCGAGGAGGGAAACCTAACACTTCGATAAGCCGCTTCGATGGACGTCTCGACTGCTAATGACTACTAATGGCTTTCCGGGAGGGAAAACGAATGTGCCCGGGAAGAACACGCCTATTATATAAGTAACAGGACGTTTGATTGAATGAAAACAATCAACAGATTGAGAGTTCTCCTTTATTGCAGTAGGGCACATTCGTTTTCCCTCAATCTGTTGATTGTTTTCATTCAATCAAACGTCCTGTTACTTATATAATAGGCGTGTTCTTCCCTGTACAGTTAACGAAAAAACGCTGCAAATTTGGCACAAGGGGTTTTTATTCTTTGAGATAGAAATTTTGGGCAAAAATTAAAACTGCGTCATTGAGAAAATACTATTGAAAAAAAGAAAAAAAGGTTTTTTTGAAGCGAAGCTTTTATACGGACGCCCCCCCCCTTTCCCCGCTAGGAACGCTCGCCGCTCGGGGAGTCTCCCCGTGAAAACCGTGAGTCAGTCTCTAACGCGATATATATATTATCTAAATCACTAATTCAGCCTACTCTGACTAAACGGTAAGCCCTAAAAATACGCCGATTTTTTCTATCGTCTCTGCCGACCGTTTAGCTACGAATAGGGCGGTCGCAGACCCCCCCGGCCGAGCGAAGCGAGGCCCCCTTGTCCAAATAAGCGGTTGGCCGAGCGGAGCTAATGGGGTTTCGACCGTATCCTACCTAGAGATGCGAATTTTAATAGAAAATTTTCAACGAGCGATTTCCGACGACGAGCGATTTCTGACGGCGAGTTTAAAATTTTAGATTTCCTGAGATCGGGGCGCGTTTGGCTCTTCCAACCGGGCCGCTGTCAAGGAATTCGGAAAGACGTACTCAGAATGGGTGGAATCCGAGGGGCTTCAGGGACGTTACAAAGATGGAGGAGGCGGGGAAATTTTTGAAGCGAAACTTTTTTGAAGTGAAAATCGTGAGTCAGTCCTTAACGCGATATATACATATAGGACACTATACTGGCAGCTGATGCGGACTCGGAGCGCCCGCACTCACTCCCGGTGTAGGTATGCAATAAAACTGATTTTGCAAAATGATATAAAGCTTCGCTTCCTTTTTTTTTTCTTTACAATGATTGGACGACAGACGTGGGATCTCGAAAAATGAATTCATGCGTCCGAAATTTCACGAAAAACGACACCGTATTTGACTTCCTGGGATTCTTCAAAAATTCCATTTGTAGCCCAATGGAAGCCCCATAGATTAGCACGGTGAAATCGGATCATTTTGGGACCCCCAAAAATGGATTCTACGTCCAAAAATACTTCGAAAACGGCACCTAACTCGACTCCTTGCCCGAAACCCTTAAAAAAAACCTCCCGTAGCCACATTTTAGCCCCACGGGTTTGGGCGATCGGGCTGAAAACCTTGCGGGCACAACTACGAGATGGTAAACCGAGTATTTTGTCAATATTTCAGATTAAAAAAAAAAAAAAAAAAAAAAAAAAATCCGAATGCCCAAAACGGCTCGGACAGCGTACGGCGGACGGACATTTCGTTGGAATCTAAACATGTTGAAACGTATAATACATATCAAATTTTGAGACTGATCAGAATTTTCGACCGCCGCACAGTGGGCTAGATCGCATAATTAGGTGGAAAAAACTCAAAATAAGTATCGTATTGGCTAAAAATCGCTTTTTCAATGTATTTTCAAGTACTGAGTCGATTTAGACTGCCCCCCACTTGATAAAAGTTAACATTTCATGAATTATACTCGTTTTTGTGTCAAAAATTGTCATAAAATATGAGATATTCCAAGAAACTCGACATCAACATTACGCCTTATCGCGGGGTGCTAATGGCCCGTTTTTTTCATATTTCTCGAATAGAACTCGAGTAGATCACATATTCAAGGAGCGCAAAACTTGCAATTACCTGCGATTTTAGTAGGTAATACTATTTTAAAGCTAATTTAATAGACTTTTTCATAGTTTTTCTAGCAGGAACAGCAAAAAAATTGAAATTAATCAAATGTCGACTTTGAAGGATGTTTTCTACCTACCTTAGGTGGAACTCTCCATCGTCAAATTAATTCTGAAGAGCAACTGGACACCACAGCAGACAAACACATTATGAAGTGAGAAAAGAGATAAATCGAGTATTCCGATAGTTGCACGCCTCTCGGTGTAAACATTGGCGCCCCCCCTTCCAGGGCAGAGTTCGCAAACAAAACCTCTATGAAACCCACCTATTAGAATCGCATTCTGGTAACTTTCAAAATGGGGTTTTTTCCACCTAATTATGCGATCTAGCCCACTGTGCGCCGCTGCGATTACTAGGTATACTATTCCAAGAATAATGAACCAAAAAGAGACCAGGGCTAGATGCTCTCGGGGAGTCTGATCCCGGGAATTCGGTTATTACATCAAAATCTATGGATTCCTGGAATTAGAGTAAAATTTACTTCTTCATTACTTCTAATGTTTAATATTAGGCTTCTCGATTAATATTCTTTGGACGGCCAAACTGTGTAACAAATTATTTTACCTCAGGTTTCATGATGCGTAGATTAAAGGTCGCTCTACTGTAGATCATCTACACATATCAGTGAATCCGTGGCCATCAGTGCTCCGTGCCCAGCTGTGGCATCAGCCTCACTGCGTCGGACAAGTGTGAACATGCGCCGTCTTTCCCCCTTTGTACGCAGAAAAACTTTCTTCTCCGGCTTTTTCATTCTACTGAAGGTCACCGTACTGAACGGAACGTCACTGATATGTGTGGATCGACCTTAAATCAACGCATCTTGCAACATAAAACACGTCAGTCCTAGTAACTTCCCTTCCAAAAGTAGTACAATAATCCACATTTTCGCACAGAGGCTGCCGAGAATAAATGAAAAGACGGGCTCCTCCATGACCAGCTGAATGATTTTTTTCTTTAAATTTTCCGGGAAAGGTAATGCTTCAAAAGTTACGAAAACGGAAACCACATTGCAGAAACCCCGTCTTAGGAAAAATATAATATTTGAATTCCGAGGCCTGAAGGGGGTACGTGACGTGGGCTCCTCTTGGATTGTATGGAAAATATTTAAATTCTTTATGAGAATAAAGAAAAATACGAAAATTTAAAAGCATTAAGTTTCAAACACATAGTTCAATTTATTGGAATTGCCTTAATCAGATCTTACTCGACGCGTTTTTTTTTTTTTTTTTTTTTTTTTTTTTTCAGCCTACCTGATCAACTGCGATTTTTAGAGCACCTAGATACCGCTTTTTTGGTATATCAAATATACCAAATTTTGGATTCATTTCAGAACTCACACTACAAATTCCCGATTTTTTCGATCATACTTGTCATAATATGACAATATTATTCGAAGTTTTGCATCATATTTTTAAGTCATATCGGAGTTATTTTCGTATCATATTTTGATATCTTGGAAACCCGCACGGTTGGAGTGTCGGGTTTCCACGAATAACCCGTGGCGCGTCGAAAAAAACCGGCAGGTGCATGGCCTGCTAATTTCTCTCCCGTTTGTCCAGCGAAGTTGAAATTTGGAAGGAATCCTTTGCGACTTTGCAGGAACTCCTGTTTTGCACTCGTATCAGCCACAAAATTTCTATGAAGAGAATAATAAACCCACGAGTAATCTACTTTGAAGCGTTTTCCACATACCTAGCATAAAAAATTGAACTTACCGATTATAACTCCATTAGCAGATCTATAATAGCTTTGTGTGATGGTGCGAAACCTCTCTTGTCCAGCTGTGTCCCAGATTTGGAGCTGTAACGAAAAAATCTAATGACGTATTTAGTAGATTCCAGGGGCTTTTACAAGCGGAACAGCTGTCACCGGCTCTCTTCATGCTATTCACCAGCGATCTGGTAAATTTCATCACAGCAAGACACCACATCCTCAAAATGTCAACTGTTCGGTGGCCTAAGATAGTCGAACCGACTTGTCGAATCAAACGTGTCGACCGACCTGATTCGACATAGTGTGGATGCACCTTTATGACTTCAAAATAGAGCCGTCATACACTCGAATAATATTTCCCTGAAATGTAAAAATTAAAGGTTGCGTCGTTCACTCCAATACAACTTACTGGAAACAGCAAGTTTCTACTTACGAAACTGATCACGTCAACAACTTCCCTGTCGCTCTGGATACGAGAAATGTGATATCGTGATAAACCAAACAAATCGATTTTGAGAGGCGATCTGTTATGAACCACCCACCGACGCTATGCCCGTAAAATTTCTGCTCCCTCTCGTAACCAACGAAATGGAAGATAATAATATTATCTTCCATTTGCGTCATATCTGTGACGTCCATTAAAAATTAATTTTACTGTCCATTTTCTTCGTACAATCGTACACATCGTTCAAAATCGTACACAACATCGTTCACGAATCGAAAGAATGAAATCGAACTCACGCTATCGATTATTTCGATTCTATTGTTCCACCCACGCTACGCTTGTCCCGATCATCGTTCACAACCCACAGAATTCCATTCTCTCTTTCCCTCGAATTATGACTCCAAATTATCATCGTTCCTCAGAATTCTGCTCCGCGGAATATCCCTCGGACAAAGGATAATTCTGCGGAAAAACATCTTCCCCTCGTGCCGGCCGTGGACAAGCCACATCACTCCATCAATTTGCATGCATAATATCCAGTCATTGCTCGACCGCGTTTTTGGATTCGAACAGCATCTTTCCGGAGTCAATTAATGAGATTTCAATCGTTCATTCGATACATCTTACCTTCGACAGTTTCGACAGAAACGAGTGGAACATTGGACAGATGGACTCACGCCGACAGAACTTTCCGCCAGTAACAAACTTAGTCATATCACCAAGAAATCCTATCGGACATACATGTATATCGCGACGGGGTATAAAACTCGTCCAAAGAGATGAGACCAGAGGTTTCCTAGAATGATTAATTAGGAATATCACTTCACAAAATTGGGTATAGCAGAGAGCACGTAACACGTCAGTGGTTGAATTCATAAGATCATCTTATTACGCCCGGCGTAATAAGATGATCTTATGAATTCAACCACTGACGTGTTACGTGTGTAATACGCCGCCATCTTATTAAGATGGCGGCGTTCCCCGAGAGGCGTCAGTGGTGTTGACTAATGAGACGATGCGAGCAAGTGCTGCCATCTAGGTCCCAGCCGCTTGGCAGCGCCAGCATCGCTCAGGCCCTTCGGAGTCCGCTGACTGCACCTCGTACTTAAATATTGAAAGGGGCGGAATGACAAGGAACAATATCCAGTAAATTGGAAGTCATTCCTCATCAGTATATGCATTGACGAGCGGCACAAAATCCCCATGCTCTGGTTTGCCAACGACTTAATCCTCCTCGCGTACTCCTGGTCCGACGCACAAGCTAAGCAGACTTCCCTCAAAGATTTATGCGTCCTGAATGGGCTGACAGTCAACACCGATAAAACCTTCGTCCCTCCATTGTGGTACAATGGCCGCAGACTGGAATTCAGAGAAGAATAGCTATTTCCTCTAAGAATAGCTTGGGAAATTGATCTGACCTTGACTGTAGCGACCAAAAGAAATGGGCCAACAACCTTCGATGCCAGCATGAAGCTGTTTGATGCAGTCGCTTCGTCAACCCTGCTTTACCGTGGGGAGTGCTGGGCTCCAGCAAAAGCCGAAGACGTGGAGGCCGTTCACACTGGCTACATTAAAAACCTGCTGGCCTTACCATTCAATACACCAGGCTACATTGTGAGGCTAGAAACGGGAAGACTGTCCCTTAAGTTGGCCTATATCTTCAAAAGGACCTATAACTGGTGGATGGAAATCCTCAAAATGTCAACTGTTCGGTGGCCTAAGATAGGCTACTTGAAGCTGGTGGCCCTTGCGGAGGCAGGCACAAAAATGAGATATATTTGGGCGGAGAACCTTGCCAGCACACTGGTTTCCATCGGGGAACTAGAGGTTTGGATTGGGCAGGACTTTGCCAGAGCGCAGAGGAGAGCAATACATATTCTCAAAACTTGAGAACAACATCATTTCACGTGAGTCACGTCAGATGCGGCGAGATAGTGGGAATTCCCACTATCGGGACAGGAGGTTTGTTCCAGGTTTGACAGACAGTTAACAGAAATCGACGGAGACATGCGCAATTGAGAGAACTGCTGTTCCAGGTCGATTTGTAGGTTGACAGCAGTTCAACAGCAGTCGGTCGGGAACCGACAGCTCGAATGAGTATGGTTGGGGAGCTGTTGACTTTGATAACCCTCTCAATCTTTCATAACCTTCTCATTTTAATTTGCCGCTCGGTGCGAAAGCTGTACTCGAGCCCTCCCGAAGTCCTCGTACAAAGCCCCCCTCAAACACATTAAATGACTCATTACTGCCTTATGATAGGTACTCCTCTCTCGAAAAAGGTTGATTATTCTGAACACAATAAACCAAAAAGTAATCCGAGTTTATCACTTGGATTTTTTAACGGACCAAAAGGTTACATCGTGAACGCCAGGTACCTCAGCACCGTCTCGTCGCCTCGCTCCGAACCCTTAACACTTACAACATGTTTCTGCCAGCGAACAGTACCAAATACCTACTCCTTCAATGAGCTGGACTACTGCAAACTAAGAGACCTCCGGTTCGAAAACACCATCCATCACCTGGTCATGATTTGCCCCTCCCTTAGAGATCTGAGGATAAAATATCTCGCCAAATTCAACACCAGTGATACCTTCAATAGTGAAAATTGGTGCAACTTGTGTTGGGTGAGCTGTAGTGAGTGAGTGGGCGCTCTTGTGCTTTTTCCCGGCGAGGCACTCAAATGTCGCAATGCAGATGCATAGAAGGTATGTACCTAACCCGAAAATAAACCTATCTATACATACATGAAATAAAAATCACGTGCCTAATTATCTATACATGAAATAAAAATCACAACGTGCCTAATTCAAGTGCTATGCTTAAGTGCTAAAAATAGTAACTATTTTAACTAAGTTAACTAATTAAAATGAACCATTAACTCGTAATTCATGTTTCCCTTTTTTTGGTAAACAACCATTTTTGTCACATACCTACTTGCGTAAGCAGCTGTCTGGGTAGCGTCAACCAAATACTCACATATAATTGTCGTCTTCCTGGATAAGCTGAAAATATTCTAATCCTGGCCTAACTAACTTGAAA
This sequence comes from Pilophorus perplexus, assembly GCA_955831195.1. NCBI lineage: Eukaryota > Metazoa > Arthropoda > Insecta > Hemiptera > Miridae > Pilophorus > Pilophorus perplexus. The sequence continues at coordinate 55,938,493 of OY037007.1, read as the reverse complement.
TTATCACTGCAAATGAAAATTATTATGGCCGATTTCTGGGCTCTCTCTGTCTCCTTATTCTGTTCAACTTCAAACCCACTTGGTGTCAGGTGAATAATAACTCGGTCTGTTGGTGACAAATTATATTATAGGAAAATTACAAACTGCAAACGAAATATGTGCTGAGAATATTGGGATTTGAACGGAAATATTACAATACGATTTAGAATACAAAATTAAATGGTCCTAGTCGTGACGTCGGAACGTCGGATTGTCGGGACGTCGGGACGCATTGCGACAGGACGTCGGGACGCGTTGCGACAGGACGTTGGGAGATGTTATGACGGGACGTCGGAACGTGCTATGAAGGGACGTCGGAACGTCGGAAGACGTTATGAGTGAAAAAGTTCCCTAAACAACTCGATATTGAAAGGGGGAGAGTAATGGGAAGAATCCGCGTTCCAACGTCACAAATTAGTAGAGAAACTGGTTAAACTCCCCTAACAAATCGGGGTAAAAACTTATAAAACTAGGTGAAAATCCCCTACTAAAATGGGGTGAAATAATTAAGGAAAATACGCGACACAACTTCTGTCGGAAGAATATTACAATAAACCAAATTCCTACTCTGGTTCGGCGATAGTGCCGTCGTAAAAATAAATCGTCTTGTGACGTCTCAAAATTATACAACTCGAAGAATAACCAAAAAGTCGAAAATCAGGGGGAAAACTAACTACTTGCTGTCAGCTGGATATTTACTGGGGGTAGTCAGGAGGAGATAAATTGACAACTTGGGAGTGCATTACCGTGCAGATCGTGGTGAGAGGAGGTCACTCTGGTGGAAATCCGAAGTCGGGTTTTTGCAGTAGCGTCGTCACCAATTTGCTGTTTCGGTCGAATCCCAGGAGTTGCAATTTCCGCAAACCCAAAGGGTGTGCGGGCAAGGCGAAGGGGGGGGAACGGGAGAAAACGGCTCTTCACTTTACTCGAACGCTGGCGGGAAAAACAAAACGAAAACTTGCGCCGAAAATCCTTAGCACTGAACTGTTCAATGTTCTACTGTTCCACCTTAACTCGTTATCAACAACTGCACTTAGCACAAAAAATGTCGGTACGCGTTCCGACCGATCGGTACGTCGCAACGTCGTCTTAGCGGGAAAAATACGAGCCCAACGACACAGGTTCTTTACGGTTCGGCTGCCTCACAGCGACTGACTCACAGAGTAACAGAGAGGAACTGACTGATCCAGGGGGAGTCAACACTTGACGTTCACCCCACACCTGTAGCCCCCCACCCCGTCAGCCAATCAAACCCGCAAACTCAGGGATGCCAACTCAAGAAACCACTTTTCCGTAGATTGTTCACACAAATTCAGTAGATTACGCAAAAAGTCGGTAGCTAGTCTAGCGATCAAAAATCACTAACAAACGCTGCAAATTTTACCCAAGCTTTTATTATTCTTTGATCCAGGTTCAAAGGGAACTTTGCTAGCAACCTGAGGTGCGACTTTTTTTTTTTTTTAAGCATCGACGTGTTTGAAACACATCTCCAATAGAAACATGACTTCGAGTCTTGAAGGTCTTGCGTTCTACTCTTAACTGTTAAGAGTAGAACGCAAGACCTTCAAGACAGAAGCGGAATTTCAATGCTTGGAAACGGCCGATAGAGGAATCCAGTCCCCTTGAAGTTTGTTGTACGAAACACGCAACGTTCGTCTGAAAAACGTTGCATACAATAATTATTAATTAATACAATAACTTATTGTATAATTAATATAATAATGTAATTATAATATAATTATCGTTGCATATAATTATCGCTACAATAGAGCAGGTAAGGCTCGGACACGAGTTGGAAATGACGATCGCAAACGTGAACTTAATTTCAAGGCTCACGGTAAATTAATAATTAATGCCTTGAGTAAATTTTAATAGAAAGAATAATGAACAATTTTTCCGAAGTTTTCCCCTTTTTTTCCTTTTTTTTTCTTCAAACCTTCCCCTTTCTTACCCCGTAATTCGGATCTTCCACCTTCTATCCCAGTATTTTCAAATCTAGCACAGGCTATATCTCACAGATCCTCCCCTTTTTTCCGGTTTTCAAGGCATACAATGAAACTAGACCCTCCGGAGAATTTGTTGGCATCCTTAACTCATTTTCGAAAAAAAAGTGACATTCCTCCTTCTTTCCCTGTGGTCTTCATATAGATTGGTAAGTAACTAAAACGCCGGTAAAAAAACGCTGCAAATTTTACACAAGGGTTTATTATTCTGTGATATAGGTTACTTGTGGAGACATTTAATTCTGTCAATAAAAAAAAATTAAAAAAAATTTTTTTTTTTGGATTTTTATATTTCAAAAAAAATTTTTGGGGGGATTTTTTAAAAAAAAAATGTGTTTTTTCAAATATTCTTTAATTTTTACTCGAAAAATATTTAACTTCTTGGGATCCTTCAAAAATCCCATTTTTAGCCCCATGAAAGCCCTATAGATCGCCACAGTGAAATCGGATCGTTCCGGGACCCCCAAAAATGGATTCTACGTCCAAAAATACTTCGAAAACGACACCTAACTCGATCCCATAGCTAAAAGCCTTCAAAACACCCCTCCTGTAGCCCCATTTTAGCCCCATAGCGCCCCACGGGTTTGGGCGATCGGACTGAAAACCTTGCGGGCACAACTAGATGGTAAACCAAGTATTTTGCCAAAATTTCAGATTTTTAAAAAAATTCCTACTGCCCAAAACGGCCCGGACGGCGGACGGACATTTCGGATTTTGAATGTAGACCTCTTGAAACGGATAATGTCAAGTTTTGAGGCCGATCCGAGTCGTCGACCTCCGTCGCGAAAACATAGGTCATTATTCCAAGAATAATAAACCAAAAGTTGGAAGTTCCACTACGAAGGTACATACAGCGCTGGCAACCCTGAGTTTGTGTGGTTGATTGGCGGACGGGGTGAGGGGCTACAGGTGTTGGGTGAACGTCAAGTGCAGTCAACAAGGTTCATATCGCGATGGCCAAGTTTGGAGGGTCTTTAGTAGCGGTCCTAGCGGAGAGCACCGAAATTAGAGAGCGAACTGTCCACCCAGTGGGTGTACAGTCTTTTGTAGTTTTTACTCTGTGGTGGCACCCACCCCCCACCCCTGTCTCGTCTTGCCCACGGGCCGGGGTGCTCTTCTCCCCACTTCTACACTTCTAGAAAAATACGTTACATGAATATTATTCGACCGTTCTCAGTCACTGTGTTTGACCGCCATGTGGTCGATTGTTTACGTTTGTTTCGCTATTACTAGCGTTTCACCACTTTTTCAAAAGCCGTTTTCATTTTCAATATTTCATAAGTCAGTTTCATTCCTAGTCAGTGTTTTCTGAGCTCTTTTTTCAAAGCAATAGTTATAGATCTACAGTTTTCTCCTCTGCTAGTATTAACCTCACCGTTCTTTTGGTGTACCATTTATTCTCAAAATAATCATGTCAAATTGTCAAAAGTTGTTGTATTACGAAATTATTAGGTAGGTACTTATTATTGTCAATAAAGTTGTCGATAATCAAAAGGTATTTTTCTTATGCCGTGTGATATCATGTGGATCGAATTTGTCAATGGTATCAAAATTCGATCCCTTTCCGCTCCCCACCATGAGCTCCAGCCTCCAGCATAGAGTTGAGGCCTCAAGAGGATGACAAACAATTGATTTTCAAACAATTCTGGGTTTTCCGATTTTTTATAACCAAGTGTTGGAAAAATCGGAATTGTTTGAAATTCAATTGTTTGGCATCCACTTGAGGCCTCAACTCTATGCTGGAGGCTGGAGCTCATCGCGGGGAGGGGAAAGGGGTCTTGACGTGGCAAGGGGGAGAAACACCTAGTGGAACGGGGAGCGAGGAGGGGGGTTTCACGTTGGATGATGACGGAGCTCTCCGCTAGAGGGTGCAACTCCCCAAGACCAAACTTTGCCATCGCCTTAACGTAGGAGTTTCTCCTCTGCCTTTACTATAGGGATGGGAATCGATTTCCGATTTTTGGAAAAATCGATTTTTTGTTCCGATTTTTCGATTTTTTTGGATCGATCTTCAGGTTCCGATTTTTTAGGTGAATCGATTTTTTACTTCCGATTTTTGTAAAAATCGTGAATCGATTTTTGGTTTATTATTCTTGGAATAATACACCTATGTTTTCGCGACGCGGGTCGACGACTCCGATCGGGCTCAAAATTTGACATTATCCGTTTCAAGTGGTCTACATTCTAAATCCGAAATGTCCGTCCGCCGTACGCCGTCCGCCGTACGCCGTCCGCCGTCCAGGCCGTTTTGGGCAGTAGGAATTTTTTAAAAAATCTGAAATTTCGACAAAATACTTGGTTCACCATCTAGTTGTGCCCGCAAGGTTTTCAGTCCGATCGCCCAAACCCGTGGGGCGCTATGGGGCTATAATGGGGCTACGGGAGGGGTTTTTTGAAGGCTTTTAGCTATGGGATCGAGTTAGGTGTCGTTTTTGAAGTATTTTTGGACGTAGAATCCATTTTTTGGGGTCCCGGAACGATTTCACTGGGACGATCTTTAGGGCTTTCATGGTGCTAAAAATGGGATTTTTGAAGGATCCCAGGATGTTAAATATTTTTCGAGTAAAAAATAAAGAATTTTTGAAAAAGAAACATTTTTGAAAAAAAATAATAAAAAAAAAATTTTTTTTAGATTAAAATCCAAAAAAAAAATTTTTTTTTAATTTTTTCATTGACAGAATTAAATTTCTGCACAAGTAACGTATATCAAAGAATAATAAACCCTTGTGTAAAATTTGCAGCGTTTTTACTACTGATTTTTAAAAAAATCTTGAATCGATTTTCGTCATTTATAAACATTAGTTTATTATTTCAAGTGATTCAAGCAAATTTCGAGTCTTAGGTCGATTAAAAATTATGATAATAGCTAATAACAACAAAACTCACTAGTTGCCAGCGACGTCCGCCATGGCTTTTGGTTTATTATTCTTGGAATAATACACCTATGTTTTCGCGACGGGGGTCGACGACTCCGATCGGCCTCAAAATTAAATTTTGAGGCCGATCGGAGTCGTCGAAAACTCTCTAATCCGTTTCAAAAGGTCTACATTCTAAATCCGAAATGTCCGTCCGCCGTCCAGGCCGTTTCGGGCAGAAGGAATTTTTTTTAAAATCTGAAATTTTGACAAAATACTTGGTTTACCATCTAGTTGTGCCCGCAAGGTTTTCAGTCCGATCGCCCAAACCCGTGGGGCGCTATGGGGCTAAAATGGGGTTACGGGAGGGTTTTTTTGAAGGCTTTTAGCTGTGGGATCGAGTTTGATATCGTTTTCGAAGTATTTTTGGACGTAGAATCCATTTTCGGGGCTAAAAATTGGGCTTTCATGGGGCTAAAAATGGGATTTTTGAAGGATCCCAGGAGGTTAAATATGTTTAAAGTAAAAAATAAAGAATTTTTGAAAAACCCATTCTTTTGGAAAAAAAATCGAAAAAATTTTTTCGATGAAAAAAAATCCAAAAAAATTATTTTCCAAAATTTTTCATTGACAGAAATAATTTTTGCACAACAAACCTATATCAAAGAATAATAAACCCTTGTGTAAAGTTTGCAGCGTTTTTCAGACAGCGAAACTGATTACTCGTCTGATTAAATGTTTATCAAAATTTTTGAAAACTAATGCAATTTTAATTTTTAATACATTTTTTTAACGATTTTTTCTTGAATCCTACCTACATTAAATATATCTACCGTTATCACTCATTAAAAAAACATTTTTTTTTTTGTAAGAGCGATTTTTGAATCGATTTTCCAAAAAATCGATACTTTTATGGCGATTTTTTTGGGAAATCGATTTGAAGCATCCGATTCTGAATCGATTCAAAAAATCGATACTTCTTACCGATTTCCCATCCCTACTTTACTACCTTTCTCTGTGGACTGATCCCATCCCTGCTGGCCCACCGGGGTCCTCGGTTCCGCTAGATGGCGCAGCGGTCGCGGGCTGCAAGCTCCCCCTCCAATGTGTGAGGCGGGTTTGACGGGCCAGTTCCTGCAGGCGAAATCGGGCTGTAGGGCGCCGCCCTACACTTGTTTCACGTATATTCGAATTTCGGTGTAGTTATCGCCCCAAGATATCGTATTATGTATTGTGTCGCCTTGTATAATATTATATAATAATATATATATAATATAATCTATATATATAAAAAATAATCAGTATTTTGTTGGTGATCGCATAACTTGAGAACGGCTGGACCGATTTGGCTAATTTTTTTTTTATAATGTTCGCAAAAGCTTAAGGAAGGTTTTGATGTGCTACAACGTGGGTCTGAAACCCATCGGATGTATGGGATGTGTGGGATGTATGGGATGATGTATGGGATGTGTGGGATGTATGGGATGATGTGTGGGATGTATGGGATGTGTGGGATGTATTGGATGGTGTATGGGATGTATGGGATGGTGTATGGGATGATGTATGGGATGTGTGGGATGATGTATGGGATGATGTATGGGATGTGTGGGATGATGTGTGGGATGTATGGGATGATGTATGGGATGTGCGGGATGTATGGGATGTGTGGGATGTATGGGATGGTGTATGGGATGATGTATGGGATGTGTGGGATGTATGGGATGATGTGTGGGATGTATGGGATGTGCGGGATGTATGGGATGTATGGGATGTATGGGATGGTGTATGGGATGATGTATGGGATGTGTGGGATGTATGGGACGGTGTATGGGATGTATGGGATGTGTGGGATGTATTGGATGGTGTATGGGATGTATGGGATGGTGTATGGGATGATGTATGGGATGTGTGGGATGATGTATGGGATGATGTATGGGATGTGTGGGATGATGTGTGGGATGTATGGGATGATGTATGGGATGTGCGGGATGTATGGGATGTGTGGGATGTATGGGATGGTGTATGGGATGATGTATGGGATGTGTGGGATGTATGGGATGATGTATGGGATGTGCGGGATGTATGGGATGTATGGGATGTGTGGGATGTATGGGATGGTGTGTGGGAGGTGTGGGATGTATGGGATGGTGTGTGGGATGTGTGGGATGTATGGGATGGTGTGTGGGAGGTGTGGGATGTATGGGATGTGTGGGATGATGTATGGGATGATGTAGGGGATGTGTGGGATGTATGGGATGATGTGTGGGATGTATGGGATGATGTGTGGGATGTATGGGATGTATGGGATGTGTGGGATGTATGGGATGGTGTGTGGGAGGTGTGGGATGTATGGGATGTGTGCGCGGATGGTACAGAACCGGGACTTTTCAGTGTATACACACGGAAGAACGGGGACGTTTGGATTTAACCTGGACGTTTCTCGCGTCCCGATTCTAGCAATCGCATTTTTGGCCCAGAAAATGCTCCAAAAAGGTTTTCTTCCAGATATGTTGTGACTAGATGTCTTACCAATGAATGTCCTAGGCAACTGTATTCAAATGAACCCTTAATAATGCATTTTGAGCCGTTTTAAGGCCTGTGAAATGACGTCCCGGTATTGTACCGTACACCAATTATTCAGCTCCAAGCCTATGGTGGGATGGTGTATGGGATGATGTATGAGATGTGTGGGATGTATGGGATGATGTGTGGGATGTATGGGATGATGTATGGGATGTGTGGGATGATGTATGGGATGTGTGGGCTGCATATAATTGGTGATAGACGGGAATTTGATAATTCACTAGGAGAAACCAACTTGCGTTGTTACTTTGTTACTGTTTCTTAGTTCCTCTCGCTATAAAAATTAATCAGTATTTTGTTGCTGATCGCATAACTTGAGAACGGTTGGACCAATTTCAATAATTTTTTTTAATAATGTTCGCAAAAGCTTAAGGAAGGTAATTATCTATCTTTTTTTTACGCGCGAATATTTTGTACGGTATGTAAGTTTCACGTTCTCGAGTTATGCGATCAGTTAACTCCTGATTATTATTGTTGTGTGGTTGCTACCTACGAACAGAATGATGATGTGATTGGAAAAACCCCTAACTTCGTATTGATGTATTGGATGTGCGGGATGTATGGGATGTATGGGATGTATGGGACGGTGTATGGGATGTATGGGATGATGTATGGGATGTGCGGGATGTATGGGATGTATGGGACGGTGTATGGGATGTATGGGATGATGTATGGGATGTGCGGGATGTATGGGATGATGTATGGGATGTGTGGGATGATGTATGGGATGTGTGGGCTGCATATAATTGGTGATAGACGGGAATTTGATAATTCACTAGGAGAAACCAACTTGCGTTGTTACTTTGTTACTGTTTCTTAGTTCCTCTCGCTATAAAAATTAATCAGTATTTTGTTGCTGATCGCATAACTTGAGAACGGTTGGACCAATTTCAATAATTTTTTTTAATAATGTTCGCAAAAGCTTAAGGAAGGTAATTATCTATCTTTTTTTTACGCGCGAATATTTTGTACGGTATGTAAGTTTCACGTTCTCGAGTTATGCGATCAGTTAACTCCTGATTATTATTGTTGTGTGGTTGCTACCTACGAACAGAATGATGATGTGATTGGAAAAACCCCTAACTTCGTATTGATGTATTGGATGTGCGGGATGTATGGGATGTATGGGATGTATGGGATGGTGTGTGGGATGTATGGGATGTGTGGGATGTATGGGATGATGTGTGGGATGTCTGGGATGATGTATGGGATGTGCGGGATGTATGGGATGTATGGGATGTATGGGATGGCACACATGTATGGGCTAGCATGTGTGTCAGTTTGTGGTTTTGTAGTTTAACCGTAGAGTGCAGCGAAGCGCGCTGGGTCAGCTAGTATTTATATAGACTTTTTTGTTGGTCTCACCATTGCTTATGCTACGATTGTATGTGTTGCTTAGCAACGTAAAATAAAGGTTGTATTTAGAAGATTCTACAAAAACGAGTTTTCACTAAAATTTATAGTTTGCGGAAATTTCCGATAATGCTCGAACATTCCCGGGACAACTGCTCCTGTAAATGTTACTTTGTTCACACTATCCAATGGATAGTATCCATAGCAGGGAACGTGAAAAGTACCCATACTAGTCAAATTTAAAATTTCGAGTTATTGAGGGACGCCTTTAGCGATTGGTATTGTTGTTGAATGTAGGGCACGGTTTGGGCTACCAGGTCTGTCCATAAAGATGTTGTCCACCTACTGAAATACAAAATTTGTATGCATTAAATGCATTCGAACCTGAACCTGCATCAACCACCCGCTACACTGAGGTGAGGTGTAAAGAAGTCGACAGATTTGCCTGCCGATTCGAAAAGAGCAGGATCCAGAACCTATCAATAACCCTGATACTCTTGTCAGTAGGTTCTCTGTGAACGCTGGCACTTAGGCCCAGCAGAGAAGAGAAATACAACAGAGCAATAAGGGCTAGAGGCTATTGAAGACCCATTAACTTTTCTAACTGCTTTAGTAATCAAAAAAACCAAGCTTTTCCGCTGAAATTAATAAAAGTTACGTACCTTGACTTTTTTGTTCTCAATCGTGACCGATTTCATGGAAAAGTCAACCCCGATCGTATTTCCATGTCGTTCGACGAAGTTCCCAGTTTTAAATCTCTGCACAACACTCGTCTTCCCGGCCCCGCAATCCCCGATCAACACAATTTTGAACAGAAAATCAAACTCATCTTCACTTGACTCTTTCCTCAACACGCCAGACATTCCTAACGACAGATATTCCAAACGGTGCGAATGAGTCAACACGTCGGGGATTTATTTCGTAACGCGGTTGTCACTGCAATCCCGCGACACGAATTGAAGGTGCAGCTCTTGATGAGACGTAGCAGAGACCACCGAATGAAATATCTTCGAGGAAATGGGAGACAGTCAAAAATTCGTCACGGCTGAGACGATGCAACGGTTCGTGAGGTGAAAGCAGCGGAAATTTGAAAATTTGTAAACAAAATGAGGTGGTTGTGGATTTTCATCGTGGAAGAACGAAATGTACGACACAAATGACAAGAAAAAGGAGAAAACAATCGATTACATTTGATAAGCTATCTGCGTTATCAGTTATAAACAATTCACCGCTGGTCGCTAAGAATAAATCCAATGTAAAACAGTTATTTTTTAGTCGTATTCGGACATTGACGATATTTAACGACCGAACGTCATGAGGGTCTCATTCGTCTTAAGAGGCTTTGAGGTATTTTTTCGATGTATATTTCTAGAACTAGTTGTAAAATTTACTATCTAATAGCCAACTATTTCAAATAAGCGATCCCTTCAGCTTTCGTCCAAAGTTTGGAGTCTGATCGTTAAATCCAATAAGCTTTCTGTGGAAAATTCTGGTATCCGGTCGCATTACTCGCAAACTACAAGGTAATAATTTGGAAGAATTATGCCTCCTTTCGTGTGTTGAGTGCCGTGAGAACGTCCACCCCATGGGGCCGTTTCTTTCTCAGTTTGGTGATCAACGTGGATTCATTTTTCTTTTGACTTGATCATAGTAAAAATGGTAAAGTGGTCGGACCGGCTTGGGGCTTCCTTACACTTGATTCACCATCAAAAATTAGCTCGCGGTCCACCTCGAGGTAATCAACGGTGATAAGCAGAAAACGTGCACGCTGTTTAGTGCCGTTATAGCGCACTGAATGTTGCTTTCTCTTGATTGTTTTCAGATAAATGCGTTTTTTTTTTTTTCTTCAATTATTTAAAACTCTGAAATCCAAACTTGGGAATCTCAATCCCGAAGCAGGCCCACCGTCATGGCTAGACGTTGGTACCCCTTTATCCTGACAGGATTTTCTTCCCCAACGGCACTGAGGTCCTCAAATTAGTCAATGGTACCTGATTGAACTTGAGCTTGAACTTCACCCATGTTTTTTTTTTCCAACAACGCCGTATATGAGGCTCTGCGGCCATCCATTCTCGAGCAGGCCAATAAAATTTTACACCAGATGGTGTCGTCCTGCAAGAATGTAATTTTGTCTTGATGGCAAAGAGTGCAAATTGGACTGTGATAGACACCGATTCTGCAAAGATGCTTGTCCAGGGTATCATACCCAGTGTGAATCCTGAAGCAAGCCACACTTTGCTTTCTAGGCAGCGCTTTGGGAACAGGCTCACTCAGTAGGACCATTGCTTTCCCACCGCAGCTCTCTCGTGGGCTTCTTCTTGGCGTCGACCAGGCGCCTGGCTGTGCTGTACGGGACGGGAGCGTCGGGCTGCGGTAAGCCATTTTTGGGCGGTGCATCCGCTTTCTCATTTCCCTCTATTTGGCAGTGCGAGGGAGCCCACTGCAAAACCAGTTGGGAGCCCCTCGTCGACAGCTGCTCAATGGCGCATCGACAATCGGAGGACCAGAGCTACATCAGATGTTCCATCGCCTGTGGTAGCCTGTGAGTCAACAAAAATAACAACTTGGCGACCGTCCTCCTGAAGCAGGCGTTTCACTGCTATCTTCACTGCCCATACCTCTCCCTCAAAATTGCTGGAGATTTTCCCCACAGGGAGTGAGATTTGAAAGCAAGAGCAGCACTCCGGCTCCTGCATTAGATCTTGCATCTCTGGCTGAACCATATGTATAGACGTGCAGCCAATGTTCTTGCGGATACCATAGGTGCAGGGTTTCAAGGAATACAGCTTTATGCATCGCTGGGGGTGTTCTTTGTTTGTCAACAGGCTCAAGGTTAATGATCCTCAAGGAAGCTTTCGCGGGAGCAATTCAGTCACAGCTGGGAATGACTGTCTTTCAGTTTCTTCAAGCATTTCATGAAGGGCCAGCTACTGCACTTTTGAGGCAAGTGCTGGGTTGACAACCTCTCTGTTGCAGGATGGTACTGCTGCCAGTACTCAGTCTTTCCTCCCTTCAGGCGCTCATGCAGCTTACTGCGGTGGTCTCTCGTCTGGCTCGATTCCACTTTGCAGTTCCATGGCTGCTATTAGAGTGGATTTGGTGGCACCAGTTAAAAGGCGGAGAGCTTTGTTTTGGGGTATAGTGAGCTTGACAGAGCGGCATCAGATGCTGTGACCAAGAGCTCAGCGTCGTACTCCATTGAAGGGCGTACATAAGTCTTGAAAGCCGTGGCAAGTGCATTCTGGGATGCCCCCCATTGCACCCCAGCGAGCCGATTAAGGAGGGACATGCGCTTTTCACCCTGACTGAACAGCTTGGAGATGTGCCTGGACCAAGTCAGCCTGGTATCAAGATCGACTCCGAGGTTTGTCGCACAGTTTACTTTGGCTATGTCATTTCCCTCAATTTTCAGTGAAACCAGAAATGAAATTTTCCTCGTGATGATCTCCCAACTCCCCATGCCAGGTTTTATCTAATACAAAGGCAAAGCCGCCGTGCGTGGTTTAGCCACTTTTGGTTTATTCTTGGAATAATACACCAACGTATTTACTATTATTTTTATTGTCTTGGAGTTCATCTATAGTTGTGAAAAGGAAAAGGACTAACAGCCTTGTTATAAGACAGTCTTGAACTCCAGACCCTTGTCGTGGACCTTCGGCGGCCCCGTGATGTTTTAAATTCTGAACTTATTAGCTACAATTTAAGCATACCGTACTGTACACGACGGTCTTACTGTTAGTTTTGCTTTCAGGCGGCCAAAGCTCGAATCCCCTCCATCAGGTTTCGCGGAGGGGCTCAAGGTCAACTCAATCAGGGTATGCTCCAAATTTACCTATCCTCAAGCGGTTTAGCTGTGGATATTGTAAAGAAACAAATCATAATATGGTTGCAGGTCGACCAGGAGGAGCTCAAGGTGTAGGCTCCAAAGGTGGAAGTTCTGGCGGTGATCGCATCTATGAAGAATTCCAGTTGCCAGCGAGATTCAAAAGACAGCACCTCGACCCACGTGAAATAGATGCCATTAATGTGAGTGTCGTCCGTTTCCTCTCTTTTTTAAAAGTTACAACCTTCCTGATTTAATTACAGGTGCGTTCGCGGAGCGAGTTGTATCTGTTCGGAATCGAATTAGAGCTCGAACTCTTCCAGCCTGGAAGTTCCTCGAATCAAACTCTCCCCTCCACTATTAGAACCGTTCGGAATTCTAGATTTTTTTTCATAACCCCACAGCACTTGACAATAACTTTACTGGGCCCTTAGCCGAATGACATAATTATTATGTCATTCGGCTAAGGGCCCAGTAAAGTTTCTCCAATTTTCGGCTCTCATTCAGTGCATCAGTTGAGTCATAAGTCAGTTCTGAGTACTGAGATGCTCAGCATCCATTTCGCCGACGTGACAAAGGGGGCATACAGGGGAATCAACGACTCCAATTCGGAAAGGATGTTTTTGGAGGTAATCATGGCCAGTGGAGAGCCTGAACATCGCCACTGCTTGACCCCTGGGCAGTAAAGTCGGAAGAGGCGCCTTTAGAAGAGTCTGCCACAGTTTGCCGTCCGCCTGCTCAATCCACATACTTCTAGCTTCCTGGATGGATAGACCTTTCAGGAATCTCTTGGCTGAGTTGACTGGCATGGGGTCTACATGTTGGGGTTCCACTGCTCCTTGCTTCACCAACAGATCCGCCTGTTCTTTCCTGTGGATGTTACAGTGGCAACGCAGTTCTACTTCCCATTTCAATTATGCCATCAACGAGCCTTATCGACTTCAGCATGGCCAGTAGGGGTTCTAGAAGCAATGGAGAGAATTGTGGACTGGGAATTGATGAAGAATACGATGTTGGTACCATCTCTCTCCAGTCCTAGGCAGACCTCTTTGACCTCGCCATCAAAGCTCGTATTTTGTGCTCCAGCAGGGGAAAATATTTAGAAGTCTCGACAGTACACGCCAGCCCCAGCGTTACGATTTGACACCTCTGCAGACCCGTCGGTGTAAATGTGAAGCCGATCGCTAGCAGGACATCTTACAGCGATTGTTTCCAGTGCCAGAGCTTGCAAAATTGAAGCTGCATTCCCTTCCTTCCTTGCACTTCCCAACAGCTCAAACTTCTGTTCGGCGATGTTCTTGCGTGGCTGCCTTCTATCTGCGATGGCTTGCCTGGGGCTGGTATCAATACCATACAGCTGAGAGTTCTCTTGCACTTTTCGGCTCAAGTGGATGTTGTGCAGCCAAACGCTGTTCAGACATCTCTTGACGGTCCCAGTAGCTGATATTGAGCCTTTTGTCTGGATTGGTTGAACCGCTCGAACCGTTGCTGGAACGCCAGAGTGGTCAAGTCTGCCCATTCTTTTTGTGTGACTATTCGAACCAAGTGTGTCCACCAGCGCAATGATCCTGACCATAGAAATGAATATAGTTCTATGATCCTACCACAGGAGACTCACCCCCCAAAAATGGATTCTACGTGCAAAAATACTTCGAAAACGACACAAAATATTTGGGAATAACATAAATAGTTTCAGATATTGAAACCGGGATGGGACTGTTGTGGGTTTAGGGGGGAGGGATTCTATCTTGGACCCGCCCCTGCCTTCTAATAATAATATTACCATACGAATACTATACTAAATAAAAACGCTGCAAATTTTTCACTAGGGTTTATTATTCTTTGATATAGGTTACTTGTGCAGAAATTTAATTCTGTGCCAATGAAAAAATCTTCAATTTTTTTTTTTCAAACATTTTTCGTTTTTTACTTGAAAAATATTTGTCCTCCTGGTCCCGCACCTCTGACGCCTTAGTCCACAGAGCCACCCACCGGCCCGGGCCCTTACCGGTAATGAGCTGTAGTGCCTTGTTCTGCAAAGTCTCCAAAAGCCTAAGCACGCTTTCACTGGCTGTAACTGTGACCACAGCACCATATTAAATGCGCGGCCGGATATATGACTTGTAGGTTAAAGCCGGCAGATCCCCATTTAATGGCAGCCAGCCTCTTCAGAAGCCCTAATATTTTCTCTCCCTGCTCCTCGATGTACTTTCTCTATCGAGATTTATGCCCAAGTACGTAGCAGAGTCAGTTTGGGGCAGTTGCTCCACTCCATACTCAAGAGTGATATCAGGGCACCTGGTGGACAGACTGAACACTTGAAACTCTGATTGGGATTCTGGACCTTCGGCTGCACTGCGAACGAGGCTGTTTCGGCCACGCAGTGATCGCTGCGAGATGAGAGAAGGAATGTCTGCCTGCGCGACGTTTCACGTTCGAGGAGGCAGTTGGAATCAGTCCTGAAAGTTCTAAACGCCCAGCAGAACTTCCGGAATCGATTCTGAAGGAGTTCTTCGTTCGCAATGCCTCCAGGCTTGGGGTTTTGATTTCTGGAAGTCGAGGTACCCCCATTCTCGGCTCTACTTCACCGAACTACTAGAATTGCTCTGTGATTGCACCTCGTACCTTGTGACTTTTCTTCGCTAGCTTATTACATCACTGTTGGATATTCATATTTATTTATAACTAGCTGGGACACCCGTGCTTCACACGAAATATCCATCTCCCGTGCAAACACCAGTAGCAACCCGTCGACTCGTAATTTTCTTAGTAACAACGCGTGTTGGCCCGTTTCTCGTTGCGAAGTATCAAATTCCCGTCCATCATCAATTATATGCAGTCCATAGCTGGGACACCCGTGCTTCGCACGAAATATAACATTTCAAATTCCCGTTCAATAATTATCAATTTGTATTAATACGTCCATCCTTCACTCGGAAAGCAAGCACGTCCAACCCGTCCAACCTTGTTGACCCGTTTCTGGTGGTGAAGTAGGTATCTAACTATTTCGAATCGAAGGCCCGTATAATAGGAGAGGGTTAAATTACCTGTCCATGTAGGTTCACTTTGATTGATCCTCAAATAGCTGTACCCGTACCAAATTTTAGCGCTCTGGGATGAGCAGGAGAGAAATTCGTTATTCCGCAAAACCCTCTATCAATAAGGCATCACTTAGAACACCCGTAGCAACCCATCAACTCATGATTTTTCCAAGTACCAACAACGCTTGTTGACGTGTCACAATAGGTAGGCTGGGACACCCGTGCTTCACACAAAATATCAAAATCCCGTCCATCACCAATTACATGCAGCCCATAGCAACCCATCAACTCAAAATGAAATTACCTAGTACCTATCAAACTAATTGAAGACTCGCAAAAAATACTCGTACCCACCAACCGACGATCTTGGAATAACTTGCGAACGGGTTATCGCGCAGAAATCGTTTTGCAGTCGTTGAAATCAGCGTGAAAAGCTCGTTTTAACGGACGTAGATTCGTTCAAAGCCGACGCCAAAAGTTGTACCGGGTTTCGGCCTTTCGAAAATTTTCCTAGCAATCCCTAGTAACGACGCTATTTGACCCGGCTCTCGTCGCGAAGGAAAGCTCCGTTTGAGATGAAGGAAGAGAGTTCGCGAAATCTAATATAATAGCCAGGGGCGGATAGGCCGTTTTGACCGGCCCGGGCGATTCATTTTGACCGGCCCTACCCCGCCCCCTCCACCACCACTCACAGTTACCTATCCAAAGACCTTACTTTTAGTACCTAGGTGAACCTAATGCTTAGATGAAAGAGAAAACTAACAGTGCCTATATTTAGAACAATTAAAAGTGGCGCTTGTTATGTGAATTAGTTGGTACCATTTATGCAAACAAAATAGCGCTTCAAGCTAAGATGCATTTTGCGCATTTCATCAGTTAAGTACATAATCACAGCTTATCATCAATTAAAAAAGAAGGCTCACAAGAGGAGCATCTGGCTGGAGCACTGAGCCGAGAGGCTTTGGGCAATTCCGGCCGTCCTCACCTTCACCCCTCCACCCCTTCTCTCATATGTCCCCCACTTAATAATTTCTTTCGAATTCTAGGTTCAACCTCAGGCCCTTATGGTAAATTTATCGTTAAGGAAGGACTCCGGAAAATCAATTATCAAGGATACTCGAAAAATGAGTCCTTAATCAACTTCCTGGCATCATTCAAAAGCTCCATGGATCCAAGGAACTGCTTTTGGAACTCCCAAAAATGGATTTGACGAACAAAAATAGTTCGGAAAGGACACCTACCTAACTCTTCAAAAAACCCTCCTGTAGCCCCTTTTTAGATCCACTGAGCCCCCACCGGTTTGTGCGATCGGGAAGAACATCTTGCGAGTTCAACTAAAAAGAGACCCAAGTATTTTGCCAACAATTTCAGATTTTTGAATGAATTCCTGAAGAATTGAATGAATTCATACTAGTCAAAACGTTGTGGGCGGCGGACGGATATTTCAGTTTTGGAATCCACACATCTTGAAAGGTATAATTACAAATTTCGAGGACGATCAAAATTTTTTACCCCTGTTGCAAATACCAAAATGTATTATTCCAAGAATACGGGATCACATAACGCTCGCAGACAAAACGCATGCTGATGAGGGAGCAGGCACTAAGCAGTAGGCGATGGCGAGGAGGGCCGACAATGGCCCAAGCCCCTTGGCGCAGTGCTCCGGCCAGACGCTCCTTCTTGCAAGCCATCAACACAAGATCCTCCAGATTGTAATCACTCAGAGTTTGCCTCAGCCTTGTTTTGATAATTTTAAATTTTGAAAAACTCCCCCAACACTCGACTTGGGCCGTGAAAAGTTTTACCAAAAATCAAAAAACCGTCTTGCATACGATGAGGCCATCGTATTGTTTGTAGTTTTAAAATCTTGCTGCAAAAATTACGAATTTATTGAACTTGCAATCCACCCTAAGAGTAACAAAGCCAACCAGATTCTTTTACGTCTGAGTTTTCTTTTCTGTCTCGAGTACTGTAGGAATACATTTTTCTCCAGGTTCGACCGGCCCCTCAGGACCGTCGGCCCTTCGGGCGACGCCCGATCGCCCGACCTGCCTATCCGCCCCTGAATATAGCCTATTATCTAAGTCGGATCACGCGGGTCAATTCGCGCCCACCCGCGACGAAATTGGTTCAGCCGTTCGGAAGTTTACTGGGCACATACATACAGGAAGAGAATTTTATATATTAGTATAGATATGAATAACCACATATTGTTGAATCCATAATTTAAGTGACCACACTGGTACATTTAATGATAATCATTATTTTTACTTTTTACAGTCTGGTGGTGCCTACTGAGACTGGCGGTTGTTCTCTATTCATCTCGCCATTTCCTAGTGCTCCAAGTTTTACCTAGTAAAATGGTCACACTCGAGTTCAGCTTTAATTATAGTTTAAAGAGTATTACTCAGAAAGGAACCTGTGAAAGAGTATTACTCAGAAATGAACCTGTGAATAAATAAGTACCATTAAACTACTCATGTCAAAAATATATCATTAAATGATATATTTATAAGAATAAATAAGAAATTTTCTTGTTTGTTGTATATTTCGACATCATCGACGTTTCTCCAAAAAACGGTGCGAATTTTACACTTGGGCAACTTAATATTCTTATTTTTGCTGGTCACAATGTATTTGTGATGAGGTCAACAATTTTTATTGGAAATAAAATTTGTGCTCAAGGTGCTTTTTTTAAAGTGGCAACTGCTTGAGCTCGCTAGAGCTATCAGCAGGCCCACACATATAGGAAGCGCCACGACAGGAAGAGACGGAAGGGAAGGGGAAATGGTGATTGGAGGGAGGGACGGGGTTTGCGCTACCCAGGGTGGGACCCATTGCTCAACCGCCCCTTGTGATGAGGTGTGACCCAAGCGAGCCCTGGGCGCGACTATTGGGAGCTTGACCGGCTGTTGTCCCTCAAATGCCTCAGCATTTGGGCAAGCACCTTTCCTCCAGTCTCCAGCTCCCTCAGTTCCAAACCCCAGAACCACACTCAGGAGCCCATCAGCCGTCCGCCGTCCAGGCCGTTTTTGGCAGTAGGAATTTTTTTAAAAATCTGAAATTTTGACAAAATACTTGGTTTACCATCTAGTTGTGCCCGCAAGGTTTTCAATCCGATCGCCCAAACCCGTGGGGCGCTATGGGGCTACGGGAGGGGTTTTTTGAAGGCTTTTAGCTATGGGATCGAGTTAGGTGTCGTTTGTTTTCGAAGTATTTTTGGACGTAGAATCCATTGTTTGGGGTCCCAGAACGATCCGATTTCACTGTGGCGATCTATAGGGCTTTCATGGGGCTAAAAATGGGATTTTTGAAGGATCCCAGGATGTTGAATATTTTTCGAGTAAAAAATACAGAATTTTTGAAAAAACACATTTTTGAACAAGAAAATCGAAAAAAAAATTTTCGAGATAAAAATCCAAAAAAAATTTTTTTTTAATTTTTTCATTGACAGAATTAAATTTCTGCACAAGTAACCTATATCAAAGAATAATAAACCCTTGTGTAAAATGTGCAGCGTTTTTTACAATGTAGGTAGGTAGGGGAACGAGGGGAAATGCCGGGTAATGCCACCCACGGCAGTTCTGGATGTTAGAATCAATTCGAGAAAGGCGGGAATCGATAGAGAAATGCACAGGAATCGGAGAGAAATGTCTTACCAACTATGTTCTAGCGTTAGTATATCAGATATACTGAGAGATTCTGTCAGGTTATTCTCTTGACGTCACAGTAGTGAGTGTTTTTCGGTATCTTTTGAGGTTCTTTTTCGCGCGGAAGAAATAAGCAAGGTAGGTAGGTCCTATTTTCATTTTTAAACTATTGTTTAAATAGTTTATATGGATCGATGCAGAACTTCATGGCCTTTCTGAATCACTTTACTCTTTTACCTATTTTTTGTGTTTAGATGACCTTACTATGTCAGTTTTTTAGCCATTGATCGTTACAAATAAAGTTTATTGACAGTTTCCTTGTTTTTATTGTCATAAATAGGTAAAACATTCCTACATTTAACCTTCAAATTTTGAAAATGCCTTGAATTTTGTTAAATGCATTTCTAACAATAAAAATGATGGAAGAGGTGGGAACAGAATTCACTGCATGGCATTATCCACGGGTGCACGCCATTTCACAAGTGGTGGGTGGTGGGTGGCATTACCCCACAGCGGCGAAACACGTTTGGCCACGAAGGCCTCTGAAGGTGCCCTGGAGAGGCAACACGATTGGCCACACGAAAAACGACCCGTTTGGCCACGGATTCTTTGACGGTCCGTCGCGCCCTTACGGCTGACTCAATTTTAGCTTTAAGGTAGCTCATTCGACGCAGAACTTTGTGCTCAATAATTTACTATATACAATAGTTTTACCAATAACGCACCGTTTCAGAGTTATCCGTTAAAAACCATCAAAAGTGCAGAAATTTCGTGGTTTTTTGCGTTTTGACGGTGAGCGTCAGTTGTTTGTATCGGCTCAAAGTTGCTTTGTGGTTCTACAAATTGAGCACATACAATACTAGGTACTCATGACGACATTGGTAAGTGGCTCTCCGATAATACTTAGTAGTAATTTCGTGGCCAAACGTGTCCCCACGCTAGCCATACTGGTGGCCAAACGTGATACCCCCCCATCCCTCCGCAATGCAGGAAATGCCGCCCAAAGCACTTTATTGACCTTTTGGGGTATTTTTCTTTTAAAAATAACCTCAGGTTACAGAGCTCTTAAAAACCTTAATTAGAATAAATTCGTACCTAAGCCACTGATGTAAAAACTTTTCTTTTTTTTTAATGGCGTTCTGTCCCTTAGCTGTAGGCTTCCCAAGTCAAGTGCTCGGCATTACCCCTCGTTCCCCTACTCGGTTCTCTAGCAGCTAGTAACCTTTCAAAAACAACTGTTGTGTCTGCAAGGTGTCCAGCCCATGGGGCTCTGTGTGGCGCTAAGAGAGATTTTTGGAGGATTTAGGTTGGGAGGCCAGGTGGATTGACGTTTTTAAAGTACTTAGGACGTATTACACAAAACGACATGAGACTTAAGGGGGGTCCAGACGTGCGAACCAAACGGTACGCGAACCGTTCGTCGAAATTTTTGTTTCCCGCGTACGGCGTACGCGTACGGCTCGCGCGCGGCGACCCAGCTATTTCTGTCGAACCAGCCACGAGCAATAAGCTCCGCCTGCGACCACGCCATTGCATAAATACGTTCGCGAACCTTCACCTGCTGGTGTCCACACGACAAATGGCCGTCCAGACGGAGCGTGCGCGCCTCCTTTGTGTTCGTGGAAAAACCCACAAAATATGGTTCGCAGTTTCATGTTCGCGAGCGGTTCGCATACCGCTCGCCGGCGCTGTCCAAACGGGCGATTTTCAGGCTTGCGTACGGTTCGCATACCGTTTGGTTCGCACGTCTGGACCCCCCTTTATACAAAAGAACGATACCGTAAAATTTTCAGCATGATTGAAAAACTGTTTTTGTTCCGGAACAAAAGACCAACTCTTCAGTAGGTACCACTATGAAGCACAACGTGGATTGGAAATATTAGAATACTACAGACCTATTAAAAATATTTTATTACACTCATTTCATTATAAAACACAGAAATCTTCAATTTACAGGGATCAGTTGAACATCGATACACTCAAGAACAAGAAACTGACGATTTTTGTACAATATAGCTAGACGTTTTTACAATAGCGATCTGACTGGAAAGGCCCATAGACCTTTCTTCAATTTTCAATTTGGCCTTTCTACACTAGGGATAAGGAGTGGTAAAAGGTACATACATATATAACAATAAAAGAGAGCGTCCACAATAAAATCATCACAGTCATAATTTAATCCAACAAACACTATAGATCTCTAAAGTAAAAAATATGGCCATTAGTATTCCTGTATGGCATTTTACTCAATGGAATGTAAAAAATCCTGTAAAGTACCATTCATTTATGTTCCTGTCAATCGTTTATGTACAATGTTTGCTCAATATGACCTGCACAAACTTATTCTGCAACTATTTACAAAAAAAATGGTACAGCTTTCTTCATATTTACATCAAATTATATTACATTCATTGATAAGGGTAGTTGTAATTAATTTTCATAAAGCGCATGAAGTACTTCACCTGCCGGAAACTATTTATCGATTCGTTGATTCAGCAACATGAAAAATGGGGAAGACAACGACTGACATTCTTAAATGTACGTGTTTTTTTACGATGTAGAACTGCACATAAAGAGTCTACCCACTTCTCCCTCACGATAGGCTACAAACAAATTGTCACAGCCTGTTCGCCGTAATTTTGTTTTCAAGCAGTACACAAGCATCACGGGGATTTGACTAAATGAGATCTGTGCATTGTGCCTAGGTACGTTTGCATTCAGAGAGCTAACGTGAAATCTTCACTCGGTCCTTATGTGCATGCCATGGTGTGGTCTAAGTAATGACGTCACCGGCAATTGGTGTTTCCTAATCGCTGATCCTAAAACGCCCCAACCAAATGTTGAGCGGCCATAACCGAAAATATAATCATGCACATTACAAAACCCTTATTCGTTCATAACAGTTTCAAGCTAATTGTTCTTTACTACACGTAGTACAACGTTTACACATGATAAAATATGTACACATTTTGATTATTCTACTCTACATTGACTTCACACTTGGCCCGGAAGAATCTGACCTTTGACCGCTAACTTCCTGTTTAACATCTTCTGAAGGTTAACAATCCCAACAAACCTCAACAAGTCGGTTAACAACGCGGGAGAGATTGTTTACTGTACTGAATTGTCAACCAATGTATTTTGCTAGCAGTTCAGACCTTTAAGAGAGAGACCATTCGCAGAATTGACCACAAAATAAAAGGAACGCCTCATACGTCACGGTGAGCAACGTGGAAATCGTTCTATTTGCGAGCAGAATCCGACGGACAATTACCAACAATTCATGGTACTCAGAGAGCACGCACTGTCTACAGCAACAATTAAGATATATTTTACAATACTGCAATGAGATACATTCACAGGGGGGATAATCCCTACAGGTACACAAATGCTGGGTGTATGCGTGGTTTTAAATATTCAGACACAACATTGAGACATCTAGCAATAGCCAGCACTTATCAACATAACTTTATTAGGGAAGCCATGAGTTCTGCCTCCAACTGAAATACTTCAGCAGTTGATTTGATCAATATTTGTGAATACCACACCAATTTTACAAAACCCTGTGGTTATTATGAAGCTTTCTTTCTCTGAGAATGCCATAGTGTTTTTCGACAAATTTGGCACTTCTCAGATTGCTGGGGGCTGAAAGCGAAGAGTCCACTGAGAGTCAAAAATAAAACCCCAGCACAGTAGGACTTCTAAAGTGCAAAAATCGATAATGAGATCCCAGAGCACAAACACAAATTTGTTGTAAGTCCTGATGTTTAACCTGCTGGGCAGGGGCAGGAATTTACTATCCAATTGAAAGCAACGTAGCGGTCTACATCTAAGGCTTTCGTGGAGGGGGGTCTCAATTTTCCGATAGTTCAGCACTCGCTGGGGAGACCTAAATATACGTTTTCTTGACTTTCTGAAGGGTTTTGTTGTTGTCGGACGATGTGTTAGCGTTCTTGTCAATAGTATTTTTTGGTGGGACGTTCACAAGGAGGTTGATTGATTTGTTGTTGGCGCAGGGCGATAGGTACGACGCTCCCTCACCGTTAAGGGCGCTGCAAACAAGAAAACAATCATACAATCGGTGCGACACGAATGATTGCACTTTTTAAAAACAAAATTGGCATACATGTGACTCCTACTGTAGGGAGAGCTTTCTGGGGGGACAGGGACTTTCTGTAGGGAGACAGGTTGTGCTGATGTCAGACAGAACACTACACTCGAGAGTACAGATAGTACAATTATAGCTCTTACCATCGGCAGGGTTTGGTAGGGTGTATTTAAAATAAAACGCTGCAAATTTTACACAAGGGTTTATTATTCTTTGATATAGGTTTCTTGTACAGACATTTAATTCTGTCAATAAAAAAATTTAAAAAAATTTTTTTTTGGATTTTTATATTTCAAAAAAAAAATTTTTGGGGGGATTTTTTTTTTCAAAAATGTGTTTTTTTCAAAAATTCCTTAATTTTTACTCGAAAAATATTTAACTTCTTGGGATCCTTCAAAAATCCCATTTTTAGCCCCATGAAAGCCCTATAGATCGCCACAGTGAAATCGGATCGTTCCGGGACCCCTAAAAATGAGTTCTACGTCCACAAATACTTCGGAAACGACACCTAACTCGATCCCATAGCTAAAAGCCTTCAAAACACCCCTCCTGTAGCCCCATAACGCCCCACGGGTTTGGGCGATCGGACTGAAAACCTTGCGGGCACAACTAGATGGTAAACCAAGTATTTTGCCAAAATTTCAGATTTTTAAAAAAATTCCTACTGCCCAAAACGGCCCGGACGGCGGACGGACATTTCGGGTTTTGAATGTAGACCTCTTGAAACGGATAATGTCAAGTTTTGAGGCCGATCCGAGTCGTCGACCTCCGTCGCGAAAACATAGGTGTATTATTCCAAGAATAATAAACCAAAAAGGGGATAAGCAACTGTGATAAAAACAGCTAGCGTCTAGACGCCTCCATCTCGCCAAATATCTCCAGCTTAACCAGTTCTGTGATTTGAGCATCCTCTCATACTCCATAGTCCAGTGTTTTATGTACTTAAGTTGAATAACTTTCCAGAATGTATTAATTAATTCCACCTTACCTGTTGTGGGTATTGTGAAGGGGCATATTCGTGTAAGAGTTGTCAGAACGAAAATGCCGCGAACAAAAGTAACCGGCGACAAAGCCGATCACCAGAGTAGCAACGACAGAGCTTGTTACCACCATTCCCAAAGTGTCAGCCGTATAGATCACAATCTTCTCCTGTCCGATGGAATTGTCGCCTGTAAAATCACAATTAAAACCAATTGAGATTTGCTATAAGGAAATCAAATGAGAGAGCGATGGATTAAATCCATCGCAAATTTTGTGAGTTTGGGTAGGTCAATGAGTTTAATTAGAAATGAACGAGCCCTGAGATTAAGCTGTCCTTAGGGCGGAATTTACACCGGGTGGGGCAGCATAACTTCCTTATTTCGTAACACAATAAAACAAAAAAGTACTAAAGATATTTCTTATTTTGTTGTTGTACGTGTAGGAAATATTTTAAAGTTTTTTGTTACATGAACTTAAAAATCATGTCGGCCAAGTGACGCCCTCCATGGAGGAGGCGTTTCCCAGTCCATGTTCAACTTACATGGTGAAAGTGTTTTCCTCACAGAAAGGGAATTCGTCAGCAACTTATCACATTCATAGCTTTGCATGAAGAGAGAGTGCTATTGAAGTGCTTTTTTGCTTCACTTCGTGTAAAATGTGCCTAGTTTTAGAAACTACCTTCATCGGAGTAGAAATGTGATTCTCCAAGGAGTTAACTCCTTAAAATTGTTCATCTATCAGCTGTTGCTGGAGCAGACATAACCTGAGGTTTTGACTACTACCGTCGGTACATATTTTCTAGAAATTGTGTATATTGAAAGATTACAAAATTTGTAATTTAATGTTTTTTGATTTTTAATAACTCCTCCGTTATTAAAAAAACATTTAATGTTTTTTGCTTTTTAATAACTCCTCCGTTATTAAAAAAAAATCATTTTAGCCCTATTGCTCCGCTTCAAAAGGGTGGGTTACATGTAACCCATACCGTGGTCATATCTGCCCCACACAAGGGGCACTCATGACCAAAATAGATATTTTTAATAAACACCAAATATAGTGTTTTTTGTTGGACTTTTTCTTCGACTAAATCAGGATTATGTTGGCAAAAGAGTCCTAGTTTATGGAGAGTTTTTCAAAGTTCCAGAAAATTCAGTTCTAAACCTCTAAAACCAGGAATTCTGGAAAATGGTCTGGACTGCCCCACTTTCCCCAACGACATGTGGCTTTGACACCCTCGATTTGGAAACCTTCTATCGGTAACAAAATTAATCTTGAGGCACGCATTTTTCTAATTTGCATAAGCTGGTTTTGGAAGTTAGATAATATATTATGGTCTAATAGTTATAACCCTCTGGTGGTCTGGTGTTAGTCCAGTATCCGCTAGGGGACTTTATGAATACTTTTAGGGCGGTAAAAAGGACTTACCAGTTGAACAAGGATTGATGGTACATTCAGAACATTTCGGGCACATTGAGTCCCCTTTGTCCATATCTAAAAAGAAAAAAAAATATATATAGGCCATCAGTGAAAAACGAAATAGTATGATTTGCGAGAAAACTGTAGATTCAAGAACTCTTGCAGGCGCTCTCATGGAGAGGAAGCCGCTATTAGTAGAAATATGGAATTAGTACTAACCCATTTCATCTTTTTCAAATGGGTGAGACGCCACTGCAGACACAACTTGGCCTGAAACACGACAAAATATTTAGGAAAAGAAACTAGAATGGGACCATCCGCTAGAAAACCTTTCGAAGGTGGTTACTAACCAGGTGGTTGACAAGAGGTGTGGACGCCTCGGAACACATTTTGAACAAGATGTTGCTTGCTACCAACGACTTTACTGTGGGCCACACACACGTTGGCCTGAGTGTCCCACGCGCAGTAGGGATCTTGTATCCCAACGCACTCCCTGCACAACAAATAGTTAACTGTTTGAGAACAATGTGTAATGCAACAAATGAGTTTCAAATGGTTATTCTGTTCCTCAAACTAACAATCTCACTATGGATAGATTTGTTTCAATTTCTTTCCAACCCACCGGCAAGTTTGACTCCTCGAACATCTGTAGAGAGGAACCGTTTCGACTTCATCGTTGGTGATAACAACAAGTTTGGGGGCGTTGGTGCCAGTTCTCGCTATGGATAGGGTCTTGATGGGAGCATGGTTGGTGTTTACTTGGAGCTCTTCGGAGAAAATAGACCCGCTTTTCCCCCTGTTCACAGCCTTAACAACCCGACCATCGTCTAGAAAAAAGCCGGAAAACGTTAGAAGAGCGTAAGGGAGAGCCCGTTATTTTATACTGAAAACTGCAAGGAATATTGAGGCGCGTCCACACTATGCAGAATGAGGCTGGGCCACTCAAGCCTTGCGGCTCGTTGAATTCGGGAAACTTGATTTGAAAATTTCATTCAATGACGTCCACGCTTATTTTCGGCACAATTTGCTTCGGATTTCGGCAACTCAACAAAGTCGAATGAAGACTAGTTTGGCTTTGCTGCTCGGCCTAAACTAAATCATGCCAATTGGTTCAGTGTGGACGTGTCTTACTTTTTGAAAGAGAGTTGGAACACCAGACACATACATTAGGAAATTCCAAGGATAAAACTGGGGAAGGGGACCGGGTTCAAAGGGCAGTTATACTCAGAAAAGAAGAAAAATCTTGTTGGTATTTTACCAGTTCCAATGAAAAGGACGTCCATCGGGATTCCGTCGAGAGACCGCACCTGAGGGTCGACAGTTATTGCTACAAAGCGATTCCTATAAAAATAAAATTATATATATATATTGTCGTTCCACGGTAGGTACATACCTATCGGGTAAAAAAGTTGCAAATTGTACACATTGTTGGGTTAATTATTGTTCGATTAAATTAATTTTAAAAAATTGACTTGGAAAAAAAAAATCTGTACTTACAATAATATTGTACAGATTTGTTTTTAACGATTTTCCGAGTAAAATATTATTTTACTAATTTGACTTCCTGGCATCCTTCAAAAGCCCCATTTGTAACCCCATGAACGCCCCATAGATTCCCACGGTGAAATCGCATCAATCTGAGTCCCCCAAAAATACTTCGAAAATGACACCTAACTCGACCTCATAGCCGACACCCTTCAAAACCCCCCTCCCGTAGCTCCTTTTTAGCCCCAGATGATAAACCGAGTATTTTGTCAAAATTACAGATTTAAAAAAATCTCTACTGTCCAAAACGGCGCGGACGGCGGACGGACATAAAAATTTATGTGAATTTTTAAAGTGAATTTTGAACTTAAATATAAGTTTTGAAATCTACGTGTCATGAAACGGATAATGTCGAATTTTGAGGCCGACCCTGATTTTCGACCCCTGCCCATTCCAAGAATAATAAACCAAAAGTGAACTTGAATATCAGAGTAAATTATTCATCACAGCCTAACACCTTGTTTGTTGTTATTCAAAAAGCTTCCACGCAACAATAGCGGCACAATGACAGAGCGTAAGTAGGGAGAAGAATTAAACATTAAATATTTAAGGATTAATTTTCTGCATCCTTGACTATATTTCATTCAAGTTTAATACCTCGGACTTATCCTGACGAGAAGGGGTTGTTTAAACGACGGAACAGTTTCGTCCATCAGAGTGTGGGTTTTGAGGAAATTGACGGCGATGTCAGGGAGTGTTCTGCTGTCATTGACACACTGCCCCGGCCTTGGAACTGGAACCTGCACACAACCAAATAATCGTATAAGAACGTCTCACGAGCTAGGTGCATATTGACAGCGTCTCCGTCGTTTGAATGCAACTGAAGCTACAAATTTGATATATTCTGACCTTATGAGATGGGACTCGCAGCCAATTCGCATTCATGCTTTCTTGCTCCTTGAACGGTCCATCAAATGTTTTCATAATGGAGTCCATTGAGAAAGCACAGATGGCGGACCCGCCAATGGCGTTTGTAGGAGTTGTGAAAACACCATAGATCACTTTGGACGGGACTGAATTATACACTCCTTCAACTATGTCGCTCGTGGACTCTGAAAGCGGAATGATGACATGTCATGTGAATAGTGGGAGCTCCACCAAACATCATTGTTCAGCAATGACCTGCTTATCACGTCAATAGCAGTAGCCAGGTACTTACGGATTTCGTCGAAGTAGAACGGATAGTCTCCAGGGATTGAGCAGTTCAGTCTAGCTTTGACAAATGATGTCCAACGATCGCCAAAAAGGTGGGGGCCACCTTTATCTCGTTTGCAGACTCTTGCGACTCGAGAATAAACAACCTAATAACCAATTAATGTCAGTTCACAATGTCCATGGCAAATTATAAATAATTACACTACAAGGGTCGCTCTAAAAATAAGTTTTTCTATTTTATTGTAGGAGAACCAAGTAGAAAACTAAGAATGTCCGAGAACGAAGAAGAAAAGACCGTCGAATAACGCAAAAATTTGAGTCGCCGCGGCGGCCGAAAGGTTATTGTGGGACACCCCCCCCCCCCCCCCCCATGATTGTCGGGGTCACCAGCACCTATGTGTGACTTCCCCATGATAGTCGGGGTCACCAGTGTGTGAGACATCCCCATGACCGGGTGTTGGGCGTGTTCCTACATGTTTGTGTTTTACTACTAAGTCATTAGTTTTGTGGTGTGATTGGTAGAATGCATGCATCATAATATGACATATGTCATCTGCCGTCGGTGTTTGTGGAGGAAAGAGAAGGGAGTGTAGGTGGAAACTTGCCAGGGGCATAACACGATGGTACATACGCGATCTGCAGACCCTGGAAGTTTTCCAACTACAGAAATGGAGGACCTGGGTTCGTCAGGCTTAGGGGAAGGGGTGGTAAGACGGGATAGTGGGGTCAAATGGGATACCTCCAGATCTGGTCGTCAGGTGTAGCTAGCTATCTGTAGGCTGACCAGTTTGATAAGATCGCTTTGATGAAGCAATCAGTGCACAGTAACTGTTGGTATTTTTTACTCAAAGTAGTTTTTGTGTCTGTCAAGACGATTTTTGCGAAAATGCCAAATTAAACGATTTTGAATATTTCCACTAAATTTGATCTGGTTATCAGGGTGCGTTGAAATTCGCCAAATTTCCAACGTTTCTCATTAGAATTCATCCCTACGAATAAAACAGTGCCATTTTTAGCTTAATTTGAATGAAATTGTAGTCACTATCGCCCCTAGAAGTTATGGTATCCCGTCTTACCCACCCTTCCCCTACTCAAATGGTCGAGGTGTTGTGACTCCAGCAGGTACTCGGAAGGGTCAGTAAAGTACTTCTATAGAAGATTCCTGTTCTTACAGAGGCACGCTTTCCCGACTTCCAAACTCGAAGTGCCGAGGATGAGGAGTCCACAGGGGGGCAACGAACCCCTGCGTTTGTAATATCCCCTCCTCGGGTTCCTCAGCTGAACTGTTCGACATGGATATTACGGAAATAACAACGTGCTGTAAAAGCTAGAGTGAGGGTTTTTGAGGCGTCGACCGGGTGATTAGCGGCTGAGCCCCAGTATGGTGAAGAGGGGCGTATCAGCGCGCTGGGCGTGAGTCGCCCAAACCCGCTCCGTCGGGCCAGAGATCGAGAGAAGTAGGTGTGGGGAAAGTCACCCTCAATAATAATAGAACTACCTATGTGGGCGGTCGAGCGAAGCGAGCCCCCTCTGGCCGATAAAATGATCGACCGAGCGAAGCAAGGCCCCCATGTTAAGAGTGCTAGTTAAATCAAATTTGAAAAGTCCACTCTCAATAATAATAGAACTACCTATGTGGGCGGTCGAGCAAAGCGAGCCCCCTCTGGCCGATTAAATTTCAGTGGAATATCTGCCCGAAGGTGAAAGAATGAATTTCATTTTTATTTTTTATTTAATGCAGACAAGTATAGCCTGAATTGTGAGGTATTAGCCAAGCTCAGAAGTTGGGGAAAACGTAAGCGACCAGGGCTTTTGTCTAAGAAAGTGCTCGATTTTTCAAGTCAACGCCCATTCGGCCAATTTGACAGAAAACCTCCTTACCAAATTTGTCTAACGATCTCACCTCTAGTAACAGCAACGACTCATTTTCATCACATTGAAATTATGAGTGTTAATTATAATTATGTGTGTTTCATCGAACGGAGAATAATAAGGTTTATCTGGATTTCCTAAGAAACCCGGATTCCTATACAGTTTCCTCAATAAATTTTATTGAGTTATATTCATTAGGCGACGCATACATCTACAGCCACATTAACCAACCACAATTTTTTTAAAGTATATACTTACAAGGCCACTACTCCAATGCGTTTGCAGCAAAAATATAAATTATGTTATTAGAAAACTTCCCGTTAATTGATCTTTTAAAGTACCTAGGTATATTAAAAAAATGTTATGAAATGAAAAATGTTAAATATATAAGTTCAAATGAATTGTATTATATCTCAAATATATAATAGATTACGCCAAACACTTTGTTTTTCCAATTTCAGCCCTTACGCCCACTTTTTCAAATTTGAGACCTTGAACACTAGCAACACCACCTTGCTACCAAATTGCAATGCACAAATTATCAATTTTAGGTAGATTCCAATAGAACAAAGTACGAAAAGAAGACTTCTTTTCGTACTTTGTTCTATTGGAATCTACCTAAAATTCCACTTAGTGGAAACGCTAACAATGGTTATTTGATGGAGGGATACATATTTTTGGCGTTCTCACCTTCCCGCAATTGATGTACTCCACAGCGGCTTCTCGAAAGAAGAAGAAAACGTAATCCCCGTAAGACAAAGAACTTATAAAGTTAGCATCTGAAATAAATAAAAAGGTGAGTCATTGAATATTCTATGCATCAGATGCTATAGTTTAACTAATTAATGCCAGAATACCTACAGAAACACTTTTGTTCAACTATTATTCTAGGAAACCTAAACTACAGTAAAATATAATAAAAGCGTTTCTTTCAGTATTCTGGCATTAATCAGTTCAAATGAACAAATTACTGTTGGTAAGTACAACCCATAAATATATGGTAATAACTTACCATTGAGTTGTTTGAGATCGGACCGGTCAGTCCTCAGAGGTTCTCTATAGATAAAAGATTCAACTCCTCCAAAATCAGCAACTGTTGCCGAGTACATGTGGCCATCTGTGGAATCCAAAAGGTCGTAGTTAAATAATAATATTATTTAAGCATATTATGCTAGCTGCATGGCATTTTTGAGAATTTATTAAACATTGAGTATCCGTTGGAAGATTCACAATTCGCACATTTCGGTTTATTATTATTAGAATAATACACCTATGTAATCGCGACGGTGGTCGAAAATTCAGATTGGCCTCAAAATTTGACATTATTCATTCTCGATTCCAAAAACAAAATGACCGTCCGCTGTCTTAGCTGTTTTGTGCAGTACCAATTAATTTTTTGAAAAATCTGAAATTTTGACAAAATACTCGGTTTACCATTTATTAGTTGCGGCCGCAAGGTTTTCAGTCCAGTTTATAGTTCGTGTTGCTCTTTACCGTCGGGCTTTCATGGCCGGTAGTTTTCAAGGATTACAACGGGGTTTTGCGCCAACAAAAACGGCAGGTGGTTTCTCTCTGTTTATTCGTGTTCGAGCTTTCGGCTACACGCCATCATCAGGTAATAGTCTGTAAAACACGCTAAGATTAGTCCTAGCTAGTAATCTTAGCGTGTTTTACAGACTATTTCCTGATGATGGCGTGTAGCCGAAAGCTCGAACACGAATAAACAGAGAGAAACCACCTGCCGTTTTTGTTGGCGCAAAACCCCGTTGTAATCCTTGAAAACTACCGGTTTTCAGTCCGATCGCCCCAACCCGTGGGGCTGTGTAGGGATAAAATGGGGCAACGGCAGGGGTTTTTGAAGGGTTTCGGATATGGAGTCGAGTTAGGTGTCGTTGTCGAAATATTTTTTGACGTAGAATCCTTTTTTAGGGGACCCAGATTGATGCGATTTCACCGTGGCTTTCATGGGGCTACAAATGAGACATTTGAAGGATCACAGGAGGTCAAATGAGGTGTCGTTTTTCTCGTAATTTTGGACGCATAATCCATTTTTCCAGGTCCCACATCTGTCCAAACATTGTAATGAATTTTCATTTTATTTATTTTTTACTTTTTTAAACAATTTTTTTTTCATTGACACAGAATTAATTTTCGCACGATTAACCTTGCAGCGTTTTTCATAATTAAAGTAATTTTCATCTTTAAATTTAAAATATGAGTCTTCATGCGCTTGCCAATACTAGATTATTAGACATCTAGTTGAATGCATACCTGTGTATAAGGCCGTACTGTTGTGATTAGGGTCGTAGGGACACCATCCTTGCCCTTCGCTTTCTTTCAGTATTTCAATCTTATTTTCCTACAAGAAACAACACACAGAAATGCGATGAGAATCTTGGACGACACATTTTCACGATACTCTCTTCATAAGATCATACTCACATTGAACTTGTAATGCCTGCAAAGGGGCTTGTAAGCGTTCGTTCCGCAGATCAAAAAATGATCTTCGTCCAACCTGGCACCAACTCGTATGTAGTTGTGGCAGTCCTCCTGCAACAGTAATAAATGGCTCAGATTTTCGTGACTTAGTAAAGTGTAGTTGTGGCAATTCCCTTCAACAATTGAATAAATCGGGTGGTCAAGACACATAGTGTGCCACTTGCAGGAGAAAAATGGGGAAACATTTGATCAATTATCATAGTGCTCACCTCGCTTTTCCCTTTCAAATAACATAGCTCTCTGTGTGCTCCAGTTGGCAGCCAAACTATCCTTCTTTGCAGGTTTTCAGTTAAATCAGATAAACTTATGTTGTAGACGATGTCTCTGTAAAAAATTAATACTCAAGTAAATATGTGAATAGCTTCGGAATTAAGTAAATTTAATTGAATATAAACCCCGGGTGTTACCCCCTTGTTTTCTTATTTTTTACGGAGTCACTAGGCTGCACTATATACTGTCTCTTTTCAAAGTAATAAACCCTCCTCAGAACGATGATTACCACGACTTTCTTAAATATTTAATCATCAAACCAGGGGGTTCTTATGTACGGAAAAACAAAGAAAGTGGATGAATAAAATCTTACCTTGAGCCGACGAGAAGTGAATCGCTGTCTATCGCCAACAACTTGAAGTAGTCAGTGTAAGTGTCATTTCCGTAGAATTTTTCAATTTGACTATCCAATTCACCTGGAATCAGACATGGAGGTGATTTTTAAAACGGATATCCATAATCGGACTCGATGATGGTAAGTACCTATGCAATTTATAGAGCTCTTCAAACGCGGAGTCCGATCAGTTGGTTTCAGGAAATCAAGGATAATGCTGGCAGGGAAGTTATTATAAGGAAGTTGTATTTACTCACTATATTGGTAGTGTCTCCTCGGTTCGGGCGTAGGAAGCCAGGCATAGGCGCATCGGAATAAAATGTATAGGAGGCACAGGTTGGTGTTCATATTGAACCGAATCTTACTCCACAACCTGCAACAAAGGAAACACAAGGTGTCAAGACTGAAGTTTAAATTAAATGCAATGAAATGGACTACGTCTTCAGTTACACGCTAATACAAATATATTAGTGTAATGACGTTGTGATCGTAATGATCTAAGAAACCCCAATGATTGCCAATGCGGCACCTTGAATGAGCATCAGCCCTCGCTGTTCAAGGAGAATACAACAATAATTATTCAATGTTTAGCTTCGATTGTGACGATAATTTTACGTAGATTTTTTATAATTTAGTTTTTGATCACCACAAACGAATGCTTGTGAGTGGGCGGATATGAACACGAGTTGGAGTTACGACCATGGATCAGCAACTACGTAAGTAGAGCCACCATCACGATTTGAGTCTTCAATCCGTTTTCCATCCCCACCGTTTAAGAATTTCTTTCGTGTTTTCCACGAACCAACAAGCCACAACAAGCCAGTTGAACGAGTAGTTGGCTTTCTTGCGTAACTAATTAGCATTACAATCAGATAGCGACACTGAAATATTAATTGAGTCACTTTACATCATAATGCGACTCAGTTCTCCTGTTAACTAATTTTCAATCCTAAATTCTATGTCTACTCAAGATTTATTCATTACGTACTATGTATTAATAAACAAATCTAGAGTGTAATGTAGTCAAACATTTAATGTGGGTAGTCCGATCGAACTAAAATAATAATTTAGTTCCTAATTATTAGGACCTACTATAGTTTTGTATACAAGCAGGACCTGTTGAACCAGAGACCACCTAACATGGGATGGGCGCATGGTGGCATTCAGGATAGACCAAAAACAGAATATAGGTTGACTAGACGAGAAGCCCGGACGGCGTACGGCGGACGGACATTTCGGTTTTGGAATCTAGACCTCTTGAAACGGATAATGTCAAATTTTGAGGCCGATCGGAGTCGTCGACCACCGTCGCGAAAACGTAGGTGTATTATTCCAAGAATAATGAACCGAAAGGCCCTGACCTCAGTTATGAGCCAACCTCAACGAAGGAACAGAGCGTACCAAGACGTGGCAATAAATGTGATATTGACCGTACCTATATCAGTAATTATAGCTTTGAAAAACATTAAGACATTAAAACAACTAAGTACAAAATTTGTACTTGTTTATGTTTACATTTAATGTAAACATAAACAACTACAAATGTAAAATTAAAGCCATTAAAACAACTGCAATAGTAAACGTTACGCCACGAACGAGGAACATTTTTGAAGAACTGAAGAGCTGCATTAAACAGGAGCTTAGTACATTCGTGTCACGTCCTCGCTGAAAACCTATTTTCCCCCGTTTTTCCCGAAGTAGTTGCCAAACAAAGCCAGCATAAATACAAGGAGGGGGGGGGGGGGCACAGTGACGTCGCCAAGCGATCAGTAATTATATATAGCTATAACTAAATTTCCATCACTTGAAAGAAAATTACCGTGTCTCGAGATTTTTCTTTTTCGATAGGTTTCCAAAACCACACGGAATATAATAAAATATTTCTAAAACTTGGTCCTTTCGTACTAAAATTTAAAAAAAAATAAGGATAGAAACCAACCTGGCTCACGCCGGTCTGAACTCAGATCATGTAAAAATTTAAAGGTCGAACAGACCTAGATATTCAATATTCTACTCCTGAAACTTATTTTAATCCAACATCGAGGTCGCAAACTATTCTATCAATATGAACTTTCTAAAATAATAACGGAAGTCAAAACTCCACTTGCTTAAACTTTATAGGATTTATGGGAAAGTTGAAATTTAAATCAGCGAAGGGAACAAAGGCTGAAATCTTTGGGATGACGTCACCCAGGATCCCCCGAGTGATGCCAAGTCCCGCACGAAAAAATCCCCCAGACCTACCTTACCAGACAAACCCCCCCAACTTATGAGGCTATGAATGGGGTTTTTGAATGGCTTGAGGAGGTCGAATGGAGGTGTCGTTTTCAAAGTAATTTTGGACGCAAAATCCCGTTATAAGAGCCATACGGATTCACCGTGGGGCTAAAAACGGGACTACAGGAATAATCATTTGAAGGGTACAGGGGAAAAAGGGTAAGGCTCAACAAATTTGTTCAGGAACGCAAAAATAAACTCGTGGTATTATAGTCTATTCAAGTTAAAATGTTAGTACATTTGGGGTTATACCTATGGTGTTGGTGAGAATTCGTGAAAATTTTAACATCAATAGACCATGACACCACGAGTTAATAATGGTTACTTTTGCGTTCCTGAACATTGTTGAGCATAATATGAGCCTTTCCCTTTTTCCCCTGTACCATTCAAGGTTCATACATGAACATTATATTATAAAATGAATAATTATTACGGTTACTCAAGGTTACAAGTTAAACGATAACTTGAAAAACCACCTCCTATTGAAAATGAAGTAGTTTGTCAAGGTCAATGAGCCCTATGCTATCAATCACTTGAGAGGCACTATCCAGGAAAGACTAAAAAAAAAGGTTGTAAAGACTGAGACTATTTTCGCTAAATCTGCTCATTTTGACCCAATAATATTTATATGCACCAAAAATAATGTTAAGTAGTACATTTAATTTGGTCAATTGTTACCAGAGATATTCAACAAATAGGAATTGACTTTAGAACTGACCGACTCTTCAGCCTTGGTAAAAACTGTTTCTGGGATTCCTGGCCAGCGTAACCACGTCGGGTTTTATGAAATCTTTGATATAAGTAACTTGTGCAGAAATTAAATTTTAATGAAGAAAATTAAATAAAAAAATTTTTTAAATTTTTATATCTCAAAAAAAGTTTTTTTTTTGGATTTTTTTATTTAAAAAAATGTTTTTTTCAAAAATTATTTAGGTTTTACTCGAAAAATATTTAACCTACTGGGATCCTTCAAAATCCCATTTTTAGCCCCATGAAAGCCCTATAGATCGCCACAGTGGAATTGGATCGTTTTGGGACCCCCAAAAATGGATTATACGTCCAAAAATACTTCGAAAACGACATCTAACTCGATCCCATAGCCAAAAGCCTTCAAACGCCCCTTCCCATAGCCCCATTTTAGCCCCATAGCGCCCCACGGGTTTGGGCGATCGGAGTTAAAACCTTGCGGGCACAACTAGATGGTAAACCAAGTATTTTGTCAAAATTTCAGATTTAAAAAAAAATTCCTACTGCCCAAAACGGCCCGGACGGCGGACGGACATATCGGATTTTGAATGTAGACCTCTTGAAACGGATAATGTCAAATTTTGAGGCCGATCGGAGTCGTCGACCCCCGTCGCGAAAACATTGGTGTATTATTCCATGAATAATAAACCAAAAATGGCTCAAAACAAGGCATTACAATGCGTATGAGGACATCCTGAGAAAGGTGGATTACGAGTACCTAAGTTGGCCAGATGGTCAATTTTAGAATTTTTTAAATTGGGTTCCTGGTCATCGGTCCAATTTTAAAAATGCTCTAAATTACTTCAGATGACATAAAAGTGTGATAACTAGGTGATTTGTGCGTTGAAAGTGTCTCATAACTAGTTTTTAACCCATGATGAAAAAAGTGCATTTTCGACGTTGGGGTTCGGCCAGACGGCTTAACCGGTTGGGTCGATAAGGTTTATTCGGCGCAGAATTTCGTTCTTTTGAAAAAAAGGAATAACTTGTAAGTCGCTTCGTTCTAGGTAGGTAAAAATGACCAAAACCCCAAAAAAGTGTTTGGGGTACCAAAAGATAAGCTCTCCTCCCTTGATGGTGCAAAATCACATTCCTCACATCTGGAGAGATTTGAAGAAAAACAAACTATGTGTGTGTCTGAATGTACACCGGTATACCGCGGTTTTATGCTTGAAAACTCTTGGATCACCAACCGATGGGAAGACGGGATCTTGAGTGTCATCAAATTAGAGCAAAATAACTACACCTAATATGTATAACATACGAATATTATACTTAGAGCATCCTCCCAGAGAGTTGAGCCAGTTTCCTACCCCAGTTTTAAAAATCTAGTTTTCCATAAATTCTGTAAATTATCATGTCATATTCAATCAAGTTCTGAGTTCAGAGTTTTGACTCCACTTTTAGCGTTACTGGGGAGCTTTCTATCAATTGAAAAATAGTCTCGGGGCACGTCCATTCTTCATAAGATACGTTCGTTCTTACAAAGAGGAGATAGAACCCACATGACATGCTGAGAGGCGATAAGTCGAGAAGAGGGGGTCGGATTTCTCAGATGTTCCCATTTTATTGGTCTGACATCACCTGAATAAATCCCGTATTTATTCAAATGTCCCCGCGGTAAGAGGTGGATCGCTCAGTATATTCTCACTTCTCAACCGCTTCATCTTCTCTCCCTCCTTAAGATATTGATTAGCTTTGTTTCACTCCCACAAGTTTCTCACTCGCCGCACCTCTCATCTTTCGTTTGATTCTCCTCTCACTTGGGGTAATCTAGTTCTGCCAAATTACTTCTCGTCAGTCCTGCCCCGTTACAGGGTCTTCACGAAATAACACTAGGCCAACGGTATCATCTTCGCTTCCCCGAACACTTATACGAAACCTGTTCCCTCACAAGTGACGGCTGGGAGGGACGATAATCGGCAGGATACGAGGAGAAACCTTCGTGTATTCAAATAATATTTGAATATTATGTAGCGTTATAAAGATTTCCAGATCAATTTCAAATACTGTGGTGTACTATTTCGAATTGTACAAATTGACCCGATTGAAAATGACCCGATCCACAAGAAATACAGGCCAATTTTAACCCACGATCGCCTCTTCACGAGATCCACCGCCATGGGCTGATTCGGGCCACTTGAATGGTCTATTTGAATTTGTAGGCTCTTGTCGTGCCTATGCCTTCAAGTAAATGATCCACTTTTTTAAGAGAAGTCATAGAGATTCCGTCGAACAACACAGTACCGGTTTTGGAGCGCATGAAAAAAATTCAGTCGTCCAAAGTGCAAATCTTTGCCCCACCTCCCCTATATGATATATATAGATATATCATATAATATATGATACATATTATGTAGGTATATACCGTATATGTCTTATGATTTAATGTAGTCATCAACATCAATGATACCGTTTCATCATTCAGATGGGACACGGCGTAAACCTGATAGCTATATACGTTAGACACTTAATATCACTCATCAATATTTCGAGGGTCTCACAGCAACACCCCACATCGTCATTTTTGAAGCTTTTCAGGAGAGCCCGAAAACCACAAAAACAACAACCCCACAACTAACTGCGAGACTCACTGACCGAGTAGTAAACAAAGGACTTGCGATGGTAATGAGGGGTATTACTGATGACAAGACGATATGGGGGTATTCACTTAGCAACGATTACCATGCTCCCAATCGATTTTCTTTTAAACCATCAAGTTTGATCGATTCGCCACGAGAAGACGCGTCGAACGGTACCTATGCATAACTCTAGTCGACAAAAGTGACGATGTGGGGTGTTGCCGTGAGACCCTCGATTTATGCGATGCACGAAAGATTTGCGTCGCATTTACGCAGGCGGAAGTTACCTCAAACTCATTTGACTCGCGTGCACTCGCATTTAGGTCGACTTACAAGTTCAAGCCGAGAGCAAACCATCACAACATAACTGTTAGGTATTTGAATAATTTGTATTGCACGTGTTCTCCGTCCGTTCAGCGGCAGGGCGCGAATAAAAGACAAATAAACCAAGACGCGAGGGAAATTGAATTGGACAGGATGCAACGGTAATAAAACGAGATGACTGAAGTAGACACAACATATACCTACTGCAGCGGTTCGGCCAAATGGTCATATTCTATTTGCAGATTGGCCGCGGCGGTGGTCCGCCCTTTTTTCCAAGTAGGGGGCGATATTAGATCAAAGATGTTTACAAAGCAGTTCCACGCAGAAGAGGATTAATCGAATCAAAACAGTGCTGTGGGAGGCACGAGGAGGGGAAGCGGCGCCATTTGGTGGATTTACGAGAAACTTGACAGCAGCTGAAGCGCAAACTACAGTCGAGACCGTCTTCTTCCAAACGCTTTTTATACGCTCCATAATGTCATCAACTCCAGAATGAAACTCTCCATTGAGTTTTTTCACTGTGACTCGTGAAATGTTGAATTTGAACGCAGCAGAACTTGGAACCGACATGGGAAACAAGCAGGTCAAGAACCATCAATATCGAGGATTAGAAGACACCTCAGGAACGATCATCACGAAACAACGGGCCCTATAATTTAATATCTTATATTACAAGATTTGCAAAACTTTTGTATATTTTCTAGAATATTAGAATTGATTAGGTATGTAGGTAGTTAGATTTTTATTTTAAATTTTCTTGTAAAGTGTTTTGACGGATGTGGGACCCCGAAAAATGGATTATGCGTCCAAAATTAATCGGAAAAGGCGACCTCATTTGACTTCGACGGTATAGAACAAGTGTTAACTTGTTTCAATTATTGTATTTCTCCGTGTGCTCAATCGTCTGATCGGCGTTGAGTTCGAATAAATTCAATTCTCCGCAACCTGACCCACTTCGCAAAGGAATGGACGACTGGGAGGGTCGTGGGAGGGAACGGATTTGACAGATCCAGAAGACGACCGCAGCGTGGCGGAAACGGCTCATCAAGAGAGTCGCAGGAGTCGTAAGGAGGCCCTGAAATGATCCGTCACTCCCGTCCCAGTCAACTACTTCCTCTTGATCGTCCACGCGCTCCCACGGGATGGGCTTGTGGGTCAGTCGACGGAGTCTGAGACCATCAAAGAGGAAGGTGGAGGAAAAGAGAGTGGAAGGTATACAGCCGTGGGGGCTCTTAACGGAAATTTTCGCGAGTTGATCTGAAAATTACTTCGTCCTACAACTGGGAAGGGTTCTCGTGTAATGAACTACTACTGAATCATCCACTCAGTATTTGGCAGGTCCTCAGCTCATCCCGTCCACCTAACAATCTCAAGGTTATATCGCTATCACGGGGCAGTTTATGTGGGTAATTTTCAGCTAACAAAGGTTTTCAAAGTTTCTTCATCGTAATAAAACACTCAATAATTAGTATTATCAATTGACAGAAAATGTGTCAATAATTGTGTAGTGTTCTTGCACTGCGGTATTGTACGGTTTACAACACCATTGTCAAGTGGTAAACACCTCTCTCTCGTACCTTGGTGGGAAATCAGATCGTTACCCGGTTATCAATGGTTCATGCATGGAGAAAGCGAAACGTGCACAGGACGTTCCCCACCCTCCCCCCACATACACCACGAGTAACTAATGGAACTTCATTTACCTTCAACTTATTTCTTCCTTTCCGTTTTAAGGCCTTAGATTGTGCTCGAGGGTGCCAGTCATTTGCGTGACTCCTAGTTCTAAATCGCGTTCGAAGCGTTTTTGTTGGGATCCTCGTTTTCTAAGAGAAAAATAAACCAAAGATTATCCTGAGCTACTCTCTAAACCTAATGGTGCTAATATTCATGATTTATTTTCTACAGGAAATGTTTTACCCAAACACTCCAAATTTGAAACTTTCAATTTCGTCTACAAAAAACAAACTGTATAGATAAGATGCATTTCATTCGATGATTGCCGCCTGGGATCGAAAGGAAACGCCTGTAAGCTCACCGGTATTTCTGAGGGGTTAACAACAGATTTGAATATATCATTTGATCACATCTAAACATAGAGCCAGTCGGCCGCAGAGGTGTTTATATTGTAATATCGACCCCGCCTCCAAACTGTGCAACTAGACTCGTAAATATAATACATTCATTCATATATTCAGTCATATTATGACCCAGCGATGTTGCCAATAAGCATAGAACATTTCCCTTTCAGCCATTAATATTAAGATAACCCTACATAGCGTCAAAACGACAGAATGGCGAAGAACTCTCAGCATACTTCAGGCCTATGAAGTGATGGAAAACTTGCGAAAGAGATTTTGCCCATTAAGTAGCAGTTTCTGCTAATAGGTAGATAATTATCTTCTATCTGGGGATTAAACAGATTATACCAACTAAATGCTATAATTAATAATCGTAGAACTACGTGATAACACCGGGGAGCCAAACAAGCCGATTCGAAGATGTTTTCCATGTCTCGGTGTGTTTTGAACACGAAACCCCTGCGTCGGTTCGGTGATAGGAGCTCTAGAAGTCATGAGTTATGGCGGAAATATCTATTTTTACCATTTTTTCTGAGAACGGAGGAAATGATTTCAACTTCAACTCAAACTTGGTTTTCCGTCAACTTGACTTTTATATGCCTACCTAAGTTTGATTTTCACGGTTTCACCCTTCGTTTTCCCGTTTCCATCTTCAAAATATACGCCTACTACTAAACTACCTAAACTACTAATAAACTACCGTTTCCCTCGATCAGCGAAGTTAGACAGCGTCGTTAGCACTTGAATGGGTGACCGCGTGGGAAGCGAGGACATTGAAACAATAAAAAACAATTATTATTTTCTGCGTTCAATCCGACGGCGAACTCCTCCTTAGGAGGACCTAGGGGGACGAGGCAATGGGGACCAAGAGCGCAATCGCCGAAACAAGTTCCGATCCCCTGTGAGAGGACGGCTGACGACGTATAGTAATCGACGGCAGCAGCGAGTCAGATGATAATTCAAGGATGAAAATCCCTTGTTTCATTCCATTTCATTGTTCACATCGGTTCGGCCTGCTATTCTAATAGGAATAATAATAATAATATTATTAATAATTAATAATATTATAATTATTATAATATTAATAAGGAAACATTATAATATTATTATAATGTTTCCTACAGATTGTTTTGGAACTGGATCGAATAAGTAGAGCCTTTTTCAAGACTCATTTTCAAAACCAAATTTCCTCAATGAAGAATATAAGATATTCTGAAAATATTATTTTCACTCCCAATCACTATTCTTTACTCCCAAAGATTTACTCCCACATCTTTTCTCCCGACTAGAAATTAACGCTTCGG
This sequence comes from Pilophorus perplexus, assembly GCA_955831195.1. Lineage (NCBI taxonomy): Eukaryota > Metazoa > Arthropoda > Insecta > Hemiptera > Miridae > Pilophorus > Pilophorus perplexus. The sequence goes on along the minus strand of OY037007.1, from coordinate 55,895,654 downwards.
AAAAGACCTTGGGTTCATCATTCTCATCGGCATGAAAACCCCATCCTGAACGTCTGTATCATGGAAATTTTTGGATTAATGGGAGTTAGCAAAAATACCTGATAGAAAATATCAAACCCCCAGATCTACCGAGCGCAGAAATTACCTTTTTTCGTTCCCCTCAGTGTAATGGTAGGACAATGTTCGTAGATGATTCACGAAAACTCAAGTAATAAGTGGAGAGGTGATTATTAACATTCAATAACAATAATAATTATTGTTATTGAATGTTATTGTTAGTGTTAACAATTATTGTTAACATTAGCATTTAATGTTAATGATAATTATTATCATTAACATTAGATATTAATGGGCTTCTTGAAAAGGTCAGAATTCAGCATTTCTGACAACATATTCGGATTCAGCACCCTTTAAAACCCATAAACCCCAATTTTTAGTTCGAAAATCCGTATAGGTACGTGCTGAGCTGTTTTCGAAATGTTAGAGATTTTGAAATGAACGCCGGGCAAATTTGACGTCACACCTCGCCAGGCTGGGCGCCGAGTAGTTGGGCACTGAGCCGCCAGAGCGCTAAATAATAAATCTGAACAGAATCGGAATAAAAACACTCGGCCCGCGTCGATTTTTGAATAACCTTCTTTGATAATAACCTCAAAGCTCAATTTTCAAATGACCTTCTATAATGATTAACCCGATTTTGGATTTTTGGGGTCGACTTTTTGCGTAGTAAAGTTGGCTGACTTGGGTAGATGAGAGAGAGAGGGATCTCCCGGCCAATCAAAAGACGACGAAGCAGCCACGTCATGTAGGTACCCTCTCCAGACATCGGAATTCAAATATCATATTTTTCCTAAGGCCCTATAAATAATTGAAACGGGTTTTCTGCTATATGAACCCGTTTTCGTAACTTTTGAAGCAAGACCTTTGCAGGAAAATCATTTTAAAAAATCATTAAAGGTGCTCATTAAATGTGGGAACGATGTAATAATAAGGTGCACGGTAGGTTTACGATGTGTGTGGGGGTGATGTAATAATATAATATATTATAATCAAATTTTGAGTATAATATACTATATTATTACATCAACTTAGCGTTTCCACACTTTTTTCATGTTTTCCCCGGCAGTTGACTTTTTGATCATGTTGATGATCTAGATATATAGTTTATATATAAACTTTTGGACTCCCTCCTCTCGACCACTAATATAACCTGTACTACCACCACAAGGATCTGAAGTCATAAAAATAGCAGATTCCTTGAAATATGTTGTTAGAGTTCGTTAAAACGGGGTCCGGAGTTGGGTTTCAAATACTCAAACGACGCTATTTCCTGTTTTCCGGTTCCAAATCTTCGAAACGGGAAGGCAAAAACCGTCTGGAATCCATATAATGGCTCATAAAATAACTCGGATGGTCTTTTCGCCCAGACGACACTTTTTCCTGGGATGACCGAGCGAGTTTTCAGCACTCCACTTTCCGCGGGGTTTCTTCCCCCCATTCAGGAAACGGGTTATAATGAGAAGAAGAAATGCTACTTGAACAAGAGGCAGACGAGCAATTATCCGGCCGGCCCGGCTTGGTAAACAGGAAAGACCAATTTTCAAAACGTTTGTCCCAACAAATGATGATGTCTGTTTTCCCCTCATTCATTCGTAATTTGAGTGGATGTTCTGATTTTAAGTTAAACCCCCCCTCTTTTGAAAATGTTTCGGTTATTATTTTGCCAACAGCTTTATAACGGGATTCCCATAAGAAATGTAGGACCTGAGGAAGAAGTAGCTTCAGGATTGGAAGATACGGTCAGGATAAGTCAGTTGAGTGAATTATCACGTCCAAAATAAAGAAATGAATCTAGTGCGCGAAAACACATCGCATGGAAATGAACTATTCAGGAATGAAGTAGTGGATGCTCTTCTGCTATGTGCAGATATGTATGACGCAGACGAATGTTCAATATTCAGGAATGAAGTGATAGGAGCTCTCAGAAGACTATTGCAATGGAATCATTGGAATAGTCTGTTATGCAACGTCTGGCGAATTCAGCAAAACACAAACAGCTCAAGAAAACATTTCCTTGTTGCGAAAGCCGAAAGAACAAGACAAACAATAAACAAACTGAACCGTTTAATAATAGGGTGTATCTCACGCCATTATTTTTTTAAATACGAATAACCCCGATTTTATGGCTGAGATGTGCAATACAACACAAAAATATGACCTATATCGTTCTTATGATTCGGCAGCAATTGCATGTAAAGGCAGTGTCTCAATTGACCATTAAATGGAGTGACCCTTTAGAAAAGGAAAAAAGCTAATCTTATTGGGTTAAGTGTCCAATTAGAGTACCGCAAACTCAGGTGAAATCAGTGGGTGCAGTTTGTAACGAGAAGCTCTGAAAATCCTCATTTCTTCCGCAAAACAGGGAAACAGGTGCACCGTTAAACGGACAATCATTGTGGAATAGCTATTGTTTACAAACCTACAAAGGAGTGGAAAAAAGGGCTGAAGAAACCCCGGGATTCCGCTCGAGGTACATCCACAATTTTTATAGGTTTCCATTGGGTAGGTACTTGGGACGGCGAATGAGAAAGGTAATAATTACTTTGAAGACCTGAGACCAAGAGACCGACCTATCGGCTGTTTTCCGTCGGTTAATGGCTGAAACCTAGGAAAATATATGCTAATATACCAGCTTGGAAAGTTGTTCCAAACATGCAGTACAGTGTGAACCTGGGACACGTAACTTTCTTGTATGTTGCCAAGGTTGTGAGAAAAAAAAACGAGCTTATTGCGGAGTGTAATCGCAAACAACAACGATGAAAGAGGACCAAGTCGACTGGGAGTGTTGTTCGAAGCAACATTTAACCAGACAGTTCATACCCAGTTCCACGAAATTTAAGCTGGTAGCGAAAAAACTCCGTTAAGCGGAAGGTAGCGAAATCAACTAGTCTTAGCGAAAAACCCCAGTGCAACTTCGAACATTTCTAGTTACCAACTTGGACAATAATCAGCCAGCGAACACCAGACACAGCCTATCCAGAGATACATCGTTTCCGTTGGTTGATTAAATTGTTGTCTGAAAATACAGCTGTGTGAACAGATTTTTAAGGAAACAAGTCTCAAGCACAGTGTACGTGAATGAAGAGAAAAGCAACATGAATAAAATTTGCCCTTTAACAAAAGGATGGATACCCAAATCTTTAACAAATGGATGGGTACTCAAAAAGTATTTTTCAAAGCAAGGTATCGATAATAATTATCGATCGATGAATAATTATTATTCATCGATACTGCATGAAGCATAGGCCATCCCTATTTCTCCCAAAAAACCATGGGTATGTCCAGATATATTCGAAATTTAGCGGCACAGAATTCCGAGAAAACCCGGAAGCATATCATTCACAGTGGATCTGAGGAGAACCGCTGACTGCTAACATGCGGCAGCGCCATTTCTTGATAAGTACGCCAGATTTTGATGAATTACCTAATACCGCACCGCCATGTTATCTCTTTGAATAAGGAGAAACACGATGATAAATAAGAACCCAAATTATGGCTTTTGGAGAGTATTTATAAGACTGTGTCTTATAAGACTTATACTTAGTACCTACTTACTTAGTAGTTTTGCAGAAATTGCTAATAGGGGATTAGAAAAGGCAAAAGATTTGTTGACTAAAAATGTACTAGGAAGGCGCCTCTCCGGGGATAAGTCGAGTTTTGACTGGAACGGTCGATTTTGAGGTCTCGTTCAATAGCTGATAAATATTTGAGTTTAGTGAAATCTGTCGTCAGCGTCCGATGCAGCTTTTTTAGATGAAGTAGGTATTAAAATCCACCAAAGAACCATTTTTCGCGAAAAATGGGAAAATTGAGTTTTGCTAAATCCCTCCTCAGTTGGCCAGAACTGCGTAACGAACTGAAAACCGTGTATCTGTGCATTTCGGAATGAATTCACCCCTGAAGTCAAAATTTGACTTCAATGATTTGTTGAAAAAAGACGAAACATATGAAAACAATAATCAGCCAACACGCAGTACATGGAAGATTCTTCCCAAGCGTGTCGCATGATGCCCAAAATTAGACGCTACGTCTGTTTTCAAGTGCCCATCAAGAGGTAGACGGAGAGTTCAGTTCTCCAGATTCGGGCCATCCCATGTAGCCGATATGCGAGTGCACTATTTGGCCCAGCCTGAAGTGCCCATTCCTATTATTGGCACCCTTCACCGAGTGCTTCAGGGTGTGGCCCACTCTGGGGAAACGCCTGAAAAATAGATATCCACACTCGGGGCAAAGATGTAAAAAACTCAAGTCAAGACTAACTGAGTACTGTATACTGCCGTCCAACGGAGAAAAGCCGTAGAAATAAGGTAAAGTGAATCTGAGCTACGGCTTTTCTCCGTTGGACGGCAGTATAAGTAATGATGAAATAGCAGAAAGGCCCATTTCTAGTAGAGTAATTATGAAATCCGTTTCCTTAAGTTTCTGTCGGAGAGTAATGCAAACATATAAAACAATCACTGTTTTATTAATTCCAAGATGTCGCAATTAAGTTTAAAAATAATTTTTAACCTGGAAAACCTACCAGAACCTTTTTTTTTTTTTTTGTCTTAAACTTGGAATTAGTGACAAGGAACTTAATAAATTGGAAGAAGTATAAAACCATACCTACATCATCATAATCCTAAAAAGATGTGAAGAATTTGATTACATCATCGCGATTTTACTATTTTACTGATATGACAGCAGCACAACACTAAACAAATTTTGTTACTTATTCCTACATGCAATAATTGCATGTAGGAATAAGTAACAAAATTTGTTTAGTGTTGTGCTGCTGTCATATCAGTTCAATCAATTATTGATTATCTAGTTATCTGACGTCCGTACAACGTATTGTTTTTTGCGCGGATACAACAAAAAAAAAAAAAAAAAAAAAAAAAAAAAAAAAAATCCGAAGGCGTAAACTGATGGAATCCCCCAAGGTCATTTAATCCATTATTTGCCGAGTCTTGACTAATTTAGTCATTATTAAGAAAATTAAACCATATAGGTTCAACACTATCAATTTCAAACATCAATAATTGGTTCAATGAATTGGTTCAATGGTTCATTGAACCATGATTCATATGAATTGAAATAATTCGACAGGAGGAAAACCGTGGTAGGCCGAAATTGAGCCAATTTCGTGGAAACGTGACGCACGTCCAAAAGTTTCATAGAGAGGAAAAAACAACAACAACTGCAACAACACAAATATCGGTTAGTTGTTAACAGATAAGAAATTCTTGACTCTTTTAAATTGAGTTACATGTTCCGACAAAAGTGGAAGCCGACGTTGTAGGTTCGTTATGGCCTGAGGGCGTACAGAAAATTGTCGGCCTCCGCTCGAATATTCCAACCCAATTTCGGCCGAACCCGATATTCATAGAGAAAATTTGTTAAACATGAATCGCGGATATTCAATGTATTCGATTCACTTTCCCCTGACCGCCCATAGTGTGCCTTGGAGCTCTCAGAAATACAACGCCCCCATACGGCCAAACCTGTAATCACCCATGCAGGACGAAGTGCATTTGTTAGTATGCTAAAAGAAGAGAAAGAAGAATAAAACTTTCTCACAAACTGGGAATATTCTTGTCATGTTGAAATATGATTGCTCGTGAGGAGTTAACAGTTTCTATTCTGCGGATCTGTGTTGCAGCTCCTGCGGGAAAAACAGTACCAACCTTTAAGACCCTTTATAATACGCGGTTAGTGAATTGCAATTTGCTCGAGGTTTTCGTTTATGCCGCCGTGATTGATAGCCAACGTCTAAGGGGGTTTACGTGTAAAATGCCGCGCATCTGCGCATAATACACCTTACCTTGGGAGGTAAATTTTCTTCCTCTCATTGTAAGAGGTAATTTAAAGACACTTGGCAAAGCAGTGAACTTAAAGGGTTCAACGTACCCAGTTAATAGCCTTGAGAGCTTTTCATAAAATCCGCGGGAAGGAAGCTGGCCAAGCGGCGGTAAATCTATTCTTTTTTTTTTCTTTTTTGTAACCGCTGCAGCTGACGAGGCTTCTGCTTAGTGGGAATGTTTGAAAATACTGCAGCGGGTCCGCTGACGCTGATGTCTCAGGCCAGTAGAGCATATTCCATCAATGACGGCACCTCTCCAATTAAAAAACAAAGGTAGATTTCAAGCAGCACCAACAGTGTGTATGTATGCGGGGAGACGCTGCGTCTTCAAGGAGGATTCACGAGTCCATTAAATACAAATTTTGTATACACATGGAAACAAATTCTTAGCAAGCACATCGAATTGACATGTATTGGAGAAGAGTGAGATCAAAGGAATCATTTGGTAGGAGGTTTACAACCAACTAGACACATCAAGTGTTGGCGCCTTCTCGGCAATCATTAGGCTCTCCCCAGAAACGTTAACAAATCGCCAGGGTCAAGTTGAGAGAATCTATTCTGGTGCAGGTCTCTCGTTTGTTTCGTTTAATGGGCGAACAGCTCTGGCCTTTATTCAGAAGCCCTTCTCCTGGATTCGTAACCTTGTTTGGAGGTTATCATAGCTTTCTACCCTCCGCGAACGCATTTGGCGCACAATACAACAGCTTTGATGGTCGAACTGTTTGTAATGGAGAAACCAAGTAACCACTAAATACAAATAGGGATTCCTCATCATGATCAAATAAATCATTGGTTCGAAGGTAACATGCACTTGGAATTTAGTGGCCGCGTGGAACGTCCGGTAGCGCAGTGGCAGCGTTGGGACTGTTATCTGTCTGCTGATGGGTTCGAAATTCGAACTTCGAATCCCTTGGCGGATGATGGAGCTCCCTTTGACTTTAAGTTTAATATAAACGCTTTCGCTATTCAAACATCACCCGACCCAGGTTATATTGCGATACCAAAAATTTGGTTATGCATGCAATTTAAGTGTAAAGTGTAAGGTGTGTTAGTGGCCGCGTTCGAGGGTTTCCTCAGTTATTCATTCGCAGGTAGCTTGGCAAAGACAGAACAAAATCAGAGCAAACGCCGCGGTACACTAGAGTTAATAGAGGCAAGGCAAATAATTGGGCCCGTAATACACATTATTATAGTTTTTCCACAAAATTTGTTGCCGTTTTTGCACTATTGGAAGATTTCCTTGAATATATTTGATTAACCATCACAATGAACGCTCCAAGGAAAGAACCTGGGAGAACATTGAAAATGTTGCCTCCTTCTCTTCTTCGTCAACAAAAATGAAACTTTACACTTACTCTCTCCATTTGGTGCGGTGCAATACGCACTTGATATCAGAAAGTCAACTCTTGGGTTCACCAGTGATGGTTGTGTGAAATCTGAAATGGTGATTTTAAGGAACGGAGTGATATCAGAAAATAGTCCACGTATAGCGAGGGCTCTGTGAAATCAGAAAAGCCTGCTATCATCTATAATTCAACTACAAGGCCGACCTGACCCGTGTGGCATTGGAGGAGTTTTGGTTTCGCTCAGATCTTGCAATAATACTACCGCAGTATACGCCAATCGCTCACTTTCTCGCCCCCCAAAATTGGCATGATGCGTCAACATCTCGGAAAAAACTATACATGGGGTGCTGAGATGAGTTTCGTTCGTAGGTCAGGGACGTAGCAATCTGTAAGGAGCAAGCTAGCACATGGAGAGCTCAATTAAAACGAACTCAACACACTTTGCTACCATGTTATTGGTTATTATTAGTAATAACAATTTATTACGCTTCTAGGTAAGATTTATTTCTATCGTAACTCAACCAAATCTCACCGAAAGGATTACAAACCGACCACCCCTTCAAGGCTTTCAGTTCAAATTGTCACATTTGTTTGAGCTTACCTATCAGAAATTTCCCAAACATTTTGACTGAAATGAATGACGAAGATGGACAACATTAGCCTGTATAGGTAGGTACATGTTGCTGCACTTCACTCCTTGAATTCTCCGAGCATTGCGACCATCTATCTATTAGCAAGTCTGGAGAATGCGGTTTGCGCCAGACAGAACAAGTTCGAAAATATTATGTGGGAGGACGGAAAGTCAGAAGGTTTGAGATTTAGTCGATTTATAAGTGATGCACATGGAAAGGAGAGGGGGTTTGGCCGTTTGTGACTATCCAATGACGTAACAATGAGGTTAATGCAGCCTTCCTGTCCCACTGGTGAGCCGTCATTTCTTATCATCTCAGAGACCCCAGAAAAGCACTGTTCTCGATTTTCATGGCCGCAATTTTCCACGAGCGACAAGGCAAAAATATTTTTGGATATTCTACCATCAGATAATTTTTTTTATTCAACAGAAGAAAAAAGGATTTGTTTTCCATTTTCATAACCTATCTAATAAGTTATGGCAAAATTGAAAACAAGTCCTTTTTTTTGCTCGTCCCTTGGATTGTACCAACGCAACGTGAAGCCACTGCTGACTTCAGCAGACGCCGCAATTGAAGGACACTGCAAACTATATCCGTCGATGTCTCTCCACACCGGCAACCTTTGTCAGCAGGAATAGAAGAACCGGCTTGAGGCCTCAACACAGCGATTCTTTCCTAGTAATTTTCTTTGTGGCGGCGAGACTTCTAAGAATCTATTCATTAAAAAAGATTATCAGGACCAGATCCTACAGCACTGAAGTGGCTTCAGGAAAACGTTTTTATTTCTGAGAACCATCAAACCAAGCGTTAATTTTAAACAAAATAAATGTTCTCAATTTTCGACCAAACTACTCAGATTCTGATAATTTCATACAAAAAGTTGCTTATTAGGTCTAGGCTAAAGACTAAGGTCAAGACTAGAGTAGGTAAAGTAGCTTCATTCGATTTGCCCATTTTCGGGCAGTAGGCTGCTTTCAATTCAACATCTTCAATTACAATGAACCCGGTTTGTCATTTCCAAGTTCCTGGAATCTTACCATTGTTGATAAAAAAAAGCACCCCTTTGATCCCGATACGGCAATGCCTCCATTGTGCAAAAAATCAGACTAAGGTTGCTGAGTCAGAGTTGTCATTCTGAGAATGTTTCGTGGCGTGCAAGATTTACGACGATACCCAAAAAAGACGTAAGTAGTGATGCAAAATCACGGAGCAAGACATTGTTTTACGACACCCTCCTCCCTACTATGACACATATAATATTACGTGCGCAAACAACTTTTGAAAATTGCGGTTTTGTAAATAATGTTGGATGACGATCAGCTAAGCGATGGGACATGAGCAAAAGAAAAGGAAATTGAATAACCAAGCTCGTTAAATATCAACATTAAGAATGGACGTGTTTCTGGATTATTTTGGTTTATTATTCTTGGAATAATACACCTATGTTTTCGCGACGGGGGTCGACGACTCCGATCGGGCTCAAAATTTGACATTATCCGTTTCAAGAGGTCTACATTCTAAATCCGAAATGTCCGTCCGCCGTCCGCCGTCCAGGCCGTTTTGGGCAGTAGGAATTTTTTTTTAAATCTGAAATTTTGACAAAATACTTGGTTTACCATCTAGTTGTGCCCGAAAGGTTTTCAGTCCGATCGCCCAAACCCGTGGGGCGCTATGGGGCTATAATGGGGCTACGGGAGGGGTTTTTTGAAGGCTTTTAGCTATGGGATCGAGTTAGGTGTCGTTTTCGAAGTATTTTTGGACGTAGAATCCATTTTTTGGGGTCCCGGAACGATCCGATTTCACTAGGACGATCTTTAGGGCTTTCATGGGGCTAAAAATGGGATTTTTGAAGAATCCCAGGATATTAAATATTTTTCGAGTAAAAAATAAAGAATTTTTGAAAAATAAACATTTGAAAAAAAAAATTTTTTTTTGAGATAAAAATCAAATTTTTTAAATTTTTTCATTGACAGAATTAAATTTCTGCACAAGTAACGTATATCAAAGAATAATAAACCCTTGTGTAAAATTTGCAGCATTTTTTCATTGATAGAAGGCATCCAAATAACACCGGAAATGGGGTTAACACAAATTGCAAGTTCGTACGAATTTATAGAATTTATGGGAAATTTGAATTTTCGGCGGAAACCAGCGATCAGCTCCCATTGGTTGACGATTTCCAAGATAGCCACCATTTTATAAAAAATCAAAAAATGAAGGATCGGTCTCTGAGGTTACCACACAATGTTTATGTCACAAAATATAATTTTATAATTTTATTAATAGGTATAGTTTTATAATTTTATTTCTTAAAATCAATCATATAAGTTTACTATACACGATCACATTCACAACAAAGTGAACCCGGCCGAAAATTCGCGTTACTCCAATGTCGTTAGTGCCAATCGCCAAGAAAATCGAGAAAAAATATGAAAAATCGATCTGCACACTGGTGTCTTTGGTGGGAAACTAGCCGTCAGACTGGAAGGAACTTTCGTGCCGTCTTGCACGTCCTTTTTGAATTGACCAGAACAACTTTAGATGAATATAAACTACGTGAGACTTTTTGTCCCAAAAATGATGTACTTTTCTCTCTGTGTCTTCTAACTACATGGCACAGGATGATTTTACACGAAATTCGGGTGCATGTCCATTCTATTCTATTCCAAATTGTACCTCTCCTTTTCTGGCACACAGAGCGTTTGACTGCTATGTTTTAAAGCAGAAATTCGAAAGCCCACATTTGCGATGTGAGCACCTGGTCAGCGGCACTATTGTGTTCACTGTTCGCGGTTCAAGTTCTCAAGCCATCAGAACATTCTCACACCGCCCGTAGGTACTCAACTCGGAAAAAAAACCCAGAACGAGTCAGCCAAGTATTTTTTTCCAACTACTAAATAAGGAATACACCACGTCCGAAAGAAACCTGCGCCTGATGAATTAATTTCTCAACACTTTCAGCGTTTCATTATAATTTTTCTTTTGTGCTTGGTCAACAGTAGCTACATAAAAAACGCTAAGTAACCGATACGGTCCGACAAGGAAAATGTCTAGTCAATCGAGACGCTTGCAAAACTGCAAAAACGCGGCTACCTATCAAAGTACAGGATATCTTTGAACGGAAATTCAGAAAACAACGTTTTTCTACGAAAAGGAATCTTTAAATAGCTCTAGGAGCCGACATGTTGTTGTGCTGGTAAACGAGACCGCCTAACGCCCATGAAAATGTTTTTCTTTCGCCAAAGAGTTCGAATTACAAGCGAATCCGTGGATTTCTAAAGATACAGGCGAAAGAAGAAATTTAACAATTTCAAGAGAAATTGAGGAAAATTACTCAATTGCAGCCTAGGTAGTTATTTAGGGTATACGAGGTAGAAAAGTGAAAGAGTAAGTGCAGCAAGAGTGCGTGAGTGTGAGTGAGTGCTGTGCGCGCATCGCTGATTGAAACCCAAAAATAAAAAATAATCTAAATAATAAGAATATCAACAATAACTACTTACGATTAGTTAGATGACAAAGTAAAATTCGAGGAATGAATCTTTGATAAGCCGAGCCCTGGCTGCTGCAAGAATCGAAGTCATTAAAGCTAGTTAATTTAAATGTTTCCACACCCAAAATCGACGCGATTAGCAAATATCATAAATCACTCACGGCTGGATCAAGAAATCAAGAATTTAATTTCAAACCCTATGCCGGCAATAAACTCGAGGCAAAATGAAACGATAAACCCTGCGACTAGTGGACTCAGGAAACTCGGCACGAGAAATGAATGAAAGTATGAACAAACAATTGCTGCTCTGATTTAGCATTAGGAGCAGTGAAAGGTAATGTCGTTAGTACCCCTCCGAATTCAATTCAACTCCTCGTTAGGAAAATAGATTTCATTAGCGATCGCAGAAGTTTTTCTGTAGGTTATCCTACAATGGGTGATTCCACTAGTGTCGAGATGTCTGGTCAGCGGTGTTGTATGGAACTGAGACCTGTCTGAGTGTCCGCCTGTCGTGTACCTTTTTGTTTTTTCAAGATAGGTCAGTGGCGGCTCGTGTTCCATGCAAGATAGGGTTAAACAGCATAATTTAATACCTACGTACTGCCGTACAACATACTCGCATTAATAGTTAATACACACCCGAATAATATATATAGTCGTAGTAGGTCTGCTGACCGGGAACCTTTAGCAAGCAGTCTTATTTTATACTAGTGTATATTTATATTGCGTGCCTTATCTATAGATAAGGCACACCCAAGCTCTATCAACTTCAGAAATTACAGAAATGGCATTTCTGACATACTACGACTATAATAGTCGTAGTAGGTCTGCTGACCGGGAACCTTTAGCAAGCAGTCTTATTTTATACTATAGTGTATATTTATATTGCGTGCCTTATCTATAGATAAGGCACACCCAAGCTCTATCAACTTCAGAAATTACAGAAATTCGCAGCACTATAAAAAATACATGCATAGGCGGGCAAACAAATTCGAAGAAGATTAGATTTTAATGTAATTACAAAAATACTTCTTACTTTCCCATGTTTATCGATAGTATTCATGTAACATTAGGAACTTCCTTTAGAAGTTATTAGAATATTATTTATTATTAGAATCGTCGTCTATTTAATAGAACTAGATGCTCCGGCTCGCTTTGCTCGCCTACGCACCCAGCTGGGGGGCTCCGCCCCCCAGACCCCCCGTCGGGCCTCGCTTCGCTCGGCCGACCGCTCAAGCAAACATAAGGCCTCGCTCCGCTCGGCCGAGCGCTTATTCGGACAGGGAGGGTCTGCGACCCCTCCTAGAGACACTTAACCCTTATCTTGGCAATGAGCCTATTTAGGCTCATCGACTTTCCCGGTCGCTCGAGACGATAGGAAAACGCTGCAAATTTTACACAAGGGCATGGAAGGCATGCATGCAAGGGCATCCTTATTCCATGACACAAGGGTTTATTATTCTTTGATATAGGTTACTTGTGCAGAAATTAAATTCTGTCAATGAAAAAATGTTAAAAAAATTTTTTTTTTTGGATTTTTATTTCAAAAAAAATTTTTTTTTGCATTTTTTTTGTTCAAAAATGTGTTTTTTCAAAAATGCTGTATTTTTTACTCAAAAAATATTTAACATCCTGGGATCCTTCAAAAATCCCATTTTTAGCCCCATGAAAGCCCTGAAGATCGCCCCAGTGAAATCGGATCGTTCCGGGACCCCAAAAAATGGATTCTACGTCCAAAAATACTTCGAAAACGACACCTAACACGATCCCATAGCTAAAAGCCTTCAAAAAACCTCTCCCGTAGCCCCATTATAGCCCCATAGCGCCCCACGGGTTTGGGAGATCGGACTGAAAACCTTGCGGGCACAACTAGATGGTAAACCAAGTATTTTGTCAAAATTTCAGATTTTTAAAAAAATTCCTACTGCCCAAAACGGCCTGGACGGCGGACGGCGGACGGCGTACGGCGGACGGACATTTCGGATTTTGAATGTAGACCTCTTGAAACGGATAATGTCAAATTTTGAGGCCGATCGGAGTCGTCGACCCGCGTCGCGAAAACATAGGTGTGAAAACAGAACTAATTGTACGTTCAACCACCTCAAGTCACTCTGGTAAGCTCATCAAGATATTTCTATTTCACCCAACCTCATGTACTTAATAACATATTTTCAAAAATTACCTCAGTATGAAAACTGCTGAAAAATTAACTCTTATAAAAATTTAACTTCTCAAGATTCAACAGTAACTTCAAATAGATTCACAAATTCAATTAATTTAAAGACTTTATTATTAATTTAAAGACTTTATTTAAACCTTCATATTCAAATTTACCTTCTGTATAAATTCAAAATTCACCATGTCAACTAGGTCACCTAGGTATGTCATCATTTTCTGTAGTTTTAACTTATCAATTGTGTTTTTTTTTTAAAAACGAATAATTCCAAATTCATCTTTCCTAGTACCAATTAATAACCTTGTCAAATGGGTCCATTTTTAAAATTATCTCTGACTTTCTTACCTCTAATTTCTCTTTGTCACTAATCATATATCAAGTAGATGTTTTGCCACTAGAATAATAAACAATTCTCCTTTCAGTACCTGTAGTATACCATAACTGGTTTTCAAATGGTTCACTGGCCATCAGTCATGGAGCCAATTTTAACAGTGGGTCCATATTCCGAATTTACTATTGTCAAGTTATGTACCACCATTCTGGACCGTTTTCGTCAGTTATAATTTTTCACCATTTGCGTTTGTTCATATACCTTCAGTATAATATAATTTCGAGCTTACATTGTTAATATAATTTTATGGTTTTTCCTCTGATGCTAATGACAAATGGTTTTCTTGTCAGGGCTGTAGATGAGCTTAGTTGCTCGAAACCGGTCCCCACGCTACAATTGTTTATTCCAATAAACAATTTAGTACTCAGCAGAGGAGTCATTTCTCACCCTAACCACCTCATTGGATTAGACCTCTGCACCGTCGGCAAACACCACACTGGAAACACCACACATAGGTGTATTATTCCAAGAATAATAAACCAAAATCGGCGTATTTTTAGGGCTTACCGTTTAGTCAGAGTAGGCGATTGACATACATACAGACAGACAGACTGAGAATTAGTGGTATAGATCGATGAAAAAGAAAACGGCAGATCAACTGGGGAACGGACATTTTTGTTGCGAATAACACCTGCTCATGCAGTTAATAGTCCGATAGAAATGGACGTTTTCCAAGATAATCGAATAGGTAGTTACCATGACAAAAGTGGTTCTAGCGAATTCAAGAGCGTACCTGAAAAAAATACAAAGAAATTAATAAGCATGAAGTACGAAAAACTACTAACTTTCCAAGCACAAGGATGGAATCATTCAGCTAGAATGCAGTGAAGTGTATGTTTACAAGGGCAATTTTCCAGTGAAGAAAATTACCTTCTTCCACGAGATTGCATTTTAATGATAAAATTGTTTATAAATGCTAAGTACTTCTTGCGAAATAATATGAACTAATTTTCTTCTATGATTAGTAATTATTAATAAACATGATTTTTTATTTTATAAAATGGCGTTGGTTTGATAAATTTAAAAAGTCATTAAAATTTAGTTCTATTGATTTTCACCTAGAGATGAGAAGACTCAAGTACATAATAACACAGCATTATGTAACGAATAGGTATATAAAATTCATTCGTGTATGCATTCGTATATGCATACAGCTGTCGTGGCATTCAGAGTCGATACCTCCGATATTGTGCGATACTGCAGCCGAATTCCAGTTTCGCAACCCATCCGAAAGTCCTGATCGACCAAATTGCACTTGAAGATAGTTATTGTTTCGAACCCATTGTGCCTTCATTCTGCCGTTTTGCAGTTTCGGTGATGACAGAGACATAAACCTTAGCGAGATGGACGCGAAAGAACTGTGATGGTTGGCCGCGGAGGGACCAGACTAGTCGCAAGGTTTTCTAAGAACTTTCAACTTCACGGGACAGCTCTAATGTCTGGTCCATTTCAGTAAACGTCTACATGCGAAGGGAAGGTGAAAGGTTAGCGTGGAGCCTTCGGCCCTGTACGAGTGTAATCACCGTACCTAGATGGCGTAGTCACCCCATTAGGGGAACCTCTTTTTGTGGGTTTATCCGCAGCAGCTTTGTTTCGAAACTGAGACTGGGGACCACACAAAAACGGCAAATGAGAACAAAACAAGATGGAGGGCTATAAGAGAACCAAGTTGCCAGCTTCAAGTACATTTTAATGTTGCAGACAGTCGTGGTGGACCGAGAGTTCTTCATATTTAGTCGCTTAAGAATAAAGACTGGCAATTCAAGGCAACTTGAAGGGCAAATGTCTCAGGATATAAAGAAAATCCCGTTGAAAGTTAATGTCCACGACAGAAGCTCCTCGGGATAAGCCTGCATGCGAAATTCCTTCGCTCTTGAACTCGCTCTAACTCCTGCAACACCAAATAGGCTACCAAGACCGATTCGTCCGAAATGACGCGATTTTATGGTGTTGTAACTCTAAATGGTAGCGTGAAGCACAACTTAGGCAGCGTCTATTAGAGATATTCAAGTGGAGGATATCGGCACGGTCGGTATAACCATCTCGTTGCATAAATCGACTGAGAATAGCTGATTTGGCAAAACCGTTGTGATGGGAGTGGTAACCCGAAAAGTTAACAATTACTGCGCCGAAGGCGGAAAAGTGCAGTAATTCGAGAAAGGTTGCACAATGGGGAAGGAGCCGGCCCTTCCTTTAACTCCGAAATTACCGATTATAAATGGCAGACGAAACGTAGAAAGTTAGCGACTTCACATCCAGAAAAGCCCGGCGATTTCAAGGGGTGGGTCCTCCGGGAGGAAGCGGGGAGAATACCAAAGACTTCTGCTAACGAGAGGTCTCGAAGCTGATCAATTCAGGAGAAGACATGAACTTCCTGAAATTAAGTTGAATCTTGTACTCTTGTACGTCATTGCTCCATTGATGAAAGTATAAATGGATGTAGGCAGAGATTGGGAGCCCCCCTCCGATCATGACCAGTTTGTAACAGATTGCACCAATAGACCCGGATATATTGGACACCCCCCCCCCTTGAATTCGCCCCTGGATATAAGTACCTGCTGCATTTGTAGCGTGTCAACTCATGATTTCATTCTCATTGTTTTATCTTCCAAGTTTGCCTGATTGATACCTATATATCCAGTCACAAAATTGAATTAATAATTCCTCTTGCTAAAATCATTCAGCCCAATCCTGAAGTTCTCGACTTTTCCTTTATTTTACCTTCCCGCACAGCTACCCTACTGCACCTACCCTACTCTCACGCTAACGCCCCCCCCCCCCTTCAAATTTGCACGTAAAATTCAAATAATTCAGTATAAAATAAATTCAATCCCTACCAAAAACCACTCCGTCCCGCAGTCAAACCACCCCCGATAACCCAGCAACATAAAACGTCACTCCATCGATCACACCGTCAATATCAACCCTAAGGTAAATAAGACTGCTTGCCCGTAAACCCAAATTTTAAACTAAACTCAACCATAAACCCCCAGTAACACTTAAAACCACTTTTCAGAACGCCACTACGACAAACCAGTATACCGACCTGCGAGAAATAACTAACTGATGCCGTATTTCATTACCCAAGCAGAGTCCGACGACTGGTTGGGGGGGGGGGGGGGGGACCTCTCGATAAAACAATAAATTATAACATTTAAGGTTAGTAATAGACACCTCTCATGTCGTAAGAAATGTCAAAACTAGAGATAGCCGGAACCTCATAATGAATTTCTTTGCAGTACCTGTACGCACCCTGAAGATGACTGAATACAGTCGAAAGCTTGGAAACTGAGAGAAAGGGAATTTTTATTGACCCACACCACCTCCTAAAACACCCCACCTTACGAAGGCCAGTATAGCCAAGGAGGATGATCAACAGATCGACCACTTTACTTTTAATAAATCAACGTTTAAAAAATAAAAAGAATCAAGTGGAGCATGTATTTTCAACAGCAGTACCTATTTGAGCAGATATGCATTCCAGTGCGAAATTCCGTGGCACCTTCAACGCCAACGCTTGACTCGGAGAAACTTGGAATAACATTACATAAAAGTGGACGAAGCTTTGGCGGGCGAGGAGCAGAATTGCGCAAGAAGCCTCCGCTGGGTCCATCAACCCGTTCAACTGCTAAGCCGAGTCAAGATTCGTAATTGGGTTTATTGGACAAAAAAAATCCGGGCAAAACATCCAGTCCGGGGGCGATCCCTTGAACAAACACGGTTAGCTCACTCATTGCAGGCCAGCGAAACGAGCCTTGTAAATGGTGAGAGAAGGGGGAGACCTGTTCACGAGTTACCAAACGTTGAATTATTACCACGCCGTGGAGGACGAAAATTCATCATCCTGGCCGACTGCTGATCGGAACAAAAGGTCATGCCCAGGGATTTGAAATTCCGAAAAATGCCGAGTGGGTGCAGTCCAGCAACATCTTGGGGTACCCATCACGAGCAGAACATGGTGAGGCAAATACCTACCTCCTTTACATAATATTATTACGAAAAAGAAAAAATCCATACTAGCAAAATGAAAAGATACCGTATACTAATCCATGAAAAAAATTCGTATCTAGATTTGAACGAAAAAATGCTTCAAATTTTACACAAGTGTTTATAAATCTTTGATAAACTTCTTGACAGAATTAAATTTTTGCACAAGGTTATAGGTATAGGTTACTTGTGCAAAAATTTAATTCTGTAAACAAAAAAATTTTTTTTGGAAAACACTTTTTTCAAAAAAAAAAAAGAAAAGATTTTTGGGAAAAAACTTTTTTTCAAACAAATTTTTTTTTTCAAAACTTGTTTTTTACTCGAAAAATATTTAACCTCCGAAATCCCATTAAATCCCTATAGATCGCCACAGTGAAATCGGATCGTTCCGGGATCCCCAAAAATGGATTCTACGTCCAAAAATACTTTGAAGACTCGACCCCATAGCCAAAAGCCTTCAAAAAACCACTCCCGTAGCCCCATTTTAGCCCCATAGTGCCCCACGGGTTTGGGCGATCGGGCTGAAAACCTTGCGGGCACAACAAGATGGTAAACCAAGTATTTTGTCAAAATTTCAGATTTAAAAAAAAAAAAATTCTACTGCCCAAAACGGCCCGGACGGCGTACGGCGGACGGACATTACGGTTTTTGAATCTAGAAACGGATAATGTCAAATTTTGAGGCCGATTCGAGCCGTCGATCTCCTTCACGATTACATAGGTGTAATTATTCCAATAAAAATACGTGCAGCAGTGATACCTACATAAAACTGAAATGTTCGTCCGCGTTGCCACTTTCATTTCAATTAAACAATATTAATATTGTTAATTAGCAGTTAAACAATATTAGTACTTATTGCTAATTAGCAGCATCTGACTAGAAATCAGATTCCCTCTGGGAGCGTAGGTTCGAGTCCTATATCGCAGTCAGTATACTGTCTGCGATATACTTTTAAGTTTTGTTCTTTCTCTTACTGTCTACTACCTATTGGTAGGTCACTATCTCAATGAGATTGGAACTGCCAGATGGTGCAGAGTTGCTGATCCAAGAGAACGGATGGGCAATGAAGGTGACTTCTCTGCTTTTTCCTTTTAACTTTGTATTTAGGCAAAATACATAAGTTGGAGACCGGTTTCGAGCTACACGCTCATCTTCAGTCCTATAAAACAAACACTCGTAATTACCAACTCTAATCTACTTACAAATTACTATGAAACATTAAAATTAAAATTACAAAATTGTGTGAAATACAATACAATTCTACAACGGGCTTGTTGAAAGACAATTATAATCTTATAATAAACGTTAAAAGTTTTTAGTCAGTGGTCGTAAACAATTAGGTTATGGGTGAAATTTGAAAAGAAGAGAAATGGCACGTACCAGGAGACGATGGTGATGTTGTTGTAAACTTCCAAACGTGAATGAGGTTTTCCGATTCTAACCGATTCTAACTTTTAACGTTTATTATTAGATTATAATTGTCTTTCAACAAGCCCGTTGTAGAATTGTATTGTATTTCACACAATTTTGTAATTTTAATTTTAATGTTTCATAGTAATTTGTAAGTAGATTAGAGTTGGTAATTACGAGTGTTTGTTTTATAGGACTGAAGATGAGCGTGTAGCTCGAAACCGGTCTCCAACTTATGTATTTTGCCTAAATACAAAGTTAAAAGGAAAAAGCAGAGAAGTCACCTTCATTGCCCATCCGTTCTCTACCTATTGGTGTTCACCTGCTAATGTAAGGAATTTTGGAATGGCGGCGTTATAAAAATAATTTTAATTAAATTACCTATTTAATATTGGTGAGGTGGTTTTAATTAAATTATTGGTGTAAACGAGTTGGAAAATTGAGGTCTTACGAATCTTCCTCACAAAATTTGTAAACGTTAATAATTAAAGTTGTTAATAATTATTATCAACAACGACACTCGTCCTATTTCCATGTGCAAGAGTTTGGGACCTTATTTGAAAGACTGCAGTGAACATTACCTAACATCATTTTTGGTTCTTCTCACCATCATTTGCGGAACCACTGAGTTTGAGCTGGAATATTCGCCAAAAAATAATTAATATTGAAAGTAAGGTGCCTTTCGTTGGATTCAGTAAACGTTGATTTCCAGAGAATGAATTAGCGAGTTTTCATAATAGGTAAACTTTTAGTATCAACAGCAGTCATGGCCGAGTGGTTAAGGCGTCTGACTAGAAATCAGATTCCCTCTGGGAGCGTAGGTTCGAGTCCTACTGACTGCGATAACTTTTTAAAGTTTTTGAAATTCGACTATTCGCCACGTCTAAAACTCTTTTACGTTTTGCCATCCTACCATGTTTTAGTTTATGTATGATATCCCAAGTATAATTACAAAAGTTGTCGTATTTTGTTTAAAAAAGTCCTTTCTTTAATACTCCAAGTTATGCTTCAGTAACTTGACGTCTATATTTCGTAAATTACACGACGATGGCCGTGGGACACAAGTGCACGTGACCCCCTTAGATGCCCCGAGGATTCAAGGTCCAAAGGGTCGCTCCCTGCAAATCCACGGCAATGACCGGATGCACGGGTTCAGGGTTGCCAAGCGGAAAGACGACTCTGTGAAAATCTCAATCATTTCCCAGACGAGTCATTTCCAAACAATGAAGAGTGAAGAAATGTCGTGTGACAAGCTTATCTATTATAGGGTAGTCGTGGAAGGATTTCCTTTGGGAGGGCTGACTTCATCCTGCGAACTGGGCAAAGGACTCGATCCGCCATGGGAGTCAAGTGTCATCATTAGTGATAAGCAGAATGGAAAGCAAATATTAACGATTTCGTACAAGGTAAGGGAATAAGAGCAGAAACAATTATTGTTATTGTGATACACCAGTAACTGGTGTAATATGACAACTTTTGTAATATGACCCACAGTGTGACGCACAAAATGAGCGAACTGATCAGGTTTTTGAAGTTTGCACTGAATTTATATTAATAATTAATATAAATTAATATAACAATTATTGTAACTGTAAGAGGGAGTTGGGTGTTTGAAAAACAAAAACAAAAAAACAAACCATCGACCGTTCAAGTTTAACGCCAGACTACTAGCCCTCAGTAGCCGTACACATGGATTGAAAACTTGCACAAAAGATCATTTTTTATTCCTTGGTTAAACTACTGCTGAATGGACGAGTACGCTATCTGTATTAGCCTTGCATTTTCAAAAGTTTCTATAAATTGGTGCCCCGTCCTTCATTTGCGGTAGCCTTTTTCGGTTCCCGTGTTGGGCTGTTCATTTGTCCGTGAAGATCAGCGCTGAAGATACCTACGTCAGTTGAGGCACAAAAGAGTCGGCTATCAAATGAGGACGCGAGAAGAAAACCTCAACAAACCGTGAGATTGGCGGAAAAGCGTTATCGAAATCGCGTCTCATTGAAGAGTCGATTTACAGCTGAACGCTAAAATGAGTAAAGTGGCCTAGCAGTGCCCCCCCCCCCCCCCTCCACGATAGCGTACTAGTTATCATAACCACGCACTTCATTGGGAGAAGTTTTACCGGAAATTTAGTTTGGGGAATATTCTCGATGCGCATCACTGATTGGACGCGTCCCAATTTGTTTTAACCGATAGTAGGCTTCAAAATAAAGCTATGAGTGAACTGAAAACTACAATTTCATGGGCATACGAATTCATCAAATTGATGGAAAATTAGAAATCTGCCACGGAAACAAGCTCAACTCTTAAGGTTGATGTCAGGCAGGATCCCACCCTTCTCATTGGTTATTAATGTGAGCTTTTTTATTTTAGCCCAACTTGATCATCAACCGATGGGAATCGACGTGACGTTAGCGCAGAGAGTTGAGCCCTTGTTCCTACCGCAAATTAAAATTTCCAATTTTCCATAAATTCTATAAATCTCATGTCCGTGCAATCAGAATTTTCACTTCACTTTTAGCCTTCTTCTTTAGCCTTATAATGCATGAAAATATTAAATTTGCGATAAATCGATAGATCCCGGTCTTACAAGGATTTGATAGGAAGCAAATTTTTGCCAAACACAAACTTGGACTCTGTGGTTCCCGAAATTACCTAACCTCAACAAGTACAAACAAAGAGTTGAAAACCCGTGAATCTGAGTTTTTCTCGCACTTGATCGTGTTGTCTGGGCAAACCGTGAAGCGAGACGACGAGACGTCTGTAGGGCGGAAGGCATTTGTCGCCGAGCGAGACAGCGACAGACCGTCATCCGTGTCCGAAACCCGAATCCAACCGATTCTCGATGCAACTGTAACAATGGGACCCGCCCCTCACCTTGAATCCCGCGACACCTTTACCACCCACTGCAACTGTACAACTGTTTCTTTTCAACTGCACCAACCTTTTTTCTGGAACGTGCTCTCATTCTGATCCCCCGATGCGATGGCGCATTCCTGTCTAGCATTGTCCGCAAGAGGGCCCAAGATTGCCAATATTGTTTCTGATTCAGGAAAGAGCAAAAGGATTTGTCGCTAACTCTAAATTTTGACTCACCTGGAGTACTCTCCAGGGGTTAATATTTTGGTGACGTTTCGGCCGACGGCACGACGGGAATTTAAGTTTTATTTATGTTTTGTAATATCGAACGAAAATGTGAATATCCCGAGCATAGCTCTTTAAGAACCCAGGTATAAATGACATTTGAAAAATTCATCGTTGTTCAACAATCTAGAAATTTTAGGTTTGATATAGTCATTGAATTCGATAATGTGTGTCTGTTTGGTGTCGAGAAAAGAGGCAGCAATATTATGTTGATCCATTTAAATAAGTACCTACTTAATAGTTTATTTATTTCTAAGGTACTAAAAATGGTAATGCACTGTCAAAAAATGCCCCACGCGACCCCATAGTCTTGGGGCATCTAGCAAATTGTAAATCACTTGAACTAATAAACGATTTCGTATTTCGTGGTTTTTACATTGAAAGTAACGCAATTTAATAAGAGTGATTCATTTGGTTTTTAATTGAGCACGCTTCACTCCCAACATGAAGATTGCTCAATGAATGTGATTAAAATAATCACAACCCCCCCCCCCCCCCCCCCCGCCATCAAAATGATTGTGTAACTTTTTTTTGTTTACAGTATGACCGTGGTAGAAACCATACCATAGCTGCTTAAATGATCTCCATTGTTCCGTTCTCCACTACAGAAATCGACAAGATGACATCAAAATATTGATGCCAGAGAATCGATTCCAAAGGGTGTTAGCCAGCTGCGACGGTAATCCTCAATTAGGCGAGGTATTGATGCCAACTGCGACGGTGCCCACTGCGACGACCTCTGCACTCGACGCAGGTAGATAGGTAGAAATAAAAACATGATGACCTGTGAAAAGTGGTCTCACTTTTAACCTCAGTAAAGTCTTTGCAGATTTTGAGGAAGCAATTCGATCAGCAGCAAAAAAAAAAAAAACCTGGGGAGACACTCATGTTCTCGGGTGCAGATTCCATCTCAGTCAATCGTGGTGGAGGCAAATTCAATCTGTTCGCCTAGCACCCCAGTACAAAGAACAGGGTGAGATTCGAAGCTGGCCTCATTTTTGGACTACCGTTCCTTCCGCCAAATGAGGTTTCAGAGGCGTTCACTGAGGATCTCATGGCCATAATTCCCGAAGTCGATCGTGTTTTGGAATTCGCTGACTACTTGGTGGACTACCACATTTCAGAAGAAGCTCGATTTCCTCCACAATGTTGGGCAGAGGCGGAAATTTCTTCTGAACGGTCGACAAACAATTGCGAAGCCTTTCATTCGAAGTTCAATAAACAGTTCTGCTGTGCCCATCCAAACATGTCTTTCTCGATGAATGAAAACTAATGCAAATTGACTCTATGTTACTGATTAATGGGGTACATGACAAAGTTACATTAGTTAATGCTCGATTCCGCAGACAAAAGGAAAAAAAAAATTCGCGTTTGCTTGCTGACTACAAAGAACGCAAGATTGATCGAGTTAATTTTCTCAAGTATGTTGCATACCACTACAGGAAAAACTTGCATATTGTACTGACGAAGATCCTGGTTCTGGTTGCATATGCAATATTTTTGCATGAAAAATTGTTACTTCTATTCCCCCCATTCACCCGGTAGTACCGTCGCAGTTGGTGTATGGTTTTGGGACGTCGCAGTTGGCACAAAAAAGTCGCAGTTGGCCAACCCCCATTCCAAAATGCCACACGAGATCGGACTCTCCGAAATCTATTAATTCAAAACAACTCTTGCACAACTTCGACATCATCATTTTCCGATGATGTCGGGTCAGGTCGAACAGCAGATCAAAATGATGAAATTTGAAAAATGCTTAAACTATTCCGAAAGGCACCACTATGAACCACCAAGGATTAAATTTGATACGCTTCATCTGGTGACGTGTAACGTGAAACGATACTAACATCTGGACAAACGGTGAGACTTTAATCAGAAAGAGGACTCCATGGAAGTTACGAGTTCGTAGGACCGAGCACGAGTTCGCCCCCAAGTTGGGAGATACTACCGAGTACAGATATAGAACCTGAAACTAAGTTTAATATGAGTTATGTAACGCCATATGTTGAGCTGGTACCTAGCGTCTGAGCTGTCTTTTCCTACACCTAACGTGATTTCGTAGAGTTACATAGGTACCAATAACCCGTTCACAACTTGTACAAATAATAGAGCCGATCACAGAAATTACGTGCGCTTCGGTTTCTCGCCCGAGGATGTGACCGCGGCTATAACTTTCACTCGTCAAACAACATCGTCGGCTGAGCGGTTTCATGGTCATAGATTTTCCCCTTCAATTGTTATTTATGTCTGGCCACTAAACAAATGAGCAGCAGGAGCTGAAGCTTAGTGTCAATTGCTTGAAATGCCGCCCAGTTCGGTATCCTCTCCATAACCGAGTGCCCATGTTTTGTACAAATAACAGTGACTTAGTAGGTATGACCACAAGAATAAACATGATGTGTACAAAATCTACATTAAATGCAGATCAAATTTTGGGTCAAATTCGATCTTCTTGCCGGCTAAAAGCCTAGATTTAAAGAGTAGGAAAGATCCTGAAGTTCTCCTGCCGAAAACGTAGGGGGAGAACAGGATCTGGCTAGGGTTTCAGGTTACCCTGGACTTGGCTGACAGTCCGAAGAATAGGAAGTTGGTAAGTACAACATCTTATCCACCGTCCGATTTCTGCCCGGACATCAATGGGACAAATGGTTAACGGATGGTCAAGTCTCATTCCCTGAATGGTAATTGACATGGAATCCTCAGTTTGAAACAAATAAATAAGTATATCTCCCCAGCATGAAGTTCATTGGCTCTCAATTATGAACGTATTTCCCGTAAATAACTGCGAAAGTGTTTTCAGCAAGTGTTGTGAACGCTAATCATATTGAAATCCGTTAACCATCTTGTGTGTATTCTGTCTTAGGTGGTTGTACGTGTATTCTATGAGGTGCTTTGTTGTTTCGAGTCGACCTGCCGAGGACGCAGGAAAAGCAGTCAATGTAAATTAATGTCCCTTGTTATTCATAAGGTGTTTCCTAGCAAGCCGGGAGCATCTTAAACGCCTTTATTTCAATTAATGTGTCCGTTGAGAGGGTTTGTTGTACATTGGAAGTACGGCCAGGTCCACGCACGCGCCGCCACTGCTAAGCGGCTGGGTCTACTGCCAAGTAGTAGACTGTCAACTTTCAGACGATTCACCCCAGCTATGAAAATACGGACTTGGCTTGCGTCGAAAGAGGTTAATGGGAAATTTCGTATTGAGTGCACTTAGTTGCGCCTGTACCAAAGCGAACTGCACCAGGCTCTTTACAATTGAACGAGTTGAGCCTAGTAATCACAACAGAATCTCTTCGGCAACAGTAGATAATTAACCCAGATAAAATCTGATCAGCAATCACAATGAGTTTTGAGTACTAGCACAGATTGAACCAGGAACTTTCCATCAGTAATTATAATCAAGCCTTTCGAGTAACGGACTACCATTACTCATTGTTTTAAGAACTACTGGAGGTTAGGAGAAGGCAGATTATCTTCTAAACTTTACAGCGCAACGATTACTTGCACTGATACACAGCCATTGTGCACATAAACTAAAAAATTAACTGAACAAAAACTGATGTTTGGTCTGTGTTCTTCACAATATTTAGGAGCGAGCTATAGGATAAAGAGGAAAAACCAAATCGACAGGCAGGGCTGCTGCACCGACACGCGCTAAATAATGTATTTTGGCACAAAGAAGGCGGTAGAGTCTCTAAAAAACTGTTTTCACCTTTTTTAAACCAGCTGTGTACCATTTAAAGTGAGAAGAATTTTGACATGGGCAATCGTCAACTTTCAAAATTTATTTGAATAAAGGGGAAATAAAAATATATCGCAGTCAGTAGGACTCGAACCTACGCTCCCAGAGGGAATCTGATTTCTAGTCAGACGCCTTAACCACTCGGCCATGACTGCTGTTGATATTAAAAGATTATTATGAAAACTCGCGAATTCATTTTCTGGAAATCAGCGCGCACAGAATCTTACGGGACTCACCTCTTTCTCAATTTGAACTATTTGTGCGCATAAACTCAGCGGTTCCACTTGTATCGCCAGAATGCTTTTACAAATAAATCTTTTCGTTTCAACTCAGCAGTTCCACAAATGAGGGAGACGAAAAATTCACTGCGGTCTCTCAAATGAAGGTTCAAACTCTTGAACTGCCTGGGGACGATTGCCGTGGGTAATTTGCGACTTCAACGTTGTCTTCAACATGTTGATGTTGAGACATTTATTTTACCTCATTTTCCCAATTCGCATATTCCCGAAATAAAGTAATCAACACCGCCACTCAAAGGAGGTACCTAACACCAACAGCAGCCTTGGTAGACATCAACAAAAGGACCAAAACTAAAATGATCACGCAGTCAGTAGGATTCGAACCTACGCTCCCAGAGGGAATCTGATTTCTAGTCAGACGCCTTAACCACTCGGCCATGACTGCTGTTGATATTAAAAGATTATTATGAAAACTCGCGAATTCATTTTCTGGAAATCAGCGCGCACAGAATCTTACGGGACTCACCTCTTTCTCAATTTGAACTATTTGTGCGCATAAACTCAGCGGTTCCACTTGTATCGCCAGAATGCTTTTACAAATAAATCTTTTCGTTTCAACTCAGCAGTTCCACAAATGAGGGAGACGAAAAATTCACTGCGGTCTCTCAAATGAAGGTTCAAACTCTTGAACTGCCTGGGGACGATTGCCGTGGGTAATTTGCGACTTCAACGTTGTCTTCAACATGTTGATGTTGAGACATTTATTTTACCTCATTTTCCCAATTCGCATATTCCCGAAATAAAGTAATCAACACCGCCACTCAAAGGAGGTACCTAACACCAACAGCAGCCTTGGTAGACATCAACAAAAGGACCAAAACTAAAATGATCACGCAGTCAGTAGGATTCGAACCTACGCTCCCAGAGGGAATCTGATTTCTAGTCAGACGCCTTAACCACTCGGCCATGACTGCTGTTGATATTAAAAGTTTATTATGAAAACTCGCTAATTCACTCTCTGGAAATCAACTTTTACTGAATCCGTTCTGAAAATGGAAGCGTTCGGATGAATCATCACTTCGTCAATCGCATCGATTGAGAGGCGATGTGTTGATTTTATCGCAAGCTATCAATTAAACATTCTGTAACTATGGAGTTGATCATCTCCATCATCTTCGACCGTTAATAATGAATACAGAAACAATAAATAGTTCGTTTTGTCATCCGCTTTCTCTGAACTATCTTCGCTGTTAGAGTAATTGCTGATTGAATTAAAAGATTGTGGCATATCGGATTCACTGCGGTCATTCATGGCTGCTCACAAACCGCACTAAGCTGTTACAAATGGCGCGGTCTGAGGGCTCCATCTTCGAGTGTGTAAGAATATTCAGATTTGTGTAGGTTTATCAAATTCTATAGAATTTTACGTATATATACGTAAATACTTCATCAATCGAAACAAGTTGAGGACGAAGTTTTGTTCTTGAAACCACGAGTAATCTTGAAATACTAACTATTGCTACATAGATTTTTCAAATGGTTGATGATTGGATCAGATAAGCCGGCGTAACGTAACTCCTGTTGGAACCGCTTTTTGAAGAAGAGTTCATCACGGAAAGCCCATTTCTGGTGGGCACTTCGCATGTCCCGAAGAAGCGACCTGTCATGTGTATTTCGCCCTATGATGGAACTTCTTTTTGCAACATCACGTCGGAAATCTTCATCCTTTTCTCTTGAGCCGCTGCCGCGCTTTCGGACTGTACAGCTTCTAAGGTCAACACAACAACCAGTGACAACCTAGCGGAGGGAAACCATCGAGTTTTTTGTATGAAGTCAAATATCACCGCTCACACCTTCCACTGGTAGGTACGTGCCAAGGAGCAATTCAGTTCTTGAAGTGCGTATTGTGAACGTAGGTAATGGATAGAAAGCATCGGAGAGAAAATTGCATTCCACTTTTCTCAACAACAAAATGACTATGATGAGAAAAGAGGAGTGATAATATTTTCCAAAGGACACTCATAAGCCAACATACGAGCATAGTTTGGCTTCCAAATGTTTCTGCTACCTCATTATCAAAAGCTCTGCGCGAAATGATTTTTTTGTTTAACTATGGGATGAAGAGGGTAAAAGGCGATTGTAGACAAATAGTCCAGTCAATGAATGATGCTAGCTCCGAATTAGGGGTGCCGCATGATGGGGGAGGGGGAGAAGAAGGTCCAATTTTTCGGGTTTTCGCCCCTATCTGGGGAACGGCCAATCCTACCGAAAAAAAAAACTGAAATAAAGAGCCCAAAAGTCTGTACAACTTTGATTATGTATATATAATGTACACGAATCCCCAGCCGTTTTCCGAGATACAGCCCTTCAAACATAAGCTATTTTCGCCACAAAGTGCAGTTTCCACCCATTTTTCTTCTTTCACGGCCAGTACCTATCTTGACCACCCCCCCCCCCCCCCCCCAATTAGCTTTCATTTGAGCACTAGTTGAACTCAGTAGGTCAAATAGGAA
Source organism: Pilophorus perplexus (assembly GCA_955831195.1). NCBI lineage: Eukaryota > Metazoa > Arthropoda > Insecta > Hemiptera > Miridae > Pilophorus > Pilophorus perplexus. The sequence continues at coordinate 55,866,688 of OY037007.1, read as the reverse complement.
CCGAGAAAAGAATTTAAACCAAAACAAGAAACGTCCAATCTGACACCACTCGGTAAACGAAAAACACATTTTTCAGAATGTTTTCAGCTGTAACTCAAAAACTATTGCCCGATTCAAAATTTATTTTTTCTCGCGAAAGCGGATTAAATTTCCTATTGCAGCTATTCTGTATGAAATTTTGATAACAGCTTTGATAAGAGAGGGGCAGCCATGGTAAACAAAATTGCAAATTTTGGTAAAAACGTATTTCTTCGCATATTTTTGCCCATAACTCGAGAACGGTCGCCCGATAATAATTCTCTTTTTTCTTGTGAAAGTTGATTAAATTTTATAACAGGGACGGTACATTGCATTTCTGTTGAGACAACAAAAGTGCCACTATAGTGCCACTACAGGCGACAGGGTGGAAACTAGAAATTTGACCACCTACCACGTTTTTCAGAACATTTTCTTCTCTCGCTCCGAAACCTTTTCACTGATAGAAATTTCATTGTCCCATGGTGTGATAGGAAATTTAATCAGCTTTCAACGGGAAAAAAGAAATTTGGAATCGGACCAATAGTTTCTGAGCTACAGCCGAAAACGTTTTGAAAAACTCACTAGCACTTTGACAGGGCTGGGGGGGCCTTGCTTCGCTCGCCCGATCATTTTATCAGCCAGGGGGGTTGATTTTGAAGGAGCAGTTGACCTTGATGCAAGGTTATGAACGTGTCCATCGATGCTACGTACCCCACTAGGGGAGCGAGCGAAGCGAGCCGGAGAGACTAGTGTGAAAATATAGTGTCCTACTAGATGCTCCGGCTCGCTTTGCTCGCCTACGCACCCAGCTGGGGGGCTCCGCCCCCCAGACCCCCCGTAGGGCCTCGCTTCGCTCGGCCGGGGGAGTTCTCAAAGCAGACCGCTTAACCAGACATAAGGCCTCGCTCCGCTCGGCCGAGCGCTTATTCGGACAGGGGGGGTCTGCGACCCCCCCTATTCCTAGCTAAAAGGTCGGCAAAAAAAAAAAACTTCGCTTCAAAATTTTCCCGCCTCCTCCACCGTTGTAAGGTCCATGAAGCCCCACCACGAATTCCACCCGTTCTGAGTACGTCTTTCCAACTTCCTTGACAGCGGCCGGGTTGGAAGAGCCGTGACTCACGCGAGACTCACTCACCTACTCACGATTTTCACTGGGAGACTACCCGAGCGGCGAGAGGGGGGGCGTCCGTATAAAAGACTTCGCTTCAAAAAGTTTCACTTTTACCGTGGTTTCATAAAACCACACAAACAGTTTTTTTATTTAAATTCGTTTTCTCGGTTCCTATTTGACGTACGTTATGGGATGAAGAGATGTTTTTAAGGGACTTGAGTCAAAACCGTTTCCTTCCAGTTCATAAGTACGTAACTGAATAATGCAACCGGATATAATCGAATTAACAAAGATTTTTCTTTATTCGTCCAGAGATCGAAGGTGGGTGTACCGATACATTTACCGTTCCATCGATCCGTTACGACAATCATCCACATTTGCGGTTTGAACCACTCGGAATTGTAGCGGCCATCGAAAGCCAGGCAAACCACTGGACCGACGAGTTGCCCGAGTTCCGACTGTTGTTTGGGCCTCTTTCTAACATATCGAAACAGAAGAAAAATCATCACTACACAGAGCTAGTAGAAATGATTAGAAGCACGTCATTTTTCGAAGCGCATTTGCTTTTTCAAGTTTTTAAATTGGTATGGCCTAGTGCAGGCGGTCTCATTCATTGAGAGCTATAAAATCTACTATCAAAAAGAAGTACCTAACGTCATTTGTTTAGAAATTGCGACAAAAAGGAGTGTCTCTGCTGGGGTGTGCATTTTATTAATCGACCGTACGAAGTATGCCGAGGTCACACCAGCATTGAGCAATGGCGCGTGCGTTTCAAGCACTAGTCTTATAGAAATAATAAAGGATGCGATCGACAATAAAAAGCTAGAACTCGAATCGAGGGCTCAAGAGACTGCTTGAGTTCCGGAATGATGACAAGTTTTTTCCACTGTTCACATGCGTTTAGGAAACTATGATTCCCACAGTAAAAATATGCCTAATGTACTTCACGCGTGACAAATAAAAAAAGAAAGGATCGATCAAGTCTATCTAAATCACTAATATTTGAAAAAACGTTTATGAACATAAAATTTATGGCATGTAATGCCAAATGAAACGTTGGCATTTATATTCGCAAAAACCGCTGCAAATTTTACGCAAGGGTTTATAATAATCTGTTATAGGTTACTTGTGCAAAAATTCATTCTGTGTCAAAAAATAAGTATTTTTGAAAATAAAATTTTTTTTAATGCACATGTTCAGACATTTGTGGGATCTGGAAAAAGGATTAGGGTCTAAATTTACTATACTAAATTTACTATATACCTATGGGTCTAAATTTACTAGGAAAATATTTGACCTCCTGGGATCCTTCCTAAACCCCATTTGTAGCCCCATGAGAGCCCAACATCCCCACAGTGAAATCGAATCGTTCTAGGACCCCAAAAATGGCTTCTACGTCCAAAAATTCACGAAAACGACAACTAACTTGAACCCATAGCCCAACCCCTTCAAAAAATCCCTCCTGTAGCCCCTTTTTAGCCCCACGGGTTTGGGCGATCGGACTGAAAACCTTGCGGGCACAACTAGATGGTAAACCTAGTGTTTTGTCAAAATTTCAGATTTTTAAAAAAGTGCCCAAAACGGCTCGGACAGCGGACGGACGTTTCGTTTTTGGATTCTAGACATCTTGAAACGGACAATGTCAAATTTTGAGACTGATTTGAATTTTCAGCCTCCGTCGCGATTACATAGGTGTATTATTCCAAGAAAAATAACTTGTGACTATGTAGGTATTGTTAACTCTATTGTCACCGTTGTACGGGGGGCACCCCCAGACCCCCGAGTTATTTCTGTTATGATCAAGTATCAAACCGAACGCAGAATGACTTTCTGTTTTTCAGTGAGCCCACAGAGACACGTGGTCAGCGAACCCACACGGAATGTTTTAATTAAAACAGCACCTGGGTCAGCAGACCCAGAAACGCCTAATTTGAAAAGCCGATACAGAGTCAGCCGACTTTCGGACAGAACTATAGTTCCATCTAAAGTTGGTACGCCGAGTATTTTGTCAAAAACATATTTTTGAAATATAAACATCATGAAACGTTTAATGACAAAATTTAATGTTGAGGCCGATCAAATTTTTTGGCCCCCGTCATAAGTTGACAATAAACATGATATTATTATGTTGGCGGGGTGGCGCGTCATGCCGGAGCGACTTGGGGCGTGGGGCGGGGTTAGGAGTTGCGGTTCTCGCGGCGGGTGGGAGGAGGGAATCTTATCTTACACCGCCCAACCAAATAACCTCCGTAAAAACACATTCTGTGTTTAACAACAACAAAAATCGTGAGAGGCGCATAGGAGAACATAAATCTACATTTTACCTATGCCTGGGTCTATATTGTTTTATTTTTTACATGTTGTACATAATTCATCCCTTTTTCTTCTTACGAGATACTACAAGGCAGTTAATTCAGGCTTGCTGGGCAGAGGTAAGTCCGTGTCGAAGCCGTAAAAATAAAAGGACCGCTAAACCACTGGAAGGTGATTGGCGATTTCGGGAGGACTCGCAGTTAGTCACTCAACGGAAAAACGCTTCGTCTGCGACAGGAGAAATCCATCCAAAACCCCAAATTGAAAACAATGGACGTGGAACCAGAAGGCTATCGATACTTTTTTTTGTGCCTTCTCCTACAAGTCAGAAGGTTTTTTTCTCTCATTTCTTTGTGGTGGTTTTTGCAGGTGGAGCGTGACGAGAGGTTGGGACGGGAAGCCCAGCAGGTGTGACCGCCGAATAAAATTACATCAGGTGCAACAGGAGAAAAGGAAGGAGCCTCCGCGGTTTCCCAGGAGACCAACCAACCAACTTCCGACGCCTCCACGTCGCATCTTTCAGCAGAAATCTCCGTCAAGTTATTTAAATTGACAACATTTAAGTGCCAAAAGCACATAGGGTAAAGTTATGTACTCAGAGATCAGGGGCTCTATAATTTCACTCCAGTCTTTGAGCATTTTATTATTTGAACCAACCGTTCGAGTGAGTTAGCTGCTGACTCGGTAGGTTGTCGGTTTCTCAACGATTCGCCTACCCAACAACCTATCAAGCTATGGAAGCTTACAACGAACCCTCTTCTTTTCTTTCCTTCTTATTCGTCATCGTGGCCAACTCAGCCCCCACATTTCCACCGTCGACGCCAAATCTAAGCTGCTCTGCTTCTGTTGATCCTTGTGAATCAGCCGGTTAATCAAAGCGGCAAATTTGAGTGGGCATTTCGGAGTAGGATCCAATAACAGTTTATCATTTGCGTTGTGACGATGACCGAGTTCTGACGTCATCATCACGGTGTTGGCGTCGGAATCGGCCAACCCCGATTTGGCGCCCCTCTCTCCTGGTGGTCCGGGGGTGTTGGATCCTGACGTATTTCATTGGTGAATCTCCGTCACCTGACGCCCCCTTCTTGTCAGGTGGACGTTGGGGCGGGGAGAGGGAAAAATAGGAAGGAAGCAATCAAGTAATTGAGGATTCTCTCTTCAACTTTCGTTGCGATCAATTATTAATTATTTATCATACCTCGTGTCTTTATATTCCGGTGTCTCTTTGGCCAACGCCGCACGACTTCACTTCGGTGACCGGTGAGACCGACCTGGTTTTATTTAATTATTTAATTTGATTGCTTCATTTCCTATTTTTCCATTTTCACCATTTTGCCTTCTGGCCGGTTTCCTTATTTTCGGCGAGAGGCTTTATTCTTTCCGAATAAACCTCTTTGTCTTTTCAACCCTTTACATTTTCTTTTTCATTTCCCTTTTTCCGATTTATTTCTGCCCTGAGTGGGCGTAGGATATTTTTAGTTTATTTTAATCACGATCTAACGATCGGGATTAAACTTATTTCCATTTTACTCCACCACGTGGAGCAGTTGGGAGTGCCTTTTTGGGCCTTCTCTCAAATTGGGCTCCCGATCACGCAATTTTGACCAAATTGCGGGGTCGGTGCACGTCACAGCGTGTACAGCAACGTTTGAAATAAATTTCGCAAGGTTTTAAAATTTAAAATATACTATTTAACAGTATAATATTGTTGTTATTATTGAGTAGTAGCCATCGAACCAACAGTCTCCCAAACTAAATGTTCAAAGATATACATGAGCTTAATAATTATTATGATGACACATTTAATTATGTTTTTGATGAACTGAATAAATACATTTAGATAGCTCATCAGGAAAATTGATGAAGTTCATAAATAGAGGCGATAAACCCTCAACACTTTCTTTGTTTCTACCAGATTTCTTTCCGTGGACGGAGGGGGGGCTTCCATTTCAATTATTGAAGAATTATTCTTCTTCTTTACAATTACGGAATTGTACCGTCGCCTCGCAATCCCCGTCAACCTAGCAACTGTACCTAACACCCAAAATGAACTGCTTGCAGAGTGATTTAGAAATCCCCATACGAACTGTACGGCCAATCAAGGCATCAGCGCCGGAATCCTGACATCGATGAGGATCGTAAATTATGATCGGCAAACACATTGTGAAGAAAGTTCACTGCCCTCGAAACGTTCTTTAATAGGGACGCCTTTCAATATTTTCTCATCGAGCTCGTCAAACCCTAACCCACCGACCAGAAACACGCATCATCACGCCGAATTGATTATTTAACATTGAACTCGATCTCGAAAAACAGCATAACCAATAATGAAATAGTCGAGTTTAACATTATTGTAAAATAATAATCCCCTATGAGGATGCCTTCTTTGTTCTTCTCCATTCAGGTGAGCAGTCTTATAAACGATGCAAATTTTACACAAGGGTTAATTATTCTTTGATATAGGTTATTTGTGCGAAAATTAAATCTGTGTCTACAAAAAATTTATGTTTGAAAAAAAAAAAGTCTGCACGTTGTCCGAACAGATGTGAACGTTGTTCAAAAAACATTTGATCTCCTGGGATCCTTCAAAAATCCCATTCGCAGCTCAATAGATCCCCAAGGTGAAATCGGATCGTTCCGGGACCCGCAAAAATGGATTGTTCGAAAAAAAGACGATTTAAGACGAAATAGTCTATTTCCACGATAAAAATATATAAACTTGTAGACGCGTTTCGGTTGATTAGACCATCATCAGTACAATACAGAATGAGGAAGATGTGAGAAGTTACTTATATACAAAAGTGAAATGTGCCTTCTAATGGGCGTGGCATTAGAAAGGTGACATGAAAGGAGAAAGGTGAAAGGTAATGTGAAAGGCAAATAAGTGAAAGGAAGACTCACAAGAAAATGTCAATTAACGGGGAACGCCTAATTACATCCAGGTCATTAACAGATATTCCTAAATTGTGAATTTTCTGAATTTCCAAAGATTCTAAAGCATCTAATTTTGGACCTTTTTGGCAAACATGAGCTATCCCAATGGCTGGATTATTACTGCCTATCTCATAACTAATTCTATGGTTTTCTTCTGACAAATGCTTTTCAAAAGCTTCCCTACCCCTTCCCAACCTAAGATCATCACTATGTTCTTTCATTCTAATTTTAAATTTTCGGCCGGTTTGTCCTACGTATTGAATCCCACAATCACATTTTAATATATACACCCCCCCTTTATCCTCTAAGGGAATCTTATCTTTCACACTCCCTAATAATTTCTTCGTAGAATTTTGTGAATAGAAACCTACTCTGAAACCCCTATTTTCTAATATACGACCCACTTTCTGAGTTATATTCCCATAAAACGGTAAACTAACCCACTTCCTATTATCTGGTTCTTTATCCTCCCTTTCCAAGTTTGTGACTGCTAACTGAAATTTCTTCCTACTAATCTTTCCCCAAATTCTATCTATTGTAACCCTAGGATAACCATTACTCTCCGCTATAGAGTAAATTATTTCTTTTTCTTTCCGAAAAGCTAATTGATTCATTGGGACCGATAAAGCCCTATTAATCATACTATAAAAGGCCGCAAATTTATGAGATGCTGGATGGTTGGAACTATTATGAATAACCACGTCCGTATAGGTTGGTTTCCTAAACACTGTAAATTCATGCTTACCCCCCTCTAATTTTATAGTTAAATCCAGAAAATTCAGCTCATTCCCCCCCACTTCCTTAGTAAACTGAATATGCTGATCTACAGAATTGAGTTGATTAAAGAAATTAGCTAGTTGCCTATCAGTCCCATTGAAGAGGACAATAACATCATCAACATATCGATACCAATAAACAACATTATTTTTGAATTTTGTTTCAATGATCCCTTCTAAATGGTTCATATAAACATCTGCTAATAGCGGAGACAATGGCGATCCCAAAATTGACCAAAATTGACCAAAATTGACCAAAATTGACCAAAATTGACCAAAAAGACATCTTGGATCTCGCTATGAGCACTGAAGCAGTGATAGTCAACAATGAAGAGGGTAAAGCCACCAAATCCCTCTGTGCAGAATTTCTTAGGAGGGAACAACCTACAAGTGTGCCAACTGATGAGGAACGTTATTGGAATGTTATTGTCCTCTTCAATGGGACTGATAGGCAACTAGCTAATTTCTTTAATCAACTCAATTCTGTAGATCAGCATATTCAGTTTACTAAGGAAGTGGGGGGGAATGAGCTGAATTTTCTGGATTTAACTATAAAATTAGAGGGGGGTAAGCATGAATTTACAGTGTTTAGGAAACCAACCTATACGGACGTGGTTATTCATAATAGTTCCAACCATCCAGCATCTCATAAATTTGCGGCCTTTTATAGTATGATTAATAGGGCTTTATCGGTCCCAATGAATCAATTAGCTTTTCGGAAAGAAAAAGAAATAATTTACTCTATAGCGGAGAGTAATGGTTATCCTAGGGTTACAATAGATAGAATTTGGGGAAAGATTAGTAGGAAGAAATTTCAGTTAGCAGTCACAAACTTGGAAAGGGAGGATAAAGAACCAGATAATAGGAAGTGGGTTAGTTTACCGTTTTATGGGAATATAACTCAGAAAGTGGGTCGTATATTAGAAAATAGGGGTTTCAGAGTAGGTTTCTATTCACAAAATTCTACGAAGAAATTATTAGGGAGTGTGAAAGATAAGATTCCCTTAGAGGATAAAGGGGGGGTGTATATATTAAAATGTGATTGTGGGATTCAATACGTAGGACAAACCGGCCGAAAATTTAAAATTAGAATGAAAGAACATAGTGATGATCTTAGGTTGGGAAGGGGTAGGGAAGCTTTTGAAAAGCATTTGTCAGAAGAAAACCATAGAATTAGTTATGAGATAGGCAGTAATAATCCAGCCATTGGGATAGCTCATGTTTGCCAAAAAGGTCCAAAATTAGATGCTTTAGAATCTTTGGAAATTCAGAAAATTCACAATTTAGGAATATCTGTTAATGACCTGGATGTAATTAGGCGTTCCCCGTTAATTGACATTTTCTTGTGAGTCTTCCTTTCACTTATTTGCCTTTCACATTACCTTTCACCTTTCTCCTTTCATGTCACCTTTCTAATGCCACGCCCATTAGAAGGCACATTTCACTTTTGTATATAAGTAACTTCTCACATCTTCCTCATTCTGTATTGTACTGATGATGGTCTAATCAACCGAAACGCGTCTACAAGTTTATATATTTTTATCGTGGAAATAGACTATTTCGTCTTAAATCGTCTTTTTTAAGATGGATTCCCACTATCTCGCCGCATCCACCTTACATTAATGGATTGTTCGTCCGAAAATACTTCGAAAACGATACCTAACTCGACCTCATAACCGAAACCCTTCGAAAAGCCCTCCCGTGGCCCCTTTTTAGCCCCACGGGTTTGGGCGATCGGGCTGAAAACCATGCGGGCACAATTAGACGGTAAACCGAGTATTTTGCCAAATTTTCAGATTTTTGAAAAAATTTCCACTGCCCACAAAGGCTCGGACGGCGGACGGACGGTTTTTTACTCGAAAAATATTTGACCTCCTGGGATCCTTCCAAAATCCCATTTTTAGCCCCATAAGAGCCCTATAGATCGCCACAATTTGATCGTTCCGGCACCCCAAAAAATGGATTGTACGTTCAAAAATACTTCGAAAACGTCATCTAACTCGAACCCATAGCCAAAAGCCTTTTTAAAAAACCCTCCCGTAGCCCCATAGCGCCCCACGGGTTTGGGCAATCGGGCTGAAAACCTTGCGGGCACAACTAGATGGTAAACCAAGTATTTTGCCAAAATTTCAGATAAAAAAAAATCCTATTGCCCAAAACGGCTCGGACGGACATTTCGGTTTTGGAATCTAGAGCTGTTGAAACGGATAATGTCAAATTTTGAGGGCGATCTGAGTCGTCGACCTCCGTCGCGATTACATAGGTGTATTATTCGAAGAATAATAAACAAAAATTACAAACTATTTGCCGTTTTGGAAATTAATCCCATCCGTCCATACTATGTAAGTTTTACAGTAATGACTGCAGTCAGCGCAGTGAAATGCAGTCCGAAAACCCCCCAAATTCAAGTCTAGATTAAAAATAAATCCCCCACCCCGAAACCGCGAACTTTTTTATCCACAAAAATCCCTATGCGTGTGGGACATTCTGCATGGAAGCGCAGTAAACCTACACCTACCTTCATGCCATCATTTCAGTCATCAATTTGTGAATTTTACTGAAATAATCATTGGGAAAAAAGTTGATATTTTTAACAATAAATAATTTATCAATATGTACCTACTTGAAAAAAAAAGAAGTGTCCATGGTATTTACCTATTATATTCACATGACCCGGAGCGTCGAAGGTTACAAATTATGCCGAATAAACAAATCATCAATCTTTTATAGCCAACTATATTTTTCTTTCAAATACTATATTTTATCTATTATAATGTTTTTAGAAAATACTATAATAATATTATAGTGTATTTTGAATCAGGACCGTAAAAAATCTGGCAAGTGCTGTTCGCACGAGCAAACAAGTTAGCTGAGCCGTTAAGAAATCAAGGAAAAAATTGTCCAGTGACAAAAGGATCACATTTAAATCGAGGCAACCTTTACACCACCAGCACACAATGCGCAGCTCATTGAATTCCTCCAATGGGTAATAATCGCTATCGGCCAGCTGATACCCCAATGGAATCCGCATTTCCAAACACGTTACGCAATTACAGGCAGCTTCCGCCGGCCCCGGGGTCGCCTAATCACTGAAGGATCCTCCCAGAGGATTGTCACTTATTACAGCACACCGCTCACTGAAGGAATCCGCAACGTTCGTCCCTAACGCGATAATGCATGAATTACATGGACCGAGGCCAGGTGCGTGCGTGCGGTTATTTTATGGCGCTTAATCAATGAAAGAGGGGGGGGGGGGGGGCTTATTCCGTCGCGCGAATGCCCTAGCGGAGGAAGCAATGCGGGCAAAATCACGATAATTCATGAGTCGTCCGAATGAGAACAGTTATAGGTACAGCTAATTGAACAATCGGCTACCATTATTTAAAAGGGAAGCACCTGCAAATCTGATGTAAAATGGACCGATGATTGGTCATGACCATAATATGGTCAATAATGTATATACATTATATGCATTATGTATAATTAAATTTTATAGAGTTAGATACATAGGGACTTACAATTTTAAATTTACCGACGCGTTTCGCTTCTACTTTAACGAGGTAACAAGAACTGAAACCTCCAAGCTTCTCCGGCAGTTCATGTTGATGTTTTTGTTGCTCCTGATGGTCCCGGAGAAGTTGCACAGAGGTTTCAGGGAGCTAGTGGAAGGGGGGGGGGGGGGGGAATTAGAATTTAGAAAGTAAGTCAGTCCGTAAGTCAAGATCCGTCTGTCAAGTCCGTTGTATAATAATCTACAATATATTATATGTACCTATTATATCGCGAACATCAACAGTAATGCTAAGTTCAAAACGCTGCAAATTTTACACAAGGGTTTATTATTCTTTGATATAGGTTACTTCTGCAAAGATTTAATTCTGTCAATGAAACAAATTTTAGATTTTTTTTTTTTCAAACATTTTTCCTGGAGTTTGACCTCCTGGGATCCTTCAAACATCCCATTTTTAGCCCCATGAAAGCCCTTTTGATCGCAACAGTGAAATCGGATCGTTCCGGGACCCCCAAAAATGGACTCTACGTTCAAAAATACTTCGAAAACGACACCTAACTCGATCCCATAGCCAAAAGCCTTGAAAAAAAAAACCTCCCGTTGCCCCATTTTAGCCCCATAGCGTCCCACGGGTTTAGGCGATCGGGCTGAAAACCTTGCGGGCAAGGACATTTCGGTTTTGGAATCTAGACCTCTTGAAACGGATAATGTCAAATTTTGAGGCCGATCGGAGTCGTCGACACCGTCGCGAAAACATAGGTATATTATTCCAAGAATAATATACCAAAAGCATGACATTGTTTGCCCTAACCGTTTTTTTTTTAAATGGATTCCGTGTTCGGGATCTAGCCCACTACAAACAACAGTAACTTTGCAACATAATATGTTGCGTAATATTGTAATATTACCCACAAACATTAGGTCAGGTAGAAGCGATTTTTGGTACTGGTCTCAAGTAACTGAGTCTGGTATGAGTCTAATATGTTGCGTAATATTGTAATATTACCCACAAACATTAGGTCAGGTAGAAGCGATTTTTGGTACTGGTCTCAAGTTTTCGACCTCGGGGCAACTCCGTTACTTCGTTTCCCTGGCCAAAAACCTTAATTTTTCGGTTTTTCGCCATTTTGATCATGAAGGAATGGGTTTTTGATCATGGCCACTAAATGACATTTTATACAAGATAAAATGTATACATTTTGAAACCAACCGCAGCGGTTTAGGTTTATTAGCCTTCAAGATACAGCGTTTCAAAGTTGGGCAATGAAAAATCGTGAACAAAAAACAGAAAAAAGAGAATTAAGATCGGACAAACCGGTCCCGAGTTATGGGCAAAAATGTACAAAAAACACGTTTTTTTTTAGTTTACAATTTTTTGCCGTTCCCGCCCCTGCGGTTGGTCTCAAAAGATAGTAAATTTTATCTTGTATAAAAAGTCATTCTGTGGCCATGATCAAAAAATCATTCCATCATGGTCAAAATGGCGAAAACCCTCATTTTAGGTCTTTTTAAAAAGTGCCGGAAAATATCGGTTTTTTGCCAGAGAAACCAAGTTCCGGAGGGACCCCGAGGTCTAAAACTAGAGGAAAGTACCTCCACCCCATGACAAACATTGCGTACAAAAAATCGCTTCTATCTGACCTGACCTGATGTTCGCGGAACCCCTGTTTTGTTACTAATTACCCTGGACATCACGCAGCACGTCAATTTTTCAGTGTGATTTTATACTGATAGGATGTGGGGGGTTGTCTTACAGGGTTTTATCATTTGTAAGGGTTTGTGAACACTTTTTCATAGTTACTTCCTCCATTCAAACGGCATTTTGGAGTTTGTAATATTTGAAGTAGAAAATAATGAAAAACACCTGTCCCACGAAAAAAGTTCATTAACATCACCAAAATGAAAGTAGGCACCAAACAGTGGAAGAACAGGAAACGTGGTGAATTCGCAAAGGATCGACAATAGGCAATAATGATACAACCCCTACACTTCACAAAAGTCGGGGGATGGCGGGCCCAAACTGCTTGGAGGGTCCAGTTTCAGGTTCGTACTTTTCAACTCATCATTATTAAGATTTTCTATTTATTGCTTCCGAGTCTGCGAAGCAGCGGAAGCCTTGTGTTCACTTTCGGGAGAAAAAAATTTTTGTTGTCCGAATTCAAAATTTCCACTCGCATTTTGCGTTTCATAGCCTACTGAACAAATTTGGTTCCGTGTCTGTCGGTCTGTCGGTCTGTGAGTCTGTCGGTCTGTCCGCATTTCCTTGTTACAACCATAATTTCCACAATTTTGAATGAATTTAGCTCAAATTTTGAGGGATTATGCGGATAAGGCTCCTTGAGGTCCCATACGAATTTCATCACAATTGAATCAGCGGTACGCTCTGCGCATGCTCTAACGTGAAATTCTTGAAACAGGCATAACTTTCTCAATTTTGATCGGATTTCAATCAAATTTTCAGGAATTGTGTGCGTATAGCTCTAGATAGCCCTGTCAGTTTCATCACGATTGAATCAGCGGTACGCTCAGCGCATGCGCGAACGTAATTTCCTTGCCACAGCCATAAATCCTACAATTTTTATCGGATTTCAATCAAATTTTCAGGAATTGTGTGGGTATAGCCCTAGATGGTTCCCTATCAGTTTCATCATGATTGAATCAGTGGTACTCCCTGCGCATGCGCGAACGTAATTTTCTTGTTACAGTTGTTACGTTCATTTTGAACTTGGCACGAGGAAGCTCATGTGCCATTGCCTTGGCAGTGTATTTTGAATTCTGTTGATAGGAGTAACAAAACGCCATACCGCTTTTCCTGCCCCTCTCAGGTCTTAAGACAAACTGAATAAATGAAGCCTCGAATGTCAAATCTGTAACCGAAATCCTGTCATTACCGAAGCAATTTGTTTTTGTTACGGTAATGAATTTTGGAAGATTAATTTAATACAAATTGAAGGGTGATGTTGAAATTGAAGGTTTTTATGATCCATATGAATTATGGTAGGAAACTGATTATTTTGAGCCTCTGATTTTGAATGAAATATTTACCAACACAACCGTTATTCGACACCATACCTATGAGTATTATTTGACGGAGAAATTGAATTCCAATTCTTTCTAACCTTTGTATCGTCATCAGGGAAGATCACACCCTTGATATCACCTAATTGGTTTTTTTTTTTTTGGTTTTTTTTCGGAATTCGACAACCTCAAACTGGCCAGTTATTTGAGAATCACCCAGCGACACTATTTTAAGTATCTGACATTTCTATGTTGAAAGGGCGAAACATGACAACAAACTATCATAATGTAGCTTCCCTAACAATACCTACACTATCTATATCGTTACGTCAGAGGAGCACTTGTGACAAAAGGCGTCTACAGAATCCAAACGCGTGTTCTGGCGAATTTAGTGCAACACCCAATGAATATTTATTTCGCGGAAAGACATTCGGGTTCTACGCTGATCGAGACTAATGTGGTAAGGCTGAAAAGGAGCAAGACAAACTTATAAAATTCGCCGCGGGTACCCCATTTGAAATGCGACTGAACTGGCAATGCCCTTCCCAACGGTGACGTGAAGCGTTGGAGTCATCCAGGTCGGTCGGAAGAGCAGAAAAGGGAACAAGAATTTCAGGAAACGGGATTTGATTCGACGTCCTGGGACTCCGGCGGCTTCTGCTCTGAAGCACGTTGGAGCTTCAGAAATGGCACATTCAGATGGCCGGCCCCGTTTTCCGCAAGTTCATTCATTCCGACGCGACTACAGCTCTGCGGTTTTTCTAGCCATTTTGACCTGAGCGGAAATGATTGACGAGCTGGGAGATCGTGCTGTTGCAACACGTCGGGTACACGAATCAGGAGCCCAACGTCAAGCTAAGTCATTTCAGACTGAATTTTCAATCGACAGCCTGCCAGTTATCCTTTTGAAGATCGACAGGTAAGTATGTACTTGTTCTGATAATTTCAAAACCAGGCCGAGTTAGTTTCTTTACGTAACTAAAATGGAAATTTGGTTACTTCATCTGCAACCTGATTTGGTTTATTATTCTCTGATGAAACTTCAACATAATATGTTGAATATTATTTCCCTCTCGGTGGATAGAAAAAATTTATTATTGTAACATTAAGCGCTTCAAACTTAAACCTTTCACGTGTGAGTCAATTCCACATTGCTGCAAATTTCATGGGTTCTAGAGTACAGAAATACCGCCAAAAACCCAATTTGGTGAAATATCATTACAGGGTAACACTACAATTATTGTAGTGGATAATTATAGTCTTTGTGAAGCGATCTATGACGCGTTCAGAACTACAAATGGAGCATTCATTCGTGTCCTTTCATTGTACTGTACTTGGGGTCTTCCTTGATGTATCTGATATGAATTGTGACAAGGACCGTTGTGCAATGATGAACAAAAACTAACCATGATTTAGGAAAGTTAAATTGTCATTTGCGAGCACTCGATTTTCTTTATTTTTATGTGGTGGTGATTTAAGACATGAGTATCATTGTTTCAACTGTTTGAATGAACAAAGTGATGATGTATTTCCTGCGAAACTCTGATGGCCAGATATTTTCAACTTCTTTGAATAATTAAATCCTCATTTGCAGTAAAAATATTTATGACTCATTGAAATGTAAAAATCAGAAGCTTCAAGTTAAATCGGGGAAAGAAAAATATACTTTCTACACACAAATAACCGCTGCGTAACTCTAGTGAGACCTTATCAGGGAATTTTTTCTCTTCTTCTTATAAAGATTGGAATGAGCCATTAATGAAATGTAATTGAGGGAATCGATTCCGAGAGAGTGGACATGGAGAGGAACGCAGAAGCTCGAGGCGCAGAAAAACATTGTTAGTCCAGCCAGTTGATGTTCAAGAATTCACACCTTAGTAGCAAGCAACACTAAAAAGTAGTGAATCGTGACATAAGAATTAGGAAGGGATCCGTTTAATCGTTAAAACAGCAGATGGCTGTAGCGCAAATATAATTAATAAAAGATCAAACAGCCCCGGCATACGTGACTTCAGGAGGTTCATAACGCCATAGAAAATCGACTAAGGGTCTGTAAAACGGCTTTGTCGGGGATATAAGAATAAGGATCATTCTATTAAACCAGACGCCTGGCAAGGGCAAACCTGAGCTTTCAAGGACCTCCAAGTCGTGAACATGGTAGTTTTATTACAGGGTTTTCTCTTTTGAAGTAAGTGATGGAAGATGGATCGATAGCTTCCGATATGAAGGCGTCAACCCTCAACTGCTTTTTGCCTCGTCGATAGCTATTGCAGAGAAAATAATTATTCAACTAAAACCCCAGGGCTTTTAATTTTAAAATGATCGTTCAAGGGGTTCCGATCATTTAAAAATTATGAGTTCTGACATGGACAACCGAATATGACCCATGCCAACTGTGGGGTTTCATCCTCGTGTGCAGAAAATTCCACGTTCTTTTAGATTAAATGCCGCAGCCCAAGTTTTAGTAAGGGGCGGTAAGCACCACCCCTTTGAGTTAGAATGATGTATCCCATTATGCCCATTTCTTAAGTTTCGTGGTTGTGTTCAATTGGAAATAATTAATTGAAACGTTAATTCCTTGTTCGTAGTAATTACGCTAATTAATAAGCGTTTTAATCAATTTTGGACAGTTTTCTGACAAGCTCATAATTAAACTACAATAATAGCTTTGTCTACAGCATGAATGCCCTTGGGGTCCACGGTCATCCCATAGCACGTAGTCAACTGTTATAGAGAGACAGAGATCCTAACACAGTAATTTAACCTTGGCACTTGAAATATGCGGCACGGTCGCGCAATAGGTTTGACTCTTGTATCGCCTTGCGACCGATTTTGTCCATTTCCGACAACAAAGACGAGGAAATGAGTCGTCGACGAAGGCTCACAGCAGGTCATTCAGTAACGCGCCGACAGTTGAGTGACCATTTAGAGTATTTCGACAAATCCGGTGGGGCGACACCGTTCTACAGGAGGCAAACAGTCGGAGTCCACTCGCAATAATAGGGATGGAAGTGCCTCGAGGTTATTAAATACCTAGGTATTATAATCATTCAGTGCTCGTGAGGTTCATTTAAAAAATAAAAATGCTAAGGTCTTCGAGGGCAACGTTTCAATCAATTTGTAAACCATAATCAGGGATGTAAGACGGAACCTCAGTTTCAGGGAATGTCTACAATATACAACCTATACCTAGATAAGAATAAATATAGACAAAATACTATAGATATCTATTAAAAAGTAAGATTTTTTGTCACAGTGAATTAGGCTCAATTATAATTGAATCAGAGGTGTAAATTGTATATTTGAGTCATACCCTAAAGCTGTAATTCCTTCCTATAGCCAATTCCTTCTAATGATGGCTTACAAATGGACCGAAACGTTGGCATCGATGTACCTACTTAGTATTTTTTAACTTAGCACCAAATTATTGATTGAAGCAGTCGATACACACACCTCTATCCTTACACACACCTTGTTTACATATTAGTGCAACCTCACTTTTAGAGTCATTTGAAAACGTGCTATCTATAAAAAACTATTTTTTGATTGGTGATTCGAGCTCATTCATGGCAAGTAATTAATTATAATTAATTACTGATGATAATTAATGACTATTGATAATTATCAATAGGAAGCTGTGGCAAATAACAAAAAAAGAGTAAGTGTGGAGGTTAGTTGCTAAAAACCACATGTATAGGGGTATTTTGGTGTGCTGATTCCGAATATAACCACCATTTTTCAACGTCGCGTCCATTGAGATACGCCATTTTTCTGTTTTTATCCCTTTTTTACGCAGTTCACTTAGTATATCTTGAAGCCAAGATGTCCAAACTTGAATCTGGTTTCAAATTTGGATCTGCGATAAAAGTCAATAAAGGAAAGCTTGGTTTCATCGGAGCTCTCGAGAAAATATGCTCTTTGTTTGAGATTTGCCCTCGTTGAACTGCGTAAAAACGAGGGCAAATCTCAAAGGAAATCACGATTTAATTAATAGTTAATTCTGTGAAACCCGTATTTTCTTGAGAACTCCGATAAACTCAAGCTTTCCTACAACAATTTTTCTCGCAGAATCTACAATTGAAACTGGATTTACCTACATTTGGACACCTTGGCTCCGACATATACTATGTGGACTGCGTAAAAAGGGGTAAAAACAAGAAAATGAACGTGACCTTGAAAAACGGTGGTCATTTTCGAACTTTGCACACCAAAATACCCCTATAAATGTGGTTTTTAGCAACTCACCTCGACATTCATTTTTTTTTTTTTTTTTTTTTTTGTAAACCTGTGTCATCCATCACCCACCAATGAGGTTTCTGACTTTTGATCAATTCTATAAATTCACGTTAATTTTTAGTGTTATGTGGAAATATCCCATCGATAAAAAAATTTTGGGGCGCATCCATTCCTAATGCCTTTCAAGTTATTCACATGCCAAATAAAATACCTCCTCCGCAATTTTCGGCGAAAATAATTCAATTGACTTCTCCACATTTTTCGTATGTGACTTAAATAGGCAATAGATTGTCAAATGGACGTGGATGAGTGGAAGATGTCGAAATGTCCTGAGCGGTTTTGCGGGGTTCTTGCAGAGTCGACGAAAAACCTCAATGGGTTCGTGAGAGTCATCTCAACCTCGTTCCCTCAGGAAAACAAAAGAAACCCAAAGAAGTCCCTACCCATTTTTCAATGTTAATTTCCCAACGTTTGCAATTGAGCGGTAGATACCGACGGCACTAAGGGAATTTTAAGCCTCGGGCAATTGTACGTTTCACTGTGGAGTCCCACTTTCTTGCCACATCGTGATCCGAATTGTTCGCTTGAGAAAACGATTTTGGATATAGCCTGACGTTCGTGCTCGAAATGACCGAATTTTTCGAGTGGTCGATTGATTGGCAACGTGATTCTAAAGGCTGAGTCGGTCGACGGAAACTTCATGCCATTAACGATAGAACGCTTGCTTTTTCCGTTTCATGGACCTTCCCAAAACAACATAGCACATCCAAGAGTGAAGAGGATGTCAATCGGATAATTTTGACACATTATATCGCCTACAGAACGAGCTGTAAATAAGAAAATCGGAGCTGGAAAATGCTTACCATATCTTACAACAGAGCAGGTCGTTGGCCTTAAGGTTTCCACCTAAAAAGAAGAACAACAATTAGTGAGAGCCGAAATTGAAACAGAGGATCGAATTGATAAAGTTATTAGACTACTAAGAGTGGGATGAATACGCCGAGCTTTCTTACAGTTAGTTCTTTTTGCCGATAAAACGACATAGACTAGAAAGGGCTACCAACGTTGGAGATTTTTTTAAAGTTCATTAAATACAAGTATAAGAAAAGGCTGAACATGGCGTACACCTGTATTATGTTAAGGCAATAAGCATGTATACTTTGTAATGAACTCTACACGTCCCATAAACTTTATGAATATAATTAACAAAGTTCCATGTCAATATAAGTACTTTTATGAGTTTAAATGAGCAACAATCACGTAACAAACAGTATATTTTCAAAAGCGCGCAGGACACGATTAAGCTATAAATCATAGTTGCGAAAGGCCTAGCTAACCTTTGAATGAGATTGACTAGCTACAACTGGGTACAGAAGTTGGTATTCGGCTTAAGGACGAAAGGATTTTTCAATTGGAGAAGAATTCCACCAAGGGTACGAAGTAGCGAGGCCTCTGGCTGACCTCATGGCGTTATTTTTCGACTTGATAGAAGTGAGAGGGTAGTTGCATTCGCTAAGCTGGCTGCCCACGGAGGCCTTTGGTGGGGGGATTTCTGTTGGAAAGTTGAGCCCGAGTAGGCTGGTTATTCCCTAAGGTCAACTCCGTGTTGTGCAAGTGCAGCAACTCTCATTGGGTCATGGACCAGCTCGGGAGTCGGTGGAGGTGCCCCTCACCGACTGTATCTACCATACCAACACCCCGCCACACACACTTCTCCGAACCAACCCTTATCTTTCTCTGCACCTCCCTTATCATCATCTTCCACAGCCTCAAAGAACGTCCATTCAAGCCGCAAACGAACGTAAGCACGAAGTGGATTTGAGCAAAAACGCCAAACAAAAAAATAATTTAACCGAACATAATGTTAGGTGGATGAGGCGAGATAGTGGGAATCCATCGTATAAAATAATAACAGACAACTTAAGACGCGTTTCGGTTGATTAGACAATCATCAGTACGATACAGATCATCAATACGATACAAGAATATTTATCCTTTTTTTTCCAGAGAAAATATACTACTTCGTCTGAAATCGTCTTTTATGGTTAACTGAACTCTCCTATACAACTCAAATAACACATTACGAATCTTGGTTTCGATATACCTACCTATTTCAAGATATACAGCAAATTTGTTGCAATGTGAAAATTAATGCAATGCCAGGCAGTACCGTCCAACGCGACATAATCTTCTCATTTTCACAAAAATGTTGAATTACATAATGTTCAGTGTCATATTATGACATATTTACTTAAATTATCAATGGGGGACTAGGCGCCACATCTGTTAACAAATCCGTCGTGGCGCTGACAGCCTGGTTCGAATCCGGGGACGAACACCAATGTTTGACCAAAAGTCAATCGCGTGTTGTAATACCTGTCTTGTCAGCAGACAATTCACCTCTGAACGCGAGCTTTTTCAAGTACCTATACTACAGAGCGGGGTCGGCTCCTGCCCCAATAATTGTGAAAACCAGTTGTTAACACAAAAACGCTGCAAATTTTATACTAGGGTTTATTATTCTTTGATTTAGGTTACTTGTGCAGAAATTTAATTCTGTCAATAAAAAAATTTCAGAAAAAAATTTTTTTTAAATTTTTTTTTCAAAATTTTTCGTTTTCTCCATGAAAAATATTTGACCTCCTGGGATCCTTCAAAATCCCATTTGTAGCCCCATGAAAGCCCCATAGATCGCAACAGTGAAATCGGATCGTTCCGGGTCCCCAAAGAATGGATTGTACTTCCAAAAATACTTCGAAAACGAAACCTAACTCGATCCCATAGCCAAAAGCCTTTTTAAAAAACCCCTCCCGTAGCTCAATTTTAGCCCCATAGCGCCCCACGGGTTTGGGCGATTGGGCTGAAAACCTTGCGGGCACAACTAGATGGTAAACCGAGTAAGTATTTTGTCAAAATTTCAGATTTTAAAAAAATTCCTGCTGCCCAAAACGACCCAGATGACGGACGGGGGACGGCCATTTCGGTTTTGGAATCTAGACCTCTTGAAACGGATAATGCCAAATTTTGAGGCCGATCGGAGTCTTATTCCAAGAATAATAAACCAAAAATCAACTTTACTTTACTTAACTTATCAATTTTGTACATTGTGTAAAGATGGGGAAGGAACGAAACAACGGAATTTCACCCTGAATTTTCGTACGACTGGCTGCTGCCGTCGCGGACGTCGTCAGCCGTCCTCTCAAGGAGGATCGGAACTTGTCTGACGATTGCGCTCATGCGATTGCGCAGGAGTTCGCCGTTCAATTGTACGCAGAAAACACCCGCTCTTCACGCGGTCACCCATCCAAGCACTAACCACGCACGACGTTGCTTAACTTCGCTGAACGAAGGAAACGGTATTTTACCCAACGCCACCTCGGACGGACTTGGGGAAAGAAATGTACCATAAATTTACCTGGTTGAAATACAAGTACATTTAGTGTACCTACTTATGTAGATCATGTCTTGACCTATTTCGTAATCATAGTTTATTGTTAGTGTTACACCAAGAAACGATAAAACTGATATCTTAAACCCTAGAGGAAATGTAATGGAATTGAAGATGGAGAAGCAATATGACGAAAAAGCTGAAGAACAGTTTTAAGAAGGCAATATGAAGATCAGGAAACCCAATCCCAGAAACATAAAACGCAGGTGACATTTACGGACACGTTGAGAGCATTTTTAGATGGAGCAGTTGACAGTATGAATAACCATCAGTCAATCCATGAGGTTTATCCTAATACCTGATGTGGGATGTGATATGCTGAGTCAAAAAGCAGAATCATCAACGACTGAAATCGAAAATGTCGCTACGCTGGTGACTCAACGAAATGTCAGGTGAGTGTGGCCCTTGCAAAACACTTCTCGAGAACTTCCATCGAAATCATAACAGGACTTGGCCGTAAGGTTGCTTTCTGCATGGCAATCCCCCTACGACCTCTGCCACGTTTTTTTTTTTCCAAATAATTTTTTAGTGCAATGAATGCTACACAGAGGAAATTTGTTTTTAGAAATATTCATAGCAAAATTACGGGGTTATGACTAGACTGTGATGATAGACTAGACTAGACTATTCAAGCACATTCAACATTGAACATTCAAACATCGATGCAGCAGGAGGCCCTGGTGAGACGCACTTCATAAGATGGAAATGGCGCTGAAGATGAATCGAAGGGACACATATAGGGCACCTACAAATTGTTTGGGCGTACTTCTTACAAATTTATTTGACTGTTAGACAACCTGAGATAGCAGATTCATCCTTTAACGGGAAAGGTTCATCTTTAAAAATCCCCCTAAAAACCCCAGTAATCGGGCAAATTATGGGTTGGAATCGATACCCACTTTTTGTGTACTCTGAAGGGGGACACTCCGTGAAATCCCAACCGAGTAATTAAGCAGGGATGTTTATTAGGCAGAGGAGATGGCAGTGGTCAAAATAACAGGGTTTTGTGGTCGATAATTCTTGGGCGATCGAAAACATCGAGGTGGGGGCTCAAGACACCTTTTTCTACCAGTGAACCCGGTGTTGTTGGCCTCGACGGCTTGCGAGGCGATTCCCCTCCCCCTCGCCAACAAGTTCCTCCACAACACTTGTTAGGTGGATCTGATTTGTAACTTGCTCAACTAAAAGCTTCGGCCTCAAGAGGAGGGTAGGGTTCCTTCCTTTCCATTCATAATGTGTGCAAGCCTCCCCTTCCCACTAGACCCTCCCAATAACGACCATGAGTTCGCCTATCATCACCTTCCGTGCTGAGATAAGAAGCTAAACGGGATCAAATTCTGAAACGATCAGGTGGATTTGGGATCGACGATCGTTTCGTTGAAGGTAGGCTAAGGTGGAGAAATTTTGTTCTCACACCACTAGGTTCTTCTCCTGATCCTTCTCCTTATTCATTATTATGGAGCAGAAACAGACCATCCAATTACACAGATTTAGAAAAATCAATCACCAGGAAAGTTACTTATCTGTAGGTACGTTTTTATGTACCTAGCTCCTGCATTACCACGACCTACCTCACGAAAAGCGTAATGCGTGCTAAGGCGGTAACCGTCTAAGTAGAACGTACGGCTTAGAGACATAATAATTACATCACAGATAAGTAGATAACACCGACAAAATAATTTCTGTTTAGTTGGAAGCCACTTTAGTCGAAAACAAAATAAAACTCGTTCCAGTCACAGTCGAACTCAGTGTGGACCAAAGGAGACGTCCCTTGAAAATTAGGGTTGGGCCGAAAGAGGGATGTCCCTTCATAAGGACCTAAAGAAAAGGTCCAGTCAATGGGGGGTCGAAGAGTCCAATCAGACCATGAAATCGTTTCTCTTGGTCTTTTAACGCTAACATGAACACTCTACATCCGGGCCGGACGTTCTGGAGATAGGGTCTTTTCGGCCGTCCCGCCCATGCCATCAAGCGAGACAAATTCAGTAAATATTTCATTAGTTATGTGTCTATTTTTGATCTGGTAGTAAAAGAACAGAACAACGATAATCGATAAGAACCACACGAAACAACGGCGTTTTATGCAATAGGTAGGTAGATGAATGATGTAGTCTACCGTGCTATTGAGGACGGTGATGTAACCTAACAGTAAAATCGATAAATTAAAGTTGATGAAGCAAAAAACACCTTCAATGCTACCTGTTACACTTTCATAGGGTACTTGGAAATGAAAGTTGGTTTGGAATACTCACAAGCCTGACCCAGTAAGGTCCGTGGGGAATTTCGAACCATTTTCCGGACTAGGTTTGGGGGCACGTTCAGGGAAAACTGGGAAACCGCACAATTAGACGTTGCGGCTAACAACGCTGAACACCAAGTAATTGCGCGGTTTGCCCCAAACAAATTTGAAGCCAAATAAAATAACATTTACCCTTTTCTTTCTAGAAATGCAGACAATAGAAAGTCATGACTCATGAGGCTTTTGCACTGCATAGCCTCCTGAGATTATGAGCATTTCTTTTTACCTACTTAAAGTTTCAATTCCAAGCTAGGTATTAGTTTTGACATGGATATGTCTTTTGGCTGGGGGTCATGGAAAAATTTGTGTAACGAAATTTTCACCCCAGTTGCTAGTGTACACAATCATAATTGGTGTGACATATCCATGATCTGATGTTTTTCCCTGAGCGAGCGAGAAAACTAGGCTGGTTTTTTTCTCGGAATTATTCCCAATCATTGGGCTTCATCCTTGAAATGAAAATTCATCCAAAAAATATAAACTTACCGCAGTCAGTAGGACTCGAACCGACTCCCAGATGGATTTCTCGTCAGATGCCGTCACCACTCAGCCTGCTGATGTTTTTAAGAAATGTTGTGACAACACGGACGAACATTCATAATTATTGTGAATTAAACTCGAATTTTCATCCGTGTTATAACAACATTTCCCAAAAACATAACAGCAGTCATGGCCGAGTGGTTAAGGCGTCTGACTAGAAATCAGATTCCCTCTGGGAGCGTAGGTTCGAGTCCTACTGACTGCGATATTTTTTGAATTTGGTAATCGTGTACAATTTTAAAACTTCACTATAATTTGTTTCTAGTCAACAACGCCGAAAGCGAAATTGAAAGTCGAGTAGCATGAGCATACAAATTCAGATTTCACGGATGAACTAAATATTGATAACAGATTGCTGATGATGATGTTTGACAGTTTGAATGAATGTGGGTGGGAAAGTTGTTGAGGTTCGGTTAAAAGACGAAAAATGTGTCAACGTTTCAAGAGATAAATTCTCCCATCATGAACAAAAATGACAGTGGTCAGAAAAAAAATTAAATGTTCTCTAGGGACATTGTAACACAGGGATATTTAAAATTTTAGAGGACATTATAACAGAAAGAATATGTACACTGTATCTCTCTGTAGCAATGCCCCCGAAAATTTTATGAATTTTTCTCACCACAGTCATTTTTGTTCATTCCATTAGGCCTTGAAGGTAGGGGAATATAATATAGATATTATCTCTTGAAAAGTCGGCACATTCTTCGTCTTATTTGATCAAATACCGACAACTTTACACCCGTTGATAAAATAGTTAATTATAAAAATTTTATTGCATTTAATGTAATGGCTTTAATCCAATTAATTTTTTTTTAAATTGGGAATTGTGATTTTTTTTTAAACTCGTTTAATGGGTAGGCAGAGATACTAAGTCTTAATCCTAGAATATGTCATATAACATTCAGCTTACGAATCCTTTTGAGAGAAACTGGAGCAAAGTGACGAAATGCTAATTGTACTCCACCAGGGACATCTGGGACGATTGCAAGCAAGCAACGTTCCATATCTGATCTTTACGGGTTTACCGGAACCCATTTTGGGGGAACTAACGATGTGCTATTTAATCGGCCACCCATCCAGAGGGCGACCCGCTCGATTGGACGGTTCCAGTAACGACGGATTTTTCTTCTGGTTTTCTCTTTTCCCCCCAACTTGCCGGAACTCCGTTGACGGTTGACCGGCTCCCAATCGACCGGGCCGTGTCGGTGACGAAAAGGACCCCGAAAAGACGGCGATTCTTGGGAGATTGACGTCGGAAGCACTGGGAGACTGAATGTACTTTTAGCCCCTTAATTCACAACTCGGCGAATCATTTCAATTGTTGACAGAACACCGCGGTGCACGAATTTCAGTAAATTATTTAGGGTGCATAAGCGGGCTCCGTAAACCTATGAGTAGAGTTTGCAATCCCGAATGTTTTTCGGAATCCCGGGATTGAGGTTTTCTTTTGGAAAATGAAAAAATTGATTAAAAATAACTTGATTCTTTACAATTACTTCTCTCACGAAGGGAAAATTTTACTAATGTGCTTGAAAAAGTGTGCTCTTAGAAAGCGTAATGCGCTCGAAGTTGGATTAGTCAAATTGCTTCTTAGCTTAGTCGAAAAAGCCCTGCTGCGGAAAAAGGCCCTCTCAGCTTCTAAGGATTGACTCCACAAATCCCGGGATTTGAAATTGTCAAAAATCGTCCGGGATCCCGGAATTGCAAACCCTACCTATGAGCAATGTTTTTATTCAATGCTTACGTTTTTTTTTTTTTTTTTTTTTTTTTTTTAGAAATCACAATACCTATCACCAAACATCCCGACATCTTGAAAATAACCACGAATTTCTACCCAGACGCATCACAATGATATTCCACGAATTTTCATGACAAAAGACATGATCTAGACGAATCGTCACCAATGAGGGCTCTGCTTTCTCTTAAGGAGCCATTCCCTACGCCAGTGAGACAAACGATTTTCTTTTTTTATTACTTTCCGTATTGAAAATAAAAAGGAGACTTTCGGGGTACTGTCAGAAAAGGTGGGAAGGGTAATAAAAATCCCCTGAAATGAGGAGATGGCATGCGAGCTCACAACCGTTCTCACATTGTAAATCCCTTCGAAAACGACATGGTTTGGTCAGGGGGGCAGGGGGGAGGGGGATCTCTCATTTTCGGTCTACCTGAGTGCCCTCAGCCTAAAAAGCCGGCCAGGTTTTGCTACCTGGCTCGAGCTGACACAAAACGCAAATGTACCTTCCATTCCCTCGGTAGGAATGTAATCGTAGTTAGATAGAAGGAATAGTTGTGAACGAACTCTCTTCTAACGAGCTAATAACGTCGTGTTTACCAACTTCATTTAAATCGAAATACTTACTGGAAAATCATGACTTAAATTAAATACTTTTAAATACACTTTGGTATCATTTGGAAACCTTATACCAATAATATAATAACGGTAGGGCATATCTATTATTGCTTTACCTACAGCAGCTAAGCCAATTTTTCTTTACCTGCAGTAAAAAAGCTTCAATAAATTGAACATGATATGTTCAATGGAGAGTATATTATACTACCACTCTCCATCGTTAAAGATAATTTCACCAAGACAACCGGAACTCATCCAACTTTTGAAGCGTTGCGATATACCCAGAGAGAATCTGTTTTGCTCGTCATTGTCCTTTCAATCCCCCATTCAAAAGGGCACAATTCGCAGCACGGCGAAAAATGAGGTCTCATTAATTAATATAAAGAGGCGAGAAAACAGCTAGCGTATAATTAACTCTTGTTGGCCAAGGAATGAACCATACAAGTCAAACCACAATGGCCTCAGCTGGCGTCACATTAGCAGTTCTCTACTTTAAAGGCCACTCAGTATTAGTAGGTACGACACAATTCCATTGCAATGCTAAGTTGCTTCAATTTTGAAAGTGCTCTGGGCATGGCATTTTTTGGGGGGGAAGCCAGTAACTGAACTGTTGGCCTTGTTCACATATTTTGGAAATTGAAATACTCAGTCCCGGTTTGGATTCGATGTAGTTTTGTTCTACACTTGGAAAATAAATGGTCGCTGCTCCCGGAATGAAGTTTCGCGATCGTAACAATATGATAGATAATGTTTTTAATTCGTTCTAATACTATAAAATATATATACTGTAAAATCCAAGAGCTTTCACTGAGACCTTATTTGGTTGGTGATGTTTTACTTTTTGCTTAACAGGCGACTAAATTTTATCGCATTGCCAGCTTGTTGCGTAAATCTGTTGGGCCCGACCTGGGGTTATAAAGTTAGGCTTAGATTGGTTGGGCTTAGTCTTATTATTGATATAGCCGAGGGTTAAGTACTTACTTCTTTTGGTTTGGTCATCTTTTGACAGAGTTGCGCCACGAAATCCGCGGATACGGAGGTTCAACTTTATTGGATAAGACGCAAGTTGGACGATCCCGACAGGCGCTTCTTGCGCAAAAAAGGTCAGCCTGTTCCGAGTCGGCTCAGACGGAATATTAACCTTTATAGGAGGCCCGAAATAACCCGCTCGGCTGATGACTTGATGTGCAATATGTGTAACTTTTAGAAAAAAAAAAAAAAATCGGAGGAAACAACCTCCGAGGTGATTTGCTTGGGGGGAGAGAGTTGAGAAAATTGCAACTTAGCGAGTTGGTGCGTCCGCCGAGATGAACAATACGAAGTCGCTAAATGTAACTGGCGATGCTATTATTTTGAAATTCGCAGCATCTTGATCAGGTCAATAATATTGACATATTATGTGACTAGCATTACATTTGCACAGCACGGGGCAGGAAACACTGACCCACCCAAGATGACCTGCCAGCCCATTGGACAAGGTAGGCTTATGGGTTCATCGATGAAACCCCATTAAAATTCTGTTGGCTCATGATTTGTGGTGAACGTGTGCGAGTGAGTGAGAAAGAAACGGTTTGAGAGTAGGGAATTCAGTGAGAGGCCACACAGTCGGTTAACGGACTCGCGGTGGGCAAGAGATGGTGTGATCGGGTCAGATTCCATCTCTACCCAGTGTAACATAGTTCTTACGGCAAGAATAATAATACAACTCTTACGACGAGTCAGAGGATTCAAGAGAAATTCCCCTCACTCTGGAGAAAATTAAAACTAAATACTTACGAGAAATCCCTCACAACCGGGAGAATTTCCCTAAATTTAGAGATGGCAACGATATGAGTACGTCTTCTCATCGATGCCGATGTGTTTTCGGGGCATAATTTTTCAGTTACCTTTCTGGTAACTTTGAAAAATCCAAGATTTTTCCATTAAAAAATTTTTTGGAAATCATGCTAAAATGGATTTACTGGGGATTACAGATTCAAATAGTGGTCCTAACGATCTATCAAGTTGGTAACTGTACATTCACGGAGGAAATGAATCTGTAACGTTCGCTAGAAGCTTTTCATTTTTGGTGAAGGGGTTGTGTGGACCTGACGTGTTTGCTAAATTGCTTTTGCTTTTTACAAGTTTATGAATGTGAATTAATTCATACTTTACCTAGTTGTAAATGTGAATGTGAATTCATTTAAAAAATGATAAGAATAAAAAATTTTAAACAATTTGCAAATCGTGCATTTAAAAAATTCACAGATTTAATTTTCAATTTAAAAAATTCAGTTTTTGTAATTATTTACATTTTTTTGTGAATTTAATTAAATTTACAGAAAAAGGTGTGAATGTGGATTTATTAACATTTAAGGTGGTTGCACCTATTATTGGGAACTGCCAATAATTATAGGAGCATGTCGATAATAGGTGCCACCACCCTACAGTGGAATTAATGAGTGTGAATTAATTCACATTCACAAACAAGGCATGATTTTAATTAATTTACATCCTTATTTATAAATAAAAATGTGCCCAACTCTGCTGTAAACGAACGCTTTATTCGAACAGTTTTCAATTGATCACCAAGCCAGTAGTTATTTTTAAATCGATAGAAGGCTTTCAAATAGCACAAAGAGGCCAAAACTTCAAAGGGAAACTAAAATTTAAATTTGAGGCACACACGATCCCGGCTTCCAATTGGTTGGCGAAGCCAACGGGTTAAAATCACGAGCCATCGGAATTCACCGAGAGGAGCTATGGGGCTTTCATGGGGCTACAAATGTGGCGTTTGAAGAATGCTAGGAAGTCGAATGAGGTGTCGTCTTCCGAGTAATTTCGGGCGCATAATCCATTTTCGGGGTCCCACATCCGTCCACAAACTTCACAAGAAAATTGAAATTAAAACTTTTTAAAATAACTAAATTCGAATTTTTTCTATTGATATAGGATTAATTATTGAATAATTTATATAAAAAGAATAATCAACCCTTGTGAAAAATTATCAGCGTTTTTTCCTTCGATAACTATCCTTACGTTAATCCAGAGAGCGGACTGCTACAGATTTAAATGTGTATTTTCCCATGAACAACTAAATCCACAAGTATATGGTTCAGCTTGCCCTTTAGAGTTATTCGATATTATCCTAATCGCGATGCACGTCTTTATTTCTCAGTTCTGTTTGTTTAGACTCTCCAGTAGGTAGTGAATCATTTTTTCTTGACCAGCGTAAAACAGACTAATGAAATCCACAATAAATGTTGATACCTATCGTATGATCACTTATTGATATCGTAGAAAGGTACTAGTTTCGGGAGTGTTACACGCTCAACTTTGCTGAGCACAAGCCGAATTTCAGCAGCATCAAGCGAGACGATTCTCTCGCCCGACCAACCTTTCAACATTCAATTCTCGAGTCGCGGCCTCGCTGCAACAAGCGTGTTTAATCGTCTTCACGAAACCGTTGCGTAAGTCGCATTAGAATCTCTCGGAGGTGGCCACTTTCGAAACTACCTCGTATATACATACACGCTCCCATATATACATACGCGCCGGGAAGGAAAGTCGGCTTTGGGGCGCATCCCCTTTCATCATCACAACTCCAATAAAACCCACCAGAGAATTCCTTCGGCGTGACCGAAATAACCCAATATCAACAAACCCAGCCTACAATTTATTCGACTTTTCACCGGAAAGGTCGACGTGAGGCAACCAACCGAATTGAATTTTCGAATTCAAGAAGAATCCTGCAGCCCGCCTTTTTACAGGTTTTAATAACCACAAAAATCGCTGCAAATTTTACACAAGGAATAATAATGATTTTTATTCTTTGAAGTACGCAAATTTTTCAACAATTAATTTTATGTCAATGAAAAATAATTTTTTGTTTTTATTTTTCAATAATTATTATTGAAAAATAAAAACAAAAAATGAAAAAAACAATTTTTTCGGAACAATGTTTGGTACCCTGAAAAATGGATTATGCGTTCAAAATTACTCGGAAAACTACACCTCATTAGACCTCCTGACATCCTTTTAAAAGCTCCTTTTGTAGCGCCATGAAAGCCCCACGGTGACACCGGATGGTTCTGGGACACCAAATAATGGATTCTACGTCCACATTTACTTCTACAACGACAGCTATGCGTCCCCAAAACCCTTCAACACCCCTCTTGTAACCCCTTTTTAGGCACACACAGCCCCTTCTGTGTGTTCTCTGAGGACTCGAGAATAAGAATCTAAAGTCATATCAGATCGTGCGCCGAAATAAAGAAAAGAAAAAAATTAAAAAGAGTAAAAAAATATTTTAAATTTTATTTTTTGTTTAAAAAAGATAATAAACAGTCACACTTTTTTAATGCATAAATATTTTAAATTTATCAAAATTTTTATGTAAATTATTAATTCTTTTTCTTTCATTAAAAAAGATAATAAACAGCTTAAGACTTAGATTTTGCATTTTTAATGCTAAATCCATCTCTACCAATCAATCTGTCACACGGAATAATTTCCGCCACCTTTTACCGTCATCGGGCCCATCGTGCGAAAACTGCAACTACTCCATGCAACCCCGTCTCCTGCATTTCTTGCATTGTTTGATGATGAACCTTCAAAAAATTTATTTTAATTTAATTAAACTTCTAATGACATTTCATCAATCATTAAACATTTTATACATTCAAACTACAGGGTACACGATACGAATTAATACGAGAGGAAGGAAAAGTGTGATCGAGTAATGACCATGTTTATTAATAATTAATAATCAACCACACCTCATGTAATGAGTAGGTACTACAGTTTAAGATTATGCATTGCCACGCGGAGTATGTTGAATACCATCAGTATCATAAGTACCAAAACTCATGATAAATTGTTCATGAATTAACCACGGTTTATGGGGTACACCCGTGAAATGTTGTTTATTACCTACTTCATTCGCAATGAACTTCTGTAATGATCGGTGAGGAGGGCATTGGCACTTTTAACGGGAGACGTATTTTAGAAACGTCCAAAAAACACAGGTTAACAATATTATGACAAAGACATCAAACAATACAAGAAATGCAAGAAGATGCAGGAACTTACAGGTGAATTATTCACCTGTAAGTTCCTTATTATTAAGATTTACTTGACGCGTCGGTGTGGTTGAAACATTAAATGTAGAAATTTTCTAATAAATGTAAATGAAGTTTGTTTTCTGTGTAATTGTAGAGGAACTTCAAAAAGTGATAACAGAATTCTCCTCTATTCATCGTCATCTTGAAGCACGCAACTGCCGGCATACGTCCACGAAACAACTTTACATATTCCACCTTATTCTACGGAAATGGTTCTTTACGATACCAATTAATACAATAATTGGATGGACCGGTTGCTAAGGAAGCTCGAAGGAAGTTGACGGAACACGCAAGCTATTGTGGCCGTGTGAAACCTCAGACATGGTACAGAATCGGGACGAGTTCCGCGAGGTCTGTATGAGAAAACCAACCACCGTGCGAAAATTCGCTAGCGAATAAATGCGGAATGATACACCATCAATGGGAAATGGTCATGAAATGAGCTTTCTCCAGAAAGGGAAATGTCTACAGAAAACAGCTTGTTTGTGAGAAATGCATCGTCTGTTCCCAATTAAAATTTTAAAACAAAAAGAAACCTTAATTAAAATTAGCTCAATTTGGCGGTTACTTCTCATACAGTAACATCATCATTATTATTATTCAATGACAATAATAATAACACGTCAATAGTACACAGTTCCTTTTATACGTAAGTACTGGCACGAATGCCTTGCGAACCTGTTTCCCCGCTGCTAATCCCAACTTTCTTCAGTTCCTTGTCGAGAGCATTTTGTCGCGAAGGGAGAAATCAAGAATAATCACAACGTAACGGCAGAATCTCAAATATGTAATTTAATGTCCTGCTGATGGTGTCACGCACACATCAACTTTCTTCGACATCTGACGCAGCCTCACCCGAGAGCGACTTCTGTACTTGGAGCCTGCATATTCTGTCACAGGTTTCCATTTCTACGGCGAAAAAAATGGTTTTAGGTTTCTCTCAAGGGTCTATTATTCTTGTGCGAAAATTGATTGTAGGGCGATAAAAAATTCATTTTAAAATTTAAATTGCCTACCCCTATAACGGTGTGGGCAACAAAAATCTTCATTCAGGGAACCTAACAAGCATGAAACCTGGACAAATTTGTGACCGATCAAAAAGTTGATTATTCTGACAATAATAAATTAAAAGACTCACTTTGATTAGTGTCTAGAGCCCGAAAAATTATTATTTTTGGAGTGGTTGGTGAGTAATTCAACAAATTCGAATTTCGACGTAGGTACAATATTTTATAACACGTTTAAATTTTAATGAGCCATGGGATGTGGGTCGGTGGTCGTCCTTAAATACCAGTGCCAGATGTGACTTGGCAAGCAGGGCCTAAATGGTCCTAACATATCGCGTGCAGTTGATGAATTGAATCATTCCAGAATATCCGACTGATGAGCTAACGGCTCGTCAAGAAAGAACTCACAGCTAATGTTATGAACCTATCAGCATATGAAAATTGTAATTGAGGTACACAAATGGGTCTTCTTGGGTTATGTGCAAGAAAGGCAAACCGCGTTGTGCGTGGTGTAAAAATTGTGAAACCTATAGTAAACAATAATAAACCCTTGTGAACAATTTGCAGCGTTTTAATTTTAATTTGACTACCCTAGCTGCCAGCATGCCTACTTGCAATATATTTGAGCACCCCCTTAAAGGAAGGCGTACGCCCTTGTATGGTGGTAGCAGAATTTAGCGTACGACGTAATATCGAGTTGGTCCACGGGCTGTTGAAAATTCGAGAAAATAGTCAACATCCGATGAAGTTCGGTCTTTCTACGAAGACACGTTTAGTGCAAATTTGGGCGAGCGAATTAGAAAGGGGGGGGGGGGGGGGGGTTGTTCATCAATTAATGAAGTTGAATTAGGACGGGCGATGTTGGTCTGTTACCATTGGGGGGGTTTCGTCAGTCTATTAATAAGAGCCCCCGCATTCAGTTGCGGCACGTGCAGCGGCAGACGCCGTCTTTTGCGGACACAAATGGCGAGACTGTTACCATCGCGAGCGAGTTGGAGCGGGAGTTGGTGGTTGCTCACATTGGGCTTCACAATAACGTTGTGTATATTGTACTCGGGTAGGAAATGAAGCTCGGGAATCGGTTGAGTCCGTCATACAAGTTTTATGCGTCAACAGATTCTACAGTTTTCCAAACTAAGATACATGTACCCTTTCGGAGAGGTACATAGTTTGCATTTAGAGATTTTGAAAAGTGAATAAATATAAAAACACAGTGATTAGTATTTAAAACAAAGAGAGAGGGGTGTCATTTTTGGCCATTATCACTTTTTTACATTTTCTGAGTCTTCATACATAGTTACAAGAAGGTACAGCGATTGCGATTGAAAGGAGTCTCGTAACATTGACACTTCCTAGAGAAAACGCTGCACATTTTACAAAAGGGTTTATTATTCTTTGATATAGGTTACTTGTGAAGAAATGTAATTCTGTCCTGCACAAGTAACCTATATCAAAGAATAATAAACCCTAGTGTAAAATTTGCAGCGATTTTAAAGAGGCTAGGAATGTGACCAATTTTGGTTTATTATTCTTGGAATAATACCTACGAAATCGCGACGGGGGTCGAAAATTCTGATCGGCCTCAAAATTTGACATTATCCGTTTCAAGAGGTCTAGATCTCGAAAACGAAATGTCCGTCCCCCGTCCGTGTCGTTTTGGGCAGTAGGAATGTTTTTTAAAAATCTGAAATTTTGACAAAATACTTGGCTTACCATCTAGTTGTGCCCGCAAGGTTTTCAGCCCGATTGCTCAAACCCGTGGGGCGCTATGGGGCTAAAATGGGGCTACGGGAGGGGTTTTTTGAAGGGTTTCGGCTATGGGGTCGAGTAAGTTGTCGTTTTTGAAGTATTTTTGGACGTAGAATCCATTTGTGGGGGTCCCGGAAAGATCCGATTTCACTGTGGCGATCTATAGATAGGGATTTCATGGGGCTACAATTGGGATTTTTGAAGGATCCCGGGAGGTCAAATAGGTACCCTCTTTTTTAGATGTCAAGTTTGTTTTTTTGGTTGTATTTTCCGAGCAAAAAAACTTTGCAAAAAATAAAAAATAAATAAAAATAGAGAGAACAAATTGTCGTTTTTATTTTTATTATTTTTTTATTGACACTGAATTAATTTTTGCACAAGTAATCTATATCAGAGAATAATAAACCCTTGTGTAAAATGTGCAGCGTTTTAAATTGTAATTTGCTTCACTTCCCTTTGTTGAAAAACTTCTGAAAAATTGTAAAGTATTTCGATTTATTGGAAAATCAGCAAAAAGTGGATGTCTAGATCGTTTAAATGACAAGGGACAGTTTTTTGCGTTTTTCGAGAAGTTTCAAAAACGTAACATAGCCCCTTTAAAAACGCTGCAAATTTTACACAAGGGTTTATTATTCTTTGATATAGGTTACTTGTGCAAAAATTTAATTCTGTGTCAATGAAAAAAAATTTTTTGGATTTTTTTTTCATAAATTCTTTATTTTTTACTCGAAAAATATTTAACCTCCTAGGATCCTTCAAAAATGTCATTTTTAGCCCCATGAAAGCCCTATGGATCGGATCGGATCGTTCCGGGACCCCCAAACGGTATCTACGTCCAAAAATACTTCGAAAACGAAACTTAACTCGATCCTATAGCTAAAAGCCTTAAAAAACCCTCCCATAGCCCCATTTTAGCCCCATAGCGCTCCACGGGTTTGGACGATCGGGCTGAAAACCTTGCGGGCGCAACTAGATGGTAAACCGAGTATTTCGTCAAAATTTCAGATTTTTTAAAAAAAGGCGTACTGCCCAAAACGGCGGACTGACATTTCGGATTTAGAATGTAGACCTTTTGAAACGGATAATGTCAAATTTTGAGGCCGATCGGAGTCGTCGACCCCCGTGGCGAAAACATCGGTGTATTATTACAAGAATAATAAACCAAAACCGATTCAACTAGTGATTGACGAAAAAAATTAAACATTAAACATGATCGTTTTGGATAAAACCGAAAGAACTTCCAGGAGACGAAGTGGGCGCGACGAAGATTCCTTTTGTATGGCTCTGGAAATTGGAATTTTCCCACTATTCGTAATTATTTTGATTCACGTTATTCCAGATATTCCGCAATTATTTGATTTAAGATACTCCAGAATGGTTCACGCGTTCATAATTGCTCAAGACAACAAGGTGGGCGGGCAGAATGACTGGTTTGCTCCTCGCCGAAGAATGTTCTATGCGTCATTCTGCCGAGTTGAGGTCTTTAGAACCCTTCTTGGAAACAGATCTGATTCACCTGATCCGTTGAAAACTGCGAGAAAAAAAAAAGGATTGAAGGGGGAAATTAATATTTTTGGGGATTGTGAGAACGGTAGGGTGACTGATAAACAAAAAACTAGCGAAACTTTTCAATGAACGGTCATCTATTGAGGGGGGGGGGGGGGGGGCTCGGTCGGGGTTTAGACGAGTTGACCTCGAGTTGCGGGAGATGAGGTGGGATAAGAGATCTGGTTCTGGTTCTGGTTTCTTGATGCTGTGGTCCGGGGGGGGGGGGGACCTTGAAATCCCTATCCCACCAAACAGGAAGGGAGACAACTTGGAGCCCGTCCCTCCGTGCACCTGATGGACAAAAAGGACAAATATCACTCCCACCACTACATTGTGTCCCGGAGTGTGCGTGCGTGTACACGCGGGGATTAGGCGTAGGGAGGAGGAGGAGGGGGAATTAGGGGCACTCCTATCACCACCAACGTACCGCCACTCATCTTATATTCCTCTGGGACGCAGATTTCGTTACCCACATCACCTTGCCAGTATATTTTTGTTCTCAAATAATATTCAAACTAGTGATGTTGAACTATCGACAGTCCGCAGATTAGGTATCGATATTACTATCGGAACCAACTGAAAAACGCTACTTTTCTCCAAGATTCAAAAAGTGTTCCACAAAAAAAAACAAAAAAAAAAAAAAAAAGTGGTTAATCGAACATGCGAAAATCGAACAAAATTACCTGAGAGGAAAAATCTACTTCTCTTAAATTTTGGTTTATTATTCTTGGAATAATACACCAATGTAATCGCGACGGATGTCGACGACTCCGATCGGCCTCAAAATATGACATTATTCGTTTCAAGACGTCTACATTCCAAAACCGAAATGTCCGTCCGACGTACGCCGTCCGGGCCGCTTTGGGCAGCAGGATTTTTTTTTAAACTGATATTTTGACAAAATACTCGGTTTACATCTAGTTGTGCCCGCAAGGTTTTCAGCTCGATTGCCCAAACCCGTGGGGCGCTATGGGGCGAAAATGGCGGGAAAATGTAAACGGACATGACAATAATTAGGTATGTTTAAAGAATGGGGTCTGATTCTATGTCGGAAAAATAAACAATTTCGGCCGAACCAGTGGCCCGAAATGAAAGGCACGGGTCGTATCGGGTAAGAAAAGGAAATAGGTCTTCAGTGAAGAGAAAATCGCGAAGGAAAATTCCTGTATTCAAACCGAACCGGGAACGTTTCCAGATAAGCGAAAACTAATCCCCCAGAGCGCACTAGCACTGAAATGAGAAAAGAGACCCGATTTTGTCAAATTTCGATGCTTGTTCTGTTGGTCAACTTGGTTTTCGACGGCCAGTGGTCAGTGAGTGGCCATTCACACAGCTTTCTACTCGGAGGCAGAGTTCGCCGTTCCATTCAAAAAATTAATTTTTGGTGGCTCGCCAAAAATGCAAATTGCACTGGAGGTGCTCAAAATCCACTTTTCTCTTATCCTGACGTGAAGTACTTTCCCGGAAAAATAAAGATCAAGACACGGTTTCGGACCCCATCATTCTTTACTTATTTTGCACCCAAAAAAAATCAAATCAAATCAAAAGGTTGCAACTTGCAACGCAAAACCCACTTGTAAGTGACGTGCCCATAATGTTTGGTTCCCAATGAACTTGTCTAATAAAAATAATATTTTTATTATGTATATTATACATAATAAAAATATTAAAAATATTATTTTTATTCAGCAATCAACCTCTCGCATTTATAAATAACTATGCACCTATAGAATCTAAGGGTATATGTAATTTATATTTATAAAAATACGTAATCACCGTGTACTTATTACTGAGAAATTATTTGTTCACAGCCTTTTCAAGCAAAATTATTGTGCTTATTATAAGACCACAGAGTTTGTTGTTGAAACTGTCGATACTATCGATAGTTCAATACCACTAACTCAAACTGCTCAATCCTGCTCAATGCTCTAATTTATGCAAAACGCTTCAAGTTACGTAGATCAACACTAATGGACTAAAACTGCGGATACCTCATAAACAACCCTCACCGCTTTGTTTTTGAGTAATGGCGTGTTTGACATTTTCCCTCCACGTTTTCTCAGTTTGAGGAATGTCCATGCTATGTCCTCGAAGGAAAAGACAAACGACAAAATGATTTTCCTAATAATTTTGAGTAATACGATTATTACAGGCCAACTTGAGTAAATGTACAACGCTGTCATTACGCCTGAGTCAACCTTGACTACTTCAGTCTGAGTGGAACTCGTCGGTAGGCAAACTAATAAATGTTTTACGGTCGTCATTACGAAACAAAAGTTGTACCCGCTCATTATTAGCGAAGGGACTATCTTTCCATTCTTGTAGATATAAATAAATATTGTAATACAAACCATACCTCATGTCTTTGAAATGCAAATAAGAAGTTTGCCGTTTATTTGTTCTACTGTTCATAATTCTTTCTCTCTAAAATTTAGAGACTAAATCTTATCGTTCGGGGGAAATTTACATAAACGAATTAAGGATGTATTCGTTAATTCAAGCAGACATAAGTGCTCATCGGACCTACTATTTCATCACTATGGGAGACGAACGTCATAATCGAGTGGGCGTCGGCGCCTCGCGGTCTGTCGAGCAGATGCGTCGCGTAGTCTGAAAACTCAGAAGTCCGTCGGCCCCCTTAATTGATTCAGTTCGACGCTAGTATTATCACCCCTTCCCCCTTCCATAATCCCTCTTAAATCCCCCTTCTTGAGACATCGACATTTCCGCGAAAGACCTTGGAATTAATAACTTGGCTCGTTTCACTCGTTCGTAAGCTTCAGAAGACCACCGATGGGCTCAACGAGATTGAAACTGTGGACGTGGCACGAATGAGATTTCAAGAGGTGCAGTGTAATCTCATGGCCAGCAGACTCAAACGAAAATTGGAAACAGACAATAGTTACACTACCTACTCAACTTTTAAAGTATCTTGAACGTTCTACAGATGGAGTGGGTCGATTTGTAGACCTCGTCGACCCCCAAAATCAGTTATCGTTCATGACGACCAACCTCTGGGAAACGGAATGGACGACTTGGGGGAATCCCTGCTCCAAACGTTTCATAGAATAAAAGAATGAATGAGAAGCACGACCAATCTATATTGGCGCGTTTCTCCAAGAAAAACGCTGTAAATTTTACACAAGGGTTTATTATTTTTCGAAATGTTAAATGTCGGTTAAATGTGAAAAAATTAATTCTGTGTTAATAAGAAAATATTTTTGCGAAAATTAAAAAAAAAAAAAAAAAAAAAAAAAAAAAACTTCTGTACATTGTATGGACAGATGTGGGACCGTTAAAAATTAATCGGAAAACGTCACCTTATTTGACCTCCTGGGATCCATAAAAAACTCCATTTGCAGCCCCATTACTGCACCAAAGATCACCCCAGTGAAATCGGATCGTTCTGGAACCCCGAAAATGGATTCTACGCCCAAAAATACTTCGAAAACAACATCCCACTCGACCCCAACCGAAACCCTTAAAAAAACCTTCCATAGCCCCTTTTTCGCCCCACAGTAGGTACGTCTGAGATGCAACCAAACAAGATACCATGCAAGATCTTGTTAGGTTGCATCTGAGAGGATCTCTCTTCAATTATTGCGAGGTTCTCTGAATACTACACGTTCTAAGTTAAGTGAAACACATTTTTTGAAAAATTCAAACGCTTTCCATATGCTCATTTTCAAAT
The DNA here is from genome assembly GCA_955831195.1 of Pilophorus perplexus. Lineage (NCBI taxonomy): Eukaryota > Metazoa > Arthropoda > Insecta > Hemiptera > Miridae > Pilophorus > Pilophorus perplexus. Next base: position 55,827,034 of record OY037007.1, on the reverse strand, counting down.
GAGACTTGTAGGCGTAATTTTGTTTTATAAAAATAAGCTTTAAAAAAAGCACCCAAAAACTCCTCTCTGATTTTTTGGGAAACATCTCTCCAATATGAACTTATTAAGAGAAAACCATCATCTCGTGCCCGATTTTGTCCTATTTTCGAAAAAGTCGATTTTAAGTCAAATTGAGGGTTAAAAAAGCTAATGCCTATAACGGCCCGGTCGGCGGACGGACGTTTCGGTTTTGGAATCTCTAGACCTCTTGAAACGGAAAATGTCACATTTTGAGGCCGATCCGAGTCGTCGACCTCCGTCGCGATTACATAGGTGTATTATTCCATGAATAATAAACAAAACGCTGCAAATTTTACACAAGGGTTTATTATTCTTTGATATAGGTTACTTGTGCAAAAATTAATTCTGTGTCAATGGAAAAAATTTTGGAAAAAATGTTTTTTGGATTTTTTTTTTTTTTTTTTCAACAAAAAAATTTTGTTTTTCAAAAATTCTTTATTTTTTGCTCGAAAAATATTTTATCTCCTGGGATCCTTTAAAAATTTGTAGCTCCATGAAAGCCCTATAGATCGCCACAGTGAAATCTGATCGTTCCGGGACCCCCGAAAATGGATTCTACGCCCAAATAAACTTCGAAAACGACACCTAACTCGATCCCATAGCTAAAATCCTTCAAAAACGCCCTCCCATAGCCCCATTTTAGCCCTATAGATAGCGCCCCACGGGTTTGGGCGATCGGACTGAAAACCTTGCGGGCACAACCATCGATGTTAGTTTAGGTACTACAACGATGTGCACAACTAGAAATTAACAACCCTGCAGAGCTAACATGCGTACGATACAAAATTTGTATTCGTTAACATGCGTACGATACATTTAATGTATGCGGGATTTTAACATTATTTCTACAAATTTCCTGCCAATCAAGAGCACAATGTTCCTGAAGTCCACTCCTTCAAGATCCATGGCGGTGTTTAAGACGTAGGAGTTGGTTGTGTGATATTAATCTGTATTCAATAGGTACCAGCCCGTCTGTGCCGGTGCAAATGCGTCATTTTCTCCTACGGTTACACATTCATAATTCATGGCACCTCATAAAACTCGTAGGTATATATATACATATAAATAATAAACCTGCTGGTCGGAGGAAGGGTAGACGATTTAACAGAAAATAGAGCTGATGTAATCGCTTCAGAACAATCGACATACACCATTGTGCTCCATCCGCGTGCGCTAATTATAATCGGCATTTCATTGTGTTTGAAACCACGTAGGTTCTCTACGGTTGAATCAGTCATCTGATGATTTAAAGTTATCGGGTTCCAGAGACAAGTCGGAAGTTGATCAGGGCACATAACGACACATAATATGTGATGTAGCGGAAATCCACCATCAAAATGAGAAGAAAGCAACTGCTGCAAAATTCACACAAGGATTTATTATTCTGTGATTTAAATGGTGCAAAATTAATTCTATGTGAATAAAAAAGTTGTTAATTCAAGTTATTAATTAAGAAGGTTTTTTGTTGAGTTTTTGCGTGGATGTGGGCCCCTGAAAAATGGATTATGCGTCCAAAATTAAAGGACAACCACACCTCATTCGACGTCCTGGCATCCTTCATTGCTACACTTGTGGCCCCATGAAAGCTCCATAGATCCAAACGGCGAATGGATTCTGTAGGGGCACCCTGGAAAACGGATGTTGAGGGTGAATTTGAGTTCCTAAAGTTATATTTATATCACTCAAATTATGTGTTGTGTGTTTAGCGGAAGATCAGTGGCGTAAATCCACAATTTCGCCGCATTTTGTTGTTGAGGAAGAGGAAGGGAGTGTGGGAACATTCCTTGCTATAAGGCATCGTACGATTTCTCTAAGTCTCCAGACTTAGCAAGAGATGCAGCCACAAATAAGGAAGACCGACAAACGGGAATAGTTCACTTTTATATACTGCACTGAATTAGTCATCGTCCAACCTACACTCATAATCTTAACAGTATGAAAACTTATTATAAGTATTTTGTCATCCTCTGCTCAAAACGGCCAGGGCGGCGGACGACAAACGGCAATTTCATTTTTGGATTCGACACGTCTTGAAACGTACCATGAGCAATTTTTAGGCCGATGAAAATTTTCATATTATGTACTAGCAATTAGAGGTTTGAGATCAGTATTATATGGAAACCTATAAATTTAAAGCATGCGCTATTGACCAACGAATTAATTCTTCAGGATGCATGTACCTAGTTTTTTTATTCCTCCGAATGATTAAAAAACCGCAGTTTAGATAAAATACAGAAGGAAATGAAATTCTACTACTGACTGAAAATTGCGAATTCGGCAGGATTCGTAGATATGAAAGATGATGTCAGAGTAAACTCGGTTAAAAATTGCATCAGTGGATGTTACTAGACGAATATCATATTCCGATTCGTCGAGAAGAGTTCCATGTTGTCCAGAGTAAATTCCATTACCCAGACGAAAGGTGTTCTAAAATTACATTATACTCCTGGCAACTCACGTAATTCAACTCCGAAGGAAAAACGAAATCATCTAACGAGCTCTGCCCAAGTTAAGAAAGTAATGTAACATCCACCAAACGGTTGCTGTCACGTAATTACTGTGAACAATGACACAATCTGTACACAATGTGTTCATAATATGTTTATATCGTCCCCCTCCGGGCAGAAGGGCGAATATTGCAAAACGGCGATTTTGAGTTAGGGCACCCATCTTTTTTATTTTCTCCTCCTCTTTCCGAATTTGAAAAGAGCGGGACGATCCAATCACTCAGAAAGATCGATTACAAGTTGAATCGTTCCGCTTACTCCAATTATTGACGTCACCAGAGAAAATCGCGATTTCCCAAAATTCAGCTTTTGCAATATTCGCCCTTCTGCATTTAGGGGGACGATATTATAAACCTTAAACCAATTTACTTGAATATTTGACGCATTTCGTATGCTCCAGTCGCAGATTTGATTTGAGAAGCTCAATTTATTGCTTGTTCAAGGCTCTTCTTGACAGGACCCACTCATTGCTCCGGCCAACATGATTAGTGCAGGGTCACATACGGCAAGGCGACCCAGTCGGAGACCAAACCGCTTCTGGGAGGTAAAAATCCGATGTCACGTATAACCTAGGGGATCAATGTCACACGAGAGAACCATCAGAAAGTCGGAAGGACGGCGAGAACTGGGTAGGAGGGGAATTCATGGGGGATTCCTGGCCAAAGGTCAACCCATCCAGAAAAAACCATTTCCAAGCCATCAGGGCAGAGACCGTTTGTCAAGGAGCTCGAACGGATGAACATGAAACACGAGGAGAAACTCTGATACGTCAACGAGCAGACAATGTCAATCGATGTCATCGATTTCTATCGGAAACGAGTGATACGAATATTTAAAATACGTACAGTGTTTATATCCAGGCACAAGAAACAGGATGCTACAAGTATTTGGAGTAATGGAAACTGGACATTGTTGGAATAGTTTTTAATTTACACAGTATTTTTTCCGGAAACAAAATGTAATAGTGAACCGAACAACTAGCCACAAATTTACCTCACACAGTTTCCATCAATAAAAGATCACCAGGATGGATTCCAAGTTCAAACCTTCAAGCGGTAATTATTTTCCTAAGAAGAGGCCAGGTTTCCGACGCGAGGAACTGCGCGACCCCGCGAGCTCTCAAAGGACAATTATTGCCGAGCAGAGGCCATCCGAAGACGAAGACCCTCGCCAGGACGCTGGAAGAAGGACCAGAGGCTGCAGGCCGGCCACGTAGGACTCCCCAGTATAACACAGCTGAATTGTAGTAGAAAATACAAGAACTTTCTTGAACTCTTATGATGATAAGAGCGTTTCATACATATATAGAATAAGAATAGGGTAAGGTAGAGGGCAAGGAAGCCTTATTATAATCTATTGGTTCTATTTACCTACGACAGTGGCTTAAGCTGTACTTGACAATTCGGTTTGTTAACACACATACATACGAATGAAGTATAAATACTAGTGTAAGTTCAAAAGGACGCTTTAAGAATGGATTATCCAAAAATGTATTCCATTTAAATCCAGCTATATCAGTACACAAGGTGACCCGAACATCTGGTCGGACATACACGAAAAATGTGCAACCACCACAGCAGGATCAACAATCCCAAATGAGCAACTCCTAACATCAAAGTACGAATTTAATGGATTTAATGGAATCTGCTCCTTGGAAACATACGTGAAATACGTCCAGCGGGACGACCCCCAGCAAGCGTCTACCGCTAGGCTCAGGGATGAAGGCAGGTCTAGCTTTTTATTCTTCGTTTTTTGCCCTCTTTTTTTTATTAAGAGCACAGTTGAAGAAGACGAGAAGGGGAACAACCGGGAGGCTTCAACAAACCCGACGTACAACTTGCAACCTCCACCATCACCACTAACTACCCAAGTTACCGACGTCAACGATCAGTTCTCATCGTCAAGAATATTTATGATTAAGATCCGATTTTTTTGTATGAAGGGGAACGACCCTTGAAGCTGGAAAACCCAGAGGGTGACAATGTTTAAAGGTAAAATCATAATCTCACCCAAACTCCTTGAAAAGTATGTACCTATAACTAAAACTACTGCATATACCAATTCTGAACTGTTCTCATTATGGGCAACAGTGACTGAATGTAGAGGGCAAAGCCTGGACTGAGTATGGCGGATTGAATACTTCGGTGTATTCAGCAAGGGGATGCTATCAGTTTCTATTTAATTCGGGCCAAACGAGATATCGAAATCAGGATCGTGACCATCATCTAGTTTCTGGATCACCATAATATGGATAATATAAGAATATTATTTTTCTTCCAGGTGTTGGACCTATTTCCAACCATACCAACCGAAATAATTTTAGATTATCAACGCGAAAGAAGGTTCCACACAATCAAACACGCATTGAGAATTTTTTTTAAGAGTTCAGCTGACGATCCGCTGAAAGGGTCAAACGAATGTGTGCAGCGTCAATTTTCACCGTTCAGGCCAGATGTGAAATGTTTTGGTACAAACCTAATTGTGAACAGGACTGATCCCAAATATCACCTTTCAACCCCATTCGTTCTGGGGAGGGGAACTATAAATAACGCGATGCCAACAGCCACACCTCCAATCAGCCGACTCGTTAGGGGGTTTAAGCACCCCAAGCTAACACGTGGGGCATTAGTCTCACGTGGAACAGCTGGATTTTCGAAGATGTATGAGTCAATTCGTGATGAACAGGAATGAAAAATAAGATGTTGCAAAATCTCAAAAATAGAAAACCGCTCATTTACAATGCTGATCAATTTTTTTTGAGAAATCAATCGTAAAAATGGTTACAGAAACGAATGTACGAGGCGATTCTAGGTGGAGAATCGACAAGCTTCTCAAGAACCAACAGCCAATTTCTTGTAATATTCCAAAGACTATGGCACAATAATAATATTGCGAAGTGGTTGTTTGCCGAAGGTGCGGAGGTCTAAACCAAGTGGAGGTTATGGAGAAAGACGACTCCTCTGCTGTAGACCTACCTGTAGTACCTGTAATAAATTGTTTATTCAACAAAAAAATTTGTAGCGTGGGGAACGGTTTCGAGCAACTAAGCTCATGTACAGCCCAGCGTAACTTGAAGCAGTTGAAACCCATAATACTGGACTGAGCAAAGTAAGAAAATTTCTAATTTTTAATATTTAATATTATTATGAACGGCTTTCGTCATGAATTCGATAAACTAAACGACGTTCGATAAACTTGTGTATATCCACTTAATCGTACGGTTCACTTATTTTCGCCAATGTTCCAGTCGTTAGGAACTACCCCATAAGACTGGAAGGACCTAATACAGAACCCACGATAGTCAACATATTAGATAACGCGAAGTTCACAGAAATCGTAACGCGTGATCGGTTGTTTCGCTGCGCCTAATTTGCCTTTTACGACATCGTGCAGCTCAAATTTACTCGTTCGAGTACATAACCTGTTGATAAGATATGGTTATTAAGTACCTGCCTAAAGATTACCTCTACACTTGAGACAATCTGATGACGAATGCTTATAATCCCTAGATCCCCCTCCGGACGCTCAATAATAAAATACGCAATATTGATTTATGGATAATCAGGTTTCCTATTACGTCATGCGGTCTCAATTCGGCGTAATTGCGTTTCTGGCTAGATTGAAAATATAATAGTACCTAAGTAGTTATTTAAACAAAAAATCAGGTTTTAACATACAGTTCTACATAATATGTAGACATATTACATTATAACATATTATGTAATAGTGATAATTCATTATACGAGAAATGCTCTTTGTCTTCGTCAAGGAGGCATCCAGAGCCCATACCTCATTTCTCCTGGATGTGGGTAGCTCCCTTCATTTGACAGCTTCAAGGAAGATGGCAACATAATTTTACCTTCGAAAAATGACAGGCTACAATGACGTTATCAACAGTTTACTGCTCCAACAATCTTGGTACTGGTTACTTTGTTTTTCTGCAATTTAAATTTAATTTTTTTCTTTAAACGTTTTTCTGTAATAAACTAAGAAGGAATTGTTTTTGCATGGTGGTTGAAGCTGTACGTAATCATTGATCGTCCACTATTTTAGTCATACACATGGGGGAAATCCTGAGCTCGATGCGCGCGAATCCTAAAGCGCAGCAAATAGGATTACACGTGGGTTTGTAAATCTCAATCATGTTTGTAAAATGGTAGGATTGGGCAGGGAGCCCTATAAATCTATTCTATGCCTGAAATTATGTGGGAAATGACGCCATACCGGAACAAAGCCTTTCAAAATCACCATCAGTCGAAACACAATGGGACGATCGGATTGGAAACCTTGTCGAAAATAACTAGAAGAGGAACCGATTATTTTTCTATCATTTTGGATTTTTTTTTTTTTTTTTTTTTTTTTTTTTACATCCTACTAGGTAACCACAGAGTGGTCGTTGGATGGCCATTGCATTTTTGCCAATTTAAAGACAATAGGACTAATTTTGAGGCCGATCAAACTTATCAACCTCCAAAGCGAAAACATAGGTTTATTATTCTCTGAATGATTAACCGAAAAAACAGCCCTATTCGATCGATCACTCTAAAATTTCCTTTTTATTGACCATTTCAAAGATTACCTACTAGGTACGTTACTTGGTACCAAGATCGTCTTGCAGTTTCATCGCTTTCGCAGTTTGATCGGCCTCATCATAACCCCCAACATAAAATCCATTCCAACCGCTAGCCCAGGAATACTTTGACGGTGAAATCGCTATGTATGATTCAGGGCCGTCAAGGAAGGAAGAGAATCTCTTGTCGTTATTCCTTTTAGAGACGTTTCACCGCAAACTACCCAAAGTGCAAGCTTAGCAGTTTGCGGGTATGGAATCGAATAATCTTATATAAGTGATGTTGTAACAATCATCTCAGTATCGATGGACTCCAAAGCATCAGTAACGACAGCCGCACACTGTTGTAAATACTGGAAATGAACGTTTTAGTAACTAATAATGATAATATTATTATTATAATTCCCGTATTCTTATGCTATGTACCTAATTATAGGTGAGTAGGATTTCGACGCCTCGGGTTAAGTATCTACAGTTCCACCAGTTGAGTCTTTGTGTTGTTCAAATACTCATGTGAACACCAAGGAAAGATGTTGCTAAGACAACAGTCTGTGGCAAGCTGTAGGGCTGTTTTGAGTTCAACCAAAATCCAAAAGTACATTAGTCAAACCTAAGCACCATTCAGACGAGGCGTTTATGGTGATTAAGGTAAATCCATTTTCTTGGTAGGCCCAGTATGAGGTACCTATGAGGTTAATTATTGTACCTATAAGTAAATTATTGGTATTGAGATATCAGCTATTGTTTCCAATTATGAATTGACCCAGAGTTTACAAATTTTCGTGACGCACTCGTCATGTGCCCAAGTTACAAGAAGATGGTTGAAGTAGAACAAGGGAGAGGCCGGTCCCTCTGGAGTTGGACGCAACTGGTTTGTTTACTTCGGTGAAGGGAAGGTTGCGATCGTCTTACCTTCAACTGCTCATCTGCCGGATCGGCCGATGCGACTGGAAAACGCCTGCGATTCGCATGCTGAGACGCACTGAACTATACGAGGACCTATCCGTTTCATAAACACTTCGGGCACGCTGGTAAGAGTTCAAATGGATCGTATGAAGTTCAAAAGTGAGCGGAAGAGGTCAGCTTCCTACACTGCACTAAGGAGATGTTGAACTTTGACCGTTCCAAACGGATTCAAATCTTTGGATTGACGATAGGAGACGGACGACAGAACAGGAGTCTTGGCAAATTGTAGACGCGACGACGCGATCTAGACACACGGAGGTCCCACGAAAGCATCAAACTTCGAGCAGTGTGGCTCGGCAACTGAACTCGAAATCGGCGGAGGGGTCAGGCGTTTGGAACAACTTGAGTGGGGCGAACTGGTCTGAGACGCGCCATGTTCAACAAAAACTGTTCTGTGATCGCCGAAGTCGCCGGGAGAGGGCGCTATCTTCTATGCTCCTTCCGTGGAGGGTCTATTTTCTAGCAGCAATCCAAAACAAAAGCCCGGCCCTTCAACCGGCGACGCCGTCCGTACGAAAAGGCCCAAGAAGTACGAATGCAAGATGGTTTATTCACGCCGCCCTCCAGTCCGTTTCATAATAGGTCATCGCCCATGTTCATTCGCCGACAATGTTTATGAGCTGACGTTAGCATTCCAAGGGATACGTAATATTGAGTAGAGAGCGATATTTCCGGGCGTCAACCTTGGCTGCAGTTGAAAAAACACGTCCACTAGTTGTCTCTCTCGAGATGATGCCAGACACGGATTTTTCGGGGTCTGCACGGACCATCAAATATGTATCCGTAATAAGTATACGTATTTTCCTCTCTCATACATATTTTACACGGATATTCGAGAAATCATCAAGAAAACGGCAACAAGGGTCGCATGGGTCCCGCGAAGGCACCCTTAGCTCTGGGTGAAGGCGAAGAAGTATCAGGAGGGGTTGATGAGGGAAAAGAAGTGTTTTACATAGAATAATAGTGTCAGAAGTTCGTCAAGTTTCATTTCGGTTCATTTTGGTTTATTATTCTTGGAATAATACACTTATTTTTGGAATAATACACCCATGTACTCTTGTGTTGGAGGGGGGGGGGGGGGGGGGGTAGAAACTTTTTGTCGGCCTCAAAATTTGTCTTTATACTTTTCATGATGTGTAGATTCCACCGTATGCCGTCCGCCGTCCGGACCGTTTTGGGCACTAGGAATTTTTTTTTAAATCTTAAATTTTGACCAATGAAAGTAATAACTATTATAGTTATCACTTACTATAATACCTACGTTTCCTCTTTGTTCGACTGATTAATAAAATATTTTTGTTCGAGTTATCTACCTATACTTGAACGCCTAATCCTTCCAGCTAGCAAACGAGCCAAGCTGAAAATTGAGTGTAAAAACTTTTTTTTTTTTTTTTTTTTTTTTAGCCTGAAACTGCTTTTTGGGTTCTCTAAAACCTATTCTGACTCCGAATTTCGGAGCATACAGATTTCATACGGATTTCTGCTGGTCCAGATACGGATTTACCACGGATTTTTACTACTAACGACACGGATTTACGATTTTGTGATCTGGCACCACTGCTCGAGAGCAATCAGTGGTGGTTGAACGTTGTGTTCATACATAGAAAAGTACTTTTCTACCGACAAATCTTATACCTAACTACCTACATAAATTTTTCATTCTTTTGAGTAAATTTTCACATTCAGAGCAATCTAGCAGTTTGGGAACCCTTTCACACCATTCAATTTTTTATTACATAGGTTAGAGAAATTTTGAAAATGACGATCTTTTCTATCACTTTCGGCATTTAACATGCTCGACAGTGTGAAGACCCCTACTTTACAGGTATTACAATCGTACAGGGCCCGTTGGTTGTTTGCCGACGGTGCAGAGGCCTAATCCAATGAGGTGGTTAGGGAGAACAAACGACTCCTCTTCTGATGTACCTACCTACTGAATTGTTTATTATTGTAGTGTGGGGACCGGTTTCGGGCAACAAAGCCCATCTACAGCCCTAGCAACTTGCTAGCTTTCTTGATAGTAGCAAGAAACATTAGTGATTAGCATCACAGCGAAAAACATAATAAAAAAATATTAGGGGTATTCACGGTCAAGGTTAACGAGTTAAACGTTCTAAGTAGAAAAGTTGCTAAGTAAAAAAATCATGAGGCACCCTGGTTAAATGTGAGAAAGTGTAGTTCTGGCAGATGCCACTACGACAAGTGGCGCTTTTGCTCCCCCCCCCCCCCCCACCACCTGTATATCAACTTCTTGCGACCCCTCCAGCCCGAGCTTTAAACCCCGTGCACGGAATAGAATTCTATTCCGTGAACCCCGTGGAAACTTCCTCCTCTTGGGATCCATTGCGTCAAACCCAATTTAGCCAATTTAGGAAAAAACTTAAAAAAACTTCAGGAATAGGTAACCCCCAAACGAAAACAGAAAACACCGGTAGGCGGCCATTTTGAAAGATGGCAAGAAAACTGATAACACAAGATAACTTGGTTGCTGTCGACGTTCGTCTATAGACGAACTGACTACTGGTTCTATAGAACCAGTAGTCAGTAGTTTAATCTGTGTCTAGAACGATTGTCTAGATCTCGCGGAAATATAGTTACATTTCCTTCCGCATCTAGCTCACGTAGCGCTCATATCGGCCTTAATCAGCTGTTCCCGCTCTTCCGCCTGCTTATTTTTTAATCCGGCCCGCTCTTCGTTTGTTGTGATCAGTGTGTTCGTGATGTCAGATTCCGGCAATCTTTTTTAAAATTCTTTGCCATGGATTCCGTTTCCATTTCCCCCTGAAATTTCTATGGTGGGAAAGTGTCCGTAAAAACCGGGGGCTTATTATTAAATAATTAAGACAATTTTTCTCCCCATCTCTTTCCTATCCACTTACCGTTAAGTGTCGGGTCAAGAAGATAAAAAACGCTGCAAACTTTAAGCAAGGGTTTATTATTATTTGGTATAAATTATCCAAAAATAATGATCGGACAATTTAATTGATTATTAGGTTTAAATTTGTCAATAACAACTTATTTTCAATGATAAAAATTTAAGAGAAAAGCCTGTATTCCTGAACGGTGTTTTGTCAGATGTGAGACTCGAAAAATGGATTCAACGTCCAAACTTATTCGGAAAACGACACCTCATTCGACCTGGCATCCATAAAATGTCCCATTCTTAGCCACTCTATGAAATCGGATGGTTCTAAAACCCCTAAAAATTGATTCTACGCCCAAAAATACCTCAAAACTAATCCCCACTCGATATAATTCCCAAAAATCGTCAAAACCCCTCCCGTAGCCCATTTATAGCCCCACGGGTTTGGGTTTAGGGTTGAAAACCTTGCGGACACTACTAGATAGTAAACCGAGAATTTTGCCAAAAGTCCAACCTATAATCCTATTATGATATTAGGTTTGTTCCAACAGAAGGGCCTGCCGTTCGTTAACGTTCAACTGCATTCCAGTGCCTTCTCAATCACCTTCCGAAATCTGTTAACAGCTGTTAACTGCGGTTGGAACGCTTCTCCGTTCGACTTTCATTTCGCGTCACTACTGTCACTTTAATTTCGAAGTGCCCCGAAACCCGCCACCACTCTATGGCAAAGTATCTTTATTTTTTGGGCCGACTAGAACATTTCGGCCTGCGATGAGAGAAGGCCGATCTAGATTCCTAGATTCAACAATCCAAACAGGAAGTTTCCTAGCTACGAGTCCGATAAACATTCTTTACCTGCAGTTTTCCTCATTTTCTTCCAAGCTCACCAGTCCTCCAACTCATCATCGTCTAAATTGTAGACTCTACAACCAGGAGCCCGGGGCTTCCCGGGTCAATCAGAAAAAAACGCTGCAAATTTTACACAAGGGTTTATTATTCTGTGATATAGGTAACTTGTACAGACATTTAATTCTGTCAATAAAAAAATTTAAAAAAAAATTTTTTTTTTTGGATTTTTATATTGCAAAAAACATTTTTTGGGGGGGGATTTTTTTTTTTCAAAAATGTGTTTTTTCAAAAATTCTTTAATTTTTACTCGAAAAATATTTAACTTCTTGGGATCCTTCAAAAATCCCATTTTTAGCCCCATGAAAGCCCTATAGATCGCCACAGTGAAATCGGATCGTTCGGGGACCCCCAAAAATGGATTCTACGTCCAAAAATACTTCGAAAACGACACCTAAATCGATCCCATAGCTAAAAGCCTTCAAAACACCCCTCCTGTAGCCCCATTTTAGCCCTATAGCACCCCACGGGTTTGAGCGATCGGACTGAAAACCTTGCGGGAACAACTAGATGGTAAACCAAGTATTTTGCCAAAATTTCAGATTTTTAAAAAAATTCCTACTGCCCAAAACGGCTCGGAGGTGCGATATTTTCGCCATGACGAGACGAAAATTTCGTCTCGTCATGGCGAAAATATCGCACATCATTTAAGATCGCACAACTTAATGATGAAAAAAAACCGGCCTTTTCCGAAGTGACGCTCGCTGCGACTTTCTCAGACTGAGCAGGTTACGTGAAAGGTTTCAATTCGATGAGGTTTCCATTTGAACGGTATTCGAACCTTGCCTCTCATCGAGGTTGACTTCCTTCCAACTGCGGTTGACTTCCCTTCCTCTGATGGAACAGCCGTCGACGTCAACTTTCGGAAGGTTTGACGTGATGGAACAGCCGTTCAGTTACCGTTTAGTTACTGCGCATGCGCCAGTTGGTTTCTTCCACTTCCTTCCATCTCCTTCCTTCTGTTGGAACAAACCTATTATCTGACCTACATCACAAAATACACACTAGATAGTATAGCCCCACGGGTTTGGGTTTAGGGCTGAAAACCCTGCGGACACTAGGTACTAGATAGTAAACCGAGAATTTTGCCAAATATCCATGCTATAATCATATTATGATATTATCTGACCTACCTACATCACAAAATACACTTGCAAAAACACATCTGTTCTTCAAATGCTTTCAAGTAGACTGAAAACAGGAAGAATAGAAATACAGTTTGATAAAGATGTTCTCCACCATGTGGCCACACCACCAATCGTCAACTTCAGATCAAACAATGTAGGTAGGTACCCATATTATAACGCTATATTATAACTCGCTGAAGGCAGATTTCCAATTGAATCTCCACTGCTAGGAGACTGCCGAGCCGTGGGATGGAAGACCATACAGACGCGCGCGCCTCCTGTGACTCGCCACCTGCTCGCGCGTCGGATCTCTTCAAATTAAACTCGCCGTCTAAATTCGCTCATCGTCGGAATGATTTTTTTTTTTCGGGATTTCGTATTAAAATTCGGATCTCTAGCTAGGATAAGGAGGAAAGTTGTTGAGGTTCGGTCAAATAATTTATTGTATTATAATATTATACCTCCTTACTTTAACCCTAGAATGGAAGATAAAACGTCGAAAACCTCATTACTTCATTGGATTTTCTTCTTATCGATAGTTTTTCTTATACCTGAAACTGACCTACTAGTCGAATGTGTTTAATTACACACATTAATGACTCTGAAAGCAAGGAGTTTAGAAGAAGAGTCTTCTTTTAAACTCCTTGGCTGAAAGTGATTGTGAAACACCCTCCACTCAGCGAGGCCAGTTTTGTGTTCGCCATGATGAAAGAACGACAAGAAATTAAAAAAAATTGGATTCCCCATTGAGAATGCTCATCAAAATTTTTTACTTTTTTAAAAATTTTTAATGAAAAGTACTCGCTGAGGAGTTTCTAAAATGATGGCGACCTCGTCCAAAAAGTCAGGGATTATTCGTATAGAATTAAGTGGAATTATTCGGGGTAGGTAGGTAATAGCCTCGTTTCGTCACAGATTGGATCCTCTGACGTCGAACGAGTCAACCTTACCTTCGCTTGGATAACCTGCTTGGAAGAACCACGTTGTAATCTTTACCCGCTCAACTGTTGCGTTCGTGTGGAAGTTCGTTGGACTCGCCTGTTCGCATCGGATTTTTACTTTCTTCGGTAGTTTCGAGTATGGTACGAAAAGTGAAGGAGGGATTTTTGAAGTGACTCAGAGGTCTGAGAACATCCCTGTGGAGGACGTCGAAATGGTTCAAGAGTTCTATATGAGCTCCGTACAGTACATTGCGTGGAGATTCGAGGAGCTTGAAGAATCTCAGGTAGGTAAGTTAATAACTTACCTAAACATTATGTTTTATCATCATGATCGAGTTGATAAGTTTGGAGTAGGAACTGAAGGCATGGCTAAGTTTTCGTAGATGATTTTGAAATTTGGAAACTCATGACACGATCCAGTTTTTCAATGGCAGTTCTTCATAATAAAGTAACTTTATTAAGTAACAACTGTTGTTCAATGGCAGTTCTTAATATTATGTAGAGTGGGCGAGAGGTTGTTGCGAAGGAATTCTAATATCGCGTTTTCAACCTAGGTATCAGTAACTGATACCTAAAACTGTTTTAGGTTTGTTCCAGGTTTGACGGAATGTTAACAGAAATCGCCGGAGACATGCGCAGTTTAGAAACTGCCGTTCCAGGTCGATCGTAAGTTGGAAGGAAACCGAAAGCTCGAGTATGTGCGGTCGGGTTCTGTCACAGAGTAACAGAGAACGAGAGGTTCTTTCGACAGCTGTCCAACTTCTGTCGACAGTTGCAGTCAGACCTGGAACAAACCTTTTACCAGTCAGTGAAAAGCTTAGTTCACTAAACTCTTCCAGTCAAACTGCAGCATACCACCTCCTTCGTCTTTCGACGTCGACCGGCACTTTAAGAAGCATTAAATGTAAAAAAAGAAATTTTCTTTTCCGTGGCATGATTCTAGGTAGGGACAAGACGACGAAAAAGATTGTTTTTGTTGTTTTTTTACAAACAAACCCACTTGAATTCCATCTGAAATTTCTATTCAACGTTATTTCGATACTAGAAGGGATGCTGAGTAAAATGTTGCCCACATTATTCGATTTATTGTCTAAGAAATTTATATGAATACATTGAGAACTTTACAACTCAGGGTGTGGACATTGCTAGGGAAGGACAAAATGATCATTCTCCATTTTTTAATTTGGCTTGCACTGAGTTTAAGAGTTGGGGAATAGTATACACAAGTTGCCTGCTATGAGGCCAATATTCGAAAAAAAAAAAAAACGCTGCAAATTTTACACAAGGGGTTGTTATTCTTTGACATAAGGTTACTAAGTAACACTACGGTTACTAAGTAAGTAGTGCAAGTCTTGCACAAAAATGATTTCGGTGTCAATAGAAAAAATTTTTTGGGGATTTTTTTTTTCAACAATTCTTTATTTTTTACTGGAAAAATATTTAACCTCCTGGGATCCTTCAAAAATCCCATTTTTAGCCCCATGAACGCCCTATAGATCGCCACAGTGAAATCGGATCGTTCCGGGACACCCGAAAATGGATTCTACGTCCAAAAATACTTCGAAAACGACTCCTAACTCGATCCCATAGCTAAAAGCCTTCAATAAAACCCTCCTATAGCACCATTTTAGCCCCATAGCGCCCCACGGGTTTGGGCGATCGGACTGAAAACCTTGCGGGCCCAAATAGATGGTATACCAAGTATTTTGTCAAAATTTCAGATTTAAAAAAAAATCGTACTGCTCAAAACGGCCCGGACGGCGGACGGACATTTCGGATTTAGAATTTAGACCTCTTGAAACGGATGATGTCAAATTTTGAGCCCGATCGGAGTCGTCGGCTCCCGTCGCGAAAACATGGGTGTATTATTCCAAGAATAATAAACCAAAATGGGGGCAACCTAGGGCATTGGATTTGGGGGGAAATGTGGCTGGACATGAAATAGTACCATTTCCGAAGAATGAACCTGGTACGAGTAAGAAAATTTAATGGTACGAGGCCACAATGTCTGTCAAACATCAAGTTGGTGAAGGGTACGGCGAGATCCATATGAAAAACGCACTTTTCGGTACCTAGGTTAATATTCAGCAACTTAATATGTAGGGGAAAGTGGGGCACATTGATACACTTTTTTTGGGGGAAGCCAGTAGTTTTTAGTTGGACGGATTTTGAGGACGTTCTTGTTGTCAACCCTGTGTTTCATAGAAACCAAAATGGGGAAACATTTTGTTAAAAGCTAAGTACCCCATGTTGAGATTTTTTTGGAAAAAGTAATTTTTATCAATGTACCCCATATGCGGGGCACATTGATACGGGCCGTGGGGCATTTTGATACACGGTGGGGTATTTTCATAATTATTATGAAAATCACAACAAAAAAGCGTATAACAATCTTGACAAACTTCTTTTCTAAGTAATTTTTCTTACAGCTACCTACTTGAAAATAACTTTTTGCACCTCTCAAGTTGTCAAGGGAAATAAACTTACACACCCTTCATCAACTTCTTATTAAATGCAGTCGCCTTACGTAAGGCCATCAACCCTTCATTACAGCTTGGACTGCAGAAGATCCTATTGCAGGTTCATCGATGTCGCTCTTGCTGGTTTAGGTTAATTATTCTTGGAATAACACACGAATGTAATCGCGACGGAGGTCGAAAATTCAGATCGGTCTCAAAATTTGACATTATCCGTTTCAAGATGTCTAGAATCCAAAAACGAAATGTCCGTCTGCCGTTTACCATCTAGTTGCCCGCAAGGTATTCAGCCCGATCACCCAAATCTGTGGGGCTAAAAAGGGACCACAGGAGGGCTGTCGAGGTGTCGTTTTCGAAGTATT
Organism: Pilophorus perplexus; assembly: GCA_955831195.1. Lineage (NCBI taxonomy): Eukaryota > Metazoa > Arthropoda > Insecta > Hemiptera > Miridae > Pilophorus > Pilophorus perplexus. The sequence continues at coordinate 55,810,255 of OY037007.1, read as the reverse complement.
TTTGGACGTAGTATCCTTTTTTGGGGGTCCCAGAACGATTAGATTTCACCGCAGGGATCTATTGGGCTCTCATGGGGCTACAAATTGGATTTTGGTTTATTATTCTTGGAATATTACACCTATGTTTTCGTGACGGAGGTCGACGACTCCGATCGGCCTCAAAATTTGACATTATCCGTTTCAAGATGTCTAGATCTAGATCTAGAATCTATTCCAAAACCGAAATGTCCGTCCGCCGTACGCCGTCCTGGCCGTTTTGGGCAGTAGGAATTTTTTTTTAATCTGAAATCTTGGCAAAATACTTGGTTTACCATCTAGTTGTGGCCGCAAGGTTTTCAGCCCGATCGCCCAAACCCGTGGGGCGCTATGGGGCTACGGGAGGGCGTTTTTGAAGGCTTTTGTCTATGGGATCGAGTTAGGTGTCGTTTTCGAAGTATTTTCGGACGTAGAATCCATTTTTGGGGGCCCCGGAACGATCCGATTTCACTGTGGCGATCTATGGGGCTTTGATAGGGCTACAAATGGGATTTTTGAAGGATCCCAGGAGGTAAAATATTTTTCAACTAAAAAACAAAAAATGTTTGAAATTTTTTTTTCTCGTTGACATAGAATTAAATATTTGCACAACTAACCTACATCAAAGAATAAAAAAACCCTTGTGTAAAATTTGCAGCGTTTTTTTGCAGAATTGCCAACCTAATACGTTAATTGTTATAATATAATAATATTACATACTTATATGTTAAGTCTTAACATATGTTTTCGTTACTAAAATTTTATAATTAAGGATTAAGTAAATATTCGGAGGTCCCTGGAGTTTTTCTGAATGAATCTCTGAAGCTCTGATTAGAGCAGTCGGAGACACACACGATGATCACTGCTAACTTCAATTTTTTAGCCACGGAATAGAAAGCTCTCATTCTGTGATTTTAGCTTCAGGGATGTCTGCCGTAACATAAGTTTGTTGTTCTAATATAGTAATAAAGATAGAGCATTTCTTGAGTTACCGAAGGTCGTTGGTTGAACGTGATGACGCGGTGATGAGCCCTGGCTCTGTTGTTTTCTGCAAGACAGAAGGAGGGCGCTCATTTCGTAACTTGAGGATTAACGGAAATATGAGGTCACTTTTGGTTTATTATTCTTGGAATAATACACCTATGTAATCGCGACGGGGTTCGAAAATTCTAGTAAATCATAGTAAATCCAAATTTGAAGTAGGGAGGTCTTTGATGCTTTCATATATCCCATTTTCTCGTCTCTTGGTGACATCCCCCACTTTATTTAATTCTGACACGTTTTACTTATCTGAATTGCAACACAACTTGGTGTACCCCTCTGTGTTGGCCAGCAAGGCCCGATCCCTTTTAGGTAGCGAGCCAAGGGTGGTGTAATTTTGAAATAATTTTGGACCTAGAATGATTTTCAAGGGGTCAAAACCTGTCCGAACACCGTAGATCTATGCTTAGCTCCAAAAGAATTATAAACGTAACAATCGTTTTATTCGAAGCGTTTTCTTTTTTATAATGGTAACTTCCTGCAGAACTGGCCGATGCAATAGTGGAAACCACACCGCATTCCTGCATTGAGTATTGTATACTCGAATTTTGGCAGGAGCTTGTAGTTTCAGAACTACATACCGTCTCAGTAGATTTTAATCTTCATCATGGCACAGTTTATGTCCAATTCTAAAATGAGAATTTCTCTACAAAGTGCCCCACGACTACCTACTTTAGATTTATTTATATGAACAGTGGAAGCTTACGAGCAAGTTGCGTTGGCTGCTCCCTGTCCAGTCCATTATTTCCTGTTGCCACGACCATCGAAGGATCACTATAATATAACATAATATAATATATTATATATCATTATGATATTAAATATTAGGTTTGTTCCAGATTTGACAGCGTCTGTCGACAGAAGTTGACAGCTGTCGACAACTGTCCCAATGCCTTCTGAATCGCTGTTGAGTTCCATTGAACAGCGCACCAGCTGAGCTAGAAGTGAACTGTCAACAAAATTTGTTGAATCAAGTCACGTGAATCACCGTGAAGTATTGCTACTACAATTTAATTACTTCACGTGACAGTAAATTTCATATGGAAAAATCCATCATATCACCCATCATATGATAAACTCCGATACCTAATTTTTGGTTTATTCTGTTCAGAATAATCAACCTTTTTCGAGAGAGGATTAGCTGCGTTCGCAGTGTAATTCTGAAAATTCCCAACCGTTCGGCGCTTGCGCAGTAGGGCCTTTTGCAAGGGGGAAGCGATTGTGCAGACGGAAGATGTTTCACTTTTTTGTTGAAATATTTTCCTATAACATTGTTCCTCATAAAGTTGTCACTTTTGAAAACCAAGAACATGCAACAAATTGAATAATAATTATTCAACAACAATTGAATGAATAATAACAAACCCTTGTTGTTGTCCTTCGGGAGGGGTTTCTGAAGGATTTAGGGTAGAGGTAGAGTGGGATGTTATCTTCGAAATATTTTTTTACCTAGAACTCATTTAAGAGAGTCTCTATAGAGAATATTTATATACTTCCAAGAACTATACAGACCTCTTTCAATTTCATGTTTTCCTGAAAGAATGATTTATTGACTGAATCAAGGGTTTTTCACAAGGTTGTATTAGTATATAAAATTATTTATACTAAAAACAACGAGGAATAATAGGTACCTACCGTTGAGTAAAATTTGCAGTTTTTTTTTACACTAGTGATTTTTTGAAATTTGATCATGTTGACCCCTGTTTGCGGGATAATGTACTAGATGGTACCAACTTGGGGGGGCTTGCGCATGTTTCTGCCACGCGTGAATTCCGCACACGGGATTTCCACTAAGCCTCGGAGTCGGCCCACTTTGCAAATACTTAATATTAACACAATAAGGGTTGTATATCTCAACCACTGGTTTATAACTTCTGTTCGGGTTCTCGAGGGTTGGTCATATTATCATTCCCAATAGACCTCCCTCAAGAACCCCAAACAGAAGTAATATTAAAACGTTGTTTTTTAACATTTAAATTAGTCTTTTCAATTAAACGTTTTTGAAGATTTATATACAATTAAATTTAAGACATACCTCAGAGGTCAAATTTTCGGATTCATCCGTTTTCAAGACTTTTCAGTCTTTTCAATTACATATTTTTTATTTTATTACTATTTTTATTGTTGTTATTGTATATTATTTTTTATTAGCAATGTATTATTTTTTATTTATCTATAATATAGATAAATTATTATATAGATGATAATATTATTATCATTTTTATTATTTCGAATCGGAATTTGAAATGGTATATCCATAATAGGGACAACATTTTCAGAAATATTTTTAGGTTTTATATTTTTGAGCACGTAGGGGAGTGGATTTATTCCGCATGCCATGCATGGCAAACTCTTTTACGATAAACGGTGCAAGAGTTGTTACTTCAATGACCTGCACAATCGTGTAACGGGAACGGAGAAGGCCTCTAAGACGCCACCAAGTAGGCTTTTTCAAATCAATTGAACGAACTCGAATAAACGCTAAGCATTTCCTCCCGGTTTTGTACATCCCTGAGTGATGAGGGATATCTTTCATCTTGGAGACTTTACAAGATAACAAACAGGATGCCAGGATGGTCTTCAGACAGTCCCAAGAGGCCCGGTCCTTCGTCCACAGGACCCGTTTCCCGTTGTAGGACACCCCGGGAGGCCCCTCACCCCCCGGTACTCTTCTGGCCCAAGGTGGGAGCCCATGTGGTGGGGAGCGCCGGCCCCAACACAAAACCTTTGGGAACCCGAAGCTCAGTTCTTACCGATTTGCTGCTCTGTTCGGATTCGTAAGTTTGGTGTTAACGACCGCTCATCTTCGTTATGTCACTGTGTATGTGTGATTGTTTGAAGCTAACAACTTTCCCTTGGTGATCAGGTAAGCCCTCGAAACTATCTAAGGAGAAATCCAGTAAGATATTTTAAACTTCCATAAAAATAGACTCCAGCCCCCATGAAGCATTACACTTTATGGGGTCAAAACCCTCGAACACCATTCTCAATGTAGGTACGACAACTAACTTCATTTGCCATCAAATCATTCAGTAAATTTTCCGCCCACCAACTCATTCAGCCACCCTTGACATCCACCCTCAAAACGGCTCAATTATGCATGACAGCGTTGAAGTCACTGGAGCTCTGCCGGTCAACCTGTTCTTGGATCCTGCATCTAACTGTTCCAAGATCACCCTGGCCGGTCGGCTACTTGAAACCCATCTGACCGCCTCTTATTACTTTGTAGGGCAACCAAGTTGTTAGGAGCTCTTGACGCTACATGGTTGAACATTTCTTCACAGCGATACACTAATTACTTCGTGTCCTGGAAGTAGGTGCGCGACACGAACACGCTTTGTTTGTACAACATTTACAAGGTTGCTGGTCTGTTATCAATGGAAGCTGGGAGGTTTCTTTTTGCCCTTATCCCTTAGTACATGATGGGTATTTCATAGTTGAGTTTCTTAATTGGACGAATTCGGGAAAAACAAACCAGTGAACACGAACACTACGATAACCTTCAGGGCATAGAGGTCTACCTATTTAGTTTTCTTTGCACTTCTACTTTACGAACGATGAGAGTAATCCCGTGAGAGTATGGAGCATTAAAAAGGTTTATAAGAACGCCAATACCCCTTTCGGTAGAAAAGGGGGAAAAAGGAACTGTGTGAGTAGAACAAGAAAAACTGAGTTTGAGTGGCGTGAGAAGTCGATAACGATTCAATAATACGTTCGAAGCTGGCGTTTACATGTAATTGGTGGATACTGGAATCTGGTAGAGAAATCTACGTACCCAGCAAAAGGAACCAAATGTTGGGGCACTCTTTCTCCGGTAAACTGGTCCTAATTATACCTGATGACGTAATATCATACTATTATATAATAGTATGATATATATCAACATATAATAGTACTCAAATTGTCAGATTGGAGACAAAATAATTTTACGTACGGAATTTTACGATATTTCGACTTCAGTCGTTGACGAGCCACATATATACACCAACATAAGCGCTTAATGTATTCGGTATAAAATGCCCGATAACGGAGAAATTTGTTTCAACGAATTCTTTGACACCAAATGAATGCCTAGGTGAGGATTCCGCGGAATATGCATCATCATCACAAGCTTACATGCGGACAATACGAGTTGAGAATGAGTGAGTGAATGTCATAATATGATATTATCATATCTCTTACTGCTGCTATGTAATCAAAGGTTCAATGTCAGCAATGACTCATTCGTGTCATTTAAATCCTTAGTAAGTATGTAGTGTGTTCGGCTGACCATTTATCGTTTCAATAAAATGTAATGAAATATTCATAATTTAATAGAATTAGCACCAAAAACACTTCAAGAAATGATCTCTCTATTTTCACTTGGAATTTACGAGTTGAGGAGTTTAATATTTGGGATTAGAATTCAATAATTTCGTTCTGTTGATTTGGACAGTTTGAATGCACTGAATAATACGTAATTATTATTGTTCACTTCCCATATTGTACTTGCCAGGGAATATTCCCCGAGCACCGCTTGAAAGGGACTTGTACATACAGTGGACAGATTTTTCTTTCAAAACCCACTGAAAAAAAAAAAAAAAAAAAAAAATTTCTCTCGAAAACCTCACTAACCTTTATTTATTAATCCATTTACTCATCTTCTTCAACTGTCATTAGTTTTTTTTTTTAATCCTCAAATTTACTGCTTTTCCGAATTTAAAATTATTCGGTGCCATAATGCTCATAACTATTTACCATACTTGAAAAAATATAATTAATAATTTGTTGATGATGAGCGGTCAACAGCTTCAATGAAGCATTAGTGAGCGCGGTAATGAGCTGATGGAAATTGAGCGATATAAATACAAGAAGCATAAGGAATTGGGCTGTATCCGAGTTGCGGTCACGAGCTTACAGTCCATTAGTGAGATATAACAGTTGCGGAATTCGAAAGTTAACATCCGATTTGCGGTCCATGTTGGGGAGATTGTAAATCCGTAAATTCTCACTGTTGGCAGCCAAAACTCACGATGCTTATTATACTCCTCTCGATCATCTCCATCTTCATACATTGGATTACTCTCCACAACCCGTATTTTGTGTCTTGGATTTGACTGCAACTCGGAAACTGCGAGGAATTGAAAACAGGAGAAATGAGATTGCGGTGAGTTATACTGAATTATTTGCTACGATGAACGAATACGACACGAATGAAAGGTAATCTTGATGTAATTATTCCGATCGAACGGTAATATTTTGACTTTAGTTGCTGTAAATGTTCATGTAATGCATCGGTCAAAACAGTTCGATCGAATTACGTGATTTCTGAAATTATCGCTGTGCATAACTAATGTCGGAGAGAGACGTCACTAGACAAGCACTGAGTGGGTCAGCAAAGAGAAAAGCGGAGGAGCAGATGTCAGAGCGGCCAGCCAAAGTCCTCAGATCCCTGATAAATGAGCAAAACGTAGAGGTGTTACGTTAGTCAGTGAGCATGTTGTCATCCCAAATAACCCCATGCCGAAAGAAGCCTAGTATCGATGTATTTAGCTCTATCTTAGGTATCGGACTTGACACAAATTAAAAGGAACATGTACAATGCACAAAAAATATCTGTCCGGCGAATCATCGCCCCTCGGCTTTGTATCAAGGGTTAGTACCCACTACAGCCCACAACCTTCTTGATTTTGTTTCCCTGACACATGACGATTGTCTTTTCCATGGACATACACACTTTCTGACTTCTTTCTGAGTTACTTAAAATTAAGGTATTTACGTAGGTAATTAAAATGAATTCGCTGCAATGATTGACTAAGTATGTAAATTGGGCCATGGGCGTAGAAGTCTTGTTCCCGGGTTTTGGCTATGGGAACGAGTTAGGTGTCGTTGTCGAAGTAATTTTGGACGTAGAATCCATTTTTGGGGGTCCTAAAACCATCCAATTTCACTGTGGGGATCTATTGGGCTCTCATGCGGCTACAAATGGGATTTTTGATGGGCCCCAGGAGGTCAAAATTTTCCTAGTAATTTTGGGCGCATATTCCATTTTTCGAAGTCCCACATCTGTCTGAACAATGTACAGATTTTTTCCCCCAAACAAATTTTCTTTTTATGACACAGAATTAATTTTCGCACAATTAGCCTCAATCAAAGAATAATAATCCCTTGTGTAAAATTTGCATGTAAAATTATTAAACGAGTGCAGGTAAGGTTTGAGAATGAATTTCTCGAAAGTTTGTGCTGATGAATTGTATTAGTACCACTACTAACTTTTCAGAAACTACAAACGAATCGCAACAGTAATTTTAAAACACCTTCCCTTCACTGTACGTAGGTAATGAATTGAATATTTTTTTTTTTTTTTTTGCAAAAGCCAAAAGGCAGTACAAAAGTCGTGCATTGTAAACACGCTGCAAATTTTACACAAGGTTTTATTATTCTTTGATTGGTTACTTGTGCAAAAATTAATTCTGTGTCTGTAAAAATTTAAAAGAAAAACCTAACTCGATTCCATAGACAAAACCCTTCAAAAAAACCCCTCCCGTAGACCCATTTTAGTCCCATAGCGCCCCACGGGTTTGGGCGATCGGGCTGAAAACTAGATAGTAACAGCAGGCACAACTAGATAGTAAGCCAAGTATTTTGTAAATAATATTAACAAAATACATGGTTTACTATATTATATTATATTTATTATAATATAAATTTCCGATTTAAAAAATTTCCTACTGCACAAAACGGCCCGGACGGCGAACGGACATTTCGGTTTTGGAATGTAGACCTCTTGAAACGTATAATTTCACATTTTGAGGCCGATCGGAGTCGTCGACCTCCGTCGTGATTACACCTACCTACGCGGTAATACAGGAAAATAACCTCAAAACTGCTGCTTAAGGAGCTCCTTAAGCCGTTAAGGACGGTCGAACGGGACCTTAGCTCAGTCGGCCTCTTATCTATAGGAACTCCCTTAGTTAAGGACGCGCTTATCGCATTTTTCGCTTAAGGAGCGTTTTTGAAACGGAAATTCGCTAAGGGGCTCCTTAAAACGCCTCCTAAGGACTTCCTTAACGCTAAGGAGCGTTCTATTCTTGAATACGGCCCAAAGACGCGTGGCTTTTGTGCGTTACCTAACAATAACGTCACGAAGTTAGCGAATGTTCTGAAAGGAACAGCCAGTAGAAGGAAAGAGAAATTTTGCTACAAGTATGAGGTAGACCTCATGGGCCGATACCAAGGTGGCTTATAACTTTAGTCGTAGGGTATCCCATAAATACACAAAAGAAAAGTAGGAGTAGGAAGAAGTCCGAAGTGAGTCAACTCTAAAGCGGGCTAGGATTGGATTAAAGAAAATTATTGCACTTTTGAAGATGACCATTGATTGAATGTACTTTTATTCGAGTACCTACCTACCTGATTGAGAAGTCTGAAGACAGCTTCGTCATTGGTATGTCCAAAGGTCCAATCCGGTACTTTTCCGTTATACCCCCCCCCCCCCCCCCCATTCGATTTTGGTTGGCTTTGGGTGCCTTAAAGCCATCGGGAGGGGCTCGAAATCGAGTTCGGGTGGGTGGGGGTGGGGGTGGGGGTTGTTATAACTGAAAAGGGCTCGAATGTGGGTGCCTTAAAGCCATCGGGAGGGGTGTTTATGAACACGAAATCGAGTGGGGGGGGGGGGGACGGGAAAGTACCTCTAATCCAATACAGGAAACTAAGGAGAGTTGAGGAGGTCCGTGGAATATGTGCCTCGTATTATGACGAAAGTGCGTTTGGAGCAAACAGGCTCCAAAAATTTCCAGCGCTCGTTCCCCAGCACCTATGAGACATTTTGAGTCAAAACCTTTTCCCCCCCAACTTCATCACTATTCTTTTAGAAATATCTAGGTGCCTATCGACGAGAAATCAATAGGAGCACAGGAAAATAGCTACATTTGAAGAAGGGTAGGGGAGCACGGGCTGCATTTGACCCAGCCGAATTGCAGTGTGGGTTAAACGCAGAAGTATTAGTTCAAAGTAGTTTGCATTTACCCCAACAACCACGCTACTACACCTATGCCCCCATTATTACACTTGCCCCGAATGTTTTCTTCTATTTTTTACCTTACCTAAGTAAGATTCATGATTCGAGTTTGACTCCAGCTTCCAGCTTCGAAATCAGGCCTCTAGTGCAAAATATTCACGCAAGAAAGAGTCATTTGAAAAATGAAGTTGCTACCAGCTGGTGCAGATAAGTTCCTTTTCCCCTTTAAAAAAGTGGAGGAGAAAAAAAATTGAGTATAGCGTTTTGTTCGTCTTGAAGTGGGCATTGTGTGCATTGACCCCATTAATCAACTTGAGGTTTTTACGGGTTTCGCTGGCTGTTTCCACATTTTCGCCGATTGGTGGGAAAAATGCGGAAGTCAGTCGGAATTTTTAAAACACAGTTTTGTACCTTGAGAAGTAAACCTTTTGTATAGATAATTTGAAGGGGGCATCGTAATCTACGTAAAACAAGCTACTCATTAAAAAAAAAAAAGAAAAATAGCGTTTTTCAAAGAAAGGTATATATAATATATATAGCTTTCTTTGAAAAAAATATTATCCTATATATATATATATATAGGATCAAATTTGAAGTGTTGAAATGTTTGGTCGCAATAGCCCCACCCCTTGTATAGAATTTGCAGCGTTTTTTTAATCTATTAGTGAAGTAAACATCGATGATTTAGCAGATTAAAGAAAGATTCTGCGTCTCCAAATAGAATGGGCTTTTGAAAAGGTCTGAATTCAGCATTTCTGACAACTTATTCGGATTCAGCACCCTTTAAAACCCACAAACCCCAATTTTTAGTTCGAAAATCCGTATAGGAGCGTGCTGAGCAGTTTTCGAAATGTTAGAGATTTTGAAATGAACGCCGGGCATATTTGACGTCACACCTCGCCAGGCTGGACGTCGATTGGACACTGAGCCGCCAGAGCGCTAAATGATAAATCTCGATCAGAATCGGAATAAAAACACTCGGCCCGGGTCAATTTTTGAATAACTTTCTTTGATAATAACCTCGATGCTCAATTTTCGAATGACCTTCTATAATGAATAACCCGATTTTCGATTTTTGGGGTCGAGTTTTCGCGTAGCAAAGTTGGCTGACTTGCGTAGATGAGAGAGAGAGGGATCTCCCGGCCAATCAAAGACGACGAAGCAGCCCACGTCATTTACCCTCTCCAGACCTCGGAATTCAAATATCATATTTTTCCTAAGGCCCTATAAATAATTGAGACGGGTTTTCTGCAATATGGACCCGTTTTCGTAACTTTTGAAGCACGACCTTTGCAGGAAAAACATTTTAAAAAATCATTAAAGGAGCTCATTCTGTGTCAAGTGAGATCAACCCCACCCCAACAATGCGATTATTCGCCTTATCAAATCGCAAACCCAATCATCCAACTTTAAGCAACCATCTTTGAAATGCTAATGGCCGTGCCTGCACATTAGAGACAAAAATACAGTTTTACAGACAACTTTTTCCACAGCGCCTAATGACCATATGATGGGAACTGATAGCATCTCAGTGTTCTGATGAAAACCACATTAACAAAAATTCATCTGGCCTATTTTGGTTTACTGGCGTCAGATATTATTGTTGACGGATCAAAGTTTCTATTATATGAGTTCATGAAAAACAAGAAGGTGCCGCTGGTTCTCTAAAGAGGTCGAAGACATACTAACTTTGACTTCGAAAGCTCGGAATGATTGAACGATTGACTGCACCTACATATTTTGGATGGACGGTTTAAAACCGACTAGGCTCATTTTCTAACTAACTCCAATCATTGGTGAGGATGGTATTAAATACCATTTAAAATTATGGTATTAAATACCATTACAAAATTTTTGTGTCTTTTGATTTGAAATGGGGAGTTCGCATTGATTTTAGACTTGGGAATCTTCCCTACCATTCAATAATATGGCTAAAAAGTAACGTGCACAGACTCCAATACCAACGAAAAAAAATCATTGTAGGAGATATAACGAAAAAACGAAACGCACGGTTTGAATCAGCCGGCGTTTCCCACCAGTCACTGTTTGAGGACATGCCGTCACAGTTCCAGTGAATCTCTCACCATCAGCGCTAGTGTCGTCAGCTTATGTGATAAATTTATAGCAATTATAACTTGATATTACGGAAAACATAATTAACTTTTAATTATAATACATGATACTTGAAGTTTAAAGCCTTATCAGAAGGATTTACGGCTCACTTGAATTTTATTCTGTGATGAGCAGTGGAATAGCAACACTGGGCGGAACAATCCCCTCACCTGTCAAGAACAAAACACTATCGACGACGCTCTTCAGCTGTAATGAGGAAATGACGTCACGCTCCCTCCATGGCCCCGGTTTTTCAAACGCCGTAATTTTCGTTAAATTATTTAAATTTTCTGGAAACGATTTCAGGCGGCTCACTACTGTTTTCCCTACATTCTCAGGGAGTACTTTCAGAAAAAAATAGAAAAAAAACCATGCGAACCCCCCATTGTTGACGAAAGACGCAAGATGATTCATACATTTAGCTGTATAGTAACTATTCCAACTGTTAGACCCAACAGGTATAGCTGCTTAGTAACTGCACTTACTAATTTAAGCCTTGCCTGGTCAGCGGAGCGGTTCGTTTTTGAAAACGATAAAAATTATAAATGGCCAAAAGTCAAGTTATAAAGGACGTTATTTTTGCGACAATTAAGTAATTATAGTGATGATGGTAACCATTTGATACTGAATGTATATATAGCTGTTGCTTTATGAACATCGGAGCGCGTAATCTCCGAGTGCAACTATCAGAGATGAGATGAATGAGATAGACAAAATGAGTGCTCATAGAGAATAGACGGAGAGAATAGAGAAGAATGCAGACCACAGGTATCTCACATCCTGTTCCGGGATGTAATGCATGCATGGTTATTCGACTGTCCCGTGAGGATCTCGAGATTTTTCGTGTATTATAAAAAACGATATTCATTTTCACGATTCCAAGGTATTCCCAGGGAGAGTTTAATTAGGCCGTATTTTTTCCTCAACTCCTTTACTACAAATCCCGACGTTTCAAAAGCGTGTCAGCTTCCATCATCAGGGCATCTAGCAACATTACAATCCAGGCATTAGGCTACATCCCTAATTTAAGCCTAAAACGTATTACCAAGCTTGTACTCACAGGCACGTACTTCATCATTCATAAATCTCAATTCCACAAGCATCGTCGTCAACAAGGAACTCCCACTAGGACTTCTCACAACAGCAGATGGAACAGAACACTTGTCATGTGCAATATAAAACATTCATTTTACATTTTACAACTTTTTTTTTTTTTTTTTTTTTTTTTTTTTTTTTATTAACAGCAATGGACGCCACTGCAGTCCCTTTGATGGGTCTGATTGTGGCGGCAGGCAGCGACACACGCCCCTGCCTGCTAGGCTGCGTCCCTGCTTGCGCAGGCACCAGCTATCTGCTGGTTGACTTTTACAACTTTATATTGGTACCAGAGAAACGAACGGCACCTACCAGGGGTAAATTTCAGTACTGCCGCAAAACTACTCGAATTTTAGGTTTTAATTAGGGATGTAGCCTAATGCCTGGTTTGTAATGTTGCTAGATGTCCTGATGATGGAAGCTGACACGCTTTTGAAACGTCGGGATTCGTCGTAAAGGAGTTGAGGAAAAAATACGGCCTAATTAAACTCTCCCTGGGAATACCTTGGAATCGTGAATACGCGAATATGGAGGCCAACGAAGACCAACGTGATATTCATTTTATTATTTGGCGTAAATGGCTGCGAAATCCGTTTCATCGACGCTGGAAATTCGTGTGATAGAAAACGCAGCTATTTAGAGGCCAATACTTCCTACTACTACTACTACTACTACTACTACTACTACTACTACTACTACTCTTCTACTGTGACAGATTCATTTCCCGCTGTTTTGGGAAGCACCCTCTTGGATTCAGTGAAATTTCAGAACGGAAAAGCGTAATTTTGACTAGAATCAGCCCACTGTTCGACAATCTTAATAAGACTTGATGTAATCTTTGCTGGTATGAGAGGACCTTTTGTACCCATCTAATAGACTTGACATTGTGAGAGCATCCTATGAATTTCACACGGTCTGACGATCGCATTACAACAGCCTGGTAATACTGGCTCTGTCCAAGTCATAAGGCTCCTGTAATGAGTTTCCCACGCTCCACGTTCAACAGGTAAAACAAGGCGAGAAGCAATCCCCAGAAAAAAAAAAATGAACGGCGCTGATTTTGCGTTATTTCGTCACAGGCGTTTCTTTAAAGAAATTCTCAAGATTAAGTAGGTGCGTATGACAACGACAGGAAAAGATTACTGAGATGATTCAACCTAGTCGAGGCCAACTGGACTGGATGGCCTCGAACTGGGTGACCGGATCGCTTTCTGTTAAGCCAGGAACATAATATGTATTATATTATAATATATGTAGAGGTTAAGTTAGGTTCATATAATATATTTTGGAGACCTAAGTACAATCATATTATGATAGAACGTATGTCTCCACAAATCTTAGATGGAAGAACCCATTACGCTTGGAGATTTATCGTTTCTCGAGAAATAAAAAGCGTCAAGACTAAAAACACCCCAAACGGCCCGCATTATTTAAATTTAGATCGAGGATCAAAGCAAAGTAGGTTAGGTAGGGACTGAAGTTTCATGGTCCAAGTTTTCACGATCTTGTACAAATGTGGGTTGAAAGTTGTTGAGGTTCGGTCAAATAAGACGAAGAATGTGCCGATGTTTCAAGAGATATATTTTCCTATCATCAGGGCCAGAGTTGGGCAAAATCATACTCATGAATATGATTAAGATTTTAATCGCGGTTATGTTTCTGTGATTAAGATTAAGATTAAATTTATAATTACCACCGAGAGTACGATTAAAATCATAATCACGGGTATGATTAAGAATACACTCTCAATCACAGAAATTCTGTGATTAATGCGATAAATCCCTGGAAATCTGTGATCAATCACAGAAATTCCTGTGATTAATGCGATTAATTACAGAAAGTTTGTGATTAATCACAGAAATTCCTGTGATTAATTAATGAATTACAGAAAGTTTGTGATTAATCACGGAAATTCCTGTGATTAATTACTGGGATCCATGTTTAATAGCGAATTTTTCGCGTTTCAGGGGTGTAATATGGGTAAATTCTGGCTCTTTATAAGGGTGTGTTCAGTGGAGAATTTTTCGCGATTCTGGGGGTGTATTATGGTAAATTCTGGCTTTTTATTAGGGTGTGTTCAGTGGAGAATTTTTCGCGATTCTGGGTTGTATTATGGTAAATTCTGGCTTTTTATTTGGGTGTGTTTAGTGGAGAATTTTTGACATGGATATACCTTATGGCTGGGGGTCATTCCGAAGAAATTCACACCAGAGAGTCACACGGAAAATGTTACCATGACGGAAACTCATAATATGATGAGATCCGGGTTACGTTCATGTTACTGTTATTGAAAATATAACATTGGCTCAATTTAATACTCCATACTACAAATGTGCTCGCGTCGACCTGATCAGCTGAGTGAGCTAACTTCTGAACTTGATCCTATTCCGGCTGGGAAGTTGAAATTCGGTTGGGAGCTTCTCAGGGACATTCAGGGACGAATGAAATTATAGGCGCCGACCTGGTCAGCTGAGTTTGCAACAAAAAAAAAAAAAAAAAAAAAAAAAAAAAAAAAAAAAAAAAAAAAAAAAAAAAACGAATGTTGATAGGCTATCAATGATAGCTGCGCTACATTTGGTTCATTTAAATAGCCATCATAAAACATATCCTTGTACAGATGTATCTGCATGTTCAGGTTTCTGGGGTGTAATATGGGGCAACATCTGCGGATTATTTGAGTGTGCTTAGTAGAGAATATTTCGAGTTTCTGGGGTGTAGTATGGGTCAATATTAGAGTTGAATATTTACGACTCTGCATGAATTAAACTTATGGAAATGGTGAAACGAGTAGTCGCGATGAATGTCGGTGTAGTACTGAGATGAATTTAAGAAGACACTCTGACCTCTGTTATGTCTCGACCGGCAAAATCCCCAAGTGGCCCAGATACTAATTAAATACACTTTTGTTGTTTGTATATGGACAAATATATTTTTTATTATATAGGCCGTCATTCCAGACGATAGGTAATTGCCGTAAAAAATAGATAACAATTCCGTACCAACGCCAAAAAGTTGAGTTTGGCAATCAAAAGTTCAAGTTCGTTGGCCAGCCCGATCGGCCCAGTACCAGGTGGCCAAATTTACGTTTTAGTGGTCCGAAAATTACCTGAATTCACCCACATTAAACTCCAGAATCGCGAAAAATTCTCTATTAAACATGGATCCCAGTAATTAATCACAGGAATTTCTGTGATTAATCACAAACTTTCTGTAATTAATCGCATTAATCACAGGAATTTCTGTGATTAATCATAGATTTCCAGGGATTAATCGCATTAATCACAGAATTTCTGTGATTAAGAGTGTATTCTTAATCATATTATGATTTCAATCGTACTCTCGGGTGTAATTACAAATTTAATCTTAATCTAAATCACAGAAACATAACCCTGTGATTAAAATCTTAATCATATTCATGAGTATGATTTTGCCCAACTCTGATCAGGGCCTAATACAATGAACATACAATTTATTAATAACATAACATTTAATGATCCTTGACCGGCTCATAGGGGCTTCGGCTTCGCAGTACCTGACCGTTCTCCCTACGATGACAGATGGGCTCGATCTCTCAGCTAGCCAGTTTCGGGATGCAGTGGCCCTCAGATACGGCCGTACCCCTGTAGCACTACCCGATGCGTGTGATGGGTTTGGGGCAGTATTTACTGTCATCAAACGAGGCCATGATGCAGTCAGGGATGAGATGGCCATGCTGGCTGAGGCGGTCTGGGGAGGATTTGATCTAGAGCCGGTTACTGCAGGAAGGAACTGAAAGGAGCCTGGCATTGTTGGCTGATTTCAAAGTGGAAGGAGTCTGAGAGAGTGGGAGACCGGCGGTTTTCGACAACCGCAAATGCTGATGCCGACTCCTATCTCTCCCAGGACTGGTCACGTACGGCAGAAGCAGCAGCCAAACACCAGAAGTATGACCGGGCTGCAGAAGACGCGAAGGGATCTAATCTAATCGTTCATCCCCTTTATTTGCTCAGCCGACGCCTCCCTCCGAATTCCGAATTCCAGGCCTTCCTGAGAAGAATGGCCATGACCCTCGCCACGAAATGGAAAAAGCCGTATACGGAAAAAGCGGTATATAATATTATTATATACGGCTTTTTCCATTTCGTGGCGTGTGAATATATTATATTCACAAGTCCTTGGGGATGTGAATACGGGGGTGGAGACCGTGGGTGGACACGGGTTCGCCTGCAGGTGGCACTCATAAAGGCGGTGTCCACAGTGTGGTGTTTGCCGACGGTGCAGAGGTCTAATCCAATGAGGTGGTTAGGGTGAGAAATGACTCCTCTGCTGAGTACTAAATTGTTTATTTAAATAAACATTACTTAAATAAACAATTTAGTACTCAGCAGAGGAGTCATTTCTCACCCTAACAACCTCAAAGGCGGTGTCCCTTAGACTCAGAGGGGGACGGAAAAGAGTGAGGTCTTTGGGAATGGAAGATGGCGGAGCCCTCCCATGGATTGAGGAGTGAAGAGTGCCAGGAAGAAGATTGCTATTGTTTTGTTTATGCCAATTCCAGATTTTTTGGTTTATTATTCTTGGAATGATACACTTGCGAAATCGCAACGGGGTTCGAAAATTCTGATCGGCCACAAAATTTGACATTATTCGTTTCAAGAGGTCTAGATCTCGAAAACGAAATGTCCGTCCGCCGTCCGTGCCGTTTTGGGCCGTAGCAATGTTTTTTAAAAATCTGAAATTTTGGAAAAATACTTGGTTTACCATCTAGTTGTGCCCGCAAGGTTTTCAGCCCGATCGCCCAAACCCGTGGGGCGCTATGGGGCTACGGGAGGGGTTTTTGAAGGCTTTTGGCTAAGGGATCGAGTTAGGGGTGGTTTTCGAAGTATTTTTGGACGTAGAATTTCGTTTTTGGGGGTCCCGGATTCGATTTCACTGTGCCGATCTATAGGGCTTTCATGGGGCTACACATTTTTGAAGGATCCCAGGAAATCAAATATTTTCCGAATAATAAAAAAAAAATTTCTGAAAAGAAAAAAAATGAAGAAAAAAAGACATTTAAAAAAAAGTTTTTTCCCCAAATGATTTTTATTGACGGAATTAAATTTTTGCCCATGTAACCTATATCAAAGAATAATAAATCCCTGTGTAAAGTTTGCATCGTTTTTTCTTTTTTTGGTTAATTTTAGTTAAATTGGATTAAATAAAATTTATCAACATTTAATGTTGATATTATATACCTATACTTAATTATTAAATGTAGGTACATATATGAAACTTTTAAGATTCAGGACATTGTTGAAGAGAGATATTTTAAAATTGTTAACAGAAAGATACGAAGTGTATAATATGTTCTATATTATAGAACAAACAGTGAATGGGGCAGGGGGATTAATTTAACTCATCAGAAAATTATCGAATAAAACCAAATGTGAGGAAAATGGAAGGAAAAATAAATATACAAAATTTATATACAATTTATATATATATATACAAATGTTGTATATTTATTTTTCCTTGTATATTTATATTTCATTATTTAATAATAATAAAATAAATAAGAGAGGAAAGTATAAAATCAATGAAGAAAAATAATGATAAATAAATAAATGAAAATAAAAATATGACTAATATAATTTTGTTAAAATTCAAAATTCAAACTTTCATTTAAAAATTTTGTATGGGTTCAAACACCAACATTGATCGGGAAACATTAGGATTTTGCGCTACCACACGTCATAAGGGTTGGTTGACGTTTTTCCAGGTGCGCGGGTTGGGAAACCCAAGGACGGACAGTGTTTATTGTCCTCCCTAATGCTCGTTCAAGAAGCCAAGTTTCACAAAAATTTCTTCTTTTTCAAAGTTCGCTATTTTGTATTACAATTTTATCTTTACACTCTGTACAATTTAGTCCAGTGGCGCCAACTTGATCGTAAACGGCTCGTGGTCTAGTGTATTGAGGATGTACCTGTGATAGGCGTTATTGGGAACCAGTATAATAATATTATGCTGGTTCCAGCATAATAATATTATGGTACATTAAAGTTTGGTCGGTAGGTACTGAATTCCCTGTGTTCCCCCATCGTGTTACCGTCCCCGTCTCCCTCGCCTGGCAAGCTCCACTAAATAAATTATGGTAATTTCTATAGACTCATCTTACGTGACTATTTAACGAGATAGTTGGGGCGAAAGTTTCTTTAATGACAGTGGCGGATCCAGACCTTATCGATGGAAGGGGAGAGTAACGTTTTTGTATCAGACCTCCAACGCCCACAGAAGAAGGGGGAGGGGGATAAGGGACCATCACGCCAAGCGCTGCGGAAAGCGGAAACTCTGCTGGGGTCGCTTGCATGCCTTTAGAATGGCACAGAACATCATTTTGGTTGGAAACTAGCCTAAAAATTGTGATTTCTACCATCGCCAAGGCACTAGTGATGATGATCAAGTACTTGATCATCTTCAACCAAGTTAGGTAAAAAGAAGAGGAATACCTAATGATGCAAGTGGCAAGTTTTTTTTTTTTTTTTTTTTTTTCAGTTCCGGGTCGAAATTTCAAAGTGATTTTTGTGGGCCCCAAACGGAAGATGCACCCCATGTGCATCTTCCTGAGGATGAAATTTAACCTAGGTACTATACTCAACCCACCCGCCGTAAATCATTCTCAATATGGAAGAAGAAGTTCTTCATAATATGCCTGATTGGAGATCCAAGCTCAGAATTTCTTTCTTCAACTTACTTGACCTCCTATAAAAGTCTCATTCCCATTCCCATTCCAGAGAGGCGAGAAAAGAAATTCCGGCATGGAAATACGTGTGGATCAACTTTTAATTTTAACCCTACTATTTCCATTACAAATGATTCGAGAATGTCTTGCTGGCCGGGTTGTAATTTGCACAATAACCAACTTTTCCGTTTTGGGTGAAGTTGCTTTTTTTGGTCCCAACAAAGAATCTTCATGAGCACAGCAAAATTATTTTTACCGCGTGGGGCCTGGATTGTTCGTTTGCTAATTCACTTTATTAGAGGTCCCTCCTGCCACTAGTCTGCCACCTTCCACCTATGAACCCGCTACTACTTGCTAATTTCAAAATGAGACCGGCTGTTGTGATCCCCATTTGAACTGCAGGCCAAAGCGAAAGCAGTGAAAGTCCCGGCCGGCCCGCTGTGCTTCGTACCGGATCCGTGCGGGCGGGCCTCCTTTTGAACCGTCATTTAGGGAGCCAGCCCGTATTTATTTTCTCAATTACTACACCCACTATTATTGACTTAAAATATTGATCTCTCTAAAACCCTTTTCCTAAAAATTAGGAAAGATTCACAATAATTGTGACCCCTTTGCAGAAGAAACCCAACATTCTTTATCTTCCTTGTTCTTCCCATTTTCCAAACTTATATATAAGTTAAAACCTATAGGTTTTAAGAAAATCAATACCGTCATATTATGATGAAACCATTAAGGAATGGACATGCCTGAATTTTATATTTTTATCGATTAGAAAATATGAGGAATTGGAAAAAGGCTTCTAAATGTGGATAGAAAGCTGCAACGCTGAACGTGAGGCAAAAACTCGGATTAACCCTTGAATGTTGGTACATACGAATTTGTAGAATTTATGGAAAACTATAAATACTTGTAGAAATCTGCGTGAACCTGGGCTAAACTCTCAGGGTTGTCGTCACAACGGCTTTCCACTGGTTGATGATAGTGCATTTTGGTTTATTATTCTTGGAATAATACACCTATGTTTTCGCGACGGAGGTCGACGACTCCGATCGGCCTCAAAATTTGGCATTATCCGTTTCAAGAGGTCTACACTCCAAATCCGAAATTTCCGTACGCCTTATGGAGTACGCCGTACGCCGTCCGGACCGTTTCGGGCAGTAGGAATATTTTTACAAATCTGAAATTTTGTCAAAATACTTGGTGTACCATCTAGTTGTGCCCGCAAGGTTTTCAGCCCGATCGCCCAAACCCGTGGGGCGCTATCGGAGGTTTTTTTTAAAAAGGCTTTTGGCTATGGGATCGAGTTAGGTGTCGTTTTCGAAGTATTTTTGGACGTAGAATCCATTTTTTGGGGTCTCGGAACGATCCGATTCTACTGTTGCGATCTATAGGGCTTTCATGGGGCTACAAATGGGATTTTTGAAGGATCCCAGGAGGTCAAATATTTTTAAGTAAAAAAAGTTTGAAAAAAATCCCCCCCCCCCCCCCAAAATGTTTTTTCTGAAATTTTATTCATTGATACAGAATTAAGTTTCTGCACAAGTAACCTATGTATATCGAAGAATAATAAACCCTTGTGTAAAATTTGCAGCGTTTTTTGTTGGCCATCGCATTGATCATCAACCTAGGGAATCATCATCAGTTTTTTGTGTTATTTGGAAGCCTATTTTGATTAAGTCATCTCGAAGTTAGTCCATTCCTTATATTTCCTCAAAATCAGACTGTCGTTCATTGCAATTTCAACTGGCCCAAACAATTCGTCTGTATCGCATACACCTGGTGAATGTAAAATTATGAGGTCCTTATAATTTTACATTAATGTTGAACGATTCGACGACGAGTTTCAAATTCACCGTTGGGCAGTAACTGGCTGGAGTGGAAATTCTACTGTACTGCATCGATGAATGAAAATTAAAACACCAAACCCCATCGACTTGATTTCAGACCAATTTAATCGATTGGATTAGAAAGAAAAACCAGGCGCATAGAAATTCTCCTGTTGGTTCATTAAATGAAATACAAATTTTGTATTCGCATAGCATCCGATTCGAGAACCTGAAACCTGAAATCTTCCAATGCTCTCTGCAATGAGAACTAACAAGCCTCTTCATTTCTTACTTAAAGGTTGAATATAAAATAAATATTGTACCACCATCTTATCCAGTAAAACTGTTCAGGTGTAATTGATTAAAAGATTTGGTTACCTATCAACTTTTTGCGGATATTCGAAAAAAAGTAACCTAGTTACGTTTGGCAAAAACTAGACCAAATACATTAAATTTTCTCATACCTACCGCTGGTGTTAAAACATTTGGTAGGAATGAATACAACCTGTCTGCCACAACCACCCTCCCGTTCCTAGTTTATCAGGAAATTCATTAAACAATGAGACATTTTTCATGATCTCCTTCCAGTTAATTCCGGGAATCAAATTTTGGGCATATGGTATTGTTTTGCCTTATGAAATCAGTGTTCACGATTTCATTAACATTTTAGGTGGCTCTACATCTAGTGTCGACGAGCTACCAGCCGTTAAAAGCTATAGTAAACGTCATTAAAAAAAAGTGATGCTAATGTTGGGAATTTCACCACTCAACACCATCAGGTTATCAATTGTTGAGAAAATTGCCAAACAAAAGTTTCATTCCCATTCAAAGAGATCGAAATATTTTAAAACGTAATTTTCTAGTCGTCCATATACAAAGAAATGCATATCGAATTAATACAGTGCAAATAGCGAGGCCCTTTTGTTCAAGTTGATGATGCGAATGGCAAAGCGAATGGTTCTCCTCGACCTCGACAGATTGTTCATCCGTTCCTGGTAAACACATTAGAGACGGTGACATCAGCAGTGGGATGACCCCTTGGAGAGGTTCGCAACCCCTCCTGTCTTCCTGCAGTATCAGCGACCAAGTTCCTCCGTCTGTACGTGACGGAGCGCGGCCTTCGTCTTGGCGAGGTTGAGGACGAGGTCGAACAAGGACATCGGCACAGATGGACGCAGTTGAGGATGTAGGAACAATATTGGAATGCAATATAATCCTAACTTGTACTTAACACACCCTTGGTTACATAGTGGGTTCGTTCCGCGTCGTTTCTTGTGAGAACACCAAGTTCAAGCCCTACTGGTTCGAATAGATCCCTTTTCCCCACGAATACGATCAGAACGTATATTCAATAAATTACAGACAATTCGTCACCCAATCAATCATAACCGCACATATCTGCAGAACGACCCGATTCGATGGGTCTGTAATCTAAAATATTAAATATTTTGTGTCCGCAAAATTGAATTGTAAATCCATCTCACTGATACAACTATTTGCATTTATGAATACCTATTAATTATTTATAAATTATTAAAAGGTATTTGCAGTTTTAATAAAAAAGCACTGACGAATTTTTGGGAATTACTTAGTCATGGAGATGCATCGACCCACGAACTGTTTCATCAGTTGTTCGGGAGAGGGGTCCAAATAATGCAACTTTCGCTGCTGCCGAGCTTTTGGAAAATTAAATTTTCCAGCCCTGATGACGGGAATAAATTTTATATATATATAAATTTTAAGCATTTATTAAATGTTAATGAAGGCGGAGGAACCACCGAGTCTAAAATGTTACCAAACGGCTTATCACAGCTATGGAACCAGAAATACAGTAAAATTCGTAGTTATTGACTAGATGAGGTAAGCAATGTCACGGTAATGCATACAAGGTTCTTGAATGCGAAGCTGAATTCTCCCCCCATCACTGTTATGCTCGTTTTTTGTCTTCGCGCTAGGGCTCAACGCTGTGATAAGTACTGATTACATCAGCCGCTAAAATACTTACGCTAAAAGGTCCATCCGATCCTCTGAGAAGGTTTTACAACAATTCTCACATTAGGAGAAGGGTGCCTACCTTGGACACTTTTTTTTTTTTTTTTTTTTGAGCACTTAAACCATGGTTTAGCATTGAAATTAATTCAAAAGTATGATAGATACGTGAAGCCTCAACATTCAACATGTTAACACGATTACAGATTTTTCCTTCAACCTCAGTATATTTTACACAACAATTTTTGTGTAAATAAACAATTTTGGTGCCCTTGGTCAGAGTGGGTCCCCCTCTTAATTTGGTTGTGGGGACCACACCTAAGTGACTATTTACATTTACAAAGTATTATATGTAACAGGGATTTGATGGGATGAGCGCAAAAGTCCGCTTGCTTTTGCTGGTTTACTGGTGACTAGCTTTCGGCCTCACTGTGCCATCTTCAGGTTATAAAGGGTAGGTGCTACTCTGCATCCCCTCGCTCCAGCGTTCGCCGTCGTCCACATTCGTGGTCTTTGGGGTATTCAGGTTGTCGAAAGGTTCATGCTTAGGTTGGAGTAGTCTGAAATAAATGATTTGCACAGAATTACGAATGGTGTTAAATTGTCAAGGATGGGGGTGGTACTGATATGTGATTTTAGGTGATTTTGGTACATTCGTAGGGGAAGTTAGTTAATTTGAATCAAATTATTTAAATTTTTTTACGGCCATAACCCTTCCTCCGCGAAGGTTGGGTTCTGAACTAACTTCCCCTAGGCGGAGCAAATAACCCATGCAATAAATAGCTACCATACCAATAAATGCTAGAAAATAAGAATAACACAGGTTTCCAAGAAAAGAAGAAATCGGGTCGTTCCGGGACCCAAAAAATGGATTCTACGTCCAAAAATACTTCGAAAATGACACCTAGCTCGATCCCGTAGCCAAAAGCCTTCGAAAAACCCCTCCCGTAGCCAAATTTTAAGCCCATAGTGCCCCATAGACTATGGGCCATAGTGCCCCATAGACTATGGGCCATAGTGCCCCATAGACTATGGGCCATAGTGCCCCACGGGTTTGGACGATCGGGCTGAAAACCTAGATGGTAAACCAAGTATTCTGTCCAAATTTGAGATTTAAATAAAAATCCTACTGTCCAAAACGGCTCGGACGGCGGACGGACATTTTGATTTTGGAATCTAGACCTCTTGAAACGGATAATGTCAAATTTTGAGGCCAATCCGAGTCGTCAACCTCCGTCGCGATTACGTAGGTGTATTATTCCAAGAATAATAAACCAAAAGTGAGTGTCGAGGTGAGTTGCTAAAAACCATAATATGCATGCATAAAAACCTATAAATGTTATTTATAGGAGTGTTGTGGTGTGCTGAACTCGAAAATGACCCCAGTTTGACAGGGTCACGTCCATTTTCTTTAGGTAAGCCCACTCTTCAGTGGGCAGATTACTGTTGGTGTCTCCAAAGTGATCTTCCCAAAGACACCCATACTCGAAAGTCACACTAGAACTTTTTTGAGTGCATGAATCTACATACCTCGACATTGAATTTTTTGTAAACCTGTGTAATTGAATTAAAATCACTGTGGGTGTGTAGTTGTAGGAGACGTTCAAAGACCCCTTAAAACATTTACTTGGGGCCGACCCCTACCAAAAACCTTCGATAACACGAAGAAAACAACTCCTACACACATGATATTTACGTTATACGAGGTGCCCCTCAATGTTTTTGTTTCGTAATTTTGCCAAATTCGAGGTAGTTCTACTCAGATTTCACGCAAAACCCCCACCGGTCCCCTCCGTTTCCATAAGTAGGTATGAACCAATGTAATAATGTTAGACATTATCTCTTGACTGGTTATCTTCCTACAATCAGTGATTCATTCGAAGCAAACCACCCGCTGAATGTAACACCCTTATCTACTGCATTCATTTTTTAAAGTGAAACTTTTATTTCATTGTCCCAAATTTTTTTTCAAGTCTGAAGCGTGAACACTGTTTGTAGTCACGTCTCGCTATTTTCGACTTTTTTGAACGAAACCTGATAAGTAAATAAAGCACGATTCTTCGTCATGGCCACCAGAGGAGCACTTGGCGATGTGAAATATGGGGTTAGAATAATTACACAGGTTTACAAAAAAAACGTCAATCTCAGGCGCCGCAGAAAAAACCATCAAACTCTATGTTTTTTGGGGTGCTGAATCCGAATCTGGCCGCCGTTTTTTCCGGTCACGTCCAAATTTTCGAGATATTGGCGATTTTTCGTTTTTTCGACCTTTTTCCGTTTTGAAAATCACAGCTAAACGTGCGGATGCCCAAAAATTCCACAAAAACTCTCTTCTTACTGGAAATTTATCGCTGATTCCGAAAATATATATGAGTTGGTGTCTAAAACCACGAGAAATGTGTGGAAATACACTGCCAAGGCAATGGCACATGAGCTTCCTCGGGCCAAGTTCAAAATGAATGTAGTTGTCACTGTAACAAGAAAATTACGTTCACGCATGCGCAGGGAGTACCACTGATGCAATCGCGATGAAACTGATAGGGGACCATCTAGGGCTATACCCACACAATTCCTGAAAATTTGATTGAAACCCGATCAAAATTGTGGGAGTTATGGATGTGGCAAGGTAATTACGTTCGCGCATGCGCTGAGCGTACCGCTGATTCAATCTTAATGAAACTGATAGGGGACCATCTAGAGCTATACCCACACAATTCCTGAAAATTTGATTGAAATCCGATCAAAATTGTGAAAGTTATGCCTGTTTCAAGAATTTCACGTTAGCGCATGCGCAGAGCGTACCGCTGATTCTATTGTGATGACATTCGTATGGGACCTCAAGGATCCTTATCCGCATAATCCCTCAAAATCTGAGCTAAATTCATTCAAAATTGTGGAAATTATGGCTTTAACAAGGAAATGCGGACAGACCGACAGACCCACACACCGACAGACACGGAACCAAATTTTTTCAGTAGGCTATGAAACGCAAAATGCGAGTGGAAATTTTGAATTCGGACAACAAAAATTGTTTGGCTCCCGAAAGTGAACACAAGGCTTCCGCTGCTTCGCAGACTCGGAAGCAATAGTGACGTTCAGCCTATATTGAAGGCGAAAATCCTTCAAACCCTTACATTAAATGAAATTTTCATAACTGCATTCATTCTCGCGCAACTGCATCTGTTCATTGACTGACGTTGCCTGTAAATTATGACTTATGCATGTAAATGTGCCCTCCACATGAATAAGCAAACTGAGGTGTGTTTTCTCCCCTAACCAATCTTTATTTGGTTGCAGAATCGTCACTTGGAGAACATGTTAACCGTAGTTGGTTCCTTGAAGTACAAGCTTGTGCTTCTAGTGGTTTGAACAGTGTATAATGCATACATGGCCTGGGGGCCTACCGGTGTTAATAATTCCTTTCCAATTCACATTTGGGTTTCCGATTGTTTAGTACAGCGAAAATTCAACACGGTTCTTGAAACTACACGTCTATCCCAAACTGGCTGTCCTTGGATGTAGGTCGGATGGGTATAGGTACCTACTAGCCCAAGGCTTCTGTCAAATATTACACAATCCTCCGTCATTAGGCTAGAAAGTCATATCTTGCACCAACTTTTCGTACCGCGGCAGTATTTGTCGACAATAATAATTATCATTATCGATCATAGTTGATAATTTGTCGAAGGCTGCAATTTCAAACGCTCAAAGTTCTAGAACTTCAAAGTACTTCAAAGTACTAGATTTCAGATTTTACTTCCGTTCTACAATGTTCAGCGCCTAACTCAGTCAGTGTCAAGGTAGTCTAATTATCGAGCCTAACAAGAAGGTCATGCTTGAGCTAACAATGAACTTCAAACTGCAAAATGTACGTGGCGTTTCAGAGTTTCCATCAGGGAAACAATAGCTATTGTAACGTGAATACTAAGTAATCTTTAGTTTGAAGGTGACGCAGGCTGTCTGAGAGTTCGTTTCGAGTTGGTTCTGTTTTGAAATAAAAATGATCGTCTTCTGTTCGGAGGCATTTATTTCCCAGCAGGCTCAGCGAAAGATGATCCAATTACGAGTACTCGTCTCGTACCTCCTCTGTGCATACAACTTGATTAACAAGCACAGCTATAGCCATAGCTGCCGTATTATACTGTATACTGTATAATATATTATACAGTATACAGCATATTATGCTGTGATAGTATACTGTATTTATTCAAATTAATTCTAACAACAGGCTCGGAGAGAGGGCGGTCCTCCAGAGCCAGGGAACACGATTCCCAAGAATGGAATCATTATTGGTTTATTATTCTTGGGATAATACACCTCTGTAATCGCGACGGTGGTCGAAAATTCTGATCGGCCTCAAAATTTGACATCCGTTTCATGACACGGAGATTCCAAAAACGAAAATTAATGTCCGTCCGCCGCACAGTGGTCCACTGGTGGAACCACCCCCCCCCCCCCCCCATTTTTATAACAACCCCCCACCCCCCAACTCCTTTCATTAATATTCCATTCATTATAAGTTGATATGAATAGTTTTCGGATCAAAAAATCTGACTCATACTGGCTGTAGACCTTTCTATTCACGATTTTGGAAAATTGTGAGTGTACGGAAGCACTATTAGACCTCGAATAGGTCTAAATAATTTACGGACAATCGTTGCCAACTCATTATGCAAGTGAAAAAATTCGCCAAATTTATCGCTCTACAACTTTTCTTCGTGTTCAAACTTCGTGAGAACCCTTACTTGGAATCCGAATCCGGTTCCCTTACGTGGAACTCCCACACTGGAAAATAATATTTTCCGTATGATATACTGAAAAACCTTGCAAATTTTACACATGGGTTTATTATTCTTTGATATAGATTACTCGTGCGAAAACTAATTCCGTGTCAATGAAACGAACTTTTCGTTTACTCGGAAAATATTTGACCTCCTTGGATCCTTCAAAAATCCCATTTGTAGCCCCATGAAAGCCCCCATATATCCTCAAAACGACGGACATTTCGGTTTTGGAATCTAGACCTCTTGAAACGGATAATGTCAAATTTTGAGGCCGATCGGAGTCGTCGACCTCCGTCGCGATTACATAGGTGTATTATTCCAAGAATAACGTGGTTTTTTAAGCTTTTTGGAAAAAAAGGACAAGAAGCCATTTTAGGTAGGTATAGGAACATGGGGTATATTCGTGATCAGTCAAATTTCCTATAAGTAGGTTTCAGAGGTTTCCCCCAAAATATGACCGTTTTGCACCACTGTGTGCCGTCCGAGCCGTTTCGGGCAGTAGGAATTTTTCAATAAATCTGAAGTTTTGACAAGATACTCGATTTACCATCTAATTGTGCCCGCAAGGTTTTCAGCCCAATCGCCACAACCCGTGGGGCGCTATGGGGCTACGGGAGGAGTTTTTGAAGGATTTTGGCTATTGGATCGAGTTAGGTGTCGTTTTCGACGTATTTTTGGACGTAGAATCAATTTTTGGGGGTCCCGGAACGATCCGATTTCACCTTGAGGATATATGGGGGCTTTCATGGGGCTACAAATGGGATTCTTGAAGGATGCGTTTTCCGAGTAATTTTGGACGCAAAATCCGTTTTTCGAGGTCTCACATCTGCCCAGAAACATCGCACAGAAAAAAACGTTTTCTTTTTTTAATTTTTTAAAAATATTTTCCAAATGCTACAGAATTAATTTTTGCGCAATAAACCCTTGTGTAAAATTTGCCGCGTTTTTCTTCCTAAAATTTGCAAAAGTTCAATTGAACTTGAGTCGATTAAGACCATTTTGATAATTTTTAAAGAAAATGAATTATACCTAGGTATTGTAAACATTAAAATCCTAACTCTCTTTAAATGGGATAAAATGGATTTGGATGGAATATGACGGAATTTTTAAAATGATTGTAAGGTCGTCCTTCGCTTAGGATTTGTTGTTGTATTTGTATCATATTCCGCCATACAGCGTCTCTTCTTTGAGTTTATTTCATTGTAAACAATAATTTTACACAATCCGCTGCCTGTTCGTGATCACTAGGCACTCGTTCTGAAAGTAAACAAGCACCTTTGTGGAGTCCGTTGTTCTTTGAGATGGCGATTTTTTTAAGATTGCTGGCGATAATCAAACCGAGGAAACAACTTTTTTTAATATACCTAATTAGAGTATTTTTGCTTCCGAGCCTACACTAGATCACTTTCGGGATCGAAAAAATGTGTTTCATAAATTAAATTTCCTCTCGCATTTTGCAGAGCCTCCTGAGCAAATTTGGTTCCGCGTCTGTCTGTCCGCATTACCTTGTACCAGCCATAAGTTCCACAATGTTGATCCGATTTTGGTCAGGGATTATGCGGGTACGGCCCCTCGAGGTCCCATATACATTTCTTGACCGATCGGTTAATTACTTACTTTTACAACAAGTTGTTGGTACGTTCTGCGCATGGGCGAACGTAATTTCCTTGTTAGTCCGTCAATGTTGTGATGATCTAATAATCCAATTTGGCTGTATATCGGGGTAGTCTTTGAACGCGAGGAAGCTATGTGCTATGCCCTCCTGGCAGTGTATCCCCCCCCCCCCCCCCCCCACTAATGAGCTCGGTTAGGATTGGGGTCGATTGGCAAACTCTGTAAAACGGTAAACTTGATTCGTAAATTTTATATAATGAGTAAGGTGTAGGAGATGATTCATTTTGGTTTATTATTCTTGGAATAATACACCTATGTTTTCGCGACACGGGTCGACGACTCCGATCGGCCTCAAAATTTGACATTATCCGTTTCAAGAGGTCTACATTCAAAATCCGAAATGTCCGTCCGCCGTCCGCCGTACGCCGTACGCCGTCCGCCGTCCGGGCCGTTTTGGGCAGTAGGAATTTTTTAAAAAATCTGAAATTTTGGCAAAATACTTGGTTTACCATCTAGTTGTGCCCGCAAGGTTTTCAGTCCGATCGCCCAAACCCGTGGGGCGCTATGGGGCTAAAATGGGGCTACAGGAGGGGTGTTTTGAAGGCTTTTAGCTATGGGATCGAGTTAGGTGTCGTTTTCGAAGTATTTTTGGACGTAGAATCCATTTTTGGGGGTCCCGGAACGATCCGATTTCACTGTGGCGTTCGATAGGGCTTTCATGGGGCTAAAAATGGGATTTTTGAAGGATCCCAAGAAGTTAATTATTTTTCGAGTAAAAATTAAAGAATTTTTGAAAAAACACATTTTTGAAAAAAAAATCCCCCCAAAAATTTTTTTTTGAAATATAAAAATCCAAAAAAAAATTTTTTTTCATTTTTTTTTATTAACAGAATTAAATGTCTGTACAAGTAACCTATATCACAGAATAATAAAACCTTGTGTAAAATTTGCAGCGTTTTAGTTGGTGTTTGATTCAGCACTCGAATTGCTACCTATTTAATGTTGATTAGATAATATCTACTCAACATATTATTGTACATATTAGGTATGTACAATAGGCTTTCGGCCGAGTTGGTTGTCAATTATTGTTTAATGATACGTCAGGTTGTTTTCCAATTTTTCGAAAAGTTAGGGTGTTGAGTTTCAATGGACACGATAATTCACAAAACAATTTTAATACATTCGCCCTGGTTAGGTGTCCCAAATGTCCACTGTGTCATGAAAATCGCTAACCCACGTAGGACGATATTAGTCGATATTTTTTCAGTATTCGGAATGTTTAGAGTTCTCTCACGACCAACTTCTTCGCTCACGAGGTCGGAATGTTGAGAAACGTCAACACGAGTTGTCAATTGTGCTGTATCAGCAACAGAGTTTATAAAAGACCGAGTTGCTAGGCCTTGTTCAGTTGACAAAATGAAGTGGGTCGTTGCGTTCGTCGTGTGTACTGTGCTCGAGAGTTCCGTTGCGGCCCCGCAAAGTGCGACGAATTTGAGAGACGATGAAGATATGTTTGAAGATGTTTTCAAGGAAATTACGTCAGACGATGCTAAAAGGGTGCGTAGAGAAGAACGAACGGTTATGGATATTTTAACGGGGAATCTGCCGAGAGGTTTGGATGACGTCGAAAAGGGCCGTGACTATGTCCCCAGGGTGACCCGAAGTGTTAGTGATCCCATGTTGATATCACCAGGTCCGGAGCCATGCGGCCAAGCGAGAGATGCTGATCCTTTCAGCGGCTCATATCAGCAGCAATACTTCGATCCCAGCGTTGCGCCGAAGTCGGAACCTAAGACACACAAATTACCTGCGTTAGCGGTCGTCGGTATTGGCGGACACCAAGAGAGTCTTCTCGAACCAGTTCACAAGGATACGGTGTATTACGCCACCATACCCTTCATCAGCGGTTATAAAATGACCCCTATCATATCCAACAAGAAGGTCGTCGTCAAAGACCTTCCAGGACATGGACACGGAGGTCTGATTGGAGGCGGCCTCGGAGGACATGGAGGTCTGTTGGCAGGCGGTCTCGGAGGACACGGAGGTTTAATTGGAGGCGGCCTCGGAGGACTCGTTCGCGACGGTTTGTCACCCCAACTGCCCGGACTTGGAGTTCCCGGACTGCCTGGACTTGGTGTACCAGGACTGCCCGGACTGCCTGGAGTGCCATTAGGAGGGCTCCCCGGATTCCTTCCCACGTCTCGATCATCAAGTCCGGACTTCATGCCACAGCCGTCTTACCCTTTTCCCCCAGATCTCGACTACACTTCCCCACAATCACGCTCTTCTCATCCCCAGGACTTTTACGTCGCGGATCCCAGCGCCCGCCATCCACTCGATCTTAACATCTTCTTCGAGACCCCTGAAGCCGCTGCCGCCCGCGATGCGAGCCCCGAACTTCTGACGCCAGAGACCTACGTTGACGCCATCCGACACTTGCAACAACAAATGGACCACCTCCAGAGCCTCAAACTCGCTCATGAACGTCAAATCCAACCCGAAGAAATCAACTGCGTATGAGTCTGAAAACATTCTGATTTTGTTTAAAAAAAATTAATTATATTTTTATATTTTTCTACGAATTAAAAGTAATGTTTTATTGTTAGATATTTTTCATCCTTCTACCCTTACGAATTTGACGACAACGCAATCCAACTTTACACTACGGGTCGCTTTCACCAAAATTTAAAAGCAATTTAAATAATTAATTTAGTCGTTCATCCGTGCTAAACGTTTAGGTAAGTTTGCGCTAATGGATTAACTCTAACCTTAAACTCCTGATTGTATCCCTTGGTGAAACCGGCCCTTAGGTGAGAAATTATTGGATCTTGGTTTGGATATTCAACTAGGTGTACAAAAGAGTTTAAAACAGAGAAAGTTGCACAAAAAAGTTTAGTAGGCAAATCAGAACGTGGTCATAATCATTAAATGAAAATTTTTGTCACTTCAGCGCTGAATTCAATGAGGACAAAGTTGGAATGAACTCCTATTTACTAGCTATGAAATTCCCATTTTAGAGTTGGAAGAATTCCTGTTGGATGAAGTTAACCTACTAGGTAAACTATACTTTCCACGCTCCAAAAATTGGAATCACTCTTCGGAACCAAGCTTGAAGTTTCCGGAACATTTTAGTTTCTTTCTTTCTTTATTTGTTTATTTATTTTTTGTTTATTGTTCTTATAAATAATACACCTATGTAATCGCGACAGAGGTCAAAAATTCTGATCGGTCTCGAAATGTCCGTCCGCCGTCCGAGCCGTTTTGGCCAGTACCGAGGTATAATTTTTTATTTAATCTGAAATGTTGACAAAATACTCGGTTTACCATCTAGTTGTGCCCGCTAGTTTTACGGCTCGATCGCCCGAACCCGTGGGGCACTATGGGGCTAAAATGGGTCTACGAAAGGGGTTTTTGTCTATGGGGTCGAGTCAGGTGTCGTTTTCGACGTATTTTTGGACGTAGAATCCATTTTTGGGGTCCCGGAACGATCCGATTTAACCTTGGGGACTTATGGGGCTTTCGTGGTGCTACAAAATTTGTAGCCCCACGAAAGACGCTTAAGCGTTAACATATCCTATCTCCTACTTTAATACGTTTAGTTAGGATATGTTGCCGCTTAAGCGTCGAAATGCGATTTTTGAGGGATCCCAGGAAGTCTATTAAGGAGTCGTTTTACAAGTAATTTAGGACGCATTATATGTTTTTCGTGGTCCCACATCTGTCCAAACATTATACAGTTTTTTTTTCTTCAAGTCATTCGTCTTCTTTGGCCTGAGGCACCAGTGCACGTTAACCTCTATGTGTGCGGGTACCTATGCGATTCTCATGAAGGTCGTTCCCGTTGAAGCATGTCGACTGTGATTTCACCCTGTCAGCACTCACTTGGAACTTAGACCGGAAAATTGTGACACTTGTGCTACTTAGAAGCGTCAACTAATATTGATTAGTTCAACTAATAATGATTATATTCCCCAGCCACGGAGGATGACCAACACATCGACCATTCCCCAATTTTTTGCAGTCATTATGAGGAAGATGCTGGCCAACACCTCTCATGATGAATGGGTGCTTACTCTATTATCTTTCAGAATTGTCGCAAATATAGTGATTATCTTTCGAAATTCTATCAGGAGCAATAGAATTGGATCTTAAGATTTTTCCCCATCAACCGGATTTTTTTTTTTTTTTTTTTCCCCCCAAACGTCCATTCCCTCTTGTTGAACGAATTTCACCAGAGGCCTTCGGTCAGCGGGGCAGTCAGTGATATTATCGTGATATCGAGTGTTTACATCTTCGGAACCGACTTGCACGCTCCAATTATCGTCGCACGAGTGACATCCTTTTGTCGGTTAGTTGGTCTCTTAGTTGGTCTCTTCTGGGGAACACGCAAGTCACCGGATGGACACAACACAATCTCGTACACATCAAAATGACTGAAAATAAAAACACTTTCGAAAATTTTCTTTTTCTTCCAACTGGACTACATTTTGAATTTGTGTGCCATACAATTTACATAAAAATGATGATTTTTGTAAGGGCAGGTTTTCTAAATAATACTTAGAAAACCTGCAAAAAAATTAATAATATTATTATTAATTTTGCAAGGAAGGAGCCCATACAAAAATATGTACCGATGAATTCTTTACGCAAACTTTTCCTGAAACGCTGGAATGGTGGATAATGAGAATCGATACTAGAATAGAGAGATTCTACCTAAATTAAGAACTTTTCCTCATAGCCAGAAAGTAGAGGGATGCAGATTTGATTGGGGAAAGGAATATATCGACCAACTGTAACAATTAACTGATTCCTACTCATCAAAAACACCTCTGGTGTGAACTGCTGCCAACTCAACCGGGGTCCATTAACATTTTGTTCCACCGTTTCAAGTTGACCCGATATTCCAAGAATTTCTGAATGGAAGCTAAAAAACCCTAATGAAGCTAAAATCCTTAATGAAGATTTCGGATAGTTTCGAAAATAACTAAATTTTGGAAATGATTCCTGCTTCATTTCTCTATTCAAGAATACTGCTATCATTATGTTCAAATGTGATGGATGATAATATCATCACGTATAACATATTATGATAATATGTAGGTATGACATATTATGTCATACCTGCGAATACGTCAAATAATACCACTCAACAAGCGTGCATTTTCTGTGTGTTTCAGGGGAAATGACAGTTAGCCTTTCGCGAATAACAATGGACCACGGGGTCGCGTAGCGGTGACCACTGCTTGGCACCGAAAGTAAGTACCTAGCTTCGTCATAATATCTGTAAGAACATGCGCAGTCTGTTATGTGTTCCAATTTTCGACGACTCACGGCAGGGCTTTCTGTTTATATACCTACATGTTTTTTGTTTTTTTTTAAACAGAAGGTTTTTCTGACGTAAGTAAACATACATTTAAAAATAAGAATAAGAAGAAAAATAATCTTGTACCTCTCTCTTGTAGCCGAGACAATTTAACACGTGCACTATACGAGAGTATAATATACTAAATATTATTTATCATACGTATCACATGCTACACCTTGTTTGCATAATAATATTATCGTCGCCGAAGTTTTGATACCGCCTAATTCCTCTCCCCCCTCGATGGTGGGTTAGGCGTAGAGTTGCCCGACCTACTATATAATATAGTATTCTACTACCTAAATTTTCATGTTTAAAAAAATGTATATAAACAGAAGGTTTTTCTGACGATACATTTTAAAATAAGAATAAGAAGAGAAATAATAGTAATTAATAAGTCTTTCGTGCATTTTCATTTGGGTTGTTAGTGGCCCTTGTACATGTTTAATGAACTAGTGAAAATAAGTTAATATTTAATAGGTCGATCCTTGTCTGTTACAGGAAGAAGAAATGGTGTCAAGGCTTGCAAAGCGGATCGCGTGTATTTTGTTGTTATGGGTAACATTCGGGGTGGTGCTGCTGAATCTGCGGGGGTTCACATCGTCTATGCTGGACCACCCTCCAGGCTCGAGGCTACTTCTCCACAACCTGTCCCCAAGCACGCTGAACCCGGCAGATGGCGCTCCAATCTTCCTTCAGCTCGCTCCCTACGTCGACACCGCTCACGTCAACGTCGAAACCGCCATGTACTCCGAAATCGAGAAAACCCTCCCCAACCTTCCCCTAGTCTACTTGAACAAAAACAAAATCAACAATGTGTTCCAGAAAAACGAAAGTTGTGCTCGATTCCCCAGCCTGTACGATTTGGAATTCAATAATGTGTACTGGCAAAGTCTTTTTACGTCTAATGGCACGTTCTATCTGTACAGTGCCTATTACGATGTTCGAAAGCTGAGCAGGATTGGCCCAGCAGTACGAATATTAGCTATGATCAACAGAATCGAGCCCACGATCAAAACCCACTGCCAATTCTGGTTCGAAAACAAGAAAGACCCAGTGTTTGTGAAAGTCATGGAATATAAGTACATTTGGTACAAGAAGTGGGGGAATTACAAGCAAGGTATATTCCAACCGTATCTGATAGCATGTCAGATACCCGAACCCTTTCATTCTCAAATCCCAATTTCTGTATCCGTTGTTGAAAAGGTATGTGACAATGCAACGAATAATTTAAGAGTTGTTTACAATAAGCCTCCCAAGAAAGGAGGGTTCGCCGTCTGCGTAAAAGGGTTGGATTTTTTGTACACAGACCTCTCCGTACGCATGGTTGAGTGGATTGAGCTTTTGGGACTTTTAGGTGCTGAAAAGATATTTTTCTATGAACTTCAAGTTCATGCAAATATATCCAAGGTGTTGAAGTACTACCAGGAAAGGGGCAAGGTAGATGTGACTCCATTGACCTTGCCAGGAGGGCAACCTAACATACCAGGTTTCCAACATATGTATTTGTCAAAGAAAATCAACCATAAAAGACAAAATGAGCTGATCCCTTATAATGACTGCCTTTACCGAAACCTGTATTCTTACGAGTACATAGCTCTTTTAGATATTGATGAAGTGATAATGCCAGTAAAAACATCATCGTGGAGAGAACTTATGGACACGGTTTTGGTGAAAGCTCGGCAGGTCAAAAATGAAACCCGTGCCTCATACAACGTCAGGAACGTCTACTTCCTGGATGACTTGATCCATTCCCATGGCTGGTTCAAGGATATCCCACAATATATGCACATGCTACAACATGTTTACCGGAGTAAAAACTACACCAAGCCCAACATGTATGTCAAATGCTTCCACAATCCAGAGCGTGCTTTGATTCTCCACAATCATTTCCCCCTGGCTTGTCTTGGCTCCACATGCACCACTTATCCCATCGACACTGCCGACGCTCAACTTCAGCACTACAGAGCTGATTGTGTCAAGACTTTGAAGAAATCCTGCACCGAATTTCGACAGAACTCGATTCTTGATACTACGATTTGGAAATTCAAGGATTCTTTAGTGTCACGGACTACAGATGCTCTGCTTAATCTTGGGTACTTTCCTGCATTCAATCAAATGAAATTGTTTACCCAACGGTGATAGACCTAAAGTAGGATCAAACCCCTGTTGCTGCCATGGTCATGTTGGTTGCCTTAAATCAGCAGAATTCATTTTGCCCGCCTGTTATGAAGATAGGTAGGTAGGTAGGTGGGTACCTATTAAATATGTAATTAAATTTTAAAATAATCGGTTGCAAATCCAACTGACAGTTCCCACGGAGTACTCCTAACGTGTGGTTTATTATTCGTTGAATAATCAACCAATCTTTTTGCAATAGCGAACTACAATAATTGTAGTTCGCCGCATAATTTGTCCTTTAGTAATTCAGCATGGATTGATTAAAAAAATGCATTGTTTGACACATCGGTTTCGGTACATAATGATAGGTGCCTAATGAAAATATGAAATTAAAAATATGTACATCTGTTTCAAAAACCCGACCCGTCCCGCTAGGTCCATACCTGTCTGACCATTCTGGGAAATAATAATAAACCAACGTTTACTCGAATGTTCTTAGTTATGTATATGTATACACAGTCCGAAATTCAGACAAAAGTAGGTGTATGTATTTCTGGATTGACTGTGAGATTTAACTGCCTAATTTAAATAAAATAATGTGGGTCATTATTCAACAAGGTACGTCGTTCGTATTATGTTGTACCTACAAAGGCACCTACCTCTAAATGAAAGTAATTTAATAGGTGCCTACGTATTTACCTCGTCACTGATTCGTTAGTTTGGTTCAGTTTATGGATACCTAGGTAAAGAATAGATAGGTACCCACGTACGTAATCATTATTCCTCATATTGTATAAAATGAGCTGAGGGAAAATCTTCTGTCAAATATTGTAAAATTATGTTATTTATCGTGAGAGAAAACCTCCTGTCAAATATCTAAAGATCATTACGTGTCAGACCTAAGTAGATATTATTCATCATATTATGATTCATCTTATTAAGAATCATTGAATTGCACGATTGGTTTGTGTGTTCAATACCGAATTTCTACAATTATAGATTGCATATCTGGTAGCTCATTATTTCCTTATGTTTGACGATAGTTATACATTATAATAGATGATGATAATCCATAGTAACAAGACAGATAAGCAAATGATTCATTGTAGAAGCCCATTTACTTCTTGCCAATATATTGGCATATTTACGGCCAATATATACGGATATTTACCTACTGGCGTCCAGCTTCCGGGTAACCACCTAAGGCCTTGTAAATTTATGTAAATAACATTTGTATAAAACGAATGAGGGTAGGTGCTTAGCTTGCTACAAGACTGTTACCTGTAATTGTTAGGGTTCATTTTTATTGTTATTGTATTTTGCTCCAATTTAATTCCCGTCCGAAATAAACGAGAAGTATATTTTTCAATGTTTTTCATTTTTTCCTCCAACGCATTCCAACAAGCTGGCATTTCTTATTTGGATTGTTTAAGAGTAAAATACCCACAGGACTTGATAACCTGCTAGGAAATACACTCATTAAACATTAGTAACGAAGTCAACATTTAGGTAGAGTCACTTGTCAAAACACCTGAACTTAAAGGGTCCCACAACAAACTCGCCTCAGAGCCGAGGGTCTAAAACGCCTTCTTCAGAAGTTACTGCCTACAACTCGCAAGAGCAGAGCGGGAGAAACTCAACTCTAAAATGTCCACATGTGGTGTTGTGATTTTTGCTTATATTCCTTGAATAAAGTTTTATTGTACTTGTTAGTTGTATTTAGGTAGAGTCCTGAGTTTTTTTTTTTTTTTTTTTTTTTTATGGGGTGCGTCTTTATGGACGGTCAGCGGGGAAGTAAGAACTTCTTACTCGCCTTGTTTCACACAGTGGGACGATTTGATGTCCCCAGACCACAAAACAGTCAATTTTGATCAGAATTTATGATACATAGTTTTTTTACTTTTTTTTATGCTGTGTCAAATGCTTTCCACATTGTCCATTTATTTGTTGGTGATAATTTCCATTCTTATAATTAGCAATTCAACTCCGAAGTTTTGGTCACATCAGGTATCATTATTTTGGTCACAGCAGGGACATTTATCCTGTGAGGGGAAAAAACCGAAATGAGGGAAACTGCAAATACTGAGCTGGAGAACCATGTTAGCAATCTTTAATGAATTAAAACTTCCAACCTAATGTAAAATCAAGTTGTGCGCTTGCTTTCAAGATGAGGATTGTGGGGATTACGATTAGATAGGTAGGTACTCTTCAAAACCCTCGGGTTTTGTAATCCCGATTGAAATCCCAGAGAACGTCCTCGATATCGCGGCGGACAATCCATGTTTTTGGTACCTACATATTTCTTCAGGAACCAGGGGGTTTCAGTCATTTTGGCCACACATTGTATTCGGCAACACAAATTGAATACCTATGCCCTCATAATTTACAAACTTAGGCTCTATCACCCGTAGCAAGAACCTATATTGAAACGAATTTTCCCTTGACCTGTGGCAGATTTTGGAGTGACATCTCTCAAGTTTGAGGTGCATTTTGAAAAATACAGTCAATAATTAAAAATTCGCATCGTTCATTCTTGCATGGACCTCGTAACAGCCTTCCTACATCACAAATAGAATTCATTTTCGGAACTTTAGAAGATTTTAAAATGCTGTGACCAAAAAAATGACCTAAAATTTGTGTTTTCAGCGATAGATACCTACGTCAAAATTGAATTCTTATCGCTGCTGTTCCATAAACTAACTCTCAACTATATTTAGATAGGTCAGGAAGGTCAAAATTCTTCATTGGAACAAATTGATTTTGAAAAAGTTCACTAGCCCAAAGTGTCCCACTATGTGAAACAGGGCCTACTGTTGTAGGATAACGGATATGAAAATAATAAGCTTTTTTGCAATAATGAGCCTTTTTATTCATTAT
Organism: Pilophorus perplexus; assembly: GCA_955831195.1. Lineage (NCBI taxonomy): Eukaryota > Metazoa > Arthropoda > Insecta > Hemiptera > Miridae > Pilophorus > Pilophorus perplexus. The sequence goes on along the minus strand of OY037007.1, from coordinate 55,770,720 downwards.
TGGTTTTTATTCTGAGAATAAATCAACCTATATTTTTGCGAGGAGGAGTCAACAATTTTGATCGGCTTCAAAACTTATACCTAGGAACGTGTTTCATATCCGCGCGGTTATGGGCAGTAGGAATGTTGTTAAAAATCTGAAGTTTTAACATTCTACTCGGGTTTTCCTACTTGTGTCCTACTTGTGTTTAGTTGTGTTTGCGAAATTTGCAGCCCCTTAGCACAAACACGGGTGGCGAAAACGGGCTTCAGGGTTTTTTTTTTTTTATGGAGGTCGAGTGGGGTGCCGGTTTTCGATGTAATTTTGGACGTAGAATCCATTTGTGGGGTAGGTATGTTATCTGTGTTAAGATTATTCAGGCTTACAGCTTTCTTTAATGGCCTTGATTGATCATGCAAATTTTTGTTTAGCTTATAAAAAAATGATGGCAAATGTAGCATTTGCAGCGATTTTTTCCTGGTGTTTTGGTTTATTATTCATGGTATAATACACCTATGTGATCGTGACGGAGGTCGAAAATTCTGATCGGCCTCAAAATTTGACGTTTATTTGTTTCAAGGGGGTAGATTCCAAAAACGAAATGTCCGTCCGCCGTTCGAGCCGTTGCGGGCAGAACTTTTTTTTTTTAATCTTAAATTTTGACAAAATACTCGGTTTACAGTCTAGTTGTGCCCACAAGGTTTTCAGCCCGATCGTCTAAACCCATGGGGCTCTGTGGGGCAAAAACGGGGCTACGGGAGGGCTTTTTTGAAGTGTTTTGGCTATGGGGTCTAGGCTATAGGTCTATCCCTATTTTTTTGGGGTCCCAGAACGATTCGATTTCACCGTGAGGATCTATTGGGCTCTCATGGGGCTACAAATGGGATTTTGGAAAGGATCCCCTGAGATCAAATATTTTCCGTGCAATTTTGGAAGCATAATCCTTTTTTCGAGGTCCCACTTCTGTCCGAACAGTGTATCTACAGATTTTTTTTTTTTTTTTCAAAAATATTTGTAGGTACCTAACACAGAACTAATTTTCGCACAAGAAACCAATAGGAACCAAAGAATAATTAATCTTTGTGTAAAATTTGCAGCGTTTCTTTCACAATGGTTAATAATAATAATTATTATTAACCATTGTGAAATAATAATAATAATTATTATTATTATTTGATAATAATTATTATTATTTGATTATTAGACCAATTATTGGTCTCCTGCCAACAAATATGGACCTACTCCTATGGAAGTTACATCAATCGAGAATTTTGTTGGCCCTACTTACAGAAGTTAAGTATTACCCACAATGTGCTGTGCAAACCACGAATTCACACCTGCAAGATTTTGTGGCTCAACTTAGTTTAAGTTAATAAGTTTAAAATTTAAACTTATTAATCAAATTAAAATAATTTTCCAACAATACCTATTGACTTTATACTACTGATCCACAAAATTATTCCACTCTACGCCAGCTATCCATTAACATAAATAAGTAAAAAGGTTCACTGTATGACGTCATGGGTGTGTTCACTGCCGTCAGACCGAGATGCCCTCTGCACGACCTTGAGTGAAAATAAAAAGAAAAACCCGGCCCGGCGTAACCCAATCAGCTGATCAACTGATATTAGTTTGAACGATACGTAAACTCTCCCGTGTTTTCGCAGTTTTGTAAATGTTTTCTTCTCCTAAATTCGGAAATACTATCGTGGTGTCGTTAAAGGAATAATTATTAGAGTAATTAACCACCAGGAACCCCCCGCGGGAGCAGGAAACCTCTTCAACTTCGGTTTTTCTGAAGTATCCTCCGTCATATCCGATTTGATTTGACAAAGGTAAATCCATTATATATTTTATATCTAACCATTGTTTCTACAATTAAAGAAAGGCGTATGCTTCACAAATGTTGCATGTTGAAAACATCTTCGACACTGAATCGAACACGTCTGTGTAAAAACTTCGTCTTAGGTAATGCCAGAACAGCAGATTATATCGATGTTGACGCCCAACATTCCAGTTTTCGTCGATAAATTTTTTAGTTTAATCCAAAATCTACTCCCTGAAACATATTTATTGACTCACAAACCATAGTCAAAATTAATTATAACTATTTCGAATTGAACTATTTGAATTGGCAGTTACGTGCAGTTTCCATTATTCGACAGTCATTTGTTTTCGGCAGTTGTTTGTCGTTTGTTTCTGGTTTTTTGGAGTCTCGAACATTCTCGAACATTCCGTCAGTTGGTGACTTCCTTTCATTCGTGTCTTGTCTGTGTGATCGATATATCTCCAGGTAATTTAATTAAGTTACATACCATCTTAGATCGGCGTCTCAGTGAAACGTCAATTGATTATTTCATCATGCTATATTGATGTTTCACCGCATTTACGCATTTTTATCCCATTTGTGATGGGCATCTTTTCTCGGTGTGCCAGAGCGGTACATCAATGATGGATTGGGTCATTTCTTTGGGATAGCCACGAGTTTAAGTATTACTTGCGGGTTCTACGTTAATTGGGTGATTTGCTCACTGTGGTTTTTTGTTTGATTTTTCAGGCCATCATGCCGAGTTATTCGGCGATTCTAGTCGTCGGCGTTCTAGTTACGGTCTCTCATCTCTGCGATGGGGTAAGTCTTGTTTATTTCTCCCTCTTCGAAACTTGCCTACCTAATTTCTCGGTTGAAAAACAACGTTCATTCAAAGCCCGTTTTTTCCTCGTTGTACATGTCCATTGGGCAGTCCTCATGAAGGTTCTTTGCTCCCCGTCATTGTTTCTCGTTATGTAATCGGCGGTGTAGGTACATGAAGTCACCTACATGTGTGATATAGTTTTCGATATTTTGTTCATAGTTTTGTGAGCCCCGAAGCCAATGGCAACAGATCAGGGTATTGGGGGGGGGGGGGGGGGGGGGGGGGTCGCTTGGCATATTTCGTATTAAATATGAAATATAACAAGAAAAATGTGTTGTCTTATGTCTTTCGTCTGATTTTTATTCCTTTGGGCATCTTCTAGTCGGCTGTACCTATGCCCACACAAAATTGCTAGTGTAGTAGTTATAGCGTACCACCTGGTGTGTGTGTGTGCGTGTTGGGTTTGTACCTACATGAATTGTTTTTCCTAATTGGTTATTAGGTTTGTGGTGGGAATGGCGGGTTGTGATCGGCTCAGCGTCCGTGTTTACGTTGCCAGTGTTTTTGGAGGATGCAGGAGGGAGTAGGTGGAGATTCATTAGAGGCATAGGTAACGCAATTTGTTGCGATCTGCTGGCTCTGAGAATGCCCCAGCTGCAGAAATGGAGGATCAGATTCTGGGTATCTTAGAATCACCCGAAATGTCGGAGAAAACTGACTTATTACCCTGCATGAAGGGTCGTGGTTGGGTAAGGTTTTCTGCTGCCGCAGTTATACCGAGGGGTGTTTCCCTGGCTTCCAATCTCGAATTGTCGAGTATGGACTCCTGGACAACAGGCCCTCGCGAGTTTGCTATTTCCTCCTCGGAAGCTGGGATTTCCGGATCGTCAGAAATAGAGCGAAAATAACTGTGATTGAAATGGCTGAATGTTAAAGTGCAGTGAATAACGGGCTATGTTGAGGGGCCTCCCGAGGCGTTTGGTGATGTGCCGATCTCGGGAGAAGTAGCGAGCGTCAGCGCGCTTGAGCGCAGGTTCTAACCTGCCTGAGCGTGAAGTACATCCATTGGACAGAGTGGGTACCTGAAATAGTTTCCCCACAGTAGTAAATTCCTGTCACCCAAATCATCTCTTTTACGGTTAATCGAGGTTAGATCCCATGGCACCTACCGGTACCGACAAGTCGCCCACAACCTCCCCCCCCCCCCCCCCCCCCCCCCTTACAAGTCGATTCTGTAAATCGCCCGTGTTTGTCATGGATTTGGGCCGTCAAAACGTCTGGTGACAAGGGATCAGTCTCACTAGCATGCCGTGGAATTTCGGATATTGTTCACACAGTGTAGGGGAATGGTGGAAGGCGTGGGAGATTTTCCTCATTACGAATTTTCTTGACTGTCTATTTCAAAATTTTTCCAATCCGGTGACCCTCTATATCTCTGTAGTGATTTTTTGTCAGATCGCCAATATTCATTATGTACAGTGATGTTTTTGCGGGTTTGATGAGATAATATCAATAACAGAATATTATTCTGTTTTTGTTATGACAGGGGGGGGGGGGATGTATGGGAAAAGGTGTCCTAGGCCTCCCTTGTGACTTAGTCATTACTTCCCCCCTGTGTCCTACGATCACAACCTTTGGATAGGGTCCAGGAGAACACACAACAGTAGGCTGAAATCTAGTAGGCCATAACTTCCACAGCACACTATTTCGTGCCAGACTTGGATACCGCCATGACCTTGTTCTTTGTCACATTGATCCGCAGGCCATAGTGGCGACACGCTGCCTCCACTTTATCGATGAGTGCTTGGAGCTCCACTGGAGAGTGCGCCACGAGAATGGTATCGTCCGCATACCTCAGATTCGCATTGCTGTCCCATTAACGCGGATGCCGTTATGGGACAGAAACTGGGCATTCAGGGTCGGACATGATGACTTTCTGAGATTCGACAACACAACTAGGCGAGGACTGACTGATCAAAGGCCTACTTAGAGATGAACCAACTGGAAGGGCGAGGTATGACGCCCGTTTCCAATGGGAGGAAGTGATGATACTCACCCCTACAATTTCAGCTGGTACTCTGGTCCGCGAACGGCTTATCCCTGCTCGCGTCACGGAGATGATGATTGTTCGATGATAATGATGACATGATTAGAGATGGTGTCGAACAAGATTTTATTTATCTCTTCTCTAAAAGGATTGAGGGCCTAACTTAAATCTTAGCTGTCACAGGCCTCCCACCTTTCCGCGACGCTACTATTGAAGGAAATTCGTTTTCCAGTCATAAAAAAAAAAAATTAATGCTGTTCGATTCTATGGTCATCCTTAGCCCAGGTTACTAATCAGATTGAAGAGGGAACACCCGATAGTACGTTACATCCCGTGCACATGGGATCTAAAACCAATAATATCCAAACCAATTATAAAGTGTAGGTACACTGGTCAGCAGAGGAGTCGTTCGTTCTCCCCAATCACCTCATTAAAGGTACGTGCTCGGCCAAATTGGTTGGTCGATTTTGGCTAATGTATGGGAGAAGTTCCGACCAGCCTCGTGCTCTTCTACCTGATAGAAGTTCATTATTTATTTTGAAATTAGTTTCTAGTCAAATACTGGGACAATGAGAGTCCCGAGACCGTGTTTGCACACATTTAAATTATATCAACAATCTTAGGAAGTTATATTACCGTTTCGAGTTGTGAAACAATCTACAGATTGTTTTGTGAAAAGACCATGAAAATGACTCGTAGTAGTTTATAATTTGGTACTTCTAGCACCAATCGTAATGAAACGTGAGGTCAACGGCGGGATGTGTACATGTATGCAAAATAGCGTTTCTCTCGGGATTCATTTTGGACGTATGACCTCATTTCTTTCAGATTTCATCTGAAGAAGAGTATCCCATTCCTAAACAAAACATCATGCCTGGGTTCACTCCACATTTCGCAGAGACTTTCAACGAACCGGACGAGTTTGCCAAAAATTGGGTGAAATCCGAAGCCAAAAAGGATGGCGTTGACGGGGACATAGCTCGATACGACGGTAATTTGGTTGGGCAGTCCAATTAATAAATAACGCGGTCAGGTTGAGCATTTCAATGTAATTTACATTCCCGCAGGTGATTGGGACATGGACTACCCCAAGAAACTATCCATCGACGGGGATATGGGCCTCATCTTCAAGCAAAAAGCCAAACACAGGGCCATTTCGTCCAAAATGAACCGGCCTTTTGCGTTCACGGACAAACCCCTCTACCTGCAGTACGAAGTCCTCTTCCAAGACAATCAAGAGTGTGGTGGAGCTTATTTGAAACTCCTTTCCCACGGACCCGAAAGCGCCGATTTGAAAAATTTTCACGACAAGACTCCCTACACCATCATGTTTGGGCCGGACAAGTGCGGAAACACCCATCACGTAAGTTCTAATTTCTAGTTTTTATGTCAATAAAATGTTGGGGACATCCCCTGTTGGTTGCTGGACTATTGATTCGATGGAAAATTTCCAGTTGCACTTCATCTTCCGTCACAAGAACCCAATCAATGGATCCTTCGAAGAGAAACACTCCAAAGGTCCCTCGAAAAGGATTGATGAGCTATTCTCAGATGGAGTCCCCCACCTTTACACGTTAATCGTTCTACCTGATAACACCTACCAAATTCTGGTTGATCATGAGGTATTTTTGGCTTGTCCTAATTTATTTGAACATTAAATTTTGTGTTCAATGATTAACGAACGGCTCTCGACATCTGCTCTCAAGATAGTCGGGTTGGTTTTGATCCATTGGCGCTCTCTTAATTGTCTGTCTGGTTGTAGGTCACCGTCAAGGGGAGTCTGTTAGAGGATTTCAACCCTCCTGTGAATCCCCCTGCTGAAATCGATGACCCTAACGACCACAAGCCCGAGGACTGGGACGAGAGGGAGAAGATTCCGGATGAGACGGCCACCAAACCCGACGACTGGGATGAGACTGCACCGCCGATGATTCCAGATCCCAACGCCGTCAAGCCCGACAACTGGTTGGAAAGCGAGCCTGTTGACATAACTGATCCTTCCGCTGAGAAACCCGATGACTGGTATGTTATTAAGCGTTAGGTAACGTTCCAAATACTTGATCTGAATATTTTACCCTTTATCAACTCGTACGTTCTCCAGGGACGATGCGATGGACGGTGAATGGGAAGCTCCCATGGTGCCCAATCCGGCCTGTGAAGATGCTGCTGGTTGTGGACCCTGGTCTCCCCCTATGATCGACAACCCCGCATTTAAAGGGAAATGGTCACCTCCTCTTATCGACAATCCCAAATACAAAGGCAAATGGGTCCCAAAGAAGATTCCCAACCCGCAATTCTTTGAAGACAAGAACCCGTTTCAAATGACCACCATTGTGAGTGAAGATTTACGATATCAATCTATTTGAATCTACTTTGAACAAAGTCAATAAGGATACACTTTACTTTCAGACTGCTGTGGGACTCGAGCTCTGGTCAATGACAGCCAACATAATTTTTGACAACTTCGTCATTACGGACAACGAGGAATACCTCAAGCAATGGACTGCTGCCACCTTTGACAAAAAAATGGAAATAAACAACAAGAATGCTGTAAGTTGGTTACTCTCAATTCCAATAACTCCTTTCTTCTCCTTGTCCGTATTTTGAAGAGCTTAAGGTACTCCGTTACCATTATGGTATGTGGTCTACCCAAAATCCTTGATCTACAGCCCAACATGCTGTGTTATAGTATGCGATCCACCACCCCTCCGGCGGTATAGTATGCGGTCTACGCACAATATATGCAATGTGTTAAGTATCTGTGAATTTCTCTTCATTTGAAGGTATTGCATTTGTGGCAGAGTGCAGTGAAACAAAAAAATCAGTTTTCGTTGAGGCAAACGTTTTGTCACCTTGTTTTGTTCGGTATGGGGGGAAAGGTACGAATTCGTTGCTGGGAACAATGTGGAGGAAGCCAGCGAGAAATTGCAGGGTTCTGTGAACTCCATCCATAAATGTTAAAAAAAAAAAAGTCCAGCCAACCCATTTATATTTAGAGGCAAGCCCAACAGTTGATTTGGGGAAAGGGGTGGTGCTACGAATAGAATACCTAATTGACGAAACGTACGAGCATGTTATGAAGTTAAGAGTAGCATACGACGAAACGTTTAATGCTCGGTTTTCAAATGGTTTGGCAACTTTTTTTGGGTACATCTCAGGCGTACAGGTACATCTCACCATCAACGTTGCGATCGGTAGACCGCATACTGTAACACCTGAGGGGCTGGTAGACCGCATACTATAACGGTACTCCATTATTATAGTACGCATGCGGTACCGGTACTCCATTATTTGTATTGGAGTTGGGAGTATTGGGACAAATTTATAACCATTTTGGTTTCATCAAATCGGTTGAAAATTATGGGAGAATACCTTTCAGAGAGGGGCAGCTCACTCTACGAAACTGTGTAAAACCGTTGGGGATGGTTAGGGATGGTATGTTCGAGACTAATGAACTCCTGTGGTGTAACGCTAGATTTTCGAGGTATACGGCACGAGGGGTATGTACAATTTCCGTGCGGATAATCCCCATCGTCGGAAGCAAATTTTGCTTACATTGTACATTTAATGTACAATCTCCGTGCGGGGGGCTCGAAGGGTTGAGTACAAATTCCGTGCAGCCTAGGTCTAAATTCGAGGATGCCGATTCCACTCATGGACAAAGCTGGTGGCGACAAATCCAGAACGAACGGCTCGCCTCAGAATTCAAAAACGTCGATTCGGAGGTTGGTCAGTATTTGAGGCTGATTTTCGGCCTTCAATTTCTCGATCATCGAGATGTCTCACTGATGATGTCATGGCCATCAAACCCCTCCACAGTAAACTCCAAAAAATTTTTGGATTACCTCTTGAACACTTTAGAGGTACATCGCTGATAATGCCTCATTTCCACCCACTCTGGAGCGAATATTCCTGTTCCACGGCTAGGACGACGAATAGCTGTGAGGCTTTTCACTCCAAATTTAATCAAATGTTTCACAAAAGTCATCCGCACATCTTCAAATTTATTGTAGCACTCAAGGACATCCATGACTCCATGAAGGATGCAGCACTCCACGGCCATGACTTACGTAAAAATGCATTTTTGGGCCGCATGGTCCAAGCACGAAAAATCAGACGAAATCAGGAAAAACGAGGAATTTCTGAGGCAGCATGCTGCAGAGCATCAGATGCTTGAATACTCTTCGGGCATGATCCCTCGCATCGATTTCGTCATAGCTGTGTCCTTCAAATTTCCGCCAGTGTAGGTAGCTTATATTTTGGCAGAGGCTTTTGGGGTGTGAATCAGTTCGCCTCCTCGTGGTGCATCCTTGGTAGCGCTAAACGCACTGCATATAGGTAGAGGCACGGAGTTTGTACATACTCAGTTTGGCTGGGGCACGGAGTTCGTACATTCCCAATTTGGCGGCGGCACGGAGTTTGTCCATTCCCGGCACGCGTGTCCCCAGAAAAGTGAAAGTGGGGGCCGAGGTCATTAGTGGTGGTAGAAGTTGAGCGTGATCTGTTATCAATGTCGCCAAATTCGTGTTGACAGCTTACAGGAAAGGTCTAGCGCAGATGTAATATCTCGTCGCTTGTGCTACCACAATTGCCTATTTTGTAAGGAGAAGGAACGACCATGGTTGAATTTGATAAGCCTTACGAACCCCCATGATGATCAGCTCCAAGATGAGGGAATTCAGTGGATAATAATGCAGAAACGAACAGGGTGGAGACCAGCAACGTCTGACACAATGACCCAACAGCTGATTTCCAGATGGGACCAGGACTAAGCCTCTTCATCCCAGTCTGGATGCCGGCCAGGACCACTGGGATGACAAACTCCCTTTGTTCCTCCTACCACTCGGGGACACTCGTCTCAAAAGTAGTGGGGACACTCATACCATCCGGAGCCACTCGTGCATTTCATTCATGGGGAGATTCGTTCCTGGGTGAGCGCAGGCTGGGGACACTCCTACCATTCCCGATTTTCGATAGGAGTCATCTTAGGGACGTCTCTGACCATTTTTTTCGATTTTACATACTTTTAAAAGCAATTTATAGATTGCTGTCTGAACAACTATTTGAAAGTCACTTTGGACTTTCCTGCTTCGCCACTTCCATCGCGAAAATGGTCAGCGTGTTCCACCGACATGAATTTTACATTGACACTTATTATTTAGGACACTCTATGGACCAGAGTTATGATACAAATTAACTACAAGCCTGGATGGTGGGCCCTTTATTTCCTTTACTGCTCCATCCCAATTGGGGGCTACGTTTATTACTTGTACCGAAGAGTCAAGGAGGAGGTAATGTAAACGTGTGGGCCCTCTTGAGTATTACAACTTGAATAATCGACAAGTATATCACGAGATGGTCAGAAAGTACTAAGTAAATTATCTAGTTTTTATATGTTGGTCATGCACCTGAGTTTTGAGATCAAACCTCCCCCCGCACACTAAATATGCTAGTTGCAGTAGTGTCAGCATAACATTGTAGTAGAAGTAGGCTTATAGATTTGTTTGCTTTTTGTGTGGATTTGATTAGGGATCAGTGTGGTCGAAATTCCTCCAACTCACCGACGCTCATCCCTGGCTTTGGGTAGTGATCACGCTGCTGCCTCTCATACCCATCATCTTCGTCGCGTATTACTGCCTACGGCCCAAGGTATTACTTTCCACTATTTTCTAGTATTTATACGCACACAATGTCGTACGTATTTTTAGACGTAAGTCAGCATTTTGTTTTGATTACTTGGTAACGAACTTCCCTCAGTAGAATCTACTGATGTTCATGTGTGGTGTCGAATTTTGAACTTCTAGTACTATGTACCTGTCTTTTCGAAATACGATAATGGTTTTCGTTTGCAAAGATAAATTGCTGTTTTATGATTCCACATCTACTTGTACTCAATATTTTGGGTCCTACTGTTGACAGTTTCGCGTTTTTATGAAATTATTTTCATATCGAATTCAGTCGTATTTTTTCTTTGGCACACTACCGGTAAAATCGACTATTTTCACGAAAATACTCGACGAACATTTCTGACGATTATCATGATTTTGAGGTTCCCATTAAGAAGAAGCGACATCAGTCTGATGTAGTATTTACGAAAATTTGTATTTACCCTATTAATAGCCGTCACTTCGATCGGATCGATGCGGATTGCGAGTTTACTCGCGCGAAATGAAATGGGGGTTTCCTCCTTCCATCCCGAAATCAGCAGGGGCACTGCCCATAGTTGCCTAAAGGACCACCACTTCCTGATTGCGATATATTGAATCCTTTCATCAAATGAAGATTAATTGGGCTTCAAATCATTGCTCTGTTGATTTTCAGGAAAACCCATGGAGGAATAGAGAGGAGAGTTCACTAAATAGGACTTCATGTGCCGTAGTCGACGGTGGCGCTATCCCTACGGAACGTAGTGAACTACACATAGTACCTACCAAATCCGACTAGAGAGAGCCACCAGCCCTTCTTACGAAGGAAAGCCCCAAATACCTCACTAAACGGATTTATCTTCCACTGTTGTGCTACTACAATTAAATTAAAGGAAAAATTGAAGGAACCATATCTGAATAACGAAATTGATTGTGTAGTTGAGTACACTGTGAATGCAAACGACGGAATTCTGGACGGAATTCGCAGGGGCGCCATCTTCTGGTTCAGTTTTGGTAACTTACCACCTTCAAAGTTCACTACGTCTCGTAGGGGTCGCGCTGCAGTCGAAATCCCACCCGCTGATCCATCACTGGGTTGGCGTTTTGGGCACGCGGTTTAACACAGAGTGAGCTCTCCTCACTATTCCTCCATGAGGAAAACCATTAGCTATTTGGATACTACAGCCGTTTCCAATAGAAATAGAACTCGGATAAATTTGGATTTTGTGTATTTCAGGAACACACTCAGGAAGAGCAGTACGAGGACATCCAAGACCAGTCAGAAGAAACGAGGCAATCTGCCACTTACCAGGAATTCGAGGATGAGGAAGCGGATGAAGAAGTTCGAGAAGCATCAGAAGCTGCCGAAGGGACTGATGAGTTGGACAACGAGCGGAACGAGAGGAATGAAACAGGCGGGGTGCGTCTTGCGAAAATTACTTGAAATTATAAATACTTTGTTGTGCTATGACTCGTTCGTTGTAAAATGGAAAGGGATGATTGACCAAATCAGTTACCGTTCCCGGGGGCCGTAGGTTGACGTCAGTGTTGCTATGGCTCGCTGGCTGACTCGGCTCTTGTCCCGCATTTCCACCCCTGTAATATTCAGGCTGATACCTCGGGTAATGGGGAGGAGTTTGCTCCCATAACGCATTAACCACCCGCTTGAAGCATCTCCTCTCCTCCAGTACCTCGGGCGGGGTGGAGCTCGCGGTCTCTGATCTGAGGGGTCATCCCGTCGGTCCTTGGCCGCCCCTCTTGGACTGGTGTCGGACTCGAGGGGGTCGTGGGGCCCGCTGGGGGGTGGAGCCCAGTGGAAGGTCAGACCCCGTCGGGTTGGAGCTCCCTGCGGGGGGCCTGCTGATAGGCTAAAGCCTCAATAGCAGTTTCCACAGCACTCACCTGACCAAACCAGTCGTGTACGTCTTTACTTCTTTTTACTGTCCGCAAGCTTTCGGTGCCATGACGGCCACCCTCATCAGGCGTATACAATCACCTAAATGCAAACATCACATTGTTAATAAATGCGGAAGGAAACTTTGTTAACAATGTGATGTTTGCATTTAGGTGATTGTATACGCCTGATGAGGGTGGCCGTCATGGCACCGAAAGCTTGCGGACAGTAAAAAGAAGTAAAGACGTACACGACTGGTTTGGGCAATCATCCCTTTGCATTTGAAATAATTATTATTGGGGAAATGGCTGAGGTTACCTCGTTCGAACGATCCATTTTAGTATTTTACTGTGATTAACTTCTAGTTCCCGTGTGTTCTAGTTGAGGCAAAGAGTGCAGCCTGGAACCAGCGCGTTGCCGGAGACTCAGGAACAATTCAGTGCCTCTACAGATTCGGAGCAGCAGAATCTCGTGAACGAACAGCTCGACAACGTCGGCGACGACCCTAGTGGAGCTCTGCCTGTGGACAAAACCGACAAGGACAAAAAGTCTGACTGAATAGAAATATTTTTCATTCCTTGGGTAAGTTACCTTAATAAAAATTCCTGTAATGGCCATTCCGTTGTTTCATCTTCATTTTATATTCACAGGCTCTGAATGCCGCTCCAGGGAATATGCAAATCCTACAATTTGATTCCACGTTTTGTATTCTGTAGTTTTTTACTCTCTTAGTTCATGAGTCTTTTTTTTAGTTTTAAGGTCTTGAATAGGCCGGTAGCTTCCTCTTCAAGGGGATTTCAAATCTCGAGCCACTTGGTTCAATATGTCCTTCTTCATTTCCAATAAGTTTATTTGTGTTCTGGATTTAGAAATAAACCATTTCTTTTCTGAGTAATTATTCCAAATTCATCCTGTGAATATGTCTGTGTTGAGATTAATAAGGTTAATGCGGAGTTATGTAACTGGTTTGGTGACGTAATGCGCTCGCCTGTTCCTTTAGTCATTTTGTTACACGAAAACTAGTCTTATTTCCACTGACGAACATATTATTTGAGGTTCTGAACTTCATTTTCACCTCTATTAGGTTATGTTATTCTATTTTGCTCCTGATCCTTCGGTATTAATTTGCCCCTTAGTGTTGGTAGAGTCAAGTGATCTTCAAAGGGGGGCTTTACACGCATTTAAGCTTGTTCTTGACAGTTGTACTTTTTCTTGATTGTGACAATTGTACTTCATTTTATATTGTTTGATATTTTATATTCCTTAGTTAAGCTGTTGTCTGAACGGTGTTTATGTTCTTCAACTCCGATAACTCAAAGAATATACTTTTGTCACTTTTAGCTACCTACTTATCAAGAATATCACATTTTCAAATGCTTTTTTTCCCCCTTGGGCCTTACATAAGTTGCCATTTAAAATTTGTCACGCCTATGTAGGTAAGAGTAAATTTCCAAAATTAAGAGTTCAATCTATATTTTCAAACACACAAAAAATTTAACTTGTCGGTTTTTACCAGTGAAACTTTTTGTATCTTCTGTTCGCATATTGGAAAACTGATATTTTTAAACAATGTATGTCTGATGTGAATTCTTTTCTTTTTTTCATTATACTTATTTTTGATGTTCCGATTTGGTTTTCATCTTGAACCTCGTTTCCCACCCAGTCAATGATTGTACAATGTTGTTTTAAGATGACCGTTGACAAAGCGCTCCAAACGGCAAAGTGCTCCAAGCGCAAGTGGGGCAAAACGGCTGTTTTCTGGAAAGAAAAAAAAAAAAACTTGAAATTCTCACACCTTTAAAAATCTGAAGAAAAAAAATCACACGTGGTCTTTAAGTCAATCTACACGTACGATGTAGTTGGTGGGTCACATTGGCCCAATTCACATGGGTCGATTGACCCACCGCTTATTAAATAAGAAATTTTCTTATTAAATCTTATTAAATAAGAAATTTTCTCACTATATGTCAACTCCACTATGAGATACGAAGCTGGCACTGTCACCAAGCGTTTCTACATTCTACATTTAATTTCATAGGATATCAAAGTGACTGGGGTCAATAATTGATTCTGTTGGTCAATTATTGACCTGTAGTGAGTGGGTTCTAAAATTAGAAGCTAGAATATTGAAATTCAGTTTCTGGTGTGCTGAGTAGAAGAGAGAATTCCTCCACGATCCTAATAACTACGCAATCTCTCGAGTACATGATTAAATCATGTACTCGAGCAGCGATCCCCCAAATTTTGGGGGATCCTGCTTTGGGGAAATCGTCTGAAAATTGATTGAGCATTGACTTTGGGGAGTGTCTAAGAGAAAAAGAACGACTTTGGGGAAAGAAAATTAATTATTGGTTCTTGAAATCTCTGTGGAAAGATCCTCACCATTTGTCATGTGCAATATCGAAATCATTGCTGAGCTCAAAACGATTCCAGGTCAAAAATATAGGTTTTTATAGACTACGTTTTTTATTGACTTTCTCATAATGAGCCAAAATTTGAAGTCAACATTTAATGTAAACCTTCTTGCCCACGAGTGCTTTAGAAGTTTTCGTCATCCCTGAAAAATTACATCAATTAGCTTGCTATTCTAGAAACTATTCATTATCGAAAAGCAAATAGAAGGAGTCTGAGGCCAGGTGGGAGAGATCGGGGGTTGGGTTGCTTTAGGCAGCAGGGGGTAGCCCTCTAGTCATTGTTCTAAAGCTGGTGCATATGTAGGGACATTTTTCCAATGTTCCATTAATCCGATTGGCGCAAATGAATGCCTCTTGCCTTCCCAAACTGGGGCATACGTAGTTGTCTATGTCGGCGCAAATGTAACTGGTTGTTCTTACTGGCGCAAACGTATGTTAGTCGCACGAATTCATAGGTTGATTATTTTGAGAACAATGAGCCAAAGCTCTTGGCTTCCTTTGACCCCACGGAATAGAATGCATTCTATTCCGTGCTTTGACCCAAAAGCATTGCCGGTCTTTGCCCCAAAACCACTGCGTCCTCAGCTCCCTTCACCACCCATTTCACCAAAGCCATTAAATCTATCTATCTATCTATCTATCTATATCTAATGAAGGAAGAATGGTGTGTGTTTGTTTGTTTGTTTGTATGTATGTGTCACATTCTACACCCTAAAAGGCCGAACCGATTCGAACGATTTTTTTTCTAAATGAATCCGAGGGTTGACGCGGTGATGCACGATCTTCCAAAATTGCTCGAAACCTCTCCTGTTCACCCTTGGACGTTGAAATTTGAGGAGGAGCCTTTCTAGGACAACTAGATACGATTCAAGTGACGGGGATTCCCTCGATCAGCTGAGTGAGCTAAAATTCCAAGACATTAGATACCTATCCAAAGAATGAGAACAATTTGTTTTTCCGTTGCCATGTCGTTATGTACTGTCTGATGTGGTAGTTAGTTACCAAAATTGTGTGACCTATAATTTTTTCCTGCGATTTGAATTTGCTCTTTGAATCAGTCTTTCGTTTTTTCGAATCCGACGGTTTTATTGAGCTCCCAGGAGAATGTCTCCCAGCTCGTCCGGGCCGCGGCGGCTACGCAGAGGGTCTCGAGTTCAGAGTTGGGTATAAGAATTCGGCCGAAGGAGATTTTATTCCTAGGTGATTCTTATGTGAAAGATTTCAGAAAGGAGGTCCGATCTCTTGTCCCTAGTGGTTTCAGGGCCTCCTCTCTATTGATGAACTCCCTGTTCTACTGGGCTCCTTGTCGGATGGCCATAGTATGCCTGATTACGTGGTGTTGTCTGCCGTTTCAGTTGACGTTGCTTATAATTATCTGGCTAATTTCAAGCGAGTATTGTTGATATTTTGCATAAGCTTAGCTTCGTCAAAATCTAAATTGATTGTTCTCATGGCCCCTTTCAATTATAATCTCCCTATTTGGTCAGCAGTCAATACTGAAATCTGTCACCTCAAGAAGTTTCTGTTAGGTTTGCCCAATAAGTTCCCATTTGTTAAGGTAGTTGATTTGAGTCTTATTGATAGGAATATGATTATTTCCAAGCACTCAAATCCGTTTTACAATCATATTGCCAGGGGCATTGTTGGCAAAAGAATCAAGTCTGCGATATCGTGTTACGGTCACTCCAAACCCAGTATTATCTCAACTGACTCATTTGGGATTTCCAAATTCATTTGACAATCACCTAAACCCAACGATGTAGCTTCTGCTGCTACTGATGTATCCCCTTTTTTTCTCATTAATGCTGGGGGGTTTGCAATCAAAGTGTGTTGAACGAAATACATTTTTTTATTGAGCAGCAGCAGCTTCCTGACAAATTTTGTATAGGTGTGACTGAACACTGGTGCAAGCCAGATGAGATAGGTTTTTATTCCCCAGGAGGGTTCTCCCTGGCGTCCTCTTTTTCGAGGGGAAAAACAGTCCATGCTGCTATCTTCTTGAGATGGGTAATGAGCGATATTGGAGGTCTTTCGGTTGAGGAGGTTTGCGAGATAGCAGCCATTCACGTGGACTCCTTGAATGTTTATATTTGCTGTGTGTATCGTCCTCCCTATGAAAGGAATTTTGATAGCTTTCTATCCATTATGGAAGAACTTCTGTCTTTGTTGTGTCGACCTTATCGTATGTTGGTCCTTATGGGAGACTTTAATGTCCATTTTGAATTGAGCTGCCCAGGTTCTTATTTGAAAGCCTTCTGGACAGTTATGGTCTCCATGTGACACTGAGGGATATCACTCATCGCCCTTACGCCGGTCAGTCAGGACATCCATCTTGTCTTTACGTCATTATAACTAATTTTGCGTGTGGCTGGTACCGAGTCTCAGTGAGTGCGGCGGTCATTGTTCACCAGGCTGTGGAGTTTCGGCTATTCAGGGGTGTTCCCTCCTCCTGAACCTAAAAAATCTTGCTTCAGACGCTTGAAGCCCGAAAATATTTTCTTGCTTGGCTAAAGTTTGTCTTTTGTGACCTGGTTTTCTGTTTATGCGGCTTGTGGCGTGGAAGCTTCCACACTAGAATTTCTTAGGTTGTTCGCCGCGGCTCTCGACTCAGCATGTCCCTGGACATCCCATATGTTGAACCCCTTGATGCAGAGGACTCCTCTGAGAGGAGTAAGCGGAGGCAGTGCGCCTTTACTCGGGAAATTTCTGGGCTCCGAGATAGTTATCATTGCTTCCGTGATATTGGTGAAGAGGCTAAGAATAGAATAACATAACAGCCAAACCCAGGATTATAATCTTCTTTAATTAATTTTTCATCAGAGATGAACATATTTTTTACTTTTGAGTAGGTTTTAAACTAACATTTTTCTTTCTCGCCTTGCATACTTTGATCGAGTTAAGTAGTTTTACGAAACATAAGTAAATAAACAAAAATATGATTCTCCTACAGGTACAATCACAAATCAGTCGAAAATAAATCTGGGAGAGTTTCAGTAGACAATATATAATCTATGCTCGAGGACAGCGTACCATACAGGGAACCCGATTATATATACATCTATAACCGATGGAATGTGTGATTAAGGAAAGAATTTATGATGGTTAGAATTCGTCACCACTCAACTAACAATCCTGGGAGGTCATGTAACCAAACGATATCAGTGTTTCAGTACACCTTCAATAGATTAAGCAGCTATAAAACAAGAAAATGAATACATACTTCAAAGAAGGGAGGTGCATACAATAAAGAAAGTATATAATTCAAAAACAAAATTTCGTGAGGGAATTTTTTTAAGGTTAAAAAACGCTATAACATAAATAGAAATAATAATGAATAATAGAAACGCGCGAAAGATTCCGAAAAACCATAGTTCACAGCACACACATTTTATTAGTAACTCACAGGATTGGCACACTTCAGTAGTCAAAGTATTAGCACTGTTCCTGACGTGACTGGTGTAAAAATTGTGAACAAATGGTGGATTTAGTGTATTCAAACGACGTGGGAGTGGACGAGAGATTTTTCATGTCGAAAATGAAGAGCAGAGCAAGCGCTTTTTGGAGGTACAAAGTTGCTAGTGAAATTCAACAACCGGAAAAGAATTTCTTACTAAATAAGCAGTGTGTTTCGTTTGATTTAGTGATATTTTCATTTTAGTTTTTAGCTTATAGTGTTGAGAACGGTATCGTCAGCGAGACTTCTGGAATTGACGGGGAAATCGTCGTGAGGGGGGTTTAAAATTGTAAATATCTCTTAGATGAATATTGTGATCGCACCAGAACATTTATCTTGTTCTACATTTTGGAATGATCTGTCCGAAAACCCAACAGCTCGCACTGAGTTGCTATATCAATAGATTTGAGACGGTGAATCCATCAGCCCCTGACCAACTGACGCATCAAGGTTTGCACTGTGAAACGTACGTTGGAGTTGAAGAAATTCTCTACGCGTAAATTCAGCAACAAGCAAGTCATGAAACAAAGCTTGGTCTGACTCGCCAACGATTTGAGCCCTGAGCTCATCTGCTAATTCGGCAAAGCGGTTGTCAGTATACACTCTTCACATAACTGCAAGCATCATTCAACATTTCAACGCGTTTCCTCTGCGCTCTTCAAGTTCGAAATTCGTTCGTTACGAATAAACGAACACCAGCCAGAAAAATCATCAACCCAAAGTAAATTTATATAAAATAGCATTTACTTTTTTACGAACCAGTATAACAATACAAAATTATCACAATCAAGAAAAACATTTCAAGATGGATCATGGCACTAAAACTAATAGTTATATATAAATATATACACGCTATATACATTTCCCTGGCACTCTTTATTAACAATGTTACTCAAAAATACGTATCATAGGGATTCTGAAAACTAACAAGTGCATACATAGCAGTGGTGGGCCAAAGGGTAGGTGGTTTAACTGACAGTTATAATATTAATGATACAATAAGGATAAATATTATATATATATAATAAGGGATAAAGTATAAGGATAAATTATACAGAAAACTGTTAAGTAGTACAAATACGGAAGTAGAACCGTTAAGCATGTAACAAACAGAAGAACCAACCACCTTTTTCTTTTAAGGGGAAAACCAAAGACGCCAGAATGGAACTCTAAAGAGAAAAGGGCTCCCTTTTGAGGTCCTAGCCAGCTATCGCAACACCACTGAATCCATCCGTTAATATGATTTTACTAAAACGAATACTCACAGTGAAATCAACTATAACATCGACTTTGGACCACCACTGATACATACAAGCTGAAACAGCCATAGCTAATCGAAAATTCGATTTTATTAATCTCTCACTCTTCTATATTTATATACAGTTAGGTTTCGTACATTAAAAAAATATATGTTGTGATAGAATTTTCAGTATAAGAGGCGTTTACGTTTTTCTTTTTCAAGCTAAAAAGCCGATTTGTGGAGCTGAAATAATTTCACTCCCCACAAAAAAGGGTGAAAGGAGCAGAAGCCATTTTGCCAACAAGAAACATTACCTTGACAAATTCTTCAGATGTGAAAAAATTGATACATATTCATCTTTTGACGATGCCACAAAATGTAAACAATTTAGATACCTGAAACGGGCAAGGATTCTTGCATTTGTACTGCATGGGAAATAACATAACAGGAACAATACAATTCAGAACAATAAGGATCACCTATAAGGAACACACGTAATGGAGAATTCATGAGGTTCTGAAAGGGTTGTGAAAGTTACTAATTTTGATTGTGTGTAGCGGTCAAGTAGCGTCAGGTTTCCGAATGAAAATGAGTTGCAAATTTGAAGGGGGTTTCCCCCCAAGTAACTACGCAGATTAAGGTTAGTCGAACTGGTGGGGAAATTACATTTTGTGGGTTTTCAAATGTACGATTTATGTGAACTGTGATGATTTGGAATCACAATTGCTATAAGTGCAAACGTTATATCTTTTTTTTCCCCTAGATTTGTGTTGATCAAAAAATATTTCCTCCCGATTCTCTTCCTCATTCCCGTTCTGTGTAAATATAAGATGAGAGATTTAAAATTCACGCGGCATTCACTACTCCCGCCTACATAAGAAATCTCCCGTGCCAATATGAAACACTAACTGTGAATCAAAATTGTAACAGAGTTCTGATCGTTCAAAAAAGTAAATATTTTCACGTTCGTGTTGATTTGAAGGTCTGGAAATTAATTCGAGGTCACAAAAGGTGTAGTGCTTGGTTTCTACCACGTAATGTTGCAATAATTTGAAATTCTGAAAAGGCAGGAGGAACGAGCGCTGGGATAACTCGGAGGATTCATCCGAAAAAGGGAACCCCAAGAAATATGATCCATGTTTGAAATATTTCGTGAGGTCATTCAGGCAACGATACACAATTTTGCAGTAAACGCACGGGTGAGTGAATACAATGCTGTCATGGAAAACTACTGACTACGGACAAAGTGGGATATGCACACAAAAACACATCAGCAAATTAAAAAAAAAAAAAAAGTATTCGACCTTAAAGACCAATCAGAAAAGGGTTTATGCTAATCTTGCAAATCAAAATAAACCCATAGCCGTATTTCTCACAAGCTACTCCATTCGGTGAATAATGCTCGAAGGAAGTTCAGCAATAGGAGAAAAATATAAAATATATAGAAAACTTAAAAAACTTTTTTCCCCACATTTCTCCAAAATTGTTTTTTGATTCCCATTTAATCTCAAAGGAGATAATTCAACAATGTACACGTAAAAATACAGAGACTGTTAGAGAGTATATGAACACATCAGGTTCAGGTTTGGTGATATTTGGCACAGGTGGACAAAACAAAACCTATATAAAAATATATTTAAAAAAATAAATAAATTAGTGAAAGGGATGAGTTTTTTTAAAATTAAATAAATTGTACTAAATCTGACGTATTCGTAAAATGGGAAGTAACAGAATGTTTTCAAGAGTCATGCTAAACAGCACCAAGAAACCAGAACCCAGTGAATTCAAGATGCGTCTATTTACTTTCAACATTCACCGTACTTTAAAACACCTTTTTCCTACCCAGTGACGCATAGAACAAATATAAGCACTTTTTCCATTAACATATAACATGTGCACTATTCATTTTTGCATACTATGGATGTTATTAGTTTGTTACATTTAACGTCTTTTTCAGTATAATACTATTTCATATAATATAAATACGCAGTTTTATTATTACTAATGACTTCCTACATTCTATAGTCCAAGAAGTGGTTCGCGACTGATTTAAAAGTACTACAGATATAAATCATAAACGTAAAGACGCGGGATTTGAACATCGTTGGCAGCTGAGGGTCAGGTCAGTCGCGGAAGGTGGTGGAGATACATTCGATGGTTTAAAGAGTCATGGCGGACTCGAAAATGGTGGACACGTTTCCACGAGGTAAAAAGCACCCAGAGTGAGCACCAAAAGCCTTAACGCATTACAGCGAATAAACAAAATGAAGTAACTCCTCGGGATGGTCAATCGGTGAAGTCTGAAGGCAAAAAAACCTTCGCGCGACAGAAAGGGACAGACTAGCATACAGCTCATCAAAACTCTATCCGGCTCTAAGGGCTACTGCATTATGTAATTTTTCCAATATGACAGCTACACGAGAAATACTGCACTGGCTGGACATCAACAACTACCAGGTTGATATTGAACTTCTAGAATAGTTGACAAGTAAAAAACCTGCACTGTTATCTATACCACTAATATCTCAGCCAACGGGAAGAAAGAAAAGAACACATTTGGAATCACCAGTTGATGAACATCAACTGAAGCAAATTGTCAGGAGGAGAGCAGTGCCACATAATATAGCAATTTTAAAATTTTGGTAGGAAATAGAACTTGAAACGTCCCTTCGATAACACAGGTCTACAAAAAAAGGTCACTTCTGGCTCGAGAGGTTCCGAAGCCCGTTTCGCGACATCACGTCCAGATTTTTTGTACACCCTCGTTTATCCAGAAAAGCGAAAATTCCCTTAATTTCGACTCTAAGTCGTCTGGTTTCTGTAGGCAATTTTTCTGGGCGCTCTGAGGTACGCTATACTTTAGATTTTATTTGCGCTGAATCGAATGAGACCAATTGCAAGTCGCTAAGATGATTACTTACGGAGATATGACCTCTAGAAGTCATTTTTTAGGTCGGAAAACGCTATTTTTCCCACTGTTTTTTGCACTTTTCTGTTAACACAGTAAAAAATAAGGGTCCGGGGGAATCGGCTCCAACTACAAAGTAAACTGTGGACATTTCTGCGTCAAATGCCGCCAACTGCACCTCTGTGAATGCAACAGCCGATTTTTGGCGGTTTTTCAAAGATATGAGAAATTTCACTCTCCCTTTTTCCCATTTCCAACTACAAAATTTGCTGGCTCATCTAAGTATTCATCCTAAGCGCTTAGACTTACGGTACCCTACAGAATTTTTCGCGCTGAATCGAATGAGACCATTTTCAAGCCGCTACAGTGCTTAGTTTCGGGAATAGAAGCTGTGAAAATCATTTTGACAGTCAAAAATTGTATTTTGCAACTGTTTTGCTCTATCTTAGTCTGCAGAACAACATATATAGTAGGTAATAACATAATAAGCTACAGAAGAGACATTTCTAATTACATAGCATATAGTTCTTCATATCAAAATCTAGTTAAGTTCAAGTAAAATCACAATGTCGCACCCACTTACTCAACTGTTACAGGATTTTCTTCGGTTAGCAGCACTATGATTGTCTCGTTGAATGTTCCAACAGTAGTCTGCCCTTATGTTCTCATCCCATCGACCCTGGTATCGAAATTCCATAGTTTTCAGGTCTTGGTGAAACCTCTCCCCTTGCACTTCGCTGTAGTCCCCCAGGTTGTAAGTGAAGCGGTCTATGTGGCTGAAGAGGAGGTGAACTTTAATGCTCATGTTGCACCCAATTCGTTTAAAATTTATGAGCATATTTTCTACAAGTTCCTCGTAATTTTCTGCTTTTCGGTTGCCGAGGAAATTTTGTATTACTTCAACGAAGGACTTACAAGATTGGAGCTCATTACCTTCCAATGCATCAGAAAATTCGGGATCCTTTATAAGTTCTCTAATATGCGTTCCATCGCAAAATACAATATTTTGACTGTAAAAATGATTTTCACAGCTTCTATTCCCGAAACTAAGCACTGTAGCGGCTTGAAAATGGTCTCATTCGATTCAGCGCGAAAAATTCTGTAGGGTACCGTAAGTCTAAGCGCTTAGGATGAATACTTAGATGAGCCAGCAAATTTTGTAGTTGGAAATGGGAAAAAGGGAGAGTGAAATTTCTCATATCTTTGAAAAATCGCCAAAAATCGGCTGTTGCATTCACAGAGGTGCAGTTGGCGGCATTTGACGCAGAAATGTCCACAGTTTACTTTGCAGTTGGAGCCGATTCCCCCGGACCCTTATTTTTACTGTGTTAACAGAAAAGTGCAAAAAAACAGTGGGAAAAATAGCGTTTTCCGACCTAAAAAATGACTTCTAGAAGTCATATCTCCGTAAGTAATCATCTTAGCGACTTGCAATCGGTCTCATTCGATTCAGCGCAAAAAAAATCTAAAGTATAGCGTACCTCAGAGCGCCCAGAAAAATTGCCTACAGAAACCAGACGACTTAGTCGAAATTAAGGGAATTTTCGCTTTTCTGGATAAACGAGGGTGTACAAAAAAATCTGGACGTGATGGCGCAAAACGGGCTTCGGATTCGTGTTCACCAGACCCCAAAACATGGAGAGCAACCACCGAAACCTCTCGAGCCCGAAGTGACCTTTTTTTGTAGACCTGTGTAATCAGTAGCTGCGTTCGCAAAGTAATTCTGAAAATTCCGAACCGTTCGGCGCATGCGCAGTAGGGCCTTTTTGAAAGGGTCGAGGGTGGGGGTACATCGGCTTCCAGGAATTAAACACTCAAGTTCTGATGCTCTGCGAACGCAGAACTCGTTCGGAATCGATTTCGGCAGTTCTGATTTTTTTTTTTTTTTTTTTTCCAGAACTTCCCGAACTATTCCGACTGCCTCCTCCATTGTGGAAGGTCACACACGCGCGATTCATTTCCTTTCGCAATCTCGTGGAGTTAACTTGGTAGGGACTACTTTTTCGTTGGCGGAGGACCGAAGGTCTGTCCGTTTTAATTCCTGGAAGCGTTCGAATTCTGACTCGATCCCGAACGGCCAGAACTTACTCTGCAAACGCACCTAGTGGAATTGTAATGTTTGTAAACCAAAAATAAACAAGCAGCCATCAGAACACGCCATCAACCATTACAGCGACTCTTCGTAGACATAACTTGGGAAATGATTTTATTATCCTTCGAGAATGGCTTCACGAGCCGGACAGCAGCACGAATATAAAGACAAATGAATTCAAGAAAAGCGGGTAATCAATAACATAACGGTCACACTTTTTAGAGATTTTTTAAAACCTAAATTCAAAAGTTGAAAATAAAAAAATAAATTTTGGGTAATCTAATTCGAACAGAATGGAACAGTTCTAAAAATTTAGTGAAATTTCGACAATTGCGTGCCAGAGTCGGGAATAAACATGTCTTCCAAAGGAATGCCACAATGCTTCGATAACGTAAAGATAAATGATTAAGAATAACGAAAAAAAAAAAAAAAATTCTGCCATAAAATAAGAGCGAATACATGAAGTACCTAGCTAGTACACACTAATTAGGGAATAAAATGAGTTTTTAAAGTACTGAGGGTCCATCTGCTAACTCGTAAGGGGTAAGGAATCCTTCCTCACAAGCTAGAAGATCGTGCTTGAATTAATGATACAATCAAACTACAACTAAAGAAAGAACAAAATAGTTATGGGTTATTTTGGGCCAACAAATTAAGCACAGGTTAATACGTAAAACAGTGGATATTCCTGTTAAAACTTGTCGAATTTATTCTGCCTATTTAATTTTGTAAACTCATCTTCAGCAACACATTCAAGTATGACCAACAACAATCATTTCTGGGCCCTACCCACCGGAAGCAATAGAAGAAGAAAAGGGTTATTGTAAAGTTTGGAATGACTCAAACAAAAATTTTAAAAATGCTGAAAAGCCAGAACCTTTCCAAAGATAACATTGAAATTAAATAAAAGCATGATATCAGATTTCACTCTCTCGGACTATATAGAATTTTTTTCCTTAAAATTTTCAATTCTTAGAGTAATAATAATAACAATAAATTACAAACTATCGGTGTTTAGCACAACTTGCTAGCATCCCCATTTATTGCCGTCAAGCTGAGAAGAGAGGTACTCGTCGGCCCGTTTGTGATCGTTGAGTGCTTGAACGGTGAAATTGTCGTGGGGGAGCTCTGATTTCATCCTCAGTAAGGGCTTGTCTTTGTTGAAGCCCTTTTTCTGCGCCTGAATACAGTAGAGAAATGTTATAAATAGTTTCAGCGGTTGAAGCAGTAAAATCAAACAAACTCACCGCTCTGGCTTCAGCTTCTATTTTCTCATAACTCAATTCAATGTCTTCATTATCGTTTAGGTTAACAGCGATCAGGGAATCGCTCGGCAGGAGAGCAAGGCCATCAGGAGGATGGTAGTTGGGATTCCTCTTGGCAATGTCCTCAATCCGCAACCAGAAAAATTCGCGATCCTTCTGCTTGTCCTTTTCCCTGTAACAAAAATTTAGGTTAAAAATCATGGGCTTAGGAAAGATTTAGCCAAGGGGGCCCCACCACCAAGTGCTATTTTACGTATATATGTATAAACGCTGCAAATTTTACACAAGGGTTTATTATTCTTTGAGAGTTGAGATTCTGTCAACAAAAAAATATGAAAAAAAAAAAAAAAAAAAAAAAAAAAAATCGGTACATTGTTTCAACAGATGTGGAACCACAAAAAATGGATTAAGCATCCAAAATTACTCGGAAAATATTTGACCTCCTGGGATCCTTCACAAATCCCATTTGTAGCCCCATTAGAGCCGCCGGTGAAATCAAATCGTTCTGGGACCTCCGAAAATGGATTCTACGTCCAAAATTACTTCGAAAACGACGCCTAACTCGACCCCATCGCCGATCGGCGGTTTTAAAATTTACGGCCGATTTACGGTTTCGAAATCCTTAAAAAAAAAAACCTCCCGTAGCCCTTTTTTAGCCCCACAGGGCCCTCGGGTTTGGGCGATCGGGCTGAAAACCTTGCGGGCACAACTAAATGGTGAACTGAGTATTTTGTCAACATTTCAGATTTAGAAAACTAGAAATTTCAGTCAAAACTAGTTCATATGAGACGGTTATTGCTCTACTGCCCACCTAAACATACCATTACAGACGAAGACTTCTGTAAGGCGTTTGATCAACTGGGGAATCGCTTCATTATTGGCGGAGACTTCAATGCAAAACATACATATTGGGGCTCACGAATGTGCCTGCCTCGCGGCTCAGCTCTCTACAAATACGTGCAGCTAAGAAACTGCATCCCTTTATCAACCGGTAAACCAACGTACTGGCCTAGTGATGTAAGAAAAAAACCAGATCTACTTGACTTCTTCTTACTAAAAAATATCTCAGCTAATTATGCGTACACTGACGAGTGCTTCGATCTCAGTTCGGATCATTCACCAGTAATCCTCACACTGAGCGACCAGATCATCATTAAGCCACACAATCTAGTTTTAGTTAACAAGCTAACAAATTGGCTTCAGTTCAAAATGGACGTGAATCAACGTATCGACGTTAGTATGACATTGACCACGCCAGAAGAGGTTGACGGTCAGCTGGAAAAAGTCGTAGCTGCCATACAAGATGCAGCTTGGCAAAATACTCCTGAGCATCCTAAAAAGCTGAAGGGGATAAATTAACATAAGGAAATAGTCGATACCATAAATCAGAAGCGTACAGCCAGGAGCCACGCGTAACCCAGTCCATAAGAGCAAATGGTATAAAATTGCTAATGAACTTAGAGGAATGATCAAAGAAATCAAAGAAGAAACTCAAAAAGAACTCCTTTCAACGCTTACTAGCCACAGGAACACTGATTACTCCCTGTGGAAGGCAACAAATTACTTGAAGCGACCCGTAGTTCAGGCACCACCCATACTGGACACGATGAGCAATAAGTGGATCAGGACCAACCAGGAGAAGGCTGACGCGTTTGCTTCTCACTTGGCTAAGGCCCACTTTCACCACCCGAGATACCGAGCGTTTAGCGTTAACGCCCAGGTTAAACCCCCGAGGGAGCACCGATTAGCATGGGAATCCGTGTGGAGCTCGGTAAGTTTGCGGAGCCGTTAGTCGGTGAAATAGGCCCTAACATCTTAAAAAAAAAAAAAAGACGATTTAAGACGAAATAGCCTATTTCCACGATAAAAAAATATAAACTTGTAGACGCGTTTCGGTTGATTAGACCATCATCAGTACAATACGGCCTAACATCTTCACCCCAAATGGAGTGAAGATGTTATATTGGGGGCCTCAGCGGTAGGACTTCCGCTCAAGGACCGCTAGGTCAACGGCAATTTTCAAAAAAGAAGCCCTACTTTATTTTAAGACTTTAGAAAATACAAATTATATTAAAATTTTTAAGTCGCTATAAATTGTAATTTTAAATATGTTATATTCAATAGCTACTAAGGGAATGACAGGCCTGGACAGGTCAGAGACCTATAGGCTAAATCAAGAAAAATTGGTTCCTATGTATACAAATAAATAAATAAAAATATCCAAAATCCTGGCAGCCCTGATGAAGAGCCGCTCAAGGAGATTCGGTTCAGTGACCAGGAGACTGTGATCGAAAGAGTAACTGTCAAACAAGTGCAGATGACAATAAAAAATGATATTAACCCGAAGAAGGCGCCTGGATATGACCTAATTACAGGCCAGGTACTTCAGAACCTTCCTCAGAAGATGATTGTTAAACTCACACAGATTATCAATGCAGCCATCAGGCTTTGCTATGTACCTCAGCTATGGAAACTTGCTGAAGTCATAATGATCCTCAAACCTGGAAAGCCTGCTGAGGAATTGAATTCATAACGACCAATATACCAGTTCTCTCAAAGCTGTTTGAAAAAATCATTCAAACACGACTGTTGAAAATAGTAGAGGAACGGAATCTCGTTCCAACCCATCAGTTTGGCTTTCGTCGACATCACTCTACAATTGATCAGGTGCACCCAAATGAACAAGCTCTTGAACAAAAAAGTTCACACAGGCCTTTGATAAAGTGTGGCACGAAGGACTCAACTATAAACTCAGAAAAATACTTCCCTAATCGTATTCCAAGTTGCTAGAGTCCTACCTCTCAAACCGATTTTTCCGGATCAAGCAAGAAGATGCGTATTCGAAAGCTCAAAAGATTCAAGCTGGAGTACCGCAAGGCAGCGTACTGGGCCCACTCATGTACGTCCTTTTCACCACAGATTTTCCCGAAAGAGAGGAGAATACCATAGCGACGTTTGCAGATGACACTGCAGTCCTTGCTGTCGGCGATACCAACTTGGAATCAATTTCGTGGGAGTGACTACTCGTTGCACAAAACAACAAGTTGCACTAGTTGCACAAGTTGCACAAAACAACAAGTCGCATAGAAGCAGTGTTACGTGTCATAGCTTCTTGCAAGTCATTTAGAATACATCAATTGTAAATTGCTAATAAGTTTGCTAACTTGGTGCAATAAAAGTTTCAAAAAACGCATTTTGCGTTTCAGAACATCTGAGAAAATTTGGCTCTGTGACTGACTGTCCGTCCGTCTGTCTGTCCGCCTTTCCATGTTACAGCCATAACTTCCACAATGATGATCTGATTTTTGTCAGATTTTTAGGGATGATGCGGGAAAAGTCTTTTGAGGTCCCCCGCGAGATCGTGACATCAGTGCTTGTCCATCCACATTTCCTTGCCTTGACTTCTACAACTTTGATCGGATTTCAACGAAATTTTCATGAATGTGGGATTAGCCCAAGATGGTCCCCTATCAGTATGATTGAATCAGTGGTCGCCGGCATGCGCGATCGTAATTTTCAATTTTTTGTCAAATCCAAAGTGGCAGTATATCTGGGTAGTCTTTGAACGCGAGCAAGCTGTGCCATGTCCCCTTGAGGTAGTTCAGGAAAATGGCAGAATTTTTCTTTGTCCTGAAATATCTCCTTTAATATTTGGTGTACACTCGGTGGCACTCGCCTATACGAAGTTGGTGAAATAATCTACGAAAAGATTGTCGCAGGGGTATTGCTAGTTATGAGCATGCTGACATTCAGGGCAGGAGAGACTCTAAAACCCCATTTGTAGGGCTGGAGCCAGTGATTGGATTACCAAGGACGTCCTTCAGAGGCGCCACAGACAGCAGGATGTATGCTCGAACCGCCACATGGCAACAGATTGAAGGCCACGCTCACAGCAAGCCCTAGGTGGCCCGACCCAACACCAAAACTATTGAGGGGCTGCTCAGATCAAAGCGCAGTGAATCAAAAAGGTTGGTAGGGATCCTATGCTCCCCTGGGCTTCCATCTGAACCACAACCAATAACCATGAGGGCATTTCCGGGGAACCAGCGCCTGCAGGGAAAACACGGCGATTGATCCCCCAGTAAAATTTGACGATTAATCCCGGTTTGTCAACTGCTCCCCTTTCCGCGATTCCTCCCGATAAAGTTAACGGTTGCGTGGCTAGAAAATAGTATGGCAGATCAGTTGAGGAAGAAGGGATTTATGGTAAGACGACGCGAGAAGGGGAACAAGTCCCTTTCGCGAACCTCAGTGTTTCATGAAGATCCCTGATTCCAGTACAAGCAGCGCACTGACTCCAGTGATCAAGAGCAGCAGTTCCCTGGTGTTTTTGGCAGAGAGTGAGACATCTCACTGGTATGCCACCATCGATTGCTAAGGCATGCCGCTCCTCTGCAAGGCAGGGCCTGTTGAGGAATTCCTCTGGGTCTGCAGTGCAGACGCTGATGGTTGAGGCAGTCCAGGTAGAAAAACCTTTTGCGCCCGCCTTGATGCCACCATCCCAGAGATCTTTCCAAGTAGGATCAGGGATCCCTAGGGTCCTAGTGACAGTTATGTCCTAGATTCATTCCTGATTCCACACGACCCTGCCCCCTCTCGATGAAGCTTTGAAGGACGACTAAAGGTCGAATGTTTTTTCCTGTTCCAAATATTTTGGACGTAAAATCCATTTATTTGGGTCCCAAAACTGTCTTAACACTGGTCAGGAAATTACAATCGGAGGGGGAGCAATCGCCAAACCTCGTTTTGCGATCGTACGTTCCACCGGGATCAACCGCCATTTTTTAACAGACGCTTATGGAACTTTCATTTTTCGGGGAGCAATCGCGTATTGCTCCCCCATCTCCAACGCCCTTCATAAGCACCCCTATCAATTCATGTATCTGCTTTGATTTTTTTTTTTTTTTTACCATAAGCGCACTACTACCTTTTCGTCAAACAATTTGTTGAAATTAAATTAGGTTATTAAAAGGGTCAGTTACACTACATTAACATTTAAAACTGAGATTAAATGATGAAACGGCGAAGACATAGGGAGCTTAAGCTGCCATTTTTGTGAACTAGACTACTTGGAGTAAAAAAAAAACTCACGTTTTTTCTGGACAAACTGACGTCTACAAATAAATGCTGATGATGTCAAAGATCTGAGTTCAGATTCGTGTTCAACTCATCTCAAACCTGGCAATGACGATGATTCAAACTGTTTCCTATCTTTGCAATCCCCCCCCCCCCCCCCTGATTTTCAAACCCCCACCTAATGTTTTCAAATGTACAGCCCCCACCCACCACATTTTACACGGTCTTCGATAAAACGAGATCAATTCGACTTTCTGGTCTATGTGAAAATTTGCCCTCTTGCAAAAGCTTCCGTCTCACAAAAGCAATTAACTTGGTCGTAAAAAAATGTGTTACGCTATCCGCCCAAAACGCACTTAATAAAACCGAACTCACAGCAAAAAACACAAGACATTATCCAGTCATCTTCAAAGCACACCGTTAGAACGCTAGGGTGTCCATCCGACCAATTAAATTCAAAATTAACAGCATGGAGGACTCAACTATGCAGAAGATAGAAATCCCAGAAAATTCCTAACTGGACACCC
This sequence comes from Pilophorus perplexus, assembly GCA_955831195.1. NCBI lineage: Eukaryota > Metazoa > Arthropoda > Insecta > Hemiptera > Miridae > Pilophorus > Pilophorus perplexus. The sequence continues at coordinate 55,739,546 of OY037007.1, read as the reverse complement.
TTCACTAATTGGAACACACAAAACCCAATGCTGATAATTACATTTCATACCGTAATGTTGGTATTCAACAATCCCAACTTAGATCATCATTATTTTTGTCTCCACACCTGAAATTAAAATCCCAAATAATTCAACCCATAATAATGTCAATATAAATAAAGAAAATCAACACTGCTCTTGTTTAAAATATAAACTACTGTGAGTGGTTGTGGATGTTCAGTGCATCACGAAGGTCACCAAAAATATATTCCAGGATGAACTCAGACAGAAATCAAAATTGAAATACTGAGTGTAAGTGTAATAAGTGTAGAATAAGTGTAAGAAGTATAAATAGGGAAAACGATAACAATAATAATTATTAACTTATAAAAATTCGTATAATTATTATACGAATTTTCATAAGTTCTGGGGATAAACAAATTATATTATGTAAACGTGTCGTGTTAAATGGGTTTCGTAGTTTAGTTTTATGGTATTTTTTGTTTTTGTGATATTTTTATCGCTTGCTTTCTTGTTTGTTAATGTTTCGTGTTAATTTATGTCGTTTTTCGTGTCGTTGGTTTACCTTCTAGCATGAGATTTTCGAAGTTAAACCTTTATTTCAATCCTCGAAACCCATCCAGCTCCTTGATTGAAGACATACACACACAGATTGCCTGAGTTTCAAGGCTGAGAAAAAAGAGTTGTCAACCTAACTGCTGTGTGCTCGGTGACTGACGTGCTCGACTGAAAACTTAAATTTGGATTTATGAAATTTATCAAACTATTTTCCAACCTTTGCCTTTCTTGCTTGTACTGTTGAGTGCATTCATCCACGAGCTTGTGATTCATCTCCATGAAGAGCTTCAAGGCGTTATAGATAAGACCGTGAATCGTCCTGAGAACGTGAAAACGACAGGTGTAATAGTTACTTGTAGACAAGCTGACTTTATAGTACAAAAGTGAGTAGTAATGCTGGTAATCAGTGCGGTTTTACTTAAAGGCCGGTAGAATAAAGAATCATTTCTCAAATTAAAACTTACTTACAGTAAAGTGTAAAGTGGGTTTTTTTTGTTATGTAACCAATTGGTTGGTTCTCACAAGTGGGGCAGGAGCCGACCCCGCACTGTACTTAGATACGCTTTAGAAATTCTTGCTCCAGAGAATGGATTCACATAAACTTGCGTTCAGAGGTGAATTGTCTGCCAAAAAGACAGGTATTACCACACGTGATTGACTTTTGGTCAAACATTGGTGTTCGGCCCCGAATTTGAACCAAGCTGATCAGCGCTCCGACTGATTCCTCAAATTAAAACTTACTTGTTCCAGTGGGTTTTCGAGTTCTTATACAGAGACGGAAACATAATCGGTAGTATGGTGAAAGCGTTGTCGCTAATGAGTGACATGATGTACTCGTTGTTCCAATAGTACAAAGCTCGTTCCGCAACCTGAAAGTTTTGTCATCCCCTTCATAATTTGAAAATGAAGGGAGCGAAGGGCAAACTGGTTTGGATGGAGTACAAATACGCTTCTTTAGGGGTGGATTCAGAAATACTAAACCTAATCGACCATCAACGATAAAGACTTACTTGAAAATGTGGGCTAGAAACACATTTAGCAAGCTGCACAAACAAGGGCACCATCACTTTCTGGAATTCAGCGGGTTCTATGACGTCAAGAATCTCTTCGAGTTCATTCAAAAACATCACCTATACAGGAAGTACAACGCCTTATTATTTTACCAGTCTATTTCACTTCATTGTGTCGCATTGAAATTAGGTACTTTCTTTTATTTCCACTACATACCATCTCAATCAAGTCTTACCTCTTTAGGTGAATGCGTTTTGGGCCAAAATTTCAAAAGACATTTTATGACGGGCTCTGTAAGAGAAGGATCTTTTTCCAGAAACTGCACAACACAGTAAGCCAACTGGGGGTGGTAGACGGAAAGAGACTTGACCTTATGGAGGGGGAGCAACACCTTAAGGAGGAATATTTTGTGCTCTTCTTTCAGAGGCAACGCGAATCCATTGATGATGCTGGAAAACGAAGAGAGAAAGAGAAACGAGACTCGTTAGCGATACCAACAATAATAATTATCGATGGTATCGCTAACTAGTCTCCAAATCAGGGTTGTCCAACAGGCGGCCCGCGATGCTATTAGCTGTGGCCCGCGAAGGTTTTACGGAAATCATAATAAATTATAATATTTATAATGTCGTGTGAGGCGCAGCATGACACATCTAACTTTAACCAACTTTTCAGGAGAGCCTAAAAACTCTTTTGCGTTCTGTGCAGATGTGCCTTGCTGAAGGGTGGTTTCAGTTGTGCTATGCTGACAAAATCGCGAATATTAGCGCTACGAGTGGCCAAATCGAAAAACTGTTTGCGCCAATCGCTCAGGCGCGAAATTTTGAATGAGAAACCATCCCTAACTCGATTTCGCCAAAATGTCAGATGTGTCATGCTGCGCCTCACACGACGATCGGCTTTACGTCATTTGGTCCTTCGTATCATAATAATTATAAATCTTTTTTTACAATGGTAGCATTTAAAGAAAATATTATTTTCTTTAAATGCTACCATTGTAAAAAAAGATTTATATTTTATGGTATATTAATGTTTTTACATCATAAGTGCAGTCCTGCGTGCCGTAGACGTTAACAGTCTTCCTCAACCACTACGAGAATCGCACTGACCGACCACTGCGCATCATAGTTCACGCAGGCCACACCGCCAGCGCCCCAGTGCAGTGCTGCCAAATCGGGGGTTTTTCCCCCAGATTTAGGGTTTTTTTCTGAAGGGGGAAATTCGGGGGGGGGGGGGGGGGGGGAAGATGCTTTTGGTTTTTTTTAAGGGGATTTCAATTTGAGTCAGGGGGATTTGGGAGGGTGGGGGGGGGGGGGGGGATAATCAAGGCTCAGAGGGTCACGGTAAAAACCTAAACGCCGGTGGGTTGTTAAATAGGGATCGAGGCAAGCAATCTAGGTAGGTAGTCTGTTGTGGGCATGGAGGAAAGAAATTTCTTTCCTCCATGGTTGTGGGCATCACGTTTACAAAGAGGTCCGTTTTTTGAGGTTTTTTTCCCGCGACTCGGGGGGTTTTTGTTCGGGTAGCACTGCCAGTGGTAGCACTGCCAGTGTGCTACTGACGTGTTGGCTGTTACATATCTTAGTTAATTCATTCATTCTTTGTCTCGATTCTTTAAACTTCAATACAATTATGAGTGAAAAATCAGTAAAACGTAAAATTGACAGTGTGAACAGGAGTTACAAAGAAAGTTGGGAGAGTGATTACTTGATTGCTAACAAAAATGGAAAGTTGCAGTGTTTAGTGTGCATGAATGTCGTTTCTGTGCCTAACGAATATAATGTGAGAAGACACTACACAGCAATGCATGAAAAGAAGTATGCTACGTATACAAATGAAAGTCGGAGTGCGCTAGTTGTAGATTTGAAGAAGAAGCTTAAACAGCAAACTGATATGTTTCGTAAAATATTGCACTCTCAAACGCATTCTTTGCATGCATCTTATGCCGTGTCACTTGAGCTGGCAAAGGCAAAAAAACCTTTCACTGATGCCAGTTTAATTTAAAAATGTGCCGTTGAAATGGCCAAAGCGTTTGAAGATTCCAAAATGTATATGTATAGTATACGACCCGCAACCAGATCAAAGGTTTTAGTTTTTGCCCTTGAGGCCTTGCAAGTTGGACACCCCTGCTCCAAATTAATAATCATTATAAATTATTATCATTATTAGCGCCATGAAAAATATGAAGTGAAATGAGTCAATAATACTTTGGTTTGGTACAAAATTTTAAAGATGCATATAGGAATGAATATAATATATTAAATATATATACTTATAAATTTTATTCCTATTATTATACATATAAGTATATTCCTATAGGTTTGTAAATCCTACTCGTTTGGGACATTCCAGGTCGCAAAGGAGAAGTAAGAGTTTGTATAATGTTTTATGAAAGTAGCTGTTAGTAGCTGTAACTACATTTTGCCCATCTCTGCTGGGAAGAAGGCCTGTACGGCAAACGCCCGTTCCTCGTTGCTGCTCCACCGCATGATCCACACTAGCAAAACTTTAAGCCCAACTGAGATGTATTGGCAGAAGGCGTGAATAATCACGACAGTTCAAGGTCGGAATGATAACTGTTTAATCAGATCGAAGAAAGTGATAGTCAGTGTAAGAAAAGGTGTGGGAAGGACGGCAGGTTTGCCCTCGAGAGGGAAATACCACAACCCCCCCCCCTCCCCCACGGATGAGCCCACGCCCAGATCTCCAGGTTACCTTTGAGCGAAATAACACTCATTTCAAATAAAGAAGTTATGCTGCCCCACCTTGTATAAACGGCTATTATCCATTTTACCCAGAACTCACCTTCCAAGGATTTCTAGAAGCTCAGCGATGCCGTTGTGATGTTCGGTTTCGTATATAAAGCTGCAAAACGTGAACAGTAGTTATAAATACGCAGATAAACAGATAACGCAGCTGGTATTCAACTACCTAATCGAAACTCGATCATATTCAAAATAATCATTCACACACCTATAAAATATGTTGTTTATCTGTTTACGGATGTAAGCACGAAGACCTAAAAATTTCCCGTAGATTCTATGGAGGGTGGTCTTCAAAAAATCTCTCTCCCGTGGGTCTTCGGAATCGAACAACTCCAAGAGCTAAAAAAGAAAAAAAGAGTTTTCACATGATGATTAAATCATCATCAAATTTTGACTCTTTGACTTCTGAAATAACCATAAAGACAACAACAAGAAGTAGCTGCCTGCACCCACAGTTGGTTCTTGTAGCACCATAATATTATTATGGTGGTTCTTGTGCTGGTGGTATATGTATTGTATTTAATTACTTCTAGGGGCCACTATCAGACCCTTGGATTATTTGAGTTTAGATCAATCAAGTATCAAAGCAAAGAACATGGTTCATGTTTTAATGATTAATGAATTAAGTGAACAGTTGAAGAAATGAGCAAGTTTTGTGACACGCGTTTCATGTTAGCCAATTAAATTCGCTCGTATGGCGTTATTATAGCAAACATCACAGACTGGGATTGCTGATATCGGTGGTGACACAAACAGCATGGGGACAGCAACACCCAACGGCTGCCAGGACATTATTCCCGTAAACCATGTACCACGTTAACATTATTTCACTGTTACCTGCATAACGAATCGTTGGTCGATGTACTTTTTAGCGATGTTCGGTTGAAAATCCCCGGATTCCAGGAACCTAAACAATGCCAAGAGATTATATTGATGGACCTTTAATGGAGTAATTACGTAATGAACTGAGAAACCGTGGAGACTCACCGGAGAAAAAATTCATACACGAGCTGCAAATGAGGCCAGGCGGCTTCCAACGTCGGTTCATCTTCCTCAGGATCAAATTCGGCCCCATTCGGATTACTTGAAGGAGGTAGCGTTCGGAATAAGTTTATGGCGAACTGGAAAAAGATGGAATAATTTCTACCTGGCAACCTATCAATAGATTTGAAACATACCTACTCAGAATATTTGAGAGCAGACCTTTCATTTACCGAATTCCGCACCATTGAGAGAGGATGGTGAAGGTTTAAAAACCACGAAAGTAATTAATCGCTCGACTAACCATATTGACGGCTTCGGGGTAAACTGCTTCGGAGATGACCCCATTGCCTGAAGTAACATACTCGACCATCTCGTGTAAGGCCGTTCTTTTCACTTCCTTCCATTTCAGGTCCGAAAGAGGATCAGAAACGAAATCAAACAACACGCAGCACTGCCGAATCTTTTGAATGAAGAGGGCTTCCCGCTCTTGGGGAGAACACTCTGTAAACAGTGAAAAATCGTAATTAGCTTGGAAGTGACATAATTAAATTAAATTAGGAAGTTTTATGAATGATTATTATCCGTTTAGATGATTCAGTAAAATCAAAATGGTGGCAATCATATGAAGGAGACGAAACATCAATAATCAGGAAGTCAACTTCCTGGATTGACTAGGATCCCGACCACTAAAAAGTTAATTTTGAGCAGCAAATGCACCACTGCACCAATCCTGTGTCAACGGGACCGCTTTCTCCTTTTGGTTTGTTATTCTTAGAATAGTACAGCTAAGTAATCTCGACGGAGGTCGGAAATTCGGATCGGCCTCAAAATTTGACATTACAAGTTTCAAGATGTATTTACTTCAAAAACGAAATGTCCGTCCGCCGTTCGAGCCGGTTTGGGCACTAGGAGTTTTTTTTTTAATGTAAAAAATTGGTTTACCATCTAGTTGTGCCCTCAAGGTTTTCAGCCCGATCGCCCAAACCCATGGGGTTCTGTGAGGCTAAAAACGCTGCAAATGGGGGTGCATGGGGGTAATGCATGGGTTTATTATTCCTTGATATACGTTACTTGTGCAGAAATTTAATTCTGTCAATGATGAAAATGAAAAAAAAAATTTTTGTGGATTTTTATACTTCAAAAAAATCTTTTTTTGGAGTTTTTCCAAATTTTTTTTTTTTCAAAAAATTCTTTTTTTTTACTCGAAAAATATTTAACATCCTGGGATCCTTCAAAAATCCCCTTTGTAGCCCCATTAAAGCCCAATAGATCGCCACAGTCAAATCGGATCGTTCCGGGACCCCCAAAAATGGATTCTACGTCCAAAAATACTTCGAAAACGACACCTAACTCGATCCCATAGCTAAAAGCCTTAAAAAAAAAAAAAAAACCCTCCCGTAGCCCCATTTTAGACCCATAGCGCCCCACGGGTTTGGGCGATCGGACTGAAAACCTTGCGGGCACAACTGGATGGTCAACCAAGAATTTTGTCAAAATTTTAGATTACAAAAAAAAATTCCTACTGCCCAAAAAATTATACCTCGGTACTGGCCAAAACGGCTCGGACGGCGGACGGACATTTCGGATTTTGAATGCAGACCTTTTGAAACGGATAATGTCAAATTTTGAGGCCGATCATAGTCGTCGACCTCCGTCGCGAAAACATAGGGGTATTATTCCAAGAATAATAAACCAAAAGGGGATACGGGAGGGCTTTTTCGAAGGGTTTCGGTTATGAAGTCGAGTTAGGTGTCGTTTCCGAAGTATTTTTTAACGTAGAATCAATTTTTGGGGGTCCCTGAACGATCAGATTTCACTGTGGGGATCTATAGAGCTTTCATGGGGCTACAAATTTTTTTTTAAGGATCCCAGGAGATCAAATATTTATCAAAAAAAAAAAAAAAAAAAAATCCCTTGTGTAAAATGTGCAGCGTTTTTAATTTTAATTTAACTACCCTAGCTGGCAGTAATATTTTTTTAGCCCCCCCCCCCCCCCTTAAGGTAGACCTGCGTACGCCCTTGCCAGGAGATCAAATAAGGTGTCGTTTTCCGAGTAATTTTGGACGACAAATCCGTTTTGGTTTATTATTCTTCTACATTCTAAATCCGAAATGTCCGTCCGCCGTACGCCGTCCAGGCCGTTTTGGGTAGTAGGAAGTTTTTTAAAAATCTGAAATTTTGACAAAATACTTGGTTTACCATCTAGTTGTGCCCGCAAGGTTTTCAGTCCGATCGCCCAAACCCGTGGGGCGCTATGGGGCTAAAATGGGGCTATGGGAGGGTTTTTTTTAAGGCTTTCAGCTATGGGATCGAGTTAGGTGTCGTTTTCGAAGTATTTTTGGACGCAGAATCCATTTTCGGGGGTCCCGGAACGATCCGATTTCACTGTGGCGATCTATAGGGCTTTCATGGGGCTAAAAATGGGATTTTTGAAAGATCCCAAGTGATTAAATATTTTTCGAGTAAAAAATAAAGAATTTTTGAAAAAAAAAAAGTTTTTGAAACAAAAATCCAAAAAAAAAAATTTTTTTCCACAATTTTTTCCATTGACACAGAAATAATTTTTGCACAAGTAACCTATATCAAAGAATAATAAACCCTTGTGTAAAATTTGCAGCTTTTTTTTTTGTAGGTCCCACATCTAAACATTGTACAGAAAAAATATTTATTTTAATTTTTTCAAAAATATTTTCTTAATGACAGAATTAATTTTTGCACAATTAACCATATCAAAGCATAATAAACCCTTGTGCAAAATTTGCAGCGTTTTTTCATGACATCCCACCTCATTGGGACAGAATGACTCGGGCATGGTTCTAAACAAGGGCGAATCTAAGAGACGAGACTACCCGGCTTTTGTATAAGGAGGTCCTAGTGGAGTCATACCACAAAAAAGGAGGCGTAAGCGATTTGTTTCGATTTTCCGGAAAATTTTCACCAATATCTCATATCTCACCTGACAAGAGCGGAAGCTGTTGAGGCGCCGAATTGAACATGAGTTGATTTGGGTGTATCTGACGGTTCGGAGCGGCGGCCAGGTCGAGGCCTTGGTGGAAGCTCGGGGACTTTGGTATGCCAACAGCCACCGTCATGACGGCGACCGACCGACCCGACCGATCGGCTGCCGAACCGACTGAACGGCTAAACCGATCGTAATTCTAGCGTAACGGAATCACAGGCTCAAATTCACGTTACCTGTCATTTCATATATGACTCCAAGACTTCACTGGTTTTCAAGAGTGACAGTCGACGTCATTTGACATTTAACGTTGATGTGAATATTTCTCTTTCGAAGTGATCGACAAATATTTAAACACTTTTCACATTAAACCCACAATATTATGATCCCTAGTAGCACTACAAATTAAAAATAGCATTAACTAACAGGACACTTTTCCAAGTAGGTTCACTACATGATAACATAATATCAATTTCAAACGGTAAGTCGAAGAAAGGTGGAGGACATGATATGAACCGGATATCCAAAGGTAAGCGGTAACCGTACAACAAGATCGATCTCAAACCGGAGGCGACACCATTGTCGACGCTAAAAATTTTCACAAGTTGGGATGGCACAAATTGGAACAAAAAAATTACGATAAAAGCGTCCCAACACAGGCAAGTGATAAGAGAAGAACGCGTTGTTTACTATACGGGGAAAACGTTCGGCGAGGTGCTCTGGGGAGGTCGGGAGAATCGATCCTGTTTTGCCGCCCCCACGCCAGCCTCCCCCGACCGCCCCCGATGAGTACAACTAAGGTCGTTGAAGAGGTGGATGCGGCGGAAGTCTTGTAAAACAAGAGTAATAAGATTCGACGAGATATACGATATAGTAGCAAATCGACAGCTTTTGAAAGCATGCTCGAACTTTCCGCAATAGCAAGACGGAGACACTTAAGGAGCCATTAGATACCATTTCCCGTAGTGGCAGACCCATTCAATGGTATGCGACGCCAAACACACATTTCACGGGTTACGTATTTATATCAGCTTTAACTTGGAAACCATGCTTCCTAGCGACATGGCTACTCTATACACAATTGAAGCTGATAAAATTTCCTAAAAAATGAGACCGAAACCGCCTCGCTAGCTTTCTCCGTTTGGGAGCTAGAACGTGCTGAAGTTTGAACATTTTTTCTAACTAAGCCAAAATCTTCGTATTCCAGACTTCCAAAGCCTATTAAACACCATTAACACTATTAAACACCACAATCGGTCCCCCGAACCCCACATAAGGTACCTACCCTGACACCTTATGACAATTTCACTCGTCAATTTTTTTTTTTTTTTTTTGACCGAATAGCTGCTAAGTAACAGCTGTAAAGAAACGTCCAATCTGACACCGCGCGGAGAGCGGAAGCACGTTTTTCAGAACATTTTTGGTTGTAGCTCAGAAACTATCGGTCCGATTCCAAATTTATTTTTTTCTCGTGAACGCTGATTCTCCATCGCAGCTATTCCGTGTGAAATTTCGATTTGAGCTTTGATAAGGGAGGGGCGGGCATGGCAAAAAAGTGGCACATTGTGAATAAAACATGATTATTTGCACCTTTCTACCTATAACTCAGGAACTTTTTTTCCGATCTTACTTTTCTTTTTTTAATCACAAAGCTGATTAAATTTTATATAAGTAACGGCACATTGCATGTCTTTTGAAACCACAAAAGTACCGTTAGTATTAGTTGGAAAGTGTGGAAACAAGAAATTTGACCATCTACGACGACGTTTTTCAGGAAAACTTCTTCTTTCCCTCCCTTATCAAAGCTCAAATCAAAATTTCACATGGAATAGCTGCGATGGGGAATTTAATCAGCTTTCACGAGAAAAAAAGAAATTTGGAATCGGACCGATAGTTTCTGAGCTACAACCGAAAACCGAACGACCGAGAACGACCGAATAGCTGCTAAGTAACAGCCGTAAAGAAACGTCCAATCTGACACCGCGCGGAGAGCGGAAGCACGTTTTTCAGAACATTTTCGGTTGTAGCTCAGAAACTATTGGTCCGATTCCAAATTTATTTTTTTCTCGTGAAAGCTGATTAAATTCTCCATCGCAGCTATTCCATGTGAAATTTTGATTTGAGCTTTGATGAGGGAAGGAAAGAAGAAATGTTCCTGAAAAATGTGGTCGTAGATGGTCAAATTTCTTGTTTCCACACTTTCCGACGAATACTAACGGCACTTTTGTTGTTTCAATAGACATGCAATGTGCCGTTACTTATATAAAATTTAATCAGCTTCGTGATTAAAAAAAGAAAAGTAAGATCGGACAAACCGTTCTCGAGTTATAGGCAGACATTTTTTGCCATGCCCGCCCCTCCCTTATCAAAGCTCAAATCGAAATTTCACACGGAATAGCTGCGATGGAGAACTTAATCAGCTTTCACGAGAAAAAAAATAAATTTGGAATCGGACCAATAGTTTCTGAGCTACAACCGAAAACGTTCTGAAAAACGTGCTTCCGCTCTCTGCGCGGTGTCAGATTGGACGTTTCTTTACAGCTGTTACTTAGCAGCTATTCGGTAAAAAAAAATGTGACTAGTGAAATTTTCATAAGGTGTCAGGGTACGGGGGACCGATTGTGGAGTTTAATAGTGCGTGTTGTGTGTTTAGTGGTGTAAATAGGCTTCGGAAGTCTGGATTACGAAGATTTTGGCTTAGTTAGAAAAAATGGTAAAACTTCAGCACGCTCTAGCGGCCAAACGGAGAAAGCTAGCGAGGCGGTTTTGGTCTCATTTTTTAGGAAATTTTATCAGCTTTAATTGTGTATGGAGTAGCCATGTCGCTAGGAAGCATGGTTTCCGAGTTAAAGGCAAAAAACCAAAAAAAAGGACCGACATTTTATGGTTTTTCGCGATTTTCATGGTGAAGCCATATCCGAATCTAGTAGATAACCAAATTTTCGGATTCAGCACCCCCAAAAACGTACAGATCCGTCGAAAAAAATTCTTCAGGTATTTTTTCTCAGATTCACTAGGTACTTTTGGACACCTAGGTACTAATGACTGGACTATATATAAATTCTGTAACAGATTCCGCCCACCCGTGATATTATTGGTGTTATAAGCCTAATAAAGCTGATATAAATACGTAACCCGTGAAATGTGTGTTTGGCGTCGCATACCATTGAATGGGTCTGCCACTACAGGAAATGGTATCTGATGGCTCCTTGAGTGTCTCCGTCTTGCTATTGCGGAAAATTCTTCAGGTATTTTTTCCTACCTAATGACTGGACTAATAAGGAAGAAGACAATGAAGCACGTAGCGGAGTAAAATCGACTTAGCACGTAGGTATTCAAACCCCCCTCAATTGACCTGAATAAAATATTCAATGCCAGAAGTAATAACGATGCCAATTTCGATCAAATCTTTCACGACTGCAGTGCATCAAAACAAGTTCCTTAGAAGCCCGGGTCCCCCACCGCCCTCACTGCCACCCACGAGAGGGGGTGGATCTGCCTCCAGCAAGCCGGCAGCTATCCCTCCCGCCTCCAGGACCGCCGTATCTTAATTTGGTAGAAGAACTTGATCGAACTACGTAACACCAACAGGTGCTTTGGCTGGCGGGCGGGCGGTATTTTCCCTTTCAACAACAACCGGCGTAACATGACACTATAAACGTATTTGATGCCGCTATCAAGGAGCACAGTTAAGCTCAAAATCTCTCTCTAACACCATTGATTTCTCTTACGATGTGGTAGAATGCCTTGCAAACGAACGAACCAGTATTCATGTATAATATTATTCAAAACGTAACGAGTAATTTATAAACACACCAGAAACAATATAACGAATACTCACCAATATACCTAATAATTAAAAAATTCTATCGATCCATTAAATTAAATTTAAAAAAACATTTTGTACCTACAATACAAAAACCGGGCAAACTTTACACAAGGGTTTATTATTCTTTGCTATAAATAATTCAAAAATTATATTTTATACCTATCAATAAAAAAATGTAATTTAATTATTTAAAAAAAAGTTTCTCGTGAAGTGTGTGGACGGATGTGAGACACCAAAAAATGGATTATGCAATGAGTTGGTTAGGGAGAGAGAACGACTCCTCTGCTGGTTTGAATACTAAATTGTTTATTTAGGTAAACAATTATAGCGTGGGGACCGGTTTCGAGCAACTAAGCTCATCTACAGCCCAGAGTGACTTGACGACCTGAATGTACGTTCAACCTACCTCAAGTCACTCTGGGCTGTAGATGAGCTTAGTTGCTCGAAACCGGTCCCCACGCTATAAATGTTTACCTAAATAAACAATTTAGTATTCAAACCAGCAGAGGAGTCGTTCTCTCTCCCTAACCAACTCATTGGATTAGACCTCTGCACCATCGGCAAACAACCACTTTGTAATGGATTATGCGTCCAAAATTACTTGGAAAACGACAACTCGAAAACGAGACACGAACGACTTCCCGACATCCTAGAAAAGCCCTTTAAATGAGCTATGGGGCTTTCGTGGGTCTACAAATTTTGTAGCCCCACGAAAGCTCTATTGATCCTCTTGAGGAAATCCCATGGTTTTGGGACCCTAATAGATGGATTCTACGTCTAAAAATACTTCGAAACTGGCACGCCACTTGATATCATACCCAAAAACCTGCAAAACCCCTCCCGAAGCACTTTTTTTAACCAGACAGAGCCCCTCGGGGTTGGGCCATTGGGCTGAAAACCTTGCGGGCACAACTACTAGTAGAAGATGAATTTCGCCAAAATTTCAGATCTTTTAAAATCTTCCTACAGACCAAAACGGCCTGGACGGCGGACGGACATTTCATTTTTGGAATCTACACCTTGAAACTTTAATGACAAATTTTGAGGCTATCAAAATTGTCGATCTCCGACACAAATTAAAAAAAAAAAAGAAAAAAAAAGTAAAGTGGACTTTATTGTGTTAATCGATTAGGTTTTCACAATGGAGCAGGAGTCAACCCCGCGCTTTACTTTAAAATGATTCTGAAATGCTGGCTCCAAAGAAGAAACTTTGTGTGTGGGTCAGGTCTCTTTTACTCTGTGGTCAGATTTTAAGTCCTGATTGACCAATTGGGGTCTTGAGTGGGGGTGGGGAATTTGTTACCGATTTTCCAATTTCAATGAAATTTGCAATGCACATCAGGTTTGGCGTGCGGAATTGCATTTTGGAGATTTTCAAACTTTTACGACCAAAAGAGAGGGGGTTATGAGGGTGGGGATAAGTGGCAAATTACAATTAACCCTTCCCTTCACAGATTTGGATGAAACCTGGCGTGTGGGTCAGATTCAAATCCCGATTAACCGTAAGTGGTGGTTGTGGGGGGGGGGGGGGGGGGTGTTACCGATTTTCAAATTGTACTAATCTGACTTAATTTAAGAACCTGGAGAAGGGGACTAGTTTTCCCCGAAAGCTAGAATAAAACTACCGAGAAGCACCCGGCTTTTCCTTCCAGAACAACCCTGCAAATTTTTACAGTAGGTAGGTCACAAAACTTTTATTCCGAAGAGAACATGACTAGACATTTCAATCTCAAAGAGTCCATATTTCAGTAAGGTTGTGTTAAATGTAATATGTTTACATAAATGTACTTAGGAACATCATTTTCAATCACGTTCTCACTAATAAATATCCGATATTCTCGTGCATCTAGAACACACTTCTCTTCCCCCCTTTGTTCTCTGTTACTCTGTGCTTCCACCTTCTGCACCCGAGCCAGTTAGTTCTTGAAGGCTCTTTTGCTGCTCCCTCAAAACATTGTCGATCATATTCAATTTCTCGAGCTTAGTATTTATAGCCGTTATGTGACCTAACTTATGTCACCTTTGATCGTTTTTAGGTCCTTTATTTGAGCCAACACGTCCTCCAGGGTGACCACCCACCGACGACTAATTTTTGTATCTCCAAAACTCACTTGATCAATTGAAGAAATGATGAATAATCCTGTATTTGCTGGGAGAAACCAAGTTCACGAGATGAACCACTTGAAAAAACGCTGCAAATTTTACACAAGGGTTTATTATTCTTTGATATAGGTTACTTGTGCAAAAATTAATTCTGTCTGAAAAAAAATTTAATTTTTTATTTAAAAAAATACCTATTTAAAAAAAATCTCAAAATTAATTTATACCTACATACCTATTTTTGCTTCCGAGTCTGCGAAGCAGCGGAAGCCTTGTGTTCACTTTCGGGAGAAAAAAATTTTTGTTGTCCGAATTCAAAATTTCCACTCGCATTTTGCGATTCATAGCCTACTGAACAAATTTGGTTTCGTGTCTGTCGGTCTGTCCGCATTTCCTTGTTACAGCCATAATTTCCACAATTTTGAATGAATTTAGCTCAAATTTTGAGGGATTATGCGGATCAGGCTCCTTGAGGTCCCATACGAATTTCAGCACAATTGATTCAGCGGTACGCTCTGCGCATGCGCTAACGTGAAATTCTTGAAACAGGCATAACTTTCTCAATTTTGATCGGATTTCAATCAAATTTTCAGGAATTGTGTGCGTATCGCTCTAGATGGTCCCCTGTCAGTTTCATCACGATTGAATCAGCGGTACGCTCAGCGCATGCGCGAACGTAATTTCCTTGCCACAGCCATAACTCCTACAATTTTGATCGGATTTCAATCAAATTTTCAGGAATTGTGTGGGTATGGCCCTAGATGGTTCCCTATCAGTTTCATCATGATTGAATCAGCGGTACTCCCTGCGCATGCGCGAACGTAATTTTCTTGTTACAGTTGTTACGTTCATTTTGAACTTGGCACGAGGAAGCTCATGTGCCATTGCCTTGGCAGTGTATTTTTTTTTAATTTGAAAGGACCCTTCAAAAATGTTTTGAAGGATCCCATTTGTAGCCCCATGAAAGCTCTATAGATCCCCACAGTGGAATCAGATCGTTCTGGGACCCCATAAAATGGATTCTACGTCGAAAAATACTTCGAAAACGACACCTAACTCGATTTAAAAAACCGCCTCCCGTAGCCCCATTTAAGCCCTATTATAGGGCTTAAATGAGGCTACGGGAGGCGGTTTTTTAATCGAGTTAGGTGTCGTTTTCGAAGTATAACAGCGCCCCACGGGTTTGGGCGATCGGGCTGAAAACCTTGCGGGCACAACTAGATGGTAAACCAAGTATTTTCTCAAAATTTCAGATTAAAAAAAAATTCCTACTGCCCAAAACGGCGTAGATTCCAAAACCGAAATGTCCGTCCGCCGTACGCGGAATCTAGAGCTCTTAAAACGGATAATGTCAAATTTTGAGTCCGATCGGAGTCGTCCAAGTTTAATAAGGTTCCAAGAATAATAAACCAAAAGAATCGAACTATGCGATTTAAATAGGAACGAAGACGGAGCGACAAACTACACGTGCTCAACGGCTGCTCAAGGTGAACTCGTGATATAGGATTCAATTTTGTGATTATATTCCAACCGACTCATTATAACTGTATTTCACACAATTACCTTCAATATCGAAATACGTGGTATTCAGATCCGAATGGCTTAAGTGTAGGAAGCGCATTGTCCCCACTACTTGCGGAAATATTTCTCTCAAACTTGGAACAAAAGATGGACTAACCGATTATTTGAGCAAGAAACGCTTGCATACGAGTCTGCAACACATTGGGACATTTTATGCCTTTAGTCCCCCCCCCCCCAACCCCATTTCCTACCCGCCCCTTTCCCTCTTCTGTACAGTACTAACTCTGTACCCTAACTCCCCTCTATTACAATAATTGTAATCAATTATTGAGTGTAAAGCATAGAAATTAACTTAAAGAGCAACTCAGCTGATCCGGACCCTGGGCATCGTCAAGTAAATGTCCTAAAGAGGCTACATACGAAATTACAGCTTCCTAGAGTGTAAAGCATCAACACATCATCAACACTTACAGCTAAGGAAAAACTAAACAAGTTCCATTTCCCTAGAAACGGCTTGGGACAATTTTCGTCAACAGTTTTCGTGACGATTTTTTTGTTTATGTGCCAAAGCAAAGACATAAAATGTCAAAAAATCTTTGATAATCCTCTCTCGAACAAGGTTAGGTATTGGTTCAGATATGTAGATGAGTTTTCGCTCTCTTCTTTGGAACTAACAGACAACTAGGCATGTTCCAACATCATCAATTCATTGCACCTTAATATAGAATTTGAACTGGAAACATCAGAGAATAATACAATCAACTTTTTAGATTTAACGATATCCATAACAGACAACAAACATGAGTTCAAAATTTTCAGAAAGCCTACACACATAGAAGGGTCATTCTCTGCAGATTGTCATAGTTCAGTAACCGGCTTGTTGTGGCTATGTTTTTGAATTTTGCGTATCGGGAAAAATTGCTCCATGTAAAAGGTATTTGGGGCTATCGAACTGCTCAATTTTCATCGCAAGAATACGATGGAATCATGGTAAAAAAATAATCCGTTTATGGCCGTTTTTTACAACCCTGGGCTGTAGCACATCAAAATTTCTATTGAGTTGGAACCTATAATCCTAAGTGAAGTAGGGTGGTGTTATTTAGACTGAAATCACTTAGGTCGACCTGACCGTTGAACGACTTGTCCCTATGTCTTAATGAAAGGAAAACACTTAGATCTCATGAAACTATCAGGAAGAACTGAACTTTTTATTTTTTACATTCGAAACACCTGTAGCTTGTTTGTAATAATAACTAATGGGTAGTTATTTTTAACATACTCCCACGCGACGAGATTAGCGGCGAAGCCGCTTCATAGCGTCTTCGTCCCTGGCGCCTTCTAACAGGTAGACTCTCTGCAGGGGACGGGTCATTACTTGACCGGCAGCAGTTCGCAGGCGGGCGACTCTAGGCTGGCCGTCGCGCCCTGGAATTAACTCTTCGACCCTAGCTAGGGGCCAATCTTGTCGAAGTTTCCCTTCGTTGCCCAGCAGCACCACATCACCGACGGCCAACTTCCTGCCTTCATATTTGGATGGTTTCTGTACAAGTTGCCCCAGGTATTCTGTACGGAACGTGGATTTTAAGGCCTTGCGGACCTTCTGGCGTTGTCGCAGACGGGCCTCGAGACTAGTTCTCTCCACCATGTCGACTTCTGGCATGCACATCTCTGGTAGGTCTTTCAAGAACATGGCTGCACTGACGTAGGTTAGCGGACGACAGTACATCAACATCTCACAATCGCATATCAGCGTCATGAGCTCTTCCGCGTCGACCCGAGCTTTACGCAACGTCTTTTTCAAACGCTTCACGTTGTTCCACTCATCTGAGTAACGTCTTCGGGGGGTACTTCTTCGGTATCTGCTTGCAGACCTCAACCTTGAGCGAGATCGGCCGCCGTATCTCTTCGAAAAACGAGATCTTGAACGAGAATGGTTCCTCGATCTAGAAAAGGAGGAACTTGAGTAAGATGTACTGCTCCTGGACCGTGAGACGCTCCCTCGAACACGAATGGAGCGTACTCGACACTCTGAGGATGATCTAGATTCTGTCTGTTCGTGACTACGTGAGTCTCGCCGCCGCTTGTCTTCGGTCTGCTTCTTGGGAGGAGACTCCATACGAACTTCAGCAACGCTAGTTAGACTATGTTAGTTAGACTGAAATCACTTAGGTCGACCTGACCGTTGAACGACTTGTCCCTATGTCTTAATGAAAGGAAAACACTTAGATCTCATGAAACTATCAGGAAGAACTGAACTTTTTATTTTTTTACATTCGAAACACCTGTAGCTTGTTTGTAATAATAACTAATGGGTAGTTATTTTTAACAGGTGGTGTGAAGGCGTTCTATCTGATCATCTGAGTTAGGGTTATCACTGGGCGTCATTGACCCTATTTAAGAGTACCAAACCCTCGGATAATCCCCATTCGTCACGTTTTCACACGTTTCACAACCGTGTCCTGCAGAAATTTTTGAAGTTTTGAATCTATGAAACTAGACACTTCTATGAAAGCAAACTTCGGGAACCCACTTCTGGAAACCCAAACAAACAAAAATATTATAAAGATCGGATAAAATTTTCTAAAAATTTCTGCGAACGAAAAAGGCGTGTATGCAGAACACAGTTATTCACAACAACTCATGCAGACCTTGGGGAGAAAATGGGGAAGGAGCTGAGAAGTTGGGATTGGTTATTTTTAGGGCATCCAACACAATAGGTAGATCTTTGTCCAGAACCAAAGGTGTGATTGAGCCTAATAAAAGGTTTGTTCCTGCAGAGGTGACCACGGCCCGCCTGTGGTCGACCGTGGTCCACTGCCTTCTAAATCGCGGTTAAGGATTGGTTGAACCGCTCGAACCGTGGCTGGAACGGCAGAGTGGTCAAGTTTGACCGTAACGTTAGCCCATTATTTTTGTGTGACTACTCGAACCAAGTGTGACCAGCGCAATGATCCTGACCATAGAAATGAATATAGTTCTATGATCCTGGCAGACCCCCAAAATGGATTCTACGTCCAAAAATATTCGAAAACGACACAAAATATTTGGGAATACCTAACATGAAATAGTTTCAGATTTTGAAACCGGGATGAAATTTCAAAAGCAAACTCAAAACACAAATGCACATTGAACTTCACGCGGGGGTGATGGGGTCTATCTTGGACCCACCCCTGCTTTGTAATAATAATATTACCATGCGAATACTATACTAATGAAAAAGTACTATACCTTCCAACTAAACAGTAGGAGGGGACTGTGCTTTCCAAAAAAATTTTCATTTTTGGGCCTGGGTCGTTGGAAAAGAAGTTTGCCCTGAATTACAATTACCTCCAGCTCCAAGTCGTTAGAAAATAACAGAGCCTCAACCCAGCCTCACTAATAAATGGTAGGTAAGTCTTCCAAGTCATCCTAACGCCACAAATCCATTAGCTGTAAACAAGGACGAAGAGGAAAACGACAAACGGAGACGGAGAGATGTGCAACGGTGAAAAATTTAATTTGAACGAGAAGGTTACGCGAGAGGTTTTAATATGGAAGGGTTTCCTTCCTGACCACTTACGAACCGCTCGATGCAGAGGCGGGCTTTTAAGGGTCAAAAATAGGCTTTTTCGAGGATTTTTGGTGTCTACAGGATACAAACGACGGAATGAAAAATTCAGTAACAAGACTATATAGTTAGTATTACTTTGTGACGTGGCTGTAAAAATGGGGTGCTGATGAGAGAAATTTCAGTAATTGGGATTCGTCTGAATGGGCATTCTTGCCGTACGAGTTCATCAGGGAATGTAATTTTTCGTTTTTATGGGTTTTTTCTTATGGGACTTAATATAAAGGGAGGTTGCTGACATAACCCCTCATTACCTGTATTGTCTGTTACACGACCCCATTCGGGAAATCCCCAAAATCGGCTCTATTGAAGTCTGTTCGCCACGTTCTCAAAGCTCCCGACAGCCGACAGGTTGTCATTTCCTTCCGTATAAAAGTATTACCACATTGTAAATTATTTTGAACCGTTAAATGATACAAATTTTGAACGAAAACGGTTGTTCACCTCGTATGCTGCTCTTGTCCCGGCACTTTCATGTAAGTACCTCCGTATTTTTAACTAACAATAATTGTTCTACCAATTATTGGTTTCAGTGTGACTTAAAGCAGTCGCCATTAGAAGCTTTGTTTGAAAGAAATGAGACATTGTATCTGGGGAGTAGTGTGTACTCCTAAAAGAAGTAGGGAGGTAGGTACTTGACAGCTTCATATCTCACGTTGCCATAGCAGCTTGAGCTGTACAAACCAGAGTTGGGCAGTAGCTAGCACATGAGTGGCTAGCTACAATTACCGCTACTCGATTAAAAGTAACGAAGCTACAGCACACTACTTGTGGTAATTTGTAATTTTTGATCGAAAAAGTGATTGGCAACAAAAAGCTACTTGAGAGCTGCACGCGCGGGCTTGCTGCTGGTTGGCTGCTGTTGTGAAACTACTTTTTGAACAGCTAGTACCCGTGAAAAATGTAGCTTCACTGAGAAGCTACAGCCTAGTAGCTGTAGCTGAACGTACAGCTAGCAGCTGTAGCTGTAGCTATTAGCAAAAAAGCTACAGCTACTCGTTATTTTTTCAGTATGGAACAAACGTAGCGGTAGCTTTTCGCTTATAGCTACAGCTACATTTTTCACGCTACTAGCTGTAGCTTTGTAGCTGTAGAGGAACCTACTTTTTGCCCAACTATGGTAGAAACTAGTGATAATTATTTTTTCTTTTTGTTCTAGATAGATAGATAGATAGGGATATATAGGATAGATTTGTGGGATCTCAACTCCCTCTGTATTTGAGGGGCACAGTGTGACACTACATACGTGACGTATGTAAACATAAATAAATAGACCCAAAGCGCTAGAAGTGAAGGCAGATAAGTCGTCCCCTCCCGTTTAGTTTCACCTGCTCCTCAAGCTGAACCTTTCAGTAGTAGAGGTGCAGTCCCAGTGAGTCATTGTCACCATCTCCCCGCATTTTCTTGGGCGTCAAATTTCGATAAATATTTATCAGTACCTAGTGATTTACATATCTCTATTTCCGGTTCCCCGATCTACCTTCGTCCTTCGTACTGGTGAGATCTTTCCTAAACTTTTTTCATCCAGCTGAACCTTTGGTCCCAACAGAAAATTTAAGTGCCATTTCAGTTAGTGCCGGGGGGGGGCACCCAAGGGTCCTATAATTTGAGAGGTCGCCAATTTACGTTTTCCCCCTTTTGGGTAGATAGGGCCTATCTCCGAATAAATTTCAGCATCGGGAAATAACCTCTACCTCCCGTTCTTAATCCCGTAAACCCTGGGATTCAATTTCGGTTCTCTGGGAATTGTAATTTTTTGTACAACATTATCCGCCAAAGACAGATCATCTGACAACAGTTGGAAAAACGCGGAAAATTTTACACAAGGGTTTATTATTCTTTGATGGAGGTTACTTGTGCAAAAATTTAATTCTGTGTCAACGAGAAAAACAAATTTTGGAAAAAATAATTTTTTTGGAAAAGTTTTATTTACTCAAAAAGTTTTTGTTTTTTTATTCGACAAATATCTGACCTTCTGGGATCCTTCAAAAATCCCATTTGTAGCCCCATGAAAGCCCCATAGATCGCCACAGTGAAATCGGATCGTTCCGGGACCCCCAAAAATGGATTCTACGTCCAAAAATATTTCGAAAACGACACCTAACCCGATCCCATAGCCAAAAGCCTTCAAAAACCCCCTCCCATAGCCCCATTTTAGCCCCATAGCGCCCCACGGGTTTGGGCGATCGGACTGAAAACCTTGCGGGCACAACTAGATGGTAAACCAAGTATTTTGTCAAAATTTCAGATTAAAAAAATAAAATTCCTCCTGCTCAAAACGGCTCGGACAGCGCACGGTGGACGGACATTTCGGATTTAGAATGTAGACCTCTTGAAACGGATAATGTCAAATTTTGAGGCCGATCCGAGATGTCGACCTCCGTCGCGATTACATAGGTGTATTATGCAAAGAATAATAAACCAAAAAGTCGCGTTCTTACCTTTAAGCAGAGGCAACTTTTGAAGTTCTCGGTTTTTCGAAATGGTGAAACGGGACGAATGACGTTTTTCTTTCTTGACCAGCGGCGTGCAGTTCAACTTAAGTTTGTTTATTGGAGTCACAGGAGGGGCTTTGGTTGTAACATCGCCAGATTGGTCACCCTGCGCCGGATTTGCTTCTTTCTGCAACAAAATAGACGAGAGGGAATACTAGGTTTGTTCCTGGGTTTTCGGACTGACAGCAATCGACGGAGACATGAGCAGTCATAACAGTTATAACTTGCTGTTCCAACTCATCTCTTCGACCAGCGGTGTGCTGTTCAGCTTAAGCCGGATAGGGAATACATACTAGGTTGTTTTTTATGTTTGTTGGTATTGTTAATAGAAGTTGACCGAAGTTTGTTAACAGAAGTTGTTTGTTAACAAAAGTTTTGTTGTTGTTCAATCAATCAATCAATCAAATTTTTTATTTTTATTTGTCAGTTACACTGAGTGTTTTGACAATGGTCAAATTTCTACTTAAAAACTTCTTAAAACTAAGTCACGTACAGTAAATAAACAAACAAACAATCAAACAGAAAAAACAGAGAACACAGACTACAGAACTGGCTATTTGAAACAAAACAATTTAACAAAAATATTCACGTAAAAATAACAAAAGAGTTTATAGCCAGTTCATAGTTCTCACTTACATTCTTCCCAGGCACTGGTCAGGAAGTCGTCAAATGTGTATGGAGCTAGTTGAATCAGGTAACCGCTCACTTTGGACCTTAGTGAAACCAGTGACTTGCTTTTTAAAGTGCTAGGGACGGCATTGAAAAACTGTATCCCCCACCAAGAACTATTATTCCTGGAGGCTGTCAGGCGATGGAACGGTAAACAAAGGTCATCTTTGTTCCTAGTTGAGTAGTCGTGATCAGACGACTTGTACTTGCCGGTGTTTTTCCGGATGTAGCAAATACATTCAAGAATGTATACAGCAGGGATAGTTAGTATTTTATGCCGCTTGTAGGCTTCCCTGCAATCCTCCCGGTACTTAAGGCCGGCTACCACTCTAACAGCCCTTCGCTGCACCGCGAAAATGTCAGATGCCGCTGCTGAATGGCCCCAACTCAAAATAGCATAGACTACTCTACTTTGAAAACATGCATGGAAAGCTGCTAGAACAGCGGATTTTGACAGCCTGTCCGATAGGCGTCTCAAAAGAAAGATATAACTGTTCAATTTACTTTCCAATTGATTGCAGTGGGCCTTCCAGTTTAATTTTGGGTCAAGCTTAACACCAAGGAAGGATACGTCTTTTGGGTTTTCAGCAATAGAAGTCAGATCTCTCAGCCCGAAATACATAACATTTGTCTTGTCGACATTCACTGAGAGTCTATTTCTTGAAAACCAATTCGTGGCTGCCTCCAAAGAGAGAGCATTAAAAGAACGAAGAGATGACAGAGCTGAATCCCTAGCAAGAAGTGACGTATCATCCGCAAACAGGATGGGGGACGATTTTAAACTGTGAGGCAAGTCATTTATAAAGATTAAAAACAAAATTGGCCCCAATACCGATCCCTGTGGAACACCATGCAAAATAGGAAGAAACTCAGAAAGGGTACCATTATGACGGACTGCTTGGGTTCTGCCGGAAAGGTAACTATGGATCATTGAAATCGCAGACTGGGAGAAATAGTACTTGGAGAGTTTGAGGACGAGGAGCTGATGGGAGATGCAATCAAAGCATTTGGCCACGTCCATAAAAGTGCCAGAAGAGTACTCCCCAGACTCAAAAGATGATGCCACAAAATCAGAGAATTTCTGAACTGCATCCTACTTACTTTTTTTAAACTACTTACTTACTTTGTTAACAGAAGTTTCGTTGTTTGTTGGTTTTGTTAACAGAAGTTGACAGAAGTTGTTGGTTTTGTTAACAGTTTGTTGGACTGTTAACAGAAATCGAGACATGAACAGTTACAAGTTGCTGTTCCAACTCATCTCTTCGCGAGATCAAATTTCCATACGTTCCTAAATTTGACTGATCTGCAGATCCCCAGGTGTAGGTCAAGTCAAAGCGTACTAGATTCGGGCTTGGTAAATAGTCCTTTCGGGACTGGGGACTTGGGGACTTGGTAAATAGTCCTTTCGGGACTTCTTTTGTTAAGCAACTGGTTTCAGGAATATGTCCGTTCGAGACTTAAGATTCGGAAATCTTTTCGGTCCAAATTGGTAAGGTACCTAACAAAACCATATCAACTTCACATTACACTTGTAGACCAAATTAGTTAAAAAAACAAATGAGTGTAAGACAGTAGGTAAATGTTACTGATAGGTTTGTTCCAGCTTTGACGGACTGTTAACAGAAATCGACGGAGACATGCGCAGAGAAAACGGCTGTTCCAGGTCGCTGGGTCGGCGAAAAGTCGCCGTCGCCGGCTGTTCCAGGTCGATTTGTAGGTCGACAACATTTCAACTGCTGTCCGCCGAAAACGGACAGCTCGAATGAGTTCGGTTGGGTTCTGTCGACTAGGATAACCCTACCCAGTTGAAACCTCTCTCATAACCTTGTGACGCATTGCGTCACCGGATCGGATCCTCACGGACCGACCCCGGATGCGTCAACACGTCTTCCGCCGACACGGCGAGGGGAAGGGGGTCCGGGCGAGAGCTGGGTTATGATTGGTGAAACAGGGGATCTCCTGATCATCTACCGACAGGTGTTGGTCGGGCGGGGAAGGGAGATTGAAGCGATTAATTAGGGGATTCTTTGGTTAGCTTCTGAGCTGTTAATATAAAATCGTTTTTCTCTCATTTTTACAATCCACGTGCGTCACTTGGCCAACGCCCCCGACAAATGCACACCCTATGATTGGTGAGACCATTCCATTTTATATTTTATCGCTTCAGTTTCTTTCCTTAATTTCCGTTTTCACTTTTTGCCTTCCGGCCCTTTTATCGTCTTTTGGCGAGAGGTTTTATTCCCTTGAATAAACCTCATCTTGTTTCACATTTTATATTTTCTTTTTCTTTTCTCCTTTATCCTATTATTTTCGTCCAAATTGGACGTAAGGCGTATTTCCTTATTTTTGTCCCGATCCAACAATCGGAATCAGGTCAGAATTGCTATTCTGGCCACATGGTAGACTAGGTTGGGGAAGTACCTTTTGGATTTTCCTCATTTTGGGCACCCGATCACTCGGAGTTAATAATCCGTCGGATCGGCCAACGTCACAACCTTCTCACTTTATTTTGGTGCTCGGCGTGTCAAGTTGTACTCACGTCCTCCCGAAGTCCTCGTAAATACCCTCAAACACTTAAATGACTCATTCCCGCCATTATGATACTCCTCTCTTGAAAAAGGTTGATTATTCTGAATAAAATAAACCAAAAATTATCACTTGGATTTTTCCATTTGAAATTTACTGTCACGTGAATCACCATGAAGTAATTAAATTGTGTAGCATTACTTCACGGTGATTCACGTGACTTGGTTTGTTGACAGATCGCGTTCCAGGTCAGCAGATGGGCTGTTCGACAGAACTCAACAGCGATTCAGAAGGCATTGGAACTGCTGTCGACAGCTGTCAACTTTTGTTAACAGACGCAGTTAGACCTGGAACAAACCTAATGTTTTATGCCAGGGGCAGATAGTGGACGGCGGACGGACATTTCGGTTTTGGAATCCACACATCTTGAAACGGAGATATAATGACAAATTTAGAGGACAATCAAAATTTTTGACCACTGTAGCAAATACCAAAGTGTATTATTCCAAGAATATTTAACGAAAACGGGATCGCAAAACGCGCTCACACAAAAGCTCGCTGATGGGGGAGAAGGGACCATGCAGTAGGCGATGGCGAGGAGGGCTGAAACCAACGAAGCACCTCGGTCAGACGCTCCTGCTTGCAAGCCATCAACATGAGATCCTCCAGATTGTTGCCTCAGCCTTGTTTTGACTACTTTAAATTTTTAACATGGTACATGTTTTTACGGGCGTTCTCTGGATTGGAATGTGAGTACACCGCCCGGAAACCGTCGTGCCTTATTGGCGCCTAAACGGCTGAACGGATTTGAATGGGTTTTTTTCTAACGATCTCGGGTGAGATTGCCCACAACATAGGCTATATTAAAATCCCACGCGACGCGCGCAACCCTGCGAAATTTCGAAAAATACGAGTTTTTGGACGTGAGTACAACGCCCGTAAACCGTCGTGCCTTATAAGCGCCTAAACGGCTGAACGGATTTGAATGGGTTTTTTTTCTAACGATCTCGGGTGAGATTGCCCACAACATAGGCTTATTAAAATCCCACGCGACGCGCGCAACCCTGCGAAATTTCGAAAAATACGAGTTTTTGGACGTGAGTACAACGCCCGTAAACCGTCGTGCCTTATAGGCGCCTAAACGGCTGTTTTTAACTCCTCTAACACTTGAATTGGGTCGTAGAAAGCGTTACCAAAAATTTGTTAGAAAATCAAAAAGAGACTGAGGCCATGAGTTTGTACTGTTGGGTGTGTACTGTACCTTGTACTTAGCACAAATTACGCATTTATTGCACTTGCCATCCACCCTATGAGGAACAATGCTAACCAGATCGCCTTGCTTTAGTCTGAGTTTTCCTTTTCGGTCTGGAGCACATAATATTTTAGGTAGGATAAAATGTTTTTCCAGCTTCGACCGGCACCTCGGGCGTCGCCCGATCGCCCGACCTGCCTATCTGCCTCTGTTTTAAGCAGAGGATCGAAGTTAACAAATAACTCATAACTACGAAAGAACCAAATAAGCAAAACAATGTTTACATCTACTATGTAGAATTGGGAAAAAAACTTGATCGGAGCTAAATTGTGCCGAAGTCAAGTAGGGATTACCATCCGATCAACTAACGCGTAAAACCGAATAATAAGATCCAAGACAACTGAAAGCTTACCTCATCCTGGTTATCGGGATTCGCGACTCCATGGGTGGATTCGTTAGGTTTTTCCATGTTCAGAGACCTAAAAATACAAATGAAAATGAAGAAATTTTTGGTTACTAATGAGTAAAACTCTGAAATGCGGTTGCCAAACGCCAATAAGTCAGAGGGCAGAAGTCACTAACTGATAAGGATGTAGCCAAGCACTTCGGCCTACTACGTTACAAATATGCCGAGAAATCACCACGCAACGTAAGATTAATTTTAGCTGATTTCACGTTCAAATTACTCGTATCCAGATCATATTGAGAGGATGAATTTGAATAATTTACGGGTTACGAAAAAGGGAAAATTGATCTGAAAAGCGGAAAGGACAAAGTTCACAATTCTACGTACCGGCTAATGACACATTCAATAAGATCAGCACTGACGAGCAGCCGAAAGTTAACTAGATAGTGGCGGCGAACTAGAACGCTTAAAAAATTACTAGGAAACACAACAACTCAACAATTGTGCAGTAAAACCAAACCCGTACAACAAAAATAATTATATTTGAAGATTTGATAACCTGACTTCGTGAGTTGTGAAGGAAACAACGGGGGAGGCTACGAAAAGAGAGCCTAAAAACAAGCTTTGTTATCGTTGTAGAAACGAATCGTACTGTCGAAAGTTGTGGCATGTCCGATGCTAGCGCGTACGGTGAGCTGATGTCGTACCTTAGAGCTCAAGCCCTGGGTAGTTGAAGTGAAATTTAATTTATTCGGATTTGCTTGTCTTGCGAATCAGGGGCTTCAAGAAAGAACGATTATTGGAATGATTTGGGCAAGGAGTTTGGCTGAGGTGGCATAATATGTAGGTACCTATAGCGACGGTGAAAGTACCTATGATGATACCGCGTATCTCCATGCTCGTCGAAATCGAGTTTTTTTTTTTCACTTTCATGGGTAAAATTATCGGCTCTAGGAGCCGTGGCCCTACCGAATAAAGTGCACCTGATTATTTGTACTAACATACGAGATTCGACGGTATGTGACTTCACCTGTACCAAAACGGCAAAGAAGTAGACCTAAGTACCTACCTATTCACAACTGTGTGATAAGACTAGGGTTGCCAATGGCAACTTGCCATGTCGATTTTTGTGAATAAAGGACATCCAATTCAAATAAAAGGACAAAAGAATACCGTATGAGGACAAAAAAAAAAGACCGCTTCTAATCAAGCGTCTGACTCCTGAAGCCATGCAAAACAAAAGTACAGGTACTTAAGTTTTGTACGTAGTTTACCCCCCCAAAAAAAAAAATGGGCCTGCGAGGAGACTGAAATGGGCCCTGGCCCTCACTTGGAAAAACTTGGACATTTTTTTTAGAATTCAAACTGGACCGAAATGGGCCCCTCAAATAAAAGAGCGAAAGTATAAATACCTACTTTGCGGCGCGAATTGAGCATCTTCTCTGACGTAAATATCATGCCCAATGCAAAATGCATCTACCTTGCGAACGTCCGGCTTTACAGGCATAAAATTTTCCAACAAAACGTTGCTCGTTGTGGCGCATCTGAGCTCTGAATTTCTTTAGGGGGAAAAAACTGAAAATTATCCAAACCCAAGTAGTAGGGGTCTGAGAGTAGTTGGGAGAGGTCGGGGGTGGTCTGGCTTCAGCCAGCCAAGGTTGGCCTAGGTGAATTACTGGGATTTGGGGCCAATTTTGGTCTCACCCATGGTTTGCAAACGCCTTGTCAAATTTGTTAGGCCAATTTTAGTCCTCACCTACAGCGACAAAAAAAAAAAAATAAATAAATAAAAAATAAAACAAACGAGTCAGGGCCCATTTCGTCTGCATGCCTCATTCACAGGACCCATTGGGGAAACTCTGGTTGAAATGAGAAGGTGGCCTTTTGGTTTAGTATTCTTGGAATAATACACCAATGTTTACGCGACGGGGGTCGACGACTCCGATCGGCCTCAAAATTTGACATTATCCGTTTCAAGAGGTCTACATTCTAAATCCGAAATGTCCGTCCGCCGTTCGCCGTCCGGGTCGTTTTAGGCAGTAGGATTTTTTTTAGCCCTAAGAATCTGAAATTTTGACAAAATACTCGGTTTACCATCGAGTTGTGCCCGCAAGGTTTTCAGCCCGATCGCCCAAACCCATGGGGCGCTATGGGGCTAAAATGGGGCTACGGGAGGGGTTTTTGAAGGCTTTAAAGCCGCATTTAAAATTTATATAAAACATCACTTGACCTATTGTGCAAATGGGGGCTTCGCTCGGCCCCCCTATCAGACTGCTAGACCATTACACCAATGTACAGAACTTTTTTTGCACAATAGGCCTACATCAAAGAATGATGATCCCTTGTGTAAAACCCCAGCGACAATCATTTTTGCAAGGACACAGATTTGATTTTAAAAAGTTGAAAAAGTTAACTTCCAAATAATAAAGCTTCATGCCAGAAGCGTAAGCGATGGTTAAATACGTAGGTAGGTACTTACCTACTTTTGTTGTTGACGATGAACACTGATGTCGAAAACTGATGTCACGCAAAATGAGGACGTAGGTAAACTAAAACAAAAAGTGATGAACACTTTCGAAAACGTAAATGAAAACTGGTTGGATACTCCACAAATTTCTCAATGATCTTTGAAGAACGATGTGAAATTGTAAAGTGACGTAAAATAAACTCGTCGCCTAAATTCGCTCATTGTCGGAATGAATTTGGTCGATATCTCCTATTAAAATTCGGATCTTTAGGTACCTAGGATTAGGAAGAAATGCGAACTGAATCCGTCTACTAACGACCGAATAAATCGAAAAAAAAAAGGATTTCGCGGATTCGCACGCGCCAAAAAATTCGCGCAACCCGCTTATCGGACGTAAAATTGGGCGAGGAATCGGAATTCGGAAAAAAATTAGGGGTTCCCATTTGAAATAAGAAAGTTGATGGCAAGTGCGCCCATTTGGGCGCATTTTTGGGGGGGCTCAACCCCCCTATTCGAAGTTAAACGGTCGGCCGAGACGATAGGAAAAAGCAAAATCGGGGTATTTTTAGGGCTTACCGTTTAGGAGGAGTCCCTTCTTAGCCCGTTTCACGTTGCGAAGTATCAAATTCCCGTCTATCACCAATTATAAGCAGCCCATAGCAACCCATCAACTCAACAATGAAATTACCTATCAAACTAATCGAAGGCTCGCAAAAAATACTCGTACCCACCAACCGACAATCTTCGAATAACTTGCGAACGGGTTATCGCACAGAAATCGTTTTGCAGTCGTTGAAATCAGCGTGAAAAGTGCGTAATTTCGGCTATCTAGCGGAACAAAACTCGAAAACCAATCATATCGAGCTGAAACTTTGCTCATTCATGTTTTCGAGGGCGTAGAATTCAAATATGGCATTTTTGCGCAAATTCGAAAAGCGCATCACTGCGCAAACGTGCGCAATGCACTGAAAAACTGATCATATCGAGCTGAAACGTTGCACAATCATGTTTTCGAGGGCGTAGAATTCAAATATGGCACTTTTGCGCAAATTCGAAAAGCGCATCACTGCGCAAACGTGTGAAATGCACTGAAAAACTGATCATATCGAGCTGAAACTTTGCACAATCATGTTTTCGAGGGCGCAGAATTCAAATATGGCACTTTTGCGCAAATTCGAAATGCGCATCACTGCGCAAACGTGCGCAATGCACTGATAACCCAATCATATCGAGCTGAAACTTTGCACAATCATGTTTTCAAGGACGTAAAATTCAAATATGGCACTTTTGCGCAAACTCGGAATGCGCATCACTGCGCAAATTTTCCCAATGCCCGGAAAAAGCTCTTTCTGACGACCAAATCAAGTTCATTTTTTCATTTTTTTTCTTCATTTTTTCATTTTTCATCATTTTTTTTTTTCATTTGCATCACTGCGCAAATTTTCCCAATGCCCGAAAGAAGCTCTTTCTGACGAACAAATCAAGTTCATTTTTTCATTTTTCATCCTTTTTTTCATTTTTTTATTCATTTTTTATTTTTTTTATTTTTTATTATTTTTTTTTTCATTTTTTTTTTCATTTTATTTTCATCATTTTTTCATCATTTTTATCATTTTTATCTCGCTCATAATCGGACTTCTGCAACACCATCTACTCGACGAACAAAACAACCTAAAATTCTTCTTAAAAACCACGATTTTTCACCGTTAAGCCCTCGCGGATTCCGCGGTGGTCACTGGTGGGGGTTGATGTTGATTGCTCCATGTTCTGTATGAGTCAGGCCAATCTCTCTGTAGAAGGATTTATTACTAAAAGTGCTAAAATATATCAAAAAGCCCCAAATTCTGTTTAAAAACCACGTTTTTTCACCTTTAAGCCCTCGCGGATTCCGCGGTGGACGCTGGTGGATCCTAAACATGATAGCACCGTGTTCTATAGGAGTCAGACGAATCACTGATACAAAGGTCATTGCTAAAATGAGTTAAAATCCATTAGTAAAAGCTTTTTGAATTTCCCGATTTACCAATATTTTTGCATACTTTGGGATAATTAAATGACGGCTCTGAAATGTTTTTAACAAATTGAAAAAATGGGTTTTACGTACCTTAGGGTATGTAGATTTATGAGAAAAATTGGCAGTTGCCAGGAGGAAGAGTGCAGCCCGCAACAGGAACGATTAAAATGAGCGCCAGAAAACTCAAAATTATCGCCGTTCGGAAGGGTCACGTTTATGCTTACGCCGAATCGAAAAAAAGGGCCGGAGCTAGTTCTCCGGTCGATTTCCTCTCTTCTCAGGTATCTGACTGATCATGTAGGGATCACATCCGCATCTCGTTTGAACGGCATTCATTTTTCGACTTTTGTTCCGCTAGATGGCCGATATTACGCACTGTGCGACGTAGTTTCGTTCAAACCCGACGCCAAAAGTTGTACCGGGTTTCGGCGTTTCGAAAATTTTCCTAGCAATCCCTAGTAACGACGCTATTTGACGCGGCTTTTCGTCGCGAAGGAAAGTTCCGTTCGCGATGGAATAAAGGAATAGAGTTCACGAAATCTAACATAGCCTATTATCTAAGTCGGAACACGCGGGTCAATTTGCGCCCACCCGCTGCGAAATTGGTTCAGCAGTTCGGCAGTTTACTGGGCACATACATACATACAGAAAGAGAATTTTATATATTATTATAGATTATAGATATCAATATGTTCTGACTGTCCCCACTACTCAAGTGGAATGTGAAAGGTCTTTTTCAAAACTGAAAATGATTAAAAATCGGCTCAGGCAAGCAATGAAGAATGAGCACCCTGAAACCCTACTCATGTCAAGTGAGCCACAGCTGGTCGAAATGGTGACTTGCGATGGTTTAATTTCTGACATGGTAGCAAAAACTCGGCCGAGCGCTTATTCGGACAGGGGGGTCTGCGACCCCCCCCCTATTCATAGCTAAAAGGTCGGCAAAATATTTTCATTCCTCGGGAGAATGAAAAAGGAAGCGAAGCTTTTATCATTTTGCAAAAATCAGCTGCCAGTATAGTGTCCTACTAGATGCTCCGG
Source organism: Pilophorus perplexus (assembly GCA_955831195.1). Lineage (NCBI taxonomy): Eukaryota > Metazoa > Arthropoda > Insecta > Hemiptera > Miridae > Pilophorus > Pilophorus perplexus. Next base: position 55,707,342 of record OY037007.1, on the reverse strand, counting down.
CTCGCTTTGCTCGCCTACGCACCCAGCTGGGGGGCTCCGCCCCCCAGACCCCCCGTAGGGCCTCGCTTCGCTCGGCCGGGGGAGTTCTCAACGCAGACCGCTTAATCAGACATAAGGCCTCGCTCCGCTCGGCCGAGCGCTTATTCGGACAGGGGGGGTCTACGACCCCCCCCCCCCCCCCTATTCGTAGCTAAAAGGTCGGCAAAACAAACTAGATGCTCCGGCTCGCTTTGCTCGCCTACGCAACCAGCTGGGGGGCTCCGCTTCAAGACTTCGCTTCAAAAAGAAGTTCCTTGTCACGCCATTTTGAAGCGAAGTCTTTTATACAGACGCCCCCCCTCTCGCCGCTCGGGTAGTCTCCCAGTGAAAATCGTGAGTCTCGTGATAGTGAGTCTCGCGTGAGTCTCGGCTCTTCCAACCCGCCGCTGTCAAGGAAGTCGGAAAGACGTACTCAGAAATTCAGGGTGGGGCTTCATGGACCTTACAACGGTGGAGGAGGCGGGGAAATTTTGAAGCGAAGTCTTTTTTTTTTTGCCGACCATTTAGCTACGAATAGGGGGGGTCGCAGACCCCCTCCTGTCCGAATAAGCGCTCGGCCGAGCGGAGCGAGGCCTTATGTCTGATTAAGCGGTCTGCGTTGAGAACTCCCCCGGCCGAGCGAAGCGAGGACCTACGAGGGGTCTGGGGGGCGGAGCCCCCCAGCTGGGTGCGTAGGCGAGCAAAGCGAGCCGGAGCATCTAGTAGGACACTATACTGGCAGCTGATTTTTGCAAAATGATAAAAGCTTCGCTTCCTTTTTCATTCTCCCGAGGAATGAAAATATTTTGCCGACCTTTTAGCTATGAATAGGGGGGGGTCGCAGACCCCCCTGTCCGAATAAGCGCTCGGCCGAGTTTTTGCTACCATGTCAGAAATTAAACCATCGCAAGTCACCATTTCGACCAGCTGTGGCTCACTTGACAAGAGTAGGGTTTCAAGGTGTTTTCTTGTGATACTAAATTCCACACACCGTTTTCCAGTCGTGATTGTGATTAATACGAGTTGATATAAATATATATAATATTATTATTATAATATTATATACATATTATTTTCGTTTATGAGTTTATCGTTTGTTACTGAATTATAGTTTGAAATTCAGTGATGATGTTGATATTATTCCCTGAGTTATTATCCAGGAAAATTCGCTAATATATTATTACTTATTCACCACAAAACGGCACTCTGAGAATTCACTCTGGGATGCCTGGACGGATTTCCAGGTCGAAATTATCGGTCTCCAAACAAGCTGAATTTTTTAAATAAATATATATACATAAACATAACAATGCGCCGCCGTCTCCTGAAATCTCGGGCCGCTAAAAATCGTCTACACGCCCCTGCCTGTGTCAGTAGTTTAATCTGTGCCCCTGCCACAGAGTATGTGATGCGTTCACTGTGGTAGGCCCCCTACTTACCTGAAAGACTACGTCCCCTCCTAAGGGAGGGTGATTGACCCGATTTGTTATTCCAAATTATTTTTCGAACATAAGTAAACGCAAATCATATTATGATCCCAATGCAAAATCCCAAATTCATCAGTTTCGCGATAGCGTTCATTTTAAGCGCAATAATACCTTTCTTAATGGCCCTTTAGACGAGCGATTTTTTCCGGCAATAATTGTCGAAAAATATGTTGAGCAACTATTCCAAAAAAAGTTGTACAACAGTTGTACAACTATTTTCTCCTCGGAAAAGTTGCCGAAGATTGCTGCAATTTATGAGGAGAGTTGTACAACATTTCAGGCCCTCCGAGCCCTCTCGGCAACTGTTGCATCGTGTTGAAATGAAGTCCAAGGGGTTTGGAAAATTATTGCACTATTGCGGCAATTTTTTATTGTACAACACAGCGCAATTACAATTGCGTTGTTTTTTCTGCTCTTCCTCATCAAGCTCACTACACGCAATCATTAAAACGACAACATTTAATAGGCGCCTACATTTTAATTTATTCTCTCCTCGGAAAAGTTGCCGAAGATTGCTGCAATTGATGACGGGAGTTGTACAACATTTCAGGCCCTCCGAGCCCTCTCGGCAACTGTTTCATCGTGTTGAAATGAAGTCCAAGGGGTTTGGAAAATTATTGCACTATTGCGGCAATTTTTTATTGTACAACACAGCGCAATTACAATTGCATTGTTTTTTCTGCTCTTCCTCATCAATTTCACTACACGCAATCATTAAAACGACAACATTTAATAGGCGCCTACATTTTAATTTAACTAATCTGTTAGATTCTAATTAGAATCTAATCATCGGTTGGACTCTTAAAATTAGTTCTCACGCAGAGCAACAGCGGATCGGTTCGTTGCCTAGCGACCGAACAACATAAAACGCCTATGGCATAAAGCACCTACCTACGGTTATTTTGCATAGTTTTCCTCAATACCTCGCGTCTTACACCTTAATATCCATTCAAAACATGGTAAGTCGATTTATTATAAATGTCGTGCATGCTCAAGAAAATAGATTGGTAGGTAATGATTTCACCACATTGATCCAATTGATCTACCATTGTGTGATATTACACTTAGGATTGCCAGACCTACTATAAACTACATAAAAAATTATAGTAGCAAATCTAATATATTTTTAAAAACGGAAAACTGAAGAAAAAAATTACATACTAGGTATAAACCGCTTTGAAAATTAATTCCCAAATTCAAGCCAAGATGAAAAACCAATCCCCACAAAAACCGTAAAAACGTTTCCCCCACAAAAATCCCCATGCCTGTGGGGCACTCTGCATGGAAGCGCAACCAACAGCTGTGTAATTAAGTAAATTACACAGAATAATTCTGTGTAATTTACTTAACTGTACTTTTAAAAATTAATGGGGATAAAATTATTTTATCCCCATTAATTTTTAAAAGGGAAGGATTTTTTTTTTCATAGGTACTTGAGGAGGTATATTGTTTTGCTGATTTACCTAAATCACAACAATTGTGACAATGTAGTCACAATAAGTGTCAAAGCGGGAGGCATGGGCGTACGCAAGGGGAGGCTAGGGCCCCCCCCCCCCCCTAGACAAACGAAAAATATATATACACTTTCAGATAAAAAGAAAGAAAAAGAGGAAGTAGTGGTTGAAAAATTCGCAGAGAACCCGAGGCGGCTCATTTTGTAAATTTAAAGTGAAAAAAATCATCTTGACATTGCTGGGTACTTGTGTACATTTTGTGTAAACATTTAATGTTTTATATTAAGAGGGGAAAAAAGTTAACTACAACACTTGATTTTGTAAAAATGATTTGCATGTTATTTTGTATTATTACTCAAGCTGTGTAATATTATTAAATTTTACGATATAGGGTATCTATCACACCATACTCCGCACTCCAAATACCTACATGCAAAGTTTCGATCATTTTGGTTTGTTCTTCTTGGAATAATATACCTATATAATCGCGACGGGGGTCGAAAATTCGGAGCGGCCTCAAAATTTGACATCATTCAGTGGACCACTGAACCTGTGGACCACAGGTGGAAAAAAAAAAAACCAAAAAATATTTTTAAATCCCCCCCCCCCCCAAAAAATCTTTATATTCCATTCAGTATTAGTTGGAGGGTTGATATGAATAGTTTTCGTATCAAAAAGTCATCAACTTGACTCGTACTGTAGACCTGACTCGTGCAGTAGGTATACCTTTCTCGATTTTGGAAAATTGTGAGTTGACGGGAGCAGTATTAAACCTATTTACGGAGAATCGTAGCCGACTCATTTTGCATGTGAAAAAATTCGTTTGTTCAGTTTTTACTCAGCTACAAGAAAGTAATTTTATCTTTCTGCGGAAAAAATCTAGACACAGGTTTAAACACGTTTTTAGCGGATTTTGAAGCAAAAAGCCATGATTTTTGTGCATTAAATGCACAAAATTTATGTTGAATTAAATTTTAATTCAACATAAGTAGAGCTTGGGCTAGCTAAGGTAGGTATGCGACTATTTTTCCTGGGTAGGTACCCTATGTAGTGCCCTATGTACAGAACAACTCCGACATTTGGCGTCCGTTTTTTCTACAGATTTTAAGGTAAATGCTTGAAATTGTGAGAATTCCTTTTTTCGCCAAAAAGACGCTGAATAGGTACCAAACTTCAAAAATATGTATTCCCGCCGTTGGATAACGTAAAATCTCATCAGATTGTGTTTGAAGATTCTTCAAACTCGACGTTACCTAGATAGACCTTTCAGAGAACCTGCGATAGTTACGGCGCTCGTTCAGTGAAATCGAGAAAAAAACTATGAAAACATACATAATATGTATGTTAGTATATTATACCCTATTAGGGTCTTTGCAGTGTATAAAAAATAATACGTTACAGCGAGATATTTCTGGCTCGAACCTTCGAAACAAAATTTAATTTAAATGCCACATTTTTTACCTTACAAAGTCATGAAAATAACTAATTTGGCTCAGCAATTTTCCGTCTACAAGTAGAAATTTTCAATTCTAGGGTGGTCAATGGAATTCACCAATGTTACGGGGTTCCATCAGAAATCATAGGAGTGTTCGATCGAAATCATCTTCGACCTCCTCATTTTTGTAGTAATTTTCAATTTTAGGGTGTTCAATCGACGCCAAATTTATTGCTCTACAACTTTTCTTCATGTACAAACTTCGGGAGAATCCTTACTTGGCTCGCACACTGAAAAATGTACTGAAAACGTGTTTTTAAAGGTATTTTGGGAAAAAACGGCTCAGAATCCATTTTAGGTACAGGGACATGGGGTATTATACGAATATAATATTCGTGATCAGCGTCAAATTTACGAATACCTACCTACTATAAGTATGGGGGTTTCAGAGTCCCCCCCCCCCCCATATGGCCGTTTTGCACCACCGTGCGTCGTCTGCTGTCCGGGGCGTTTTGGGCAGTAAGAATTTTTTTAAGAATCTGAAATTTTGACAACATACGTGGTTTACCATCCGATTTCACTGTGGGGATCTGTAGGGCTTTCATGGGGCTACAAATGGGATTTTTGAAGGATACCAAGAGATCAAAAATTGATCTCTTAATAAAAAATATTTAATAATGTCCGAGTAAAAAAAAAAAAATGTAAAAACAAAAGATTTTGAAAAAATAATAACAGATAATGGGTCATTCCAATTTAAAATGTACATTTCGTGTCCTCACTTTGCTGCAAATCTCGCATTCATGCTGATCCCGATTTCCTGATTTTTTTTCTTATCTACCGATCCTATGTAACACAAAACGCTAAAAAAAACATCAAGTATACTGCAATTCTGGGATTTATTATGCCTAGTATGAATGAAAACATGGCAAAACCCCATGTGTGTTACCGTCCACAGTGAAAAAGCGCCCTCATCTTCATTCCCTCAGCAACACCATGAATTTTTTATGAGGAATCTAGCGCATTCTACTTGTAGAGTTGGACACTGGGTTTCAGATTTTTGGAGGCTCGGGGTCGCCAGACATCCTCTTTTACTGTGACGTCAATGCAAAGGATTGTCCATCACTTTTCAAGATAACTTACCCTCATGTGTGTTACCGTTGTTTTCTTGGCAACAATGAAGTCACTCTTATGCAGTAAGCTCTCTCTTATTGCAGTAGGATGTATATTATCAGTTTTTGTTTTCCTCGAGAGGAGACAAGTGAGTGGGGAGAAGTTCCAAGCAGTTTCTCCAAAAACCATGGTGAGTATTTTTATTGGTCTCCATGTGTGTTACCTAAGGTGCAACCTCAACAATGAATAATTCACTTTTTCAATGATTTTCCTCCAATAACTGTAGGGTACACGTTTCATTTGACATGTGATTCATCCTTCTAGGTTGTTTAAGTTAGCTGCAGTGTCGATTTGAAGTAGGATTATCATGTGTGTTACCACTCATGTGTGTTACCAGTGCAGCAGTAACACACATGAGCTCCGGGTAACAAACATGAGGTCCTCGCAGACAATTTTGGAAAGTATGATTTATTCGAATTTCACGTTCATGGGGGTCATTGTTTTGGTTAATTTGAGTTATATTTTGGAGTTGGCGATAACCACTAGACAAATTCTATAATTCGAACATTTTCAGGCGCCGCTGACAGCTGCAGAAAAACAGAGGAGATACCGGGAAAAGAAGAAGTTGGATCCCGTCCGTGAGGCTGCTTTCAGAGCTAAAGAAAAAGAAAGATCGCTTAGCAGAAAGAAAGTGAAGGATATAACACCACGAGAACATCGCCGCATGAAAAAATCTTGGGAAAAAATGGGACAAGAACTGACGTGGCCAGGAGAACCACAGACGGCTGCTTGTGACTCCACCTGACTTGCCAAAATAATTTTGGCAATTATTGCCAAGATTGTCTGTGGTAGTCGCGAGAAGTGCACATTGGATTTCCGGTGGAAGTTGTTTTAGCCAGTGTCTTCACTATTTCTGCCGGCGTTGTATCAGAGAGCTGGTAGCGGATAACTAACGCATGAGATGGTCGTTTGGCGGAGTCAGGAGAGTTTTCGAGGAGGGCCCGGATGCGTTGCTCAGGTGTGGTTCCATACACCCGGAGCTCGTCGTAGGGTCGTTCACCAGGCTCCCGTAGGAGGTGTGCTATCTGGTAGTACGCCTTTCTTGGTAGTACTGCGACTGCGGCGTTGAATTTTGATCGTTGGGACGTCAGTCGGTCTGTTGCGAAGAATGTTTGTAGTAGTAGAAACCAGGGGTTTGGATCTTCCTCGATGAACTTTTGCCCTGTTGACTACGGTTGCGATTGCGGCTGCTGGAAGTTGGGCTGGTGGTTCTGCCATGTGCCGTGTTCAAATCACGTCGGGGTCACCAGTGTTGGGCCTGACTTGTACGTGAGTGAAGAACGACGTGAAAGAAGAACACCAATTCAATATAAATCTGTAGCTGGTCCAGCGGGATGGAATGAATAGAATTTTGGAAGTTGGAATGAATAGAATTTTGGAAGTTGGAATGAATAGAATTTTGTGGACCGTCTCACGGGTTTTTTGGTAGTCTACCAGATGTGTTTTAGTTTCCGAGTGGACCAGCTTCTCCTGATACCTATTTACTTTGTAAAATCAACCAATTGTTGGGGAAACAGTAATTTCCCCGATAACCAGGAATCAAAATCGTTACCTATTTCCAAAAAAAATTTCAAAAACATGTATTCCTATTTTTTTCTGTGATTTCTATTTTGAATGCTAAGTTAAGTACAAGATTTTTTTATCAGTTACATAAACGTTTTCTGTCTCTAACGTCGCGTCGTTTCCCTTCGATGTGGTAGTTAGATACTACAGTAGTTATACCAGCTGGGCTGTTGCATCAGCTGACAGCTGGGTAGTGTGGTTTTTAGAGAAATACAAGTGTGCTAACATTGAAATTAATGTCAAATATATCTCGTAAAATTTACGAGTATTTAATACTACATTTTGATCAACTATAGGCGGAGTAGCGCTTCTCTTTCGACGTTGTTGCTCATGTCTGTTACCATGTATGTTACTGTGTCCATTCAAGAAAAGTTGGTCTGGAGAATCAGCTGTGAAAGTTTTGGTACGGCCTGACCTTAATAACAGTGAATGAGATGACTGTTGAACAGTAGTAAGAGGTTTTTGAGAGTTTGGATAGTGCAGTAAAGTATAATCACGAATCATGTGGCCAGCGTGTTTCTTAACGGGTAACACACATGAGATTTAAGGCAGAAAATGACAGGTTTCATGGGTTCTGTAGCAGTGAGCTAGATTTATATGATTTAAAAATGGTTCTGCAAAGCCCCTAGAAAAGAATTTCGACCAACCCGACAGTTTGGGCGTCTTACACTAATTTTTCAAGAATGGTAACACACATGAGGTTGAGACCACGTTATTTTGCAAACACTATGGATTTATAGGAATACCAATGGCTGAACTCACGAATTTCGAATTGTGCAGGGCTCTTGGGAGTTGAATGGAGCCAGAAAAAATTTTGACAGGCTTGAAAATGCGTTTGGAAATTTGGTGAATGGACGATGCTCGGGAGGCCAAATGTACATTCCAAATTGGAATGACCCTAAAAAAATATTTGAAAAAATTATTATTAATAATAATTTTTTCAAATATTTTTTTCAAGACACAGAATTAATTTTTGCACAAGTAACCTATATCACAGAATAATACACCCTTGTGTAAAATTTGGAGCGTTTTTAATTTTAATTTAACTAGGTAGGTACCCTTGCTGGCAGCATGTCTACCTGCAATATTTTTGAGCCCCCCCCCCCCCCCCCCCTAAAGGAAGACCTGCGTACGCCCATGGCGGGAGGAATATTTTATACAGTTTGATGTTTTAAATACAAACTTTACGTATTTGTTGCCATATTAAATATGTGGACTAAATCAGCAAAACAATATACCTACTCAAGTATGAAAAAAAATTTTACAAGCCTTCCAAAAGTTCCAGGACGAATCATCCTGGACGATTAGTGTTCGTGTGTAGGGAGCTTACATACCTAGATAGGTAATTTTGTGTGCAGGTGGGCGACTTTCATAATATTGACGTCCAATTGAATTTAAGAGTACGTCTGTACTTATAGGCACCCCTTAATTTTATCACGTCAATTCAGTCATCAATTTGTGCTTTCTTCTGAAATAATCAAAGCGGAAAAAGTTGATATTTTTAACAATTAATTTACCATTACTTGAAAAAAGAAGTGTTCAGAGTATTTATTATAATCACATGGCCCGGGGCATCGAAAGTTACAAAATTTGAAATAATTTAATCATGCCGAAAAAACAAATAATCGACATTTTATAGCGTACTATATTTTTCTTTACAGGAATGACTTGAGGAAATTTGATCTGCTTCCTCATGCAGTGTTTTATTTTTTTCAATCTCCAACGCTCTTTCATACCTGTTGGTCCTGGTGGCTTAGTTGGTTAGAGCGTTGCACTAGTAATGCAGAGGTTGTGGGTTCGAGTCCCCCCGGGGGCCCAATACATTTTTCGACCTTCCCCTTCTGGTTTCTTGAAATAACTTAAATGCATTTAAGTTATTCATGAATTCATAATTAGAATTTCAAATTTCAGTTTGAATATAATTTAATAACTCCTCCCTTTCCTAAAAATATATTTTTCTTTCAAATACTATATTTTATCTACTACAATTTTTATGACAAAAATACTATATTTTTTACGGTCTTGGCCAAAATATACTATATACTGGTGAAAAAACTGGCAACCCTAATTACACATGCATGAATGTTTTCAAGCTGAAACAGAGGATAAATAATTTATCCTCGTCGTTTAAATTTTTCCACTTTTTTAATAGAATGATTTTCATTTACAAAAGTTTTTTTTTTTTTTTTTTCCATTAAGTATTAATATTCGCACTAAATCTAGCTTCTCCAATTTCACCATGACTGCCAAACTCCAGCAATACCTAACCGCCTTGTTTTTACTTTTTTATAGTCAAAGTCGACGACTGTCAAAGAAGCATTGAAGAAATGGGAGGAAGCTAATCAAAAGAGTGCAGCTGAAGCAACGGAAGTTGATCTTCAGTTCCAATTCCTGCCTATCGAAAAAATGGACAACAACCTATCACAATTAGTAAAATGCGAGTGAGTTACTTGTGGTATACCTACCAAGTTTTTGTTATATTATAATATAATAGGTGTAATATTATTACACCTATGAATATATTCATACACCTACCTGTACACGTTTTTGAAAGGTTCAGAACATTGAACTAAAAACATACCTCAAGGGTCCAATTTTCGGAGTCATCCGTTTTCAAAACTATGAGAGTCTTGAAAACGGATGACTCCGAAAATTTGACCCCTGAGGTATACCTCATGGGTATACCTCATTAAAACATACATGTTTTAAATTCAATGTTCTGAACCTTTCAAAAACGTGTACAGTTAGTTCGGTCAAACAGTTTCGTGATAAACTCGGCATACACCTACCTATATATATTAAGTATATAGGTAGGTGTAATATTTTATTATCAGAATATCGATCGTGACGGGGGAGCAAAACATTTGATCGGTCTAAAATTTTGCAGCGTTTTGAAAATAATAACTCAAAAATTATTATGTAAGTAGGTACCTATGTGGGACATTCTCATTTGAAATGTACATTTCGTGTCCTCACCCTTGTACAAATCCCCCAATGAGCCATGTTTCCTGATTTTTTTTTCCTGATCTACAAATCGTATCCGAAACACTAAAAAAAAAAAAAAATCAATTATACGTGTATTCTACGAATTATTGCCTTTATAATGAACAAAATCATGGTAAAACCTGCGTGTTACTGTCCACAGGGCCCAAGCGTCATCTTCATCAATCGCTTAACAACAACATGAATTTTATGGGAGGTATCTAGCTCATCTTACTTGTAGTGTTGGATGTTGGGTTTAAGATTTTTGAAGGCTTGTACTCGCAAGACATTTTCTTTTGTCGTGACGTCATTACATTAAAGGAGTGTCCATCTTACGTTACTTTCCAAACACTACTGATTTTAAAGACCAGGAACGGTTGAACTCGCAAATTTCAAATTGAGCAGTGCTCTTGGAAGTTGAATCGAGCCAGACAAAATTGTGACAGGCTTGAAATACAAGTTTGGAAATTTGGTAAATTGAAAATGCTGGGAGAGGCAAATGTACATCCCAGATGAGAATGACCCATGCATACCTATTACAAGATTTACGACAGCAGTTGGCAAAGGTCAGTGAGCTCTCTGAAATTTAAAAAAATATTGTGTCTATTTGGCTGGTTTTGATTTATTAAACTACGATACATGGTTCCCATTTGTAGGAAGCTATCGCTGTCAACAAACATGATAGAGAAAATCAGTGGCCTATCAGGAATGAAGAACTTGAAAGTTATCTCCTTGGGGCGCAACTATATTAAATCATTCGCCGGATTGGTAATAAGTCTTTACTTACTGAAATAATCGCAACTTACTTTTTTTACACCCCTAACTATTAGATCCCGCGTCGTGAAGAAAGTGTGATTTTATCGACCCACGATAAAATGAAGTGGCTAAAGGTAGTAACTCGAACCAGCTTGGAGCACTAATAAACGATGAATCTGATGTGGCAACTTTTAAATTTTGAAAACGTATCTATCTATACACGGCGTGCTTAAACTTGGTTTAGGACTTTCTACGTCGACGACGGTTGCCATATGCCCTGACGTGATCTTATATTGATAAGGAACCCGAGGAAACAAATGGCGAAATCCTAGCTGATAATCTAAAAATTATATGACATTTCTGTTAAATGACCAGCTAGTAAAAACTAATTTTCATTGTTTTCTTTCTTTTTCTGCTATGAGGTGTCGTTTCGAAGTATTTTTGGACGTAGAATCCATTTTTGGGTGTCCCAGAACCATCCGATTTCACTTTGGGGATCTATGGTGCCAAAGCAAATCAAAATGGGGCTACAAATGGGACGGCTGAAGTGCCAGGAAGTTGAATGGGGCAGTTTTGGACGCATAATACAAACACATACACAGTATATACGTATATATGCATGGACGAAGAAATGTAACTAAAACAATTTTACGTAGGTAATCACGCTTACAAGCTGCATTTGTTTACAAGGGGTAGAAATCAATTAACTACGCTCTTTAGCTTCATGAGATCTCGAAAAATCACGCAAAGGAAGTAGGAAATTGAAAGCACCTTCTCCTAGCCGAATTATAAATCGGTGAAAAATAAGACTCCCTTTGAAAACTCAAAACGACAAGCAACTTGTTGCCTTCATCAGACAACTTGTCTTCAACAAGACGACTGTTAACAGTGACAATTGTCTTCATCTACATAGGTAATACATAATATTACACATTATCGTTCGGTTTCAACTTTGACGTACATATCAACCGCATATTGGTGAAAGAGACACCGACATTTCAAGATGTGATTCTCCTCATTTCCCCGCACCATAAATCGGTATGAATACTAATTCATTGAACTAACTTTTTTGTTACTTTCAGCACCTGTAAGTGGATCGACCATGTTGATCAAAAAATGATACCCATCTTCACCCTGCCAAAATAAGATGGGATATTGTAATGCATCGTATGATCGATGGGTTTCAGACACACGTTGTAGCTCATCATTCCGGCGATGTAGAACAATATCACGGTTTTGTAAATTTTCGCCCACGACAACAATGGCGACTTCATCAATAGTTGGCGCATTAAATCGTCTTGCGTGTTGTCCTGTTGGTGTTTTATCTGCTCTAATCACAATTTTGTGATCATCAGATGGCATGTGGTCCAATGCAGTTTTGAATAATGCGACCAGTCCATTGTGGAAGTTATACATCCCACACATCCCATACATCCCACACATCCCACACCTCCCACACACCATCCCATACATCCCATACATCCCATACATCCCGCACATCCCATACATCATCCCATACATCCCACACATCATCCCATACATCCCACACATCCCATACATCATCCCATACATCCCACACATCCCATACATCATCCCATACACCATCCCATACATCCCATACACCATCCCATACATCCCACACATCCCATACATCCCATACACCGTCCCATACATCCCACACATCTCATACATCCCACACATCCCATACATGCATCGTATGATCGATGGGTTTCAGACACACGTTGTAGCTCATCAAAACCTTCCTTAAGCTTTTGCGAACATTATAAAAAAAAAATTATTGAGATCGCTCCAGCCGTTCTCAAGTTATGCGATCAGCAACAAAATACTGATTATTTTTTATATATATAGATTATGTGTATGCATTAAGTGTCCAAAACTATGTACTCGGAAAACGACGCCTCATTCGACTTCCTGGAATTCTTCAACGGCCCTGCCCCATAGATCTCCACAATGAAATCGGATGGTTCTGGGACCTCCAAAAATGGAATCTACGTCCAAAAATACTGCGAAAACACCACTCCATAGCAGAAAAAGTAAAAAAAAGAAGAAAATTAGCTTTTACTAGCTGGTAATTTAAAAGAAATAATATTATGACATAATATTACATTGTACTATGACATTGTCATATAGGTAACTAGGATTTCGCCATAAATGGCGAAACAACTTTGTTTCCTCGGGTTCCTTATCAATAAAAGATCACGTCAGGGCCGTAAACGGCACGAGTACACCCGGCGGGGGAAGGGACTACCCGAGTAAACCCGCACAAGCATGACGCGAGTACACCCGACACCAGTATACCTACCCAGCGTGCGCCTGTACACCCGAGGAACATTCAGAAAAAAAGGAGCATTCGGAAAAATATTCAAATTTGCCTGAAGCAGTCAGACAATTTCTTGCACGTCTGCAGACAAGAAAAGTGAAAAAAATACTCTCGCGCATGCAAAGAGTGCCATGCAACATTCACAGCATTGGTGTGCTCGGTGGATGGCTTGTGGGCCCCGCAAGCTAGAGCAATGATCTAGACGGAGATGCTCTTGGAAATCTGGTGACAGCAGCTGTGTTAAGTCGTCTGGCCTTCGCTCTACTCCGAGCAAGCAGCTTATGCCTCAAAGGTGCTCGGAAACGCTGGAGGTGCGCTGGCAACCTGCTGGGCTCTGAGGGTGGTGCAGCTGTTCACTTCGAATTGGACAGTTCCCCATGAACAGTAACTGTTTTGTTTCTTTTTCTTCATCTACCCCCTCCTTCTTCCGGTTTTCCTTTTTTTCGCGGCTCCAATTCTGTTTTCTTATCTTTATGTGATTAAATTTTTATTATTTTAGGAAAGGGGCTAAAATAGGTTTTCAAGGCCAGTATTTTGATATTTTACCCCGGATTGCGCCCTTTCTTAAGTCAAAGGCAGCGCTCTTTCAGGGGTCCCAGTTCGGCCCTGGTTGAACCTGAGTAACTCAGGAACTGTTCAGGTGTACTCGCGTCGTTGCGCTGACTCCCTCGTAGGTGTACTAATGCACCACGTGGGTTTACCCTCCTTCTCCGCGCTGGGTGTACTGACGTAGTCAACCGTCAGGGCATGTGGCAACCGTCGTCGGCGTAGAAAATTCTAAACCAAGTTTAAGCAAGCCATGTAAATTACCTAGGTACCTATACAACTTCCCCAAATAATCATGCGAATAACTCATGGACTTTATCGTTTCAAAAATAAATAAATGATGATAGGTGGGACCTGTCTGGGTGGTTTCAATATTTGTATGTATGTACCTAGTTCTAGGGGCTGATCCGGAATTTCATTCACACTTTTCATTTAGTGCTGGTGAGGGTCTGGGGGAGGAAGTAATAGGGTTCTGGTTGTTCTAGTTTTAGAATGATGAAACATTTAAGCAAATTCATCTTCATGTCTCATTACAGGAAGTCGTCAGTGACACCTTGGAGCAGTTGTGGATTTCGTATAATTTGATCGATAAAATGAAGGGCGTGGGTGCTTTGAAAAAATTGAAAGTTCTCTACATGTCGAACAATATGATAAAGGATTGGGGAGAGTTCGTCAAGTTGCAAGAATGTGTCGAACTCAAGGAGTTGTCATTTGTAGGTGAGTTTTGAACCGACGCACAATGCGTCAGGGGGTGGACAAAAGTCGAAACACCGCCCTCCATTTTCCGGCCTGGAAATGACTTGGATCCACCCTCGCATACGGTGGCCTGATAACAAAAGATTTTCTGCCGATTCGCGCAATTTTTGCACCTTTATTTCAACGATGAACTCTGCATTTCTTTACGCTAGCAAATCTTAACATATTGAGTCATTATAATTAGGTACTTATTCAATTATTCGCCGACACCCGATATCGCTCCGTGATATCTTTAGTGATGTTTATGACATCAGATCGAGTTTTTCTCTGTGTTATTGACTACTCGGAGAATGGTAAGAATGATTCAAATAATAATTTAATCGAAAGAAATATTTTTCGGGATCATTTTAAAAATATTGTCTTTTCCGAATTATGAAACTTTGATGGGCCCGATCTAAAAATGTGCAAAACCGTTCAACCCCTAATCAATTTGGATTCATCATTCCTGAGGTACCTAGGTATCCAAGAAGGATAAACCACTTCAATCAGCTGCAAAAACCTGCAATTTCGAGGGTTATAACAATTTTTCTATTTCTAGACGTTACATAATAATTTTTTTTCCCCCCACAAAACTCCCCTTTTATAACATATTACCTATGTTATAAAAGGGGTGTTTTGTGGAAAACATCGGTCGAATTCAGATCTGTAGGAAATATAAACATATTAAAGTGGGGTTTAGGGGGAAAAAATCGGTTCTTCTTAAATATAAAAAATATAAAAAAGTAAAAATATAAAAACGGGATTTTGTAGGAAAAATTGGTCTGCGACCCCTATTATGGGGTATATTCGTGATCAGCGAGACTTTTTCCATAGAAATCTGCAGAAATCAGAATTTTGTCCAATGCTACCATGTCTTTGGGAGGTTGCTGGATATGTATGTTATTTTCAGTCTAATTTTTTTTTCATCCAACAGTAGGTGTTCTCTTCTTGCCTTCCACTCAAATTTGAGTTTAATATTCACTCATTTTCACGCCCAAATTTAAATTTGAAATGCCCAAAAGTTATTCCCTCACGTGTCTCACAACACGAGTTTCTGACTTTGATGGTGAATATTTCCCCTATGGTACTAGTGGCGGATTCTTTCTTTTTCTGGGTAACTTCCCTAGGTCATGGCGTACCGTATTCGACGGTAGTTAGCGCCACTGTTTGCCTATCCTAGGATCAGTGGCCTCAAACACCTCTGTCTCACAGATTTACTGTTATTCCCTCACATTTTTTTGAATTGGGCGCCACTGCGAATCAGAGCGCTATTATTTAGTTTTACAATGGCTATTATAGCCTATTATAGCCTATTATAGCCTATTATAGCTATTATAGCCATAACCAATATAATATTGGTCAGGTTGCCGCAAAAAGCTGGGTAACACGTGTTTTGGAAAACTCATTTGTGGTTAGTTTATTTGTGGAGTTTTCTCAGGCAAGATCGCTTGTGAGGCATCAAGCCTGTTATTCCCTCACGCCGCATTATCTGTGTGAAGGTACGTTTGAAACCATGTTTAATTTGCATTAATTAGTGTCTATTTAGAGAGAGTTCAATGACCCATCTTCATTTTTCCTGAAAAATGCATTTGAAGAGCTACACTTCCATAAAACATCCATAATGTTATTCCCTCATACGTTATTCCCTCACTTCATGACAAGTGAGGGAATAACGGAACACGTGAGGTAATAACTTTTGAGTTGAATTTCGAAAATAAAAATTTGAAATTTTTGTTCTAAATGCTTGTCCACAGCCCCATGGCGCCCAGGAAGAAGAGTGATGTTTCAAAACTCGTGATGTTTCAAAACTCGTTCCGTTATTCCCTCACATAATACGTTATTCCCTCACTATAGTGATTTCATTTATGGTACTGCATCTTCTAAACGACGAATTGAATGTTTCAAACGATGACGATGACGATGATGAATGATGACGAATGAATGAACGATGATGGACGATGATGAACGATGACGAATGATGTTTCAAAACTCGTTCCGTTATTCCCTCACTATAGTGATTTCATTTAGGGTACTGCATCTTCTAAACGACGAATTTCTATGATTGGATTTTTTGTAGGTATGATCAGTAGCCTAACTACAAGGGATTCATGAAAAAATTTCCCTCGAAAACCCAAATCTCATTTCGTGGATTTCGAAATCCCAATTTCGTTCCAAATGGGAGAATGAAATCAAATAGCACTTGGTATCTACTGCATGATCACCTTCTTTCGGTCATGATAAACTGTAAAATATTATCAGAATTGCATTAGGTCTAATTCATTGAATAGAGTTCTTCGGCGGCTCGGGATTCATTGTTTTCGGAATCAGATTCAACGTCCATCACACCCTCCACACACCATTGCGACAGGAAATTGGTATTTTAGACAATCGGCAAAATTCTTTCATTTTGTGATGATGGTGACCATGAAGCTATTGAACGCATTCAATGCATTTTGCAACCCCCCCCGCAAAGATAGTTCTGAAGAATCATTAAGACCCCTGAAATTTCAGGCCGCTCGTATCTGATTTCCTGAAATTTGATTGGAGGATGTTGGGGAACTCTCAGGTGTTGGCCTGTGCGTATGTAATAGTAATGGGTTTAGCGGTATGGATGAATCCACCATGTGTCTTCTAATGTAAATAGTGTATAGCAGCAGGAGTGGATCCAGTAGGTATGTCTTTCAGGGGGCATCACCCAAAACCCCATTATATCCAGTGCATTTTCATTTAAAACCAATAATATCCAGAGCAAAATGCCCAGGGTCTGCCAACCCCCCCCCCCCCTCCACGGTAGGTATAATTATTTAATGAAATTTTTCAGGCAACCCTTTGTGCGAAAGTGTGGAAGAAGGGATGTGGCGGTCTGAGGCTACACGTCGGTTGTCTCAGTTGGAAAAACTGGATGGAGAACCTGTTATTTCAGAAATAAATGCTACACTTTAGGTTCATGGTGATTTCTCTACCTTCATCGACAGGCTTGGGGGAAATGAGGTTGCAACAATAACAGGTAGACACCAAAAATCCATTGATTGGCTACATGACAGTTGAATGAATATTTTATAGAATATTTGGGGTTATTACATTATATGTATGATGATCGAGTACATTAACCTGGACATAATTCCTACATTTTTATACAAGAAAATTAGGTAATAATGACATTTACATAAGTTACCTGAATTAAAGCAGTAGGTACCAACTAGACACATAATACGTTTAGGATTTTCGACCGCAGACATGCCATGTTGACCAGCAAGAGATTATTTGAATTCGTTCTCGAAACCCTTCCTTCCACTGTGCGCTACTTGGTATTTACATTACAGATCCACCTCCTAAGCAGAAACAAAATGCTACGACTAGATGCACGTACATATTTTCAAAAAACATCTACAATTTTTGTGAACTATCAGGTGCAAATGTTACCGATATTCTTCCGTTGCCGTTACAGGACATAACCATAAATCACTTTCAACAGGCTGGCTCAAAAGCTTACATTTTCTTAAAGCATAATAAAGGCTTGTAAATTGAATAGGCTGTACCTCTGAGGATCTAAAGGTAATCACAACAACAACAACAACAACAAAGCTTTGGGGTAAAACACAATTTACACTACTTATAGATAGAAGGAACCTAATTACAGAAGGAATAGAATTCGTAAATTGGTTGGGTGCATGGTAATGGTGTCTGTTCAGAGCGTTTCTTGCTTCAATTCCAGAGCCCATACGTGCTGCGGCCAACCAGTCCGGCCTTTGTTTTTCCGAGCGTCTTCTTTGCCGTTCTAAAAACATATCATAATCATTTATTTCATATTACATCGTTATGAGATAGGTAGTGACACAGACTTTGAATATGAACTAATTAAGGTTAAGGAAGTGTGCAGGCCCGTGTAGACTGCAGGGGGCTGTAGAAGGCAGGGGCGTGTAGACCCGGCGAGCTTTCGAGAAAATCTCGGTGGGCCGGTGGGCTGATGGGCCGGCAGGCCGGCCGTTTTTTTTTTTTTTTTAAAAAAAGGGAAAATATTCAAGTAGGCCACCTACTACAGCGGCCCAAAAATTAAACTCAGCGGCCTACAAGTTTTTCAAGGTTAATTAGTCTCCCCCAATTTGTTTTATTTTATTTGGGTATTTTATTTATTCAAGGATGGGACATTCATGAGGGCCTCCTGCTACAGCGGCCCAAAAATTAAACTCAGCGGCCTGTGTTATTCTTTGGGCAGACTAGATGGTGGGCGAAAGCAAGAGCCATTCAAAATATATTTGGAAGCTAGGGAAATCCAGCCGACTGCAAGTATGGAAAACTGGTCCTCACACTTCAAGACATCTCATCTGACCGTGAGATTCCAGCAGATGCTCGGGCAACAGCAGGCCCGGATTAAGGGGGGGGGGCTAAGGGGGCTATAGCCCCGGGGCGCACACCCCAAGGGGGCCACTTCGCCACCGTTATGATTTTTTTTTTTTTTTTTTTTTGTTGAAAATCAACAAACCGTTTTTCCTTATTCCTATGCTCCAATAAGTAAATTGTTTTCCTGAAAAACAGGAAGGTGAACGGCAAGTTTCAAGGTAGGTACCTACCTTCCACTTACTACTCGAAAACCGGAACACCTCATGGAGTTGTCTATGTCTACACTCCCAACGCGACTTATAGACCTCACGGATTTTCCACACTGTAGCGGTGGTACCGAGTTTGCTAAGCGGGTTGGACTCTGTACCGCATTTGAATCATAAAAACAAAAATAATTTGTTAAATTTTTGATTTATTATTCTTGGAATATTACACCTATGTTTTCACGACGGAGGTCGACGACTCCGATCGGCCTCAAAATTTGACATTATCCGTTTTAAGAGGTCTACATTCTAAATCCGAAATGTCCGTCCGCCGTCCGGGCCGTTATGGGCAGTAGGAATTTTTTTTTTAATCTGAAATTTTGAAAAATACTTGGTTTACCATCTAGTTGTGCCCGCAAGGTTTTCAGTCCGATCGCCCAAAACCGTGGGGCGCTATGGGGCTATAATGGGGCTACGGGTGGGGTTTTTTGAAGGCTTTGGGGTATGGGATCGAGTTAGGTGTCGTTTTCGAAGTATTTTTGGACGTAGAATCCATTTTTGGGGGTCCCGCAACGATCCGATTTCACTGTCACGATCTACAGGGCTTTCATGGGGCTAAAAATGGGATTTTTGAAGAATCCCAGGAGGTTAAATGTTTTTCGAGTAAAAACTAAATAATTTTTGAAAAAAATCCCCCCAAAAAATTTTTTTTTGAAATATAAAAATCCAAAAAAAAAATTTTTTAATTTTTTTTCATTGACAGAATTAAATTTCTGTACAAGTAACCTATATCAAAGAATAATAAACCCTTGTGTAAAATTCGCAGCGTTTTGATTTATTATTCTTGGAATATTACACCTATGTTTTCACGACGGAGGTCGACGACTCCGATTGACCTCAAAATTTGACATTATCCGTTTCAAGAGGTCTGCATTCCAAAACCAAAATGTCCGTCTGCCGTCCGCCATCCGCTGTACAGAGCTTCTTGGGTTGTGTCTAAGGCCATTTCTGGTCCATCACAACCTTTCTCGTACCTTCTGCTCTCTTTCTTCCTCCAGAGGAAGACTTAGTGCACTTATCGTTGCTTAAATCTTCTTTCTTCTACCTTGTTCTTCAGATTCTCCTAGGGGGAGTACAGTGGGCACTCCTGTCCCCTTTGGCGTTAGCAACACCATTCTGGTGTGCCTGGATGGACCAATGTGGAGGCGCCGGGTTTTAAAGGAGGTCTTATTATGTTAAATTGGCTCGAAATTCTTTGGGACAGGAGTCATTGTACCTACTCTTCTACCTCTTCTCGTAGTAACTTAAGACAATTGTCTTGTGAAGGGGGAGTAGGTACTTCTACAAAATTTCCTCCCCTCCCTAAAACTAACACGACCAGCCTAGACAAAAATAAAATCTGAACACACATACAATGACACACACTTAAATTGAACATGCATACAATGACGTCTGCCATCTGCCGTCCGGGCCGTTTTGGGCAGAAGGAATTTTTTTTTAAATCTGAAATTTTGACAAAATTCTCGGTTTACCATCTAGTTGTGCCTGCAAGGTTTTCAGCCCGATCGCCCAAGCCCGTGGGGCGCTACGGGCCTAAATTGGAGCTGTAGGAGGAGTTGTTTTGAAGGCTATGGGATCGAGTCAGGTGTCGTTTTCGAAGTATTTTTGGACGTAGAATCCATTTTTGGGGGTCCTGGAACGATCCAATTTCACTGTTGCGATCTATAGGGCTTTCATGGGGCTACAAACGGGATTTTTGAAGAGTCCCAGGAGGTCAAATATTTTTCAAGTAAAAAAAAAATTTTTTTTTTAAATAAAAATTCCCAAAAAAATTTTTTTCTTAAATTTTCCTCATTGACACTGGAATAAATTTCTGCACAAGTAAACTATGGTATCAAAGAATAATAAACCCTAGTGTTAAATTTGCAGCATTTTTATTTATTGTAAAAAGGAACTTTTTTCTTAATTGTGAAAATAGATTGCCCTGCATTCGGAGTGTTTTTTTGACTATTTTGACCCAGTTTTTGGTTGTCAAGCGACAGACTCGATTTTCTAGTGGTTTTTACGTGATACTCCTGGCCGGAGGATCCACTTTCATATAATATATCAAATTATAATAATATTAATTATATTATACATGTGTATATATATATGTACATATATACAGGGGGGCACTTTTAATTCTCAGCCCCGGGGCCCACGAGAGGTTAATCCGGCGCTGGGCAACAGCCAAGTCACTGCAAAATAAATTGTTGTCCCAAGAGACTATTCTAACTGCCCACATCTTTATGCGCATTTTCACATATACCACCCCCTTGTCTAATTATCTGCAAGCAAAAGGCATGGACTTCACTGCATTCCGAATGGTGAAAAGCACCACGGACAAAATTCATTCATTTTCACGCGACTTCGACAGCATCCATTCAGCGTCAGAAGCTTTCATTGAACATTTCGAGTCCGACTTCACAGAAAGTGGAATCGCTTTCATTCGGGACCTTGACACCAGATTTTTTTTTTTTTTTTTTTTTTTTTTTCACCAGAAGATTAAGGAAGACCAAGAAGTTGTTCGAGTACGAATGTGACGACGCGATTCTCTCCCCCCTGAAAAAATACGAATGTGACGAACATAATAAAATTTTTGACCTGATAATTGCGTCACTAAACTCACGTTTTTCAGGCCACGAAAAAAATTTCAGTCGTTGTCGTTTCTTGGTCCTCGCAAGTTGCGAGTCGCAACTTTACTGACGTTCGAGACCTGCAGTATTTTGATGGCATAATATCATCTCTTGCTAAGGTTGGCTGCGAAGTCAATGTACAAAGCCTTGCCTCTGAATACACCGATTTTTTCGAAATGGTCGTCGATTAAAAAACATAACCCTCCCCTCCCTCCCTCTACCGACGGCAACGCTGAAACCGAATCTGAAGCCGAGGAAGAAGAAGTGGTTTCTGATGAGGTTCCTCACAAGCAATGTTCGAACTGCACAGTTTGTGTTTTCGAACTTTTAACCCAATACCAGCTAATGAACAATGCTTACCCTAATTTTTATAAAATATATCAATATGTTCTGACTGTCCCCACTACTCAAGTGGAATGTGAAAGTACTTTTTCAAAACTGAAAATAATTAAAAATCGGCTCAGGCAAGCAATGAAGAATGAGCACCTTGAAACCCTAGTACCTACCTACTCATGTCAAGTGAGCCACAGCTGGTCGAAATGGTGACTTGCGATGGTTTAATTTCTGACATGGTAGCAAAAAGAAGTTCCTTATCATGCCATTTTTAGCGCAACCTTTTTCTAAAAAATAGAAAGGTGCGCTCACCTCTTCGACATGTATGTTTTTTTTTTTTTTTTGTTTTGTTTGTGTACAGAGCATCACGCCCGAGCGGCTCAACAGATTTTCATGAGGGTGGTCTCATTTTCATCAGCGAGTTCGGGGGGTGGTTATAGGCTACCTTGATTTTTCCTCCCTCATCCCCTTCATCGGTTTTCAGGAGGTCCTTCACGACGAAAGATGTTTATATCTGATGTGTAACTAGGGAGGCCTCAAAAGGGGGACGAAAGTTTTTGTCCGATTTCGTTGGTACAAGGGTTTATGGAATGAGCTTTTTAGGCTGATTCCAACGACTCCAAAACGATTTTGGCAGCCTGAGCCGTTCGTTACCTCTGATCGGCATAAGGTTTTATTACGCATCGGTCGTTAGGGTGCAGTTGTTTACGTAATGAGCATCACGTGGATATTTTTGATGTGTTGTGTGGCATAGTTTGGTCGCTCGATACCTAATGTTTCTTAGTTTCTCTCGCTCATTAAATATATCGTAATAACAAAAAGGTTGCGCTCATCTATTCAATTCAATTGATGGCTTGTTTCTTGTGATACTAAATTCCACACACCGTTTTCCAGTCGTGGTTGTGATTAATACGAGTTTATTATAATATATATAATTATAATATAAACATTATTTTCGTTTATGAGTTTATCGTTTGTTACTGAATTATAGTTTGAAATTCAGGGTTGATGTTGATTTTATCCCCTGAGTTATTATCCAGGAAAATTCGCAAATATATTATTACTTACTTATTCACCACAAAACGGCACTCTGAGAATGCACTCTGGGATGCCTGGACGGATTTCCAGGTCGAAATTATCGGTCTCCATACAAGCTGAATTTTTTAACATATATATATATACATATATATACATAAACATAACAATGGGCCGCCGTCTCCTGAAATCTCGGGCCGCTAAAAATCGTCTACACGCCCCTGGAAGTGTGTTGTATTAAGGGGAGAACAGAGGTAAAATAATTTTACGTCGTATCAATAATAATTATTATTATTAAATAATATATATATAATTCTGAACGGTATTTGAAATTGTGAAGAACTTCGCGGTCCGATTTTAGTGTTAGACTGCTCATTCGAATCAGCACGGCCCCAAGTTTGTTGCAAAAGTGTCGCCGTTCGTCTCTACACCCGCCTTGATCGTGTTCTAGGCGGTCCTTATCAACGAGAGTTGTTTATTAGGCTGTGGCAGTAACAACAGTTGCCATCAATTCACGGTAAGTAAGAAACGTAGTGTAGTTACTAACATCTAGATTAGGGCTTTCCAAGCCCTAAAAGGCCACTAGTTAAATATAATATCAATAATTATTATTGACACGACATCGTTTTAAAGAGGTTGACGGCTTCCTGCTGAAACTGGTCCGATAACTAGGAAGAAGTTGCGGCATCCCAAAAAGTTAACCCAGACAAAGTAGGTAGGTACCTACCCAGTATTCATGTCGAACCGTCTTTACTCGATCCCACGTAGTAGGTCCAGTGAATAGAGACTCAAAAAGGGGGTTCACCTTACAAAAATTCGGGTAGGTAGTCCTGATTTTTTTTATATGTTGTTTAGGATCACTCATTGAAATCTTACCATCATGTAATGTCAGAATGGGATTAAAAAGAATCCATTGGAATGGGGTTGGGTAAGAGGAAGAGGAGGCTTACTAACTATTATGGCGACAAGGGATGATGCTCCACCCTCCATACTAAAAACGGTCTCGTGTAAATGTCTCACAGGGAGTTCTGCTGGAGGTTGCCGTAAATTGGAGGTTTAGTTGTTGGCTATATACCGTAAATTGAGTCTCAACTGCTCTAGCCTCTGTAAGTACGTGCTGCTGTGGGCAGTCCGGTGACAACAGACCGATTATTTTAATCGAAGACGAAGATCAAGGGGTGACATCACCACCGTCCCCGTCGGAAGTCTAAAGTCTAAGTAAAAACAAATACGCCTGAATGTCCCTGCCTAGTGCAAGCGGGTATACCTCCCCGTCCCCGTCACGATCGAATAGGTATGCGTGAGTAGTCCCGTTCGGTTCGAGGTTCACACTAAGTGTAAATCTTATCAAAACTTGGAACAATGAGTTGCGAATTCAGTTTCGTCGATCACCTCGATCAGTTTCAATGGAACGATTTCGAACGAGCAGTGCACAATGCAGCTAAAAAAGTATGGCCCAACACGAATGTCAAGGGATGCAAGTTTCACCTAGCACAGGCATGGTGAGAAAATTATAAATCATTAGTCATCGTAAATATTATAATTCCAAGTAATTCAGCTCTCCTATCACTTCACGATCATCATTTTCTTTGAAAATTCGCTCGGGAAGCCATGCTGCATGACTGAGTAGTATTTCCTACAATCGGGTTTGTTGGTTTTTGAATGAAAACAACTGGAAATTACGAAAGGGAATTTATTAAAAACGGAAGCACGTAAGATGGACGATCACATTACATAAGAAGGGTTAATTAGCGACTGGTGTCGCGTCAGGTGTGATCATGGTGGGGGCGGTTTGGCATCTAGGCCGAGCAAAATAATGCTGAATTGCATAAACTGACACACCGCCCCAATTCTGCAATTATTAGAATTAGAACCAAATGGCGAATGGCCAAATCAATTTTACATATATCAAATCAAATTTCACAGCCTAATTTTATACGGTAACAATGACAAATACCTACGCTTTAAAATTATTCTATCAGTCTTATTCCTTTTTACAAACACCTGTAAGGCCTTGGTCAAGCAGTCAGCGATTTGATCGCTGGTAGGCAAGTATATCAAACTTATAGTTTTATCCATTACATGGTTTCTAACGAAATGATATTTAACATCAACATGCTTTGAGCGTTTAGTTTCATAGTTGCTTGCAATTTTTATACAGGATTGGTTATCCTCATACACTATAATATTAGGATCTTTCACTGATAGATCTTCTATCAACTGCTTTATGAATAAAGTTTCGCAGACACAATCTGCTAAAGCGTAATACTCGCTCTCAGCTGAACTGAGAGAAACCGTGGCTTGTTTTTTAGTACGCCAAGCGACAGTATTTTCATTTAATTTGACCGCATATCCGGTAATACTTTTCCTATCGAAGTCGTTCGCATAATCTGAATCGACATAGGCTTTGATTTTTGTTGTATCACTTGATTTGGTATATTTTAGGGTATAATCCCTAGTAGCTTTCAAGTAACGAATAACGTTCTTAAGGTAATTCCAATGTTCCTTGCTGTATGCATTCTGAAATTGGCTGAAGTAGGAAATACAAAAACTTAGGTCGGGTCTTGAACCCATCATCAAGTACATTAAACTTCCTATGAGCTCTTTGTATGGAGCTTTAAAACATTCATTTTGATCCGATTTCTTCAAGTAGACTTTAGGTTGAAAAGGTACTTCTGACGGTTTACACCCATTCATGTTAAAATGGTTAATAATTTTGTCTATGAGTTCGGTTTGATTGATATATAGAGCATTCTTAGTTCTCGTGATTTCCAAACCAAGAAATTTGAATTTTTCCTCATTTGACAAGTCTTTAATCTTAAATTTTGAACCTAGGTGACGTTTAACTTGGTTCAACTCACTTTCATTTGGAGATATTATCAAGACATCGTCTATCCAAATTAAGATATAGCAATTTACTCGAAAATAAAGGCATGGATCAACTTTACTTCTCTGAAATTTTAGCTTTAACAATTCTGCATTCAAACAATCATTCCAAGCCCTTGAGCTTGATCTCAAACCGTATATTGCCTTTACTAGTTTGCAAACTTTGTTTTTACCAATGTCTTTTTGCATACCTTGTGGTGGTTTCATAAATACCGGTTTCTTGAGGTACGAGTTTAGGAAGGCTGCGTCGAAGTCGATCAGGTTCAACTTGTAGTCCCTTTCCAACGCGATGGAGAAGAGTACCCTGAGTGTTGTCATTCGAGCTACTGGTGAGTAGATTTCATCTTCCATTGATACCTTCTGGAGGAAACCTCGTGCCACAAGTCTTGCCTTTTTGATGGTTCTGCCGTCCGACTCCTTTTGGCGAAAAACCCACTTCGAGTCGATGGCCGTCTCACCTGGGGGTAGATCCGTGACTTCCCAAGTTTTGTTCCGTGTCATGTTGTCCAGTTCATTAGCGATGGCTTCTTTCCACTCTGGCGAGGTGATGGCGTCCTTGTAGGTCGCTGGTGTCTCCGATGGAAGGAGACCACACGAAAGAGCAGCTAAGTAGTCCACCTCACCGAGTGAGCCTCTATGGTAATCGCTAAGATACCTCGGGGTTTGCCGAGTTCGCTGAGGTCGAGTGGAGCCTGTTGACTGGGGATGACGTTGAATTTCCTCGATTTGTGTTTCACTCTCTTGATTTTTGACAGTTGGTTCCTCGTCCGCGGAGTTCCATTCTTCCTCTGCTTCGGAGTTTTCTTCAGATACCGTCGAATTTTGATCTTCCTGAACATCCTGAAGAGGTTCTATGATGTGCATCGATGTGTCTGCCGGCGGCGTCTCGTCGAAGACGGCGTTTCTTGAATTTATCACACGTCGTCGCTGGGGGTCCCAGAAGCGATATCCGTTTGGTGCATAGCCGACGAAGTAAACTAGCTTACTGCGATCATCCAACTTCGACGATCTGTCCTCCTTGGGGATTTGGACGAAGGCCTTGCACCCAAAGGTACGGATGTTGGACGTGTCAATTTTTCTTTGGTACCACATGTCGGCTGGCGTCTCTCCAGATGGCAGGGTCGATGTGCAAAGGCGATTAATCACGTAGGCGGCACTCTGAATTGCGAAGCCCCAAAAGGACTTTCCCAAATTGGAACCTGCAATCATACATCGACTCATATTCAAAAGTGTCTGGTTGTACCTCTCACTTACTCCATTTTGTTCTGGTGTTCTTGGCATGGTAAATTTTATTTGGATTCCTTTTGACTCACAAAATTTTCGAAATTTTCCTGATGTGTATTCAGTACCATTGTCTGCCCGTAGGTTCACGATTTTGGACGAAAATTGGTTCGTGACCATAGCCTCATACTTTACGAAAATATCGTAAACTTCTGATTTTTGCTTCATGAGATAAACATGGGTAAAGTGCGTATAGTGATCCACAAAAATGACGTAGTATCTTTTACCATCAAACGTGGCTGGTGTAATAGGGCCTCCAACGTCTGTCGAGACGACCTGCAGTGGCCGTTTGGGCCTTTTTGCAGCATCAACGGTGTAGAACGGCAAACGTTTCTGCTTTCCGCGAAGACAGATTTCGCATAATCTTGCCGGTGCGAACCTCGATGAGTGACCAAAGCGTCGGTGGATAAGGTCTTGATCCGAAACTGTAAGCATTGATTCAAAATATAGAGGCCTGAGCGTTACTTGGTACAAATTATTTTTGCGACAACCGGTGACGACTACGCGGTCTTGCGATGTCAAAATCTTGACTATCCCGTCCTCAAAAACAACTTTCAAATTGCATTCCTGCAGCATATGAACGGAAAGCAAATTGTGTTCGAGTTCGCTACACAGCAGGACCTCTTTCATGTGTATCGGGATGTTTCCACTCACCAAATCCAGTGTTCCACGGCGTATAGCAGTAATTTGTTCTCCTTTCTTCGCGACGTCTATTTTCACGTTTATCTCCTCGCAATTTCGAAGGAAAGCGCTTGTTTTCGAATTAATGACGTGACAAGTACTACCCGAATCCACGTAAAACTCAATTTCCGCAGGATTTCGGTGGTTAGTTTCGCAAAATGTAAACACAGGTTCGTTATCAGATTCTTCACGTTTGTTAGCGAAGAACGCGACTTCATCTTCTTCACTTTGCTCATCTCCAGGCTGCGTTGCGGGTTTGCAGGCTGGCAGGTTGCAGGCGAGATTCGCCTTTCCGCGTTGAGGTTGTCCCCCTCCACGGGATCGTGACGTCATGCGGGGGTTTCTGGAAGATGGCGGATCGGATTCCGATTTTTCCTCCGATTTCCCTTTTGCTTCGGAATTTTTATTCTTCTCACATTGATTCCGGTAATGACCAAATTCCCCACATGCATGACATTTAAAATCACGATTTTGATAGGACTTTCTGTTACCTCGATTACGCCCGCGAGTGTAGAAGGAAGTTTCCGAATCGACGTTGCCAGATTTCTCTCCATGGTGGAAAGCTAAACGTCCTTCTTCTTCCAACAAGTGGTTTTTCACAAATTCGTACGACACGTTATTCGGGTTTTGGCTGTATAACAAATTTAATCCGGCGACGATGGAGCCGTAGGACATGGGTAACGACGCAAGAAGAGTCGAAATGGCTTCGGCTGTGCCCATTATTCCACCTGCTGCGCGATAATCATTGACGAGCGCATCATAGGCTTCCAGGTGTGACGTCATTGAACCCCGACGAAAGCGTAAAGACGAGATTTTGTTCCTCAAAACTATTTGAGTGGAAAGGCCGGTTCTATCATAAATTTCCGATAGAGCGTCCCACATATCCTTTGCCGTTGATTGACGATTTTCGATCATGTGCAAAATTCCGTCTCCGAGCCATTGCGTGAGCACGTTGCGAGCTTTCCTGTCCATCTTTCCAAAAGCTGCTTTGTCCGTTCCAGTTTCTTTTCCCCGTATCGCTTCATCGACTTCCAGGTCTTCGAGAACTCGCATAATTCTAATCTTCCAGGTACGAAAACCCGTGCCAGTAAATCTGGTGATCGGAACGAGGTTGCTTGGAGTTGCCATTGTGTCGGGATCGTGTGAGCCGGCGTGAGGAGCAATTTCCACTCCGAAAATTCCACCGCTGAAATTCCGAAACCGCGACAAAAATTAGGCACACCGCGAAAATGGGTGTCCTGGGCCCATAACCTGTTGGTTTTTGAATGAAAACAACTGGAAATTACGAAAGGGAATTTATTAAAAACGGAAGCACGTAAGATGGACGATCACATTACATAAGAAGGGTTAATTAGCGACTGGTGTCGCGTCAGGTGTGATCATGGTGGGGGCGGTTTGGCATCTAGGCCGAGCAAAATAATGCTGAATTGCATAAACTGACACGGGTTCGTCTCCCTCTTCCAGGTTCCGCCAAATTCAAAAGCTTGGATTGGCCACCGAATACAAGGACGAGAACAGCGAGATAGGTTATAGTCCAAGAGCCCGTGACAAAAACCATTGGTTATTTGACCCCAAATTCCACGATAGGTTATGAGTAGCACACCTATCGGGGAGTAAAAATCACCCCGTCTGCCAACTCCAACCATTTGGATTAACATGTGGCGTTAATCCAAAGTTGGGTCAGGAATCCAAAAATCGAGTTACTTGACCCCGATTAGTTCTTGAACCACATCAAACTAGATGTCATGAAGTACCAAAAAATAATAGTCTGCCACCCATTCCGAATTGGGTTTGCTGCGCAGACGGAACTCAAAAATTCACTTTAAAAAAGTCAAAATCGAGTTACTTGACCCCGATTAGTTCTTGAACCACATCAAACTAGATGTCATGAAGTTCCAAAAAATTATAGTCTGCCACCCATTCCGATTTGGGTTCGCTGCGCAGACGGAACTCAAAAATTCACTTTAAAAAAGTCAAAATCGAGTTACTTGACCCCGATTAGTTCTTGAACCACATCAAACTAGATGTCATGATGTTCCAAAAAATTATAGTCTGCCACCCATTCCGACTTGGGTTCGCTGCGCAGACGGAACTCAAAAATTCACTTTAAAAAAGTCAAAATCGAGTTACTTGACCCCGATTAGTTCTTGAACCAAATCAAACTAGATGTCATGAAGTTCCAAAAAATTATAGTCTGCCACCCATTCCGATTTGGGTTCGCTGCGCAGACGGAACTCAAAAATTCACTTTAAAAAAGTCAAAATCGAGTTACTTGACCCCGATTAGTTTTTGAACCACATCAAACTAGATGTCATGAAGTTCCAAAAAATGATAGTCTGCCACCCATTCCGATTTGGGTTCGCTGCGCAGACGGAACTCAAAAATTCACTTTAAAAAAGTCAAAATCGAGTTACTTGACCCCGATTAGTTCTTGAACCACATCAAACTAGATGTCATGAAGTTCCAAAAAATGATAGTCTGCCACCCATTCCGATTTGAGTTCACTGCGCAGACGAAACTCAAAAATTCACTTTAAAAAAGTCAAAATCGAGTTACTTGACCCCGATTAGTTTTTGAACCACATCAAACTAGATGTCATGAAGTTCCAAAAAATCTAAGTCTGCCGTCCCTTGCCCGCTGGGATGGTACTGGCAGACACCCGTGAAAATATAAGTATTAAAATTAAATTTTTTGAATTTAATTTAATTTTATTAATTAATTATAATTACTAAATTATAGTAATTGGGCTCGTCGTCTGTCATATCTAAGTAACTAGTTAAAGGGAAAATTTGTACTATTTCTCCAGCAAAATTCAATTATTTGAGTTCTTATTTCGATCATTCCCTAATAGTACCCTGGATTAATCATTCCCACATACATTAGTTCAGATAGAAGCGATTATTTTAACCCAATTTTTGGGATGGGGCGGAGGTACTTTTCTCAAGTTTTTGACTTCGGGGCTCCTCCGGAACTTGGTTTCCCTGGCCAAAAACCGCTATTTTTCGGCACTTTTTTTGGGGTTTTAGCCATTCTGACTATGGAGGAATGGTTTTTTGACCATGGCCACTATATGACTTTTTATACTAGATGAAATTTACTAGATTCTGAGACTAACGGCAGCTGTGTAGGTTCATTAGCCTCCAAGATGCAGCGTTTCAAAGTTGGGATATTTTTCCACATTTGCATATTTTTATGCATTGTTTCAGTTTCTGACCATTTTGATCACAATAGAATGGTTTTTCGATTATGAAATACAGTAGGGGTATTACTGAGTATGTACTTTGTTAAGTATAACTAACCACAGCTCTTTAGATTAAATAAGCTCCGAGATACAGCATATCAAAGTTAGAGTTCTTTTTCTGTATTTGTACACTTTCATCAGTGTCTTATTAGGCCAGTCGCAAGAGGATTGAAGGAGGAGGGGGGGGGGGGGGGGGAGAATGTTTGTTGAAGCTTCTATTTTTAAATGGTTTTAATGGCCCTGAACAACAAAATATCAAAAATGGTAGCAACATTTTTGCTGGGACAACTTTTGTTGGTTAAAAAACCGCGATTTTTTTCTGGCATTTTCCAGATTTTTACTTTAGGAAAATGTGAAAATAACCTTGGATAATAAACCTTAGAAACTAAGCAGCGCGGAGAAAACGTTTCAGCATAAAATTCTGTGTCGAATGGCCTCCTTACACATTAGAATAGGTTCAGCCGTTTAGCCACAACCGAGCCTCAAAAATAGGAAATTACGAAACGAGAAAACGAATTTGAACCAAAATAAGAAACGCCCAACCTGACTTCGCTCGGTAACCGGAAAACCACGTTTTTCACAACATTTTCGGCTGTAGTTCGGAAACCATTTGTCTGATTCCCAATTTCTTTTCTTCTCGTGAAAGCTGAATAAATTCCCCATCGTAGCTATTCTATGTGAAATTTTGATTTGAGCTTCAATAAGGGAGGGGCCTGCACTGCAAAAAAGACAAAGTTCGAAATGAAAACGTGTTTTTTTTTGTACATTGTTGCCGATAACTCGGGACAGGTTTGTCCGATCTTAATTCTCTTTTTTCTAGTGAAATCTGATTAAATTTCATATAGGGTACGGTATTTTGAAGTTCATTGAATTGAAACCACGGTTTTCAGAACATTTTCTTCTCTCCCTCCAATACTATTTCTCCGATCGAAATTTCATTGCTCCCATGCGAAAGCTGATTAAATTTCCTTTCAGAGCTGATATTTGGATTATCCCGGGGACCTCTGAAAAAGCCCCCAAATAGTTATTCAGAGGGAAAGTTGCCAATTCCCCGCATCATTCGCAAAGTGCACTTCCAGCAGTTGTAACTTCGAAATGGTTGGTCCCAGCCAAAAAATGCATACTTACAATGAAAGCAGTAAATCTTGAAATTTTACATTAGATGGTCATCGTAGGTTTCAGATTACCTGCCGCAGTGGTAGCCGTAGCAGCCGTAACGGTGAATTGTAATAACTTCGGTGGAGCAAACCGGTGTTTGGGGTCTTTCGATAATATCCGTCTTTCGATAATATTATGTTTTACGACATGCTAATCTGATGACCACCTAATGTAAAATTTCAAGATTTACTGCTTTCATTGTAAGTATGCATTTTTTGGCTGGGACCAACCATTTCGAAGTTACAACTGCTGGAAGTGCACTTTGCGAATGATGCGGGGAATTGGCAACTTTCCCTCTGAATAACTATTTGGGGGCTTTTTCAGAGGTCCCCGGGATAATCCAAATATCAGCTCTGAAAGGAAATTTAATCAGCTTTCGCATGGGAGCAATGAAATTTCGATCGGAGAAATAGTATTGGAGGGAGAGAAGAAAATGTTCTGAAAACCGTGGTCGTAGGTGGTCAAATTTGTGAATTCTGGTAAGATCTGGTTCCCTTCCCTTTCCGAGTGGCGCTTTTGTTGCCTCAATAGAAATTCAATATACCGTACCCTATATGAAATTTAATCAGATTTCACTAGAAAAAAGAGAATTAAGATCGGACAAACCTGTCCCGAGTTATCGGCAACAATGTACAAAAAAAAAAACACGTTTTCATTTCGAACTTTGTCTTTTTTGCAGTGCAGGCCCCTCCCTTATTGAAGCTCAAATCAAAATTTCACATAGAATAGCTACGATGGGGAATTTATTCAGCTTTCACGAGAAGAAAAGAAATTGGGAATCAGACAAATGGTTTCCGAACTACAGCCGAAAATGTTGTGAAAAACGTGGTTTTCCGGTTACCGAGCGAAGTCAGGTTGGGCGTTTCTTATTTTGGTTCAAATTCGTTTTCTCGTTTGGTAGTAGCATTTTTTTATTTTTCAAGTGCTCCCTCGTAATTTGAAGCTCTACAACAGTAATTTTGAGCCAATTCATTTTCATAAGCCGTTCATAGGTTACAGAGGTTGAAACATGAGCGAATCCTATTAACCGCCAAGTTGGAAAAAATTTCCTATTTTTGAGGCTCGGTTGTGGCTAAACGGCTGAACCTATTCTAATGTGTAAGGAGGCCATTCGACACAGAATTTTATGCTGAAACGTTTTCTCCGCGCTGCTTAGTTTCTAAGGTTTATTATCCAAGGTTATTTTCACATTTTCCTAAAGTAAAAATCTGGAAAATGCCAGAAAAAAATCGCGGTTTTTTAACCAACAAAAGTTGTCCCAGCAAAAACGTTGCTACCATTTTTGATATTTTGTTGTTCAGGGCCATTTAAGCCATTTAAAAATAGAAGCTTCAACAAACATTCTCCCCCCCCCCCCCCTCCTCCTTCAATCCTCTTGCGACTGGCCTAATAAGACACTGATGAAAGTGTACAAATACAGAAAAAGAACTCTAACTTTGATATGCTGTATCTCGGAGCTTATTTAATCTAAAGAGCTGCGGTTAGTTATACTTAACAAAGTACATACTCAGTAATACCCCTACTGTATTTCATAATCGAAAAACCATTCTATTGTGATCAAAATGGTCAGAAACTGAAACAATGCATAAAAATATGCAAATGTGGAAAAATATCCCAACTTTGAAACGCTGCATCTTGGAGGCTAATGAACCTACACAGCTGCCGTTAGTCTCAGAATCTAGTAAATTTCATCTAGTATAAAAAGTCATATAGTGGCCATGGTCAAAAAACCATTCCTCCATAGTCAGAATGGCTAAAACCCCAAAAAAAGTGCCGAAAAATAGCGGTTTTTGGCCAGGGAAACCAAGTTCCGGAGGAGCCCCGAAGTCAAAAACTTGAGAAAAGTACCTCCGCCCCATCCCAAAAATTGGGTTAAAATAATCGCTTCTATCTGAACTAATGTATGTGGGAATGATTAATCCAGGGTACTATTAGGGAATGATCGAAATAAGAACTCAAATAATTGAATTTTGCTGGAGAAATAGTACAAATTTTCCCTTTAACTAGTTACTTAGATATGACAGACGACGAGCCCAATTACTATAATTTAGTAATTATAATTAATTAATAAAATTAAATTAAATTCAAAAAATTTAATTTTAATACTTTATTTTCACGGGTGTCTGCCAGTACCATCCCAGCGGGCAAGGGACGGCAGACTTAGATTTTTTGGAACTTCATGACATCTAGTTTGATGTGGTTCAAAAACTAATCGGGGTCAAGTAACTCGATTTTGACTTTTTTAAAGTGAATTTTTGAGTTTCGTCTGCGCAGTGAACTCAAATCGGAATGGGTGGCAGACTATCATTTTTTGGAACTTCATGACATCTAGTTTGATGTGGTTCAAGAACTAATCGGGGTCAAGTAACTCGATTTTGACTTTTTTAAAGTGAATTTTTGAGTTCCGTCTGCGCAGCGAACCCAAATCGGAATGGGTGGCAGACTATCATTTTTTGGAACTTCATGACATCTAGTTTGATGTGGTTCAAGAACTAATCGGGGTCAAGTAACTCGATTTTGACTTTTTTAAAGTGAATTTTTGAGTTCCGTCTGCGCAGCGAACCCAAATCGGAATGGGTGGCAGACTATAATTTTTTGGAACTTCATGACATCTAGTTTGATTTGGTTCAAGAACTAATCGGGGTCAAGTAACTCGATTTTGACTTTTTTAAAGTGAATTTTTGAGTTCCTTCTGCGCAGCGAACCCAAGTCGGAATGGGTGGCAGACTATAATTTTTTGGAACATCATGACATCTAGTTTGATGTGGTTCAAGAACTAATCGGGGTCAAGTAACTCGATTTTGACTTTTTTAAAGTGAATTTTTGAGTTCCGTCTGCGCAGCAAACCCAATTCGGAATGGGTGGCAGACTATTATTTTTTGGAACTTCATGACATCTAGTTTGATGTGGTTCAAGAACTAATCGGGGTCAAGTAACTCGATTTTTGGATTCCTGACCCAACTTTGGATTAACGCCACAAGTTAATCCAAATGGTTGGAGTTGGCAGACGGGGTGATTTTTACTCCCCGATAGGTGTGCTACTCATAACCTATCGTGGAATTTGGGGTCAAATAACCAATGGTTTTTGTCACGGGCTGCGTTGGTCGTTCGGTTTACCTATGGTCAACCCAGCAGAGGCTTCTGAGGCATTCTGTGGCTGGATACTTAGCGTAGTATTATCACTGTGGTTTATTCTACACATCTACACATGGTGACGGGACTGGTCGCGTACATCACAAGAACGGGAATGGGGACCTTCACGCATACCCACAGTGAAGGTGCGGGGACATCCGCGCACAAAAAATTGTCAACGGGGACATCGTACAAGCGCCCAGATCAAGACGACGCGTCGCGACGGGTTCCCACCATTCATAGAAGGTCCCAGAAGATTCCCCCCCCCCCCTCCCGTCACCTCTGTGTGTTCATAAATAGTGTAATTTGTTTCTTAATTTCTAATAATCATTCATACCTATCCTAAATTGTAATTTTATTAACATATAATAATAATTTTGTCATAAAAACCTTCGAATGCATAATATGCATTCGAAGGTTTTTATGACAAAATTATTAACCAAAGAGTGGGGGTAACCACTTCTTTTCAACATCATTCATTCCCTGTAATTAAGGTGATGAATACTTGTATGAATAATTGTATTACTGAACTGAATAATTGTATTCATCACCTTAATTACAGGGTATGATGTTGAAAAGAAGTGGTTACCCCCACTCCTTGGTTTTGGCTGTAAAATTTTTTTATAGACATGGATTTTTTTTTTTTTTTTTTTTTAAAAAAAAGCTCTGAAATTCAAACTTGGGAATCACAATCCCGAAGCAGGGGGGACAAGCCCACCGTCATGGCTAGACGATGGTGCCCCTTCATCCTGACAGGATTTTGATCCCCAACGGCACTGCAGTCCTCAAGTGGACTGATTGTACGCGATTGAACTTCAGATTCGACGCATCCATGTGTTGATGTCCTAAGTCCCTAGGCCAGGTTTTATCTCATACACATGTCAACATGAGATAGAGCCGCCGGAATTGCATGTTTTGCCACTTTTTATTGTTGTAATTGTCTGGAAGTTCAACGAGAGCTGTGAAAAGGAAAAGGACAAAAAACCTTATTAGAGACAGCCTCGAACTCCAGACACCTGAGTGTGGACCCGGCATCATAACCACTACACCATCGACGGCCCCTTAGACATGGATTTGATTGGTGACTTGAATTTTTCTAAAATAATGAGATCTTCCTGAGAAGGGTCGAACTTAGGTCGAACTTCATTGTACCTACTCAAAGTAGACCCCTTCACATCAAATGCACCAACCGTTTCGGTAAAGTACTCAAAATAATGTAAGTGCAATTCACATGCAATTCACCATGTATACAAAAAGCCGAAATTTGATCTAATATTGGTACAGTACACCATACTGCGCTTCCATGCTGAAATGCAAAAATCGCGGATTTTCCATTTTTCAATAAATTTACCCCCAATCCTTGGTTTTGACTCCTAAAGTTTTTTACAGACCTGCATTTGATAGGTACCTAAATTCTCTACAACTATCTCTATTACGAATTTTTGCTAAAACGAAGTATTTTAGCAGGTTTTACGTCGCGAAGTGGAAAGTTACCGTTGGTTGGGATAAAAATTTAAAAAATACACTGCCAAGGAGATGGCACAGCAGCTTCCTCGTTACAATCAAAGTGACACCATTATAAAATGCGCTGAGCATACCCCTGATTCAATCTTAATGAAACTGATAGGGGATCATCTAGAGCTATACCCACACAATTCCTGAAAATT
Source organism: Pilophorus perplexus (assembly GCA_955831195.1). Taxonomy (NCBI): domain Eukaryota; kingdom Metazoa; phylum Arthropoda; class Insecta; order Hemiptera; family Miridae; genus Pilophorus; species Pilophorus perplexus. Next base: position 55,670,222 of record OY037007.1, on the reverse strand, counting down.
TGATTGAAATCCGATCAAAATTGTGAAAGTTATGCCTGTTTCAAGAATTTCACGTTAGCGCATGCGCAGAGCGTACCGCTGGTTCAATTTTTTACCCAAAGCCTGGGTAATCATCTACGGCACAACCCGCGTAATCCCTGAAAATTTCATCAAAATCGGATCAATATTGGCTGAAATCCCCACTCCTTCCCTTCTTTAGGGAAGGAGAGGGGGTTGAAGGAGGGGAAAACGGAAAAAATCTTTGAGGGCGCTCAACCTATCTCAGAACGTACATCATTTTTGAATTTCTCGAGATTTTCAAGAATATGTATATATAAATTACGTTCGCGCATGCGCAGGGAGTACCACTGATTCAATCGTGATGAAACTGATAGGGAACCATCTAGGGCTGTACCCACACAATCCCTGAAAATTTGATTGAAATCCGATCAAAATTGTAGGAGTTATGGCTGTGGCAAGGAAATTACGTTCGCGCATGCGCTGAGCGTACCGCTGATTCAATCGTGATGAAACTGACAGGGGACCATCTAGAGCTATACGCGCACAATTCCAGAACATTTGATTGAAATCCGATCAAACTTGAGAAAGTTATGCCTGTTTCAAGAATTTCACGTTAGCGCATGCGCTGAGTGTACCGCTGATTCAATTGTGCTGAAATTCGTATGGGACCTCAAGGAGCCTGATCCACATATTCCCTCAAAATTTGAGCTAAATTCATTCAAAATTGTGGAAATTATGGCTGTAACAAGGAAATGCGGACAGACCCACAGACCGACAGACCCACAGACCGACAGACCCACAGACCGACAGACCCACAGACCCACAGACCGACAGACACGAAACCAAATTTGTTCAGTAGGCTATGAAACGCAAAATGCGAGTGGAAATTTTGAATTCGGACAACAAAAATTTTTTTTCTCCCGAAAGTGAACACAAGGCTTCCGCTGCTTTGCAGATTCGGAAGCAAAACCAGTAGGACCGAATTTGTAGGAAAAAACGCGCGAAATGTTGACGGTTTTTCAAGATTGCGAAGAACGCACATGGACGAGAATGACGAAAACTTGGATTTACTACTTCCTAATGGTCCTAAATAACATAATACGTTATATATTATAAAAAAATCAGGACTACCCGAATTTTTGTAGGGTGGACCTCCCTTATTCACTGGGCTATAACCCACTTACCTGGTAGACTGGAGACCTTCTGGGTTGGGACGGGAGATCGGCTTTGAATCCGTCGCCGCAATCGTCATTTTCAAGAACTTCCATCAGGTATCCTATGTAGGACGTCGCCAGGCGGAGAGTTTTGATTTTCGAGAGCTTCGTGTCCGCTGGAACGTTCGGAATTCGATCTCGAAGGTCCGCAAAAGCATTGTTGATGCTCTGCGTCCTTCTACGCTCCTTCTTGTTGGCCGTGTTGCGCCTAATCAAAGACAACAGTATAAATTACGAAATCGTCGAGATGTTGAGAAATCTAAGTGTTCTCAATTTTCTGGGAAAACATACTTTGGCAATGGATCAGAATAGCCAGAATAGTAAATGTATGATGTGTGTGTGTGTGAGTGATGTGCCTACCTACCTACCTACCTATTACATGTAGCAACATCAAATTTTTTACTTTTCAAAAGACACACTTTGTAAGGCATCTAATAATATTAAATATTAGGACGGTACCTATTATGCAACAAGGGTCCAAGCGACATTTTTTCCAAAAATGAGTATTCGGTATCTTTGGATTCGTCTCATCAAGAGCTTTAATTTTTTTACGATTTTAGCGCCCTCTATTCTTCCAAACTGTAACAGGGTGCTAAGGGTCTAAGCGCCATCCTCATAATGAGCCATTCTGAATTTCGCAGCAAGAGTCTATATTGTACAAAAAATCCACCCATTTGGCAGTATAAGAAATTTCATGCATTCTTCTGAATCGACAGACCTCAACTCAGACCTCGGTAATTTTTTTAGTCGTTTTAAAACCAATAAATCCGTCATAATATTATTTTCGACTTTCGCGCTCGCATTTCAAATCTTTGATGATGGACCTCTAATGCACCAACATCATCGCCTTCCAGGCGCTTTATTGCCTTATGAAACAGGGAGAGGACGTGACTGGAGAAGAAACTACAATTACAATTCTACTGGATCGGGACGATACGAATTTTTCTGCGCTCTCCCTCCACAACCACATAATAACTTTCTTCGGCTACAAAATTTCAGAAGCTAACAAATGAGAGCTGGAGAAGAGTACGATGGGCTATCACATATTAAGCTGATTAGATTAGATAACACTAGATTGATTGCCAAGGGGGCGTCGATTTCTAAGAGTTACCATTCTTTCTAAAAAAAAAAGTTACACCCCCTAAATATAGTATTTGGCATACTATATTTTTTTATAGTATATTTGGCTCAAAATATAGTATAATACTATATAAATAGTATGTATGGCAACCCTACGTGGATGAGTCAAAACCCCAGTACCAAGAATTGACGCCAACAAAAGGTAGGTAGGTACTTCTGCCATGAAAATCGACGACATCAACAGCATGATGCACCTCATCCCGGAAGAAGCACACGCCTTTTATAAAAGTCTTGTCGGAGACCAAAACGTCGAGGAAGATATTGATGGGATCAACGGGAATCTAGACTTTGTAGTGGAAATCGAGGATGAAGAGTAGAGTAACTTGTTCAGAACTGTTCTGAACACCTTTTTTTAAAGACCATTCTGATCTGAAATTTCGTAGTTTTCAATAGGGTTTTAAACGTTTTTTTTAAGCAGTTAAAAAATAAAATACAGAGTTTTTCAATATCTATTACCTACTATTGTTCCTATGTTACGAGTATTTTGGTTATAACAATAACAGGATGATGTTGTATTTTGGCAAATTTTCCGGGTTATCAGCAACACAAGAGAATCTATTTTGAATGTGATTTTTTCAAACTTCATTTATTTTTTCCCTAAAAATGAAAGTAGGAGCACGTTTTGCCATTGTTGCAGAAGTGCAACTCAGGAGTTATGCGCCTAATTCTTAAATTTGTTTCTCTTTGGGAAATTGGGAGATCTTTGATGTTTTGACCGATCTTTTTTAGGGGTGGCATAAGGTAAGACTTTTTATTTACCTCCCACTAAGTGGGATCAAGTCTTGATTGTAGTGAGGGAGATTCAAACCTCCCATTTCGCAACAAAAGTCCAAACGCCACTCTTGGGACATTTTGTTACGCAACAAGAGTCTAAACGCCAAAAAATGTTGCTTAGACCCATGTTGCGAAATTTGGAATGACGGCCCGAGGGTCTATGTGCCATTTATATAGCCCGAGGGTCTATGTGCCATAGACGCTTCAATAGCAAAACCAATGGATTCTTTTCAAATTTGACACAACAGGCATGTTGGGCACTTCAAAATGAATTAGTAGTGACACCCTCCACTTCAGGAATCAAGCAGAACGCCCTAGAAACGCGACACTTGATCAAAAACAGTCTTTGCATTCCTCGAAAATTTGAAAAATGTCGCTTGTTATGACATGACAATGTTTTTTTCACGGAAAAATGTACCGTTTGACGACTCTGATGACGGGGTGAGCGTGTGCCGCCTCTTGGGTTCCACCGTAGACAAGATTCTCTTCGCCGCCTGAGAGGCCGTAACAAGCGTCTTCCTCCCAGTAACAAGCTTCGTCACCCTCGAGCACTGTATACATGAAACATTGTAATAGTTGATAAATTGTTACCATGACATGATGACACCACTATTTTAATAAGTTCCACTGGAAGACGTAAAGGTTCACAACCTTCAGTGACATTGTGTTGGTTGGCCTTAGGCAGCGGCTTTGTCTAAGTTGATTGAAACAAAAAATCGGCTTGTAACATGACTGATGGACTATTTTTGATTTGGCTGAGGGCTTCTCGTCGTCGGCTTCGACTTCAAATCACCAGAAATTCCTGTATCGGCTAACATTGTGTGCCGAGGCCGCCACCACTTGACTTAAAACCGGGTGAGGGAGACTCGGAGTTTGGATCAAGTGGCCCCTTGACGTCACTTAATGGCAACATGTTGATCTAGTCAACCCAGCTCATATCTCAAGTGGTCTTTTGACAAATATCCCTAACCCTACGGCTCCTCCCTCATAGGCAACACTCCCTAATTTTCAGGCTACCAGAAGCAAGCAGGGGAAAAAATCCCTTCCCGAAAAATAATATACAAAAAAGATTGTGTACATTACCGTATCATGGTAGGGCTAGTTTGGAATGGTCGACCCCCCCCCCCCCCCCCCCTTCCACTCACAACACATCTATGTTACCGTATAGACTACACATCCTTATTAACAAAAAAATAACCTGTAAAACAAACAACAATAAACTGAGGCCGCCAGTGTAACGGGTAGAGTTTTTTTAATGGGTGCACCTTCCTGGGGTTGTAACTTTGAACATGTTTGGATCAGGACCCTCCCTTAAGACGAGGCAGATTTATATAGGCTTGCTTACAGGTGCACGTGCAGCCTTCCTTTCTCACTTCTCACACAGGATCCCTCAAGTGTAAATGTGAGCCGAATGTGGCCCAGAATATGTTTGCCCTGGGCCCAAAAATCTTAGCGCCTGCTTTGCGAATACGAACCACTCGAAAACGCCAAAGTAATATGAACCTTCCTCAGCCCATTAATTAAATTTAGTTACGTCGATTAAATTCAACTGCTTCTCAAGTTCAAATCTGAGTCATCACTGTAAAAGCTTCGTGTGTCCATGAAAAATAATTCCTATCTCAGAAATTGCATCGTGAGTGCTGTATCTAAATGCAGCTCCCATTTGAATAACTATCTAAAGAAATTAAGTTCCAAACCAAGAAGAAGGTGGGAGATTGTCGTTTAAGGACAACAACAATCATCCGTCCTATTTGTGCAGTGAGATCCAAAATTTGGATACATTTAATGAATGTAAATTTGAGCATCTCTAATGGTAATGAAGGAATGCCCTATGTAATGATTTAAAAAAAGTAACACCAATAACAAAAGAAACAGGTAAATTGAATCTTACACAGTACAATGTACTGTGTAATGTCATTCAGTATTACACCTACTTCATAAATTTTTACGTTGGTAACAACACACTCAACCATCATTAATAGCCCGATCACTATCGAATTTAATTCTGGCAAATTTCTTCTCTCTAATAAAATGAACCGAGAAAAAGAAGAAAAAAAAAAAAAACTGTAGGTAGGGGTGGGTGGGGCACAATGAAACAAAAAAAGTTGGTTTTGTCCATAGCTCCCCACTGAATGGTTTTTGTTAAAATTTTAGGGATCTAAGCTATGAAAGAAATATATGAACTTTTATTATAGAGACTATAATATAGTTTATATTATTTGACCAGAAGTAGCCATTTTCCACAACATGAATTTTGTTTCATTGTGTCCCAAGCCCTGGGGTTGGGTACAATGAGGTAGGTACCCCGGCAAGGGGGTACCTTCCATTTATGGCACAATGATAAAATGAATGAAACGTTACTCATGGCCTCTTTTATGGGTGAATTATAACCTGAAACGTGAATTATGGTCTTTTATGGATGAATTATGGCGTTTTTTCCCGGTGTTTCAAGGTTTATGGATGAATTAAGTGGATGGAGTTGTCCATAATCATTAAAACATCGGGAAAAATGCCATAATTCATCCATTAAAGACCATAATTCACGGTTCAGGTTACAATTCATCCATAAAAGAGGCCATAAGTAACGTTTCATTGCACCCCGAGCTCCTTTGTTTCAAGGAGTCCCAAACAAGGCATTTTGGTTCCCCAAACCGTACCACCCCATCCCTACCACAAACGTGAAGTAGTAGAAGTACGAAAGTTGGGCAAAAACGTAAAGGAATACATGACATGTATTCAGTCGCCTCTTATGGTATTTCAATGTACACTGTACATTGAAACGCCATAAGAGGCGACTGAATTGAAAAAATCATTGTTAACTGGAGGCGAAAATTTGTTGACGGAAAATTTTTACCTTCACGGCGGAAAACGCATCAAGTAGCGTCAAATGGTCGCATGCAACTGGTAAGTAGGGTACGATCAGCTGGCCATGTTGGGAGAGGACAGCAGCTCTTACCTACTGCCAAAATCCCGTTGAACTGGACCCTTCAGTACGCCCGGTACAAAATCTGTTTCACTGTGCCCCACCCTCCCCTACTATACAAATCCCTGGTAAAAGTGTGCAATAACTATGGAACACTTGGAAAGTTTGAAAATCTGTCTTGCATTAAATACAAAAAGTAAATAGCAAAAATAATTTGCAAAATTAATTAAATTGCAAAATAATTTAAATTTAATTATTTATTAACATTTATTTAATAGCAAAAATTATTTGCTAAAAGAGAACGAATAGGTACAAACGAACGAAAAGAAAAATGGAACGATAAACACCTGGATACATTTTCAAGCACTTCATCTTATTTTCGGGAACATAGTCGTATTTATGACTATGATCTTTCAAGGAACTAATTTCAGAAGGCCATAATCGTTTAGAATTTACGATGATTAACATAGTTTGCTTTGATTTGGGAAGCTCACAAAGAAATGGCGAACGTTTAGGAAGTGAGTTTAGTTAAGATATAGTGGGAGACCACTTCTTCCATGAAATTTTCCGTTTCCAATAGAAAACGCAGGAGATTCTTTTCCAAAAACATCGTGGCTTGAATGGGTTCCAAATTCTCGTTCTCCTTCAAGGAGTCTTTCAGCCTGGGTACAGAAGAAGGTGCAGAAAATGAGGACTTCGCCAGTGAGGTGGCCAGAGCGCAGAAGTGCAAGAAACGCTTCCAGTCACGAATTGTAGGGGTGATTTAGAACTTGTGAAAGCGCTTTGATGATTTCCGGTATGGAATTCTGGTTGAATGAATTGAAAATTTGTGTCACAATATTTAATGTTGAAAATACCTATTAAACCTATTAATACGATTGTGGAACTCTTTCGGAGATTGACACTGCAAGCCGTAGAGCATTTCCAACTTTTCGGAGCTCGTAGAAGGTCAGACATTTTGCGGTAAGGGCTGTCCAAGTACCAACCTATTGGTACTTACTATAGTAAGAATTAGCTTTGCTGGCTCGGTGGTGAACACATATTATGGTAAGTAGTGGTATAGATTTACGATTCTATTAACGGCTATGAAGTTGGTACTTCGATTATCTCATCGAACGTTTTGGAGCATCCAAAAAGCCAAACAGGATTAAGCACGTCCTGACTACTTTCGGATAACAGAATGTTCTTCACACCATTTTCTTTTAGTTTGTTAAGCTTTGCAATGGCGTCTCTTGATTGAGATTTCCCCACAACCAAACCGAACCGTTTCGCCATTTCTTTGCTTAGAGCGTCCACTTCATTCAAAACTGTGGCAATAACAGCAAGTAGAAATCGCTTGATGACAGGCTTTTGAAGGAAATTCTTAAATAATGATAAGTATAATGACGGAGACGTCGTCATTCCATGTCTTCGATAACAAAAGGAAGAACTCAATGAAGAGAATGTAGAAATGCTGGATTGTAGGAAATGGTAAAGCTTCTTATCGATGGTAAAGCGTCTTATCGATGGTAAAGCGTCTTTCTGCGTTCAATCCTTCACGATCAGATTTGTTGTTGATGAAAGTAAGCAAGAACGGTATGAACCCAGCGGAGGGAATTTTTTCCTACTTGTCCGTTCTCAACTTTGAGATCGGGGATTTTTTTCCGAAACCTTGGTGTTTTTTTTCCAGATGAGCAAAAATAGATTTTTTTTTTTTTTTCATGGGACTTTTTTCCGCATAAGGTAAAAACTTTACCCAGCCGACTTTTTTTACCCAGCGGAGGTTGTTACGAATGTCACCAAGTACGAGATAGTTGCCTAGAAAAGGTGACATTCCTTTGTTTGTGTGTTGAGAGGGGTGGTGTCTGACGGCGTGCTGCTTTCGGTTTACCACGCCTGCTTCGCGAGCAGAGCAAGTTACTGCGTCATAGCCTGGGGAAATTCGAGCCATGCACTCAATATCTTCAGGCTGCAAAAGCGAGCTGTAAGAATCTTGGCCAATCTCTCGTGGAACGAAAGTTGTAGAGGCTCCTTTGCTCGTCTGGGCCTGTTGACGATCGCAGGTTTGAACGTCATGGCAGTCCTGAACCTTGTGAGGACCAATTTGGCGAGCCTTCCTCAGGTTTCTGGAGTTCACGACCATTACACTCGGTCCCGTAGCGATCTTGTGGTCCCCTTCACTCGCCTCAGCACCGCTAAGCAGGGTGACCCAATGTTGGTGGGCTCTCGTCTGTTCAACACTCTTCCCCAGGAGGTACGAGAGCTCCCTATAAAGTCTTTCCTCAGGGTGGTGAAACTCAAACTTATCAGGGCTGAGTTGTACTCCCTGGAGGAATTTATGGAAATTGACTGGGTTGTTTGTTGAGTCTCTCGCACCTTTATTTGTTTTGTATGCTGAGACCTCAAACTTGATGTAATGTTTTTGCTTTTACCTGCTTCTATATGTTCATGTGCGGTTTTTATTATTATCTGTTTTTCATAGTTGCTATGGTATTATGTATCTAAAAGTATTATTTTATTGTGAAGTACCTTTGCGCTCGACTTTTGTACTGCCTTTTGGCTTTTGCAAATAAAATAAAAAAATATTCTATTCAAATGGGACGGCAACTGCAGCAGTGTTTCTTGAAAATCGTGATCAGGATTGTTAATAAAGAAACAAACGGAGCGTTTGAAATTTCTTCGGCAATTTTGGCGGACATTTTCACTTCAATGGATGACAGCAGATTCGAAGCATGTCGGGACACGAAAGATTAGCTGCCGCAGCGGCCGCCGTAGCAACCGTTAGGGTGGATTCACACTGCTCGCGAGGCGATTTGAGGCGCGAATTTCCGAGCGAAGCGAAGCGATGATGTGTGAACCCGCCTGAAGTGAACTCACACTGCTAGCGATTACAAGCGAATAGGCCAGTCAAGTGTTTGGTGTCCCGCAATGATGAAGTTCCAATTAAACCCCGTTAATTCGTTTTTATTGGAGAATAGTGCATTAAAACTGAAAAGAAAACGTAAGTGGGTGCATGAAGTCAATCAGCCAAGATATAGGTAGGAGAATATCTACGGGGCTTTCATGGGGCTACAAATGGGACTATTGAAGGCTCCCAGGAGATCAAACATGGTGTCGTTTTCCGAGTAATTTCAGACGCATAATCCAATTCTAGGGTTCTCACATCTATTCAAAATTGTTCAGGAAAATTTCTTCTTTTCTTTATAGTTTTTATGTAATTTTTATTGACAGAATTTGTCATAATTCAATGAAACGGTCATCATCAACAATTGACAGAATTTATTTTCATCAATTTACCTACTTATATTAAAGAATAATGAAGCCTTGTGCAAAATTTGGAGCGTTCTTCATTAAAATTTAAAGAATTTTTAAATTCAGAATAGTTTTTTTAATCCCACAGGGCCGGACGATGATGAACGCCTTAAATTAACTTTAATCCAAATTTAAAAAAAAAAATCGAAAATCAAGAGAACAAACAGAAAAGGGCGAAATCCGCGTCAATTCGCTTCAAATCGCTCACAATCGCTTCGCTCCGCTCGGAGTGTGAACACCCATCGCCCTCACAAAGCCTACTCGCGTGGCGGATTCGTGTCAGCATCCCAAAACCGCTGAGCAAAATTCTACACCACGCTTTGCATCGAACATCCCTTCTGAGGCATCCGGTGCCTATAAAACGGACTATAAAACGAACTACTTCTTGGCTACTTTCATTAAGTTCTCAAAATTTGATCCATCAAAGTTGGGATTCGTGTTGCAGATTCGGGTCTTTCTTTCAAATTTTGAATCAAAAGGGCCAAAAGTGCACGATTCAACTTTACGATGTCGTTGGTATTCACCGACGGGGAGTCGAAAATAAGCTCTGATTCACGATTTTGGAGAGCCACTTGGTGTTATTAGTATGCGTGTTGACTTGCGATGAAAAAAGAACACAAGCCGAACAACAGTAGGCCTACTTACGGCATTTGGTCATTCCGGTCAACCAAGGAATTTGATGATATTCCACTTCGGAAGCCAAAATTCGTTTTTCAACGAATCATCCATCAAAGATGTCGCCTAATCCTAAAAATTCGCCCTTCCGGCTTGAATTACGGCGCTTTCCTTTTCCGCTGTTCTGTTGACATGCAGCATACCAGTTTCCACGAGATTCTGTAACATTCTTATTGCCCGATTCAGCTTGATTAGGCCCGGTAGGGGTTGGTGGATTAGGTGTGGATCCGGTTGTTTCATTTGGAAGTGGAACATCCTTGATTCCGCAATGTCTGAGCCATTGAATGTCGATCTGTCTTGAAGAACATCATTAAACAATTTTTGTTTCGTCTACACTAATAACCTCCATGGAGGTTATTACGTGCAAGTTGACCGAACATTCACGCAAATCGGATGATACAGAAAACCATTCCTCACTACCGGCTAACTCCATTTCACAATCCTCTTCTTGATAGGTAAGCCTTACCATTGATGTCACGGTACCTACCGACACGAACAAAATTTAATGTTTCGTTGGAAAACCGGCTTGTAGATTGTACTAATTGGGTAGGAAGAAAAGACCGGAGGTTGGGTATCCTATTTTATTCTCGAGCTTTCGGGAGGTTATTAGGCTATCATTCAGGACTAGGCAGGTATTATTATTAAGGGGGCGACAATTTAATTATGAGTTAGATTACATATATTACCTACTTACTATTTATTGTTATACAGCATGTTCTCTGCTATTTATTAAGTTAGGTTCTTTTAATAATAAAGGTATGAATATGACATGCAGGTCCATGATTTCAGTCATTTTATTTAAAGCTATAATATACCTATTATGCTTATTTTTCAAAATTTCCATGTTTTCTAGAGCTGTAAGTTTAAAGAGGTTTGGTTCTTTTCGTAATGACTTAATCCCTCCCCAGTCTATATCAAGTTTAGTATCTAAAGCGTGTATAGCCAAGCCCACTTTTCCAGTTTTCCGATTTACATATCCCTGATGGTCCTTCCTGCGGCTTTCCAGTAATTGAAAACTTTGCCCTATATAGATTTTTTTACAAGAACATTCAATTTGATACACGTTATTTCTAGTTTTTAAAAGTGGGATTTTATCTTTCAGTGGGGGAAGAAATTTATTTAATTTATTTGGGTATTTCCAGGAGATACCTACCCGGTTTTGGTGATTTATTTTCCCAAATTGAGTGGTACCTATGTGAATGATACAAAATGTTTTTCGGGTTTATTTTCTTCTATTCTACGAGATTGTGGAGGGGGAGGGGGTTCTGTTTGCTTACGATTGTAGGCATTAATTTCTGGAAAATCTCGGTGCTATTATTTCTATGTATCATTGGTATTGGTCTAAAATAGAAATCAATTCGATTTACAGGTGGTATGACTGATTCCATACTTGAGTAAGAATGGACTGTAGGTATTCAGTTCTAATTTAAAAGTTACTCGCTTAGCTTATTGAATACGAGTTTGAGGAGGTGGCGACTGTTCCTCAGCAATATTAACATTGGGTAGTAGGTATGCTCGGAATAGGCTGGGTGACAGTTCTAGAGTAAATCACAGTAACTGTTCCTGAGTAGCTGAGAACTGTTCTCTCAGCTTTAGAAATGGTACTTTTAGCTATTAGGTAGATAATCATTCATCATCGGCCTTTTCTTCCAACCCAATTAGTATCTAAAAATGGACTATCGTTCAAATAACATTAAATGTGTTTGAATGTCTGAAATTTTGTCCATTGCGTCTATTTTAGGAAAGTTTAATCTCGCGATAGTAACACTCAGTCAATTTGTTAATTATTTAGAAAATGTTAAGGTTCCTTATAGGGGCTGTAGCCTGGAAGCTAGAAACCGGTCACCACTGTAAATTTCTAATTACGAAATATACAATTTGGACCATTAGCAAGGAATCATCTGTCTCCCCAATTCCCTTATTGTGATTGAAACTCAGCATCTTCGAAAAAACACCCCACCAAGCGTTAGTACGTATACTTAACATTTTATAGCACTACAGAAAAATCAATTTCAAATTGTCAAATTCTCAGTATAGGTACAGCTATCTTCAGTGGTAAGAATGTGCCCGTTTTTAAGGAGACTGGCGTATTAAATAAGTAAACAAAGCAATAGGTTAATAATTTACCTATTGCTTTGTTTACAATAATAAAACTACTAGTACAATAAAATGTACTAGTAGTACAATTATAACTACTTGCACTTGTATTATTGTACTAGTAGTACAATAATACAATAGTTATTATTGTATTGCTTTGATGCGAAGAAAATTTCTTCACAATTTATGTGCTATTTTTATAGGTTTTTATATGTAGGTATATTAGGTAGGTACCTAGATGAATCACAGAAACTTTCTATTGAAGTCTTGGTTTGAATTATGGTCTCATCGCCATCAAGTGTGTTCGGAGGTAGGTATATGTATTTTGCATCATCACTTTTTCGCTCACCTTGTTGAGGAATGTCTTGAGGATATTGGTAAGAGTACAGATGATAGTTCATCCTCAGAACTCGTCGACTGGAGACTCGAAGTCCAGAACGCGCGATCCCTGTGACTGTCGATGAGTAGAAGGAGTTCCCGTGAAAAACATATCAGAACTTCGTAGATAACATGAAAATAGGAAGATCGGGAGCTCCGCCTCCAACCGGGAACCGCCCACCGGTGCCGCCCATTCCCTCAGAAGACCTTTAAAACCCCTCATCCAGCCACTGAACCAAGAATGATAGAAATACGGACCAGTCATGAGGCTGGTTCCTAAATAACAGTTGCTGTTATTTATCTACATATTATTATGAAAATCGCCAGTATATTGGTGGTTTCATATACATAATATGTATATATATTATATCCTTAGTGCTACTCGCTACCACTGTACACTTACGCATGCTATTAAAGATGATCACGGCATATTACGGAAACAAAAATTTCTGTGTGGGGGGGGTTTTTACGTGAATATATTGGAGTTGATACATCTACTTCCATGTAGGTAATTCCCCCGATGGGGTATTACTGGAGACAAATGAAGAGAAATGGAGAGAAATGAACCAACCGAATGCAGTCCCTGCAAAACTTCGAAAATCTTGAACAGTAATTATAATATAATATAATATAATACATTATTATATCATAATACTTCTAATCATATAGGTACTTCTAATATTATTAGAAGTATGTAGTTCGTAGTAAAAGCCCGGTCCCTTGAAAAAACCTCTATAAGGATGATTCTCAGAAAATCGCAATAATCTTGTTCTAAGGTAATAACTCCCGTTGAAGATATTTTGTTAATGCTGTTTGGTTCAGATTTTTTTCTTCTTTAACGCCCTTAAACGGGAAATCAAATATTATAACATCTAGAGATTTTTAAGGATAGAGAGTACAATCTATCAATCATTTTGATCTAGAGATTTTTTTTCCCATTCGAAAGTGCAGAACCTCAGGACCATGCGCTGTTCAGAATCAGGTTTTTGCACTGGTTATATTTCCCCGGTGATCCCAGAGAACATGATCTTCATGGAAATTGTTGAAAGTTGTTTAGGATAGTTTGTTCAGTCCCCAAAAGTGAGTTTTAAAATTTAAAAGAAATTCTCGTTCAAGCAGTGATAGATAGATAGATAGATAAATTGTTTATTTACAAAAACTACAATTAAAAAAAATTAAATGAAGAAAATAAACAATAGGGCAATGGTTAGAATAACCGTCTGCCGGATGTTTGACTGGAATACAAGTAGGATTTTTTTTTTTAACTAGATATAAGTTTATAATAATATTATAAACTAGATATCATCTAGTTTAAAAAAAGAGAAAAAAAGGCTTGATAGATTGGATTCTCCAAGGTGGGAGGACTCAACAAAGACAACAAGGGGAAGGATTCAGAAGTTGAACTCCCGCACCAAAAACTTCCTATATAGCCAAGCCAACTTGCAGAACTGCACAAGCGGACCCCGATCAGGACCGTTAAGAATTCACAGAGCCGTCTCCCTCGTCAGCTGCGACCAGCCGAAAGCCGCAAGACTGAACTCAGACAAAAACGGGCATACGCTCAAAAAATGGAAAGTGTCCTCCCTCTCGCGCCGATTGCACAAAGAGCACTCCTCCCGGCGGCCGGAGACGTTTGGTCTAGCATTGAGCGCCAGAAGCTCAGCTCGGACCTTGAAGATTCATTGCAACGCTGCAAGGGTCACCGGGAGAGAGTCTCCAACAAGGCACACTTGACACCCGAGTCCAGCTCCCTGTAAAGAGTGAAAAACTACGACTCCTGCATCCTCCGCCTGAACGCTGGTGCGCCCACCTCCGATCAATGAAGCCCCGCAGCAGCAAGTCAGCATCAGTCCTCAGAAGAGCAGCGTCAAAGGAGGACAAATTATCCGCGACCTGACACTGAACAGCCAAAGCCCTCTAATTGCCAGCCCAGCACAATCCCGCCACGATGACCACTCTGGCGACAATCCTTGGTAGCCGCGATTCACTCATCCCCGCGACCCTCACAATGTACTGCAGGTGACGGCGGAGAGTGTATGCAGAGAAGGTCTCCTGTTCGGTTTCCAAATGAACCAAGTAATCCGTGTATTGAGGTAAATGAAATATCCTCTTCACGAACAATAGTAGCACCCTCTCCACGACCAGATACTCCTGAAACCCCCATACTTGTGCAGCATAGTATGAAACCGCCGTTATAATTGCATTGAATATCTGCAGCATGACCTTCAAGGGGACCTCCAGGCTCGAAAATGCATGTCCCCATATACAATTCATGGTGTTCCATGCGGCAATTGCCTTTCTCTTGAGGTGCTTAGCAAACGACAGTCTAGGAGTGAGCGTGACACCAAGGTAATTATACTCATTAACAATCTCAACTGCTTCACCTCCCAGTGTCCAATGCTTGTGGCACTGCGACGTCCACCGTTCTGGAATTTCATCACCTTGGATTTATCCATATTTACTGTCAAGTCCCAGGTTCTGCACTAGTCTTCCAGGGCATCAGCATACATGAGGACACCAGCAGCTCCCAGTGGGAGCCTCCCACGCCCTCCCCCTGGACACCAGGGTTCAGGAGCTGACGATAGTGCACTCAATCCGTCACACAAATCCCTGCCTGAGGTGCGGGACATTCCTTCGAAACAATTTAATAAGGTCCCACAGCTCCTTGTTGTCCTTGAATGCCTCAAACTCCGCCGTCGGTGAAAGGTAAAACTCTCTCTTCTTCGAAGAAAGCAGGTCCCTGTAAGCATGGCTGGTATCCATATAGCCAACTCGAACATCCTCTGTACTAGTACGTCGATAGAGGCGAAGCAAGCTCATCCGCTCACACCGCATTCCTTCACACTGCCAATCGTACCAAGACTTAGTCTGGTTCTTCACGAGCCCAACCTTCGGGGTGCCAAACTCAGCCCCCCCCCCCCCCCCCTGCACTGCTTCAGTTATCAATGCAGCCATCACCTGTGCATCCCTGGGCAATGGGGCCACTGGCATCAATCTCTTCAGGGCACCTCGTTACCTGTCAGCTCCTCCACCTATCCTCAAACGAGGGATCAGTGGCGTTGTCCCTACTGGAATACGGCACCTCTATGACTATTTTAGTCATAGAGGTGCCGTATTCCGGGAGGGACAACGAAATCCTATAATAGGCATGTGGTCCTAAAATGCCTATAATAGGCATGTGGTCCTACAATGCCTCCCCCAGGACAACGAAATCCGATATGCATGGTAGAATACTTAGTCCAGCACAAGCCAGATCACAGACCGACGATCCACACTGTGAGACGTACCTACTTAAAGTGACCTTCCCTATCATTGAGAGACCGACCATTCAGCACCACCTAGTCCGACAACACATCAAGCAGCCTCCTCCCACGAGAGTTCAGCATCCCATCCTTCGAAGCACGGTCCGATCTGAACGTCCCCAGCTCGATCAAGTCCGAATCCAACGCCAAATCCTGCTCTGAGGCAATCCGCAAATTCAAATCACCAGCCATAATGAAATTCAAGTCCCGATGATCCGTCAGAATCTCCTCTAATCGCGCAAAATCGTTGTCCCAATCATTACAATTCAAGTAAGTGGGTAAAAGGTGAACAACAGTGCCGGCACTGACGAACCGTATCACTGGCCCACGATCCAGCTCATCAAAACTAACATCCTTCACACCCTTCCTAACCGCCATCAAAATGCCACCACTAGCCCTCCCATGACCTAGAATCCTTGAGGCACCAATCCATCGCAAACCAAATTCCGAAAAATATTTATCGTACCTATTGTTTGGTATCATCAATTACAACATGAGTTTCTATCAATACAAATACTGGAAAAGATTTCAAAAATTTCATAAAATCCACATCGCTCCTCTTATTTTTTATACCATTTACATTATAAAAGCCATCCGTCAGCATCTTGCATTGAAGGCTAGGCCTGTCCTTACGAAGCTCCGCACGGATCCGGAACAGTTTCGATCTACGATGGCGAATCGAAAACGGAAAGTCCTAAGTCATAATCAGCATGGCCCCCTCTTTATTGGCAATCTTTTACGTTCGAGCAATGGTGCTTAGAACTTTGTTCGTGATTTTGATCGCATGCCCATGGCTTAATCATCAAACCAGCCTACAACCTAACCAAAAGGAATTTTTTGGCGGGGAAAAGTTTTTTTGAGTGGGCAACATCTCACGATCTATCCTTCCTTCAAGAAACCAAAACAGCGAGGCAGTCGAAGCCGAACTCGTGAAACGGTTGCGGTAGCAGGTGCGTATGTTTATTAGTCTAAGGCCCATGGCTCCATGTCACAAGGTTAATCTTCAGCCAATATTTACGTTTTTATTATTGACTTGATCACTGATTCTGGCTGTATCTAGAGGTATTTTGTCCCCCCCCCCCCCCACAGACCTCTAGTTCTCTGTGGAAAAGCTTTCAAAATCCTGTTCCTCAGGACCATGTCCTCGTCTGATGCAGCCCCGTCGCTTTCATCAAAATCCAATAAAAGCCATGGGCCTGAGAATAAAGGCACAGACCTGAGAATTGACCCAGGTCTATTAGTTGAAGCCAACACTTTATAAAAACTAGCTCCGATAGGCAATGAGAAAGTAATTTACCTATGTCAGGCTTCTGATTTTCAGTTTGTTGAAAGAATTTTTTGAAAGAATTTTTGTGACACTTTGAAATTTGCAAAATCGGCGGGCTGGAAATTTGCGTTTTTCTGAGAATCCAGGATAATCCATAATCCGTATAAAATCCCTTTTGGTCCCCTCGATAAGGATCGTACTTATAGCTCGGTTTGTAGCATTTTACAAAAACATACAAGTTATTACATTAGAAACATAATACACTATATAAGTTTTTTTTTTTAAGTTTGTGTTGACCCTAGGTTAGATTAAATCTTTCAATTTCCCTATATTTCAATAATCGTCGAAATTACTGAAAAATAAATTTAGCTTTCGTTTCGCTCTTGGCAAAAATTTACCGAAGTCTTATTAAGGGGCTTGTAGAATGCCATCACTCCATCATTTAGTGCCTTAACTCGCGTCACGCCCAAGATAGTCCCATACAGCCCCCCCTCCTCCCCCCTTCAGCGACAGCAGTCTTTATCGGGTCGCACTTTTAGAATTAATACAAGTTACGATAAAGGAAGAGAGAATCGGGATGCTGAGAGAGACCAACATTGGCCGAAAAGCAAGACCGCAGTGGGCTTGTTGATGACAAACACCTGGTAGCAAAATTGCTACCAATTGTAATTTTACGCGGTGTATTCGAGAATTTAGTGCACTATAGGTAATGTTTACTGTTAGTTACTTTCAAGAATACATAAGATGTAATGCGCTGGTGTATCTTCAGCGAGGACGTATTGATTGATAAGTACTATTATACGATCCACTATTATTATTATTAGATACAAGTTCCTAATTTCCACACTCATCTGGTTTTGGAAATAAATTGTAAACTTGGCGTCAAGCTTTCTCTTCCCATGTTGAGCATAAGATGTAATTAAGACAATGTCCATGCAGTTGTATACGTATCATACGTGCCTCCCTAGATGGGCTTAAACACTTTTTCAACTCTTAGCCACTCGATCTACCTACCTATTTCACCCATTAGCCCCCAGTTTCATAACTCCTTACCCGGCCGATGGGACATTTACCACCGCATGAGATGACATTTTGAATCGTTGAAAAATTCTTCAATGGAACAGGCATAGTAGGAATTGCTTGAGGAGAGATGTGTCCAACTCATAACAATTATTGTGGGGTAGGTAAGTCGAATTGTATCCGAGTCAAATGAGCGGAATAAATCGGGGGAGGATGGAATCTGAAAAGGGGCCATGTAAGGTCGTATGTTGAAATTTCACCTAAATTATACTGCTCCAGCCTCATCGTACAAGTAGTGTTGGAATAACTGAAATCGGCTCTCTGGCCATTGCCGATTGTACTCGGGCCTTTCCTGTCGCCCTGAAGAGGGCCATGTGGCAAGAACCGAAGATTAGAACGGAAGGGGGCAATAACCCAACACGCTCCAGTGAACATCCACCTCCCCTGTCATCCACCTACAACACTCATCCCCTCCCCTTTTCATCGCTAAATTGCAAGAAACGTCTCAATCCCAAAGTGTTGTGGGGTACCATCCCCACTAAATCAGCTAATGGTAAATTATATAGCTCATATTATTTTCACCGCAACTTTTCATCTCCCGAATCTAATTACTTTACGCCCACTCGCCAGTTAATTTGATTTTTCCCTAAACGGAACTTTCATAAAGATCCAATGAGTTTAATTCACCCATCAGAATTGAATTAAGGCTAACTCAACGGCTTGGTTGGCGTTGATTGGAGTGTTGAAACCCACATGACATGTGAAGGGTAGGTCCAGGGGAAAAGGGTAGGACTCCAAAATAGTAGGTAGTACCTACTATAAAAATGCTCACGAACGCAAAAAATAAACTTTATCAACTCGTGTGGATAAAATTATCAAAAATTGCCACCAACACTGCATAACCATTTTTTTAAATCCCTTTTTCTCCCTTCATTAAGAAGGGGCTTCACTAAATAAACTAGAAAACGGTTCCAAACAGGTGATTCTAAAAAAAACCGCAATAATGCTGTCACTAGCTCGAAACTCTTGTAGGTGGGCTCTTCTGGTTGACTTCGGGTTTTTTTTTTTCGTTCTGGAGTCGAAGATTTGTCTACACCTCACACCCATGAAAGAAAACTCGAACTGAATAAATATTTTACGCTCAACTGTAAAAACCTCAACCCCATGCGTTGTCCATAACACGTTTTTGAGGATTAAAGCAAATTTTGATGTATTTCCAGAATTTCCAGACAATAATAATAATAATACCTAATAATTTTTTTCCCGCTTCAAGCAGTGTTTTATTGCCGGTACATAGTCATTTTCATCGATGTTGGAGCCCCAGCTGCAGCGCCGCCCCATCGTCAAACCCTAGCAGGTCATCAGCGCTCCGCCATCTCTGCCGAGTCCCCCTCACGCACATGGAGGCTGCGCGTACGATGGCAAACGATAATCGTGCTCTGAGCCACCCCTTGACGATCCCCTGGTGCCGCTTCCATTTGTCTGCCAGTCGTTCACCTAGGACATCGACCTAATAATAGGACAGACAATAATTATTATTATTGACTGGGAATTATTGCAGTAAGTGGGATCTTCACAAAAACTCTTGAAACGATACAAGGATAGGTGTGAGTGCGTGTGAGAATAATTTTGAATTTAAGAAGTTTGTTTCGGTGAGCAGCAGTACAACGAACTTTGTCCCTGACTTTGACCTCATGCCCATGGCTCAAAAGGTAAAGTGAAAACCCAATGCGACTTGAAAAATGTGCCATAAGCCAGTGATGATATTTTAATTTTGAGGTTTATCGTAGGGATTTCAGAGATGAGCGAAGGTGGGAGGGGGAACCCAATTGTGTGCTTGCCCAGCCTGCCAGCTCAGGATTCGCCCCTGACGGATATAGTAGGTAGTTCTTTTAGAAACGAAACATGGCTTTTAGTACTTTTTGAAATCAAACGATGTAGATATAGTACATTTAGACGCAAAAAACTTCTTGAAACAAAACACTAGCTCAAGGA
Organism: Pilophorus perplexus; assembly: GCA_955831195.1. NCBI lineage: Eukaryota > Metazoa > Arthropoda > Insecta > Hemiptera > Miridae > Pilophorus > Pilophorus perplexus. The sequence continues at coordinate 55,650,146 of OY037007.1, read as the reverse complement.
AATGGAGAGAGTCTTCCTATCATAATAATTCGGAAACACTACAGGCACACTACAGGCGTGTCGAAAAATCGCTCTCGAGGCGTATTTTTGCGACGCGTTGCAGTGGGGCAGAACACCCGAATTCCTGGACATGACCCTTACTGCGCGAAAGGAGGTCGGACAGACTTGAAATTCGGAGGGTTTACTCGTTAATGTGTACAATTTTTAATATTTGATGGACTGTCCTTAAGGAAATTTTGCGCAGATTCTGATTATACCTACCACATGTCATGTTCCTTTACTTAAAATAGTAATTTCCACCAAAAAACGCGTTTTTAGCGTTTTAGGTTGCGAAACTTTGAAACCAGATTTCTCTTGGAGGGGCAACTTGGGGCAAAAATTTCCTTCGCGATCGGATCACCAGAAGGGTAAAGAAACACGCTTTGAAAAGGGTTTCAATACCATTAAATCTGGACAATTTTAGGTGAAAAATCACAGTCATATCGAAAAAATTACAGTATTTTGTGAATTCCTGGGGTTGGTTGATCCATTGTGGTGGTCGTAAGGAACATTGACACCACGAGACAATTAAACCTTTCCGAACTCATTAATACCTTCACTGCGTTGTAAACCTCGACAATGTTACGCCTTGGACCCAACCCGCTCAGAATGTGTTGATTTGAGGCTAAATGAATACAAATAAGTACTTTTCGGAGTTTCCGAATGACTTACATTTTTCAGTCGACCATCTTCAGATGCCCAGGAATTCGGGTGTTCTGCCCCTCGGTACCCCCCCCCCCCCCTTATGAATGAAATCGATGCGATGCGGCCCGACCCGCCTGTAGTGTGGCGCTTACCTCTCATGCCTCTCGCGTTAGACCCTGGGTAGGGCCCTTCCTCATTCGGGTGCAAAATCCCAGTAGGTAACTAGGTTAACTATTAATAGTTAATTCACTTTTTTTTAAACTGTCATAGTAACAATTATTACAATTATAACCCATAGTAACAATTATTGCCCTTTTTTTAGGGCGGCTATGGATTCCACCACGGACCCTCATTATGAGCTCAGATCGGCTTAGGAATATCTTGGGATTCTACACCATCCATTACCGTCGTCCTATCAAAAACGTGGGAGTCCGCACCCTCCAATAACATCATCAAGCCGAAACCGTGGGATTCCACTCCAGGTTCAGAGATCAAACAGCCAAACCATCGAACAGATCGAGCCAAAGGAATAGACCAACAGATCGAGCCGTTGGGCAGAAGGTGTAAAGCAGGGTTCTGCTCTGGTGCCAACCCTGTTTTTGCTGTACCTACGTAAACAATCTAGCTCGGTACCAATTTAACAACAGATTAAGCGACATATTTTTGTTTGCTGCGTGTTAATGTACCTAAATATGGCTGTGCTAGTGAATGGCTCCCTCGGACGCCCTATGCTTCAGTCTCCAACCTTCAGACGAAATTTTGCAAGCATGGTAGACATTCAATTCTCACAGACTGAACTTCGACAAGACGTATACGTCTGATAGATCATATAAGATCATCGTTTCTATTTGATTGATTGGGCGACAACTCGGATCGAGTTAGGTGTCGTTTTCGAAGTATTTTTGGACGGAGAATCCATTTTCGGGGGTCCCGGAACGATTCGATTTCACTGTGGCGATCTATAGGGATTTCATGGGGCTCAAAATGGGATTTTTGAAGGATCCCAGGAGGTTAAATATTTTTCAAGTAAAAAAATAAAAGATTTTGAAAAAACAATTTTTTTGAAAAAAAAATTCAAAAAAAAATTTTTTTTGAAAAAGATCAATTTTTTTCCAAAATGATTTCTTTTGACACAGAAATAATTTTTGCACAAGTAACCTATCAAAGAATAATAAACCCTTGTGTAAAATTTGCAGCGTTTTTTTTTTATATAAACAATTATTACCAACTATAACTAATAACACAGGTCTACAAAAAAAGGTCACTTCGGGCTCGAGAGGTTTCGGTGGTTGCTCTCCATGTTTTGGGGTCTGCTGAACACGAATCCCGTTTTGCGCCATCGCGTCCAGTTTTTTTTTGTATACCCTCATTTATCCAGAAAAGCGAAAATTCCCTTTATTTCGACTCTAAGTCGTCGGTTTCTGTAGGTAATTTTTCTGGGCGCTCTGAGGTACGCTATACTTTAGATTTTTTTTGCGCTGAATCGAATGAGACCAATTGCAAGTCGCTAAGATGATTACTTACGGAGATACGACCTCTAGAAGTCATTTTTTAGGTCGGAAAACGCTATTTTTTCCACTGTTTTTTTGCACTTTTCTATTTATACAGTGAAAAATAAGGGTCCGGGGGAATCGGCTCCAACTACAAAGTAAACTGTGGACATTTCTGCGTCAAATGCCGCCAACTGCACCTCTGTGAATGCAATAGCCGATTTTTGGCGATTTTTCAAAGATATGAGAACTTTTACTCTCCCTTTTTCCCATTTCCAACTACAAAATTTTCTGGCTCATCTAAGTATTCATCCTAAGCTCTTAGACTTACGGTACCCTACAGCATTTTTCGCGCTGAATCGAATGAGACAAATTTCAAGCCGCTACAGTGCATAGTTTCGGAAATAGAAGCTGTGAAAATCATTTTTACAGTCAAAAAAATGTATTTTGCGTTGGAACGCATATATATACGCTCTAATATAATAGAGCACTCATAAAGGATCCCGAATTTGTTGATGCGTTGGAAGGTAATGAGCTCCAATCTTGTAAGTCCTTCGTTGAAGTAATACAAAATTTCCTCGGCACCCGAGAAGCAGAAAATTACGAGGAACTTGTTGAAAATATGCTCATCAAATTTAAACGAATTGGGTGCCGAATTATGAATTGTGAATTAAAGTTCACCACCTCTTCAGCCACATAGATCGCTTCACTTACAACCTGGGGGACTACAGCGAAGAGCAAGGGGAGAGGTTTCACCAAGACCTGAAAACTATGGAATTTCGATACCAGGGTCGATGGGATGAGAACATAATGGCAGACTACTGTTGGAACATTCAACGAGACAATCATAGTGCTGCTAACCGAAGAAAATCCTTAACAGTTGAGTAAGTGGGTGCGGCATTGTGATTTTACTTGAACTTAACTAGATTTTGATATGAAGAACTATATGCTATGTAATTAGAAGTCTCTCCCGTAGCTTATTATGTTATTATCTACTATACCTATATGTTGTTCTGCAGAATAAGATAGAGCAAAACAGTTGCAAAATACATTTTTTTGACTGTAAAAATGATTTTCACAGCTTCTATTTCCGAAACTAGGCACTGTAGCGGCTTGAAAATGGTCTCATTCGATTCAGCGCGAAAAATGCTGTAGGGTACCGTAAGTCTAAGAGCTTAGGATGAGTACTTAGATGAGCCAGAAAATTTTGTAGTTGGAAATGGGAAAAAGGGAGAGTAAAAGTTCTCATATCTTTGAAAAATCGCCAAAAATCGGCTATTGCATTCACAGAGGTGCAGTTGGTGGCATTTGACGCAGAAATGTTCACAGTTTACTTTGTAGTTGGAGCCGATTCCCCCGCACCCTTATTTTTTACTGCATTAATAGAAAAGTGCAAAAAATCAGTGGAAAAAATAGCGTTTTCCGACCTAAAAAATGACTTCTAGAGGTCGTATCTCCGTAAGTAATCATCTTAGCGACTTGCAATTGGTCTCATTCGATTCAGCGCAAAATAATCTAAAGTACTTATAGCGTACCTCAGAGCGCCCAGAAAAATTACCTACAGAAACCAGACGACTTAGAGTCGAAATAAAGGGAATTTTCGCTTTTCTGGATAAACGAGGGTGTACAAAAAAAAAACTGGACGTGATGGCGCAAAACGGGCTTCGGATTCGTGTTCAGCAGACCCCAAAACATGGAGAGCAACCACCGAAACCTCTCGAGTCCGAAGTGACCTTTTTTTGTAGACCTGTGTAATAGTTACCTAATTAGGTACTTCTTTTTTTAGTAATAATTACAATATTATAGTAATTATAACTAAAAAAGAAGGGGTAACTAACTATTAATAGAATCTATTACATCTGATGTAATCTATTAATAGTTCGGTAATTACACCTTATTTTTTCCTTAAGAAGTAATTAGGTACTGCTTTTATTATTACTAATAACAATTATTATTTATCACTAATATGAATTATTATTATTACTATTACCTATCATTATAACACCAAGAATAAGTTGTAGTACCTAGTAGTTATTTTAGTTACACCTAAAATAGCGGTAGTAGGGATGGGTATCGATGTTTCAAAAACATCGATGTTTTTTAGACATCGATGTCCCCCAAACATCGATGTTTTTTCGCGAGAAAAAAAAATTGTTTTGTTGGTCGTTTACGTAAAAATAGTAGATACTTTTATACCTGAACAATAATTATTCATGTTTTATAAATTTATAAAACATGAATACCTAAACATAATAAAACAAATAAAAAAATAATATTACACAGATTCAAGAAACATCGATGTGTTTGAATTGAATAGTAGGTAGCAGGCGCGACTGGTGATGGCAGAACAAGGGGGTGCAGTCACGGATTCGTGATAATATTTTATGAAAATATTATTGCACCCAACACAGATAAAAAGTACCTACTATCAAGATTTGCTATAGTTCATTATTTATTTGTTTGTTTAAAAATTCCAATTAACTATTACCAGTTTCCTTTCATTTCCTGGGTACACGCTGCAAACCTGGTAAAGGTGAGGTTGGCCGTCCCATGTCGCGAATGTCACACTTATCACTCACACCTAAACGGGAAAACTCCCTCAAGATGAAATCAATAGAGTTTTCCAACAAACGCTTTATGAAATGAACAATGAAACGAACGAATAAAAAACTTATAAATGAGACAAACGCAGATCACTGAGTTCAGAAAACACTTCCCAGAAAACATGGAAGCACACTAAACCCCTGATGAAGCTGCTTCTGGTAAAAAATACCTTTGTGGGAAAACTGAAAAAATCAGAAACCTTGGTCGATCGAAATTTTATAATTTCATACCGTACAAAGTAATATAGCAACACCAAAAAGTTTTCAAAATATTTCAAAAGTAAGCCCCTATTTTTTCCATGATTTGAGACAGATTAGATCCTGAAAAAGTACCTCATTACAAACGAAAATTCCCTGCCTATGAACGAAGACTGCCAACACTGATTGTGGAGGTGATTTAACATCTGGTGAACGGTGAGAAGGAAGGGTGTGCGCAGTGCCCAGAACTGCCCCACATTTCGGATGGCCTTGCGGGCAACTTATCCTATCATTTGTGAACAACTTTGTTTTCAAGAATGTACCAATTGTAGCAGCATCAGTTCCTTCTGAGAAGGAGGCTATTCTCTCAAGCAGGCTTAATTTTAAGCTCCTTGAGAAATCGTCTTTCAGATAACTGGCGTCAAAATTGTTATTTTTACATGAGACAGAAGACCGTTTCTGGAAGTTTTAAACCAAATTTGTTTAATAAGTAAATTTTACTTTTATCTACAAAATTCACTATTAAATATTATTATACACTATTAAATTCACTAAATTTTAGTGAATAATATTATCCTTTACCGACCTTTTTACTACCTACTACTTTTCATTGTTTCAAGTTTCAGTGACAATTTTTTTTTCTACTTTTCTACTAAAACTACAATGGAAAGAACAATTTTAAAAAAAATAATCCCCCCCCCCCCTGGTCACGCAAATAAAGCCATCGATGTATCGAAACGTCGATGTTTTTTCTCCGATGTTTTGAGACATCGATGTTTTGTTCATCGATACCCATCCCTAAGCCGTAGGTAAAGTAGCTGTTACTAGTAACTATACTTGTACCTAATTTCTAATAGGTATTTCCAACTAAATGACTGATGCAGCCCTGGGTGGAGGGAAGTGTACTTTTTATTACCACTTGAATTCGTTGCAAATTTATCAAACCGTATACTAGTCAAATGACAACCCGTGAGTGACATTCTGTGTTTGTCCCACAGAGTAACAGAGAACAGTCTGTCCGTACTGAGCTTATCAATAACAACCACACAGTATCATAGACCTCATAGATGATTTACCGATGTCTACGATGCTACCTCCCCCATATTCAGCTTTGATAACCTGATTTCGGAACCCCACGTTCGGCGAGCATAATTTTGACTTCTGAACGGCGCCTCCTTTGTCCGACAGGAACACCCGGTGTTGTACTAACATTGCACACGTTATTTACAGTGTTTATTTCGTCGAATTTGCTTTTTCTCGGTTTAAACTGGTGTAAATCCGCGTCATGGCAGCTATCGGATTACTTAACCCCAAAGCCGAGTACGTGAGGACGGCTCAAGCCCTCGCCCTCAACATTTCCGCTGCCAAAGGGCTTCAAGAAGTGATGAAATCAAACTTGGGCCCGAAAGGTACCATGAAAATGTGAGTATTAACTACCTGGTATGATGTTACAATCAATCCCGACTCAAGTTGGTTTTCGTACGAGACGTGTGATTTTCAATTTCCTACTTTTTACTTAATTACGGAAGCTTCGTGAATATTTTTCGTACGTCGTTAGATGGGTAGAATTTGCTGATAACGTTCATGATTAACTTAGTCACACGACTTGTATAACGTTACCTACTGGACATTATGGCGTCTTTCCGAGGCCAATGTATGAGTCGGTATTCTTGTCGTTGGTGATCTGACCTACTCAACAACTACCTATTCATCTACGTATTGTTATTCCCTGAACTCCGGTTGCGGTCTAGTGCGAAGATACTTTAATTAGTTGGTTACCCGTAGAATTCACTCGCAGAAGTCCATCACATGTTTTGCAACGGTATTTTCCTATTTCGAAAAATGATACTCAACCTTTTCTGGTGCTCATTACTTGAGTTCGGTTGCTCAGAAACGTGCTCTACTGGCGTGAGTTGTCGGTGGATTTGTTTTGGGCCAAAGATGAAACGGCCACGGTTAAGAGGGATAGAGACGAGATTGTTTTTGGCCATGTGCCAATAAGAGCGTAATTAACATTAAATCTAACATCCTAAGTTAACAAATTTTGTTGGCATGTAACAACTTGCCGGGTCATAACTGGTGTTCCAGGTCGATCGTAGGTTGGACGGAAACCGACAGCTCGAGTAAGTGCGGTCGGGTTCTGTCCAACTTCTGTCGACACACGCAGTCAGACCTGGAACAAACCTGAAGTAGTTGGTACCCGCTCTCGCCTGTTGGAGGCCAACCCCAAGTCCTTCGGCCTGAGCCACGAGGGTAGTTGCTTCCTCAAAATTCGACTCCATGGAATAATTTTGGTTTATTATCATTTGATAAACCTCAAAATTCGGGTACACGTGTCACTGGCTATTTACCGGACTCGAGGATATCTACGGGGAACCCCTCCGTCGCGTCGCAGGATAACTATCGCCTTCTCTACGAATTGAATGTTACGTTGTTTCTTCTGGAGTTGAAATCGTCGGAGAAGTAATTGAAAAATTAGTGTTTGCCTCATCTGACGTAAAGTTCGTTGGAGAAGTCGAGGGAAGTCGTGTCACTAGAAAAGTGGACTTCATATCGGTGAAAAATCAGATTCATGAGATACTTCCCAGCATCGACAGAACACCACTCTTCCTTCAGTTGCCTGTCAAGCAGCTGACGAACCCCACAACTTTGATCTCGTAGTAGGTACCTACGCCTTCACATGTCATGTCTGCTCGGGCTTTCGATGGTCTGTGTCATAGATTTTTATTTATTGCTTCCGAGTCTGCGAAGCAGCGGAAGTCTTGTGTTCACTTTCGGGAGCCAAACAATTTTTGTTGTCCGAATTCAAAATTTCCACTCGCATTTTGCGTTTCATAGCCTACTGAACAAATTTGGTTCCGTGTCTGTCGGTCTGTCCGCATTTCCTTGTTACAGCCATAATTTCCACAATTTTGAATGTATTTAGCTAAGATTTTGAGGGATTATGCGGATAAGGATCCTTGAGGTCCCATACGAATTTCATCACAATAGAATCAGCGGTACGCTCTGCGCATGCGCTAACGTGAAATTCTTGAAACAGGCATAACTTTCACAATTTTGATCGGATTTCAATCACATTTTCAGGAATTGTGTGGGTATAGCTCTAGATGGTCCCCTATTCATTAAGTTTCATTAAGATTGAATCAGCGGTACGCTCAGCGCATGCGCGAACGTAATTATCCTGTTACAGTCACAACTACGTTCATTTTGAACCTGGCACGAGGAAGCTCATGCCATTGCCATTGCCTTGGCAGTGTATTTTTTATTCGTAACATCTCTTCCGTTCACTGCCCCCCCCCCCCCACCCACAACCTGTTTTGCAAAAATCACTGGTTGTTTCGGCAATTCCCCCTTATCCTTCATAATCTCTTTGGATTAGATCAGGTTTTAGTGTAGGTGAGAACGGTAGATAGCCAGCGACACGGTCGAGAGTGGTGTAGATAGCGGTGGTGTACCAAAATTCGTTCTTTGGTGTCATTATTTGTTTATTCGAAAAGTTTCTGGTCCATTCGCCGTCCAGGCTGTTTTTCGGGAAGCAGGCCGGAAGTAGGGAGTTGAAAACTACTACTGTTAAGATGCAATACTCTATCCCCCTCTTAATAGTTTGAAATCTCGACCACTAGAAATAGAAATGTAAAGAAAGAAAAAAATACACTGCCAAGGCAATGGCACATGAGCTTCCTCGTGCCAAGTTCAAAATGAACGTAACAACTGTAACAAGAAAATTACGTTCGCGCATGCGCAGGGAGTACCACTGATTCAATCATGATGAAACTGATAGGGAACCATCTAGGGCTATACCCACACAATTCCTGAAAATTTGATTGAAATCCGATCAAAATTGTAGGATTTATGGCTGTGGCAAGGAAATTACTTTCGCGCATGCGCTGAGCGTACCGCTGATTCAATCGTGATGAAACTGACAGGGTACCATCTAGAGATTCCTGAAAATTTGATTGAAATCCGATCAAAATTGAGAAAGTTATGCCTGTTTCAAGAATTTCACGTTAGCGCATGCGCAGAGCGTACCGCTGATTCAATTGTGATGAAATTCGTATGGGATCTCAAGGAGCCTTATCCGCATAATCCCTCTAAATTTGAGCTAAATTCATTCAAAATTGTGGAAATTATGGCTGTAACAAGGAAATGCGGACAGACCGACAGACACGGAACCAAATTTGTTCAGTAGGCTATGAAACGCAAAATGCGAGTGGAAATTTTGAATTCGGACAAAAAAAAATTTTTTTTCTCCCGAAAGTGAACACAAGGCTTCCGCTGCTTCGCAGACTCGGAAGCAAAAGGTGAAACTAGCGTACCTCACACAGACTCCCAGTGTTGGGCTAATAAACCATGCGAAAATAGCTGCGGCTTGAGGTCATCTCTTTCTCATTCTTCTTCATTCCAAGAATTAGGCATCCACTTCAGTGAAACTTGGTTGAGTTTCGCCAGGGCATTAAGTTTTTGCTTGCCCAACTGTTTGTGATGTGATTGCAGAGGATGTCCTGGGCTCCTTGAGAAGGTCAAAATTCAGCATTTCCAACAACATAATAATATTATTATATAGAATATTATGTTGTTAGAATGTCCGAATATTATTCGGATTCAGCACCCTGTAAAACCCCCTTACACAAATTTGTAGTTCGAAAATCCGTATAGATACGTGGAGAAATGTTGGAGATTCTGAACTGAAACCGGAGGGCCCGTGACGACACTCCTTCCCTCGCTGGGCATTGAGTAGGTGAGCATGGAGCGATGAATAATAAATCTGAACGGAAAAAAATTTAAAAAATCTTTCAAGGTGCTCATTATTGCTAGCTTCCTGCCTAGAAGTGTGTACACATTAAATATTATATTTGTGTATAATACACAAATGTAGTTGTGGGTCACTCCGAGTATTTTGGTATGGCCTGTGTGGCCTGAATTTATCCAGTTGTGTCCGTATGAATTCTGAGACGACGCTGACGAGGAACCCCAAAACAGGATTACCACATCATCCACATAGTCCTGACCAGTGATGGGCCATTTCCCGGGAAATTTATTTTTGGGGAATATTCCCGACCAGGGAATTTATAAGGGAGTTAATTTTTTTTTCTCAATTAAATTATTTAAACTATATTCCATGAACACAGAACGACTTTCACAAGGCAGCATTCTAGTCGTGTTAGGATTCCTTAATATTAATTTATGACGAAATGAATTAAAAAATACTTTTTCATAAATTGTGAGAAGGGTCTTTTTTTTGTGTTGTTGAACTGAACGGTAGCACGACACTTCGCCCAATTTTTTTAGCCCAATGCACTTTCGTCTAAATTTTTTCGCCCAACTGCCTTTTCACCCAAAAAAAATTTCGCCTAAAACCCACATCGCCTACACTACATTTCACCTAAATACACCCGTTCACCTAAATTTCAACTAAAAACAAGAAATGTAAAAAAATGGCAAAATTGGAAGTGGGAATGGTCGTACCAAAAAATCAGACAGCAGAAGTCGTCGTCAGGTTGTCAGCTGATCAAGGTTGGCATATTTTTCCTTTTTGGCCTTTAATTTTCCGACCCTGCTCCAGCTGTTCCCTTGTTCTTTTTGAATCTCCCGGATGAATCGGTGGATAGTCGGGTGATTTTTACTCATCATCGTCTGGAATCTATTGTGCCATCCTTCCGTTACGTTGTTCGTCCGGGGTTCTTTATTTAATGTCGCCTGGTAGGGAGGGGCGGGTAGCGGGGTGGAACTGGCCGCCGACGTTTTCCTTTGCGGAGTATTCCTTCCACGTAGGTTTCCGAAAAATATTTCATTAAACCCTGTAATGCCTTGGGAATTCATTGTGAGGGGTCAAATTGAGTCCCGAAAGTTTGGGTGAAAAATCCTTTGGGCGAATTATTTTTAGGTGATTTTTTTTTTTTTTTTGGGTGAAAGGAGTTTTAGGTGAAACTGCGTTGGGTCAAACGGACTTGGATGAAACGCTTTGGGCGAAGTGTCGTGTAATCAACTGAACATACATCTTGATATTTAATACACATTTTTCTGACTTTTCGTATGTTTTCAGGCTCGTGTCTGGTTCTGGAGACATTAGGATTACCAAGGATGGCAACGTTTTGCTGCATGATATGGTTCGTATTTGACTTTTGGTTTATTATTCTTGGAATAATTGAATTACATAAACCTAGAACTAGTTCATAATAATCACATAACTTTATGTAATCGGGACGGAAGTCGAAAATTCTGATCGGCATCAAAATTTAACGTTACCGGTTTCAAGACACGTAGATTCCACAAACGAAATGTCTGTCTGCCGTTCGTGTCTGTGTGCTGCAGTAGGAATTCTTAAAAAATCTGAAGTTTTGACAAAATACTCGGTTTACCATCTAGCTGTGCCCGCAAATTTTTCAGCCCGATCGCCCAAACTCGTGGGGCTAAAAGGGAGCTACGGGAGGGGTTTTAGCTATGGGTTCGAGGTAGGTGTCGTTTTCTAAATATTTTCGGAAGTAGAATCCGTTTTTGGGGGTACCAGAACGATCCGATTTCACCGTGGGGATCTACGAGGCTTTCATGGGAGAGGTCAAATAAGGTGTCGTTTTCCGAGTAATTTTGGACGCATAATCCTTATTTCGAGTTCCCCCCATTGTAGAGAAAAAACTTTTTTAAATACTTTTTCCAAAACTTTTCTTGATGACACAGAATTAATTCTTGCACCCCAGGATTAATTCTTGAACCCCAAGGAATAATATACCCTTGTGTCAAATTTGCAGCGTTTTGTTTTCTAAGCACCGAATATGTTAACGCGTAATTTATAATAGTTTCATTATCACCTATGATCGACTTTTGGTTTATTATTCTTGGAATAATACACCTATGTTTTCGCGACGCGGGCCGACGACTCCGATCGGCCTCAAAATTTGACATTATCCGTTTCAAGAGGTCTACATTCAAAATCCGAAATGTCCGTCCGCCGTCCCGGCCGTTTTGGGCAGTAGGAATTTTTTTAAAAATCTGAAATTTTGGCAAAATACTTGATTTACCATCTAGTTGTGCCCGCAAGGTTTTCAGTCCGATCGCCCAAACTCGTGGGGCGCTATGGGGCTAAAATGGGGCTGCAGGAGGGGTGTTTTGAAGGCTTTTAGCTATGGGATCGAGTTAGGTGTCGTTTTCGAAGTATTTTTGGACGTAGAATCCATTTTTGGGGGTCCCGGAACGATCCGATTTCACTGTGGCGTTCTATAGGGCTTTCATGGGGCTAAAAATGGGATTTTTGAAGGATCCCAAGAAGTTAAATATTTTTCGAGTAAAAATTAAAGAATTTTTGAAAAAAAAAATCCCCCCAAAAATTTTTTTTTGAAATATAAAAATCCAAAAAAAATTTTTTAATTTTTTTTATTGACAGAATTAAATGTCTGTACAAGTAACCTATATCACAGAATAATAAACCCTTGTGTAAAATTTGCAGCGTTTCTTTAGCTGTCTTCCGCCCAACGTGCATCATGTTTCTTCGATGTCACGAATAGAAGAGATCCTGAACGTTGGGGGTTTTTTTCAATCCTCATTTTATTTGGTGACCTGTTTGGTTTTTTTTTTTTTTTTTTTTTACAGCAAATTCAGCATCCCACTGCCTCGTTGATTGCTCGGGCCTGCACTGCGATGGACGACATGACTGGTGATGGCACCACCTCTATGGTCCTCCTGGTTGCTGAACTGCTCAAACAGGCTGATACTTACATAGTGGAGGTATGTATCTCGATGCGCCTTCACATAAAGGGAGGGTTTTTTCAAAATCTAAAACCGAACCGAATTTTTGCGCTTCTCAACTCTCACTCTACCTTTCCTGTCTGTACAAAAGTTTCATGTCCTTATTTTCAGGGAGTTCATCCTCGTGCCATTACGGAAGGGTTCAAAATCGCCCGTATGACTTGTCTGGAGCAGCTCGAAAAGCTCAAGATCCCCATAACTGTCACCAGGGAGGCTCTGATTCCTGTAGCCAAAACTTCGCTTCGCACTAAACTGGCTCCAAAATTAGCCGACCATCTTACCGAGGTAATTTCATTTGTGGGGACTTCACCACTGAAAAGATGATGAGTACTTATGTCGAACTTGACCAATGAAGTGAGGTAACCAAAGGGAGTTCGTCTTGCATATAATATATGCATATATATACCATATATTATATGGTAATGTATTTGTGATTCAGATCTGTGTTGATGCCGTGCTAAGTATTTACAACCCAAGTCAGACCGGCAACGAGCTCGACCTCCACATGGTCGAAATCATGGCTATGCAACACAAAATGGAGAGTGAGTCTAAGCTCATCAACGGTCTGGTTTTGGATCATGGAAGCCGACATCCCAATATGCCCAAGAAGGTGAAGAATGCTTACATTCTGACGTGCAACGTCAGCTTGGAGTATGAAAAAACGTAAGGTCGAATCAATCAATTGTAGGGAATATTCAAATTATTCCTTTATCTATTTTCGTTCCTTTGATGCTTGAAATAATGTGACGTCATACCATTTTGTGTCAAATATTTTAGTGAGGTCAACTCAGGGTTCTTCTACAACACTGCTGAGCAGAGAGAAAAAATGGTCAAGTCTGAGAGGGATTTCATTGAACAGCGTGTGAACAAAATCATCGAGCTCAAAAAGAAGGTGTGCGATGGAACTGATAAGGGGTTCGTCGTTATCAATCAGAAGGTATGTGAATCACTTGTTTTTGAGAGTTTTGAAAATCGTAGAGTAGAAAAAATAAATTACAGGCAAAATATTATTCGTATTGACATTTCAAACTACAATGGTCTGTCGTTTTGAGAATTAGGTACCTACGTCAGTATTCCGGTCAACGAATACCCATTACTTACATTATGTTCTTTATTTCAGGGTATCGACCCTATCTCTTTGGATATGCTCGCCAAGGAAGGAATTATGGCTTTGAGGCGCGCCAAGAGGAGGAACATGGAGCGTCTTACTTTGGCTTGTGGTGGCACCGCTATGAACAGCCTTGAAGAAATGACTGAAGAATGCCTGGGGTATGCTGGCAACGTTTATGAACACGTTTTGGTATGTTGGTTTTTGATGAAATTTTAGTATTGGAGCTATTTAGTAAAACGTGCATTGAATTTGATTTTTTGTGTTGCTTTCCAGGGAGAGAACAAGTACACGTTTGTTGTTGACTGCGCTAAGCCTCAAAGTGTTACCATTCTGATCAATGGACCTGCTCAGTATGCTATAAAGCAGATTCAGGATGCCATTAGGGATGGACTCCGTGCTGTTAAGAATGCAATTTCTGACGGTAAGAGGAACATGGCTTTGCACGGAAGACCACCAGTTCCGCGCCATGAATAGATTTGCCCTACCAGTTCCGCGCGAAATGTGGCATTTAATCTCACCAGTTCCGCGCGAAAGGCTGTTGAAAAACATTCGAAGTCTGCCACTAACGTTTTTGGCCTCAAAACCATCGGCATTTCTCAACCAAATGTTCATTTAACATGCGATAAGTATACTATAGACCTCTTCGGCTTTTGACGGTAAAAGAGCCCAAACAAGTGGAACATAGTGGTCATTTTCATAAATATGAAACGTAAACATTAAATGTTTACGTTATTTTGTCAAATTTTGACAAAAATACTTAGCGCAACAGTCGAAGGTTCCATCACAAGTAACGTGCTTGATGAACTAAGCGCTCTGAGGTTTCTGTTCGTAGAGAAACATCATTTAATGATGTTGTACCTTCTGTCATTCACTATAACCATGTCTTCTCTCTCATGGCTCTTTAAATTGAGATTTTCAACGGCGTCGTGCATCGATTTCTTTCTCGAAACGCTTCGACGTGGAATCGGAGAGAGAAAAAAGCCTACTCGTATACTACGTATAAACAAGTTCGCAGAGCATTGAAGTTTGATATCCGTATCATGTAAACTATACAGGAACTTGGCCTTTCAAACACAGCTGAGTCTGGGGTTCCCTTCGCGCGGAACTGGCATCAACTTTTGGGCCAAACTCGGCGCGGAACTGGAGTTTTCCCCTTACCACTGGGCTGAGAAAGTTGTTCGATTTTAAACCACTTGATTCATTTTAATGTAACTGGGTTCGATTTCAGGTGGTGTTCTCCCTGGTGCCGGTGCCACTGAATTGGCTCTTTATCATCATCTGTTGAGGTTCTTGGAAAGCCCTGAATCCGTCAGCCAGATGGGCGTCAAAGGCAGATTCAGAGTCGGTGTTAAGGCTTTTGCTGACGCGCTCCTCGTCATTCCTAAAGTACTTGGTGAGTACAGTCGACGAAAGTCTTTTAGATGAAACTTTGGCTCAGTTACTTATTGCGAAAGGGAGAACTAGGGATGATCATCGATAGTCGATAGTATCGAAATATCGATGTTTTCCTCCAATATAACGAAATTTTTTTTATCGATATGCATAGTCCGATAGTATCGGGTATCGATACTTCGTGACCGATAGTTCGTTCAATATTTTTTATCCGATACCTATAATATAACAAAAGTCGATATTATAGACTTTCTGAATCTTATATAATATATAAGATTCAGAAACATATTATGTTACCTACCGTTCAAGTGTGAAATTCAGTTAACTAAAATAACTAAGTTAGTATAATATACTCCCCATAAGTTAGTATAATACCCCATATTATGGAATAACGAGCGGTTTCAGTAACTGAACTGTTAGAGTGTAGAATTCAAAGATTGGTACATGCTTTCCCTAGGGATTATGTAAAATAAAGGAACACCAGACTTAACGACCACCAGACTTATTCTACACTTTAACAGTGTAGAATAGACGAATTGTAGAAAATGAAGAATGTACGAAATCAACAAATGTGAGATCACTTATTTAACCATGGGTTGCTTAGATGGCATTTCGAGTTTCAAAGAACTTTATTCTTCAAACACTTGCATCTATTCGAGGTGCTCACAGATGATAATTCGGTATGCGGAAAAAAGTCCCCGAAAAAAAAAAAAATCAAAGTTGAGCACTGACAAGTAGGAAAAAAAATCCCCGGGCTTTTGGAAAACGAAAAAATGAATGTAGGCTGGCATTTATATAATAGAAATGGAGGGTGTCAATAATAAAATGTATCATATTTTATTATCCCCCCCCCCCCTTCCCCTTTGAATTTACTGAGGTGGTTGAAAACTCCAAAACGTCAGATCCACCTCTACCACTTTTCTGGAAGAAAACAGGAGGGCTATTGAACCTTTTCAAGGGCACACAACTCCTACCCCGTAATTCTGAGAGGCAGCACAATGGGTCTACAGGACTAGGTATGGGAAGTGGGGCACCCTTCTGGAACCCACTTCCATACTCTCTTTCTGGTATTCATCTAATCTAATCTAGCCCCCTCCGGCAAGGTGGAGGCTCACTATCAATACTATAGTAATAATCCACAACTAGGGCTTTGAAAAATATCGTCAAAGAATCAAAATTGTTTGTAGACATAAGAAGCAAGCTAGGGGTAAGAATGGTTTATTCATTTTTATTTTACTTTTTAATAAACTCAATCTACTATATTAATATGTATTTTCCTAAAACTATCGATATTTTTATTCGATACTATCTGTGGCACAGGTTATTGATGCTTCAAGTACGATATTTATCGGTATCGATGTTTCATTCGCGATACCTACTATCGAACATTGATATATCGATATATTGACTACCGATGGCCATCCCTAGCGAGAACAGTTCATTACTGTTAATTACTAATCTTTGTGGGCACGCTGTCTTTCTAGTATTCCAAGATGGAGAAAAGATTAAAAAAAAAAAAAAGTATATCTTCCCATTCTCTCCACTCAATGGGCCCGGGAACCTATTGTCGACTAATACTTTTTTTCTGAAAGAACTTCATAATTTGAAGCCATAGCAGTGAGTTTTGGGCTCCTATGGTGTAATACAAATTTACAGGGCACTTTCGAAAATTTCAACTTTGAATCTGGAGGCGCTTCCAAGAAGTGCTCTCTGGTGGTCAGCCAATGAACTAAAAGAACGATTTCAGAGAGATTCACGAGGTGAAATCGCAAGGAAAATAGTCGTTCGGATTTGTTCTGACGCTAGAGTGACGGGGCAGACCATAATATGGTCCCCTGAATATTATTCATGTTCACCAACATCACATAACCCAAAATAAAAAAGATTTTTTTCTACACTTCCTACTTTTTGTGCGAGTGCACTCTGCCGGATTAGTTCAAGTGCCAGGGCGTGAAAATTCAAAACGCCAAATATTCACTAGTGATTTCCTCTGCTCATACACCTAATTTCTCAGTGCTAACTGTACTGATTACTTTGTTCGTTATTAGTTCAACTATGTTCGGTCGAATTTTCCCATTTCTCTGACCTTGTAATTGCACTTGTGTTTTTTTTTGTCAGCCATAAACGGTGGCCACGACCCTCAAGAATCCATCACCCAACTTGAGACGGAATCAAAACTTAGCGACAGCCCCGTTATTGGCTTTGATATCAACACAGGCAAGCCCGTCAACACTGTCGACATGGAAATAATTGATAACTACTGCGTCAAGAGGCAATGCATTTCATCCAGGTATGGTCTGATTGTAACCTTACAGCTAGCTACACAATAATGACATCTTTGGCGTGAGGTACATGACCCTTGTGGTTGTCACAATAGAATATTTCACGATATGTAGTTTTTCTGTTTCCCGTCCGGTAAACAGTATTTCGTGTCTGTTTCAGCAACATCATTGCCAGCAACCTGCTTCTTGTGGACGAAGTGATGCGCGCCGGGATGTCTTCCCTCAAACAATAAATTCCAGCAGCACTTGAAGCACACATTTTGGCTAAATTCGTTTTCGTTTACAAAAATTAAAAATCCAGCATCCTTTCATTTGAAGAAATTTCCTTTACTTTACTCATTTCGCTTCTTCACATTCTACATGAGCGCGCTACTATTCTATTGATATTAATATTTTCGTAAAATAGTACACTTACACTAGTTTTGTACTACTTAAATTGTAACTGTTACTTATTATAATAATAAACTTGATTACATTTTCTACGCTTGCATTCTTTTCTTGTCTCCTCCACCGACCTTATTAAAATTGGCCAAGTATCATTCAAAAGATTCCTGCCAAACAGATCTTCGTAAATACCAACTCAAAATTGACTGGGAGGTGTAAACCGTTGGAGGGTCAGCCGTTCTGCTAAAGAATTGTGCGACACCATCTCCAACTGTGAAATTTGCTAACTGCAGTCGGCAAGGCTCATAATATGAGATATCTTGATACATGATCTCATAATATGAGATATCTTGATACATGATCTCATAATATGAGATATCTTGATATATGATCTCATAATATGAGATATCTTGATCTCAAGATATGATCATTTCTGCCAGGTGCGGAGTTAATCGTTTTCCATAGTCAGACATGGCGATTTGATCTGCAAAATAAGCATTTTTGGCCTTGACGATGAGTTCTTTTAGTTTATTCCTGTATCTACTACAATAACCTCTCAGTCTCTGATTGCTTGGATCCCTCTTTATTCTCTTGGCTAAATCATCTGTGAAATTTATGGAATTGTCAATTGCTGCAGTAGTCCATGGTTTTGATCTTCTGTGCTTATGATTTTTCGGCTTAGCGTTAGCGGAGCGCTTCAGTACTTGTTTGCAATATAGACAGAAATAAATTGAATGCCTCATCTACATCAGCACTACAAAAAACGGGCTTCCAGTCAAGTATCTTCATCAATTCATTGAGCTTAACTGTATCTAGCTTTTTGACACGATAAATCCTACTTTCGCTTACGCCCAAGGGTGTAATACCGTCCATCGCAAACGCTACTGGGTAGTGGTCCGTCATGCATGAGTGAAAAAGTGCTGACTTTGAGTTCGCTAGAAAATCTCTGGGAGCTTTGACCTTTATGTGATCCAGGCACCTTTCCCCTCTAGTAGGGATGTTGATCCAACTTAAAAATCCTAGTTCATGTAAAAAGTCATACTATTCCGCAATTTCCCATTTCTCATTAACTTCCATTAGATTAATGTTTATATCTCCTGTGAAAATTGTTATGCTACCTATCCTGCAGTGGACATATTTTTGATTTTAACTCTTTTGTTACTTCTGTAATAGTCGATACATGTGTTCGATACATACCATTAAGGTAGAACCTTTGGATCCCAATTTTAGATTTTACGCGTATTGCCGTCACACCCGCATGTCAGTAGTTTAATCTGTGCGCATGTCCCATTCTTCCTGTTCGTCAATGTTTATGCCGTCCGTAGTGAAAATGATCACACCACTCGCCTTATTTACTGTTCTTGTTGTGAAATAGCAGGTAGCCCGGAAGACCGAAAAGCGTTGAGTAATCACAATGTGGGTTGAACCAAACTTCCGTAAGAACGATGATCTTGGTTTTATTCAACATCTAATCGAGGTAGCATACCAGTTGGTCCCAGTTTGCCTGAATGCTGCGGATATTCAATGTCCACACTGAGAAGCTCGATCTTGAGAAAAAATCACTAAGCTCATTGGCGTTGGCACATTCAGTTGGGGTTTCTCCAGGTTCTAGAATGTCAGGTTCAAAGTCCATAATCGGTCCTTTTGATCAATCCCTGTAGACCATTCGCGTAACTTGGGCAGTTCCTGTCGTTGGCTGCGTGATTACAATCCAGCTTGAATTTTTTAGAGCAGTAAAGTTTTTTTTTAGCTAAAAGAGTTTTAGCGCAAGTCGGAGGCTTAATTATCTTTTTGGTCGCATGCATTCGTTTCATGGGCCTTTGAACAATGCCCACATGCCGGTCCAGGTTCTTTACATGTTTTCTGCCTACATGAGAAAACCCATTACAGCGAAAGCAGCGTGCGACCCAGTGATTCTAATTAGATAGGAAAAAATGGACTCCAGATTCGTGTTCTACACCCTTGAAAGCCCTTAAGCTCTGTATTCTGTAGTGTTTTAGCTTCGACAGCCCAACCAGCGCAAACAACAAGAAAAATCAGAAAAAAGTGTCAGCAAACAAACTTTATTTCCCTGCTTTAGTTATCTCTAATTCTTCATCACTAATTTCATACGATCTCCAAAAAGCATGTAGGCATGTGCCGCCATGCTGATAATGAAGATGGTTGGTTTCCAGTACAAGCAGGGAATAACAATGCCTTCCGCATCATTAAGGAGAACAACCCTACAAACAACTTGAGCGCTCTCGGTTTGACGTCATGTATCAATCAAGTTCTCTCAGTAAAAAGCGAAGGGCATAACAGCGACGGTTCATTTACTTGTCATTGGTGTTGAGGCGATTGCAGCGAACTATTTACTTCTTATCCCAAAAGAAGGCCGAGAATTGTTTTTACACTCCAAAACGAGCTGATACGCCTCGTAGTCATTGGGTGGACAGCTCAACCTATCTTTAGCATCATGTTCCTAACACTCGCTGATGGTACTAGTCACTAGTCAATTCGAATTTGTTGTAACTGACCAACTTACCTCCCACCAAATTGATTCAACCGGGTTATATTCTCACCCACTTGAAAATCGAGTTTCGGCGATTAATTCTATTTACACAATGACTTAGAACACTAAGACTGTTCCTACAAGTCTTGGTGTTCCTACAAGACTTGTGTTCCTACAAGTCTTGTAGGTATATCAGTTCTGTATCGTACTGATGATGGTTTAACAAACCAAAACAAGTGGAAATATACTATATCGGTCTAAAATCTATCGTTGAAATAAGAGTACATCGTCGAAAATCGTTTTTCATACTAACCGGTGAATCTATCTTAACTCTCTGAACAGATGAATAGATCTTAACTATCTCGACGCATTTTCCTAACATTATATTCTCACCCTTCATTATACCTCTATCAAATAATATGCTTCGAGTAGTCAAATGACCAGCTCGAGCGGGCATGGAAGGTTGATGAATCCGATGGAAAAATTAGAAGAACTTCCCCGGAAGGAATACTGTTGGAAAGCTGTATAATACAGGTAAACGTCGGAGAAGGGTAGGAGGTGCAATAAAGAACTTTTTGTGTCAGCTGATCTCATTTAAAAAATCCTCCGGAGATTACTCATATTATACAGTACAAATCGAGGGGAGTCCTATGATGTGGTTAGGGGCAAACAACCTCTTTGAGGGGAGTCCTGTTCAGGAACGCTTTCGTTCATTTTCGAGAAGTGCGTACCTGTAGCATACAGGCTGCAGGGAAACTGATGACGTATGTCTGGGTTGAGCCGGCCCCCAACCTCCATGCCTTCCAACCAACCACACAGTCACAGTCAGTTGAGTTTTTCTGTATTAGGGGTGGGTCAGAAGGCATGGAGGTTGGGGGCCGGCTCAAGTAGCAGTGACTGACACAGACACACGTCATCAGGTGACCCACTGATAGCACATCTTGGTACCCACTTCTGTTCAAAAATGAATCAGCTACTTCCTGAGCCGGACTTCGTTTTGTACTCAATAATAAGAGTAGTTTACGGAGGAATTTCTCAAAGATCTGTTGACCCAGAAAGTTCTCTAGTCGCACCCTGCGCAGACGGCTGTGCTTCATATTTCAAATAACTCGTCACAGAAGGAACATACCTTATGAATTTCCACATTCAGAACCCATCACTAGACTCAGGTTTACATAGAGAGAATACTTGAAAACGTATTAAATATTATATGTAATTAAACTCATATAATACTAATATAAAGCATTTTCAACAATATTTATAATTGTTATTAACAAAATACATAGTTCAATATGTACATAATATATAAAATATACATAACAAGCTGAAGTGAACGATGTATTTAGGTATAAATTAGTTTCCCGAGGGCTGGCTTTAGGTGGAGCTTTTAGAAATACGACGACTAAATTTAAGATTGTGATTTGTCACTAAATTGTCAATGATTGTTCTAACTCTCGGCTCAATTGTTTCTATAAATACCGAAATACATAGTATGGCTGCGGGTTACAAGAAATGTAAATATGGGGGTGGAGGTAAGTTTTGTTGAGTATAAAAAGTTGCGTGGGTAAAACAAACTTTAAAATAAACATAGATAGGGGTAGAAGTTCATTGGAATAGGAAAGTCCTCCGGTAGAGTGATGGGTGATGCAGCACGAGTGACGTAGAATCCGATCTGTCAATGCTAAGCAGTGAACTGCCTCAGAATTCAAGGCAACTTGTGGGAGAATAAGCACCTGCGATCCCTTGGGACGCCGCTGATTTTGACTATTCTAAAAGCCAAACATCAGTACCATAACATCTAGCAGAGACCGTAATATCTGATTTAAGCACCTGCTAATGAATGACTAACTCGAGACAAAAATGATTCTAACGTGTAATTTCACTCTCACATTTTGCTCTTCATCATTTGCATCCGAGCAGATTAGATTAGTTTCCCTTTGAAGAAACATAAAATTTGATGTTTTCAACATCCGAAATATCCTCTCGCGTTCCCGTATCATAACTTCCTGCTCAAATTTGCTTTTGGGTCTAGATGTGTACGTGTTCGTCAGCATTTTTTTGTCGTCGTCGTTGTTGTTGTAAGGAAGTTGGATCCGATTTAGTTCCAATTTTCAGTTACAGGCAGGAGAAGGTTTCGACGCGTGAAAGTGAAATCCTCATACTGGGTAACAGCGACATAATAATGGCGTTTGGCTCGAGAGATGTTCTGTTATCTTGCGTTAATTCTAAAACCATTGATATACACATAAAAATAAGAAATACGTGCCCTCACGCCTAAAGCCAGGCCTTGTCACAAAGTACCCATTGCCCACAACACAAACACTCCTGCAAATACCTATTAACCACGTTTATGTATTACTAAACATTTATAATTTAGTACAATGCATTTTCCTTAGCACAACATGATTTGCTGTACTACATGTGTATGACTTGTCAATTTCACAAGTATGGAAATGAACGAATGAAGGAAAAAAGAAAAATCAACATGCCGAAACCATTTGATAAAACTAACCATTAAGTACAATCAAAATATATTTGGACATCTGGACCAATCTTGCCTGTCTTTGCAGCTCCAATATTCCCCTCCAAACAAGTGAAGGACATTTCCCGTGACGGGCTCTTTCTCTTTCTTGAACCATGTTGGAGAGTAGGTTTCGAAGGGGCGGCCTGAAATCAACAAAACAATAATCGTAAGTTGGGGAAATCGGAAAAATCCGGAATATAATATATGCTAGCATATTATGTTAGGTGAAATAGAGAAGTTGCTAGAACAAATTCTTGAGAGGAAAAAAAAGTTCAAATTATTGGAAAAAAAATTCCTCTGTGAAAACTACTATCGCTATTACAAAACAACCTCCCAGTGGCTAGGTGTGGATGTAAATGTTATTTTCTAATTATGTTTCGTCATTGTCAAGTGTAATCCAAATTGCATCGTATTACTATGCTCGTAAGCAGTTCATGATGTCAGATTGATTCAGTCTGATGGTATTATAGGCCTGTCATAGGCCTAGTGACAATAGTATCAATATTTCCCAACTTCCCGACACATCGACTAAGTAAAATCCGCAATACCTCTCAGTGCAGCTTCTTCAACTTCGGCTTCCCGCTGTTTCCTGGTGGATCGCTGCTTCTCTTCCAGTTGTATTTTAGCTGTGTTGGCCTCGTCCCAGGCGCCATCCTCCATGAGGCGCTGGTCAGGCCTGTTGCGGGAGTCGGTGGGGGCGATTCCATCTTCTTTTTCGTTCAATTGACAAGCCAGGATAGTAAAATTGTAGAATTTATCCGAGTCCGGCCTGATACAGAAAGCAACAAAACATTTTACAAAGAAAAATTAAAAAGTGAGTTGGCAGTGTTCTATGCTTACAATAATTTTTCGATTGTAACAATTATTGTTCGAATAGGTACGAACTAAAATACAAAAGGGAAACTTGAAACCTTTGAAACTTTGTGGTATCCTGCAATAATTACAGTCGTACTTACGGAGGCAGGACTCGCTGCCAAACGACTCTGAAAGGGCCAGTTTTGTAGATGGGGTTTTCTGGCGATCCTTCAACGCTCGTGACTGGGGCTATTTCAATTTTAGCGTCCCATGTTCCATTGACAATCCAGAGGACCTCCCCCTTGTCGTTAGACACAAAGCCTTTCACCTAAAACGTTTGCGAAAAATGTATGATCAAGCTATAAAAACCATTGACGAATCGAAATTGAACAAACGAAACCCCCGATTGGAAAATGTGGAGGCAAGCCAGAGAAAGTAGGGGTCAAACAGATTCTGGTACCGGGGGAAATATGATCATGGCCCTTGGTTTCCCACTCTTGGAATCGATTGCGCGTTATTACGAGCGCCAAAACTTGGTTTGTGGAGGGCCGGGAGTCAAAGAGGTGGGCTGATAGTTCCATAATAATTTTCGTGAAACAGAAATCACTAGGTGAAGTTATCATGTGGTGGACCCGTGCTGGGCGTAAAACGCGGGGCTGCAAAGCAATTGTAAAGACTTTAGGAAAACATGTAATTGACGCTTGAGAAAATCACCCAAAAGAAGACGAGAATGAAGATTATTTTTTGAAGTGTCAAGGTCACGTAAATGTCAAGAGAAAAGTAAACGAGGAGCTGTCAGTTTACTCCTTTTTTTACCTTAGAGGGTCGAGACGACAACTGTAAGGTAAGAAAAAGAAGACGACATCTCCAAGGTAAAAAAAGAGAAGTTCAAATTTTAATTAGGTATAAATACACATGTGTATTTATAGCTCACGTGAAACGTTATGACATAATTGTATACACATTGTATAACGTTTCACGTGAGCTTATCAGATATCTTCATGCGTTCTTTTGTTAATTATTCTTGGAATAATACGCCTATGTAATCACGAAGGGGGTCGAAAATTCTGATCGAGGTCAAAATTTGACATTATTCGATTCGAGAAGTCTAGATTCCAAAAACGAAATGTCCGTCCGCCGTCTGCCGTACCCTGACTGAGCCATTTTGGACAGGATTATTTTTAAACTGAAATTTTACTCTGTTTACCTTCTAGTTGTACCCGCAAGGCATTCAGCCCGATCGCCCAAACCCGTGGGGCGCTATGGGGCTAAAATTGGGCTACGGAAAGTTTTTTTTTTAAAGGTTTTCGGCTATGGGGTCGAGTTACGTATAGTTTTCGAAGTATTTTTGGACGTAGAATCCATTTTTGGGGGTCCCAGAACGATCCGATTCCATTGTAGAGATCTATTGGGCTTTCATGGGGATACAAATGAGCTGCTGAGTTGCAAAACTGGTTAAGTCCACGTAGGTTCATTTCGAGAAAAACGGCAAAAACGTATTGAGATAGATTTTTGTTCAAAATCAGACATTTGATGGTTCCTGGTGAGAGATTAGGTCTCCCTGAATCGAAAAGAATCAAAACCTTACGTAAACTTTCATAAATGGACGTACAATTCGATGAACACGTTTCGCTTCAAAACGCTGGATCTAACGAGTTTTGCAAAAGAACTGGCGGGAACAAACCAGTTCTGAAACAAAAGTTGTGAATTCACTGAAACATAATAATAATGTTTTTTGTGAATAACCTTACTAATTAATGTAACAGAGTTACATCAAGCAGGAAAAAATCGAAGGTCCAAGACTACGAAAAAGATCAAACTCTTTCTTTTCTCATTGGTGGTGGGTAGAGTTCATAGACGTAACCAGATTAAAAACAAAACACGTGGACGTAACCACTCTTGATGCAAAATTAGGCTTTAGCCAGTTTTGTTTCATAAAAAATCCTGGACTAAACCACTTTTGAGGAAAAACGCATATTTTTCAAGGGGATCTAACAAGTTATGATGAAAAATAACCTCACCATTCGATTCCTTGCACTGAAATCCTTCAGGAATGGCTGTTATCTCGGATTCGATAGAAAATGGAGTTGACCAATTCTGCAACTCGACTCAAATGGAATTTTTTAAGGATCCCAGGAGGTCAAATATTTTCCGAGTAATTTTGTACGTTTAATCAATTTTTCTAGGTCCCACATCTGTCCGAACTATGTACAACATTTTTTTTTTGTCACAAAATTGATTTTCGCACAAATAACCTACCTGTACCTCTATCAAAAAATAATAAACCCTTGTGTGAAATCTGCAGTTTTTTTTTTTTTTTTTTTTTTTTTTTTTTGTAGATTGTTCGTCAAGCGTGAGTTGAAGTTTGCCGAATTTCACTTGTCTTTTAAATTTTTAAATTATTATTAAGTTAAGGTTAGCATTCAATTTAACGTGAAATTAAAACGATAATGAGGTGGCACTTGTCGACGGGCTGGTAGGGGAATGGGAGGCAATTGTCCACGACCGGAGCAGACGCCGGGGGGGCAGTTGGGTCAAAAACTGCGAGCGGGGTGGCAATTGGAAACCGCCCAAGGGGACTATCGACAAAATGCTCATGACGATGATAACTAACCTTCCTTTGTGCATCTCGGTTGAAATAGCTATAGGGAATGTAGCTGAGGTGACATTTGAAGCCGTTGGTGGGGCAGGTGATGTCCATTTCGCCGTGCTGATCCACCCATAGCTTCCCAACGATAATGTTGTGTATGGTGGTCGTAACTTTCCTCCAAGTGTAGTGATTGCCTGCAAAAGAAGGAAACATCATGACTTGAGTAAAGAAAGGGGTTAAAACGAATTTCCAGGGCCAGAACCAAAAACACTAACCATTATTGAAGGTGAGATGAGATGAGCCCAGAGGAACAACTTGCAGGTATTTCCCTCTAAATTTGGATGCCATAGTGAACTCCTGGAAACATTTCCATTTCTTTCCTTCACAGTGCTGGGCCACCATTGGAGGGTGGTGGGATACCTAAGAACAGAAGCACTTGCTCCATAACCAAGAACTGAAGGTGCTATCTTGGGAAAACCGTTTGCGTTACTCAACACCCACCTGTTCTGAGATGGCTTTCCATCCAAGGTCGTCAGTCCTATCGCACTCATACGTTTCTCCCAAAAGTGGGTTGAACGGTTTGCCGGTCCGGTTGGCAGTGGTGGAGTAAGCTGAGACGGTGAAGGCTGCAACGTATGCGAGCTGCTCAGCCGGATCCGACACTTCACCGGCAGCGTCCAGAATATGAGCATACTCATAGTCTTCAGTCAACCTTTGGAGCATTGACAGTGGCTCGGAGAAATTCACCTGGAAACATGAAGCAATATTCATTGCTGACAATGCAACTATTTCCATATTTTGCCAATTCACGTCATTTAAAAAAAAAAAAACATTTGACGGGACCTGTTGGCCCACTGTTCTGTCGCCAGGCTTGTTAGAATAGTTCTGGGTAATCTCGTTCAATGGTGACTTTACTCTGGGAACGAAGAGAAAATACCAAGGCTAGATCAGAGCCACTACAGCCCCATTTACTAGTTCGGACTGCATTGTTAAAATATATCTTTTAATCGGACCAAGGCTCCCCACCGTCATACAGCACTGGGTTCAACCTTCCTTTTAAACAGGTGCTTACCCGTGCCGTTGAACACTTGTTTCAAAGTCCATCCATTGTTCTAACACCAGTGGAACAAGACCCGATGAAAACACTCAAAGTAGAACACTTGTATCGAAACTGACGGCAATTTCACCATTCAATCCAACAAGTTAACAATGTTCCAATCCTCTAACAATATTTTATTGTTCCATAATTGAAAACAAATATGTAGAAAACTCCACCAATTTAAAAAAAAAAACTCACTGGCATAGGGATCTTCG
Source organism: Pilophorus perplexus (assembly GCA_955831195.1). Lineage (NCBI taxonomy): Eukaryota > Metazoa > Arthropoda > Insecta > Hemiptera > Miridae > Pilophorus > Pilophorus perplexus. The sequence goes on along the minus strand of OY037007.1, from coordinate 55,622,548 downwards.
ATAGTTCCTTGCCAATGCAGTTTTTCATAATGCTCCAGAGGTTAAGAGGATAGTAAGGCTTGTTCGGCACACGCGTACGACGTACTCGCCTGCTGACAGCTCTCACTGCGTCCGTCTGGTTCAATTTTGGCACCTGGACAGAACAAAACATAATTAAAAGCAACGTTTTTACACTACAGACACAAGTTAGCTTAGGAAAACACTAAAAACAAGACCAAAATCCTACCCCTGCAGTAACAATCGCGCTTTCCTTGCTAGGCTCGGATATTATAACGGCCTCAGTCTCACCAGGATCTTCAACCTCGCTGCTCGACTCAGAATGAGATTCGGTGGACATCTGTGGGAGAAAAAATATCAACTACCACACTAGAGGTAAACAGTATTGAGAAAAATCTTGGAAATTTAATCGATGTGCTAAAGCTTATACTTATACTATTGACATTTGTGTCAAAATCAGGTGTGATAGGTAATTTAGTTTATACGTCGAAAATACGATAAAACCTTGTATAGCCTACTTTGTGTGAACTGTGAATACTAAATTTGACTTTTTTTTTTTTTTTTTTTTTTTTTTTGTGGATAGGTAAGGTCTGTCCAAAAAATGTCACTATTTTCCCAAAAGAATGAGTGAGTACGCAGGCTAAATAATTACTTTGTTTGGGTCACTAAGTGCGGATGATTTCCTTTGGGCGTTTGGAATCTTGATGACCAGATTTGAAGAGTCAGAGCTGTGCCCACTCTCTTCACATTCGTAGAATTCAGTATTGTCTTCGTCGTCGTCTGAAGGCGAGCTTGCTGAAATTGACATACCTAAAAGTAGGTAGATAAATAAATAAGCTCATTTCATTGGGCTACCGACTTGCATTGGACCGATAAATCAATCCATTCCTACAATAAACAATAAGCTTACTTTTATTGGGGTGCCGATGGTCCTGAGCAGCTTTCTCCAAGACGGAGTGTTGCCGTGCCAGAGTTTCGACCATCTCTTCAAGCCGATGTTTTTGACTACGTTCATGTTGCAGGACTTTTTGCCACTTTTTGCTCTGAATTTGGGACAAGTTGAGATACTCTGTACACGCCTGAAAATCACGGAAGCAGTTGAAAAGGAGGAGGAACGAAGTTTGTCAAAAATGTCTTTAGGGAGGTTGAGGCTCTAGAAATACAAGAGTGATTTTTTATTATCTTTTCTCTCGCCATTCAATCATAATTCCCGTACTCACATTGATCATGGCATTAGATGTGATCCGGAAGAGAGTGGCTCTCTCGTTGATCGCTTTGATTTTAGCAGAAGCGTCTTGGGCCGAGTCGATTGTCTCCAATTCAGAAAGGGACCGCTGTAAAGCAGCCCCATGCTTATTGATAAGTTCATTGCACGTTTGAATGTCTTCAAGACGGGTTCCAAGATTTTTGAATGCTATCGATAGTTCGCCCTTGTCTCCATCTTCATAGTCTTCTTCGTCTTCTTCTGCAAGATGGCAAAAAGATCAGATCACTACAAGCTACACACGTAAGAAATATCACACAAGTCTAGGAAACCTAACTGCACAACAATTGAATATTTAAATAATTATTATTCTGTACTAAATATTAGGTAATTAATACAATCAATAGGTAAATACGAACCAGATTCAATGGCACGTATGGCTCTGTCTTTTGCGAGCTCCAAGGCAGTTACCCATCTCTGCCTTTCGACTTCGTTTGCTGCTCTGATGTGGAAGGTCTGGGTACCTCCATTGGAAATGACAAAATTGCAGGATTCTTCAGTGTGGATCAGAGCTCCATGAAGGCTTATTGTTCCCCTACAAGTGTGAGCCATCTCAGCCTGGTTTCTGGAATTCATAGGAAATGAACAAAACTGTAATTGTTATTAAAATTAAAACTAAAATTTTATTAAAATAATAATTATTTTCGTTGTAAAATCCTTGGGAGAAGATAACTGGCTAGACGAACGATAAGGTGTCTCAGGTGTAGGTAAAGCCCCGTACCTCGCCCATGCTCCTACCTCGCCCCACCAGTGATATTACCTAGGTAGAGAAAGGATATAACAACTTTGAGCCACTGATTCGGTAGCTCTCTGAAAATGGTTGAATTGGCTGTGAACTTTTTTGTGATATCTATCACTGTTATCTTAGGAGAAGGTTAAAACGTTTTTGAGGTGCCAGTTTGGGATCGTGGAAATTGTACATTTGATCGTCCCAGGGCTGAGTTAAGTCGTATTTCCGTACAATTGTTTGTTTAATGTGTTGTCCAATATGTCTGTTAAGCACTGAAAAAAAAGTTTTTGAAAAAAATAGGATCTGTGGGTGTCATGACCGTTTTTCAAAATTGGTGTGTATGTACGTACCTTGCCCCACCTCCTTGTGCGTACCTCGCCCCTAGGATTTTGTGATACCGTTGTGGTTACCAACCAATTCCTAGCCATATTTTTCCAATTATAATTTTTTTGTTCACTATGAACTTCAGTCAATTTTAAATTTTACAACTTTAAGCTTAACAAGAAAAGTATTCGTCCTTGACAATAATTCTAGGATTTTGTGATACAGTTGTGGTTACCAACCAATTCCTAGCCATGTTTTTCTAATTATAATTTGTTTAATGCATTAAAGTTTATATTCAATATAAAATAAACGTATTTGATTCATTTTCCATACTTCTGAGCGCTCAATTTCGAGAAATAGGGATGGTGGAGCAAGGTACGACCCTATCCGGGGCGAGGTAGGTACTATGTTCGTACCTGGCCCCACTTTGGAGGGTTTTAGAAATTTAGCTCTAGAAAACTCGAAAACTTGAAATAACCCATTTCAACACCTGGCTCTTGTAGACAACTTATTTCCCTAGCGATCTGTAAAAAAAACGATTCGATCAGAGCCCTAGGGGTCTCCCAAGAGAGGAAAATCTGAAAAGTGGGACGAGGTACGGGGCTTTACCCTACACTTACGACTTGGTCTCCAGCTTTCTCAGCTCTCGGTTTGTGTGGAAATAAAATATTCTCGCGACTCATATCATACTGGCTATAGGACTCTCAAGTGGAAATGCAATATTCCAGGTCTCGAGACTTGAAGTCTCACGAATCTGTCTCGAGAGCAAATGCGATCTCAAGGTAAGGTGTAATGTCTACGCAATTGTGGAATTCCTACGATGGCTCCGTTTCCACAATTCAAGACAACCAATGTTTCTACAGAACGCTTCGGTTAATTGTAAAACCAGTGCCAACTTATCCGTACAGAGCATGCACTATATTGTACAGGAAAGTTTGATTCTTGGCAGAAGAGTGTTCTGGTTCTGTCGAGCCACAACTCTAGCATACACTCTCTCAACACACTATCCGAAACCAGGCCATTTAATGTGTTCTAGTTATCAAGTGACCCTATAAAGCTGAATCAATTGCATTGAGCCCGTGATGGTACTGCAAGTCGAACTAAGACAAAGGATTATGAAGTAGGTATGTAGTAACTACAACTGTTGTTTGCCAATGCAGAGGTCTAATCCAATCCTTTTCTCTCCCAAACCACCACAAAGGTTTATTATTCTCTCTGTCAAAAAAAAAAAAAAAAAAAAGACGATTTAAGACGAAATAGTCTATTTCCACGATAAAAATATATACAACTTGTAGACGGGTTTCGGTTGATTAGACCATCATCAGTACAATACAGAATGAGGAAGATGTGAGAAGTTACTTATATACAAAAGTGAAATGTGCCTTCTATTGGGCGTGGCATTAGAAAGGTGGCATGAAAGGAGAAAGGTAATGTGAAAGGCAAATAAGTGAAAGGAAGACTCAAAAGAAAATGTCAATTAACGGGGAACGCCTAATTACATCCAGGTCATTAACAGATATTCCTAAATTGTGAATTTTCTGAATTTCCAAAGATTCTAAAGCATCTAATTTTGGAACTTTTTGGCAAACATGAGCTATCCCAATGGCTGGATTATTACTGCCTATCTCATAACTAATTCTATGGTTTTCTTCTGTCAAATGCTTTTCAAAAGCTTCCCTACCCTTTCCCAACCAAAGATCATCACTATGTTCTTTCATTCTAATTTTAAATTTTCGGCCGGTTTGTCCTACGTCATGGAGGAAAGAAAGAAATTTCTTTCCTCCATGGTCCTACGTATTGAATCCCACAATCACATTTTAATATATACACACCCCCTTTATCCTCTAAGGGAATCTTATCTTTCACACTCCCTAATAATTTCTTCGTAGAATTTTGTGAATAGAAACCTACTCTGAAACCCCTATTTTCTAATATACGACCCACTTTCTGAGTTATATTCCCATAAAACGGTAAACTAACCCACTTCCTATTATCTGGTTCTTTATCCTCCCTTTCCAAATTTGTGACTGCTAACTGAAATTTCTTCCTACTAATCTTTCCCCAAATTCTATTTATTGTAACCCTAGGATAACCATTACTCTCCGCTATAGAGTAAATTATTTCTTTTTCTTTCCGAAAAGCTAATTGATTCATTGGGACCGATAAATCCCTATTAATCATACTATAAAAGGCCGCAAATTTATGAGATGCTGGATGGTTGGAACTATTATGAATAACCACGTCCGTATAGGTTGGTTTCATAGGGAGGCTCCCGTTTCGGCGAATGGCCTAAAATTGACAGCCCGTTTGGGCGAAATGAGCGACCGTTTCGGCAACGCCTACAACAGGTAATAGAGCCTGTTTCGGAGAAGGAGCAACGTGCAGTATTGGTCAAAATTAGAAAAGAATGATCACTCACGTTGCATCAAAAACTGCGAGTAGTACGCTGCGTCGAAGTGGGAGCAACGGTTTTGGGGGAATGGGATTGGAATTTCAATGGGCCTGGGTTCAAGTTTCAATGGGCTTAGGAACAAGGAAAATCGAAAATCTAATGGGTTTGTCGTGGAGTGGACAAGCCTTCAAAATTAGTTTCAATGATTCAAAGTTTTCAATCATTAGGCAGGTCATCAATATGTAAATTCGTCCCCTTAAAGTTCAAGTTCTCTCGCATCAGGGTCATTGCCAGTTCTTTCAGTTCCATCCAAAAATGTATGTAATTATCTTTCCCTTTTCCACTCAGAAGTGCATATACATAAGTACGCAGTGCAAATATTACCCAGGAAACACTCACGTCTTTTGCTACACAGATTTTGGTTTATTATTCTTGGAATAATACACCTATGTTTTCGCGACGGGGGTCGACGACTCCGATCGGTCTCAAAATTTGACATTATCCGTTTCAAGAGGTCTACATTCTAAATCCGAAATGTCCGTCCGCCGTACGCCGTACGCCGTCCAGGCCGTTTTGGGCAGTAGGAATTTTTTAAAAAATCTGAAATTTCGACAAAATACTTGGTTTACCATCTAGTTGTGCCCGCAAGGTTTTCAGTCCGATCGCCCAAACCCGTGGGGCGCTATGGGGCTATAATGGGGCTACGGGAGGGTTTTTTTGAAGGCTTTTAGCTATGGGATCGAGTTAGGTGTCGTTTTCGAAGTATTTTTGGACGTAGAATCCATTTTTTGGGGTCCCGGAACGATCCGATTTCACTGGGGCGATGTTTAGGGCATTCGTGGGGCTAAAAATGGGATTTTTGAAGGATCCCTGGATGTTAAATATTTTTCGAGTAAAAAATAAAGAATTTTTGAAAAAACGCATTTTTGAACAAAAAATTTTAAAAAAAAATTTTTTTGAGATAAAAATCCAAAAAAAATTTTTTTTTTTAAATTTTTTCATTGACAGAATTAAATTTCTGCGCAAGTAACGTATATCAAAGAATAATAAACTCTTGTGTAAAATTTGCAGCGTTTTCTATGAGGAGCAGGAGTTTGCTCATTGGGTTGTTGTCATTCGCCGAAGCGGGCTCTCCACCGCTCTGTCGCACTTGCCGAACGGGGTCCACGATTCAAGCTCCACCCATGGGTCATTCGCCGAAACGGGTTACGCCCGTTTCCTAAACACTGTAAATTCATGCTTACCCCCCTCTAATTTTATAGTTAAATCCAGAAAATTCAGCTCATTCCCCCCCCACTTCCTTAGTAAACTGAATATGCTGATCTACAGAATTGAGTTGATTAAAGAAATTAGCTAGTTGCCTATCAGTCCCATTGAAGAGGACAATTACATCATCAACATATCGATACCAATAAACAACATTATTTTCTTTCCTTTTACGTAGACAGGGTGGGGCCGCCCCCTAGACTTTTCGAAACACAAAAATAAATTGTGCTGAACTTATTTAACCCTTAATTGAAATTGCTAAAACGGGACACCAGAATTGAATGCGTAAGTAGAGGAATAATACACCTATGTTTTCGCGACGGCATGGAAAGGTATTATTGGAATTTGGAAACATGTATTTTATTCTGCCTAGGTTCCAATCAGATTTTCGTTTGTGAGCCAGTGTAATAAAACGTAGTAAGAGAAGGTTCTAGATAAGTAGTATTGAAAACACTTTTGGGATTAAACATAAGACAGGAAAGAGCGCGAAAGGCGGAGGTCAATAGTTCTGAGAAGCTGAAATTAAAATCGATCAAGATAATTTTTTCTCGTAATTCAGAATTGTAGGTTTTGTAGGTAAGTTCGTTTGCAATAATATGCACACGCATACTTTTGGTTTATTATTCTTGGAATAATACACCTATGTAAACGCGAAGGAGTTCGAAAATTCAGATCGGCCTCAAAATTTGACATTATGCGTTTCACGTAGATTCAAAAAAGAAAAATTTAAATCTGAAAATGTGACAAAATAGGTAATCGGCTTACCATCTAGTTGTGCCCGCAAGGTTTTCAGCCCGATCGTCCAACCCGTGGGGCTCTGAGGGCCTAAAAAGGGGCTACGGGAGGGTTTTTTGAAGGGTTTCGGCTATGGGGTCGAGTTAGGTGTCGTTTTCGAAGTATTTTTGGACGTAGAATCCATTTTCGAGGGTCCCATAACGATTCGATCTCACCGTGGGGATCTATGGGGCTCTCATGGGGCTACAAATGGGATTTTTGATTTCTTTTCAAAAATATTTTTTTATTGACAGAATTAATTTTCACACAAGTACGAGTATCAAAGTACAAGTACGAGTCACACGAGTAACATACCTATATCAAATAATAATAAACCCTTGCGTAAAATTGGCTGCGTTTATACATATACATATTACATATAATATAATATATTATACAATATGTATTATGTAATATGTATATGAATAAACGCGCTATTATGTAAAATAGCGCTTCCCCCCCCCCCCCCCCCCCCCCCGACAAAACCTGCCTACGCCCATACTCATAATAAACTAAAGCCCAATAGAACCAAACTGATTCGGACGAGCACCATAGTAACGAGACACGTCTTGCATAGTGAACGAACTATCAACGACAAGGTAGTTTACGTAATGAACAACGTCCTTGCAAGACAATCAAGTCAGGGATAAACCGCAAAGGAAAACCGAACAGAAAAGTGTGCGTTCCGATCTGCAGCATCCGATGCTTTATCTGCTTGATGTAGACACTCAGAAAGAATCAATGAGGCTGACGAAGGGATTCATTCTAAAATGTTGGAAAATTTGGCATGAGCATTGTCAGCTTAGGAATTCTTACGGGACGTGGTTGTTGCCGAAGGTGCTGAATTCCAATCCATTATGGGAGAAAGAGGACTCGTCTGCTGATGGACTGAATTGTTTATTGGAATATAAATAAAATGTATATCTCAATAAACAATTTAATTCGCAATTAATTCATTTAATTTAATTCACCGGGGGGACCGGTTTAGGGTTCATCTACAGCTTTAACATGAACATGAAGTTAGCATTAACATTGTCTCGACTAACCAAAAAACAAATTTGCTAAACTGAAGGTAATACCTTACTATGTTACGTAACCAACTGGCTACAGTGGAGGCGAGTGAGCTTCATCTTTCTTCCCAGTCACCATGTGGGGATTTTTCATGCAGAGTAAAGGGGCCCTGTTCGTAAGGAATTTAAAACATTCATTTTTTTATGGAAAATGGAGGAAGGTACAGAGTCAGTTACTTCGGACTCAGTATCTACTAACTTGATGGCTACATTACTGCTGCCATTAGAGATACCAAGCCACCCCGAGTGGTAAGGGGGGCGAATGAATTGTCGTAGGTATTCAAAAAAATCCAAATAATTTAAGGCCTGATTAAAAAATTGGGTCTAAAGTTGGGAAAAGTGTGAACCATGTTCTTTCCTTTGATCCTAATAATATTTATATATATTAGGATATTTATATAATATTAAATATAAATTTTATGGACCATGCTAAACCAATCGTAAGCGGCAATTCACATATTCATCAAGGTTTCCTTTTTTTGTTCTAACTTATTATTTTGATTAGACCAAATTGAGCGAGTGAAACTGTCATAAATAACGTGCGTGATTAATTGAATTTAATTTTTCCCCATCCGTATTTCTTATTCATTTAGGTATAACATGTATGGACTCTTTAATAGTCCATAGCCAGACAAACGAATTTGTTTCATTCGTTTAGATTGAAAGAAAAAAAAAAAAAAAAAAAAAAAAAAAATCGTTTGTAACATAGATTAAAAAATAGTAGCAAATTTGTACGGAGGGATATTTGATAATATCAATAATATATTATGGGAAAAGGAATGTCGTAAGGAAACGCAGGGAGGTAGACCTTCACCGCCAAAACTAATAAGGCCTGGCATAACTGGAAAGATAATATCATAATAATCATAATCATAATATAATAATTATATATAATATTATAATAATCATAATATAATAATTATATTATAATTATTGTGGTGATGCAAAATTTAATTTTACTTTTGGTTTCGAGTTACACCGTTTGAAAGGTTGATTATACAGGCGGGATTGGTGGTTGATAATTGGGACGCGGAATATTTGGGAATAAGCTGAGGGGTTGACAGAAGTGGTCCGATTGACCGGTGCAATTATGCTCACCTGTAGTATGACAAGAGGCCGTTTGAAAGTACGAACCATCTCCTTTGATATCCTTTTAAATAATTCGTCCATTTGAAGAGCCATCCACTCATTTCGGGCTCTGGGTGAGCCCGTGTCTCAGCCATCCCGATGATCAGTACTGGAACAATAAGTGAACACTCACTATCGGGCACTGATAAGGCAGTTGAGTCACTCGCGGGTGTACGATATTATTGATATTCGAATTTAATTCATTAAACCGTATAAATTAACCAAAAAAATACATGTTATCAGCAGGGGACGAGCTCGTACATCAGCAGCAACAAGGCAGTCGAAAGTGAGACTGCCATTTGGGCATTAGGGATCACTTCGATTCTCTTCACCAGCCAACCACGTCCACTCGTCACTATGGCCCGCGAACTCACAAATAAAACGAATCAACTTTTAGCAGACTAAAAATTGTTAATGTAAAATTGTAATGAACAACTATGTGACTGTTTGTACATGCGTCATCAGACAGGCAGCTGACTGTATAACCTTCTTATCACCATAACCTGCGCAAATCGTTCCAACTTGCGAGAACGGTGTTGTCACATGCATCATAGAATCTATGATGAACAATCAGACGTAAGTTACGTTAGACTGGAATTACTTACAGATAAGAAGTAATGGAATCGAAAGAAAAATTATAATTGTGAGTATATCTTTATTTTAACAATCATTTCAAACGCAAATAAAATTGCATGTTCTATTCGTTTTATTTAGCTACGTTATCGACTGTGTCATGACGTCATCGGGTTTTGTAAGTGCCTAGGTACCTATGTATTAAACACGAACAAAATTTGTTCAACATTTAATGTTGAGTACGAACATGCTTCATTCTGATTGTCGTGGATTGGAAATTCCAAGTTCGGAATGCTAAACTCATAAGCCCCTGACGAAAGCCCATAAAAAATCCCACCTGGAGCCACATATATTTTAATATAGGAAGGATTTATTCTGTGTTCAGTTACTGTAACCATTGTTTGTGCCATTGCTGGCGATGACACATGGATCCATTTTATATTTTTATTTAATGTCTATATATTTTTATACATTTTTAACGTAGGCATACATGATAAAATTTATTATTATATTTAATATAATATATTAATAGGCATACATGATAAATATAATATATTATATTGATAACGTTTATATACCTATATTGATACCAATTTTGTATCAAATGAATGCAGGGCTGCAGAGAACGTTCAATGTCAGTACCTAACTGAAAATTGGGAAACCCGTTTTTTCCCGTTTTTGGGAAATTCAATTAATACTTCATTGTTAAAGTTTATTTTCTCATGAAACCATGTCAGGTGGAGATTTCATTAAGGTTAGGTAGGTAAGAATAATAGAACCTATAGGTTAATTGTGCAAAAACTAATTCTGTGTCATTATGAAGAAACCATTAAATGGTTTCAAAAATTTTTTGAAAAATTAGAAGAAAAAAAATCTGTACCATGTTTGGACATAATATATCCAAAAATATTATGTGGGACAATGAAAAATGAATTATGCGTCCAAAATTACTCTAAACGGCACCTAATTAACGGCACAAATTTTGACCCTATGGGATCTTTCAAAAATCCCATTTGTCGCCCCATGAATGAACAGGGCTATCGCATCATTTACATAGCGGTGCCAGTAAATAATTTTTGAGGAATGTTCACTGAATGAATGAATGAATGATGAATGATGAATGATAAGGTTTAATTGTAAAGCCCTTCCGGCGATACAAAGTTAAAACAAAACAGTAATAGGTACAGGTAATTCAATAACTAAAATGACACAACGTAAATCGCTACAATGATATAACTTAATTAGTCCCAACAAAAGTACAATTGCTACAGTAATACAACTTAATTAGTCACTACAGTATAATTAGTCACAGAAATGTAATTAGTATAAAAAACCTTCATTAAGGAAAAACGCCATAGTTCTAATACAGTTTACTAAGAAGCTATACATTTTCTTACAAGATAATAAATCATTAAAGGAGAGCAGAGAGGCCAAGTCATGGTGGGACAAATCGCTGAGAAGAAAAAATGAGAAGCGTTCGCTACGAACCACAGGGCATGGAGGATTGAATCTTGGGCCTCCAAATTACACATCGGGCACTCTTCGGAATTATTGAATTTGGCAACAAAGCCTGAAGTGCACAGTTTGGCAAAATAATTCCCTGACAGCCTTGCTTGAGCCAGGAGTCTCTTTGTCTGAATACCCAAGTCAGAGTTCAGATAAAAAGGTAGCTCATCGTCTGCAGGCGAGTACATCCTGTAGATCTCATTGAACGAGGATGCTGCTACCCGCTCCCTGTCATTGTTTTTCCAAAACGAGTCAGGTTGAAGTCGGTGGGGTTCTGAGACACCCAGGCTTGACCTTCACCAAATTTAGTGAAGGTAACCGACATTTGGGATGCCCAGTTGTACTTAGGCTCGGACGTCACTTCATTCAAAGCGATGAGACGACGAAGACACAACTTAGGGTATCTGGTGTCTTCCATGCCACACAGCGTGAGCCACCAGCCTGCAGCAAGCTTCGTAATCCTTACTTCCAAGTGGGCAAGAGCAAGCTCTACACGCACAATGTAGTCCGGGGTGTTATTGGGCAGAAAAAGTAAAGACTTATAAGCTCTGACTTGGATTTTGTCCAGGACACTACACAGAGTGACACCCCACGACTCAGCAGCATACAGAGAAGCGGTAAGAACCAGTGACTCAACTACTCTGTGCCATGATGAGAAAGGGCCTCCACGTGCCTTATGGACCATAGGCAAAAGCGCCCTGGCAGCCGATTCACCTTTCCTGGTTACATCTGAGGCATGCCGCCCAAACAGACCTGAACTAAAGAATTTAACACCCAAATATAAGTAGGAGTTGGCTATTGGGATTTCCACATCACCATACCTAAAGTGGTACCCACTAGGGAGTGACCCGTGTCTCCTGAAAACCACAATGTTTGACTTTGTATGATTAACGTTAAGAAAGTTATCCCCGCAGTAAGAGTGGAGAGCCTCCAACATCCTCTGCATTTCAACATAACTAAAAGTCGAAAGGCATAGATCATCTGCGTACTGTATGGAGATGATGTCGTGAGTTCCAACAACATTAAGACCACGAAGACCTCTTCTCAGCAGGAAGTTTTCTAGATCTGCAATGAACAGGGCAAAGCAGAGCGGGGACAGAACGTCGCCCTGCAAGACACCTTCCAGCACCTGGTACGATTTTGAATCCTCGCCTCCAACCCTCAGCTTGAAGGATGCGTTTTCATACATAGATTTTAAAAGATTAATGAATCTTGCACTGATGTTAAGATCATAAAATTTGGACCATAGTCTTTCATGCACCACGCTGTCAAAAGCACGAGAAAAGTCGATGAAAGCAGCAAAGACTTTGCGCTTAGGAAGCCGGGTGTTGATCGAAATCAGGCTTTGAAGAGTGAAGATGTTATCAATACAACCACGACCCTTTCGGAAGCCACACTGGCTTTCTGGGAGTAGGTTGTTGTCTTCCACGAATTTAATAAGTCTATTTTGGAGGATGGCGTTAAATGCCTTTAGAATGGTATTCAGGAGCGAGATTCCTCTGTAATTTTTAGGATCGGATGAGTCACCTTTCTTATGAAGCAGAAAGGTTCGTATCTGGGCTAGAACGCTAGGCACAGACCCCTCCCTGAGCATCAAGTTGAAAAACTCCAAAACAAAGCGAAGCCAGCAGTTGGGAAGATTTTTATAAAATTCGTATAAAATGCCTTCAGGGCCAGGGGCTTTATTATTTTTGAGCAGCTTTAAGACTGCATTAAGTTCTGTCATAGTGATATCTCCATCCAACAGCTGATCAAATGACCCAGAGAACCAGTAGGGTTCAGCAAGTGGCCTGTGGGCTGGAACGAAAGAGTCATAAAACTCTTCCACCGTCTTGATGTCTAGTTTCGAAATATTGAGAGACTTTTTCCTGAGTTTACAAACCGCTAACCAGAAGTCCCGAGAGTTTCGACAGTTAGCGAATGCAGTTTTCAGCTTCTCGAAGTATTCCTTTTTCTTAAGCTTTAACAATATTTTATATTCCTTTTACGACATCAAATAATCGTCAAGTGAAGATTGTGCGAAGCAAAGCCTCCTCGCCTTTCTGTAGGCTCTCCTCATAGCAAACCGCGCGCTACGACAGGAAGCATCGAACCATTGGTGGCGTCTGAAAAGGACATTCTTAACTTTAAACGTTTTCACAAGTCCTAATTGAACACCAGCCTTGCGAAGAGATTTGATAGTGAACAAATACATAGAAACAGGATCCCTCGAGACTTCCTCGATTTCGTAAGCAAACGCCTCCATACAGCTTTTAATGTCTTTTTCTTTACCAGAACTCCACAAGAATTTTTCACAGAGTGGCAGCGTTTGATGTGCACGGCCCCCCTGCGGTGCAACCTCAAAACCCCTCAGGCCTAGCCGACAGACCAGATGGTCAGCACCAGAACCTATATCCAAAACTTCAAAATCTTCAGCAATACCAAGACAGTTAACATCCACCCACACCTGGTCGACGCAGCTCTTTCCAACATGGGAAACGAAAGTATAGTTCCCACAAGCGTCGCTCTTGGACCTACCGTTGACAACTAAAAAACCATTCTCTTCCATGAACTTTACAACCCTACGACCTGGAGCATTGAGAACCAAATCACAAGACATTCTGGATGATAGAAGATTGCTTCCCACAAACGCATCGTAGTCCCCCTGGTTCTCCTGCCCGATTCGTGAGTTCCAATCGCCCCCTATAACCACAAAGGCGCGAGGATACGAGTTTCTATATTGAAGGATACATTCATTTAGAAGCTCCTCCTGAGCGGTGCCAAAACCGTCTTTAAAATAAACATTTCCCACAAGAATTTGCTCACCTAAAGGGGTGATGAGAAGAGAGATGATTAGGTCGTCGACTTGTGTCAAAACCCTGCACTCAAATGACTCACGGTAAAACATCAGCAAACCCCCACTGAAACGACCCACGTCGGCGCTCCTGGTCCCCCTCTGTGAAATAAGCCTGAAGCCTTCTAGTGTACAAGCAGGCTCGGAAGACAACCATGTCTCAGATACACAGATTACATGGGCATTATTTTCTACAAAGTAACTACTGTCTTCTAAGAAGTTTGAATACCCCTGACAATTCCAGAAAAAAAGGTTGAAGTTGTTCGGCGGCGGGCAACTTTGATGAAGTTGATGTTCATCCACTCCCTCAGTGGGTGATGACTGGCTTCCACTGGTGTTGGCGGGGCTAGTCACTCAGCGTTCGGGTTGATTCTCGCCAGGTAGCGCTTCAGCGCTCGCTGGTATACCGGACAGTCCTTGTCATCAATTGAATGACCACACGGGAGGTTGAACTGTTTGCAGTTCGTACACTTCCTCTCCACTGGGGGCTGAACATCCTTCAGATGGCAGGCCCTTGACTCGTGATCCCCAGCACAAAACCCACACCTTTGAGTTCCGGAACTGAGATGTCGAATTGTGTCCGTAGCCCTGACAGGTGTAGCATCTTGTTACCTCGATGAAGTCCAAGACCCTGCACCTCTCCATGCCAATATACACGAATTCCCGTCGGAGCAGCTCTTGACGTAGATTCTCCCCGACCTTGACTACCCATATACTATAGGAGTCCTAGGTCTATAGGAGTCTTGCCATCGGCTAGTGTCTTTCTGCCAACGATGAACGTCGGCTCAAACATTCCTTTCCACGCACTAAGATCCTTCACTTTCTCCTTTATCCAGGGGTTTTGCTCAAAGACATACGTGGCAACTTCCTGCTGCGGTATCTGCCTGTCAACCCTGTGAATCTTGACCAGAATCGGGCGATTGGGCATCCTCTCCTTTGTGACTGCAAAACCTTTGTCAGACAGAGTGTTGGCAATCCTCATGGCTTGCTGTTTGTCGGCTGCTGTTACACGAAGACCTGTTTTCCCTGCCATAGCGTCTACGTTTAGCCCCATGCTTTTAGGTTCAATGACTGACTTCATCTGACGCTTGATTGTCGGAGGGGATGGGAATGTTGACTGTCGAATATTTTGGTTTCTAAATGATCCAGAAATACCTCCGACAATAAGTGGGATAAGGGGCTGCCAATAGGCAGTCCAGTGGAATCTGCATCAAGTTTATTTTGATACAGCAAGAAATTATGGCTTAAACCAAGTTTTAGAAGGTCAAGCAATTCTGATTTTTTAGAGTTTGCTATAGTCGAACGTGGGATTAAGTCTTCAGCTAAATTTTGAACATATTGGGGAGGTATTTTGTTGATTAGTTCCAAGCTATTTTAAATTGACCTAGTTGCCTGAAATCCTGTGGCATTCTTGAAGAGAAGGCTGGTTTTTCGGGCTAATTAAATTCTAAAATTTTGCGAATGGGAGTCCCAATGCAGCTAACTACAGGAAGTATTTTTAATGAGTTGTTGTGAGTTTTGGGAAGGCCGTATAACAAAGGAGGGTGAGGTTCATTTCAATGAGGATTTTCTTCTCATACGGAGTTAATAGCGTCGTATCCCTCAAGAATCTTCTAACCTTCCGGTCGAAGTCCGGTATTGGATTTTTGTCTAGTACCGTCAGGCCATTTCCGTCTATGAAGGATAATATTGCTTCCGAGTCTGCAAGGCAGAGGAAGCATTGTTTTCACTTTCGAAATGAAAAAAAAAAAAAATTGTCCTCAAAAATCGAAATTTCCACTCACGTTTTGCGTTTCAGAGCCTCATGAACAAATTTGGTTCCGTGTCTGTCGGTCTGTCCGTCTGTCCGCATTTCCTTGCCACACCCATAACTTCCACAATTTTGATCGGATTTCAATCAAATTTTCAGGAATTGTGTGAGTATAGCCCTAGATGGTCCCCTATCAGAATTATTATAGATTTCGAAATGATTGAAGAAACTGGATCCTGCCGATGAATCGGGGATTCAATAGACTCCCCAATTTCTTTTAGGATCAAATTTTTGTTGCGAGGATCAGGCATGAGGTTATGTTTTAGGGCTTTTTCGAGGAGACTAATTTCTATGGGGGTGAATGTACTTTACACAGTAGGTAGGTATAACTGCTCGAAACCGGTCCCAACGCTACAATTGTTTAATTAAATAAACAATTTAGTCCTCAGCATCATTTCTCACCCTAACCACCTCATTGGATTAGACCTCTGCACCGTCGGCAAAAACCACACCGTATTAAATACAAATTTTGTATGTTGATAAGGAATCATATTCTTTACCTTAAATGTATCATTAAACGGGGAAATTTTCCCTTGCAAAGAATAGCTGGAATGATGGACAGCTGGAATGCAAGCTTGCAAAATCTCAAGAAAGCTGGTCTTGCAAAATTCGAATTTGTGCTGGTGACCTGATTAATCTGACATATTGCTCTGTCAACAACAGTGAAGTTGTTGTGCCGCGCGACCCAAGTTCGGGGAGCGTTTCATTCAGTGATGCCAGATAATTTTGGGCTGTTTCCCCTAGATCGACTTCGAATATCCCTAGATTGAGAAAAAAATCCGTAGATCAAGTTGGAAAATTCCCTGAAAAAATCAGTAGATTTTTTTAAGCAAAAATTATTTAAAAAAATTTGTATTGATATTATCACCCCAAAAACTAAGGAGTGTTTGACATTATTACCTATTTATTGACTAAATTGAGATTATTTTGCGGGGTTTTTGTCTTCTGTCAGAAGATGTAGGTAGGTACCTACACGTTTCAGTGAAGATTATCTCCATCTACTGCCTACCCTCTATTATTTGTGATTTTTTGATTTTTATATTTCAAAAAAAAATTTTTTTTTTTCAAAAATTCTTTATTTTTTACTCGAAAAATATTTAACCTCCTGGGATCCTTCAAAAATCCCATTTTTAGCCCCATGAAAGCCCTGTAGCGATCTACAGTGAAATCGGATCGTTTCGGGACCCCCAAAAATGGATTCTACGTCCAAAAATACTTCGAAAACGACACCTAACTCGATCCCATAGCTAAAAGCCTTAAAAAAAAAAAACCTCCCGTAGCCCCATAGCGCCCCACGGGTTTGGCGGTCGGACTGAAAACCTTGCGGGCACAACTAGATGGTAAACCAAGTATTTTGTCAAAATTTCAGATTTAAAAAAAAATTCCTACTGCCCAAAACGGCCCGGGCATAATGTCAAATTTTGAGACCGATCCGAGTCGTCGACCTCCGTCGCCAAAACATAGGTGTAGGTTATAGTCCAAGAATAGGTAATAAATCAAAACAAAAAATGTTGAAAAAACATTTTTTGAAAAAAAAAAAAAAAAAATCAAAAAAAGTTTGAGACGATGTAAAAAAAATTGTTTAATTCTTTTCATTGACAGAAATAAATTTTTGCACAAGTAACCTACCTATATCAAAGAATAATAAACCCTTGTGTAAAATTTGCAGCGTTTTTTTTCTATTGTAAGGGCCCGAAATATGCGAAAATGGGCTGGACACGTTGGAATTCCCTAGAAGTCTGGAGAAGTGTGGAAAAATCCCTAGATTTGGGTCATTATCAGAAGATCCCTAGACGCTTCTGAAAATCCCTAGAAATCGGAGAAATCCGTAGATCTGGCATCCCTGGTTTCATTACAACAACAGTTACTGGACCTCATTAGGGGAAATCTCCATTACGCAACCCTCGATGTTGGTAATTTCCATATTTCGGTAGGAATCTAATCAATCTGCGACGTTGGGCGCAAATGTTGATTCACTTTTAAACGATTCAACATAGGCCACATTCATTCCTTGGGTTCAGTAGAGATTAAATGAGTCGTCTAGAATCAAACCGCAACCTATCCGTTTTGGCTAACTTTTCAGGAGACGCCAAAAACTGTTTAGGGCACTTTTTCAATCCTACGCTTTAAACTGATCGCTTTCTAGCATCTATTGCAATCCTGTGAAGGCGTTTGAGGTGAAAAAACAATTATTCTGTTGTTCATCTTTCCAAAATCGGGGGAAAAAGAATGAATAGGATGCAGTTTGACTCCAACATTGGGATAGGTTGCGGTTTGATTCCAAACTTTGTCATTGCGGGTTAGTATGCGGGGCCTTGGGCCAATCAGAAGAAACCATGAGCACCTATATTGATTTTTCAATTGTTTGAAAAACATTATTTGGATGGTTAGGAATAAAATATGTAACCGACATTTTTTACAGTTTTGATTATTAAACCACTAAAAATTAATAAAATAATGAAATATTGGAAACACATCTGTTTTTTGTCTGGGGCAAAAGTTTCCACGCGTGGGGCAGATGTTTCCAGAGGAAATTTGGTTCATTTTTTCAAATTGCTGAAAACAAAAAATAACATCGGTTGTATAGTATACAACTGATGTTATTTTTAACGTATTACGTTAGGTATGCCATTTTTAAGTTTTTGTAACGGTTGGGTTGGCACTATAGCTACGTAGGTTTCTAATACAAATGTAGTAATAGAAGTAAAATTTAAATAAAAATTAAGTTCGGGGCAAAAGTTTCCAATTTCTCCAGGCGAGGAAAGTGGACACTTCTGCCCCCCCCCCCCCCCCCCCCCAAGGCGTCGGAAACGTTGGGAAACGATGGGAGTTGAAGCATTATGCAGCTGATTTAATGCACAACAAAGGTAAAATATGCCAAAAAATCTAACTTATTCTCTCTTAGGTTGAAACGTGCGCTGAATAGTTCCAAAAAATAACATCTAACATGCCAAAAACACACTTACCTACCACATTTACTCCTGAGACGGTGCACTGGTCCTCTCGAAACTAGATACTACTATTAAATATACTAAATTTTAGTATTTACACCTTTGCACATTTAAACCTAAGAGAGAATAATTAAGTATTAGGTAGTTCAACTAATAAGAACTAGAGGAGTGCACTACCTACTTGATTTCCATCGAAACTGTTTCCATTGGAGCAGTTTCCATCGGAACAGTTACTGTTCCCTGTTTTAAAAAAAAAATGTGGCTGGATACTTTTGCCCTCCACTACCCTATGATTTTCGAAGTAGGTAGTTTCGATGGAAGAATCGGTTGAAAGGGTCTCGGACTGGTCTGTTATTAATGTTGCATGCAAAATGATGATAATTCATCTGCAATCGAAATTAGAGTGTTTTCCGATTCTCATGTACCTACCTAGCAGTTGCCCGTTGTTACTCATAATGTCCGGTGTCTGACGTGGATTTCGTCTAATGAATGGGTAATTTTCACACGCACACCCTCCTCACACACTGAAAAACTGCTCAACTGCGAAGGAAATCAATATATAAAGTTGAAATAATTATGATAAGCATTGCTAACAGGTATCCAGGATTTAAATCAAATTTATATCAGCCAATAAAAATCTTGATTTAAACCTAGCTTAAAAGAGCGCTTTTGAACGCATCATCGTCTGCATTTTCGGCGCTGTGTTTATATCAAAAGCCGTTGCCACCCTTGATGACTGGTTCTAGGAAGAAAACCCCCCGGAAAAAAACCCACGATTTGGAACAGACGAAAAAAAAAAAAACTCCCGGTGGCAAGGATCGTGATATATGTTTCAAAGACGCTTTTGTATATAATATATTTTATTGAACGTATTTATTATTAAATAATAATAAATTTTATTTTTGCGCATGAACATGTTTATTATCAGAAATATTTGTCTTCCTTTCCATTCTTCATTCTTCTTCCACTTCATCAGGTATTCGTGAATTTATAACACAGGTTTCCAAAACATAGTGAGTCTCGAGGGTACCTAAGTTGCTAAAAACCACATTTTTAGGGGTATTGATGTTAGTGTACCTTCTGAATTCGAAAATGACCACTGTTTGTCAAGGTCACGGCTATTTTTTGAGATATACATATGTTCATGTACGTACACTTTTCTGTTTTTACCCTTAATAATAATTTTTAATAAATAACAATTTTTAATAAATAATAAATAATAATTTTTCACCAATTGGGTTTGTTCATATACCTTCAGTATAATATAATTTCGAGTTTACATTGTTAATATAATAATATGGTTTTTCCTCTGATGCTAATGACAAATGGTTTTCTTGTCAGGGCTGTAGATGAGCTTAGTTGCTCGAAACCGGTCCCCACGCTATAATTGTTTACCTGAATAAACAATTTAGTATTCAGCAGAGGAGTCGTTCTCTCTCCCTAACCAAACTCATTGGATTAGACCTCTGCACCATCGGCAAACAACCACTTTGTGTTTTTACCCTTTTTTTATGCAGTTCACAAAGTATAATAATATTATACTTTGTGAACTGTATATTGTACCTACTATGTGAAGTCAAGATTTCCAAACGTAAATTCGGTTTCAAATTCGGATTCTGCAAAAAAAGTTGATTGGTAGGTATAGGAAATTTCCTATAACTAGGGAGCATAGGCTTGGCTGTGCTTAAGCTTGGTTTCATTGGAGCTCTCGATTGATCAAATCGTAATTTCCTTGTTAAAAAAAGAAAACTTCTTTCATTCTTCTAGTATTTAATACAACCATTGTTAATTCCTTGAAACCCATATTTTCTCGAGAGCTCCGATCTATCTACTTGTCATTTTTCCATAGTTTTGTAATTAGGTACTTACTTAGGGAGATGTTATGCATTCAAAAAATTTGTTGTGTTATATAAACAGTTTATATATAAGTTTATAAGAGTTACTCTTATTCCTCCTGTGTAATTATTTAGTTTTTTTAATATTTTTTTTAAATACCTAGTGAAAAAAATCTACATATCACTAAAGCATTTCTTTTCTCGTGCCGTCAACCCTTTTTTCTCAAGTACCTAGGTATGTAGGAGGTATTTTTCTTAGGTAGGTATGTACCTAAGTACTCATATTTCAATGTGTTTCATGTGAAGTGAAATTCATTTTCCGATTCTAGTGAAACGGTCTAGTAAAATTTGGCTTTACTAAATATTTGTTATCCGGGAGTTTTTCTTCTGGTTACCGTCGTGACTGATTCCATCTTCATGACATTGTATCTGAGCATTGCTTGCCAAACAATCTTTGCTCACCTACCTTACTCTGCTGAGCACTCAGGTCGTGGAAAATTTGTCACTGTTCGACACTGTTTTGGGACTGTCCGGCAGACTTAACCGCCACCTGGTTTGTATTAAAGAGTATTTCAACTTCAACAAAGTAATTCAACTTCTTCAGATTAGTTCAACTTGTATTGTCAAATCCAAGTACGAATGTCGTTCTAATGTGTAGGTACCTATCAAACTTACAGCGGTGTTTTTAACATAGATTTAGGTAAAACAACAAGAGGTTGGTGAATTAAAAAGCACAATATTTGCTGTATTCGTGTAAGTTTTTTGTCACAATTTTTCCAGATAAGTTAGTGCCCCCACTACCTGGGTTAGCAGTTACTATCTGAAAGGCTTGACTTCACTTCAGGTGCTTCGAACACACAATACCATTATTCGGGCGTGGACTGTATGGATCTTTTTTCTTCTATTGTTGACAGTTGTTCACAAGGCTTTCAGCAATGTGTATAGGGAGAATGATTGCTTCATTGTCTGAAAAAATCAACTTACAGTTAAGAAAATTTCTTAATATGTACCTACTTTTTAAAATTATAAGTGGTACCTACGCTACAAAAGTGCCCATGGCACTCGGATTTCTCGCGCTGCCTGACGGCTGACAATGTGGACATTTCAAGATTACGCTTGCCCCTTGGTTCAATAACATCAGTTGAAGGGTGCCATAATATGACATAATATTATATTATTCATAATATTATTATAATATAATATATTATATTATATTATATAATAATATAATATGTATAATATATAATGTATAATATGTATTATACATAATATTATAATATAATATGTATAATATGTAATATAATATGTATAATATGTAATATAAAATTATGCATAAAATTTATGCATAAGGGCCCCACAGCAGAAAACCTGAGAAAATGCATTCGAAACAAAGGGCGCTTGCGCTTATGTATAATAGGGCGCCTATTTAATATTTATTTTATATTTAATATGGCACCCTTCAATTCACGATTCATCATTTACTTAAGCCAGTCTGACTAGAAGCCCCTCACTCTCTCGCCCAACTAACAACCACGTAGGTATGGTATTCCACCAGCCCAACCTAGTGATAATGAACCAATTACCTCTACAAAAGTCACTAGCGAGGCTTTAAAAACAGTGAATCCAGTCAGAATCTTCGGGTGCTTACTGAACGTAAGCATGATGTTTAATGACCGTTTGTGCTGAAGTTCAGCATCATACCAGTTGGTCATGTAAATGGCTCGGTGGAACTGCTGAAACTGAGCGAAAACCTTTAGATGCCTCATTAAAAAAAAAAAAAAAATACTTACCAAGCGTCACAACAGTTGTGACAAAACCTAATCACCTCAAACTTCATACAGTAACTGTATGAAGTTTGAGGTGATTAGGTTTTCGGTAATGTTGACACAATTTTATTTTAAATTGTCTCAACATGACCGTGATCTTCTAAAATGCCTCCCAGTGGGAAATGTAGAGTTGGGTCCTGGAATAAAAAAAAAAAAATATTGCCGCCTGTGAGTGTATTGCCGCCTGTGGGCCTATTGCCGCTTGTGATTTGTGTAGATCTGGTACATGATTGTCCTATGACTTACTTGTGGGACACCCCCAGACCCCCGGATTATCTAAGTTTTGATCAAGGATCATAGCAAGGAAACATGGTACATGTTTTTCGGATTGGTATATTTAAATTCGCGATAAAAAAATTTTATTTAATAAAAGGGGGTTATACATTTAAAAAAGGCCGTACATTTAATAAAAGGGGGTTATACATTTAAAAGGCCAGTGTCGAATCATGATGAATGAATCATGAATTTAATTTAATTCGCGGGGTTGCGCGCGTCGCGCGGGATTTTAATATAGCCTATGTTGGGGGCAATCGCACCCGAAACCGTAAGGAAAAACCCCCGCTCGACCCCTCTAAGCAGACTTAAACGGTCCACCAAACCAATAGAAAAAAATTTCATCAAAATCGGATCAATATTGGCTGAAATCCCCACTCCTTCCCTTCTTTAGGGAAGGAGAGGGGGTTGAAGGAGGGGAAAACGGAAAAAATCCTTGAGGGCGCTCAACCTATCTCAGAACGTACATCATTTTTGAATTTCTCGAGATTTTCAAGAATATGTACATATTGGTATATTATATATATATTTGATGGGCGAAGGGTTTACGGGGGGGGGGGGGGGGACTTGACTCTCGCATTCCAATCCACATTCCAACACGTTTCGCGCAAATTCGCGGGGTTGCGCGCGTCGCGCGGGATTTTAATATAGCCTATGCTGGGGGCAATCGTACCCGAGACCGTTAGAAAAAAAAACCATTCAAATCCGTTCAGCCGTTTAGGCGCCTATAAGGCACGACACACAAACAGACACACAGACAGAAAGCTCAACATCTCAAGGGGGGCTCGACCCCCCTAAGCATACTTAAACGGTCCAGCAAACCAATACAAAAAATCGCCGTATTTTTATCGCTTACCGTTTAGGAGGAGAAGAGGAAATACACTGCCAAGGCAATGGCACATGAGCTTCCTCGTGCCAAGTTCAAAATGAACGTAACAACTGTAACAAGAAAATTACGTTCGCGCGTGCGCAGGGAGTACCACTGATTCAATCGTGATGAAACTGATAGGGAACCATCTAGGGCTATACCCACACAATTCCTGAAAATTTGATTGAAATTCGATCAAAATTGTAGGAGTTATGGCTGTGGCAAGGAAATTACGTTCGCGCATGCGCTGAGCGTACCGCTGATTCAATCGTCATGAAACTTGACGTCATGAAATTGAACACAAGGCTTCCGCTGCTTCGCAGACTCGGAAGCAAAACCATGTACCATGAGAACAGATGGGCGAAGGGTTTACGGGGGGGACTTCACTCACATTCCAATCCAGAGAACGCCCGTAAAAACATGTACCATGTTAAAAAGCATTAGTTGGGTCCATACATACTTCCCATCCTTCCTTCCTTCCTTCCTAATTGGGTCCAGCTTATTAGCGTTACCCAGGAGACACCACGAGAAGTTCGGCTAGGTTGCCTCACAAAACGCTGCAAATTTTACACAAGGGTTTATTATTTTTTGCATAGGTTACTTGGGCATAAATTTAATTCTGTCAATAAAAAAAATTTTGGAAAAAATTTTTTTTTTGATTTTTTTCAAAACTTTTTTTTGGATTTTTTGTTTTTCAAAAATGTTTTGTTTTTTACTCGAAAAATATTTGACCTCCTGGGATCCTTAAAAAATCCCACTTGTAGGCTACAAGTTGTAGCCCCATGAAAGTAGTAGCCACGCTGAAATAGGATCGTTCCAGCACCCCCAAAAATGGATTCTACGTCCAAAAATACTTCGAAAACGACACCTAACTTGATCCCATAGCCAAAGGCCTTCGGAAAAGCCTTCCCGTAGCCCCATAGCGCCCCACGGGTTTGGGCGATCGGGCTGAAAACCTTGCGGGCACAATTAGATGGAACCGAGTATTTTGTCAAAATTTCCTACCTACTGCCCAAAACGGCCCGGACAGCGGACGGACATTTCGATTTTGGAATCTAGACCTGTTGAAACAGATAATGTCAAATTTTGAGGCCGATCGGAGTCGTCGATATTCCAAGAATAATAAACCAAAAATGTGTACAATATGAAGGCAGTTCTGCAGTGTCAAAAAATTGTAGGCGTAAGTTCAAGGTGAGGGAGGAAAATTTAATTTGAATGATTCCGCGTTCCCTCAAAAATTCTTCATTCTTCTTAATGCTGCTGTCTGCTGACTTAGGGACAATGATTTAAATAAAACAAAGAGTGTGGGTCCGCTGACCATGAGTCGCCTTTTTCAAAATCAGTCACAGTTTCAATACCTACAATATCAATATATCACCTCCCCCCTCCCCCCCGGATCATGCACATTAACTTGCAATTTGCAACCCTCAGTTTACCGGCGGACCCAATTCGAGCTGAAGGAAGTGAAAAGGACCCAACTCAAGCTCTTCCCTGCCTCATTTAATTTTCACGGACCCAACACGGGTTTATCCCTCCCAGTTCCTAACATTATCACAAGGGCTTAATGATTGAGAGATTCGTTTGTATGAAAAAGCAATGTTTATGCATTCCTAATCTTACTCCATGTGTGATCTCTTCTCCCATCCAACACAAAAGAGTGAACTCGATGAATCCGACAAAAGCGACCGGCAAAAGTTGAGTGGTTGCTTCATGAATGAACTCAGTGTCCTGAAATTTTAATTCACGTGGTTTTTATTATCATCTACTTATTATCTTTCATTATTATTATCTTCTTTACATCCAACATTTACATACTTTATTATCTTTTATTATTATCTTCTTTACAGATATTGAAATGTACTTCGTGGGAAAATGTAAAATTGAATAGACATCCAAGTTCCAGTTTGCTTCGGTGTAAAAAAAAAACAAAAAAAAAAAAAACGATTCAATTGGTCCACTTGCGGCCATATAACTGAGCTAATCGGAACTAAATTAGTTGCTTTCATGGAAAGTAGCGCCTTACCTTGCTACATCCATAAATCAATGCGCATGTAGTTAGGGTAGTAGCAAAAACCTGATACCCAAACATGGAGTCATTGAAGTTCTTCAAATCTTTGAATATTCTGCAATGCCGAAAGACGCACAATCGTTTAGTGTTGTCAATAATTGATTATTGGTGGTACAATTAAATTAGTAATTTTTAGTACCTACGTCATGCATTAAGACTTACTACAAAAATCTTCATTTCCGCTATTGACTCTACTCTTGAATACCTACAGAGATTTTTTTCAGTTCACCTCGGCATCCCCCCCTCCCCCCCTGCAGATTTCAAATTGAAGCCCTTCATACACGCCCGTGTATGTTGTTAAATTATAGCATGTTTTTAAAAAATGCCATAGTTGTATGTTGTTAAAAAAATGGCATCTTTTGTACTCACTGTAGAAGCACAACATGTTTGTAGACGTTTTGTTTTAGCTGATCTCCAAATACTAATTTATCCGTGTCCGAGTGTTGCATGCTGTCGCATTCCCTTGTGAGCCGCAACAGTTCAGAACGAAACGTGACCAGCATGTTCATGAGACAAGAAACGTTGAAGGTTAATTCCCAGGCTATGACCAAGTGGTTAAACAACTATAAGAAAAATAATGAAATACAATAAAATTTACTTTTTTAAATGATTGAATCATGTAAAGTACCTAATTGTCAAACTCTCCCAAGTGCAAATACGGATTTCAACTAATAATAACAATCATTAGCGTTGAATTAATAATTAATGAGATTAGTGATATAGATTATTACATGATAAAATAGTATTTATTATTTTTATTATAGCCAGCTTCACCATGATGGTGATAATATCATAATGCATGTAGGTTTATGATAATACTACCGGTCCAGGTAGGTACCTAGTTCTGGTTAGTGTCAGCTCTGTTAAGTTCCAGAGATTGTTCACTCGGGTAAACATGATAAGTATTTTTAACCCTTTTAACTTACTGTCAAGGGGAGGATAATATACTTCTGCGAATGTTCTACCAACGGGTATTTGAAGCCATAGTTTTCACCTCGCAATACAGGTAGAAGAACCATCAGCCATGGAGCTATCTGTCCTCCGTAATAAAATATTACGATATTTTGCCTGAGAAAAGCCTGAATAGATCGAAACTTTTGTCACATTACAAAATCTCTACATGGTCGTGTGAAACTTCTAGTTGTAAGGACACTTTTCGCAAGTACCCCTCACCATTTGTTAATTCTAATTAGAATATTGATATTAATTGAGATATTGAATATTAATATTCACTAATTATTTAATTTGCAATCTAAATAAAATATTCATTTAATGCTGATTAAACTTGCCTCCAGTTTTGATGGCTGATATTTTTCCTGAATATTCCTCGTTTTGATATTTTTCATCCAAATAGTGATCCTAGTTATTCCTTTCTCTTGGGATAAGAATATGAAGTATTTTTGTATCATGGAAATGCTTGTCGAAATTACGATCATACATTTTGCAACGGTGTTCAAGTCCTGGAAATCGTTGTTTGGATGAATTTTTTCATACGATTATGGTAAAATAGCGTAGGTTGATGCAAGCAGCTGTGCCCAAGAAACCACAAAAAAGTAATAAATGATTTTGTATACATAACTATAGTTGTAGGCCAGTGTGGAGCTACTGAATTTATTTGTAGATAGTTAACGATAAAATCGACATACCTGTGCAGCGATACTGAGTTTAGCTCCGTTCATGCCTGCAGCAAAAAGCGAAATACTGCTCAAACAGGAAAGCAGGCCGAATGTCCACCTCCGAAGAAGTATCGATTTCGTGATCGGTTCCAAAGCATTAGGCCTCTGACCCATCAACCATAAAAAGATTTTGTGGGACGCCAATATATTCATCCCGACTATGTCGTTGTATATCAACTTACCGGGCGCCATTTTCAAGAACTGAGAACATTCGTTAAAACGTTAATACGTAACTACCTACCATTTTTTCACTTCAAAACACTGCTCAAACAAGACACTGCTACTACCTCCTACTACTATATAATTATGGCTCAATACTAAGGTTCTGTGAAGTTTGAACGATTTTAACTCTTGGAAAACATAAAAATGAAGACATTTCTAGAAAACAGAAGTTTTTTTAAAATTGGTTCGCAAAACATGAAAAAAAAAAAAAAAAAAAAAAAATCCCAACATTGTTTATGTTATTAGGTACCCACTTAGTATAGGTTGTTATTAGGTACCCACTTATTATAGGTACCGTGAA
Organism: Pilophorus perplexus; assembly: GCA_955831195.1. Taxonomy (NCBI): domain Eukaryota; kingdom Metazoa; phylum Arthropoda; class Insecta; order Hemiptera; family Miridae; genus Pilophorus; species Pilophorus perplexus. The sequence continues at coordinate 55,594,861 of OY037007.1, read as the reverse complement.
AGGGTCTCGACCAAGGAACTTATAAGAACTACCTGGAGTGGGATCTGCGGGCTGGTGAGCGGTCCGTTTCTAGTGAGGGGGCGCGTCCCCCACCCCATGTAGGCAAGAAGCCCTCTCGCCTTGCCTACCTGACGTCATTTTTCGCCCAAAGTAATGTTCTCATGAGTAAAAGAGGGTGAGGGTTAATTTCATTCAAATTGGCTTTTATTCGTACTTTAACATATATATTTACACTTGTCGGTACATAATTACCAAAAATACAACTAGCATTACCAAATGAAATCAAATAAACCAACTGCATCCTAAATGTAGGTAATCTAAATCAATGTTCATGAAATCTACATTAATTATTATTACTACCTACCTTCCTACCATGTTTTCTTTTGGCGGTAATTTCGATGTTTTGTTCTTTGGCCAAATGGTACCTAATAATCTTTAAAAAATATTGCTCTATCATATTTATGAGTCTGATAATATGTGCAGCATCCGTGTAAGGGTCCGCCGCATGGTCTCTAAATACGGATGTTTTGAAAAAATTCTGCGCTCTATTGATTATAAAAGTTTCATTGGTATCGGGACGTTTCTGAACAGTATTTGTCGAAGTTATGAGCGTATAAATAAAGTTACAAAATTTTTAATTTAATGTTGAATACATCGTGGGATGGCCTTAGAAGCCCCCCATTGGAAACGTAGTCCGTGAAATGCGTATAGTGACTTAAATCATTATCATCGGCCATTAAAACTTTTGAGCAGTCGCTACAGTAAATGTTTTTAGCCAACTGTCGCAGGATGAACCCACATACATAATAAATAACATTATCCTAATAATGGCAAAGTCTGGAGGCTCGTGTTGGCGTGATTTTTCCCCTCTTCATTGCGATAACCCATTTTCTTATTAGATCTGGATCTTTGGGGAAACTGGAAAATATCAAAATGACCGTCAGCAATCAAAGTAGGATGAGGGCGTAATTTAATATACATATAATATATGATATGAATAGGGTACTCAATGAAAATTACCTATGTTGAAATTCGGGGATGCAGATGGACACTGTGATCGAACGCAAACTCAAAAAAAATAATAATAAAAATAAAAAATAAAAAAAAAAATAAATAAAAAATAATAATAATAATAATTCCCTTGTGACGGACGCTTATTCAAAAATAAATGTAGGTGTAACTACCAAGTTCAGTGACTTTACAGTCGTTATTTATAAGGGAAAACATCAAGTTACCTCTGCCGAAAAACGTGCACAACGAGACCTGACAACGTTAATACCAAAAGCTATTTACTGTCAGAAATAACATTACATCAACGGTTCGTAGGAGGCAATTAGGTTGAGATTTGAGCGAGTATTATCAAAGTATTTTATATTATTGTATGATAATAATATTATACATTATATTATAATGTATAATACTTTGATAATAGCATATTATCCCACTTACCTATGAAATGATATGCCATTGCCTTTGACATGTTGGTTGGAATAGTTGACAGCAGCACACGATTTACATAATATGTAAATCAGATATTATCTGATGTGACACGTTCAGCTCCTATAATGGTAGTGGAGTAAGGCCCTCTTTCTGCCTACATGGAGTGGGGGGTCGAGAAGTGAGGCGGGCCGAAACCGGAGTACGTTGAAGGATATGCGGTTCCCATTCAAGGTACCTAGTTCTTATAAATTCCTTGGTCTCGACATATCAAAATGAATGGTCTTACTAATTCCCTTAAAAGTAAAATGACGAATGCACGAATGATAAAGAGAGGATTCAAGTGTGTTGTGTATGCCATCTTGAATGGGTTCTCCTACCTGATCGGTCAAATGCTCAATGTGATTTCTTACATAAAACCAATCGGCCTATAGAATGTATTTAATATAGTAGATTCTGTCGCACTGACCTAAACTCTGAAAATGACCTGTCTTATGAGTTGTTTTCCAGTACGGCTCCAAAACGTGAGTCAGAACGACTGACCTCAGCTGAGTAAACCCGAAACCGTATAATTACGCAAATGAATGCCGCCGCTACGGATCACTAATTTCTGTTTTTCCGCATTTTCATAGCTTACGTGTTTGGCCACAGATAATGCCAGTTAATTTTGTTGTTGACTCCTGATGCAAACCGGGCATTACTTACTGGGAAGTTCCTAAAAAATAATGTAGTACCGTTTGAATGATCGGAGGTTACCATTAAAAACAACAAAAAAAAAAAAAAAAAAAAAAAACAGTCATCATGTCACTTTACAAAATGCCAAACGCACTTTCATTGAAAATTTTAAAGTGAAACTTTTATTTTAATTGACTGTTGTATTCTTATAATGTTGTATTGAATTGTATTCTTATAATTCTGAAGGTAAGTGATGTTAATTATGATTTTGTACTTACCCCCCCCCCCCCCCCCTCATATTCCTCTTCCCTTTTGGTCGTAAAAATTTGAAACCTCCATAGGCACTTCCATACACCAAACCTAACCGGTATAATCGTACCATCCATAATAGATCCTCCTCCCCCCACTCAATCACAACACCCCACCCTCATTGGTTAATCAGGACTTGAAAGCCGACCCACACAATAAGTGCCGTCTAAATCTGTTGACGGGAAGTGATGTTAATTCTGATTTTCCACTTACCCCCAACCTCATAACCCCCTCCCTTTTGGTCGTAAAAATTTAAAAACCCCAAAAGGCACTCCCACACAACAAACCTGACTGACATACCAAATTTCAATGAATTCGGTTGAGCCGTGTGACCTGTACGAGTGTCTAATGCCAAGAAAAAAAAAAGTCGCAAAACACGCACCCTGGATTTTGATGATGGAAGGGTCTAACCCTTCAAATTTGGCATATTTCTGCTCAGGGCACTCGCCGATCACCGACTATCGGGAAAAAATTTTTTTTTTTCGGATCGACGGGGTGGACTCGGGAGGGGGCGGAAGACGGTCCGATCTTAACTGTTATATTATATTACTCAAATATATAATAGATGCACCGCGTCTCTCTTAGCTTGGCATCGCGAGACTAGCGTCTCGCTTGATAGACGTGAAGGAGGCAGTACACGCATACCGCCTGAGTTGCATCCTTTCAATACCCATTTTTGACCAGGTGGGATCCTATCAATTATTGATCTCGTAATTGTGCCGAAAAGTCCGAAATATTTAATAGGTACCCAATATTATCCTCTTCTGCTTCTATTTGATTGTTTCAGGTACCGATGCACGTCGAATCGACGTAGCTTTAAGCGATAGGTTTCACAGGTTTCTAGGGTTATATCCGCTGCAAAATTTAATGACATTTAAAACCAATAATATCTTGTGCAAACTGATCATGGTCTTCGGCGAGGCATCCCCACCCATTTGAATCTTCCCATGCACGGCGATATCTTTTCAATCAAATATGACTTCAACGCTTATATATACTATATATATAGTTGATACAAGATGTAGTAGTCCTAACCGATTCTGCGGTCGAAAATCCCGCGTTATCTTCTTACTCCGATATGTACGTTATCTCGTCCTCTTGAGCCCTAAACCACACATGCGTAAATTTACCAGATGATGCTGCTAAACTATGAACGTGCATGATTTGGTTAGGTAGTGATTTTTGATATGAATTGTAAATTACTTTGACTTTTTAATCATATTGAATTTTGTAATTGTCGAGTTTATAGAAAGAAATGGCTTAATAAATTTTGGGTAGGTTGTCGGGATCGTGGAGGGTGAGTGTGCGTGCTTGAGTGGAGGGAAGGACATAGAGGTGTGGGTGCCGCCGCGCCGCCTCCGCCCAGCGGTATCTTGGACGGAAATCAGATGCGGGGAGCAAAGGGAAGGGCGTGCGACAAGGGAAGTCCCTCTCAGTATCGACCGGTGGGGCGGGAACTCGGGAGCGGTGCAGTTGCCAGCCCTGACGCCCCCGCTCTCTCCCGCCCCTCATCCGATTTACCACCCTCGCCCAAGACGAGGCGGCAGTGGTCGAGGACGAAGCGCTAAGGGCGGGACTGCACTCGGTTTAGCGGGCACTTCGTGTTGTTTGGTGCGGGGTGATAAGTGTCGTTGAACCAGACCGAACATGAAACCGCGGTTCTGAAGTATCGACTTCAGGCCGAATCTTCTTCATCCGGTCGTCCGGTTTAAGCGGTTTGTGGTCGTCAGTGTGGCAGCTGAATAGTGTTTTGTAAACAATTCATCAAAATGGGCTGTGCAATGTCGGCCGAGGAGCGGGCAGCTCTCGCCAGGAGCAAACAGATCGAGAAAAATCTCAAAGAAGACGGAATTCAAGCGGCTAAGGACATAAAACTTCTTCTATTAGGTATGAACAACCTAATACAATCAATTTTCAAAAGTAAAAAAATTCTTTACGCTCTCCGCCCACACTTTCACATCGTCAGACCACAGGTTGAATAATTTATGAAAATTGATTTCTTCAGAATAAAGAGTTTTTATTCGCCGGTTGATCTGTGATCTAGTTCTTCAATGCCTCAATGCTCTATCAAAAACGCAACTTTGTCCTCAACCTATTCGTGTCGCTAAATTACCTATTTCGCGATCATTCAGCCTTCAGAAGTATGAAAAACGTCGCAAAATCCACGGCAACGTTGACAATAATATTTAAGCAGTCCTCAAAACACACTAATTTTACAGTAGTGATTTAAAATACAAGTTAATAGAACACAGAAGCTTTTAGAGCTTTAATGAAAATTTCATATTCTCAAAAAGTTTCTGATTGTGGCGATTTCTATCGTTTCAGGGGCCGGAGAATCTGGAAAATCCACAATTGTGAAACAGATGAAGTAAGTACTTGAGCGGAAGCAAAATCTTATCAAAGAGGTTATAACAATCCTGAGGATGATCGAGATTGGGCTGAGCCCTCCGAAAAACGACCCAACTTTCGGTCGTTTTCGTAAACCTTTTTTTAAACGCGCAGTTGACCCAATACTCCCATCCCAGCAATCCGACGAATTTCCCCAAGGTGTTTCATAAAGCAACAGTTCATCGGATGTCGACTTAATCCTTCGGAAGGTCTTAACATGCGACACACCCACACATGACCGTTTGGGAGCCCCATCGATCCAAAGTCGGCTCTTCGTCGCAGCTAAATTTTGTCCTTTTATCGAGCAAATCACGATATTTCCCCACGAACAATTAATATACATTTAGATGACATCTACTCGGGATTGCTCTTTTTTGAGGAGGATTGAATGAAACCCCCCAGGGTGGGTTGGCCTGTCTGCAAACACGCTTTCTTGACACAGTCACCTAATTACGTCGTAAACATCGTTAATTGTTTTTCAATATTGTTTCAAAGGAGAGTTTACAAACTGAAGGTTTTGACTTAACTCAGCCATAAGTAGGTAGATCATGGTATACGTTTATGATAACGATTTATCTACCGAATGTAAACTCGTAGGTACTGTGAAGGCAACTTGGGGCGTTTAAAGATATGTAAATCATTCACATTATTTTATCTCTCAGAGTTTGACATTATTAGCGGTAACTTAATCCTCTATTAATGAAATGTAAGACAACATTTGTAAGTTACTTGCACGACGCAATTTGGTCTCAGAATCATTTAGTGTTCATACAGTTGGTATTTTTTACTAGAATGACAAGGTTTTGAAATGAGTGAGTTTGCGCAACATTTTAAAAACTCATTGAATGTTGTATTGAATCACAAAAGTCACGTGCTTCTATTTCAACAAAATTCTCCAGGTTCATAAATAAGGTAAAATAAAAATTCATTTAATGAAAAAATTTAACAAACCTGAGTTTGATTCACTTGTGATCATTCATTAAATGAAACTTTGGTTTGCTTAATGTTTTCATTTCTTCCTTCTCCGTAACCAAATTGCATCAAAACCATTTTCAGTATGTTTGGGAAACAATCCTTCATATACCTACCCGTTCAAACGTGTTTTCCCATGGGAATCACTCAACCTCGAACGTTCATTAAATGCCTAAAGTGGAATTTCCCAAAAGAAGATCTCTTCTTCGCCATGTTGGTCTTCTTCCCATTGATCTACTGACGCGGCTCTGAGTGCACTCTCTTAGTCAAGCTTGCTGGAAAACCGAGTGATGGGGGGGGGGGGGAGATTACAAAACTCAGACTGGATGGGGTTGCTTTTTTTCTTTTGCTAATAACGTTGAGGTTTACAAAAAGTCTTGATAGTTCCTTTACAGATGTTTTGCTATCCAGTTGAAAAATCAACGCTTGATAAATAATTGTTACAAAACCGCTGAGTGTAATAGTTACTTATTCATTAGTAAAATTATTATTACAATCGTAATTTTTCTTGAATTCATGACTCAATAATATTATGACTCCTCAAACTATAACGGAACACTGGGTGATGCATTTTCGATTAATTTCAAAAGATGTGTCTGATATTTGAAGACTAAGAAATATTCTTAGTCTTCAAATATCAGACGGATCTTTTACCAATTATTGGTCTCAGTATACTTAGTATACAACTTTTTGAGCAGAACAGACAAGCAAATCGTCGTCACCACAGTGATTAAGCATAATATGCTTAATAAGCATAATAAGCATAATAAGATATTATCTTACAGTAGGTATAAGATATGCTTAATTTAAGCATTTAATGATCATGATATTTCTTCAATACATGCTCCATAAAGTTGATAATATCGGATTGCTCGACGAAACCAACCAATAAAAATCGCGATTTAAACGAAGCTTCTAAGAAAAAAAAACAAAACATAAATGCAAAGATAAAATAAAAGCATAAACAAAACCAAATGTGAAATTTGAAAGGAAGGCAAATGCCAATTTTTCGAAATTTTGAGATGTCAGAGGACCGTTGTTTACCCTGCCCTTAGTTGGCATACTTGTATGGCAACTGTCTGGGAACCTGTGGACTACCTACTCGGTTTCCCGAAGTTCAAGGCTAGTTCCCGTTCAACTTGGGAGCGCCACACTCCTTCTAATGACATCATCTATCTAGTATTACGCATAATCTTTTTTTTTTCGATTTTCCACTCAATCGACTGTTTTCTGAATATTTCGTGAAAATAAAGGTGCTGGAATATTTGCTACTGGTGCAACTTCTTGACGAGGGAGTTCTCTAGCCTCTACAGAATTATAATTCCCTAACGCCATGAGTTATGAGTAATCGCCGTTTCAGGAGCCTGTTCATTAGCCGAGTTATGAGAACAGCATTAATTACTCTCGGGCATTTGTGGTCCTTGATGTAAGATAGGCCTCAATGTGTTCTTAGTGAGGAGCCTGCGGTGCTTTCATTGAGATAGACTGAAAAGAAAAAGAGAGGGGATACTTGCAGAAATTTGCCCCTTTGGACTCCATGAAAATTCACACTATACTGATATATAGTACATTTTTACTTATAAGTACATTTTTAGTTTCGCGCTTTTTTGTTGTTAAAGAATATGTTGTAAGACTACTTATTGACATTTGAAGTTTTCTAATTCATTTGGAAATACGTGTATATTATATGTGTACATTCTCCTGATATGAGCAGGACAAATTATAAGATTTTTTGTTTTTTTTTTTGTTTTTAAAGAACAGGGTAGCCTACAGGAGGAGAAAAGTGCTGACGTGTGGCAGATGGCAGGTGTTCCAGCTTAATCCAATAAACCGGGTTCTTCGGGCTGTATAACCTCGTTTAATCCGAGTTCCATTACCCCCACCTCGCCCGTTATCTGTCTCCTAGCTCGTCCCATTATATCACCAGCGGTCTATCTACTTGGCTAATAATGTCCCATGCCTCTTATAAGAGGTATACCATCGCGAAAGGAATGGAAATATGGGACGAAAGGGACATCGCGAAATAGACTGGAAATAGGGAAATCCGGAGTGAGTGGGTCTATCATGGATGGTCTAATCTCGAACCCTTTTGACCGGGTCGGGACAAACGGGAATAGCAAGACACCCTAGGGACCAGTGTCATCCCATTCAAAACGATGGGTTAATTTGCTCTCGATAAGTGAGTATCTGCTCCATATGGATCTTTTGACGACGGGTGTCTGAAAGCGTGGCCGGGGTTGCTAGGAGAAATTTGATAAGGGGCAACAGTTTCCAAGGATTCCAAGTTGCCACGTGTTTGATTTGCCACGCGCCTGTGGGATTTAATGGAAATGAGAAAATATGGTGTTCTCATCAGTACGCTCCGCACCTACAAAGTTCTCGATAGTAATAAGCAGCAGAAAACTCCTCAAGCTGTCACACGGGAATTTATACATCTACGAACTTGCAATGGAAAACTTAAGTCATCTGGAAGTCCTTTCAGATGTTTGAACGCAGTTTGTACGCAGTTTGAATAAAATAGACTCGCAGGCTAGGCAATATTCTTGAATTCACTGGCTCTTAATCAACAACTCAGCTCTGATCGAGACATCCTTCACCTTTTTCACTAAGGTCGCCCGTCTGGCGTGTCACTACGCGGCTCATAAAAATTCTCTGCGGGTAAGGGGGCTAATGAACTTCATAACTTTCCGCCCGTTTCATCTCTCGTTCCATGAGGAAGAGGAGAAAATGGAAATTAATTGGCTCTTCATCAATGAGAACGAGAACATCAATGGGGCATAGGTGAACTCTGTCCAAAAATAAACAAGCTCGGTTGTAGGTACGACACGCGTTCGTGGGAGATGGTTTTCGTCAGGTACTGCGGGATACGTAAGCTCCCTTTGAAAATAATCACTACGTCAACGGATGTTTACATAATTTAATAGTTGAAAACGTCTCCTTATAATCATCCCGTCGTTACCTGATAAAATTAGCTAAGCATGGCTTCTGCTGTGGATATCTGTGAGGAACGTTTGCTTTTGTCTTCCAAGGATTCATTCATTGGAGTGAACGTCATACGAAGTTCCAACCTTGCTCGTTATTTGCTACGTGATACACCAGGTCCCCTTTTACCCACTGAATAGGTATCCGTAAATCCAAAGGGGTTTCCTCCCCTTTCCCGAAGAGGTTGGTCGCGCGGGCCTTTCGAGGACGGAGACGGCGACAGCCCCATCGATTCTCGGTTATGCCTAACCTACGTGACGTGCATAAACGTGAAAAAAAGCCTCTTGAAAACTTCTACCCCTTCACGTGACGTTGTCGAGAGTTTATGAAGATGTAATTAGTACGAAAACCTCTTGGCCGAAAGTAAAGGTGCTTCTTTGGCGTGAGTATGGCCGTCATTACATTGTTGAGGTTCATTTTCGCCCAATTATGCCTATCACAGAAAAGAAATGGCAATTATGTTTTTTTTTAGCTACCTTTCCAAAATATGTTCTTCTAGCAAATGTAGTTCCTCGATTGCCTGGCCCAGTTATGCCACTGGAATTTGCTAAGAGCGCCTATAGCTCTTTGATACGAATAAAACTCACTGGAATTCTGACGTTGGTGCCAGTAACGCTTGAAATCAGCGTTATTGAGAGCGGTGCCGTCTCAAATTCTTAATTCTCTCTTTGCCAATCGAGTCAACATCATCTTCAAACTTTACTCGAGCTAATTACAGAAAGAAAATAGTATAACCCAATAATAGTATAAATAGAATAACCGATTCTCCTGGTTAATCACCCGTGGACTAGATAATTATCAATAGGTATATCCTCACCAGCATTTATGTAGGTACCTACCTATATTAGATAGGTACCTGATGGAATAAATTACGTTTCTCTCACTTATGTAAAATTTTACGATATCATCGATGATTTACTATTGAATACTAAATTTTAGTATTAATATTAGGTATAATATAATACGATTATAATGCTTTACGCAACAAACCGCACAGGGCTTGCTCTGATGGTTTTGGGAGTTTTCCATTGTCTGAATCGAAAGTTCGATGAATAGTTCTATTAATCTGTATTGCTTTCTTGGAATAAACTTTATTTTCATTCAAATTTTCATTCAAAAACAGGACGTCCAGCACGATGTACCTATATAATAGTATTATACAGGTACATGTATATATTATATACATATTAAACACATACTATGTATAGATAAATTATTTAGTTACATGTTTATAAATCTTTAATATGTTAACTTTTAATACCTATATTTAACCTTTAACGGTTGGCCGGGGGGGAGGGGGGGGGGTTATACAAGGGGGAAAGGGGTAACTTCAGGTGCACGCCCTGCGCTTATTATTCAACCTATCGAGCTCATTCTTTTTTCTACTTACTCCCAGAGTAGTCCTCTTCAAAATGGTGGCTTAAATGTTTCGATCCGAGCACTTCAAGAGTCAGGGCAACCGAAGGAAAAATGTGAGGAAACATAAGTGCACTTCCTCTAGGGAAGAAAGAGAGCAGAAGGTACGAGAAAGGTTGTTATGGGCCAGAAATGGCCTTAGATCCAACCTAAGAAGCTCAGTACAGCGGGACGGCGGATGGACATTTCGGATTTGGAATCCAGATCTCTTGAAACGGATAATGTCAAATTTTGAGGCCGATCGGAGTCGTCGACCCCCGTCGCGAAAACATAGGTGTATTATTCCAGGAATAATAAACCAAACGCTGCAAATTTTACACAAGGGTTTATTATTCTGTGATATAGGTTACTTGTATAGACATTTAATTCTGTCAATAAAAAAAATTAAAAAAAATTTTTTTTGGATTTTTATATTTCAAAAAAACTTTTTTGGGGGGGATTTTTTTTTCAAAATGTGTTTTTTCAAAAATTCTTTAATTTTTACTCGAAAAATATTGAACTTCTTGGGATCCTTCAAAAATCCCATTTTTAGCCCCATGAAAGCCCTATAGAACGCCACAGTGAAATCGGATCGTTCCGGGACCCCCAAAAATGGATTCTACGTCCAAAAATACTTCGAAAACGACACCTAACTCGATCCCATAGCTAAAAGCCTTCAAAACACCCCTCCTGTAGCCCCATTTTAGCCCCATAGCGCCCCACGGGTTTGGGCGATCGGACTGAAAACCTTGCGGGCACAACTAGATGGTAAACCAAGTATTTTGCCAAAATTTCAGATTTTTTAAAAAATTCCTACTACCCAAAACGGCCCGGACGGCGGACGGCGTACGGCGGACGGCGGACGGCGTACGGCGTACGGCGGACGGCGTACGGCGTACGGCGGACGGACATTTCGGATTTTGAATGTAGACCTCTTGAAACGGATAATGTCAAATTTTGAGGCCGATCGGAGTCGTCGACCCGCGTCGCGAAAACATAGGTGTATTATTCCAAGAATAATAAACCAAAATCCTAATTTTTAGCAGCCGGTTTTCCTCGGCTCAGCCCGATACGAGTTCGAAATTTCATACTTTGAAGCCGCCATTTTATAGCCCCACTCTTGCTTGTAATAATGAAAAAATAGCAATCCGATATCTCCACTCGAACCGGAGAAAAGTGCACCAACGTCGCGAAAAACGTCGTTTCGAGAAAAACGCGATCAAAGTTTTGGCAGCACCTACGGCGTAGCCTACGCGTCCTACGCGGCCCGCTCGACCACCCAGTGGCACCCACCCGCTCGACCTCTCATCCATCTCATGTTCGCTTGACTTGGCGGATTCAGAATAATGACCTAATTGTGTCCCTCCCTTGTACCTACCGGTACAAAAAAAGAGAAACTCAAGAAGAAGAAGAAGCAGGAACAACGAAAAGAGTTTGTTTTGGTTCTGAAAGAGCCATTTGTTCAGTTCCGATTTTTGCCGGTGTTGTTTGGCGTTCTTTTTCTGAAAGTTTTGGTATTTTTCCGCTGAAATAATGGGGCGCGTGAGAAAATTCAACTCGGGGAATTTGGCCCATCGAATCCCTCCACATCTGAGGAAGAAAGATGAGACTCCATCCGGCGTTGAGTCAACGTCATCAAAGAAGTTATCCCCTGGGCTTTCGGCGTATACCCAATAATATTATGGTGAGAATCAAACTGTATACGACATAGTAAACCTAAAAGAATTACCCAATTTCATCTTGGAGTTTACCCGTTGAGCATTTTAGCCCGCCCGCTACTTGAACGTTGAGGCGCGCTTTTCAACGCTTTTTCGCTCTACTTGAGCTAAAAATTTGAAAATTACAATTTTCAATTCAGAAAATTGTCTAGTTTTTGAAAATGCATAAATCTCAAAATCGATTTTTGACTCCCCGGACCCCCCCCCCCCCCCCCCGTTAAGTAATAATATTACCTACTTAATATATTATATATTATAGGTATTAACTTAATATATTACATTAACTTCTTTCTTCTTCCACCTTCGACTCTTCCGAGGCGACGTTTACTGGGTAAAAATCGCTCATGTTGCCCGTCTCCTTTGTTTCATCCACTTCCGCTGGTGCCCAGAACCTTCTACAACATCTTTGTTTTCTTCAGATTGGGCTTCCGGCTTCCTCTTGGCCTAGGAGAATGGACTTGGTGGGACCCCGTGCCTGATGAGCCTACTGCGTTCCGTTGGCAACTCGTAACTGGGTTGGAACATTCCAAGTGGTGGGTATGGGCAAGAAACGGCATTAATATTGATCATATTATGATCCTGGGATCCACACCGTAAGCAACCTAATCCCTCTGGCCGTCTTGGTAGCCGTTGAAACCTGACAGATTCCCTTGGGTTGCTTGGTTTCTGCTGGACCATGCTCGGTAACTGCGACACAGCCTCCATTCGAAGAGCCCCAGTCAGTGCGTTGGTGCCTTGGTGGTGCATTGGTCATTGTTCGAGGCCAAACCATCAGGACTTTTTCCCGCGCGCTGGGATCACGAAGTCCCCCCTTAAACCTAAGTGTCAACACTCCCTCCACTGCAGTTCATGCATCCGGCCACGCTTTTCGCCAATTTCTTTGGGCTACCTGTGAAAATCAACGAACCCCTCGTTTGCTCCTTCCCAACGGCTCTGAACGGTGGTATCTTTCAGTGTGATTCCGAACACCGAAGCGAGCATTCAGCGCAACGACTAAAGCCGTACATATACTGCACAGGGAGGGATATTTCGCAGAGCACGGTCACGGCTGGACCACTTTAGTGCTGCGCCGAGCTCGGTACTTTGGTCTGTAAGTTCCTACGATTTTTCTCCGCTATCATTTCAAAATGCACCAAATATGACTCCCAGTCACTCGTTACATTGAAGGTTTGCAGTTTTGTCTCCTTTCCCGATCGTGGTACAGCGCCTGGTGAAGGCAAATTCGGTGGCCCGGAGATTGTCAAATTTGGATGGACTGACGATGGCTGTTGGGGCTAAACCGCTCTCTCGCCTTCTCTAGGAGTTCTCAACTCCCTAACCATGTCCCTCACTCCCCTCCTAATGTCGTCCTACATCGTTCATACTTGATCGACTATGCATGTCCTCACTTCTCTTGGCACTAGGTCCTCATTTAATTTTACACCACACCCATGTCTTACCGGTACGGCCTCCTGACGCGTGGTCATACCACCGCTGTCACCAAATGCCGAGATTTCAATGGAATGAAAACCAAAGTTAGTAAAGTAAAGTAAAGTGGGTTTTTGTGTTGACCAATTGGTTCTCACAAGTGGGGCAGGAGCCGACCCCGCTCTGTACTTAGATACGCTTTAGAAATTCTTGCTCCAGAGAATGGATTCACATAAACTTGCGTTCAGAGGTGAATTGTCTGCCGACAAGACAGGTATTACAACACGTGATTGACTTTTGGTCAAATATTGGTGTTCGGCCACGGATTTGAACCAGGCTGATCAGCGTTCCGACTGATTTGTAAACAGACGAAGCTCTGTAGCCTTAGTCCACAGGGCGGCCCTGTCCCCCAATGGAATGAAAACCGTGAAAATCAAAACCAATATTTTTCTTGTTCCAACGAGTAGGTATCCCATCAATATCAACACGTTGTCTCTCAGCAAGAGGCACCGCGCACCTCATAATGTGACACCGCGCACCTCATAATAAAAAATTTTAAAAAACTACTCTCAATCGGTAGATAAATGAATCTACTTTTTTAGATAATAGATTTACATAATATGTAGGCTCCCCTGGCGGGAATACCGTGTTAATGAAAAGTAGATTAATTTATCTACCGATTGAGAGTAGTTTTTTTTTTTTTTTTTTTTTTTTAATAAATGATTTTACTTTGCTTATTGACTGCCAAAGTTACGTATACACCACCTCTTGTGATAACCTAATGGTTACCACAATAAAATCGACTTTACTTTACGTTTACTACCAAATTTAGTTGGTTTGTTATAGAGCTTCAAATTCAGCCTCTTTCAAACCATTTTTAGTCTGAAGTGAACTTTGGGGTGGTTGGGGGTGGTTTTCCTCTGCATTTTTCTCGCCGTATGGAAATCAAATTAGATAATATCCAACTATGTAATAATATTATATTATATATTATATTATAATATAATGTAAATATTATGTGCATTAAGTATGTAATATAATATATTAAGCGGATTCTACTGTAATATTATTACATAATATTTAATAATAATACAGTAGTAATATGTAATAATAATAATAATATGTAATATATTATATTACAAATAAAAAATATTGAAAGAATCACTGGCGGGATCTTATCCCGCGCGACGCATCATTCAATAATTATGGAATGTGTATCTGAAGCATTTCTCTTTATCCGAAATAATAGGTTGCTAGGAAAACTATATCGAGAGTCATGCAATTCAATAATGTTTGGTTATGTTGCATTTTTTTAATGTCGAAAAATCAGGTGTTACGTGACGGTTACCCTAGCAAAGCCAAACGTCCTGTCCATCATTATTCAATGATAGAAACTGGATTTTAATTCGGGGAAAACCTGCTTCACAACCGAAAGAAGTAGGTTGGGGGTACGGGATTACCCCAAATGTTTACATTTCTTTATTATTGTTTACGGTCACCATTTTCAACGAAACCAGTCTTTTGTTAGATGGGTTATTAGATGACCAGTTTCTCAAGAGGGCTACCTACGTTGAAAAAACCCACAAGAATAATTCGAAATTAGCACAAACTACTAAGTCTTGCTTTTGTACGGGCGTGCGGTCTTACATCAAAATCTTGATTCATCTTCCAGTAATATCAACGAAGATAAACTGATGTCCTCCCAGTTTCGACTCTTGCCCCTGATTTTACCTGTATATACCCCCCCCCCCCCAGAAAACCTCCTCAAAACCAGGCCATTTCCGCGCCTCCCAATTTTTAGTTCATTAATTCAGTAATTCATTCAGTAGTTCAGTAATTCATTAAATGAATTACTGAACTACTGAATGAATGAATACTGCAGTGCCTGCAAAATTTTTGCAGGCACTGAAGTTGATAAATATCTTCCCCTCATTCCTGTGCTCCTGACGTTGGGAAATTCGACATAACTAGAACGGTAGTTCGATGCAAAAAGAGGGCAAGAGAAGAGGATGTCCCAATTCCTAAAATCTATTAATGCATTTTCAAGTGTTGGTGATAAAGTAGTTGAATTCGTAACTTCAATTCCTAACCTGTCATCAGTCAACTCATCTTTGTACAGAAACCGAAGAAAATTTACTGGCCAATCTCTGACTGACAAGTGCAAAAAAGACGAGGAATTCAGATTTCACGTTTGGAAATGTTCGGCCCTGGCCCTCCTTCCCCTAGAGTAGGGGAGACCGTTGTACCTTGGAACACTTAGTTTTTTGGAGATAGTGCCTCGAAGTTCATCAATATTGCTCGGCTTTCGGTTTCAACATCTTACAGCAGTCTTGACTAATAGGTTTGTGTGTCAAAATTGTAATTCCGTGAAGCATAGGCGAAGCTATGAAGCAAATCCAAAGGGACGTTTTTGTTCCAAGGTATAACAATGCTCGTGTACCTTGAAAAGGGGAGTGTTGTACCTTGGAACGCGTGGTATTTTCGAGAAAAAATGAAGAATACCTATAGTGAACGAGGACGTTTTTTCTCTTTTAGTAACAGCAGTAAAAAACACCTTGAAAACGTTAACAGAAGTAATAATAGTAATTATTATTTCAGACGATGATGACGATAATAATAATTATTATTATAATAGTTCATCATCATCTGAAATAACATTTTATCATTTCAGACGATGAAGACGATAGTAATTATTATTTTAATAGTTCATCATCGTCTGAAATATCATTTTATCAGCATCTGAAGAAAAACCCTGAAAAATGTTACATAAAGAAGCTATAGAAACAATATAAGATCTCTTTGGGTTATAGCTCAGACAGAGAATTGATGAGTTTTATAGCAAAGTTAGTGTTTCCTGAAGTGAATTTAGTGGATCCTGAAGATGGAAGATTTTCTTTTTTTACTTTTGACTATTTCGATGCACGAATTTTGACGCGAGATATTTTACTCAATTATAGCATCCATAAATCAACCAAGTGCTCATAAATCATTTCTCAACCTTAATCTGGGTGCGGAAGTGGCACCGCCAGTAATCGTAAGCGCGGATCGTGGAGAAATAAGGGACTCCTAAGATACTTACAGGAATATCCTAAAGGTGATAGGAGGTATCATTTCCTCAGGCACGGGAAATGGAGGCGCGGAACTGGGCGTACGCTTTTTTGTAGGAGATCTGAATCATTCAGCAACCCTCAAACTATTTTATATTTTTCAGTATGTAGGTACCTCTGTATACGGCATTCCCCCATTATCCCCTTACCGATTTAGGTCATATTAATGAGACAATTAATTCTCAATGTGAATTATTTAGACTTGTATTATTTTTTTAGGCTGTAATCTTTATAGCTTCATTTTTTATTTTAAGTGGGTTTTTATTATTTTTACGTTTGTTCGGGTTCACACTAATTAGTGTTCCTGAATTGTGAGAATGGACCTGAATTGTGGTGAAGGCTGTAATTTCATTGCACTATACAATATTATTGTTCATTTAGTCAGATATTAACGCCTAATTTATTTGTATTTTTATTTTTTCAGAATTATTCACGAGAGCGGTTTCACGCCAGAAGACTTTAAACAATATAGGCCCGTCGTGTACAGTAATACGATACAATCCCTCGTAGCGATCCTTAGGGCGATGCCAAACCTCGGAATTTCCTTCACCAACAACGAGAGGGAGGTGAGTTATTTATTGTTTTGTTTTTTGAATCATCTTGAAATGTTAAAGATGCGAGGAGTTCTGTTTCTTTGATAATTATTAATTTTGTCTTGGTTAAAAAAAGTCTGGTCCATGACAAGCGAGGATGTACCTAAAGGGTTTATATTGAACCAAGATTATAAAATATTATATTAAACCATTATTAAACCAAGATATTAAAAATTCTGAAAAGAGCTGTGGACCTCCAGCTAGTTCTGGTTAGGTAGGTACCTTGTCCTTGACTAGTAAGTAGGTGCGGGGGCTGAACTTTTCTTCTTCGTTTCAAATATAAAGCGTTTTGGCCTTCTTTAATTTGTTTATAAAGCATATAGTATTTTGAACAAAAATAAAGTAGGTTACTTTAAATTAAAGTAGATCTGGCAACCCTATTGTTAGTCCGCCCTTTCTCCTAGATTATAATAACATTTCGGTACTTCTGCGGTTCAATAGTACTTATAAGCGAATGTAAAAAATGCGTTGGCTTGAGGTTCCTGGTTGGTCATCTTAATAGTGACTTAGTTTTTGACAAACCAGAATTGCATTGACCGAGTTAAGATACTGACAAGCTAATGTCAGAAATGGCTCATCAATTACACGCCACTCATTTGTCAGACGCTTTGTGATCCCAACTATGATAGCTTCGCCGAAAATAGTTCCATCGATCTCGTCGTTGCCTCTCCAAGACAAGCGGGTTAGTTCTACAGAATATCTATAGAAGGAAAGTTCAATAGGAATCGACTCAAAGTTCACCCGGTAGTGCACGCGAGACCCTGTGATATCAACGTTCAAGAAGCAACACGTGAAGACTGATGTGGCGGGAGGCGGTCAGGGCTAATAGATACAAGTGGGTAGAGAACCGTTAATCATTCAGTGGCTTGAAGTACTCGAAACCTGGGTCAAGCGAATTTGCATACCTTTCCACATTCTATCTGTACTGAAAGTCTTTAGTATCTGCCGAATCTTCTAAGTTGTAATTGACTTTTTGCTTTTCAGACGCACACACTCAGATCCCCCTAAGATTTTCGCATCAACTACCTACTATTTTCAATATCTCCAAGTATATCGAATTGAGTAGCAGTTAACAGATCTATTTACATACCACGAACTTGGTCCAAATAAATGGTCCGAACTTGTACCGTTAAACTTGGTCGTTAAATTAAATTTAACGACCAAGTTTAACGGTACAAGTTCTTAATGGTGACTAACAAAATTTGTTAGTCACCATTAAGGTTAGGTGTTTAGCAATATTGAATTCTGTGTTTCCTTATTTTCAAATTTTGAGTGTCGTGCTGTATCAAATAATGCAACAGTTAGTTAGTTAGTAACTAACTAACTAAAAACTAAACTAACTAACTAAAACCATCAGGGTCCATTAGGTGTAGTTTTGAGAAAACCCGTTTTGAAAGTTCCAAGTCTCCTGGAAGTCAATGGAACACTTGAAAAGTAGTGGATGTTGTTGAGTGGACCCTGATGGTTTTTCCCCGCAATGAATACTGCAGACGTTAGTACTCCTAAAACGCTACCAGATGGCATCATTATCTAAAAACCGACCAAAAGTGGACCCTGATGGTTTTTCCCCTGGACCCTTCAGTTGCTAAACGTCATTTACCTACTTTCCTTGAGTCTTCTGACCCAATGCAGCGGTGGAGTTGCATGGTACGCACTGCTTATTTCTGCGCAGTACGAAAACATTCATTCGGTTAGTTTTAATTGAAAAATCTCAAAATTCGGACTCCCTGTTCTAGACATTACTGTCATTAATGAAATCCCCGAATATCCGCGGGAATGAGGATTCTCGATTTTATTAAAATGAAGATCCCATCCACTCGGTGCGTATGTGGTTCGAGTTGTGAGAACTCATGGGCCTGAAATGACTTTTAAATAGCTACTAGAAATTGTCGCCGAGCTTAATTGGAAGAGACCGGCCGAGACAGAGTGAGCTTCTGCGCGGGACTTCAATTTCGTTACTGAGTGACGAGCTTGTTTGTATTGTAGAGAGGTCCGTGATAGGTTTGTTTCCAGAGTTTTGTGCGAATGGCTTTGACACGCACACCTTTTAGGTTGATAAATAATTTTAAAAGAATTTGTATAGCTATTAAAAAAAAAATGATGTAGTAAAACCTTGAATTTTAATACTGTCCTACTTGAGACGTTCAAATTGGTCAATAATCTCAAACCTTACTGAATGTACGATAACAAATGTTGAGTACGATAACTGATGTACGAATAAACAGTTAGGAGCAGAGTCGTCATAGCTCAGTCGAAACCGAGGCCTACTGTGGTGGTTGACGTAGAGGGTTCGAGTCAGTGACGGTTCGTCCAGGGGGTTCACTGGTTCAGAGAACCCCCAAAGATAGTGTGAGAGAGAGAGAGAGAGAGAGAGACCTTCTGTCTTCTGTCGTTGGAGCCTATACGGCAGACGGACGTTAAAGGTAACACAAGATCCTATGTCTATTAATTAAGATATAGCCTTACTTATATAATATATAAGTAAGGCTTAACATATTATGTTAAACGTTCTGTGCGACGTGAGGCTGTTCCTCTCGAACTTCCTCATAAAGCAAAAAAATTTTCTGGTACCTACCAGACATGTCTGTAGGTACCTACTACATTAACTCCTGAAGAGCTCAAAACCCTAATTGGGACGAGCGAAAGGCGCCTCGAGATGTAGATATTGCATAATATGCATGAAATGAAATATTATATCATCAAATGCAATAAACATTACAACCTACCCAACGGCTTTCTTCCTCACCACTCCCTAAGTAAAACATGGAATCCGCCCAAACTAAGCACAATGCTTTTTTAATTTTATTTTATTTTATTTTTTTAACAAACATTCGGGCAATTGGGCGAATTTTCGATCGTGCAGAAATGCAATGGGTTTGGTCTGAATAAGCAGAACAGCAGTATTGATTGAATATCCTTGGTTAAAAATTATACGCTCATTCTAATCACAGAAAGACTCAGAAATCATATAAATTGGCGCATTCCGTGCCATATTTTTATAGTATTATAATTATAATATATTATATTAATGTATCAGTACTCACAGTTTACTACGTGAATGATAGATTCGTTCATTATTAGTTTCTTTAAACGTGATATCCCGGAGAGGATTACAATGCGCTTGAAAGGGTTGGTAAATGAAAATTGGAAAAGGTTTATCTGAATGAAGGGATTGGTACCGTTCAGAAATAATCTAACCTAAGTGCGTTACCAGCACAGCTTGCTACCAGGCGGAGGATCGTGGCTAATGAATCAACAGGGGGACCAGGTGTTCTGTGTTGGCTGGTTTGTCGAGCAGGTGAGGAAACGAGTGTGTCATCCATCAATTAGGTGCAGCTTCAGTTCCTTTCCCTGGCGAATTTGCTATTAGTAGTCCGGCCACCGGCATCAGACGGTAAGTCGCCTTCTGTGGCCACCGCCCTCTTGAACATGATAAAGATGGACTGGAAGTGAAAGATTTGCAATAATCGGTATGGTTTGGGAATGATATTCTGTTGGAGTAAAATGTTGGCGAAGACGAAGCGAGCACTAATGAGCAGTTGGCTGACCGCTTTACTTCGTTGAATAAAATCCATTGACAATGTACCGTCAACTTAGAAAAAGGAGAGATGCACATTGTAGCAAATGTCAACAACTGTTACAATTTTTTCCGAACTATATTTTCAATTATTATTGAAATGATTATTTGTTGAATGTCAAAATAATCATGTCTGGTCTTCTATGCAATGTCAGAACTGAATTACGATTTCCAATAGATCATTGAGTCCTCTCATTTGTTTTCCATTTGTTGTGAATGAATTAACGAGGCATTTTTTGGAAGTAGAGTAGGCAACTGAACCAAACCACTGCCGATGACAGGTGTAAACGAACACGTTTGTTGCCATAGGACTTGGCTTATTCCAGTCTTCACTGTGTCGGCACTTCGACAGCGATGAAGGGGCTACAATAAATACAGCAAAATATAACGAACAGTATTAACGGGACAGTATTAATTTTTTGTTCTGAGACGAAAAATGGGTGAAAACTTTGTAGGAAAACGTTTCTGATCCCTCGTGTAAAACCGGACAACTAAACATGCTGGACTGAACTGTACACAATGCGTATGCATACGCATGACATGTCATACCTACCAAATTTTTGCGGTTAGCAATTTCTACAGTGTATGTACCTCCTCATCAATCAACGTGCGCTTTTGTAAAGCGAATATTAGTTTTATTGATTTGAATTACCTATCTCAAATGAGATAATTAACCAAATTAATATTTGTTAATCGGTATTCTTGGTGAAAGTTTAATATTGGTAGGTACCAGCTGTATTTCCTCATCTGTACTGCATTATTTTGTTGGTCAATTACTATCGCCCTAGCCTTAATGCTTTAGTTTCACGTATAAATTATTCACATCATCACACGGAAGCTGTGATCTACGCCTGCACTATCACCTATGTCGGCACAACGTCACTCGATAATATCGACATATTATGTTCTTGGTTGATTTGGCGGTGCCCCGTTCGGTCAACCTCTCAAATTGTAACGTGTTTCATGGACGGTACGTAAGTTGCCGAACCATTGTCCTTGTATATCTATCGGGCTACTGCCACACAAATGCCCTCCCCATCTGAATCAATATCCCCTCTACCCCCATCGCCGCCGCCACATCCGAACGGGAGACGCCCCTCAGAACTGCAATTCTGCGGTCGGCAGGTCGTTTAACCCGCAAACGACTCCCCTGAGATCCTGAAAATTCGGATCCACTCGACTTCCACCACTACGTGAATAAATGAAGACGAATTCCGAATTCGGGTTGTGTCCAGCTCAATAAATGGAGAGAAAAATCTCGGATTTTCCAAACGTTCAAACTTTTCAATGCACATTTTTGACTTGTCCCTATATCTATACAAAGTTTCAACTATTTGCAACTCTCAAAACGTGGTGTGTGGAGGGGGGGCCTTCGATGGTCGCGTGTTGCACGATCCAAGAACCATAATATGGTCAATAACTCACATTATATAACATGTTATGTTGAAGGGGTTCTGAACTTATTGACTGAATTCGATCCGAATGTTTTAGTCATATGACTGCCTCCCGCTGGAAACTATTAGGTGCATGCCATCGAGATTGAAATAGAAAAATCAGCTTGAACTCAAATTTTTCACGCAGGTCAATCCGTCAAGTCTAATAATAGGAATGTTCTTTTATGATGTAAGAGGCATGTTTAGAATGGTTTTTTTTTTTTTTTTTTTTTTTTTTTTTTAAGTATAGCGTTTGGTTGTAAGGGGCCTGTTCAATTATTTCACTCGGATTTCCTTCGTAGCTTACGAAAATTATCCAGATTTTCTTTTTCTATGCTTGCCCTTGAGTTCTGATGACTGGTATCATGCAGATGCTTCAGGAGATGATTAGTCGACAAAAGTTCAGGAGATGACTATTCATCAATAATTGTTGTGGGCTACCTGAATCCACCACTATAGAAAATGGATAGAGCTGTGCCAAATTCAATTTAGGATAGAACAGCTTGAATAATTCAAGAATGATTAATAATAATTTCCCTGCTAATTCGAGCCGACTCAGCAGGGATATGCTCAGTGAGTTTGCCGAACTAAATGGAATCCACCGCAAACGGCTCATCCGCTAAGGAAGTTCATCGAGTTCACGGTTACGCTGAACTAGGCTGGTCGGTGCCGCATATATTTGTACACCATCGATTCAAATCCCTACGAGCTGAGTGTATACTTTTTCAATCCTTCAATAAACAAACAGTTGTAAATAGCCAGACGAGGAGCTTCCAACGAACTGGGATCCAACACAGTGGGGGAAAGTGGCTACCTAACACCCATCAACAGTATAATTGTAACGTTCACTGATCCTCTACCTACTCTATTTAAAACTCCACGATCACAGTTTTTAATCCATATTCAATCCATCTTTTCATTTTAATCGACAGTTTCTGGTAGGCCCATAGATGCCTGAGGTTCAGCTGATAAAATTTATCATATTAAAATTTATTAGAATCAAATTTATCTTATTTAATATTGTGATGCTAGTAATTGGCGCTCATGTTGTATATTAGCATGCTAAAATTCATGCACGAATTTTATTGCCTTGTGTCATGAGCGTGAATTCCACACTTTATCTACCTATGAAAGTTAATCTACGTTATCTACGAATGTTGTCTACTAATCTCAGATTTAATCTACTAATAATTAGTAGATGAAGTCTGCTGTCAATTAAATAATTGGCAATATTGCCGTCGCACAGTGCGTTATTTGAGCAATTTAAGGGAAGGAAAATCATAGCATCTAAGCGATTCGACATATCGGGTTGAAAATCGGTAGGTTTACGTTTGTGGATGTGCAGAATCCAAAATGAGGTCAAAAAGAAGTCAGGAGATGATTTAGTACATGTTTTGATACGTTATTGTTTCACAATCGGCATCTCTGACTCAAATATGTCCAAATTTTTAGGGAAGACTCTGATTTGTCACGTTACTATCAAAATGCACTTAACACGTGGCTGTTAACAAGGGTTTCAATAGAAATTAGCCCAGTATTCCGTGATTTATTGGAAATAAAATTACTTTCCTCTTAGTTGTGATATTTTCCTTCGACTGACTTTAAATGATCATCATTTATATAGTTGTATCACAGTAAAATTACATCAATATAGAAGCATTAAAACAATAATAATAATAATTGTCAAAAGAAATGAACACCCAAATGAAAATATGAGATGTAAAAACGTTATTACTTAAAATCTGTAAAGTAAACCTGTAATCGTGAATATAAATGATCCAAAATACCTATTTTCCTAATATTACCAATTCTAGCCCAATTAGTAAGGCGGTAAACAGCTTGTGACTTAAATTTATCCATATTATAAGAACTTGCAAGTAAAATTTCCTATTCGTTGGAGTTGAGGCATCCATACTATAAAAAGGACAACAATCAATAAATTTTCATTCCTGTTGGTTGTTAAGCAACGAAATGTTGAACAGTTGTGATTATTCCTAGATTCGTTCAGTTATGATTTTGTACGAGTTGTAGTTTGTGCGCTCGGAAATATATAGTTCTAACAAGGGTTATACCGCCCGCATTATGGCTGACGGAGGCGAAAGATTCTTTGATTCGATGGAAAATCCGTCGGAGAACATGAAAGTAGACAAGGTGAGTGGCATCGTTAAGCTAAATAAGAAATACACTGCCAAGGCAATGGCACATGAGCTTCCTCGTGCCAGGTTCAAAATGAACGTAGTTGTCACTGTAACCAGAAAATTACGTTCGCGCATGCGCAGGGAGGACCACTGATGCAATCGTGATGAAACTGATAGGGGATCATCTAGAGCTATACCCACACAATTCCTGAAAATTTGATTGAAATCCGATCAAAATTGTGGAGGTTATGGCTGTGGGAAGGAAATGCGGACAGACCGACTGACAGACAGACAAGGAACCAAATTTGTTCAGGAGGCTCTGAAACGCATAACGTGAGTGGAAATTTAGATTTTGGAGAACAAAATTTTTTTTCATTTCGAAAGTGAAAACAATGCTTCCTCTGCCTTGCAGACTCGGAAGCAAAATTACAAGACTCGGGCGTTCAATCTCAAGCTTGAGTTAGGCTGTAGAAAGCTGTGGGAAGTCGTCTCAACGACCGACGACGACGCCTTTGACGAAATATCAGCGGAAGCGAAAGAAAGGGCGTACTTATTGATCGCAAGAACTCTAACTGAGGACATTCAAGAGTCTATTTTGGACATTGAGTGCCCAAGAGTGTAATGGCAAAAATTAGCTGGGAGGTTCCAGCCAAGGACTAGGTTGAATAGACTTCAAGCCTCAAAAAGCCTGTACTCTCCTGAAGATATGGAAACGTACATCAATTGAGTGCTGGGTTATGCATCGGAGATTGTGAAAGCTGGCAAGTGCCATGAGAATCCACGGTTAGCAGGTATGTAATGTAATCCTAAATGGACTACCTGAGGAATTTGAAACAATCGTCAGTATGATATGCACATTCGATGATGCGGAGTAAACGCCAGAAAAGATCGAAAGTATACTTTGTGGTGAATTTAAAACGAAATTGATGAAGAAAGAAGAAAGTGAGTCGAGTAACGCATTATTCACAAAACGGTTTGGCGGCATAAAACCTATCGAGTGCTACGAGTGTGGTCAGGTTGGTCATTTTGCCCGATCATGCAAGCAAAATGAGGAAGGAAACACTCGTAAAAGTCTCAAACTTCAACAGTCCCTGAATGTGGTATGTTTGAGTGTGGGTAAAGCATTACGGGATGACGAATGGTTGCTGGACAGCGGTGCAAGCTCCCATTTCTCTCCGAAAAGATCAGATTTCACCACGTATGAAGAACTAACAACCCCTCAGATTGTATCGCTGGCATCAAAGTTGAATTGCACGGTCATTGGGAAAGGGTTAGTGGTTGTTTCCACAAAAACTCGTGATGGGGAGTTTACCATTCGTTTTGAGGAAGTGTATCATGTACCTACCCGACTTCAGTTTTCGATTGGTGTCAATTGCGACGATTGAAAAGAAGGGTTACAAAGTAGTTATTCTAAATGGAATATGTCGAGTATTTGACAGAGATGGTTTTGTGGTGTTGGAAGCTCCGCTAAATCAAGCCAACATGTACTCTCTGAAGAAGGAAAGTATCAAATCCGCGTGCTTAACTCGGACCAAGTATCAGGGTTGGCATCAGAGGCTCGGCCACATTAATCAGGACTTGATCAAATTGATGTACAGAAGAGGCTCGGTGAGAGGACTTGACGATGGAGTTTCGAAGGAACGCTTCGCAAGTGCATCATAGGGAAGAACGCATGTAAACCATTTCCGAAAATCGGTAAGTTGGTTACTTCACAGTTCACAGTTCGGTTACTTCACGCTGGGGCCGCCAAAGGATATAGATTATGGGACTTCGGACGCAGCAAAGTGTTGATTAGTCGTGACGTTACATTCAAGGAAAGCGAATTCCCATTCAGGGAGAAAAACGAGACACAGAAGATGAAGAAATATTCGTCCAAAACCACATAGAAAAAGAAACTGGCAAAGGAGTTGCAACTCCACCAGAGGCTTTGGTAGAAGAGCAACACGAAGAAGAAGAAGACGACGAAGAGGAAGACGAGGCAGAAGAGCCCGAAAACAACGGAAATCATAGAATGGAGTTAAGGGGCAGGACAAAATTCCAGAAACCAGAAAGATTTGCAAGTTCAGCTGAAAGAAAGGATCCAAAAACCTACAAACAAGCTATGTCTGGACCAGACAAGGAACTTTGGGCTGACGCAATCCAAGAGAAGCTGACGTCACTGGAAACAATGAACGTATGGGAGTTGACTGACCTGCCACCTGGAAAATCAACAGTGGGTTGCAAATGGGTTTTCAGAACCAAGTATGTACATGGCTGACGGTAGCGTGGAGCGCTACAAAGCCCGTTTGGTTGCCCAGGGATTTACCGAGCAAGAAGGAGTAGGTTACAACGAAACGTACAGCCCTGTGATCAGTTTGCCAGCCATAAGGTTAGTGCTGAAGCTAGCAGTAAAGAACAATAATTGTTGGTGGATCTGTCAGATGGACGTCAAAACGGTTCCTGAACGGAATCTTGAAAGAAGAAATATATATGAAGAAACCTGAAGGTATACCTATATGCATATCAGAAGTCGGATCAGACCAAAATGTTTGCAAGCTACTGAAGTGTGTTTATGAGCTGAAACAATCATCAAACTTCTCGAGGGTGGAATGGAAAAATGCAAGTCAGAGCCTTGTATTTAGAGCTTCAGGGGTGGGCATACTTTTGGTTTATGTGGATGACCTGATATTGGTATCGTCAATTAAGGAATGCATGATATATTTGAAGAGCATGCTAAGAAAGTACTTTGAAGTAAAAGACTTAGGAGAACTCAAGTATATTCTTGTTATCGAAGTCACGAGATCACGAGATGGAACGATAAAACTGAATCAACAGAAAGAAAGAAATTTTGAGTGAATTCCGAATGGTAGATAGTAAACCAGCCCTGACACCAATGGACCTATACCAAGAGTTAATCAAGTCAGATAGCCCAACGACAGTTAAAGAAAAGCAAGAAATGGAAAGGGTACCATATCGAAGACTAGTGGGGAAATTGATGTACCTGTCCCAAGCAACAAGACCAGACCTGGCATTTGCAGTCTCCAAACTTGGACAGTTTCCTTTTAATCCCGGGATGACACACTAGATTGTAGCAGCAAAAAGTCGCAAATCCTCCGCTACCTGAAGGGGACGCAAGACAAGGAGTTAATCACGGTAATTCGATGGTAGCCTATTCGGATTCGGATTGGGCGGGAAACAAGGATGACAGAAGATCAACCAGAGGATTCACTGTGATGATTGGCAGCAGTCCCATATGGAAGTCAAACAAGCAAACATGTATTGGACTGTCAACCATGCACGCCGAGTTTGTGGCTGTAGCCACCAGCAATGGAAGTAATTTGGCTGAGAAGCGTGCTGGAAGAGTTGGGGCACGAACTGGATGGAATCCCCAAAGCGCTTTGTGACAATCAGTCGGCAGTTGAATTTGCAAAAGGAAACCGAGTCAGCTCACACTCGAGGCACATCAACGTTAGGTACCACTTCCTGTGGGACATGGTCAGGAAGGAAGAATTGGTGCTCGAGTATACTCCAACGCGAGACAACGTTGCTGATATACATATTCACCAAGCCGTTGTCGAGGTTCAACCTCGAAGCTGTCTTGAAAAACATAGGGCTAGAAAGGAAAGAAAACAAGCAAGAATCTGTTGGTTAAGCAACAAAATGTTGAACAGTTGTGATTATTCCTAGATTCGTTCAGTTATGATTTTGTACGAGTTGTAGTTTGTGCGCTCGGAAATATAAAGTTCTAACAATTCCCAACAATCCTCAAAAAATAGTTTTTTATTTGTCTTTAAATAGACTTTTTCAAAAATCGGGCACGAGATTATGGTTGCCTCTTCAAAAGTACCGACATCTAAATCACTATGTTATCTTAGAACGTGTAGAATACAGAGAATCTCGCAATTTGCTTGTTTGGTTGCGACTGAGACGTACACGTTCATCAGTAGGTAACTTAACTGATGAACGTGTACGTCTCAGTCACTGCTCTTCTCGGTCGTCCTTGAAGGTTTTGTGATCAATTTTCTGTTACTTTTGGTAGCCATGCACACATACATAGGATCCGAAATTTTGTATTGCAACTTTTATTTTTTAATTTCCCTTCCCCTAAATCGCTCAAATAACGCACTGTGCGTCATTCACCGTTATTGTATAACGAGCCAATTTTCATAATCTCGAGTACAGTGAATGTGTTGAGGGTTGGTTTTTCTTTTTTAATTCCTGATATGTAAATAACCTCACCGGAACCCTCGATTAATGTTATTCTAACTTTTGGCCTAAGCTGAGACTCAAAAGTCATGATGATTTGTCGGGAAGCGTTCCAAATTGGTCAGAAACGTTCAACACTCCCTCGAATTCCTTTCCAGGATTAGCGATGGAGTTTCACATCCGTATTTTTTCTTTCGAAGATTCAGCCGCTCTCATGACCCAATTCGTTATTTTTATGTTTCTCTCTTGAAATGTGTTCGTAGGGAGCTGCTTAGGTGAGTGAGACGGAAGCGACATTATTGACATTACAAGCCTAAAGGATGAACTCAGTTCAGGATAAGAACATACCAAGTACTACTACTACATTGTAGTGCCGGTAACTTGATCAGTTCTTGTCCTGAACTGAGTTCATCCTTTAGACCTGAGACTGCTAAGCCACACGGATGCTACAATGTCAAATGTAGTGGATGTAAAAAAAAATTAATCTGTTGAACTAAAATTAATATAATAATGAAAGAAAGAAGAAAAAAAGAAAGAAGATTTTGCTTTTCATCGCATTTCTCAAACTAGTTCTTTCCTACAGAGAAAATTGCTGTCTTCCGTGGTAATATACCTGTGCATTATTGAGATGAACGCAGGCCATTTTCGAAATTTTCTCTTCATGAAATTGGCAGTTGGCCTTTTCAACTCACTCAGAAAAGGCTCTGCTGTATAATAGTTAGGCTATGGCTCTGGTAATCAATCAGGGGTAGTTAAGTTTGGAGACTGAGGTAAACGTGTGGAGTGGCGAGGGGCTCCTGCATCTGAACCGATCATACAGGAAAGAGGTGATTGAAGTGGCAATGACGCCCTTCCCAGCGCCCGCCCGTCATCAGTCGCCACCTGCTTTAAACGCCTCAATCAACCTGACTGCTCTGTTGAGAGAAATGAAGTTGTGAATGAGAATCCCACTCATCAAACGGTATGACCGTGGTTAAGAGTAAGGCATCCTGTGGTCAAATCTCTCTTTTTTCACATTTTATGACCAAGGGCAGTGGATTAGAAATTTTTTTAAAGTGTGGATGAGTGGATGACATCCACGTAAGCAGCTTGAGTCAACAAGTCGCATATTTTTGTCACTAGAAAAGGAGTTCTTACGCTAAGTAGAAAACGGAAATAATCGGATATGGGTATACAATGCGTCCATGTCATGTTACGGTATACTGAAAGGCTCATGGCCATTTGGCTGAGCTGTGCTGGGAGGCAGGTGTTTCGTGAACCCACAAGCAAGCTATAAATGGCATTTACTAGAGTTGTACGAGCTCAACTCTGTGAACCACACCTCAAACTCGACTCAGAATCCTTAGCTTATTTCCGTCTACTTTTTTCGATCTTTTTTTATGCGTGCAGCCAGACCTCTCCCCCATCGACATGCCAGATCCTCTTCAACATCAGTAGATTACAGTGTACCACCTC
Source organism: Pilophorus perplexus (assembly GCA_955831195.1). NCBI lineage: Eukaryota > Metazoa > Arthropoda > Insecta > Hemiptera > Miridae > Pilophorus > Pilophorus perplexus. The sequence goes on along the minus strand of OY037007.1, from coordinate 55,565,090 downwards.
GACCAACTTGTCTAATGTTACCGCTCATCTGAGACATATGTGCTTCATTCTTAACGCCCATGTGATTCTGTTTGAAAGAAAAAAAAAAAGAACTCTCATCTATGTTTTACGAAGAAATCTAAGTGGGAAGCTCTGCTTCCTCGTAGCTGGTGAACTGAATTTTGAATCAAAATGTGCTGAATCGGCCCGGTCTAGTTTTCAGATTTGGGATTTTGTTGAGCCATTAAATGGCCGAGCCATCAATAAATATCTTGAGTATCTTGTAAAATTATATACATATTATATAATTTTTTCAGTTTTAGTATTTTTACGGTGGCTTGTCGAATTTATTAACGAGTTAGAACTGGGGAACTATTCACTTATAAATTTCCTCTCAGTATCCTCAACATCACCGGGACGGCAAAGTAGTTTTAACTGTGGGTTGTTCTATAAACTTCTCGAACCACCAACTTTAGTATTCTACATGTACAAAAGCTGTTACCATCAAGAAAATACCATTCTCTCTCTTTCTGTCGTCCCCCGCAATTCTCAACATCAATATTTGTTCCCCGAAGTCATCCAACTTTGTTTGGTTCATTGAATTATGTTGAGAGAGGCACGTGTCTGTAATTCAAGTCTCTCTGATATCTGCGTAAAAGTTACTTTATGAATTATGAATTTACGAAATTAGTTACGAAATTAGTTATGTACCCGGGTTCTCGTCACTCAATGCGAATCACTACCAACTGGTTGAATCTTCTATACCACTAAGATTAATTCTCACCGTGTCTGAGACAGAGTATGTCACAAGCTGGCTGGCTGACAGAGTGTGTCACAACCCTTCTCCTCCGAAACGGTAAGCGATAAAAATACGGCGATTTAGGTTTATTATTCTTGGAATAATATTATTTTATGTTGTTCCTGGCGGATCTGCCGTCTTTTCTGGCCTCCCGCCACCCGCGAGGTGTTAGTATTGATGAGGCAAATGAACTACGAGCTCTCCTGTTCGCTGACGATCTTGCCATCTTCTCGGACTCCTGGTCAGATGCTCAGGCAAAGCTTGCCTCCCTCCATGTGTACTGCATTGAGAATGGCCTCACAGTTAACCCAGGGAAGACGGTCGTTCTGCCTGTTGGCATCCCCCCGAGGAAGAGGAGGACTCTCTGGTATGATGGTCGCCCTCTTTGTTTTGCTGAGGAGATTACTTACCTTGGCCTACCTATATCTGGGAAAAACAAGCTCTCCTTCACGGCAAAAAAGATGATAGGGAAGAGCAGCGTGGCGATGGCTACTGTGCGCTCACTTCTGGGAAGAGTAAAGGGTGCTCCTTATGAGGCCCATATGAAATTGTTTGATGCGGTAATTGCCTCTTCCTTGCTGTACTGCGCGGAGGTTTGGGCTCTGGCGTGTTCGCCAGAGTTAGATGCTGTCCAGACGAAATTTATCAAAAATGCCTTGTTCCTTCCTGCCAATACGCCTTCCTATATCGTGCGCCTGGAGACTGGCCGAAGACACCTGAAGCTGGAAATCTTCAAGAGAGCCTATGGTTGGTGGCTTTCACTCCTCAATATGAAGCCGGACCGTCTTCCTTCCGTTTGCTACAGAAAGCTGCTGTTGCTTGCAAAGTCCTCATCAAAGTTACCATTTAACTGGGTCGACGCTCTATCCTCGGTGCTGCACACCATTGGAGCCACGGACGTATGGGAGAAACAGGACTATGCCCTGGCAAAGAGGAGCCGCCCATCAATCCTGGAGAAGCTCTCAAATCACCTGTTTAGCTTAGACATTGAGGCTGCCACGATCTCCCACAGTTGCCCGCTCTACCGTTCGCTGAGTGCCCTCGCCGGGCAGGAGGAGTACTTAACCATGAGAATTGGTATAGAGAAGTTGAGAGTGATCGCCCAGGCCCGCTCCCACAATTTTTATAACATGGTTATGCGAGTTGGTGGAGAAAGGTGGAAGTTTTGTCCACTCGATCACTGCCCTACTTGTGAATACAGTTTTGAGGACGACATCCTACATATGATGGTGACGTGCTCCGAATACACCGACCTCAGAATCCAGCACCTGTCGCCCTTCCTGGAGGACAATGTACCGGCGGAGGTTAACCTGGTAAATGTCTTAACAATTGCCTCCCCAGACCAAGCCTCTGAGGTCTTCAGTTTCCTGTGTAAAGCCCTGAAATCCCGTCTAACTCTGTAGGGCCCAGATGGTCTGAATCTTTGATAATTTAATTTTTTGCTTCTTCTTGGACCCTCTTTTTCTTTTTTTCTTTTTTTTTTTTTTTTTTTTTTTGTGGATACTTAACTTCTTTGTCAATTATTTATGAACTTTGAACCATATTGTATAAACTACCTTATGTTGAATCAATAAAATATTTGAAATTAATTTATTCTTGGAATAATACACCTATGTTTTCGCGACGGAGGTCGACGACTCCGATCGGCTTCAAAATTTGACTTTGGGCCGTATTCAAAAACGCTCCTTAGCGTTAAGGAAGTCCTTAGGAGGCGTTTAAGGCTGCCTAAAACGCCTCCTAAGGACTTCCATAACGCTAAGGAGCGTTTTTGAATACGGCCCATTATCCGTTTCAAGAGGTCTAGATTCCAAAACCGAAATGTCCGTCCGCCGTCCGTTTTGGGCAGTAGGAATTTTTTTTTTTTATCTGAAATTTCGACAAAATACTCGGTTTACCATCTAGTTGTGCCCGCAAGGTTTTCAGCCCGATCGCTCAAACCCGTGGGGCGCTATGGGGCTAAAATGGGGCTACGGGACGGTTTTTTTTAAAAGGCTTTTGGCTATGGGATCGAGTCAGGTGTCGTTTTCGAAGTATTTTTGGCGTACTATGGCGATCTATAGGGCTTTCATGGGCTAAAAAAGGGATTTTTGAAGGATCCCAGGAGGTTAAATATTTTTCGAGTAAAAAATAAAGAATTTTTGAAAAAAAAAACTATTTTTGAAAAAAAAATCTAAACAACTATTTTTTTCATCGACACAGAATTAAATTTCTGCAAAAGTAACCTATATCAAAGAATAATAAACCCTTGTGTAAAATTTGCAGCGGCTTTTTCTATGGGTTCGGGATCCCGTTTAGGTGTCCATAGGTTACTTTATGAATCTATGAAGTTAGTGGTTAGGTTACTTTATGAATCTATGAAATTAGTTGTTAGGTTACTTAGTGAATCTATGAAATTATGAAATTAGATCCCGTTTAGGTGTCGTTCAAAGTTACTTTATGAATTATGAATTTGTGAAATTAGTTACTCAGGTTCTCGTCACCCATTGCGAATCACTACCAACTGGTTGAATTTGTATTAATTGAATTAATTGAATTGTATTAATTGAATTGTTGAATTTGTATCAACCCCCTTAATACGTATCGTATTAATAAAATAACTTTTTTCGAACCATTTTTACCTGTTATGTTCAAAATGGAATGTAAAGATTCTGGCATCTGTAGGTTTTGACAAATGATTTATTTTTTACCCTACGCCGTATTTTATCGCTCCACAGTCAATAATTACTATCACATAAAGGTGATAATATATGTGAAATTAAATTCTGCTACTTCAGCTCGACGAATTTTCGTAACACTTAAGAGCAAACTTAATGTAAAGACAGAGTACAATAATATTGTTGTAACATATTATGTTGAGATGAGAGATTCTGCCTGTCACCAGACGATGGGAAAATGGACAAGAGGCCCATCGTTCTGTGCATTCCAGGAAGACAATGAACAACAACAGTGAAATCTGATCGGGTTTGATGAATACTTTTGACTATAATAATTCATATTACGACACACGTTTACTACAAGACTTGTATAGACTCTATACTTAGTATAGATGTAATAAAACTATGTTTTCATACTCCGGGATAAATCCCGATTCAGCATGTTCCTATGACATTAAGCTACTATATGGGTATTAGTTGCGTTGAATGTTGACTCCTTATCCCGAATATGAATTATTCTACAATTTTAGCTGGGTACCGAGTTTCACTCTGTTGTCAATGCTGATTAAGACTTATAGGCAATGCAAATCCGCTTAGTGTCTACTTCGGCGGGATTTGCAGCGCCTGTCGGTTTATCAAAGGCACTATGAGAGGGATTGAGCTGGTTATGCATATTTGTGCAAACAATTAATCCAAACTCTCCCGCAGGATGTTGTGCAAATATATTCATGTCATACTCCTTTTCAGTATGGAAATGGGGAATTGAATCCGTCTGCATTGGACAAATTATTAGCTAGAGAGCCATAGATTAGACCCCTATAAGTGTATTTGTCATAGTCGCCCTCATTTCATTACTAGCTCGAGGTTCTGATCGAATGCACACGTGCTCCTAGATTGGAGAAACATTTCCAACACTCTATGAGGAAAGAGGATGTAGGCCGTAGATTTGCTTAGAGGAATTGAGCATCAATATCTGGCGTTTCTATCTTACTTTCCTGTCATGTATTTTGAATCTAAAACCATTATGTTTACAGGGTTCTTGTACAACTAAAATTAAAATTAAAATTTAAAATTAAAACTTTTATTGTTTAACGATTTTTCAAGAATGGTTTCCCACCAATCTCGACCCAACTTCCTGGGGCGACGATGTCAAGTGGTATAATACAAGTCCCGGTGCGTAGGGATTAAAGCTGCATTCACTTGGCTTCTTGCACGACCTGAGGGGGTTAACGGTGACTTGAACTACTCACAATACCTGTCGTTCGATATGTACTGTTTGTTAAGGCGCTTACATTAGATCACTCACTTGTTGACCTTTCAATCCTGTTTTCCATCTTATCTTGTAAGGGTGTTGGATCAATTGGCTAGTTATATCGGGGCAACTTTCTTCGAGGTATTTCCCATTCAACACCTTGGGAAAGTTTATCATCACTTTACCGACAATTATAACTACAGTTACCTATATAGGTATCCTATATAGATATCCTATAGGATACTAATAGGTAACTATGGCTATTCTTATCGACTCTTTTCGTGTTTTTCTTAAGACAATGATCAATGGAATCAATGTTCAGGGTCTGTATTTTTGTATGTCTAACTTTTCATCGAAGTTTTTAATTTTAATGGCTTCCTATGATTAAATCCACAGGGGAAGAACGCACCATGTCCCATTTTGGTAATTTTTCAGGAACGCATTTCTTCTGGCAAAAACCCAATATTAGTTCAAATTTGGTCGATAAATTTTTTTCTGGAAATGTAATTCGAATCTCAGCGTTTCTGCTGAATGCAGTGGTGTAGTCAAAAGTATTGAAAAATGTATTTTTAAACTCCGTATCGCAATGCAAAGTATCAAGGGTCCATCTGTACAGGTGAAGAACGCACCATGTTCGTGCATTGCGGGTTTCATAATAGCATCCTGCCATCAGATTTCTCCCTTCATCAGGCATTCGCGGTTTTTTGACCTGGATTTGGTAGGTATTTTCCAAATTTCACTCACAAAGAAGTTTTACTAATAATAATTTAATAAAATAAAATTCAAAAAATTCATTTTAGGTTGGTATTTCAAAAAAAACAAAAAACAAAAAAAAAACATCAAGGACATTTCACTCACAATGAAGTTCTACTAATGAAGATTCATTACAACAAAATTCCAAAAAATTCATTTTAGGTAGGTAGGTATATGAATTTCAAAAAAAAAGTTAAGGACAATAGCATTGGTCTTGAAGAAAAATGAGGTTCGTAAAAAGAGAAAAAATGAAATAAAATGTTCCCTCTGTTCTAAAAAAAATTCTTCAAAATTCAATTCAAAAAATTCATTCCGTTCAAATTCATTCAATTTCAACAAAATTCAAAGTTCATATTCAAATCAAAAAATTCAAAAATTAAATTAAATTCAAAAAACCCCTGAAAAATATTTTTACTTTTTAATCTTCAACTTTTTGAAATAGGACTGCGCGCTGGCACTGCAAAACTGCATTAAATGATGGAGGTCCTGGTATTTCTCCCTCGAAATGGGTAAGTCCTTCTTGAACGCTCTTCCAGGGAACCGAAGTTCATTTTCCCCAAGCTTCTCCTTGGGTGGCCGCTTCTGAGAGTTATTCCTGGGTTTTCCCGGTTGTTTTCCACGTTTTGTTTTTGGTTTTCTTTGAGTCACGATTGCGGAGACCCATTGTGTGAAACACACAGATCCGCAGGTGGTGGAGTGCGACGTTGGAGGGGGAGACTGAAAGTTGGTGCGTTCTTCCCCGGTGGCGCTGGGGTTGGTGCGTTCTCTCCCTGTACGGTGTTTCGTTTTTGGCATTTTTCTCCTATATGGGATCGTTTTTGTCCAGTTTGGTCGTCACCATCGTGTCCGCCTTGAAAAAATCTATAGAGAACCGTCAAAACCTATTTTTCGCAAAAAATCGACTTGGTGCATTCTTCCCCTGTGGTCTTCTACAAATTTTGTATTGTAGTTTGCTCGTCTGATACCTGAAGGTTTACAGATTCGGGTGGGTGTGAATTTGGCCCCATCCTTTGAGTGAGAGGGAGCAAAAATTTACTCCAAAAAGTAAAGTCGACCCATTCTGATGCGTGATGAATTTACCTTTTATTATCATAATAATATTACGTACATGTTATGTAGACTGGGCCCCCTTGTCACCACGATAAGTGATACCATACAAAGGAGAACAGCCATTCGCTAGTGTTTCTATGCAGATTCAGTGTAGAGTTAGAGAAGCTTGTGAAGCTTTCTTGTAGCTAGTGACCTAAGATTTGTGGCCTGGAGGATTGCAGATACCCCAAGCTATGTCTTGGCATACGTTAACGACATCTTTAAAGATTCAGAACTTGGGACTGTCTAGGCACTGTCTACTAATCCTTTATTATTTATCAGGAGGAAATGCTGATTAAAATTCGCAAGACTTTGGTAGTGGTAATTTCGGGACTTGGCTATATTAGCATTGGCTGTAACGCATTCCTACATTTAAGCTATTCCCTACATTTAGTTTTTGTACCCCGTCTATTTTTAAGCGCCGAACCTATTCGTGCCTACTAATATATAAGAGTCCACTTCGATCATTACTTTTAATTAAAATTTTAAGTTCTCACGGGTATATTATTTCACCTCCTCTTCTATGGTCCTCCCAGTTTCGAGGTCCAGTTTGCATACAAGATCAAAGGGCGTTCAACCTCGACTGCTGGCTGGGCTGAATTTACACTTCTCGCAGTGGGTCGGATTAGCTTCGCTCAATGATGGGTAGCGTTTATAAACTACGGCGACGAATTGGGTTGAGTTTACATTCGCCCACAGATTCATATTTGAAATAGCAATTAGAAACGTGTTGTGTACTGGCTAGTTCAGGTGAACTGGCACACATTCATTAAACCCCTCAAAATAACCTAAAAAACAGTCAATCTGCGGATGATAAGTTCGGCATAAATTTTTTTACGTTTAGAGTGAGATGGATGAGAAGATTTTAGACAGGTGATATTGAGGAAATTAAAAAATAGCACATTATTTGTGTTGTTTTATTATGTACCTACTAAAAATATCAAACATGGAAGGGCTTGTTGAACATTTCATTTGAACGTTTGAATTGGAATATTTCAGTTGAATATTCAGTTCTTTGAATATTTCATCACTTACATCTTAACAAGGTGATGGCAGTAACAAAATAATAATCTAATCTTAATAATATGAAGATTATATTCACCAAAACGTTTAGTGTTCAATGTTTTATATTCCAAGTGAACTCTGTGTTGTCCAAGTGGTTGTTTGCCGAAGGTGCAGAGGTCCAGTCCAATGTTAGGGAGAGAAATGACGCCTCCGCTGTTCTCCTGTTGACTCCTCTGAGTCATTTCTTTCCCTAACCTCTACCTCTGTGTTGTAATAATTTCACACATTTTAAACACTATAATAATTACATGTTAGGGTTACACTCAAATCTGAATGAGTTGATGAAGTATATTAACTTAGTTGTTAGGATCTTTTTTAGACATAATTTCGTGAATTTCGGCATTGAACTAATTTAGATAATGCTATTGCATAATATTATAGTTGAGAAATCAACAGTTGATAACAATTTACTATGTACTTATCCGATCACCGGGGATAGAAAAGAGGTGTTCAAGGGTGTGCAAGCTCGCACAAGTGTGGATAAAATGTTGATGGGTTTGGAGGATAATAATTATTGTGATGATTGTTCTCTCTGTGTTTCTCTCTGGGATCTATCTTTCGTATTTGTATGCATAGTTCAGGCTTATTTTCGTCTTCAAATGAACAATCATGATGTCCAGGAGTCGGTTTTGGTCGACTCTCGGAGAGGCGTCTCACCAACAAATAATCGGAATCTTGTTTATTCTTATATAGGTTGGGTGAGGGGATTAAGTCCTCATGATCCACCTTCAATAGTTTCTGTACTGCCAGTGGTTTAGATGCTCGGCGTGATCCACAGATAACAGGCACAAAGCAAGCTGAAAGGTCTCCTTCTGTGTGTTTTTCTGAATTTTTTGATTTGGAATAATAACTTTTGAATAGTTGTTCAGCAAGATCTGAAGGGAATGCATTTTGGGGTGGATCGTCCTCCCTGCTGGATATAATATGGTGATGGTGGCACACGCGTTCAGTGGGAGCGGGAGGTTGTGGTTGTGGGTGTGGGTGTGGAGCATTATTTGGTGGGGCATGTGGAAGGTAGTCATGGTGGGTAGGAGAAAGAGGATAATGTGGTTTCGGAGGATCTGGATATGGATAGGTTGATGGAGGGCTAGGTGGTGGGTTTGGGGAGCATGGTGGAGGTGTTGGAGGGTATGATGGTGGCGTTGGAGGGCATGGTGGAGGTGTTGGAGGGCATGGTGGAGGAGTTGGGGGACATGGTGGAGGTGTTGGTGGGCATGGTGGAGGAGTTGTAGGGCAAGGTGGGGGAGTTGGTGGGCATGGTGGTGGTGTTGGAGGGGAAGGTGGGGGAGTTGGTGGGCATGGTGGTGGTGGTGGCGGTGAACATGGTGGTGGTGGTGGTGGTGGTGGAGGAGTCGGAAAACAAGATGGGGGTGTTGGAGGGCTTGGTGGCTGCCAATGATTTACTGGTGGTGATGTGAATTGATTCTGTAATGGTTCTGGGTATGCAGATGGGGGATGGCTGTTATAGTAAGTTGGCTGCTCATGATATATCACAGGACTTGAAGAAGGATTTTGAGGGTATTGTGGGGGCGTAGGTGAGCAATGAAGCTGTGTTGGTTGAGGTGTTTGAGAATATGGTTGGGACGTGGGATTGTAAGGTGTGGGTGTTGGGGGTTTTATTTGAAGACCTTGAGAATATTGTGGGGGTGTTGGAGGACTTGGTTGGGGAGTTAGAGAGTATGTTGGAGGTGATGGAGGGCAATGGGGGTTCGTTATAGGACTTGGTTGAGGAGTTGTATAATACGGTAGGGGTGTATGCGGTGGTTGTGGATGGGGCTTGGGGGTGTAAGGATGAGGTGGTGCGCTATGATCACCCCGGGTTGGGTACGAATGACTACCATGCTCAGGATAAGTAACTGGTGGAGGTGGTGCCTGTGGGCTGTATTTTAGCTGGGAATCCATGTACGTGGGAGCAGATCCTTGCACATGAGATGGTCCCAAGTACGATCCTGGGTTAGGATTTGCTGGAACTCCTCCACCATGACCATGATGTTGTTCTTGATAGGGTGTTGTTCTCTCAAAAGGACCATTGCATTGTTCTGGCTCAGGTTTGTATTGTGACCCGTAGCTGTTTTGGGGATGAAGGTTGATTGGTTCAGGATGACGATGATGGGGTGGAGTTGGTTTGTTCCATTGTCCTGGATGATCTCGATTATTTGAATGCCCATGTTGTGAGGAGGGGAGTGGATGATGTTGGTGTCCTGGTGAATGATGGTTGTCATTATCATAGTCTGATGGTCCTGGTCCATTTTGAGGGGGATTATTTGGAATACAACCAGGTGGGCAACGGCCATTCGTATCTTTGTGTGGTGGATCACGATACGATGGTTTGGAGTTGTGATGTGGATGCCTGTTATCATAATGATCATCACCTCGGTCAAGTTGCCTATGTTGTGAGGAGGGGAGTGGATGATGTTGGTGTCCTGGTGAATGATGATTTTCAGTATCATAGACTGCTGGTGGTGGTCTATTTTGAGGGATATTGTTTGGAATACAACCAGGTGGACACCGTCCAGTTGTTTCTTTGTGTGGTTGATCACGATATGATGTTTTGGGGTTGTGTTGTGGAAGTTTATTGTGATGTTCACGATCATCATCACGATGAGGATTATCATCACGGCCAAATTTGCGATTACGAGTTTCATGATTGGGATCACGGTGATGCGGATCTTTTTCATCTTCAGGATCATGGCGATCTTCGTGTTTATGGTCATCTTTTCCCAACCATTTGTCCATAATTCTATTCAGGATGTCGATGAGTTTTTCCTGGTTAACTATCAAGTTGACGTAAGAAAACAGTTCTTCGTTGTTCCCCTGTAACAAGATAAACTCTGAATTCAGTGACGCTTCGTTGATCGTTGGGGGACTTGAAAGACAATAATTATCTCCATTTAACTTGCAGTAGTATTTCATACAGTATTGCGTAGAACTGTCGAGCTCCGTTAAAAATTAACTAGAATTAAAATTGCAATTAGATTGTTGTTGACCCCGAATGTGTGTGGCGAATCAAATCGATTGAATGATGAGGATTCCCATTGATGATAGTCCCCATGCAACAAACAAAATTTATTTTCTTATATTAAATATAAAAATAGGTTTGTAACATGTGAATACAAAGTGCAAGGACTGGCATGCGTTAGTATCACTGGGTGTATCCGCACTTGCCTTACCGCCGCATTGGAGGTTCTTCTGGGCCAATCACCCATTCACATCCATGTGCAGAGACTGGCATACCTGCAGGCAATGAGGATGAGGAGCATGGACCATTTGAGTAGAGGTCAATGAAGATCACTTCACGGCATTCTGGACAGAATACCAGTGAATGAGGCAGCGTTAGCTGTCTCTGATGCCATGACAGAGAAATTGAACTTTGATCTTACCATCAAGGTCCCCTCATCCATGAGCGATCCAAGTGGAAAGAGGGAAGAACCCAGTTTGAGCATGGGGCCATGGCCTTTTACACCGATGGATCTGTCATGGATGGCAGAGCTGGTTCGGGTGTCTTTGGACCAAGAACCCGGGTATCAGAGCCATTTGGGGCGATGGCTACCATCTTACAGGCGGAATTTAACGCCATTGGCACATGTGTGCACCGGCTGCGATGTCGGCGCATTAAAGGGTCTACATACTGTCAGGCAGTCAGGCTGCACTGAAGGCCTTGGCCTCATCTTCTATTACATCAAAGCGTCTGAACAAACTCAAGTTCCTCGCAAGGGACAATAGAGTGACCCTCGCATGGTGACCTGGCCACCAGGGCATTGAGGGTAATGAGGCTGCTGACATTCTTGCAAAAGAGGGCTCAGCATGTCTAGCATAGGTCTAGCATAGGTCCCGAGCCATTCGGCCATGCACTGCACTGGCAAAGGCTCCATTGTCAGAGGCAAGCGGGGTTGTTTATATATAAATCCTATAGGATTCTCCAGGTCAAGAGCAAGGGAGATACTTCAGCTGGAGAGAGGTGATATGCATTTACTTGCTGGCCTATTCACAGGCCACTGCAGGCTCCATAAGTTAAGACTATCAGACACTGAGGAGTGCCGCGTCTGTAACGCCGAACCAGAGTCTGCGGATCATGTATTGTGCACATGCAGTGCGCTCGCAGGCTCCGTTTCCGGTCCCTGAGGTACGTCACTTTACTCTTGGGTCTTAGTTAAAGCAAGGTTGGGAGATCTAGGCTTCATAAAGTCCTGGTGGAGGCTGGTGGATGGACCAACTTAGAAGTTAGAAGCTAGTTTTTAGGTAGGTAGAGGAAAGGGCAGGAGTCCAATCCTCTTAAGTAGGTAGCTAAATGGTGCGGATGAGAATCCACACCGTGTCACAGGTCTCTGGGTAGGGCGTATGCCGTACTCGGAGAGCCTAATGGGACGGGCGAAGTGTCCAAACCCCAAATCTCTAACAGGATCAGATAGAGGGGCTTTTGCCCCATCCAACGGTTCCTTCGGGAAGGGCTTTTTTGCCCAACTTATTGGACGCAAAATCCACTTTTAGTCAACTAGCAGCTGCTGGTTTCTGCGCGAGCAGAGAGTCAACCTAGCAGGCAGGAGCGTGTGTCGCTGCCTGCCGCCACAATCAGACCCATTAGGGACGGACTGCAGTGGCGTCCATTGACTGTTATAAAAAACATGTGAATATTCACAAATTATGACACATTGTGTTTATTCACTTGTTACAAACCTATTTTTGGCGAATGCAATGGGTTTTTTGTGGATGCTACCTATTCATTCAGGCCTTGTTGCGGGACGCTGGGGGCGCTTCAGGACCCCTGCCATCATAACCTCTCCAGCAATAAATTTACCTATAAGCCTATATGCTCTATCTATAGATACTTTCTACACTTAACTTAGATACAAGCTAGCTTTACTTGGTAACGCGTACTACATAAGAGGGCGCTTTAGGGTTTACAGAAGATGTTTTTTTCCAGAAAACTTTGAAATAATCTATTGAGCAATTATGATTGAATGTTCTGTAGTTTCAGTAACCTTTTGAACGATTGGGGGCGGGGTTGAATACCTAAAAGAAAATTGATTTTGGTAATAATGAGCTTATAGTGCATGTCGCTATCTTTCTTGTCACCATATACCTACTATAATAAAGATTGTAATAATACTTATTACTATTTTTATCGCGTTTTTCTAAATTATTACTTCAGATATAGCAGTAATAATGGTAGATTTATAATGGTAGGCATATAGATATTGACAATAATTGTATCACTCTTCCATTAGTTCCTTGTCACTTTTTCCTTCACATCTACCAGTTAAAAAGAGTGGCAAGAGATGAGAATAATATTATTATATTAATAATAATAATAGCCCCATTGGATTCGATGACGAACCTGATGATGGGGATTTTGAGGATGGGCTTGAGCCGGTGGTTTTGGGCTGTCATCTTTCACTTCCTGTGTGTCGATTGTGCTGGCTATGAAAGGAGGGAACTGCGTTGCTGAAGGGTTTGTATTTTGATCTTGTGCAACATCCGATGTACGATCCTCTTTATGGTTGGATGGCATCTGGAAGTTTAAACAATTTACACGCTATTATGATATACTATATTATAGGCACATAAACTATGTACCCTGCAAGAGAAACGTCGAGTTAATATCGTAAGGTAGAACATGGTTCGCAGTACTCCTGTGGATATGAAAGTAGTTTTGGGGATTTTGAAGGTACCGAATCGGAGATCAGTTTTGGTTTCTGATCAACTAGCTTGCAGACAGGGGGGGGGGGGGTCGCTTTGCTCCGCCACTTAACTCGGACAAAGAGGGCTCGCTTCGCTCGCTCATTTGCGTGCACTTGCCCCTGACCCGAAGTCACTTGTGGTAATAAACTAAAATTCCAAAATGTATCCGTAATTAGTGAGGAATAAAATTTTAATCGTCTCCCAAGTCTTAGAAATGTTTTAAATGGACTGCTCCAGAATCCAAAGGGAACCAAAACATTTCTTGTTTCGAGTACGTATCGAACCACATTCACAGCGCGCAAAGCCTGTGAAGTTCTCCCAACTCGTGGGTCAAGGGATTCAAAAAAGTTCCCGCCTCGAGTCGGGATCGAACTTATAAGTCTATAGATGTCATGTATGTCCAGCGCGTACGGCGAGCTTGAACTGAGGATATCCCCGATTTCCAAGATTTAATAAAATAATATTATGCAATTCGTCGTCCCCTCCTCCCAAATCGTTGGAACTGTTTCATTTAAAATTTTGTGAGTAAAAAATTCGCAAAAAGCAAAGCGAAGCGTTTAGTATAAAATGGACGCATTTGCGCGGGATCTTGGCAATGCAGGATTTCTTAATTCCTGTAGGAAAGAGTTAGGAGAATGATCGCCACCATAACCTACCGGCTAGTGATCTAAAATTTCAACAGTCCGAAATAATTTTACTCGCCTAAATCAGAGATCTTGTTGAACATTCGCAAATAAAATGGTTTCGCGTGACAATTGATTTTCGTTGTTTCATTTTTAAATCCATCACTACCTACCTACTTAAGGAATACCAGATACACAATGTGAATGTTTACGTCATAAGCAGTACGTTTCGTGGCCCCGTTGTTGGATACCGACCTGTTACGTGACTGTAGAAGCCTGAATTCAGGCTTATTAATACACTACGAACATAGTGCTCATCCAAGCACTCTTTAAGTACCAAACCAACAATTTCAGTGAAACCATTAAATCCTCCTTCCTCTTTTTCAAACCAACACTTGGGATATTCAACGATTGTTCTTCTGACTCTTGAATCTAGTGAAAACCCTTTTTTATCTGTAGATGATGAAATAAATGATTAAATATGCACTCAACAATAAAATTTACTATTTAATAAGGATTTCTATTTCATGATCAATCGTTTTGCTTGAAGACTTCGATTCATGAAACCAATTTACGAACGCAGTGTCTTGTTCCTCTTAACCTGGTTAAAACCATAATTATGGTTTTAAACTTATTGACTCGACTCCACTTTGTTTTCCGACTTTGAGTTGTTGACACCTATTTTGCATTTTCACTGTCTAATGAATCTTTATCAACATCCTGACGATGATGCTTAGTTGAGTTTCATCATCCTAGTTGGTTCCATTGATTGATCTTGCACCTTCAGCTGTAGCCTATAATTCCACTTCCTCAACTCATAGTTGGGTCTACTACGTCTGGTTCCTCGAAGCTCTCATGGTCTCAAGAAAAAACTGAAATGTTTGTTCTAACCTTCGAACCGTTCGATTCAATATCTTTTGAACCTGGTTTAGAAGACCCTTGACTGCTCCCTAATGGTGATTCGTTCCCCTTCTCAGGTGTCTTGTATTCAGTTTTATCCTTCTCATTGCCGATTGTGTAAACCTGTGGGCGAGGGGATTCCTGTGGCGTCTTATTACTGTCAGGTGAATCATAAATATAGTCGTCATCTGGAACCTACATAGTATCGTTGGATCAGTGTAATGCCTACATGAACAATCTCCCCACAACATTTTTAACCCACTAACTGTTCAAAACATTCCATCGATAATTTTATCAATATAAATGAAAATTACGTATGAAAAGGTCTAACCTTTGATGGCAAGAGGGGTTCTATGTAACCATTATTGTAGTGGTCTGATATTTGCTCCCCACTGCTATGTTCATCTGAGTCTCCCTTCTCATATTTCTCATCAACATGCTTAGTATCTTTTGGATGGCTTAATTCATCCAATTCTCTTCCTGCATCAGGTAGTCCTTTGGCATCATCTTCAACCTATTGGGTACTGATGAATTAGAATCGTCCAACTTATTAATTGGCTCTAATCTTTCAATTACTTAGCTGACTTATGGTTACAGGGATCTCCATCTAAACCTAAAATGAGGGATTCCGAGAATCAGCTACATGTTACCTTGTTTTCTGGATATTTTGTCCCTCCCTCGGAAATGTCCTCTTTTCCCAAGTATCCATCTTTTTCGGAAATTATGGGTGGTTTAGACTGGTTGGGTCCTACGTCTTCAAGCTCTTGTTTTTCCTCAGCTTCTTTATCATCTTGTTCAATAATTTTACGATAATCAATTTTTTTTGTATCAAGAGATTCTCTAGGCTCATCATTCCCTAGAACCTGTCAGTTCTATTTCATTAGTAAAGCGTTCTAGGATATCTTGATTTATATATTTGGCTCTTTCATTATTATGAGAAGAAAATCCATACCTCAGAGGGATGAAAATCAGATTTATCATCTTTTGCAAGGTCTGTTTTTGAGTTTTCGGGGGAGCCCAATTCCTGATCTTTGGTTTTACCTCCCGTTTCATTTTGCTCTGGTAGGGATTCATCTTTTGCTTTCTCTGGAAACTACAAAAGACTACAATTAACTGAATTCTCAACTTCAAGACTGAATAAATTCCTTGTTGATAATCTGTGTGCTTTCGCGACATTAATGAAATTGAGTTGGTGCCGCCTACCTCGGTTGCATGAGCTGATGTGTCATTCTCATGCTTATCTTCTTTGCCATATTTCTCGTCATCTGTCTGTCCTTTAATATCATCGGGATCTTTTGATCCTTCGGTATCACCAGGCGATCCTTTAGCCTCCACTTCACCTACAACCTGTACAATACATTGGTACACTATTTGGTGGAATCCAAGTGGTTTATCCAATTAATACCAGTTTTAATGAAGTTAAGCTTTCATCGTCTTCAAGTCAAAATTTTAATCCATTGAAATCCGATACATTGATACTGAATGATGCGTTTATATAATCTGCTAGTAATTACCGACTACAAAGAATTAGGTGTAAGCTACCTTGTCTTCTGGAGATTTGATTCCTTTGTCTCGCCCATCCTTGCCGTGCAACATTCCATCTGTTCCAACAATTCCGGGTGAATTAGACTGGCTGGGCCCTTCTCCGTTATCATGTGTTTTCAAGTCATCTTTTACTTTTTTCGTGTCGTTTTCTGGTTGTTCAGTATTCTCGGTATGTTTCGACTCTTTTGTACCATCAGACGAAGCTTTATCCCCTTCACCTACAACCTATCCAATATCATTCAACTGGAGGAATCCAAATGGTATAAAAAATTGGATACCAGTTTTAACTGGTTTGTGGTTTCACTGCCATAAAATATGACTTTAATAAGTTAAATTACGTGTACGCTACCTTATCGTCGGGAGACTCGATCTCTTTCTTATCCTTTTCGTCCAACTTTCCATCTGTTTTGACTACTCCAAGTGTGTTGAATTTCTTGGACATGTCTCCGTTATCACGGCTCATGAAGTCATCTTTTTTATCGTCTTTCCCCTGTTCTTTTGTTTTCTCTGGATCTATTAACTTTTCATCATCCTTTTTCGTATCACCAGACGATTCTTTAGCCCCATCTTTACCTACAACCTATACATCACCAATAAATCGGTGGAATCCAAGTGGTTTATATTGTACAATACCAATTCGAATTTATTCAGAATCCATGTTAGGGAATGAAGCTGAATAATGTGTTAATAAGTTCTATATATGGGGTTCTACCTTATGTTCAGGATATTTGAGTTCTTCCTTCTCCACGTCCTTTTCTTCCAACATTCCATCTGTTTTGACAACTCCGGGTGAATCGGACAAGTAAGACCCTGCTCCTTTAATGTGTACATCTGGATATTTTGATTCCTTGGAACCAGACAATCCTGTAGCCTCTTCGCCTACAAGCTATACAAAACCGTTTGATTGGTGCAATCCAGGTGGTTAATTTAATTAAATAGGTACCACTTTTAACAAATTTGAGCTCCATAGGCATAAACATAACTTAATTCAAATAATCTGTACTACCTTGTGTTCAGGAGATTCGATTTCCTTCCCATCGACCTCCTTCTTTCCATCAGTTTTGACTACTCTAGGTGAATTGGATTGTTTGGACCCTTCTTCGTTATCAAGTACCATCGAGTCCCCTTTCACATCTTCTTTTATGTCTTCTTCTACTGCCTTAATATTCTCGGCGTCTTTTGGCTCGTTGGTATCACCAGACGATCCTTCAGCAATTTCTCCACCTACAACCTATCAAATACTATTCAATGGTGGAATCCAAGTTGTTTCGATCGTTGGCCGGCATTCTAGTTTCATTGTCACTAAGCAAAAGTTTCTAAATCATCCAAACTTTTACTTTGTGATGAGTACTATGTTAATACTTTGGTGATAATTAGATTCAAGCTACCTTGTCTGTAGGAGATTTGATTTCTTCGCCTTGCTTATCCTTTTCGTCCATCGTTTCATCTGTTTTGAGAGCATAGGGTGAATTAAGATGTGTTGACCCTTCTCCGTCGTCATGTCCTATTAATTCATCTATTTTATCTTTTTTCTTGTCTTTTTCTAGTTCCTTAATCTTCTCGGCATCTTTTGACTCTTTGGTATCATCAGACGATCCTTCAGCAATTTCTCCACCTACAACCTATCCGATACTATTAATTTGTGGTATCCAAATGGTTTTGATTTTTGACAGGCATTCTTGTTTTATTGTCACAAAGGTAAATTGAGAGAGATTGAGAAACTGAGTGATACGTTTGTATGTTTTGGTTAGGTGCGAGATAGATGTAAGCTACCTTGTCTTCAGGATATTTGATTTCTTGGTCTTGCTTATCCTTTTCGTGCAACTTTTCATCCGTTTTGAGAGCGTAGGGTGAATTAGGATGTTTTGACCCTTCTCCATCATCATGTGCTATTGAGTCCCCATTTTCACCTTTCTTCTTGTCTTTTTCTAGTTCCTTAATATTCTCGGCGTCTTTTGACTCGTTGGTATCACCAGGCGATCCTTCGGTACTTTCTCCACCTACAACCTATCAAATACTATTCAATGGTGGAATCCAAGTTGTTTCGATCGTTGGCCGGCATTCTAGTTTCATTGTCACTAAGCAAAAGTTTCTAAATCATCCAAACTTTTACTTTGTGATGATGAAACTAAAATGCTACTCAACACTCGAAACCGCTTGTATTCCACCATTGAGTAGTATTGAGGAGTACTATGTTTTACTTTGGTGATAATTAGATTCAAGCTACCTTGTCTTTAGGAGATTTGATTTCTTGGCCTTGCTTATCCTTTTCGTCCAACGTTTCATCTGTTTTGAGAGCGTAGGGTGAATTAAGATGTGTGGACCCTTCTCCGTCGTCATTTCCTATTAATTCATCTTTTTTATCTTTTTTCTTGTCTTTTTCTAGTTCCTTAATCTTCTCGGCATCTTTTGACTCTTTGGTATCATCAGACGATCCTTCAGCAATTTCTCCACCTACAACCTATCCAATACTATTAATTTGTGGTATCCAAATGGTTTTGATTTTTGACAGGCATTCTTGTTTTATTGTCACAAAGGTAAATTGAGAGAGATTGAGAAACTGAGTGATACGTTTGTATGTTTTGGTTAGGTGCGAGATAGATGTAAGCTACCTTGTCTTCAGGATATTTGATTTCTTGGTCTTGCTTATCCTTTTCGTGCAACTTTTCATCCGTTTTGAGATCGTAGGGTGAATTAGGATGTTTTGACCCTTCTCCATCATCATGTGCTATTGAGTCCCCATTTTCACCTTTCTTCTTGTCTTTTTCTAGTTCCTTAATATTCTCGGCGTCTTTTGGCTCGTTGGTATCACCAGGCGATCCTTCGGTTCTTTCTCCACCTACAACCTATCAAATACTATTCAATGGTGGAATCCAATTTGTTTCGATCGTTGGCCGGCATTCTAGTTTCATTGTCACTAAGTAAAAGTTTCTAAATCATCCAAACTTTTACTTTGTGATGATGAAACTAAAATGCTGCTGAACACTTGAAACCGCTTGTATTCCACCATTGAGTAGTATTGAGTAGTATTATGTTTTAGTTTGGTGAAAATTAGATTTAAGCTACCTTGTCTTTCGGAGATTTGATTTCTTGGCCTTGCTTATCCTTTTCGTCCAACTTTTCATCTGTTTTGACGTAGGGTGAATTAGGATGTTTTGACCCTTCTCCGTCGTCATGTCCTATTAATTCATCTATTTTATCTTTTTTCTTGTCTTTTTCTAGTTCCTTAATCTTCTCGGCATCTTTTGACTCTTTGGTATCATCAGACGATCCTTCAGCAATTTCTCCTCCTACAACCTATCCAATTTGTTGTTTCAATTGGCGAACTCTAAGTGGTTCATGTAGATTCTACATGAACATTGTAGAAGAACTGTGTGGTGTTTGCCGACGGTGCAGAGGTCTAATCCAATGAGGTGGTTAGGGTGAAAAATGACTCCTCTGCTGAGTACTAAATTGTTTATTTAAATAAACAATTGTAGCGTGGGGACCGGTTTCGAGCAACTAAGCTCATCTACAGCCCTGACAAGAAAACCATTTGTCATTAGCACCAGAGAAACCATAAAATTCTATTAACAAGTTAACAAAGTTATATTATACTGAAGGTATATGACAATGGTATAAATAGTGGAAATTATAACTGACTGTAGAAGAACTCCATTCTTAACGAAACGGACGACCTCACACATCTTTGCTAATTTGAGGACTTTCACGTGGAAACTGAATAGATAGAATGCGTTAATACAAATGTAAATTATATATTTTTTAAAGCTTTATTTAAAAACTACCTCGTCTTTGGGAAATGTTATTTTCTCCTCTTCGTCCATCTTCATGCCCAAACTAATATCGCCTGGTGTATTCGATTTGCTTGGCCCCTCTTCTTCATCATGTCGTATCAAGTCATCTTTTGTTTCATCTTTCTTGTATTTGGCTTGTTCTTTAGTGTTCTCGGGATCGTTTGAGTTTTCGCTTTCACCAGACGATTCACTTACATCCGATTCTCTCACCTGAATGAAAACCATTCATTTGATGGAGTCGATGTAGATTATCTACTAAAATTCCAGTACACAAATTTGCTGTTCATGAAATACTGAACTCATACCTTCACAGGCTTCAAATCAGTTATGTGATCCTTTGCCGAATCTGAAATTGAAGGCTCATCCCGAATATTTTGGTCTTCCTTCGTTCTTTCTTGGTCTGGGTCGGGATTCTGTAGTGTTTTAGTGTCCCCAGTTTTTTCGAGAGTCTTAAAGAATAATTCCTTAATTTAATTTAATTTAATGATTATAATTAATCGCTCTAACTGTTTCATTCATTTCTTCGAATTGCTAAATATCGTCTACAGAACCTACCAAATAATTTCGTAATTCCTACAATTTTGGTCATCACTGAAATTCATAATACTTCAATCTTCAAAAGAAGCTTACTGTCAACCTGATGTGTCTCGTTGTACGAGTTGGTTGGGACATTAGATCAGTTCCCCTTCCATTAGTCATTGATGTTATAATAGAAAAACTCTGCAAATTTTACACAAGGGTTTATTATTCTTTGATGTAACGTGTGCAAAAATTAATGTTGTTGGAAACTTGTTGAGGGTCAGTCAAATAAGACGAGATTTTTGCCGACGTTTCAAGAGATATATTCTCCTATCATCAGGAGTGTGCAGGGACAAGGGCAGCACACGATGTGAACCGTCGCTGTCGTACAAACAATATTCTACTACGGAGTATTATTTGTACGACAGCGACGGTTCACATCGTGTGCTGCCCTTGTCCCTGCACTTGCCCTGATGATAGGAGAATATATCTCTTGAAACGTCGGCAAAAATCTCGTCTTATTTGACTGACCCTCAACAAGTTTCCAACAACATTAATTGAAACGGTCAACATCACCATCAACTGCAAAAATTAATGTCTATATTCCTAAATAAATAAAAAACAATTAATATCTATATACCTGAATAAATAAAAAAAACAACGTTTTTTTTTAATTCTTGGCTGGTGTTTCAACGGAAGTTGGAACCCGAAAAATCGATTATGCGTCCAAAATTACTCGAAAAATTAGGGGAAGGGTAAGACGGGATACCATAACTTCTATGGGCGATAGTGACTACAATTTCATTCAAACTAGCTAAAAATGGAACTGTTTTATTCGTAGGGATGTATTCTAATGAGAAACGTTGGCAATTTGGAGAATTTCAACGCACCCTGATAACCAGATTAAATTTGAAGGAAAGATTCAAAATCGCAATTTGTGAGGTAGGGGTGGGTAAGATGGGACACCTCTCGAAGATGATAGAAATCGTTCCCGATCACCATTTTTACTCAAATATTTTAATTTAATTTCACCTGAGGTATTATTGTTGAGCGAAAATTGCAGACGAACTGCTAATCTCCTTCAAACCCGCTGCATGAGTCGTGAGCTACTTATAACTTTGGCTGGATATATCCTTGCAGACTGTGCCGACTGAAGAAAACTCTCAGTCATTGCTGTGCTTACTATTAGGTAGGTGATTGGAGTG
The DNA here is from genome assembly GCA_955831195.1 of Pilophorus perplexus. Lineage (NCBI taxonomy): Eukaryota > Metazoa > Arthropoda > Insecta > Hemiptera > Miridae > Pilophorus > Pilophorus perplexus. Next base: position 55,543,234 of record OY037007.1, on the reverse strand, counting down.
CACACAGGCATCGCCATAGTCTTCATCCTCGTCAGTCGATGGCAGCAATTCGTCAAGTGATTCCTCTTCAGAAAAATCCTATCTCATCTTGCCCCGCAGCTTGGTATCCCGTCTTGCCCCACTCGGCCTCTTCAACCACATTGGCTACCATTTTGATTCAGCGTAACTTAGAGACTTCTAATTAGAAGCAAATAGTAGCTTATTAAGTCCTTCAAGCATTCATTTGCTTGCCTTGAAGTTTTGCGTTGATGTGTACCTGTGGCACGGCTCAAAACATCAGGTTCCAGCGATTTTAATTTGGAATTTTCGCAAAAATCGTTTCGACAGACGCAAAAACTACTTCGAGTCCAAAGTGCCAACTGTGCACTGATTGCTTCATCAAAACGATCGTATCAAACTGGTCAGCCTCCAGATAGCTACACCTGACGACCAAATCTGAAGGTATCCCATTTGACCCCACTATCCCGTCTTACCCATCCTTCCCCTACACCTCATTCAAAAGCCCCATAGATCCCCACGGTGAAATCGGATGTTTCTGGGACCCCACTAAATGGATTCTAGGTCTAACAATACTTCGAAAACGACACCTAACTCAACCTCATAACCGAAAAAACTTGAGAAACCCCTACCGTAGCTCTTTTCAGCCTCACAGCCACACGGGCTTGGGCGATGGGTCACAACTATAGGTTTTCCAAATTCGATTGAGAATTTTCTAAAATGAATCCAAACATAACCAACCCCAACAGACCAACCCCCCCCCCCCCCCCCCTGACTTTCCAAACCTAATTAAGAATTTTCCAACCTGAATTGAAAATTTTCCAAGCTAAATTGAGAACTTTCCATTTCAATTTGAGAATTTTCTCAAGAAATCAAGAAGTTGAAACAGAAAATTCTCAAATTGAAATCGAAAGTTCTCAATTCAGCGTGGAAAAGTCTCAAAATTGAGGAATTTCTTTTTTAATATGACATTTTGACAAAATACTCGGCTCACCATCTATGGGTTTTCCAAGCTCAATACCGTCTTGTGTATGTTATTCCAAGAATAATAAACCAAAACCCCGAATGTTTCGAGCATTATCCCACCCCTGTGAGGATTTGTGTTGGAATTTTCGGAAGAGTATCCCAAGAGGTTCTTGGCTGAATAGATTTGGAGTTGGGTTCATTGTTGGCTACCAATGCTGCTGATAGGTTGACTATTTCATTGCTGCGGAATAAAGTCTCCTGACTTCATCTTTAATAACGACTGGGTTAAAACCCGAATTATCGTCTCGGTCTAATTAATCCTAAACTTATAATACAAGTATACGGGTATAATTCAAGACTTGTATTAGTGTCGTGTGTAGTGTATTATCACTTAGTGTTCGCTCCACCGATTGCTTTAAATCCAAGTTCAGGCCGTAACGATTGCTAAATCAAAAGAGATTCTTATACCCTACATAGTAAACTTCTAATTGGGCTTGTGTTGTGATTTTGGTTAGAGTACCTACCTACATCGGGAGCGCGAGCCTACCGTTAATGGGACTTCTGGAGCAATCCTATAATTACACAGGCTTACAAAAAAAAAAAAAAAAAAATGACAGGCGCCGCGGAAAAAACCATCGAACACTATGTGCGGATGCTGAATCCGAATCTGATCCCCATTTTTTCCGGTCACGTCCACATTTTCGAGATATTGGCGATTTTTAGTTTTTTCGGTCTTTTTCAGTTTAGAAAATCACAGCTAAACGTGCAAGATGCTCAAAAATTTCAAAAAAACTGTCTTCTTACCGCACCTTTATCGCTGATTCCGTTCATGTATAATATACATACATTATATGATTTGGGGTCTAAAACTACGAGAAATGTGTGATTTCGCCAAAAAAATGTGGTTTTTTCAAAATCAAAGTCAAGTGTTTTGGCACTTTTTACTAACTACTACTACTATAAAAATAAGTCCGTCAAAAAATTTTTTCCAACAAAGTTTCGTAGGTAGATTGTTTCTGCGTCGAATGGGACCAACCGTGATTCTGTACCCTCCATTATAAGGGACCTACTATATCTCATCATAGTTTTTACCCATTTTGGCCATATTGTAGAACATGAACTCCTGGAGTCAGCAATGCAACTTGATCGCTACAAAACTTTGTTCCGAGGAATAATGGACTTGGAGGCATAAATTCATTATGATTCAAAAATGAATTTATTCATCACGAACACTGTTATGAGTGGAGTCTGGCGCGTGTCTTTCAGGGCATCCAAGCGCTATTCCGCAAGTCGTGTTCGTTTCGGGGCTGCAATGAGCATAAAAATTCGTAATCTGCAATCACTGCCTCACAACCTGTGATTTCAGCGAGGAACAAGGCGAGAGGTTCCTCCAAGATATCAAGGCGATCGAATCAAGGTACCGAGGCTTCTGGGACTGCAATATGATGGCAGACAGACAGAGTTTGTGTCTTCAAAGGGAGAAACCAGCCGCCACTCATTGCGGAAAAGCTCATACAAAATCGTTTTTGAACTAGGATTTTGTTTTTTGTTTCACAGCTGGTTTTCAAATTGTTCCTGATGAATAACACCATCTTTGAATCGAGACGATTATTTATGCCTCCAAGTCCAATATATTCCTCGGAACAAAGTTTTGTTATAATCAAGTTGCGTTGCCGACTTTAGGAGTTCATGTTCTAGGATATGGCCAAAATGCGTAAACACTTTGAAAAAATCATAGCTCCCTTGTTAAGAAAGGTAAAAAATCGCGGTTGGTCCCATTCGACGCAGAAACAATTTACCTGCAAAACGTCGTTGGAAAAATTTTTTAACGGCCTTAGTTTTAATGTAAGGTGGATAATGTAAGGCCTTAGTTGTTACGCTAGAAGGTAAAATGTACCAAAAAACGCGACTTTCGTTTTGAAAAAAAAAAAAGGTTTTTCAATAATTGTTGGCAGCATTTCTCGTGGTTTTAGACCCCAACTCATGTATATATATACGGAATCAGCGATAAATGTGCAGTAAGAAGAGAGTTTTTGTGGAATTTTTAGCTTCTCGCACTGAAAAAGGCCGAAAAAACGAAAAATCGCCAATATCTCGAAAATTTGGAAGTCAGATAGATTCGGATTCAGCACCCCAAAAAACATAGAGTTTGATGTTTTCTTCAGCGGCTCCTGAGAATGACCTTATTTTTTGTAAACCTGTAGTATTAGTGTTAGGCATGTGTCCAAAAAGTGTTTTTCGATAAATATCGCCATGTAAAACCGTTGGAAGCCTTTTTTTCTAAAGTCGCAGACTCCGTTCTGCCGTCGCCGAATTCACGGGTTACTTGAGCTCTTTATTCAAAGATTTACGTTCTTTTTTAAATCAATAATTTCGAGCTCAAGTGATGCAGAAGTAAACTTTCTGAACTTGGGGCTTTCTACGCTCGTTGTAAATGGGGTCAAAATACTTAATTTGCTGCGATGTGTGGGTTACATATAAAACGAGCAAATGTCTAATCGAATGAAATACCAACTTACGGGATTGGGGTTATCTGCAGCACACAGGCCTGCGGCCACCAAAAGGGCGACAAGGCCCAACGACGTCGGACTCATCGTCACCAGGAAATCAACGTCACTCGTATCACTCAAAACTCCTGACTATACCGGTGTCAGTATATGCTTGAACTAGTCCCAGCCCATCAGCAGGTCCTCTATTAAAAAGCTCGCCGATCAGATCAATGCGTGTTTTATCCGCGTCTACCTGGAGATTATTTTTTAATCTCGTTCTTCCTTTGTTTTGTTGACGGTTCGTAACTGGTCCAGTCATAATGTGATGGCTATATTACGGCCATTCTTAGCGGAATGTTTTCTGGGAGTTTATAACAAAAAAATTAAATGAAGAGAACATGTTCCAAAAACATGCAGTAGGTGTTCCGGTGTTCCGGTGTTATTCATTAAGCGTTTCCCAGATCCCAAGTAGTGAATTCTGCCCGAAATTTGGTTTATTTTGTTGTGCAAACAACGACGTTTTTGCGTTTTATTGTTCGGTGTTTTGCCTGTACCTACTGATTGTCCAAATCATAATAATATTATGCTTCCGGAACACCTGAAGAATCGAGTACCTGTACAGATAGTCGAGTAATCTTTTCAAAGTAGGTCGGGATTGTTCTGTTGATTGAGAATATAATAATTATATTCCCAATTATTGGGAATTTAAAATTGGGTTGATTGGGAATTTAAAATTAAATGGATTTACGTTAGACTAATTGAATTTTGAAATGCAAAAAGGTCTATTCTAGATAGCAAAGTCGATTCATGACTGATTATGAAATTTATCTTGTTGTCAATCGTTAGTTATAACAACTATAGAGACTGCTGGTCTATCGTTCTCCATGCTCACTCAACATCTCCAATGTCATGTCAGACGTTTATCTACTACTGTATGAAGGTGACAACATTACACCTGGTGTTCACGAAGGTAAACTTACATCTGCTGGAACGAACGTGGAAACGACGTAATCTGTGTAATTAGAAACCACAGCAATGAGATCGTCTTGCAGTTTTCTGTAGATAGCTCTACTTGAACGGCGATTCTGCTAAAACCGAGTTATGAACGAGATCCTTTATTTTGACTTTTGACTCATCAAGCAGTTTTGTTTATGCGTTGTTTTCCTCTTGTCTGCACAATATGAAGCGTACCTTTAGACCATAATATGAATTTTTTTGTGATTTCCACGTTCAAAATGTTTTGTATTGACTAAAGGGTTGCGTTTATCGGTAGATATTTTCAGTAATATACCCTTAGGATGATTGGGATAGAGCTCATTAAGGATGTTTATGGGGACTGTAGAAATGTCGTATCGCACCTTAGCCCAATCGATGTGGTGGTCTACACAGCTCAGCCCATTGTGTTTTCATAAAATGGTTTCTCACTAATCGGTATAATATCGAGGTTGATAATATTGGTAAATAATTCAACATCACATATTGGCTTTGGGTGATTTTTTATTTTCAACATATTCTCATACTTTATTAAATAAATTTTCAGACTGACGCGAAAATGGTGTTCGATGTGATACAAAGGATGGAGGACACGGAAGCGTTTTCCGAAGAGCTTCTGGCGGCGATGAAGCGACTGTGGCAGGACGCTGGCGTTCTCGAGTGCTTCGGCCGATCCAACGAATACCAGCTCAACGACTCCGCCAAATAGTGAGTGCCTTGTTACATTCTCTTGCAAAATGGTCACTAGTTATTGTAGATGATTATAGAACCACTTTTCACCGCCTCCCCACACCTCTAAGTAGTTCAGTAAAAGTAGCTAATTTAGGTTAAAAGGGTAAGACTCCAAATTAAAAAAATGTTCAGAATCACATAAATAAGCTTCACTATCTCGTGGTAATTAGTCTATTCAAGATAAAATGTTATTACGTTCGGGGTTATACGGCGTTGGAGACAATTTATGATCATTTTAACTTCTGTCACGACACTTCGCCCAATTTTTTTTTTTCACCCAGTGTCCTTTCGTCTAAAGTTCAGAGTTTAGAGTTTTGACTCTAAACTTTATCGCTCAAACTCCCTTTTAACCCCAAAACAAATTTCACCTAACAACCGCATCGCCTACACCACCATTTCACCTAATAACAAGAAATGCAAAAATTGCAAAATTTCACCTCCACTTTCAACCGACTTCATTGTGATGGGTCAAATTCAGTCCCAAAAGTGTGGATGAAAAATCCATTGGACAAATAATTATTCCTTATGCATGCGAATTATGCGCCGGAGCGCGTTTTGCATGGGGAGTGGGGGATCTGCTTTCCGCTCGCCATCTTTAAAGCGCTCTCCTGTAAAATCACGTTTTCTGACCTATCGGTACATTTTTTCTCGGGAACTACCTACTTGACCGAATTGAAAAAACTAAAATTCTGCTGAGTCCTCATTTCGTTCTGAACCTACTGTGTTGTTGGGGGGGGGGGGGGGGGGGGGGAATAGAGACTCAGTGACCGATTGATTCACACCAAAAATTGACTAAAATTCCTCTTTCTTCAAATTCGTGAGTAAAATCTGTTAGTGATGGTACCTATGTGAATATGTAGAAACTTCAGAATATTACCTTTTAGATTGAAAAAAAAAAGCCATTTGCAGTCTTTATCCAGTGCGGCAGAAAATGTACCGAAAATGTGGTTCATTTTCATTCGTACAATACAATTCAGCAAACTCATCCTCTTAAGATCCATTAAAGTAAAAATTAGTAAAGTAGAATGCCTCATGGATTACGAAAGAACTATTCTAATGGGCATTTCCAAGGGACGAAGCTCATGTCGACAGATTTTCAATCTGTCCATGTCATTCATTAAACAGGATGAATCAAGGCACTTTCATTCGTTATATTGCGTGGAGGCGCACTATTGAATTAAAACATCCTTCCCCTCTTTGACCCACAAACCGTTCAACAATCTGAGCCTGAAGAGTTGTGCGGCGCTTGTTTGACTAACACAAGAACCGGGCACTAGAAACTGTTCGCTGGAGGGACCACAATAATTCCACTTGAGGTTTGTCCCCGGCATTCGTGGTAGTTATTGGTCCCCCAGGCTCCCTATCATGAGTGAAACTCGGTTTGGATCTTATTGGTTGTATGTCAATATGTAGGTTCTAATATTCGATTGACATCATGTTTGTCGTTTTATCATTTGTTAATATTTGCTTGCGTTCACATTGGAGGGTATTTTCCTTTGAACATAATATGTACCCAGGGTTATATTATAACCCCGGGTAATGAGATGGCGTCATATTTACCAACGGAAATCTAGCAGCATTACGAGTAGTGAATGAATCTGACTAACATTTGCCGAAACCGCGATTATCGTTTCCAGAGTGTTGTGTTTGTCTTTGTACAACATAAACGCTGCATCAATCAAAAGCTGACTGGATCCCCTAAATCGATTATACGCCCGGAATTAGTTTGAAAATGGTCCCTCATTTAACTTCCTTGGCAAGAACCTTTAAAAAAGTTCCCCACTGGATTAGTTCCTCAGATCCTCATAGAACCCCACCTTTTAATGTTCCTACCCATCTTAGGTATACCTACAAAAAGAGGGAACAGAGTACCTATAGGTGCAGTCGGTCGTCTCCATCCACGGGGAACGCCTGGTGAAAGGTGACCAAATCTTAATACTGCTATAGACATAAGAATACGTACGGTTCGCTGATGCGATTAGAAGTTACAAGAAGAGGGGGGCATAGTAAGTAGGTAGTAACTCCGGTTCAAGCAATTTGATGAAAATCGCAACAAATTCCTGCAAAACCCGTCACTTCTAAGATGATCTATGCTGGGCGGATCAAAATGCCTGTTTTCTCTCGTTCAGCTAATGATATGAGCCGTTAAAAGCGTCGTAAAAGAGAGTTAACATGACTTCTGATGGCGCGCGAAGGAGGGATAGGTAGTTAGGGGAGAGATACTTTAAAATTTAATGTTGCGATAAAGTCGGATTTCTGTTAGAAATGCAAGACAGAAGAGCCAATGTGTACGTTCACAGCGAAATCTAACGTCTGGCCTGTCTTCGTCGATTTTGAACTTTTTGGCGGAAGATTGCGTATTCAAGCATTTTTCATAACGAAATTCGACATAATCGTGTTATCTGTACTGCGTACCGGCTGCGGGCACTCGGAGCCCGAGGGATGGCGCGTGCGCCCGAGAGTTGACCAAAAACGTTAACTTTTTCCTCTGGGATTTATTCCGTCCGTGTAGGTATACTCTCGTAAACACTCGCGCGAATTCGCTTCTGGAGTGAGTCTAAAAACACCCAAGCCGGCTATAATCGGTGGGAAGTCAACAAAAACGCTGTCGGTTTTTACGAAAGGGGGCGTTCGTGGGCGTTTGAATCAGGCAGATTGATTTGGGTGCCTCGAAGACGGAGCAACGAGATGCATCAATACGGTAGTGACATTTTTACATCCAAATCCGTGTTGCTATAAGCAAGCTGCAACCGTCATAACCGAACTTGATCGTAATTTTTGAATAGGATTCTTTTATCGGGTGTCTGCCTAACTTCTTCTATGATACAACTTGTATCCTCATCCACCCACTATGCAGACAAATCTTTAAATTCCCCAATATCTGAGCTGTCGTAGACTGTCTAGCGGGGTTTGACATTAAAGAGGGTTTGGACGGGATGACACGAGGGTGTAAGCAGCTCGATGTTTCATTAGTTTCGACGTATACCGTTCCTCGTACACCGTTATTTGAAGAGGGAAGATGATGAGCAACACTGTTTGAGATCGTCCCTCCGAGCGGTTGTCGTATGTTCACTGGCAAATCGTCTTGCTCCGTTCAGGGCCTGGTAAGGATAGCGTTGCCTGCCGTCATTCGTCATTCACCTGCGATTGTTATGTAATTGAAATATCTTCCTCTAACGGTAGATGGAATGATAAAATAGATTAAATTAAATAAAAAGTCGGAAAGGCATACAAATCGAGAAAAAAAATAATAACCTTAAAATTCGTTGTCCGAAGTATCAGGTTGTTGAGGTATGGGGTCGCGTTAGGTGTCGTTTTGGAGGTATTTTTGAACGTAGAATCCATTTCTGGGGGTTAGTACAAATTTAACACTTAATACCGCCTGCAGCTATGGCCATGCTGAATCGCTATGAAAAATGTGTCAACATTACATTTTGAATAAAAATTTTATTTAACGAATCGAGAGATATTGCAGGCGCCCTCCCGCAATTGCTGCCAAGCCGAGCCAGAGAGGGATTGGGTATACAAACAGATACCTTTACCTACTACGCTTATAAGTTATCCTTATAGGTAGATGAATTATAAAGAACCTCAACCTCTACGACCTCCCAGGGACCTGTCCTTTGTGTCTTAACCCTGTGTTTTCAAGTCCTGTGTTTTTCTTTTGTTTTGTTTTGTGGCGTAAGGCGTATACTATTGAAAATTGTCCATCCATAAGGGGGGGGGGGGGGGTTACTACTATTTTCATGAATGGGAATGCGCCTGCGTAGATGACCTACTTATTGATCTTGGTGGAGAGGGGGAGTAGGTACCTCCCTTGCATTCCTCCAGCCAGGCTATGTCCATTTCCAGATGGGTTGAATGGCATGCAACAGTGTTAGATTCAACGAAGGCGACTCTCCTCTACTAAATCCGCAGATAGGCAGGTTCAGTCGCTGCTATGGTAGCTGATACACGGTTACGTATTTAAGCGGATTTCGTAGAGGCTATCAGCTTTCGTAGACCCACCATATCAGCCCCTGCCACCGAAATTAAATACGCAACTGTGTATCAGCTACCATAGCACCCACACAGCAGAAATTTGTCTCTAATACGTCTCAAACGAGATATATTACGTCTCAGTGATGTTACAAAAGATACGTGTGACGTTGGTGAGACGTCTCAGATACATCCCTATCTCCGCAACAAAGACGTCTCAGAGCTGCAATGCTGAGACGTATCAGAGATGTTGTTGAGATGTTCTGGGTAATAAATTTCGGTTCCCAAATTCCCGCGATCCCATATTGGAAATGGCGCTAGAAAATTATTGAAAAGAGGAATAGTGAAAACATGCCCACGCCCAGGGGCTGTGAGGGGGCTAAAGCGCCCTCTCGGGAATGAGATGGCGGTGTCATGCTTTTGAGACGCCATTTGAGAGACGTCTCATTGCAGTTACTTTGGAGAAGAACGTTCTACGTTGCGCCCGTGTTATCTATACGACATCTTTGGTGGACGTCTCTGGTATGTTAACACTTAATTGTCTCTGAGACATCTCGAGAGCAACCATCTCCGTTTTGAAGTCTCAGAGACGTCTCGGTAAAGTCTCAATGAGACCTCCAAAGCTGTGAGACGTGGAGACCCATTTGAGCCCAGATTGAGACGTCTCTGAGACTATTTCTGCTGTGTGGGCAGTAACTGAACCTGCCTATCTGCGGATTTAGTAGAGGAGAGTCCCCTTCGTTGAATCTAAAGTTAACTTTAAACAGATTACCACGTACATGACGAATTATTATTCTACTTCTATAGAAATGTAGAGGTTCACAACAAAAACGGTGTGTTTCGTTCTTTAATTGTAAAAAGAATTGTTGAACCAGGATTATCATTTCTGCAGCACTTCACATTTTAATGATCCCTTATAAATAGGAAAACTGGTCGTCCTTCTTCCTCTCTCGGAAATGTCGGTTTTTCCCCCTCAAGGCAACAGAGGAATTGAAATGCTCCTCCTCTCTTTGGGGGTGCTCTTTTCAATATCCAGAAAAGGAAAAGACGTCGAGAAACATAATTTCAGTCTATTCTGGGTTTCTAATGACTTTCCCTCTGTTGCCTTGAGGAAATTTTCCAAAGGAAATTAAATGTCGGGTGAAAAGTTCATCGCAGGACCTGAATGCTTATAACAAAAGTTGGCGATCTAAAGAGAAAATTCTTTGCCGATTTTAACAAGGAGTACCTACCTAACCTATTCTGTCATGTCTGCTACAGCAACTTTACTGTACCTACTGTAACTGATTTAAATGTTTGGTCTCCTAAGCTGGACAGTGTTACTCATTCAAGCAGGCGAATGAGCCTATCATCGTGTATATGTTATGGCCAGAAGGCGAAATCGGGCAATTCGCCGAAATGCCTCTCTCTCTCTCTCTCGGCCGAAGAAGATCTGGAGTTCGGAAGTTGCCCGGGCAGTTCGCGAATTGCGTGGAGCTGGGAGGGCCAAAGCCGAAGAGATAATTGAGGCAGCATTCTCAGAGCCAAGGAAGTGTTGAACGTGCCAACCAAGACGCGGAAAAAATGGTGTTTTCGTGGATGCAGGACAACAACAGGACAATCGGGGCCATGCTACAATAAATGAATTGATTTTTATGACAAATAATGACTACAAGGAATTCTAATTGTAATTATAATTAAAAAAAAGATTAAGAATAAAGAATGATTTTTTACATGGATACTAACACACTTCGGGATTTGCCCATCGAAAATAGGGCAAATCTAGAACTGCCCGGGCATTCCTCAATAATACCTACATTTGCCCGATTTTTATTTTGGCCGAGAATTGCCCGATTTCGCCTTCTGCTCGTAACATTTACATGTATAGGCCTACCTACGTGTTCAATCATGCGGGGAAGAGGAAGAGAGAAACATAACTAATGCGATGGTTGAGAGGGAAATTATTGTTGCAAATAGTTAGGTACGAAACCTTGCAAGACAGACGTAGATTGGAAATGTAGTGAACGATACAACCAAGCGTGCATGCACTTCTAATAGCCTATCGACAACATCTGACACACTCTCCTCATAACTCACACTGGAATTGAGCTGATACCAGCAGTTCTTATCTACCTGACGTACAAAGGCTGACTCAACAAGTTGGACGGTCAGTCGATGAGGTGCCAGATACGCACTAAATGGGTCAGCTCAGTTGTATCTTATCGTCAGCGGGTTTGAGCGACAGCAATCAATGAACCTGATCACGTCAGAGGTACCGAAATAAAAATTATTGATTCGCAGCGACTCTCGGAATGGATCGGTTACAATAGGACCTTGTGGTAAAACGTATGGGATAACCCCCCCACCAGAAATAGCAAATGACAACTTTTTTAAAGTTATGCTTGTATTGATAACCCTCCTATGCCTGCAGTAATTGGCCTTTTTAGTGGAAGATTCCCTCGAGCTAATAAAAAGTATGATATCTCGTATCTCATCTCTAACACTTTAGACCTTCACTTAGCCAGATTCGCATTTCAGTGGGCTGAATTCAAACACGGATAATTTTATCTTCATGTCCAATATTTAGATAATCAACATTCAATTTGCCCCCCCCCCCCCCCCCCCCCCCCAAAAAAAAAAGAACGAGGCAGCCATCGAATTTCTTGCTGTTTTCAAATACGCCATTAGTATTCAATTTAGACCTCTCCAGACCTACAAAAAACGAAACTTCGGTAATTTCTGCAGTTTTTGCTTGCAGATGTTGCACCATGGGGAACAGGATACACTGCCAGGAAAAAGAATTTTCATTTTTAAAACTATAAACGCCATGAAACATGAAAAACATTTTGAGGCCGATCAAATGTTTTGACTCCTATCACTGAAACATAGATAGGTAGTATACCTAGATAGATTGGCATTGAATTTGATGGTGTTTCTGTGATAGAAGATCAAACAATAGTAGTTAATCTTGAATTTGTATGCTATTCAGTATTATTTATTAATGATATTTCAGTCCATGTTGAAACGAAGGTGGATACTATTATCTATGTGGTGGGAAGCAGCCTCTCCCGTAAGTTCATGCCCGGAGAGTCATTTATCAAATTTCCATCCAAACCTTGAAAACTGTGTTCACTTGTTTTAAACCAAATGAAAATTTTGATCAGTTGCCTCTCATATCAGGGCGGGACAAGAAGTGAAGAGTGGCGACGTATAGAAAGTTATGTTATGTATAACATATAACGTGTTTACGTGTACACACGTAAAGCTGGAATTCATGTGTTCTGTATTGTTCATCAACTGATGACCTGTGGCTCCCGCTTCGCCACCAGAGCGCTTTCATTAAATTTTCATTCCTGCACGATCCCTATATAATACATTTAAATAAAATTATATAATTATTATTTAATAATATCGGTGAATGGTGAGTTATACATAACCATCAATGCCGATATGTCGTGCTGGTTGAAGTAGAACATTTCTATCCCCTTCCAAGTGTTTGTCACGTAGATCTCCTGTTCTGTTTCCCTAAACGTCGAGAGATAAACGTCGCAATAATTGAAGCCGTGTTTTTAGGGATATAATAATATACTTATATTTAATACGCACCTTGACGCAAACTTGACGCATCTCTTCTTAACAGGAGGTCTTTGGTAAATAATTGTACACTTTTATTACTGACAGCTCAATAACATAATGTTTTTTCATAGTTTCCTTGACGATCTGGACCGACTAGGCGCCAGGGATTATCAACCAACGGAACAGGATATCCTCAGAACGCGAGTGAAGACCACTGGCATCGTGGAAGTCCACTTCTCCTTCAAAAACCTTAACTTTAAGTGAGTAAATAGTTGAATTTGTATTAAAAAAAAAAATTTGTTACCTACTTTATTTCACTTCGACTTTAGTTTAACAGCAACAAGAGGCGTTTAGGTTCAGGTGATGTTCTTGAAGGGCGTAAATTGCGGTTATCATGTACAATATTAAAATCATTGTTAGTAGATATTCGTAACTGACGCCGAAACCTGATTGCAGGCTTTTCGACGTGGGTGGCCAGCGGTCGGAAAGGAAAAAATGGATACACTGTTTTGAAGACGTCACTGCAATCATCTTCTGCGTAGCCATGTCAGAATATGATCAAGTTCTGCACGAAGACGAAACCACGGTAAGTGAGACCACTGGCTTGCGTTTGTCGACCGTTGGTCATGAATGATTATAACGTGGTAGATCACCGTGAGCATTTATCACTGCAATGCGTACAAACAGAAAAATGTTGAATCCTCAAGTTAGAGCGACGACAATGTAAATCAGACGTGATGTGGGTTTTTACAGCGTTCCTACCACTACATCATTCTATTTCGAGTAAGACTTTGTAGTAGCCAGAGGTGTTCTACAGTGAGATTTTATTTTGCGGAACCAGGCGCGGTTCGTGACGAGGTGCACAAGGGATCACGCCCCCAGGCAGGTCCAACTACTTTGATTAGGGATTAAGTGTATCCCCACTACAATTACTAATAGAGTAAAAAAATGAGTGATCATCTTTCAAGGAACAATAATAGTCAGAAAGATAACAATTTGGCTTACTTGGAAAAGGTGTTGATCTGGGTTTTATTCTGTCTGACTTAAATTGTTTACCCTTCATTTATCCAGTTCCAATACCCTTCCGCAATTTTCTCGCTCAATTTTTATCACCCTGAAGGGTTTAATTAATTTTTCTGTATCATCTCGACTTCATCGTTTCTCATAGAAATACATGAAACCGTTTCGGCTCAACTAAGTTTTGTTTTACGAGCTTGAAAATACGGTGTTCAATTTTTTATTTTTTATTCATTGAACCCATTCTACCTTTGACCTTCCAAAAGACTTTATTTTTACAATCTGCCAGTTGAACCAAACCCACCCCCCATACCTTGTCTAATACAGCAACAGTCGCGACAACCAAGATTCACACACAAGTGGGTGTGACACCGTATAAAGCGATAGTTTGGGGTACCACCCATCTTCTTGGGGCATCTGTTCTAACTGCTGATGTTTTTGTGAGCACTATATGACATGGGGGACATTTTCCAGCTGTTCTATTACACAGAATGGCTAGATTTCGACTCATTCTTGGCGGGCGAGCAAGAGAGACACACTCATTTATTCCGATCATGTGGCGAGGTGCGTGATCATCTGGAAACCTATGCAGCGGCCGCGCCAGGCAACCCACAGACAGAGGTGGACATCACTTGATTGAAAACTCTCTTATCAGTTCGGCAAGCATTTCTGTATTAGCAGTCCCCTCCTTTTGTAGAGTCGGTTTTGAAATTTTCATCCGTTCCAAGGATCCGTTAAACTGCTATAAAACGCTAGTTGAAAATTTGTGCTCTGTACTTCGTCCATATCCCATTAAAATTGTTATTCAGCCCGGCAGGTTTGAATCGTCCGTTTCCAACAAAGACCATGGTGGTGTGCCCAAGATCATCGAGACCCTGAGATCACTTCAGTTTGTTGAGCATGCTGTAATAAAAAACTGTTTTGTACTCCTTCGATTGGCACTGATGCTAATTTGATCTTTAAGTAAATGAGTAGGTATTTCTTAGGTACTAGAACCGATCCTTGTTTTAACTTGCCAATTTCAAACAATCGTTGATTTTTTCATTCGTTTCAAATTGGGATTGACAGCAATGTGAGCTAAGTATTAACTAGAGGGACAGTTTCAATCTTGTGGTGTGCATCTCTAGTCAGAGTAGAATGAGTGGACCTTTCCATGTTGACCATAAGATGGGACCTGGACAACGGCTATCTATGTATATGCTGGTTCCATTTAATATACTGCATTAAAATATCACATTACACGTTCCTACTCCCAAAACTAACAATTGATTGAATTGAACCTTTATGTAACTGTGTGATCCCTTCGAACCCGCGATTCCGGTATATATACCCATAGGATATTTTTCTCAGATTCCTCGGGCAAATTCCTTTGGTTAGTGTTAAAAGTATTCGCAGGATTTACAAAACCAAAAATTTGTTCCAAGTGTGTTGTGTTTATCTGAATGTGCGTTCGATACCCCGCATAATTTATATAGGTAATTCGTTCTCTCTTATCGAGAACAGACAGAAATTAAATGCAGAGAGAAAGCTTTAACGAAACTCCTTAGAGCCAACTTCGAGGTTTACTTCTGCTTTGTCTGATGTAGTTTTTATTTAAGGAGGTTTCACTAGGTAATGTAAGTTTCGGCATCTACATTCTAGATTTGTGTATATTTCATGTCTCGCTATCCAATAAACTGTGCTACTAATTCTATGATACTGGTTACAGAATCGTATGCAGGAATCTTTGAAACTATTTGACTCCATCTGCAACAACAAATGGTTTACAGACACCTCGATCATTCTGTTTTTGAACAAGAAAGATTTGTTTGAAGAGAAAATTAAGAAGTCACCACTCACAATTTGCTTTCCAGAATACGCTGGTAAGTTCAGAGTCAAAAAAGCACTTTACTAAAATTTTGTTTGAAAAGTTGTTCAAATTGAATTCCATTATTTCACAAGATCGACTTCATAGTACATCAGCAGGAACGCACAACAATCTCTCAATTTTTTATTGCCCGAACTTTCCCCAGGGGTAGAAATGGAATCATTTGAGGAGGTTGCCTTGCAAAAAGTACTATAATATAGTAGATATTACCTATCTACTTGAGCGAGTTTTACAGGAACCGCGAAAAGCTATGGCAAATTTAATACAGCTCATTGAACCAAACTTTTTTTTTTTTTTTTTAATATTTCAGATTGACCGTAATATTTATTTCTGTCGTGTGGCTAAACTGTTTGATAATTGGTTAAAAATGTAATTAGTTACGTCAAAATTAAATTCTGAAGCTATGGATGAACCTATGTTGTGACTGATACAGATGGATAGAGTACGTTTTGACTGTAACAGTTTGGGATATAATACCTTTTGACTGAATAACACCGGTACGAAAATTGCTTTGCAAAAATACCTAGTAGTTTTTGAGGGATGGAACTCTCAATCTTCTTGTACTTCATTCGAAATTCTGCAAGATCCCTACCCGAGATTTGGGAAATTTTACAGTAGCCCTTGGAAGATTTGTTGATTTGAGGGTTCTTATCGATAATGTCATCCTCAGTCAAGTCTTATAATTTTTTGTTTTTTGCAAATACATATTTTGATTTGTTTTTAATTTTTGACTGTTTTTCGTGCTTTACCGGTTTTTTCCGTCGGCGCCGAACATGAGATCGATGTTGTAGTCGATATTCTTGTCAAAAGCGTCGTTTTTGCGGGTTCGATAACTCTTCTTCTTTGAAGTTTAAAAGACGAAAGCGCCACCGTGAATTTAGCTGGAAATTTAGTAAATACACGAAACGAAACGAAACCAAAACAGTACTGACCGTGGTGAGTTAGTACATTAAATCGCGGTTGGATTGGGTTGTTGTTGTTGAATACAATGGTTTTAGGCCATCTCTTCACAATGTGGCCAACACACATTTGGGGTAAAAATTATCCTGAAGAGGTATTAATATTAACAAAAGCGATTTTAATCTTAATTAATAATTAATATTAACAAAAGCGATTTTAAAACGAAGTTTGAACCAGGAACTCCATTGCTGGAGTTGCAACTCCATACACATGCGTATGAAGTACCCTTTGATTGAAAGCACTGTGAAGAAAGAAAAGGACGACTTGGATTTAGTAATTTTTGATTGATAAATTGATTGATTGACGTACTCTGTTTTGGTTGAAACGCACCTCATGGATTTAGATTAAGTATGTACTTTTTGGTTGAAAACTCGATTCCAAAACGATTATTTTCAGTGTATTGGATACGTTTAGAGCTGAAACGACTTCATTTTCGTGAAGAAACAGTTCCCAAAACCCGTAACCAACCATTATTCCGAAATTGAAAAATTTGGCGTTTAGTACCTTTTGCAATGCAACCTCCTCATTTACCAGTGATCATTCTTCGCTCACAATACCTAACCATATCTCTCTGTCTAATAGGTGCACAAGAATACGGGGAAGCTGCTGCCTACATTCAAGCACAGTTTGAAGCCAAGAACAAATCAACTACCAAAGAAATCTATTGTCACATGACTTGTGCCACAGATACCAATAATATTCAGTTTGTATTTGACGCTGTCACTGATGTAATTATAGCCAATAATCTTCGTGGTTGTGGACTTTACTAAGAGCTAAAAGAAAATAATAAATATTGGCTTGGTGACTATAATAATGTATTCCATATTCATCTCAATTGCTCTAAAGTGAAGGAAAACAATTTTAAAAATCATCAGTGTTCAAAAACGTCTTAAACAAGAAAAAAAAAGGAGAAATTGTATTTAGCTGTAGCAGTAGTATAGCAACGTTACATGTCTACCTGTTTCCAGTTCGAAATTAGTTTCAATAATCACATTCCCCACCATTGTACAGTGATCATCCTAGCGTTATATTGCCAGAGTAATTGAGCTGAAACATTATGTAGTCAGATGGGTATTGGTTAATGTGATGAAAATTATTCTAACGTTTATTTACATATATATAAATATATATATATATTTAAAGGAAAGTAAGGGGATTATTAGAATGAATCTGTATTTATCTAAGCTGGTGTTTTTGAAAAAGTCAACTGCAGCTTCAAGCATACAGCCACACACGATTTCTGCTCCTCTTCTATCGTTAATCTTTTTTCACGTTGGTATTTTATACTTGAACCGTTCCACTGAATTGGATACGTTCTCATTGATTAAATCTTAGATTTTTATGGAGGAATATAATTCTAAAGCGTAAAATAATATTACTGTTGTTGCCACAAGTTTGTATTATGAGTTTGACGACTAAGTTTTGTATTTGTCTAGACCGGCAAATAGAAGAATGTCAGCTACTACGTAAATAGTGAATTTAATGGTAGTATTGTCAGTACACCACAAGTTGAACGTGGCTGAAAAGATCACGGAAGAAACCGCTCATGAAGTTCACCCCCGAGGTTTGTGACTCCTGGAATCAGCTCATCTATTAGTGAACCGATTTTGATGTGATGTGACTGTTGAGCCAAAAATGCAAATGTTTTTACTCAATAGTTATAACAGCTCACAGCTGAAATCAAACCAAATTATTATTAGACAAGGAAGGTCTATGGTTTAACCAAAATCGACACGCTCAAACAACCTAAAAATAAATAAACCTCAGCTGCCACACACAATACAATAACCGTTGCGTACAACTATAAATCGCACACACATTTTAAGAAACCGTCAACTTGAAAGCATCACTGAGTTTTCCAACATTATCTACTGCTCCAGTCCGCACAACATTGGAAGAGAGTTTTAAGAAGGGGCGAAAATTTAAAGTTACTTGATACATAAATAACGAATGTTGGTTTTTGAATGCCCGAACCTGGTTAGTCTATCCATGTTTCACCTGGACGCAGGTTTCTCCCAGCTAAATGATGATGGCCTGACACGATGTAGGAATTTACACCAAATTATACGACTTCATATTTAAACATCCTGTACACCAAATTCATGACGCAACACGATTTTTGTCCGCTCCCAGCCTGTAATTATGTACCTACCAGCAATCCGGTACAACCAAGAGTGAATTTGGTGTAAAAGCATTTCAGTGCCAATGATGTTTTGACTTTTAATACTTGTGATCAATAATCATGGGAATAGCCCGTTTCCCCCCAGAATGACAATATCCAAGATGATTAATGCAAATTTGTTTAAAAATATTTTCATTCCGTCGGCTTAACCCCTCCCCCTACCACCATAATTGCATACACCTTATTGTATTCGATCTCTAGTCATTTAATGGCACACAGAATATGTTTTATCTGATATAACTTCAAAGTAGTACCCTATCATGAGCTCTTGCTTGCCAACTACGAATTTTAGTTTTAGCACTTCCAATTATGAGTTTGTATTATTTTACCTTATAACATTCCTTTTCAAGAGATAACTTTATTGTAAATAGAGTGAAATGTTGCATAATTAGTGGGATGAAAATAAAATTAACCGCTGTGGCAAATAAATTGTTTCTTCCCGTTAAGCTTTCAATGGAGTTAACGGTTGAAGCGAGTGGTCGCATTTTTCCTGAACATTTCAATTAGAATGTTAGATCTTGATTGGCAATTGAGTAGCATGTAGGATAACTAGAAACATCCGAATAGACTCCCCCGAAAAATTTTTACTCAGAGAAGATTGTGGAAATTGTGAAAGTCATCAAAATTTGTATTTTCTTATAAATACTGTATCATGAAATCTTATTGTCTTTGCAAACTGTACCTATTCTTATGTGCCTACGTTCCATGCTGATGAAGGGACATTACAGGTCCATATTCATGTCCTTCCAAACTGACACATAATTTGCTATGAACTAATGCAACACTGTTATTTAACGACATTTTTTATGAGTTGAACTGAAGAGAGTTTCTAGATTTGATCTGGCAAGAATCCTCAAACTGTTTTCTGAGATGCCTCAACTATTCTACCGAGTTACAAGTTTCCAGGGATCCGGAATTTTCACTTTCCCCTTATAAATGTATTTTAAAAGTATTATTTGTAAGTGTAACTGTTTAAATTGTGGACCAGTAAATGAGTGGAAAAAGTGAGAATTGTTGAGAGCCGGGTGATTAACGTGCTTTGTTACTTTGTGGACTGAACGGATCCTCTTAGTTGAAGCTTCTGAAAGTGAGTGTACGTGAGAGTGTGTGAAGAAGGAATTACCTTGTGTATATAAACATTTATAAATATATGTATACACGTGATCTGTAACAACCATTCATTTTTCCTTGTTCAATCTACTTATTTGTTTGTTGAGAAATTAATTGATGTAGGTTAGTTTTTTTTCTGAACTGTTTGTGAAACAGGGGGAAAGGGGGTCTCAAGTTAGTTATGTACTGAGAGATTTTAAATTTGCCGCATTTCCTCACTTGAAATCGAAAATGAAACTTGGCGAAACGTCTTGACAATTAGCGTCAAATTCGGTCAAGTTGTACAATCTACAACAGTATTTTCTTAATGTAGACGAGAAAAAGGAAAAAGTGAACCGTTGAAGCTTTAATATAGGTATTTGAAAACTGCGTGAGCTAATGCGCAACTTTACCTGTGAATTATAATTAATTGAAACCTTTTTCTATTGATTAGAACAATTTAAATTGCTAAGTCTAGTATTACGAAAGTGTTAACTTATAGCAAAGAGGTTGTGGTCTTTCTTCGTTTTCATGTTTTTCTCCACAACGAAGCTGACAACTGTAAATGTGTGATCATTGTTTTGTTCAATGGCCAAATCCCGGTGCTCATTAGATCTAAGGAATGTAGTATGTTTGAAGGGTGTTATCACCAGTCGGTTAGTCTGAGGATGTTTTAAAAAGTGTTTATGCACTCAACGTTGATCACACAATTTATGGACACCGAACAGCAGGCAATTTTTGTTTGTTGAGAATTTAGACGAAAAAAAGCTCGGTAGTTTTTTGTATACCAAAATGTGAGTGTCATCGCGAATCAATGTCACAGGTGTTTGCACACGTCAATCAAAATTATTTCCATGGTAAAAATGGGGATCACAATGACGATAATGTCATTAATAAAAAAAAACCCTACGAAAATTCTAATTGGTACAATTGATTGGTTGGTGTGTTAATGATAAAATCGGGTTAGCTTCAGTTCTCAATCACAACCCTGCTAGAGAGTCGCAGGGCAAATATTTCTGGTGTAATTAAGCAGAGTTTTATTCAGTATATTGTTAAGTGTATTTTTAAGTTTGCCTAATTTATTAAAGATGAACAATTTACCTATTGCATTCAAAAAGAAAACACGAGACTTCACTTTGCCTGCGCCTCCCTAACGTATCTTGAACCATAAGAAAATTTAAACCTACACTTGTTCATATTGGTTTGAATTTTATTTTCCATATATTAAGGTACGAAAAAAAGCTTTTGCTAATCTTTATTCTGGCAGAATTTTAAAATTTCAAATAAAAGATGGGGAGAAAGGGAAAAAATATCTACTGATAGTTATCACTAACTAAGCCAAATCAAGTAGCTAATCTAGTCCAAGGTGGAAAAACTTTTGTATCATAACAAATATAACTACGTATTGGTTTTTTATTTATTTATTACATAACATTTTAAGCTTCTGCGTGGAAGAATGTGAGTACGATTCTATAGGTACCTAATATTGTAACTGTGTTTTAGTGATTTGGATCTAAACAGAAATGAGGTATTCCAGTGTAAGATACCTGACAATTGTAAGTTGTATATTATTAGCAGGTTGCGGTTGTTTGTGTCAATGTGGGTGGATGTACCATCACATGAAGCTTATTATGGCTTAACCACCTTTATTTCCTTTTTTTTCTCTTGAGATTTTCTCTTTCTTAAAACGTGTGTACAAAATGTTTATCGTTATACTCGATCTAAGTCAATGTTTATATATGTATTAGTTTTATTGTAACTTGCTGATGAAAAATGTCTTAATAAAATTTATTGACCTTGACTTTAATTATCTCCTTCTCTTTGGAACCTCATTCAGGTTCGGGAGTGGTCATTTCAGCAGGCTCCTTTATCACTCACCCGAGACCGCCTCAGAACTACGCAATGATGCAAAGCTTTCAGCTCGACGTGAAATCCTCGATCAAGGGAATTTTTTCGGAATTTAATTTTAACCCTCTATCGGCTAGGTAGGGCAACCCTCCCCCCACTTTCTGGTGGCCATAATGGGCAGGAACCCTTTCAGCCATTACTCAGGGATGCGTGGGAGCCGCACAGTGCGATGAAACGTCAATTTAGGTGGCAAAAACTCCGAAAAGTGAAAGCTTACAGAACGATACGAAACTTTTCACATCCTTTTCTACATGTTTGAGGACCCCTAAAATCATATTGAAAAACTCGTCCGTCACGAACGGTTGATATAGTAGCCTTCGAAACACGAGCATAGCAGACTTCTGATGATAAAAATCTGCCACGTTTCGGTTTAAACCGAAATTTCGTCGCTCGCTCTGTGTACAAGACAGAGTCGACAAGATAATCTCGTGGTATACTAGATTTCGTGATCAGATATCTTCAGAAGAAGCTGTCGAAATTAAGTACGACGTTGTGATATTAACGAATTTTCATGGGCCGGTAAAAATGCGTGCCGACCTGGGCCGAAAAACGAAGGCCGTGGAGTCTTTCATTAGAACATGTACTCAAATCCTGCGGAAATACTTTTTGCTAAGACTCGCTATTTGTGAACAAAATGAAACATTTTGAGAGGTCTATCATAAGGATCATTTTATACAAAAGCATGTTATTGAGAAGCAGAATGGCATCGATAGACTGTAGTGAATCGATGCAATGAAGCCTTCGATCGCCTTGGATCGCTCGTTAGAAATCTGTTACACATTTCGTTGGTCGGAATCGAGAGCCAAGTTTTTCCTCACATTTACTTACAATTGCTCGCAAACAACGCTCATAAGTAACGGCTTTCTTGTCCGGCAGGAGACAAAATACCAGAGGGATGTAAAGTCCGTTAATATAGCCATGAAGCCATCTCAGTCGGGCAGGGCGTGTATTGATGACCCCGCTCGAACGAACGGGGAGTGTATAGTAGGATGCCCTTTCATACTTTCACTTCATCGGGCGTACACGTAATGACATACGCCCTTCATTCCAACACTTTCACACTTGTTAGAATGTAAGTGAATTATTAGTATGCCTGGATATCCCCCCCCCCCCCCCCAAAGCTGCCACATTCATAAATACTACCTTAAACACTTGACCACCATCTTTGGAGGGGAGAAAACAATCACGGTGAAAGGTGAGCTCGCGTCACCTATAGTCTTTGCCCTTCCTGTCTCGTTGGATGCCATTTTCACCTATCCTAAGCCTGGTTTAGGCACATACAACAGAATACATTTCTCCTCAAACATTATAAAAAACGGACGGAAGTGGGTAACTGGCACTGGGTTATTTTTTGGCAGGCATCAGTTTTTTGCCACACAATATAGTGTACAATGCATTCATATCCCTGATGAATGAGGCTCCAATTGAATGTAAGTCATTCAGTTATTACCTACCTATTGTCGACGTCCATAGAGAATGCCTGCTCTTTTCCTCCTCGCGTGACCAAGTCACATCGACGAACCTAACTTCAAAGCAAATAATTTTGATAAAGGTGAGTGCACGTAATTTGTCGAAACGTACTCTTTCTGCCATTCGCGCTCTGTGCCGAAACGAATGGTTTTTAGTTGTCGAAACGACTGTTTTTGAGTCCTATCTGATTATTTAATGTTGCTGTAGAATCTACAGCAACATTAAATCTACAGTGTAGATACTCTGCCAGCGATGACAACAACGGCGAAGCCATGATAAATTTCCTGGAATCAGTAGCAAGGAATATTAGGCTGATCCCTCGTGGAACTGCGAGTAGGTAGCAGTCAATCTAACCTTCATTTCCTTAACAGAAGAAGCCCTATTTGTCATACCTACTTTTATCTTTATCCTTTTTTGGGGGGGGGGGGGGGGGGGGAGTCCTGGGCAGACAAAATCCCGGGGAAGAGAAGTCCCACAACCGTGCACGTCGTGTCTGTCTCTGTCTTGTATTTTCTACGAGTTAAAGTGATTTGTCAGCTGTAATATTGTCCACGGTGAATATGTGGAATAAACGGGACAACAAGGATATCAAGGTAAATTGGAAAATGAAGGCAGACCTATGGTGGAGCGCTATGATGAACTAGATCGGCTTATGAGGAGGAATAATCTGGTAATCAAGGGTATTGATTGCGGTGGTAAAGTAGGTACCGTACGGCTGAGGATTTGGTGATGTGATCATTTCGTCGGTTAAGATGCAACACCGCCAATTGACTTTTCCCAGTTAAAAAAAAAGTTTCATTTAAAAATCGGTTACATGTGACTGTTTCATTTAAACCCCGTTTCTTTTAAAAACTGCATCATTGCAAAAACAGCTGTTTCTTTTGCACGAAAAAGTAAATTAGGCGGTGTTGCTTCTATAATAGAAAATTTGAATTAATATATTTGAATAATAGCATACTGCAGGGCTGGGATTATTACGAATTAAATACGTAAGAATAAATTTTAGATGTTCAATGACTGTTCGTTTTCATGCTAATTGACTTTCTTTACTATTTATTGTACAATTTTGGGCCTCTTCGTTCTAATTCTGGTTCAGACGAGCAATGGAGTCAGAAGGTAAGACTTGATGAGGTTTAAGGATGAAATGGACAGTAACGCAGGCAGAAAGTTAATCACGCGCACAATCGTTTCAGGGAAGGAAAGTTCAGTAGTATTATGTGCACCTTGCGAGAAAATTCCGGACAACGGGGGTGATTTATTTCCTTCTTCGGGGCCTGAAACATGAAGCCAAATAATAACCAGTGGGTAAATCAGTCATAGTTAAAATGATATTTTAAAACCTAATGTTTATATGTTATACATATAACATAATAATAATAATAATAATAATACCTATGTACATACAGAAGAAGTGAAAAGATTATGATCTAAACATTTAACCAAAAAACCTGCGAAACCACGAGCATCCAACCGGACAGCCAACACTCAAACTAACTCGGGTTGGATGCTCGTGGTTTTGCCGTAGAACTAGCGGTTTTAATTATCTTCCTTACACATTCTCGTTGTACATACAAGATATAAATATCAAGATATTTATATGTAATGTAAATTTTACAACAAACAAATTAAAAATTCTCGTTTTACATACAAATTACATATGTTGACATGTCTTATTTCAAGTATGACTGATTTACTGGTTATTATTGAACTTCATGTTTCAAGCTCCGATGAGTGAAATAAATTACCCGAGTCTCAAGACATTCCGCATTCCTGATAACTTTAGGCAGTTTTTGTTGAAGTGAGTATACATCCTTTTTTAACAAACCTAACCCCCCCCCCCCCCTTATATTTACAGTCGTTCGTTGCAATGCAATTTTTGAATCGAAGATAATTATAATTTGATGCTTCAATTTGGATCTTCGGCTACTGTGCTCGGTAGTGAATCACCCTTAATACTCGCATGTTCCAAAACATAGAAGCAAAAAGGTACCAAGTTGATTCGAATGTTATCCTTCCATTATTTTCAAAACGTTGCTATGTGTCCTTACCTAGTAATTTTAGTGCAAATTATAGACAAATATTGACCTATACAAAAACTGGACGGTAATATTCCGCAAAAAAACGGACCGTCAAGCAAGCAGGAAAAAATATCAAATATTTGTCATGGTTTGTAGAAAAACGTATTTTTGATAAAGAGGTAAACAAACCAACGCTAAAACCCTAAAACTCTATTTAGCTGGTACAGCCATCTGCATTTCAGAATGGTAAGTACACTTGTTAAATGCAGAAGTTGTAGAAAAACTACAACGAAGGAATAAACATTAAATGTTTTATGTTACCTAATAAATAAACATTGAACATTTTATGTTACAAAAAATTTTTATTGCACATAATTAATCATGAAATATTCACGGAAAACTTCGTATACAATTGATACAACCAGGGGAGAATCTAGTTAAATTGGTTTTATACCTACAAACCGGTTCTAGTGCTTTTCAACCAGTTCAACACTTTCAAATGGTTCATAGTTCTTCCAAATGTTCTAATAGTTCCTTCGAACTGGTTTTATGACTTCTCACGGGTAGATAAATAGGGAAGACCCTATGTCTTGGGTTCACGCAAGATACACTGGAACGTCATTCGCTTTGTACAAGATGGAGTGGGACACGAAAATCTTTGCTCACCCAATAGAAGCCACCCCTGTAAACAATACTGGTGAGCAAAAAAGGTGGTAGCCTAAATAAGTACGGTCATTGCAAGTTAACCCTCCTTGTAAAAAGTACCTAAATGGTAAGGAATGTAAAAATTCTTAAAAAGCGTTGGAGACAAAATTGAAATAATCATCATAGGAAATATCGTAAAACATCATAACATACGTATTATGGTATTTGAAGAGTAAAAAAAGAAAATTATTCAGTAATTAATTGTACACAAACAATAAAAAAGAAAACATTTAAAAAAAGGGACACATCAAATAGTAAAAAATTGCATTCACATTGAATAATGATGACAATAAATCCCGGAATAACAAGTAATTAAATTTTAATTACTTGTTATTCCGGGATTTGAACCTGAGGCGGATGAAATTTGTGTGGAGGTGGGTGCTCTCTTAATTTTATTTGAACTAAACATCGGTACCGTTCGGTATTGTTCGATGGAAGGACAGAAGACCACATTCAAGACCACAGGGTTTGTACAAATATGATCACTAGAGCCGTCTAGATATGATAATCCTTGCTAAACCCTCGGAAGGGGTATAGTTATCAGCGGTTTTGCCCATGAATACAGAAGCTACCACAGATGTTAAGGAGCCTAACTTCCCAAGTCAAAGCTGGCGTTTGCCGGACAAAGACAAAGGGCCTGAACTGCATTATATCATTAATTTCCTCCAGATCCAATGAAAATGCGTTAAACGACATGATAAAAGCTCCGTTTTCCCGAGCACAAGGTGAAAAGCGAGACTTAGCATTATAGCATCTTAGCGCTTAGCGGCTTGTTTGCAATCTCAACACACTTATGCTGCACTCTATGCATAGTTGACGGCAGAGTAAGAATATTTCCAACGATTATAAGGATTACATATGGATGACTGTTTCTCATTATCTCATCTACACAATCTGCGCACGCATTAGAGAGGGAATTATGATGGCACGAAATGATATAAAGATAGATCAGGGCCCCTTCTTAATAATTTCACATGGAATCTTGCGTCTTTTCTGTTGCCACATTTTTCTGATTATTATTATCATTATTTTTCAACCTTACATACACTAGGTACCTAAGCTTCGGAGCTTTTAATCTATATTCTTGACAGTATCCCCTATTCCGGACTTGTTGCAATACAAAGATGTAAAAGAGACAGATACGGATTTTTCAAAAATCAGTACCACTATCACAGCATTTTGTGTATCATCACGTTCAAGACAAATCGGTAATTTCGTTCTTATTCATAATAGGTTTGTACGTATATTTGTCTGCCCCCCCCCCCCCCCCCCCCCGAAAAACCACCACTTTTTTGGTACCTACTGCCCAGCAAACAACCATCGGAAGAAATCTATCATTCCTGCAAACGTTTTCATAATTATAAACGCAATGACAACCTCGCCAATTATTGTAGTTAGCTATAAGACAACACACAGTTGACTAACCAGTTTTGCTGTAACCCGTCAACTCTAACAGCAACAAACTACTCATGGTTAACTCGTATGGACGATTCTTTGAGATTCAAACTCTACTCAGGAAGCGGTCATAAATATTATGCCATGTGCCGCTGGTAGTTTCCTAACAGGTGCTGTATTTTCGTATAGGCACATGCCACGGAATACGGTGTTAACTTATGTCATAGCCGAGCAGATCGGATGAACTATAGGAGAACATTTTGAAGTCCAACCTGTAAATTTCGTACAGCTGGCTGATTCTTTGAGGGGACAAAGTGGAGAAATAGCGTTTCAGCTTTTTGGAGGTACTCGAGGACTTAGGGGCTGTCGGAAATGACAAATTGTCGACTCCAATGCTTCGTAGGATGAAGTCCGCGTCCTCCTGTAATGTCTCGTATTTTCCCACGAAATCATACTTGATGACGCAGGGCTCGCAAAGGCTGTGGACGGGCTTCCAGTGTTCGTTGAATCCTTTCCCGACGGAATTGACGAGGTACGTAGTGAACTCCTGGTTAGAGAAGAGCACAGTTAGTTGTTTTGCAGTATTGTACAACATGAGAGGGTTTTCCTAATCCACTGATTAATTTTGCGCCATTTGCTAGCTTGCCTGAAATGTGACGTCGTTGCCCAGATTTTCACTGGTGTTTCCGGCTCCCACTCTGAAGTTCTGTATAATGTACTTCCCGATTCGCTCTTTGAAGTATTTGGAACTGAGGTAGTTTTGTTCGAGTTTGTTCCTGTAGGCTGACAGTAGCCTTTCAAACGGGTGGCGGACGAATAGGAACTTGGTGTAAGTGTTGAGCAGGCGCTCAGCGTCGAGAGTGGTGTAATTCCGCAGAGTCAAATAAACGCTTTTGCTGTGCGCTTCGTTGGCGGGGATGGTCAAAACATCTGACGTGTTGGACCGTCCAGTCAGGACCATAAAGATCCTCTTCCAGTTCGTGCAAGCTACCTACAACAAAAGAGATACCAACAGAGGTGAAATAAATGGCCAAGGACAAAAGCAAATGCACAATCAAAGGGGGGAAGGGGATGGTCTAGTAATGTTCTAATCCTCCCAGCACGGACAGAATGTATTTTTATTCCTAAGCCTGAAGTAGGTAGAGGTAGGTCTACCAAAAAAAAAAAAAAAAAGTGAGTTTAAAAATCTAATCCTGGAAATCTCGTATATTCAACAGGTAGGTCTACCAAAAAAAAGTGAGTTTAAAAACCTAATCCTGGAAATCTCGTATATTCAACAAGAATTCAAATACAATAATATTTCTCAAAGTAACGGTGAAACTCTCCCTCGATTTTCATCTACTATCTGCTGCCATCACGGACGTCAGCCAAGTCCCAAGGAGAATCAGAACGCAAGTACGTAGGTACGCAACCTCTCACTGCCTCGACCCCCCATATCCCTTGTAGGTATGTACGCAAGTTGTTGGTGTGGTCAGCATTTGCACATTAACGACAATACAGTCATTGAGCGAGTGCCTGATAGAAAGGCCGTGACATTATTTGAAGTATGAAAAGAAGGATCTCTCCAGGTGGGATCCTACAACCATACACTCATATTGCTGTCCGGGCTACTAAACGCAAGATCTTGAAGCTTCAGGATAAACGCACCTCCCTGTCAACCATACTTTCAATTTCGATGACCCATCCTCTGGCGCTCTCACTCAAAATATAAAAAGGCTGGGGTTCAGCAAAATGGCGTAACGAACAGCAGCGGGAGACGGCTAGTGAGTTCGATAATAGTTCAAGCATCAGTTTTCTCAAACCCGATAGTTGAGAAGAGTAACGTAAGAGTAACTTTCCAACTGTTGGAGAGCTGCGTAAGTCTAAGCGATAAGTACCCTTCGTTCAACACGAATATACCAATTTTCCTGTTTTTCCGTTAATTTTCTCTACCCGTTTTTATTCACACATAGGTACCGAGTTCATTTTCATTGAAAAGAAAGAGCTCATCAGTCGAAACCAAAATTTAAAAATTATTACACAATTTGAAGGAAAATGTTGTAAGAGCTCTCCTTCTGCAAGGTAATTATTTCTCAAATGGCTCCCCATTGCCTCACCACCGTAGGGTTGGAGGGAGGAGTTCACCATCCCCTGATCGTAGCAAGTGATTGAACCAGTGAACTCGTTAATCAAACGAATAATGTTTTATAAGACAACCCAACACAAACCTTTTGGGCCAGAATTCTGTTGCTCGCATTTCCTTGCCAACGTGAAGCTTCTACACCCAGACAATGGCATCACATGAGAACTAATTTGGACGCCCGACTCTTCTCGGTAAACTATAGTAACTATAGTTTACCGAGAACTGTTACTCAAATGAAATCAAACCTTCGGGACATAGCAGTAGAGAAGCTGGTGCTTCGAATCCACCAAAATGTGATCCAAAACGTCACGGTTCTTCAAGCTGTACAAGTCGGTTCCTCCAATTTCGCCGCACACGTTGTTGACAACTTCGATCCTGTCGATGTGTGAATTCCCCGCGACAACGTCTTCTTTCAACAGATTTTTCCCGCGTGTACCTGCAAAAAGTGTGAAATGTAGGCAGGTAGGTGGTTGATAGTGCCCCTAAGTATTAACTGTGCCAAAAATTAGTGCTGTCAACAAAACATTTAAACAAATTATTATTTAAAAAAGGTAGAGTTAGGACAGGGAAGGGACCCTCCCAACAATGGACTCTACGTCCAAAATTATCTAGAAAACACCTCATTCCAACTTCTAACCCAAGTCCTTCAAAAGCCCCTCTTATCACCATAAATGCTGACGTTGTGGTCGGATAGGTCTGACCCGCATGAATGTCTGCGTCCACAAAATATTTCTACAACGACACCCCACTCTAACACCTCCCTACAGGTCGATCCACACATTTCAGTGAAATCAGTGAATCCTCGGCCATCAGTGCTCCGTGCCCTTCAATTGCATCAATAATAAATCGTCCAAACACCAGCGTTACATGACGCACGGAGCACGATGGCCGAGGATTCTCTGAAACATTGAAATGTGTGGATCAACCTTTAATTCTCCAAAAAAAAAAAAAAAACCTCATTATCCCCATAGGTTTGGGCGATCGTGCTGAAAACCTTGCGGGCACAACGAGAGAAAGAACGGAGTGAGTACGGTAGGTATAATATTAGTATTATTATATTGCATAGTAATATTATATATTATACCTAATAAGTAAAGATGTATATTGCATAAGACGTATTATGTAATATACCTATAGCTAATAATAATAAATATGAAATTTTCAGAAAATCACTGCAATTTTTTCGGCTTAAAATCTTTGTGACCGCTATAATTCTACTGCGCTATGAGATAGCTATTTATAAATCAGATTAAATTCTGAATGATAAGGCCGGACGAGAAGAATGTTGAGGCAAGAAGAAAAGTCAAACACTTCGTGCAAAAGGTTCGTTTCTACACCATGCACTACTTATGAATAACCCGAAATAGTCCAGCAGTTAGAGGGCGAAAAAAGTCCAAATACAGGAACAAGGATTCTGTACTTAAGTAGGTACTACATATATGAGCGCAAGAATTACCAAAGAAATTACGATTGTATACACTTCGTTTGTTGTGAAGGTAATGCACTGATACGACGAGAATGATAGCCACAGATAAGAAAAGGGTTGCAACGAATAAATATTTGAGCTGACGGAAAATGTATAACATGATATTCCGGAACACTCACATGACTAACGGTTTTTATTCGCCAGCGAAATGAATATGAGGGTCACACCGCCTTGTCACCACTCCCTCTCCGGAATTTGAAACTGTTCGAAGAGTAAACAATGAGACCAGATTCGCCAGATGAGTTCCTTTTTTGAAAAAAGAGGAACACGACCGATTACCGTTTGAAAGCGTTCACGCTAATGGGGATGGGGATCGGACATCGATAAATCGGAAATATCGGTGTGATCGATGTTATCGGTTGGCGATATTTCGGGAAATAATCGGCTTTTTCGAAGAAAAAAACAGAAATGGAATTTACATAGGCAAACATGTTGAAGGATTGCGTACCTGCAAGGATCAGAATGTTGTTACCCTAATTCATATTTTTACAGTAACAGGTTTGGTACTATAGTAGGTAGGTCTACTTACTTCAATGCCCTTTCTTTATCGACCTCTCCTTCTATTCTATTCCTGGTAGATGCCATACGTCTTGGAATCTAATCTCTCTGAGGATTACTCAGACGTTTCTCGTAAAATGATGACTTTTAACATGGAACATATTTTTACGGCTGCGACTCGACTTGGAGAGCGTAACCTAAGCTAAGATCCCTCCCAAATTGGGAGTCCCAATACATGTCCCATGAGGAATACAAACCACAGGCGGCAATATTTTAAATGTCAGGCAGTGGAAGGTATTTCTCTGTGATGGGTGGGGGTACGAATACGTACAGGGTAAGAGTTTTCAAGTACCTAGTTGTCTCGCTGTATGGCTTTTACAAATAAACTTTTCATTCCAAGTTAGTCTTCCTCCCCCTCACCACAACGTATATATTTTTATAGCAATAAATAATAAATAACTAAAACTAAGCGTTACCTACCAGTACCACCATCACCCACTATGCCCACACGATAATGACATTTCTAGAATGATTTAAACTTAGAATGCAATGATTTCATAGGTAATAGGTAGGTAAGTGACCTTTGATTACAATAACTCGGTTACCTAGCTTAGGTATGTATTGATCGTTATCCTGATGGTAATGGGGTGGTCACAACATTAATTTTCACTATAATAATATTATAGTTCACTATAATAATATTATTATGATTAGGGCGACCTTCTCAAGAAACATTAAATGAAATTTTTTTCTTCCCTTATTTCTGGAATCTTGTCAAATTTACACAACCGAAGCTTACAAAATTTGTATTAAATACAAATTTTGTATACATTTCATGCGGATAACCCGAAAATATCGATATAACGGTAAGAGTCGATCTTTTACAACCGATATATTCGTCATATCGATATTTGACAAAAACGTTGGTCTCGATATGTGATCCCTAGTATGATAAGGAGGAGGTTATACAAAGGACTAGTAAGGAAGAGGATGCGCCATGAGAGCGCAAAGTGTCGCAAAGTCTGTTAAAATTTAATGTTTATCTAACATCAAGTAGGAAATTATTCATGATTTTTAGATTATTATTCATGATTAGTCATGATTTTTAGAGATGACATGCGTTATGTTATTCATGAGATTACATTACATGTAATTGTGTAAAATTTAATGTTTATCTAACATCAAGTTGGAATATACCTACCTTGTTATAATATAACATAACATAACATAATAACATATGTTATTCATGATTTTTAAAGATGACATGCGTCATGTTTTTCAAAGATGACATATGTTATGTTATTCTTGATTTTTAGAGATGACATCTCTCAGATGTATTTTGAAGGAGTATTTTTTTTTAGTTGGTTTTCATTAGGTACCTACCTACCTACCAGTTACAGAGCCTTCTGCTCCTTGTTTTCTTGAAGGAAAAGGGAAAGGGATCTACACAGGTTTACACATGGAAAGCGGCTTGATTAGCAACATAGGGTTTAAGAGCGTTCTAAAGAAACTTCAACTTGCTTGCAAATCCCTCCAAAAACGTCCAACCTGCGTTTTTTTCGAATTGGGATTTTCAGCGTAAAAATGTTGGTACGATCCTCTCGATCAATTGCTGCCACCTGTTGGCACCTTTTAGCACTATTCGAAAAGTTCGTTAGAAAAGGCTCGTCTCGTTAGATAAATGCAGATTGGACGTTCTAGAACGTGGGAGCGCATTCAGACCTAGGTACGAGTTCAGTATGTTCGGTTCACCTACAGACGCTACTAATTTCATTTAAATCGTGGTGAGAAGGTGAGTGTAGGGTAGGTGGGGATTACCTGCCGCACGGGGAAAGTTCCCGCAATAGTCGCAAAAGGGTGGTCCACTTTTTATACATAGTTCCTGAGTCAGTTTAAATGGAATAAATTGAAATAAAATTGTATCGAACTTATCGGGAACTTAAATAGGTACCTTAAAATTGGAATAAAACGGAACAAACCTGTGGGAACTTACACCCCCTCCTATGTACCCCACTTCATCCAGAAAGAATACGATAGAATTTTCTGACTGGCTTCATCCGGTTCCTAAATTCGTATTTCCGCATCAGTTTCAGAAAGCGTGCCTCTTCTTTCCCTCTTCCTGGGAGGGAAAATTGACATAGAACTGACGGCATTTGGCTTTATCACCTATTCCCTGTCTACTCAACCTATTTTTCAAAGGGGGTTGAACTATTTTATTCGCCTCAAAATATACCTATCTTGAGGAGGATAAAAAACGCTACACTTTTTACGCAAGGGTTTATTATTCTTTGATATAGGTTACTTGTGCAGAAATTTATTTCTGAGTCAATAAAAAATTTTTAGAATTTTACTTGAAAAATATTTACTTAATTTAATTTAATTTTTTTGAAAAATATTTGATCTCCTGAGATCCTTCAAAAATCTCATTTGTAGCCCCATGAAAGGCATAAGGATCGCAACAGTGAAATCGGATCGTTCCGGGACCCCAAAAAATGGATTCTACATCTAAAAATACTTAGAAAACGGCACCTAACTCGATCCCATAGCCAAAAGCCTTCGAAAAAACCCTCCCGTAGCCCCATTTTAGCCCCATAGCGCCCCAGGGGTTTGGGCGATCGGGCTGAAAACCTTGCGGGCACAACTAGATGGTAAACCGAGTATTTTGTCAAAATTTCAGATTTTAAAAGAAACTAGTGGGCCCGGTGCGCTTCGCTGCACTCTGTCCATCACCTTTATCGGGCGTCACCACCAAGTGACAGTCGCTCAATGCGCTAAATTTAGGCTCTACCGTTGAGGCTGGGTAGCGTGGATTAGACATAGCCAGCCACAGAGACGAACAACTTTAGTAGTATAGATAGTTGGGACACCCGTGCTTCGCACGTACTATCATATTCCCGTCCATCCCCCATGCAAACACCCCTAGCAACCCGTCGACTCGTAATTTTTCTTAGTAACAACGATTGTTGGCCTCTCGTTGTGAAGTATCAAACTAATCGAAGGCTCGCAAAAAATACTCGTACCCACCTACCGACGATCTTCGAATAACTTCCAAACGCGTTATCGTACAGAAATCGTTTTGTACTCGTTGAAATCAGCGTGAAAAGCTCGTTTTAACTGACGAAGTTTCGTTTGAAACCGACGCCAAAAGTTGTACCGGGTTTCGGCGTTTCGAAAATTTTCCTAGCAATCCCTAGTAACGACGCTCTTTGACCGGGGCGCTCGTCGCGAAGGAAAGCTCCATTCGTGACGAAGGAAGAGAGTTGGCGAAATCTAATACGGCCTACGACACATCCGGGCCTACGTGGAACCGACTCGAAAAAACCCCGTCTCTCTAGGCTCTACCGTTGAGGCGGGTTAGCGTGGACAGCCAGTCAGTCAGTCCGAGACACGAACAACTTTAATAGTAGGTACTAGTGGGCCCGGTGCGCTTCGCTGCACTCCGTCCTTTATCAGGCGTCACCACCAAGTGACAGTCGCTCAATGCGCTAAATTTAGGCTCTACCATTGAGGCTGGGGAGCGTGGATTAGACACAGCCAGCCACAGAGACGAACAACTTAAGGTTTGTTCCAGGTTTGACGGGAAGTTAACAGAAATCGCCGGAGACATGCGCAGTTTAGAAACTGCTGTTCCAGGTCGATCGTAGGTTGGACGGAAACCGACTACTCGGGTACGTGCGGTCGGGTTCTCTCGACAGCTGTCCAACTTCTGTCGACCGACGCAGTCTGACCTGGAACAAACCTTTCAGTAGGTAGTATAGATAGTTGGGACACCCGTGCTTCGCACGTACATTCCCGTCCATCCCCCATGCAAACACCCTTAGCAACCCGTCGACTCGTAATTTTTCTTAGTAACAACGATTGTTGGCTTCTCGTTGTGAAGTATCAAACTAATCGAAGGCTCGCAAAAAATACTCGTACCCACCTACCGACGATCTTCGAATAACTTCCAAACGCGTTATCGTACAGAAATCGTTTTGTACTCGTTGAAATCAGCGTGAAAAGCTCGTTTTAACCGACGAAGTTTCGTTCAAAACCGACGCCAAAAGTTGAACCGGGTTTCGGCGTTTCGAAAATTTTCCTAGCAATCCCAAGTAACGACGCTATTTGACCCGGCTCTCGTCGCGAGCTCCGTTCGCGACGAAGAAAGAGAGTTGGCGAAATCTAATACGGCCTACGACACATCCGGGCCTACGCGGAACCGACTCAAAAAAACCCCGTCTCTCTAGGCTCTACCGTTGAGGCGGGTTAGCGTGGACAGCCAGTCAGTCCGCCAGTCCGAGACACGAACAACTTTAATTGTATAGACTAGTGGGCCCGGTGCGCTTCGCTGCACTCCGTCCATCACCTATCAACGATGTACCCGTGGCAACGACGCTTTTTGACCCGTCTCTCGTCGCGAAGGAAACCTAGTACCTACCTACCTATCAAACTAATCGAAGGCTCGCAAAAAATACTCATACCCACCTACCGACGATGTTCGAATAACTTGCGAACGGGTTATCGCACAGAAATCGTTTTGTACTCGTTGAAATCAGAGTGAAAAGCTCGTTTTAACAGACGTTGTTTCGTTCTAAACCGACGACAAAAGTTGTACCGGGTTTCAGAGTTTTGAATATTTTCCTAGCGATCCCTAGTAACGACGCTATTTTACCCGGCTCTCGTCGCGAAGGAAAGCTCCGTCCATCACCTATCAACGATGCACCCGTGGCAACGACGCTTTTTGACCCGTCTCTCGTTGCGAAGGAGTACCTACCTAGTAGTAGGTAATTGAAGGCTCGCAAAAAATACTCGTACCCACCTACCGACGATGTTCGAATAACTCGCGAACGGGTTATCGGACAGAAATCGTTTTGTACTCGTTGAAATCAGCGTGAAAAGCTCGTTTTAACAGACGTAGTTTCGTTCAAAACCGACGCCAAAAGTTGTACCGGGTTTCGGCGTTTCGAAAATTTTCCTAGCAATCCCTAGTAACGACGCTATTTGACCCGGCTCTCGTCGCGAAGGAAAGCTCCGTTCGCGACGAAGGAAGAGAGTTGGCGAAATCTAATACGGCCTACGACACATCCGGGCCTACGCGGAACCGACTCGAAAAAACTCCGTCTCTCTAGGCTCTACCGTTGAGGCGGGTTAGCGTGGACAGCCAGTCAGTCCGCCAGCCAGTCCGCCAGTCCGAGACACGAACAACTTTAATTGTATAGATAGATAGATTTCTACTGCCCCAAACGGCCTGGAAGGCGGACGGCGCGCCGCGGCGTACGGGGGGGCGGACATTTCGGTTTGGAATGTAGGTATACCTCTTGAAACGGATAATGTCAAATTTTGAGGCCGATCGGAGTCGTCGACCTCCGTCGCTAAAACATCGGTGTATTATTCCAAGAATAATAAACCAAAACGCTGCAAATTTTGCACAAGGGATTATTATTCTTTATAAATACTTCGAAAACGACACCTCATGACATCCCATTCCATCCTTCAAAAGCTCCATTTGTAGCACCATGAAAGCCCCATAAATCCCCACGGTGAAATCGGATGACTCTGGGACCGCGAAAAATGGATTACCAATACGTGCAACAATACTTCGAAAACGACACCCCACTCGATATCATAACCAAAAACCCCTTCCGTAGCCCATTTTTAGCCCCATCGAGCCATAAAGCCTCCATATTTTCGATTTTTGAAAAAAAAAAATTCTACTGCCCAAAACGGCGGGCAGCGGACCGTCATTTCGTTTTTCGTCAGCAGATCTTGAAACGTGACGAATTTTGAGGTCGATCAACATTTTCGACCTCCGACACGGATAGTAGGTGTATTAATACCACCTATTACACAGTTTTGCACAAAAAACTTTTTTTCGCTCCCTTGGGAAATTTTGGGTGATTCCGAAGTTTTTGAATGTGCTGAAACCAAATCTGAAATCAAAATTGCTCTAGCACCCACCATTTCTTGGGGATGAAGGGGTATGAGGGAATAGTAAAAAAATTGGTGCGTTATGGTATGACGGTAACATTTATTCTTGTAGGTATTATTATGGCTATTCCTTTATACTCCATTAAAACTGTTAGGGAATGTTTATACTAAGACCTACCTCGCTTGAAATTCATTTCGTGGTTTTTATTCATGTATGGGTCCGGGAAGAATTTTTACTCATGTAGCAAAGTGTATAACTTAAAAACGGTACGTGCTACTGAAATTCTGACTTCAGATTTGGATTCTGCGCACCAAAAAACAAAGGGAAATGATAGTTTGGGTCAAGGGAGAATTTCTTGCAGAACTGTGTTATAGGTACTATAATAGTGCTGCAAAAAAGTCGAGATCGTAATCAATTACTCGATTTTTTCCCAAAACATCGAAAAATCGATTTAAACAGGACACAAAAAACCTCAACTCCCGCAAAGGAGGAAAAATGAAATGTGACTATTAAAATTCATCTTGTTTATATAAGGGAAGAACTGGGATCAAAAGAAGATTAATTTCGTCCAATTCAATATACCTATTACAATTTTATTGCCTGAATTATTATTTCAGCAAACGAGTAGGTAGAAAATATTGACAAAAAATTATGGTTCTTCAAAATTTGAACAATTGTATTTAATTTGTATTGTTTAATTGTTTAAATTCTATTTAATACAACTCTCGGTGCTGATGACAGCGTTTGTACCGCGCCAGTCAATCGCCGCCAATTGAGGCGCAGCTCCTGTGCCAAGGTCTCGTCTGGGTCGCTCTAAACGCATACATAATACGAATAATATTCTCTTCCAAGATATATTATGGCCATTGAGGAAAAATCGGAAAAATGGTTGTTTCTGTCCAGTCAGGAGGAAGGGTTTCAGATTTTGGGTCATCCTTGAGAGTGGGTAAACAACTTAACGAATATTAGTTCGTCAATATCAAATTTTAGGTTGGTTGGAAAATGTTCAGATTCTGGTTTACAAAGACTAGCTTGTTCACGTTGTCTGCAGGAGGCGGCTTCGTCGATTTTGGAAGGTATATCCAGTCGAGGCTTATTTTTCGAAACCTTCACATAATCATTAAACTTTATATTGAAATGTTTTTTGTTTTTCGATTTTTGCCCAAAATAACCGAATATCGAAAAGTTGAAAAAATCGATTTTTTGCAGCACTAGTGAATTATATACTTTTGGACCCATCCATCCATACCCTGGGAATACCTATTTGGGGCGACAAATGTGGCTTTAGAGGACTTTGGCTAGGAAGTCGTTTCCAAAGTAATTTTGGCCGGAAAAATAATTTTTGGGGATCCCTTCGCTGTTCTGACTGCAGGTTTGGATTATGTTTTATAAGAAGATATAATAGAGGATTTTTTAATTGACTTTCTGTGACAGAAATTCTCTCTTTGTTCGCACCGCCACTGCAGGCGTGTTCTTTGAAAGATTTAGAGTAGGGGTCGATTGAGATGTCGTTTCCGAAGACATTTTTGGACGGAGTTTTGGGAGTCACTCATCGGTCCAAACTATGTGCAGGTAAACTGATTTTTTTGTTTAGTGATTACATTTCTATCAACCTTTTTTATAGTAATGGAACAAATTTTTATACCACTTCCAAAAGCACTCGTGTAAAATTTGCCGTAGTGTTCGTGTAATATAATAATATATTATATTATTAACTGAAATATAATAATATATTATATTACACAGGTCTACAAAAAAAGGTCACTTCGGGCTCGAGAGGTTTCGGTGGTTGCTCTCCATGTTTTGGGGTCTGCTGAACACGAATCCGAAGCCCGTTTTGCGCCATCACGTCCAGTTTTTTTTTTGTACACCCTCGTCTATCCAGAAAAGCGAAAATTCCCTTAATTTCGACTTTAAGTCGTCTGGTTTCTGTAGGAAATTTTTCTGGGCGCTCGGAGGTACGCTATACTTTAGATTTTTTTTGCGCTGAATCGAATGAGACCAATTGCGAGTCGCTAAGATGGTTACTTACGGAGATACGACCTCTAGAAGTCATTTTTTAGGTCGGAAAACGCTATTTTTCCCACTGTTTTTTTTTTTTGCACTTTTCTATTAACACAGTAAAAAATAAGGGTCCGGGGGAATCGGCTCCAACTACAAAGTAAACTGTGGACATTTCTGCGTCAAATGCCACCAACTGCACCTCTGTGAATGCAATAGCCGATTTTTGGCGATTTTTCAAAGATATGAGAACTTTTACTCTCCCTTTTTCCCATTTCCAACTACAAAATTTGCTGGCTCATCTAAGTATTCATCCTAAGCGCTTAGACTTACGGTACCCTACAGAATTTTTCGCGCTGAATCGAATGCGACCATTTTCAAGCCGCTACAGTGCTTAGTTTCGGGAATAGAAGCTGTGAAAATCATTTTTACAGTCAAAAAATTGTATTTTGCAACTGTTTTGCTCTATCTTAGTCTGCAGAACAACATATATAGTAGGTAATAACATAATAAGTTACCTACAGAAGAGACATTTCTAATTACATAGCATATAGTTCTTCATATCAAAATCTAGTTAAGTCCAATTAAAATCGCAATGTCGCACCCACTTACAACTGTTACAGGATTTTCTTCGGTTAGCAGCACTATGATTGTCTCGTTGAATGTTCCAACAGTAGTCTGCCATTATGTTCTCATCCCATCGACCCTGGTATCGAAATTCCATAGTTTTCAGGTCTTGGTGAACCTATCCCCTTGCTCTTCGCTGTAGTCCCCCAGGTTGTAAGTGAAGCGGTCTATGTGGCTGAAGAGGAGGTGAACTTAATGCTCATGTTGCACCCAATTCGTTTAAAATTGATGAGCATATTTTCAGCAAGTTCCTCGTAATTTTCTGGTTTCGGTTGCCGAGGAAATTTTGTATTAGGTACTTCAACGAAGGACTTACAAGATTGGAGCTCATTACCTTCCAATACATCAGCAAATTCGGGATCCTTTATAAGTGCTCTAATATGCGTTCCATCGCAAAATACAATTTTTTGACTGTAAAAATGATTTTCACAGCTTCTATTCCCGAAACTAAGCACTGTAGCGGCTTGAAAATGGTCTCATTCGATTCAGCGCGAAAAATTCTGTAGGGTACCGTAAGTCTAAGCGCTTAGGATGAATACTTAGATGAGCCAGCAAATTTTGTAGTTGGAAATGGGAAAAAGGGAGAGTGAAATTTCTCATATCTTTGAAAAACCGCCAAAAATCGGCTATTGCATTCACAGAGGTGCAGTTGGCGGCATTTGACGCAGAAATGGCCACAGTTTACTTTGTAGTTGGAGCCGATTCCCCCGGACCCTTATTTTTTACTGTGTTAATAGAAGAGTGCAAAAAAACAGTGGGAAAAATAGCGTTTTCCGACCTAAAAAATGACTTCTAGAGGTCGTATCTCCGTAAGTAACCATCTTAGCGACTCGCAATTGGTCTCATTCGATTCAGCGCAAAAAAAATCTAAAGTATAGCGTACCTCCGAGCGCCCAGAAAAATTTCCTACAGAAACCAGACGACTTAAAGTCGAAATTAAGGGAATTTTCGCTTTTCTGGATAGACGAGGGTGTACAAAAAAAAAACTGGACGTGATGGCGCAAAACGGGCTTCGGATTCGTGTTCAGCAGACCCCAAAACATGGAGAGCAACCACCGAAACCTCTCGAGCCCGAAGTGACCTTTTTTTGTAGACCTGTGTTATCCACTGAAATATTTCAGACCGTTACTGTGTTAGCTTCTTGAACGGAATGAAAAACGGCGCTGAACGCAACTTTGCCATACATACTAGTTGCGCCGGCTTAGTATAAACATCCAAACGCAGGTGAATCGTTCATTCCCTGAGGTAGTCACTCGCTCAGCCTCTGCTCGCTCTACTCTGGAAACCCTCTTTACAGTGGACAGGTAGGTCTGCCATCTTACCTCTCCGCCAATAGAAATTTCACGGAAACCTCCTTGAATGGGAAAAAGTAGATACCTTCCTGGAAAACCTTGAAAATAACACTAAGCTAGGTATTTATTTATTTTATTTTATTTTTTAAATTGAGAAGTACCACGAGGTTGGTCTCACGAAAAAAACAAAACAATCCCGCTGCAAATTTTACACAACGGATGTAAAATTTGATATTATTCACGAAAACGACATCTAGCTCGACCCCATAGCCGAAAACCTTCGAAAACCCCTCCCATAGCCCCATTTTAGCCCCCTGGCGCCCCACGGGTTAAGCGATTGGTCAGAAAACCATGCAGGCACAACTAGATGATAAACCGAGTAGGTATTTTGCCAAAATTTCACTTTAAAAAAATTCCTACTGCCCAAAACAGCCTGGACGGCGGACGGACAACTCGTTTATGGAACCTAGACATCTTGAAACCTATACTTGGACACATTCTTGGAATAATACATTTCGCATCCCGTCTACCGTTCCCCCCTTTTGTAGGGAGATTTTCCCTCTTTTCCCCCCTACGCCGGGGTAGCCTGATTTCGATTCGTAGTAGTCATTTGGGAGGTCTGTCGGAAGCTTGCTTTTTGCGCACTTTGTGTATCAATAATAAACTTTTTTCGTTTCGTTCAAGTGTGGATTGTGTTTGACTCTTTTCCCGGTTATCAGGTGCATTATCGAAATACACCTATCTTTTCGCGACGGAGGTCGACGACTCCGATCGACCTCAAAATTTGACATTATCCGTTTCAAGAGGTCTACATTCAAAATCCGAAATGTCCGTCCGCCGACCAAACAGTTTTGGGCAGTACGTAGGCTTCTTTTTTAATCTGAAATTTTGACGAACTACTTGGATTACCATCTAGTTGTGCCCGCAAGGTTTTCAGCCCGATCGCCCAAACCCGTGGGGCGCTATGGGGCTATAGCGTTATAGTCCCATTATAATGGGACTTTTGAAAGTTTTCTGCTATGGGATCGAGTTGGGTGTCGTTTTCGAAGTATTTTTGGGCGTAGAACCCATTTTTGGGGGTCCCAGAACGATCCGAATACACCGTGGGGATCCATGGGGCTAAAAATGGGATTTTTTAAAGGATCCCAGGAGGTCAAATAAGGTGTCGTTTTTCAAGTAATTTTGGGCGCAAAATCCATTTTTCGAGTCCCACATTTCGCACCCCGAGAATGAAAGGGGCACAACTCGAAAAATCGACTTTTTTATGTCTCTATCAAACTCGCGGCGGCGATTTCTACAAGCAGCGCTGTTTTTTCCTAGCACAAAAATTGGCCACCAGAGAGCATGACGTGCCTGTCTTATTCTGGCCTTTTTGGGGAAGTCTGAAGTGGAGAGGGGCACCATTTCAATAGCGCCCTTTTCATTCTACAAGCCTAAGTCTTTTTTTCAGATTATAGTATTTTTGCGGGCAGTAACTTGATATTGTGTTTGTCTATTAGTGTGCTTGCATTTTTGAGGTCCTTGACTTTGAATTTGGGTTAAAGCTATCAAAAACCATTAAATGGTTTAAATTTTATTACCTTACTTGTTCGTCGGACCCGGGGATGCTCGAAAAATATGACATATTTTCTGACATTGTCAGAAAGAACCAAACATATTTTGGTAGTAACGCCGGTTCAAAATCAATTGAACCAAGGTCGTCATGAAGAAGTGAATGTCTGTAAGTCCTTCCCCCCCTGGTTAGAAACGGGAAGGTTTACAACGTCCACTCATTTTAAGAAAGAGTTTGCAAAGGAAAAACCTGAGTTGGTTGGGTCAAGTAAGAATATGGACAGGGGAAACCCTCGTTTTCGGTATATTTTACCGGAGTACCGTCAAAGTGAAGAGTCAGCTACAGTTAGTAAAAACTGCTACTAGTAGTACAAACAAACACACTAAGGGTTACACATTTCTAGGTATAACTTGGATGATTTTTGTTTATTTCCAATCAAAACATGTCACAGAGAAGTAGAAAAATTCTATCGTTAACCCCACGAGAGACCTACCTATCCCATTATCTGGATTGGGAACTTTGGGAGCCTATGTCCAATGGGTGGAATCTCCATGGGTGGAAACTCCAAGTTTTACGAAGTCCAAACAGTTCAAAAACTTTAACCTGTAATTGTTGAAAACTCTAACCCAACCAAGGGAGTCTGAAAAATGTGTGCACCATGGCTCACCTTCCTCAACCAGCGAATGAGCATGCTGGGCGGATGATCAACTCAAATCACTTGCCAGCATGCTTGGGGCATCACCTTCTGACTGTGATGTCACAGCTACCTTTCCTTTACCGTTCGAGGAACGGATATTGCAAGCGTTCGAGGAGTATAATACTGCAAAGCTGGTTACATCAGATTTGCCTCGACCGTGATGCTGTGGATGATCGTCCTTAGAGCGATCATCTGGAGAACCCTCCAGTCTTGATAGACATCAAATCTTCCTCACCCTCAATATCTTGAGTACATTGAGGATCCGGGACAAAACTTTGCCAATGACGCCCAAATGTGGGATTGTCATGGCATGATAATTATTGAAGAATAGCTTTTCCCTTCCGGCACAACCAGCAGCTGCTTCCTTTTGGATCGCTACCAACTTGTGATACAGCTGTCTTCCAGCAGCTTCCCCAGCTTTCTTCAAGCAGCTTCCTCAGCTTTCTTCAAGCAGCTTCCCTCAGCTGTCTTCCAGTAGCTCCCAACCTACTAACCAGCTGACGAGCCCTCAGGCTGCATGCTGTGGGTTGCCTCCATCACTGGTTGGATCTGGAGCTCTTCCCTCTGTAACCCTTGGAATTGAAGAGACTCAACCTTGTTCACTTGCCCTCATTCACCACGATGTTCCTGCCCGCTATATGGAGTCAATGCTTGGACACTGAAGGCAAAGGCACGAATGGGCACGAATGTTACGAATCCCCTGGACCAAAGTGTCCAGCGATGGAATTCTCATGGCGAAATTGTAGAACAGGCTTTATCTATAGATAAAGCCTGTTCTACAATTTCGATATATCCTTCCGGTACAACCAGCTGCAGCTTTCTTTTGGGTCTGTCTACTCACTTTTGATACAACACTGATACATCTCTGATTTCCAGCAGCTCCCACGTTCCGGCGGAACGACTGCATCC
Source organism: Pilophorus perplexus (assembly GCA_955831195.1). NCBI lineage: Eukaryota > Metazoa > Arthropoda > Insecta > Hemiptera > Miridae > Pilophorus > Pilophorus perplexus. The sequence continues at coordinate 55,498,821 of OY037007.1, read as the reverse complement.
TGCAGCAAAATTCTCATACTCGGTAGCTCATGTTTTTGCGGAAATGACGAAATTTTTCTTGAGAAATAAATTCTCATGCCTACACTATTGTTTGAGTGGTGTCTCATAAATAATTTATGGCCTCTTCCACTCCAGTACCAATGGTTAATAACAATAATTTTTATTAACCATTGGTACAGGTGTTATAATTATAATTATTATCATTATAACACCTTTCCAAACCATGATTGCAAAGGTGCCCCTTTCAAACGTCTAAAATCATCGTTTACAGGGGCATAAATGAAAAAAACCAATGAGTTAGGCAGAATGAAAAGGGCACTTTCACGTTTTTCCCCTATTTTGTGGGATTTCCCTCTCCGTAGCATACGATTATTTGGGAAACAACCTACTAGATGAAAACTAGAGCCTTTTACCTATCGAATGAAAAAAAAAAAGAAGTTGCGATTAACTCTTATTACTGGAGCCACGGCAAGAATTTAAAAAAAAAACTGGGAAACTTTGAAGTCGATTTCCCAAAAGTAGCATTAAATGCGATCTACCAAAATGTTTTTTGAAAAGTGCCCCTTTCGTACTTGGGGTGCGATTTGTCCAAACATTGTGCAGAAAAAAATGTATTGTTTATTTTTTCAAAAATATTTTCTTAATGACACGGGATTATTTTTTGCACAATAACCTATATCAAAGAATAATAATCTCTTGTGTAACATTTGTAGCGTTTTCCAAAGGATTGAGGGAGCGAGAAGGGATTTGAACTGCTGCTCACATGAGACATCATCCTCTGTTCTCGGAAAATACCTGCTAGCTTGCCTCTGGTCCGACAGTGTAACGCCCTTTCCGTTGCCACCACTTGGAGATTCCATTTCGACCTATTGAGAAGGCCTCTGAAAAATGAGCAACTTTTTCTAAACAGGTGCTGAAATGGAAAGTACCTACTTGTAATATTGGGGCTTCCTGTTTGAAGAGTCAACTTTATGTTTTATAAGCACACTTAGAGGCCTGATTAGATTACATATAATCACTTGGGAGGTAAAAGCCTAAATTTCTGGATTTTGCCTCTCAAGTGAGTTGTAAAAAGGCGATTCTCGTCCTCCTCACCGAATACAGTCTTGATCCACTACCGATGACTGGAGTTGTTTTAGAAAAAGAAGGGGAAATTTCGAATAGGTCAGAATAGTGGGATTAAATGCCTACCAGTGGACTGATAGGGTTGCAACAGGCGAGAAGGGGTTAAAATGTTTAGGAGGGAAAGTTCAAATTGTCGGGAGGCGGTGGGTGGGATCTCTCAGAGTTAGCGTCACGGGAGGGGGCGGGACGGGGGCGGCAGTGGGGCGGGAAGGGGTGGGGAGGTTCTGAAGCCTGCGCAGTAATCTTCTCCCCCCATCCAGGATCCCCTCCGACCCCTTCGCCCAGGCGTTGTCTAGATTCTTTGTGCCATTCTTGGCATACCTCAACCAGACATCGTTCTCGTATTTACCACTGAGGGAACTCCCCTCTCCATCCTCTTCTCGAACTTGCCTAACGAAAATTTCCCGCGAAGCCAACCCCCATCGTCGTCAGTCGTCGCATTGCCGGATCGTCGACCTGTCGCACCGCTGGACGACGAATCGCGTCCCCCTCCCCCGCTCCACATTCGAGCCACATGGTGGCTTTTGAACTCACGTGCTCTTTCCTGCCCGCTCCCGGCTTGCCGCGCAACCCACACCCATAAACAACACTCAACAACTCCACAAACATCAACAAACTTTATGAAAACACCCTCAACAACCTGAATTAGCGAATCGGAACCCCAATAAGCGTTTAAATGTGCTGTTATTCTGTGCGTGTTCCCTAAATACGCGCTTAACTTGCGCCGGACACCGACTAGCATTTTATACAACTGGACCTGTAAGTCAAAAAAATCTCTTTTTATTATCTATACATTATATTATACCCACTAAGCGTACTCGTAAGACTGCAAAATCATAAAAACGACAATCAACGTTGTTTCCCTACTTCCCGCCGAAACAGTCACCTGTAGGGCCAGAGTTCATCATCATGAATCGATTATGTATTATACCTACGTAACTTTGTATAATTGCGCTAGTTTTAAGTGATATACCAACTTGTGCATGTGGTGGTTAACGAAGTTAAAAATTACCTTTTGTTGCCCTCCACCACCGAATTAAAACCTCAATTCGCTCTTGATAAACTCATTTGCCAAGGCGCACTGAATTCGATGGTTGGGAGCGGACTTAACAATAATTGCTACAACACATTATTTGTACTAGTTCGATTGTTACGACGAGTTATTACGTTCCGATTTTTCATGTATAAACATTCCAGAGATTCATTTCTCGGGGGAGGACGAAATTACCTACGATGACCAATCCCGTTCGGAATTGAAGAACGGACGGTGCAGTGGATCGGTGCACTTTAGTGAAAACTTGTTTTGAAAATCAAATCCGCCGATAATAAGTTTTATCGAGCTGTCATTCATGATTTCGATTAGAAACACTATCGGGATTTGTTGCACGATTGTGTTGTCAGGCTGAATGGTAGGAACTGTTCCGTCTTTCCTGGTTGGAATTGACGCAGTTCTTGCAAAATCGTAAAATTGCAAAATCATTGCACTATTTGGGATTTTGTATTTTTTTTTCCTTATTTTGGCTGGTTTTTATTGATTAAAAAAGTCGTGAATATTCAAAATTGCAAGCAATAGGTAACAAATTTTTGTCTCTTTTTTTTGGCTCAAGTCGGGCCGAAAGTGTCGAAGGTCAATCACGGTAACCAACAAAAATTGAGTTAGTATAAAAATTTTATTCGAATTTAATTCGAATCAATCAGACTGGATGATTCGACCAGGCATATTGGACGAGTTGTTTGTAGACCTTCTAGGCATACTTTTGGTACCAGATTAATCTAAAAATTATCCAAGTGAAATTGGTTGTAAAAAACACTCTTGAACTTGAAAATCCTCTCAAGACACTTGGACAATGCTTGGACAATGCTATCCTGCTAAGTATTACGACGGATGTAGACTGAGAGCAAAAAGATTATTAATCGAGTTGAAAAATGAAATGAGAGGACTATTATTCACAATATTCCTGTTATGAATGGGGTTTCCGTGCCAAGAAAGTAAAACCATTGGAGTTCTAAGATTGTTGGAAAGACTGGACATTATGTTTATGACAAACCTACCAGCTTAATCACTGAAAACATGGAATTATGAATCCCCTTCAAAAGCGTACCTACGCACGATCCGCCTCTGATTACTCCAGTCATCTCATCATCAGACGCAACTTTTATTGTACAAGCTTCAAAAATCAGTTCAATCATAGGAGGATATGTTTGCAAAAGACTTGAGAATAAACGATAAAAATGAACCGGAACTACAAACCAAAAACCAGCAGCTACCATCAACAAGACAGCTACCTATTATATCACGCAGTCAAATTTACTCTTCTGGCTCTCATTGAAGATCAGCGACTAGGTACCTACCTCAAATGACTAATATACCTAACATGAACACGACAAATAACTACGAGTACATACATACGAGTTAAGCGTAACTCAACTCGAAGTGAACCTGTTGGTAGTTTTAACAGCCGTCTCTATAATGATTGAGTTTTAAGGTAGGTAGGTACTTTCGTTTCGTTTATTTGTTTAGTTGACAGAATTGAATCCCGCTTGCCGAAGTTTTGACATTTAATTGAAATCGCGGAATTGCGTTCAAACTTGACGTGGATCGCTGTTCACTGCGTGAAATTAACTTTCATTTCTTCATTTTTGACTCGATTCAATTTACCTACCTGTAAAAGACGTACTGCATTTTCAAGTCCCCTTTCATTATCGAAAATGAGCGGTATCTCTTAAGAATAAATAATGAAATATCATCATTTTCATTGGTCCATGAATGTTTATTCATAATTATAATATTATTATAATCATATTATGTCATAATATTATTATGACAATATTTATATATAATAAATTATTATATACAAATATCATTATTAATAATATATATTGACATCATAATATTATTATGATTTGCTAAAATTAAGAGGGATACTGCTTGAGAATGAATTTCATTGGTCCCGACTGGGGCTGTACCGGGTACAGTACACGCGTCCGTAGCGCACTTTCGTATGTAATAATTACATTTAAATTATTTAAAACTCAGTTTTGGTTTATTATTCTTGGAATAATACAACTATGACATAGTAATTACATTGTAATCGCGATGGAGGTCGAACATTTTTATCGGCCACGAAATTTGGCATCAAACGTTTCAAGAGGTCTGGATTCAAAAAAACGAAATGTCCGTCCGACGTCCGAGCCGTGTTGGGCAGGATTTTTGACCGAATACGTGGTCTTCCTTCTAGAAGTGCCCGCAAGATTTTGAGCCCGATCGCCCAAATCCGTGGGTCGCTATGGATCAGAAATGGGGCTACGGACGTTTTTTTTTTTTTTTAAGGTCTTCGGCTATGAGGTCGAGTTAGATGTCGTTTTCTTAGTATTTTTGCACGTAGGATCCATTTTTGGGGGATCTATAGAGCTTTCATGGGGCTACAAAATTTGGGATCCTTAAAAAATAATAATGGTGTAAGTACCTCAGAGGTAAACCATCATAAGTGCAATTTATTATAAATTGCACTTATGATGGTTTACCTCTGAGGTATTTTTTTATTTCAAAAAGACTATTAAATTTTAATAGTATTTTTGAAATAAAAAAAATTCAAAATTTTTTTTTTTTTCAAAATATTTTTATTGGCACAGATTTAATTTTCATACAATTTATGAAAATTAAATGTTACATGTCACGTAACATGTATCAAAGAATAATAATCCTTTGTGTAAAATTTGCAGTTTTTTTTTTTTTTTTTTTTTAGCGAGCTTGTGGGCTCGTGTACCTATACACGAGGTTCACTTCCCTTGTTTTCTGTTTATTATTCTGGGAATACTACGTAGTATCGTCGGTATTGGTGTACACGTATGTACCTATTCGCGACAAAGGTCGAATATTTTGATCGAACTGTAAGGCCTTCGAAATTTCCGTCTGCCCCCAGGCCGTTTTGGACAGGAGGAAATTTTGTTGAATGTGAAATTTGGAGTTGTGTCCGCAAGGTGTTCAACCCAGTCGCTCAAACCTGTTTAGTTCTGTGGGGCTAAAAAGGGTGACGCACTGCTAACAGAACCCGGCGATTCTTTACCTAGTCTCAAGTTCTTGAGACGCCGGACAATAATAATTATTGTGAGATGGCCTGGTTGCTTCTACTTCATAAGCACACATTTATAATGGTGGTTAGTCTTTCCCCTCAAATCCACATCGGCATGGGCTTGCCTGCCATATGTATATATTAATATATCCATATTGATAATTATCAATAACTACAGTCGGTAGGTCAGAACGTTACTCCAGGATGTGGATAGCCGGATTGAAGATCTTATTTTGTTATAATAATCACATACGTATGTTGATCAGATGCCTTGATGATTTGAATGTTTTCAACCAGGTTTTTGCATCACCACCTCATGATTTTAATTGCCTTCTCTTTACATCGTGAAATCGGACCCACTAGTTTTTCTAATTTTGTGGTTGGAAGTTCACTGATGCTCCTCAATCCAGAAGATATTCAATTTTGGAGTCACGTAGTTGTAGGTATATTGATGATTGATTAATTTCTATCTTGTTCAATAACGACTATTTTGATCGAGCTGTTCAGAAAACGACGAATCTGATGGTTTCATCGGATTCCGCGTTAAAAAATCAAGCTAGTAGCACTTCAAACTCATTTGGGCCAAAAAGTACTTACGAGGTGTTGCCGATTAGCCGACGATTTAATCAAATGTAAGAAAATCACAAAAACCGTTTTTCTATCAGTGCAGATAGCTTCAAGTGTTTGAAAAGCTAATACTAATAAATAATATTACACAATTATTGTTGTTGGCTCTTTTTTTTTTTTTTTTTGGAAGGCGTGGTGGCTTTTTCATCTTAGGGCTTTCTTCTTCGGCCTCCGTGACTCACTACTTCGTCATAATTCACAAATCAGTCATATTTTTTAAAATTAACTAATGCTAATGCAAACTGGATCAAGATGTTATATTTGCGGGGCGCATACCTACATTTAAAAAAATACTACTTGATTATCAAATTCGTCTTCTTTTTCCACACTGGCGATTTCTCCATTTCATCCATCGAGGTGGTACCCAAGTCGCTAGGAGCATTTCCATCGATCAGAGGAAAAACTTGGTTACAAACGTGCTTACGAGGTGTGAGCTCAAACTCCGTCTGGATAGGATAGTAGGAAAAAAACATCCCCGGAAAAAAATTCCCCAAAAAAAGGGCGCCGGAAAAAAAAAATCCCCGTAGAAAAAATAGCGTTGACTGAATGGAAATGAATAGAAGAATCTGATGGTACTTACGTATTTGTTGTCGTAGGGGGTCAACACTAAGCAGTATAGTGACAGGTAGACTGTAGCAGTATAGCAGTAGGTGACTGGCGTTTACAATGACTCGGTCAACGTCTAATATTGTATTGTCCAAAAGATGAGTGGCTTCGTCTCATCTTTTATCGGAACCGTGTACCTATTCAGTGTGTACTTGTGAAAAAATTAATTCTTTCAATCAATAAGATTTTGAAAAAAAAAGAAATGTTAAAAAAATAATGTTTTTTTTTTTTTCAACAATTTTTAATTTATTTTTTCATTCGGAAATTATTTGACCTCTTGGCATCCTTAAAAAATCCCGTTTGTAGCTTCATCATGAAGCTATTCATGGAGCCTCCATGAAAGCACTATAGATCGCCACAGTGAAATCGGATCAATCCGGGACCCCCAAAAATGGATTCTGCGTCCAAAAATCCTTCGAAAACGACACCTCACTCGATCCCATAGCCCCATCAAAAAACCCCTCCCGCAGCCCCATTTTAGCCCCATAGCGCCCCACGGGTTTGAGCGATCGGGCTGCTTCCGGGCACAACTAGATAGTAAACCGAGTATTTTGTCAACATTTCAGATTAAAAAAAAAAAAAAAATCCTACTGCCCGAAACGGCCCGGACGGCGGACGGCGTACGGCGGACGGACAAATGTCCGAAAAAAAACGAAATTTTCGTTTTTGGAATCTAGACCTCTCGAAACGAATAATGTCACATTTTGAGGCCGATCAGAATTTTCGACCCCCGTCGCCGTTACATAGGTGTATTATTCCAAGAATAATAAACCAAAAGTCAGGATGAGGAGAGGGGCGGCGGCAAAGCCGGTATGAAGGAAGGAGCATCGAATGGAAAACATCGATGGTGAACATTATTCGTACCATCGAAAGAAAACATCAATAACTTAGTAATTTTAGTGGGTTTTAGCTGATTAATAATATAGCGTTTTTCAATTGGGTAACAACTTGTGTCTTAATTGTTTAGTATCGTATCCAGACCGAGTTTGAGCTCACACCTTCCTCTCAATCCCAGTTTTCACACTAAATTTTGAACGGAAGAATTCCTAAGATCAGGAGCGTTTTACGATGATTGGGAAATTTCAAGAAATCTTAGACAGGAGGTCTCCTTCACTTAAGACTGCCGTGCGTCTGTCTTAAATACCGACTCGGGGCGAGAAATATTGGTCTTTCCTTCCTCACGATTTGTGAACAAGAAATTTCTAAGACTTGTGTAACGACGAGATTCAAATTTAAAGACGATGCTCGACGAGACGACTTTGAACATGAACCCTGATTTTACTGGGACCTAACTACCAACAAACGACCCCCAAATTGATCAATAAAGTAGCGTAAAACGCTGCAAATTTTACATAAGGGTGCAAAATTGTGCAAAATTGTAATAATTAAAATTCTGTGTCAATGAAAAAAATATTTGGGGGAAAAAAAAGTTTTGGACATTTTCTTTTCACATATATCTATATTTTTTCCCGAAAAGTTTTTGTACTCGAAAAATAATTTACCTCCTGGGATCCTTCAAAAATCCTGTTTGCAGCTCCATGAACGCCCTACAGATCGCCACAGTGAAATTGGATTGTTCCGGGACCCCCAAAAATGCATTCAACGTCCAAACGTAATCGAAAACGACACCTAACTCGATCCCATAGCCAAAATCCTTTTAAAAAACCGTAGCCCCATTTTAGCCCCGTAGTGCCCCACGGGTTTGGGCGATCGGTCTGCCAAAAGTTATGTTGGTTTATTTAAAAATTAGGTATGTATTAAAAGTTATGTTACGTAGGTAACTATTAAAAATTATGTCTGGCAACTCGTGTCAGAACGGAAGTTTCAATGTAAGAACTAGAATGAAAAAACGCTGCAAATTTTACACAAGGGTTTATCATTCGTCCTTCGTATCGGGATTTGGGTCAAACGAATTTCATCACTCTTTCGCCGAGCTTTCGAAAAGTATATTTTCTTCTTCAGGGCCTACAACACATTAAAGCATTAGAGCAGGTATAGTATTAGGTCATGGAGGAAAGAAGGGTTTCCTCCATGGTATTAGGTTTATCATTCTTTGATATAAGTAGGTTACTAAGTAGGTACAAGTCTTGTGCAAAAATTATTTCTGTGTCAATGGAAAAATTTTTGGCTAAACAGTTTTTTGATTAAAAAAAAAAAAAAAACCTTTTTTTGGTTTTTAATAAAAAGAAAAATGTTTTTTTTTTTTCGAAAATTCTCTATTTTTAACTCGAAAAATATTTAACCTCCTGGGATCCGTCAAAAATCCCTTTTTTAGCCCAATGAAAGCCCTATAAATCGCCACAGTGAAATCGGATCGTTCTGGGACCCCCGAAAATGGATTCTAGGTCCAAAAATACTTCGAAAACGATACCTAACTCGATCCCATAGCTAAAAGCCTTCAAAAAAACCCTCCCATAGCCCCGTTTCAGCCCCATAGCGCCCCACGGTTTTGGGCGATCGGACTGAAAACCTTGCGTGCACAACTAGATGGTAAACCGAGTATTTTGTCAAAATTTCAGATTAAAAAAAAAAAAAAAATTCCTACTGCCCAAAACGGCCCGGATGGCGCACGGACATTTCGGATTTAGAATGTAGACCTCTTGAAACGGATAATGTCAAATTTTGAGGCCGATCGGAGTCGTCGACCTCCGACGCGAAAACATAGGTGTATTTTATTCCAAGAATACATAATAAACCAAAATTATCTCTGGCAACTCTTGTTAGAACGGAAGCTTGAATGTAAGAACTAGAATGAAAACATTCTGATCGATTGATTGATAGTTTGGGCTTTGAATAGCTTGTCACTTTTTGATTGGGTTCATAAGCCCCCCCCCCCCCCCCCAACCTGTTTAATGACGATAATCCTAATGTTCTCCTAATGAGTTCGGATTTCCGTGTACATCACAACTCTTGCTGATTGGAGGTGAAGCACTCCATCGGGATACCCCCCTCCCACCGCCTTCTTAACCATTTCCTGCCTTACGTCCCTTCACCGACTACTTCAGGACCCGTCAAGACGGTCTTAGCTTTTGCTAGATTCTGAACATTGTTTCACATAATTGCGGGATGAGGAGGTAAGATGTTTAGTTTTGTTTTTGCCGCGGCGGGGCTGCGCAGCGGAAGGTGGTGTGATGGTGAGGGGGTGGGGGTGGAATGCGCGATAAGCCCCTTGTGTTGCGGGCCATTCCTTTGCCGTTCCCTCGGTTCACCGCCGCCTCATTCCATTCTGAGAAACCAGATTTTTGGGGATATTTTTTCCTTCCCCCCCCCCCCCTCCCAAATCACTCCGTTCCAATCACCTTCTCAACCCGGTTTACGAACCACGGCTTTTTAGGTCCTTACACAAATCAACAAACAGTGGGTGAACGAAATGCATGAGTAAACGTTTAACTTTTTTCGAGTGTGTGGATGAGTGATTTGGGGCTTTTTTATTATTTTCTTCTCCGGCGATAAGTAGGATTTTTCTTGTAAAATTCGCATTCCTGTGTCCCTTTAGATGACGGTTGTGGCAGAAGGAAAAAAATTAAATCGCAAAAAAAAAAGCTGCAAATTTTACACAAAGGTTTGTTATTATTAAATAATTTTGATTAATTAATTTAAAAAAATGATATTTTCCCTTATACGCAACCAAAATCGAGTGAGAGGGGGTATAAGTCAGGGGCGGATAGGCGGTTTTGACCGGCCCGGGCGATTCAATTTGACCGGCCCTACACCGCCCCCTCCACCTCCACACACAGTTACCTATCCAAAGACTTTACTTTTAATACCTTCCTAGGTGAAAGAGAAAACTAACAGCGACTGTATTTAGAACAAATAAAAGTGGCGCTTGGTATGTGAACTAGTTGGTACCGTTTACGCAAACAAAATAGCGCTTCAAGCTATAATGCATTTTGCACATTTCATCAGTAGGTACATAAGCCTTATCCTTGTCAACAATAAAAAAAAAAAAAAAAAGGCTCGCAAGAGGAGCATCTGGCTGGAGCACTGAGCCCACAGAGTAACAGAGAGCAAATGACTGAGCCGATGACTGAGCCGAGAGGCTTTGAGCATTTCCGGCCCTCCTCACCTTCACCCCTCCACCCATTCTCTCATGTATGTCCCCCGCTTGATAATTTCTTTCGAATTCTCTAGGCTCAACCTCAGGCCCATGGTAAATTTGTTTTTTATTTTTAAATTTTCATGTCAAGTGTTTGGACGGATGAAGGACCCCGGAAAATCAATTAACAAGGTTACTCGAAAAATGAGTCCTTATTCAACTTCCTGACATCCTTCAAAAGCTCCAGTATCCAAGGAACTGCTTTTGGAACCCCAAAAATGGATTTGACGTCCAAAAATAGTTCAGAAACGACACCTAACTCTTCAAAAACCCCTCGTGTAGCCCCTTTTTAGGTCCACTGAGCCCCCACCGGTTTGTGCGATCGGGTAGAACACCTTGCGAGTTCAACTAAAAGGAGACCCAAGTATTTTGTCAAAAATTTCAGATTTTTGAATGAATTCCTACAGCTCAAAACGTCGTGGGCGGTGAACGGATATTTCAGTTTTGGAATCCACACAACTTGAAAGGTATAATTACAAATTTTGAGGACGATCAAAATTTTTTACCTACCCCTGTTGCAAAAGCCAAAATGTATTATTCCAAGAATACGGGATCACATAACGCTCGCACACAAAACGCATGCTGTTGAGGGAGAAGGGACCAAGCAGTAGGCGATGGCGAGGAGGGCCGACAATGGCCAAAGCCCCTTGGCTCAGTGCTCCCGCCAGACGCTCCTGCTTGCAAGCCATCAACATAAGATCCTCCAGATTGTTATCACTCAGAGTTTGCCTCAGCCTTGTTTTGATAATTTTAAATTTTGAAAAACTCCTCCAACACTCGACTTGGGTCGTGGTCCACTATTCGACTCGTGGAAAGCCTACCATAAGTTTGTTGAAAATATAAAAAAAAGTCTTGCATACGATGAGGCCATGAGGTTGTACTGTTTTAAAATCTTGTTGCAAAAATTACGAATTTATTGAACTTGCAATCCACCCTATGAGGAACAAAGCCAACCAGGTTCTTTTATGTCTGAGTTTTTCTTTTCGGTCTCGAGTTCTGTAGGAATACATTTTTCTCCAGTTTCGACCGGCCCCTCAGGACCGTCGGCCCTTCGGGCGACGCCCGATCGCCCGACCTGCCTATCCGCCACTTATACTATAAGTTATGTATACCCCCCCTCACTCGATTTTGGTTGCGTTACGGTTTTTAATCATTACGAAACTATTCTCTACGTATTTACGTACATGCGCGTAATATGAATATGCGCGTAATATGAACGTCTCTGGCAGAATATGAACTGGGGATCCGGAGGAAACGGGGCCTACAGTCCACATTGCGTACGTAGATGATCATTACCCTCGAACTTGCAGAGATATGAGATTACTGGGTATTTATGTTTACTATTTGGCAGTCGGATCCAACTTTTGGTGATATTACTTTTTTCCAGCTAGAATGATATTACTTTTTTCCAGAATCGCCTTTCCTCCCACTGTGCGACGCAGAAATGACAACAACCCCTTTGCCAACAGTTCTGACTCTGATCTGACCTCGATGCTCGACATTGGTCTGGCTTTATGGGCGGCTGTCGCTGGCCATGCCACTTTACCGTAGAGCCGTGTGCTACACCTCTCTGCCGGTGATTATCAGTACCTATTTTCCATCATAAACTCCTTTTTCGGCTTTCCCCCCTCCCTCTCATCACCTGTATTCCGCTTGATTTAATGGGCCACTCGTTATCATCTCATTGAGAAAGAAATTTATATAAAATCCGCTTCCGCATTGCACGATTTCGAATGAAATGTTCCGGTGAACTTGGGAAACGACACTGATGCCTTTGGCAGGGTGATAGTAGTAGCTGGGGGTTAATAAGTCTATTTTCGGTAGGTTCGTAGGATGCAGTGCAACACCTCGTCTCATTCAACGTTCTCTAACAGTCAGTTACTGACACAAGAGCTGGTGAATACTGCCTATTTTAAGATGCCAAGGTTTCATAGAATACTCATTCACTAAAATGTTTTAAGCCGCTATAATTAGTTATTGTCTTGGCTATTATACTTAGCACATGTGCATTACATCTATATTTAATAGTAATAGGTAACTGATTCAATTGAATACCTTAAGGCAGGGGTTCCCAATAAAATTTTGTCAGGGACCCCTTAACAAACCACAAATGTATTGAGGACCCCTTATATATGTAAATTATATAATATATAATTTATATATTATATATAATTTTGTTGTAAAAAGGTTTTTCCCCGTTTGCTTATACCTAGGTGTAAGTATATATCACAAGGGAAAAATCAATTGATTGTTGCAAATAATTATTTATTTTTACATTTATTTTACATTTGGAAACAGTTGCACAACAACCACTGACACAGCTGAAGCTTTCCTACCTACCTTTTCCTACGTAATAGTGCTGGTTTGCAGTTGGATTTATTAGTAATTGGAATTCAGGTTTCGTAACGTAATAGGTAGGTAATGCTTCTTCTTCTTCTTCTGATAAAGAAATTTAATAAATAATTTGGAAAAAGAATCGATCCTCAGATGTATCGATTCTTTTTGAAAAAATAATCGCGATTATTTTTGAGAATCGGACATCCCTACATTCTGGTAGAAACTGGGCGAACTAGTCACTAATAATTAGGCTAGGTGTCACTATAGTGACACCTGTCGCTATAGCGTCGCGTCGCAAGTACGGCCTCTCACGCTTTACAGGACACTCCGGCTACAAACAGTCATTTTTATTATTTGAGTTCCTGGTAGAATAGCTTAAAATATTAATTTTTGGATGCAGCTCGCGGACCCCCACACCAACGTTTGCGGACCCCTGGGGGTCCGCGGACCACCTTTTGGGAACCCCTGCCTTAAGGTATTGGCTGTTATCCGGGAGAGCTCCATATTTTTAAGAGGAGGGACCAGGTTTTTATGCGGTTTCCTTACCTTGAGCGAAAGATGAAACATTGAACGTATCAAGTCTATGGGACATCGTGCTGACCACGTTGAGCCCGAATCCCCACGTTGAATTTAATCAAAATCGAATACACAATGTTTAAAAAATGTCATTATAAGGGATCATTCTTGGCAGAAAAATCTGCCTTAGTAATCAACCGACTTTGTTGAAATTGAGGTCGTAGGTTAAACGTACCCCTAGCGGACACCCCTCCAGTAGTGGACATCTGTCACAAAAACTTAAAAAACAAGGATACAGGTCACCCTAGGCTCCTGATTCTTGTACTGGCCGTTTCTGCAACTTATTTATGTTACTAAAAGCCAAGAAGAAGGCGCTGAAAGTGGGGAAAAAACCTCATTGAAATTTCATGTTTTGGAGTGTCTACTAAAGGGACATCGAAAACCCAGCCTGTGCCAGAAGTGGACACCCTGTTCGCCTTTGGTTCATGTGCTCCCACTTTAGTGCTCCTAAGGTGGACGGAGTGTCCTCTTTAGGCTCACTTGTTGAATCAAGTCGACCCCTAGGTGGACAGGGGTGTACTTATCAAATCATTATTTTTATACTAGGGTTAAATTGATCAAGCACCCACATCATTGCTTCAAAATAGGATAGACTAATTTTCAAAATATGAATAATAATGACATAGAAACATTTTCTATTTAATAGGGAACTGGTTTTTCAGCAACCATATTCACTACTCGTAGGATGTGTCTCCTGACTCACTACTCTGCTGGTGTGGCTCTTTTTTTTTTTTTTCTTGCTGCTGCTCTTCAAATTTGGCTCCTTACTCACTACTCAACTAGCGGGGCTCAATCATTACTCTCCTGGTGTGGCCTCACTCACTACTCTTCGGATGTCACTCCTCTTTCGCTACTTACCCGATGTGGCTCAATTCTTAAATTGAGATTTTACGACTGAAAATTTTTCATTCTGTCATTAAATGACAGTGTGCTCCTAAATTTTATGAGCTCACTGTTTTTTGGTAAGTATGACAATGAACATGTGACATTAAATGACATTTACAACATTTTTGTAAATCATGTGATCTTATTTGACTGACTGATTATCGTTTTTATTGGAAATTATATTCGTGTTTGAGTTAAAAACTAACTTTCCACTAGTGGTACCTCAAATGTCCGCTTCAAGAGCAATCGCGATTTTGGGTGTCCACTACAGGTGCAAAATCAGTCTTGCGGAATTTAATAAATTTTCCGATGAATTCAAATAAATTGGATATTTTTTGTTCCTATCCATTCAGAGATGTGCAATACACAGTAATTATTATGTGATATTTTGAATCGATTGATATTATATCAATCGATTCAAAATATCTCTCATTTCTCTTTAAGAATAAACAAGAAACTGGCTCTTTTTCTTAATATGTCCACAAGGGTACTTTTACCCTACTGTTCAGGTATCTCTTAAGAACTCGTAGGTACCCTCAACATTGAACAAGCGGTTTTCCGGGTGCTCAGCGGGGCTAATTAGGGGGTAAGGGAGGGGTTTTTTGAAGATTTTCGGCTATGGGGTCGAGTTAAGAGTCGTTTTCGAGGTATTTTTGGGCGTAGAACCCATTTTTTGGGTCCCAAATCGTCCACTGTTCAAAAAAAAAAAAAAAAAAGAAGTTATATTTGTTTAAGTTATTTTTTATTGGCACAGAATTATTTTTTTGCACAATTTAATAAATTTTGTCTTAGAATTGTATTACAAGAAATACATCAAAGAATAATAAAGAAGTTTTTATTGAACACGAACCAGCGATCAGAATCCTTTTAAGGGGTCATTGGTGAGAACTTTGCAGGGCATTGATGACGTCGCGAGGGGTCTCGTTTTCGATGTCCATTCATCAGTGGGTCTTCTTCTATGAGGGCTGCAAGTGGGGGGTTAAAGGACGTTAGGCGGAATTCGTTTTTGGGCGATCCTTAGCGAATTATGCAGTAGGATGCTTCATTTAACAATATGCAACTACTAGTACGACAACCTGTCGACGAAATCACAAATTCAACCATAGGTAACTTGATTATATTCCCGACTTGGTACAATACTCGTATTCTTTCGTACCAGTCGTCAACCTACCACAGCCACCATTTATAAATAGCCCACAATATGAATATCGTAGGGTACCTATCAACTATGCAGTGGTTATTATAACTATAACAGTTATAGTTACTATAATAGTGGTGATATGAGTGCTGCGGCGTTGATGTAGTGAACTAACTGCTTCACTCAATGTGCAGTAGGTACTCGGCAGAAGGAGGAAGTCTGATGTGTCTGAAGCTATTAGAAGTCTGAACGAAATAGAACAACTGATTTTCACCAGTTGGTACATATATTTCTGCGGACTAAAACTAATAGAAACAATAGATACCTAGACGAACATTACATTATAAGAAGATACCTATCAAAAGATGCATCAGATTCTATTAGAGAACTCCAACGTCCATACGTTACAAGTGGCTATGGTCAGTTCCTCGGAGCACTTGTAATCGTCCCCAACATGGCGAGGGTCCATTGTGCAATCGATAGTGGCTAACGTGAGGGGACCCCCTCGCCATCACCCTCACAAGAATCACCCCATCCCTCATATTCCTCAACCCTTATTTGCCGATCCAAGCAGGTCAGTAGAATGCACTGATAACAGATGCATTCCTTAGATTACCACGCGACGCGGCCAGGCATTTCGTTTTGAGGTCTTTGACATATCACGTAACGTTTTAAATAAGAGTCAGGTGGCACTGGCGCAACCGAGTTAGCCGCACCGGTTTCATTCCTCTTCGAGAAAAAGATTTTCTTTACTTGACAGATGAAGCGGGAAATAAATGAACCCGTTTTTTTTAAAGGGGCTATGTGACGTTTTTGGCCATTTTCACTTTTTATCATTTTCTGAGTCTTCATACATGGTTACATCGATTGCCATTGAAAGGAGTCTCGTAACATTGACCCTTCCTAGAGAAAACCCGGGTTGAAATTTCCGATGTCCTTTGAAAGGGGCTATGTGCGCCACATAACCCCTTTCAAATGACAACTTGCTGCCTCTCTATGTCGTCACCGTGGAATTTCAGGGTTGTGGAGACGCTAAAATTTAGCCTGAAATTTATTTAATAAAATAAAAAGACTCTTAAAAGTGAGTCTGGATGAGGCAACCCAGGAATCAACAGTTGAAGCAACTTCTGTAGTAACTTTGATGGATTCCCCAGGGGGTCGAGTAAGATGTCGTTTTTGCAGCATTTTTTGGGTATAAACGGTTCAGAGGGATTCTAGACCAGTCCGACCACCCTTGGATGCCGGGTAAGGCTTTTATTGAGCTACAACTGGTGCGGGTTTTGACCGGTTTGGGCCAGGAGCTCGAGTGAGGTGTCGTTTTCGGGAGTAGATTCGATTTGTGGGGGTCCAGACCTGTCCGAGGCTTTTAGAGGGATTCAGGGGTGGAGGGGGCGAGGGTTTGAAGGATTTTACCTTGTTGTTAAATTCATTTAACGCTCATGAGCGACTGATGAAGGGCTTGTACAGGAAATCGGTTTATGAAGTTTTTCATATTTCCCGATTTTCCATTAACAAAAAGTTCTTATCATTAGGTATACCTTTCATAAGTATCGGAAAAGGAGTTTATTAAACGAAATACTTTCAATCGATAAATAAAGCTGTTTGTGGGAATTATTTCAATCCTGAAAAATTGATTTTTTTTAAAGGGGCTATGTAACCGATTTTCAAATTGCAATTTGATACACTTCCCCACTCAAAAAAAATCTGAAAATTTGTGTAAAAATGTGTAATAGCTAGCTGTATAGGAATACAAACTAAAATAGGAGATTTTGACAGTAATGATAGAATTAGACAGTTTTTTGCATTTTCCCGGAGTTTTTGAATCGGCCAAAAACGTCACATAGCCCCTTTAAAAAAAAAGGGGTTCAAATGTCCAAGACAAACAAGAAATAAGATGACGCCATGCGCACGAAGATAAAATGTCTTACAGAAATATGAAACGTGCTTACTGTCCATTTTGGTTTATTATTCTTGGAATTATATCCTTATGAAATCGAGAGCCCTCAAACTTTATTTTCCGTCCGTTTTATTCCGCCCTACTGTCAATAAACGTGTTTTTTGAACGATATTCACGTTACCTCTTTATAATAATAGAAATCCCTAATTGGAATCACCAAGTCCGCACTGTATCTCGAGTCGAGATTCTCGACAGCGCTAACAACAATTTTCCCATTAAAATTGGGGGCTTTGTGAAACTTGCAACATTGTAATTAAGCCCAGAGTTGTTCACTGCTATACTTTATAAAACTTTTTTTTTCAACAGGCCAATTATTCTTTCTGCCAATTCTTTTCTCGTGTAAACATCGCATGAAAGAGTTGGTGAATAGTTTTTCATTAAAACGTGAAATCACGGTATATCCGTTAATTTCCTCTGGGCGGTAAATCTACTTGATACGGTTGGCGAGTACAACATTTAGAGAGAGCATTGGGCTGTGACGAAATCGGTACAGCTTGCAAATGCTTGTGCTTGTTTATTTATGTTTGAGGGACATACTTGTAGGGAGGGACAAAATTTGTCTATTTAATAGACAAGCTGAAGTCATTTTGAAGTTTATCAACTTATTATGGTTGTTAGCTATTATTATTAGGTATACAACCGTTCGCTTTTCCCTTCCCTTCCTCTCTCATCCGCGGATCGGTTCAGGGATGATACCGAACGGGACGAGAGAGCGAGAGGCGTGCAGAGAAGGATTACTCGGTTGACGATGAGTATTATGGTGACAGAAGGAGGGGAAGTGATAGTGATAATTCGCTGGAAAGCAATATGTAAGGTAGCCGACCATGTGGGGGGCTTATTGGATGACTCTTCCCTGACCCTCTATATTGCTCTAATCAAAACCCACTCAATACAACCCTCTCAGCCTCTCAGCCCTCACCCACATACTTCACTGAGATGCAACCATTCATTTGAACCAGAGTGCGCACATATGTCAGAGTATGCCGTTGGCTAATGTACCTACATGTGCCTAAATTGTAAATCTCAAGCCAAATCTCATGACGAATCCCCATTTAACCCTTCATTTTGAAATTTTTAAAATGTTTGTGATGGATTCGTTGTAGTTTATCATTGTCAGAATAATCCACCTGTTTTCGCGACGGGGTTCAATCATTTTTATTTGCCCCCATTTTGTTCTTATACGTTTCATAATGGCTATGTGGGGCTGAAAAGAGGATACCGACGGAAGGGATTTTTGAAGGTTTCGGCTATGGGATCGAGTTAGGTGTTGTTTTCGAAGAATTTTTGAACGTATAATCTGTTTTTAGATTCTCAGAAAGATCCGACTTCACCGAGGGGTTCTATGGGGCTTTCATGGGGCTACAACTGGGACTTTTGAAGGATCTCCACAGATCAAGTAAGGTGTCATTTTCCGCGTAATGTTGGGCGCATAATCCATTTTCCGAGGTCCCACATCTGTCCAAACATTGTAAAGATTTTTTTAAATGTAAAAAAAAGAAAAAAAAAAGTGTGTACTTATATCTTGTCACAATAATTGTGACATAGGTTAAGTATTAACCTATATTATTAACTCACACCCCAAAAACAAAATTTATTTTGAGTTGAGCCTCTGGTCCCGTCGCAGATTTAAATTTCTGTTTGTAAATAAATTGAATTTCTGCTTTTCAATAAATTCAATCCGTTCATATGACATTGTACTAGTAACCCCCTAAAAAATACACCACAGGGGTTAAAAAGGTGCCAAGCATCGAAAGCCTTGATATCAAAGTTGTGCCAACCAATCAATTGAACCAATACACTCCGACTTTTACACGTCCCTTCTGACCCCAAGTTGAGCCCCCACCGCATCACCATCCATTCCTGCTTGGCCGGGAGCTCACATATTATGTGAACGCTAATGTCATTTATTAAATGTTATTAGCGTTCGAAAGTCAATTCAAAAACGTAAATAATCTGGGAATGAACTTTAAAAAGTTAGATGAATGAATATGAATTAAATTAATGAAAAATGAATGGATCACAAGATGAGGAATAAGTAGAAAAATGTTAAATAGATAACAAAAATGTAATCGTAAAATGTAATGTGATTGTAAATTGTTAAATAAAATTTAAAAAATTTCAAATTTGGTTTATTTCTGCTCAGGGCACTCGCCGATCACCGAATATCGGGGAACTTTTTTTTCGGATCGACGGGGTGGACTCGGGAGGGGGCGGAAGTTGGCGGTAGCGGTCTTTAGACAAAAATAAGCTAATTTCAATCTCTGTGTCCACTCCTAATTTCTTTCTATTTACTTGACGTTGTTGTTTCTTTCAATTTTCGGTTTATTATTCAGGGAATAATACTCCTATATATTCGTGTCGGAGGTCGAAAATTCTGATCGGCCTCAAAATTTGTCATTGTATGTTTCAAGATGTGTAGATTCCAAAAACGAAATGTCCGTCCGCCGTACGCTGTCATTTTGGGCAGTTGGAAATTTTTTAAAATCTGAAATTTTGAGAAAATAGTCAATTTACCATCTAGTTGTGCTCGCAACGTTTTCAGCCCGATCGCCCAACCCCGTGGGGCTCTATAGGGCTACGGGAGGGGATTTTGCAGGTGTTCGTGCATGATATCGAGTGGGGTATCGTTTTCGTGGTAATCCGGACGTGTAATCCATTTTTGGGGGTCCCAAAAGGATCCGATTTCACCGTGAGTATCTACGAGGCATTCATGGGGCTACAAATGGGGCTTTTGAAGGACGCATGGAAGTCGAATGAGGTGTCGTTTCTCGAGTAATTTTAGACGCTTAATACAGTTTTTGGGGTCACAGATCTCTTCAACAAACTTTACAAGGAAAAAAATATATATATATTAATAATTAGGTAAATCACAATTTTGTCGTCATTGATACAGAATTAATTTTTGGACGATTTATATCAAAGAATAATAATGCCTTGTGTAAAATTTTTAGCGTTTACATTCAGTCTCAATGCCGAAGCCAATATGGATGTTAACGTTTTACGCATTGAATGTCCTGGATGTAGCTCATCAGGTAATGTGAGATAACGTCGAGGTAAACGGGGACAAATGATTTTTGCTGCCCACTTCCTCTATCCTCTTCACATTTCCCTTTTTCAAGCTACTCTTTTGCCCTCCATTCCCTTTTCACTTTCTCTTTCGCCTTTTTTCATGCCCAACCCAGCAGACGGGTAGACTCAAATTGAATGCAATGCCTCCGCCTCATCTACCCTCCTCTTCATCGACCCCACACACCACTACAGCCTCCTCACAATGTCCCTTATACGATCTGCCATCTATTAAGGGCTCCCTCCCTTCCCTCTCCCTCAAAATCGAATTAATTCCGACCCCCTTTTTTCCGCGCTTCTCTCGTAGTGCGTGTTAGAGCCCCATTTCAACGGTTTATTACCGTGTTGGTTCTCTATATATCACCAGCCGGCTCGTCTAATAGAAGATTTGGGCCGCTAACGTTTAACGAAATATTTGCGGCCTTCTTCTCCTTCTCCGGCAGGGTTGATGGATAAAGTTAAGGAAATTAAAGCTATTTGCGTTGTTTTAGTGAACGAGATACAATTTAACATGATCCTTAACTGACCAAGTGTATCTCTGAAAATCAGTGAAATAATTATTTCTTTGTTTATTTGACTATTCAGTTGGTCAAATCCAGAATAAATCTTAGAAACAATTTCATGTTAACCCACTTCTAGCAGAAGAATGTAGTTGCAATACGCATCTAGACATCACGAAGCACCAAACGACGAATGAGGCTGAACAAAAAAGGTTCGACCTCCATCGCGAACAAAACGTGTTTACTTAATGTGGTTGAATTAAACTTCGTAATTCATTATTTATAATGAATTACGAAGTTTATAAACAAATCGTCGGAACTCTACATTCATTCAAATCTATTGTTTATAAACAAATCGTCGGAACTCTACATTCATTCAAATCTATTGTTTATAAACAAATCGTCGGAACTCTACATTCATTCAAATCTATTGTTTATAAACAAATCGTCGGAACTCTACATTCATTCAAATCTATTGTTTATAAACAAATCGTCGGAACTCTACATTCATTCAAATCTATTGACCGAGTATCAAACGAAGACGGAGCCCCCAACTGAATTGGGCCCCGGAACCGACCGTCGACTAATACTTTTTTCTGAAAGAACTTCATAATTTGAAGGCATAGCAGTGAGTTTTGGGCTCCTACGGTGTAATACAAATTTCCAGGGCACTTTTGAAAATTTCAACTTTGAATCTGGAGGCAAAAGTGGCGCTAATCTCTCATTGGCTGCTGTCAGCCAATGAAATGAAAGCACGGATTCTTCGTAACCTTCATCGAGGTTGTCGAACTGTCGGGTTATTCAAGTTGTAACCACGATTGAAAGAAGAACCTTCCCTCAATCATCAAGTTTCGCGAAGTTGATTGTAATTTTCATCAGTTCGTGAACATGCTTCGTGCGACGTGAGATTTTGCATAATTCCTGGGAGCCGAAGCACTAGTGCCTCCGGCAAGATAATGTTGAGTGTACCCAGGGACGTTAACCGGCGGGGAGCGTGGTTTCAGGCAGCCAATGTTGATCTGCCTATCACATCTAGGATGCTATAATAGCGAATAGTTCGTGTGTGAAGACCATTTCAAGGTAGGTCTGAACAGTTATACCCATGGAGTACTGAAGTACTGTATGTCAATGAAGTACTGAATTGACTTTGACACTTGCGGAATCGTTTCTGCCGAATTCTCGTCAGACAGAGATTGAAGACGTAGGATTCACTATAGTTTGAAATACCCTAATGAGACCCCTCGTATGATAATAAAACTTACCTTTTGTCTTTCATTCCTGACGATTCACTCAGAATGTAGTCGGGGTTATTCCCATAAAACACGGCCACCATTTCCGCCGTCACCTCCGGCAGATTCCCGTCGTTCCCTTAAAAAAATTCCTCCTCCACTTTCCGTTTGGGCATTTCTCTCAGTACGACGTCAAAAGGTGAAATCACAAGGTAAATAATCGTTCGGATTTGTTCTCACGCTAGCGTGACACCAACAGACCATGTTCTGTTGGTGTCACGCTAGCGTGAGAACAAAAATTTTTTTTAACTTTCTACTTCTCAGACTAGCGCACTCTGGCGGAGTAGTTATAGTGCTACCGCGGGAAAATTCAAAACGCCAAATATTCACTAGTGATTTCCTCTGCTCAGACACCTAATTTCTCAGTGCTAACTGTACTGAGTACTTCGTTCATTACTAGTTCAACTATGTTCGGCCGAATTTTCCCCCCTTGACCTATTTCCGGGGCCCAGTATATCAACCCCTTGGATGTGCCTTCCCACCGCACGATTTAGCTGGATCGCTGGGTCTTTGATGCCAAAATTATGCTGTGAAACGCGTTCGACGATGGGAAATCAAATGATTTCCGCGATTTACGCGATGATACTAAAAGGAGAATTCAAAGGTGAGGGAGTTCTCATTCCTAACATTCCGTTGACCCAACTAATACATCCCTTGGAGTTTAAACTGATTCAATTTCTGATTCTTCTTGCATCCACCGTGGCGATAAACAAATCACAAGTCTAATCCTTGAGTGTTTGTTTAAAGACTCTGGGTCAGGAATATCAAATAATATTGTATATTATAGGATGGATAATGAATAGGAAAATAATGGATATACGATGGATAATCATCCAGATTCAACTATGTAAAGAAAATTTTTTTTTCTGTGAGGTCAATCGCACGAGCCATGTTCGCATGTTCAATAAACATAAACATGTATCGATCACGTGTATCGTTATAGGTACATTGGTCAGCAAACCATCCAGTTTTTATTTATTATTCCCTGGATAATCAACCTACGTTTTCGACGGGTCGAACGTTAAATGTTATTGTTTAATTAAACAAAATTTTTGTTCCGCCATGATCCGTTTTTGTCCGTACATGTGTAAATTGCAAAAATGCGGTATCCATCCTTCATCACGACCCTGTTGTGTGCAGTGAACACTTTGCCACACTGTGCACCTCTAATTGTCTCTATAAATCTCTTCAAAATGAATGAATGAACGACTCATAAAATGAACGAATGAATATAATATATTCATCATTATATTATAATGAACGAATGGATGAATGTTAGATTAAATGACTGAATTAATCTATGGATGATTGAAAGCGTCTCGACAGTGATGGTACAACAATGCCCACGTTGACTTTCCCAATTTTTCAGGAGAACAAAAACCACCCCCAAACTCGGGAGCTAAAGATGGGCGATATTGCTATTTTTCAGT
The DNA here is from genome assembly GCA_955831195.1 of Pilophorus perplexus. Lineage (NCBI taxonomy): Eukaryota > Metazoa > Arthropoda > Insecta > Hemiptera > Miridae > Pilophorus > Pilophorus perplexus. The sequence goes on along the minus strand of OY037007.1, from coordinate 55,475,116 downwards.
TAGTGAGGTACTTCAGATTTTTGGTTGATTATTCTTGGAATATTACCCATACCTATGTAATCGCGACAGGGGTCGAAAATTCAGATCGGCCTCAAAATGTGACATAATCCGTTTCAAGATGTCAAGAATCCAAAAACGAAATGTCCGTCCGCCGTCCGAGCCGTTTTGGGCAGTAGACTTTTTTTTTTTTTTTTCAATCTGAAATTTTGACAAAATTATCGGCTTTCCATTTAGTTGGGCCCGCAAGGTTTTCAGCCCGATCGCCCAAACCCGTGGGGCTCTGTGGGGCTAAAATGGGGGTTCTCTAGGGTATTTTGAAGGCTTTTAGCTATGGGATCGAGTTAGATGTCGTTTTCGAAGTATATTTAGTATAAAGCCTTCTGTAAAATTTGCAGCGTTTTTTAAGTCGAATCAAACAGCTGAACTTGGGCAGTGTTGACTTCAAGTTTGTTGTTAGAGCGTTGTTGCTTCAATCAGTTTTCCTCGAATTTGTCTCACTCGAAATCATTTTTGGCCACACCGACCGCCGTCCGCCGTCCGCCGTCCGGGCCGTTTTGGGCAGTAGGAATTTTTTTTTAATCTGAAATTTTGACAAAATACTCGGTTTACTATCTAGTTGTGCCCGCAAGGTCTGATCGCCCAAACCCGTGGGGCGCTATGGGGCTAAAATGGGGCTATGAGAGGGGGTCTTTGAAGGCTTTTAGCTACTGGATCGAGTTAGTTGTCGTTTTCGAAGTATTTTTGGACGTAGAATCCATTTTTGGGGGTCCCAGAACGATCCGATTTCACTGTGGCGATCTATATGGCTTTCATGGGGCTAAAATGGGATTTTGAAGGATCCCAGGAGGTTAAATATTTTAGGAGTAGAAAATAAAGAATAATTGAAAAAAAAAATCAAAAAAATTTTTTTTTTTTTTTACTCCAAAATTTTTTCTATTGACACAGAAATAATTTTTGTACAAGTAACCTATATCAAGAAATAATAAACCCTTGTGTAAAATTAAATTTTACACAAGGGTTTATTACTTCTTGATTACCTCAAAATTGCCTATGAATGCAGGAATGACCAATGAATCCATGTACGAGTTCACAGTATGAACCCATGAATGATCCATGAATAAATGAGTGATAATTGAATCAATCTCGACATTGCCCTTTTCTGGGAGCAAGAATCTCTATCATATACATCTGATATAGATCTATCTATAGATTCTATGATTCTGTCCAAAATTCAAAAAACCCGATCCTTTTTGGGAGTACGGATCTCTCCACCCCCATGGGGCTCTTTGGGGCTATAGGTGGGTGTTTTGATGGATCACGGATAGACAGACGGGTGATTGGGGAGTCGTTTTTAAATTGTTTGATCTACTAATAGGTTTGACGGATTGTTAACAGAAATCGCCGGAGACATGTGCAGTTTAGAAACTGCTGTTCCAGGTCGATCGTACGTTGACGGCAGTTGGACGGAAACCGACAGCTCGAGTATGTGCGGTCGGGTTCTGTCGACAGACGCAGTCAGACCTGGAACAAACCTACTAGAGGGACCCAGGTCCCAGACCTGCCCGCCTACACCGTGGGATTCAGCGTTGTTTACAGCCCCTAGGTACTGGTTTTTGAAGTGCTTCAGCCACAAGGCGCAGTGACTTCTATTTATTGACGGGTCTGCAGTATTCTCGGAAAGTTAGAAAGGAAAGGACAGAATGCATTATGAATCATGGAAGGTGATGATGCCGATATTGAGGGAGTTGGCGGGTAATATGAATTTCTCTGGTAGCTGATCTCCTCTTTTGTTTCAAATTCGCGCCAAATACCGAAGTTCACCCTCTAACCCTTCACACACAACCCTACTCAACACCACCCGCACCGCAGTACCACCCTTCACGTACACACCCCTTTCCTCACCCAACAGTAGATTTATTGTGGGGCCGGTTTAATGAAGACGGTAAATCACACAGGGATGGCGCTCGGATGGCGGCGAGTTTGGGTACGTTGTCGGGGGGGGGGGGGGGGGGGGGAGAGAATCGAAAGGCGGGACGTGGGCCCTATGTGGTGTTGAGTGGTTGTGTGGATAGCGGGGGCGGAGGATATGTGGTTGTAGCGTCGTGTGGTGGGTGGGGGAGGGTGTATTCCCCAAGAGTAGACAAAACAGCATTCGGTAGTGTATGTTAGACGTAACGGGGGCGGGGAGGTCAAGGGTTGGAGATTTTCATCGTTCCCCCACGTAAATGGCTTTTCCTCTCATACGAAAATGTGTGAGACCCAACACAATGATGGTTTTAATTATACACCACAAGCCGGTGTTTGAAAACATGATCACAGATCATAATTGATGAAACAATCGCAAACATTAACTGTTTGCACCTTCGAATCCCTATTCAGATCACTCCAGAGTCAAACAACTGAAGCCGAATACACCAGTACAGTCTAAGAAATCATAATTACGACCTATATGACATATAGGTCGTAATTATGATTTATTCACTTCTTCACATTGTGAAGGTTAGGGAGAAAGCTAACTCCTCTGCTTATATTCTAGATTGTAGGGGTCTACAAGGTCGAGCTTACCATGTAAAATGGAGAGGGGTCGACGATGCAATGGGTGGTGGTATGATGACGGGTCTACAACATAAGGGTCTTGAGTTCGAGGCTATCTCGCATCATGGTCGTCTCGTTGACATGACATGTGAACACATTGTGTTCATACATGAGATGAAACCTGGCTTAGAAACTTGGGATATCACCGTATGGATGCGTTTGCACTGAAGTCCAATAATTGCTGAAATGCAATAAGCACTCGAATACGTACCTCGGTACAAGAGGCCAGTAGGCAGTCCCGCTGACTAGCGCTAGCCTTGCCTCGTGTAAACGCCACTGGCATCCCGTCGCATGCCAGTCCAGTGGAAAAACGCTGCAAATTTTACACAAGGGCTTATTATTCTTTGATATAGGTCACTTGTGCAGAAATTTAATTCTGTCAATGAAAAATGATTTGAACTAAAATCTTTTTGGATTTTTTTTTTTTCAAAATTTTTTTTTGACTTGAAAAATATTTGACCTCCTGGGATCCATTAAAAATTTTATTTGTAGCCCCATGAACGCCCTATAGATCGTAACAGTGAAACCGGATCGTTGCAGAACCCCAAAACATGGATTCTTCGTTCAAAAATACTTCGAACACGACACCTGACTCGATTCCATAGCCAAAAGCCTTCGAAAAACGCCTCCCGTAGCCCCATAGCGCCCCACGGGTTTGGGCGATCGGGCTGAAAACCTTGCGGGCACGACTAGATGGTAAACCGAGTATTTTGTCAAAATTTCAGATTTAAAAAAATTCCTACTGCTCAAAACGGCCCGAATGAGAAGGCCGAATCAAGCGTTGGGGGCAGGGGGACGGTTGAGCCTTCAATCTCCGATGTTCTATCATGACTGCTGGTCTCAGTGGCGTAATTGGTAGAGCGTCGCACTAGTAATGCGAAGGTTGTGGGTTCGAGTCCCACCTGAGGCCCAATAAATTTGTCGGCCTTCCCCTTCTGATTTCTTGTAATAACTTAAATAAATTCATAATTGGAATTCAATTTCAGTGTGAATTTAATTTAATAACTCCTCCCTTCCCCAAATAAAACACTGTATGAGGGAAGCAGTTCAAAATTCCCTCAAGTCATTACCTAATGAAACTACTCCTCCTGGGGAATTAAGGGACCCCTAGGAAGAGGGACAAAAGTAGGATGTCTACTGGCTTCATATCAAATCAGGGTTCAGAGGGGGAAAATAAGCAACAATATGAGAAGGCCGAATCAAGCGTTGGGGGCAGGGGGACGGTTGAGCCTTCAATCTCCGATGTTCTATCATGACTGCTGGTCTCAGTGGCGTAATTGGTAGAGCGTCGCACTAGTAATGCGAAGGTTGTGGGTTCGAGTCCCACCTGAGGCCCAATAAATTTGTCGGCCTTCCCCTTCTGATTTCTTGTAATAACTTAAATAAATTCATAATTAGAATTCAATTTCAGTGTGACTTTAATTTAATAACTCCTCCCTTCCCCAAATTCTTTATTTTTTACTCGAAAAATATTTAAACTCCTGGGATCCTTCAAAAATCCCATTTTTAGCCCCATGAAAGCCCTATAATATTATATCACCACAATGAAATCGGATCGTGCCGGGACCCCCAAAAATGGATTCTACGTCCAAAAATACATCGAAAACGACACCTAACTCGATCCCATAGCTAAAAGCCTTCAAAATACCCCTTCCATAGCCCCATTTTAGGTTCTGCTGTTAGACCACCAATAGCCACTTTATTTTTTATTTAGTTATTTTATTTACTTACTTTATTTAGTTACTTTTAAATTTTAAATTTTGCTTTTTTATTTTTAAATTTATATTTAAAATTTATTTATATCTAAAGTATCTATAAGTACTTTTAATTTTGTTGTTGTTGTTAATTTAATTGTTTGTAGTTTATATCCATGGCTCTCTTCCGCCGTTTGCTGTATAATGCTTTAATTTCTGTTATTATTAAATTTTTATTTATTAAAATGTTTTTATTTCTGTTATTATATTAGTTTATCACATTATTTATATTTTATCATGTCAAAGTATTGCGTCAAAAACAAAAATACCTCGATAAGACGAGGTAAAGAAAATATGGAGACGAGACGTCAGTCTTGGCCTACAGTAATGATTATTCTTGTTGCTCCCGGCGCATGTCAAAATTTGACGTTTAATTTCATCCACGACGATATGAAACGTCGTTAGAAAATTTCCCCGAAAATATGGAGAAAGCTAAGCTTTCTAAGCGCCATGTTGCTGACAAACATCAAAATATTTTAATGTGTTACTAAGTGTACTAGTTATTTTTAGAAACTGTGAATGATATGCTAGTCTTGTTTGGGCTGTAGATGGGCTTAGCAGCTCGAATCCCCCCTCACTAGATTAGTTTATTTTCGGTTTATTATTCTTGGAATAATACACCTATGTTTTCGCGACGGAGGTCGCCGACTCCGATCGGCCTCCAAATTTGATATTATCCGTTTCAAAAGATCTAGATTCCAAAACCGAAATGTCCGTCCGCCGTACGCCGCACAGTGGTGCAAAGGCGGCCGAAACCCTCCAAATTGAGTTGTGCCTTTACCCAGTTTTTATGAGTGGATTTTACACCTTAATACTTGTAGAATAAAGTCTCATAATTAGTTTTCTTTTAAAAAATTATTTGGAGACTTGAGAGTCCTTGAAAGTTGATTTTTTTTTTTAATTAAAAAATAATTACTCGTAATTATTACGAATTACATGTTACTTTTTCACCATTTTTTTAACCTATTGTAATGAATAGTATAATTTAAGTAACCACCCGTGAACTTTACTATACTAATGTAGTTTCCAAAATTTGCTTTAGTTGAGGGATTAATTCCAGTTTGTACTGTCTGTGCCACGACCTTGTAGGTAATAAAAAAAACGTATTTTTCGCATTTTCGATGGAATCAGGAAAAAAAGCTGCACCGAGCTGAGCTCCGCGAGTAGAAACATTGTAATCTGTGCCTATTGGAGTGTCTTTTCTCAAATTTTCATCGCCGTTATCCGCCGTATATGTTCAGGGTCCACGTTGTAAGTCGCTAAGATGGGTGCGTCAATCGACAACATTCTGAAAGAACAATCGTACAGTTGTTGTGTATCGCGCAATCAGCAGCTCAGAGCACGATAATGCTGAAGAGGACAAACCGGCCTCACCAAGAGAGTGAGAGATGAAAGAAATTAATAAAGATAGCGTCCGCGATAATCCGACAAGGTCTGAAGAGTGTCTCGCCACCTCTTGGAGAGTTCAGTTGCAGTGTACGTCCTTTTTGCAAGAGGAAAGATGGAAATGGTTATTCCTCATAGTGTTTTGTGCGATATATTGTTTCGGCCGGGATGCACCCTTAAACAAGGGTTGAGAGAAGAGTACCCGCATTTACATGAGGACAAGCTGGACCAGGTAACACTTGAAGTTACTTAAAAAATTTTACCCACTTTTATTTAAAAAAAAGAAAGGATTGCAACACAGTAAGGTGAATTTTAAGCGTAAATATGAGGAGTGGCTGAAGCGCAATTTTCAGCTGGAATTTGAATCACCTTGTGTCGATGCAATAAATGTGGGTGGAAGGCCTTCTAAACATTTCGCAGATTGTGCTAGTCGAACGCAACGTAAAAAGTCCAGGATTTAAGACGATTTTTAATTGAATTTTTATTTACCTAGCTGTCATTGTAATATTTTAAACGATTATTTCCTTTTTATTAAAGAGCTTTCAATTCAAACTAATTGAGTTAATGGTATATTATTCTGAAATTAACGCTATTTTCATTTTCATTCATTTTTATTCCATAAATTTCGTAAAAATGGTTTGAATTGTTTTCAAAACCCTTCCTTCAACCCAGGTTTCAAGACACAATGGTTTTTTACTGTATAGAGCGGTGAACTTGGGATAAATTTTATGGGTTATACTCGAACATAAGCAAAAACAGCTGAAAAAGTGGAGAGCCAGTGAGTATACCCATTAAAATGTTGAATTATGGTCTTTAAAAAATTGTAGCGCAATAACTGACGTCAAATTCGGATTCTACGCCCCGAAAAACATGAGTGTAGGTACCGAGTTTTATTGAAATACTCCGATGAAAAGGGGTTTTGGCCGCTTTTTGGCGGTTTTGCACCACTGTGCGCCGTCCGCCGTGCGGGCCGTTTTGGGCAGTAGGAATTTTTATAAAAATCTGAAATTTTGACAAAATACTCGGTTTACCATCTAGTTGTGCCCGCAAGGTTTTCAGCCCGATCGCCAAAACCCCTGGGGTGGTTTTGGAAGGCTTTTGGCTATGGGATCGAGTCTGGTGTCTTTTTCGAACGTAGAATCGTGTCTTTCGTTTTTGGACGTAGAATCCATTTTTCGGGGGCCCGGAACGATCCGATTTCACTGTTGCGATCTATAGGGCTTTCATGGGGCTAAAAATGGGATTTTTGAAAGATCCCAGGAGGTCAAATATTTCTCAAGTAAAAACAAAGAAAATTTTGGGGAAAAAAAAAAAATTTTTTTTGAAAAATAAAATCGAAAAAGAATTTTTTTTGATTTTTTTTGATTTTTTTTTTTCATTGACAGAATGAAATTTCTCCACAAGTAACCTATATCAAAGAATAATAAGCCCTTAGGTATGTAAAATTTGCAGCTTTTTTTAATAATGAATTTTGAACATCAATAGAGTAGCCATCTTTCTCCCTTATAAACTCCATAGTAAATTGGACTTTTGCACCTTTCTGGATGTTTTTCAAGGATGCAAAATTACATAGATAGATCAGTGGATAACGAATTCATTGCTCGGACTTTCCCATAATTCCCTCTTCGTAGCAACAGGTTGCACTTTCAGTTACACTTCTCGAGTTTCAATGGGAAAAATAAAAGTAAAACAGTTTTACTCCACGTGGAGTTTTTAGTGAGTATAGATACTATGCTCACTAAAAACTCCACATGGAGGGGAAAGCCCTTCCCAACCAACAACGCGCGTTCCTAGACGTCGTTCCGAGCATTCCACCAGCGAAACGGCTCCGATCCGAAGTCCCCATTCGATTCATTCTACCTGTATCAGGATCACGACGGCTTTCAAATAATTATCGCGAACTGCCGCAGTATTGTAGAAACTAACTAGCCCTCTGAAGTGAAATGTCTGCACTTGTTTACTCACACACGTAGGAAAATTTTGCTATTTAATGTCGATTCCGTATGATCTGCACTGCTAATCCTCTCTGCCAATCTCTTGAACCTACGAGTAGGTATACATACCTACCTAGTTATATATAACTAGATGTCAGTCCCCGTAGCGTTCATTTTTGGCCCGTGTGACAACCACCTTTCGACAACACTTTTCGAATGTGGCAGATGAAAATATTTATGACCGGCCGAGAAAGCTTATTCGTCGGGAGTTGGCTAAAATACCATCTGCAGTGGATGTCGACAAACACCAACAATGTCCACCAGTGTGTATATCTACGCAAAATTTGCGTATCAACTACAACATTTAATTTTGTAGTTACAGATATAGACGACGAAGAAAGCGAAATTTGCTTTTAGGCATTTAAAGCCTCCCTTACCTTATCCTTGGAAAAGAGCCATGACTGTCTTGCCAACATGGATTTTAAAACGGTGTTTATGCACGACGAAATTGGGCAGTGGCTGCAACTGTACAAATCATTAGGCGACTATCGCATTTACGCATTCATTTATTGAAGGCATAACGCCTATGGCAGCAAATGGCCCCAAACTATATTTTTATATTTTTGATTCCTTGTGCAACGGCAATAATTACGACTGTGATCCCTACGCATGACAATTTTTAGAATGTTCAAATATCTAATCTTACACTAAGAAAACGACTCTGTTAAAGTTTGACGGAGAATACTGTTAACGAGAAAATACTGTTAAACATCGTCGATTCCCGGTATTGCAATAACAGAATAAGAAGGTTATTGAGTAAAATGCCGCCCCTTGCCATGTTTTGCCCAACTTTAACAGTTTTTTGGTGACAATAACAGAGTTAGTCGGTTGCAGTAACTATAATACAGTAATAATACTGTTGATGAGCACACACATTAACAGTATACTCAGGGGGCGGCATAACAGTATTCACTCATTAACAGTATCAATACTGTTGGCAGAGCATTACAGGATTACACTGTTAAACTTTAACAGTATTTTAGGCCGTTTTTTCTCTCAGTGAACAACAACAACAACAACAACAACAACAACCAACAAACATACAATTGCGTACACTTTTTATCGTTTATTTAAAAAAAAATGTAACGTGACGCATTCATTTTGACTTGGTGTTTCATACAATGTATGACGTGTCATGTCATGTATGAACACGTATAGTATAGGTAAGTACGTACCGGTTTCGGTGTCTACTCGACCAAAACCGGTTGTGGGTCACGTTAGGAGGTATCATCGTCATTTGCAGGAAAGGCCCAATATTGATGGTATATAATCTGCAAGACACCTTACCGTGAATTTTGATCTCAATTTCATCAATATAGCCCAATATTGAAATATTCAATTCAATAAAATGGAAAAATACTGATTCAATTAATAACAAAAAGAATAACATTATTACCTTCTGTCCTCACTAAACCCAAATCACCATAAACTACTGCCACTAGAAAATAATGAGGGGTTCGTGGAAACTATTGTACTTTGTTAGTGGTCGGCCACTTCTCGAAGGGGAACCTGTGTAATAAAAGCTGCCATTCATAATTATTATATTCTAAATTAGATTACTGTAGATACCACTTAGCCCATAAAAATGTCAAAGCTTACCTACGTTGTCAATCCATCTAAAACCATTTTAATGCCCTAAATTAAAATGTAAACCAAACCCCAAGTGCGATCTTGCTTTCCGAGACGTCAGAAATAATCAGGAAATATTTGAGCTCTACGAGTCGATTTCCGCCTTGTGTAATTCGGAAAGAATCTGCCTCAACTCGAACATTCCAATTAAATAACTCCCAAAAGCTTCCTCAGATGGTAATAACTTCACCGTCAGCGTATTTAAAAGTCAATGACTTGAAGAGGTATTTTTCATTTTCCTTTAACTTTGTTTAAACTCGAAAATGAAGTGAGAGCGAACCAGAAAGAACCCAAACGGAGGGAAACGTCTGGTACTACTAAGCTGTACACTATTCACACCTCAGGAAGAAACACAATTTTTGTGTAATAATTTATTTATAATCTGAGTTTGGAAAACGTTGAGAAATCAACGAGGGAAAACGGGGAAAACTTTGACACAAGGTTTTCTTTTTCTTTTTTTTAATTAGCCTTCCTTAAATTTGTGCAAAAATTAAGTCCATGTCAAAAAAACATTTTAACAACATACAACAAGAAAATCTGTACGGGTTAAGTGTTTGAACATAATATTATGGAGGTCCGTCCAAAATGGATTCTACGCTCAAAATTACTCCTGGTGTCCTCAAAAAGCTAAATGGTTGTTTGCCTAAGGTTTCTATTTCAAACCAATAGCCCAAACCAGAGTATAATGGTCTACTGCTTCAACTTACTCTGGGCAGTCTAAAAATACTTCGAAAACGACCCCCTACCCATAATCCTCCAAATCATGTAGCCTTTTTCACCCTAAGAACCTTGCGGATCCAACTGGATAGAAAACAACGAATATCATAATATAATATATTATAGTGTCATAATATAATATTATTATAGTGTTCCGATTTTGAAAAATAAACGTTAATAAACCAAAACGAATTATCGACGGGTCTGAAATACATTGATTTTGTCTAAATTAATGAGATTAATGTTTCAATTTAGTTGGTTTATAGCGAGATACGAATTCATGAAATGCTAATTGTGGAGTGTCCACTGCAATAGGTATCCTTTGAAGTGCACCGGATATTACGTGAAGCCGCCTCGTGTTCGGTGGTTTTCACCATTAAATCTATTTCAGAAATGCTTTATTGCCTACAAAGTTACATCCAAGAGGTTTCGTGTTTCTCACCGAAAGTCAATTAATTTGAATAATGCTTCATGAATGGGATACTTTTGTTTTGTCGTCCCCTTAATTCCGCTAATACGGATGCATTTTATTAACTAGCCAAAGCTTTACATTGAAGATCTCTTCTTTGGTAGTGTGCTCACTGAGCACAAGGACAAATAAATTCTAATGTTATTGAGTGGGGACATCATGTCAGGTGCATGCAGCGAGATAGTGGGAATTAGTGTTGCCAGATTTTTTTCATCAGTATAATATACCTATTAATAATATGTAGTATAATACTATGTACTACATAGTAATAATATACTATATTATAGTATATTTTGGACAACACCGTAAAAAATATAGTATTTTAATAAAAATGATAGTAGATAAAATATATTACCTAGGTTGGTTATTTGTTTTTCGGCATAAATGAATTAGGAGTTAAATAATTTAACTAAGAAATGGAACTTACCCCCCTAAAAACTTGAACCTGCGGGAACTTCTCCCACCAACCTTTTACTTTAGGGGGTGCTGTAAACTATGGAAAAAATCTATAGTTGCTTGGAATTCCAGCGCTAAAAAGTGCTGGAAATGCTGGAAAGTTGAAATGGCAGCCCAAGTTCTGACGGATTGAAGCGAGACGAAAATGTGTGCAATCGAGATGATATGGTTGGGGGTGAACGTGGGGAGCATATGCAAGGAATAGTTCTGTAAGTGCAGGGAACAAGTGGGTGGGGGGAATAGAAGAAGGACCCCGTGGGAAGGGGATGAACATTGACCAGTGTCTTGTGAAGTTGCCATGACAACATAGGCCTTGACCATCCCCCCCCCCCCCCATCCCTTCTACCCTTCTTCAGCACACCCCCATGTTAGGATGACGGTGAAGTCGAGCCCTGAATGGGGGGATGGGTTAACCCTCCTACCCCTTCTGCACGGCTTCTCCAGTGTGACAAGTCAAAGCAATAGTCTCTGCCCTTCACCCGCACCAACCCCTCCTTCAACACCCTCCGCCACTTCACGCACTCCCCCAGAGGCTACGACCCCTTTCCAGCCCATATCCTTCTTATCGATTCAACCCCCCCCCCCCCTTCCCCTCACTTTCGACATCACCCACGTGGCTCTCCCTTCTCAGTTGCAATTCTTAACTACCCACTTTTATAATACAACACACCACATTTCCCCGCCTGCAGCTGGCTTTCTCGCTGTCACCTCCCCCCCCCCCCCCCACCCGCACAACGCCGCCCCCACCCCCTCCCAACATCCACCCATCGTTCACCACCCACGCTTAGCGGCGTCATACACCTGCATGTCTTTCATTGATACAACGACGAGGGCCGTTTTTATCCAAGTGGAATAATTCCATTAGTCCTCCGATTCAGGTTGTTGAGCAGGTCTCATCGCCTGTTGCAGAATTCGAATTTAGAATCAATTCAATTACAGCCCGCTTTTGATCAAAATAAGTTGGTAAAATATGGCGAAAAAACGGCATCAACTGAGTTAGAATTCGAGGGGCCAAGGGGCTGAAAAATTTCAATTCACCTTAAATTAAATTTTTTCCTTCGTCATTTTGAGTTTCAAAGTGTGTTAATAACAAAAATGTTCGAATGGAGTACGCCCTGAATGGCGGGAGGATTTTCGGTTTATTATTCTCAAAATAATTAACGTATGTTATCCCGAAGTGGAGTCAACAATTTCGATCGACCTCAAAATTTGTCTTTATATGTTTCATGATGGGTAGATTCCAATAATGAAATGTTACTCCGTCTTCCTCGCCGTATAGGGCAGTAGGATTTTTTTTTTTAACTGAAATTTTGACAGTACGTATACCTACTCGGTTCTCCGCCTAGAGATTTTCAGCCCGATCGCCCAAACCCGTGAGGCTCTTTGAGGCTAATGAGTGGGATTTTCGAAGCATTTAGTGGGGTGACGTTTTCGGGTTAATTTTGAACGCAGATACAATGGGGGTCCCAGACCCATCCGACTACTGTGAGGATCTAAAGGGTTACAATGGGGCTACAAATGGGGCTTTTGAAGGACTTGAAAATATGTTATATAGTATTATATTTATTGCTGTTGTTTATATCAAATCTTTTTAAAATAGAAAATCTTTTATTAAACGAATCAAGCTTTTGCGGAATTCATACTACTAATCCCTTGTGTAAAAATTGCTTTTTTTTAATCAGAAGTTTTTAACAAATAACTTGGTAATTAAGGGGCTACAAAGGAGCTTTAGGTGGTCAAAGGGTCGAATGGGCTGAGATTTAATTTCAGGTTCACCGTTCCTAAAGTGGCCCGCTGGGCAGTCCTTTCCTAAATAAGAAAAGCAGTACTTAAAAAGTACTACAATTTTATTCAGACAACAATACAAATCATACATCAATCAAATAAAATACATTTCTAGAACATATTCATCTATGAATAACTTCAAAACATAGATAACAAATTAATATGAACATGAAAAATCTTAATAATAATCTTAATAAAGAACTGTTTAAAAAATATACCTATAAAAAAAAAATAGGTAGGTAGGTATAGGTACCTAAAAAGACCGATACCTATCTAGATAAAAATCTTAATAAAGAACTGTTTAAAAATATACCTACCTAAATAAAATAACAAAATGAACAAAAGAAATTAGGGAATGAACGGTTGATTTGACCGTAAACAACAACCGTAAACAAGTTCAACAACCAAAACAACTGTAAACAAAAATTTACAACCGTAAACAAAAGTGTACAGTTCAACAATCAAGACAAAACCGTAAACAAACGTTTACAGTTCAACAATCAAAATAAAACTGTAAGCAACAATCGTAAACAAAAACCTGTAAACACCAACCGCACACAACAACAACCACAACCGTACACAACAACAACCATAAACAAACAAGGTTGTTTTACGGTTCCGTAAACAAAAGTTTACAGTTCAACAAACAAAACAACAGTGCTTAAACAAAAACAAAAACAACCGAAAACAAAAGTTCAAACAACCGTAAACAAGTTCAACTGGGTTGAACTGCGATTTTCATTTCAGTTCAACATCATCATCAACCACCAAAATCCAAGTGATGCGCATTAAAATGTTTATTATGGTAAGGTTGTACATTTGCACTGAACACTTCGTCCCTGAGCGTCTATTTAGTAAGCTAATATAATCATTCGTTGAAGGGCAAGCCACAAACATCCCACCAGTGAGCGCACAGTTTCTGGAAACCCTTCACGGGCTAGGCCTTCTTTGATCATTAATTACGTCGTTACGGGTCTTGATCCTCCTGCTTGCTAATTACGTTCGCACTGTAAGAATTTTGGCATCATCCCTGGCAATAGGTTTCCCATGCCACCACACAGCACTGAGGAGGAGGAAATTGCATAATATGCCTTAGGCGTACCTATCACAATTGAGGAGGGCCGCGCAATCCGGGCACATAATAATATTATTTTATATTACATATATTATTTTTAAATTACATTTTGTGTTCCCTACAAAATGTCGTCTCCCATCAATGCAAGAAAGGCTCACGATTTCTGAACAAAAACGCTGCAAATTTTACACAAGGGTTCATTATTCTCTGGTATAGGTAACTTGTGCAGGAATTAATTCTGTGTCAATGAAAAAACTCTGGGGAAAAAATTTTGTTTTTCTATTTGTTTTTGCTCGGAAAATACGACCAAAAAAAAAAATTGTATAATTTTTTTTAATACGTCGAATTTAATTTGACGTATTAAAAAACATTAATATTTGACCTCCCGAGATCCTTCAGAAATCCCATTTGTAGCCCCATGAAAGCCCTATAGATCTCCACAGTGAAATCGGATCGTTCCGGCACACCCAAAAGTGGATTCTACGTCCAAAAATACTTCGAAAACGATCCATTTTTTGGGTCCCGGAACGATCTGATTTCACTGTGGGCCCTGTTTCTATAGGGCTTTCATGGGACTACAAATGGGATTTCTGAAAAATCCCAGGAGGTCGAATATTTACCGAGTACAATTATAAGATTGGGTTTGATGATAAGAATTGATTTCAATTGATAAGAATTTTGATTGATGATAAGATTGGGTTTGATGATAAGATTTGTTTTCAATCGGGTTTGATGATAAGAATTTTGTTTATAGGTTTTCCTCAATTTTTTAATTTTTTTTGGTAGAATTAATATTCGGACATGCAACCTATATCAAAGAATAATAAACCCTTGTGTAAAATTTGCAGCGTTTTTCTGTATACCCATAGATCTCATCACGTTCAATCCAAATTTGAATAGAATGGAATAACGAGAACTTCATTCAAAACAAAGACCATCCTCTGTTGATGTATGCCAAGGCAAACAATTTTCCTAACTACTAATGATTGATTTTCCTAAGTTACTAATGGATAGCCCTTCACGTAGTTGGTTATGTGGTTCACTCGTAACTTTCAATGCTATTCAACTGTCAACATTGACTTTGTGGCAGTGTTGGTTTTCAAGTTAATTTGAGCGGGAAATCCTACAATAAGCCTCTCTGCCCTGATGAGAGTGCTCCATTTTATACTGAATTTGACAATACACAGTTGTTTTCGAAGTATTTTTGGACTCATAATCAACTATTGTCGGGGCTCCTCATCCGTCCACAAACTTAAAAAAAAAGTAAGTAACTAACTAAATTAAATTTTTTTTATTGCTAAAGTCTGAGAAGTATATGTATATCACCGTGTCTTTTTCAAGAACTGAATTAAACGGATTATTAACCGTCGCCGTGTTTGAGTGTAACTCCCCTCTTCACAACAAACGCTAGCCTGTTTATAAATATACCGCGGCGGTTGTTGGAACGGGTGAGGCAAAGGGGGTTCGTAATGGGGTGAGAGGCGGTTTTTACTTATATGGGAACTTCAAGCCCGGAATGCTCTGGGAAAAGGTTGGATGCCACCGCCATCTTAGCGAGGACCTTTCCTCATTAGCCGGCTGCATGCCTGTCCTCGTCGCTGTCTTCGGTGGATCTGAAAAAAACTGGACGGGACTATGTGCAGACAAATTGACATATGAAATTGTTAGTAAATGAGATTTGGCGCTTACCAATGAAAATATCATCAGTGTTGAGCAATTGATCTCACTTGTTGAGGGACATGACATGTTGTATAATATACAACATGTAAATATTTAATATACAACATATTATGACATAATATGTTGTACGGACATAACATTGTTAAGTACCTACGGAGAATGTATGAAATCGGGAAATGTGTAGAATCCCCGGCGATTCTATAAAATCCCCGAGTAGCGATATTTAAAGCCGGGGAATGTTTGAAAATTCACGAACTTTCATTCACTAACCGGAGGTTCTATCTATATTCTATGGAATAGCCGGATCGGATTGGTGAATGTAAGAAATAGTTATAGAAAACAATATAAAATTGCAATCTTCAACTTGCAATAATTGAAGGTCACAATAATTATTATTGTCATGCTTGTCATGCATGAGGAGCTTCCGTGGCATTTCGAGGTGCAAAATCGTCCAGCCTTCTAGCAGCTGCATCTTTTCGTCTTATCTTATCTGACAAGGATGCGTACAGGTGTAGCGGTCGGAACCCTGGCCTCCAGTGATGGATGAATTTCGTGCACATTCTCGCAGGGAGACTTGGCTATCAGGAACTTCATCGTCATCGCTTGAATGTTCTTGTACTGTATGAACCGTATTTAATACTTCCTCCAATTCTTCCTCAGTTCGCACGTTTCCAAAACTGGTGGATATGCATGATGAGGCCAATCCCATACGAGCCTTACTACCAAACATTGTCTCATATGCGGGCCTGAAGTACCTACCAAGAATTTTCTCAGGGTTTTGAATGAGAGGGAGTTCGTTACGTTTTAAATCCTCATTGTTTGGTTTATTATTCTCCGAATAATCAAACTATGATTTCACGACGGGGGTTCACAACTTTGATTTTCTATGTTTCATGATCAGTAGATCACAAAAATGGGATGATGTCCGTCAAGCTGCAGATTTAAATTTTGTTTTATTATTCTTGGAATTTATACACCTATGTAATCGCGACGGAGTTTTCTATTCGTTATTTTCGTCCAGATGTATCAAAATATTTTAAACGTGAGGCCAAAAGTTTGCATGAGCTTCCCGTAGAGAGAAGTGTCGGACTTTTCTCAAATAGGTGGAAACTCGTTTATATGAAGGCTAAGGTATTCTTGGCAAATTCTTGAGAGCCCGATACTCCTTCGATGAGTTATACCGATTATCCCCACTTGTTTCTTCGGGCTCTCTCGCTCTCTCACGAAGAAATGAACGGTCTTCCCTTCCGAAGAAATTTCTGGCATCCCCATAATGCTGGGGAAAATTAAAATAATAAAGAATTCTTGTGAAAGGGAACATTTCTCTGCGTTGGGATACCTTGGATTATTTCAAAGATGGAGCGTCGCTCACCTTGAATAATGATTTTGGTATTCAAATCCATATTTCTACTTCCGATTTCTCAGAAAACACAATGCCTGAAGTTCGATTTATTTTGGAGTCATGTTGCGGTAACAGTTAAAACATGCAGCGCAACGTTGTTACCTGTTGAAAGGTTAGGTAGGTATTATTAAATAATACCTCAATGCTCAAAGTTTTTGCTTCCGGGTCTGCAAGGCAGAGGAAGCATTGTTTTCACTTTCGAAATGAAAAAAAAGAGTGTTCTCCAAAATCAAAATTTCCACTCACGTTTTGCGTTTCAGAGCCTCCTGAACAAATAATTTGTTTATTATTAACAATTATAATAATTTGTTTATAATTAACAAATTATTTGGTTCCGTCTCAGTCGGTCTGTCTGTCTGTCTGTCCGCAATTCCTTGCCACAGCCATAACTTCCACAATTTTGATCGGATTTCAATAAAATTTTCAGGAATTGTGTGGGTATATCCCTAGATGGTCCCCTATCAGTTTTATCAGTGGTACTTTCTGCGCATGCGCGAACGTAATTTTCTTGTTATTTTCTTGTTACAGTGACAACTACGTTCATTTTGAACCTGGCACGAGGAAGCTCATGTGCCATTGCGTTGGCAGTGTATTTTTTTCTTCCCAATTATAACAAGTTGTTAGTAAATTTTATGGAATCATATTTCATATTTAGGTAACCTTAGCTTTACAACATCATTTTCAAACGGATTGTTCAAGTACCGCCTTCAGGACTGTCTCTCTGAAACGAGCACAATGAAAATGAAAAGTGAAGAAGACGGTGGTTTATGAACGGGATTGTGTTTAGCAACAAGCGTATATCTGGCACAGCTCCAACCTGACTGAATCTCGTTCTGGCAGTCCTTTTTGATTCATGCGATTTTGGATGGACGAATGAATGAAATGTCCCTGAAACAATTTGAATACGAAAAGGGGCGAGCGAAGTTTGATTTGAGGTGGTTAGGGTGAGAAATGACTCCTCTGCTGAGTACTAAATTGTTTATTTAAATAAACAATAATTGTTTATTTAAATATTGTAGCGCTACAATTATTGTAGCGTGGGGACCGGTTTCGAGCAGTTATACTCATCTACAGCCCTAACAAGAAAAACATTAGACAATAACCTCACTGAGAACAACCATAACGTTATATTATACTGAAGGTATAGGAAAGGTACTAATGGTGCCATCAGTCATGGAGCCAATAATTGGCTTCTAAAATTATTATTGTCAAACTCCCCACCATTCTGCATTCAACATTCTGCACCGGTTTCATAATTTTTTACTTTACTCAATTAGTAGGTACCTTTCCTATACCTTCAGTATAATATACTGTTATGGTTGTTCTCTGTGGACTAATGTTTTTCTTGTTAGGGCTGTAGATGAGTATAACTGCTCGAAACCGGTCCCCACGGTACAATTGTTTACTTGCTCAGCAGAGGAGTCATTTTTCACCCTAAACGATTGGATTAGACCTCTGCACACGCGGCAAAAACCACACCGTGAAGTTTGATTTGTTAGTTTGTTAGTTCAATGCACAGTAGGACCGTTCGGAGGGTCGAAGACTTCGAACCTTCTTTACACTTCTAAAAGCAAGTGTTTTAAAGCCTCCAGAACAGAGCGGGTTTCATAGTCTGTCCTTTCGAGAGTTGCTGAATTGCGAAAACGTTAGAAGAAATAGAAAAACGCTGCAAATTTTACACAAGGGTTTATTATTCTTTGATATAGGTAACCTTTCGGGCAAAACTAGATGGTAAACTTTCAGATTTAAAAAAAAAAATGCCTACTGCCCAAAACGGCCCGGACGGCGTACGGCGGACGGACATTTCGGTTTTGGAATCTAGACCTCTTGAAACGGATAATGTCAAATTTTGAGGCCGATCGGAGTCGTCGGTCGACCTCCGTCGCGAAAACATAGGTGTACAATACAATAATAATAATAATAATAATAATTCCAAGAATAATAAACCAAAACGTCAATCAAATAATTTAATATCTCCTCAAGACTAGAACCACATGAGTACCAACAGTTGGTACGAAGAGTCCCAGGGAAAAACCCCCGTCATCGAAATTTTGTGGTGAATCTAGCTAGAAGTGGTTTTTAACGGATTATGAGGTTTCGAAATCAATAGTTGATCAGGGTGGTCAGATTTTTTTCTCGAGGAAGCAGTACAGTAAACAAATAGCCGTCGGACACTAGACAAAAAAGTTTTAATGTCTGATAAAACAACACATTAGGTTACACCATTGCCACTGGCCACAAAAATATTATGACTACTTATAATGATATATTATATCATATTATGATATAATTAGTCTATATCTCATGAAGGAGATCAATACTGAGAGATCAATAATTGATAACAGTATTATACTGTTCGTTTGCATTTAAAAACGAGTAATCCCATATGAAGAACACAGGGAAAGAAGGGGGAATGTCGGAATTTTCCCATTTTGAGAAAACTGAAATTATAAGTTTGACGCGTTCATCCTCTTGAACGGCTGGGTCGTTTTATTTTTCCTCATTTGTTAATCATTCATCTAACGATATTACGGAAGGAGAAATCAATTAATGAACATCCACGAATTGTAAATAATTTTATTGAAAAAAGAAAATTCGCCCTTAGTCAAAACAGTAGCAGAAGGGGGAAGGTCAGAGAGAGATCAGTGGGAGTAAATCTGTAACCTGTGTAAAAAGGGGAATGTCTCAAGTAGAGCAAATTTTTGTACTTTTCCGAAGAAATCTCTCACCGGCCTGGAATTTGTATTCCAGGAATTTGTATAATTGATTATTAATAGTGACGAAGAACAATTTTTCCGAAGTTTCCCCCTTTGTGTTTCAAACCTTCCCCTTTCTTTCCCCGTGATTCGGACCTTCCACCTTCTTTTCCAGTAATTTCAAATCTAACACAGGCTATATCTCACAGATCCTCCCCCTTTTTTCCGGTTTTCAAGTCATATAATGAAACTAGACACTCGGGAGATTTTGGTGCCAACCTTAACTCATTTTCGAAAAAAAATCTGACATTCCCCCTTCTTTCCTTGTGGTCTTCATATGAAAGCCGCTAAAACCGTTGCTCAGACTCTTGGTGGATGGTGGATTTCACCACCTCGGCTTAAGGTTCGGCTTACCGGTAAGCCGAAGAATAAGAAAAAGATGCGTTTCACCACTCCCACTTAGTCTTAATCCTCGGTTTACGGGGTGAGGTTAAGCCTCAGATTTTAGTCCCTACTCATCCACGTCTTAAGCGTTAAATCTGAGATTTACGCGTGTGTTGTAGTTGTTGTTACAATTTTCACCAACAACAGCAGTGCCCATTTCGTTGATATCGGATAATATCCAATATCATCTATCATATTATGATACATAGTTGGATTTATTCATTATCATTTTCCCTCGAACGGTGTGATTTTCGCTTTTTCGACCAGAGTGTTAATTATTTCGTTCGTACTGCGTGTTTGGGAATGGCATACCGAAGAATTACATTCGAAGATGACGACGAGGAAATTGAGATGATTATTCAGTTGCAAAGGCGGCCGGGAGTCTTCAAACAGATCGAATTATGTTTCTCTTTTCGTCAACTGTTGGAAAAATTTGGGAAGAGTCCTCAATAAGATAATATACCCTAGTCCAATTTTTTAATGACTAGTCCATTTATCGATTTATCCATTTATCGACTGAAATATGCAGAAACTTTGGAGATTCATTTGTAATTTAAGTGCCTTCGCCTTCCTATCTTTTGAATAATAAATTAAATTACCTGAAAAAAGTTAATTTTCTCAATTTATCAACCTTTTCCTTTGAATGCGAACTTATTCACAAAAATTCGCATTCAATAATTTTTGAAAATAAGAATAGTATCCGTGTTCTTCTCCCACTTCTTTTTGAGATTTCGCACGAATTAAGACAGCGCATTACTTGGATTTTTCGAAAAATAATATCGATTATTCCTGCACCAAATTATATATTAAATATAAAATTTGGTGCAGGAAAATCTTACAGACATTTTCTGTAAGATAATAGTTTAATCATTTTAATTATTCTGGATTTTCGTTGAAAGCTTACACCGGCTATCTCATAATATAGTAAACTACAACACACGCTAGGTATCTCAGAATAAACTTTGCGTGCTACACCCGCTTACTCAACCTTGCAAACACCAACGCCGGCTATCTCAGCTGAATTTTCATTATTATTTATTTTTCGATTTCTGGTTTATTATTCTTGGAATAATAGGTACACCTATGTTTTCGCGACGGAGGTCTACGACTCGGATCGGCCTCAAAATTTGAAATTATCCTTCTCAAGAGGTCTAGATTCTAAATCAGAAATGTCCGTCCGCCGTCCAGGCCGCAGTAGGAATTTTTTAAAAATCTGAAATTTTGACAAAATACTCGGTTTACCATCTAGTTGTGCCCGCAAGGTTTTCAGTCCGATCGCGCAAACCCGTGGTGCGCCATGGGGCTATAATGGGGCTACGGGAGGGGTTTTTCGAAGGCTTTTAGCTATAGGATCGAGTTAGGTGTCGTTTTCGAAGTATTTTTAGACGAAGAATCCAATTTTGGGGGTCCCGGAACGATCCGATTTCACTGTGGTGATCTACAGGGCTTTCATGGGGCTAAAAATGGGATTATTGAAGGATCCCAGGAGGTTAAATTTTTTCGAGTAAAAAATAAAGAATTTTTGAATAAATACCCCCCAAAAAAATTTTTTTTGTTGGTACATAATATAAAAATACAAAGTTTTTAAATTTTTTTCATTGACAGAATTAAATTTCTGTACAAGTAACCTATATCAAAGAATAATAAACCCTTGTGTAAAATTTGCAGCGTTTTTTACGTTGAAATCAATCATTGCAATGATATAGCTATATCCCCATGGGGACCTCCTAGTCCTAAGCTTCTGACTTGCGATGAAAGTCGGTCCAGGGATTCAGAAATCAGTTTTTAGGCTCTCCTTAAAAGCTGAGAAACATGAGATAGCAGATGTTGCCACTAACGTGACGATTTATCACGGCCTTATCACTTTTTTGTCACTGATTACCGAGTTTTCCGCGGGAACACGAGTCTGGGGCAACCTGTTCCAAAGCTAACCGAGGCTTAGGTAAGCGCCACCTTCAGTCTGATGGTGAAACGGAATCTTGCCTACGTCGGACTTAACGTTAAATCCGAGATTTAGCTAAAACGAACTTTAAGCTACACTTGGTGAAATCCGGCATTAGCACACCTCTTCTGAATTAGAGGAAGAAGAAGTTGGTCTCTGAGGCCCTCATCTAACTTACGGAAGAGTAGCGTAAGTATGTAGGCAGGAAGTAGCGAGCCTAAAACTCTACTAGTTTCAAAAAGCAGTACATTTCATGTGTACACAAGGGTTTCTGTGTACAGCAGTATCACATTCCTTAAAGCAGTACTGTATATCTGGCCACCCTAAATATACTATACCTATATAGCTGTACTGGGGAAAAAACCCGTGATCGATAGCGCGTGTTGGGAAGAATGATGAGGTGCTTCCCTCGGACTTCAACATTAAACGCGATTTTTACAAATCAAGTCATTAAAATTGTAATAACTTACATCAAAATGCTCCTTAAAACTAGGGATAAACTGGAGGAAGACGCTGTCACCGCCTTGCCCCAGTTAACCCTACTCAGCGGCACTGCATAACGATTTTGCCCCCGCTAATTCCATTTTTGCTTCCGAGATTACCGAAGGTAGCGGAAGAATTGTTTTCACTTTCGAGATCGAAACAGTTTTCGTCCTCCAATATTAAAATTTCCACTTGCATTAGTTTCAGTTGGTTAAAACCTAATAAAATTATTGCGTGATTTTTTTTTTTTTTTTTTTTTTTTGCATGTGCAGTAGTGCAGCAGTGATTGTGATCATTCTGGTTTACAGTTGCCGGACCTACAGTGTTATGGGGTCGTGGAAGGGGGTTACTTTGCAGAAAAGAACCTTTTACTTGAGGGCTGGGAGTGGGACAAGGTTAGCGTTAATGTGCTATTATTATATGATTGCGGTGAGAGAGGCTCAGGGCGCAAGTTACCGCCAGCAGTGTAATGAAGAGCAGCGGTGCCCTCCCCTTCCAAGAGGAATTCCGGGCATAGTTGGCAGGATTCCTGCACCCCTCTGCTCCTAACTCTGGCTCCTCCTGCTCCTGGTTCACTCTGTTCCACTCGCCCCCTTCCACCTTAGTCCCATCCAGTCAGCCGACCATCCCTCGCTTCTCCACCACCTCCCTCGACCCACCTTCAACTCAGTCATCCCCTTTCAGCTTCGCCCCCATCCTCCATCTCTACTGCCTGGATTATGAGGCTTTGTCTGGGATGAGTCCTCCCATGCCCGGCCTTTGTGCCCCCCCCCCCCTCTCACCGACTATCATGCCACCCCATAAGCATTTCCATGGGGCCTAGTTTGTTTGGGAAGGGGGTGGCAGTTTTGAGAAGCCCTGTTGTGGGGTTGGACCAGAAATCTCATAAGTTTCTGAGTAGGTATATTATGCTTATTGAGCTACTTGAAATGCTTGATTCTGTTGCCTGGAAAGCAATTGCAAATAAAAGTATACCTACTCGTACTTTACCTCTTTTTCCGAATAAGTATGTGTGCTTTACAGAGCAAAAATTGTAACGTGCCTCCCACATCACACAACCTTTTATCCTTGTCCTGGCTATGGGATGAACACTTTTAAGAAACTACCTACTCCATGGAAACTTAAAAAGGTTACCCACATGATGTCAACGTCAAGAATTCAAATCGTTTAGAACGGCTGTAACACGGCTGTAACCGTGTTTGCGGGAATCGGGACTTGCGGGCCTCGGTAAATGCGACCCGTGGTTGGAAGGGATTTTAACCGAAGGAGGAAATCCTCTTCACACTTCGAAATTGTAAAACTGTTTCAGCAGTTGTAAATAAGGCAGGAGGGAGACGAACAAAGAAGCTCCTGGTCAGTCGTCGCACGAAGCAAGTGAAACAGCGGCTCACCCTGAGGTTCCATTAAGGAATATTATAATATATTGTTTGGAACTAACCTTAGATTGCTACGAGGATGATCTTGGCTATAGCCAAGGACCTTCGCAATCTTAGGTTAGTTCCTAACAAGACATTTCGTAAATCCCGAATTTGCCTCTGACAGGCTCGCGCTCGCGTCCGGTGTTCGGGCAGGGCAAATTCTTCAATGAAATTGTTGGAGAGATTAGGTACCGATAACAATATAAATAGGTTTAATAAACTGATGCCCAAGTTTCATTGTGTTTTTCTCTCTGGCCTAATTCCATCAAGGGGTTTTGAGGGACGACCTGAGGATAGAATAAAAGGGGTAAATCGGCAGCTCATAGGGAAGATCCCCTGATCTCAGTTATAACCTTTTTTTTTCAGCTGCCACTAGGTGGGCGCTAGGTTGACGAATTCAAATCGTGAGGAAACAAGACCGTTAATTACGGCTACCTCACACCGTTTGCAGGACACGATTGCGGGGACTCTGATCCCATCTTCTTGCTTCTTGTGACCTTCTCTATTATCGCTTGTCTAGTCGGCTACTATGTGCTGAATGGGCCACACCCTGCTGGCTAAAGCCAGCCAACCTCTCGCACCTGGCCTTAGACCCCTTCGACTCGCTTTTCGATAATGAGCGCACATCCCAACATACACCACGTTATTAAAACATTGGATGAAGTGCAGGGAGAGACGAGCCTCAAGATTAGATCAATCCTGAAGGGTTGTAGAAACCCACCTCAAAAAGAAATCAAAGACAAAGTGGGTTATCTTAATTGTTGGGAAGGATAATAATATTTGTATATTATACAAAATCATGAAAAAATGGCCTCCCTCATAAGTGTAACAGATTACGCCACGAACGAATCCGAAGAGTAGACTCAACAACCTGACGCTGTGAATCTTCACTAAGAATGTATTAAACTGAATATTAAGGCGTGCCCATTTCTTAAAATCAAATTGATTTACCTAATTCACAAATGTTGTGATTCCATTTGTCTTTTCATGTAGGTTTGGCAAAATCTGAAGTTCCCGCAAAAGTGCTTTCGAGACTACTTCCATTGCCGCAAACGTGTCCTAGAACCACGCTATTTACCGCAAACACTTGATGAATTTCTACAACGCAAAATATTTTTACTACAAAAATGACTTTTCCCTGACTTTTTGACTTCTAAGAACAGGATGATTTAACTCGAAATTCAGGTGAATGTTCTTTCCTCAGTAGGTCATTTCAAAACATCCAAAATATTGTGATCATGTCTACTTGGTAGCAGTCCAGAATAACTTTTCAGTGGGGTAAATTGAAAAAAGTTTCTCCACTCCAGTGCATGAATAGATTTCGTAGCGGGAGACGACAGGTTTATGCGTTACAGTGATCGACAACACATTTGCGGGAGTTGCTCATAGTATGTGGCTCTGTGTGTAGCCTTTCTGATAGTTTACATTGTGAGCAGTGAGACCAAGTAGTGTTAATGAGTTCCTTCCCCCGGGGGCCCAGCAGGATATGGGATACAGACAGTGGGTTTAGCGGAGTGGACCGGAAGATATTTAGCGAGAAGAGCATATTAGGGGAAGGGCGGGCAGTCGTGTGTGTGATCCCGAAGAAGACCCTATGACCGTGTGAATGTGTGTGAGCCTACAGCCCGTCGCCTGTGTTTGTATCTGCCATTGTGTGCGTGTCCCTGGGCTGTTCGTATCCCTCGGCTTCCGCCCTGTACCCTTCATTTCTGTTTCGATTCCGCTGGTCTGGATTTAATGAAAATTCTCTTTGTTGGTAAGAGGATGGTGCAGTCGTGATGTCCAATGTACCTATAGGTGCGTCTGACTTGCAGCAGAAAACCCAATCGTCTTGTTTTTAAAAATAACTAGCACTCAGACATAACGACCACTTTCTCAGACAGAAAGCCTCGCTTGGCTCGGCCAACCACTTTCTCGGACAGAAAGTGGTTGAACACTCGCTTCACTCGCCCAAGTGACAGTCGCTCAATGCGCTAAATTTAACGGGCGTAAAATTGGCCGGGAATAGAGAGAGAAATCGTCTTCCCACACACCAGAATATATCCGAAATTAGTGTGGAATGAACTGTTTCCCAAAGTTTCCCGACCTCTCCAACAAGTTTCTCCACCTTTCCAAGGTCCCTGGCACCTTCTGTTCTCCCGTTCTCTCCATCCTTCCGAG
The DNA here is from genome assembly GCA_955831195.1 of Pilophorus perplexus. NCBI lineage: Eukaryota > Metazoa > Arthropoda > Insecta > Hemiptera > Miridae > Pilophorus > Pilophorus perplexus. The sequence goes on along the minus strand of OY037007.1, from coordinate 55,449,031 downwards.
GTCCCTGGCACCGTCTCAAGCCACACTGCTAATAACGCGCCCTGGATCTCTTCAAATCGTTCAAATTAAACTCGCCGTCTAAATTCGCTTATTGTTGGAATTCGTTCATCCGGTATTTCGTATTAGATTTCGGATCTCTACGTAGGATAAGGAGGAAACGCCGACTCAATCGGACCATAAACAACGAAGATGGTGAGGGTTGCGCAAATTTGCACTCATGGAAAATTTCGCTCAACCCGCTTATCAGACGTAAAATTGACCGAGGAATCCAAATTCGCCAAAAATAAAAAATAAATAAATAAAATAAAATAGGGGTTCCCATTTAAAATAAGAAAGTTGGGCGCAAGTGCGCCGTGCGCATTTTTGGGATTCTTCAACCCTACCAGCAGGAGAAGTCTCGGAGGCGCAGACTGTAGAAAAAATAATTTATCATTTTTAGTTTTTGGTTTATAAACCAAAAATCGGCGTATTTTTATCACTTACCGTTTAGGAGGAGTTGGCTTGTGACAAACATACATACATACATGGGTGGTTCTTGGTGAAGTGGACACTTTCGGATCTGAGTTTTCCGAATTTTAGAACTTTTAAAAATGAGCAGGAAAAAAATTTAGGATGATCTCTTAAGCATCTCGATTGAATCTCCGTGCCCAACCAAACAGCAGGTGGCTTCATTAATCAATAAAATCAATTATTAAAAAGCACTAGGACAGGCCCCTGACGCAGTGGACAGGCTTGAAAATCTATGCAAGTAGTTGGTTAGTCGTGTGTTATTTTTGTGTTACTTTGGATGATTATACTCCGATGAAATTATTTGCTAAATAGTAACATCCGGTAGAAATGCTAAAGGTATTTTGAATCAAATTTATAGCCCACGAAGCATGCCGATCAGGTGCCTGTCCTCTGCGTCAGGGGGCCTGTCCTTGAAAAAAACGAAGAGGACAGGCTCCTGACGGACAGACTCCTGACAGAACTTTGGTTTTTGCAATTTTATTAGACTATTTTCAATAATTTTCCCGGAAGTGATTATAGAAATGGAAACTACTCGTTCAGATCTACCAGATTAATGAAGAGAAAAAAAGTTGCGTGGAAAACCCATCGTTTGAGACTGAACAGGATTCTGACGGTGCTGTTTGACGAGCTCACGCTGGGCACTACACCCTTCTCCCACGAGCAAACAGTCTCGACTAATCTCGGCCGGTCGCTGCTGTTTCCAATAGCTGAAAAACGTGGGAAAACGATGGCGCCAAAAAAAAAAAAACGTTAAACGTGCGTCCTTGACCACAAAATGTCAAAAACCGTTGGTGGACAGGCTCCTGCCGCATTTCGCCGGGACACCAACATTTTCCACGATTTATCAAGATGAGATTTTCCGAAAATTATGGGGGACACTTATTTTCGAATCTCTGGAGTTAGTCAAACTGATGGTAAAATGGTGAGCTTCGTAAAATAGATATGGGAGCCCCCACTGCAACTTGAAGTTGGGAAGGTCGTCCGGGGACTGGTCAGGCCCCTGACGATTTGATGGTTCTTCAATTTTTTTTAAATAGGAACAGATTGCTTGACCGGCTTGTCCCTGTTTTCTAGACTAGAATGAGATAAATACTACCAAAAAATGTTTCCAGAAACTCGAAAGTGTCAATTCGAACGTCAAAATTGCGCCGGACACTACTTCTGCCCCTTTCACCAAGAACCACCCACATACATACATACAGACAGACAGACGCGTTGAGAATTAGTGGTTTAGATTGTAACTTATCATCAGAATTTGCCGTGGGTGGATGATTGTACTTACCCACCTACAATCTAGGTGTGCTATACGATCACATGGTTGCTACGTGGCAACGATAGCTGACCAAAAATCTCCATCAATCATTTCGTTCTATCTAATGTTCGATGTACTTGGCGTTTAGCTAATTAAAGCCTTATTCCTGAAGGTTTATTTCATCACAATTTAATTAGCTAGTGAAGAATGGATAGAATCTTCCGACCCGACCGATTCAACACTGATCTTGACAGCTCGAACGCTGAGAATGAACCCACTGGCATCGAACTTTCGAAAATTTCATGGAAATGATGGAAATCGAAGATGTCGACCAACTGAAGGTATTGATAAATTTTTAGCTCCTAACGTCTACGAGTACATTAACAACTGCCCTGATTACGAGACTGCGAGAGCTACGCTCGGAGCTCTCTACATCAAATGCAAAAGTGAGATATTCGCTAAACACGAATTAGCTACTCGGAAACAGCTACCTTCCGAAAATATCGACCAGTATGGAGTAGTTCTCAAATCACTAGCTAAAAACTATGGGTTCATGGCTGTTTCTGCGGAGACTAACAAAGACGAGCATATCAGAGATGCTTTTATCGCGGGACTGCGTTCCCCCAACATCCGCCAACGCCTCCTGGAAAACCGAAATCTGGGGCTATCTGACGTGATCGAACAAGCCCGTTCGATCGAGGTGGCAATAAAAAATGCTGAAACCTATTCTTCAATCAGTGCCTGTTCGTCCAACGCCGTATCAGAGCTCGTGCAATGTAGTGCTGTCCGTTCGGAATCAAAAAAATGTTATTTCTGTGGGGGAAAATTCCTCCTCTATTCATCGCGAGTTCCACCATATTTCCACAAGCCAAGATCAGCCCAATCCGCATTTTCTCTAATCTTGCCCGTGACGTGAAGCCCATAGCAACCCGCTCTCGTCGAAATTCTGATGAAGATTCGGAATTTATAAACAGGGAGGTCTTCAAACTGCTGAAAGCTGGTATAATCGAAGAAAGCTCTTCGCCTTGGAGAGCCCAGGTTCTTGTCACTAGCAATGCAAACCATAAACGTCGTATTGATTATTTCAACACAATCAATCGATACACGTTTTTGGACGCTTATCCAATCCCAAAATTTTTTTTATTTAATAGAGCAAGTCGTGTCGGACGTTGCAAAATACAGGCATTACAGTACCATTGCTTTCGAAAGTGCCTATCACCAGGTCCCTATCTGCGTTGAAGATCGCCCTTTCACTGCTTTTGAAGCTTCAGGTCGGCTTTATCAGTTTACTAGATGGCCGTTTGGTGTCACAAACGGAGTTCCAGCTTTCCAGAAATTCATAGACCAAATCTGTGATGCCGAGAAGCTGCAGGGAGTGCTACATTGATGATATCACTATCATGGGCCGGACCAAGGACACGAACGACGCTTGAATCAGTTCCTCGAAGTCGCAAAAAATATAACCTACATCACTTCATGAAATGTAAATTTTCCACAACTTCGATCACTCCTCTCTTGGGACACCGCCGTATGGCAAGTGGCGGGTAAAATGAACAACTATGATTATTATCATTACTTCTCTTATCTTACTTGTCTCATTACAGCAAACAATGGAGTGCGAATATGTGCAACATTGAATGCAACGCGATAAAGTAGTGAGAAAAAAATTTTGGAATTGCTGTTCTTCTACCCCCTCCCCCCTAGTGTAAATTTTGCGGACCATCATGCGGGGAACCGTCTATTTTGCTTAAATTTCAAGCTGCGTAGGGCACGCGTATGGCCAAATTTTTTTTTTTTTTTTTCTCCCCTCGCCTGGCCGACGAGGCCAAATATCCCTTTGTTAAGAGCGACGGAAGAATACGTTTCAACTGTAGTGAAATTTCCACTGTTAACTTCCTCCCGCTTATCATTCTCAGTGTTACACAATTCAACCGAGCATCAGTTCATTCTTTTCATTTTACCAACTTAACCCTCTCCTTCCATTTCCCTGAGCTCTGCCAGAGAAGACCATTTATTATCCTCTGAGATGAGATGACTGACGAGCCGGCAACTTCAACCAACTCCAGGCTATGAATCATGACCTATATGCCACTTTCAAACTTTCCCCGTCCCACCGCTTTTCCTTCTTTCTTCTAAAACGGATTTTTGGCTCAATTGTGTAGAAAACGGTTATTAGTTCATCAATAGATACTTACCTAAGATCTTATTAAAGTAGTATTGTAGTAAATAATACAAATCGCTATGTATACAGTTGTTATAATAGTAATAGCATTCTTGTGGAGGAATCGTGGGAATCAACAAACTTTTTACTCTCAAGTAAAAACCAAACCACCAAAGTCAAAAAATGTTTGACAATGAGTCAAATGCTCGACAAAATTATTTTATTACAAAATACAGCGAAACCCTTCAAACGTTGTTTACCTTTTTTCTGATTTCTAATATTCGGGAGTTTGGCATTCTTATTTATGACGCGGTGATAGTGCTTCACGTATATACCAATGTTGATTGTTTCAATCACATGCACCTTCGTTTTTCAGAGTCTGGAATTTTCCACGAGGCTCCTTTCCATTTTATTCCAGGAAGTATGTGTTTTTGTAGGGGCGACCCCACAAGCATCCCCCAGGCCTTCAGGCGTTTTCAACTATTGCCAGTTGGGTGGAGACGATTCGAAGTTGATTCCTCAAAATATCTGCACAGCTTTTTTCGAAAAATGTTCACGTTGTAGTAATGGAATGAAACTTGTACGTATCAAAAGTAACTCAAACTTATGCGATGCAATGAACTAGTATAATACCTATACAAGTTCATTGCATCGCTCATACCCGGACAAACAAAATGAAAAAGAAAAAAAACGCAAATTTTACACAGGGGCTATTTTTCTTTTATATAAATTGTCCAAAAATTAATTCAATGTCAGTAAAAAATTGTTCAAAAAAATTAAAATTAAGAAAAATACATTTCTATTTGGTGGTGGCGCAGAATCTGATGTGGGACCCCAAAAAAAGAAATATGCACAATTTGCAGCCCCTAGATAGACCGATAGATCCCCACGGTGAAATCCGAATGGTTCTGGGATCCCCAAAAATGGATTCAACGTCTAAAAATACTTGATAACGATACCCAACTCGACTCCATAGGTTGAAACCCTTCAACAACCCCTCCCGTAGGCCATTTTTATCCCCACAAAACCTCAAGGGTTCAGGATGAAAACCTTGAGGACACAGGTAGATGTGAAACCGTGCCTTTTGTCAAAATTTCAGGTTTAAAAAATTCCGACTGCCGAAAACCGCCGGGTCAGCGTACCTAGGTACTTATCACGAAACGTTACCTGATGCTACGATTTTTGGTTTATTATTCTTGGAATAATACATCTATGTTTTCGCGACGGAGGTCGACGACTCGGATCGGCCTCAAAATTTGACATTATCAGATTCCAAAACCGAAATGTCCGTCCGCCGTACGGAGTACGCCGTACGCCATCCGCCGTTCGAGCCGGTTTGGGCAGTAGGAATTTTTTGTTAAATCTGCAATTTTGACAAAATATTCGGTAGCATCTAGTAACTGTTGTGCCCGCGAAGTTTTCAACCCGATCGCCCAAACCCGAGGGGCGCTATGAGGCTACGGGAGGCGTTTTTGAAGGGTTTTGGCTATAAGATCGAGTTAGGTGTCGTTTTCGAAGTATTTTTTGACGTATACGTCTGTAGCAGGGGTTCCCAATAAAATTTTGTCACGGACCCCTTAACAAACCACAGATGTATTGAAGACCCCCTATATATGTAAATTATATATATATATAATTTTGTTGTAAAAAGGTTTTTCCCCGTTTGCTTATACCTAGGGTATATATCACAAGGGAAAAATCAATTGATTGTTGCAAATGATTATTTATTTTTACATTTATTTTACATTAAATAAATTTTGGAAACAGTTGCACAACAACCACTGACACAGCTGAAGCTTTCCTACCTACCTTTTCCTACGCTGATAGTGCTGGTTTGCAGTTGGATTTATTAGTAATTGGAATTCAGGTTTCGTAACGTAATAGGTAGGTAATGCTTCTTCTTCTTCTTCTGATAAATTTGAAATTTAATAAATAATTTGGAAAAATAATCGATCCTCAGATGTATCGATTCCTTTTTAAAGAATAATCGCGATTATTTTTGAGAATCGGACATCCCTACATTCTGGTAGAAACTGGGCGAACTAGTCACTAATAATTAGGCTAGGTGTCACTAGCGTCGCGTCGCAAGTACGGCCTCTCACGCTTTGCAGGACACTCCGGCTACAAACAGTCATTTTTATTATTTGAGTTCCTGGTAGAATAGCTTAAAATATTAATTTTTGGATGCAGCTCGCGGACCCCCACACCAACGTTTGCGGACCCCTGGGGGTCCGCGGACCACCTTTTGGGAACCCCTGGTCTATAGAATCCATTTTTGGGGGTCCCGGAACGATCCGATTTCACTGTGGCGATCTATAGGGCTTTCATGGGGCTGAACATGGGATTTTTGAAAGATCCCAGGAGGGTAAATTTACCTTATTAATATTTATATTTTTCGAGTAAAAATTAAGAATTGAAGAATTTAAAAAAAAAATATTAAAAAAGATTTTTTTTCAACATTTTTCTTTTTGACACAGAATTAAATTTTTGCACAAGTAACTTATATCAAAGGATAATAAATCCTTGTGTAAAACTTGCAGCGTTTGTAATCAGTAATCCTTCCCATTTACGGTGTGATAGGTTTGTTTTGCTTGTGTAGGTAGTGTCATTCGCCTTTTGGTTTATTATTCATGGAATAATACTCCTATGTGGTCGCGATGGAGGTCGACGACTCGGATCGGCCTCATAATTTGACATTATCCGTTTCAAGAGGTCTAGATTCTAAAACCGAAATGTCCGTCCGGCGCGCCGTACGCCTTACTACGCCGTCTGGGCAGTAGGATTTTTTTTTTAACTCTGAAAATTTGACAAAACACTCGGTTTCCATATAGTTGTGTTCGCAAGGTTTTCAGCCCTATAGCCCAAACCCGTGGAAAAAAAAATTGTTTCCCCAAAATATTTTTTCATTGACACATAATTACATTTATGCACAAGTAACCTGTAAGTACCTATCAAAGAATAATAAATCCTTGTGTAAAATTTGCACCGTTTTTCTGATGAGGCGCATTTCCACCTCAGCGGTTGTGTTAATGAACAAAACTGCAGAATTTGCGGCACGGAGAATCTTCGAGATTTTGTGGAAGGGCGAAGGCGTGATTGGACCGAATGAATCAATGCCGCGCCTCCATGGACATAATAATATTATGCCATATTATGGCATAATATTATTATGCCAGGGACGATTTTTCACTCATGAATGGGAGATTTTTAATGAGTTTTGTATAAAAGAATATTTAGATTTGAATGAAATTTGCGATTTCTAAGGCGTTTTTTAAAATCGTTCTGAGAACCCTATATTTGAAGTGTGCACGGTTATATTATTCAATTATTTAATAACACGAGCTTCTAATGTTTACATTTTACTATAGGCTTTCAAGTTATAATTGAACCTTAGAAGCGTCGAAGATGGAAGATCCCTTCGTCTCATGAGAGAAACGGTATTTTGAGGAGGTTGGACGCAGTAAAAAGGAACAGTTATCTCATCAAATCCAGTTTTCCTTTAATAATAAAAAGCGAGCGGAAAAGGAGGAGAGTTGGTTAAGTTATCAAGTTCATATTATTAGAAACGCCCCACCGCTTTGATCTCTATCGCTCGAATTATGTTCTATCTTATCCAGTCAAAGGAAATCCGTCCAAAGGGGAAAAAATTGAATCTGAAATTGGCAAGGCCCTCCTTCCCTTGATTACATAGATGTATTTCAAATACCCATCTGGAAAAGGCGGATATTCCTCTTGAATGAGAATCGTAATCTAAAACTACTCGTTCTCAACGTACGTTTTGTTTGTGTGTTTTTTTTTTTTTTTTTCCTTCCTCGTCAATAAAGATTTTCCTTTGATGTAAGTTGGCATTACTCTTAACGTGGATATGTTTTGGTTTATTATTTTGGAATAATACACCTTTGTATTCGTGTCGGAGGTCGACAATTTTGATCGGCCTCAAAATTTTTCATCATACGTAGGAATATAATAATATTCCTAAAACGAAATGTCCGTCCGTCGACGTATTATCGGCCGTCCAAGACGTTTTGGGATAGTACCTAGGATGTTTTTTTTTTTTTTTTTTTTTTTTTTTTTTTTTTTTTTAAGCTTGAATTTTGTCAAATTACGGATCTAGCAGTGCCCGCAAGGTTTTCAGCCCGATCGCCAACCCCGTGGGGCTAAAGGGGCCACGGTTTTGCAAGTTTTCGGGTGTGATGTCGAGCGGGTTGTCTTTCCGAAGTATTTTTGAACGTATAAACCTTTTTTTGGTACCAGAACCATCAGATTTCACCGTGGGCATCTGTGTGGCTTTTGAAGGATACCAGGAAGTCGAATGAGGTGTCGTTTTCCGAGTTATTTTGGGCGCATAATCCATTTTTCGGGGTCTCACATCCCGGATGTGACATCCGCCCACAAACTTTACAAAAAAAAAAAAGGTTAATAGGACCTATTAATTACCTGGTAATTAAATTAAATGGTTTTATTGTGAATTAATATTTAATAATAATTCCTAATGAAACCATTGAATTTAGTTACCTGTAGACAGTAACAATGCAAATCCGCGTAAGGTGAAAATACGATATTTTTCAGGAGACGAAAAAAACTTCCCACTAACTTGAAAAATAGCCTGTTGAGGGCGTCTTTGGTATGATTGCTTGCTGAAACGCATTGTGAGTCATGACAACGTACTATTCATAGATATTCTACTGAATTCACGTTTTTTCCAGCTTTACTCAACTTATGACTCATAAGTTATGAGCTTTTCCATAACACTCACCTTAAACATACGCGGATTCACTAAACTTACGAGGTTTCAATTAATACCCACCTTAAACTTACCTAGGTACGTGGTTTCACTCGCATAAAACCTGGACGGTTAGGCATACCTACGAAATACCTACGAAAAAAAAACTACTAATTTAACACTTATTAAACTCTTTTATTACTAAATAATAAATCTTATCGTAACAGCGTGCTAGTGCATGAGATGGGGTCTTATTGATCAACAATGGTGATTATATTATCATCCAGTAACTGGATGATAATATAACAAATCACCGTTCAGACGAGTTCATCACCAGCAATGAAAATAATTTTCATTGCTGGTGCTGGTGTATCAATTATTGGTATTAGTTAAAAATCAGCAGAGTCACTGAGATAATAAACCCCGGTGGGGACAACTAGATGATAAACCACGTAGGTATTTTGTGGGAATTTCATCCTACTGCCCAAAACGGCTTGGAAGGCGGACGGAAATTTCGTTTTGGTTTATTATTCTTGGAATAAGTAATACACCTACGTAATCGCGACGGAGGTCGGCAATTATTATTGGCCTCAAAATTTGACATTATTCGTTTCAAGAGGTCTAGACTCCAAAAACGACATTTAATGTCCGTCCGCCATACGCCAATCGCCGTCTGAGCAGTACGGTATGAATTCTTTTAAAAAAATCTTGTTTCAAAAAATACTTGGCTCATCATCTAGTTGTGCCGGCAAGGTTATCAGGTCGATCGCCCGAACCCGTGGGGCGGTATGGGGTTATGGAGGGTTTTTTTAAGCCCCATAGGTTTAGGCGATCGGGCTGAAACCCCCGGGGGCACAACTAAATGATAAACCAAGTATTTTGTCTTTCAGATTTAAAAAAAAAAGCCTACTGCCCAAAACGGCCAAGACGGCGTAGTAAGGCGTACTGCGGACGGACGTTTCGTTTTTGGAATCTAGACCACTTGAAACTGGTACTCTGTTTACCGACTAGTTGTGCCCGCAAGGTTTTCAGCCTGATCGCTTAAACCCGTGGGGCATGGAGGAATAGAGTCTATTCCTCCATGTCCGTGGGGCTAAAAAGGGGCTACGGGAAGGCTTGTTTGAAGGGGGAATGATTTGATGAAATGCATAAGTAAAGACCCGATTATTACGAAGAAGAGAAGACTACCACCTACCTCGTTGATCGACATCTTCTTCTGGTTCCCCATTTTTGCAAAAATTCAACTTACGCGGTTTTACATTGTTACCATCGCTTGTACATCATTAAATGATCTACAAATTTTGTACATTGTTACATGTATCATACCAGCTCTCTACTAGGGTTGCCAACCGTCCTCCCCCGGGGAGGACAGTCCTCCCTTTTGGTCATCTGTCCTCCCGAAACCCCGGACCTCGGGAGGACGCCCAAATGTCCTCCCTTTTCTGTTTGTGGATTGATCTTTCTTCAACAAGCAATATAATAAGCAACAGAACGAGAAGAAATGAGAAGAGGAAGAAGGAGTGATCACTTTTCTCATCAGCGTTGTCTTTTACTGTCACTTTATATGCCCTCTCTCGTTTGAATACCGGTGATTGTTATCGTCTTCACATGGATCGCGATTACTTTTTTGAGATTTTCGCTTAGTTTTTGGTGGAGAAGATGAGGTACAGCTTGTGCTAAAATGGAAACGGAAACCGAAAGTGATGTTGAGGAAGACCCGAAGTGTTCGAAGGCTTGGACTTCAGAACGAGCGTGTTCTTTCAACTTTTTGTAGGAGATGGGTTACCTATGAGCACGGGTAGATAAGGTAAATCCCAAAAATGCGTATTGCTCCTTTTGCAAGAAATCGTTCTCTATAAAATATGGTGGACTAAGCACTTTGAAACGTCATGCCTCCAAACAAACTCATAAAAGTAATGCTTCTGCCGTCATACAGAATAAAACGTTGGCATGCTTTATGTCCACACCAACTTTAACTCCTGAAAATGAGAAAATCGTTGCCGCTGAGGTGACAAAATTGTATCCCATGGGGTGTGACATAGTGGTAGCTATTTAGCTACGAGAGGGTTTTATTGAAGGCTTTTGGCCATGGGATCGAGTTAAGTGTCGTTTTCGAAGTACGTTTGGACGTATAATCCAGTTTTGGGGGTCCCAGAACGATCCGGTATCACCGTGGGGATCTATAGGGCTTTGAAGGGGCTACAAATGGGATTTTTTAAGGATCCCAGGAGGTCACATACTTTCCGAGTGATTTTGGACATAATATGTCCATTATATTATAATCCATTTTTCGAAGGTTTTGATTAGTTTCTTGTTCGTGTTAATTGATGGAAATTTTCTCGTTTTATATTTTATTTTATATAAATAAAATTCTCTTTTCATAATATGATATTATCTCAAAATTTTGTTTGTGTTTTGAAATTTTTCGTCTACGTTGTTCGTGTTTGAACGTCCCCTCAAAAGAGGGAAAGGACTATTTTGAAAAGTTAAACTTACGATGTAAAATTTATTATCCTGCTGAACCCATTGGTGATATCCAAATTAAGACGTTCGTCATATGATTGAAGTGCATGTACGACAATCAATACCTACCTGAATATTTGAATGCAGGCATGCATTTTTATGAATGCATTCTATAAATTGTATAAAAATAGTTCCTAGCTTAATACCGGAGTGTACTACATATGTCAATACCTACCTAGTTTGGTTTAATACCTACAAATCTGTAGTTTCAAACATGTTTAAAAATATGCACTACTTACACAAATAAGGCAAAAAAGTTTACAAAAAATTTTGTATTCCGGCCCTTCGTAAGTTAGTAAAATTATTTTCATTTGATAATGAATTAGTAAAACTAATAATTTATTGCAAATTTGATATTTATCAATGTTGGAGTGGATGTCCTCCCTTTTTACACGTTGTCCTCCCCAATTTTTCCAAGCGTCCTCCCGAACAGAATTTTGGAGTTGGCAACCCTACTCTCTACACAGCGTGGTTGGAATAGATTTGGTTAGATGGATAGATCAGGTGCAACCTGATTGGCTGAGAGGCACATCCTCTTCCCCCCACTTTGTAGTTACACATCCCGAGCGACGGTGGGGGAACCTGTCCTCAAGCAGTCCTCAGAAAAATCCGGAACAACCTTGTAACTGGTCTTGAACAGGTTCCAAAGCGGGTATGAATACAAAACACTTGGTCCTGGAACTGTCCGCGCGGTGGATGGAATAATAATATTATTCCATATTATGCTCCATTGTCATAACACTCTAGTGCGCATGCGTTCTTGTCCGTAACCTGTCCTGGACAAGGGGTTGGAAAATACCTACAAAGTTTGTATATCGAAAAATAATAAACCCTTGTGTAAAATTTGCAGCCACGGAATTCTATTCCGTGATTTGCAGCGTTAACGTTGCAACACTGTTAACTGTTGGCAACACTGCGTTTTGCGCTCTATTGTCAGTGATGGCAGATATAGGGACTTTTTCCTACACGTTTTTTCAGGAGTGATTGAAGCGTAGGGATTTTCAGACAAGGAAGTAAACACGCAAAATTCTAATAAAATTGTTCGATTTTAGTACCTTTTTTTCTTTTGTAAAAGTTCGCTCAATTTTTCTTCTTTTTGGCGTATCATTTATCGACGTTTCAATTTTTTTTTTCTTTTTCAATTTCATCGACTGCTTTAATTTTAATCCTATGATAATTGGCTGTTTTAAAGTACCTACCTACCCACCTACCAACGCTCACTTCTTACAAGACTTGTAAGAAGTGAGCGTTGGTATGTGGGTAGGTACTTTAAAACAACTTGAGATCCTACTTACTTAGTAAGACTTACAACTTGAGATCCTACTTAGTAGGATCTCAAGTTGTAAGAATTGTAAGAAAGCCCTAAGTTATAAATGTTTTTATACCTGTGATATTTTTAATAATCTTTGATATACATACCTATTTAAACAAATTATTCCAGACGTGGAAAAATTGACTGAATCTTAACTTATGGAGACTGCAACTGCGCAATAAATGGTAATATTGTTTTTAATGTAACTCAAGGGCCTTAAGATACCCTTTACCCGGTGACACCCAAAAGCGCTAATGGCCCCCCAGAATCACCCAAAAGCGCCAGCTCTCCAGAACGTCTCGAGACTGGGTATGGTCAAGAGCGCCACCTCTCTCATAACCAGCGGAAAAGCCCCTTTGTCAAAAGCGCCAACTGTTGGTCAGGAATAAATTGCAGGAAATTCACAAGAGACGAAAAAGAAAGTAGGTGGGTACTCACATCATTCTTTCGCATCGGGGCTTCGTCGATTTTTCTTCGTGGCACATCACGATTCGTCACTATTTTGGTCTTATCGGTTTTTTTTAAGTTCGTAATATAGTTTAGATAGGTAGGTACTTTTCGTTAATGGTTTTTCAGTTTTTTTGTTTTTTGTTTTTTCTTTTTTCGCTCAGGTCTACGGCTTGCGTCAGTAGGCCTACTTTCCGTAAGTAGTATAATCGAGAGATGGTTCCACTGGAATATTGGAGCCAAAGTGCCGAAACCTTCTCGTCCAATTCACGCTGTTTTTTCCTTGGCCCTCTCCCTTTTGAATTTTCGTGCATTTTAATGTAAGTTTCGTCCTGTATACCTTTCAAGACGTCCACCACTAAATGTACGGATGCGTGGGGTGCGTGAAACTGGTTTTTGAGGTGTCGGTGGAAACTCTCAGCACCATTAAACAAATTTTGTTGTCTTGGGTTGCGAATCGGGAGGACTTGCCCATAAATGAGAGGGATATCGGCTACGTGGGCCAACGAACGTCTTGCACAGGTACCTATTCCAAGAAGTCACCAACGCTTTCATGGCCTGGGACGGAAGCAATGATGTCCAAAAAACCATCCTCGACTTCATGAGGTGGCAAGTACGCTAGGCCGAAAAACATTTTTAAACACCTGCCAACCTCATTATGCTCAGTGTAATCTGGAGCAAGACCTAACGATTGCACTTTTATAAATCGTATCATTTCAAACTCTGAGGGTTTGGACTACGACCTGCACGGTGACATTAAACTTGTCCAGTGACTTTGAACTTTCTGATCCCTCCTGGCATATCCTAGCGCTTTTGTCAATCTCTCCTACATGTGCTTCTGGACATGAGCTGGCGCTTCTGACAATCTAACTTAATGAGATTAAAACATCATTAGACGGGATTAGCGCTTATGGACGGCACCCAGATTACCATCCCAAGTCCTTATACCGCACCAGCAGCTGAAGTGGTATAATATATTACCTATGTAATTATTGCAGTTTTTTAGACGTTGAAGAAATCAAAAATTGATTCAATCTTCATCAATTTGATCAATATTATTATTATCATCGGTTTTTAGATGTCGAAGTAATCAAAATTTGATTCACTATTCATCAATCTGATCAATATTAAATGTTAATACAATCGAAATTTACACGTAGGGAAATTACGACCACGGTAGGGACTTTGTAGGGAAAAGTTGGGTTTTAAAAAAATAGCCGGTAGGGGATTCCAAAGCTAGTCGTCTGGCATCACTGTTTGTTGTTGTGTGTTGGACGGTCTACACCTCGACTTCGTTTTATCAGGTATTTTCCTACTTTTATTGAATTGATGCAGAGGATGTCTTTGGAGGAATTACAACTAACTTCGATCGGTTTGTACGCGCATTAATTTGATTGGATTTATTTGCGTTCACGTCTTAGGACGTTGCGAGTTTGTCATCAACAAAAATACTGCTCAATCTCAGTAGGTATGTTACTGAATCAACCCGTTACGTCATTCTTACACAAATAGGTGTTCGCTTTTCGTTTAGCCAACAAAAATAATCGGTACGTAATAAGTAATCTCAGGAACTTGGAAAATCACCATTGACTTACATACCTCTCAAAGTACAGAGGAGTAGGGAGGGGGAACAACGCAGTACGGAGGGCCGCCAGATGATTTTCGCACACGTCAGTTGACGAATCATGACTGATTGCTGGGGATGGGTGCGATCACAGATACTAGACACACGGTAGGTACCTGCCAAGAGCCCCAACAACGGTAAAAACCCATACAGGGGAAAACCCAGAGACCGCCGCTCACTGGGAAAAACGGCCAATCTAGGTGGACATTGCTCATAACTTCTAGACAAATCGTCCAAATCACTTAAAATGTTGAGGAAATGTTCGTAAGATCATCCCAAGTACGAGGGTTAGGAGTGACGCGAATGCGGCTATGCGGCTGCGACAGTCGTAGCGTCCACTATGCGACTTCGTTGCAACTTCGTCAAACGGACCCGTGTTTGGAATGGTTTGATGTTTTTCGTGATGCTGAATCGAATGAAACCACTTTCAGAGCTCTAACTCGCACCCTAATCGACATACTGATTATTAACTTTCGGAAATTTCGAAAATCCACTTTTTATTGCTGTTAATCGAAGTTGATAACAATTATTGTTGTTATAATAATATTATATTCGCCAGCTGCATCAGAATCTGCAGATAAGTACCTACCTATTATACTGGACAATGGACTCAAAAGTAAATTGTAAATGTTCATAAATATCCACTTCAATCCTTTATTGATTAATACAATAATTAGCACATGGAATAAAAGGTGGAAAGGGTAAATTTGAGCAAACAGTACTTCAGTAGAAACTGTTTATGAAGAGAGTAAACAAATCATATTGCTTCCGAGTCTGCGAAGCAGCGGAAGCCTTGTGTTCACTTTCGGGAGCCAAAAAATTGTTGTTGTCCGAATTCAAAATTTCCACTCGCATTTTGCGTTTCATAGCCTACTGAACAAATTTGGTTCCGTGTCTGTGGGTCTGTCCGCATTTCCTTGTTACAGCCATAATTTCCACAATTTTGAATGAATTTAGCTCAGATTTTGAGGGATTATGCGGATAAGGCTCCTAGAGGTCCCATACGAATTTCATCACAATAGAATCAGCGGTACGCTCTGCGCATGCGCTAACGTGAAATTCTTGAAACAGGCATAACTTTCACAATTTTGATCGGATTTCAATCAAATTTTCAGGAATTGTGTGGGTATAGCTCTAAATGATCCCCTATCAGTTTCATTAAGATTGAATCAGCGGTACGCTCAGCGCATGCGCGAACGTAATTACCTTGCCACAGCCATAACTCCTACAATTTTGATCGAGTTTCAATCAAATTTTCAGGAATTGTGTGGGTATAGCCCTAGATGGTCCCCTATCAGTTTCATCGTGATTGCATCAGTGGTACTCCCTGCGCATGCGCGAACGTAATTTTCCTGTTTTCTATTTTATAATGGTGTCACTTTTATTGAAACGAGGATGCTGATGTGCCATCTCCTTGGCAGTGTATCTTTTCTTTGGAACTGACGTTCAAGTTTCTCAACATAATAGTATAGAATAGGTATTACCTATCACGGCTCCCTTCTTGAGAAAGCCATTCGCCTGAAAAAATGCGGAACAATTTAAAAATTAAGAAAATTATTTGGTAGGTATTCAATTTTTGTTAAAAAGTTGATTTTTTACGCAGTTAAAATTTTTCTAAATTCAATTATTGTCAAGCCGTATGGCTCTGTATGGTTATGCATTTTTATTTATTTTATATATACTCTTCATAACATGGGCGACAGGCAGGATTTGGTCCAGGGGGGGGGGGGGGGGGGGGGATTTTACAAATATATATAAACGCTGCAAATTTTACACCGGTTTATTATTCTTTGATATAGGTACTTGTGCTAAAAAAATTGTACCTACCTACATTGTTCGAACAGATGTGGGACCTCGAAAATTGGATTATGCGTCCAAAATTACTCGGAAAATATTTGACCTCCTGGGATCCTTCAAAAATCCCATTTGTAGCCCCATTAGAGCCCAATAGATCCCTCCGGTGAAATCGAATCGTTCTGGGGCCCCCGAAAATGGATTCCACGTTCAAAAATACTTCGAAAACGACGATGGCGGCGTACGAGGACTTCGAGAGAATTTTATGCTCCAGTTATAACCGATCCTACATCGCCCTGATAGAAAATTACAATTGCCTCAATCATTATCTGAATTGGGATGTGCCGATGGAGGTCAAAAGGGTAGTAAGCCAGTTTAGGCTAGGAAACGAGGAAAAACTACGCATCTTCTACAGAGGGGACCTGTGGAAAATCGACCATGACGGAGTCTGCTTTCTGTGTGCTACAGGGGAAAGGGAAACCGTCCCGCATATATTCGGGAAATGCCCTCAGCTCAGCGCCGACAGGATTCGGTACTTTGGATCGGCTATGTTGAGCCCAGAGTTTATCCGTGGTTGCCTCTTCACAATACCGAATAAGGACTTATTGTACAGAGTTTTCAATTATATTAAAGCCTATCTAAAGCGTAGGAAATACTTGGAAGATTTACTTATTGATGTGGGGCTTCGTTAATGTTGACTCATCATATCATCATACAATAATATAAAATTGTGTTGGCCGCCGTCGGCCGTAAGCCGTGTGGTAGCCGTGTGGTAGCCGTGTGGTTTGTTGGTACGGGATAACGCGTCCCCGAGTGAGTTTTTTCACTTTACGCTCGCTGGCCGTTTAGGGGGTCGAAAAAATTACGAAAAAATACGAGCCGTATAGATCAGACCTAGAGGTAGACGTCGGTCAAATCGAAAATCCGCCCGGGAAATTCGTCGAAAATTCGTCGAAAAATCGTCTTTCTCCCGTTTGTCCTACGTTTTCCACTTTCAACTCGCGCCAAAGGCCGTTTAAGGGGTCGAAAAAATTACGTATAGATCAGACCTGGAGGAAGACGTCGGTCAAATCGTAATTCGGAAATTCGCCGGGGAAATTCGCCGGAAATTCGTCGAAAAATCGTCTTTCTCGCGTTTGTCCCACGTTTTTTCGGGTTCAAAAATACCCAGTAAGGAGCCATTTTTTGGGTATGGTATCCGTGAGCCAAATGCGCGCCAAAATATGGCCAATCCGATTCCGAAGTCAGATTTCAAAAAGACCGAGGGGGAGGGGGCGATTTCACGGTGAGAAGACAATTGGATCGTTTTAATTCGCGCGGGGTCCGCAGGCTCATACTACGCCGCGATCACACTACCCCCCCCCCCCCCCCCCCCCCCCCCCCCCACCCATCCAACGACCTTCCAGCACCCTTTCCCTACCTCCACCCTTCCCCTTCCGCCACCCTTTCCCCCCACCTCCGAAACCACCAACAGTAGTATTACAGTTTCCAGTGTAGTTAGTAGTCCGAATAAGCGCTCGGCCGAGCGAAGCGAGGCCTTATGTCTGAGTAGGGGTTTGAACGTGTCCATCGATGCTACGCACCCCACAGGCGGCAATAAACCCCACAGGCGGCAATACACCCCACAGGCGGCAATACACCCCACTAGGGGAGCGAGCGAAGCGAGCCAGAGAGACTAGTAATATATAAGCGTACCATGTCTCCAGCTGAAGTTATTCAAGCCCGGTTAATTGATTTATTTTATTTTATTATTATTTTTGCCAATGTTTGTCACTTAAATTCTTGTGCGAACCCTTTGCTGTACAGGTCAGTGATACCTTTATGCAAATAAAAAAAATTATTGATTGATTATATTGATTGATACTTCGAAAACGACGCCTAACTCGACCCCATAGCCGAAACCCTTAAAAAACCCTCCCGTAGGCTTTTTTTTAGCCCCACGGAGCCCCTGGGTTTGGGCGATCGGGCTGAAAACTTTGCGGGCACAACTAGATGGTAACCAAGTACCTATTGCATCTTGAAACGTATAATGTGAAATTCTTAGGCCGATCTGAATTTTCGACCTCCTTCGCGATTACATCGGTGTATTTTTCCAATAATAATAAACCAAAAGTAGGTATGCATGCGAAAGGTAGGTACCTAAAAATTCGGAATTCCGAGAAATAATTTTCGTGATAGATCTTAATTTTAGCTCTTCAGAATAATTCTGAATAATTATTCCTCTTTTCTGTCTTATGTTTAATCCCACGGGATAGAAAGTGGTTTCTATTCCGTGGTTTAATGCCAAAAGTGTTTTCAATACTACGTAACTAGAACCTTCTTATCTTACTATGAATTATTACTCTGGCTCACAAAAGCAATCTGATAGTTATCATAAAAGACATTCTCACCTTGTCTGTTTCGGGCTGGCAGAGTAGGTATGTGATGAAACTATAGCGATTTTTTCTATCGTCTCGGAATCCCATTTAGCTAGGTAATACATAATCGGGGGGGTTGAAATCCTCCCCAGCAAATGAGCGCAAATTGGCGCATTTGCGCCCAACTTTCTTATTTTATATAGGAACCCCTAATTTTTTTGGCGAATTTGGATTCCCGGCAATTTTTACGTCCGATAAGCGCATTGAGGGGAATTTCTGACGCGCGCAGCAAATCCGCGCAACCCCTCCTGTCTTCATTGTTTACAAGCCGATTGAGTCCTCTGTATCCTACCTAGAGATCCAAATTTTAATACTAAATCCATATCATTCCCTAGGCCTCCCCCCCCCCCATATAAAATTCCCTGAATTACCTACCTACTATTTTTTCTATTATCCAATCGGCTTTGATAAAATTAGGCTCAATACGTACCCAAATTTTAATTTATTAATCCATGCTCTTGGCTCATTTTGTTTTTTTCTGTTGCAGGTAACCCCGCCAGACTGGACCACTATAGGTATGATTGTCTCCTGAGTGCGAATTGTTGCATGTTTTGGCTCTTTTCGGTACTAGTGCATTATAGGTCCCGGAAACTCGATTTAAAAAAAATGTATCTCCGCCATTCGATATTCCGCCACGAATTCAGTCACGGGACAGGTAATTCGAACGTTCCTTATCGAATGGCGGATCGATTTTTTTACAATCGAGTTTCCGGGACCTATAATGCACCATTAACCTCGTTTCTCCATGAATGTTTTATAGGGTGGAGTGGGGCAATAGCGACCCTCAACAATTTAATTTCCACAGTTCAACTTTGATCATCTATAGCTTTCCTTCAAAAAATGCTATTTTGACTGTTTTTTTTTGTTTTTTTTAATAATGAGTAGGCTACCTAGCTTGTTTTACGAAGATGCATTTAATGCTATTATTTCTACGAATTAAGTTTATAAAAACCAATTCGAATTTAAAACTGACTCACCTGATGAAATTTCAAGGTTGGACAGATGTTAACTCCGCATTCTGGAAAACCTATTTGATGCCAACAGCGCACCACTTGTCTGAGGAGCTAGGATAAGTGAGTTAGGATAAACAATTTCTTTTGGGGAATATATAATGTTACGGCAAAATAGAATGAACGCACGGTAACTTTTCTTGAAATCACGGTAGGAAAAAACATTGCACAGTGAACAAAACATTAAGCGGTTGATAAATATATTTAACCCCCAAAAAATACATATTACAGTTAAAGAATTCATAGCACGTCAAATAAAAACTTTTAACCGGAGGACGGTTCAAGTCGAAATAGGTTGTCCGCACTGCAGAATTAATTAATCAAGAGGGCTTTTTTGACTTAGATGGGCGACCTCGCTTGCGTTTCTGCCCCAATGGCACCGTCTTGGCCTCTGGTGGGACAGGCACCAATTTTTTCCTAATTTGCAGGCCCAAACCATGTTTACAGGAATAAAATTTGAAAAAACTGGGACACGAGAACTTTGAATTCGCCAAGCAAGTTTCGTCAATATCGATGATCCAGACGCCGTAATTCTATTTCTTGTTTTCCATTAAATGTTCGTCCATTAAATTTTTTAAAGGCGTCATGCAAATTTTGCGTCCTCTTGTTGTAGGACCTGCTTGTTCTCACAAGCCCACTGATAGGCTTTTGCCCATTCTCGCAGTGGAATCGAAGCGGTCGAGGAAAATGGTATGAAGTTAGGTGAGTCAGGGTCCCTGGATTTAGACCACTTGATGAGGAGGTCTCCGATTTGAGCCAGGAACTGACCAACAGGAAGTAGTTCCCTGAGTGTGTGTTCCTGTTTGATGACATCGTTGGTTGCCTCAATTTCATTATTGGTTGACGGATACCCGGGTGCAGCGCCTTCATACCAGTACTTGTACTTGGATAACCACCATTCTTCAAAGTAGTCAACGAAATCCGTGATCTGAGAATCTTTCGAGGCTCGCCATTTCTTGAGAAATAAAGTTGAAGCGGCCGAAAACGTCTTATCGTTCTGACAATGTAATGTTGAAGTGCATTGATGTCGCATTGATAACCTCTGTGTCGAAAAAACTATCTTCAGATCTTGCTCATCTACATTATTGGATTCTGCCTGTATAGTACGTGATGGCGCAATACGAAAGGTTCATCATAGTCAATGGGGAACCTGTATCCTCTTAGTGCACCATTCGTTAATTTCCGAAGCAGAGACTGTTGGAGACCCGTATTTCTCTTGTCTCATCTGCCTTAAAAAAAACCACTATTTGAGCTTTCCGAGGTTCCTTCATTTCTTTTAGTCTGATGGCATCCAAAATAGCCTTTGGTTTCCTAATTCCTTCCTCAAACTTTTCTCGAATGAACATTTTCATTTCAAAGGACACTACTCTTTTTGGAACATCGAAATGATTAGGTATCATGTCCCAGTTCAGTTGGATACCACGACACTTTGAAACTATCGGCATGGTACAGCAAATACACACCAATCGCTGACTCTGAAAGCCCCAGCTGCGCAGCGGTACTCAACTTTATGACCTTCAAGTGTGACTACTTGAGCATTTTCTCCAAATTTTCTCCGCTTGTACAGCTTCTTCTGCCGCATGAGGTGACACAACGCTATCGTTCCAAGATATTGATCAACCTCACTAATCTCACCGTTATCATGGACTATTCGGCCGTTTACATAACAAATAAACACCGTGACGAAAGCACATTGGACCTAAAATAATTTACCGTGTTTTTCTTTCTTTTGTACCTCTCTGATGTGCTGAATTGCCTAGAACAATGCCTACCGTTCCGAAGTTCTATTTTGCCGTAACGAGAAATGTAACCCATTTCTTTTTTAGGTTAGAATATTTAATACTCTAATTCTGAATCAGAATATTTAATATTTTAACGTCCTGACCCAGGAGAAGGCTAGGCAGCTGACTGGCGGAAGTCTGCCTCTTCTGATAGGTAAGGGTTACCAACATAACTGAGTACACATTAGGTGAGTTCACAGAGTAATAATTACTTCAGAATTATTCTGAAAATTCCGAACCTTTTGGAGCCTTTGGCAAGGACCGTGAGTGGTGGTACCTCGGCTTCCAGGAATTTACCCCTCGAATTCGGATGCTCTGCGAACGCAGAACTCGTTCAGAATAGTTGGGAATCGATTCGGGCAGTTCTGATTTTTTTTTTTTTTTTTTTAGAACTTCCTGAACTGATTCCGACTGCCTCCTCAATTGTGGTTAGTCAGGCATGCGCGATGCATTTCCTCCTGTGATCTCGTGGAGGTAACTTCGAAGGGACTACTTTTTCGTTTGCGGAGGACCGAATTTCTGTCCGTTTTAATTCCTGGAAGCGTTCGAGTTCTGATTCGATTCCAAACGGTCAGAACTTACTCTGCGAACTCAGCTTTTGAGAAGGTGCCCGAGGCAAGGCGCTCAAACGGCGCCATTTTCAAAACCATTTCCGCATTTGCTCCATTTCCATATTTACTCCACCCACCTCTAAGTGTATATTATATATGTATGAGTCCTATGCCAGAAAAAGTCGCGTGGAGTTCTCATTTCTGCGGAGAAAATCTAACGTGATCCGGCAATACAACGTGATGCATCTGAGAGCCACGGAAGCATCCAATTTCAAGGGGGGCTAACAATCTTCCTGTGTATGTCAGCTCCTGTAATAATTTATGGAGTCGTGTAAGGTTAACAACCCCCGGGATGTGGCCGGTGTGACGGCCACGGGCCTATTAATATTTAATCAAATTGACGCCAGGACCTCGGCCTTTCTTGTAACATTGAAGCCACTGAGAAGGGGTAGTTTGAGGGTTGCGGCCCTACAAGGAAGCTGCGACGGTCGGGTGGGACAGGAGTTATAATTAAGGGTTGTTTAGTTTAAAATCTATTGTGTTCGGCCAGATAACCCTGGAAGGATCGGTGCCGGGGAGAGGAAGGTCCCCCTTTGTTGAAGGAGCTCACGCTATAAATTGGAAGTTGGTGGACTAGCCGTTTTGGTCCCTAATTCAACACCCTCTTCTTCACCACTTCCATCTATGTAGAACTACCCTCACCACGTCTGACACTTCTCGAGCCTAGCTAAGAGCAGACAATAGTTACTTTTGATTCATCAAATTCATGACCTGCAAGTGATCAGATGGGGTGTTATTGTGGAATTACGCAACTGGGTAATTTTTTAGTGTTCAGACTTCCATTACAAATCCATACCTCGTCAGGGGGTGCCACGCAAGATTCCCCAAGGCCTGCATTGGCCGTGGCTTTTTTGGGTGTTTTTCGCATCGAGAATGGATAGTTGTTGCGTGAATTGTTCTCTAGTTCGTCGCTCGTTCAATTCGCGTGATTTTGAACAGTGCGGCATCACCAACTCCGTTCTACGTCTCGGCTACCAAATCTGGTGGTAAACGAATCGTGAGTACACACGACTTTTCTCAACTGAAAACTACAATAGGTATCAATGGTTCTCCGGGCTCAGTAATCCTAATAATTGTTTCCTTGCTTTTCATGCCTGCTGTTTTCAAACGAGAAAAAGTCATACAGCACCTACTGGATTTTCAAGTATCTCGAGTTTGACGAGCTGCTCAAAAACACCGGATTGTAATTCGCACATGGCTTCTGCTCGAGCTTTATTGAAATTTTATCGCACTTCGCTATGGTTGGGTGGTTGGGGCGGACTCGGAGGACTAACAGCAGTCTCCTTCCCGTTCGCAAGCCCTGGACACTATCTTTTTGCATGGGGAATATTTAGTTTCTAACTTGTGCTAGAAGGCTACTATAATTACCCTTGAGCAATGTCAGTGGGAGGCTTGGGATACACGAAGGGGGGGGGGGGGGGGGAGTGCTGTATCCATCCACTCCAGAGCCACTTTACGCTCCTGGAAACACGTAGGTATTCGCGATGGTTTTCAGCCCGATCGCCCTAACCCGTAGGGCTACGAGAGAGGCTTTTGAAGGTTATGCATATGGGGTCGAGTTAGGGTTCGTTTTAAAAGTATTTTTGGACGAATAATCCATTTTTTGGGGTCCCAGAACCATCGGATTTCAATACAAATGGGACTTTTGAGGAATCCCAGGTGGTCAGATAAGGTATCGTGTTACGAGTTATTTTTGGACGAGTAACTGTTATCCATTTTTCGAGATACCACATCTGTCCAAAGTACAGATTTCCTACAGATAGTGCCTGCAGATTTTCCCAATTTTTTTTAAAATATTTTTTCAATGACACCGAATTAATTTTTGCACAATAAACATATAACAAACAATAATACACCAAGGTGTAAAATTTCCAGCGTTTTTATTAACTATTCCAAGATTTTATATTGGCATGAACTTAAATTTCTGCATAATTGATGCGAAAAAATAATGAACCAAAATAGGAAAACTCCGCTGCATATTTTTCACGCCGGCTGGAATATTACCTACTAAGTGTTCGCGATGGTGGTCGACAATTTTGATTGGCCTCAAAATTTGACATGTTACCTTTTTTTTACCTACGCGTAAATTTCAAAAATCAAATGGCCCGCCGTCCAGGCCGTTTTGTGCAATAGATTTTTTTTTTTTTCGAAAAGTTTGATAAAATCAGTCTACCGTCTAGTTGAGGTTTTGAGCCCGAGCCGTGAGGAGCTAAAAAGGGGCCACGTGAAGGAGTTTAGGCTATGGAATTGAGTTAATAAATTCGAAAACGATAAATTTTGTCGTTTTCGAAGTATTTTTGGACGGAGAATCCATATTTTGGGGTACCAGAACGATCCGATTTCACCGTTAGTGGGGATCTATGGAGCTATCGAGGGTCTACATGTAGAACATCCGTATGTATACGGATTTTTGGAAGGATATCAGGATGGCAAATAAGTAACGTCAACTGTCGTCGTTTTCTGACTAATTTTGGACGCTTAATCCTACGATCCTACGTCTGTCCAACCGTTGTTCAGGAAATTTCTTTATTTATTTATATATAATCTTATTGTATAACTTTGTCTTTGGTAGAATTACATTTTGCACTTTTTATTTTTATTTTTATATTTTTTTTAACTCGCCTGTATAGTAGTGTTGTGCCTAGTAGTCGACCAGGCCGGGCATTGCTTGACCCGCAACACCGTTGTGTATTGCTGGTGAGGTAGTTTCGCTTGTCCTCCGCACCCCGACAACTCTAGCCCGAGAATGTGATCATAAGAAACTAGTTGTTATCTCATTTATTATTGTCAAATTTAAATGTTCATAATTGATTTCGATAATTACCTGACACCTCATCCTACCCTCATACATCCTTCAAAAGCTCCATTTGGATACCCACGAAAGCACCATAGATCCCCACGGTGAAATCAGATCGATCTGGGACCCCCAAAAATGGATTATGCGTCCAAAAATACTTCGAAAACGACACCTTACTCGACCCCATAGCCGATTCTCTTAAAAAACCCTCTCACAGAACCCCGCGGGATTCAGCGGTTGCGCTGAAAACCTTACGGGCACAACTAGATGGTAACCCGAATATTTTGTTAGAACTTGAGTTTAAAAAGAAATTCCGACTGGCCAAAACTGGGCAGTAGAAATTTTCATATTGAATATATTCCAAATTTTTTTGAGGTTCCTTAATATGAAACAAGATATAATAATAATGAATAATCAATGATTAATAGTAATTAAAAATTAATATAAATTATTTAATAAAATAAAATATTATTTTATTTTCAAAACTAAAAAAAAGTACCTAATTGATTAAGTATTGATAAAATAAAATAATATTTTATTTTTAAAAAGTACTGTATTTCGTGTTAAATAAATTGTGGTGATCTTGTCCTGATTTTGTTTTTAAGCTGTCTCGAGAAGTCCCGATTTCTTGCGTATTATCCCTTCTACCTATGTATCATACAAACATACCCGACTGACTCCCGGAGGCCCTCAGCCCGAGAAAACTTTAGACCAGCGTTGTCCCGTCAGAACCCTGCGAAAACAAATGAGGAGTTTGATTCCAAAAGGTACTAAAAACCAGTTTCGTCAAAATTGAGTTATCACTTTCATAGTGGTTTCGGGGACCGGCGATTCCTTCCCGACCTCCAAAAAGCATGGCGATTCCTTCCCCTCAAAGTGATGACGACTCCTTCCGGTTATTCAATTCATTCCACGGCGATTCCTTCCTTCCATCCTTCCATCCTTCCATCCTGACATATCGGCGGTTACTCAATTGCTTCCCACCGAGGAGTAGGCCAGTACAGGTTCAAGCAAAATTTTCGAATTAAACTGTTTATTGCAACAAAATGTAACTAAGATTTGATTACAAGATTTAATCATAGAAGAGTTGTGTGTCAAAATTTAGAGCTACCTAAATTTGTTCAAATTTACAGACAAGGTTTTTTCAACCCTACAAGTTGGTAGTTAACACTGAGTAAATTTTCAAGTTTCCTTAAACATGTTCAATTTTACCCTTAAATTCATGTCTGCCGAGGTAACCCGTCAGTTTTGAGAAGGCAGACAACGATCAATATCTTGGAAACACCAACCATTTCAACGGAGCAAAGTTTCAACTTTCCTAAAGTTGATGAAATTTGTACTTACCCCAGAATTGCAATTTTTCAAATTTAGTCCGCCAGGATATGGCGACCGCTTTGGGATGGCAGACAACAATAAATATGTCTTTTATTGTGCCTATTTTTATGTGTCACACGTTCAACCTTCCTAAAGTTCATAAAATTTGACCCCCAAAATGACAAATTTTTCAGTTCGATCGCCCAAACCCGTGGCCTATGAGAGGGTTTTTTAAGGCTTTTAGCTATGGGATCGAGTTAGGTGTCGTTTCCGAAGTATTTTTAGACTTAGAATCCATTTTTTGGGGTCTCGGAACGATCCGATTTCACTGTGGCGATCTATAGGGATTTCATGGGGCTAAAAATGGGATTTTTGAAGGATCCCAGGAGGTTAAATATTTTTCGAGTAAAAAATAAAGAATTTTTAAAGAAAAAATCCAACAAAAAAAGAAAATGTTGAAAAAAAAAAGTTTTCCAAAATTTTTTCCATTGACACAGAAATAATTTTTGCACAAGTAACCTATATCAAAGAATAATAAACTCTTGTGTAAAATTTGTAGCGTTTTTCATTGGTCAGTGAGTGGCCTATCACACAGCTTTCTACTCGGAATCCGAGTTCGCAGTTCCATTATTTAAAAAAAAACGAATTTTTGGTGGCTCGCCAAAATTCAAATTGCACTGGAGGGGCCCAACACCCACTTTTCTCGTATCCTGACGTGAAGTACTTTCTCGGACAAATAAAGATTAAGACACGTATCCGGACCCCATTTGAATTCAAATCTATAAACTCAAATTCACGTAGGCACTCAAAGCACCCGGGAAGTGTTCGGATCTTACAACAGTTACTATCAAAGTAATTTCTGGCAGTTTGTTATGTGGTGATCTTTTTTCACTCATAAATTGGAAGATGAATGGGGGCGGGGGGTTCACGAAGGAGAAGTGAGAGGAGTTCTAAGGAGTTAAGCGAACGTGAAAGACGATTCAGGATGATGAAAGGGGGGGGGGGGGGGTTAGGGTCGAGGAGTTAGAGCGAAGGTGAAGGACGGCAAAAGGGCGGCAAGCGAGAGTTGAGTAACGAGGGGAGGGAAGAGATGGCGAAGGGCAGGATGAAGCAGTAAGCGAGATGCCGGAGTTGAGCTGCTGGCGTGTGGGTGTTGAGGAGGGGTGGCAGCGATGCTATGATGAGGGGCGGAGAGAGAAAGTCGTTCGTTTATTAATAAAAAGTTGTTATTTAAACTTGAGGGGGAATTCCCCCCGCTAAACCCTCTTTCTACTACCACGAAATCCCCCCCCCCCCCTTCTGTTGCCCTTTTCTCTGCTTTCCAACCTTTTCCCGACCCGCTTCCAACCCCCTCGGGGGGGCTCAGGAATCCGGGGCTTTAATTAAAGTGAAGTTCCTCAACGTTTCCAACTCCTCTTTGATCCTCCGTCTACCTGAATTGACGGTGAAAATTAATATTTTCAACTTAAAACCTGGTAAACCTCACTACAAGTGAATCATTCCCTTTCTCCTCCTTTCCCTTCTGTTTTTTCCCCTGCTCTTAGTTCTTTTTCAATTTTCGTTTAGAAGTTAAATTTTACACTTAAACATCATCCTCTGAACATTGGATTCGGTGTCTCTGAAACTTCCTTTTTTTTTCATCTTCACTCTACATTAAAGACTCTGATCGGTTTTTTTTTACCCTCGGAATAATCAAACTGTTTTGGCGTTTTTGTTCGTTTTAGCGTCGCGGGTCAAAAATGCTGATCGACCTTTTATTTCTCCCTTGTAATAGTATGTTTGTAGGGGACAGGTAAATGAAAACTCCCGAGTTGAACGAAAGCGAACGAATTTAATCAATTGAAAATATCTGATTCAAACAAACAAATTGCGAAAACTCATCCCGACGACTGTAACCTCCCGCTAACGCTGGCGAGTCCATTTTCCGTCGGGGGGGGGGGAGTACTCTAGCGTTGGACGAGTCCACGGTCGGCTCACACGCTTACGTCATCACGTGAAGTGCCCGCGCACTCAAATCCTACAACTCGGCCATTCTGACAGTCCATACGTCCCGTATGGGTTGGCCATGGCTTCATGAACTCGGCGCAGGTGGAGGTGTTTCTTGGGCCTCCAGTGTCTTCTTCGGCGGTGACATCGTATGCGTTCCCACCCTTGACTTTGATGACTTTGTAAGGACCAACAAACTTTGGCTTCAGCTTGCTCCCTGGCTGAGTGCGTTTGATTGCAACTAAGTCTCCAATGCTGTACTGTCGTGCAACCTGTCGCTTGGAGTCATAGCCGCGCCTGTTCTCCTCCTGGACTCTCAACAACTGAGCCTTGGCTTCCTTCCTCTGTTCATCTCGGTCTTCAATGAAGTTGATTCTCATTTCCTCTTCTACCGCAAGTCGTAGCTCCGCTGTTCCAGTCTTCATTGGGACGCCTATTAGGAGCTCAAGTGGTGTCATACCGATGCTTCGCTGATAGGTTGAGTTGATTGCCTGTTGGAGCTCTCCTACCCTCTGGTACCATTTCTTTGGGTCGGCAATCGAGATCTTCGTCAAGACAGGGATTATCGTACGATTGATTCTTTCCACTTGACCATTTGCCCTGGGCAAGCCCGTAGTCACCATATGCAGCTCAATCCCTTCCTGCTGGCAGTAGCCTTGAAACTCTTGGCTGCTGAAGGCCGAACCTCGGTCACTGACTATTCTGGAAGGGTTCCCAAATGTCTGCTTCTGTATTTCCAGCTTCCGTATCACTTCAGCTGATGTAGTGGACTTAGTTGGGTACAGCCAGACAAACTTTGTGAAGGCATCCACCACAACAAGAATGTGGACATACATCTTTGAAGTACGCTCCATTGGTCCAACATGGTCGATATGATAAGTTTCCAGGGGCTTATCACCTTTTGGTATTGGCAAAAGTCTTCCTTCCTGTTTGCCACTTTTTCGATTGGCCAAAATGCAAGGCACACAGTTGGCAATTACCTCTGCTACTTTGTCCTTCATGTCGGTAATGAAATAGTCCTGTTCCAATTCATGTTCTGTACGAGTCCTTGCAAAGTGTCCCTTTTCATGAACCCTTCGGATGATTGACCCTTGCATGGCCAGGGGGACAACCAAGAGCTCTCTTCCTTTGACAAATTTGTACAGGACATCCTTCTTCAGCAAATAATCTTGGTATGGTTGTGTCTTCAAAATTTCCTTCACAGCCTGTAATTCGCCATCTTCAGTCTGGGCTTTGCGAATGGTGGTCAGGACTCCACTGGCTTCAATCTGCATGACAGGGCGTCTGCTAAGGGCGTCGACATGTTTCATTTTCACCCCAGGCCTGTGTTCGATGGTGTAGTCAAACTCTTCCAACAACATGGCCCATCTGGCTACTCTCGTACTGAGGTCCTTCTTTTCCATAGTCTTTGTGAAAGCAGCACAATCTGTTACCAACTTGAATTTAACTCCCAGTAGGTAGACCCGGAACTTCTTCAGCGATTCAACAATTGCCAAAACCTCCAATTCGTAGCTACAGTACTTCTGCTGAGCTGGTGTTGCTTTGCGACTGAAATAATGGACTGGATGAAGATGACCGTCCAATGCTCTCTGCAGCATGACACTTCCAAAGCCTTCTCCACTTGCGTCCGTGTGAAGCTCTGTCTCTCGTGCTGGGTCGTAGATTGCTAGAACAGGACCACTGGTCAACGCCTCCTTCAGTTGCGAAAATGCCTGTCCCTCTGGGCGCCCAAATCGAAACGGTACTCCTTTCTGCAGCAGACTCGTCAGAGGGGCGGCGATCTTAGAATACCCCTTAATAAATTTCCGGAAAAATCCTGTCAGTCCCAAGAAGCTCTGCACCTGTTTCACTGTTCTTGGTTCAGGAAATTTTTCTACAGCTTCGGTTTTGTCAGGAGACGGTTGGACTGTACCGCCCTGAATAACATGACCCAAAAATTCAATCTTCCTCTTCAGAAAGTGGCATTTCTTTATGTTAATGTCAAGTCCAAACATACTGGCCCTTTCCAAGACTTTTCCCAATTTTTCCACAGCTTCTTCTTCATTATCTGCCGGAATGATGATGTCGTCCATGTACATGAGCAAAATCCCTTGGTTAACCAACGGTCGAAGGGCTTCATTTATAAACCGTAGAAAAACCTGTGGTGACGTGCAAAGACCAAAAGGCGTCTTCCTGAACTGGTACTGGCCTGCATGTGTCACAAAAGATGTGTATTTACGACTCTCAGGGGCTACGTCGACGTGGAAGAACCCATTCTTCAGATCCAGAGTTGAAAATACTTTTGCCCCCTTCAGATGGTCAATCACTTCTTCAATCAGAGGGACTGGGTATCGGTCTTTTGTAACAACTTTGTTCATCTTACGAAAGTCAATGCATACTCTTGGCGTTCCATCTTTTTTTCTAGCCACCACCACTGGACTGGCAAATTCTGATGCACAGGGTTCAACTATTCCAGCCTGGATCCATTCCTCTACTTGTCGGTTGACAATTTCGGTTTCTTTTGGGGATAGGCGACGTGGGTGGTGCCAGATCGGGGTGGGGTCTTTCAATGCAATCTCCATTTTGACATCAGTAGATTTCGTCTTGTTGGGGCGGTAGCTGGTGACCATAGCTTTCACCTCGTCCCTCATCTTTGGTGGAACTTCTTCTCCTATATCAATCTGGGGTTCCACTGCGCCCATACAACTGATGGAGAAAACATGAGGCTTGGCTCTCTCTAACGAGATCTTGTCCGGGGTCACCAACAGCACAGCGTCACATAGAAGATCGTCCCCAATGATGACTGATGGCTTCATGGTGTTGTTTGGCACCACGTGAATGACTGTGTCAAACTCTTCACCGTCCAGTTTGACTCTTGCCCTAAACCGTCCAATAGGGCTGATAATGACACCATTGGCCCCAAAAAATGTCTCTTTGGTTTCTTTCAGGGGTGGACCATTGATGGCTTCGTAACATTGCTTCTTCATTAAGTTAGGACTACTGCCAGTGTCGATCAGGGCATCCAAATCGTGGCCCAAAATGGTCGCTGACAACACGTTCCGCTGTCCAACACACTGGACAGGTCTGGCAGCAGCTTCCTGACATTCCTGGCTCTTGTGTCCAAAAGCATTGCACCGGAAACATTTGGGTCCTTTTTCTTTATGAGGGCAGTCCAAGCTGGAGTGAGATCCCCTCTCCCCACAGTTGTAACAACGTCCGTTGTTGGAGCGCTGGCCTTTTTCGTTGGGATGATGTCGTTTTCCATTTTCTTGCTTGGCCTCTTTTTCTTTCGTTGGAACATCTGCTTTGGGCTTGTCAGAAGCAGTCGTCTTGGTAGTGCTTCGTTTCATCTTATCATAGAGCCTGAGCTTTGTCTTGAACTCGGTTAAAGTTACAGCTCCATATAACATAGCTGTGTTGGCTGGGGAATCAGACAACCCGTCTATTACATACTGTATGAGAGATTCGTCGTCAATTGACCCCTTACTTGCTATCTCCCTCATTATGATCAGGTATTCTTGCGTTGACTCATTTCGTTTCTTGGGGCGGCTGGCTAGCTCTTGATGTAACTCGCGGCTGGTGGCTTTCTTTTGGAACTCTTCCCTCAAGGCCCTCTTCAAAGTCCTCCACGACGTGAAAACCTCGGTTTGCGCAAAAGTCTTGGCCAAGCCTTTTAAGGATTGTTTGGCAAAAATCAGTCTTTGTAAGGCGCTGAGGTTGAGCAGAGTCGCCACACCATCAAATTCTTCAATCCACTTGTCAACAGAAAAATTGTCCTCGCCAGTAAAACATCTAACCATCCCCTCTACATCCCTGAAAGAAATGTTGTTCCGTTTCGTCGTCTTCTTAGTTTCAACCGAGCTGTTGGCGTCGTCGTCGTCAGATTCGTTAGCGTCGTCGTCGGACTGCTTGGCGTCGTCTTCGTCCTCTACATCCTCTATTTCGTCGTTTGCGTCGTCTTCCGCATCGTCATCCTCACATTGTGCGTCGTCTAGGAGTCTAGCGGCTTTTAGGCGTTCAACCAACTCGTTTTTCTTTCCCGTCGTCTTCAACTTACGAGTTTTGAGCTCCTCCTTTAAGTCCGCCACTTTCATCTTGGTGGGATCACTGGACATCTTTCACTCGTAATCGTCGTCGTGGTGTTGATGATAAACAAACTCACCGTTTTCGTCTTCAATCGTCTTGAATCGCAAATTGTCGTCGTCGTCGTCGAATTCTTTCGTCGTTGGGTTGATCGGGATCGTTACCCGTTACTAACACACCGTCACTTAGCAAAGACGCGTCACACCCGTTCGAAACCGCGCTCGTCGTCCTCGGCTAGTTTTACCTATCCCGGACGAGCCCCCAAAATTGTAGGGGACAGGTAAATGAAAACTCCCGAGTTGAACGAAAGCGAACGAATTTAATCAATTGAAAATATCTGATTCAAACAAACAAATTGCGAAAACTCATCCCGACGACTGTAACCTCCCGCTAACGCTGGCGAGTCCATTTTCCGTCGGGGGGGGGAGTACTCTAGCGTTGGACGAGTCCACGGTCGGCTCACACGCTTACGTCATCACGTGAAGTGCCCGCGCACTCAAATCCTACATGTTTAATTTACATATGTACATAATTTATGTAATTTATTTTTTATTATTAATTTATTTTATTTTAACGAGATGAAAAATCCTTGATGGACTGACAGCGGGGAAGTCCCTGCCCTTCGTGTGGGAATCAGTATACCCACTAAAAAAACACCTCGATTTCTCTCAGGAAGCTGCCCCGGGACTACGTAGTTAGTATTACTTCAGGGCAGTTCCTTTGGTTGGCCGGGCATGGCCTCTTCTTGTAGTCGGTATAAGTCCGTGTCTCATGGTTTTGAGAGAGATAGGGATAAGTGTGGGGGCAGGTTCTTCACCCTTCCCCTTTCCTATCTCCATCCACCTGTCCTGGCCTCCTGTTCTGCCGGTTCCTCTCCTTTTCATGGGGTGACCATTCGTCAGATGAGAGAGGGGGTGATGGAAGGGTTGGCCCAGCACCAATTCCCTCCCTCTTCCTGTCTCTCTTTTTTGTCTTCAGTATTGCTATGACAAAAGTGTGCACGGCGCGCGGCGTCCCGATTGTCTTTCACCGCCAGCATCTTTGCTACAATGGTTTCTGGCTCAAAGACTTCGATCTCCTCCATCAAACCGCTCCGCAGCCTTTGCCAGCTGGGGCACACAAAGAAGGTGTGATGGGCGTCGTCGTCCTCAGTGTGGCAGTACATGCACTCTGCTTCTATAGTATTTCCTATCTTCTTCAGGTTTGCTCGGAAATAGCCATGGCCTGTGAAGAACTGGGTGAGATAGTAGTTCGTCTCGCCATGCTTTCTTTCTGACCACTCTCGAACATTGTGTATGAGCCGCGCAGTCCATCGTCCTCGGCTCTCTGTCCTCCATCTATCCTGCCATTTCTCCATGGTCATTCTCCGTCCTTCTTTCTTCAATATTGTTGGCGGAAGCAAAGAAAGAAAATTTTTCTCCTTTGCGTGAGTGATTTCTTCTCCTTTCGTCCGCTAGGAGGTCTATTGGGATTGCTTCAGCGATTCCGGGTCATTTCGTCTACAACCATTTCCCCACAGACTCTTTCCTCTACGGACATATCGCCGACGGCGTTTAATCTACAACCAAATGATCCACACAACCATTTCTTCGACAAACCAAATCTTCACGGATCAGTTTCACCTCAAGGACTTTTGACCTACAATGTTGACTGGCCTTTGGACGTGCTTCCACTCTTATCACGCTTCCTACGTAAACGGTTAGGCTACTGGCGTTCGGTTTGTTGTCACTACCTATCAGCTCGGACTGTCGTTCCGCTTGTTCCGTATAAATTTCGCGTTTCATTTCCTAGTTTCTGTTCTGTGTCTGGGTGACTTGTGTCAAATGTGAAATGGTGTCCTACGTAGAATCGAGTAAAAATCAAAAAATGTTGTCTTACGAAGGCTTTCTTTACCACCGACAGTTAGCACGGGGAACCAAAACTTACTGGAATTGTGTGAAAAAACCAGAATGCAGCGGGAAGGTAGTCCAGGTAGGGGAATCAGTTGTTTTAACTGGTGAACACAACCACGCTCCTCGTCCAGATGAAATTTCGGCTCGGAAGGTCACAAACTCGCTGAAAAGAGCAGCTGAAGAGCAGCCTGATGCACCACCGTCAAAGTTAATTAGAGTTAATTAGACAACCTTTGCGACGCTGCCTAAAAAGGGTCCGCCAAAAACATCTGCCTCAGAATCCCAAATCACTGGACGATTTGGGTCCAATATTACACGAGTACATCAGAACACTACCTCCGAACCGTTGGATACAACTTCATGCTGTGAAATAACACCTTTCCCGACTCAGTATGACCAACCATACTTCGAATCCTGACGGTAAGATTTTTTTAAATTTTTTTTTGCCCATGCGACGAATGTGGGGAAGTGTGGGGAAAATATCAACAGAAAATGTGTGGGTGATAAGGACATGTGGTAAAATAGGTTGTAGGTCAAACATTATAGTGGCGAGTTGGTTAGTTGGTGAATAGGTGTAGATGAAAGTGGCTGTGGAGAGATGGTCTGTGGGGAAGTGGTCTGTGGTGAAAGGCTGTAGGTGAAGTGTCCGGGAACCGCTTCAGCAATAGTTTGCAACGCTGCGGCCGATACTGTTCTGTATGCACTGCATATGCGCAGTGCTCCTCTCCTCCCCACTGATTCCATCCTTTGCCTATACATTTGGAACCTCAGTGATTCTGACCAGATTTCAGCTCCATTCAGCATAATTAGCATTCCTCCCAGGTATCTAATCACATCCGAGGATTCAATAGTTTGTCCGTCGACTAGCATGGGTATGTGTCTATCAATCCGTTTCCCTGTGAGCATAACAATCTCCGTCTTGTGTACTGCAAGGGTGAGGGATCTAGACAGCATCCACTCCATTATGCGCCGCATAGTTTGGTTGAGCTTGAACTGTAAATATGTAAATTATAAGTATAATAATGTTAAACCTAATAATAATAGTATTATTATCATTATGTTTCATGACGTGTTGGTTCCAGAAGTTGTTCTTTTATTGTCAATAAAACTGAAATTGAATTGAAGTAAATTGAAAAGTCCGCCTGCCGCCCAGGCCGTTTTGGGCGAAAATAATATTTTTAAATATCGCGTTTTGACAATATACTCGGTTCTCCACCTAGTTGTGACTATGCAGGTTTTCTGCCTTATCGCCCTAAACCGTGCGGCTAACAGGAATAATTGGAATAATTCCAATCACCCCACCGGTTCAATTATTGAAGGGTCGAGTAGGGAGTCGTTCTCGAAGAATCTTTTGAGGTAGAATCCATTTTTGGGAGTCTCAGACGCATCCGAGTAAATTGTCGGGATCCTGTGGTGCTAAAAATGGGGCTTTGAAAGGACTTGGGTGAGGAGGTCAAATAGGTGCTGTTTTCCAAGTATGTTTGGCCATAGTATCAATTTTCGGGCATCTTATCAGTTTCAATACATAACTACTCAGCAGTTATAAGTTTCTCTTATATACTCAAACGACTCCATACATACTTAACTGGTATATATATAAGATTCCTTCATTTTTTTTTTTATTCAAAGAATCAAATTTTTGCAATGTTTATACAAAATAACCCTCTTATAGAATTTGTAGCGTTTTACGTTAGGTAGACTTTTGTTTATCTGAAGTATTCAATGAAATTGATGAAGTAATTGTTTTTAGTTTTGGGAATGACAGAAAACGTTTAACTCAATCTGTCCTCTCGGAAAGTTAGACACACAGGTTAGAATGTTATCTATGGAAAGTGATTTTTGATAGAAATTTATTTCCGAAAAATGTACAAGTACAAAATAACATAGAAATAAAAACCCTGTGTAAAATTGGTAGCGCTTCCAAATTATGTTTCTTATGCCGAGAAGTTGCTTGTGCGCCAACCTGCTTCGATACTTCTGGAGGTATTAATCTTTAATTTTCCCTGCAGGTAGTCATAAATAGTTCATAATGCAGTAGTCACAACCTGTGCCAGTCGATCGTATTCGTCGCTGATCCTGTTGCAGTTTAATGTGGATGTTGGTATACCAGGGAATTCGCCACAACGAAATGAGTGGCGTTTGCGATGTGTTGTTGCGTATGTATTTACTGGGATCGGTTGAAATGGTGGGGGACGGTTTTCACGATGTATTGTAGCGATGTGTGTTTGGAGGTGGGGGATGGTGGCGGCAACCCCGGGGTAATAAAGATAGAGGGAAGAGGTCGAAAATGGTTTTGAGCGACAATCTGGGAAATTGTTGGTGAAGGCTGTAGCCGACGAGAAGGGGAAGGGGTCGAACTGTGGGGTGGGGGGATACCGGTCGTAATGGAGGGGGTCCGGAGGGTCACTCAGCGGTAATCTATGGTCTGTTGTATTACACTCCCTGCAAGCACAAACTGATTGTTTTGAATCCACACGAATTTCTCTCCCCCTCCCCACTCATAGTCATCGACCCCTTTTCACGGCTACCGCTAGACCTTATATCGCCGCCCCCCTGCCCACCATACACAACCCACTTACCCGGGTCCCACAAAACCACCAATTGTCGGTGGAAAGCTGGTTAGGACCGAGTGGAGAGTGCTGGGGGGTGGGGGACCTGCATAGCATTATTTATGGGCCGCATTTACCGAATTCCACTAACCCCCCTCCCCCTCACTACCAGTACGCGCCTTTATGTTCTCCGCCGCTCGGGTGATTCCTCAGTCGCCGAATGTCCACCACTCATAACCTCGTTGACCCGTTAAAATTTATATTTATTAGTTGCCCTCTATTAATACTTGAGTAAGCCGCGTTTGGCTAATGGGCTTGTGGAAACACTCACAACCACGTTCTGCTCACTCGTGCGCTCAGAACAGGTGCTTGCACTTCCTATCCTATATTAAGTCCTCAACTGTAATCTACCATGGTATATTCGTGCACGAATATAATTAACAGAAGATTTACAGGAGCACTTCCCCCCTCCCCACATTACAATTAAAATTTATAATTAATTATAATTAGGAATGGGGTTTTGATTTTTTAACAGAGGGTTTTTTTTAAAGAAACACTAAACGATTATGGAAAACTCACACTAAATTTTCGCCGTTAAAGTTGGCTTCATCAGAGGGTACAGTACAGAATGATGTGGTTGATGGCGGTCATTTGAAGATGAAGAAGGATGAACTGTTGCTGTTGGCGGAGAATGCAGTCATGGCGGAGGGAAAGGTTCGGTCTCAAGTGGGTGTAGGTACTTGGTTCAAGGGGATATGAAAGTGGCTGGGAAAGTGTGATTAATTATTTAATTAAAATTAATGATTAATTAATTATAATTGAATTATTTAATTGAAATTTATAATTATATTTCATTGAAATTTATAATTAACTAGTCTCTCTGGCTCGCTTCGCTCGCTCCCCTAGTGGGGTGTATTGCCGCCTGTGGGGTGTATTGCCGCCTGTGGGGTGCGTAGCATCGATGGACACGTTCAAACCCCTACTCAGACATAAGGCCTCGCTCCGCTCGGCCCCTCCTATTCGTAGCAGAGACGATAGAAAAAATCGGCGTATTTTTAGGGCTTACCGTTTAGGAAATTATTATTTTTAATTCAATTCAACTTTTTTTAAATAAAGGCCTCTCCATCTATCAAAGTTCCCTGGACCCTCCGTTTTCTAAGATCCCTGGCCCCACGCGAATTAAAACGATCCAATTGTCTTCTCACCGTGAAATCGCCCCCTCCCCCTCGGTTTTTTTGAAATCCGACTTCGGAATCGGATTGGCCATATTTTGGCGCGCATTTGGCTCGCGGATACCATACCCAAAAAATGGCTCCTTACTGGGTATTTTTGAACCCGAAAAAACGTGGGACAAACGGGAGAAAGACGATTTTTCGACGAATTTCCGGCGAATTTCCCGGGCGAATTTCCGAATTACGATTTGACCGACGTCTTCCTCCAGGTCTGATCTATACGGCTGGTATTTTTTCGTAATTTTTTCGACCCCTTAAACGGGCTTTGGCGCGAGTTGAAAGTGGAAAACGTAGGACAAACGGGAGAAAGACGATTTTTCGACGAATTTTCCCTGGCCCCGCGCGAATTAAAACGATCCAATTGTCTTCTCACCGTGAAATCGCCCCCTCCCCCTCGGTTTTTTTAAAATCCGACTTCGGAATCGGATTGGCCATATTTTGGCGCGCATTTGGTTCGCGGATACCATACCCAAAAAATGGCTCCTTACTGGGTATTTTTGAACCCGAAAAAACGTGGGACAAACGCCAGAAAGACGATTTTTCGACGAATTTTCGACGGATTTCCCGGGCGAATTTCGGATTTTCGATTTGACCGACGTCTACCTCCAGGTCTGATCTATACGGCTCGTATTTTTTCGACCCCTTAAACGGGCTTTGGCGCGAGTTGAAAGTGGAAAAGGTAAGACAAACGGGAGAAAGACGATTTTTCGACGAATTTTCGACGAATTTCCCGGGCGAATTTCGGATTTACGATTTGACCGACGTCTTCCTCCAGTTCTGATCTATACGGCTGATCTATATAATTTTTTCGACCCCCTAAACGGCCAGCGAGCGGAAAGTGAAAAAACTCACTCGGGAACGCGTTATCCCGTACCAACAAACCATACGGCCGTCTACCACACGGCCGTCTACCACACGTCGGCCAACACAATTTTATATTATTGTATGATTAGGTATATTTATTTTTAATATACTTAATACAAAATTGACTGAGAGGACTGGCACCTGTGTATAGGTACATGTCGCTCATCAAAACAAGTGTTGCAAGTTCCAATGGTGGTCAGTATTTCGCTTGGAGTCCAGTACAAAAAACGCTGCAAATTTTACACAAGGGTTTATTATTCTTTGATATAGGTTACTTGTGCAAAAATAATTTCTGTGTCAATGGAAAAAATTTTGAAAAACAAATTTTTTTTGGATTTTTTCTTTCAAAAAATTTTTTTTTCAAAAATTCTTTATTTTTTACTCGAAAAATATTTAACCTCCTGGTATCCTTCAAAAATCCCATTTTTAGCCCCATGAAAGCCCTATAGATCGCCACAGTGAAATCTGATCGTTCCGGGACCCCCGAAAATGGATTCTACGCCCAAAAATACTTCGAAAACGACACCCAACTCGATCCCATAGCTAAAAGCCTTCAAAACCCACCTCCATTAGCCCTATTTTAGCCCCATAGCGCCCCACGGGTTTGGGCGATCGGACTGAAAACCTTGCGGGCACAACTAGATGATAAACCGAGTATTTAGTCAAAATTTCAGATTTTTAAAAAAATTCCTACTGCCCAAAACGGCCCGGACGGAGGACGGCGTACGGCGGACGGCGGACGGACATTTCGGATTTAGAATGTAGACCTGTTGAAACGGATAATGTCAAATTTTGAGGCCGATCGGAGTCGTCGACCTCCGTCGCGAAAACATAGGTGTATTATTCCAAGAATAATAAACCAAAAGCGTGGGGGCAATGAAATTTCGATTAGAGAAATAGGTAGTCTTGGAGGGAGAGAAGAAAATCTTCCGAAAAACGTGGTCGTAGAGGGTCAAATATCTTGTTTCCACCCGTCCCGACGAATACGAATGGCACTTTTATTGTTTCAATAGACATGCAATGTGCCGTTCCCTGTATAAAATTTAATCAGCTTTCACCTAAAAAATAGAAAAGTAAGATCGGACCAACCGTTCCCGCGTTATAGGTATAAATGTGCAAAGAAACACGGTTTGTTCGAAATTTTCCACTTCTTTGCCTACCCCTCCCTTATCAACGCTCAAATCAAACTTTTACATGGAATAGCTGTGATGGGGAATTTATTTAGCTTTCACGAGAATAAAAGAAATTTGGAATCGGACCAATAGTTCTTGAGCTACAGCCGAAAACGTTCTGAAAAACGTGCTTCCGCTGTCTTCAACTAAAATGGTCACATTTTGGAAAAACGGCCTATTTTCAAATTGCCATAACTCTGAAACTAATTGACCTACACAGCTCCGGTTGAGCTTAAATTGTCACACATTTAAAACACACACTTAAAAACTCATATAGTAGTTTTCGTCGGACAACGCATAGTTTATTAGATATAGAGCAAAAACTGGAATAAGGCCGAAAAAATCGCGGTTTTTCGTGTGCTACGCGTGAAGCACAGCTTTTGGGAAGTTGCAAAATTGGGTAAACACTACCCTTATGGGTCCGAACAACATACTAAAAAATCAGAGATACATCTCGATTTGCGAATTTAGTGTCAATTGACCGGCCTAATTTGATTTTTTTTATTTTTTTTATCGTGCTTTTTTCAAGCTCAAAACAGAAATGATTGGGTGGTCCAGGTGGGCAGAGTCAAAGGTTCGAATATTTTAAATGATTGTATTTCTATATAGACCGAATCATCTACTACACATCATCCGTACATCTCCCGAATATGTACTAAGGAATAAATAATTAACCCTTGCATCGTCTTCCATTTTCGCTCAACACATCGTGCCATTTTTTTGTGGCTGGTTGGTCATTGCAGCTTTGCGGATTGTTACCAATCATTACTATAAGCTGAAGGTTCTGAATAAATAATTTATTGACAATTATTGTCAACGCGTGAAAAATTGCTTCCGCGGACCTCCCGAAAAAGACGCGATAAAGACCAACAATGAGAGAAGAAAAGTAATACGTAATGGTGTGTCGAGTAAATGATGTGACCGCAGAGGTCCTCCGATCCGACCAAGATCGGCGATGTGGCGGGAGGGGGAGTGAGTGAGGGTGAAGGAGCTAAGTAGGTGAATCTGGCAACGTGGCTGAGCGAAGAAGAGAAGAGAAGAAGAACAGGTAGGCCAAACAGGTTTAGCTCTACATCCTTTTGTCCTGTGTAACACTCCCCCCCCCCCCCCCCCCCAGTGATCTGCTGTGTCGTAATTATTTTTTTCTTCTCCCTTATTTGTCATAATAACTATCAATATTTTGAGCCCTTTCTAAGCCGAAACAAGTTGAACACAAATCTATTTCATCGTCAACCCTTGAAGAGAAGGGCCTCACGCTCAACAACTTCGGCATCTTTAAATTCCCTCAATATCAACGATATCAACTAGCTGACAGCCAGCCATACAAACGGTTACACCCCCTCGACTTTTGATGATCTGAGATTCTGGCAACTGACCCGGGAGGGATATTGGATGAAACAAACTCAAAAATTTGAGGCTGAAATCATAACACTTACCTACTTAGCGCTATTTACTGTAAAGAGTAGAAATTTTAGGAAAGGGTTTATTCCTTTACATGAATTTGCAAAAACCAATGCTATAAATGAAAAACGCTGTTAATTTTACACAATGGTTTATTATTCTTTGATATAGGTATATATCCAAAAATGAATTATTTAAAAAAAATTATTATTTTTTTTTAATTTTCTTGTAAAAGCTTGCAGACGGTGGGGGGACCCCGAAAAACGGATTCTACGTCCAACAATACTTCGAAAACGACACATCTCTCGATATCATACCCGAAAACCTGCAAAAATCCCTCCCGTAGCCCCTTTCTAGCCCCACGGGGTTGGGCGATCGGACTGAAAACCTTGCGGGACAGTCCAAAAGAAAAAGTCCTACTGGCCAAGAAAGCAGCGTGGATGGTGGACTATCATTTCAATTTTTGGAAAGTACACATTGCGAAAAATGATAATATCATATTCTCGCAATTCAATGACCAGTTTGGATTGGATTTTCCAACGTTGTAATGGCTTACAGCTCGATTACATCGTTGGTTGTAGAGACGCATTTTATGCTTACATGGAACTGTCCGATTCTTCCTCTGTAAGATGTTGAACCTCGCGCATTGAAAAACGCCTCGATGCCAAATTTTGAGAGGAAAGTGTGAGTCCAAACGCTGTTCAAATCTGATGACTTGACTTTGAACAGCAAAAACAACCGTGAAATACAGTTGCGCCCATTAGCGCCCCAATTGGTTTTATTGGCGATGTAAAACCGAATTTTTATTTATTTATTTATTTTTCCTTCAAAATTTCAGATCTTTAGCAAAAGTTCCTACTGCCCAAAACGGCGTCGGCAGCGGGCGAACATTTCATTTTCTGAGTCTACGCAAACGTGTAAAGACAATATTTTTAGGCTGATCAATATTTTTGACCCCCTTCGCGAAAAGTAGATTAATAATTAATCAGAATAGTTATTATTCTGAAAATAATATATATATTTTAAAAAACCACTATAGGTACTTATATAGTATTAAATACTATATAGTTTCTCTTATATTCTCAAATTTTGTGCATATAAGAGAACCCTGAAAATGGGTTATACGTTTAAAAGTAGTTAGGTACGACGAAAACCACAACGCACTCGACTTTCTGGCCAAAATTCTTTAATAGCGCCATTTGTCTACAAATCATGTAGCCATGTTGTCTACATTTCATGAAAGCCCCATAGAAGCCCCTGGTGTTGTCGGATGAGTCCGAGACCCTCAGACGGTTTGCATAAAGAAGTAGGATGTCCTCGAAATTTCAGAAGAAAAAAATAATAATAAAAAAATTAATACTCCCACTGCCTATACTACCGAAAACGGCGTGGACGGCGAACAGGCCTTGCATCAGGTGATCGTTTTGGGCCGTACCATTGGTTTTAACTGAAATGTTGACAATTTACAACCCGGTTCTTCATCTAGTTATGTGGCCGCCACACCAAAATGTCTATTAAAATTGATTTAAAATTCCTTCAATTTAATAAACTGAGACACACTCAAAATATAAATAATTGTATGATATAAATGATTTCACTTATCAAGACGATTTCAATGCAGTCGAGGGAGGGTGAATGCTGCGACCATGTACCTTCTTCCCGAGCTATCAACTGAACTGGCGATTTTAAATTCTCGAGGGTAGCCTACATGACGAAGTAAATAGGGTTTTATCACGAATGAGTACAAAAACGCTGCAAATTATATACAAGGGTTTATTATTCTTTGATATCGATTAATTGTGCAAAAATTAATTCTGTGTCATTACCTAAGAAAATATTTAAGAAAAGGTTTTGAAAAAAGTTTCTTTACAGTGTTAGGACTGATGTGGGACCTCGAAAAATGGACTATGCGTCCAAAATTACTCGGAAAACGACACTTTATGTAACCCCCTGGGATCATTCAAAAATCCCGTTTGTAGCCCCATGAAAGCTCCATAGATCCCCTCGGATCGTTCTGGGATCTCCAAGAATGAATTGTACTTGCAAAAATACATCGAAGAAAAAAAACAAAAAAACACCTAACTCGACAGCCTAAAACCCCTCCCGTAGCCCCATTTTAGGCCCACGGGTTTGGGCGATCGAACTGAAAACCTTGCGGGCACATGATGGTAAACCAAGTATTTTGTCAAAATTTCAAATTTTTGACGGCGGGCGGCGTACAGCGGACGGTCATTTCGTTTTTGGAATCTAGACATCTCGAAACGTAGGTATGTCAAATGTTGAGGCCGATCGGAAATTTCGACCTCTGTCGCGATCACATTACATAGGTGTATTATTCCAAGAATAATGAACTAAAATTCGTATTACCTAAAATTGTTATTACCGAAAAAAATTTTATTACCTACCTAATATTCTTTTATTTTTTTATATTTTTTTTAAATTTCAGGTCACTTCATGTATAATTATAGTTAGTTCAGAAACTCCCAGTGACATGAAGTGACCCAAAATTTCGAAACGACCCCCCCCCCCCCCCCCCCAAAAAAAAGGTCATCGTCTAGCTCCTCATTGAGATCCTCCTGTACACTGAGCCTCCGATCAGTAGCAACACTCTGTGGATGAGATTGCCACGGCACATTCGATACGGACTCCCGCCGAGCGCCTCAATCCCGTTCGCTTTGGTTGGATTTTGACGGGTTTCTTGGAACCTCCAGGTGACCGTATGAATCACCCCCCCCCCCCCCCCCCATAATAACCCCTTCACCACTCCGATCACTGTTTCTAACCCCACCCTCCGTTGTATTCCAGCGTGAGAAGATCTCGATCCTTTACACACACAAAAAAAAAATACACTGCCAAGGCAATGGCACATGAGCTTCCTCGTGCCAAGTTCAAAATGAACGTAACAACTGTAACAAGAAAATTACGTTCGCGCATGCGCAGGGAGTACCGCTGATTCAATCATGATGAAACTGATAGGGAACCATCTAGGGCTATACCCACACAATTCCTGAAAATTTGATTGAAATCCGATCAAAATTGTAGGAGTTATGGCTGTGGCAAGGAAATTACGTTCGCGCATGCGCTGAGCGTACCGCTGATTCAATCGTGATGAAACTGACAGGGGA
Source organism: Pilophorus perplexus (assembly GCA_955831195.1). Classification (NCBI taxonomy): domain Eukaryota; kingdom Metazoa; phylum Arthropoda; class Insecta; order Hemiptera; family Miridae; genus Pilophorus; species Pilophorus perplexus. Next base: position 55,404,472 of record OY037007.1, on the reverse strand, counting down.
CCATCTAGGGGACCATACGCACACAATTCCTGAAAATTTGATTGAAATCCGATCAAAATTGAGAAAGTTATGCTTGTTTCAAGAATTTCACGTTAGCGCATGCGCAGAGCGTACCGCTGATTCAATTGTGCTGAAATTCGTATGGGACCTCAAGGAGCCTGATCCGCATAATCCCTCAAAATTTGAGCTAAATTCATTCAAAATTGTGGAAATTATGGCTGTAACAAGGAAATGTGGACAGACCGACAGACCGACAGACACGAAAACAAATTTGTTCAGTAGGCTATGAAACGCAAAATGCGAGTGGAAATTTTGAATTCGGACAACAAAAATTTCTTTTCTCCCGAAAGTGAACACAAGGCTTCCGCTGCTTCGCAGACTCGGAAGCAAAAAAAAAGAACACGACATACAACGTAAAGTGGTAATCTTGAATTTCCGGGATTGCACTGGTACTGAAATCAATATCATTGAGTTCTATAGCTTTCCGAAATTGCCAACAGATATCCCACTCATTCTAAAAGGAAAATTTAAAAAAAAGAAATTTTATCAAAATACATGGTTTACCATTTATTTGTGCGCGCAAGCTTTTCAGTCCGAACGCACAAACCCGTGGGGCTATATAGGGGCTACGAGAAGGTTTTTAAAGGTTTTTGGGTATGATATCGAGTAAGGTGTCGTTTTCTAACTAATTTTGTACCTTAAATTCTTTTAAGGTGTCTCACAACCAATCGATTTCTCCGTGGGGATTTACGGGGTTTGTTGCTCAAATCCGAATTAATGGTGGATTTGAAAGATACCTTGGCCGTGGGCTAATGCGGTGTCGTTTTCCGAGTTATTTTTGACGTTTAATCCATTGTTAAAGAGTACAGATTTCTTTTTTAGGGTTTTTTAAAAATAATTTTTATTGTCAGAATAATTCTTATTAATTACTAGTTTTTTAAATTCTTAATAATTATTAGTTTTTGGATTATTGAACGAATGAATAATTAACCCTAGTATAAAATAATTTTACTAGGGAAAATAATTTGCAGCTTTTTTGCCTACTTTCGGATGAGTATTACCGTTTAAACTTAAGCAAATGTATGGTGTTATGAAAAATAAGGTACCACCAAAAATTGATTCTACTCCCAGAACTACTCCGAGAACTACACTCCTTCAAACCCCCCTTTCCGATAGATCCCCTACTGCGTAGTAGGATAGGAATGAGACCCTCATAAGTAGATTATACTTCTAAATTAATTTGAAAACGACACCTCCTTCGACCTAATGGCCTAAGGAGTTAAGAGTCCTTCTAAATCCCTATTTCTAGCCCCATAGGAACGCACCCCCTTCGACCCCCCTACACTAATTCCTTCAAAAACCCCTCATGTGGCTCTTTTTTAGTCCCAGAGCGTTAAAAATATCGGGCCGAAAACCTGAACCAAGTATATAAATATACATACTTTTTTTAATCAGAAATTTTGAAAATCAGAAAAAAAAAATACTGCTCGATCGGCGCACAGTGGCCAATTTCCCCAATCTAGGTGGACAAAATGCGAGTTTATTTATTTGTTTCTTCCATTTTTTTCTACAAGAAAAAAGAAACAAGAATGAGAAGCATATTACATTTCTGGTGTCAGTCATGATGTGTGGAGCGCGAGGAGGAGCGATTTTGTTTATTATTCTTGGAATAATACGCCTATGTACTCGCGACAGGGGTTGAAAATTCTGATCGGCCTCAAAATTTGACATTATTCGTTTCAAGAGGTCTAGATTCTAAAAACGAAATTTCCATCCACCGTACGCCGTCCTCCGTCCGGGCCGTTTTCGGCAGTAGGAATTTTTTTAAATCTGAAATTTTTACAAAATACTTGGTTTACCATCTAGGTGTGCCCGCAAGGTTTTCAGCCCGATCGCCCAAACCCGTGGGGCGCTATGGGGCAGTTCACGCACGTAGACGTCGATCAAAACTTCGTCCCTCGCAAATCGGGATTTCAGTTGGCCCAAAGCCATCTTGTAGTTTTGCCCCGAAGGTGGGAAACTGTTTACAAGTTTCCAAGCGTCAGACTCAGGGACCATAATATGGTTGGAACATATTATGTTGCAGCAAGAGCTGAAAGCGCTCGTCATCATCAAGAGTGTCGTCCTTATCAACCTTCTCAAACATACCCCAGAAACCCAACCAATTGGACTGCAGTTTTTTTAAAGGCTTTTGGATATGGGATCGTTAGGGTTCGTTTTCGAAGTGTTTTTGTACGTAGAATCCACTCTTGGGGGTCCCGGAACGATCTGATTTCACTGTGGGGATCTATAGGGATTTCATGGGACTACAAGTAGGATTTTTGAACGATCCCAGAAGTTCAAATAATTTCCGAGTAAAAAAAATAAAAAATAAATTTTTTTTTTCCAATGACAGAATTAATTTTCGTACAAGTAACCTACATCAAGGAATAATAAACGCTTGTGTAAAATTTACAGCGTTTTTGAGTTTGCGAGCGATTTTCACGAGAATTGCCTCCATCAACACCTAATACTACATACATATATAATTATTGTCCAATTATTATTATTGATGGTAACAATTTTCGTGAAAAGCTAATGATTAGCTTATACCCACGAAAAACCAACGTACTTTAATATTTTCGGTGAGTAGGCAGGCTCTAACCGAGATATAAGTATTGCTTCAGAGTCTGCGAAGCAGCGGAAGCCTTGTGTTCACTTTCGGGAGCCAAAACATTTTTGTTGTCCGAATGGGCTTCTTGAAAAGGTCAGAATTCAGCATTTCTGACAACATATTCGGATTCAGCACCCTTTAAAACCCACAAACCCCAATTTTTAGTTCGAAAATCCGTATAGATACGTGCTGAGCTGTTTTCGAAATGTTAGAGATTTTGAAATGAACGCGGGGCATATTTGACGTCACACCTCGCCAGGCTGGGCGTCGAGTAGTTGGGCACTGAGCTGCCAGAGAGCTAAATAATAAATCTGAACAGAATCGGAATAAAAACACTCGGCCCGGGTCGATTTTTGAATCACCTTCTTTGATAATAACCTCGATGCTCAATTTTCGAATGACCTTCTATAATGATTAACCCGATTTTCGATTTTTGGGGTCGAGTTTTCGCGTAGTAAAGTTGGCTGACTTGCGTAGATGAGAAAGAGAGGGATCTCCCGGCCAATCAAAAGACGACGAAGCAGCCCACGTCATTTACCCTCTCCAGACCTCGGAATTCAAATATCTTATTTTTCCTAAGGCCCTATAAATAATTGAAACGGGTTTTCTGCAATATGGACCCGTTTTCGTAACTTTTGAAGCACGACCTTTGCAGGAAAAACATTTTTTAAAATCATTAAAGGAGCTCATTCAAAATTTCCAGTCACATTTTGCGTTTCATAGCCTACTGAACAAATTTGGTTCCGTGTCTGTCGGTCTGTCGGTCTGTGGGTCTGTCCGCATTTCCTTGTTACAGCCATAATTTCCACAATTTTGAATGAATTTAGCTCAAATTTCGAGGGATTATGCGGATAAGGCTCCTTGATGTCCCATACGAATTTTATCACAATAGAATCAGCGGTACGCTCTGCGCATGCGCTAACGTGAAATTCTTGAAACAGGCATAACTTTCTCAATTTTGATCGGATTTCAATCAAATTTTCAGGAATTGTGTGTGTATAGCTCTAGATGGTCCCCTGTCAGTTTCATCACGATTGAATCAGCGGTACGCTCAGCGCATGCGCGAACGTAATTTCCTTGCCACAGCCATAACTCCTACAATTTTGATCGGATTTCAATCAAATTTTCAGGAAGTTTGAACAATTACCTCAACATCTTTCATCTGAAGATTTCTTTATTTTCTATTTTATAATGGTGTCACTTTGATTGTAACGAGGAAGCTGCTGTGCCATCTCCTTGGCAGTGTATTTTTAGTTGATTTTTATATCGTCGCCAGAGAGCGTCCCAGCACATTTTTACTAACTTTTCAGCAGAAACTTACATCAACTAGGGACTAATTCGTGGAAAACCTAGTTGAGATGAAAAAAAAAACCTCGTTGAAAAGAGAAGAAAAAAGAAAAAAAGAAAAGAAAACCTTGTTGGAACAAAAAAATTATAATCGTTTTAATTTCGTTAATTTAATCTTTTTGCAAAAAAAAAAATAATAATAATAATAATCATAATAAATAAATTAAATGAAATAAAATCACTTTGTTGATGAAATCGCTGTATAGGTACCTACATAATAATCATCATTGATTGACAAACAAAAAATTATTGAAAAAAAAAAACTCATTTTTTGCCAAATATGCATATTATTGCATATTATGAAAGAGTCGTTTTAGACAAGCCAGAATTTTTTTCATCTAGACCCGGCAAATTCGCCGTACGAGTAGACGGCGGACGGACATTTCATTTATGTAATCTACACAAGTAGATGGACACTTTTTGAGGTTGAAAAATCGTTGATTGCGATCAAAGGTTGATTGTTCAATGTTCAAAAACCATAAGTTACGCACAGCGAGGGGTTTTGGGTAGGGATTGCAATCCCGAACGTTTTTCTGAACCCCGGGATCCCGGGATTTTTCAGGGGCAATCCCGGGATCCCGGGATTGATGATTTTGGTTTGAACGTGAAAAAATTGATTAAAAACGACGAACAACTTGTTTATTTACAATAATTGTAAATTATATAAAATATTACTTCTCTCATCAAGGAAAAATTTCACGTATGTACTCAAAAAATGTGCTTTTAGAAATCATAATGTTGGATCTTAGAAAGCACTCAAAGTTGGATCAGTCAATTTGCTTCTTAGCTTTGTCGAAAATAGTCCTGCTACTCACAAGACCCTCTCACCTTCTACGGAGGTCAGTGGGATAGTCCTACGTGTTCTGGTTGTGCTTAAATTGAAGCTGAATCACTGCTCTACAATTTCATTCCTCATAACTTTCCTCGTGGGATGAATATTACAGTCGATATTCCGTACTGAAGAAGGATAAAACCACGATTTCTAACATTTGGAGGAAAATGGTCAATGTTTGAAGAGGGTTAATCTCGGGGCCCATTGGTCCTAGAAAGCTGCCGTTGCCCTCAAATGGTAGCAAATCTTGTCTACTTGAAAATAGTATACAGTGACTTTTTCGTTAGGGCGCACATTTTTGAAGTTAAAAGCCAAGAACTGAAAAAAAAAAAAAAAAAAAAAATCCGATTTCGCGGGTTTTTGAGCATCCAGCATTTAGCACAAGGGTTTCGAAGCTGGTACCGTCCCTGACAACATTTAAAAAAAAAATTAGAACGTGTCTATTTTTCCGTTCTAATCCCCCTTTTTTTGTCGGCTGACCGGCCTAACAGGAGATATTAAATATCCACAAATTTTGTATACTAAATCCAAGTGGTGGCCTCGGCTGCCTCCATTTTTGAACAGGTTTGTTTCTTTTTTAATTGTGGTCGATAAATCTTTTCGTATTTTCGGCACCGGCACCGGCTGGTTCATAGATTTCCGAATCCTTTCTTCAGGGGACTTCACAGTTTTCATCTTAGAGCACTTTCACTTAGCCTTCGAATTATTGTCCGTTATTAAAAGATTTTTCCCGACAAGACTTGAGCAATTTACGTACGAGGTGCAATTAATTCTCGAACCCCGGGATCCCGGGATTGACTCCACGAATCCCGGGATTTCAAATTGGCAAAAATCGACCGGGATCCCGGGATCCCGGGATTGCAATCCCTAGTTTTGGGTCATGCCTACCCCTGTTTTGGGTCGGTGGACGAAAATTTGATCTGTTTCCAATTCCGTCCTTCTGGTGTTCAACTTGAATTTAAATCTGGAAGATTTCAATAGTTGACAACCTAGTTTGCTCACGAATCGATACCTTCTGTGTTGCATCAATTAAATGAAGGGAAGGTTCAATGGTGGTGCCTACCTTTTTCGCGAGCGAACTTGGCACAGCTACAGGGACGATAAAAGAAAGGCTCTAAAAATACACTCGCCTTTATAAATTGAGAGTGATCTTCAACTCGTTAATCGATGCAACTCTTCAACCTCTCGCCTCGAGGGCAGGCGAATAGCCGAATCAAAACTTGGGCCGGGAAAAATTTGTCGCAGTCAATCCTTTCAACGGTACCGGCATGTCGAACGTGTTAATTTGGAACTCATTTACTATACCGCGGGATGACTATTTTGGTAATGTTGCTACGGATTTCAGTGTCAAATCGTCATTCTTGAGACGTTTCAGCAATGAGGCTTTTTTTGCTGTGATCTTTCACCGTCCTGGTTTCTTCACTGGAGTTTATTTATTATTGCCGAGCCTATAGGCCTATAGGTATACCGAAGGCACCGGAAGCTCTGCGTTCACTTTCAAGGCCGAAAAAAATGTTTGTTTCCGAAATGAATAATTCCACTCGCATTTTACGTTTCATGACCTCCTGAGCATTTTACCTTGTAACAGCCATAACTTCCACAATGTTGATCTGATGTCATTCAAATTTTCAGGAACCATGCAAATAGAAGCCCATAAGGTCCCCCATCAATTTCGTCATGATTGAATCAGTGGTGTGTTATAGCCGTAGGCACTGTTTTCAGTTGTACGTTTCCTATTTTTATTTCAAACATTGTATGGGGGCTTCAGTTTCATTTATATTATTTAAATTACTGTTTCTTATTGCTCCGGTTTATAATATAAACCGGACTATGAGGGGATAGGTCACTCACCTAAGTTCTGCAGGGGTTAACTTGTCTATGTTTTGTTGAATCTTATCAATTGCATTCAGCCTCGTCGTTAATTTTTTTTGATTGTGTATAGGCTCTGACGATGGCTTAATATAAGCCGAAAGCTCGGCCGTAGTGGTTGTTGTTCGTATGAAGAGCCCATTCCTGATAACTGACGGCAAAACTTTATTGCGTGGGTTGCTACTCCGCTATTGCTTCTATGTACTCTAAAAATATTTTGTACATAATATTATTATGTACGCTAGTTCCTTTCGAGTATTGCGAAAATATCTACTGCCTGACTATAGTATGACGACGCCTCGCCTCCCCCGAGAAGACACTTTTCAACCAAGTCAAGATTCTTCGTTGTACCAGAAGACCCCGTCGTAATTTCACGCGTCTGTCATCCGCTAAAAACGGATGATAAATATACAATTTGGCAGCTGGCAGAGCACGCGGTTCTGATCGTCCACCTGATCCTCTCTGTATTGGCATCGATAGCATTCAATCAGTCCTTCGAGTTATGACATACCCTCCATCACTGGCACTTCACCACTCTGACCTCTCGTCGAAGACATTTCAGTAAGTTGATAAGGCACTTGCTCTTCCTCGTGTACCTTACATTGCAATCTGCATAAATTCCCAACTTCCTCCAACGTCTTTGCTAGTTGCTTAGTCGGTGGAACAGTAATAATAACAATTATTGTCTCCCTGTTCTGCTGCTCTTTCGGCGATTTTATAAAGGTACCTATTTCTGATTCTTTGACGGATTTTGGCTATCGGATCGAGTTAGGTGTCGTTTTCGAAGTATTTTTGGACGTAGAATCCATTTTTGGAGGTTCCACAACGATCCTATTTCACTGTGGGGATCTATAGGGCTGTCATGGGGCTACAAATGGTATTTTTGAAGGATTCCAGGAGGTCAAATATTCTCCGAGTAATTTTCGAAGCATAATCCATTTTTCGAGGTCACATTTGTCCGAACAATGTAAAGAATTTTGCTTCCGAGTCTGCAAGGCAGCGGAAGCATTGTTTTCACTTTCGAAAAAGAAAAATTGTGTACTCCAAAATCAAAATTTCCACTCGCGTTTTGCGTTTTGGGGCCTAGTGAACAAATTTGGTTTCGTGTCTGTCCGTCCGTTCGTAAGCACATTTCCTTGCCACAGCCATAACTTCCACAATTTTGAACGGATTTCAATCAAATTTTCAGGAATTGTGTGGGCTTTTTTATTGGCTCCCAGCGCATGCGCGAGCGGAATTTTCTTGTTACCGTCATAACTCCATCGAATTTCGAACGGATTTCGATCAGATTTTCAGGGATGATGCCGGTAAGGTCACGTGACGTCCCGTGTGACATTCATCATGATTGGGTCTGCGGTACGCTCTGCTCGTGCGCCAAAGTAATTTTCTTGTTACAGTCATAACTCCGTCAATTTCGAACGAATTTTTGTCAGATTTTCAGTGATTGTGTCACTCAAACATGTCCTCTAGCGCAGAGCTTTCGGCTAATGTACTGCCTTCAACAGGGCTTATGAGGAAATTAGTTAGTACTTAAAGCACGAGAAAGCATGTTTTAAACAAGACCCAATACCCATAGTATGGGTTCTTCTCATGCTTTTTAATTTTTGGTTGCCCGGAATTTTACTGTCATTATAGTATGGAGAATCGGTCGTCTCTGGTCTCCTAAAATTTCAATTTTGACATGTCGTGAAGATCATGAGGAAGCTTTTTTATTGACACAGAATTAATTTTTGCACAAGTAACCTCAACGAATAATAAAGCCTTGTGTAAAATTCGCAACGTTTCTTTTTCAAAGTGAACATTCCAATGAGGCATCGAGCGTCATACCGAGATATAACTTCATTTGTATGAATGAGGAATAACTTTACCATTGAAATAATATTTCAATGGTAAAGTTATACCGGTATGTAGTCGATTCGTTTGGGTGATGATGGTGGTGGCTTAGAATTAAAGCGTACTCTCTTCAAAATAGGTAGTTGTCTGCAATATACCTAGTTGTTGTGGTAAGTGTGGCTCTTGGGTAGTCAGGTAATATTTATATCGGTTGAAATGGACGAGACAGGCGATAATTTCGAAGACGGTCTCGGAATCGGTGGTTATTCATTGTCAATGAGTTCGATGGCTCTTAGACGACGGAGGACGCAGAGGTAGGAGACGGTGAGTAGGTTGAGACCATAGGAAGTAGACACAAGAAGAGGACCACAGAGGTTGTTGTGTGGAGAAGGGGGAGAGGTAGCTCTATGTTGTAGTATGTTCCACGCCCTGCTCCCCCCAAGTCTTCCACTTCTTAGCTCCACGGGGCTGGTCCATGGCCCCGCGGGGGGATGACCTCACCGGGGGCCCCCTTCAGTCCGCGCCGAGCGCCCCTTCACGTCGTTCTGAACTCGTCCCCCGTCCCTTTTTTTCCCACTTCGCCGCCGCCCGCCACTTCACAAGTCCCTTTTTCTTCTTCCTATTCAACGAAAGGATTCCCCGCCCCCGTTTTGTGACGAGTTGTGCCGACTGTGTCAAGTGCTTCCCTTTGAACCTTCCCTCACCACCACCCCCTGTTCCAGTGCAGTTCGTGTTGTGTCCTGTGTCTCTCCCAGCCGAACCGATTTCTGGATCTGAAAACCAGACTACGACCTGCCGGCTTTCATTCCAACTGACACCTGAGAATATTTCATTTTCAAGTATGTGCTTCTTATAGCTATACTCGATATACCTACGTACGTTTGACCTCTACTTATGTCCCCAACGACACATCATAGATTATCTACATTTCATTCTGGTAGTAAATCGTGATTTTTGCCATAAAATATTTCGTATTCACCTACGTTTGGGACTGGTAGAAGGATTGAGAATTCCAGGTGTATAAAAGTGAAGTTTTCTACACCGGGTACCGGTAAAAGCTTGTGTCTAAACATTATCAACTGACCAGGTTCTGAACTGCAAGAGGGTCCCAAAGGAGAATAAAAGCTGCTGAATTCGAACATAGCAATAACCAAGTATATTAGGAACGTGTCGTAGAACCGAAACTGTAGTTTTTTTTAAATGAAAACATTAAAACGATAGGTAAGTTGATTTGGGAGTTGGGCACCTCAATCTTAGTTTCCGTTTTGGTTGCCACCAACACCACCAAACGACACCAAATGTTCCCAGGTAACCAGGGTCTCAATCTCTCACTTATATGAGGTCCACCTTGAAGCGATTATCCAACAAACAAAAAGACCATCTCTCTTCTCCTAAAAAAGTGACCCATCATACTTTGCGATTACAGTGCGATTTACTACCGAGTTGATTTTTTGATGCGTGGTGTTGCATACGACCCTCGTTCTCCTATGAATCAGTAGGACTACTTTTGTACCTACGACGTAATGAAATTGAAGATAATTTTGATTAGAATTAAAACATCAGTGTTTGTCGTAATTACTATAGTCATTATTTTCGTTTAAAAAAATAGGTATTCGAGTACCACCGGGATATACATTATGGGCCTTCGGGGTACTTACAACGGCCAAATCAAGTTCTACCCATTTTATGTATGTTGTGATCTCCTAAATAAATTAGCTTTTCAAACATTTGTATACCTGCATCTGGAGCAGATTATCAGAGTTTCAACTTTAACGTTTCTAATCTACGTAGTCAATTAAAAACAATATCGTTATAGATTTTTTCTATTTCAATTATTGTGTATTATTTGCACCTACCATAATATGAATATTATTCATAAGAAAATAGGTGCAATGGTGGAGGGAAAGATATTTCACGTGGGTAAATATTACAATGTGCTAAAAATTTAAATGAGTTTGTTGCCAAACATTTAAATGCCATTTATCACACTCGATTCAAGTATAAATTGTAACTTTTCCGCCCCATTTGTACTTGGTAGGGTCTTTCATAACTATATAACCCACGTGTACGTACACAATACGTGACTTACCTTATCAATGAAAAGGCAGGCGCCACCAACGGTTTTCATTTATTGGGTCGTGATTGCTTCTTTTAAAAATGAATGGCCGTATGCTGTTTGGTTTCTCGGCGGTAAAAGCTTACCCCATGTTTGACCTGCCTGCACCAGGTCGACCATTATGTGGCTTTACCTGCAGCCTGGGGCCACCTGCTGAGCTACCTTTGCGCGATGACTCATTTTAGATCCGATTTCCTGACTTGGGAGCACGGATGACATTCTCCTACCTTCGACGGAGGCACGTCGGGTTCTCGAAGCTAGAAAATACGGAGAAATGATTGTGAAAAAGAAGGCAAACAAACCCGTGGTCCCTGTAATCTTCTCTTTGAGAATAAGGACGCTGTTGAGAAAAGTACAGCAAAGACGTTGAAATGTTTATAGTTCCATCTACTACTACATAACACTATTTAAATATCTGCGATAGAAAAAGTAGGACCTAGATATTTCTCTCGGGCTGTGGGAAAATGGCCTAGCATCGAATTATTATACATACTTATTTATTTGTGTACAAAGGTACAGTAGAAGCAGTTCCATTAAACTCCGCATGACCATGATACGAGTATCCTATCCATTTGATCTTTTTTATGATTCTGACCGTAGTGTTGCTAATTGTAAAAAATTCACTTAGTGATGAATTTTAAACCCTCCTGTCTTCAGAGGACGATATGTGCTCCCTTATTTTCGATGCTAGGTGAAAATATAATGTGTAAACAAGGCCCACCAATACAATGAAATATTATGTAATCCGTGAGAAATTCACTAAGGCCGAGAAACTTCTAATTTGGTTCAAACTCATTAGGCGCAACTTACCTGCCCGGCTCTCCTAAAGTTGACCCAAACGCACGTGTTATAGTGAGGGACTGATTAGATTTGACGCTGGTTTACTCTGCAAAGCACCTTTTCCGTATCAGCCGTTGTCGTGTGAATATAATACTATCACAAACGCAGAATGATGTGAGGTCTAAACCAAATCTGGTGTTCTTGCTGGATTTGTCCATAGATAAGCAAGTAAACTCATATTTACAAAACACACCGTGCTTCGTGATGACGGGTGTATCTATACTAGTGGTTTTGAGTGCGTTGAACCCGAATCAGGAGTATAATATACCTACTAGGTGTAAATATTATTTCCTTCGCCTCGTCGTGTTTTTTATGAGTTCAATACTTACAATATTCGTGATTACAAATAATTATTAGGAAATAACGCCGTAAAAAATCACTCTTTTTTATTTTAAAATAAACTACCTATTCAAAAAATGGTCATTAATTAATCATATCACATTATGAGTGCTATTGAGTTATGGTGGATCGCATTCGACGTAGGAGTGTCTTCCAAAGATTTTTCTTTGTTTTCTTTTAATTTGAAAACTAGATTAAAAAGCACTTTTTTTTCTGTCGGTTGTATACGAATTGAGGAGGTCCAAGTAATTCCTCATGATCTCTTCTCCTAGCGACCAAATTTTCAGGAAACAATTACTATTTGTTTTGTTGGTGCACTGGGTTTTGTTATCACCTGTTATAAGCCCATATTGGTGAGAACGAATTATTATCTCCTGCAATGCTTATCAAACTCCCCCTAGTCCGTCAAGTTCATTAGTTTATTTTAGTGCAACCAAACCATTTAGTACAGCAGGTAATTATGAATGAACTAGAAAGAGTAGTTGGAGAAATGCGATCTGGGGCAAAATATAAGCGCACGAGTCCTTACGACTGGAAAAGGAATGAAGCCAAGAGGAAAAGAGTATCGGCTGTTAGTTATGTCTCATTAAACAATTGGTAACATTAGTAACAAGACTTTAAAATACGGTAAAGATCAGTTATAGTCATTAATAAAAGATTTTAGTTATGAAAAACGAGATACTTCTTTTCAAACCCTAGCACGCCCTTCTTGCGGAGAACAGTTTTTGAGGAGATTTTTCTTCCCTCCAATACGGGCGTATAACTTATCCTCAATTAAACGAGTTTACTCATTTGATGCAAACCTTGGTGAGTTTATTAAATTGGAATTTGTAGAGGAAGCATGAGACAATAGCGGAAATGATGTTTAAAGTCAAAATAACGTATACAACATAAATCATGGTAGGTATCTATTGGAAAACCTTAGAGCCAGATTTCTGAAAACGCTGTTTTTGGTTATACGCCCGTATTGCACGTGCCTCTTCAGTTGTAGCGAATACTACATGCATTTGGTCGCATTCGATTCTGAAGCTGTGAGAGCCTATGCCTACGGTGTTCCTTCATTTCGAGGGGTAGGAGGAAGACCTTCGGATAAATATAATGAAATTTCGACCATCTTCGCATTTAGTCGTATAGGTACCGAATAGAGTCTGAAATAATATGCACAGATGTTTGCCAAAATGGGCAAAATATGCACCCCATGCCCAAAATACGTAAAAAATATACGTTAAAACTTAATAAGAAAATATAAATTTTCTAAAATAAACAAAATTTTGCTGTGGGACGTGCAGGTAGTCATGTACAAAATGATGTTGATAATAATTATGAGATGGTAATGATTATTATGAGGTACTATCTCGTCCTCAAGAAATTAAAGAAACAGATCGAGGAAGAAAATGGTATGTCGCCGTATAATCTCGAAGTAGAGTAAATGTTTGGATTTACCAGCAAATCCCAGGAATTCTCAATATGGTTGGTTCAAGTCCGAAGTTTTAATGAAAACCTAGTTTTCACCATTTGAGAGTTGGTTAATCTCCGGATTTACTGACCGATTCGGTAAAAGCCCTAAACACAGTGCGTAAATGGGCAATTTCGGATTTCAACCAATCTCTCTTGGCGATTGTGCGGATTTCTCTGTTAGGGAGTGGTAACATTAACCAAAATCAGATGTTCAAAGTCCGAAATACTCTTCCCAATTGAAATATTTTTTACCAATTGAAATAGCTTTTACCAAGCTTCTGTGAAAACCCTAGGATTTACTGGAAAAGCCCGATTTATAAGCCAATACCGGACTTTAACCAATGCTATTAGGATTTACTGGTAATTCCTAACATTAACATATGAATCGATTTTTCTCGACTATGCTTCTCACTACAACAACAATATTGAAAAGCCACTAATGTTTCGAAATATTCAGGTTGTATGTAATAAACTAAATAACTCACTCAGTATCGCAGTTGTAGCAATATACCTACCGCAATGATTGAAGAACAATAACAAGTCTGTCAGAATTTAAAACCGAGATTTAACGCTAAAACAACTTTCAAGTTGTAGTGTTGACCCAATGTCCGAGTTCTAACCCTTTGTGAAACCGGACCTCACACTCCCATTATGAAAATTGCCGAGGGAATTAATTACAGGCGTAATTGAATAATATTGGATTTTTGAAGAGTCCCAAATTTTGTTGCCCCATGAAAGCCCCATAGATCCCCACGGTGAAATCGGATCCTTCTGCGACACGAAAAAATGAATTCTACGTTCAAAAATACTTCGAAAACGACACTTAACTCTACCCCATAGCCGAAAACCTTTTTAAAAAACCCTCCCGTTTTTAGCCCCATAGCTCCCCATGGGTTTGGACCATCGGACTGAAAACGCTGTGGGCACAACTAGATGGTAACCGAGTATTTAGTCAAAATTTCAGATTGAAAAAAAATGCCTACTGCCCATAACGAGCCGTACGGCGGATTCGTTTTTGAAATCTAGACATCTTGAAACGGATAATGTCAAATTTCGAAGCCAATCTGAATTCCGTCGCAATTACTTAGGTTTATTATTCCGATTTCATGGGGCTAAAAATTTGAGTTTTTAAAGATCCCAGGAGGTAAAATATTTTTCGGGTAAAAAAAGAATTTATTAAAAAAAAAATCCCCCCAAAAAAATTTTTTTTTGAAATATAAAAATCTAAAAAAAAAGTTTTACAATTTTTTCATTGACAGAATTAAATTTCTGTACATGTAACCTATATCAAAGAATAATAAACCCTTGTGTAAAATTTGCAGCATTTTTGTCTGGCGAATCGTAAGCCCACGGCAGTGCGTTAGGCGGCTGTAAGCTTTGAGTTTTACGGCCTACATTATAGTAAACGTTGCAGAACGAGTGTCGGTCCAAGTGTAAACATCTTAATCAGCTAAGTACCCTTCGAATTCGGGTGCACTCTTATGGCCACTTTCACCGAGCCCTAGGGCAAGGTTTGCGAACAAGGACAACCTTAATGAGGGCTATCATCCTTCACGAGGGCTTCCCCTCATTGGAAAGGAGGGTTTGCGTCAATGACAATAATACAACTGAGGTAAAATCTTCCGGGGATCTCGCAACCGAACCCTGATCTGGAACGCTATGCTATTCCAGTCCATAGTGCCACGCCATTATGATTAGGGACTGCAAAGTTGTTTTTATCGGGTACATTGTTCCACATTCCCATTTCGAGGGTATGTGCATCATCTGGCGGGTGTTCAATGCCTTCGCACACAGTTGGGACAGTTCAGAAAGTACAAGAAGGAAGACTTTGCTTACTTAGTGTAAACTTGCCTGTGGAAGTAGGAAGAGGCTGGATTCTGCAGCAAAAATATATTCTCATCGATCTTACCCCAGTTGAACTCTCAGCGATGACATTTTTACCCATCGCGTCCTGTGATGTGGGGAGGTCGTTTTCTGCCTTAAGTAGCTCCTCACCGACATCCCTTGGAGATTGACATTGGCAATTTAGATTAATCAAGGCTTAGTCTGGTCTTCACAGTAATTGCAGTAGCGAATGAGTTTCTAGTATATTATGAAAATGTTGTGTGTGGGGAAAATCCACATGGTGGCTCCTTCCGAACATAGCACGTGTGCAGTAAATGTCTACTGTACACCAAAAGCCGTACGGTAAAATTTAATTTCAACCGCACGTGTAGGTCATTTCAGTATTCTCTATCATTTAATAAGACTTAATGACTTAGTCATTATCATAATATTATAATGGCGGCACGCTATTTTTCGATGGGGATCTCGTGAAACCGAGAACCCAGCTTTTCAACCCGGTTCTTGATTACAACGAATTTTCCTTTGTAACCTCTCAATTTTGAAATTTGGAAGGTGAATATTCACCGCGCACTTTTACCCTAAGAGGTGATTAAGTACCTACTGCTCCAACTCGAAAAGAGTTGAGGTTGGAGGGAGAATATCCACCTTACATTTCAGTGTGGGAGGTAACTGTGGACTAGAAACTGTTCGGTAAATTAATGGGATACAATGACCGGTAAGCATGTCGAGACTACCGAACCATTTACGTAAAATTTTAGGGTAAAAGTTCTCATTCTTGAGCAGTAAAACAGTTTTCATATATTCGGTAGGGATCATGAATTAAAATATTCGGTAACCTGAAATTGCGCCGTTGACCACCTGTTGCCGAACATTTTCATCCAAAATATTGCTGATTTTTTCTCCGTGTGGTAAAGAAAAGAAGGGAAAAGTTGATGTAGTTGTGTTAACACAGAGGAACACGGAAGACATTCCGATTTGAATTTTCATTGCGCCCGGAAACCCATGGCCCCTGGAAAGTTTTAGCAAGCTGTGTGGTACAGGAGTACCTACTTCCCCGTCAGTCTTCTTGATTCACGTTTTTCGACTTATAATGCCAACTGACGCATTATCGCTGGATCTGGAGGAAACCCTGGGCCGCGATAATGAGTCTGAGGACCCCTTGTATTTTCCAGCGAGAGCTCGCTTTGACTTGGGGAATTTAGACGCCTTCAACACATCGCAATCGCCTGGACCCACAGCAGCTCCTGGGCAGCAAACCGGTGAGAAGTTGGCAACTTTCCTGTTGAGGGTTCTAATGGAGTTTTGTATCTGGACTTCTCCAGTGAAAATACTCTGATCGAACCCTCCGTCACCAGCGCCTCCAGCGGAAAATCCCCAGGAAACACCCCCAACGTCGGTTGCTAGGAATCTTTCCCTGGAACTCCTTTTCATTTCCTCCTAAAAAAAGCGGCGGCGAGAACTTGGAGTATCCACCTTCGGATCTCTCCCATCCCACACCACAATTTTAAATCCCAAAACCCTAGGAACTTAATCTCACCAAAGTACACTTTACACACTTAATTTGGGTTCAGTTCACTGTATTCGACCATAATAAAAAAAAAGGTGTGAACGTTATTATTTTTGAGAAAGTGCTTATGACTGGGACACAATGAATAAGCTGCCTGTAGTAATTTTAAACTTTTATACTTAATATAAAATAAATATTCATATTATGAAACTTAAGTTCAAATATTGTGTGAAATACTTACGTCTCACATAAAAGTTTAGTTCACAATGGCAATATTTTAAATATGTTTGAATTTGACTTGGGCATTTTTGCCTATTTCTCGCGCATAATATTATTGTTAGGTAGGTACCGAAATTTGTATAACTCCCCTCTTAACTTATGATAGGCCCTAATCCAAATTTACAAGCAATTGAGACGATCCCAAGTCGATCTGGTTGGGAATGTGGTCGTACAGAAAACTTCTCACGTCGTCAAGCTTTCGGTATAACTCATATTCTTGACGATCTAGAGTGAAAGCCCATTATACCTTCAGTAGGAGCTAGAGACGTATAAATTAGAACTACTCAGTGAAGATATCAACACAGGAAGAGGTCCATTCCCTATCAAATTGACTGTGATTCCACATTTAAGGGAGCTCCTTCAATTACATAAGGAGGTGTGAAATCCTCCAAGACGTTGACTGGCTCGGTTTGGCTTCCTTCGTTAAGCTGGCGGTTTGGGAGAAAAAAGGGTTTTACTGATTACGCGAGTAATTGCTGCTGGATGATTGTGCGGCGCAGAACAATGAAACAAACAGTATGCACCTAATGGCTAATTTCCGGGCGTAAGTTATACTATTCACAACTCAGACATTAGCATTCATTATGAACTTGATGTCCACTTTAGTTTAGTTCCCCTTTTTCATTCAAGCGGGTTTTCTTCTTTGGTCGAGTTTCACAGTGCATTTGTCGGCTTGTAAACCCTCGAGGGAGAAGCTTCAGACAGGGCGATAACGAGGACGCTAATCCATGTTCATTAACACAAGCAATTACTATAATACAGTAATATTATCGAATATCGCTATAATATTGTAATATTATATAACATCAATACAATATAGTAATATTATCATACTTGGACATGACATTGTGGGAGAGTTTATCTCCAGAAATTAGCAGTGTGTATTTCATTTATTTTTTTCATTTTGGTTTATTATTCTTGGAATAATACACCTATGTTTTCGCGACGGAGGTCGACGACTCCGATCGGGCTCAAAATTTGACATTATCCGTTTCAAGTGGTCTACATTCTAAATCCGAAATGTCCGTCCGCCGTACGCCGTACGCCGTCCGCCGTCCAGGCCGTTTTGGGCAGTAGGAATTTTTTTTAAAATCTGAAATTTCGACAAAATACTTGGTTTACCATCTAGTTGTGCCCGCAAGGTTTTCAGTCCGATCGCCCAAACCCGTGGGGCGCTATGGGGCTATAATGGGGCTACGGGAGGGGTTTTTTGAAGGCTTTTAGTTATGGGATCGAGTTAGGTGTCGTTTTCGAAGTATTTTTGGACGTAGAATCCATTTTTTGGGGTCCCGGAACGATCCGATTTCACTGGGGCGATGTTTAGGGCATTCGTGGGGCTAAAAATGGGATTTTTGAAGGATCCCAGGATGTTAAATATTTTTCGAGTAAAAAATACAGAATTTTTGAAAAAAACACATTTTTGAACAAGAAAATCCAAAAAAAAAAATTTTTTGAGATAAAAATCCAAAAAAAAATTTTTTTTTTAATTTTTTCATTGACAGAATTAAATGTCTGCACAAGTAACGTAGGGGAGAGTAGGGTATAGTGGGGTTGCGTATGAAGTGGGGTACCCTTTGGTATGGGCCACAGAAAGTCCGTGATTATGCTTCAATTGCATCAGACTTTTTATGGTAGTTAGGCTAACAGGTGATCTAACCTGTGTACCAATTTGTACGTATTTGAGGCGTTATCACCTGATCTATGGGGAAAATACAAGAGAGTACCCCACTTCATACGCAACCCCACTATACCCTACTCTCCCCTATATCAAAGAATAATAAACCCTTGTGTAAAATTTGCAGCGTTTTTTTTATTAAATATGTAGGATTATTATTATTATTATTATTTAAGCGTTTTATTTATTTAATAAATAAAATGCTGCAAATGTTACACAAGAATTCATTATTCTGTGATATAGGGAGCATTCCACGTCAAAGGTTAAACTAAAAATAAATAAAAGTTCTCCAAAATTGACCATTTTGACATTTTCATGTCTTTACTATGGCACATGAAATCATAAAGCGACACCAAACATTTCTACGCGATACCGATAAACAATCCGTCGTCAATGTTTACTAGTATGAAATGCGGTGACCTTGATTCCCTAGGAAAAGCGTACATGTTTATGTATAAACAATCCGTCGTCAATGTTTACTAGTGGGAAGCCGATAGTGTGACTTAAAAGATGGTAATGCGGCTGCGATTGACGGATGGGATGCGACACGTCTAAATTCGAATGGAATGATTTGCTTCTCCTACTCTATCGTTAATTACATTAATTAAAGAACTGAGTCTAATTACCATTTCTTTTCTGATGAAGACTACAAAACCACTGAGAATGATTCATAGGTACCTACCTACTATCCACATAAAGTTCACGATAAAACATGAAAATGTCTCACTGAGTTGCGGACTAGTACGCAATCTGTTTTGTTGCATTTTTTGAATATGTTGTATCCCTATAGGTGAGGCAAAATTTCCCACAAAGCAAACCAATTCTTGCTTTGCCCCGTGGTGCCGCTGCACAGGCAGTCAAAGTTTGCGAAATAGGCAGGTTTGGGTTCACTTCGCCGGTTGCTACCGGACTTATTCCGCTATTAAAAAAATAACACCGCCAGTGTTTCGAAAAGAGAAAAACTTCATCTTTTCTGTGGTGTAACCTTCAATCAAATTTATATTTCACCTTTTAAAAGTCGAGTTTGATAACTTAGAAATGAGTTTTCTCCCATTTGGGCATTTTTAATTTTTGGTTTATTATTCTTGGAATAATACTCCTATGTTTTCGCGACACGGGTCGACGACTCCGATCGGCCTCAAAATTTGACATTATCCGTTTCAAGAGGTCTACATTCAAAATCCGAAATGTCCGTCCGCCGTCCGCCGTACGCCGTCCGCCGTACGCCGTCCGCCGTACGCCGTCCGCCGTCCGCCGTACGCCGTACGCCGTCCGCCGTCCGGGCCGTTTTGGGCAGTAGGAATTTTTTAAAAAATCTGAAATTTTGGCAAAATACTTGGTTTACCATCTAGTTGTGCCCGCAAGGTTTTCAGTCCGATCGCCCAAACCCGTGGGGCGCTATGGGGCTAAAATGGGGCTACAGGAGGGGTGTTTTGAAGGCTTTTAGCTATGGGATCGAGTTAGGTGTCGTTTTCGAAGTATTTTTGGACGTAGAATCCATTTTTGGGGGTCCCGGAACGATCCGATTTCACTGTGGCGTTCTATAGGGCTTTCATGGGGCTAAAAATGGGATTTTTGAAGGATCCCAAGAAGTTAATTATTTTTCGAGTAAAAATTAAAGAATTTATGAAAAAACACATTTTTGAAAAAAAAAAATCCCCCCAAAAATTTTTTTTTGAAATATAAAAATCCAAAAAAAAATTTTTTTTAATTTTTTTTTATTAACAGAATTGAATGTCTGTACAAGTAACCTATATCACAGAATAATAAACCCTTGTGTAAAATTTGCAGCGTTTTTTTCCTGATTCTAGGCAAGTGGAACATCCAGTTAAAAGACCATCATGGGATACCAAGTCGTTATGTGTCAACAATAGGGATGGGAATCGATTTCCGATTTTTGTTCCGATTTTTTTTGGATCGATCTTCAGGTTCCGATTTTTTAGGTGAATCGATTTTTTACTTCCGATTTTTGTAAAAATCGTGAATCGATTTTTTACTTCCGATTTTTGTAAAAATCGTGAATCGATTTTTTACTACTGATTTAAAAAAAAAATCTTGAATCGATTTTCGTAATTTATAAAAATTAGTTTATTATTTCAAGTGATTCAAGCAAATTTCGAGTCTTAGGTCGATTAAAAATTATGATAATAGCTAATAACAACAAAACTCACTAGTTGCCAGCGACGTCCGCCATGGCTTTTGGTTTATTATTCTTGGAATAATACACCTATGTTTTCGCGACGGGGGTCGACGACTCCGATCGGCCTCAAAATTTGACATTATCCGTTTCAAAAGGTCTACATTCTAAATCCGAAATGTCCGTCCGCCGTCCGCCGTCCAGGCCGTTTTGGGCAGAAGGAATTTTTTTTTAAATCTGAAATTTTGACAAAATACTTGGTTTACCATCTAGTTGTGCCCGCAAGGTTTTCAGTCCGATCGCCCAAACCCGTGGGGCGCTATGGGGCTAAAATGGGGTTACGGGAGGGGTTTTTCGAAGGCTTTTAGCTGTGGGATCGAGTTAGGTGTCGTTTTCGAAGTATTTTTGGACGTAGAATGCATTTTCGGGGGTTCCGGAACGATCCGATTTAACTGTGGCGCCTATAGGGCTTTCATGGGGCTAAAAATGGGATTTTTGAAGGACCCCAGGAGGTTAAATATGTTTAAAGTAAAAAATAAAGAATTTTTGAAAAACCTTTGGAAGAACTTTTGGAAAAAAAAATCCAAAGTCCTTTTTCTACGAGAACTCGAACCGCAATGGATCTGCTACTCATGAGCTCTCATTAGGTTCAATAACAGATCGATACGATAACAGTCAGATATTAGGACACCTCAGCCTATGGTAAGCTCAGGTAGCACGGCTGATAACGGAGTTCGGTAACATACCGAACAATTAGCTTGACTCTAGCACATTAATAACGGGGTTTTCCCGATTCCTCTCATAATTCCTCTCTTCCGTTCGAAAGGGCGGGATTCCTCTCCGAGTACTGTTGACAATAGTTAAGAGGCGGATAACTGATAACTTGTTAGAGCGCCCATCTAAAATTATAAAAAGTGCAATGGAGGAGACATTGTCTCACAACGTTGTTTTTGCGGATGTTACCAACATGAGAAAAAGAGTGTATCAGGCTAGGCGTAAGAGTTTGCCAAGGCTACCAAAATCACGAGAGGATGTACACAGTTATAGTAGTACATAGTCGTTGATTTTGAGCAAGGTATCTACAGTGCTGTCCATCTTGTAATAGAGAGTTCCTAAAGAAACATCCGAGATACGTCGACCGTTAATTTTTATCGCTGTAAGGGATTTGTCTAGGGAGAATCAAAGAAAAGCTAACTTCACATAAGACCGTAACAGAGATACGGTCTTATCAAAAGTCACGCTAAATTTAAAGTGCCGCTATTTACGTTCTATTGCTCGAAATTAACGGCGGTATCCTTAAGACCATAAGTTTATTGCCGTAAAGTTACGGCATAACGACGTAACGCACGCCTACGTTCGACGTTAGGCATAAGGACGTAAGTCATCACCGTTATTTCTGCGCATGCGCGAAATCTCGAGTTACGTTGACCGTAACTCATCACCGTTAGGCAAAAAGTGGCTTTAGGAACTCTCCATTGCCAAACACCACAGTTTTCGTAGGTCGTTTTCACTTGGCACAGGCGTGGTGGAGGAAGATTCAGAGCTTAGGTCTGTCGTCAGATTGTAAGGCAGACAATTAGGTGGGCCAATGTTGTTTTGGTATGGTTTCTTTGGAGCCTTTTGACGTGTTGGAATGTTTCACTTTTAAATTACGAAGCTCAACTTTCCTACTTCGTTAAAACGTTAACACAGCTCATTGGTGAAGACCCCAGTTACGTTCAGGTCTCGCTTGCTCTGAAACGGAGCATTCCAGTATTTACCTGTTATGTCTCCTGCCCACCCTTCTTTGCCCTGAACATCATAATCGCCCCCTGATTTGGTGTCGTTTTCTTCCATACGAAACCAACTCTCCTTAGCCTTACGAGCTCGGAACATGCGCACATAGCTTCTCAGCTCACGCGTCGTCAGGCCTGGACGAACTCGAAGCAAACTGGGCCTTGTTACCACGCTATCTTTCCGCTCCGAATATCTCACTCAATTACCTTACCTTACCTAACTCGGGATGGCGTTTGCATATTTCTGACCCAATTTAATCGACTTTTCTCGCTCGTACAGTTAGCGTCAAGGCGGCATCTTACTATCGTGATACGAAAAAATAGTCATCCGGAGTTGATAATTAGATTTAATCACTTCATAAAGTCTTGTGATAAATGATTGGTTGTAGTAAGGTGGTATGAGTCGTATCTACACATTACATGCGTATTAAACATGATTTAATATATTAGATAGTGTGAGGTTCATTCTATTAAGAAATCTATTTTAGTTCTTCTAGCTAGTGTTTTAAACATGTAGTTTACCCACACACCTCGAATCAATTACTCCGACCTACCCTAAGTCGGAGTAATTGATTCAAGGTGTGTAACCTGAAAAAATTGCTGAATCCTCCGTCGTCCAAACTCACAGGTTTGGCAGTAGAAAATTTTATCTTTGGTGTGCCAAGAAAGTTTTCATTCTGGTTGCTCTATGTCGTGTGGCTCCGTGTGGCTCCCTTAATCAGGGGGGTTAGTCACCCACCTGATTAACAATTTTTTTTTTTCAACCCTGAATATCCCATATCCCCCCCCCCCCCTCCGAATATATTTTTTATATACGCCCCTGGCTCCGTAGGGCTTTTATATGCTACATACAGATGGGATGTTCAGCGCCTATTTCAAAATAATTTTGAGCGAAGAAGCGTTTTAAGGAAGATCGCCGTAGAATTGTCTTATAATATCCCAATGTTCGGTGTTTGCATTTGCTGGGGAGGAGAATCCGACTACAAAGCGTTTTGATAAATTGTGAGGGCAGGTTGTTTGTTTCACTTGCAAAAACCGGAAACGGCGAAGAACTCGAAGAGAAGAGGTTTCTCATTTATCTTTAGCTCATCACCTCCCTTTCCTCCACCCATTACTACATCCTCTCTCTTCTTCGTGAAATAGGATTGTCCTCTGCCTCCCTTTCCACCGCACTGGCCAACTCCTGGACTTGCAACGCATTGCCTTAAAACACCAGTATAGTCAGGAGGGGGCGGGGTCAATGATTTATGCTGCCTTTAAGCCTCCCGGTTGCTTCATGTTTTAGTTTACAGGATGTTGTGACTTAAGGAGAAGTGAGGGGGTTACTGGAATGTTAGCTAATAGTTCCACCTGATGAATGAGCCCAAAAGGATCCTTCCAGAGCCCGTAATGGCATTGCTTTTCGACTTTCTTACTTTTCCTTGGCCCGCCGGAGGAAAAGCCCGCACTTCCTACCCTTGTCTTGTCCGGCAAACGTTTAAATGATGGCGTTTGAGGGAGCTTTTTAAACACTTTCAGCATCCCGTTTTGTCTCACAGTTTTTAACATGTCACTGCAGTGACGGAAGACAGCATCGGTTTATCGGTTGACTAATAAATATATATCTTAGGATACATTAAAATTGATAAACTATGTTGGTTCACTGTATCTTCATTTTTAATAAGCTTGAAAAACGATTACTTGAAAACCCATTCCCACTCCGTAGCATCTGGCAGATCTCGATTCACTCGGAATCAAAGTCATGTGAAGGACAAGAGCGCAACTATTCAATTGTGGCGCACCTTGAAGTCCAGTGGTCACTACCAGTTCAATTGCGTACCAACTTATTTCCTAATAGAGTCGAAGTCGTTTGTATTGCAGTCCGTGTCTTCAGCCTTTCATTCTTGAACGGATAGAGGGGGGGAAAAACACGAAGGCCACTTCGAAGAAGAGCCTCCAACAACTGGATTTCCTATTCGACAAAACTTAAGAGGAGAGAACAGTTTGATTCAATATTGGGAGTTACTAAGTAACTAATTAGTCTTATTTATGCACGGATTCTTGTGGGGTAAGGCGGTGTTTTCAAGAGTATAATACTCGTAATAATTACGTGAGGTGACCGACGTATTACGTTCGACATAATTATGGGCGAAGAACCGATCGAAATGAGCCCAATACCGCCCATCTGAAACCTTAACATATTTCTTCGAAATCTTATAATATATTTTTCGTATAGGTATAATATGATGTTTAAATTGATTGAGGAAATACGAAAAATCTCAATTTTTGAAAATATTCTAGAGTTTTCCATTTCCCGAAATGGATAATTTTGAAAATGAGGTTTTCACCCTGGTCGCCCTAACCCGTGGGTTATGTTTAGCTGAAAAGAGGCTCCAGGGTCTAATTTTGACGTTGAGTCAATTTTTGGGGGGGTTCCAGTCTGAATACTATACTGTATAGTATAGCATTCAGTTACTCTGTAACAGGTATTCAGTTTGTTACATTCTTTTTTTTTTTTTGCTGATTTTGTATTCAGATAGAATTTGATTAAGTATGTGCAGAATTTGTGCAGAAGAATAATTAACCGTTGTGTAAAATTAGCAGCCCCCCCCCCCCCCCCCTAGACCTGTCAACAGAGGCTGAAAAGACGGACCCACCCTACAAAAGGCATTGTTTATAAACAACTGCCTAACAATTTGAAAATTTTAAAAAATGATGGTACGCTTTTTGCCTGGTCTAGGGGGGGGGGGGGGGGGGCTGATAATTTTACAAAACGCTTAATAAATAAATGGTAGTTTTGAATCCAAGTTTTCGTCATCCCCTCCCCATAGCTTATTCCGCCATTTTGAAAAACCACCAAAAATCGGCTGTCTACATTTTTATATAGAGACTTAAATCTCCGAAAATTCACTGGGATGGAGCTATAGCTATAGCATAATATATTATATTCTATAGAATCCATTCTATAGAAGCCAAAAACTGAAAAACGTGCCGATTATTGGCGTTTTTTTGTTGTTGTTTTTTATTATTGGAATAATACACCTATGTTTTCGCGACGGAGGTCGACGACTCCGATCGGCCTCAAAATTGGGCATTATCCGTTTCAAGAAGTCTAGATTCCAAAACCGAAATGTCTGTCCGCCGCACGCCGTCCGCCGTCCGGGCCGTTTTGGGCAGTAGGAATTTTTCATGGGGCTACAAATGGGATTTTTGAAGGATCCCAGGAGGTCAAATATTTTTCGAGTAAAAAAACAAAAAAATTTTGAAAAAAAAATTTTTGAAAAAAAAATTGTTTTTCTAAAAAATTTTTCCCATTGACACAGAATTAAATTTCTGCATAAGTAACCTATATCAAAGAATAATAAACCGTAGTGTAAAATTTGCAGCGTTTTTTCTTTCAAAATGGCGGATTGAACAATGGGGAGGGGAAGACGAAACCTTGGATTCACAACTGCCTTATGGGCTTAAACAACAAGAAAAAAGAAAAAATAGATTCTACACCTTTTATAGGGTGAACTTCGTCTATTGACTAGAGTAACTCCTGCGCGCTCTAAATTGGATGTGTCACTCATACCTGCAAACTGAAAACAGTCTTTTGATAAAGTTCAATTACTCCAGTGCAAGAACTTGGCAGACATGGGTTATATCTTTACGGTGTCCCGTTTCCAAAAATACCACGACTCTTTTTTTTTGGGGGGGGGGGGGGATGAGTTCTCTCCCTTTCTTTCCCCGCAGGGAAGTAAATTAATACATTTATTACGAAAAGGTCTTCTCCTGACGCCCTCTTTTTGTTCATTCTTCAACCCTCCCACCATCCTTTTCCTTTCCTTTTCTACACCCCTTCCCCCCCCCCCCCTCTCACGCTCATTTATTTCCATCGCCTTTTCCACATTTTCTCTCTTCCATCTCTTCCCTGCTGAAACAACTCCCTCCAACCTCCTTTTTACTCGTCACCTCATCATATTTTCCACCCCTCCGAAGCCCGTTCAGAAGCTCCCGAATTCCTCAGTGGAGGTCTTTCAATTCTAGACAATGCGAGAAGAAGAGAGGGGTTTATTATTGTAAAAAGGGAAATCGCAATATTCTTCCAACAATGAAATATGATTCATATCTAACGCTCTTTATAGTCTTTTTTTTTTTTTTTTTTTGCCCTTCCCGTTGAAGTATCCTTTCTAGCACATAAAAGCGCGATCAACTCGGAAATCGAGGTGCGCTCTTCTGGAAGTAAACGTGTTTCGAGCCTGAAATGGCGACCTACCTAGTGTGCTCGACATAGGAACCACTTTTTGCTTTTGAGTCTATCGATGTGGGTTGGTTCTCGCCGGAGAAGTTAATTTTTTGGGTTTGTGTTCACTGAGTTCGCTGGAATCGCATTAAGAGAAATAACTTCTAATGCGAATTCAACAGACACTTGTACGCCGACGGGAGGGGGAGGGGTCGCTTTGCTTGCTCTTTTTGGTGCACTTGCGCCCAATCCGACCCGACTAATAAATGACACTCCGAAATTGAACAGTGGGGAGCGAGGGCTCGCTTTGCTCGGCTCGAAGGTTTTGAAGTAGAGGACAAACAAGGAGTAACTGATAAAACAGTTTTTTTCCTCTGCTGTAAAATTGCGTAAATGTCAATTACGTGATGTTAGAACTAAAGTGATGATAATATCATAATAATATTATGATATTATATTATATTATAATATTATAATATTATATATTATTATATTATATTATAATATTATGATATAATATATTATATTATATTATAATATATTAATAATTGACGAAGTTGATGTTGTATGTCGACCGGGTTGAACTACAGTTTCGTTGCTTAGGTTTTTTTGAGGTTCGGTCAATAAATTGACTATACGGTTAATAATTGACTCTAATAATGTATGTCAAAACGTATAATAGACTTGCCTAAAAAAACTGGTTCATGATAAATATCGTCGCCATCACAGTAATTACGCATATCTCACTTCTTGGGTGTTCTGAGTTTGGTACATACCTTTATGTATAATCCAACGCCCTTTCGATTAAAAATAGTGTGGTAGCGGTAGATTACGAATATCTAATTAGCACTCACGAATTACGACCTATCCACGTCGGCCAGTTTGAGCCAGTGTGAAACCGTAATGATATACATCAACGCCAACGTTTATGTAACAACTGGCAACATCAAATTGAAAACAACTGTTTTGACTCTCCTGGAAAATTGGTCAAAATGCGATAATATCCCATGTTATGAGTAATTACTGTGGTGACAACGATATAATATATGTATTAATATATATGATATTTTAATAATGACGATCTATTAAATCCGAAATAATTGTGAAACTAAATCGGCTCGTATCTGAGGCATAGTCGGGTTCATCATCCTCATCCTGATGGCAGTCACTCTACTACAATTCTGCCGTCATTAGTTAAAACACCCTATCTCCATTTTTTTTATTTCGAGAAAAAAGCTGTTGAATGAGATTATGTAGGCCGTCCACTCTATTCGAGATAGGATAAAGTATTTTACCGAACCTTTCAAATGGAGATAGGAAGTTCTAACTTGGCGCAAAAGACGCGCCACGCCGAATTCTATTCAACCATGCACCTAACTCCAAAAACACCAAAATGGTCGATAGGGTGTTTTATCGGTTGTAGGAAAAAAAGTCCCCGGAAAAAAAATCCCCGTAGGAGAAATAGCGTTGACTGAATGGAAATGAATAGAAGATGATAGTTAAGTATTAAATACACAATAACAAATTTTGTTAGGGGGGGGTTCGTAGGGGGTCAAGACTAAGCAGTAGGTGACTGGTGTTTACAATGACTCGGTCAAAGTCTAATGTTGTATTGTCCAAAAGTGATGAGGAACATCCTTTCATTATTAATTATTGGAGGGTTAAGACGCTTCCTAATTAGGTACCCCTGGGTATTATTCTATTTTGTACATTATTTCCTAATTAGTTCTATTTTGGAATTTTAGTTCAGTTAAGAAATGACTACCTCACTCCCCTAATTTGACGTTGAACAAATGGAACTGTTGAAAATGTAGATTTCCGGGACTCTGCCGGCTGTTAATTTTCATGTCATATATCCTTTCCTGGGCAGACGTTGATAAAACTCCAATGGCCACCATTCTCATCGGCGTGAGACCTGGGGCCCTCTGAGCCTCGCCAGGAATCCAAAGTATGTTCGGATTCCTTTTGGCGGCGTGACATGAATCCGAAACATCCGGGTTTCGTCCATTATCTTTGGGGTGAAGGAGTGTTTATAACTCAGCATCGTGAGAAAGGGGGTTGGTGGAAGGTAGTTATCGTTGGGTCTGATCCTACAACGATACGCTGAGTCCCCAAGTTTTTATCTGAGAAACCGTTTCGGTCCCTTGGCTCGTTTTCTCCCTTGTTAGGGTTGAACATGGTGGCAGGTAGCTTAGTTGCAATCCGCAGAGAGAAAAAGTATCTACATACTTTGAGGCTATTATTACCACCTATATTCGAAAAAAATTCGCCAAACGAAAAAACTGTGGACTGGATTTTTCTTTCAACTAGTTTTAACAAACATGATTGAACGTTGGAAGATGCCGGACTCAATTCCCTTCAAGTTCTGAACGTTCTCATCATTTTACGAGAGTGTTCACCGAACCCGAATAAGAAGTCACATTTTTCGCTCTCGTTTTTGCTCTTCATCCATCCGATCCAAACGTCGTAATCTGCTATAGAAACCCATCAACCCTAATTAATTAAAGTCGGAAACTCAATGCTACATTTTGTGGACCCTCAAAATAAGTTCAATTATTGGTTATTTGCATTTTTTCATGCCCTCTCAAAATGACCGCTTCATTGGGTTCCCTTTTTCCGAGGTTCAAACGATAGATTCACGCCTATTTTTACACGGATGTATTTCTACTAGTGAGTAACATGCGGGTAGTGATGTAACCTCTGCATAATCGCGAACAACACACGTATTATTTGGAAAAATCTAAACAAAACCTAACGAAAAAAGAGTCCCTTTCCCAAGTACAACAGCGGGCTAGGTTTATCCTGGCGCCTGCACTCCAAGTTACGAAGACGTCGATAAGGCACGTTGAAGTCGTTCAATCAAGGGGCAGTGGAAGGAGAACGACAATAAGACGAGAAAGGTGTGGGTTCTGGTCACCTCAGCACAACTACACTTTCCTGATAGGTGTTACAGTTCACGACCACAGTATGATCACAAATCCACTGTAGCGATATGAATAAGTTCACGTACAACCTAAATCCGGCTCAATACCTTTCCTGGTATATGTTTAATAGATGAATATCGATTCAATAATATTACTATAATAATATTTATAACACTACCTATCCAAAGAACCCGCTCTGCTGGCATGAGAATGATGGAACCCTAGGTAGGGATTGAAAAATACACTGCCAAGGAGATGGCACAGCAGCTTCCTCGTTACAATCAAAGTGACACCATTATAAAATGCGCTGAGCGTAACCGTGATTCAATCTTAATGAAACTGATAGGGTACCATCTAGAGCTATACGCACACAATTCCTGAAAATTTGATTGAAATCCGATCAAAATTGAGAAAGTTATGCCTGTTTCAAGAATTTCACGTTAGCGCATGCGCAGAGCGTACCGCTGATTCAATTGTGATGAAATTCGTATGGGACCTCAAGGAGCCTGATTCGCATAATCCCTCAAAATTTGAGCTAAATTCATTCAAAATTGTGGAAATTATGGCTGTAACAAGGAAATACGGACAGACCCACAGACCGACAGACCCACAGACCTACAGACCGACAGACACGGAACCAAATTTGTTCAGTAGGCTATGAAACGCAAAATGCGAGTGGAAATTTTGAATTCGGACAACAAAAATTTTTTTTCTCCCGAAAGTGAACACAAGGCTTCCGCTGCTTCGCAGACTCGGAAGCAATATGGATAGGTACAAGGTGGTTAAAATATTTCGGATCGTAACATTCGCCTCGAAGATTGAACGCATTTTGTTACGTATGAGTTGTTCAACTTATATTAGTAAAACACTTCGGCCAACTTGCCCTTGACTGAAGCGACTCCCCACCCCCCTCCAAAAAATCCACAGGAGTTAAAAAGATGTCTTGAAAGTATACACGTCCCCATCGATTGAACGTATACATACGTATACATACCTATACATGTATAGGTTGAGCCCCCACCCCATCGTCATCCATTCCTACTTGGCCGGGGAGTCCACACGTTGACGGTACCATTATTCCTGGGTATTTGCACGTTCACTTTTTCTTCCACTTTCATATTTTAAATGATTTTGATTTTATGAATAAGCGATTGATTAGTAATTTTAATATTTTTTTCATTGAAATAATTTATGAATATAATTTATGAATTATTCATTCATAACTGTTAGGGAGTAACACGTTTGGCCACCGAGGGGTGAAAACGCAACACGTTTGGCCACGAAAAAGCAACACGTTTGGCCACCAGTACGGCTAGCGTGGGGACACGTATGGCCACAAGATGAATGGCACGTTCGACCACAAAATACTATTATCAGAGGGCCACTTACCAATGTCGTCATTAGTCGGAAAACTACCCTTACAGCTTTGTGAGCGCCAAATTCGAAGTCCAAGTGAACAGTCTTAAGTTCTAGTTCTTTCTCACACAAATCCAAGCACAATTTTTGCAATATTGTCCAAAATTCAACATATATTTCATTTTGCTTCCGAGTCTGCGAAGCAGCGGAAGCCTTGTGTTCACTTTCGGGAGCCAAAAAATTTTTGTTGTCCGAATTCAAAATTTCCACTCACATTTTGCGTTTCATAGCCTACTGAACAAATTTGGTTCCGTGTCTGTCGGTCTGTGGGTCTGTGGGTCTGTCGGTCTGTCCGCATTTCCTTGTTACAGCCATAATTTCCACAATTTTAAATGAATTTAGCTCAGATTTTGAGGGATTATGCGGATAAGGCTCCTTGAGGTCCCATACGAATATCATCACAATAGAATCAGCGGTACGCTCTGCGCATGGGACTTTCGGGAGCCAAAAAATGTTTGTTGTCCGAATTCAAAATTTCCACTCGCATTTTGCGTTTCATAGCCTACTGAACAAATTTGGTTTCGTGTCTGTCGGTCTGTCGGTCTGTCGGTCTGTCCGCATTTCCTTGTTACAGCCATAATTTCCACAATTTTAAATGGATTTAGCTCAGATTTTGAGGGATAATGCGGATAAGGCTCCTCGAGGTCCCATACGAATTTCATCACAATAGAATCAGCGGTACGCTCTGCGCATGCGCTAACGTGAAATTCTTGAAACAGGCATAACTTTCACAATTTTGATCGGATTTCAATCACATTTTCAGAAATTGTGTGGGTATAGCCCTAGATGGTCCCCTATCAGTTTCATCGCGATTGCATCAGTGCTACTCCCTGCGCATGCATGAACGTAATTTTCTTGTTGTTTTCACAACTACATTCATTTTGAACTTGGCACGAGGAAGCTCATGTGCTATTGCCTTGGCAGTGTATTTTTTGCTGGAGAAGAAAGCAAAGGCCACTGGAACCATACTTACATTTATTAATTTAACAAAATTTCCATCCATTTCATTAATTCATTTTTCGTTAATTTAATTCACAATTATTCATTCAACTTTTTAAATTCATTCCCAGATTAATTATTAATATAAATAAATAAAAACAATTATTATGTTTTTAAATTGACAATGAAGTTAATGTCATTCATATGGGCTCCCCGGCCAAGCTTCAGACAGGGTATTAAATAATATGTAGTACTACATATTATGTAGTGATGCCTCCCTTTGACCACACGTAAGGTGTGGCTATGAAACGCATCTGAATTTGGAATTATAATTTTCTATAAGGGCTCAGCCCTTGTTGGATAATGAGTAGCTATGACTAGAGTGCAACCTAGACAGTCTATTTTATAAATGTAAAGATAAGATAAGTGTTTATGAAAAGGTACATATTTTGTTGTCTTTTAACCATGTTACTTATGTTAATTACAGCGTATGAATAAGAAAGGAAAGAGTACTAGTGAGGTGGTATCTCGGAGTTTAGTTTTGCTAGGTAGTGTTTCTTTAATATAAATTATATTTTTTGAAATTTTAATAAGTAAAGTTTCAAAAAATAAAATTTATTCCTTAAGTTTCAGAAAATAAAATTTATGCCTGAAGCACAGAACGTCTTCACAGCAGCACAGAACTTCTTCCCCTACTAAGGCATACTGGAATTTAACACCTTCCCAGCGAAAATGCGGTCAACCATAATAATATTATAATATAATATTATTATAATGTATCGCTCAATTATTGAAGAAGATGTTTTGTGCTGCTGTCGTTTTCAATTTAGGAACAGCCAAACAATTACCGGCCGAAAATTGTGTGTGAACCGTATGAGTATGGGCAGAAATATCTTTACTTTTCAAAGTTTGATATACGGCACTCTTAGCGTCCAAAAATACTTCGAAAACGACATGTAACTCGATCCCATAGCCAAAAGCCTTTAAAAATAAAACCATCCCGCAGTCCCATTTTAGCCCCATACCGCCCCACGGGTTTGGGTAATCGGGCTGAAAACCTTGCGGGCACAACTATATGGTAAACCAAGTATTTTGGCATGATTTCAGATTTTTTAAACATTTCTACTGCCCAAAACGGCCCGGACAGCGGACGGACATTTCGGGTTTGGAATCTAGACCTTTTGAAACGGATAATGTCAAATTTTGTGGCCGATCGGAGTCGTCGACCCCCGTCGCGAAAACAGAGGTGTATTATTCCAAGAATAATAAACCAAAAATATCCTGGATTAATCACATGCCTGTGTAGCACAGGATCGTCGAGCCAACGTCGGGAGATCGTCGACGCAACGGTCGGCATGTCCGCATTGCCGACGATCTGCCGACTGACTATTTCCCAACGTCGAAAGTTGGGTGGCCCGACGTCGGTGGAGAGTCGGCGAAATCGAGATGGAAATCGGCCCCTGCCGCCCAAAAAAGTACCGTCGGACGGCGTTGGATAGTTTCAAAAGAACGGCTGAGGTGTCCACCTATTCAATCCTACAATGTCCCACAACTCATTGATGATGGCGTACTAACAACACACATTTATGGATTTGTCGAAAACAACAGAAGGCTAACGACCACATTTCCCATAGATGAATGTTTTCTTTTGTTCTTTTTTTGTAGCGTAAGGGGGCTCTTAAAAATAATGAGCCCCTACAAGAAAGGCCATCTAGGAAGCAGCCGATTAAGATAGGTTTTCACGACCGGTTGTCAGCCATTCGCGCGGGTTTTATTACTTTTACCGGGTTGATTCCCGTTCAGGTAAAAGAACGTGATTTAAAACATAGCACCCGTCTTGAGCCTTGATCTGTCAAGGACGTCCGGTAAATGAACATTCTATTTGGAAAGTCGCTCAGCCGCAGAATCCACCTACGAGCCTAAACCACACACCGCACACTACTACGGGGCTGGTGTTCGCTTGCGTAAAATAAAAGAAAAAACAAATCGACTTTACGACCTGCGAGCTAACGGTTTAACTGGTGAAGACACAATTAGGAATGGAAGCGTTTCTGGATTATTTTTTTTATCGATAGAAGGCGTCCAAATAATACTAAAAATGGGGTTAAAACACAAACTGCAAGCTC
This sequence comes from Pilophorus perplexus, assembly GCA_955831195.1. NCBI lineage: Eukaryota > Metazoa > Arthropoda > Insecta > Hemiptera > Miridae > Pilophorus > Pilophorus perplexus. The sequence goes on along the minus strand of OY037007.1, from coordinate 55,370,358 downwards.
GTATGAATTTATAAAATTTATGGAAAAATTGCTATTTGAATTTTGGCGGGAACCCGAGGTCAGCTCCTATTGATCGACACGTTGGCCACCATTACAAAACTAAAAACTAAAGAATCGGTCATTGGAATAAGTTAATTTATATCACAAATAAGTTGAGTAAATAAGCATGATCACATTCAAAACAAAGCGAACACGGCCATTTTCTCGTTACTCCAGTGTCACTAGAGCCAAACACCAAGAAAAAATCGAAAAAGAAGAAAAAATCGACCTGCACTCTGGTGTCTTTTGATTGGAAACCGGAACACCTGTAGGTGACGTCACTCACAGTGGTTTTTGAATCGGCCTAAATTACTTAAGATGATTGTAAACTACGTGAAAGACTTTTTGTCACAAAATTGATGTATTTTTCCCTTTTTGACTTCTAACGACACGGTACAGGATGATTTAACCCGAAATTCGGGAGCACTTCCATTCCTAATTTGGCATTCTCAAATATTTACTAGACGTTTCTTATTGGTTGACTCTGACCAGACAGTTTTGATTTATGATTAAAATAACATTTTATTGTCCCTTACCAATCCAAATACCGTATTATATACGTATACAGTTTTCGGTTTATTATTCTTGGAATAATACACCTAATCGCGACGGAGGTCGACGACTGCGATCGGCCTCAAAATTTTACATTATCCGTTCCAAAAGGTCTAGATTCCAAAACCCTAATGTCCGTCCGACGTCGAGCCGTTTTGGGCAGTAGGAATTTTTTTTAAAATCTGAACTTTTGACAGAATACTTGGTTTACCATCTAGTTGTGCCCGCAAGGTTTTCAGCCCGGTCGCCCAAACCCGTGGGGCGCTATGGGGCTACGGGAGGTTTTTTTTGAAGGCTTTTAGCTATGGGATGGAGTTAGGTATCGTTTGCGAAGTATTTCTGGACGCAAAATCCATTTTTTGGGGTCTGGGAACGATCCGATTTCACTGTGGGGATCTATAGGGCTTTCATGGGGATTCTGACGTCAAAACTACCAGAATATATTCTAGTATTCGATAATATATTCACTTAAAACTGAGTTCTCCCACAAAAGGTGACTTTTCCCTTTTTGTATCGGGTAGTGCTCAGACGAGAAGACAAGAAGTCTCCGTTGAAGAGCTGTCCAAGATGGATAAAATCTCCTTGTCGAGTTTTGCCGTTTTGAGTTGCCGTGTCATTGTTGGGGCAAGTACATTGTTTTCTGGAAAGGGGCGATTTGATGTGGTGGGCGAGTTGATATGGGGGGCAAGTTGACGACCGCCCGGCCTCGGCTAAGACTTAAGTAGGAATTTAAATTGAAACGAAGTCAGTGCTATTATTTTCTTTTCAATGTGTGGGAAGTTCCTTTCTTTTATGCTTACTTAGGTACTGATTTTACTGTTGTTACGAAATAAATACCTTATTCATTCATTCATATTGTATTTACATGAAAGTAGGTACTTATCTATTGTGCGAAGTGCGAGTGAAAAGATTCACATGCATTGTGTGTTAAATACAATAATTCAGAGGAAGGAATAGCCCGAATGGAAGGATAATAAATACCTACCCTAAGTACCTATCCTTCAAGTTTTCTTGGGTACTATTTACTTAAAACAGGGTTGAACATCTTCGGGCTTCAGAAATAGCAGTCGGTCACCCCGCGATACTAACAGAAAAAACGAGCGCAAATCGACCAATTTTTTTTTCTTCGAATTTTTTTTAAATAATTTATTTTAGTCAATTGGGATGTGGAGAACATATGTATGTACCAAAAACGTGGGGAAAAAATTTTCAAGTGTTTTTTTCACATTTTTCGGTAAGGTGTCACTAAGCTCAGAAATCCGTTTTTCAGGATTTCACAGCAATTCCCATTTTCGCTCCTTTTCAAGAGCCCCGCGATTCTACATGAAAGTTCATAATATGAGTACCCACATGAACGCATACTCTAACCCCCTCCCCCCTCCCCCGTCATTCATCCCTACATCATCCATACCTGCATTATCATCAATTTTCAGATTCTCCTACTCACAACCTTTCATATGAGTACCCACATGAACCCCCCCCCTACCCCCCCCTCCCCCACCAATGCACCCCAAAAAATGCAAGAACGCCAACATCATTCATACCTCCACTATCATCAATTTTCAGATTCCCCTTCTCACAAGCTTTCATATGAGTACCCACATAAACCTAACCCCCCCCCCCCCCCCCCCCCCCATAACCCCCCCTATGTCAGTTGGTATGTAGAGGGGTAGGCTCTGGGGGGGGGGGGTCTTCGGAAATGGTAGTGATTTCTCATAAGAAACGAAACATTCAGCTAACGATAGAGTTCATCACTTATCCTCGCCACGAGTGAAAACTTTGAAGCGCGATTCCCACGAATCTGATTTTTGCTTGTTTTTCAATACATATGTCGGAATAACTTTGCTTCTATACATGTTACGGCGCTGAAATTTTTACCAGGTACTCCTGGGTACCTGAACTACAAACGGTAGTAGACTCATACTTGTTCCTCCACCAGGAGGGGAGAGGGAGGTGGAGGGGGAAAACTCAAATTTACATACAAGTTTACTAAGCTGCCAAAATTATAAATTTTATATTAAACATCTGATTCTACTACCGTTTGTAGAGGAAGTCTTCATGTACAAAACAAGACCAAGAACATCAGGATCCGTTGAATAGATAAAAAGTTATTCCGACATTTCTAAGAGTACCATTTTTAGAGCCACTGGACTATATATATATTAGTATATATAATTTATTTTTTTTAATTTTTTTTTCGATCACGAATCTGAAAATATATACCCGAAAAGCCTCCTATGAATAGGTATGAACGAAAATAGTCATTTCACTGTAGTATCGCCTTAACAGTAGATTGTAGTAGGCCTAGACCTTGATGGAGTTTGTAGTTTTCTTTAATCGTGGGGATTGGGGAGTTGGATGTCGCTATTTTCGGCTCCCGTCTCGAAAACTAAAGTGTATTATTCTGATAATAATAAGCCAAAAAAGAATAGGGATAATGTTGGGTATTAAAAATTGAGACATTTCGTAAAATTCTCTTTGATATTTATTTATTTATTCGCCTTCGTTATTTGTCTGATTCCCTTCGTCTGCAGTAGGTACTAATAAGTGACCGCTTAGAAGTTCCTATTGCTCGACAGGTGGGTCGTATTTCAAAGGGTCAATCTAAGGTCTTTCAGTGGCAACTTGGAAGCTGGAAAAAATCCGATTTTAGGTAATTGAATCGACCCATTACATGGTTGGCCTTAATTTCATGTCATGCAAGGGGTAAAATGGGAAAGGAAGTTCCAACAACCGTAAATTTAATTATCTCACTGGAGAAATCCTCCCTCCCCCCCCCCCCCCCCCCCCTCCTCGATAAAACCCCTTTTCTCTCCTGTGAGGGCACTGCCCCCTCCTGCTCTTTCCTCTCCGACAGTCTGCCTGAAGGGATGTTTGACGGGTGAGGGGGTTGAAAAAGAGGAGGAGATTTACGCGATGGACCCACCACCAAGATGGGGAAGGGTTGATGAGCCCGAGGGAAGTGGTTAGAAGAGACGTGAGGCGGGGAAGAGGTATAGACTTGCGGGAGATGGACTCTGCATGGATTGACTTCATTTCAGTAAGGCCCGAAGGCTTAATTGTTAAACATCTCTGGGATGCTTTATAGCGGATCAGGAAGTTGGTTGTGTTCTATCCATCATGTTCAGACCATCACTGACGATGTGAGCGTTCATTACTTTACTGATCACATAAGGCAGAGGTACCTGGGGCTACGTTTTCAGTAAATAGTTCATGTATTAACGCTGTTCTACATCAAACGCAGTGAGCTAGTTCTCTCTTGGGTACTTCATTTCCGAACTTCACTTTCGGAATTTGATTCCCACAACTCCGTAAATCTTCAACCAACTATTGATTCTACTTCTTCGTTGTGGGTAGATTCTAACACTCAAGATGTCGTAATCAGAGAGCGCTGAGGTCAACAAAAACAGGTTCGGAACACTTATTCACTATCACCCAGATGATTCATCACAATTACGATTAAATAAAGTTATCCGACCAGTCACTCCTCTATCCCAAGATCAGCTGCCCTTCTAATTTTGACCAATCCCAGAAGTGGCCTCTTGATACCTACCTTACTATCAGCCAAGTCTTAGCTTCCTTAATTCATATTTTTATATCTCAATTGCGACAAAACAGGTTTTTTGTCAATTTTGGTTTATTATTCTTGGAATAATGAATAGAACCTGTTTCCGCGACGGGGGTAGAAAATTTAGATTGGTCTCAAAATTTGTCCTTATACGTTTCAAGATGTGTGGGTTCCAAAAATGATGTCCGTCTACCGTCCAGTCCTTTTTGGGCGATAGGATTTTTTTTTTTTTTTAATATGAAATTTTGACATTTTACTCGGTTTTTCCCTTCTAGTTGTGTCCTCAAGGTTTTCAGCCAGATCGCCCAAACCCGTGGGGCTATACGGGATTATCAGGTGAGGTTTACCAAGTATTTTGGGTATCGGGTCGAGTGGGGTGCCGTTTTCCCAATATTTTTAGACGTAGAATCCATTCATGGGTGCACCCATGTTCTCAGACCCATCCGTCTACACTGTGGAACTCCGTGGGGCTCTCATGGGCCACAAATTAGGCTCTTGAAGGGTGCCAGGAAATCGTATGGTTTTTCGTGTGAGTTTGGACATGTAATTCATTTTTGGGGCCCCAAGTCTGTCCAAACACTGTACGCTTTACACTATACAATTTGAGCATAGAACACGCTTCAGCCGTGACCTATGTAACTGCCCGAAAACGTTACACGGGAAGGGAGACGCGAGAGGGGATCGCGGGTGTGTTACGTTTATATATTACGTACTATATAATATAATATGTATGGTTATAAGGGTTGTAGAGGGTCGGTCAATGAAGTGGATGTAACTGATTCGCCAACGTTTCCGACAATTTATTTGTCCATCATCAGGGCACTATGGGTTCAAAGAAAAACCAACCACAAATCAGACTTAGGGCCCACGTAACTTAATATGGAGTGTGCAATTTTTTAATTATTGCTAGAAGATAATTAATAATAATAATTGTAAAGAATCATCGAATAATATGTATGTTAAGTAATGTATATATTATACGCTGGAGTTTATATGTAGACGTTTTCACCATATTACCACGTTTTACCAAAATATGTACCACGTTTTATTATGCTACTACCTCACAATGGAGTTGATGTCCATGTCCAAAAATTGCCTCTTGCAGGTACTATAGTACCTTTGAAATCTCTAATCAATATACGACCTAGGGCCATGACTTAATTTTGTCTCATTCGTCCCTCAGTGAATAACCCCCGAACTCTTGTCCACCCAGCGACGTCTATTGTCGCGCGGCAGGATGTTGGGGAAAGATCGCGGGGAAAAGCCGATTGTTAGAAGTGATTCCGTAATGAAAGACATTCCCCCCTTCATCGCTTCCCCAGCCAGGGATGCTGTAAGGCCCTTTTCTTTTAAAAGTAAAGGCTATTTAATAACCTACTTTACCCTCTAACCCTCATCCACTTAACTTCGGCGGTCTTTTCATTATTGAAATTAATTACGGAAAGGATATTCCCGGTTTGTTTACCCTTCTATTGATGATGAAAGCGGACGTTTGTAGTACCTAAAATTTGATCTTCTTTTATCTAGAGCGGAAAAACGTGACACAGAGAGACCGCAGTGTTTCCCTACTTGCTCTACAATCACAGTTGTGAGTAAGCTGCAATAACTGTTACGCTGTACGTGCTTCATGAGATCATAGTGATATGGCTGGTACCAGAATATTCTTCTCCTTATCAAGTTCACCTTAAACTGAACAAGTAGGTAGGTTTTCAGATTTATCTCAACATGTAGCCTTATCGTCTTATATTGGAGCTCCAGCACGATGAGAAGGAGGAGGGGTCATTATTATTCTAGAGTATTTCTAGCTTTCGTAAAAATCTGAAATTGGTCGTTAAAACGCTGCAAATTTTACACAAGGGTGTATTATTCTACGATATAGGTTAATTCTGCAAAAATTAATTCTGTGTAAATAAGATACTATTTATGAAAAATTAAAAAAAAAAAAAAATCTGTACAATGTTTGGGCAGATGTGGATACTCGAAAAAAGGATTATGCGTGCAAAATTACTCGGAAAATGACAGCTTATTTTACCTCCTGGGATCCTCCAAAAATCCCGTTTGTAGCCCCATGAAAGCCCCATAGATCCCCACGGTGAAATCGGATCGTTCTGGGAGCCCCAAAAATGGATTCCACGTTCAAAAATACTTCGAAAACGACACATAACTCGACCTCATTGCCGAAATCCTTCAAAAAACCCTCTCGTACATAGCCCCTTTTTTAGCCCCACAGAGACCCACAGGTTTGGGCGATCGGGCTGAAAACCTTACAACTACAACTAAATGGTGAATCAAGTATTTTGTCAATATTTGCTACTTCCCAAAAAAGCTCGATTACATAGGTGGTGTATTATTTCATGAATAAAAAACAAAATTCAGCTCGGCGAACGTAGTATGAGACAAGTCTGTAACCACCAAAAGTTGCTCCACGTGGCGCATCTAAGCTCCTAAAGTGATAAAAAACGCTGCAAATTTTACACAAGGGTTTATTATTCTTTGATATACGTTACTTATGCAGAAATTTAATTCTGTCAATGAAAAAATTTAAAAAAAATTTTTTTTTTGGATTTTTATCTCAAAAAAAATTTTTTTTTTTGGATTTTTTGTTCAAAAATGTGTTTTTTTCAAAAACTCGGTATTTTTTACTAGAAAAATATTTAACATCCTGGGATCCTTCAAAAATCCCATTTTTAGCCCCGCGAATGCCCTAAACATCGCCCCAGTGAAATCGGATCGTTCCGGGACCCCAAAAAATGGATTCTACGTCCAAAAATACTTCGAAAACGACACCTAACTCGATCCCATAGCTAAAAGCCTTCAAAAAACCCCTCCCGTAGCCCCATTATAGCCCCATAGCGCCCCACGGGTTTGGGCGATCGGACTGAAAACCTTGCGGGCACAACTAGATGGTAAACCAAGTATTTTCTCGAAATTTCAGATTTTTTAAAAAATTCCTACTGCCCAAAACGGCCTGGACGGCGGACGGCGTACGGCGTACGGCGTACGGCGTACGGCGGACGGACATTTCGGATTTAGAATGTAGACCACTTGAAACGGATAATGTCAAATTTTGAGCCCGATCGGAGTCGTCGACCCTTGTCGCGAAAACATAGGTGTATTATTCCAAGAATAATAAACCAAAATCGCTGAAAATTTTACACAAGGGTTTCTTATTCTTTGATATTGGTTACTTCTGCAAAAAAATGTTTTTGTTTTTCGTTTTCCACGGGTTTGGGCGATCGGGCTGAAATCCTTGCGGCACAACTAGATGGAAACCCATTATTTTGTCAAAATTTCAGATTTAAAAAAAATTCCTACAGCCCAAAACGGACGGCGGACGGACATATCGGTTTTGGAATGTAGACCTCTTGAAACGAATAATGTCACATTTTGAGGCCGAGCTGCAGCAGTTGATAGAAGGGTTGGCCCCCTATTACAGGCTGAAATGCTTAGGGATCGTTCTGGTTTTATTTGTTTTTCAGCGAATCAACTTCAAACTTATTCATTGCAACTTTAAACCAGTTTATTCTCATTGCGAACATGGTTTCAGCCTCATCAAACTGGTTTCTAACTTCTTTACACCCGTATAATATACTAGCTATATATATGTTACCGGCCAAACCCGATTTTAGGCCACACTAGTTTGTCCTAGGCCAAAGTGGTTCTTCCTAAAAATACCAGGTCAATGTAGTTTGGACTAGGACAAATTAGTGTGGCCCGTCAGTGCTAGGATATTATGGTTTGGACTAGGCCCGAACTAGTTTGGCCCGACCCCTTTTTGGCCAAACTGTTATTCATCTAGGTATATTGGGAAGGAGAAAGAATTCAATTTAGGGTTCTTAATAAATGACAAAATAAGTTGCTAAATGAGCTGTATTTACTTCTGCAAATGATACGGAGATAGAAAATTCAAATACAATCAAGGTAGAGTCGTTAATTTTCATTAACTCTTGGTTCGATCCTAAACATTGCTTTGGTGACTGCTTAATCCCTGAATGATACAAACGGCTTTTCATAAACTGGACATATCTGAGACCTTCAGCCCATTTTGAACACGAGTTAAGGTCGATCCACACATTTCAGCGTTTCAGTGAATCCGTGGCCACCCGTGCTCCGTGCCCTTCAATGGTATCAATTGAAGGGCATTGATGATAAATTGTCCACACACCAACGCGTTACATGCCGAACGGAGCACGGATGGCCACGGATTCACTGAAACGCTGAAATGCGTGGATCGACCTTAACGATAAATTTATCGTTCATCCACACAGCCAGCATGTTTTCTATGTCTTGATTTGCTCGTTCAACAGAGCCTTGACTCCGACTGTGCCTTGGCTTTCCATGAACTATCTCTGACACTTAAAACTCAATCGTTCGCATCTCCTTACGTGATAACGTGAACTTACACTTTAATAACAGTTCGTCCTAAAACGCAACCGGCCACACTAGTTTGTCCTAGGCCAAACTAGTTTTCCCTAAAAACGTCAGGCCAAACTAGTTTGGAAGAGGCCAAATTAGTTTGGCCCAAAAGTGTATGGACGTTCTAGTTTGGCCTAGGCCAAACCAGTTTGACCTGAAAATCGGGTTTGGCCTGTAACATATATATTATAGCTGCTAACTGGTTCCAGCCGCTTGAAAACCGGTTTTCAGCCCCTTCGTGCCTGTGGCCTCTGGCAACCGAGTTTGCTATTAAATGCTATTAATTGCTATTCAATTTTAAAACTGTGGTTTAGACATTTAAAAGGGATTTCCAGCTCACTTAAACCAGTTTTTCTCCACGAAGAACTGAGGTTTCAGCTACTTCAACTAGCTACAAAAACCCGGGTTTCAGCTACTTCAACTTTGTTTATAGTCGCTGACAACTTTGAGGTTGATTTAAACTCAGGTTTTACCCACTCCAAACTGGTTCATAACCATTTCAATCCAACGTGTTCACCATGGGGGTCAAAATTTTCTATAGAAAAGTAGTAAATAGATTTACCTGAAAATATGCCCTTTCACGTTTCAAGACAGCATCTTGAATACGTATAACATGGCATATCAATTTGTACATAGTGCAGATTTGTGCTCGTGGGTCGATGTTCACATTGTAGCGAAGAATGTCCCCTTGACTGTCGATAAGTAACAGGAAAAACGTATATCCTTTCATTCCTACCGAACTTTACCTCCTCGGTAAACCGCTTTTGAGCCCCTCGTGAAGATATTGCAGCGGACCGTAGGGCCTAAAATGATTGATAGCAGCAATTAAATCCTATAAATATATTGGCGAAGGGGAGAGTTGATGAGATGAAGAGTTGGGGTGAAAATGAGGGGTCTCCCCAGCTGTCCTCGAACTAATGAGTTGGGAAATTCGTTTATTGTGGGAGCCGGAAGAGCATATATACGAGCTTGTGAATCATCAGTTCATGACTGAAAGAAGTCGCTGTTAGATCAAGATCAGATTTTCAACTTCATGAGGGAGAAATAATGTATTATATTATTGAGATATATATATCTCAATAATAAAATAAATACACCCGTATTATGTGCGTATTTATTATAATATAATGAGATTTGGTATTTTATTATTCAGAATCAACCTAAGTGATAGCATATTTTTGCGATGGGAGTTATCAATTTCGAGGCCACACAAAATATTAGGTACTTTTTGAAAACATTATTTATAATTATGAATAATGCTGTTAAAAAAAAAATTAATATTGGTCCATTTATTATGATAAGTGGATTCCGAAAATGCGATGTCTGTCTACCGTCTACCTCCTTTTGGGCTGTTGGGATTTTTTTGATTTTTTTTTTTTTTTTTTTTTTTTTAAATAAGAATTTTTCACAATACAGATTTATTTTAACTTTTTTTTCTAAGTAATGAATCATGAAATGAATTATTAGTCATGTTTTAAGTACCTAAGTACTAAATTATTTAATAATTTAGCACAATTTACGTATTCAAAATTAGTAGAATATGTTGCCTATTTTCTGTCGATTAGGTATGGTTTATTATTCTTGGAATAATACACCTACGTAATCGCCACGAAGGTCGAAATTTCTGATCGGCCTCAAAGTTTGACATTATACGTTTCCAGATATCTAAATTCCAAAAACGAAATATCCGTCCACCGTCCGAGCCATTATGGGCAGTAGGAATTTTTTTTTAAATCTGTAATTTTGAGAAAATACTCGTGTCGTTTACCGAGTAATTTGGACGCAAAATCCGTTTTTTCGAGGTCCCACATCTGTCCAAACATTTGCACAATTTACCTATATCAAAGAATAATATACCCTTGTGTAAAATTTGCAGCACTTTTTGTATTTATTCCAAGAGTCCGCATTACACAATGAAATAATTTCAGTTATTATTGCACAAATTTACTACGAAAATACATTAAAAGTGTTTGCATCCCGTTAGACGGTAATAATTACAATTATTGTATACTATTATTGTATCTTCTTACTCTACATTTTTGCAGTCTACTGGCATGGTTCTCAATAATTCACTCAATTATTGGTACTGAATAATTACACAATTATTGTGTAAGGTGCAACTATCAAGTCACTCCCCTCGGCCATTAGTTGGGAAAATTTCCTTAAAACATTTCCTACTCATATATCCGAAATAAGAATAGAACTAAAATTTCGAATTAATCGCTTCCTTCCTGAAACCAGTCCCTTTCTGAAGCGCCTCAGGAAGGCTGCCTAATTTCTTAAAAACTTGAAACTCGTAATTTACACTAACTTCAAATATTTCTTTTCCTTTTTAAACCTTTAACCGATGCCACTATTAATAATCATCGGAACTAAGGATGGGGACATGACTAAATTCGGGCGAATTTAGTGAGCTTACAATGTTACTGTAAGGTAGAGTGGTGAGGTAGTGGGAATCCATCTTATAAAAATACGATTTCACACGAAGTCTATTTCCATGATAAAATAATAAATACACTTGTAGACGCGTTTCGGTTGAATAGACCCTCATCAGTACAGAAGCTTACAATGTTCATGCCATACACATTGTGTACCGGTATTAAATGCGTTAAATTCAAATTTAGGATTTAAGCTGGCATTATAGTGAGTTTTTGTAGTTTGGTGGGTTGGTGAGGTTGCAAAATTCATGTCCTTGCCGCCATGTTTTGGAGGTTTTCAGGGCGAGCTCTAGAAGAACTGGAAAAGGGTTCCCAGATTGCCCACCTGAATCAGGTCTATCTGATACGTCGAAGTGGCCTCCTGGGCAGTTCGAACTCAGGATCCTGAGAGAGGCTACCTATAGATAGGAACGTTCAGTTTAGCCTTCGGATGGGGAGTCATTAGTTCCCGCGGCTAAGCCCCAATAAGAGAGCTGCTGTTTGTTCCAATGACACGGCAGAAGTCTGATTTACCTATATCAAAGCCATCTGGTCCTCTGACTCCTAGACCGAATACAGATTTACTTCCAGATCTGGTAAAATAGTGTTAAATTACAATAAAATCAAATAAAGTGAATAGAACAGACTGTCGTCGTACAGATAAGAAGAGACACCCATCGTCAAGCGCTCCAAACCCATTACCGGCGTGTTTCGTGTTCGGCTAGAGACTAAGGAAGGATCACCACGTTCTTTCTGCTATTGAGGCAGAGTGTGGTTTTGGGAGGTGTTTTTCTATAAGGCAAGTAGCTGCAGTGTATCCAGCGTTTGACGTTTCCGAAGCTGTCCCTTTCGGGAGGGTTAGAAATAGATTCTCGGAGTGCGGAGAAGGTCGAAAACTGGGGGAAGCGGCTAGACAGAAATAGTTCCAATGGCAAAGTTATCGAAGTGCACAGGTATCGTCGGTCAAGGGATCTCCGTTTCTGGCCGGCCCAGTGAATGAAATGACGAGAGCTCACTTCGGGATACCCGCTACGGCAAAGTTACGCGGTTTCGGGTGAAGGGAAGAGGAAACCAGCTGACAAACGACTTTGTGATGTCCCCAGACTCTACAGACTCGACAACTAGGGTGGCGGAAAGGATAAAAAGCACCCCCTGTATTGTCTCACCAAGTTTAGAAGCGTTTTATTCATTTTTCACCGTCGTTTTCCTGCAACTTCTCCTCACTTCCCGATTTCAAGTTCACCAAAGCGGTTTTGTATTCATGTTTAGGGAACAGGAATGTGACTTGCTAGTAGTCCAAGGTTCCATTGTAAATGAGTCCTACGAGGTTGCCATCCCATTTTCTCTCATAGTTTGGTTTCCTCGTAGTAAATCACGAACATGTCCATTAACAATGTCTCCAATTTTTCATTTTTTACGTGAGGATAATAATTCCAAGATGGGAGTTTGCGGTCCTGGAATAAATCCTTTGTACATATTTACGGTTGGGCTGTCCTCGACGTGTTAACGTTTTAAATGTGCTAGAGTTGAGAAAATTGGTCGTAAGGATTTTACCAAACTTCGTTTTCAGCCTTGCTACCTAGCAAGCAGATATCAGAGTTAAGTAGCGCGCGGTGAGCAGCACAGCAGATAGCAGGGTTCGATAGCACAGATTTTCTCGACACTAGCACATTTGTTTAAAACTGAAGTCGCCGAATAGGTAAGGCCGTGGTGAGGTAACTTTCGGTAAGCTTACCCTGCGTTCTAGATCTTAATTTAGAGTTGTATGTTTACGGTGATCGTGCTAAAATGGTGATAGTTAGCTGCAAACTGATTAAAATTTTTCGCCGACGATTTCAACGATCCTAGGAAAGGTCTTGTTATTTGAAATGTCGACAAATGTGCGATAAATGCTAGTTGTTGCTGGATAAGCCCCAAGTTCTGCCAAATTGCTACATAGTGGATTTCCAAGGAGATATTCGATGATACCGATTATTGTGGTTTTTCAATTTATGTTTAGTAACCATTATAAAACTTTAAGCTAATAATTTCATTCATTTTTCAGGTGAGTTCAGAACACCGTGGAAAGACCACGTTCAACCGCTGTCCAGTTTCTACGTCAATTTTCAGGGACGAGGTCAGAACAAAAACCAATGCTGTCAATTTTTAGGTGTACAATGACCCTTAGACAGGCCACCATGGCAACTCCGAAAATTGGCAAGCAGTCAATATAACGTGCAGTATAAGTTATACTGTATAACGTTTATAACATTCAACTTACCTTAGTGGTAGTATGGGGAGATATATCTGGAGATATATGAACCTACATATATGTAGGTAGAAACTGGAGCTAGGATAAACCGAACACCACAACAATGACTGACAACAAAAAATCACATCTTGGGCAGAACATTGGTATAATATATATTATAAAACTTGTATACACACATTTCTCATTTGCTAATAATTGGACAATTATTGTTATAACACGTAAGCTAGTTTGGCCTCGTTACTGATTTCTGACATAGTAATTGAACTTCTTTGGCCGATTTCCAACAATGGTCTGACATCTCAGGTAGGCCAATTTAACTTTAGTGTTTTTGAAATGGTTAAATTTCGATCTTACCGTGTGAAAAGAAGTGCTTTGTTTATTTTCTGTGCATGTAGACGGGAGAGATTCCCATTTCGATTCTTAAAATCCGAAGATGTGCAAGGAGGAATTAGTTCGACCCTTGTGTTTTTAAATAAAAACTAATTATCTAAGTTGCTTGTTGAAGTGTACAATCACGCCTTCAACCGCTCATGGCTAAGCCCACAGAGCTTGGAGGGGAATGTTCTTCCACTCTCGACCTCCAGGGTCCGCCCAGAAAGTTCCTGCATGATACGGCCAATGTGGCATTACGATTCCAAGCGATAGGTACGAAAATACGATTCCGAGCGGATGGTGAAACGGCCCTTTTGACAACGATGCCACTTCCTCTCATTGACGCTTCCCTTGGAGCGTAATAAGTATATCTAACATATTGGAGTTGCAACGATGAAGGGGTCTGAGGTCAGGTGGGATACAGTTGAGGGTTGGCTGGCTATAGCCAGCAGGGAGTGGCCCTAGATATAATTATGCCATCTATTCAACGCAGGGCACGCTTGCAACCATAGCTTCACGCAATAGTTGATATTCAAAAGTAACAGTCCAGAAACTAACGTCTTGCAAAATTTGCTGAGAGAGTTATTTATTTAAGAGTTATTTATTTAATAACTTTCCTAATTTTTGAACTTGAACCGAATGTATCTCGTAAAGTATTGGTGCTACAGAAAACATTATGATGACCAAAATTGTAGTAAATTTGATTTTCTACACGATTTGTCTCAGAAAAACCTCGAAAAAGGTGTTGTTATGGAAATATAATCGGGAGTTGGCGCTACGTTAATATGATTGCTTGCACAATTAGCAGATCTAACTATCAGAAGGTTCCATTCGAATCTGACGTCCTTCTGAAATTATCCGTTTCAAATCCAAGTTTGGCAACGTTGCACTCGGAATCCTCCCTTTTGGTTTATTATCATTCTTGGAATAATACACCTATGTCGGTGTATCGCGACGGAGCTCGAAAATTCTGATCAGCCTAGCAATGTGACATTATCCGTGTAATGATGTCTAGATTCCAAAAACGAAATGTCCGTACGCCTTCCAAGCCGTTTTCGGTACCTAGTAATATTTTTTTTTTTATTATTTTTTAAATCAAATTTTGACAAAATACTCGTTTTGATATCTAGTTGGCAACTAGTAGTTGCTAACTACGGGAGAGGTTTTCGGCTATGGGGACGAGTTAGGTGTCGTTCTCGAAGTATTTTTCGACGTAGAATACATTTTTGGGAGTCCCAGAATGATCCGATTTCACCGTGACAGTATATGAGGCTTTCATGAGGCTACAAATGGGATTCTTGAAGGATCCCAGAATAAAGTGTCGTTTTCCGAGTCTTTTTGGACACAAAATCCGTTTTTCGAGGTCACTCATCTGTCCAAATACAGTACAGTAAAAATTTGTATTTTTATTTTCTCATAAATATTTATCAATGATACAGAATAATTCTTATTAATTATTAATTTTTGTGAAAATACTCTGTGTAAAGAATAATATCTAAACCTTTGTTTAAACTTTGCAGCGTTTTATTATTATTTAATTGGCTATTTAAAACCTTTCAATACGTTGGCCTTCATCTACTATATTAATACTAGATAGACATCGATCCGTCGATGTTTTCATGACAAAACGTTGCAAATTTTACACAATGGCATATTATGTTACTTGTGCATAAATTAATTCCGTTTCAATAAAAAAAGTAATTTTGAAGAAAAAATTGCGACCTCGAAAAATGGATTATGCGTCCAAAATTTCTCGGAAATTAAATATTTCAAATTTTGACCTCCTGGGATCCTTCCAAAATCCCATTTGTAGCCTCACGAAAGCCTCATATACCGTCACGGTGAAATCGGATCGTTCTGATAATGTTCTGATAATGTCAAATTTTGATGCGGATCAGAATTTTCGACCACCTCGTGTTTCATTCCAAGATTAATAAACCAAAATCGATGGCTTTTGTTCAATTAATGATTCCGAGTCAATGTTCTTGGACCATTGATGTTTCAATTTTTTCCCTCCCTAGCTGGATGCGGGATTCTCGGTGGTACATCTTGAAGGTGTCTCCACACTAGGCTGAGCGGCAAAGCCAATCTTTTGTGGACACGTGGTTAGGCCTTGCTTCCTTGCCGAAATCGAGCCACAAACAAAATTTTCTTTAGACTTGGTGTGAAAACCAAACTATCTCGTTCGGCATATTGTGGATTCTGATGTGAAAGCCCACACTTATACATCGTTTTTTGAGAGTTGAGTATGTAATACTTAGAGAATATAAGGGACATTTAAGTATTAATGTCCCCAAGAAGCTTGACCGCCAATAGGTAGACCTGTACTTGACCTTTTCCTCGTACGAGTATTATGTAACCCAAAAAATGAAATCGTGGGGTTTCCTCTTTCCTCACACCTCAACTGCGATGATGCTGTGTATTCAGGCCAATTGAAATACAATAGACCCTGCTTAATGTGATTACATACGGTTACTATTATCACCCGCTGACTGTTATCAAAATTGTCGGAACGGACCGTAGGTAGGTACGTATCTAAATGCACACAGTAAATACAGTGTGAGTCACCGGAGTTCGATGTATTGATATCGGGTTTGCTTTGGCTCAGTAGGTATGCCTGCGTCTCCCACTGTATTTGGTTTATCCTCGCGGTCAGAAGGGAATCTGCATTCATGATCGTCCACGTGGTCATCATCCAAGTGTGAAAATTCCTACTTGCCGCACACAGTTTTGTTGGTTTGTTTTTTGTATTTTTTGCTCTAAATGTATAATATGAAAAATAATGTGTTTAGGGTTTTGTTGACAGGGTCTTTTTTGGGGTTGGGAAGAAGTGGAGAGGTCCTTTTAAAAGCTCAATTCTAGTCGCGTTGTTTAGCAGTGTATTAGAAAGGGGTCGTGTAGAGAAAGAGAGAGAGAGAGTACTATAAATGGGAGGGGGAAGGGGAGATACTAGGGTGGGTTACAGGCTATGGAGCAAGTGGGGTAGGGAGGATGCGAGGGTAGGTTTCTGGCCGTGGGGTGGAGGAGGTGGCGGGAGGAAGCAGATATTAAAAGCCCGCATTCCACGGGAGGGCTCACCATTACCCCGGCGATTTACAGCGTATACTCCTCGACTGAACAGTACAGTAATAATGCCTCCGCCGCCCCCGACGGCCCGTTCCACCCCTCGCCCGTCAGATTGTCTCTCCCACCCCCTCCCGACCCAATACCTTCCCATACGCCCCCAAACCAACCCCCTTCCCGCCCTCGTCGCTACATCCACCCTCCACGCGCGTTCCGGCTTTTCCTTCGCCGGGAGTTCCTCCTATTCATCATCCCCTAGTGTGCACGTATTGTTGAATTGCGAAAGGACCCCATTTTCGTCTCTGTAGTTCACAGTTCCCCGACGAAATGTAGGGGAGGCGGCGATGAGCCCCAAAGAAACTTGATCTCCACACAATGCAGTGCCCACTAAATTGATGTTATTTCACGTCGCTAGCCACAGAAAGTCACTACACTTCAGTGCACCTTACGATAGGTCCAAGATGGAACCTTTTGCCCTGTTCTTGGCCCTACATCAATACACCGTATTTTTAGCTATTGGAATTCGAAGGGTAGGTTATATTGGCTTTTATCGCCGAACCATAGTGAGCCTCGTCTATCGTATAACCTTACTTTGACGTTCCAACGCGCTTATATGAACGACAGACAGCCCAAAACCATCTGCTATAATATTATTAAAGCCTCAATGATACTGGTTCCGAACAAAATTGTCTTGATTATTTTTAGCCCTATAAGCCACTTCCACTCGAAGGGTTTTGGTTTGTCAACTATTTTTTCGCTACGGGGTCAACAACATTGATTAAATTTACAAAGAAATTCTCATTAAACTTTAATCAGATGAGAATCTAAAATCTGATTTTATAACGTAATGTAATACCCAATTTGTAGAATCCACACAAAAAATGTGGCGTTTGCGGAGAGAATCGGGATTGGGATGACCAGGAAAAAGGTGCTGCCCCGGCGCACTAAGGACCAAACAATTTACGTCATATTTTCATTTTTCTATAAACTGTTTGATCACGAGAAATGCTTCTAGAGATTTAGTCCCAAAACTACTTTGCAGTAGAAATGCGTCACCTTTCTGATGAAAGTATAATTAGCGTATTTATTGAGTGTTTATGGATTCATTGACAGTTCAAATCCAAGTACATCCCACTTCTGATGCATAGAAACCTTTGAGCATGGAACATGCTTTAGCCTTGAGCTAACTGACAAAAAACTCCGAAACGCTTGCATACGAGTCTGCAACACATTAGAGCAAAATTTTTGTCTTTAGTTTAGTCGTTGCTAGGGAACCAACCGTAACGATTTTTGTAACGCTTTTTTCGTTTATGTGCCAAAGTAAAGACATAAAATTTCAAAATTTCATTTTGGAATCCATACATGAAAAAAGGGAATAATTAGTGTTCTTCCCCTCCTTACTGCCAACCCCATCCCCCTCCCGTATTTCACTTTTTTTGTTTGTTCAAAGTTCAAGTCCCTTGAGTTATGAGAACATGATATTATTGTGATTCACAATGTATAATTTTCAAAAACGCTGCAAATGTTACACAAGGGTTTATTATTCTTTGATATACGTTACTTGTGCAGAAATGTAATTCTGTCAATGAAAAAAATTTAAAAATTTTTTTTTGGATTTTTATATTTCAAAAAAATTGTTTTTTGGATTTTTTGTTTTGTTTTTTATGTACTTGAAAAATATTTGACCTGGGATCCATAAAAAATCTCATTTGTAGCCCCATAAAAGCTCTATAGATCGCAACAATGAAATCGGATCGTTTCGAGACCCCAAAAAATGAATTCTACGTCCAAAAATACTTCGAAAACGACACCTAACTCGATCCCGTAGCCAAAAGCCATCAAAAAACCCTCCAGTAGCCCCATAGCGCCCCACGGGTTTAGGCGATCGGGCTGAAAACCTTGCGGGCACAACTAGATGGTAAACCGAGAATTTTATCGAAATTTCAGATTTTTAAAAAAATTCCTACTGCCCAAAACGTACGGCGTACGGCGAACGGACATTTCGGATTTGGAATCTAGTCCTCTTGAAATGGATAGGTCAAATTTTGAGGCCGATCGGAGTCGTCGACGAATAGGACTCCACATTCTGTTGACCAACCGATGAATAGGACTCAATATGCCTTCAATACATCCAATCAGTTGTGGAAGGGCTAATAGCGTTTATTGGAAAACGCCGTACAAAGACTCCAAAGGCCGTCATTGTTTCCAGAACATCACGATTTGATGAGAAAGAGATCTGTGAAAGGGAGGGACAAACGATTCGAACTCCCTCTCCGCCCCGCTGCACCTAAGGGGCCCTTAAGACATAGCATTGTCTAGATCCCGACCAAGGGAACGTTCCTGGGGGACCGAAGTGTGGGAGGATGAGAAAAAGGGGACGGGTTGGTGGAGGATGCTCTCCGACCTAGTGAGGAGCTCACCCTCCCCTCCCCCTCCCGGCATCCATCTCGATCCGAAAGAGAGGATGACATCGGCAGAAGAGAGATGGAAAACGTTTGAGGCCTTTTTGTGGCCCTGTGGATCTGAGTCAGCGAGCCTCAACAGACCTACTACGCACTTTTCCTGGTATGTCTACGGCCTCTATTCGCTCCCAAAGCGTAGACAAAGACAGTGAAACGTCCCTCTCACCCTCTCTTTATTCCCGTCTCTCTCTTTTTATTGATTGACCATTCCTTCCGAAGGGCTCTCGAGATTATACAATAAGTTCCCAGAGCTGTCAATGCCCCCTTCCCGCCCTTTCTACCAGACACCGATCTTGCAGTTCATGCCAACGCTTCAAAGGATTGAAGAAGGGGAAAAAAGAAGAAAGTCAAGAATGATGAATTGCCAACATTTTTCCGTTCACCCACCCAGTCCCGTTCCATACCGAATATAATGAACCCAACAGTTTGCTTAATAAATTAATCCGATCCTCCACTTATTGCTTATAAAAAACCGGCTCACACAACCATACCATGATATTATCAAACTCTATGATATTATCAATTTGGGGCTCTTGGTGTAGGGTAAGGTCGTGTACCTTGATTCGCATGACATTGTAAAAGTAAAGTAAAGTAAAGTGGTTTTTTGTGTTAACCAACTGGTTTTTACAATTGGGGCAGGAGCCGACCCCGCACTGTACTTGAAAAAGCTTTAGAAATTCTTGCTCCATAGAAGGATTCACATAAACTTGCGTTCAGAGGTGAATTGTCTGCCGACAAGACAGCTATTACAACACGCGATTGACTTTTGGTCAAATATTGGTGTTCGTCCCCGGATTCGAACCAGGCTGATCAGTGCCCCGACTGATGCATGACATTGTACATCGGAGTCACTTTTGAAATCGGTGGGAATAGAAAGACATCCATCTAAAATTTGGTGACCCACAAAAAATACTTCTCCGTGACAAAGTAAGGGACAACAAACACTGCTTCCTTCACTGATAACGATTACAAAGTGATAAAAATTGTCGAATTTATTATTTGTCGGTTAATTATTCTTGGAATAATACATCTATGTAATCGCGACGGAGGTCGACAATTCTGATCGGCCTCAAACTTTGACATTATATGACATATACATTAATAGTTGATGGTGATGTTGACCGTTTCAATTAATGTTGTTGGAAACTTGTTGAGGGTCAGTCAAATAAGACGAGATTTTTTGCCGACGTTTCAAGAGATATATTCTCTCTTGAAACGTCGGCAAAAAATCTCGTCTTATTTGACTGACCCTCAACAAGTTTCCAACGACATATACATTGTATATAATGTCAAAGTTTGAGTGTATATACGTTTCAAGATGTCTTGATTTCAAAAACGAATTGTCCGTCCGCCGTCCGAAACGTTTTGGGCTGTAGGATTTTTTTTTTTTTTTTTAATCTGAAATTTTGACAAAATACTCGGTTTACCATCTAGTTGTGCCCGCAAGATTTTCAGCCCGATCGCCCAAACCCGTGGGGCTAAAATGGGGCTACGGGAGGGGTTTCGGATATGGAGTCGATTTAGGTGTCATTTTCGAAGTTTTTTTTAACGTAGAATCCATTTTTGGGGGTTCCAGAACGATCCGATTTCACTGTTGCGATCTATAGGGCTTTCATGGGGCCACAAATGGGATTTTTGAAGGATCCGGAGAGGTCAAATTAGGTGTCGTTTCATGACTAATTTTAGATGCAACATCTATTTTCGAGATCCCACATCTGTCTAAACAATGGACGTAGGTACCGAATTTTTTTTTTTTAATTTTTCAAAAATAGTATTTTATAGTATAAAATTTTTCAAAATTATTAATGACCCGGAATTAATTTTTGTCGGTACTATAATTAATAATTGTACACAAGGGCTTATTATTATTTTCTATAGGTTAATAATTAAATAATTAATATTATTAATCAATTATTTAATTTTTAACCTGTAGCAAAGAATAATAAACCCTTGTATAAAATTTGCAGCGTTTTTTTTCTGATTTGACATAATAATTTGATTTGATTTTCTGATTTTTTTTCTGATTTGACTTTTTTTTTTGGATTATTATTCTAGGAATAAAAAGCCTATGTAATGGCGACGGAGGTCGACAATAATTGTGATCGACCTCAAAATTTGACAATATACGTTTCAAGAGGTCTAGATGAGAAAACAAAAATAATATTATGCTTGTCTGTTGAAGGAAGTAAAACTGCTTCCTTGTTTCCAACATTTATTTTTTTCTGTTGAAGGAAGTAAAAGTGCTTCCTTGTTTCCAACATTTATTTTAAAATGGTATTTTTTAAATAGCTTGGTTATTCTCCATTATTGGTTACCTATATTATGATGTTACCAGATTGTGCTTCATCAACGTTAAAATATAGCGTTGAATGGCCAGCTTTAGTTACGTAACTTAGATCAGTTATATTTAGTCTGTTTTGGCAATATTATTAGGTATCCTCAAACATACCTTTCAATATTCTCAAAACAGATTAAACGGTACTTTTCCGTTATACCCCTCCCCCCCCCCCCCCCAAACGATTTTGGTTGGCTTTGGGTGCCTTAAAGCCATCGGGAGGGGTGTGTATGAAACACGAAATCGCGTGGTGGGGGGGTATAACGGAAAAGTACCGATTAAACGGATTAAATATAACTGATCGAAGTTACGTAACTAACGCTGGCCATTCTCCAGAGCTCCAAAGGATGACATTTCCGCAAGTTTCGCTACCCATTCGCGATCAGTTACCTAATAATTAGGTAAGTGATCCCGAATGGGTGGCTAAACTTGCTTTTGATAATAATGATCAAAAAACCACATTTTGGTTTATTATTCTTGGAATAATACACCTATGTTTTCGCGACGGGGGTCGACGACTCCGATCGGGCTCAAAATTTGACATTATCCGTTTCAAGAGGTCTACATTCAAAATCCGAAATGTCCGTCCGCCGTCCGCCGTACGCCGTCCGCCGTCCAGGCCGTTTTGGGCAGTAGGAATTTTTTAAAAAATCTGAAATTTTGGCAAAATACTTGGTTTACCATCTAGTTGTGCCCGCAAGGTTTTCAGCCCGATCGCACAAACCCGTGGGGCGCTATGGGGCTATAATGGGGCTACGGGAGGGGTTTTGGTTTATTATTCTTGGAATAATACACCTATGTTTTCGCGACGCGGGTCGACGACTCCGATCGGCCTCAAAATTTGACATTATCCGTTTCAAGAGGTCTACATTCAAAATCCGAAATGTCCGTCCGCCGTCCGCCGTCCAGGCCGTTTTGGGCAGTAGGAATTTTTGTAAAAATCTGAAATTTTGGCAAAATACTTGGTTTACCATCTAGTTGTGCCCGCAAGGTTTTCAGTCCGATCGCCCAAACCAGTGGGGCGCTATGGGGCTAAAATGGGGCTACAGGAGGGGTGTTTTGAAGGCTTTTAGCTATGGGATCGAGTTAGGTGTCGTTTTCGAAGTATTTTTGGACGTAGAATCCATTTTTGGGGGTCCCGGAACGATCCGATTTCACTGTGGCGTTCTATAGGGCTTTCATGAGGCTAAAAATGGGATTTTTGAAGGATCCCAAGAAGTTAAATATTTTTCGAGTAAAAATTAAAGAATTTTTGAAAAAACACATTTTTGAAAAAAATCCCCCAAAAAATTTTTTTTGAAATATAAAAATCCAAATTTTTTTTTATTGAGAGAATTAAATGTCTTTACAAGTAACCTATATCACAGAATAATAAACCCTTGTGTAAAATTTGCAGCGTTTTTTTGAAGGCTTTTAGCTATGGGATCGAGTTAGGTCTTGTTTTCGAAGTATTTTTGGACGTAGAATCCATTTTTTGGGGTCCCGGAACGATCCGATTTCACTGTTGCGATCTTTAGGGCTTTCATGGGGCTAAAAATTGGATTTTTGAAGGATCCCAGGATGTTAAATATTTTTCGAGTAAAGAATAAAGAATTTTTGAAAAAAAAAAAATTAAAAAAAATTGTTGAGATAAAAATCCAAAAAAATTTTTTTTTTAATTTTTTCATTGACAGAATTAAATTTCTGCACAAGTAACGTATATCAAAGAATAATATACCCTTGTGTAAAATTTGCAGCGTTTTTATAATAATTACAGGTTTACAAAAAAAAAAAAAACAAAGATCACCATCAGGCGCCGCGGAAAAAACCATCAAACTCTTATGTTTTTTGGGGTGCTGAATCCGAATCTGACCCCCGTTTTTTCCGGTCATGTCCAAAGTTACGAGATACTGGCGATTTTTGGTTTTTTCGGCCTTTTTCAGTTTAAAAAATCACAGCTAAACGTGCAAATGCCCAACAATTCCACAAAAACTCTTCTAACTGGAAATGTATCGCTGATTCCGAGTTGGGGTCTAAAACTACGATTAATGTGTAATTTTGCTGAAAAAAAAAATGTTGAAAAACAGGTTTGTTCCAGGTCTGACTGCGTCTGTTGACAAAAGTTGACCGCTGTCGACAGCAGTCCAATGTCCCAATGCCTTCTGAATCGCTGTTGAGAACAGTCGAACAGCACACCTGGAAGCGGACCTGGAACGCGATCTGTCGACAAAATCTGTTGAACCAAGTCACGTGAATCACCGAGAAGTAATGCTACAACAATTTAATTACTTCACGGTGATTCATGTGACAGTAAATTTCATATGAAAAAATACAAATGATAAACTCGGATACTTTTTGGTTTATTGTGTTCAGAATAATCAACCTTTTTTGAGAGAGGAGTATCATAAGGGCGAGAATGAGTCATTTAATATGTTTGAGGGTATCTAAGAGGACTTCGGGAGGACACGAGTACAACTTGACGCGCCGAGCACCAAAATAAAATGAGAAGGTTATGAGAGAGGTTTCAACTGGGTAGGGTTATCAAAGTCGACAGCACCCAACCGAACTCATTCGAGCTGTCGGCTTCCGTCCGACTGCAGTTGAACTGTTTTCGACCTACAAATCGACCTG
Source organism: Pilophorus perplexus (assembly GCA_955831195.1). Classification (NCBI taxonomy): domain Eukaryota; kingdom Metazoa; phylum Arthropoda; class Insecta; order Hemiptera; family Miridae; genus Pilophorus; species Pilophorus perplexus. Next base: position 55,346,273 of record OY037007.1, on the reverse strand, counting down.
GAACACCCGGCGACGGCGACTTTTCGCCAACCCAGCGACCTGGAACAGCAGTTTTCTCAACTGCGCATGTCTCCATCGATTTCTGTTAACAGTCGGTCAAACCTGGAACGAACCTAACGTGGTGGTGGTGGAACTAGGAACTGATCTAAAAACCCCCACGTTTTGGGATGTTTCATCAGAAAATGTCCACTTTCCCTCTCAACCCTATAAATTCCCACGCTGTGGAATAAATCCCACGATCTTGCATCACTGGTTGCTGTTCGTGTATAGTACAGTATTTCATGTAAATCACACTGAGAGTTTGTCCCTCACAACAATATCTCGGATTCCTCGGTACATAATTCAATCAATTCAGAATATTCGACAAGCATTCCACTTTGTGGGTGATGATGTGAGATACAGGGGGGATAAGCGTGGTGGGATGAGAGGGGGGATACAGTCAGGATTCCAATCAGTGCATCAATCCCGGAAACTAATGTCAACTATTACCTGACTATTGTGGGGGAGAAGCTTTGATATACGGCGGTGTGTCATATGTGGCTCTCAAGTGAGCTTGGGGGGGGGGGGGGGTTGCTTCCAGGGTGCATATCCGACGTCACACGTCCTACATCATCCACCGTCGTAGCCTTGCGATGACGCTGAGAGACGGTGGTTTATGACCCGCGGGATTCTCCCTACCCCTCAAGCTCGACCCATTCCAACCCCGCCACTGCGACCGCAAGCCCTCCGACTGCTGACCTCAGGAATACCTCGTCCTTTAGCTGTCTCAGTCCACTTTAATCTTACCCCCTCACAACTGGAATGCCTCCGGTTGTGCTTTTGGTTTGAATTGAGGTGCCCCGAAACGACCTCATCAATTTCTGTACAGATGCTTCTCGGGTACTGAGGAAACCCACAATTAACCACCCATTTAGACGTCTACTTGTAGCCAATCTAGAGGGAGGAGGGGACATTTTTACAATAGTTTAACGATAGAATCGATATTAAGTTAGCACTTTGTGACAGCTTTTCTTCGCATGTCCTGATAATGGTGATGCACGATATCGAAACTCGGTTTTAACACAAAAAACCAAACCTAGCCGTGTCTGAAAGAATGACTCGAGATGTTTGCATCCTGGCCAAATTCATTAGGACTCAACGGAATACAACCCAAACCTCTCCCATCTAATTGCCAAGCAAAGCGAGGACCTCATGCTAGTTTTGGTTTATTATTCTTGGAATAATACACCTATGTTTTCGCGACGGGGGTCGACGACTCCGATCGGCCTCAAAATTTGACATTATCCGTTTCATATGGTCTAGATTCCAAAACCAAAATGTCCGTCTGCCGTCCAGGCCGTTTTGGGCAGTAGGAATTTTTTTTTAAATCTGAAATTTTGACAAAATACTCGGTTTACCATCTAGTTGTGCCCGCAAGGTTTTCAGCTCGATCGCCCAAACCCGTGGGGCGCTATGGGGCTACAGAAGGGTGTTTCCGAAGGCTTTCGGCTATGGGATCGAATCAGGTGTCGTTTTCGAAGTATTTTTAGACGTAGAATCCATTTTTTGGGGTCCCGCAGCGATCCGATTTCACTGTTGCGATCTATAGGGCTTTCATGGGGCTACAAATGGGATTTTTGAAAGATCCCAGGAGGTCAAATATTTTTCAAGTAAAAAACAAAACACAATTTGAAAAAAAAAAGTTCGAAAACCCCTAAACCCGAGAGTTTCCCCCCCTCTTTTCACTACAAATACAGATGCAGCCTTAACAGTCGTCGCAGTACCTACATTATGAACAATTCACTGATACGTGCCACTTGATTATTATTATCATAATTATTATCAAGTGGCACGTATCAGATTAGTGAGTTTCGATTTTGAATTTTTCGCCCGTTATTGCACCTACCAAGGACTTCGTAAAGTGGATCCAAGGCGAATTGGCTTTCAAGGTTGAAGGCAGTGACGTATCTTGCAAGAGCCATTAATGATGCATTTGGTATGTTGGAAATTTCTCAGCATATAATTGTACCTTCTGCAAGTATACCCAAGATATTCACGAAGTGATCTTCATACAAAATGTTTGCAGCGAGCCGAAGTTTATTTGAAGGGATTATTTTGTTGTAGGAATTCTGTGGCCGAATCAGCATGTAAACGCTGACCGAGTTTTGGCTTTTGTAAGTGATGCAGCCACGAACATGGTGAACTCTGCTCAGGGCTTCAGATATTCTACCCAAAGATGCTACACCTGACTTGTCTTGCTCATGGACCTCATCGTGTTGCTGAATGCTCACGAGAGCTCATGCCAAACTTGTATCGTCTGCAAAGAAGATCTTTGTCAAGGCGCCGAGCCGACAGCATTCAAGGAGACGTATCCAAATTGTGCTCTTCCACCAGAACCTCTCATCACAAGATGGGGCACTTGGATTGAGGCATGTCTGTACATACTATATGCAGAAAACCACAGCAAATTGAAAGAGCTAAGGGCGTTATTTTGTCGTGGTGCTTCAACAGAATCCCTTTCACTGAACTTCCCTGCAATTCAATGCAGAGATGGAAAATAACATCGAAGCCAAGTAGAGAGACGCAATTCATGTAGTATGGTGATTTTGTGATTTCAGGTTGTGAGCGGATTCAATCCCACACAAAATAAGGCTAGTGAGAAAACTCGAATCACTGCGAAGTGAAACTGTAAGGGATCATCTCGCCTTCATCTAGGCACACCTCAAAATTTGACATTATCCGTTTCAAGAGGTCTACATTCAAAATCCAAAATGTCCGTCCGCCGTCCAGGTCGTTTTGGGCATTATGCAATTTTTTTTTAATCTGAAATTTTGACAAAATACTCGGTTTACCATCTAGTTGTGCCCGCAAGGTTTTCAGTCCGATCGCCCAAACCTGTGGGGCGCTATGGGGCTAAAATGGGGCTATGGGAGGTTTTTTTAAGGCTTTTAGCTATGGGATCGAGTTAGGTGTCGTTTTCGAAGTATTTTTGGACGTAGAATCCATTTTCTGGGGCCCCGGAACGATCCGATTTCACTGTGGCGATCTATAGGGCTTTCATGGGGATACAAATGGGATTTTTGAAGGATCCCAGGAGGTTAAATATTTTCGAGCAAAAAAGTAAAGAATTTTTGAAAAAAAAAATCAAAAATCTTTTTCGATAAAACCCAGAAAAAGTTTTTTTTTCCAAAATTTTTTCCATTAACACAGAAATCATTTTTGCACAAGTAACCTTTATCAAAAATAATAAACCCTTGTGTAAAATTAGCAGCGTTTTTTCTTGTCAGTGAGGTTCTTCGTTCGCCAGTTTCTTTAGGTACCTATTTCAATTACCTACGTATTTCAATTTTTTCAATAATATTTCAAGTATCATTTCCTAATATTTTATAGGTAGGTATATTTTTTATTTTTTATTATTGTTATTATTATTAGATTATTTATTTTATATTAATAAAAATAATAACATTGTTCTGAGCACCCCTAACATGTTTTAGTCAGTTAGTGCACTAAGTCTTATTTGGGTTTGCCGCATGATTTTTGTTATGTGTTGTTATGTGTTGAAGTAAACGTGAGGGTTGAAGACTGGTTTTCACTTTGTAAAAATCGATGTCAAATTTGGTTCACTTAAGAAAGAACTCACGAGTGGCTTTGGTTCTCACAAGAAAGTGGCATCCTTCAGAACCGGAATATAATGCTCTACCATCACTTTGCTTAGCCTTCTCCTTCGATTCCCACATTAAGGGGATCGTCCATCTGAACAAGACTATAACCTTCCCCTCCTCTTTCACCATAACTTCCACAACTAACTACTGCGGTAACATAGTTGTACTTAGTTGGGGAAAATCCCTCCTATCTTGCCCTCGAGACTTACAATAACCCCCCACCCCCGCCGTCGCACTTCTCAACATCGTCAGTCTATTCATCCCGAGAAACTCTCGTCGTCCATTTACGCGGTTTCCGAGCTAAGTTTTGACGATAATTAATCTACGATGGAACAACAAAAGAACCTTCGCCTATGTATACCAATACATATTAAATGGATCAGCCTGGGTGATACGAACTCGGTACCCTTCAGAGTAGCCACTAATGAACAGAACCCTTATTCAGGTCGTTACTTTGACATTTTTTCATTTTCTTGAATAAGGTGGCACCTATTATCGACATGATCCTAATAACAGTTATTGACAGTTCATCTTAAATATATGATCTGTAAATAATAGGTGCCACCACTAATATTATAATAGTGGTGGCACCTATTATTTACAGATCATATATTTAAGATGAACTGTCAATAACTATAATAGTGGTGGCACCTATTATTTACAGATCATATATTTAAGATTATATTAACTTCAATAGGTACCTGATGGGGTGTGGTTTAATTATAAGTAAAGGAACTTTTCTTCTTCTTCGTTAAGTTCATTACCTTCATTAGCTCGATGAGGTTTGATGAGTTTTCTTCATCAGCTTCCATAGCCAATCGCACAATTGCTGCCGCGCCTATTTACGGTGTGTTCAGACGCTGTAAGGATTAATAAGTTGAAAATATCAACATTTTAATTGTATATAATACAATTAGTTTAATTTATTGTCTCGCTGATTTATCTACTATAATCAAATTAATAATTTTAAATATAGTGGTTTCCCCTTCCAATTGATGTATTTCGTCACTAATACCACGTAATAGACATTTACGCAACTTTAGAAAGGAAAATTCTTTTCGTCAGTTACGCTGTTTTATCAGTTGCTCGTTGTTTTATCAGTTACGTAGTTTTATCGATATGAACATATCGGCTCAAACTTCCGCTTTATTCAAGACTTTTTTTTTCGTCTCCTGAAAAACCATGTTTTCCAACTTTCTGGCGATTTTTCCCTGGAACTATCAATCGGGATTACTTTTTTTTCGATGAACCAACAAATTATTGAAAAAAAAAAAAAAATCTGTCAAATGAAAATAGACTATAATATAGGTACAGCAGGGGTTTCCAAACTGTGGTCCGTGGCGAACTTCGAGAAAAATTGATACATTCTTACAAAAATAAATACAATTATAAACTCAAAAATATATTTCACTGCTTTGAAAATAGTACCTAAATAAAAAAAATAATAACCAGTTGATGGGTAAAATAGTGTTGTAGCTTGACGAACTCGCCAAGGGGGCTGGGGTTCGCGACCCAGCCTTGTTAATTAAAATTTCAAGGGGTTGGCGATTCATTGGAGCAAGGCATTTCCGAATAATTTCAAAGTAAAGTGCAGGGTAGGCTCCTGCTCCATTGTGAAAACCAAATCGGTTACCACAATAAAATCCACTTACTTTTTTTTTAGTCCCCAGATTTTGATTATTTTGGTCGCCGGTGGGGGGGGGGGGGGGGGATTTTATCTGGGGGAATTCGGGGGGACATTTATCGGAAAAATTATAAAATATTTTGATCTTCAGATTAATTTAATTATTCAAAACATGAAAACTTTTCAAGTAAAGCTTCATCTTCCCCTGTAAACATATTTTCCCTCATCTGGATGGAATACCACCGTTGTTTCATTATTCTCTTAATTACCACTTTATCTGAATAGAAGCGATAACTTTGATTCGTGGTGAAATCATTTGCCGTTTTGCGTTTCCTTCTTTGTATCGGAACCGATACAAAGAAGGAAACACAACCTAGAAGGAAATACAACCTTGTATGTTTGTATCGGTATCAAAGTTGACACTTGTTAAATCCATACTTAGTCCTCTCCCCATTTTGAGCATGTGGAGTAAACTAGCTTAAAGAGTGGGGGGCCTGCAGTGAAATGTAACGACACGACTCCATAGACTTAGAAGATAGCTGCTGGGTATTTGCTCCACACCATTCCCCAGATGGCGGTGAGGTCGATAACCTCAAAATTGTCTACTTTTCTTGGTGTTTGCTTATATTTCGAAAACTAAGCGTTTGTCGTGGAAACACTACGAGCAAAATTAAAGGAAACAAAATTTCCTACAAAATGCATAATAAGTAGCAGTATTATAATGCAGTATATTATAGTATAGTATTACTACAGTTGAAGATCAGACAATAGTAGGTATGTAAGACGCCAGAGCGAGCTGAAAAAACGCTGCAAATTTTACACTAGGGTTTATTATTCTTTTATGTATTACTTGTGCAGACATTTAATTCTGTGTCAATGAAAAAAAATTTGGATTTTATTTTTTCAAATATTTTTTGTTTTTTTACTTGAAAAATATTTGACCTCCTGGGATCCTTCAAAAATCCCATTTGTAGCCCCATGAAAGCCCTGTAGATCGCAACAGTGAAATCGGATCGTTCCAGAACCCCCAAAAATGGATTCTACGTCCAAAAATACTTTGAAAACGACACCTAACTCGATCCCATAGCCAAAATCCGTCAAAAAAACCCTCCTGTAGCCCCATTTTAGCCCCATAGCGCCCCACGGGTTTGGGCGATCGGGCTGAAAACCTTGCGAGCACAACTAGATGGTAAACCGAGTATTTTGTCAAAATTTCAGATTTAAAAAAAAAATGCTTAGGAACTGCCCAAAACGGCCCGGCCGGCGAACGGCGGACGGACATTTCGGATTTAGAATGTAGACCTCTTGAAACGGATAATGTCAAATTTTGAGGCCGATCGGAGTCGTCGACCTCCGTCGGGAAAACATAGGTGTATTATTCCAAGAATAATAAACCAAAAACATCTGCAGCCGCAAAGGGACAAACGAGTGGAAATGTTAACTTTTGGTTGGGACAAACATGCTTCCGATAATTTTTCGTGCACGGAGATGTTATGTTTTGACGAGAACACACGTTTTCAATCAACTATTTCCATACGAAATAACAACTTTTGGGAGACGAGGTTCAATCAGAGCAACAATCAAACAGACAAACAATCAGAGCCCGAATTACCGATAAAAACGAATTTTTACCAACAGTGGAAATGTTGAGTTTTGATAAGCCCTTCCTCAAGTATCATCTCCTGTCTTTTCTATTCAGTTAAATTGACTGAATAGCATTGAATGCTATTTTTTCTCCGGGGATTTTTCCCCAGGGATTGGAAAATAAGATTTTTTTCCCGCGATTTTTTCCCCCGTGTGAACGGTCCTCCTAGTCAGCAGAATTGGTGGTGTTCAAACGGGTTCTACGTTCTACGGGTTTATGATGAAAGAAAAAAAGTTTTTTTTTTTTTTTTAATGGGAGTTTAGATCGTCAACCCGAATTCTGGCGGTTCTTCCCGCAGATTTATGTGGGTAGATATTGCTCCTCACCCCTAGCGGCCAGTATTCCGTCCCGCCTCTAATGTGGCCGCCTCACCCCCTGCAGTCCCAGTACACCCCCCCCCCCCTCCCCCCGCCCGTCTAACACCGCCAATTCGCGGGCTCCCACAGGTCCTTCTTTCGGCGCCCTGGTAATTGGATCACACCACCTGACAACTGAAGAAATATTAGTTCCACCCTCAACGTTCCCCTAACACTCCCCTCCCCGCCCCACCCAACCATTCCTCTTCTTCCCCACCCAAGTCACGTCTAATTAAATCATAAATATCCGTAAAAAAAAAAGAAATTCTTTGCATCCGGATCATCTCTCGCCACCCTCTTCAATTTCCCTGGAGACCCTCTTCGCACCCTCTCAGAAATCCCTCGCCAGGTGATAAAAAACATGCGATTAGCGGAGCTTATTTGTGAGGGTGGGGAGAATGAAAAGCTTCTGAAAAGATTGGCCAGGATTTATGAGGAACTTGGTCAAGATTTACGGTAACCATCAACTTCACTTAATCACTTCGATTCTTTATTTGAATAAAATTGAAATAAGCCCATTTGGTTTATTGTTATCTGTATAACACTACCTGCTTACGCGATGGGGATCCGATTCCACCGATGTCGCACTCCGCTGGTTTTGATTTGAGCTTTGATAAAGCACGGAAAAAAATTGGCAAATTTTGAAAAACGTGTTTATCCGTTACAAGAGGTCTAGATTATCCGTCTACATTATCCGTTTCAAGAGGTCTAGATTCCAAAACCGAAATGTCCGTACGCCGTCCGGGCCGTTTTGGGCAGTAGGAATTTGTTTAAAAATCTGAAATTTTGACAAAATACTTGGTTTACCATCTAGTTGTGCCCGCAAGGTTTTCAGTCCGATCGCCCAAACCCGTGGGGCGCTATGGGGCTAAAATGGGGCTACAGGAGGGATTTTTTTGAAGGCTTTTAGCTATGGGATCGAGTTAGGTGTCGCTTTCGAAATATTTTTGGACGTAGAATCCATTTTTGGGGGTCCCGGAACTATCCGATTTCACTGTGGCGATCAATAGGGCTTTCATGGGGCTAAAAATGGAATTTTCGAAGGATCCCAGGAGGTTAAATATTTTTTCGAGTAAAAAATAAAGAATTGTAGAAAAAAAAAATTTTTGAAACAAAAATCAAAAAAACAAAAATTTTTCGAAATATAAGAATCCAAAAAAAAAAAAAAAATTTTTTTCATTGACAGAATTAAATTTCTGTACAAGTAACCTATATCAAAGAATAATAAACCCTTTGTAAAATTTGCAGCGTTTTCTTCTTTTTTTTTCCTTGGTGAAAGCTGATTAAATTTTGTACAAGGGACGGCACATTGTATGTCTATTGAAACAAAAAGGAAACGGTGGAAAGGATTTGACCATCTACGGCCATCTTACGACGCTTGACAGCTCGACAACTGACGAGTCTGCGTGGGCTGTTGGGTAGGAAGGGAAAACATTGGACCTGTTGAATAAACACGTCGAAGGTAAACACCTTATTATCGCATCGGTGGAAACGAACATCATTAACCGCCTCTCGTGCTAATCCGGTGGAATCTACACCTGCCCGAAATCGTCGATCGGACCCTAAATTTGTGAATTTGTGTTGCATGATACATACGAAACAATTGTACAAAACAGTTGTACATTCGAAAAACGCTCCAAATTTTGCACGTGTACTATTCTTTTGTAAGGAACAGTATCTTTAACCCTCTACTTGGCAACGTCTAGTATACTATACGCGTTTTTCTAATCCATTTTTTCGAAACTACCTACGGATATTACCGACACTAGCGCTTCCACCGACTTCCTTGGCAACTAAAGTGACCGAAAAGAGGAATATTTCGTGTTATCAGTGTTCTCGGAAGTTTTCTATTATCAATCTTGTCACCATTGACAAGGTTGGTGAGAAATGGCTGCCGTTGACATCCGCGACGATTTGAATTTTCTTCAATCAAGTAAGTATTTCTAATTTTTCGTCGCAATTTTTGCTTTTGTGACATATTTGAATAGCTAAGGGACTTGGGATCGCTATAGTTTAGTCGATACAGCTCGAAATTAGCTCGGGACGTGAGTCGGAAAAAATAGTATAGCATACTATACACTGCCAGGTAACGACCCTCGGGTTTTCAAAACCAGCTAGTGTAGATTCACTATCGAGCGAAGTGGCTTTTGTCAATTTATGTTGTTTTTCGTAATTATAATCCACTTTTCGCTGTTGTGTTCTATTTTTAGATGGCATCCTAAATGAAAACTCTTCAGTGAAAGAACGCAAAAAATAGAAACTGGCTCTGAAAAGGATGAGGTGAGGGAATGCGTATAAATTCATACTGAAGGCGATATCTCGACTGTTCAGTCTACAATTTATTCTTCTATCTAAAACTGATCAGCTGCATGACTGGCTGCTTTTCTCTGCCTTTTGCAGATCGTGTTGGAGCCAGGAGAAACGCTTGACGAACACGTAATTAAGGGTAAAAAAATAAGTAAAATAAATTAAGGGGTGCTGGATGGGTGTAAAGGGGGGGGGGGGGGGGGGGGGGTTGCGCGGCCTCACTCGCCTGCACACCCCGCGTGAATTAAAATGATGAACTCGCCTCCTCCCCCTCGGTTTTTTTGAAATCCAACTTCGGAATCGGATTCGCCATAGATTGAAGCGCATTTGGCTCGCGGATACCATACGCAAAAAACGGCATTTTACTGGGTATTTTTTAACCCGAAAAAACGTGGGACAAACGCGAGAATAACGATTATTTCGACGGGGATTTCGACGAATTACGATTTACGATTTGACCGATGTCTTCCGAGGTCTGATCTATAAGGCTCGTATTTTGTCGACCCCCTTGAACGGCCTTTGGCGCGAGTGGAAAGTGAAAAAACGTGGGACAACGCGCAAGAAAGACGAATTTTCGAATTTCGACGAATCTAATATGGCCTACCTACGACACATGCGCACCTGTGCGGAAACCGACGGAAAAAACGGCGTCTCTCTAGTACGCCGTCGCTCTACCGTTGAGGCGGGGTAGCGTGGAGTCTACCACTGAGGCCGACCGCGTGACGGTGCGACATGCGACACACAGACGAAAAAGTTTGAGACGATGTAATAAAAAAACCATTGCCGCCTGTGGGTGTATTGCCGCTTGTGATTTGTGTAGACCATGGTACATGATTGTCTTATGACTTACCTGTGGGACACCCCCGGACCCCCGGATTAACTAAGTTTTGATCAAGGATCATAGCAAGGAAACATGGTACATGTTTTCCGGATTGGTATATTTAAACTTAAAATTCGCGCAACGTGCTTATTGGACGTAAAATTGGGCGAGGAATCCGAATTCGAGAAAAATTAGGGGTTCCCATTTAAAATAAGAAAGTTGAGCGCAAATTCGCCTACTTGCGCGCATCTCAAGGGGGGCTCGACCCCCCTAAGCAGACTTAAACGGTCCACCAAACCAATAGAAAATTGCGGGCACAACTAGATGGTAAACCAAGTATTTTGCCGAAATTTCAGATTTTTAAAAACATTCCTACTGCCCAAAACGGCCTGGACGGCGCACAGTGGTCCAGATCGCTAATCTGGCGAGTCAAAAGTCGAAAATCCGAGGTCCTCAATTTTTAATGGTAGGTAGTCAGATCGTGAGGGAGAGGGTACCTGATGACTAAACAGGACCGGAGAGAACCTGATAAAATTTATGAATGGAGATATTGTACTTCATTTGTGGAGGGGGGGCCCCAGACGCAAGCTAATTATCGCTTATCCCATTTGAACTTAGTCTCTCAATAAATCTTGTCTGGTGAAAGCTGATTTTTTTTTTCTAATTTCTTGTGATATGGATGGACCAAGTGAAGGTAAAAAAAATACTATAATAATTGTTTAGCTAATACTGATGAAAATCTGAGTACTTTTGCATTGTAAAACTAGAAAAAAAGTACAAAAATCGACTTTAAAATGCTAGGAATTCCACGGAACTTAGTAGAACCTGGATCCGGCTATATACTCGTATACTACAAGTATCATGGAACATATTTTCGTTAATTTCAGCTGCAAATATTTGCAATTCCGGGAAATATCATTTTTTTCGTTTTCCAGGTCTGAAAATATCTATTGAGAGAAGAGTGTTATTCGGAATCCTAAAAGATGCTAACTTCAATTTTGAAGATGGGCGGACCTCAATAATTAACTATATAGCAAATTTACACCCTAACCTGCCCAACGACGAGTCATTCAAAGTAAAAATGACAAATTTTTTGAAAATATGCAAAAGATATTGGGATCAATGCCATCGATCTCAATCGTTTTTTCTACTCAAACACGGAAAATGGTTGGATGGAAGACATGTTTTTTTCGACACAACTTGTATGACCAGGACTAAGGGGAGGCCTCGGAAACTCTTCAGTGATGCTAGTAAATCCACAAAAAATAGACTAGTTAGAAAACTAGTCGAGGAAAATTCATTGGATGAACTTTGTCGCGCAGTACAAATTAAAATGAGGCAAGGGGGAAAAAGAGATGCAGCGGACCCAGTAGCTTGCAGCTTGCAACTTCCGACCCTTGTAACCCTTGTAACATCCGACCCAGTGATAACCAGCTTGACAATTTTCCCGCCATCAAAGGAGACGGAAGATTTAGACGACGAAGTCCGTAAATTTTTAGCAGATGGTCTGTCAGAATTTGATGACGAAGGAAATGATAGTGATTTAGTATTAAGCGACATAACATGATATTATCACTATAATGAATGTTATGGCTCTCGTCTGAATTTTATTTTTCCATTTTTCTGATTTTTTTCCTGAAAAACATGAGTAATTTTTTCTTTAGTTCGTAATGTGCAATAGAAGGATGAAATCACTTCTCATACTACCCAAATATATTGCATTATCGTTAGAAAATATTGTATTCTTCATTCCGCTTGGTATCCTCACATTTAGGTAATTATATTTCCTGAACGGCTCAACATAGCCAAAATTTGATTTCACCATCGGATTCAGCGTGAAAAAACCTAGCTAGAGACGTATTCAAAACGTACCAAAATGAAAAACCTGGGGCGCTAACATTTTTGATTCGCTAGATTAGCGATCTGGACCACTGTGCGGCGTACGGCGGACGGACATTTCGGATTTAGAATGTAGACCTCTTGAAACGGATAATGTCAAATTTTGAGCCCGATCGGAGCCATCGACCCCCGTCGCGAAAACATAGGTGTATTATTCCAAGAATAATAAACCAAAATCGCCGTATTTTTATCGCTTACCGTTTAGGTGGAGTAGAGGAAACAGTAGATGGGCGAAGGGTTTACGGGGGGGACTTCACTCTCGCATTCCAATCCAGATCACGCCCGTAAAAACATGTACCATGTTAAAAGTTTCACTTTAAAATTATTACTCACAGAAGCCCAGGTTGCATTTCAACGATGCGGTACAGTACCTACCTGTACCGTAACGTAACTGCTGCGAGGAGTCTGCCTGTAAGTCCCCTTCTTGTAAGTTGATGATGTAGGTACCTAATAGCAATTTCCACCGGACACTAACGCGGAGCGATGACAAGTTCGAAAGATACTGACTGCGCCAATTATGATACTGCACACAGAATTAGTCTTTTTTTAAGAACTTTATTGTGTCTCCAACAGTAGTTTCGATGTGAACGGGATTTTGTGCCCAGAATCACTTCCACTACGACACCTCACTCGACTCCGTAGAAAAGATCTTTCCCGCTGGCGTTCTCTTGGAAGCCTCATATAGCCTCATGGCTTGGCCGGAAAGGTATGGGGATCCCCGTAGACTGAAATCCTCAAAAAACCGGATCGGACTTAGAACCTTAAGGGACTACTTAGAAGCTAGATCGAGTATTTTGTCAAAATTTTGGATTTTAAAAAACTGCCCCTTCCGCAATTTGTATTTTTGGAATCTAAACATCATGGAACGCCGAAGGACAAATTTTGGGGAATGGAGAATTCGTGTGTAGAGGTCCCAGACAATGTTCGATTGATAACAATAATAAACCCTTGAGTAGTCCAACAATTTGACTACCTACTCAAATTATCTGCATCGCTGCCAGTTTACAAGCATGTTTTTTTCCAATATTATTTAATGAGATAGAGATCTATTTAATGAGATCTAATGAGATATTAGATTTCTGATATTATTTAATGAGACCAATTGTTTCCCAAGCCAAATGTTATTTTCAATACTAACCAAATTTCCTACGATATGCACATCTGATGAACCACATGTGAGAGTTTTTTTTTACGTAATACATAAATATACGTTAGGCCACTAGTGTGGCATCGTCTCTTAACGTCACGTATCTTTACGTTTGGCCACTATTTCGGTGTTCTCAACTGTCGTGCGTTAGGCTGGCCGTCCGCTGGACGCGAATTCGCGCGAAAAGCCGTTCGCGCGAAACTCGCTAATTCGCGCGAAGAGGTCGCGTCAGTTCAAAGACAGAGAAATGAATGAGACCCCGTCCACTGGGGGCGCTGTGTTCGCGCGAAAACGGGCGAACGCGAACGATTTCAATCTAGTTTGAATTTGATAGCGCGAATTCGCGAGTTTCGCGCGAACGGTTTTTCGCGCGAATTTGCGTCCAGTGGACGGTCAGCCTTAGGCCACTAGATCGACGTCCTCACCAATCTTATGTTAAGCCACTAGTTTCGGCATTGTCACTTTTCTCTCAGCGTCAGACAGTTACTTTTCCAACATTCCAACATGCAAGATGGGTTTCTATCCCACGGTTAATAAAGCATACATTCATACATGTTCCATGTTTCTTGAATTTCGGCCTTAGGCTCTAAACAAAAAACATCCGGGAGTCCAAAGGCCGAGTTTTTTTTTTTCTTCTTCGACTAACTTGCTTACGTATTGGGTGGGTTGCTTGCCAAATCCTGCGTTAGAATCGAAAATACATAGTTCGGTAGTTCCAATCCTGAATACGTAGGTACTGATGTTGGAGGGGTGATCAGTGAGGGAAGGTGTGTTGCCGCACCACAGCACTGATTCCGTTCAAAAGGAGCTACAATCAGTTTGATCCACACAAAGGGTCAGTAGAGTATGACGCCGGGTTGGCGAAACCACGCGCGTATTGGAATGCCTCCGGAAATCAACGCTGTGCACGGGGGCGGTTTGTTGAGGTGGTAAGGGGGGCGGAGGATGCTATGCCGTGTGTATTTGCTCAAGGCAAACCTTCCCGCCCCAGTGTGACCCTCGGGGGTATTCATTCTTGGCTGTGTAGGCGTCCGGTGTTGGGGGGGGGGGGGTCCACCACTGAGGGGTTGATTGGCGGTGAAGTGGGTGAGGGGGGACATCGATGCGTTGGGGAGCTGTGGGCTTTGACTCCGGGACTTTACAGAATAGCCGGCAATTCACCCTGCATTCCACTAACCCCTCTCTCACCCATCGGCTTGTGCACTAGATGATTGGCTCACCTCACCAGCACTCACTACCCTTTTGTACCAGGTAACACACTCCAGAATTACTTCTTTTTTTAGCCCCAATACAACAGTTCACAGCAAAGACTTTGGGAATATTCACACTTTTTGGTGTGCACTTGCGAACTAGAATACTTCCACCCTACAGGCAACACTAACACTACAGGTAATCATTACCCTTGGGTTTAGTTTAACATCAACATTATTCAACTGTTTTATTGTTTTATCAATCATTTATTTCAAGTATTATTTTCTTTCAATATTTGTGATTTTCAACATTTTTGATTTAGGTAACTACCTACCATTATTATTGTATGTTATACATAAAACCATGATTTGTACCTCCGATTAAATAGAGTTTTGTTAACCCTTTCGCGTCCGAGCTTTGTGGGAACTGAACATTCCCGCCCAAGGTCCGATATTTTCCAAGTATTCATGGACCCGCCTTGCCATATAGTCGCAGGGCATAGCTGGACAAAAGTTTAAAAAAAAAGTTCTTTTCTTCTTCGAAATAACTATTGGAGTCTCTTCATAGATAGTTGGCAAGGTAGGAAACAAATGAGAAAAAGCTCAGAAGGCACAGAATCGTTTCATGTCATGTATTGTTAAGAGGAGATAAAACCCCACTCATCGCCTGGCTAAAGCCGATCTTATTAACATGACATGAACATTGTTCATTCAACTGCAAGTGACTCACCGGCCGCTTCGTCTATGGTCTTCCGACAATTTTTCAAGTGAAGTTGTACATTAAACGAGTACCAACTCATTGAAAAATTTGTGTTCTATGAGATTTTTGGAATTTACGATATTTTCCAAGTATTCACGTTTTTTAAGCGAAAAACGTCGTTAGAGCTATAGTTATTGGACTGTAACTTTTGAGGTCCACCTCGGTTCAACTGGATCTTTTTACCACGTTAAACTTGAGTTATTTCTGGATGGGACTGGACCAAAATGAGCTGCAGGAACCTGCAGGTTTACGAGATACAGCGTTTTGAAGTTGAATGTTTTCGCATTTTTGCGTGTTTTGTCGTGGTGGAAAGTGCTGAAGTACGGGGATAAAAATGTGCGCATGTTGAATTGATAAGCGTTACGGCTATGAGAAGTAGGTACTTAATAGTAACTTCAAATTGTTCATCGTGTCGCGATGGTCGTGGTTTGGATGGTGTTGGTTGGTCTCGACCAACACCATCCAAACCAACAACCACCCAAAAATTCTTTCAATAATATCTAGACTGACAAGTTGTATGACAAGAGATTGCAGTGAAATAATTACCCATTTTTGAGGAATTTTTACCGAAAAATCGTTATTTTATAGCTCATTTAAGCATCTTTCGGGTCTGAGAATGGCTTCAATCGTCTCTGGAACCTAGTACAGCCAAAACACATATTTTTAGCGCTGAAACGAATTTTTTATCTTGTAATTAGAGTTTTGTCCAGCTAGATTGGCGAAAAAGACACTGTGCGTCGTGCTCTCCCCACTCCTGTGGGATCTAGTTGTGGACACCCTGCTAAACCGGCTTGAGGAGAATGGGCTCTATGTTCAGGCTACGCTGTTGATGTGGTGATCCTCATCAGGGGACCCTTCACTAGTGTAGTATCACAGCTGACTCAGTCAGCACTTAAAGAGGTGGAGTACTGGTGGGGCACAGAGGGACTAAAAGTCAACCCCAACAAAACCACCCTAATAACCTTCACCAGGAAGAGGAATCTGAGCGACCTCTCAGAACCTCTCTTCTACAACTCCAGCGTGTCGTTCAGCTGAGAGGTGAAGTACCTGGTTGTGTACCTATATGGTCTATGGACCAGAGTTGGGATTATTCGAATAAAAATTTAGTTGAACTAAAGTTGAAACTAAAAACTAATTAGTTTTTAGTTTCGAAAGTGAAACTAAAAACTAATTTAGTGTTTAGTTTGACTTTCGAAACTAATTTTGGAACTAAATTAGTTTTAGTTTCAACTGTTGAAACTAAAACTAATTTAGTTCCACAAGTTAGTTTCGAAGTTGCGAATAAAAACTAAAGTAGTTTCATCTTTTATTCGTAGTTTCGGAACTAAAAATGAAACTAAATTTTTTTCCTCGCAGACATTTTTTTTCCTCGCAATTTTTTTTCCTCCAGACATAATGAATGACTCATCACCCTCAATTCTTCGATACGTTTCTGAAAACGTTTGATGTTCCACTCAAAGTGGTGGGGAGGGGAGCAAACTTTAATCTATTCTTCTACGACCCTGAAAAAAAAAGAACTTGTTCGCACCCATCACCCACATTTCGTTGAAACACACACACGAACACACATCCCCTTCAAATCAGTAAAAAACGCGAGGAAAAAAAATTAGTTTCATTTTTAGTTCCGAAACTACGAATAAAAGATGAAACTACTTTAGTTTTTATTCGCAACTTCGAAACTAACTTTTGCAACTAAATTAGTTTCAATTTCAACAGTTGAAAATGAAACTAATGTAGTTCCAAAAGTTAGTTTCGAAAGTCGAACTGAAACTAATAGTTTCAGTTTTTAGTTCCACTTCGGAACTAATTTAGTTTTAGTTTCAGAACTACTTTTTGCCCAACTCTGCTATGGACTCAACGCTCACCTGGAGCAGACCTAGGACATGATATGCTATATTATTGCCAATAAAGGCAAGGTTGCCCTTATGTGCGCCAAGCGGGCATGTGGGAAGACATGGGGACTGCACCCGCGGATGGTCCTCTGGAGCTTGAGGCGAGGGCCCATATACGTAAACCACACAACGGACAAGGTTAGATGTTTTAGGGCGCTTGTTCTCAGTTGCTTCAGAACCACTGCTGGAAGACCGCTTGCGGAATGACACGGCTTTCAGTTCCTTGAGAAGGGTGTCCCGGGAGTTGATTGTTGTTGTGAAAGTGAGAGTTTGCACTTGCGTGTCGAGCTGGGCAATATGAGCCAAGATAAGTGATATGGTGCCCTGTTCCAGGTCTATTTTTTTCCAGCCTGTTGTCAATGACGAAAGTGCATAAAACGTATTTTATGTGCATAAGAAGCAAGGCACTCACCATCTTTTGCCTTCCCATTTAAAACGGTCAGTACTGTAGACGCTGGGGTCTCGCTTGAGTCAAACTGAACGAGGAATAACTCGCGAAACTGCGGCCAAGTCATAGCTGGGACAGAGATTTTGTAGAGCCATTGCGCAGCACTTCCTTTTAGAGCTTCCCCAAGAGTTCTTATCAAACTGCCGCCTGAGAGGTTAGCATCGGCTAAACATAAATTGCCTGTGTTGCACCATGCGCGAGCATCAGTGCCACTTTTTTTGGGGTCAAACTCTGGTAGAGTGATCTTGGATGATGCGGCATCACCTTGTTGGGAGATCACTTTCAGAAGCACGATGAACTTCAAACGAATTTAATTCTGAATTTAACCTCAAGTTCCACACCAATAAAAACACTTTTTTTTCCAAAAACACCGTCACGCATTCCCCGGTCTTCTCCTTCAAGTTCATTTTTCCGCCAAAACCCCTGTCACTATTCTTCTTCACTTTTCACTTTGTCCCATTTTCGAATACCATGGAGGATATCTGTGGGGTCATGACGTCACATTAGTTCTTCCTCGCCGTCACACTTTTACTATTGATTTGTTATCTCGTCTCAGGGCACTTCTTTTTGCTTGATATCTCGTCTCTGGCACAGGCAGGGCACTTCTTTTTCCTTGATATCTCGTCTCTGGCCCAGGCAGGGCACTTCTTTTTGCTTGATATCTCGTCTCTGGCCCAGGCAGGGCACTTCTTTTTGCTTGATATCTCGTCGCTGGTCGTGAAAGGTTTTGCTTCCGAGTCTGCAAAGCAGCGGAAGCCTTGTGTTCACTTTCGGGAGCCAAAAATCTTTTGTTGTCCGAATTCAAACTTTCCACTCGCATTTTGCGTTTCATAGCCTATAGGCTCTGTTCAGTATACTGAACAAATTTGGTTCCGTGACTGACGGTCTGTGGGTCTGTCCGCATTTCCTTGTTACAGCCATAATTTCCACAATTTTGAATGAATTTAGCTTAGATTTTGAGGGATTATGCGGATAAGGCTCCTTGAGGTCCCATACGAATTTCATAACAATAGAATCAGCGGTACGCTCTGCGCATGCGCTAACGTGAAATTCTTGAAACAGGCATAACTTTCACAATTTTGATTCAATTTCGCTCATATTTTAAAGGATTATACGCACAAGGCCCATTAAGGTCTCATATGAATTTCATCATGATCAAACTAGTAGTGCTTCGCTCTTGCGCGAACGTAATTTTCTTGTTACAGTCACAATTACGTTCAATTTGAACCTGGCACGGGGAAGCTCATGTGTAGGGTGGCCAGATATACTGCTTTTTGCAGTACAGTACTGCTTTAAGGTATGTGATACTGCTGTACGATTGTAGGAAAAAAAGTCCCCGGAAAAAAAATCCCCGTAGAAGAAATAGCGTTGACTGAATGGAAATGAATAGAAGATGATATTTATGTAAGTATTAAATACTTTTGTTGCCGTAGGGGGTCAACACTAAGCAGTAGGTGACTGGTGTTTAAAATAACTTGGTCAACGTCTAATGTTGTTTTGTCCAAAAGATGAGTGGCTTCATCTCATCTTTTATCGGAACCGTGTACCTATTCAGTGTGTACTTTTGAGAAAATTTATTCTGTCAATCAATAACATTTTGAAAAAAAGGCGTTTTATTAAAAAAATGTTTTTTTCAACAATTTTTTATTTTCCATTCCGAAATTATTTGACCTCTTGGCATCCTTCAAAAATCCCGTTTGTAGCTCCATGAAAGCCCTATAGATCGCCGCAGTGAAATCCAGGACCCCCCAAAATGGATTCTACGTCCAAAAATTCTTCGAAAACGACACCTCACACGATCCCATAACTCCATTAAAAAAAACCTCCCGCAGCCCCATAGCGCCCCACGGGTTTGAGCGATCGGGCTGAAAACCTTGCTGGCACAAATAGATGGTAAACCGAGTATTTTGTCAAAATTTCAGATTTTAAAAAAAATTCCTACTGCCCAAAACGGCCCAGCCCTTAACGAAATTTTCGTTTTTGGAATCTAGACCTCTTGAAACGAAAAAGTTTTTTGAAACATTTAATGTCACATTTTGAGGCTGATCAGAATATTCGACCCCCGTCGCGATTACATAGGTGTATTATTCCAAGAATAATAAACCAAACCAAGAGGTTCCCTAACTTTCTATTGTTTTGTTCAAGATTTTTTCAATTTTTAAAATTTTTCTTTTTGGGGATTTTTTTTCCGCCCTTGAGTATTGTTAGGGGATTTTTTTTCCGCCCTGCAGGATTTTTTTTCCGGGGAGTTTTTTTCCGATTACCTGCTGTACACATCCGGGACAGAGACCCTTGTGTACAACTGAAATGTACTGCTTTTTGAAACTAGTAGAGTTTTAGGCTCGCTACTTCCTGCCAACTTACTTACGCACTTGGCTATATCTTCCAAAGAATGATGGTGCCCAGACGCCCGGACCCTAAATTAGATAGAACACCAATACCTCTTATCAATTAGGGGAAGAAGAAGTTGGTTGGTGGAGCTACGGTTTTTTTGATTTTCAAACGTGTTCTCTAGTTTTTGACTGCAGACGAATAGTATTGATCTCTCGTTATGGATCTACTTTATGTAAATCTCATATGAGATGTAAACTATATCATATAGTCATAATATCTTTTTGGCCAGTGGCAATGATTTAACCTAATGTGATGTTTTATTAGACATTGAAAATCTTTTTCTTTATCTACAGACAAAAAAAAGTTAATGTCTCATAATAATAATTTTGTCTATAGACAAAAAAAGGCTCTTGAACAATAATATAATATATAATATATTATATTATATACATGGACTATATATATAGTATATTATATGTACTATGGTGTCCGACGATTATTTTAATTTGCATTGCATTGGCAGTGTATTTTTTTTTTTTTTTTAAGTGGCAACTGCTAGAGCTCATTAGAGCTATCAGCAGCCCCCCCCCCCACTCATTTGGGGGGAGCGTGAAAGGGTTAGGGTAAACAGTTGGGTGGTAGAGATCTGACTGGGGGGGTTATTTAGGATGACATGCTGGTAGGTATCTTGGGGGAAGTAGTTGTGAATGATGATCGGTGGGGGGGGGGGAGGACTTCGCAGATTCAATGATGGGTTATGGAGGATTCAATGGTTGGAATGTCGGATTTTAAACACTGTCGAAACGGGATCTCGTGCAATTGTGAAAGCGAAACGGCGAGCGAGGGGAGGGGGAGGGGGATGTTGAGAGTTGGGAAACTGAGGGTGCGAGAGATATCCACCTCTATTGAAGCAACCTTCCTCCCTCAGCCCTCTCATCCCTTCGACCGTCACACCACCCGAGTAATTGGATACCTACCTTAACTTGGGGAAAATCCGATGTTTCTCCGAACTTGATCAAGCGCCGAGCAGGATATCAGTCGGGAAGGACGGACGGTAGGGGAGAAAGAGAGAGAGAGAGAGTGAGGGAGAATGCGATGGGAAAGGGATAGAGTGAGAGAGTTTCAGGGTTATCCATCCTCTCACCGCGTTTGATGGTACGACTTCCTTGTGGGAGGAGGTTAGTGTTTGCGATGCTTGCAGGAGACCACGAAAGGTTGTAGAGATGGAGAGAAGGGGTATCTCACTCATCTACTGTGTGTAAGGCACCTAAGGCCTCATTTGCGTCCTATTCACTGATGAGGCGCCCTTTTAGGCTCATTAGTTCCTACTCCACCTCAACCCAGACACCCCTAACGCAATTTCCACGGGGATATTTCCTCATTATACCTTACGAGCACGTCACTGTCAACCTATTCATTCCCACGAGAACTGCAGTTCCTCATGACTTATAAATTGGAAAATATCACTACTAATAATGTTGGTAACATTATGTGACCGTCTAATGGGGACTGTCAATTAACCTTTCCATCGAGCTGTTTTGTGCATCCCAATGGCGGACGCAGGAGACAGAGAAAGAGCAGCACCAACCAGTGCACGTTATCATTCGACTTCGTGATAACGGCATTCAGGTAGACAATCCCGGCAGTCCCATTGATTTTACTACATAACTTGTTATGTGTCGTGATTGTAGATGGCCCTCATCCCTCACAAGAAACTTAAAACCACTGAAGAAGATAGGGGGCTATTGGGTGTTCGATTCCGAAAACGAAATGTCCGTCCGCCGTCTGAGCCGCTTTGGGCAGTAGGATTTTTTTTTTTTTTTTTTTTTTTTTTTTAATTTTAAATGTTAACAAAATACTCGGTTTACCATGGAGTTGTGCAAGGTTTTTATTTTGGTCACCCAAACCCGTGGGGCTCATGGGGCTACAAATTGGATTTTAGAAGGATCCCAGGAGGTCAAATTAGGTGTTGGTTTCCGAGTAATTTTGGACGCAAAATCCATTTTTCGAGGTCGAAAAAGCTAGCACCACCATGCAGAAAGTTGGCCATTGGTTGGCTTGTAACAAATTTACACTAAACCTGACTAAAACCAACTACGTAGCATTCGGAACAAGCGCGCTAATGCTGTCTGAAGTTGGGATGGATCGCACTGTTGTAGTGCACACTTTAATGCGTCTCGCAGCAAAGGAGCTGTTACAGCTCCTTTGCTGCGAGACGGAATTTACTGGAGTCTTCCGTGCTACTACTGTAGTTTTGAGCTGTAACAGCTCAAAACTACAGTAGTAGCACGGAAGACTCCAGTAAATTCCAAATTTTGGGAATAGCCTTCGATGAAAAGCTTCCAAGGGAGGAACAAATCAATGTGACTAAAAAGAAGTTGAGAAAATTCTTATACTTTTAAGTTAAGCTCAGGAAATGAGCACCTAGAATATACTATAGTATATTTCTAAAGAAATTAGCACCTAGAATATACTTTTAAGTCAATCTCAGGAAATTAGCACCTAGAACGCTACTAAAGCAAGTTTATTTTGCCCTCGATAACGGAATACTGTCGGCCAGCTTCGAGTTCAACCTACTCGGTGCACTTAACTGCAGTTTTTAAGATGCAAAATGCCATTCGGAACAAACCCTTCTTTGAACACACCTCACCACTCCATAAACAACTTAGGCTGCTACCTATGATGGTAGAAGTCTTGACAATTAAACAGGTCCTTATTGAAAAGTCATTCCGGACGCCTTACCGAGAAACGCCGTTTTCAAATGACATTTGCTTTGGAATCCCATTGCTAAGAACGGCATTAGCCCAAAAAAGTTATTTCTATTGAGGCTACTTCTCTACAATAATCTTTCCCTGACATTAAAGCGACAGCTGAACGGTCTACCGGAAAGAACCATTAAAAAGTGTAGCCAACTCATGCGAAACCACTACCTGATGAACCTACATTAACTGAGAGATGTTATGAGAGTGGGTACGGACATTGATTAAGAAGAAGTGGGTTTATACTTTCATTACCGAACAATTGATAACATGTTGTAAGAAATGTGATTTTCATTTTTTGTATCCTGATCTAATCTGAATGAAGTCTGATGCTGCTAATCATCCCCTACTACGAACTCTAGTTCAAACAGGGGATTTATTTCCAATTCTATTCAGAGGAAGAACTTTATTATGATTACTGTTATTCATCAATATTGCTGCTGTTTGTGACATGCTTCCTTGTGCTGTATTAAGCAGTTTCACTTTCTGGAAATAAACATTATAAAAAAAATTCTTGAGTCTGCGGCTGCTGCAGCAACGCATGCGTTTATTCTCTTCGCGACAAAATGTCATCGTTCTTTAGGGAAAACTGCGAGTATACCGCAACGTTGGCAATTAAATCAAATAGACTCGTCGTATGAATAGCGTTGTCAAAAAACCAGCTCCCACCCATGAAATGACATCAATCGGCGATACGAACATTCTGCTCGTCAAACTGCACATAAACCAATCTACAGCATAAGTTCCAGGGGCCCCTCCCTACTCGCCAGGAATCGGTCGCTAGTTTGAGACCGCTCATAAAAGTTTATTTTCATAGAAGTTTCTCGCCCGATCCCTTCGGAACGGTCCACACTGGCAAAACTAACTACCACTTTCTTTCTTATGTCCTTCGAACTGCACTTATAAAAACCGCTGCCGCCTATTTCCGAACTTTCACCGTTTATTTTTCTTTGGAAAATTACCGGACGTTTCATTATTGTCCTATGAGATGTGACTTTGACATTTCATCCGTGTTAGTAAATATGAAAGTTGCATTAGGCACTAGACATGATGAAGGGGGCTCCGAGTGAAATGTGTTATCGTTCAATTCTTCTTTCCATGCTCAGAAATTCACCATTACATAATTAATGAGCGTTTCTCTGAGCCTTTTCTGCTATAGGTAAATCCACTATAATTATAAAAGTAGTAGTTACTACCTATTAGTAGTAATACCTACCTAGCTAGTACCTATTGCTCTTAAAATACGAGCTCGTAGTAACGATTTTTCAACTGTTTTGGAATGCAACGTTGCATTCTGTACAGAGCTGCGGCTGGTAGCGTTCAACAGAAATTTGTCTTCACGATGATCGACTTGGGAGCGAATTCTGGAAGGTCTTGTTTTTCGTTGGTAAAAAAAAAAAAATAAATAAATAAACGCGTTGAGATTTTTTATAGTCTAGGGTTTTCAGTAATTTCACACCCAAGTCATATGTTTCAGAACCAATATTCGTTATCATATGTAACAGTACCATATGTAACGTAGCATATGTAACAGAACCAATATTCGTTATCTAACAGAATCATGTATCAAACTCACCAAGTAGGTTCACATACAGCCCATTACATAATATTCAAAGGGCTGTATGTGCACTGGATGAGTTTGATAATAATACATAATACTATTATGTACCTACTGTTGCTAATGTCTGATCTTGCAGACGCGACTGTAAAGACAGATGAGTAGTTTCATAATACGAACGATAATGAAAATCATATTTTTATTGTTAGGTTCTTAGTTCAAGATTTTTATTATCATTTGGTGTTATCAATCTGATCTATGTGTGAATAGAATTTTAAAGGAAGCTGGATGTTGGGGCAGTTATATGCACGTTAATGTTTCCACCCGGACGGTACTTGGGACAAACGTTTGAGAACAGTTCTTTAGTTACTAAAGATTTACATAATCAGAATCGTATACGAGGTTCAGGAGGTCGGGAAAGGTGGCATGTTCGGGCAACTTTGGGAGTAAAATCGAATCATCGAGGTCCCACACCAGTCCGAACCGCGATAAGGCTTTTAAGAGACTACAGGGATTCGGTTTCTGAAGTTTTTGATTTTTCAGACATTTCATAAGGGCACTTTCCAACATGTTAGAAAGAGAATTTTTTCATCCAAATACGTTTTATTCGATACTTGATACTTTTAAAATGAATGAAACCAGATGATTTTTTTTTTTTTTCAATCCTGAAAAATGTATTTCCAGATTTTTTTAAGAGGCTATGTGACCGAATTTAAAATTGCAATTCGATACACTTCCCCTTGTTCAACAAATCGAAGAACTTCTTAAAAATTGCAAAGTATTTCGCTCTATTGAAAAATCAGCTGAAATGGGATTCGTTCTCTCTCCCTAACCACCTCATTGGAATGGACCTCTGCACCATCGGCAAACAACATGGAACAGTTTTTTGCGGTTTTTCTCAAGCTTCAAAAACGTAACATAGCCCTTATTTGCTAGCCAAAACACATGATGTTGATCCAAAACTAACGTTTCTTTTTTCTCTTTCTTGTTGCTTGTTTTGTGTTTTGTTTACCAACCCAAAAGTCTACAACTCAAGCCATGGTAGAAGTTAATATTTTGGATGTTTTCGTGAAGAAGAGATCCAGTTCCTGGGCCAGACATCCAAAATGTAACTGACAAAATTTGTACATCTTAAAATACTAATATTTAATATTAGTATTTGGTATATCCGAAGCAATATCGGCAATTGTAATTATTACAATTCGTCTGATGACGGCTACTCAACAAGAAAAAAGAGGTTTGTTCCAGGTCTGACTGCGTCTGTCGACAGAAGTTGGACATCTGTCGACAGAACCCGACCGCACATACTCGAGCTGTCGGTTTCCGTCCAACTGCTGATCGACCTGGAACAGCAGTTTCTAAACTGCGCATGTCTCCGGCGATTTCTGTTAACATTCCGTCAAACCTGGAACAAACCTAAGTATGTTTCTTGTTTACATGAGCTTCGTTTGCCGTTCCATCGCCTGACAGACATGGCTGCAGCCGCCGCCAGAAATAGTAGTTCTTGGTGGGGGATGAAGTTTTTAAATGCTGTCCCAAGCTCTTTAAAAAGCATGTCACATGTTTCTCTGAGGTTCAAAGTGAGCGTGTACCTAATTGAACTTGCTCCATACACATTTGACGAATTCCTACCTAGTGCATGGGAAGTATGTTTGTGAGACCTGATGTTATGAAACTGGCTGTAAACTCATAATGTTATTTTTATGTAAATAGTTTTCTTGAATTGTTTTATCCATGTTTTGAAGTTTGTGCTCTTTGTTTACTAACGTTTGACTACTGTATGTGTTTTTGTTCCAAGTATTTTTATGTAAAATAATCGGCAAACCAAACTGTCTCCTGACAAGTAAAATCGTTGATTGATTCATTGATTCATGCCCTACAGTTTAGACAGAAGTCCTTATCAGGGTTGGAGTCTTTGTAAAAAACGCTGCAAATTTTACACAACAGTTTATTATTCTTTGATATATCAAATTAACGTATATATACGTTAATTTCGCAAAAATTATTTGTCAATAAAAAATATTTTTGAAAAAAAAATTATGACATTGTATGGACAAATGTGGGACCTCGAAAATTGGATTATGCGTCCAAAATTACTCGGAAAATATTTGACCCCCTGGGATCCTTCAAAAATCCCATTTGTAGCCCCATTAGAGCCCAATAGATCCCCACGGTGGAATCGAATCGTTGTGGGGCCCCCAAAAATGGATTCTACGTCCAAAAATACTTTGAAAACGACACCTAACTCGTGGTAAAACGTAAACAAACCAGCCTAAAAAAAAAAGCTGCAAATTTTACACTAGGGTTTATTATTCTTTGATATAGGTTAATTGTGCAGAAATTAAATTCTGTAAAATTTAATAAAGAAAATTAAAAAAAAAATTTCAATTTTTATATTTGTTTTTTTTGGATTTTTTTTATTTTCAAAAATTTTTTTTCAAAAATTATTTAGGTTTTACTCGAAAAATATTTAACCTACTGGGATCCTTCAAAAATCCCATTTTTAGCCCCATGAAAGCCCTATAGATCGCCACAGTGGAATTGGATCGTTTCGGGACCCCCAAAAATGGATTCTACGTCCAAAAATTCTTCGAAAACGATACCTATCTCGACCCCATTGCCGAAAGCCCTCCTGTAGTCTATTTTTAGCCCCAAAGAGCCCCACGGGTTTGGGCGATCGTGCTGAAAACCTTGCGCGCAGAACTAGGTGGATGGTGAACCGAGTATTTTGTCAAAATTTCAGATTTAAAAAAAAAAAATCCTACTGCCCAAATCCAGCTGCCTTTGTTCGTGTATATGAGTATGTATATTGTATCTTCATGCAGGCTCGAGAGATTGAAGGGATTCCAGAAATGTTTCTGCCGGTTTCCGCCTACCCCCTGGCCCAGACAGCTGGTTATAGCGAATTTAGCTAATTTTTGAGCACAATTTACCAGGATAACTTACGCCCCGGCTCCCGAAAGGCGAAACCGCACTTCTCGCGAAAGTTCCAATTTCAACCCATAAGGACCCCATTTTCCAATTGAGTGGTGAGGCCCCTGGAGGCCTGCAACCGTCCATGTCCCAATGGAGATTCAAACTAGGACTAATTACGTTCCTTTTGCACTTGGTTTCATCCTCGTAGCTCCAAAAACAGGGCGTAGCGAGAATTTATGGGGAAAAAACGCTGATTGTCCGCGCGGACATTTCGTTTTTGGAATCTACGTGAATCTAAAACTGTAAAACGTGTAAATTTTGAGGCCGATCAGAATTTTCGACCTCCGCCGCTATTACGTAGGTGTATTATTCCAAGAATAATAAACCGAAATATTCCTTAGGTATAAGGAAATACACTTCCTTCGACGGGGCATATTTCCCGATGAATAAAATCACCTTTGTGATATGGTGGTATTCTTGGGGTTTGTCACCCGATAGAGAAATGGATATTCAATAATCAATTGTTTGTGTTCCACGTTATTATTTACTTGCTCTGCCGAATGGGGCTGGACAGCTCAAGACAGGCGGCTCATTAAATTCAGGGAACTTGGTTCATTATGATGTCCACGCTTGTTCTTGGCACAATAACAGAATTATTCTGTTCGACTTTCGACAGCCTGGCCGAACGACACACATTGACGTCCAATGTCTCTATGTCTACTTTTTTTTTCTTTTTTTTTAAACAAACCACATTTATTTTTGAATGATAAATTTTATGACAGATGAATAATTTCATTCGCATTATTTTTTAAATGTGAGAATTGTTATAATTAATTAACATTTTGACTTATTTCAGGTAAGTGAAGAGCCTACCGGGCACGCAATTGAACTGAAAGGTAATCCAAAATAGTACAATCAACCGATTCTATTTCGGCACATAATTCGAAACTGGCGGGGGAAGTTTCCATTTTCAGTCAGCGTTCGTTAGGAAAAGAATATCAACTCACTTAAAGTTGGTTTAATATTTTGATTCGGGTTTATACAACAAGCCTCCCGAAACCCTCAGTCCCAATTCCAGTTCGTTTAGCGTTCGTTACCAGGGTGCACCTTGAAAAAATCAAAACTCGTAATCTCCCCCATGGAAAAAAAAAAATTCTTCCGTGAATCTCCCTATTTTGAAATTTTTGGATATAATTCAGGACAGAAATCTTCGCACGGTAGCTCGATCCAGATTTTGGTCTATTGTTTCAAGACATAGTTCACATTTTCAGTTCATTCCTCCATATTACGTTATCTAGGTTCAACTCCGGGAGGCTTGAGACCTACAGTAGGTAACGTAACGTTCCTATGGGCCGTCTCGTCGAGCCGGGAGGCTTCGGGTACATAGCGTTTGCGGCCTAATTGATTGCTGGGAGGCTTCGTGTCTGTTCTCTTTGATTCATAACGCTGTGAATTGGATTCCTTGGGGTTTATGATTCTTCTAAATCAAACATACCCTTACCTTAGAGTAGTCAGGCAGGTTGGAGAACCCCTATCATAAATTACTTGAAGAACAACACCTCACTAGGCATCCCGGATCCCCTCAGAACACCCCCTGTAACCCCTCAACAGCCACATGGAATCGGATCATGGCTGAAAACCTTGAGGGCCCAACTAATTGAGTAGTTGATGATTAAATCTTAATATTCACACTTAGTGTATGTACTTACCTACCATGTGTGGATGATTCAGAGCATTATACTCCGTAAATGCGATTCCAAAGTAACGCAATTTTATCGAGTACACTTTTGCCGTTTTTCACTGTTTGCTTTATTGAAATGAACTGTATGAATAGGCTATTTCTAATGTTGTATCAAAGTACCTACCCTTAACTGAATTGCCCGGATTCATTCCCACCTTGAGTTCACTGCACTCACTCAGAGGCTGAGTCATTCAACGAGGAACTATAAAAAGACCATAAAACGGTCTAGTCTCCAGACTCTTCGATCATTTAATCGTCGGACCAGATCGTGCCTTATCTTTCACACAGTGCGTCAGAGTTTCTGAAGGACAAAAACCGAATTGAGACGTCTTTCACTCCTATTGTTATTGTCATTTGCATACATTACTTCATGGTCAGAGAAATTAGTAGTTGATGGTAACAGGAATAGGAGTGGTCAAGAAATTGGTCAAGAAATTCAACCCTTATTATTAGTAGTTGAGTCCTGATTTTCTTTTAAGGTATAAATTTGGTTCACGTGCAGCACAAGGTATTTCCATGTCATTAGAACCTTGTTGGCTCAGGGTATCAGATTACAGTGAGGATCCTGGCATACCTCTGCACTTTTTCGAGACTTGTGAATTGACATATTATGTCTGAATGTACCAGTATCTTTGGTATATTTTTTATTAGCATGTCAGTTCGAGTGGGTCTTCTCATTGATGCAACTTTGTCTAATACCTATAGATAGATAATTTTTCAGTAATTGAAAATCTGAAATTAGGAATAACAAAATTGCCCACAATTCGGGGGAGGAAATTCTTAGAGCAACCCCTAGTAATCTAGTTCTCCACTTCGAGTTCGCTCTACTAGTAAGACCGCATTAGCAACGTTACACCAGAAAAAGCTTTGTGGAAGTCGGCAACTCCGCCATTACCGACAGATGTAATTTAACAAAACTTCGAAGAATCCGCGGAGAAGAGAGAAAAAAAAAAAAAGGATTACGAAAAAGATTTCAGCGTAAGTTGAAGTCGTTTGACAGGTGGGTTTGTGGAAATCGGCTCGCACCGTACAGAAAATCGAGATCGTTGGTGACCACCTTCTAAGGAGAACCTTTTATTTCAGGTCTGATGTTCCATCGGGCAAGTTTTGCGAAATACGTCTTAGCCAAAAAGGTATTGACATTGAACTACTGACTGTGTTAGATGTCAATGATGTGATAAATACCACGAATGCATCATAATACTGTACATCTCAACCGAAAATTTTCAAGAAAGTCGAAATTTGCCCCATGGGCTAGTTGTGGTCCTCGAAATTTCTGAACCCCAGTTCCGTGGGACTTGGGCATGCCGGGGCACTTTAGAAATGGATAAGTTGATGGACTAAATAATTGAGTTGCCTTTTTTTTAGCAAGTTTTTTTTTCGAAAATTCTTCTTTTTCGCAATAAGGCAGCTCTTGGCAAGTCAGAATCCACACATTTGTTTTGCTGAAGTGAAAAACTGACCAGTAGGTACCCAACGGGGAGGTGGCTGCCAGACAATGCCAACCTAATTTAGCCAAACATGACAAAATAGAGGATTTTTTCCCGGGCAACAAGTTAACCGCGGGGGGGTTGTACACACAAGGGTTAAACTTACGAGTGGCAAACTGCCCCTTACCCCCCCCCCCCCCCCCCCCCCCCCCAACCTATATTCACTCGTTGGGTCAGTGCCAAATGAGGCGTCGGTCTGCACTTCTATTGAAACCTCTCAGTTTACGTCAAATTTTGTTGCACGTTTAAATACACCACAGTATTCATGATAAACACAGGCGAATAACAAAATAACATAAAATTTTATCAAAAGAAAGCGTATCGCTTTCCGTTCGAACGGAAATGATGCTCCCGTAAGGAATAGGTAATTTGAGGAAAAGAAAGGCCCTTCCTGGAAAGGTTTTGACCTAGGCAATCATAATAATTTAGGGAACTCCATGATTAGATTTTGACTTTCCTCAGAAGTCCTGACTGTGGACAGAGCTATCTGTCAGAAATTGTCAGAACTGAGGGCCCTTGGCCCGGTGAACCAGCAAAAAACGACTTCTGCGCATGTCTACAGCCGCTGTAGACATAAGAAAACGGCGTTTTTGCTGGTCCACCAGCCACGGGCCCTCAGTTTGGTAAATTTCTGACAGATAGCGTTGTTACTAAATTTCGCAGCGAGAGCGTTGCGGGATAGTATTATCACTTCCTTTTGATCGAATCGATGAGGATTGCGAGTTTACTCACGCAAAATAAAATGGCGTTTCCTCCTTCCGTCCCGAAATTAGCCGGGGCATTGCCGATAGTGGCCGGACGGACCTCCACTGCTGAACCCTCGGCTAACTTCGTTTGAAAGTTCCATCTTTAATTAAGTAGTTTTCTATGGTGAGTTTTAATTTGGACGTGTCTAACTTGACAAAAAACAAATTTCATACCCGTCGAAAAATTGTTGTTGATTATTGAGAAAGTAGAACCAAAATGCCCTAATAAGCCGAATTTCCCTATTTGTGTAGTTTGTGTAGCCTTGTGGTTGTTTTTAAGTTCTTCTTCGAATAATCCTGGGGCATAAATTCGGTTCCTGTAAAAGTGGGTTCGCAGACTGGGCTTTCCAAGACTTGGAACACACTTGGTACACTTAGTGTACTTTGGATAGAACCGTGCCGGCTTTGTAGTTTACAAAAAATCGTTTGTTCTTCTCTCTTTTCTTGTCATCATTATTGAAAATGATCATTGTTGGTACTCTGAATCCCTTTATGGGAGTCTCAGACCCATCCGACTATTCTGCGGAGACCATTGGGGGGCTTCAAATGGACGCCATGGCGTCCTGCTGGAGATCGAACGAGGTCAGCTTTCGAAGTAATTTTTAACGTGGAATCCATTTATGGGGACCCTTATCTGTCAAAACTATACAGGTGTACATTTTTTTAAAGTTTTTAAAATAAATAAACGTTATTGGCAGAATTTTTGAGTAAGACGTGAATTTTGAAGCAGCAGTATTTAAAGGAATTGCTAAGGATTTGTCTTAGGAGTCAAGACATTCACTCTTTTGGCACATGCCACACCTGGAAAGACTGCTCTCGACACAGCAGGCTATTTACTAAATGATTGAAAGTGACTATACCGAGGGGTACTTCCCCGCAAGACCATTTCCATGTTCATTTCCATTAAATGGAAATTATATGAAAATCAGCCATTTCCATTTCCAATTAGCAATGGACTTGAATACTTTTCGCTAGTACCTACCCCTCGATATCAAAATTGTTTCATGATTCCTCTCAAGATGAAATGCGTCAGCCGGTTCTCCGATCAGTGACGAAAATTGAGGACATGATTCATCGGTGGCAACAATGAGGTTCAAATTTCGGATTAATTGGGGAAGATTTTTTCCCCCTTTCTTTCAGCCGAGGCGGAGGTACATCGTGGAAGAGACCCTGGCTGGGAAACCACACGTAAAAACACAACTCCGAGTCAATAAAATTAATTGTTTCCAACGAGCCGGACGGTAGGACTGGATCAGATAGCGGAGTGGGAGGAATGCGAAGGCCGCCTTTTGATATCTGCCGCCGCGAACGGTCAAAATGTAAAAAAAAGAAGAATCCTTCAAGAAAAGAAGGCACGCTAAAAAAAATTCTCCCATTTTATTTTTCTCGGTTTCTTCAGTTCGTTATGGCGGCCTGTGAAACGCGGGCGAACTCAGGCACAGCCTGTAGGGGATCTATTAAAATTTAATAATTACAATTATTGCATTTAATGCATTACATGGAGGCTTAGGACTCCGTCCCGCCCCCCTATTAAATCAGGGACGCTAATCGATTCCACGTCACACCGGCTTAAAACTTTTTGAGGACTCCGTCCGGTAGGATTACGATCGACCAAGTAATTTGTGAGGACTCCGTCCAGGGGCTGCGATGGGAGAAATTTGGGATTGGCGTCAACAAACCTGCTACTGGCTTCAAGAATGAACAAACTAGATATCACAATGCACTTTACTTCCGTTGCACCATGCTCTTTGCTTCCGTTGATTTGCAATCTTTCTTTCTCTATAAAGCCCGAACCATGATAAGGTTGTGGCTCAAACAATTTTTTGGGCTCTTCTTTTTGCCTCCTTCAGACTTAGCCCCTGCATTTCATGAATTTCAGGCAGGAAAACCCAGGAACAGCAGTGCCATATTATGAAAGGATCTTCATCTTATGAAAGGATCTTCATCTTATTAAAGGATCTTTATCTTGGGTGTATCCGCATCGGTTCCCAGACGTCCGTATTGGTTCCGACATCCCGAGGAACCTTGGCCGTATCGGTTCCCATTCGCTGAGGGAGGAGTGGACGTTTCGGTTCCCACTTAACAACATTCTCCTTCCCATTCCTGTCTACAGTTTCCAAGCATTTTTTGGAGTGTAAGCATGGTTAAAAAAAAAAAAAAAAAAAAAAAAAAAAAAAAAAAAAAAACATGTCGAGGAGGTGAGCGCACCTTTCCATTTTTTGGAAAAAGGTTGCGCTAAAAAGTACTCTATTCTTGATATGCGACCATTAGAAAAATCGTCCATCGTATCAGCCCCTGAATCAAGTCGCACACCTTTTGCAATTTGCCGTATTTTTTCTCGTGTTCGTGCTACGTGGT
This sequence comes from Pilophorus perplexus, assembly GCA_955831195.1. NCBI lineage: Eukaryota > Metazoa > Arthropoda > Insecta > Hemiptera > Miridae > Pilophorus > Pilophorus perplexus. The sequence continues at coordinate 55,312,642 of OY037007.1, read as the reverse complement.
AGAATGAAGAATGTAAAATGTGAGAAGCCGGTTATCAAGCCAACCAGTCTTCTAAGTTCCCCTCATCGGCATTCTTGATGTTGAATTTTGCCATCATGCGCTTGCTGTGGGCGTGACCTTCGAGGAGTTGCCATCTTTTGGAGGTTTGTAATGACATCCACCGCGCGATGGCGCGTCTGAAGGAGGTTTGTGGTAGGCCAACTGCTGGCTCCGTGCTGACGAAGGGGGTCTGGGAGCCTTCCCTGGCCAGAGCGCGTCAGCATGTTCGTTGTCTGAAATGCCTCTATGCCCTGGCACCCACTCCAGAGACGAGTGTCTTGTACCAACCACTCTTGACGAGGTGGTTGAAGCTGTTAGTGCTGATATCATTGGGCCAGTTTGCTGGCTCCAGTCAGCTGGACTGCCTACTGACCTCGTGTAATCGCCTTTAACGGCTGATCGCTCAACTCCTGACGTAAAACGTGAAAATATAGGCAAAGAGCACAATAATAGACACGGAACCGATACGGACGCGGTTCAAACAGCAACGTTCATAAGTCAGGAACCTAAACGGGCTCATTAACGCCTCACGGGAACCGATACGGTATCATCCCTTTATCTTAAGAACGGATCTTTATCTTATGAAAGGATCTTTATCTTATGAAAGGATCTTATGAAAGGATCTTTATCTTATGAAAGGATCTTTATCTTATGAAAGGATCTTTATCTTATGAAAGGATCTTATGAAAGGATCTTTATCTTATGAAAGGATCTTTATCTTATGAAAGGATCTTCATCTTATTAAAGGATCTTTATCTTATGAACCGATCTTTATCTTATGAAAGGATCTTATGAAAGGATCTTTATCTTATGAAAGGATCTTTATCTTATGAAAGGATCTTTATCTTATGAAAGGATCTTTACCTCATGAAAGGATCTTTATCTTATGAAAGGATCTTTAGCTTATGAAAGGATCTTTATCTTATGAAAGGATCTTTATCTTATGAATGGATCTTTATCTTATGAAAGGATCTTATGAAAGGATCTTTATTTTATGGAAGGATCTTTATCTTATGGAAGGATCTTATGAAAGGATCTTTATCTTATGAAAGGATCTTTACCTTATGAAAGGATCTTTATCTTATGAAAGGATCTTTATCTGATGAAAGGATCTTTATATTATGAAAGGATCTTTATCTTATGAAAGGATCTTTATCTTATGAAAGGATCTTTATCTAATGAAAGGATCTCTATCTTATGAAATGATCTTTATCTTATGAAAGGATCTTTATCTAATGAAAGGATCTTTATCTTATGAAAGGATCTTTATCTGATGAAAGGATCTTTATCTTATGAAAGGATCTTTATCTTATGAAAGGATCTTATGAAAGGATCTTTATCTTATGAAAGGATCTTTATCTTATGAAAGGATCTTCATCTTATTAAAGGATCTTTATCTTATGAACAGATCTTTATCTTATGAAAGGATCTTATGAAAGGATCTTTATCTGATGAAAGGATCTTTATCTTATGAAAGGATCTTTATCTTATGAAAGGATCTTTACCTCATGAAAGGATCTTTATCTTATGGAAGGATCTTTAGCTTATGAAAGGATCTTTATCTAATGAAAGGATCTTTATCTTATGAAAGGATCTTTATCTTATGAAAGGATCTTTATCTGATGAAAGGATCTTTATCTTATGAAAGGATCTTTATCTTATGAAAGGATCTTATGAAAGGATCTTTATCTTATGAAAGGATCTTTATCTTATGAAAGGATCTTCATCTTATTAAAGGATCTTTATCTTATGAACAGATCTTTATCTTATGAAAGGATCTTATGAAAGGATCTTTATCTGATGAAAGGATCTTTATCTTATGAAAGGATCTTTATCTTATGAAAGGATCTTTACCTCATGAAAGGATCTTTATCTTATGGAAGGATCTTTAGCTTATGAAAGGATCTTTATCTAATGAAAGGATCTTTATCTTATGAAAGGATCTTTATCTTATGAAAGGATCTTTATCTTATGAAAGGATCTTTATCTTATGAAAGGATCTTTATCTTATGAAAGGATCTTCATCTTATTAAAGGATCTTTATCTTATGAACCGATCTTTATCTTATGAAAGGATCTTATGAAAGGATCTTTATCTTATGGAAGGATCTTTATCTTATGAAAGGATCTTTATCTTATGAAAGGATCTTCATCTTATTAAAGGATCTTTATCTTATGAAAGGATCTTTAGCTTATGAAAGGATCTTTATCTTATGAAAGGATCTTTATCTTATGAAAGGATCTTTATCTTATGAAAGGATCTTTATCTTATGAAAGGATCTTTACCTCATGAAAGGATCTTTATCTTATGAAAGGATCTTTATCATATGAAAGGATCTTTATCTTATGAAAGGATCTTTATCTTATGAAAGGATCTTTATCTTATGAAAGGATCTTTATCTTATGAAAGGATCTTTATCTTATGAAAGGATCTTTATCTTATGAAAGGATCTTCATCTTATTAAAGGATCTTTATCTTATGAACCGATCTTTATCTTATGAAAGGATCTTATGAAAGGATCTTTATCTTATGGAAGGATCTTTATCTTATGAAAGGATCTTTATCTTATGAAAGGATCTTCATCTTATTAAAGGATCTTTATCTTATGAAAGGATCTTTAGCTTATGAAAGGATCTTTATCTTATGAAAGGATCTTTATCTTATGAAAGGATCTTTATCTTATGAAAGGATCTTTATCTTATGAAAGGATCTTTACCTCATGAAAGGATCTTTATCTTATGAAAGGATCTTTATCATATGAAAGGATCTTTATCTTATGAAAGGATCTTTATCTTATGAAAGGATCTTTATCTTATGAAAGGATCTTTACCTCATGAAAGGATCTTTATCTTATGAAAGGATCTTTAGCTTATGAAAGGATCTTTATCTTATGAAAGGATCTTTATCTTATGAAAGGATCTTTACCTCATGAAAGGATCTTTATCTTATGAAAGGATCTTTATCTTATGAAAGGATCTTTATCTTATGAAAGGATCTTTATCATATGAAAGGATCTTTATCTTATGAAAGGATCTTTATCTTATGAAAGGATCTTCATCTTATGAAAGGAACTTTATCTTATGAAAGAATCTTTATCTTATGAAAGGAACTTTATCTTATGAAAGGATCTTTATCTAATGAAAGGATCTTTATCTTATGAAAGGATCTTTATCTTATGAAAGGATCTTTATCTTATGAAAGGATCTTTATCTTATGAAAGGATCTTTATCTTATGAATGGATCTTTATCTTATGAAAGGATCTTATGAAAGGATCTTTATCTTACGAAAGGAACTTTATCTTATGAAAGGATCTTTATCTAATGAAAGGATCTTTATCTTATGAAAGGATCTTTATCTTATGAATGGATCTTCATCTAATGAAAGGATCTTTATCTTATGAAAGGATCTTTATCTTATGAAAGGATCTTCATCTTATTAAAGGAACTTTATCTTATGAAAGGATCTTTATCTAATGAAAGGATCTTTATCTTATGAAAGGATCTTTATCTTACGAAAGGATCTTTATCTTACGAATGGATCTTTATCTTATGAAAGGATCTTCATCTAATGAAAGGATCTTTATCTTATGAAAGGATCTTTATCTTATGAAAGGATCTTTATCTTATGAAAGGATCTTTAGCTTATGAAAGGATCTTTATCTTATGAAAGGATCTTTATCTTATGAAAGGATCTTTATCTTATGAAAGGATCTTTATCTTATGAAAGGATCTTTATCTTATGAAAGGATCTTTATCATATGAAAGGATCTTTATCTTATGAAAGGATCTTTATCTTATGAAAGGATCTTTATCTTATGAAAGGAACTTTATCTTATGAAAGAATCTTTATCTTATGAAAGGAACTTTATCTTATGAAAGGATCTTTATCTAATGAAAGGATCTTTACCTTATGAAAGGATCTTTATCTTATGAATGGATCTTTATCTTATGAAAGGATCTTATGAAAGGATCTTTATCTTATGAATGGATCTTTATCTTATGAAAGGATCTTTATCTTATGAAAGGATCTTTATCTTATGAAAGGATCTTTATCTTATGAAAGGATCTTTATCTTATGAAAGGATCTTTATCTTATGAAAGGGTCTTTATCTTATGAAAGGATCTTTATCTTATGAAAGGAACTTTATCTTATGAAAGAATCTTTATCTTATGAAAGGAACTTTATCTTATGAAAGGATCTTTATCTAATGAAAGGATCTTTACCTTATGAAAGGATCTTTATCTTATGAATGGATCTTTATCTTATGAAAGGATCTTATGAAAGGATCTTTATCTTATGAAAGGATCTTTTTCTTGTGAAAGGATCTTTATCTTATGAAAGGATCTTTATCTTACGAAAGGAACTTTATCTTATGAAAGGATCTTTATCTAATGAAAGGATCTTTATCTTATGAAAGGATCTTTATCTTATGAAAGGATCTTTATCTAATGAAAGGATCTTTATCTTATGAAAGGATCTTTATCTTATGAAAGGATCTTTATCTAATGGAAGGATCTTTATCTTACGAAAGGATCTTTATCTTATGAAAGGATCTTTATCTTATGAAAGGATCTTTATCTAATGAAAGGATCTTTATCTTATGAAAGGATCTTTATCTTATGAATGGATCTTTATCTTATGAAAGGATCTTATGAAAGGATCTTTATCTTATGAAAGGATCTTTTTCTTGTGAAAGGATCTTTATCTTATGAAAGGATCTTTATCTTATGAAAGGATCTTTATCTTACGAATGGATCTTTATCTTATGAAAGGATCTTCATCTAATGAAAGGATCTTTATCTTATGAAAGGATCTTTATCTTATGAAAGGATCTTTATCTTATGAAAGGATCTTTATCTTATGAAAGGATCTTTAGCTTATGAAAGGATCTTTATCTTATGAAAGGATCTTTATCTTATGAAAGGATCTTTATCTTATGAAAGGATCTTTATCTTATGAAAGGATCTTTATCTTATGAAAGGATCTTTATCTTATGAAAGGATCTTTATCTTATGAAAGGAACTTTATCTTATGAAAGAATCTTTATCTTATGAAAGGAACTTTATCTTATGAAAGGATCTTTATCTAATGAAAGGATCTTTATCTTATGAAAGGATCTTTATCTTATGAATGGATCTTGATCTTATGAAAGGATCTTATGAAAGGATCTTATGAAAGGATCTTTATCTTATGAAAGGATCTTTATCTTATGAAAGGAACTATATCTTATGAAAGGATCTTTATCTTTTCTGCGTGGTGTGAACGGTTTCCATCTATCTTAGTGGGATGTTGTGAGGGGAAGAAACCGTATGCTGGTTGGTGGAAATTGCATTTAATAAAGTATGCAACTCGAGGCGCCTTTCGCTCCTGCCCTTTTGGGATCAGAGCTCTTCAGGAGTATAACATTAACCTGCCGGCACATTACAACGAATAGTCTTAGATAGTGGATCTGCGAGGAGCAGCATCACGTCGCACAGAAGTAGATCCTATTATATCGTGATCTTTATGTCTACATACGGGATTTAAATGTAATATTTACCCTTAAGTGAAACTGCATGTTGGTGGGCTTCCCTTCAGAGCGCCTCGCACGGACGAGATTGGGTTCTCGTTTATTGGTAGTGTGACGTTCCTATTAATAAAAGTATATTAATTTAGTTTTAGTTCGGTGGGATTTAATGGGGGGGGGGGGGGGGGGGGGCTGGTGCGGAAGGTGATGTGATGGAAGGGGGTAGGGCGGATAATTTGGGGTAGAAGCGTTTTATGGGAAGGGGGGGGTGTGGTTAGATTGGGTATGTACTTACATTTGGGGTGCCGTGCTAGGGCCTATTAGGGAGCAATTACCGGAAACATGTTGAGTTCAACACGTTGATTTTGGGGTTACTTGTCGGTGTTGGGATGTTGGTGGGGGGGGGGGGGGGTAGTTGAGTTGGTTCTAGGATAGTTGTAGGATGCTGAGGGTGATTATGTGTGACGTAAAGCTATTAGAGTAACCGTTAGGAGCTGGTATTTAATTAAGGGATAACTGGTCGCTATTGTCTGTTGGGTGGTCCTTGCGGTGCGCTCTGTCGGTTCAGCCTGGAAGTTTTTAAAAGGCAGAGTTAAGATCATACATCAAGTGGGTTTGAATCCAAGTCCCGTCCCTGGAGAGTTGTTAGATTCTCGGGGGAGGGAACTCGGTCACAAAGTGTTTTATGTTCATTCCTAAACAGTGGCCAAAAGGTTTTGCCTAAGTCGAGAAGTTCACATTTCTTATTGAGTGTGGGGTTAGGGCTTGAGAGGATCCCAATGTTTTCTACTATTTTACGTTTTTGGTTATTTCTGACTTTGGCTAATGAGGTAATTTTATCAAATTGTGGTTGGTGGTCATTTTCTAGAAGGTGGTGGTCTAAAGCTGTTTTTTAAATTTTAGAATGAAAGTTTCTTTGATGTTGGTCAAGCCTTTTATGTAGGTTCTGCTGCGACTCCCCAATGTAGACTCTACCACATTGGCAAGGAATGGAGTAAACATTATATCTAGTGTCCAAGAGGGGAATTTTGTCTTTGAGCCTAGGGTAATATTTTTGGATTTTATTGGGGTAATACCATGATACTTTATAATCTGTTCTAGTGTTGAAGATATTATTGATTTTATGGTGCCACTTGTGGTGGTAGGGTAGTGGGATGAATTTATTATTATTTTTATTTTTAGTTAAGTAATTTGCTGTTTGTGTTTGATTAGTTAGTTGGGCGTGGATGTATTGGTTGTTGAGAGTCTGCGGCGGGGGGTGGTCTGTTTTAATTTTGGTCGGTCTAAAGTGCTAAATGCAATTTCCACCAACCAGCATACGGTTTCTTCCCCTCACAACATCCCACTAGGATCTTTATCTTACGAAAGGAACATTATCTTATGAAAGGATCTTTATCTAATGAAAGGATCTTTATCTTATGAAAGGATCTTTATCTTATGAAAGGATCTTTATCTTATGAAAGGATCTTTATCTAATGAAAGGATCTTTATCTTATGAAAGGATCTTTATCTGATGAAAGGATCTTTATCTTATGAAAGGATCTTTATCTTATGAAAGGATCTTATGAAAGGATCTTTATCTTATGAAAGGATCTTCATCTTATTAAAGGATCTTTACCTTATGAACGGATCTTTATCTTATGAAAGGATCTTATGAAAGGATCTTTAACTTATGAAAGGATCTTTATCTTATGGAAGGATCTTTATCTTATGAAAGGATCTTTATCTTATGAAAGGATCTTTACCTCATGAAAGAATCTTTATCTTATGAAAGGATCTTTAGCTTATGAAAGGATCTTTATCTTATGAAAGGAGCTTTATCTTATGAAAGGATCTTTATCTTATGAAAGGATCTTTATCTTATGAATGGATCTTTATCTTATGAAAGGATCTTTATTTTATGAAAGGATCTTTATCTTATGAAAGGATCTTTATCTTATGAAAGGATCTTTATCTTATGAAAGGATCTTTATCTTATGAAAGGATCTTTATCTTATGAAAGGATCTTTATCTTATGAAAGGATCTTTGGCTTATGAAAGGATCTTTATCTTATGAAAGGATCTTTATCTTATTGAAGGATCTTTATCTTATGAATGGATCTTTATCTTATGAAAGTATCTTATGAAAGGATCTTTATTTTATGAAAGGATCTTTATCTTATGAAAGGATCTTTATCTTATGAAAGGATCTTTATCTTGTGAAAGGATCTTTATCTTACAAAAGGATCTTTATCTTATGAAAGGATCTTTATCTTACGGAAGGATCTTTATCTTACGAATGGATCTTTATCTTATGAAAGGATCTTTATCTTATGAAAGGATCTTTATCTTATGAAAGGATCTTTTTCTTATGAAAGGAACTTTATCTTATGAAAGAATCTTTATCTTATGAAAGGAACTTTATCTTATGAAAGGATCTTTATCTAATGAAAGGATCTTTATCTTATGAAAGGATCTTTATCTTGTGAAAGGATCTTTATCTTACGAAAGGATCTTTATCTTATGAAAGGATCTTTATCTTATGAATGGATCTTTATCTTATGAAAGGATCTTTATCTTATGAAAGGATCTTTATCTAATGGAAGGATCTTTATCTTACGAAAGGATCTTTATCTTATGAAAGGATCTTTATCTTACGAAAGGATCTTTATCTAATGAAAGGATCTTTATCTTATGAAAGGATCTTTATCTTATGAATGGATCTTTATCTTATGAAAGGATCTTTATCTTATGAAAGGATCTTTATCTAATGGAAGGATCTTTATCTTACGAAAGGATCTTTATCTTATGAAAGGATCTTTATCTTACGAAAGGATCTTTATCTAATGAAAGGATCTTTATCTTAGGAATGGATCTTTATCTTATGAAAGGATCTTATGAAAGGATCTTTATCTTACGAAAGGATCTTTATCTTATGAAAGGATCTTTATCTTATGAATGGATCTTTATCTAATGAAAGGATCTTTATCTTATGAAAGGATCTTTATCTGATGAAAGGATCTTTATCTTATGAAAGGATCTTTATCTTATGAATGGATCTTATGAAAGGATCTTTATCTTATGAAAGGATCTTCATCTTATTAAAGGATCTTTATCTTATGAACGGATCTTTATCTTATGAAAGGATCTTATGAAAGGATCTTTAACTTATGAAAGGATCTTTATCTTATGAAAGGATCTTTATCTTATGAAAGGATCTTTATCTTATGAAAGGATCTTTATCTTATGAAAGGATCTTTAGCTTATGAAAGGATCTTTATCTTATGAAAGGATCTTTATCTTATGAAAGGATCTTTATCTTATGATTGGATCTTTATCTTATGAAAGGATCTTATGAAAGGATCTTTATTTTATGAAAGGATCTTTTTCTTATGAAAGGATCTTTATCTTATGAAAGGATCTTTATCTTATGAAAGGATCTTTACCTCATGAAAGGATCTTTATCTTATGAAAGGATCTTTATCTTATGAAAGGATCTTTAGCTTATGAAAGGATCTTTATCTTATGAAAGGATCTTTATCTTATGAAAGGATCTTTATCTTATGAAAGGATCTTTATCTTATGAATGGATCTTTATCTTATGAAAGGATCTTATGAAAGGATCTTTATCTTATGAAAGGATCTTTATCTTATGAAAGGATCTTTAGCTTATGAAAGGATCTTTATCTTATGAAAGGATCTTTATCTTATGAAAGGATCTTTATCTTATGAAAGGATCTTTATCTTATGAAAGGATCATTATCTTATGAAAGGATCTTTATCTTATGAAAGGATCTTTATCTTATGAAAGGATCTTTATCTTATGAAAGGATCTTTATCTTATGAATGGATCTTTATCTTATGAAAGGATCTTTATCTTATGAAAGGATCTTCATTTTATGAAAGGATCTTTATCTTATGAAAGGATCTTTATCTTATGAAAGGATCTTTATCTTATGAAAGGATCTTTATCTTATGAAAGGATCTTTATCTTATGAAAGGATCTTTATCTTATGAATGGATCTTTATCTTATGAAAGGATCTTATGAAAGGATCTTCATTTTATGAAAGGATCTTTATCTTATGAAAGGATCTTTATCTTATGAAAGGATCTTTATCTTATGAAAGGATCTTTATCTTATGAAAGGATCTTTATCTTATGAAAGGATCTTTAGCTTATGAAAGGATCTTTATCTTATGAGAGGATCTTTATCTTATGAAAGGATCTTTATCTTATGAAAGGATCTTTATCTTATGAAAGGATCTTTATCTTATGAAAGGATCTTTATCTTATGAAAGGATCTTTATCTTATGAAAGGATCTTTATCTTTTGAAAGGATCTTTATCTTATGAAAGGATCTTTATCTTATGAACGGATCTTTATCTTATGAAAGGATCTTATGAAAGGATCTTTATCTCATGAAAGGATCTTTATCTTATGAAAGGATCTTTACCTCATGAAAGGATCTTTATCTTATGAAAGGATCTTTAGCTTATGAAAGGATCTTTATCTTATGAAAGGATCTTTATCTTATGAAAGGATCTTTATCTTATGAAAGGATCTTTATCTTATGAAAGGATCTTTATCTTATGAAAGGATCTTTATCTTATGAAAGGATCTTTATCTTATGAAAGGATCTTTACCTCATGAAAGGATCTTTATCTTATGAAAGGATCTTTAGCTTATGAAAGGATCTTTATCTTATGAAAGGATCTTTATCTTATGAAAGGATCTTTATCTTATGAAAGGATCTTTATCTTATGAAAGGATCTTTATCTTATGAAAGGATCTTTATCTTTTGAAAGGATCTTTATCTTATGAAAGGATCTTTATCTTATGAAAGGATCTTTATCTTATGAAAGGATCTTTATCATATGAAAGGATCTTTATCTTATGAAAGGATCTTTATCTTATGAAAGGATCTTTATCTTATGAAAGGATCCTTATCTTATGAAAGGAACTTTATCTTATGAAAGGATCTTTATCTAATGAAAGGATCTTTATCTTATGAAAGGATCTTTATCTTATGAATGGATCTTTATCTTATGAAAGTATCTTATGAAAGGATCTTTATCTTATGAAAGGATCTTGTGAATGGATCTTTATCTTATGAAAGGATCTTTATCTTACGAAAGGAACTTTATCTTATGAAAGGATCTTTATCTAATGAAAGGATCTTTATCTTATGAAAGGATCTTTATCTTATGAATGGATCTTTATCTTATGAAAGGATCTTATGTAAGGATCTTTATCTTATGAAAGGATCCTTATCTTGTCAAAGGATCTTTATATTACGAAAGGATCTTTATCTTATGAAAGGATCTTTATCTTAAGAAAGGATCTTTATCTTACAAATGGATCTTTATCTTATGAAAGGATCTTCATCTAATGAAAGGATCTTTATCTTATGAAAGGATCTTTATCTTATGAAAGGATCTTCATTTAATGAAAGGATCTTTATCTTATGAAAGGATCTTTATCTTATGAAAGGATCTTTATCTTATGAAAGGATCTTTATCTAATGAAAGGATCTTTATCTTATGAAAGGATCATTATCTTATGAATGGATCTTTATCTTATGAAAGGATCTTTATTTTATGAAAGGATCTTTATCTTATGAAAGGATCTTATGAAAGGATCTTTATCTTATGAAAGGATCTTTATCTTATGAAAGGATCTTTATCTAATGAAAGGATCTTTATCTTATGAAAGGATCTTTATCTGATGAAAGGATCTTTATCTTATGAAAGGATCTTATGAAAGGATCTTTATCTTATGAAAGGATCTTTATCTAATGAAAGGATCTTTATCTTATGAAAGGATCTTTATCTGATGAAAGGATCTTTATCTTATGAAAGGATCTTATGAAAGGATCTTTATCTTATGAAAGGATCTTTATCTTATGAAAGGATCTTTATCTAATGAAAGGATCTTTATCTTATGAAAGGATCTTTATCTAATGAAAGGATCTTTATCTTATGAAAGGATCATTATCTTATGAATGGATCTTTATCTTATGATAGGATCTTTATCTTATGAAAGGATCTTTATCTAATGAAAGGATCTTTATCTTATGAAAGGATCTTTATCTAATGAAAGGATCTTTATCTTATGAAAGGATCATTATCTTATGAATGGATCTTTATCTTATGATAGGATCTTATGAAAGGATCTTTATCTTATGAAAGGATCTTTATCTTATGAAAGGATCTTTATCTTATTGAAGGATCTTTATCTTATGAATGGATCTTTATCTTATGAAAGTATCTTATGAAAGGATCTTTATCTTATGAAAGGATCTTTATCTTATGAAAGGATCTTATGAAAGGATCTTTATCTTGTGAAAGGATCTTTATCTTACGAAAGGATCTTTATCTTATGAAAGGATCTTTATCTTACGGAAGGATCTTTATCTTACGAATGGATCTTTATCTTATGAAAGGATCTTTATCTTATGAAAGGATCTTTATCTTATGAAAGGATCTTTTTCTTATGAAAGGAACTTTATCTTATGAAAGAATCTTTATCTTATGAAAGGAACTTTATCTTATGAAAGGATCTTTATCTAATGAAAGGATCTTTATCTTATGAAAGGATCTTTATCTTGTGAAAGGATCTTTATCTTACGAAAGGATCTTTATCTTATGAAAGGATCTTTATCTTACGAAAGGATCTTTATCTTATGAATGGATCTTTATCTTATGAAAGGATCTTTATCTTATGAAAGGATCTTTATCTAATGGAAGGATCTTTATCTTACGAAAGGATCTTTATCTTATGAAAGGATCTTTATCTTACGAAAGGATCTTTATCTAATGAAAGGATCTTTATCTTATGAAAGGATCTTTATCTTATGAATGGATCTTTATCTTATGAAAGGATCTTATGAAAGGATCTTTATCTTATGAAAGGAACTTTATCTTATGAAAGGATCTTTATCTTACGAAAGGAACTTTATCTTATGAAAGGATCTTTATCTAATGAAAGGATCTTTATCTTATGAAAGGATCTTTATCTTATGAAAGGATCTTTATCTTATGAATGGATCTTTATCTAATGAAAGGATCTTTATCTTATGAAAGGATCTTTATCTGATGAAAGGATCTTTATCTTATGAAAGGATCTTTATCTTATGAATGGATCTTATGAAAGGATCTTAATCTTATGAAAGGATCTTTATCTTATGAAAGGATCTTCATCTTATTAAAGGATCTTTATCTTATGAACGGATCTTTATCTTATGAAAGGATCTTATGATAGGATCTTTAACTTATGAAAGGATCTTTATCTTATGAAAGGATCTTTATCTTATGAAAGGATCTTTATCTTATGAAAGGATCTTTATCATATGAAAGGATCTTTAGCTTATGAAAGGATCTTTATCTTATGAAAGGATCTTTATCTTATGAAAGGATCTTTATCTTATGAAAGGATCTTTATCTTATGAATGGATCTTTATCTTATGAAAGGATCTTATGAAAGGATCTTTATCTTACGAAAGGATCTTTATCTTATGAAAGGATCTTTATCTTATGAATGGATCTTTATCTAATGAAAGGATCTTTATCTTATGAAAGGATCTTTATCTGATGAAAGGATCTTTATCTTATGAAAGGATCTTTATCTTATGAATGGATCTTATGAAAGGATCTTTATCTTATGAAAGGATCTTCATCTTATTAAAGGATCTTTATCTTATGAACGGATCTTTATCTTATGAAAGGATCTTATGAAAGGATCTTTAACTTATGAAAGGATCTTTATCTTATGAAAGGATCTTTATCTTATGAAAGGATCTTTATCTTATGAAAGGATCTTTATCTTATGAAAGGATCTTTAGCTTATGAAAGGATCTTTATCTTATGAAAGGATCTTTATCTTATGAAAGGATCTTTATCTTATGATTGGATCTTTATCTTATGAAAGGATCTTATGAAAGGATCTTTATTTTATGAAAGGATCTTTTTCTTATGAAAGGATCTTTATCTTATGAAAGGATCTTTATCTTATGAAAGGATCTTTACCTCATGAAAGGATCTTTATCTTATGAAAGGATCTTTATCTTATGAAAGGATCTTTAGCTTATGAAAGGATCTTTATCTTATGAAAGGATCTTTATCTTATGAAAGGATCTTTATCTTATGAAAGGATCTTTATCTTATGAATGGATCTTTATCTTATGAAAGGATCTTATGAAAGGATCTTTATCTTATGAAAGGATCTTTATCTTATGAAAGGATCTTTAGCTTATGAAAGGATCTTTATCTTATGAAAGGATCTTTATCTTATGAAAGGATCTTTATCTTATGAAAGGATCTTTATCTTATGAAAGGATCATTATCTTATGAAAGGATCTTTATCTTATGAAAGGATCTTTATCTTATGAAAGGATCTTTATCTTATGAAAGGATCTTTATCTTATGAATGGATCTTTATCTTATGAAAGGATCTTTATCTTATGAAAGGATCTTCATTTTATGAAAGGATCTTTATCTTATGAAAGGATCTTTATCTTATGAAAGGATCTTTATCTTATGAAAGGATCTTTATCTTATGAAAGGATCTTTATCTTATGAAAGGATCTTTATCTTATGAATGGATCTTTATCTTATGAAAGGATCTTATGAAAGGATCTTCATTTTATGAAAGGATCTTTATCTTATGAAAGGATCTTTATCTTATGAAAGGATCTTTATCTTATGAAAGGATCTTTATCTTATGAAAGGATCTTTATCTTATGAAAGGATCTTTAGCTTATGAAAGGATCTTTATCTTATGAGAGGATCTTTATCTTATGAAAGGATCTTTATCTTATGAAAGGATCTTTATCTTATGAAAGGATCTTTATCTTATGAAAGGATCTTTATCTTATGAAAGGATCTTTATCTTATGAAAGGATCTTTATCTTTTGAAAGGATCTTTATCTTATGAAAGGATCTTTATCTTATGAACGGATCTTTATCTTATGAAAGGATCTTATGAAAGGATCTTTATCTCATGAAAGGATCTTTATCTTATGAAAGGATCTTTACCTCATGAAAGGATCTTTATCTTATGAAAGGATCTTTAGCTTATGAAAGGATCTTTATCTTATGAAAGGATCTTTATCTTATGAAAGGATCTTTATCTTATGAAAGGATCTTTATCTTATGAAAGGATCTTTATCTTATGAAAGGATCTTTATCTTATGAAAGGATCTTTATCTTATGAAAGGATCTTTACCTCATGAAAGGATCTTTATCTTATGAAAGGATCTTTAGCTTATGAAAGGATCTTTATCTTATGAAAGGATCTTTATCTTATGAAAGGATCTTTATCTTATGAAAGGATCTTTATCTTATGAAAGGATCTTTATCTTATGAAAGGATCTTTATCTTTTGAAAGGATCTTTATCTTATGAAAGGATCTTTATCTTATGAAAGGATCTTTATCTTATGAAAGGATCTTTATCATATGAAAGGATCTTTATCTTATGAAAGGATCTTTATCTTATGAAAGGATCTTTATCTTATGAAAGGATCTTTATCTTATGAAAGGATCTTTATCTTATGAAAGGAACTTTATCTTATGAAAGAATCTTTATCTTATGAAAGGAACTTTATCTTATGAAAGGATCTTTATCTAATGAAAGGATCTTTATCTTATGAAAGGATCTTTATCTTATGAATGGATCTTGATCTTATGAAAGGATCTTATGAAAGGATCTTATGAAAGGATCTTTATCTTATGAAAGGATCTTTATCTTATGAAAGGAACTATATCTTATGAAAGGATCTTTATCTTTTCTGCGTGGTGTGAACGGTTTCCATCTATCTTAGTGGGATGTTGTGAGGGGAAGAAACCGTATGCTGGTTGGTGGAAATTGCATTTAATAAAGTATGCAACTCGAGGCGCCTTTCGCTCCTGCCCTTTTGGGATCAGAGCTCTTCAGGAGTATAACATTAACCTGCCGGCACATTACAACGAATAGTCTTAGATAGTGGATCTGCGAGGAGCAGCATCACGTCGCACAGAAGTAGATCCTATTATATCGTGATCTTTATGTCTACATACGGGATTTAAATGTAATATTTACCCTTAAGTGAAACTGCATGTTGGTGGGCTTCCCTTCAGAGCGCCTCGCACGGACGAGATTGGGTTCTCGTTTATTGGTAGTGTGACGTTCCTATTAATAAAAGTATATTAATTTAGTTTTAGTTCGGTGGGATTTAATGGGGGGGGGGGGGGGGGGGCTGGTGCGGAAGGTGATGTGATGGAAGGGGGTAGGGCGGATAATTTGGGGTAGAAGCGTTTTATGGGAAGGGGGGGGTGTGGTTAGATTGGGTATGTACTTACATTTGGGGTGCCGTGCTAGGGCCTATTAGGGAGCAATTACCGGAAACATGTTGAGTTCAACACGTTGATTTTGGGGTTACTTGTCGGTGTTGGGATGTTGGTGGGGGGGGGGGGGGTAGTTGAGTTGGTTCTAGGATAGTTGTAGGATGCTGAGGGTGATTATGTGTGACGTAAAGCTATTAGAGTAACCGTTAGGAGCTGGTATTTAATTAAGGGATAACTGGTCGCTATTGTCTGTTGGGTGGTCCTTGCGGTGCGCTCTGTCGGTTCAGCCTGGAAGTTTTTAAAAGGCAGAGTTAAGATCATACATCAAGTGGGTTTGAATCCAAGTCCCGTCCCTGGAGAGTTGTTAGATTCTCGGGGGAGGGAACTCGGTCACAAAGTGTTTTATGTTCATTCCTAAACAGTGGCCAAAAGGTTTTGCCTAAGTCGAGAAGTTCACATTTCTTATTGAGTGTGGGGTTAGGGCTTGAGAGGATCCCAATGTTTTCTACTATTTTACGTTTTTGGTTATTTCTGACTTTGGCTAATGAGGTAATTTTATCAAATTGTGGTTGGTGGTCATTTTCTAGAAGGTGGTGGTCTAAAGCTGTTTTTTAAATTTTAGAATGAAAGTTTCTTTGATGTTGGTCAAGCCTTTTATGTAGGTTCTGCTGCGACTCCCCAATGTAGACTCTACCACATTGGCAAGGAATGGAGTAAACATTATATCTAGTGTCCAAGAGGGGAATTTTGTCTTTGAGCCTAGGGTAATATTTTTGGATTTTATTGGGGTAATACCATGATACTTTATAATCTGTTCTAGTGTTGAAGATATTATTGATTTTATGGTGCCACTTGTGGTGGTAGGGTAGTGGGATGAATTTATTATTATTTTTATTTTTAGTTAAGTAATTTGCTGTTTGTGTTTGATTAGTTAGTTGGGCGTGGATGTATTGGTTGTTGAGAGTCTGCGGCGGGGGGTGGTCTGTTTTAATTTTGGTCGGTCTAAAGTGCTAAATGCAATTTCCACCAACCAGCATACGGTTTCTTCCCCTCACAACATCCCACTAGGATCTTTATCTTACGAAAGGAACATTATCTTATGAAAGGATCTTTATCTAATGAAAGGATCTTTATCTTATGAAAGGATCTTTATCTTATGAAAGGATCTTTATCTTATGAAAGGATCTTTATCTAATGAAAGGATCTTTATCTTATGAAAGGATCTTTATCTGATGAAAGGATCTTTATCTTATGAAAGGATCTTTATCTTATGAAAGGATCTTATGAAAGGATCTTTATCTTATGAAAGGATCTTCATCTTATTAAAGGATCTTTACCTTATGAACGGATCTTTATCTTATGAAAGGATCTTATGAAAGGATCTTTAACTTATGAAAGGATCTTTATCTTATGGAAGGATCTTTATCTTATGAAAGGATCTTTATCTTATGAAAGGATCTTTACCTCATGAAAGAATCTTTATCTTATGAAAGGATCTTTAGCTTATGAAAGGATCTTTATCTTATGAAAGGAGCTTTATCTTATGAAAGGATCTTTATCTTATGAAAGGATCTTTATCTTATGAATGGATCTTTATCTTATGAAAGGATCTTTATTTTATGAAAGGATCTTTATCTTATGAAAGGATCTTTATCTTATGAAAGGATCTTTATCTTATGAAAGGATCTTTATCTTATGAAAGGATCTTTATCTTATGAAAGGATCTTTATCTTATGAAAGGATCTTTGGCTTATGAAAGGATCTTTATCTTATGAAAGGATCTTTATCTTATTGAAGGATCTTTATCTTATGAATGGATCTTTATCTTATGAAAGTATCTTATGAAAGGATCTTTATTTTATGAAAGGATCTTTATCTTATGAAAGGATCTTTATCTTATGAAAGGATCTTTATCTTGTGAAAGGATCTTTATCTTACAAAAGGATCTTTATCTTATGAAAGGATCTTTATCTTACGGAAGGATCTTTATCTTACGAATGGATCTTTATCTTATGAAAGGATCTTTATCTTATGAAAGGATCTTTATCTTATGAAAGGATCTTTTTCTTATGAAAGGAACTTTATCTTATGAAAGAATCTTTATCTTATGAAAGGAACTTTATCTTATGAAAGGATCTTTATCTAATGAAAGGATCTTTATCTTATGAAAGGATCTTTATCTTGTGAAAGGATCTTTATCTTACGAAAGGATCTTTATCTTATGAAAGGATCTTTATCTTATGAATGGATCTTTATCTTATGAAAGGATCTTTATCTTATGAAAGGATCTTTATCTAATGGAAGGATCTTTATCTTACGAAAGGATCTTTATCTTATGAAAGGATCTTTATCTTACGAAAGGATCTTTATCTAATGAAAGGATCTTTATCTTATGAAAGGATCTTTATCTTATGAATGGATCTTTATCTTATGAAAGGATCTTTATCTTATGAAAGGATCTTTATCTAATGGAAGGATCTTTATCTTACGAAAGGATCTTTATCTTATGAAAGGATCTTTATCTTACGAAAGGATCTTTATCTAATGAAAGGATCTTTATCTTAGGAATGGATCTTTATCTTATGAAAGGATCTTTATCTTACGAAAGGATCTTTATCTTATGAAAGGATCTTTATCTTATGAATGGATCTTTATCTAATGAAAGGATCTTTATCTTATGAAAGGATCTTTATCTGATGAAAGGATCTTTATCTTATGAAAGGATCTTTATCTTATGAATGGATCTTATGAAAGGATCTTTATCTTATGAAAGGATCTTCATCTTATTAAAGGATCTTTATCTTATGAACGGATCTTTATCTTATGAAAGGATCTTATGAAAGGATCTTTAACTTATGAAAGGATCTTTATCTTATGAAAGGATCTTTATCTTATGAAAGGATCTTTATCTTATGAAAGGATCTTTATCTTATGAAAGGATCTTTAGCTTATGAAAGGATCTTTATCTTATGAAAGGATCTTTATCTTATGAAAGGATCTTTATCTTATGATTGGATCTTTATCTTATGAAAGGATCTTATGAAAGGATCTTTATTTTATGAAAGGATCTTTTTCTTATGAAAGGATCTTTATCTTATGAAAGGATCTTTATCTTATGAAAGGATCTTTACCTCATGAAAGGATCTTTATCTTATGAAAGGATCTTTATCTTATGAAAGGATCTTTAGCTTATGAAAGGATCTTTATCTTATGAAAGGATCTTTATCTTATGAAAGGATCTTTATCTTATGAAAGGATCTTTATCTTATGAATGGATCTTTATCTTATGAAAGGATCTTATGAAAGGATCTTTATCTTATGAAAGGATCTTTATCTTATGAAAGGATCTTTAGCTTATGAAAGGATCTTTATCTTATGAAAGGATCTTTAGCTTATGAAAGGATCTTTATCTTATGAAAGGATCTTTATCTTATGAAAGGATCATTATCTTATGAAAGGATCTTTATCTTATGAAAGGATCTTTATCTTATGAAAGGATCTTTATCTTATGAAAGGATCTTTATCTTATGAATGGATCTTTATCTTATGAAAGGATCTTTATCTTATGAAAGGATCTTCATTTTATGAAAGGATCTTTATCTTATGAAAGGATCTTTATCTTATGAAAGGATCTTTATCTTATGAAAGGATCTTTATCTTATGAAAGGATCTTTATCTTATGAAAGGATCTTTATCTTATGAATGGATCTTTATCTTATGAAAGGATCTTCATTTTATGAAAGGATCTTTATCTTATGAAAGGATCTTTATCTTATGAAAGGATCTTTATCTTATGAAAGGATCTTTATCTTATGAAAGGATCTTTATCTTATGAAAGGATCTTTAGCTTATGAAAGGATCTTTATCTTATGAGAGGATCTTTATCTTATGAAAGGATCTTTATCTTATGAAAGGATCTTTATCTTATGAAAGGATCTTTATCTTATGAAAGGATCTTTATCTTATGAAAGGATCTTTATCTTATGAAAGGATCTTTATCTTTTGAAAGGATCTTTATCTTATGAAAGGATCTTTATCTTATGAACGGATCTTTATCTTATGAAAGGATCTTATGAAAGGATCTTTATCTCATGAAAGGATCTTTATCTTATGAAAGGATCTTTACCTCATGAAAGGATCTTTATCTTATGAAAGGATCTTTAGCTTATGAAAGGATCTTTATCTTATGAAAGGATCTTTATCTTATGAAAGGATCTTTATCTTATGAAAGGATCTTTATCTTATGAAAGGATCTTTATCTTATGAAAGGATCTTTATCTTATGAAAGGATCTTTATCTTATGAAAGGATCTTTACCTCATGAAAGGATCTTTATCTTATGAAAGGATCTTTAGCTTATGAAAGGATCTTTATCTTATGAAAGGATCTTTATCTTATGAAAGGATCTTTATCTTATGAAAGGATCTTTATCTTATGAAAGGATCTTTATCTTATGAAAGGATCTTTATCTTTTGAAAGGATCTTTATCTTATGAAAGGATCTTTATCTTATGAAAGGATCTTTATCTTATGAAAGGATCTTTATCATATGAAAGGATCTTTATCTTATGAAAGGATCTTTATCTTATGAAAGGATCTTTATCTTATGAAAGGATCCTTATCTTATGAAAGGAACTTTATCTTATGAAAGGATCTTTATCTAATGAAAGGATCTTTATCTTATGAAAGGATCTTTATCTTATGAATGGATCTTTATCTTATGAAAGTATCTTATGAAAGGATCTTTATCTTATGAAAGGATCTTGTGAATGGATCTTTATCTTATGAAAGGATCTTTATCTTACGAAAGGAACTTTATCTTATGAAAGGATCTTTATCTAATGAAAGGATCTTTATCTTATGAAAGGATCTTTATCTTATGAATGGATCTTTATCTTATGAAAGGATCTTATGTAAGGATCTTTATCTTATGAAAGGATCCTTATCTTGTCAAAGGATCTTTATATTACGAAAGGATCTTTATCTTATGAAAGGATCTTTATCTTAAGAAAGGATCTTTATCTTACAAATGGATCTTTATCTTATGAAAGGATCTTCATCTAATGAAAGGATCTTTATCTTATGAAAGGATCTTTATCTTATGAAAGGATCTTCATTTAATGAAAGGATCTTTATCTTATGAAAGGATCTTTATCTTATGAAAGGATCTTTATCTTATGAAAGGATCTTTATCTAATGAAAGGATCTTTATCTTATGAAAGGATCATTATCTTATGAATGGATCTTTATCTTATGAAAGGATCTTTATTTTATGAAAGGATCTTTATCTTATGAAAGGATCTTATGAAAGGATCTTTATCTTATGAAAGGATCTTTATCTTATGAAAGGATCTTTATCTAATGAAAGGATCTTTATCTTATGAAAGGATCTTTATCTGATGAAAGGATCTTTATCTTATGAAAGGATCTTATGAAAGGATCTTTATCTTATGAAAGGATCTTTATCTAATGAAAGGATCTTTATCTTATGAAAGGATCTTTATCTGATGAAAGGATCTTTATCTTATGAAAGGATCTTATGAAAGGATCTTTATCTTATGAAAGGATCTTTATCTTATGAAAGGATCTTTATCTAATGAAAGGATCTTTATCTTATGAAAGGATCTTTATCTAATGAAAGGATCTTTATCTTATGAAAGGATCATTATCTTATGAATGGATCTTTATCTTATGATAGGATCTTTATCTTATGAAAGGATCTTTATCTAATGAAAGGATCTTTATCTTATGAAAGGATCTTTATCTAATGAAAGGATCTTTATCTTATGAAAGGATCATTATCTTATGAATGGATCTTTATCTTATGATAGGATCTTATGAAAGGATCTTTATCTTATGAAAGGATCTTTATCTTATGAAAGGATCTTTATCTTATTGAAGGATCTTTATCTTATGAATGGATCTTTATCTTATGAAAGTATCTTATGAAAGGATCTTTATCTTATGAAAGGATCTTTATCTTATGAAAGGATCTTATGAAAGGATCTTTATCTTGTGAAAGGATCTTTATCTTACGAAAGGATCTTTATCTTATGAAAGGATCTTTATCTTACGGAAGGATCTTTATCTTACGAATGGATCTTTATCTTATGAAAGGATCTTTATCTTATGAAAGGATCTTTATCTTATGAAAGGATCTTTTTCTTATGAAAGGAACTTTATCTTATGAAAGAATCTTTATCTTATGAAAGGAACTTTATCTTATGAAAGGATCTTTATCTAATGAAAGGATCTTTATCTTATGAAAGGATCTTTATCTTGTGAAAGGATCTTTATCTTACGAAAGGATCTTTATCTTATGAAAGGATCTTTATCTTACGAAAGGATCTTTATCTTATGAATGGATCTTTATCTTATGAAAGGATCTTTATCTTATGAAAGGATCTTTATCTAATGGAAGGATCTTTATCTTACGAAAGGATCTTTATCTTATGAAAGGATCTTTATCTTACGAAAGGATCTTTATCTAATGAAAGGATCTTTATCTTATGAAAGGATCTTTATCTTATGAATGGATCTTTATCTTATGAAAGGATCTTATGAAAGGATCTTTATCTTATGAAAGGAACTTTATCTTATGAAAGGATCTTTATCTTACGAAAGGAACTTTATCTTATGAAAGGATCTTTATCTAATGAAAGGATCTTTATCTTATGAAAGGATCTTTATCTTATGAAAGGATCTTTATCTTATGAATGGATCTTTATCTAATGAAAGGATCTTTATCTTATGAAAGGATCTTTATCTGATGAAAGGATCTTTATCTTATGAAAGGATCTTTATCTTATGAATGGATCTTATGAAAGGATCTTAATCTTATGAAAGGATCTTTATCTTATGAAAGGATCTTCATCTTATTAAAGGATCTTTATCTTATGAACGGATCTTTATCTTATGAAAGGATCTTATGATAGGATCTTTAACTTATGAAAGGATCTTTATCTTATGAAAGGATCTTTATCTTATGAAAGGATCTTTATCTTATGAAAGGATCTTTATCATATGAAAGGATCTTTAGCTTATGAAAGGATCTTTATCTTATGAAAGGATCTTTATCTTATGAAAGGATCTTTATCTTATGAAAGGATCTTTATCTTATGAATGGATCTTTATCTTATGAAAGGATCTTATGAAAGGATCTTTATCTTACGAAAGGATCTTTATCTTATGAAAGGATCTTTATCTTATGAATGGATCTTTATCTAATGAAAGGATCTTTATCTTATGAAAGGATCTTTATCTGATGAAAGGATCTTTATCTTATGAAAGGATCTTTATCTTATGAATGGATCTTATGAAAGGATCTTTATCTTATGAAAGGATCTTCATCTTATTAAAGGATCTTTATCTTATGAACGGATCTTTATCTTATGAAAGGATCTTATGAAAGGATCTTTAACTTATGAAAGGATCTTTATCTTATGAAAGGATCTTTATCTTATGAAAGGATCTTTATCTTATGAAAGGATCTTTATCTTATGAAAGGATCTTTAGCTTATGAAAGGATCTTTATCTTATGAAAGGATCTTTATCTTATGAAAGGATCTTTATCTTATGATTGGATCTTTATCTTATGAAAGGATCTTATGAAAGGATCTTTATTTTATGAAAGGATCTTTTTCTTATGAAAGGATCTTTATCTTATGAAAGGATCTTTATCTTATGAAAGGATCTTTACCTCATGAAAGGATCTTTATCTTATGAAAGGATCTTTATCTTATGAAAGGATCTTTAGCTTATGAAAGGATCTTTATCTTATGAAAGGATCTTTATCTTATGAAAGGATCTTTATCTTATGAAAGGATCTTTATCTTATGAATGGATCTTTATCTTATGAAAGGATCTTATGAAAGGATCTTTATCTTATGAAAGGATCTTTATCTTATGAAAGGATCTTTAGCTTATGAAAGGATCTTTATCTTATGAAAGGATCTTTATCTTATGAAAGGATCTTTATCTTATGAAAGGATCTTTATCTTATGAAAGGATCATTATCTTATGAAAGGATCTTTATCTTATGAAAGGATCTTTATCTTATGAAAGGATCTTTATCTTATGAAAGGATCTTTATCTTATGAATGGATCTTTATCTTATGAAAGGATCTTTATCTTATGAAAGGATCTTCATTTTATGAAAGGATCTTTATCTTATGAAAGGATCTTTATCTTATGAAAGGATCTTTATCTTATGAAAGGATCTTTATCTTATGAAAGGATCTTTATCTTATGAAAGGATCTTTATCTTATGAATGGATCTTTATCTTATGAAAGGATCTTATGAAAGGATCTTCATTTTATGAAAGGATCTTTATCTTATGAAAGGATCTTTATCTTATGAAAGGATCTTTATCTTATGAAAGGATCTTTATCTTATGAAAGGATCTTTATCTTATGAAAGGATCTTTAGCTTATGAAAGGATCTTTATCTTATGAGAGGATCTTTATCTTATGAAAGGATCTTTATCTTATGAAAGGATCTTTATCTTATGAAAGGATCTTTATCTTATGAAAGGATCTTTATCTTATGAAAGGATCTTTATCTTATGAAAGGATCTTTATCTTTTGAAAGGATCTTTATCTTATGAAAGGATCTTTATCTTATGAACGGATCTTTATCTTATGAAAGGATCTTATGAAAGGATCTTTATCTCATGAAAGGATCTTTATCTTATGAAAGGATCTTTACCTCATGAAAGGATCTTTATCTTATGAAAGGATCTTTAGCTTATGAAAGGATCTTTATCTTATGAAAGGATCTTTATCTTATGAAAGGATCTTTATCTTATGAAAGGATCTTTATCTTATGAAAGGATCTTTATCTTATGAAAGGATCTTTATCTTATGAAAGGATCTTTATCTTATGAAAGGATCTTTACCTCATGAAAGGATCTTTATCTTATGAAAGGATCTTTAGCTTATGAAAGGATCTTTATCTTATGAAAGGATCTTTATCTTATGAAAGGATCTTTATCTTATGAAAGGATCTTTATCTTATGAAAGGATCTTTATCTTATGAAAGGATCTTTATCTTTTGAAAGGATCTTTATCTTATGAAAGGATCTTTATCTTATGAAAGGATCTTTATCTTATGAAAGGATCTTTATCATATGAAAGGATCTTTATCTTATGAAAGGATCTTTATCTTATGAAAGGATCTTTATCTTATGAAAGGATCCTTATCTTATGAAAGGAACTTTATCTTATGAAAGGATCTTTATCTAATGAAAGGATCTTTATCTTATGAAAGGATCTTTATCTTATGAATGGATCTTTATCTTATGAAAGTATCTTATGAAAGGATCTTTATCTTATGAAAGGATCTTGTGAATGGATCTTTATCTTATGAAAGGATCTTTATCTTACGAAAGGAACTTTATCTTATGAAAGGATCTTTATCTAATGAAAGGATCTTTATCTTATGAAAGGATCTTTATCTTATGAATGGATCTTTATCTTATGAAAGGATCTTATGTAAGGATCTTTATCTTATGAAAGGATCCTTATCTTGTCAAAGGATCTTTATATTACGAAAGGATCTTTATCTTATGAAAGGATCTTTATCTTAAGAAAGGATCTTTATCTTACAAATGGATCTTTATCTTATGAAAGGATCTTCATCTAATGAAAGGATCTTTATCTTATGAAAGGATCTTTATCTTATGAAAGGATCTTCATTTAATGAAAGGATCTTTATCTTATGAAAGGATCTTTATCTTATGAAAGGATCTTTATCTTATGAAAGGATCTTTATCTAATGAAAGGATCTTTATCTTATGAAAGGATCATTATCTTATGAATGGATCTTTATCTTATGAAAGGATCTTTATTTTATGAAAGGATCTTTATCTTATGAAAGGATCTTATGAAAGGATCTTTATCTTATGAAAGGATCTTTATCTTATGAAAGGATCTTTATCTAATGAAAGGATCTTTATCTTATGAAAGGATCTTTATCTGATGAAAGGATCTTTATCTTATGAAAGGATCTTATGAAAGGATCTTTATCTTATGAAAGGATCTTTATCTAATGAAAGGATCTTTATCTTATGAAAGGATCTTTATCTGATGAAAGGATCTTTATCTTATGAAAGGATCTTATGAAAGGATCTTTATCTTATGAAAGGATCTTTATCTTATGAAAGGATCTTTATCTAATGAAAGGATCTTTATCTTATGAAAGGATCTTTATCTAATGAAAGGATCTTTATCTTATGAAAGGATCATTATCTTATGAATGGATCTTTATCTTATGATAGGATCTTTATCTTATGAAAGGATCTTTATCTAATGAAAGGATCTTTATCTTATGAAAGGATCTTTATCTAATGAAAGGATCTTTATCTTATGAAAGGATCATTATCTTATGAATGGATCTTTATCTTATGATAGGATCTTATGAAAGGATCTTTATCTTATGAAAGGATCTTTATCTTATGAAAGGATCTTTATCTTATTGAAGGATCTTTATCTTATGAATGGATCTTTATCTTATGAAAGTATCTTATGAAAGGATCTTTATCTTATGAAAGGATCTTTATCTTATGAAAGGATCTTATGAAAGGATCTTTATCTTGTGAAAGGATCTTTATCTTACGAAAGGATCTTTATCTTATGAAAGGATCTTTATCTTACGGAAGGATCTTTATCTTACGAATGGATCTTTATCTTATGAAAGGATCTTTATCTTATGAAAGGATCTTTATCTTATGAAAGGATCTTTTTCTTATGAAAGGAACTTTATCTTATGAAAGAATCTTTATCTTATGAAAGGAACTTTATCTTATGAAAGGATCTTTATCTAATGAAAGGATCTTTATCTTATGAAACGATCTTTATCTTGTGAAAGGATCTTTATCTTACGAAAGGATCTTTATCTTATGAAAGGATCTTTATCTTACGAAAGGATCTTTATCTTATGAATGGATCTTTATCTTATGAAAGGATCTTTATCTTATGAAAGGATCTTTATCTAATGGAAGGATCTTTATCTTACGAAAGGATCTTTATCTTATGAAAGGATCTTTATCTTACGAAAGGATCTTTATCTAATGAAAGGATCTTTATCTTATGAAAGGATCTTTATCTTATGAATGGATCTTTATCTTATGAAAGGATCTTATGAAAGGATCTTTATCTTATGAAAGGAACTTTATCTTATGAAAGGATCTTTATCTTACGAAAGGAACTTTATCTTATGAAAGGATCTTTATCTAATGAAAGGATCTTTATCTTATGAAAGGATCTTTATCTTATGAAAGGATCTTTATCTTATGAATGGATCTTTATCTAATGAAAGGATCTTTATCTTATGAAAGGATCTTTATCTGATGAAAGGATCTTTATCTTATGAAAGGATCTTTATCTTATGAATGGATCTTATGAAAGGATCTTAATCTTATGAAAGGATCTTTATCTTATGAAAGGATCTTCATCTTATTAAAGGATCTTTATCTTATGAACGGATCTTTATCTTATGAAAGGATCTTATGATAGGATCTTTAACTTATGAAAGGATCTTTATCTTATGAAAGGATCTTTATCTTATGAAAGGATCTTTATCTTATGAAAGGATCTTTATCATATGAAAGGATCTTTAGCTTATGAAAGGATCTTTATCTTATGAAAGGATCTTTATCTTATGAAAGGATCTTTATCTTATGAAAGGATCTTTATCTTATGAATGGATCTTTATCTTATGAAAGGATCTTATGAAAGGATCTTTATTTTATGAAAGGATCTTTTTCTTATGAAAGGATCTTTATCTTATGAAAGGATCTTTATCTTATGAAAGGATCTTTACCTCATGAAAGGATCTTTATCTTATGAAAGGATCTTTATCTTATGAAAGGATCTTTAGCTTATGAAAGGATCTTTATCTTATGAAAGGATCTTTATCTAATGAAAGGATCTTTATCTTATGAAAGGATCTTTATCTGATGAAAGGAACTTTATCTTATAAAGGATCTTTATCTTATGAAAGGATCTTCATCTTATTAAAGGATCTTTATCTTATGAACGGATCTTTATCTTATGAAAGGATCTTATGAATGGATCTTTATCTTATGAAAGGATCTTTATCTTATGAAAGGATCTTTATCTCATGAAAGGATCTTTATCTCATGAAAGGATCTTTATCTTATGAAAGGATCTTTACCTCATGAAAGGATCTTTATCTTATGAAAGGATCTTTAGCTTATGAAAGGATCTTTATCTTATGAAAGGATCTTTATCTTATGAAAGGATCTTTATCTTATGAAAGGATCTTTATCTTATGAAAGGATCTTTATCTTATGAAAGGATCTTTATCTTATGAAAGGATCTTTATCTTATGAAAGGATCTTTACCTCATGAAAGGATCTTTATCTTATGAAAGGATCTTTAGCTTATGAAAGGATCTTTATCTTATGAAAGGATCTTTATCTTATGAAAGGATCTTTACCTCATGAAAGGATCTTTATCTTATGAAAGGATCTTTAGCTTATGAAAGGATCTTTATCTTATGAAAGGATCTTTATCTTATGAAAGGATCTTTATCTTATGAAAGGATCTTTATCTTATGAAAGGATCTTTATCTTTTGAAAGGATCTTTATCTTATGAAAGGATCTTTAGCTTATGAAAGGATCTTTATCTTATGAAAGGATCTTTATCTTATGAAAGGATCTTTATCTTATGAAAGGATCTTTATCTTATGAATGGATCTTTATCTTATGAAAGGATCTTATGAAAGGATCTTTATCTTATGAAAGGATCTTTATCTTATGAAAGGATCTTTAGCTTATGAAAGGATCTTTATCTTATGAAAGGATCTTTATCTATGAAAGGATCTTTATCTTATGAAAGGATCTTTATCTTATGAAAGGATCATTATCTTATGAAAGGATCTTTATCTTATGAAAGGATCTTTATCTTATGAAAGGATCTTTATCTTATGAATGGATCTTTATCTTATGAAAGGATCTTTATCTTATGAAAGGATCTTCATTTTATGAAAGGATCTTTATCTTATGAAAGGATCTTTATCTTATGAAAGGATCTTTATCTTATGAAAGGATCTTTATCTTATGAAAGGATCTTTATCTTATGAAAGGATCTTTATCTTATGAATGGATCTTTATCTTATGAAAGGATCTTATGAAAGGATCTTCATTTTATGAAAGGATCTTTATCTTATGAAAGGATCTTTATCTTATGAAAGGATCTTTATCTTATGAAAGGATCTTTATCTTATGAAAGGATCTTTATCTTATGAAAGGATCTTTAGCTTATGAAAGGATCTTTATCTTATGAAAGGATCTTTATCTTATGAAAGGATCTTTATCTTATGAAAGGATCTTTATCTTATGAAAGGATCTTTATCTTATGAAAGGATCTTTATCTTATGAAAGGATCTTTATCTTATGAAAGGATCTTTATCTTTTGAAAGGATCTTTATCTTTTGAAAGGATCTTTATCTTATGAAAGGATCTTTATCTTATGAACGGATCTTTATCTTATGAAAGGATCTTATGAAAGGATCTTTATCTCATGAAAGGATCTTTATCTTATGAAAGGATCTTTACCTCATGAAAGGATCTTTATCTTATGAAAGGATCTTTAGCTTATGAAAGGATCTTTATCTTATGAAAGGATCTTTATCTTATGAAAGGATCTTTATCTTATGAAAGGATCTTTATCTTATGAAAGGATCTTTATCTTATGAAAGGATCTTTATCTTATGAAAGGATCTTTATCTTATGAAAGGATCTTTACCTCATGAAAGGATCTTTATCTTATGAAAGGATCTTTAGCTTATGAAAGGATCTTTATCTTATGAAAGGATCTTTATCTTATGAAAGGATCTTTATCTTATGAAAGGATCTTTATCTTATGAAAGGATCTTTATCTTATGAAAGGATCTTTATCTTATGAAAGGATCTTTATCTTATGAAAGGATCTTTACCTCATGAAAGGATCTTTATCTTATGAAAGGATCTTTAGCTTATGAAAGGATCTTTATCTTATGAAAGGATCTTTATCTTATGAAAGGATCTTTATCTTATGAAAGGATCTTTATCTTATGAAAGGATCTTTATCTTATGAAAGGATCTTTATCTTTTGAAAGGATCTTTATCTTATGAAAGGATCTTTATCTTATGAAAGGATCTTTATCTTATGAAAGGATCTTTATCATATGAAAGGATCTTTATCTTATGAAAGGATCTTTATCTTATGAAAGGATCTTTATCTTATGAAAGGATCCTTATCTTATGAAAGGAACTTTATCTTATGAAAGGATCTTTATCTAATGAAAGGATCTTTATCTTATGAAAGGATCTTTATCTTATGAATGGATCTTTATCTTATGAAAGTATCTTATGAAAGGATCTTTATCTTATGAAAGGATCTTGTGAATGGATCTTTATCTTATGAAAGGATCTTTATCTTACGAAAGGAACTTTATCTTATGAAAGGATCTTTATCTAATGAAAGGATCTTTATCTTATGAAAGGATCTTTATCTTATGAATGGATCTTTATCTTATGAAAGGATCTTATGTAAGGATCTTTATCTTATGAAAGGATCCTTATCTTGTCAAAGGATCTTTATATTACGAAAGGATCTTTATCTTATGAAAGGATCTTTATCTTAAGAAAGGATCTTTATCTTACAAATGGATCTTTATCTTATGAAAGGATCTTCATCTAATGAAAGGATCTTTATCTTATGAAAGGATCTTTATCTTATGAAAGGATCTTCATTTAATGAAAGGATCTTTATCTTATGAAAGGATCTTTATCTTATGAAAGGATCTTTATCTTATGAAAGGATCTTTATCTAATGAAAGGATCTTTATCTTATGAAAGGATCATTATCTTATGAATGGATCTTTATCTTATGAAAGGATCTTTATTTTATGAAAGGATCTTTATCTTATGAAAGGATCTTATGAAAGGATCTTTATCTTATGAAAGGATCTTTATCTTATGAAAGGATCTTTATCTAATGAAAGGATCTTTATCTTATGAAAGGATCTTTATCTGATGAAAGGATCTTTATCTTATGAAAGGATCTTATGAAAGGATCTTTATCTTATGAAAGGATCTTTATCTAATGAAAGGATCTTTATCTTATGAAAGGATCTTTATCTGATGAAAGGATCTTTATCTTATGAAAGGATCTTATGAAAGGATCTTTATCTTATGAAAGGATCTTTATCTTATGAAAGGATCTTTATCTAATGAAAGGATCTTTATCTTATGAAAGGATCTTTATCTAATGAAAGGATCTTTATCTTATGAAAGGATCATTATCTTATGAATGGATCTTTATCTTATGATAGGATCTTTATCTTATGAAAGGATCTTTATCTAATGAAAGGATCTTTATCTTATGAAAGGATCTTTATCTAATGAAAGGATCTTTATCTTATGAAAGGATCATTATCTTATGAAAGGATCTTTATCTTATGAAAGGATCTTTATCTTTTGAAAGGATCTTTATCTTATGAAAGGATCTTTATCTTATGAACGGATCTTTATCTTATGAAAGGATCTTATGAAAGGATCTTTATCTCATGAAAGGATCTTTATCTTGTGAAAGGATCTTTATCTTACGAAAGGATCTTTATCTTATGAAAGGATCTTTATCTTACGAAAGGATCTTTATCTTATGAATGGATCTTTATCTTATGAAAGAATCTTTATCTTATGAAAGGAACTTTATCTTATGAAAGGATCTTTATCTAATGAAAGGATCTTTATCTTATGAAAGGATCTTTATCTTGTGAAAGGATCTTTATCTTACGAAAGGATCTTTATCTTATGAAAGGATCTTTATCTTACGAAAGGATCTTTATCTTATGAATGGATCTTTATCTTATGAAAGGATCTTTATCTTATGAAAGGATCTTTATCTAATGGAAGGATCTTTATCTTACGAAAGGATCTTTATCTTATGAAAGGATCTTTATCTTACGAAAGGATCTTTATCTAATGAAAGGATCTTTATCTTATGAAAGGATCTTTATCTTATGAATGGATCTTTATCTTATGAAAGGATCTTATGAAAGGATCTTTATCTTATGAAAGGAACTTTATCTTATGAAAGGATCTTTATCTTACGAAAGGAACTTTATCTTATGAAAGGATCTTTATCTAATGAAAGGATCTTTATCTTATGAAAGGATCTTTATCTTATGAAAGGATCTTTATCTTATGAATGGATCTTTATCTAATGAAAGGATCTTTATCTTATGAAAGGATCTTTATCTGATGAAAGGATCTTTATCTTATGAAAGGATCTTTATCTTATGAATGGATCTTATGAAAGGATCTTAATCTTATGAAAGGATCTTTATCTTATGAAAGGATCTTCATCTTATTAAAGGATCTTTATCTTATGAACGGATCTTTATCTTATGAAAGGATCTTATGATAGGATCTTTAACTTATGAAAGGATCTTTATCTTATGAAAGGATCTTTATCTTATGAAAGGATCTTTATCTTATGAAAGGATCTTTATCATATGAAAGGATCTTTAGCTTATGAAAGGATCTTTATCTTATGAAAGGATCTTTATCTTATGAAAGGATCTTTATCTTATGAAAGGATCTTTATCTTATGAATGGATCTTTATCTTATGAAAGGATCTTATGAAAGGATCTTTATCTTACGAAAGGATCTTTATCTTATGAAAGGATCTTTATCTTATGAATGGATCTTTATCTAATGAAAGGATCTTTATCTTATGAAAGGATCTTTATCTGATGAAAGGATCTTTATCTTATGAAAGGATCTTTATCTTATGAATGGATCTTATGAAAGGATCTTTATCTTATGAAAGGATCTTCATCTTATTAAAGGATCTTTATCTTATGAACGGATCTTTATCTTATGAAAGGATCTTATGAAAGGATCTTTAACTTATGAAAGGATCTTTATCTTATGAAAGGATCTTTATCTTATGAAAGGATCTTTATCTTATGAAAGGATCTTTATCTTATGAAAGGATCTTTAGCTTATGAAAGGATCTTTATCTTATGAAAGGATCTTTATCTTATGAAAGGATCTTTATCTTATGATTGGATCTTTATCTTATGAAAGGATCTTATGAAAGGATCTTTATTTTATGAAAGGATCTTTTTCTTATGAAAGGATCTTTATCTTATGAAAGGATCTTTATCTTATGAAAGGATCTTTACCTCATGAAAGGATCTTTATCTTATGAAAGGATCTTTATCTTATGAAAGGATCTTTAGCTTATGAAAGGATCTTTATCTTATGAAAGGATCTTTATCTTATGAAAGGATCTTTATCTTATGAAAGGATCTTTATCTTATGAATGGATCTTTATCTTATGAAAGGATCTTATGAAAGGATCTTTATCTTATGAAAGGATCTTTAGCTTATGAAAGGATCTTTATCTTATGAAAGGATCTTTATCTTATGAAAGGATCTTTATCTTATGAAAGGATCTTTATCTTATGAAAGGATCATTATCTTATGAAAGGATCTTTATCTTATGAAAGGATCTTTATCTTATGAAAGGATCTTTATCTTATGAAAGGATCTTTATCTTATGAATGGATCTTTATCTTATGAAAGGATCTTTATCTTATGAAAGGATCTTCATTTTATGAAAGGATCTTTATCTTATGAAAGGATCTTTATCTTATGAAAGGATCTTTATCTTATGAAAGGATCTTTATCTTATGAAAGGATCTTTATCTTATGAAAGGATCTTTATCTTATGAATGGATCTTTATCTTATGAAAGGATCTTATGAAAGGATCTTCATTTTATGAAAGGATCTTTATCTTATGAAAGGATCTTTATCTTATGAAAGGATCTTTATCTTATGAAAGGATCTTTATCTTATGAAAGGATCTTTATCTTATGAAAGGATCTTTAGCTTATGAAAGGATCTTTATCTTATGAGAGGATCTTTATCTTATGAAAGGATCTTTATCTTATGAAAGGATCTTTATCTTATGAAAGGATCTTTATCTTATGAAAGGATCTTTATCTTATGAAAGGATCTTTATCTTATGAAAGGATCTTTATCTTTTGAAAGGATCTTTATCTTATGAAAGGATCTTTATCTTATGAACGGATCTTTATCTTATGAAAGGATCTTATGAAAGGATCTTTATCTCATGAAAGGATCTTTATCTTATGAAAGGATCTTTACCTCATGAAAGGATCTTTATCTTATGAAAGGATCTTTAGCTTATGAAAGGATCTTTATCTTATGAAAGGATCTTTATCTTATGAAAGGATCTTTATCTTATGAAAGGATCTTTATCTTATGAAAGGATCTTTATCTTATGAAAGGATCTTTATCTTATGAAAGGATCTTTATCTTATGAAAGGATCTTTACCTCATGAAAGGATCTTTATCTTATGAAAGGATCTTTAGCTTATGAAAGGATCTTTATCTTATGAAAGGATCTTTATCTTATGAAAGGATCTTTATCTTATGAAAGGATCTTTATCTTATGAAAGGATCTTTATCTTATGAAAGGATCTTTATCTTTTGAAAGGATCTTTATCTTATGAAAGGATCTTTATCTTATGAAAGGATCTTTATCTTATGAAAGGATCTTTATCATATGAAAGGATCTTTATCTTATGAAAGGGTCTTTATCTTATGAAAGGATCTTTATCTTATGAAAGGATCCTTATCTTATGAAAGGAACTTTATCTTATGAAAGGATCTTTATCTAATGAAAGGATCTTTATCTTATGAAAGGATCTTTATCTTATGAATGGATCTTTATCTTATGAAAGTATCTTATGAAAGGATCTTTATCTTATGAAAGGATCTTGTGAATGGATCTTTATCTTATGAAAGGATCTTTATCTTACGAAAGGAACTTTATCTTATGAAAGGATCTTTATCTAATGAAAGGATCTTTATCTTATGAAAGGATCTTTATCTTATGAATGGATCTTTATCTTATGAAAGGATCTTATGTAAGGATCTTTATCTTATGAAAGGATCCTTATCTTGTCAAAGGATCTTTATATTACGAAAGGATCTTTATCTTATGAAAGGATCTTTATCTTAAGAAAGGATCTTTATCTTACAAATGGATCTTTATCTTATGAAAGGATCTTCATCTAATGAAAGGATCTTTATCTTATGAAAGGATCTTTATCTTATGAAAGGATCTTCATTTAATGAAAGGATCTTTATCTTATGAAAGGATCTTTATCTTATGAAAGGATCTTTATCTTATGAAAGGATCTTTATCTAATGAAAGGATCTTTATCTTATGAAAGGATCATTATCTTATGAATGGATCTTTATCTTATGAAAGGATCTTTATTTTATGAAAGGATCTTTATCTTATGAAAGGATCTTATGAAAGGATCTTTATCTTATGAAAGGATCTTTATCTTATGAAAGGATCTTTATCTAATGAAAGGATCTTTATCTTATGAAAGGATCTTTATCTGATGAAAGGATCTTTATCTTATGAAAGGATCTTATGAAAGGATCTTTATCTTATGAAAGGATCTTTATCTAATGAAAGGATCTTTATCTTATGAAAGGATCTTTATCTGATGAAAGGATCTTTATCTTATGAAAGGATCTTATGAAAGGATCTTTATCTTATGAAAGGATCTTTATCTTATGAAAGGATCTTTATCTAATGAAAGGATCTTTATCTTATGAAAGGATCTTTATCTAATGAAAGGATCTTTATCTTATGAAAGGATCATTATCTTATGAATGGATCTTTATCTTATGATAGGATCTTTATCTTATGAAAGGATCTTTATCTAATGAAAGGATCTTTATCTTATGAAAGGATCTTTATCTAATGAAAGGATCTTTATCTTATGAAAGGATCATTATCTTATGAATGGATCTTTATCTTATGATAGGATCTTATGAAAGGATCTTTATCTTATGAAAGGATCTTTATCTTATGAAAGGATCTTTATCTTATTGAAGGATCTTTATCTTATGAATGGATCTTTATCTTATGAAAGTATCTTATGAAAGGATCTTTATCTTATGAAAGGATCTTTATCTTATGAAAGGATCTTATGAAAGGATCTTTATCTTGTGAAAGGATCTTTATCTTACGAAAGGATCTTTATCTTATGAAAGGATCTTTATCTTACGGAAGGATCTTTATCTTACGAATGGATCTTTATCTTATGAAAGGATCTTTATCTTATGAAAGGATCTTTATCTTATGAAAGGATCTTTTTCTTATGAAAGGAACTTTATCTTATGAAAGAATCTTTATCTTATGAAAGGAACTTTATCTTATGAAAGGATCTTTATCTAATGAAAGGATCTTTATCTTATGAAAGGATCTTTATCTTGTGAAAGGATCTTTATCTTACGAAAGGATCTTTATCTTATGAAAGGATCTTTATCTTACGAAAGGATCTTTATCTTATGAATGGATCTTTATCTTATGAAAGGATCTTTATCTTATGAAAGGATCTTTATCTAATGGAAGGATCTTTATCTTACGAAAGGATCTTTATCTTATGAAAGGATCTTTATCTTACGAAAGGATCTTTATCTAATGAAAGGATCTTTATCTTATGAAAGGATCTTTATCTTATGAATGGATCTTTATCTTATGAAAGGATCTTATGAAAGGATCTTTATCTTATGAAAGGAACTTTATCTTATGAAAGGATCTTTATCTTACGAAAGGAACTTTATCTTATGAAAGGATCTTTATCTAATGAAAGGATCTTTATCTTATGAAAGGATCTTTATCTTATGAAAGGATCTTTATCTTATGAATGGATCTTTATCTAATGAAAGGATCTTTATCTTATGAAAGGATCTTTATCTGATGAAAGGATCTTTATCTTATGAAAGGATCTTTATCTTATGAATGGATCTTATGAAAGGATCTTAATCTTATGAAAGGATCTTTATCTTATGAAAGGATCTTCATCTTATTAAAGGATCTTTATCTTATGAACGGATCTTTATCTTATGAAAGGATCTTATGATAGGATCTTTAACTTATGAAAGGATCTTTATCTTATGAAAGGATCTTTATCTTATGAAAGGATCTTTATCTTATGAAAGGATCTTTATCATATGAAAGGATCTTTAGCTTATGAAAGGATCTTTATCTTATGAAAGGATCTTTATCTTATGAAAGGATCTTTATCTTATGAAAGGATCTTTATCTTATGAATGGATCTTTATCTTATGAAAGGATCTTATGAAAGGATCTTTATTTTATGACAGGATCTTTTTCTTATGAAAGGATCTTTATCTTATGAAAGGATCTTTATCTTATGAAAGGATCTTTACCTCATGAAAGGATCTTTATCTTATGAAAGGATCTTTATCTTATGAAAGGATCTTTAGCTTATGAAAGGATCTTTATCTTATGAAAGGATCTTTATCTAATGAAAGGATCTTTATCTTATGAAAGGATCTTTATCTGATGAAAGGAACTTTATCTTATAAAGGATCTTTATCTTATGAAAGGATCTTCATCTTATTAAAGGATCTTTATCTTATGAACGGATCTTTATCTTATGAAAGGATCTTATGAATGGATCTTTATCTTATGAAAGGATCTTTATCTTATGAAAGGATCTTTATCTCATGAAAGGATCTTTATCTCATGAAAGGATCTTTATCTTATGAAAGGATCTTTACCTCATGAAAGGATCTTTATCTTATGAAAGGATCTTTAGCTTATGAAAGGATCTTTATCTTATGAAAGGATCTTTATCTTATGAAAGGATCTTTATCTTATGAAAGGATCTTTATCTTATGAAAGGATCTTTATCTTATGAAAGGATCTTTATCTTATGAAAGGATCTTTATCTTATGAAAGGATCTTTACCTCATGAAAGGATCTTTATCTTATGAAAGGATCTTTAGCTTATGAAAGGATCTTTATCTTATGAAAGGATCTTTATCTTATGAAAGGATCTTTACCTCATGAAAGGATCTTTATCTTATGAAAGGATCTTTAGCTTATGAAAGGATCTTTATCTTATGAAAGGATCTTTATCTTATGAAAGGATCTTTATCTTATGAAAGGATCTTTATCTTATGAAAGGATCTTTATCTTTTGAAAGGATCTTTATCTTATGAAAGGATCTTTAGCTTATGAAAGGATCTTTATCTTATGAAAGGATCTTTATCTTATGAAAGGATCTTTATCTTATGAAAGGATCTTTATCTTATGAATGGATCTTTATCTTATGAAAGGATCTTATGAAAGGATCTTTATCTTATGAAAGGATCTTTATCTTATGAAAGGATCTTTAGCTTATGAAAGGATCTTTATCTTATGAAAGGATCTTTATCTATGAAAGGATCTTTATCTTATGAAAGGATCTTTATCTTATGAAAGGATCATTATCTTATGAAAGGATCTTTATCTTATGAAAGGATCTTTATCTTATGAAAGGATCTTTATCTTATGAATGGATCTTTATCTTATGAAAGGATCTTTATCTTATGAAAGGATCTTCATTTTATGAAAGGATCTTTATCTTATGAAAGGATCTTTATCTTATGAAAGGATCTTTATCTTATGAAAGGATCTTTATCTTATGAAAGGATCTTTATCTTATGAAAGGATCTTTATCTTATGAATGGATCTTTATCTTATGAAAGGATCTTATGAAAGGATCTTCATTTTATGAAAGGATCTTTATCTTATGAAAGGATCTTTATCTTATGAAAGGATCTTTATCTTATGAAAGGATCTTTATCTTATGAAAGGATCTTTATCTTATGAAAGGATCTTTAGCTTATGAAAGGATCTTTATCTTATGAAAGGATCTTTATCTTATGAAAGGATCTTTATCTTATGAAAGGATCTTTATCTTATGAAAGGATCTTTATCTTATGAAAGGATCTTTATCTTATGAAAGGATCTTTATCTTATGAAAGGATCTTTATCTTTTGAAAGGATCTTTATCTTTTGAAAGGATCTTTATCTTATGAAAGGATCTTTATCTTATGAACGGATCTTTATCTTATGAAAGGATCTTATGAAAGGATCTTTATCTCATGAAAGGATCTTTATCTTATGAAAGGATCTTTACCTCATGAAAGGATCTTTATCTTATGAAAGGATCTTTAGCTTATGAAAGGATCTTTATCTTATGAAAGGATCTTTATCTTATGAAAGGATCTTTATCTTATGAAAGGATCTTTATCTTATGAAAGGATCTTTATCTTATGAAAGGATCTTTATCTTATGAAAGGATCTTTATCTTATGAAAGGATCTTTACCTCATGAAAGGATCTTTATCTTATGAAAGGATCTTTAGCTTATGAAAGGATCTTTATCTTATGAAAGGATCTTTATCTTATGAAAGGATCTTTATCTTATGAAAGGATCTTTATCTTATGAAAGGATCTTTATCTTATGAAAGGATCTTTATCTTTTGAAAGGATCTTTATCTTATGAAAGGATCTTTATCTTATGAAAGGATCTTTATCTTATGAAAGGATCTTTATCATATGAAAGGATCTTTATCTTATGAAAGGATCTTTATCTTATGAAAGGATCTTTATCTAATGAAAGGATCTTTATCTTATGAAAGGATCTTTATCTTATGAATGGATCTTTATCTTATGAAAGGATCTTATGAAAGGATCTTTATCTTATGAAAGGATCTTGTGAAAGGATCTTTATCTTATGAAAGGATCTTTATCTTACGAAAGGAACTTTATCTTATGAAAGGATCTTTATCTAATGAAAGGATCTTTATCTTTTGAAAGGATCTTTATCTTATGAAAGGATCTTTATCTTATGAAAGGATCTTTATCTTATGAAAGGATCTTTATCTTATGAAAGGATCTTTATCTTATGAAAGGATCTTTACCTCATGAAAGGATCTTTATCTTACGAAAGGATCTTTATCTTATGAAAGGATCTTTATCTTATGAAAGGATCTTTATCTTTTGAAAGGATCTTTATCTTATGAAAGGATCTTTATCTTATGAAAGGATCTTTATCTTATGAAAGGATCTTTATCTTATGAAAGGATCTTTATCTTATGAAAGGATCTTTATCTTTTGAAAGGATCTTTATCTTATGAAAGGATCTTTATCTTATGAAAGGATCTTTATCTTATGAAAGGATCTTTATCATATGAAAGGATCTTTATCTTATGAAAGGATCTTTATCTTATGAACGGATCTTTATCTTATGAAAGGATCTTATGAATGGATCTTTATCTTATGAAAGGATCTTTATCTTATGAAAGGATCTTTATCTCATGAAAGGATCTTTATCTCATGAAAGGATCTTTATCTTATGAAAGGATCTTTACCTCATGAAAGGATCTTTATCTTATGAAAGGATCTTTAGCTTATGAAAGGATCTTTATCTTATGAAAGGATCTTTATCTTATGAAAGGATCTTTATCTTATGAAAGGATCTTTATCTTATGAAAGGATCTTTATCTTATGAAAGGATCTTTATCTTATGAAAGGATCTTTATCTTATGAAAGGATCTTTACCTCATGAAAGGATCTTTATCTTATGAAAGGATCTTTAGCTTATGAAAGGATCTTTATCTTATGAAAGGATCTTTATCTTATGAAAGGATCTTTACCTCATGAAAGGATCTTTATCTTATGAAAGGATCTTTAGCTTATGAAAGGATCTTTATCTTATGAAAGGATCTTTATCTTATGAAAGGATCTTTATCTTATGAAAGGATCTTTATCTTATGAAAGGATCTTTATCTTTTGAAAGGATCTTTATCTTATGAAAGGATCTTTAGCTTATGAAAGGATCTTTATCTTATGAAAGGATCTTTATCTTATGAAAGGATCTTTATCTTATGAAAGGATCTTTATCTTATGAATGGATCTTTATCTTATGAAAGGATCTTATGAAAGGATCTTTATCTTATGAAAGGATCTTTATCTTATGAAAGGATCTTTAGCTTATGAAAGGATCTTTATCTTATGAAAGGATCTTTATCTATGAAAGGATCTTTATCTTATGAAAGGATCTTTATCTTATGAAAGGATCATTATCTTATGAAAGGATCTTTATCTTATGAAAGGATCTTTATCTTATGAAAGGATCTTTATCTTATGAATGGATCTTTATCTTATGAAAGGATCTTTATCTTATGAAAGGATCTTCATTTTATGAAAGGATCTTTATCTTATGAAAGGATCTTTATCTTATGAAAGGATCTTTATCTTATGAAAGGATCTTTATCTTATGAAAGGATCTTTATCTTATGAAAGGATCTTTATCTTATGAATGGATCTTTATCTTATGAAAGGATCTTATGAAAGGATCTTCATTTTATGAAAGGATCTTTATCTTATGAAAGGATCTTTATCTTATGAAAGGATCTTTATCTTATGAAAGGATCTTTATCTTATGAAAGGATCTTTATCTTATGAAAGGATCATTATCTTATGAAAGGATCTTTATCTTATGAAAGGATCTTTATCTTATGAAAGGATCTTTATCTTATGAATGGATCTTTATCTTATGAAAGGATCTTTATCTTATGAAAGGATCTTCATTTTATGAAAGGATCTTTATCTTATGAAAGGATCTTTATCTTATGAAAGGATCTTTATCTTATGAAAGGATCTTTATCTTATGAAAGGATCTTTATCTTATGAAAGGATCTTTATCTTATGAATGGATCTTTATCTTATGAAAGGATCTTATGAAAGGATCTTCATTTTATGAAAGGATCTTTATCTTATGAAAGGATCTTTATCTTATGAAAGGATCTTTATCTTATGAAAGGATCTTTATCTTATGAAAGGATCTTTATCTTATGAAAGGATCTTTAGCTTATGAAAGGATCTTTATCTTATGAAAGGATCTTTATCTTATGAAAGGATCTTTATCTTATGAAAGGATCTTTATCTTATGAAAGGATCTTTATCTTATGAAAGGATCTTTATCTTATGAAAGGATCTTTATCTTATGAAAGGATCTTTATCTTTTGAAAGGATCTTTATCTTTTGAAAGGATCTTTATCTTATGAAAGGATCTTTATCTTATGAACGGATCTTTATCTTATGAAAGGATCTTATGAAAGGATCTTTATCTCATGAAAGGATCTTTATCTTATGAAAGGATCTTTACCTCATGAAAGGATCTTTATCTTATGAAAGGATCTTTAGCTTATGAAAGGATCTTTATCTTATGAAAGGATCTTTATCTTATGAAAGGATCTTTATCTTATGAAAGGATCTTTATCTTATGAAAGGATCTTTATCTTATGAAAGGATCTTTATCTTATGAAAGGATCTTTATCTTATGAAAGGATCTTTACCTCATGAAAGGATCTTTATCTTATGAAAGGATCTTTAGCTTATGAAAGGATCTTTATCTTATGAAAGGATCTTTATCTTATGAAAGGATCTTTATCTTATGAAAGGATCTTTATCTTATGAAAGGATCTTTATCTTATGAAAGGATCTTTATCTTTTGAAAGGATCTTTATCTTATGAAAGGATCTTTATCTTATGAAAGGATCTTTATCTTATGAAAGGATCTTTATCATATGAAAGGATCTTTATCTTATGAAAGGATCTTTATCTTATGAAAGGATCTTTATCTAATGAAAGGATCTTTATCTTATGAAAGGATCTTTATCTTATGAATGGATCTTTATCTTATGAAAGGATCTTATGAAAGGATCTTTATCTTATGAAAGGATCTTGTGAAAGGATCTT
Source organism: Pilophorus perplexus (assembly GCA_955831195.1). Classification (NCBI taxonomy): domain Eukaryota; kingdom Metazoa; phylum Arthropoda; class Insecta; order Hemiptera; family Miridae; genus Pilophorus; species Pilophorus perplexus. The sequence goes on along the minus strand of OY037007.1, from coordinate 55,270,105 downwards.
TATCTTATGAAAGGATCTTTATCTTACGAAAGGAACTTTATCTTATGAAAGGATCTTTATCTAATGAAAGGATCTTTATCTTTTGAAAGGATCTTTATCTTATGAAAGGATCTTTATCTTATGAAAGGATCTTTATCTTATGAAAGGATCTTTATCTTATGAAAGGATCTTTATCTTATGAAAGGATCTTTACCTCATGAAAGGATCTTTATCTTACGAAAGGATCTTTATCTTATGAAAGGATCTTTATCTTATGAAAGGATCTTTATCTTTTGAAAGGATCTTTATCTTATGAAAGGATCTTTATCTTATGAAAGGATCTTTATCTTATGAAAGGATCTTTATCTTATGAAAGGATCTTTATCTTATGAAAGGATCTTTATCTTTTGAAAGGATCTTTATCTTATGAAAGGATCTTTATCTTATGAAAGGATCTTTATCTTATGAAAGGATCTTTATCATATGAAAGGATCTTTATCTTATGAAAGGATCTTTATCTTATGAACGGATCTTTATCTTATGAAAGGATCTTATGAATGGATCTTTATCTTATGAAAGGATCTTTATCTTATGAAAGGATCTTTATCTCATGAAAGGATCTTTATCTCATGAAAGGATCTTTATCTTATGAAAGGATCTTTACCTCATGAAAGGATCTTTATCTTATGAAAGGATCTTTAGCTTATGAAAGGATCTTTATCTTATGAAAGGATCTTTATCTTATGAAAGGATCTTTATCTTATGAAAGGATCTTTATCTTATGAAAGGATCTTTATCTTATGAAAGGATCTTTATCTTATGAAAGGATCTTTATCTTATGAAAGGATCTTTATCTTATGAAAGGATCTTTAGCTTATGAAAGGATCTTTATCTTATGAAAGGATCTTTATCTTATGAAAGGATCTTTACCTCATGAAAGGATCTTTATCTTATGAAAGGATCTTTAGCTTATGAAAGGATCTTTATCTTATGAAAGGATCTTTATCTTATGAAAGGATCTTTATCTTATGAAAGGATCTTTATCTTATGAAAGGATCATTATCTTTTGAAAGGATCTTTATCTTATGAAAGGATCTTTAGCTTATGAAAGGATCTTTATCTTATGAAAGGATCTTTATCTTATGAAAGGATCTTTATCTTATGAAAGGATCTTTATCTTATGAATGGATCTTTATCTTATGAAAGGATCTTATGAAAGGATCTTTATCTTATGAAAGGATCTTTATCTTATGAAAGGATCTTTAGCTTATGAAAGGATCTTTATCTTATGAAAGGATCTTTATCTATGAAAGGATCTTTATCTTATGAAAGGATCTTTATCTTATGAAAGGATCATTATCTTATGAAAGGATCTTTATCTTATGAAAGGATCTTTATCTTATGAAAGGATCTTTATCTTATGAATGGATCTTTATCTTATGAAAGGATCTTTATCTTATGAAAGGATCTTCATTTTATGAAAGGATCTTTATCTTATGAAAGGATCTTTATCTTATGAAAGGATCTTTATCTTATGAAAGGATCTTTATCTTATGAAAGGATCTTTATCTTATGAAAGGATCTTTATCTTATGAATGGATCTTTATCTTATGAAAGGATCTTATGAAAGGATCTTCATTTTATGAAAGGATCTTTATCTTATGAAAGGATCTTTATCTTATGAAAGGATCTTTATCTTATGAAAGGATCTTTATCTTATGAAAGGATCTTTATCTTATGAAAGGATCTTTAGCTTATGAAAGGATCTTTATCTTATGAAAGGATCTTTATCTTATGAAAGGATCTTTATCTTATGAAAGGATCTTTATCTTATGAAAGGATCTTTATCTTATGAAAGGATCTTTATCTTATGAAAGGATCTTTATCTTATGAAAGGATCTTTATCTTATGAAAGGATCTTTATCTTTTGAAAGGATCTTTATCTTATGAAAGGATCTTTATCTTATGAACGGATCTTTATCTTATGAAAGGATCTTATGAAAGGATCTTTATCTCATGAAAGGATCTTTATCTTATGAAAGGATCTTTACCTCATGAAAGGATCTTTATCTTATGAAAGGATCTTTATCATATGAAAGGATCTTTACCTCATGAAAGGATCTTTATCTTATGAAAGGATCTTTAGCTTATGAAAGGATCTTTATCTTATGAAAGGATCTTTATCTTATGAAAGGATCTTTATCTTATGAAAGGATCTTTATCTTATGAAAGGATCTTTATCTTATGAAAGGATCTTTATCTTTTGAAAGGATCTTTATCTTATGAAAGGATCTTTATCTTATGAAAGGATCTTTATCTTATGAAAGGATCTTTATCATATGAAAGGATCTTTATCTTATGAAAGGATCTTTATCTTATGAAAGGATCCTTATCTTATGAAAGGAACTTTATCTTATGAAAGGATCTTTATCTAATGAAAGGATCTTTATCTTATGAAAGGATCTTTATCTTATGAATGGATCTTTATCTTATGAAAGGATCTTATGAAAGGATCTTTATCTTATGAAAGGATCTTGTGAAAGGATCTTTATCTTATGAAAGGATCTTTATCTTACGAAAGGAACTTTATCTTATGAAAGGATCTTTATCTAATGAAAGGATCTTTATCTTATGAAAGGATCTTTATCTTATGAATGGATCTTTATCTTATGAAAGGATCTTATGTAAGGATCTTCATCTAATGAAAGGATCTTTATCTTATGAAAGGATCTTTATCTTATGAAAGGATCTTCATTTAATGAAAGGATCTTTATCTTATGAAAGGATCTTTATCTTATGAAAGGATCTTTATCTTATGAAAGGATCTTTATCTAATGAAAGGATCTTTATCTTATGAAAGGATCATTATCTTATGAATGGATCTTTATCTTATGAAAGGATCTTATGAAAGGATCTTTATTTTATGAAAGGATCATTATCTTATGAAAGGATCTTATGAAAGGATCTTTATCTTATGAAAGGATCTTTATCTTATGAAAGGATCTTTATCTAATGAAAGGATCTTTATCTTATGAAAGGATCTTTATCTGATGAAAGGATCTTTATCTTATGAAAGGATCTTATGAAAGGATCTTTATCTTATGAAAGGATCTTTATCTAATGAAAGGATCTTTATCTTATGAAAGGATCTTTATCTGATGAAAGGATCTTTATCTTATGAAAGGATCTTATGAAAGGATCTTTATCTTATGAAAGGATCTTTATCTTATGAAAGGATCTTTATCTAATGAAAGGATCTTTATCTTATGAAAGGATCTTTATCTAATGAAAGGATCTTTATCTTATGAAAGGATCATTATCTTATGAATGGATCTTTATCTTATGAAAGGAACTTTATCTTATGAAAGGATCTTTATCTAATGAAAGGATCTTTATCTTATGAAAGGATCTTTATCTTATGAAAGGATCTTTATCTCATGAAAGGATCTTTATCTTATGAAAGGATCTTTATCTAATGAAAGGATCTTTATCTTATGAAAGGATCTTTATCTAATGAAAGGATCTTTATCTTATGAAAGGATCATTATCTTATGAATGGATCTTTATCTTATGATAGGATCTTATGAAAGGATCTTTATCTTATGAAAGGATCTTTATCTTATGAAAGGATCTTTATCTTATTGAAGGATCTTTATCTTATGAATGGATCTTTATCTTATGAAAGTATCTTATGAAAGGATCTTTATTTTATGAAAGGATCTTTATCTTATGAAAGGATCTTTATCTTATGAAAGGATCTTATGAAAGGATCTTTATCTTGTGAAAGGATCTTTATCTTACGAAAGGATCTTTATCTTATGAAAGGATCTTTATCTTACGGAAGGATCTTTATCTTACGAATGGATCTTTATCTTATGAAAGGATCTTTATCTTATGAAAGGATCTTTATCTTATGAAAGGATCTTTTTCTTATGAAAGGAACTTTATCTTATGAAAGAATCTTTATCTTATGAAAGGAACTTTATCTTATGAAAGGATCTTTATCTAATGAAAGGATCTTTATCTTATGAAAGGATCTTTATCTTGTGAAAGGATCTTTATCTTACGAAAGGATCTTTATCTTATGAAAGGATCTTTATCTTACGAAAGGATCTTTATCTTATGAATGGATCTTTATCTTATGAAAGGATCTTTATCTTATGAAAGGATCTTTATCTAATGGAAGGATCTTTATCTTATGAAAGGATCTTTATCTTACGAAAGGATCTTTATCTAATGAAAGGATCTTTATCTTATGAAAGGATCTTTATCTTATGAATGGATCTTTATCTTATGAAAGGATCTTTATCTTATGAAAGGATCTTTATCTTATGAAAGGAACTTTATCTTATGAAAGGATCTTTATCTTACGAAAGGAACTTTATCTTATGAAAGGATCTTTATCTAATGAAAGGATCTTTATCTTATGAAAGGATCTTTATCTTATGAAAGGATCTTTATCTTATGAATGGATCTTTATCTAATGAAAGGATCTTTATCTTATGAAAGGATCTTTATCTGATGAAAGGATCTTTATCTTATGAAAGGATCTTTATCTTATGAATGGATCTTATGAAAGGATCTTAATCTTATGAAAGGATCTTTATCTTATGAAAGGATCTTCATCTTATTAAAGGATCTTTATCTTATGAACGGATCTTTATCTTATGAAAGGATCTTATGATAGGATCTTTAACTTATGAAAGGATCTTTATCTTATGAAAGGATCTTTATCTTATGAAAGGATCTTTATCTTATGAAAGGATCTTTATCTTATGAAAGGATCTTTAGCTTATGAAAGGATCTTTATCTTATGAAAGGATCTTTATCTTATGAAAGGATCTTTATCTTATGAATGGATCTTTATCTTATGAAAGGATCTTAAGAAAGGATCTTTATTTTATGAAAGGATCTTTTTCTTATGAAAGGATCTTTATCTTATGAAAGGATCTTTATCTTATGAAAGGATCTTTACCTCATGAAAGGATCTTTATCTTATGAAAGGATCTTTATCTTATGAAAGGATCTTTAGCTTATGAAAGGATCTTTATCTTATGAAAGGATCTTTATCTAATGAAAGGATCTTTATCTTATGAAAGGATCTTTATCTGATGAAAGGATCTTTATCTTATGAAAGGATCTTTATCTTATGAAAGGATCTTATGAAAGGATCTTTATCTTATGAAAGGATCTTCATCTTATTAAAGGATCTTTATCTTATGAACGGATCTTTATCTTATGAAAGGATCTTATGAATGGATCTTTATCTTATGAAAGGATCTTTATCTTATGAAAGGATCTTTATCTCATGAAAGGATCTTTATCTCATGAAAGGATCTTTATCTTATGAAAGGATCTTTACCTCATGAAAGGATCTTTATCTTATGAAAGGATCTTTAGCTTATGAAAGGATCTTTATCTTATGAAAGGATCTTTATCTTATGAAAGGATCTTTATCTTATGAAAGGATCTTTATCTTATGAAAGGATCTTTATCTTATGAAAGGATCTTTATCTTATGAAAGGATCTTTATCTTATGAAAGGATCTTTACCTCATGAAAGGATCTTTATCTTATGAAAGGATCTTTAGCTTATGAAAGGATCTTTATCTTATGAAAGGATCTTTATCTTATGAAAGGATCTTTATCTTATGAAAGGATCTTTATCTTATGAAAGGATCTTTATCTTATGAAAGGATCTTTATCTTATGAAAGGATCTTTATCATATGAAAGGATCTTTATCTTATGAAAGGATCTTTATTTTATGAAAGGATCCTTATCTTATGAAAGGAACTTTATCTTATGAAAGGATCTTTATCTAATGAAAGGATCTTTATCTTATGAAAGGATCTTTATCTTATGAAAGGATCTTTATCTTATGAAAGGATCTTATGAAAGCATCTTTATCTTATGAAAGGATCTTTATCTTATGAAAGGATCTTCATCTTATTAAAGGATCTTTATCTTATGAATGGATCTTTATCTTATGAACGGATCTTTATCTTATGAAAGGATCTTATGAAAGGATCTTTAACTTATGAAAGGATCTTTATCTTATGAAAGGATCTTTATCTTATGAAAGGATCTTCACCTCATGAAAGGATCTTTATCTTATGAAAGGATCTTTAGCTTATGAAAGGATCTTTATCTTATGAAAGGATCTTTATCTTATGAAAGGATCTTTATCTTATGAAAGGATATTTTTCTTATGAATGGATCTTTATCTTATGAAAGGATCTTATGAAAGGATCTTTATTTTATGAAAGGATCTTTATCTTATGAAAGGATCTTATGAAAGGATCTTATGAAAGGATCTTTATCTTATGAAAGGATCTTTATCTTATGAAAGGATCTTTATCTAATGAAAGGATCTTTATCTTATGAAAGGATCTTTATCTGATGAAAGGATCTTTATCTTATGAAAGGATCTTTATCTTATGAATGGATCTTTATCTTATGAAAGGATCTTTACCTCATGAAAGGATCTTTATCTTATGAAAGGATCTTTATCTTATGAAAGGATCTTTAGCTTATGAAAGGATCTTTATCTTATGAAAGGATCTTTATCTTATGAAAGGATCTTTATCTTATGAATGGATCTTTATCTTATGAAAGGATCTTTATCTTATGAAAGGATCTTTATCTTATGAAAGGATCTTTATCTTATGAAAGGATCTTTATCTTATGAAAGGATCTTTATCTTATGAAAGGATCTTTACCTCATGAAAGGATCTTTATCTTATGAAAGGATCTTTAGCTTATGAAAGGATCTTTATCTTATGAAAGGATCTTTATCTTATGAAAGGATCTTTATCTTATGAAAGGATCTTTATCTTATGAAAGGATCTTTATCTTATGAAGGATCTTTATCTTATGAAAGGATCTTTATCTTATGAAAGGATCTTTATCTTATGAAAGGATCTTTATCATATGAAAGGATCTTTATCTTATGAAAGGATCTTTATCTTATGAAAGGATCCTTATCTTATGAAAGGAACTTTATCTTATGAAAGGATCTTTATCTAATGAAAGGATCTTTATCTTATGAAAGGATCTTTATCTTATGAATGGATCTTTATCTTATGAAAGGATCTTATGAAAGGATCTTTATCTTATGAAAGGATCTTGTGAAAGGATCTTTATCTTATGAAAGGATCTTTATCTTACGAAAGGAACTTTATCTTATGAAAGGATCTTTATCTAATGAAAGGATCTTTATCTTATGAAAGGATCTTTATCTTATGAAAGGATCTTATGTAAGGATCTTTATCTTATGAAAGGATCCTTATCTTGTCAAAGGATCTTTATATTACGAAAGGATCTTTATCTTATGAAAGGATCTTTATCTTAAGAAAGGATCTTTATCTTACAATTGGATCTTTATCTTATGAAAGGATCTTCATCTAATGAAAGGATCTTTATCTTATGAAAGGATCTTTATCTTATGAAAGAATCTTCATCTAATGAAAGGATCTTTATCTTATGAAAGGATCTTTATCTTATGAAAGGATCTTTATCTTATGAAAGGATCTTTATCTAATGAAAGGATCTTTATCTTATGAAAGGATCATTATCTTATGAATGGATCTTTATCTTATGAAAGGATCTTATGAAAGGATCTTTATTTTATGAAAGGATCTTTACCTTATGAAAGGATCTTATGAAAGGATCTTTATCTTATGAAAGGATCTTTATCTTATGAAAGGATCTTTATCTAATGAAAGGATCTTTATCTTATGAAAGGATCTTTATCTGATGAAAGGATCTTTATCTTATGAAAGGATCTTTATCTTTTGAAAGGATCTTTATCTTATGAAAGGATCTTTATCTTATGAACGGATCTTTATCTTATGAAAGGATCTTATGAAAGGATCTTTATCTCATGAAAGGATCTTTATCTTATGAAAGGATCTTTACCTCATGAAAGGATCTTTATCTTATGAAAGGATCTTTAGCTTATGAAAGGATCTTTATCTTATGAAAGGATCTTTATCTTATGAAAGGATCTTTATCTTATGAAAGGATCTTTATCTTATGAAAGGATCTTTATCTTATGAAAGGATCTTTATCTTATGAAAGGATCTTTATCTTATGAAAGGATCTTTACCTCATGAAAGGATCTTTATCTTATGAAAGGATCTTTAGCTTATGAAAGGATCTTTATCTTATGAAAGGATCTTTATCTTATGAAAGGATCTTTATCTTATGAAAGGATCTTTATCTGATGAAAGGATCTTTATCTTATGAAAGGATCTTTATCTTTTGAAAGGATCTTTATCTTATGAAAGGATCTTTATCTTATGAAAGGATCTTTATCTTATGAAAGGATCTTTATCATATGAAAGGATCTTTATCTTATGAAAGGATCTTTATCTTATGAAAGGATCCTTATCTTATGAAAGGAACTTTATCTTATGAAAGGATCTTTATCTAATGAAAGGATCTTTATCTTATGAAAGGATCTTTATCTTATGAATGGATCTTTATCTTATGAAAGGATCTTATGAAAGGATCTTTATCTTATGAAAGGATCTTGTGAAAGGATCTTTATCTTATGAAAGGATCTTTATCTTACGAAAGGAACTTTATCTTATGAAAGGATCTTTATCTAATGAAAGGATCTTTATCTTATGAAAGGATCTTTATCTTATGAATGGATCTTTATCTTATGAAAGGATCTTATGTAAGGATCTTCATCTAATGAAAGGATCTTTATCTTATGAAAGGATCTTTAACTTATGAAAGGATCTTTATCTTATGAAAGGATCTTTATCTTATGAAAGGATCTTTATCTTATGAAAGGATCTTTATCTTATGAAAGGATCTTTAGCTTATGAAAGGATCTTTATCTTATGAAAGGATCTTTATCTTATGAAAGGATCTTTATCTTATGAAAGGATCTTTATCTTATGAATGGATCTTTATCTTATGAAAGGATCTTAAGAAAGGATCTTTATTTTATGAAAGGATCTTTTTCTTATGAAAGGATCTTTATCTTATGAAAGGATCTTTATCTTATGAAAGGATCTTTACCTCATGAAAGGATCTTTATCTTATGAAAGGATCTTTATCTTATGAAAGGATCTTTAGCTTATGAAAGGATCTTTATCTTATGAAAGGATCTTTATCTAATGAAAGGATCTTTATCTTATGAAAGGATCTTTATCTGATGAAAGGATCTTTATCTTATGAAAGGATCTTTATCTTATGAAAGGATCTTATGAAAGGATCTTTATCTTATGAAAGGATCTTCATCTTATTAAAGGATCTTTATCTTATGAACGGATCTTTATCTTATGAAAGGATCTTATGAATGGATCTTTATCTTATGAAAGGATCTTTATCTTATGAAAGGATCTTTATCTCATGAAAGGATCTTTATCTCATGAAAGGATCTTTATCTTATGAAAGGATCTTTACCTCATGAAAGGATCTTTATCTTATGAAAGGATCTTTAGCTTATGAAAGGATCTTTATCTTATGAAAGGATCTTTATCTTATGAAAGGATCTTTATCTTATGAAAGGATCTTTATCTTATGAAAGGATCTTTATCTTATGAAAGGATCTTTACCTCATGAAAGGATCTTTATCTTATGAAAGGATCTTTAGCTTATGAAAGGATCTTTATCTTATGAAAGGATCTTTATCTTATGAAAGGATCTTTATCTTATGAAAGGATCTTTATCTTATGAAAGGATCTTTATCTTATGAAAGGATCTTTATCTTATGAAAGGATCTTTATCTTATGAAAGGATCTTTATCATATGAAAGGATCTTTATCTTATGAAAGGATCTTTATTTTATGAAAGGATCCTTATCTTATGAAAGGAACTTTATCTTATGAAAGGATCTTTATCTAATGAAAGGATCTTTATCTTATGAAAGGATCTTTATCTTATGAAAGGATCTTTATCTTATGAAAGGATCTTATGAAAGCATCTTTATCTTATGAAAGGATCTTTATCTTATGAAAGGATCTTCATCTTATTAAAGGATCTTTATCTTATGAATGGATCTTTATCTTATGAACGGATCTTTATCTTATGAAAGGATCTTATGAAAGGATCTTTAACTTATGAAAGGATCTTTATCTTATGAAAGGATCTTTATCTTATGAAAGGATCTTCACCTCATGAAAGGATCTTTATCTTATGAAAGGATCTTTAGCTTATGAAAGGATCTTTATCTTATGAAAGGATCTTTATCTGATGGAAGGATCTTTATCTTATGAAAGGATCTTTATCTTATGAATGGATCTTTATCTTATGAAAGGATCTTTACCTCATGAAAGGATCTTTATCTTATGAAAGGATCTTTATCTTATGAAAGGATCTTTAGCTTATGAAAGGATCTTTATCTTATGAAAGGATCTTTATCTTATGAAAGGATCTTTATCTTATGAATGGATCTTTATCTTATGAAAGGATCTTATGAAAGGATCTTTATTTTATGAAAGGATCTTTATCTTATGAAAGGATCTTATGAAAGGATCTTATGAAAGGATCTTTATCTTATGAAAGGATCTTTATCTTATGAAATGATCTTTATCTAATGAAAGGATCTTTATCTTATGAAAGGATCTTTATCTGATGAAAGGATCTTTATCTTATGAAAGGATCTTTATCTTATGAAAGGATCTTATGAAAGGATCTTTATCTTATGAAAGGATCTTTATCTTATGAAAGGATCTTCATCTTATTAAAGGATCTTTATCTTATGAACGGATCTTTATCTTATGAAAGGATCTTATGAAAGGATCTTTATCTCATGAAAGGATCTTTATCTTATGAAAGGATCTTTACCTCATGAAAGGATCTTTATCTTATGAAAGGATCTTTAGCTTATGAAAGGATCTTTATCTTATGAAAGGATCTTTATCTTATGAAAGGATCTTTATCTTATGAAAGGATCTTTATCTTATGAAAGGATCTTTATCTTATGAAAGGATCTTTATCTTATGAAAGGATCTTTATCTTATGAAAGGATCTTTACCTCATGAAAGGATCTTTATCTTATGAAAGGATCTTTAGCTTATGAAAGGATCTTTATCTTATGAAAGGATCTTTATCTTATGAAAGGATCTTTATCTTATGAAAGGATCTTTATCTTATGAAAGGATCTTTATCTTATGAAAGGATCTTTATCTTATGAAAGGATCTTTATCTTATGAAAGGATCTTTATCTTATGAAAGGATCTTTATCATATGAAAGGATCTTTATCTTATGAAAGGATCTTTATCTTATGAAAGGATCCTTATCTTATGAAAGGAACTTTATCTTATGAAAGGATCTTTATCTAATGAAAGGATCTTTATCTTATGAAAGGATCTTTATCTTATGAATGGATCTTTATCTTATGAAAGGATCTTATGAAAGGATCTTTATCTTATGAAAGGATCTTGTGAAAGGATCTTTATCTTATGAAAGGATCTTTATCTTACGAAAGGAACTTTATCTTATGAAAGGATCTTTATCTAATGAAAGGATCTTTATCTTATGAAAGGATCTTTATCTTATGAAAGGATCTTATGTAAGGATCTTTATCTTATGAAAGGATCCTTATCTTGTCAAAGGATCTTTATATTACGAAAGGATCTTTATTATATGAAAGGATCTTTATCTTAAGAAAGGATCTTTATCTTACAATTGGATCTTTATCTTATGAAAGGATCTTCATCTAATGAAAGGATCTTTATCTTATGAAAGGATCTTTATCTTATGAAAGAATCTTCATCTAATGAAAGGATCTTTATCTTATGAAAGGATCTTTATCTTATGAAAGGATCTTTATCTTATGAAAGGATCTTTATCTAATGAAAGGATCTTTATCTTATGAAAGGATCATTATCTTATGAATGGATCTTTATCTTATGAAAGGATCTTATGAAAGGATCTTTATTTTATGAAAGGATCTTTATCTTATGAAAGGATCTTATGAAAGGATCTTTATCTTATGAAAGGATCTTTATCTTATGAAAGGATCTTTATCTAATGAAAGGATCTTTATCTGATGAAAGGATCTTTATCTTATGAAAGGATCTTATGAAAGGATCTTTATCTTATGAAAGGATCTTTATCTAATGAAAGGATCTTTATCTTATGAAAGGATCTTTATCTGATGAAAGGATCTTTATCTTATGAAAGGATCTTATGAAAGGATCTTTATCTAATGAAAGGATCTTTATCTAATGAAAGGATCTTTATCTTATGAAAGGATCTTTATCTTATGAAAGGATCATTATCTTATGAATGGATATTTATCTTATGATAGGATCTTATGAAAGGATCTTTATCTTATGAAAGGATCTTTATCTTATGAAAGGATCTTTATCTTATGAAAGGATCTTTATCTAATGAAAGGATCTTTATCTTATTGAAGGATCTTTATCTTATGAATGGATCTTTATATTATGAAAGGATCTTATGAAAGGATCTTTATTTTATGAAAGGATCTTTATCTTATGAAAGGATCTTTATCTTATGAAAGGATCTTTATCTTATGAAAGGATCTTTATCTTATGAAAGGATCTTTATCTTATGAAAGGATCTTTATCTAATGAAAGGATCTTTATCTTATGAAAGGATCTTTATCTAATGAAAGGATCAAGGATCTTTATCTAATGAAAGGATCTTTATCTTATGAAGGGATCTTTATCTTATGAAAGGATCTTTATCTTATGAAAGGATCTTTATCTTACGAAAGGATCTTTATTTTATGAAAGGATCTCTATCTTATGAAAGGATCTTATGAAAGGATCTTTATCTTATGAAAGGATCTTTATCTTATGAAAGGATCTTTATCTAATGAAAGGATCTTTATCTTATGAAAGGATCTTTATCTGATGAAAGGATCTTTATCTTATGAAAGGATCTTATGAAAGGATCTTTATCTTATGAAAGGATCTTTATCTAATGAAAGGATCTTTATCTTATGAAAGGATCTTTATCTGATGAAAGGATCTTATGAAAGGATCTTTATCTTATGAAAGGATCTTTATCTAATGAAAGGATCTTTATCTAATGAAAGGATCTTTATCTTATGAAAGGATCTTTATCTTATGAAAGGATCATTATCTTATGAATGGATCTTTATCTTATAATAGGATCTTATGAAAGGATCTTTATCTTATGAAAGGATCTTTATCTTATGAAAGGATCTTTATCTTATGAAAGGATCTTTATCTAATGAAAGGATCTTTATCTTATTGAAGGATCCTTATCTTATGAATGGATCTTTATCTTATGAAAGGATCTTATGAAAGGATCTTTATTTTATGAAAGGATCTTTATCTTATGAAAGGATCTTTATCTTATGAAAGGATCTTTATCTTATGAAAGGATCTTTATCTTATGAAAGGATCTTTATCTAATGAAAGGATCTTTATCTTATGAAAGGATCTTTATCTAATGAAAGGATCAAGGATCTTTATCTAATGAAAGGATCTTTATCTTATGAAGGGATCTTTATCTTATGAAAGGATCTTTATCTTATGAAAGGATCTTTATCTTACGAAAGGATCTTTATCTTACGAATGGATCTTTATCTTATGAAAGGATCTTCATCTAATGAAAGGATCTTTATCTAATGAAAGGATCTTTATCTTATGAAAGGATCTTTATCTTACGAAAGGAACCTTATCTTATGAAAGGATCTTTATCTAATGAAAGGATCTTTATCTTATGAAAGGATCTTTATCTTATGAATGGATCTTTATCTTATGAACCGATCTTTATCTTATGAACCGATCTTTATCTTATGAAAGGATCTTTATCTTGTGAAAGGATCTTTATCTTACGAAAGGATCTTTATCTTATGAAAGGATCTTTATCTTACGAAAGGATCTTTATCTTACGAATGGATCTTTATCTTATGAATGGATCTTTATCTTATGAAAGGATCTTTATCTTATGAAAGAATCTTTATCTTATGAAAGGATCTTTAGCTTATGAAAGGATCTTTATCTTATGAAAGGATCTTTATCTTATGGAAGGATCTTTATCTTATGAATGGATCTTTATCTTATGAAAGGATCTTATGAAAGGATCTTTATTTTATTAAAGGATCTTTATATCTAATGAAAGGATCTTTATCTTATGGAAGGATCTTTATCTTATGAATGGATCTTTATCTTATGAATGGATCTTTATCTTATGAAAGGATCTTTATCTAATGAAAGGATCTTTATCTTATGAAAGGATCTTTATCTTATGAAAGGATCTTTATCTAATGAAAGGATCTTTATCTTATGAAAGGATCCTTACCTCTTGAAAGGATCTTTATCTTATGAAAGGATCTTTATCTTATGAAAGGATCTTATCTTATGAAAGGATCTAGATAGGCAGGACCTGCTTAGATAGGCAGGACCAGCAGGATAGGCAGGATAGGCAAGACCTGCAGGATAGGCAGGACCTGCAGGATTTAGCCTCTTTAGCCCCTTTGGACAGAGTCCTTACTTTCTCTTTAGCCTCTTCGGACGGAGTCCTTCATTTTTGCTAGGCCGACTCAGGTGGGTCGGGACGGAATCTTATAATTTTCTTAAGCCGATGCCACTGACTAATGAGGGGACTGACGGAGTCCTGGCCCTCCCGCATTACAATATGTTGCTAGTCATGCAGATTCAGGGGATTTTTTTATGAAAAAGGAAAGTTAAGAAACAAGTTTCCATTTTTGTAGTTCGTAGAAGCCCTATAGACCCCCACGCAGTAGTTGGAAGGGATCAATCTCCATTGATTCTAACCTCTTCGCGAATATCTTCAAAGACCCCGCCAGTTGCCCCATTTTAACCCCACAGAGTTCCACGGGTTCGGACGATTGGGCTAAAACCCACAGGTAAATTAAGAACCGAGTAGATTATTATTATTGGTATTGGAGCCTGGGGATGCATAAAATTCCGCCCAAATATGCTCTCGAAATGGGCAAAAATGCACTCTACTATGCTTCTCACTACGTTGTATTAATTGAACTTGAATAATATGTATCGAAATAAATATTTGGCACTTGCCTCTTAATGTTTCAAGATATTTATATTTTCGCATAAGCGCTATAGGGCAGGATACAGCAGAAGAGCCGACAACTAGAGTGGCGACAACAACGTGGAACCCAGGATGCCACGCCTGTTCCTCTGGCCAGTTACCACTTCCCTATGGTACCTACTGGTACCTTATGAAAAGCACCCACGCCTCTGAAAAAGCCCGCTCCTTGGATCTCCAGTTCCTTCCGGAATCATGTCGAAATGGGCCTTGCTATGCAGAAATTTGCACAAAACTGTCATGGCATAATATTATTTTGCAAAATTTGCCAAAATCTCCGAAATCGAATTTAATTTCAATTTAACTCATTCTAAATGCTTCGAATTTCAAACGTAAATGCAGAGCAATGTACACGTTAAAAATAACAAAATAAAATAAAATAATCAAAATAATATTAGGCAAATATGCAAATACCAGGCTCTAATTACAAACATTTCAGATTAAATAAAGTTCCCAGTGGATGAAGGACTGTCATTTAATTAAAAATGTTTGGAACCTACATGATGTCATCATGGAAAACTTTTATTTTCTTCTGGTTAGCAGAGGCAGAGGACGTCCCTTTCTTGGCTGAGGTATTCTAAGTTCGTTCTAATATTTCACTCACGGCTCCCAATCGCCTCGTTCCCTGGGTCTGTAGAGGTTTGCCTAGATTATGTTATCGGGAGACTTCGCATCTCATGTGATCACGTACCGAATAAGGTATTGTACGTCTCGTCACACCAGAAGCCACATTTAGTTAAGTTCATTCGTAAAGTCATTCGAAGTTTAACTATAGCACGTCTACCTACCGGGGCGAATGAGTTTTTTTTTTTTTTTACGGCTCTTTTCCATCGCAACGTTCAAAGGCCGGAAGGTCTCTTAATTATTCATCAGATGAATAATTAATTACAGATTCTGTAACGGGCACTGCAGACTTCTTGAGACCCGATTGAGTTCACGTGAAACATATATCAGAGGTGATATGTAACGTCTAATAACATCAACATTTGAATGACGTTTGGCCGTAACAACGGTGTCTGACCTGGATTCGAACCAAGCTGAGTACTCCGACACTAGTACAAGGACGAAATGCTGTACTGGGCCACTTTGTCTCTTTCTGTTTGCCATAGTGTTACGTCACATTGTCGTGGTTGCGTTTTACCTCTCGGGGCGGACATCACGTTGACAGGTTCCTATCGGGGAACGCCCAGCCATCCCACCTTAGGTTGATTGTCCACCATGCTGCCCCTCCCGGTCAATAAATTGGTAACAGATTGTTTGCATTTGGCACTTTGGATCCGACCACAATGCGAGCTAACTTTACATACCCGATAGGCAGGAAGGACTTCCCTCGTTCACTTGTCTCCCCTAACGAAATGACCGCTTGTCATCAACCAGTTTTCATATTTGTACAGTTTGCAGCAAACAATCCACTTCGTCTCCCATTTTCAATATTTGCCCTTGTACTGCGGAATCCGGAACGAATAATGAAACTTGATTTCCAAATGGAAATATATTACAAAAGATTAAGTATGACATGTCATGTATACTTAATCTTTTGTAATATATTGTACATTGTACAAATAAATATAAATACATAAAATGTATATTTATATAACTCTGATAGAAAGACGGTATAAAAAAATATAGAAGACTGAGAGAGGGAAAAAGGCAGACTCGGAAGCAATATGTGCAAGGAGACAGGGAGAAAATACACTGCCAAGGCACATGAGCTTCCTCGTGCCAAGTTCAAAATGAACGTAGTTGTCACTCTAACAAGAAAATTACGTTCGCGCATGCGCTGAGCGTACCGCTGATTCAATCTTAATGAAACTGATAGGGGACCATCTAGAGCTATACTCACACAATTCCTGAAAATTTGATTGAAATCCGATCAAAATTGTGAAAGTTCTGCCTGTTTCAAGAATTTCACGTTAGCGCATGCGCAGAGCGTACCGCTGATTCTATTGTGATGAAATTCGTATGGGACCTCAAGGAGCCTTATCCGCATAATCCCTCAAAATCTGAGCTAAATTCATTCAAAATTGTGGAAATTATGGCTGTAACAAGGAAATGCGGACAAACCGACAGACACGGAACCAAATTTGTTCAGTCGGCTATGAAACGCAAAATGCGAGTGGGAATTTTGAATTCGGACAACAAAAGATTTTTGGCTCCCGAAAGTGAACACAAGGCTTCCGCTGCTTCGCAGACCCGGAAGCAATATATATGTTGCAGTCGAAACCCGAAATCAGTCAAATCTAGTTTTGCCTAGACCAAACTAGATTTGACGAAGGCCCTCAGGCATTTCTAGTTTTGACTAGGAAAAACCAGTTTTGTCTGAGAGCCCAACTGAGGAGTAATCTATCAAACGCGAACATTTCCTTTTTCTAAGCGAATGAAGTCTTGAGTGTGAATCAAGGAGATATGGTAAACTGTTGTCAGTGCGTGTTTTGTCTTGAGGAGCCATGAGCTTTGTCTTGAGATCGGCTGCAGCCAAATACATGTATTTGGACTGCGGTCTTTTTTCGATAATCCGTTGTCTACCAGCAGTCTTGTTCCAATCTTCATCGAGTTCGTTCGAGTACCTACCTACCATGAGTGAAAAGAGAAACTGTTTCATCGAGAAGGTAGGGGAAATCAAGCAAGCCAGTATAGTCTCATTTCAATTTTTTGACACGTAACGAACTTGAGGCGCTCATAGTCGAGATACAACAAGCCAAGATAGCACCTATAAAAACACCACTGCAATATAGAAGATTGAAACGATTCGATGTGCTAGAAATCGGGGAAGTGACAAAACTCGTTTCGCGGGATGAACCTCCCTAATACTATTTGCCCGTTGAAGAAATATACGATGTCATCGAAACCGCTCATTTAGCAGTTGGGCATGGTGGTAGGGACAGACGTAAGCTAGAAACCTCTCGAAAATACGCGAACATCACTAGAGAAATGATTGTAATCATTTCTCTAGTGTAATTACAGGTTCTTACTGCCACCCCCAGGCAAAACCAGATCTGACTAAGAGCTTAGTCAGAACTAGATTTGTCTAGTCCAAACTAGATCGGCCTAGGCAAAACTAGTTTTGACTGAGATCGGGTTTTGTCTGCAACATAAGGGATGTGTACTCCAAATGAGCACACGGATCGTAATTAGGGGTCACAATCCCGCGGGATTTTGTAATTAATAAAATCATTCTGCTCAAAAAATGCAATTTCTTAACAAAAACGCTGCAAATTTTGCACAAGCGTTTATTATTCTTTGATATAGGTTAATTGCGCAAAAATTAATTCTGTGTCATTAAGAAAATAGTTTTGAAAAACAAAAAAATTAAATATAAACATTTTCTGCGAGATGTTTGGACACGTGTGTGTGTGTGTGTGGGGGGGGGGGGGGGGGGGGGGGCTCGAAAAATTGATTCTGCATCCAAAATAACTCGGAGAAAATTCCATTTTTAGCCCCTTGAAAGCCCCAAAGGTCCTGGATCGGATCGTTTTGGGACCCTAAAAATGGATTCCTTGCAGGCACAACTAGATCGTAAAACGAAAATTTTGTCAGAATTTCGATTTAAATAAATTCCTACTGCCCAAAACGGCTCGGGCGGCGGACGGACATTCTGTGTGTGGAATCAAGACATCCTGACATCTGTATAATGTCAACTTTTGAGGCCGATCAGAATTTTGAACCAAAATGTGTTTTAAAATATTTGAACAAATATTAGAAAATAAATGCTTCGAAGGGAGTGAGATGGAGCCATTCTCTGCAGCCTTCAGAGGGGAGAACTTGCTGAAAGAAAGACCACAGGAAGGTCTGTGAGTTAATAGTTTCTCTCACCCAAATTTGATCAGTGCTGATTGCAGAAATAGGTACCCAGCTGTTGATAGTGCTCTCTCTGACTCCACAATCGAGGGTGGAATCGTCAAACAAAATGTATAACATACTCTACTGCATATTATGCACACTAGAGATAGCGCCTCCTCTTTCCCCTCAGATAGGGTAGGAGATACCACAAGAGTAGCAAAAATATTGTGAACTACAACACTACAGGCATGAGGAGGACTTATATGAATCAAAAGCAATGAGAATGTGATTCACAGTGTGCAGGCTGTGATTCACACCACAGAAAACCAGGCTTTTTTATACAGAGGAATACCGCGGGATCCCGCGATGAGAATCCCGCATTTGCAAGATTGGAAAAACACCGCGGGATCCCGCGGGATTGCGATCCCTAGTCGTAATGGGGTTACAAACTGAAAACACTGAACCTATTCTTTCTATACAATTGTTATGGGGGTGGATATGGGGACGGGGCTTTGCAAACTGAAGCTCACTGAGATGCCTAACTGACGTGCTGATTACTGTAGAGCAACAAAAGTTAAGAGCCCGGAGGTAGTCATGGGCAGCTTGATGGTGAGCTGAACCGTGTGTGGTGAACGTGCTGGAGGGCGGGACGGTTCGTTGGGAGCCTTGAGAGACGTGACGATTTGGCAAGACGGGCCGGTAGACTTGCCAGGTTACGTCGGGGAAGCGTTGAGGACCTCGAGAGGCGTAACAGTCTGGGTTGACGTGCCAAGTTATGTCGGGAACATGGAGAGGGCCTCGAGAGGTGTGACGGTCCGGGAAAGCGAGCTGGGAAATGTCCGAAAACAGCGCTGGCGCGAAACTGTGGATGTCCTGGATACGGTTCAAGGGCACGAAAATCCAGGGGTGTACAGCCCAAGAGTATGGGTTTTAGCTCTGAAAAGAACTGCTGACATCTACAATCGTATCAATGGGCGGAGAGACTACGGCAGACTACTGAGGAGCAGCGCCGGATTAACCTCTCGTGGGCCCCGGGGCTGGGACTTAAAAGGGGCCCCCTTTATATATGTACATATACATATATATTATGTACGAAAGTGGATCCTCTGGCCAGGAGTATCACGTAAAAACCACTAGAAAATCGCGTCTGTCGCTTCACAACCAAAAACTGGATCAAAACAGTCAAAAAACGCTCCGAATGCAGGGCAATCTATTTTTACAATTAAGAAAAGAGTTCTTTTTACGATAAATAAAAATGCTGCAAATTTAACACTAGGGGTTGTTATTCATTGATATAGGTTACATGTGCAGAAATTTATTTCACTGCATGAGGAAGCAGGTCAAATTTTCTCAAGTCATTCCTGTAAAGAAATTTATTTCTGTGTCAATGAGAAAAAATTAAGAAAAACATTTTTTTTGGGATTTGTTTTTTTTTAACAACCTTTTTTCGAAAATATTTTGTTTTACTTGAAAAATATTTGACCTCCTGGGAACCTTCAAGAATCCCGTTTGTAGCCCCATGAAAGCCATAAGATAGCAACAGTGAAATTGGATCGTTCTGGGAACCCCAAAAATGGATTGAACGTTCAATAATACTTCAATAACGACACCTAACTCGACCTCTTAGCCTAAAGCCTTAAAAAAAACCTCCGGTAGCCCATTTTAGCCCCATAGTGCCCCACGGGTTTGGGCGATCGGGGTGAAAACCTTGCGGGCACAACTAGATAGTAAACCGAGTATTTTGTCAAAATTTCAGATTAAAAAAAATTCCTACTGCCCAAAACGGCCCAGACGGCAGATGGCGGACGTCATTGTATGCGTGTTCAATTTCAGTGTGTGTCATTGTATGTGTGTTCAGATTGTATTTTTGTCTAGGCTGGTCGTGTTAGTTTTAGGGAGGGGAGGAAATTTTGTAGAAGTACTCGCCCTCCACCAGACAAGTAACCGTAGAGAGAGCAACCACCCATGATCCGAAAACTGCAAGTTACGAGAAGAGGTAGAAGAGTAGTTACCTACGGTCTGCTGCATTCCGCAGCCACCAACGACCCGAACACCACAAGTTACAAGAAGAGGTGGAATAGTAGGTAGGTTTGCTGCGATGACTCCTGTCCCAAAGAATTTCGAGCCAATTTACCATGATAAGACTTCCTTTAAAACCCGGCGCCTCCACATTGGTCCAACCCAGTCACACCAGAATGGTGCAGCTAACGCTGGAGGGGACAGGAGGGCCCGCTGTACACTCCCCCTCGGGGAAATCTGAAGAACAAGGTAGAAGAAAGAACCTACCTCTTTTTCGGGAAAACAATTTTTTGGAGATCAGCATAGGAATAAGGAAAGCGGTTTGTTAATTTTCAACCAAAAAAAAAAAAAAAAAAAAAAAAAAAAAATCAACGATGGCGAAGTGGCCCCCTTGGGGTGTGCGCCCCGGGGCTATAGCCCCCTTAGCCCCCCCGTTAATCCGGGCCTGCTGAGGAGCAAGACTGGGCAGTTGTGTCTTTTTTGTTCACCTGCGCTAGGGGAGTCCCCTCCCCTCGTCAACATGCTGGTCGTGGAGTGGGGGGTCAGGAGGCTCCCGGCAGTGCAGGCCGGCTGATTTCCGCCGCAGGTTGACAGGTGGGCGGTTTACCCACCCGCTTACCAAAGTATTAATAATTAATTATTATTTATTTCAATTATTGAAATTAATTCTTGAATTAAATTGATTTTGGCATTAAGCCCTTTGGTCCCATGACTTCAATTATCGATCAATGGAATGACACCAACTGTTTGGCTATTTGTTGAGTTTAATCCTAATTAAGAATTAATCGTGTGAAATCATTCATTCGCTAGGTACCTCTAAACTTTGAATGAAATTTTGAAAAAAGAAAAAGAATGTTTTCTGTTCGATCCGGGATTTCGAGTAAGGTATCGTTTTCTAAAGTAATTTTTGGCGTAGAATCCAATAATAGGAGTACCTGACCTGCCCTACTACAGTTCTTTATTAAACAAAGAAAGAAGAAGTTGGATAGCGAACAAATTTTGTTTGCTATCCAACTTCTTTTTTTTTCTTACTGAAGGGTCGTATCGGTTTATTCACTTTATATTTCTGCTGCAAATTTACCACAAGGGTTTATAATTCTTTGGTATAAATTGTGAAAAAATTAGTTCTATAATATAGAACTATATAAATTAGTTCTATTCATATATGATGTTTATAAACATTATTTAAAAAAGTTAAAAAAAACCTATATTGCTGTACAGTGTTTGTTCAGTCGTGGGGTTCTAAAAAATGGATTATTCGTCAAAAATTACTTTGAAACAATACCTCATTCGACCTCTTGGCATCCTTCAAAAGCTCAATTTGCAGCCCCATGAATGCCTCACAGACCCCCATGGTATAATCGAGTGGTTCTGGAACACCTAAAATGGACTCTTCGTCCAAAAAAAAACTACTCCAAAACACCTCGCGCGACCTACTTACGAGCCTCAGAAGCAATCAGGGCGTAGTATTCGTTTTGAGTGGCCTGCCATGATATGTAGCCCGATTTATTGCCCCGTAGACCCTACGGTGTAGACTGATTGGGTCTGAGACCCCATAAATTGGTTCTACATCCAAAATCACTTCGAAAACGACACCTCATACGACCTGTTGGGCTACGTCCATCAAAAGCACAATTAAATTTTGTAGCACCATATATAGGAGCACCATACTGAAGTAGAATGGGTCTAACCCCGTAAATGGACTCCACTTTCAAAAAACCCTCAAAGACATCACCCCCACTCGACCTTTCTACCCTAAATCCTTATAAAACTCCACCTGATAACCCCTTTCAGCCCCCAGAGCCTCACGGGATAGAGCGATGGGAATGAAAACCTTGCGGGTTCAAGTTACTTGAGTTACTCAAGTTACTTGATCTACTGTAGATGGAGGATGACCTTTTGATGAGTATAATACTATTATTATAATATTAACATCTATTATTATAAAGTTATCGTCAACATTTCAGGGTAAACAAAATTTCTACTGCCCAAAACGGCGAGGACGACAGGTAGACATGTTATTTTGAATTTCACTATGCGTGAATTATGTTTGTTATGTTTCGTAATCGGAAAGTTTTTCATAATATTTATGAAATTATTGTTTCATAATCAGAAAGTGTTTGTCCCCGTCACGAAAACAGGTTATTATTCGGAGAATAATAAACCAAAAGATGAACCCATGAGTAATCCGATTGTCAGCGTTTTCTTGCGTATCCGCTGAGTAGCAGATAGTAGTATCATCGAACAAGGGTGATTCTCCACATTATTTGGAACATTTTGCTGGCATTGAAGCCGCCATGACATGTTATGATAACAAAACACAGGAAATCAGATATTTGGGCGGTATTTGCTGTCGGCTCGCGTACTTTGGGATTCAGCGAAAAATCCATCGCGTCATCCGGTGCCGACAGGAAGAAGCGGTGAGATAATCGTCGTCAGGAGGATTCTGGTCCGGACCAGGAGGGCCTCTGTGGATTCTACGAACTTCTCGTTAGAGGGTAGAGGGAGGGCACTGTAACGGGGCTTCCCACCGCTACGGGGATGAGTCATGACTAGAGTTCCAAAGCGCTTCTCCCGCCAGAGACTTCTTGTTGGCACTTCACAGCGTCCCATTTGGTCTACTAGCGAAAAACCCGAGTAAAAACCAACGTCCACGGAGGATCCTGCAAAGCAGGACGGTCCCAAAGGACGGTATGAATCCCAAAGCTAAATAAAGAGCGAGTAGCCAAAGTCACCGGTAAGCCAAAACCTGGGGCAAACTGCAATAACCTGGGGGTAATTGCAATAATTATTTCTCCCGACACTTGCGCTATTCGGAGTCTCCTCACTAAAATCAGCCATTCGACTCAAAACCTCCCTGCTTTCCGTATTTTATCCCCACGTACTTCTGTTCTTCTTTTTAAATTTAAAAATAAAAAATAAATAATCCAGATGATCAATAAAGTATTCATAAGCTGACGAAAATATGGACTAGTGTAAATTACCTTTAGAAAATCACTCTTCAATATCGATAATCCTGAATAAATAGGAACCTACTTGAATCTAATTGGCATACAAAGTGAAAACGTTGCAAATTTTACGCAAGGGTTTATTGTTCTTTGATATAGGTAGGTTACTTGTGCAAAAATTAATTCCGTATGAATAAAAAACGCTGCAAATTTTACACAAGGGTTTATTATTCTTTGATATAGGTTACTTGTACAGAAATTTAATTCTGTCAATGAAAAAAATTTTTTTTGGATTTTTATATTTCAAAAACAAATTTTTTGGGGGGGGATTTTTTTTCAAAAATGGTTTTTTTTTTTTCAAAAATTATGTATTTTTTACTCGAAAAACATTTAACCTCCTGGGATTCTTCAAAAATCCCATTTTTAGCCCCATGAAAGCCCTATAGATCGCGACAGTGAAATCGGATCGTTCCGGGATCCCCAAAATGGATTCTACGTCCAAAAATACTTCGAAAACGACACCTAACTCGATCCCATACCCCAAAGCCTTCAAAAAACCCCACCCGTAGCCCCATTATAGCCCCATAGCGCCCCACGGGTTTGGGCGATCGGACTGAAAACCTTGCGGGCACAACTAGATGGTAAACCAAGTATTTTGTCAAAATTTCAGATTTTTAAAAAAATTCCTACTGCCCAAAACGGCCTGGACGGCGTACGGCGTACGGCGGATGGCGGACGGACATTTCGGATTTTGAATGTAGACCTCTTGAAACGGATAATGTCAAATTTTGAGGCCGATCGGAGTCGTCGACCCCCGTCGCGAAAACATAGGTGTATTATTCCAAGAATAATAAACCAAAATCTATACATTGTTCAGACAGATGTGGGACCGGGTGTTACCAAACTGCGAAACATACACCTCGGATCCAATACAAAGTGCGACCCCGCCGTTTCCCGTCCACGGATCGAGGTGCGACCCGGGAGTTATGAGCATTGCTCATAACCCCCGGGGGTGTATTGCTTAATGCTCCCGTGGTGCTGAATGATCCGAACGGGTCGCACCTCGATCCGTGCTCATTGAGCACTGTGCGACCTGTTACTTGCGTCCTCCTGTCACCGGTTGCACTAGGTATGAGTCAAAGAGGAGCTCCAGCTCAGTTATTCATTTTGCTCCTGTAAGTTGAATGAGTGATCACTTCTCTATTTAAACATCAGTTCATATACCTACAGGATTGGCAGCATACTTTCAAAATAGGTAGGTATCATAATACCTCTGAACAACAACGAACTATATCATCGCAATGGCAATAAATGAACAAACGGAGAGAACAAGGAGAAGAATATGTTTTCTCATAGTGCGATCAGAGCCACCAATAGTTGCGAAAGTTTCCACGCAAAACTGAATAAATCCGAAATATCACATAGGTATACCTAGCTATACATAGCGTGGGAACCAGTGAACCAGTTCGCTCCTCGTTGGTAACGCTAAAAGAAAGTTCGTTCCATTTTGGAACAGTCACACAGCTGGGTCGCGCTTTGTAGAAGGGCTGAAATTTCGGAGGGTTGCACTTTGTAGAAGGGCTGATATTTTGAAGGGACGCACTTTGTATAAATGGGTCGCAG
Organism: Pilophorus perplexus; assembly: GCA_955831195.1. Lineage (NCBI taxonomy): Eukaryota > Metazoa > Arthropoda > Insecta > Hemiptera > Miridae > Pilophorus > Pilophorus perplexus. Next base: position 55,244,725 of record OY037007.1, on the reverse strand, counting down.
TTTGACAAACCCGGTGGGACCACGAAAAATGGATTATGCGTCCAAAATAACTCGGAAAACGACACCTCATTCGACTTCATGGCATCCTTCAGAAGCTCCAACCCACTCGATATTATACCTGAAAACCTGCAGAAACCCCTCCCGTAACCCCTCAGAGCCCCCACTGGTTCTGGCAATCGGGCTGAAAACCTTGCTTGCACAACTAAATGGTAAACCGAGTATTTTGTCAAAATTTCAGATTTAAAAAAAGTTCCTAATGCCCGAACAGGCTCGGACGGCGGACGGAAATTTCATCTACACATCTTGAAACGTATAATGACAAATTTTGAAGCCGATCAAAATTTTCGACTTCCGTCGCGAATGTATGCAATGGCGCTAAATGGAGCAACAATGTTGAAATTCTTATTGTGAGTACTCCAAGATCCAATGAGACTTATTACACAGAAAATGGCGGGATTCGGGGAACCTGTTGAGAAGAAGCCGTTGTTAGCCAGTGTTTCACGCATTGTCCCCGCGATGCTTGACTATGAATACTCTGAGAAATGGATACACCCCTTTATCCTGGGGAAATGCGTACTACTGAGGATTAAAAAAAAAATTGTCATTTCAAAATCATGAACAGCGGTCAATGAAAAACAGTTGTGATATTTAAATTCAGCGTTAAATAAGCTACGTGTTGACTTAAATAGAATGGAATTAGGTGCCTGAGATATGACGCCTGAAATTCAAGTCCAAAGTTTAAATATTGAAAATAGCGTACACAATTACCTCACTCCACTCTAAACCTGTAGGTGTACTCTCTGAGTATAGAAGGAATTCGTTCTACACTTCCAGTTACTAGGTGGTGGATGGTGTATTTTGTCAACATTTCAGGTTAAAAAAAAAAATCCTACTGCAATGGCCTGGTCGGCGGACGTAGGTACATTACATTTTTGGAATCTACACATCTTGAAACGTTTAGATAGTGACCAATTTTGAGGCCGATCATAATAATTATGAAAATTATTTTCGAATTCATACGTGTATTTATTATACCTGTAGGTGGATTATTCCAAGAATAATAAACGAAAAGTACCTACTCACTGATCTAGGGTTTATTACGATACAATAAGGAATGATGACGTTTGATCGTATTCACGGGAGGGCTCCGCATTTGAAGAGGAAGGACCTCGTTTTCACGTGGGATTTTGAGAGTGGGCTATGTAATAATAAGTAGAAAAGTTAGAATATTGGAGGTTTAGATTCCTGGGGACATCGTGCCGACCATGTTGAGCCTAATTTCTTCAAAAATGGTTGAATATTTAGCGAGTAAATTCAAGAAAGAGGCAGCATTTATAATTTGTCTGCTTTTACTCGCTTTACATTGAACCAGTTTTGATGAAATCGGGCTTTAAATATTCGGGCAGATGTCGCCCAGTAGCCCACTCTCAAAAACTCGCCTAAAAACGTGATCCCTCTTCTTCAAAATGCACATCCCTCCCGCTCCCATTACCTACTAACTAAGATGATGTACCTACTCGGGTTTTGAGGATTGAGGATTAAAGAGGGATTACTGTTTGCGTCCTCTCTTCCCAATTTCATTTTATAGTTATTAAACAAATATAATTAGATAAATAAAAGTGAGATTTTCGTATCTTTTAAAACTTTATTTTGCCTTTTGAAAGATGGCAGGAAATGAACTAATCACACAATCTAATTTAATGTTTGCGTCCTTTCTTCCCATTTCATCCCATTTTCATTTTATCCTGCATGCATTCCTTCGCGTTGTTGCAATTAAAAATAAAAGATGTAGGTTGGGGACAGAAGAGAGCGGCGAGCCAGCCGATCGAGTCAAAATGAGAAAATCCGTTCGAGAGTTCGGAAACTTCCAATTAGGTAACGAACAATTGGGATGAAGGAAATTATATCGCGCCTCAAACAAGCTCGCAAGGTGACCATCAGGTGGAACGAAGCCTCATCGAAAGTTGAGAATCGACACGGAACGATAACCAGTCAAATCATATTGAAAACTGACGATGTGAAGAAGAGATTGAAAATTTCTTTGCTGGATATTCAAGATGAGGCTCTCTGACGTTTGTTTTAGCTATTGTTTGGATCTCGGGTAATTTCATTTCACTATCGATATTTTTCGTGTGTAGGCAACTCCACCTAAGCGAACTCGTTGACGCTGTTGTCTCAGGGTTTATCTGCGAAGTTACAACTTGCGGTTTCCTAGAAAGAATCTTCCTTATCTGATATACGTATCTTTGCACTTGCAAGAGGTAGCTACCGCATTGGATTACTGATAAATTGTATTTACGTTCCAATAGGATTTATTGTAAATTTTTAGTTGTATTATTGAGTATTTGTTCTTATTTTAGTTTTCTCAAAACCGAGCTAGCTCTAGTCCCTCGAGGAAATCGCTGGTAATGTCGGCGATGAAAATTAAAGCAAAAATACTTTCTTTTTTCCAATTTTCGTGTGTTCAACGCATGTAATGAATGTGAATGGGAATTATTGTGCGATTGTGCGAAGTGATTGTTTGAATGTTACAGATTGATAATATCAATCTAAGAATAAATAGATAAATCAATTGATAAACAAATAAATCAATCAATCGAAAGAAATAGATAATATCTATTTTTTGTGGAATAAATAATAGATAATATAACCTATAGACCTATAAGACCTATAATAGATAATATTATTATCTATTTCTTCCAAAAAAAGAAAAATTGTAGCACTTTATAGTACTGCCTTTATATAGTGCCACTACTCTCTTTTCCTCTTAGGGCCGGTTTCACCAACCTCATGTTAAAGTTCAAGTTAGCTATTTTGGGGTTAGAGACTGACATAAAATCAGTTTTAGCTCACAACAACATAACTTCAAGTTAACGAGATAACTTCAGAAAATCCGCAAGTTAAAAAAGTGGAAGTTAACCGTCCTGGTAACTAAGAGGCAACAGCTGGTGAAACGTGAATTTTTTCGCTAACTCGTGGGTTAGCCTAACTCGAGGTGGTGAAACCGGCCCTTAGACGGTCACATAATATGTGACCCTCTAAGAGGAAAAGAGACTAGTATTATATGTGAGAGACATGATATGTCTATATTATAATATAATATATCACATATTATGTGATATATTATAATATATTATATTATATGTGACGATATATCGAGGATGAAGTGGAAACATGACCAATGCCACTTTACAAAATACTACCATGTTTTTACAACAATGGAGATAGGCAGTGTCTCCACAGTTCATTTTTCTTGGTTTTCTAGGACCATTAAATAGAATTATTATTAAATTATTAAATTATTATTAGAATTATTATTAAATTTTAATTCTCAAAAGGACCAAAAAGTGAGTTAGGTCATGTTGCCACTTCACCCTCGATATAACACAATATTGATGATTATTAGCAATTGACCTCAGTACCTTTGACTCGGTTCAATTCAGCCTACGATTTCTGAACCACTTTTTTCACATTTGTAGGAGAATTTTTTGGTATGGCTATTTTTTTCGCACTTACAATTCTCTCAAAACTCTGGTCGCCTCAAGGGCTGGTGAGAAGATCAGAAATGCCTCATTTCCTGCTGTTAATGGAGGTCATGGCCCCTAGAATGGTCCTAAAAAAGTGGGACACAATTTTACCATATTTTGTATGATACTTAGGTACCTTCCCCATATTGAACAGAATATTCATTCATCCAAACTTATTACATCAGTCCACAAATGAGTGAGACACCAGGATATTGGGGTAGGGGTCCGACTGAAATATAATCACGTTATCGCCGAGTTTTCAGAACAATGTTCTGTGTTATATGTCATATAACTTTTTCATCAGAGCGTAAGGTTACTTAGGTTAACACAATTATCAGAATTGTGGATCCCCGTCAAAATGTTGTGTGACAAGAAAAACAAACAGTACCTATTGCAGAATTTATATTTGTAATTTACATGCGGAATAACTACTAATATACCTACTGAATACTAGTATTCAATCAAGGGGGCTAGTTCGTCTAAGTTAAAAACTAATACCTACAGTGAGACACCTTCATATCAATTAAATTATACACAGAAATTCTGCATAGAGGCTGTTATGATTCCTGATCTCACTTCATTCTGAAAGGGTCTCACATTTCCGAAGTTTTCCATTGATAATTGAATTATCCATGATGATTGTTATGGAATTATTTTCTACAGCGATAATGGAACAATTTATTCGGAAACCTCGGAGATGAAGTTTTCTTGAGACAGGCCCAAACCAAAATACTCAGACGTCTTGTAGCCTGTGAGAGTTAATTCCATCAATAGTAAGATAAACGGATGACATCACATTGCCAAGTGACTTTTGCTATTAACATCAACGACGAGTGTTTTTGCTATCAACATCAAATTTTGATTCACGGGGAAAAAAGGCCCGAAAAAAAATTCCCAGTATTTTCCGATCCCGGAAAAAAATCCCCGTAGAAGAAATAGCGTTGACCTAATGAAAATGACAGGAGATGATAATATAATCATGTGCGTATTATGTACTTGTTGTCGTAGGGGGTAAGGTAAGCAGTTGGTGCCGTCGAATCGGGTCCTATTGTTCCTCAACAAGTTTCAATTTCAAAGCTCTGGCTAACCCACTCATCGTGCCCTATGTAATTTCAGGGGACCGAAAGTTTGGTATTGACGTCTACTTAAAGTCCTCCGTCTACTTTACTAATTGTTTGGGAGTTTTTATTTCCGCTTGTTCCTATTTACCAACATAGGTGGGGTCAAAGGTTTCAAAGGTTCCGGGACGAATGATGGCAGAATTCGTTTGGGGTTTTTTCAGACTTTGTTTCCTGAGTCCGGGCTTACATACCTCCTGACGAAAAACCATATAATATAAAATCCATATTATGGATTTTATCTATTTGTGGTTATTATTATTATGAAATATTAAATATTATAGTTACGGATTTCCCCCCTTTTTCCATTTTTTCAGGTTTTGTTTTTGGGGATTTTTTCCGCATTTGAATATTCTTTGGAGATTTTTTCCCCGCCCTGCTGGACTTTTTTCCGGGGATTTTTTCCCCCGAATTCCCTACATTTATGCTTCCCAAGGTTTTTTTTGTCGCAAGTGCAAGTTCCCATTGTTTTGTTATAAAAAGGAACACTTGAAACCGAAAAACTTTGAGAACCTTGGAACGAAAAAACCGCCTGGAAGGTTTCAGTTCTTGAGGCTTCCTTTTTCTTTCTTGGTTTCAACAAGTTTCAGATTCCTAACCATTTTTAATCGGAAGATATTATGGTTCTCAAGGTTGTTTTTTTAGTTACATGCTATTCATTGAGATTAATAAATTACGTTTCTTCATGGCAGTTATGACAAGTCTACGAACCAGAACCATTTTGTGTTTAACTTCAGTCAAAATCTACCAAACGTTAGCAATTTCCAAAAAGTGAAAAGGCCAGTTTGGAAACTCAGTGCCGAAATGCAATTCAATGTACATACCTACAGATGAACATGACTTCCAAGTCATCAAGCAGTTTTCAATAATAGTAGATTTTTTCGACAGAAATCGAGATACGCATGCGCTGTGCCAACCTGAGAAAACAACCGTTTTCCTACAGATTTCTCGTACGATATCAGCATTTGTTGTGTTGCCTACCCTTTTCAGACACCGTTTTGTCATCATTAGGCTTGGTTATCGTGGCTATGTAGTACATAGTTGTAGAATCTACTTTCATGATCTGATCATGAAATTTTACATAGGTAAGTTGATCATCCTAGTTTTCAGATTAGCTGCCATAGCGGGCATTACGGTGGAATTACGGTGGTTTTGCGACCTGCTAATCTGAAAATTGTCGACGTTTTTAAATGGTAGCATGCCTTCTTTGTCATTTCCACACACACAAAAAAAAAAGATAGGTACCTAATTAGGTTTTCAAAAGATAGCAAATAAATGGTTTTGGAACATTTCTGGAAAAATGCGATTTTACGTTATATCGATTTTTGAGATTTTGAAAGAACTAGAGGGCCTACTGACCCCGCTCTGCGCTTAATTTGATACTAATTAGATTGCCTAAAATGTCTGTTCCATGAGTTTTATACTTAGGATTAATGATTTACCGGTAACTTTGGTCTCAACTAAAATGTTTACATTTTGGAAAAAATGGCCTATTTCCAAATTGCCATAACTCTGAAACTAATTTACCTACACAGCTCCGGTTGGGCTTAAATGAGCACACATTTAATGCTATTTAAAAACTCATCTAGTACTTTTCGTCGGACAATGCATAGTTTATTAGCTATAGAGCAAAAACTGAGTTAAGGCCGAAAAAATTGCGGTTTTTCGTGTGCTACGCGTGAAGCACAGCGTTGGGGAAGTTGCAAAATTGGGTTAACACTACCCTAATGGGTCCGAACAACATAATATGTACTAAAAACTCAGAGATACATCTCGTTTTGCGAATTTAGCTTTTTATTTTCTTGAATGGCTGTGGAGCCACAGCTCTGAACGAATTATTTTACGGGACGCAATTATAGAGAATCCCATTTCCACGTCCTAGATTTTATCACAGCCCATCTCCTCCTTCCTCGAGTTGTTGGGTTTCCTACTTTTGATGGCCTCGCTACTATGTCCGCCATCGACATGCGCAGAACGGGTCGGTAAAATCTACTATTGAAACTAATAATTAGTTTAATTATTATTAGTTCCAGAAAGCCTGCTGGCAAATTACCTAGTAGCTGCTGATTGTTCAAATGCGTTGTTAAATAACAACAAGGAAATTGTTTTCGTGACTTGCTGAATATTATTGTGAGCTGTAAGCTGAATGCTATGTGAGGGCTGATCAGAACCTCTATTCACTCGATTCTATAAAATTCCAACAATTATTGTAGTTCAGTAAACTACAAATAGTTTACTGTTGTCTAGTAATCTACAAATATTTTAGTCCAGTGTATTTTAGGGGCCCAAATACAGCAATTTTTTTGTTTCGTTTGTTCGTTTTGTTTTGTTTTTGAAAGTGCTACATATTAATTATTTCAGATGACATGAAAAATTGCATATATTTGACGATCGATTTCAGCCAGACGGCTCAACCGGACGGGGTACTCATTCGACGCAGAATTGTGTCCTCTTAAAAAAAGAAAATGTCTTTATACATTTATGCTTTATACATTAAATGATTTAATTTATAAAGCGAAGCATTTAATGTAGGTATAACTTTTAGGTACTTTTCCGTTATCCCCCCCCCCCCCCCCCCGCGTATTTGGTTGGCTTTGGGTGCCCTAAAGCCATCGGGAGGGGTGTGTATGAAACACGAAATCGCGTGGGGGGGTATAACGGAAAAGTACCAACTTTTATTGTCAGACGCGTCCCTTCTGGGTGAAAATGGCCACCCAGAAACAAACAACAAAATCGCGGTTTTTGGGTCACAAAAAGCTTACCTCCCACGATGGTGCAAACTCAGATTCCTCATATTTGGAGTCCAAACTTTGGACCCAATAGAAGCGATCAAACCCATTTCCACCTTTCCGCCAATTATTTACGTTTATTCCCAATTTCACTGGACTATAGCCAATATCGTGTCTTACTTACATCAATCAAATGTGTCACCATGAAAATGTTATTAGTAGAGACTGGAATTTGCATATTTTGCATAATAAAGACATATTATGTCTTTAAATTGCGTATATCTTTCTACTTTTGCGTTTTTAGGGTTTCTGAAGCGTTAGGCGTGTGTTAAATTTAAAATTAAATTGCATATTTTGCATATTTTTGACGATTTCTGCATATAATGGCCATATATGCATGTACATATATCTGCATATTTATTAAAAATTGGGGAATTTCTCAATTTTTAATTCATTTTTTGAATTTTTTAGTTTGACTTAGGGCCGGTTTCACCACCTCGAGTTAGGCTAACCCACGAGTTAGTGAAAAAAATTGCGTTTCACCAGCTGTTATCTCTTAGTTACCAGGACGGCAACTTCCACTTTTTTAACTTGCGGATTTTCGGAAGTTATCTCGTTAACTTGAAGTTGTTGTTGTTGCCACATCATTACCATAACTTGAGCTCTAACCTCAGAATAGCTAACTTGAACTTTAACATGAGGTTGGTGAAACCGGGCCTTAAGTGGTTATTTTGACCATTTATATTTTACTATACTATATACAGTACTAAGCAATAAATTGACACGTTCTTCAACTCCTGAGTGGAATTTTGCCTCATACCAGTTACATTTTCCAAAAATAAGGCCGTTCCGAAGTTTTTGCTCATCGTATCCTGCGACGTCGAGAGATCGTTTTCCGCCCTGAAGCTGCTCCTCTGTGAGAAACAAAGGAACTTCACAGTCGATAATTTGGAAAAATCGATTGTAGTTCAATGTTTTGTGGTGGATGAATGACTTTTGTATATATCTAATGTAAATAGTAGGTACTATCGAAATTCAAGTGCCAAGGAAAGATGTGTAATTAACACATTCACGATTCTGCGGAATCAGTTAATTCCATTTCATTCCTTGAACTTTTTCAGTAATAACGCGACGCCACAATAATCGGAGAGGTATTAAGACTACCTGTAAATACGTTTTACTACAAAACTTAGAAATTTAGAACCTATTTAAATTTTTTTAACGTATTTTTGCTTGGGGTGCATATTTTGCATGTTTTTCCCATTTCGTCTGCATAAAATTCCAAAATTTGGTGCATAAAATTCCAGTCTCTAGTTATGAGGTAGCTACTGCCTAACAATGAAATACTTTGGCCTAATTCAATAATTGAACATTATTGTTGCCTTGGTCTCATGAAATGCCCAATTTTCGCTACGAACCAGCCCCGCTTCATCGTTTCTATTCATCTAACTTGAGTTAACAATCCGCGGGATCAGTACTAGTCCGAATGGAGTTGATAAGAATGCCAGGCGTCGCGGGGGAGGATGCAACAGGTTAGCGGCAAACCTTTCGGCCACGTGGATAGTCCTGACATCTAGCGGCTGCCGTCTCAACTCCCAGCGGTACTTTCCCGCCTTCCAATCCCCTCATGCGGTTCCTCCTCTCAAGTCGATATGAATGAGTTGATTGACGACCCGCTCGTCGTTTTCCGAGCAACTGGCGAATTGAATTGCTCGGAAATTGAAAAGGATCTGCTGACCAGGTGCCTCTCCTGTTTCAGTAAATGTGGAGGACTCAGGCAGAGAAACATTTCGAGTTATAGGATGACGACCTTAGGCAATGCTCTATTGACAATTGCTACATTCTGATGAATTATTATTTTACATATAGGTAATATATTGATTAATAATTATTGTTTGTTTGTTTCAGGGTGTGGGTGGGGTCGGACAGGATTAGCGGGTCGTGGGGCGGCGGGCCTGTGGCCGATCCTCCCGGCCCGGGCTCGGACAAGTCGACGCTGGAAGTCGGCGACTGCGAGGAAGACAAAGAATTAGCGGCGGCCGACGCTGAGGGCGTGTGGTCGCCGGACATCGAGCAGTCGTTCCAGGAAGCCCTTGCCATCTACCCACCCTGTGGCCGGCGGAAGATCATTCTCAGCGATGAGGGGAAGATGTACGGTACGTGCCGTATTTTGATCATTCAAAATTGATAATAATTTATTATGGGCAGAACTTCGGTCAACGAATAATATTATATTATACTGATTATGCCGACGTTTCAAAGATATATTCTTCCATTATCCGAGGCCTGATCATTGGAGAATATAACTAGTGACACGTTTGCATATTCAGCGTATTATTTGACCGTACCTCAAGAAGTTAATCACCCATATTAATTCAACCGGTCAACACCAACGCCAACATTAATGATTATTGAGATTATTATGTAATTTATGATTATTATTATTATTATTATTATTTTGACAAAACAGAATTCCCCTGCCATCGAATATTTTGGTATTCTTTTGCGCGCAGTACAAACGTCAAAAGCTGGTAATACAATAATAAAATAATACAAAAGCGTTTAGACAGGATGACAGGATAGACAGCATTTGAAATAAAAATAAAAACAGAGAAGTAAATAATTACAAGTTTGAAGCTTCAGCCACAAATAAAACTAAAATCTGGCTGAAGGCTCGTTCTGCCTTGCAAAATTGTGCTGAAAACCAGTGTGAACCTCATTCGGCATAGTCTGGAAAGGCCTCAAAAGGGACACGAGTCGCTAATTTCAGCAAAAAAAAAAACGGAAATTTATTTGAAAAAGATCTGGAGAATCTGACATGCGACCTAAAATTAGGTACCCTCTTGCATAAGATGCCGGCATAGGTTCTGCTTTGCGCTCGTTTCCCATTGCTGTCATGGCCTTAGATGGCCCTTTGTTGAGCATAAGTATACGAATGTTTTCCATTGTTTTTTTTATGAACGAGAAAATTCTAACATCAAACAACTAGGTACTTTAGTCGTGAACGACAACCACTACACTAGTAGCTGATGGTCACGACTACAGTAGTACCTAGTTGTAGACATGTTGAGGCTTATAAGGGACATCAAGTAGGTAGGTAGCAAGATTAAAACAACGAAAAGAGATTTAATAAAATGTGAAGAGCCAGGGGGGAAAACGATGTCAATGAAAGTTAGTTAACTAAGAGGAAAAAGAAAAACAAAGTTTCATGTCCCTTATTTTCTATGCGTATCAAACGAACGGTGTTTTTTTTTTTTTTTTTTGTTTTAAATCATTTTACTCCAACTGGTGCCCTTAATCGTTCAATGTAATGTTTTGGACGGAATCCAGGAGGAAATAAAATTTCATAATGGTCTACCCACTATAATGTTCATAACACATTTACTATCTATGTAGGTATGTTCATAATAGCAAAATCTCGAAAATAAAACAACGTTTATTTCACAGAAAATGTAGGTAGTAGAAAAATGCACATGTTATTGGGAGGTTCTATTTTATTTTTTTTCTTTGACATTTGATTTGATTTCATTTGATAATGATGATGATAATAATGATTTATTCTATTAATAGAATATTATTACATTATTATTATATTTCATGTTATTCTATTATAATATACCTAATAAAATATAATTTCTTTTGATGTTATTACCTTTTTTTTAAATTTGAGCCTGTTTTATTCTGCCATGTTGTTTCCTAATGTTCGTCGATCTTGAAAAAACTTACCCACTGCATCACTACTAGGTTCCACAATTAGAAATGGACGTGTTTCTGGATTTTGTGTGTGTATATATGGCTTCCAATAACACCGAAAATGGGGTTAAAACACAAATTGCAAGTTCGCACTAATTTATAGAATTTATGGAAACATCACAATTTGAATTGTTGGCAGAAACTGGCGATCAGCCTCCATTGGTCGACGATTTGCCGATTTGATGTTGAGTTGGCAGTAAGTAACTAAGTAAATTTACGGACTAAATAATTGAAGCGAACAAGAAAATGGAGCTGAGTACAAAAATGACAACAGAATGAGGCAAGAATAAGATAGTGAAACAAGTAGGTAACCAAAATGTTGAGGAATACCCGTGGTTTTAATGTGTCTGGACTTTCATCAGTTTTCCCCTTAACCACCAATCTTTCTATGCGTTTTTTTCGGTGATTCTCATCGTTTTTCTCCCGTGTGGTTTGGCAGGCTATTAGTCCACTTTCCAAGCTCATGGAAAGCTCCAAGCTCCCAAAAAGTGATATTAATCGTTTTTCGTTTTTTGACTTGATTGACATTAGGGTGACGGAGACGTTCTGAGTTCAGAAAAACATCGATTTCTCCGCTTCTTGTTTTTCTGCATAAAATGCAGAAACACAAGCATAAACCGTGCCTAAGGGTTTTCTAACAACAGTGCAGGAAATGTTGGAGCAGTGATAACAACAGATCAGTTACTGGAATTACGGAAAACCAATTTATAGTTCGAGTCGTGACTTTTCTCTTTTCAGAAGGAACTTCCTTGCAGGAAGGTTTCTGTGGCACTTATTACTTTCTATGGCTAAATAGTGGAAAAAGCTTGAAAATGATTGGATCAAAGATTGAGTCAGAACGGAACATCCTGCGCCTCTTCAAAAACCTTCTTATTGTTGGTTAAGCCCTATATTTAGTCCTTTTCCAACCGGCAAGCTTCTGATATATTCGGTCACTATAATATAGAGAGTCTCTATATTATAGTGTCTCATATTACATAGTCTCCATTACAGACTATATAATATGGTCACAATATATTATGTAGTATATAATCACTATATAATATACACACAAATCTTTGTCATGGCCTCAATATTTTGTACACAACCAAGATATTTTCATGTATTTTGTCGCGTGTTTTTTAAATGGGAACCAACCAACGTAATAAAAAGTCCTGTATGAAAAGTCCTCGATCGAACCACACTGAAGGATTTGATCGAATAATTCCCCCAATGCTGTGCAATTATCGTAGAATTCAGCCCTCTCGCAAACCCACAGTAAACGTCTACTAGACGTCGTCTAGCCCCTGAGCCAATCCCTAGTTTGGTTCCCTGCCGCTAGGGATTCACGGCGCTGACAACTGTGCTGATGATCGTAGCAAGGTCGCCAACCCTACGTATAAATCCGTAGATCTGCGGGTTTTAGGGTCTGATGTTGGATATCGAATTTTCCATCAAATCTACGGATTTTCGAAGTTAGAAGAAAAAATTAAAATCACAACTTTTTCATAATCGTGGCACGCTGCTGATAAACTAATTTGCGCGTGTATGATACTCGGCTATGAGTCAAGAACGTAAGTCTAATGTTGTCAAATCCTTGACTACAGTAACCAGCACCACTAGAAAAGTTCCTCATTTCCTCTAAGAATCAGCTTTCCAAATGTCACAAAGGAAACTCAATTTAATCTGATAGATAAGGAGCTAAAATTGTTAATTGAGTCAGATCGCGGATTGTCTCCTGAGGTTAACCTCAGGAATGCATCACAGTTGTTAATAATTATTAACAACTGTGATCCATTCTGGAATAAGGTGAGAAAAAGCATAAATTCCTCCGATGAGTTAGGATTTCCTATAGGAATGGGACGATAAATCTTATATCTTGCTCAAGTTGATCAACCACATCAACATACTCCACCACAGTACCTAGCGCAACTGTTAGATTAGATTAGATGAGAATATGTTTATTGATCTGTACAGATTAGATAAAATAAACTTATAGGTATATTGTTGAGAAAACTGTTGAGAGAATCTTTTCCACTATCAACAAGGGAACCGTACTTATTGAAGCCAAATCTCTCAATGGCATTCTTCATGCAAAAACGTTGCCAAAAGAAACCTCTTGCTACGATTTTGATGCCCGCAGAGATGAGAGCCAAAATCTCATCCAAAACTCTTCATGAATTCAGAAAGAAGAGCTCAAGTCATCAACTTCAATATTCAAACTGACTCGACTTGTTCAATTTTCAGTGATGACTATTAGTTTATCATTCTGTGAATGGTACAACTGTATACCTAATCGGCCCAGGAAACATTTTCGGAACGCCCCCTCAAACAATATCACTTGACGTTTCAAGTTGCAAAGATTTTATTTCTGCAATGTCCGTCTACCACAGAGAGCATAACTTCCCTTCCTATGAAGTGAATAGTAAACCCACTTGTAATCTACATTGCTCGTTTTTTTCTGTCATGGGTTCAAAGCGTCAACATAATATTCTAATTGATTAATTAATTGTGACAGTTTTTAATAAAATTTAAAGAATGGGGAATTATCATGGAATTTTTTCATTTTTTTTTTTTTTCGAAAGTACATCCCACGAGAATAACAAAAACGACAGTCCGCCGTCTGGAATCGCTTCCAAAAATTATTATAATTTAGAGAAAGTGGAGACGTTTGAAAATACGCGGGAGTAGAATCGATCAGCTGGGTCAGTGACGTCGTTTGGTCAAGAAGGTGCTACCAACCTCGGCAGGCTGCCGAAGTTGTTACCAGTGTTGCCATCTGACAGCCCATCTCAACAAACGCTATCGAATCACCGTCAATCTGATGTAATAAGACGTTAAACTATAAGTATAATATATTCTGAATTATTTATTCACTATATCAAATGATAAACCTTCGTAAATTCCTTCTACAAGCTGTAGACACTAGCGCCCCAACTTGGGGCCCCCAAGTAAGAGCTTTGCCTTGTTTGTGACGTAGATTGGTCAAGTCAGCCTCCCGGACAGACCCGCGAAAATTCGAACTGCACTACTCGTTTTCTGCTCTTCTCTCCTCCAACAATTTAAAAAAAAAACTGATTTCAGTGTTTCTATAACATGTGCTTCGGTCCTACAATATAACGGTAGGGTTAAATTCAAAATCGGAAGTTTATGAAATTTCCCCATTCAATAAAATATAAAAGGTTCCTGGTTAATATAACTAATTAAAGACTTAACATTAGATATACAAAATAATAACTAAGTTTGTGACTGATAAGAAAGAGACATCGTGATCTTCCAATTATATTTAATATAATCGCTAAAATAATTTTACCCGAGTTCTGCTGATTTGCTCCTGGATTTTATCCAGCATCTCCTTTTCGTACCCAAAATCCTCCTCGATTGATAGGTACATACCACATCTGCGTACGCCTTGCTTTGGGCTTCCAGAAGGGAGTTGAAGAAACATGTAGAAATTTCGAAATGCGATGGAAATGGGGCTGAAGGTGACTGTAGCGCCACAAACCACTAGCGGCAGGGAACCTAACTAGGGATTGGCTCAGGGGCTAGACGTTTGTCAAACCCACATATTCGGTGAAATTGGATAGTTGCTTAAAATTTTTGTCGATGTTGTCTGCGTGAAAGTGACATGAAGCCATGTGACATACCTGAGGATGCTTGCTGAGCTGATTACGTTATAAATAGCTGATGGAACCTTTTCTTAATGTCCTAAATATTTTACCCAGCTGTATACAGTTCACGTTCATAAAAATAGATTCCATATCCCTGTGGTCTACGCGCTTCCCTACTACGGCTCCCAACGAAGGCATGTCATTTAGTTAATAGGTACATGCTCACCAATTAGGGAGGTATATTGAAGATGATAGTAGAGATACCTTTCCACCACTTCCACTTTATGGACAGCACTCCCAACCCGTTACGGGTCACATTTTCTGGTCCTTTTCCGCAAACGTCCTCCGCCCATTCTGATACAGGTACTCCAGTGAAATTGGCGTAATAATATAATGATCCCGAACTCGTTATTTTTCATATTCGCCTTGATCCCAACCCCGTTGGGTCACAATCCCAAACCAGTGGTACTACCGCTCACTTCTACCCACCAGCGTAAAATTCCGGCGCGCCTTCTTTGCTGCTAGATATATATCTAGCATCATATATCCATCAGATACCATCCATCGTTCCTGGATGGATAGGATCCTACAGGATCCTGCATGATAGAAACATGGTGCAGATTGAGGCTTCCGGGCAACATCGACTTGGACGTCTTAAAAACGAAAATGGTGCCACAAGGATCTTTGTTAAAAATGATACCAGCCGTGTAGTGTTCAGAACGTCCTCCACAACCCGCTTTATGTGACAGACCAAAACAGGTCGAATTATTTGGGAGGTTGAGGGCGAAATTAGCTTTCTGTACTTTACTTGGTATCACACTCGTATGTGAAGTTCCAACTTTGTTGAATGGTTGTGTGTAGGGATGCTGATGAGATGAAAAGTAGTAGTGGGGTGGGGGTTTGTGTGGGAGGGTGCGAAATAAGTTCGAAAGAGGAAAAGGATGAGGGCGGAAGCGGATGTACGAAGGACGAGAAGACTTGGCGGAGGGGAAGGTTTAAGGACGAACTCAGAAGGGTTAGGGGTAGGAAATTGGGTGTGGGGGAAGAGGAGGGTTGGGAAAGGACAAGTATGCCAAGAATGTGCAATTAGTGAGGCTCGCAGACCCCCTCTTCCTATTCGGCCCTTCCCTTCCTTCAAGACCCTCGTCCTCCCCTCTAACATCCTTCCCTTCAACGCCTGTTGAAGGAGGGTAAGAAAATGAAAAGAAAGATGTGTCTGGGTGTAATGCACTAGAGGCTAACCCACCTCAAATCTCAACCCCCTCCCCCACCTTTACCTCATCATCCATCTCGTCCCCTTAAATTGTATTCCCTCCTTTTCAACCCTTAGGCACTATGTGTGCCTACCTGTCTCATTCCCTGATTTTGTGAATATACTTGTGAGGTGAATTCCTCTGAAATCCAGAAATGTTAGTGAATAATTATAATCGATTATAATCGATGAATTGAACAGGTCTAGTTTAGTTACTAAAATTCTCAGAACCAAGAATCAATAATTGATTCTACCTACTTGTTTATAATGGAAGTCAAGAATTAGTAGAGAGTGAAAATGCCGAAGAGTGGATGGTGAGATTTAGGAGAGTTAATGTAATTACCTAGTTGAGGAAGAGATGAGTAGCTTGAGAATGGCTGAAGCTCGTTTGCTTTTGATACTTCCCAACAAAGCCCTTGTCTTGCAGGGCAGTTGGAACCTCCCTGAAAACAACGAAATTCGTGCCCTAAAATCTCGGCACTCCCTGGTCCAATTTTGGAATTTTTTTTTTCATAGGGAAATATTTATCTGGAGGATTACAACAGGAGGAGCAAACGTGAGAGTTTACAATGGCATTCCGGCGTCACTTGCTTGACCTTTACCCGAAAAATATTGCATTTGCGAAAAATATGTTTCCGCACATTTTTTTCATCCACCAAATAAAAGAAAATGTAAATCGGTTGACTGGTTTTCGAGAAAATGGGTCAGATGTGTCGAGAAAAGTTCTCATTTATTGCAACTTTTCAGGAGAGCCAAAAAACTGAAAAGTAACTATCTGCGCGTGTTTTGTTTTTTCCATTGATTAGACGGAGAAAGAAAGAGAACCTGAGTTTGAAGCAGGCACTTTCTAAGCTATTTTTAAATAATTTTCGGCCTCCCCCTTCTGATTTCTTGTAATAACTTAATTAAATTCATAATTAGAATTCAATTTCAGTGTGAATTTAATTTAATAACTCCTCCCTTCCCCAAATAATTTTAACTGAAGTTCAAGCATTGTGCAATAATATTATACCATTTTGTTCACTATATAAGAAGTGGTGTAGTGGTGAAGTGGTATAGTTTGTTTTAAGAAGAAAAAACAAAAAAAATCGAAAGAAAAAAAATTGTTTTCTACTGCCCTCAAGGAATTGGAAACAGACCCGCCTCACAAGTTGAGAGTCTCAACTAAGCGGAAGTTGTTGTTCTCGACAATCCGAATTTATCATCTCTCAGGTCATGCGACATAAATTTAATACTAACGAGTTTTCAACGATTGGGTTGCCACACTTGAAACATAATGTCAGCAAAATATGATATCAATTATGTGTTCACTTCGACCTGAAATTTCGTTGGTTGATCTTTTAGTTGGAGCTCCAACCGTGATAATTCACTATAATCGTAATACGATGACCACATGAAGACCACGTGATCCACAATTTGTAAATAATTTTATTGAAAAAAAGAAATCCACAATTACTCAAAAAAAGTGAAAGAAGGTGGAGGGTCAGAGAGAGAGCAGGGAAAAAAGGGGGAGAGTGACAGAAAAAAGGACAATTTTATTATTTTCACTACTCCCCGCGTGTGCCGCTTTTCTTGCCCTCCTTGCGTCTGTATTAACATGGATATGTTTTTGGGCTGGGGGTCATTCTAAAATTTGCGACACCAAACGACACCAAAATTTGTTACGCAACATAATCGCGAAAACTATAATCACATGATTGGTCTGTAAGGAAGTTTGGCGGTTGGTTACTAGAAACTGTTTCTACTCGACAACCAAAATTTGTGACGACGAGTTTACAGTAAACATATCCACGATTCAATGTTTTTCCGTGAAGCGGAGAATTTCCAGGGTTTTTTAATTTTGAAACGTATCTCCTCGCTGCCATCGACTGACAAAACTGTTTCAAGTGGAGTAAATCCTTGAACTTTTCAAAAGAAATCGGTCGCCGGCCTGGAATAGAAACACGAATATTAATAGCCCCAATGAACAATTTATTTTTCCTTACCTACATAGGTCCGAGTTTTTATAATATCATTGAAGTCTAAAGGTGGGTAAGAACATTGGTTATTGACTCACCAGTGTAAAGCCGTGGTGGCAAACAATATTGTCCAATCGGGTAATCACACGTTTGCTATCACCAGACGTGCCAACGGAGTACCTTCCTCTTTCTTTCCCTGTTTTCTTTCAAACCTTCCCCTTTTTTCCCTTCATTCGGACCTTCCCCCTTCTTTCCCAGTAATTTCAGATCTAACATAGGCTATTTCTTGCAGACCCTCCTCCTTTTTTCCAAGTTTGATCTCGTATTATGAAACTACATCCTTGGGAGAGTTTGTTGCCAACCTTAACTCATTTTCGAAAAAAAAGTGACCTTCCCCCTTCTTTCCCTGTGGTCTTCGTATGTAAAAAAAAAAAAAAAAAAAAAACTTTTTTGTGGGAGTGAAAACCCTACCTTTCGATTCGATTATGTCACGGCATTCCATTTCAGTGCCCCTGCATGGTGTATTTAGTAGTCATTCTAGTAGCTGATAGATGCTTATTTTTTCACGCCATAACTAGTTCCACGTAGTCAACAGTTGATGAAGTTCAGAATCACTTTGTATTTTTAGCGAATATTTAGTCAGTGAGTTCAAATAACATTACATCGTGATAAGCAGTTCATAGAAATGACTTCGGAATTCCGGTTATTTACGGCGTTTATTGGAGAATGTACTGTTTACTGGGTCGGGTTGTTTCAGTACTAACAACCAGATATTTATTATAATCTTATCTGATTCCTCAATTTCTTCTATGAAATAATGAATTTGTGACTCCAGTCCTATTGCTTAACGTTCAGAAAGTCCTAAGATTTACACACGACCTTTACCAACTCAGTGGTGCTCCGTTAGTCTAAATAGCACGGTCTTTCCTCTTGAGGCATTTCCCCTGTAAACACAACTTTTTTTAGCCGTTGGAATGTACATTGTATATTGGTCCAATATCATTGGAGATGATTTTATGACATTAAAATATAGCTTCCATGGCACTAATATGTTTGATAAACTTTTGACGGTTCAGTACGAATGAAACCATTCTCTTGATCATTCAAACTATCCTGTCTTTTATTTTTTGAGCATCCAAAAATGAAGAACGCGATAATTGTTTTTTTCCGCTAGTTCACCAGATAGATTACACGAATTAAGGAATTTCTCCATTCAAATATTTCTGACTAAATTCAGGTTCTCAAAACGTATCATAATGAAGGAAAAAGATTTCATTGTAGTATTGCTTGCTCGTAAGTTGGAAAACGGTTCAAAATTTTCGTTACGTTTGATGTTCAGCATTGTATCCACATATCATGTTGTCAATTTATCGGCAAGTTGGTATTTTCTTTTTCAGGACGCAATGAGCTCATCGCTCGATACATCAAACTCCGGACGGGAAAAACCCGAACGAGAAAACAAGTCAGTTCCCACATACAAGTCCTCGCCCGGCGGAAACTTCGGGAAATCCAAGCTAAACTCAAAGTGGTGAGCCTAACATGATCATCAGTACAATGGAGTCGAATTAGAGACGAATAAGATACAAAAAACTAAAGTACAGTTTGCACGGAAGAGTACATGAAATTAATTAAATTTAGATTAAGTTAAAATTTAACTATTTCAGTAAATAACCTGCCTTGGTAAAACTATGAATGTATAGGCCATTCTGGTAGGGTGATATTGAAGATATTAAAAATAAAATTTTGATACTTTTTTTAAAGAACAGCTTTGGACTGATAAATAAATAGGTAACTAATTAAACAGCGAAATTGTCAATACCAACATTGTAGGTTCTTTGGGTTCTTCATAGTCAAAACTCCGGATAAATCAAGGATTCAAAATACCTGAAATGCCTTGAAGAAAATGGTGTTATACCTAGGGACAATTTTTACGTTTGGATTTTTCTTATTTTTTCAATTCATTTTATTTACCTGAAACAAAATTTCCCATTTACAACATCTTGGCCTCTTATGTACGAAGTTGCAACGTTATAAACCGCTTGTGTATTCTGCTGGGTAGGATTTGGTAAACCAAAATTTTCGTCCCTACCTATACCTAACAGGCATGTTATAGGTAGGGTGCATGTAAATTTTTGCCGAGGGGCAGGATGTTCCTACCTACAAAAGGAGTGTTATATGTAAGGTATAACAAGACTTAGTGTGTTACGTAGGAAAAAGTAACATGAAAACACGTAATATTCAATCACTTTTCTGAAAATTGTAATTAATTAACAAAGTAGGATTCTACTATCTCACAATATTGAGTATTGTGCTGAGAAGTTTAGTATCGTCTAGAACAAAATAACTGCTGAATACTGGAGGTTCCATATGAGGTTCTACATCTTGTTATAAACTATTTTTCTTTAACATGTCCCCTATAACAGGCTACTTTGACCATACCCACAACAGGTCGACATTTTTTATACACAAGGGAGCAGCTGTACAGCACATGCCAAAAACTTTTAACTAAAATTTGATTAGATCTCCTTAGTCATTTTCGTTTTGAATCCACCACAGCAGGTTTATTTAAAAGCACTACCAAGCACGAGAAAACTTGTAAAAACGGATGGAATTTTCCATGCACTCCTCTATTTTCCCTGACGTTTGTCCCTAGATATAACTGTACCGTAGGTATAACACTCTCCCCTACCTACTTTACCTCGCAAACGCTCACGCGATCCCCGCAAAATTATTTTTATTTTTGCTGTAGCAACTTTGACTTGCCTGAACAGTTTTTATTTGGTGGCATTGCATTTTTTAAATTCATACAAGGTTTTCCAATGTACTGAGGTGAGTTGGTTGGTTGGTTTAGGTGGTGCCGACTGACCATGCGGCCAAAGAAAAGGCTCTCCAGACGATGTCGTCCATGTCGTCGGCTCAGATCGTCTCGGCGACGGCCATTCACAACAAGGCTGCAGGGCTGGCGTCGCTGGGAATCACACCGCCTGTGTCCTACCCGACTCCAGTAAGTAGATCCACACCCTCCAACCACCCAGCCAACCACCTCATAGGGCCATAATCTTCTTTCTAATTTCTACAAGCCATTAACCATTCGTTTCAACCGGATATAAAAACTGTAACTTATGTCTTCCGGTGTCATAAATTTTACCATTAAACTTAGAAGAGTGACAATTCAACTGAACCCCTCCCCGATGAATTTAGTTTCCAGCTTCCCCACTCTAACCACGTTCACAACACTGGGAGGGATCGCCCTGACAACCTCAGCCATAAACAATAATTATTGCTAGTGGCAAATTATTATAATTCGTTTTAAATTGATTTCCGAAAAAGAGCAAACGTAATAAATAGAGCTCAGATTTAAATGCTCGATAAAATCAACAAATATGCTCGAAAACCCCGTTGTATGCTTTTAAATATCCTCGAAAACACCGTTAAAATCTAATGAAAGTAAAGTCGTAAGAACAATCTACAATGTATGGGGCTATACAATTTATAGGTAGCTACTTATAATTTAATGGTGTTTTTGGAGGATTTGGGCCAGGAAGTCGAAAGAGGTGACGTTTTCAAAGTGATTTTGAACGTAGGCTCTTGAGAGTTTAAGGTCGAATTCTCGCGAGGAAATCAAGTGAGATGTTGTGTACGAAGTAATATTGAACGTAGAATCAATCTATGAGGGCTCTCAAACCCATCACACTACACCGTGGGGCTACAGGAGGGGTTTTGAAGGTCTTCGGCCATATTTGAATAAACAAGACTTTGATACCTTTAAATTACCACTTTATTCGACCATTGCGTCGACTGTGGTGCGATTTTCGAAGTGTGTTTGGGGAATCGATTTCAGACCTCACCCTGTGTGGGGGCTACATACATTGCTTTGAGAGGATGTCAGGAGGTCGAATCTGCCCAACACTAAACAAGTATACCTAAAAGCTGTATTATTAAATTATATTGAAATACCTAGAAAGCGATCGCCAGTATTTCCACCCTCAGAAGTAGAATTCAGGCCCAGCCCTCACCAGAGACCAGCGAAGAGGGAAAGTGAAAACCCTAGACTTGATAGAGCAGTCTCCTATGCCTATGAAAGTGTTGGCCATAATAACCTGGCTGGAGGGGTCGGGGAACAATGGTTTTGGCGAGGGTAGTTTACAAGCCCTCACGAGTATTCTTTTGATCTGCGAACAGTACCAACACTGAATTTGCAAACTCGAATTTCCCAATAATTCAGAAAATACACCTCGACATGCGCATTTCAAACCTTAGTCAGAGCCCAAATTCAGGGGAAATTTGATGAAAAACAAAACTATAAGATGAAAACCACTAGAATGTGCAACTATATGCTTTTAGACTGCGGTTTTGTGAATTCATATGCTCAATATAATATATTATATTCATTCAAATTCTGTTGTTCCCAGAGAGGTGAAAATACTACCAAAAGGCTTCTTTTAATGTTTACTAGATGTAAAATTTAATAGTTTACTAAAATTCACATATATTATATTATATACCTACTCGAATCCGAGCCCTAGTCATAAACCTCCAAAACTGGTTAAGCGTAGTAAAATTATTGCTGCACTACAATATAATATGTTGTAGTGCAGCACTAATCATGAGCAGTATATTATGAGCAGTAAGAGGGTAAAAATAATTTTTTGAAATTTGTATATAATATATACAATATATTATCTGCAAAAGGGTTGCCATGATTCCTTTTCCTTGTGTATACGGTGTTCACTCTTATTTATTTTTCCAAAGCATTTAGGTGAATTTTAAAATTTTGGAGCCCTGAAAAAAATTACGGTCTAAAACGTCAACACGGGTTAAGTCTTTACTACAGGGTTGCATTTTAACTAAACCCCAAGATGACGAGACGACCCCGAGAGGAACGAAATCATGTAAAAGACAAATAGTTTTTGACCCATTGAAGATCTTCCCAACTGAGGAATTGTTTGTTTGTTTTCAGGCATTATCCATTAATAATTGTTGACTTGGTATTTTTCTAGTTTTGGCAGCCGGGGCTTCAGCCGGGAACATCCCAAGAGTAAGTGGCTCGTTGGCTTTCTTAACGATCGGAATAAAAAATTGGACGTGCCTCGAGAGAAAAAGTTTTAATAAAAGTACAGCTAAAATTTGAATTTTATGTAAATGTGAAGAACATGGACTGCATACGATGCAAAAGTAGGAATTTCGAGAGGTCCTTGTTTCTACCGTTGATTTAAATATCCAGTTTTCTCTGATTATATAGATTCGTATTGTTCATGCAATCACAGTTTTTGTTTCGCCTATTGCGTTTCATAGATTAAAATAATGGATAGGCACGTCCATTCCCTATAGTCTTATAGCACCAAGCACAACAGATTTAATAATCCAAAGCATTTCATTCACCCACCGATGAAATTTCTCATTCACTTCACCGTGTAGACGTCATTTTGCATCGATTTTCCAGAATTCAACGCACTGCACAGCTTGACATCTTGAGCTGACATTTGGCACATTGTGGACACACCTTAAAAATCATTGATCAAGAAACAAGAACCCACCGCCCGCAAGCTGTCAAGCTGTGCAGCGCGTTCAATTCTGGAAAATCGATGCAAAATGACGTCTACACGGTGAGGCAGCAAGGCCAAACGACGCATCCACGGTAGGACACACTAGCGTCAACTGTTCAGCTTTGCCGTTTGGCCCAAGTCGAATCACGCTGATCGGCATTGTGTGGACGCGCCTATAACATAGACCTTCCTTTATGAGTATTTAGTGAATGAACGAGTTCCTAGTTGACATGTAATCGGTACTTGGTGAAACAAAACCTCCTTTTCTTTGCAGTGTGAAACCATTTTCTGGAGCTCCAGCATACCCTTCTGGTAAACCAGCTGGAGGCGTCTCCGGTAGTTCGGCCGACCTGGGGGTTCCTGCACCGCCACCATGGGAAGGACGGGCCATTGCCACTCACAAGCTCAGGCTAGTCGAGTTCTCCGCGTTCATGGAACACCAAAGAGAACCGGACATAGTAAGTCAGCCTTAGTGAGCTCCTATGTAGACCAAACATTACGCTGTTTCTATTGACACATATCGTGTATTCCTGTTTCAGTACCACAAGCACCTATTTGTACACATAGGTGGGTCTACAAGTTACTCCGATCCCATACTGGAAGTAAGTTCCTAGTAATAAATTCTTTGTACTTCGGTTAGTTACTAAATTTTAGTAACTTGGCTTGATAGAACTCCTGAGATGGCAACTGTGGGGAATCTGGACGGATTTCTCCACTCACTTCTCGCTGATCGCCAGCCCGCCAGAATTAGGACAGGCAGGGGGAGCAGTTCGCGCTGCAGTTGCGGCGCAATCGCGCGAACCCCACTTCTCCCCGGTCATTCAGCCTTTCTGTACGAAGAGGGCAGTATTTTCTCTCCTCAATTAACGTTTTGCCGTTCTCACATCAATGCTCATAACTGGTATTATGTTCAGGTCTTCATTGATGACTATCCTCTGTGGAAGCTGAGCTCGGGGGGAATTATCCCAACGCACGAGTCCGTTGCCCAGGCCTTCATTGTTGAAATTTCAACTGTGGAAGCCGGGAACGCGGGCCCGATTCAGACTGGGTCAGCTGACCAGGCCATCTTTAGTGACTATTCACTTGAGGTAGCTGCAACAGCTGTTCCCAGTTCTACTGTGATCCCAGGGCGAACTGATACTGGCCTCGACATATCGTATTGGGTATCAGCTTCCCCTTGGTACCCTACCGAAGAATCTGCACCACCACAGTATCCTGACATATCAGTTAAGCCTGGTGCGTGTGCAAGTCTTCCTTATTTGTGGCTGCATTTCCTGCAGTCCGTGACGAGTCGTATGATGCCTTGGTAAGGAATGTTCCCACACCCCCTTCATCTTCCTCCACAGCAAAAAGCGGCGAAATTGTGGATTCACGCCACTGGCCTTCTGCTATCCACAAAACACAAATACAAAATCTGATGAATCCGCTGCATGGAGATGTCCCACAGCAACCTCGCAGGGTGATCAATATCAAACCAGTGTTTCCTCCATTGCAAACTGGCTCCTTCCAAATAAAGATAGTGTCCAAGTTTTCTATCAGTGCCACATAGACAGGCTAGAGCGAGTGCATCGGGCCTTTCTGCGCTTCCTGGCGTTCAAACTCCGGATACCCTGGCGGGAGCTGGATTACGTGGAGCCGGGTACTACCTTCCACCTTTTGAGGCCTTCCGATCGACGCTTCGTCGCCGACATCTCTCTCCTCCACGGCCTCTTGTCTGGTCGGCTGGACGCCCCTCTTTTCCTGCTCCAGATCGGGCTACACCGGGTGTAGTACACCCGCCTCTTCCAGGCTCCCGTTCCGTTGCGCCTTTCGCCGACCCGTTTTCACCGACCAACTACATGCGGCATCGTCCACTATCTCGCCTACTCCGCTTGGCAAATCTCCTCGCTACCAACTTCCCAGCCGTCGATTTATTTCATCACCCTCTGCAATCAGTAAAATCAACCCTACAAGACCTCCTCCTCCTCCGTCGCCTTCTGCCATAAAATTTCATTACTTGCCATACCTACCGTTTCACACTTCCATTACTCATCTGTATCCTGCGTACTGTTGTACCCCCGGTTAACCTATAATATGTTGACAATACGATGTTGCTACTGTTGTATTGGGCTCGTCCCGTTCTATAAATAAATAAAGTGTCAAGCTTGGGTCATGTGCACATTAGGGTGGCCCTTATTTTTTGACTTCGGAAAATCCTAGCTCCCAACCCCTAATTCCATTCCAATGACTAAATAAAAACTCTGTGCAAAACTTCAGCACGATTGGAGAAGTTTTAGGGTCCGCGCAAACGCCTTGAAGTCTGAGCAAAAGGCGCGATTTTTGGTCGCCCTCTCTGAAATGTTACCTCACCCTCCATTGTTCAAAGTTCACTTGAGTTTCATGAAAACACATTTCATGAAATGTTCTTTACACCATCAGCAATTTGAAACACAGTTTTTTAGAGTGGGGGATGAGAACTTGGCAGTATTCGCTAAGCACAAATACGATGTAGGACAAGTAGACCATCCAGAGGCTCAGATTAAACTCTCACAATATAAGTACTAACTCGTGCGTTTTGTTTCCCCTAAGGAGTTCTGAGCCCATTTTACTGTCTATGCCATTTCGCAACATTTGCTTTTGTTTCACACGTTTTTATCGCGTCTTCTCGTTTTTATTCAATTGCTATTGCCATGGCATCATCTTCCCGAAGCATTTGAAAGGATTATCGACCACTGCAAGGAGAAACTTCTGAAGCTAAGCCTTGTATGGACTGATTTACAGAAATCCGTCAAACGGGCGTCTGAGAAGTAATCTGACTTCTCGGCTACCTATCTGAAGCTTTGGACAGATGCAAAATTACCTATCGGTATGCAGTTCACTTCCTAATGGCTGCAGCAGAAGCTTCCAAACGCGACATAGCAGAGCTTATTCTAAACCGTAGTTCATTCCAACGTCGTCGGCAAGTAATGAGGAAAAAATTTCGAATTTAGCGAATTTGATTCCCTTGTTTTACACCGGAACGGTAAATTGCTTCAGGCTGTATCTGGAAAAGATTGACAGACTTGCTACTTTCGTGTCTGCTCAAGGTAAGGAACAGCTTTTGGGAAACGAATCCCTTCTTCAAAAGGATAGGATCAAGCCTCAGCCGTTCATGGGAGTGTGGAAGAGTGGAGATGCAAAGATATAATATTAAGCTTACTAAGCTCCATGTTTTGATACAACGGCAAGCAAGACAAGATGCCAATAATTGGCTTATAATTACCTACTATAAGAATGGTTGGAAGATTGCAAATCAACTGGCTGTGACGAATGATGTTGCTGAAGGAGGCGTTAAATTATTCCAGGACCACCAAAATATATTTAGATCAATCTAAATTAATCCAGGGCCACCAAGATATATTATATCTTGACCCAAAATGAAGACAAACTTGAATGGATCCTTAAGAATGTGAGCGAACACAGGAAGATATATCCCAAAGCAACCAAATCTGGTCTCATGGCATGAGCTTTATTTTCAGCATTGTTTTCTCAAAACACATACACATATTTGATCAACCTCTGGTAATTTTTTCTACACCACCAACGCATCAAAGTTCTATTGGCACTGAAATTAATGTTATTCACGACGCGGGTATTCAAATATTTCATTTTCTCATTTTTGGAGACGTGGGCTAGGAGATATGCGCTCTGCTAATCATACATTTCTTGACGGCTTTTGCTCAAACTTCAAGGCGTTTGCGCGGACTTTAACACTTTTCTAAATTAGCTAAAATTTTGCACACTTCTTTTTTCTAAACATTGGAACGGAATTAGGGGTTGGGAGCTAGGAAATTCATACTTTCAGAAATCACACCTATAGCTAAGGGCCACCCTAGTGCACATGTGTTGTAGTAGATCGACTAACATTTTTTTATTTTTTATTTTTTTATTCGAATTTCAGTCTGTTGATGTTCGGCAAATTTACGACAAGTTCCCCGAGAAGAAAGGTGGCCTAAAAGAGCTCTACGACAAGGGGCCACAAAACGCTTTTTTCCTCGTAAAATTTTGGGCTGACCTCAATAGCAGCCTGCAGGATGAATCTGGAGCCTTCTATGGAGTGACGAGCCAGTAAGTGACTTCAAAAAGCAGCAAGTTACCAACTTTTCCATTTTTTAAATTAGTCAATGACTGAGCGTATTGCTTACAGGTACGAAAGTAACGAGAACATGACCATCACGTGTTCAACTAAGGTTTGCTCGTTTGGGAAACAAGTGGTGGAAAAGGTGGAAACCGAATACGCGCGATTTGAAAATGGAAGGTTCATCTACCGAATACACAGATCTCCAATGTGCGAGTACATGATTAATTTCATACATAAGCTCAAACACCTACCCGAAAAGTACAATAAGAACAGCGTCCTAGAAAACTTCACAATACTCCAAGTAAGTTATGGTGTTACCATAAACAAGAAGTTGCTTTTGACCATTGAGCCCACTACAAGACCATTGCTTTACCCTCATGTGAAATTTCAGGTGGTTACCAACAGAGAGACTCAGGAAACGCTTCTGTGTACGGCGTACGTTTTCGAAGTTTCCACCTCCGAACACGGGGCCCAACATCACATTTACCGCCTCATCAAAGATTAGTCCGCTCACAGGCCAACCTTCAAGTGAAAACGCCCAGGATGCCACGACCAAGATGTATATATCCCTATACGTGCGCTAAGGATGGCAAACCGTAGGCCTCGATTCATTTGGAGTGTAGCTCCATTGTAATTCATGTGTATTATCCCAGCTGGTTCCCAAGCCATTATGGCAACGTTGCTGTTTGATTATGTTGAATATTGTCTTTTGAAAAATGTGATGTGTAAAAAAAGAAAACTTCAATTTGTGTCCAACACGAAACCTATAAATTTATGTCTATATTCAATAGGTAGGTATAAGAGCTGTTGGTGTTGTACCACCATTGTTTCTATATTGATATTTTGTTTGTCTCTAGAAATTCTTATCAAGATCATTTATATATTTATATGGTAAAATATTTTGGAACAGTGATATCTTTTGTAGATCAGAGGATCAAGTTACTAGTGAAGTTCGGTTATAGGAAACAAATCATAGTTAAAGATCTAAGTTATCTGTTGTCATTGAATACACACAGTGCCTATGTCTCACCTGCTGTAAAAATATGTCTGAATCAATGCATTTACAGTTATAGTCTGAATATTAAATATTGTGACATGCATTGATACCCAACTAATCTGTTCCGTTGAAGAAAATCTTGGACGAATTCTCTTAGATAGCCGAATATGTTTTGAATGCTTGGATGGGGACTGGTAAATGATTTTTACAGTCATTAGTCAGCCAAATATTGATTTTGTTAATTTCGCTTATTTTCAACATCTGAAATTCTAACATTTTAACATTTCAGTTTTGTTGATTTTATTTAAAATAAAATGGCAGTGGTAATGTTATTTTCAACAACTTATCAAAATAACCTTTCAGCCCTGAAGAAATACAGTGCCAACATACAGTGACTGGTACATCATTAACCACCCTCATGCAATCAATTATGTATTAGTAAGGAAATATGAACTCTATTCGTAAAACACGTAAACCAACATAATAATCTTTTGTCGACGTGATTCATGCCTTGCCAGGAACCATGAACGCATACAAACTTATGAAAGCTATGTAAAATGTCTGAATGATATTGAACAAGTGACAATTAGGCAAGTAAAATCAGTTGACAATACAGGATGATATTGTATGAAATGTGAACATTTCCCCTCGAAAGAAAAAAATAAATTGATTTTAGTCGTTCAAAATTATCCCGAATAAAATAGGACAATAAACAGTGCCACGGGTCAAGGGACAATACCGTTAACTACTTTTTTTTCATGTTGTAAATGCATTGTTTTGAAGACAAGATGTTTGGTTGCAGACTCTGTACATATGTGAATATCGGGTTTAGATTGAACTTTGATTTAAAAAACTTATGATCTCTTGTAACAGTGTAGCTTGTATCCATGAACCATGTGCTAGCCTGTTTTAATTGTGATGATACTAACAGAAAAAAAGAGAGAAAAAAAACATTACATCAGATGCCACAGGCGTTTCTTTGGGCCCATTCCAGTGTAACGCGTAATCTCCTAGGCCAGAGTTGTATGTATACTTTCAGTGTTAATTTATCCTTTATTGTACTGGATTAGGAATCCTGGAAGTTTGTGAGCCTTCCAAGGTCACAGTTTAATGGTTTGGGTTTGTATACGTTCAATAACCTCTATGCGAAAGTCATCATGTTAATCAGACGCTGAATTGTTGTCATTAGAATATAAAAACATTGTAAAATCCATGGAAACAGTTCCTCCCTCCTTTCTCCTAGACGAATATGATGTGAGGTGTCAATCTTTGTACGAAATACCAGAGAAAGGCACTAGAATCGATTATCTGATCAGGGAAAACAATGGCGGAGATGGACCACAGTACAGTTGATAATCTAAACAAAGTCTAGTGAACATCTTACCAGAAACCCCACCGTTTCAGGTCCACCCCACCAACGAGTACGTTCAACTTCAAGTTCCTGCCCTTTTCAGACTTCATGGCACTAAAAGTTTGCGAGAGAATGGGGGAATCCCTATCCTCTGGGATCACTTTGCGTAAACTTCACCTTGGGAGCCTCAAGGGACGAACATCAGAGCAAATTAAAAAACAATTCATTAACGTGGCATACACTACAATGTAAATATTCAGCGTTTGTGTCCAGTAAAATCTAATCCCAACTTGGAGGTGTGAATCTCAACCAGTTTTTGTAATTATAACGTTGTCATTCAACGACCCTGTCAAGCCTAAATGATATTCCTAAACCTAATGGTTTTCTTGGAACAAAAATGTCTTCATCCACTTGCCATACTCCTAAGTCAATAATTTGTATTCATTTGTACTTAATACTTCATGTGTTTATTTATGTTTTCGTGGTGCCTCCAAAATTGTTTGACCATTAGGAACATAGTGTACCGGATTCTGTAAAAATTACTTTTTTGAATTTGGGTTGACTTCAAGTCAACAGAAACACAAAGATAAGTAAATCATGTACCTCTCCCGAACCTACCGAAGAGCTCAATACTTAATTTCGTCACTTCCCCAGTTTGTTTGTAAATATGTTCATAAGTTTTATAAATTATTAATAAAAGTAGTAAAACAAAATGTGAACATCATCGTTGTACCTTTGCTTTCCATTCCCCTTACTCCAAAAAATGAAGCAACAAAAAATGATCACACAGAGAGCCATCAAGATGCTCAGTCCCAGCACACCAATATTCACCATTATAATGGTGATAATTATCGACCAATAACAAGTGGGGTTGTTAAGGAGGTACTCAATGAAGAAAATATGTTTACTTTTAAGAAACTTCAACCAACCGTCTCTTCATGCGATTCCTGCGGATAATTTTATTTCCGTACAAACGATTTTTTAAATCACAATTTATTTGAAAGCTCTTTGAGAACGCTTTTTCATTTTTAAAGCGAAAATTGAAGTTCTTTTAAGGAAATGACCAAGTGAGTGTGTGTTACGTTTAAATATTGCGAAAACCCCCAAAATAACCTTTTTTTCCAGACCAAACAACCTAAACTGAAAAAAAAACTTGCGAAACTTTCGTCGGAGTAAGTCAAGGTTGTAGAAATGTGCATCTTCATAATTTCTTCTTAAATACTTTCATTATCAACACCATTCCTGAAAAATAAAAATATTGCCATGAGAAAAAGAAATCAAGAATAAGGATACTATACACGTTAGAATGTCTGTGAACATATTTTCAGGCCGCAGCGGCAAGCTGTCGCACAATCGGAATTTGTAAGCTGCTTACAAAACTTTTTTTGCTGTAACTAGCTGCATGATTTCCCTTACCGATGAAGGATGCGAAGACAATGAAAAGTAAAAGCCATGTCCAGCACTGCC
This sequence comes from Pilophorus perplexus, assembly GCA_955831195.1. Taxonomy (NCBI): domain Eukaryota; kingdom Metazoa; phylum Arthropoda; class Insecta; order Hemiptera; family Miridae; genus Pilophorus; species Pilophorus perplexus. The sequence continues at coordinate 55,213,338 of OY037007.1, read as the reverse complement.
AATTGCTCCGCGTATGTTCTTGCAGTTTGTCGGAATTCTTCTTCAAATCAACAATATTTTTGTCTGCAAGCAGGGCGGAATTTCCCACTCTCTAGAATCAAAAGTGTGTTTCCCAAATGTAACGAAAATTTTGCTGCATTCTGCGACTGTCTTGCGTCAAACCATTGCAGATAAACCAAACAGATGATCAAGAAAACAAAACGAGCCGAAAACGAAAATTTGTGTTTTCGGCTCGTTCTGTTTGTTTGTCACATTTAATATGGCCCTACCAGTCAAATTGTAAGGAACCAACTGTACCAAGCAAAAGAAAAAAATCCTAGTGGGATCAAATTTAGCTCAAAATGTTGCGCAGAAGTCTTCATCATTTTCATCGTCACCAACCTGATGCTTACACATCGGTTGCACATTCCAATTGTACTTCGGGAAATAATAGTTCGCTCGCCAGAATAGGGCCGCAGCACGCCAGGCACTTTTCTCATCGAAATCGGCTCGTGGAACGACGAAACAAACCGAAGTCCACGTCTCCGGAGCACGCCGAGAAAATGTTTACGCGCTGTACAACAACGACGCAGATTTATCTTATAAGCCCTAATCCAGTCAGGATAAATCAATGCTCGACGGAGGTAATTCAGTATTACCATGACTTTGACTTGGAGTGGAAACCGATGTTCTTCACCAATCCTACCTCTTCACCAGAGGCATCTCTCTTTCCACTGTCTGTAAGTACGAGAATTCCCTAGGCTCATGGGATACATGGGAACAGTTAACTCGAATATACTATGGGACCTGGAAGGTAACACTGAACCCCACTGCACTCGAGTCGTCTCAGTGCACGTGCCCTTATTTTTCAAAACACCTGGTTTGCAAGCATGTTTAGGGAATGCGAATTCGCCTGAAGCTGGTGGAGCCGCCGCCTGATGCCAAAACTGTCCGAATGGGTGGGTTTCTGTCGTGAATGGATTGTTTAGGCGTGAAAGTTATTTTAGAGCCGTGAAAGCACGATTTCCTGGCGTGCCTTCGCCTTACTCTGGCGGGCGATTAAATCACACCCATGTACTTCTCGTCTCTCACTCACCAGCAGGATACGACAGGGGTGATAAGGGTAATAGGAATGATAGGAATGATAAAATTTAATGAAATGCACAGAATAATGCAAAGGCATGACAACATCGCATAACTCCCATTGTGGATGAAACGAGTTCTTCTCATTTAATGAATTGAATAAGCTTCCACAAACGTATGCCGGCTCGGAAACCAGGGGCTCGAAAAACAGTTATGCGATTTTGCCAAGTCAGAAGGAAATCGGATTAAGGAATTGTAGGAATATGATAGGATAAACGGACCTCTTTTCGCTGGCGTTTATTTTCCTCTCGCCTTGATACCTCCAATAAATACTGTTCTATGGTAACCGTTCGAGGGAATTTCGTCGTCAATCTCTGTAACATTCTTGAGATTGAAGAACTGAGTACAAGTGTTAACAACGAATAATTTACTTTTCATTTAAGTGCTTAATATCAGGCGTATGAAAACATGTAGAGGTACCTTTTGTACGTAATACGATTATAGGTTCATCTCAAATAGTTTCGTCACCCTCCCAAATCTCATTTCAGTATCAACTTCAATGTTGGTCAATTATTGGTCAAAAACCAATAAATAGCAGAGCCAACTTGGAAGTAGGTACAACGGTGGACCTTTACGACCCGTTAAAATTGGTAGCTCGTCTATGCAGGACAGGCCTTCACCCGTTACTTTTGGCTCGCAAATTCTGTGATTCACCGTGCTCACAATGCAGAACACGAAGAGACGACCATAGTTGCGTGAAGTTGCTAATTTTTGAAATGGCTTTCAGTGAAGGCCTGTACACCACCACCATGAAACAAAGTCTATGAAAACAATTAACTTTATTTATTTATAGAAACTGTCACTGTGGGAGCCATGTGCCCCACTCAACAATCAATTGGCCAGCCCGCCACAAGTGGTCCCGAGTGGGGCCACGGGAAGCATTGTGACCGACAGAGAGAGTGGGCAGTCACCGCTCACAACCCAGATCGTCCCGCATGTTACCGCCAGTTATCCTTCGCTGATCAATTAATACTGATCACTAATACTGATCGCAGTGCATTTTTGGTTGGTTTTGATGCCCGGGAATCCTCTTCCGACACTTCGCAGAGCCAATTATTATGTGCGGCGTTGCCCAGGCACCTATTAGCGACAATTCAAGATTGGGTCGGCTGACTCGGCCTCCATTGGCGACAATTCATTCAATTCATTCATTCATTCATTCATGTCAACCAATTTCCAATATAACTGCGAGCTGTGGGAGAACCAACACCAATCATGAAACTTAGTGTTTGATGTTGGATTCACCACAGCCCCATTCCGAGGAAAAGCACACTCCAGGTCAAGTAGACATATCCAGCCAACCTGGAGCTTGCGCTTCCTCCATAACTGCATCGAGATCACCTGCTAGGTCAGCAGATCGCGACACTACTTCGCATTATGCCCTAGCTAGAGATGTTCCTGCACTCTCCTCATCTTCCTCCAAAAACACCGGTGGCGTTATCATATATATGATGCTTGAGGCATTCCACCAACACAAATAATAATATTGAACCTGAGACGCAATTAGGAACAAATAGTTATCATGTAGGTACACCCCCAACATCCATTATGCAGGGTGCCCTACAGCCACCTACCTTTGTGTCTCCTTTAATTATGGTGTTGGCAATCAATGACTGCTCTTTTATGTTTTTTGCAAGGCTTATCATGTTGTCTGCAATTTTCTCCTGAATCGAATGATGATACTTCAAAAGAGCGTCCATGTCTGCGGGATCGTCAGAACCTGTATGTGAATCGTTGCCATCATTACTGTTCTGCAATAAGGATGCTCTATCGGGCAGTGTTCGCAATCTTAGCTCAGCTATAACAAACACAAGAAAACACTTGAAATGAGCGAATTCCACGACTACCTGATACTTCTGCATGATTCACTAACCGCAGCGGTTTATTAGTGTCCAACAAAGTGTCTACCGGAATAAGCAAAAAGGAAAACATCGCAGCACGTCACCAGTTCAGTTGGGGACACTTACATTTTCTTGCAAACAAGTTATCCCGGATCTCTTCTTGGACCTTTTGCACCTCTGCGTGATAAATATCTTTGGTATCCTCAGTAGCAGTAAAATTCGGAACGGATGCGATCACGTTCACTTTCTCCAAAGGATTTCTTTTCTGAAATGAGAAATCGGCAGTATGAAGGCACCGTAATATTAGGCAAATTCATACCTATTTCAGAAACCCACCCAATCAAAGAAAATATTCATTTTTACTTAAAAAATACGATTTAAGACGAAGTAGTCTATTTCCACGATAAACTAAATAAATGTATCGTGGAAATAGACTACTTCGTCTTAAATCGTCTTTTTTTTTTTAGTTGGATTCCCACTATCGCCGCATCCACCTTTAATTATGTTCAATTTTACTCATCAGTGACTCAACCCATGAAGTCAGATTGTAAAAACAGTTCTTTATGCGTCCTAATACCAGCAATTTGTTTTTAAATGGGTTTGCTGTTTGTACAAAAAAGCACAATTGTTACCGAAATGAGCATACCACTGAGCTGACTTCTAGCATGCCTTTCAAAAACTGAATCCGGCTCGAGAAAGAGAGCAGAGTGTGTGCGTCTGGTTTTCTATAACAAACAAAACAATTGGATTGTAACTAAAAATGGTAAAATATGACGCACCACCGATATTGATGTGGAAGGCCTGGTATAGGATAGCCATAGGAACTGGCAAGGATGATACATACCCAGGAATGGTTTTCAATTCAGTCAGAAGTTCCTCGGCTTTCTCAACAAACTGTAATCAATAAATTACAATAACATACAGTGATGGGAAAAATCCATTACGAACTTTACAAGAAAGTTTCAACACCAACAACAAAAGTAATGTTTGAATTAAAATTATCTTTATTGACATAATATTGACATAATAATTATATTATAATTATTACATTGAGATATAATGTCAATAAATATCATTTTAATTCAAACAATACATTTGGTTTATTATTCTTGGATTAATATACCTATGTCGTCGCGACGGAGGTCGACTACTCCGATCGGCCTCAAAATTTGGCATTCAAGTGGTCTGGATTCCAAAACCGAAATGTCCGTCCAAGCCGTTTCGGGAAGTACGATTTTTTTTTTTTTTAACTTTGACAGAATACTTGGTTTACCATCTAGTTGTGTCCGCAAGGTTTTCAGCCCGGTCACCCGAACCCGTGGGGCTCTACGGTAGGGTTTTTTGAAGGGTTTTGGCTATGGGGTCGAGTAAGGTGTCGTTTTGAAGAATTTTTGGACGTATGATCCATATTTTGGGGTCCCGGAACAATACGATTTCACTGTGGGAATCTATGGGGCTTTCATGGGGCTACAAATAGGATTTTTTAAGGATCCCAGGTGGTCAAATATTTTCTGAGTAGAAAAAACTGTGTAAAAAAAAAAAGTTTTTTGAGAACAAATTTTCGAAAAAAAAAAATCAAAATCTTTTTACTGACCGAATTAATTTTCGCACAAGTATATCAAAGAATAATAAACCCTTGTGTAAAATTTGCACTTTTTTTATTATTTTTTATTTTTATTTTGTTAGGTAGGTTAGGTAGGGCTACCCTCCGCAATTTCATGTTTTCAGACCATATTCAACACAATCTTCTTATTTTCTCCAGATTCTGCTATAGGATGAAAAGATTAGACATTTATTGATTATTCTATAACAACTTCAAACGTTTCCAATCAAAATTTTTGAAAATATGGAGTTAGAAAAAAAATTTTTTTTTGCGTACATTAGCCCCATTCAGTGGGGCTAATCTCCGCGCCAATGGGGCTTGTTTCCGCACACGGAGATTAAGCAGTAAACATTAACTAGAGCTTTGAAAAACATGCTAAAAATGACTTAGTCAATCAGGATAGCAAAAAAAAGAGAAAATCCCTATCAAGCAGTGAAAAACTTCACTGAAACTTAGCCAATAGGGCTTGGTAAAACAAAAAAGCAGTTAAGCACTTTGGTAGTTAAGCAGTAAACATTAAATAGAGCTTTGAAAAATTTGCTAAAGGCCCCTTTACACGAGCAATTTTTCCCTGCAATAATTGCGTGCGAGAAGTGTTGCTCAGATTTAGTGTTGCTCGTGTAAATGTGACATGCAACACAATGCAATTTTTCTCGCCCTGAAAAATTGCAAGCAATAATTGCCGAGTGTTGGCCAACAGTTTTGGGTCCACACACGCTCGGAAGGTGTTGCGTTGTGTTGGAAGTGAAGTCTACGGGGTTCGGAAAATTGCTGCAATTTTTTATTGTACAACACAACGCAATTATTGCATCGCTACATGTTGATGCAACACGAGGCGATTTTTCACCGCAATTATTGCCTTGTGTTGCGTACAAATTTTCTAGTGCAATCTTTTCGAATTTCTGCAATTATTGCAGGTAAAAATTGCTCGTGTAAAGGCCCCTTTAGGATACCACAAAACAAATTAGGAAATCCCTATCAAGCAGTGAAAAACTTCACTGAAACTTAGCCAATAGCCTTGGTAAACAAATAGCATTAAAATCTTTGGATGTATAGGTATCAGGTAAAAAAACCCTACTTACTTACATTTCCTATATTTATTACAGGTACCAAAACTTTGCAGTGATAAAACATCATAACATTCAAAGGGGCTAGTCTCCGCACATTTCTGACTGCGGAGAGAAGCCCCAAAAAAAGTGCGGAAATTAGCCCCTTTTTCCAAAATGTCGGGAGATGCCACACCAGGTACAGTGAACAACAGATTTCGCCGAAGTTGGGCAGTTATATTCAAGCTCATGAGAACCCCTTTCGAAAGAAAGCTAAACATTTGGAATAACTATCGCACTTTTCCCACAATCTATTAGGCAAGTGACGAAAATATTAAATCAAACTGATGAAAATCAAGCTTACCTCATTTTCTTGGCTCCTTTGTTGACTTCAACCCTCAAGTTTCAGGAGGCAACTGGTGGTTGAGAAAGGTTATCGATGTGGCGAGGTCGGACTAATAATCGATAATTTTAATCGAAAAAAAGGCGTGCGGATACTAGCCCCGTGCGGAGAATAGCCCCCACCTACCCTATGTTGTTAGGTATGTTGTTAGGCGATTGAGCTGAAAACCTTGCGGTTACAACTGTAGTTGGCGCACACAGAATTTTGTCCACATTTCGGATTTAAAAAAAAAAAACCTACTACCAAAAACGCACTGGATGGCGGACGGACATTTCATTTTTGGAATCCACAATGTGGATGTCATGTCATTATACCTACGTCCATGAAATAAGGAAGGAATATTTCTTCCATGACCTACGTCATAATAATATTATGACAAATTATGTCAAGTTATCATCTTGAAAAAAGTATAATGACAAATCGTAAGGCCGATCAACATTTTCGACCACTGTCGCGAATACATACTTAAGTGGGGCATTTCACGTGGACGGTTCACCTCAAAAAATCAAAGTTCCTCGACGAGGGGTCGGTACGTCATACTTAAAAACGGTTAATTTCGAGGAATTTTTACTTTTTGATTCCAAGAATAATAAACCAAAAGCAATGGTACGGCCAATCAATAAATCAGAAAATTTTTAAAGAGGAAAAAATTATTTAATAAATTCAAAAAGGGTAAAAAATCAAATTTCCCATTTTTGCCGGGAATTTATATCTCACTGATCACATATCCAGGCAATTACCTATGTACTACATTTGATGTTTTATGGTCCGCAGGCGTCCCCAACGTGTTGTTTTCGAGGACCATATATTTTAAAATTTGATATACTGCATCAACTACTCACTTTTTGTAATCTCCAGTCTTCCTCATTAATTCCACTTTTCGCTATCGCTTCGCATCTGCCAAGAAGTCGTCGCAGATCTATTTCCTCGCAGCTAGAAAGAAGTCAAGAAGAAACCTTATAAAATGAGCTTGAACAAATTTAAAAAAAATCTGCGGCGGGAACAAGGCTCAACAGTTGAGAGTTACTCTCAGTTACACTGGATTCTTACCTATAGGTATACTTCCCATTCTAAATCCCACCAATACACCGAACTTCATTGGGCTTCATAACTACACAACTGGACTTCAACATGGAAAATCGAATGAGCGAGGCAAAACGGTACCGGACGACTTCACAGACCTGTACCTGCTCAATAGGGCCGTGCCCGAAAGAAAATAGTTTAAATTTATCAATTTAGGCAACGTTTGCAGATGACTGCAGTCCTGGTCACCAGCCAAGACTTGCAGTACCTATCATAGATGACATGTTCCGCAGATGTTGTTAACATAACGACGACGAGGAACCCACACTCCTCTTTCCTGTGATGCCTATTAAAAGGCTGCAAATTTTACACAAGGGTTTATTATTCTTTTATAGGTACCTATAGGTTACTTGCGCAAAAAATTAATTCCGTGTCCGTGTCCGTAATAAAAGAATACATATTTACGAAAAAAAAAAATCTGTACATTGTTCGTATGTACATAATCCATTTTTCGTGGTCCCACATCTGTACAAATGCGTAAAAAATTAGCTACTCGGAAAATATTTGACCTCCTGGGAGCCGCACAAAAATCCCATTTGTAGCCCCATGAGAGCCCAATAGATCCTCACAGTGAAATAGAATCGTTCTGGGACCCCCAAAAATGGATTCTACGCCCAAAAATACTTCGAAAACGACACCCAACTCGATCCCATAGCCAAAACCCTTCAAAAAAGCCCACCCGTAGCCCCTTTCTAGCCCCACAGAGCCCCACGGGTTTGGGCGATCGGGCTGAAACCTTGCGGGCACTACTGGTAAACCGAGTATTTTGTAAAATTATTAGAGTAAAAAAAAGCCTACTGCCTAAGCCGGCTCGGAAATGCATGAAACGAATCTAGACACTTTGAAACGGATAATGTCAAATTTTGAGGCCGATCCGAATTTTCGAACTCCGTCGCGAATACATAGGTGTATTATTCTAAGAATAATAAACCAAAATTGAAACTCAATAACTGTCACTAGTCCAGTTTTATACGTGACATAGGACAGGGACGATGAATCCCTCTGAAATATTCACTAATATTATTAGGTAGTCTAAAGCTGGGTACACACTAGTACGAGGCAGCGCACGAGGCAGCCCGAAGCGCGGCATGCGTGCAGATGAGGACGTGTTTCCGAGGCAAAAAAAACTGCCTCTACCCGTTCGCCGAACAGCCCGAGGCATGCGGTGCCCGAGCCATCCGAGATGGATCGGCTGGGAAAATTCGGCGAACGGGCGCACGCTCGCCGTATTGGTGTGGACGGGGTACAAAGTCCGAATGCGTGCCTCGGAGCTTGTTTCACTTCTCAACCTTGAGAAGATGGCCAATCTCTCTTCGGCAGTCACAGCTTTTCGAAAGGTGGTGTCTTCTCTTGATATTTCCCCGCGGATTCTTCCCAACAAGAAATGGAAGTCGGCGAACGACATCCTCATAAAATTCACAAAACGTCCGCTTTCTTCTTCTTCGAAGAGGCTCTCCAAAAATATCTTGCCACGAGTTTGTAGCCGGTCTCGATACAATTTTGTTTCCCACCATCGTATTTTTCTTCTTTTTTTTGCTAAACTAGCGATCACTATGAACGCCGCGCTGGCCACAACCAACTCGTCGTCGCTCTCCATCTCCGTCGGTTCTCCGAACTGCCGAATGGACGTACGAAATGGATCGCTGCCTCATGCGGTGCCTCCGTTCGTCGCCTCGGGACCAACGGAAGTAACGCACGAGGCAGTATTTTTGCCTCGCCTCGCCGCCGTTTGCCTCGTGCGCTGCCTCGTACTAGTGTGTACCCACCTTAATAATAACCCCTAACTGAAATGCTACATCCTGGATATCATCTCCTCCCCCCCCCCACACCACCACCAATTTACCAATTCGTAGAATCAAAACATTGTTAATGAGAAAGGAACCCAAACATCCAGAAACGGGAAAGAGCCAACGTTCAACCAGGCCAAATTTTCCGTTTGTAAACCCGTAAAAATTTCACAACTGCAGCAATTACATACCTTTTCGAAGTACCCATCGAGTAATTTTGACTAGTAGTAACCAACTCCATGGTGAGAAAATGATTCACATCGGCAGCATTTTCCAAACGTTTGTTATGGTTTTGACAAGACAGCTGGTTGGGGTTGTTTACTTGTTGCTGTTCTACACGAAGCGAACACAAACCACGAAGTCGAATAATGGGGAAGGCTGTATGGTGGTTTCCAACGAGATTGAATCTATACTGACATTAGCGTCGAGTGATTGAAGCGTATCAGTTTTGTTTACTAACTCGTTGAATGTTGCTTTATTGAACTGATGGTTTATTTAAAATGCAGGTGAGTATTTATTAATTTTATGTGACGAATTAATCCTTCAAATGAGGTTGGAGGTCTTTGAGGCGGCTAAGCGCTACGGGAATCACCATGAATACATAATGAGGATACGACCTAGCTTGACTTGGGGTTGAGGATGCCTGATTCTGTGTGTTCTCGGTTTTGTATATTTCCTGTGAAATCCATTGAAACAAACGGATGTATGCGGGTGTGGAGTAGTTTTTGAGTTCGTATGTACTACAATAACCTACCATTAGCGAAGAAGTGGGGGCATGAAGTTTAAGTAAGTAGAAGTGTTTAAATTTCCCATTTGCGGGAAATGATGGAAGCCGTGTTCATCAATCCGCACATACAAGGAGCCTGCAATTTTGACCATAATGGTGGGTGGATAATCGAGTGAATTCGGATACAACGCTTATTAATTACATTACTTTACAGAATTTAGGGGCGGTCTTGCATCCGGCCGGGGCTGGTCGGTTTCTTATTGTTATTTGGTCGTTATTTGGTGTGCTGAATCCGAATCCGAGGTCCGTTTTTTTTTTTTTTTTTTTTTGTTTAGCTCGTTTTTCCATGATAGCTTGTTTTCACACTTTTTTGTGCGCAAACTTTTCAGGATTTTTCATTGAACACACTTCTAAATTAAATGCCTTCCAAAGGTGCCTAATTTGTGTACCTAACATTTATCCCTGATTCCGAATGTCACCATAACCGCTTCTATTTCTCTTATTTATTTAATGGAGGTGACCTCCTACTTGGTATTTATTTGGTTGGTCTGAGCGTGCATTGATTCCAAAAGCATAATAATATTATGCTACATATTATACATATTATGTAGACAGGATGAGCTGAGTTGAACTCCGTTTCGTCGAGGGTCGTGATTTTGTAGAGATATGACGATTTTTTTTAGCTGCACAATTGGGTGCGTGCTCCTGATAATAACCCGAACAACATATCAAAAACGCTGCAAATTATACACAAGGTTTTATAATTCTTTGATATGGGGTGATCGCGCCAAAATTAATTCTGTTTCATTAAGAAAATATTTGTGAAAAAAAAAAATGTGCAAGACTTAAATTGTTACTTACATTGTTCGAACAGATGTGAGACCTCCAAATATGGATTATACGTCTAAAATTACTCGGAAAATATTTGACTTCCTGGGATCCGTCAAAAATCCTATTTGTAGCCCCATGAAATCCCTATAGCAATGGTGTTAAGATGTCTCCCTGCTTCCCAAACTATCTTCGTCAAATCCTTGTTGGCAATGAACCGTCGGGAGTCCCTTTCTGTGAAGTCGTTCTAGTCTGTAATTCACGTTTGTGTGAAATCCATGTTTCAGTGTGAAGACGAATGGTCGGAGATCCGCCAGAGGTTTAAAAAGGAGGGTTTGGATGTAGATACTCTGAAATTGGAAGATCGACTCCTCCAGGTCTGGCGATGGCTGGTCGATGCTGAAAGTAATCTGCGCAACTCTAGAAGGATGTTGGACAAGTTGTACGAACAACAACATGAAGAAATTGAGGTTACTATTGCTGAAGTTCATAACCTGATGAAATCCATTCCGATGTGTGTTTCTAAATGATTGAAACATTATTCCAGGAGATGGAAAATTATGTGGGGAAAATCAAGAAGATTGCAGAAAAGAGGGCTACAGATGTGGAAGCTGAGTGTAACGTTTTGAAAATGGAGAAAAAAGATCTGTTAGAATTGTTAGAAGGATTCAGCACGCACGGAGAATCTTTGTATGAAAAGGTTGGTTGCTGTTTAACACTACTACGAGAGATTCATTCATATGAGGCATTATGATTGGAAGGCGATTCTCCTTATTCTCTTGTAAGTACGTTTATGTGAGTAGGTGTTGAATTTTGGGTTTCTAGGTATTGGTTTTGGGCGAAGAAAAAACCAAAGCCGTTGAAGATTTGGAAATACTAAAAAATATGAAACTCCCGTCCAATGGTGTCAACACCGACATTCTCACAGAAATGATTAAGGTGATTATAATATATTGATAATATTATAATGAGGTGGTCTTCATTAAAAATTTGCAAGAAATGGATCCTATGTTGGTTGTACCAGAGCTACTTCAGGAGGCTAATTCCACCAGATCGTGGCGGTGCCATACAAAAGCGCCTGAGTGGGGTTAAGAATCGTACGAAAGCGCCACCCTCAAAAATCACGTAGTTCATCACTGAGTTCATAAGCGCCACGTACTTCATCGGCCCTAAATCCTCAGCTTTACAAAAGCGCCAGGTGTTTATAAGCCATTGTACGGTTCTTAAGCGCCGCACTACAGAATGGGGAGGGGGGGGGATAGAGAGAATTGTGGACTCGCCAGAATGAATGTTAACGTGAAGAAGGCAGTTTTATCAGGGTAAGAGATTCGGATTCAGCGTCGGCGTCGTCGATGTTCTAATTGTGGCACATCTCAACACGTCACTTCCCGCACAACAAATTTTATTAATTTCGTTCATTTTTTCTTCTTTTTAATGTCAACTGCTTGTTTGATAAGACCCACACGCCGCAAGTATTCTAATCTCGATATTTTGTAATTCGAACAGTGGCGAACGGCAACCCAGTCCTGCTGCAACAAGGACGTGCTACTGGATGTCGATTGCAGTTCTCGACGGATCAATTTCGATGGTCTATCACTTAGACAATCGTTAGCCTTACGTTTGAACGCAGTCCGTACCCCATGCCTCTGGACGGACCTAGCCGAATTCTCAACGTGGTTGTGAACACTCACACGATGTTCAACAATCTGATTGACACCTCCGTTCACTATAACGCAGAGCAGACGCTACCGAATAACTGACCACATTATCAAACTACTGTGTTTGCCCTCTCTTTATTGTGTTCGCCTTTATTGTGCAAATTATTGTGCTTGCCCTCTCGCATCTTTGCCTTATGACTCGTACTTCTGTTTTTTCTCTTTTCTCTCTACGTTCGCGCTCCCACTGGCGCTTATGAAACTCGGCTAAAATTTGTCTCGGATCAGGACCTGGCGCTTATGAACGGTCCGCTAATGAGCTTCCTGAGCACAGCTGGCGCTTATGAACGGTCATTAAATAGGGATTAAACCGACTTGGCGCTTATGAACAGCACCCGATCGTGGAGTTGTTTGTTGGAAATCGATCGTGAAGTAACCCAGCATTGTGTTGGGACTCATCTTGATGTCCTCTTTTCGTTGCAGGTATCTTCTGAAAAAGAATCATTGAAACGTGAAGTCGCTGAAATGAGAGAAAGGGTCTGTCTATTGGAAAAATCATCCAGGCAGCTGGAAATTGACAACGATCGGCTATCGTTCAAGGTATGTGAGACCGCAACGAGGTGTTCCACTCGTGTTAATTGAGTTTCAGAAATATTCCTTTGCAATCTATGTGGTTGTTTCGCCGTTGTAATAAGAAGTGGTAGTACCATGACGGTCCCTAACCCGTTTATTTGTATGCCATGCTTTCATTGGACAGTTGTCAGAAGCTTTGGCCGAAATAGAAGAAAAGGAGACACAGCTAGTTATGAGTAAGTTTCATAGGACGTGTCCAGTTTGCAAGAATAACTCAAACAAACTGGAATAACATATTGTGTATCTGTGTTATGTTGCGTTCATCAGTCAGTGAAATTGGACTGAATCTTGCTAATAACGGATGTTAGAGGTTTGGTGTTTATGCGTGTGTTAGTACCCTGGTTTGGTGTTCATGCTACGGAACGATATAACCTTGTAGGCTAATTTATGGGGCTATGAATGAGGTTTTTGATGGTATTTTGCCATGAGGTCGAATGAGTCGATTGGGAAGTAATTTTACGCGTTTTTTGATCCCATTTATGGGGTCAAAAAACTGTCCCACCACTCCGCAGGGATACGTGCATATTTTTCTCTTGAAGATGTACCTGAACTGGGTCGATTGCTTTAAAATTCTTCTCTACACTAAAGAATTATTTTGCTATCAAAACCAGCTCTTTCCATTTTAGAAAATTTTACTGGAGAAACGAACAAAAGAAGTGTTCATTCACAACCAGAAGGTTCAAAAACAACCATGGTTAAAAACAGCTGATTTTCAGGAGAAAGAAAAAACTGTTCCCTATTAACTGTAGGCAATGTATTTATATGAAAACTCCTAAAATGTATACCTGACTACCTTCTAAGACTTATACCGTACTTTTCTGATATTCTCAATGGCATATAGGGTCGAAATGAAAATCAGCTGTTTTTAACAATGGTTGTTTTTGAAATTAACGCTTGTTACTTCTCACTTCCGCTGTTTTTGAGATATTTTTTTTATTGTAGGTAGATGATGTAGAATTAGACTTGTTTTTAATGTTTATCCTAGAGTAATTTCCAAGTCGACTAATCAGGTATGAATGAGCTGATTTTGATGCAAATCCTCGAATTTTTGTCCCCTGTATAATTCGTGTTAAATAGGGGGTTTTCAGTTGCCAATCATTACTCATGGGTTCATCTGATTTTGAAATGAACGAGATCCAATGAAGCCCAACTAATAGGCTGGAAATTACAAAGTTGGGCGTTAAAAGTGAATAAATCTGAGAGAGGGCATGACACGAGGAAATCACACAAAATGAAATTGAAACCAAAAATCTTTATTAACTTTTGAATTAAGAGCTAACGAAAGTACTGATGAACGATGGTACCGAAATTACGGGGAAAAAACTAGGTACCTACCAAAATTGCCATTTTAGAGGACGGGTGGGAGGCGAGTGCTCAAGGCGACAGAAGGCGGTAGCTCAGAATGAGTTGGTTTTGATCCTGTGGGAAACTTTTGAAGCCTAATTTTGGATGCGAAAGAGCTAGTTTGGAGGCGTATCCCTCCGTCAGTTGTGAAACAGGCTCTAAACGTGAGATTTATGCAGAAAACTGAAATTCGGAAAAAAGTGGAATGAGCTGATTTTGATAGCAAACGCCTCGATTAAACCATGTTAAATTCGTACCATTTTTCCAATTTGATTATTGTTTTGTAGGTGAACGTCCGAGTGTCTGGCACTGTGATCACAGAAACAAGCAAAGGTACGGTCGTGTTATTGAGAGCGAGCTTTGATGTCTAGAACATAGTTATTCATAAAGTTTTACTCTTTATCACAAGGATTATTCACATTCCTATTCATCTATCGAACAAATCAAACAGTCCCGATAATGTAACGTAATGCCGTGAACGTAGTAGTGCTAACACTTTTTTTTTATTGCAGTGATCAATCCAAATGTTCTATGGATGCTTGTGAAAATGAGAGCAGAGAGATCTCTTCCAAGGACCAGTTATCGACTTCGCAGCACAAGGAGTTTTCACAAAGCTATGGGTATGTATGTGGTTTCATTCGGGTTTTTGACTTCAATGATGCTCCATTCTTTGTCTGACAACTCCCAAATACTGACATCGTCGGAGATTTGACAATAATATTGTTGATATTATCAACTTGGAAGGGATATTTAACTTTCACCTCGTGTGCTCCATAGGTTTCTCCAGTCGTGAATGGAACTAATCTCGCTGCCTTACTGAATAAAATATCATAGTAATCTATCTCATTGCGTGCCTAATTCCGAAGTTAAATTCCCTAAATTTAGGTTTTGTGTGTTTGGCGGAGATTCAGAGGTGTGAATCCTCGTTCTCGCCACCGGTGTTTTGGAGGAAGAGGGAGGGAGTGTGGAAACACCTCCGTCCAGGAAGACGCACGAATTGTTGTGAGCTACCGACCTGGGGGAGAGTGCAGCCACATAAATGGGAGATGAGCTTGCTGCGGATTGGCGTGAAAAGTCAGGTTCCACCGTAGAGGCATCAGAGCGTGAGGATGACAATACCCTGCACGAAGTGTCGTATTGGGTATTGTTTAGCTCAGGGTCCGAAGTTTTACTAGAGTCAGCGGCTGCAGCCGTAACAGTTGCTTGAATTACGAGGAGCTTTATACTGTGTTGGTGGATCTTAAGTCAGTGGTAAATGATCGTCCTCTCACCTACGTTTCTAATGAGAATGGTGAGTTTGTTCCACTCAGTGGAACGTTCAGACCCCTCAGTTACAGGTTTTTCGAGGGTAGGACACATAATGTCATTGTGGCGATTTTTACAGAGCAAACACTTCAGAAAAGTCCTACAGTTTGAAGTGCTGTGTCCATATTTCAAACAGGAAAAACAGTAGCCATTTAAAATGGTTCCATCGACCTTGAATGCCGATTTTGTACAAGTTATGAGTTCTGCTTGGTGTTTGTGTCGATCCTCAGTGTGGGTAGAAGTCAGTCTTATTAGAAATCTGGTGGGCGTGATTTTGAACCAAATTTAGTCAGAGGTGGCCTATCTCATTGGTACAGTCTTACCTGGAAACGCCCCTGTGTCTTCCTTGATTGAATTGTCAACGAAGGAGGCCTGGGCAGCGGATCTAGGCATCGGGATCTCTCCCGCTGACTCAGCTTCCCTAGGCAAGATGTTGCCAAGGGAGGCCTAGTGGTCGGGATTGATCCCAAACTATAATAATAATAATGAACACACAGAAAATGGCAATTTGAAGGGAGGAAAATACTTTCCTCCGTCATAAGGAAATCCGTCTCGCCGGCGGGAGAAGAGGGGTTTCACGCCGTACCTTCCCGCCGGTACTAGCTCAGACTAACTTGCAAGACAAGAGTGAGACAAAGGGGGTAACCCCCCCAACACGTCTTTCATACCTATTCGCCTTTTTTCAGTGCCGATTCCACTCCTCCTTCTTTGCTCATGAGCGAACTCGCAAGTATAGGATCCCCGAAGAAACTTAACAGCCTGCTGGAATCGTGCAATGAACTGGCCCGCATTGAAGAAATAAAAAAGCTTCAGGTGAATTTATCTCGTTCAGAAATTATTTCCTATCTTTCGTTGGCTTAAAATTCAGCTAATCTACAAGAATTTTGATGACTGAGTAATGTTCAAGTATTCCTTTCAGCAAGAGAGTGAAAGTCTGAGGTCACAGTTGACTCTTCTGGGAGAAAAGTACAACACACTAGCTCTGAAGCACATCCATTACAAATCGAAAAGAAGATTCCAAATGGAAGAACTCAGGTATTTAGAGCTATGTTCTTTTGTTGAGGGCCAATTTAAAAAAAAAAAAAAAAAATCACCTGCCAGGGTCGGGATAAATCGATTATTTTAAAGTCTCTCGTGATTGATAGAACAACAAAAAATTGAAACGGTATGTCTCTGTCAGGGAGCGTTTACAAGCGTGTGAATGCCGAGCTGAAACATTGCAAACTCAACTTAGCGTCCAAAGGCAGCGATTGAGGGCAGAGGAAATTTTCCGCAAGCAAGTAGAAGCAGATTACCGGCGTCTTCAAGAAGACCGGAGGTCCATCGCTGCCAGGTGAGCATAATTTGAAATAATGAGCCCATTTCCATATAGGTAGCGGCTATTTGTAGTTACATTACTACTTTTTACTGACTGTTTCAGACTGTTGAGCGCAGAATCTCATCAGCGGGAAGAAGCTCGCGAGTTGTCCATAGTTCATAGAAAAATGGCTTTACTGGATTCAGCAAATTCCGAACTAGTTGCTCAACTTCTTAAATTGAAGTATAAGACCAACCTTACCAAGTCTACGACATGTGATAACATGCTGTCTTCCTTATGAGGTATTTTAGTCTTAGCACCACTTCAATGCTTGGAAATTGATATTGTAATTTTTTTTTTAACTTGATTGTCGTCTGAGTTTTTATCCGTAGAGTTAATAGGAAAATTATTTGTTATTTTTAACCATTATGTTGACGCTCCAGTTGGAAATGTTCTCCCTGTAGATTCCTACCGATGTAATTACTTATGCTTGGCAGCATTCACCCACTGTAACTAATTACAACGTCTTTACAACATATTCAGGAGGTTATTAGTGAGTTGTCAGATGTATCTGATGTCTAGGCAGAATTATATTTTACAGAATATTCAACTATCTTCTGAATACTGTTTTTGGCGAATTCCCCTCATCTTCACTCAGTTGATATCCTTTGTGTTGTGATGGATCTTCCAATGACCTGATTCTTAGAGATTGTGGTTAGCCCCGCTAAGAAAGTCTTCGCACATTGAGAATATGACTATTGTAAATAGATTAGAGTAGCAATTAATTTGGAGTTCTAACATTCTTCTGTTGTCTGGACATTGTTATGCATGTACAACCCTCCTCACCGAGTTTTTTACACGTTTTGATACTATGGATTCGCATACAAGTGGCCTTTTAGCCGTATTGTTCACGTGATGGAGCTTTCATAAAACGCACTGTGTTTTGAAAAAATGTGATTATTGTGTCCATTTTCATCATTTCTTTAGCTGTTATATCGATTTGGGAAACACCCAAAACTAGCGACGATAACACCAATTGATGCAACGGTATTTTTTCTCAAAGAATCTCTTGTCTGCAAACACCTTTTGTTTTGAGAATATGTGAGAACCTCTTAGTGTGAATATAATATATTATGTTTCATGATTTTTCGTCCGCAATAAAATTCTGTTCACACGATTGTTCAAATTACGTAAGTGCATCTCATCCTTTTAATCCTGCTCTTGGGTACGCCCATTATATTAATAACTTGGTTGTATATTTTTCAAATTTCCAAATTTTAATTGATATTTCTAGGCGTATTTTTCTACACACGTCAATAGACTCGTATGCCATGCCAGGCTGTTCTCCATGCTGGGTTCTCCAAGAAGTTAACAGGCAGGGTTAAGAAGGAAAAAATTGGGAAATTGCACTCAACAAACGGTTAGCCATCTGCTATATTAATGAGACACCGATGCATACTTCCCGATTCAGTTCCATTCTTATTGGAATCGCTGTTCGTCAGTTTTAGGAACCGGATCTTATCAAAGTTCGGAACCGTTCCAATGTGATACCTCAGTTACCCCTACTTCTTGTAAACCTGTTTTATTTCCCATTTTAGTTAACATTTTGTGAAAATTCCGGCTGAGTTTTTCCAAGACAGCTTGCTGGAAACTCGAGATAATTTTAGGTAAACTGATTTGCTAGCTATCAACCAGGGGACAGGGAAGCCCCGTGGACTAAGGCGTCAGCGAGACGCCTGTTTACAATCAGTCGGAGCGCTGATCAGCCTGGTTCGAATCCGGGGAAGAACACCAATGTTTGACCAAAAGTCAATTATGTGTTGTAATAGGTACCTGTCTTGTCGGTTGACAATTCACCTCTGAACGTTGGAACGTTTATGTGAATCCTAACAGAGGATCCCGTGACGAAGACGGCCGAGACATCCGTCTTCAACACACAAGATCGAGGGATCGCATGAACGAACCTCTCTTGGGACCTCGAACCGGGATCAAAATCTGGTGGACCGGTAAAAAAAACATTGTCTTCGTTTGCTGAGAACGTTAAACTAGCCACAGCAATCTACGACTGAGGGGGGAGAGCTGGGGGCCGCCGACCCGGCTTGTTGATGGACCTACAGTCGTAGTGATAAGTCTTGTATTAGGGATTGGACCTCGACCACCAGAAGGCAAATAGAGTCATCGGTACCATATCAGTGAACAATGTGTCGTCCGGGCGTAAGTTCAAGGTGAGACTCCGTTGATTACCTGATAGGTAAACATCGGAGTCTCTCCTCTGGTTGGTAGCCGTTCTCCACAAATCTAGCTATCAACCAGGAAGAGGCGGAAAATAGGTGGCCTACCCCACAGTCTTAGGACCGCAGAACTACTGTTTGAATATTCTGGACTTCGCGTTCTGCAGTTGCAACATTCGTAGTTCCAGAGACCGAACGATTTCTCCCTTCAGAGCTATCAATTTTCCCATTTTATCAAGTATTGATATTGGTTCTGATATAGTGTAACTAACTTCTGCAGGTGCGAAAGCTATGTTGTTTCTTCATGACGACAGTGGTGAGAATCTATTAGAAAAACACTGTTTAATCATCAGAGAAACCAGTCCTAAGTACTGCCCATTGCAGTGCTTGAGGCCACTATACAGGTAGGCACTCGCCATTTTACTTTTACTGGGGAAGTCGTCTGGAAGAGGAATCAGGTCCTTTCTGACCGAAGCAAGCACTTCACTGGCAAGCTAGCCCCGAAGTTCTTCTGCTGCAGGGTGAAAGCCAGAACGCCTCCGCTCGCATTTATGTTCATATATGAATTGGACGAGAAAGCGATTGGTGTGTGGCACGCTAAGGACTTGCCCAACCATTCGCCAGTGGAGCAGGCCAATTGAATTTTTCCGATTGTAAAGCGGGGATAACATTGCTGATGTGGCTGGGTTTGGTTGTGCAGCTCCCGACTGGAGAGATTATCGTCCAAGAAGACCAGTCGTACGACCTGTACCTTTAGGTACTACCCGACGGGAAACGAATAAACCCTGCAAATTTTACACAAGGGGTTATTATTATTATTAATTGTGAAAGTGATAAAAATACGCCGATTTTTTTCTACCGTCTCGGCTTCCCGTTTCCCTATGAATAGGGGGGGTTTGAGATCCCCCCAAAATTCACGCAACTAGGCGCATTAGTGCCCAACTATTTTATTTCAAATGGGAACCCCTAAACGTTTTTTGCGAATTCAGATTCCCCGGCCAATGTTACGTCCGTTAAGTAGGTACATTGAGCGAAATTTGCAACTCCTCCACCCAAAGTCGCGATCAGCGAATTTGGATGGTGTGTTAAATTTGAACGATTCTTAATAAACAGGAGGCCCGCCCGCTCTTTGGGTCCGTCAGGTCTGTGCCGCGTTCGTGGGGGGGGGGGGGGGGGGCGTGCGTCTGTCTGACGTGTCTTCGACCTTATAGGGACGCGTGTAAGGTCTATGAGATCTCCCTCAATCCTCAATAATGCCTACTTCAGATGCCGCGTTCGTTCGGAAATACAGTAGAAATCGCCTATAACGAAACCGGTCATGGAGGAAAGAAAGAAGATTTCCTTCCTCCATGGAAACCGGTTATAATGAACTATGAACTATTGGTTATAAAGAACAAAATCTCCGGTCCCGTGGAGTGTTATGGGAATTTAACGTTGATATCGACTATTGCGAACCATCCATCGACTATAACGAACAAACCGGCTATTACTAACATATTTCTTGGGACGGCGGAGCGCCGCTATCGGTTATTACGAACTGTTCAGGCCCATGCAGGTGGTTGTTTCTGCTGTGTACCGAAATTGGAACTCAAGATGACGAGGAAATGGAAACTTCCTGAACACTTTTTTGTGCGTTCACGATAAATCACGGTATTTCATATTATAGTGTTTTGTTTTACCCCTATTTTTCCCTATTTATATGTACATGAAATATCGATTATAATGAACAGCGTTCATTATATCCGGACAAATTGGTTATAATGAACACCGTTCGTTATAGTCGATCTACCGGTTGTTATGAACACCGGCTATAACGAACGAAACCCGTCGGTCCCTTGAAGTTCGTTATAGGCGATTTCTACTGTAGTAGGTATTCTCTCCCCACAAAGGGTCGGATTAGAATCCCTCTGTATCCTACCCCATCACTTGACCTATTATTCAAACGGGCGAGCGAAGCGAACCCCAGCCCGAAAAAGTGGTGGCGAGGCCCCCCTGTCTGAGTGCTAGTTAAGCAAATTTTATGGAAAAAAAAAAAATCCTGCCTACCTATTGATGAGTCTTATTAATGGATAGATGTGGGACCTCGAAAAATGGATTATGCGTCCAATATCCCTCGGAGAAAGACACCTTATTTTACTTTCTGGGATCCTTTAAAAAAAAAAAAAAATTGTAGCCCCATAAAAGCCCCCATAGATCCCCACGGTGAAATCGGATCGTTCTGGTACCCGCAAAAATGGATTCTGCGTCCAAAAATACTTCGAAAACGACACCTAATTCGAACCCTTAGCCGAAACCCTTAAAAAAAAACCCTACCGTAGCTTCTTTTTAAGCGCCCCAAGGGATTGGGCGATCGGGCTGAAAACCTTTTATTTTGTAAAAAATTTCAGATTAAAAAAAAAGTCTACTGCCCAAAACGGCTAGGACGGCGGACGGCGGATTGATATTTCGTTTTTGGGATCTACGTGTCATGAAACGGATAATGTAAAATTTAGAGGCCGATCAGAATTTTCGAACTTCGTCGCGATTACATAGGTGTCTTATTCCAAGAATAATATCAAAATTGAAAGCGGTTGTTTTACTTTAAAAAATTTAGGAAACAAATTTTAAAAAAATTTTCCAACATTTTTTTTATTGACAGAATTGAATTTCTGCACAAGTAACCTATATCAAAGAATAATAAAATCTAGAGTAAAATTTGCAGCGGTTTTTTTTTTTTTTTTTTTGCGCATGATCTTTTGCCATTTGAGGTTGAGTAGGCCTAATGAAAAGGACGCATAGGTACCTACATCACTTAAAACGAATAGCATCCAATGCAAACTGGCCACGGTCTAGGAGGAGGAGCATGGTCCATGCCATGGACTCCATGACCATACTGGATCAAGTACCCAGAGATGTCGGTGCTTCGTCGGAACCAATCATTTCCATGAATAATCATTACCTAACCTCAAATCGCCCCGCACTTATTTATTGCAACCCTTCAAACCCAACAATTATTAGCCCACTTGTCAGCGATCGACCCAGGTTGGGAATCACTGCAGTAGACTGACTACTTTGGTAAATCAGAGCGCGATACAGGTTCTCATTCGTGCATCATTCCAGTCAAAGAGATGGTAAATTCAACGAAAGGAGCGGGATTATATCATAGCTATTTCAACGATAACAGCATCCGGCAGCTGGCGATGTGGGAGTGATCTCACTAAAGGCAGTCGTGAATATGGTGTAGTGAAGCCAATGCACTTCTATCGGCATTTTTGTGGATCGTGTTAATCTAGCTGTAAGGACCACATTAGAGAGAATGTTTTGTGTCTACGGTAAGACGTCGAACTACGCAACTTTCATTTATATCAGGTACCTAAAACCGCTATCTGCTAAAACGTTTGTGTGCAGGTTCCCTTGTTGGTGTTTTGGTTTTGACAATATTCAATTCCACCATTGCAACCTCATTGGACATCGATTTGAACGGGCCTACTCGTACGTTGGAGAAATTTTGGACTCACATCGGCTTCAGGTGCACCTTCACAACGAACGTCTTTACGATATCATCATAATATTACGTTACGCTTTAGCTAGATTAAAATCTGCGCCTTACGCCAAACTCAAACTTCATCAAATTGGACACTCTACCTAGGTACCAAGATAATCATGATTATAAATAGCATGATAAATTCATATCATGCTTATTAATAATAATAATAAGTTATTATGATATTATGCTTACCTGGTTCCACTACAACCTACCAAACAGTCAAACTAGGTAGGTAACTTATTAAGAAATCTTAATAGAGTTAACACTTGGATTATTATGGATCGAACACCTTTCATATGAATATATATATAATAAATTATAATATCGTCCCCCTCCGGGCAGAAGGGCGAATATTGCAAAACGGCGATTTTGAGTTAGGGCACCCATCTTTTTTATTTTCTCCTCCTCTTTCCGAATTTGAAAAGAGCGGGACGATCCAATCACTCAGAAAGATCGATTACATAAAGATCGATTACAAGTTGACTCGTTCCGCTTACTCCAATTATTGACGTCACCAGAGAAAATCGCGATTTCCCAAAATTCAGCTTTTGCAATATTCGCCCTTCTGCATTTAGGGGGACGATATAATAATATTGTATTACAATATTATTATACCTCGAGTAGGAGTACTAATATAATATATTATGTACCTACTTACAATAGGCTAACAGTTAGCCTATAGTTACTATCACCCATGTCCGAGCACGATTATATTGCGGATTTTTTCATGTCACCTGTTGGAAAAGGTTACCAGACCCTTCCTTAAGGGTGTAGATATACACAGCGTAGGTATTAGGCCTTGGGGAAAAAAGATCAGTCGGTGACCGGTGAAGAAACGAAGGGTGGCATTTTCGGGATAGTGAGTTCCGACGCCGAGAACGGCCGGCCCTTCTTCGGTCTGGTGTTGAGCCTGAAAAATTCGCGATCTAATCGTGGTCGGAAAGTAGCACAGCTCCTCAGGTCAAAGTCGGGCTACGGTCAGCATCATCGGGTGATGGTCGGTCGAAAGAGGACATCTATCCGAAGGCGGCTCGACGTTACTTTTTGGCGGCAGACGCCGATTTCTAAGATTTCGCTGACTCTCCGCAGACGTTGAGCCGCCCAACTTCCTTCGTTGAGAAATTGACAGTCGGTAGACCATCTGCAAAACAGAAGGTCTGCAGAGACGTGTGCCTGGCGAATGTGTGCTATATGGGCCTTCGCTGAAATATTATATCATATTTTACATGCACCCTCTTCTAATAACAGCTCTTTGAGTTCATCTGTGGAGTCAACTGAATCACTTCTGCTCTCAAAAGATGAACAGATCAATTTAGCACTGATATCAGCATTACCTAAACAAGGTGTCACGCACGTGAGAGTCCACTGGCTTTTTAATCTCATCAGTATAAGGTAGGTAGTTAACCTTATTTTTTTTTACATTAGAATATTTTAAAGGATGAATAACATCAGAACTGGACTTGCCACAGTTTCAGTTTTGGCACTCATTAATTTCAATTTTACCCGAAAAAATTTTTTTTTTAATTTAATAAAATTTAAAAAAGTTGTCCTTTGATAGGATCATAATAAGGAGTAGATAGTGAATCTGTCGGATTTTTTCAGGGACTGGGGATACGATTGGTCAAAATTGGATCAAATGATGGATTGGGTTGTTGACCTTAAGCTGAATTTAATATTTGAATTGATGGGCTTGCCTGGTGGAAACCCCATGAAACTTCCTGTGGATTGGGGACCCTTGTGTTGGAACCTGTCAGACCACCTATTAGGTTGGTATGTGCAATACTGTATTTTAACATTAGGCAGGTGTATATGGTGCCCCATCTCTGAAATGGCCCATTCTTCGGAATTTTCAAAATTTTGATCATTTCATAAAATGGAAAGGAAGGCTGACACAACCGTGAAATGATTCGAAAATTGACCATTCTGATGCAGTGGCAACGATGAACATGTGCCTTGGCGATGGAATTCGTGGCTAGTTCCCTTTCAAAAAGGGTTACCTATTTGCCATTCAAAATCATAGCGAGTTTCTACTTCTGCCGCATCTGGCGAGATGATGCAACGCGCTGTCCCTACTATAAGATCCGAGTGCTATCAGAATCATTCGAACATTCTCAACAAGGATATTAGTCTACAGTATTAGACTACAGTCGTCTAATATCCTTGATTCTCAACATGCGCAAATCGCGTCAATCATTGACTAATTGATTCCATAGCCGAAGAGAGCTAATTGATTTGATAGCCCAAGAAAGATGGGATTTTATTGAATTTTGTTGCATGTCGCTATCTCAATTAAAATGTTATGTTCATTTCCAGATAGATATGGCCATGCAGTAATAAAAGGGTGGATGTTCGAATTGTGGAATGAGCCAGATTTAAAGATGTATAACATTGCCAACTTTACTCTTCAAAGTATGATGATAATAATCATTATTATTGTTTCAATTCATCTTCATATAAACGGCTTCCGCTATAAAGGCTTCACTTCTTTCAATAATAATAATAATAATTATTATTATTATTATTATCCCCCCGATTTAAAGATTTCTTTCTGTATTACCTACCGGACTTCAGTCACTAAAGTAAAGAGTGATATAATTAAATGTGACCTTGATTTGGTAATAACAAAGTTCTTAAAAGACAATCTTCCTCAGCCAATTCCATGTAAGTAAAATGGATTTTAAGAAAAACGGAATTCCTACGGACATGACATTGAGAATAATTTAAAAAAAAGATTTTCTGAGTCAACTGCAGAATTTATTAAATAAATATTTATTATATAAATTTTATATTTTGAGTGAGTGCCTAGATGTTTGCTGTAGATGCATTCGGGATATTTTATATATATATATATATATATATATTTGTTGTCCCATTATCGCCTCAAAAATGAGCCGTTCGCTCAACGTTGAATGAGCCGTTAATGAGCCTATACATTTTTTTAAATTCATTCAGCATTTGGTTTTGTGAACACAGACTAGAACGGGGGGCTGACGACTTTTTTATAAAATGTACCAAGATTATTTAATAATATTATTTCATTTGCCAGGTTATCTGGAGTACACCAAACTTTGTGTGAGGAGTATCAAAAGTAGGATTCCCGACGCTCTGATAGGCGGTCCTGCTGGATTGTTCAAGAATACCAGCCAGCATAAATTGTGCTGGGGATTTCTGGACGAATGTAACTCTTTCCGTAACAGGTTAGATACGTGAGTCGTACAATTGACGAGATGAAAATATGTATACAATTTTTTCTCTCCTCGTCCTAGGTATACCATTTTTCAATTCATTCTTATCTAATATCATTTCATATAGGTACACATAAAAAGATATTATGCATAGAGTACCTACTACAGACCAAGCATAATCTACCCTTGTTATGGCATAATATAGGTAGGTTATGCCTAAAAAGCCTTTACATTAATATCAATCCTTATTTCTGTTAATGCTCTCCGTTCCCTTCTTCACAGATGTGGCATTGACTACGTGTCGTTCCACCATAAAAATACTCCTCGCAAGTTGGTTGTAGAGAGTGAGAGCCTGATTACCACGCTCAAGGAAAAATACCCACTTATGTCAAGCCTGCCATTTTATAACAGGCGAGTAGCCTACCTACCTACATCTGGACTTGATGGGCTGACGCGAATCTAGCTGGACAAAATCATTTTAACGTGCTTTTCTACTCAAACTTTTGCTCTGATTGCTGGGAAAATATGGAAACGATTGCCTTCATTGCTCGGACCAAACTATTCTCGAAAACAAAAACAAAAACAATGACATCAGATGCCTCAAAAGTTCTTTCCTATTTTATTGACGTTTCGACCAATAATAATTATTTTAATATTATTTTTAATAATAAAGATAATTATAAAATTATTTTTTTCGACCAGTAAATTTTACCTTTTGCAAAAGGAAGTCATGACTTCCTTCCTTGGAAACAGAAAAGAGATCAACCATGTAACAGTGCTTCAAATGAGGCTAAATTTTTAACTGCTACCGACGAGTAATATTATGCACCTTCATTTTCGAACTTTTGCCCAGCTAGATTCGCGATCCGCCCCACTGACCCTTCTCAATAACGCAATTTGGTTTAATGTTAGCAGAAATTGCAAATCCGGTGAAAGGGAGTGCAATAAGGAACCTATTTAAATGTCTTTCTACCATCATTGTAGCCGCAAACTAAGACGTGCGAATTGACACTGACTTGATTTAATTTTCCTGTTGCTTTTTACAGTGAATCAGATATCAGGAGTGGATGGTGGAGGTGCCTGAAATGGCGAGGAGATGTTTATTACGCCGCCGCCATCGCAAAGCTTGTTGATTTATTCTTATCTACAGGTCTTCATAATCATTTTTTGGGAATAAGCAACGATAATGGTTTTATGAACAACTATCCATGGTATTTTTGTCAAAGAACGTTGCTGACCAGGTAGGTACCTAATTTATGTTTATCGGTGAAAAGTAGGGCGATCATATTTTTGGGGTTCATAAGCAGAATTTAAGTTTTCGGGAAATCATTATTGAATGTGGGCGTTGTTGATAGTAGCGTTTTTTAAAGTCTTTAAAAAACGCTACTAATTTCACGCAAGAGTTTATTATTCTTTGATAAAGGTTAGATGGGTGATTCTCAGAAAAAGGGCAAAAATCGTGTCCCGACCACATTTTGATCAGTAGGAGAGTCACAGACTCAATTTTTTTTTCCACTCATTTCATTTGTTTCGATCCCCTCTACCACGACCAGCATAAAAAATGGGTATTTTCATAATTTTATCCACATTTTCATTAGCTGAAACACCTCAAATCTCATTACCACCTCGTGTCCCGGTACACGATTTTGCAATTCAACATCCAATTTATCCATGTCAAACCATGTTCCCGAAAAAGGTATTTCCATAGATGAAAGTAGATGGTTGGAAGTGTTAAAAACGTGAACTCTCTGAACACTGGGAGTTAGTTATTCACACTCCGGTACGTGGCTTTAAACTTTGTCCCGATTTTTTTGTTCATTACCACCACACTATAAACTTTTCCTCTCCTACGATGGTGGAAGGGACTTTTAGAAGAAAAATCCCTCAGGCAACATGTGGCAGACCTGCAAAGATGAACTAAACCTTCCTTGAAAGCTTCCCTCTCTGTAGGGCTGGAGGAGCCGACGTGGAAACATCAGTGGCAGTTGCGTACTTTTCAACTTTTCATTACCGCTCCCTAATGCTACTCAAAATGGGTTAACTTTTGAATTTTTCCGAATGTGTGTCCTAAATCTCTATAAAAACACTTAATAAACGTACTTTTGTTATTTAGAATAGCAGCAATACTTGTGAAATGAGAAGGTGTCAAAGTGAGAATTTTCATTACCGAACCCCAAAACCTGTCATTACCGCCGCTCCCAAAAATTTAAATTTTGGATTTCGGGGCCTGAAAAGTATTCTTGACCTCGAAACTAGGTTTGAAATTGTTGTGTGGTACCTCTAGAATTTTTTTGGATTTTTTTCGAAAGGTTCACAAGTTCACGTTTCTGAGGGTCTATTTTTGCCCTTTTCCTGAGAATCACCCAGATACTTGTGCAAAAATTCTTTGTGTCAATAATATATATATATATGTTAAACAAATCTGTAAGTAGATAGGTACCTACTTTATTTGGTCAGATGTGGGACTTGGAAAAACGGATTATGCGTCCAAAATTACTCGGAAAATACTTCACCTCCTGGGATCCTTCAAAAATCCCATTTGTAGGCCCATGAGATCCAATAGATCCCCACGGTGAAATCGAATCGCTGAAGATATTGCGGCTGGGACATACACGGCAGGGACTTACAAAACCACCTGTTTGGGCTTGTGATTTCTTTCCTGTTCATCTTAAATCAAAAATAAAAATATCTCCATTGAAGTATTGAGAATATTGAAGGAAACCAGAAATAACGTTGCAATTGACCTTGGGAGAGCCCGGAAGGAATTTATGGGTTACTAGTCTCTCCGGCTCGCTTCGCTCGCTCCCCTAGTGGATGAGTAGCATCGATGGACACGTTGGAACCCCAACATCAAGGAAAACTCCCTCCCCTTATAAAAAGTTCCAAAATTCACACTCGTGGGACACTTTCGGGACACTATCTGTCCCGCGTGTTATTATATGGAACACGGGCATGGGGCACCTCACACCAGAATGGTGTTTCCCCTTATAAAAAGTTCCAAACGGAGTTTTCACCCGCCTGCAGACCCCGCGCGAATCCAATACGATCCAATAACAATAATAATAATTATTATTATTAAAATGATCGGCCGAGCAAAGCAAGCCCCGTCAAAGTGCTAGTGAAATCAAATTTGAAAAGTCCACCTTCAATAATAATAGAACTACCTAGGTGAACGTCCGAGCGAAGCGAGCCCCCTGGCCGTTAAAATGATCAGCCGAGCGAGGAAAGCCCCCCCCCCCCCCCCCCTCCCTTTCAAAGTGCTAGTGAAATCAAATTAAATTTGAAAACTCACAGGAAAAAAACCCGTGGGCCGCTATGTGGCTAAAATGGGGAGGGGGTAGAGTTAAATGTCGTTTTTGAAGTATTTTTGGATGTAGCTGATTAGCTGAGCGAAGTAAGGCCCCCTGAATTTGAAAAGGGTGCTTGAAGGGGGGTGGGGGTGGGGGGAGGTAGAGTGATCGCGACGGGTGGGCGGGGGACTGCAGACGCGAATTAAAACGATCCAATTGTCTTCTCACCGTAAAATCGCCCCCTCCCCCTCGGGTTTTTTGAAATCCGACTTCGGAATCGGATTGGCCATAGATTGAAGCGCATTTGGCTCGCGGAAACCATACCCAAAAAACGGCTCCTTACTGAGTATTTTTGAACCCGAAAAAAAGTGGGACAAACGCGAGAAAGACGATTTATTTCGACTAATTTTCGACGAATTTCCCGGGCGAATTTCCGATTTACGATTTGACTGACGTCTTCCTCCAGGTCTGATCTATACGGCTCGTATTTTTTCGAAATTCTGTCGACCCCCTTAACAGCCTTTGCCGCGAGAAAATGGAAAGTGAAAAAATCCACTCGGGAACGCGTTATCCCGTACCACCGACCACCGGACACACACACGATTTTATATTATTGTATTGTATATCGTATGATGGTTGCCGAACCACGCTTTCGCACACTTGTTGTCTTCACAACATTTTGATATTCACTTAAAAATATTCAGTTTATATAATGCGAAACGATGCTTCTAACACGGAGGGGGAGGATGACCCATCACTGTAGAGGTGGTGAGAATCCCCTCCGTGAAGGGGAAGAAATCCTGACTGCAGCAGGGACTTACACTGTGTGTAATACACACTCCTCGGAGACACGCAGCTTTTTTTTGGGGGGGGGGGGGGGAATTAGTTACCTACATTAATACATTTTGGGCTTCAGATTCAAAAAATTGAGATAAAAAGGAGCAGAATGAAAAATCTGGAAAAACTTGAATTTTGTGGCCGAGTGGCCAAAGTCGAAAAACTCGAGAGGGAGACATTGAAAAAACGGAGGTTTTCATTATACAATTAGGATTTAATAAATAGGTACTAAAATTACGTAATATGTAATTAAGCAGTCATTCAATCATTTTCAAATGAGATTAGCCTGGAAGAGCACAAAATTTTCTGTCAGAAAAGTCCTCCTGAAATTGAAAACTCGTCGCTCTCTACCACGAAATCGCCGGGACACTGGTTTGATCGTTTTCGTGAGAATGACCCATATTTATATATTATGTGTTTTATATAAATTTATGATTCTAGGTTCAATGGCACTTCCCCCCATACCACCCAATTCATTAAGAAGCCTGTATACACGGCAACTGGAATGCTTGGTATGATGGAAAAGCATGTGGTAGAAAGAAGACCCAACAACATCAGGTTGAACGTTTATATTCATAAAAGAACATAATTCTATTGAATTAAATTAATATATTATTGTTTATCCCAGTTTGCAGTGTAGCGTATGTATACATGAAGCCGCCAGTTGTGTAATTATCAACCTTCAGTTTTACAGCTATCTCTACTATCGATCGAAGTATCAACGCCACTTTGTCGACAATAGTTATTGTAAATTGGGGAAAAAATGCGACCGTGAATGCATTTGATGTCCGAGTTACCCTTCCGAAATTTTGGAATTCAGGTGCTGTTCAAGATATACCTACCTCACGTTCCTAATCTCTATGCACGATTTCAAATTGAACAACTGCAAAAAATTATTCACGCCCACAGTTTATTACACGTTACATGTATTGAGCAACTCCCTCGATCATCCGCTAAAGATTTGGCAAAAATACGACAACCCGAAATATCCTGGGCGCCACCTGAGATCCCTCATGCGGAAAGCTGAGGCAAGTTTCGAACCAACCAATATGTTAATTTAATTATTTGTTTGTCCAACATTTTGCGTGGGACCTACCGTTTTAAAATTTACGATAGGTAACATTTTTCTCCTATCAAACCTACTAATCTGTTATCAATGGTTCACGAATTATTCAGGGGTTTAATGTTACAGGGACCACATCTAGTACATCAAGGAATGACTTCGGGCTATATTAAATTCCACTGGCCTTTCCCAAGTCCAAGCATTGGCTTGTTACGAATTTGTCCAAAATTTATTGAAACTCCCAATCAGGTGCGTGAAAACAAAACTATCAAAATATCTACTAAATTGCCTGAAATAAAAAAAAAAGGTGCATAATATGCTATATTATACTAATGCTATATACTATATTATAGTAATGTTATTTATCAATGTGTAGGACCTAACCTAATAAACCCAAACTGGGGGGGGGGGGGGGGGGGCAGGGTGGCCGTGTGGACTACGGCGTCAGTGAAACGTCTGTTTAAAATCAGTCGGGGCGCTGATCAGCCTGGTTCGAACCCGGGGTCAATCACGTGTTGTAATACCTGTCTTGTGGGCTGACAATTCACCTCTGAACGCAAGTTTATGTGAATCCTTCTATGGAGCAAGAATTTCTCAAGCTTTTTCAAGTAGGTACAGTGCGTGGTCGGCTCCTGCCCAAATAGTGAAAACCAGTTGGTTGACACAGAAAAACTCACTTTACTTTACTTTTCACCTTTTTTAATAAAATAAATTTTAAATTTTGATAAAATAAAGTTTCTCTCTTCCTAACAAACTCAACCTAAACTGAGCAGTTTTATTTTAATTTGTATAGAGTTTTTACTTGCTATGTCGGATTCGTATCCGTCTGATCTATAACTAATGGCTCAGGCAAAATAGCTGTTTTATTTTCCTCATTGAAACAATGAGCTCCTTGAATGATTAAAAAAAAAAGCAAAACTTGATTTTAAAATGCAAAACAAAATGTGTAAGATGTTATGAATTGAAAAGGCTCTCTCAACTACAGCGTTTGAAGTCGGAAGTGACTTGGCGAGAGAGCGAAATTCCCAACGTTTTTGAACCTATGGTTCCCTCTTGCGACTGATGTACGTTCTAAATGGCTCCACTGACATGTAGCCATAATATGACGTTCTTTTATTCTTTACGATTTCTTATTTATCTTTACAATTTCTATTTATGTTTATTCCCATATGGGGGGTTTGGGGGGGGGGGGGGAAGCAAATAATAACGGAATATTCCGTTATTATTTGCTTCCCCCCCCCCCCCCCCCAAAAACCCTAAATCTGGGGGGAAAACCCCTGATTCGGCAACACTGGCCACTAGGAAGAATGAGTGATAGTGATTGGGTGCGTTCATCTTCATAAGACAATAATCTTTTTCTTCTACTTTCACATTTCTATGTCCTGGTTCTTCACAACATTATGAAAAAGTCTGTTGGTTGGTGATGAGATGATCCATCACATTTGGACAACATGGAGGGACGTTTTGGCACTCTCTTCAAAAAAGGGGACGTTTTAGCTTTCTCTCGGGACAAGGGGACCGGACGGTCGAATAGGGGACTGTCTCCTTCAAAAGGGGACGTTTGGTCACCCTACCCATACACCAAGCAATCGCCTGCAGGCCGTCGCCTCAACAGTCGAACGTAAGGCCAATATCGCCCAGCTCCATACACTACCAGCCAACCGCCTGCAGGCGGACGTACTGAACTACAGATGATCGCACACACGATGCGTTTGGTGCCTGCATGCGAACTGACAGTGTGGGGCGAAAGGCACGTTGGATCACCATCAACAGCCCGTTGCCCGTTGCGGATCTCTAGTACGATCTTCACCAGGTCCTGTCCGACGCCCCTACAGTCACAGATTAAACTAATGTGTAGGTGTGTAGGGCCGCGCTAACTGCAGTCCGCTTTCATTTCAAAATCTCCAACATTTTTAAAGCAGTTCTGTACGTAATTATAAGGGTTTTCGAACTAAACATTTGTGTAGGGGGGTTTTAGAGAGTGCTGAATCCGAATATATTCATATAACAACATATATGTTGTTAGAAATGATGAATTCTGACCTTTTCAAGGGGCCCATTCTACGTTGAATACCTATAGGTAGTATACTATCTTCATAATCAAAGTATAACCAAGTAAAAGGTGCTTTGAAGAACCTCCAAATATCCATAATCATTTTTACAAACTTATTGAGTAAGTAATAAATTCTTTCTTTAGGTAGTGGGACTAAAAGCAATGAATATTTCACTTAATGAAGTATTGCTGCTTTGGAAGGACGATAATGCAAGGTTGGTACCTAAATAACGCCTTGGTAATAAATTTCGCATGGTAGCATGGTAGCATGGCTTTTTTGTAGGTACTTTTCTTCGTCGTAGAGTTCAGGATAGAAGCTTGGAATACGTCAGATACGGAAAAGCATTCATATTAATAGTTGATGGTGATGTTGACCGTTTCAATTAATGTTGTTGGAAACTTGTTGAGGGTCAGTCAAATAAGACGAGATTGTTTTGCCGACGTTTCAAGAGATATATTCTCCTATCATCAGGGCAAGTCAGTTCCTTCTGTATGTCTGCATCCTACATATTATTTAGTATATTTGTACGACAGCGACGGCTCACATCGTGTGCTGCCCTTTTTCCTGCACTTGCCCTGATGATAGGAGAATATATCTCTTGAAACGTCGGCAAAACAATCTCGTCTTATTTGACTGACCCTCAACAAGTTTCCAACAACATTCATATTAATATAATAATTATAATATACTTCTACAGTTTTGGCCTACCGGAAATGTCAGAATTCGGAAATCCCAATTCTGTATATCTAATTCGGTTTCAGGTGTGTCAAAACTTACGAAGTCGAGTTTTACCAGTTCCAATCGAATGAAGTAAATGGCTTCCGACGCGTCAACGTTGAAGATATAATCCTGAATTCCTTCCAATTCGTCGACAATTCCGGTGAGTCCAAATACAAGAGCCAGTAACTTGATCCATTGGAAAATTTTACTTATGCGCCCATTTCGTTTATTTAGCAGTAGATTGGGGAATCAAAACTGCCTAAATAGTTTAATATCAACGGGCAATTCAATCTCCTACTTGCTCATGTTGAACCTACGCTTCTTTGTTGGCCAACTTGTTGATCTCCAACCAATCGGAAGCTGGGATCCTGAGCGACGTCAACCCAGGGAGTTGAGCCCATGTTTCCACTGAAGATTTCAATTTCTATTTTCACATAAATTTTATCAAATTCAATCCAGGCCATCAGATTTAACTTGACTTTCAGTGTATATTTTGAAGCCTTCTATTGACAGAGAAAAAATATCCAGTATTCCGGATCTTTATTCCACATTAGTCTCATAGAGACAAAGTGGTTGTATGCCGACGGTGGAGAGGTCTATTGGATTAGCAATGAGGTGGTTAGGGAGAGAAAACGACTCGAGAGAAAACCAGCAGAGGAGGCATTTTCTCTCCCCAACCACCTCATGCGTTTCATAGAGATATAAAACAACGTTGCACTCTCATGTTTTAGGTCTTGACGAAGAATCCGTACGAGGGAGGTACCGAGTACGTGCTGTCAATGTTTGGGAAGTACCTGGTCCATATTCTTCAGAACTTGTGTATCCACCTGATTGACGCAAAGAGGAATAATGCAATAAACGTTTCTTGATTCCATTTCCCTTACCACCAAGATAGAAAACGTT
Organism: Pilophorus perplexus; assembly: GCA_955831195.1. Lineage (NCBI taxonomy): Eukaryota > Metazoa > Arthropoda > Insecta > Hemiptera > Miridae > Pilophorus > Pilophorus perplexus. Next base: position 55,178,855 of record OY037007.1, on the reverse strand, counting down.
TTGGAGGAACAACAAAACAATTAAGATTAAATTACCAGAAAAAGATACTTTAATAATCAACACTACAATTTAAACTAAATAAATAATATATTCGGGTGGTTCTGTAAGTCAAAGGATGAATTTAAAGTAACTAATAGATCAAAACATTAGAGTTGCATGTTCAAGGTTAATCAACAATGGTGATGTATCCTGGAATTTCCTAACGGACAACTCTTGTGACGAGAAAATGAAAGTTGATCAAAGGAAAGAATCTATCGACAGTATACTCGTTAATTGATGAATGTGCAACTCTTAATTTTCAATGTATTTGACCCATTTTATTAATTTACAGAATCCAACCCCGAAACTCAAGCGAACTATCAACTAAGATTTCTCAAACTGCAATGGAAAACTTGATAACAAAACTTAAATCTACTCACAAAAAGAGATCATGTAACTCAACTGGGGATGGGAAGGGGGGCTCTTCATCTATGGAATGTTAAAAAATCACTAGCAGCTATTAAAGTATGAGTAGACCATGCCGAGGTTTCTATTGAGGTATGTAGGATTTATGAGACGAGTGATACATAAGTAGTGTAGATGTAACTGACTACATGATTCATTATGGGGACTTATCCACATAACTGAATGCGCTTGTCGCACCCTACGAGCTTTCCACAATAACAAGTATTACTGCACGTCAGCAACCAAATAGCAGCACTCCAATCAACAGCAGGCGACTGAAAAAACTTCACGCCTTTCAAGCACCAACTCGATACATCAAACACGTCATCGCATGACTGAACATTCAGGAGAAAATCTGTTTGCCGTTCCGTAGGTGTTTACGTATAATGAATAGTGTTCATAACCCACACCCGATTGATGATATGTTGAATACTGATTCAATTTCAAACCAAGTCACTTTTCATATTGAATTTCAGTTCATCATTTTGCCGACTGCTTAACATGGATAAAAGACGCTGGCGTGATTCAGACATTCTAATCTGAAACTTGTGGAACCAACACACCTTGTACCATTGTACACCAATAAAACTCAGTCGTCATTAATAATTAGTGACGACTGAGTTACAGTTATTGTAACATTAAGACATGCTACTAAAACCACGGAAATCCTCGACATGTAAAACAAGATAGGAAATGCAAAAAAGAGCCGTTTTATGCGGATTTAATTGATTAGATCCTAACAATATCTGCGTATTTCTTTATTATATTTATAAAATCGAAAATTCGTTTTTTGCTATAATATTGAGCTTCCAAGAGAACGCCGAATAATACTATGCGGCGCTTAAAGCAGATTAACAATTGAAATCCTTGATACTCATCTACCGATTCTTGTTTAAAGAAAAACGAAAAGCTGCATCACAGAGCAAAAATTGGAAGTAGGTGTACCTAGTCGAGGCACGATTTTGTCTATAGACTGATTTTGGCCTCCGATTAGAACGTGGTAATTTCGGATATGGGGTATGTATAATATATATCTGCTCAACATATCATAAACAACGAAAGATAAATTTGACTAGAGAATGAAAAAACGGAATTCGGAAACCGCGATTTGGTCGGGAAAACTGCGGTGTGGCAGCTTTGAAAATATCATAGGAAACCCTTTTGACAAGTAAAAAATTTGTACAGCTGGTCCACCAGGGCGTGTTCACGTTCATTGGTTCAGTTGCAAGGCAACTAGGCATGAGACAGTCAACAAGAGCGCCTACTAGGCTCCTCACAACATTGTCAGTACGTTTGGCTTCTTCATGACCCAGACGCTTTCCCCATACGTTCTGTAGTTGAATAAAAATTATCTTGCTTCCATTTTATATGAGGATGAGTGCACATTGATAGTCAGAAAAGCATTTTAACAGAAAGAAAGGACTTAAACTACAAAAAAATTCTGCTGGGAGGCAAGAGACTGATAACGTGTGAAGAGAGGAATAGGCGATATCAAACAGTTAGTTCAAAATATTCACTGGAGGACGAACCCCAGCAGAAAGAATTGATGTCACACTTTTGAAAATGTTGAAGCCCATGTACGTGGCAATGCACTTGGAATGCGACCACATAAATTCAAAAACAGGTTCGACCTCCAGATTACACTCCCTACATAGGCTCTGATACAAAATGAATTATATTGCTTCATACATATTTTTGTGTGACGGGAAAAGCCAAAATAAATGCTCTCGCACACAATTGTCAATATCATCAAGTCATATTAATAACAACTTGAAAATGTGGCACTTATCAGTTACAGACTTTTCAATGCACCTTAGCAATTCGGACGTACAATTAATCGGAATTATTGTTGAGAGAAAGTTTTCAAACGACAAAACACTCAGAAAGTTAGTTTTCTTTTCAAAGGGATTCATTCATTCCGAGATTTAGTTGTGGTGAGGTCTGAATTACGTGAGAGGTAGATGGTAAACGGTCAGATGTGAAAATGAAATTATTTAAGAGAGTTCGGGAGGGCTCCACACCATGAAGAAGGAAGGACCACTTTTTAGGGGGTTTCTATAATTTGAGATAGTTAGGTCATGGAAGAGAGCAAATATTGGTGGTATAGTTTGAGGGTGACTGACTACCTTGAAAAACATTTTGAGCTGAATTTAAAAAACGCTGCAAATTTTACACTAGGGTTTATTATTCTTTGTTATAGGTTACTTGTGCAAAAATTATTTCTGTTTCAATAAAAAAATTTTGGATTTTTTTTTTTTGTAAAAAAAATTGTTTTTTCAAAAATTCTTCATTTTTTACTCGAAAAATATTTATTTAACCTCCTGGGATCCTTAAAAAATCCCATTTTTAGCCCCATGAAAGCCCTACAGATCGTTCTGGGACCCCCGAAAATGGTATCTACGTCCAAAAATAATTGGAAAACGACACCTAACTCGATCCCATAGCTAAACGCCTTCATAAACCCCCTCCCGTAGCCCCATAGCACCCCACGGGTTTGGGCGATCGGACTGAAAACCTTGCGGGCACAACTAGATGGTAAACCGAGTATTTTTTCAAAATTTCAGATTTTTAAAACAATTCCTACTGCCAAAAACGGCCCGGACGGCGGACGGACATTTCGGTTTTGGAATGTAGACCCCTAGAAACGGATAATGTCAAATTTTGAGGCCGATCGGAGTCGTCATTGAGAGCGAAAACATAGGTGTATTAATCCAAGAATAATAAACCAAGGGGGGGGGGGGGGGGGGGGTTAAATAGCCAGTGGGATAATTTAGGGAAACGTCAGAACGTTTCGATTTTCTCAAAGGTCTCAAAACGTTTGGCAAGGAACCTTCAATATTTTATATTCGCGTATTGAACCGCATAAAACCTTCACAATGCAAAGGCCTCCCTCACCCCCTTAAATTGAAATTCCCGCTGGAAGATTCGAGACCTAATATGTAAGTGGTTGTATTAAAATTATGAAGCTATTCCAATCGGAATGATTCACTCGACCTTCACTCTAATCTGTTCCAATTACAGGTCAAAATTCACACCGCTTAAAGTAAAACCTCAATACGACCTCATCCACAATGACAAATACAAAAGTGCACTTGGCACAATTCACGATCAGTAGACAAAGTAAAATGAAAGAGAAAAACAAAACTTCTAAACACTACTTTGGCTGTTTTGCGCTACATGGATAAATTCTTGCTATCTCAAAAAACAGTTACACCCCTTGAAACGTTGCCTCGTATCACCTCCAGTGTCCGCTGTCCAGAGGATACGGTGGACATTTCAACTATTAAGTTATTAAAGGAATAGCATACAACTCGGATGTAATTTTAGCTAAGTTACACTCCGCATTCAAAACGATCTATAGCCCCTCCTTATTTGGAAGGGGATTACAGGAAACCAGCGTTACATTTGAATATTTGAATTTGAATGCAACACAACCAAATTTCAAATATGAGGATCACATTTAGCACCTCGTTTCGGTAAAGAGAGTTTTGTGACATCCAATTAAGAAAAAGATATTTCAGATCATTAGAACCAATGAACGATTGATGCGAGCCACCCAAGAATCTATAAAGCAATACACACTGAATAATAACTACAATCAGAAACAAAAAAAGCTATACTCCAATAACTCAATAAGCAATAAAGCATGCAAAATAAGTTTAAAAAAATTAAACTTGGAGTCAAATTCTTAACATACAAATCTAAAAAGGTTCTCTGGTTATATCACACAAGCTGACAACCTCTTCCATGGTGGGAAACGCCTTGACCAAGGTAATTCATTATAAATTATAAGGGAGGAAATATGCTAGGCAGTAACTATAAATTGGTACAAAGCGAAATAAAGCTGAACCATCAGGAATGGGTTTGAGGTTATCATTAAGACAACCTAACTTCACTGTTGCCACTGTCGAAGGAAACAATTTCGATACAATGTATCGCATACATAGTAAATTATTTTGGCATGAAGGCATTCACTGAGAATCTAATAAGCCACACTTTATCTGAGCTGTTACGCGTCAAAACTTTCAGCGTAGCTCAATTGAACGCGCTAAACACCAATTTCGCCATGGTAAGTTATGACGAAGGAAACGTTCGGTATTGATAAATACTTATCTAAGTAGTGGCAACATGGGAAAAATAATGAAGCAACACAGTTCTCAACTGAGATAAAACCAAATTAACAGTGAAATTGAGGTAAGTGAATTGAAGCTTTGCATTAAACCACAATAAAATTTAAAAAAAACGAGAAATTCAAAAATATAACTATACTTATGAAATAATCATATTGTTTTATCACAGATTCAGATTTAGGCAGCATACGCTCATTAATTGTGATACCCCGATATTCCTTATCCTATAGACCTCGAAATCACAAAAACTACCATTATTCTGAAATCGTGAAGTTGATGTCTTCTTCGTGTTCGTATACGAGCTGGTAAAGGAGGTCGTAGACGCTTTCGAATGCTTTCCGGTAGCCGGCGTCCGAGAGGTGGAGATAGTCGGGCATGTAGTGGCGGGAAATTATGCCGTCCTGTTGGACCAAACCCACGTCGCCTGAGACCGTTTCCACTTTGGGGAGTCCCATCAGCTTGAGTTTGAGCAGCTTATTCACATGGTGGTTCTTGTCCCTAAGGGGATTGGGGTTTTGGCCGCGGGGCAACAGCTCCTGAAATGTCCGAACGTCATAATAGTTTTGGTTGATTTGGGCCCATCCCGCGACACACATCGCTGGCCCGCAAGGAAAGTGACACAACTCTAAAAATTTCAATTTTCGTTTTATTTCACAAATAGGATTGGTTTGGTCAAGTCTTGCAACAGGAAAAGTTCACAAATGTAGTTGCACGGAAAACCACTAGAGTGAGCGATGTGTAACTTTGCCGCCATCGAAAACGGAATGTTATGGCTCTTGAACAATGACACATCTCAGTGCAGTGAAGAGTTGTAACGATGTTCTTGTGTGTAAAAGGAGAGTTAATGAGATTCACGTGTCTCATATGGAATTGAGACAGTTTTCTCGTTCTCAGATACCATGTTCTTTCCTATGTTTTGTACTCGAAAACGTCGCATTTCAATTAATGCCACGTTTCATCATCATTGAAGTACATTTAAACACATTATTACAGGATTATATGGGTACATTGATTTCTTTTTTCGTTTTTAAACTCCAAAAATTACGTTTTTACCTCGAAAGAGGAAAGAAATATTAAAATTACGACTTTCTGATGGATGTAAAGACACATTTCTGCATGAGCTATTTTGAGAGGTATCGAGAAATGTACCGTCTGTGATAAAAGGAAGCTGAGAAAAAAAGAAGCTCTATTTTCACTCTCCTGTGAAATTTAGTTTTTTCAAGTTGTGTCACTTTTCTTGCGGGACGGCGACATGATGGTGCTGAAACAACAACTCACCACTACAACTATGTAAGCTTCAGGCAACCGATTTCTAATTTCGTTAACAATAGCTATGATGCCGTCTGCTACGTTTTCGGCTGAATCGTCGACGTTATTCGTCCCGACATGCAACACCACAACCTGAAACAAAATTAAGCAGTGACGCACTAATGTTTTCTATGACTAATAATAACTCACGAACGTGTTGAAAGCTATTAACCGAATGGGTAAAGCAATTGATAGCATTTCAGAGAGGGTGGCATGGAAGATAAAGAGTGACCCACACTAATACCCAAACAATAACACATTTCAGTAGTAGGTACGCTAAGGGCCGTTTAAACCAGGGATTTAACGCTAAAACGGCGGTTCAAGTTGAATCTTTGGTGAAACCAGCCCCACTCGTAATGATGAGGTGAAACCAGCCCCACTCGTAATGATGAGGTGCTAATCGATTAAACCAGATCTGTCGTCACCTTTGGTCTGAAGTTATCCAATTCGCCGTTCTGGATTCTCCACAAGACGTGTTGCGTTTTGTCTCCAGAAATGCCGAAATTCAGGCAGTGGAGCGGCTCGTACAGTTCGGCCCACACAGGCCTGTGCTGCAGATGGGCGATGATCGAGTCACCGATCATCACTACGTCTGGTTCCCTCTCTTTAGTATCGATCAAGTTGTCATTGTGCTGAAAATGAGAATTGATCTTTTAAAACAGGGAATTGGCAGGTACATATATGTAGCAATAGGGAGCTGGACCAGGAAAAGCTATAGATCTAAAGCAATCATTCAAACGGTGTATGTCACAGCCTGTGACTCAGGCTTAATCTATAACGCGATACATGTCTTTAAATATGCCTGGAGTGGTAGAGGATTTGATAAAGAGAATCTAAGACAGCAATCAATGAGCTGCTATGAAGTACTGCAAGTAGCTCCAGCAGTCTCATAAAAACCAGGCTGAGGTTGAATGCCTCAGTTGAAATCTTTAAGCAATTCAGGCGAGCTCAAAGCCGTCTGAGAATACCAGGGGAACAGGGCTGCAGTACTGCGATTCCCACTCTGGAGCGGCAGTGCAGGTCCTCGCTGGGGTGTTACCCACAGAGTTGGAGGCTGCCCGCCGTTACGCTGCCTATAGGATTCGAAAGAAGCTTCCCTTTTGACTGCTGGGTCGCAGTTTCAAGCCCGGGTCTCCTCGAGCCCAGTTGCACCGGGAGGTGATGGCCATGCTCGTCGGTCAGTGGCAAGAGGATTGGACCGCCAAGTTCACTGGGAGACTCACTTTTGATTTCTTCCCATCAGTGGCTCGGCGAATGGAGATGACGTGGGTGGTACCTGACCACAGGGCCAACCAGCTGCTGTCTGACAACGGGGACTTCCCCGCAAACCTCAACCGCTGGCACTGGCCAACAATCCTGGCTGAGTGTGGATCACAGACCCAGAGGGCTTGCCGAGGCACGTGTTTCAGAGCTGCCCGGGATTTGAGGCGGAACGGGCTATCCTGGAACCTGAGGTGTTCGCCGACGGTTAGAGGGAGGACTGGAGTAAGTATGTCTCCAGTCCTTCCCGCGACAGGGCGTTCGTGGCTTTTGTGGTAGCCGCCCTGAGAGCCCCGGAGGCAACTGAGGGGGACGACAGCTGGTCGAGCATCAACTTCCAATAGTCGCCCCCTGGGGCGCGCTTGGGTCACACCTCATTGCAAGGGGCAGTTGAGCAGTTGCTCCCACCCTGGGTAGCGCAAACCCCATCCCTCCCTCCCATCACCATATCCCCTACCCATCCGTCTCCTCCTGTAGTGGCGCTACCTAAATGTGGGGTCCTGCTGATAGCTCTAACGAGCTCTAGCAGTTACCACTTAGAAAAAAAAACGCTGCAAATTTTACACTAGGGTTTATTATTCTTTGATACAGGTTACTTGTTCAAAAATTTAAATTTAACACTAGGGTTTATTATTCTTTGATACAGGTTACTTGTTCAAAAATTTAATTCGGTATACCTGATATACCGAATTAAATTTTTGAACAAGTAACATTGATATATTATATCAATGAAACAAATTTTAGAAAAAACTTTTTTTTTTTTGACCTGGGATCCTTCTAAAATCCCATTTGTAGCCCCATGAAAGCCCTGTAGATCGCAACAGTGAAATCGGATCGTTCCGGGATGCAAAAAAATAGATTCTACGTCCAAAAATACTTCGAAAACGACACCTGACTCGATCCCATAGCCAAAAGCCTTTAAAAAACCTCCTGTAGCCCCATAGCGCCCCACAGGTTCGGGCGATCGGGCTTAAAACCTTGCGGGCACAACTAGATGGTAAACCGAGTATTTTGTCAAAATTTCAGATTAAAAAAAAAAAAAAAAAAAAAAAAAAAACCTACTGCACAAAACGGCCCGGACGGCGTACGGTGGACGGACATTTCGGTTTTGGAATCTAGACCTCTTGAAACGGATAATGTCAAATTTTGAGGCCGATCGGAGTCGTCGACCTCCGTCGCGAAAACATAGGTGCATTATTCCAAGAATAATAAACCAAAAGTTGATTCGAGGGCTGAATTGTTATTTAATTATGACAGACACCGCCGACGCGTCGCGACGCCAGCAACGTTTTCCCAAAAACTATGCCAACTGTCCCCGGTCTCCTCTACCTTGATACCTACCATGATAGCTTACCACATTTCGCATCTGAACATCATTCCTAACTCCCTTCATCGGCGGCTCTTTTTACTGGATTTAGGGGTAAACTGATCTGATTCGAATTCAAGTGTGAGCATCACAACTTATGGTTGTAAAATCCTACTACTTAAACCATAACAGTGCAACATTTCTGATCTCGGAGCCGAAAAACGCTGACAAACGTCGTGTTCCATGATGCACTTGTACACAATAAATGTACAAATATCTCTCAAAACGCATTCGAATTTGAGCCTCAGTAATAGCAAATTTTTAATCCCAGTGACAACCAAGGTTTTCATTTCTGTAATAGCGACGATGGGGAACAAGGAAATCGTCAATAAAACCGCTCGTCCTATATTCAAGGTAGTTGAATGAAATCCACATCGGATTAATGTGATTTCACGGCCTATTATTCACGCCGGCAAACCAGCTGTATCCTACACAGCTTACATACCTACGACTATCGTAACCTAGAAAGAAGAGAGAACTCTTGTGAGCCTAACGAGCTTTCTAACGTATGAATCTATTACATGACACGCAGCAAAATTTAATGTTCAATTTTCCGCAGGATAGCTAATTTGAAAAGGGGAGGAACTTCTAGTGATCACTTGCACCATGTCGAAATCGCCCAAGGAAAAAAAAAAAAATACTGAAGTCGATATCATGAGAAACATCAAAAAAGCAAACCAACGCTGCATTATTTAAACTATCTGTAAATATTGTGCACCTAATAATATGAGAGGCTTACCTGGCTGAGCCATCTCCCATCCTTTTCATCTGGTTTGATTTCGGGATTGGCGCAGGGGTTCATCATTAAACGAAGAACAGTAGCCGAAGAGTGAATTACTGATTCGTAAATGTATTGAAGGCTTGTTTTGGTGACCAATTGGACTCAAAAGGCAGTATCTGTAAGACACTGAGTTAAAAAAAAAAAAACTTGGAGCATTCAACTACCAAAACATCTCCACAGAGTAACAGTGTTGATTGCAGATTAGCGGTTTTCACTGATAAGGCTTGTCACGCTATTGAAAGTTGCCACGCAGAGGTTGTCTCGTTCCGTATCTGACGTCATAGTCGAGTCCTCGGGTGCCGATTTTGTTTTATTATTCTTGGAATTATACACCTTTGTAATTGCGACGGAGGTCGACGACTCGGATCGGCCTCAAAATGTGACATCATCCGTTTCAACAGGTCTAGATTCCAAAACCGAAATGTCCGCCGTCAGGGCAGTTAGATTTTTTTTAATCTGAAATTTTGCGAAATACTCGGTTTACAATCTATTTGTGCCCGCAAGGTTTTCAGCCCGATCGCACAAACCAGTGGGTTGTTTCGGGGCTAAACTGGGGCTACGGGAGGGTTTTTTTTAAGGCTTTTGGCTATGGGATCCCGTACCCACTTAAACAAAATGCCCAAAACGGCTCGGGTCCGAGAGGGTCACGAATTTCCAATCTATAGGTACACCGTTTGAGCCTAGAGGCGGGGTCTGGTTAATGGTCTGGAGTGCGCTTTTGCCTCCAAACTGTACACTGATTCAGCCCTGAGCTGGTGAGGTGGAGCCGAAATGGTGGAGGATTTTTGAAGCGTTTCTGCCCTCCAAAATGTAGACTAACCCCCCCATCATATTTCTCAAAATCCCCCTCCCCACTCCGCGAATTCTCCTTGTTCTAGAAACAAGGTAGGTATTAGAATACTAATACTTAGAACTAGTGGTGTGTCGCTCCAGTAATTCCCTGGAACGGTTCCAACGGTTACAGCGACAGGGACGTAACGGTTTCAAATTAGTGATATAGATTTAACCAAATCCCCCCCCCCCCCCTCCCCCTTCACAACGTTCGAGTGAATCTCATTTGCGCATACCCAAGGCATTCTTAAAAAATTTCAGGCAACTGTTACAAAACAATGTTTTATGCTCATAAAGGGGCCTTTACACGAGCAATTTTTCCCTGCAATAATTCCGTGCGAGAAGTGTTGCTCGTGTAAATGTGACATGCAACACAATGCAATTATTCTCGCCCTGAAAAAGTTGTAAGCAATTATTGCCGGGTGTTGGCCAACATTTTTGGGTCCACACACGCTCCCGGAAGGTGTTGCGTTGTGTTGGAAGTCCAAGGGGTTCGGAAAATTGAGCAATTATTGCTTGCAACTTTATTGTACAACACAAGGCAATCAAATCAAATCAAACTGGTTTTTATTTGCAAAATCCATGTATATGACAATGCAAACGTCAAGATTACATAGGTAATGACAGAAACGAGTATAATTCATGAAATGTTAACTTTATCAAGTGGAGGGCAGTCTAAATCGACTCAGTAATTGAAAATACATTGAAAAAGCGATTTTTAGCCAATACGATAGGTACTTATTTTGAGTTTTTTTCCACCTAATTATGCGATCTAGCCCACTGTGCGCCGCCGCCCGTCGGGCTGCACAGCCAATCCCACGCCTGCGACAAATGGCCCCGACGGCGACATCAACGCCGATCATGGAGGTTGCGACGCAGCCGACCACGAGCAAATTGTTCTTTCGGCTCCCCCCATGGGACGGGAGATGCGACAATTGTTGCATTCACGGGCGACGGCGGGACGTCGAGACGCGTTCCGCCCAAGCCGCCGAGGACCAACACGGAGGGCACACAAACGGACGGAAAAACGGTAACATGGACACCGAAATCGCCGGAGAAACCGCCCGTCCTCCCGCCGCCGCCGTTCGACGACGCCGCCCCGAAAACGACAAACCGCCTCACCGGAGTGCCGCTCCAGGAAGTGAAGCCGGCCCTTATGATTAGAAAAAAAAAAAAAAAAAAACAGGCCCCAGAGCCGTAAATAAAAAAAACGCTGCAAATTTTACACAAGGGTTTATTATTCTTTGATATACGTTACTTGTGCAGAAATTTAATTCTGTCAATAAAAAAATTTAAAAAAAATTTTTTTGGATTTTTATCTCAAAAAAAATTTTTTTTTTTTGGATTTTTTAGTTCAAAAATGTGTTTTTTCAAAAATTCTGTATTTTTTACTCGAAAAATATTTAAAATCCTGGGATCCTTCAAAAATCCCATTTTTAGCCCCACGAATGCCCTAAAGATCGCCCCAGTGAAATAGGATCGTTCCGGGACCCCAAAAAATGGATTTTACGTCCAAAAATACTTCGAAAACGACACCTAACTCGATCCCATAGCTAAAAGCCTTCAAAAAACCCCTCCCGTAGCCCCATTATAGCCCCATAGCGCCCCACGGGTTTGGGCGATCGGACTGAAAACCTTGCGGGCACAACTAGATGGTAAACCAAGTATTTTGTCGAAATTTCAGATTTTTTAAAAATTTCCTACTGCCCAAAACGGCCTGGACGGCGGACGGCGGACGGACATTTCGGATTTAGAATGTAGACCTGAAACGGATAATGTCAAATTTTGAGCCCGATCGGAGTCGTCGACCCCCATCGCGAAAACATAGGTGTATTATTCCAAGAATAATATACCAAAAAACCAGGCCCCAGAGCCGTAAAAAAAAGTATATATATAAAAGAAAAACCCCACGAAGGGAACAAATTTTTGAAACCCCCCCAACACCGGGACACCGAAGAAGACACCCAAGATGACAACCAGCGGACGCCCCCCCCCCCCCCCCCCCGACTTCAGACGGCGAAGAATGAAGACAAATTGACAAATTTCATTTTGGAATTAAAATAAAATCTGGAGGGGGTGGTGTGGTGCCCCTTGGACCTCCAGCCAGATAAGGCGTAGTGGTCATGTGCCCCCAGTACGCCTATCCTTCTGTGTATTGTCCTGACTATAAAAGAGGCCAAGGGGCCCACTAAAATATACAGTTCACATCTGGAACTCACGCCTTCTATATCACACAACCCGAGTCATTACACATACCTACGTACAAACCACCTCATATCACTGTATTTACCACAAACGCAAATTATACACAAATTGTAACACACTGCCACGCATAACTGCACACACAAAACACTGCTAATAGTCGCACGCCAACTTTGCGGATCTTCTACAGATCCCGTTGGCTCCTGTTTCCAGCTCACACACTGCTGACAGTCGCACGCCAACTTTGCGGATCTTCTACAGATCCCGTTGGCTCCTGTTTCCAGCTCACACACTGCTGACAGTCGCACGCCAACTTTGCGGATCTTCTACAGATCCCGTTGGCTCCTGTTTCCAGCTCACACTTTGACGCACTGCTGGTGTAGTGGTAACATGCAAGATTCCCATTCTTGAGACCCGGGTTCGATTCCCGGTCAGTGCACTAAAACTCACATTTTGACAAACACTGCTGGCTCCTGTATCCATCTCAGACTACCGTATCCAGTAGTAACCAGTAACAAACACTGCTGGCTCCTGTATCCAGCGCAGACTGGAACGTGTAACAATCACTGCTGGCTCCTGTATCCAGCTTAGGCTTTATCGTACACCAAGCCGAACCAATACATTGCAGGTTCCTCTCAAGTCCGACTAGCTATCTCTTAAATTCTGGACTAGTACGACAGAGACCTGTGGATGGGCAAGGAGACTGCTATAAGGGGAGAACGGGAGGCAGTCCTCCAGAAAACCAATTTACTTGGCTACATACTGAACAGCCCTCAGATCTGTATCTATACACAAACACACAGCTACTAGCTGTCAAATACGTGTTTTTTAACCCAGGAAATTAACAATACAATCGACAAAACGGCAATTGTCGACATCACTTGCTTCACCTCCTCGAGGGAATATGGTAAATTTTTACGTCTGACAAAATGAAGCATTTGAGTAACGCCTGGTGGCACATGGTTTTATGTAAATTCATGAGGTCGTTGATAGAGATGGTACTACATAACTACTCCTAGCACACACTACCATCATGGTAGCACACACTCTCGATAGGGATTAATGTGATTTCACGGCCTATTCTTCACGCCGGCAAACCAGCTGTATCCTACACAGCTTACATAATATGTAGTATAGTCATATTATGACTATCGTAACCTTTATCTCTTGAGAGCCTAACGAGCTTTCTAACGTACTATGAATCAATTTTTTTTTAAAGCTCTGAAATTCCCATTGGGAATCACAATCCCGAAGCAGGGGGGACAAGCCCACCGTCATGGCTAGACGATGGTGGCCCTTCATCCTGACCCCCAACCGCACGGCAGTCCTCAAGTGGTCTGATTGTACGCGATTGAACTTCAGATTCGACGCATCCATGTATTGAATAAGCCCCTAGGCCAGGTTATTTATTACCTTTTATCTCATACACATGTCAACATGAGATAGAGCCGCATGTTTTGCCACTTTTTATTATTGTATTTGTCTGGAAGTTCAACGAGAACTGTGAAAAGGAAAAGGACAAAAAACCTTATTATAGACAGTCTCGAACTCCAGACCCCTGAGTGTGGACTTGGCATTATAACCACTAGACCTAGGTACACCATCGAAGGCCCCTATAAATATTACATGACACGCAGCAAAATTTAATGTTCAATTTTCCGCAGGATTGCTAATTTGAAAAGGGGAGGAACTTCTAGTGATCACTTGCCACGAAAAAAAAAAAAAAATCAGTATTTATACTGAAGTCGATATCATGAGAAACATCAATACAGCAAACCAACGCTGCATTATTCAAACTACCTATCTGTGAATATTGTGCACCTAATAATATGAAAGGCTAACCTGGCTGAGCCATCTCCCATCCTTTTTATCTCGTTACATTTCGGGATTGGCGCATGGGTTCATCGTGAAACGAACAGTAGGTAGCCAAAGAGTGAATTACTCGTAAATGTATTGAAGGCTTGTTTTGGTGACCAATTGGACTCGAAAGGCAGTATCAGATACTTTTTAACTCACTAACAGATTCTGTAAGACACTGAGTTAAAAAAAAAACGTCGAGCATTCAACTACCAAAACATCTCCACAGAGTAACAGTGTTGATTGCTGATTAGCGGTTTTTCATCCACAGACATTAGAACAGCTTTGGAAATATCCGATTTTATGTTCTCAATCACCGTCTTCTGTTTCGAGGATAACGTAAATGTTTGGGCAACCACAAGAGGACGGATCTTTTTGGAAAACGAGGGAATCCATTTGGCAAAATGTGAAAACATCCCTAGAACTCGTTTGAGGTCTTTGTGATTTTCAGGGTGTGGCATTTCTTTTAGAAGTCGGAGTCTATCTTCGTCTTGTCAAATCATGTTGTCTCCTATTTGTAGGCTAGCTACAACTTGTAGCCTAGGAGATTGATGTTAGTCTGCGAAAATTTAGATTTTTGCTTCTTTAGCGTAATCAGCAGTTTTAATCTGAGCGCAGCTTAAATTTAACCGCAGCTTTGATTGTTTGGTGAAACCGGCCCTAAGATTATACAGTGAACCCTCGATAAGTGCAATCGCCAGGGAACAAGATTTTCTTTGCACTTATCGAGGTTTTTCACTTAGGAGGTTTTGCACTAATCGAGGGCAGAAGGGACATTTTTTCAGTTAACGAGTTCTAGATGAGATTGATCTGTCAATTTGTATTCATCGTACATATTTAATAATACGACTCGTCGTAATAAATACTATAGATAATATTATACGAGTCGTATTATTAAATATGTACGATGAATACAAATTGACCTATAGGTATCGTTCATCTTCTTTTGGACGAGATCTTTCTTTTTCAATAGTTTTTCGATTTCTGTGAGATGGTCAAACATCTCATCGGGAACTTCGGCCTTGCGTTCCAACATGCAGCGTAGGGTAGCTGTTAAAGGTCTGTCGTCGGCAAAACTTCTTCACATGAGGGGGTCTCATGGTCAGCATCATCTTAATCATCACCCGTTGCTGGCACTATTGGGAATATCACCAATTCATTATTGGGAATATCCCACATGCTTGTAAAATCTTTTGCTTTCCGTTTCATGATCGGGCCAGAGAGGGGGATGTTTTTGTCTCTAGTCGAAGTGAACCAGTAGAGTCTTCAAGTTTCTCTTTGGACGGGGCATGACGTATAGTTCTCGACGGTTCACGAAATATGACGTGGCCAGTGCAGTGGGTTCGCAAAAATATGTGACGAGGTCTTGACCCCAGATAAGCAAACAAACATTTGCACAAACAAATTCGCATGCCTGTACCCACCTTCCGCCTAGGTCACTTAGCGAGGGAAATGGTCACCTATCGAGGTAGGTCGAGTCTTCTTGGTCACATAATATGTGACCTCAATATTATCGAGGCTCGAATCCTAATTTCACGTTCACGAGGTTGTACTTTCAAATCTTGTTCACTTAACGAGTTAAAAATCAATGTGAAATGGCCCCAAGGTGAAGGGAACTGGGTTTTATGGTCACTTATCGAGGTTTCACTGTATTTTTTTGCCATTTTCAAGAAAGCTTCGAGATTAGCATCATGATCCTCTTTAGTCTTGCCGCATACTGTGGCGTCATCCAGATAAGCGTATGTTTGTCTCAAGTTTTCCTTTTTGATGATGGAATTTATGAATTTTTGGAAAGCGGGTACTCCATTTGTTACGCCAAAAGGAATCCTTTTGAACTGATACAGCGCTCCATCGGCCTCGAATGCAGTACCTATAAATTTTCTCCGACCCTAGGATCGGAACTTGATGATATGCCGATTTTAAATCAATGGTGCTGAAATAGTTCTTTTTGGAGACGAGTTCGATTAGGTTCTCAATTTTTGGAATGGGGAAAGCATCCAACTGAGTGTAGGTACCTGTTATTTGTTTGAGAATAATCAATAATCATTCGTTTCTTACGTAGGTACTTCGCTCTTCACGACAAGAACCTGAGCCCTCCAAGGCGATATTACTTTCTTCAACCACTCCATCCTCGATCAACTTCAAAATCTCAGACCTCATGAACTCCGTGTCTTCGTTTCAATAGGAACGGCTTTTCATCGCAATTGGCTTACAATCCTTGGACAGGTTTGCGAAGGAGGGACATTGGCCGGTTCCAGGACGCATATTTGAAGAGGAGCCTTAGCGCCTCCCAATTTCATTTCGATTGATGAATGAGTTGCTAAAAGGTCATGGCAGATAATTCACATCAGCGCATAGATTCTTCATTATCAATAATCTAGCATTATTGTAAATGTGCCCGAGCATTTCCATGTCAACTTTACACCTAGCCACCACTATAGAAGATAGGGCTGGACTCGCCATTGTGATTCGCTCCGTAGAAGGAATTGTGCGAGCATTACAATTATTGTCTACGATTGCCTGATTCATAAAGCTAGTTGTACTACCTGTGTCTACTAGAGCAGAGAAATGAAAGCCGTTTACTTTAATTGGCGCGATAGCCTTGTGTAAGGATGATGAGGCAGTTGTAATAGCTCCTAGAGAGCTAGTTGAAGCTACCTTCTTAGAATTTGCTAAAGTTTTTCTTCTTTTTTGGTTTATTATTCTTGGAATAATACACCTATGTTTACGCGACAGGGGTCGACGACTCCGATCGGGCTCAAAATTTGACATTATCCGTTTCAAGAGGTCTACATTCAAAATCCGAAATGTCCGTCCGCCGTACGCCGTACCGTAAAGTGGGGTGAATAGGCTCACTTTTTGAGTTTGAGAAGCTGTAAAATCTGAACCAATCAACATAGAGAAACCGTTCCAACGGCATTTCATGTGTCTTGGCGTCAATTTTCGATTCCTCACCTGTTCAAGAGTCATCCCTCTAAGGGAAAAACGTAAACACGTTTTTTATGCACTGAGCCGATTGGTCCACCAGGTGGGGTGAATAGGCTCACTCAATGTTTTTACATGGAAAAACATATTTTTCTCGATTCTACCAACCAGTGGACCAATGGGCTCAGTGGTTTGAGGACAAAGACAGTTGGGCGACACCAAGGTTTTTTTTTTTTTTTTTTGTGAGTAAAGGTGGGTTTTTGAAAATGTCAGTAATATTTAATATTACTCACTTTTAAGCTTGAATATCTCCAAAACTATTATAGGTACGCGAAAAACGAATAAGGACACTTGTGTAGCAAATGTTGTGAGGTTCATTTTTCATATAGATGATATTTCTGTAGGACCGTCCTACTGTTGGACGTTTTCGAGTTAGGAGCGAAAATACGAAATAACCGACCTTCTTCGGCCTCCCCCACCCCCGCTCGCTTGTAGGGTCGTATTTTATCCTCCCATGGGTCTAAACACATCGGTGAAAAAAAATCGCTTCTGCTCTCAACATTAAATTTTCATGTTCAGAAGCGATTTCTTCATTCTAGGGGGAAATTTTCCACCTAGAATCACTTATTGCCTAGACTAACCATACTTTTGCGCAGCCTCCCGAAGGCTCAAACCTTGTTTTACGCCAACAACCGCCCGCTTGATTTCTTCCAGCGATTTTGACGCCAGGGTTCGGTTTATAGTCCCTCGGCATGGTGAGCCGATTCACCCCACTTTCCAAATCGAGCGTGAGTTCAATTACAAAATCGGCCGCAGCCTCCAACAGCACTGTCGCACGGAATCGAAATTTTGACAGTATCATCCCAGAATGTTTACAAATCAGATAAGCCGGTTATAAACTTCATATCAGCAACCATTGTTGCTGTGCGGGCAATGTTAGGACCCCTAACCAAAAACGCTGTTCTGGGTAGCCATAGTTACCAACACTAAAAACGCCAATGGACGTCGAAATAAAATTATTTAATAACGATTGAGTTATAAATCGATACATTGAATCTTCCCCTATCGATTCCCGTTTTATTTTTTATTTTATCGTTATTAGTTCGCCGTATTTATCAAATTACACGTTTTTCGCAAAAAGTGAGCCTATTCACCACACTGAGCCTATTCACCCCACTTTACGGTACGCCGTCCGCCGTCCGGGCCGTTTTGGGCAGTAGGAATTTTTTTAAAAATCTGAAATTTTGGCAAAATACTTGGTTTACCATCTAGTTGTGCCCGCAAGGTTTTCAGTCCGATCGCCCAAACCCGTGGGGCGCTATGGGGCTAAAATGGGGCTACATGAGGGGTGTTTTGAAGGCTTTTAGCTATGGGATCGTGTTAGGTGTCGTTTTCGAAGTATTTTTGGACGTAGAATCCATTTTTGGGGGTCCCGGAACGATCAGATTTCACTGTGGCGATCTATAGGGCTTTCATGGGGCTAAAAATGGGATTTTTGAAGGATCCCAAGAAGTTAAATATTTTTCGAGTAAAAATGAAAGAAATTTTGAAAAAACACATTTTAGAAAAAAATCCCCCCCAAAATTTTTTTTTTAAATATAAAAATCCCCAAAAAAATTTTTTTTAAATTTTTTTTATTGACAGAATTAAATGTCTGTACAAGTAACCTATATCAAAGAATAATAAACCCTTGTGTAAAATTTGCAGCGTTTTTGCATTCTTCCGCTCTAGCTGGGCATTGGTTACGTCGATGTCTCTTTTTTTCTCCGCAATAAAAACAGAGCCATTTGGAAATCGCAGCGATTGTCTCGTCCTCTTCTTCTTCTGTCTTCATAGCCGTTGAAAAAGAGCTCGTGTAGCTTCTAGCGTTGACTTGAGCTGCTTCTATGACTCTTGCCTGTTCCGAAGCCTGTGACAAGGTGAGTGTCACATTCTCAAGGAGACGCTGGCGAATAGTATTCGATGATATACCGGCGATGAACGAGTCGCGGACGTAATCCTCCATATTCCTTAGGGCTGTCAATGCCTTGAAGGCGCATTCCTTTCCCAGGATGTTCAACGCCTGAAGGTATTGGTCGACGGTTTCGCCTGGGGTTTGTCGTCTAGAAGCAAGGCAGTACCGCGCGTAAATCTCATTGTTCGGCTCGATATAAATCTCATCGAGTGCCGATCGAGATATTGAGGACGCTTAGTCATTCCTGTCTTTGACTAGCTTATAGACGGAGGGTGAAAGGAAGTTGGATAAAAGACTCACTTTGTCAGCATTCGCGAGTTTCGATTTTTCGTTCTTCTTCACGGAGTTGACGAAATTCGTAAAGGTGTGTCTCCAGTGGGAATAGTCCTCCTCCGCTGTAGATGCACTGGGGTCAATGGATAGGCGTTCAGGCCGAAGGTATTTTTCCCATGGCGGAGGCACTTTTACTTTTTTTGTCGATTAAATTGAAATGACGAAAGCCGTAGGAATCTTAGGCTTTAATCGACAAAAGAAAAAAAAAAACACAAGTGGGAACAAGACGAGCGACGAGCTAAAACACGTGGTAATAATTACCGGACTAGTACACTCATTCTTCCCAAAAGGTTCTTAAATTGACTTCATAATATGAAATGCTGAATAGTTGTTGTAAGATGTGGTTTGATGATATCTTATTAATTATATAATTTTATTATAATTGAAGGCGTTGTAGATTAGCATAAAACCCAAGTAGAAGTTCCTTAGATCATAACCACCGACTGGAATGGAATAAAGTTTATCACTAGAAGCAGTAAATCATTTGTAAGCACCCGCTTCTAGTTTTAATTTTCGTTCGCTAAGAAACGCCCAAAACAGTTTGAATGCGGAGGAGGGCGACTTAGCAAAATAAGGAGACCAAGGAGACTATTTTCATTAATTAAAACCCTCTTCCGCCATGTCAACGGCAAGAAACACCATCAGTTCCTGCCCTTATTGCGTTACCCTTTAATTCTTCCTCTTCTCTTTAATTTAATCTATCTTGTGACATAATGCTACCTGCGAACAATTTCAAGTCGAGTTTTTCTCAATTAAATCTGACCCCATGAAGGGGAAACCACCAATGGAACAGAACTTGGTGAGATACAACAAAAGTTATGAGTTCGTAGGGGAAATTTACAGATAATAGTGAACGTGTTCACTAGATTGCTAGATAAAACAATGGAGTATAAGGAATTTGTGAGCTGGTTGACAGGCTTGTTGATTCAGGATGAAGAGGTCCAATATTCTCCTTTCTTATTTTATGATTAAATTATTAAATTTATACGTCTGCGTCAGGCACTGTGATCCAGACGTAATAAGGCAGATTATATTAATCGAGGTGCGTTTGTTATCGGAGTTTCAAATTGGTCGCTGGGTGAAAAGGAGGTTTGCCACTTTTTAAATTATAATAAGGTAATGCATTTAGCAGGGATTGTACGGCCGTTCTGGTGGACCAAGAAGGTGTGACAGTCAGAGGTTAAGGGTTCAAGGGAGCAGCGTAGTGAACCTCGAGAAGGACGAGATGAAGAAGAAGTAGAGGAGTTGGGGGAAGGGCGTTCGATTTTCATTTGTAATCTAATTTGGTCCCTCTCTTGGCTTGGCGAGGTTGTGTTTAACTCATTAGTAGAGCAAACACAGGAGAGAAGAGACCTTGAGGGCCGGGGGAGTCTTGTCCCTTCAGACAAATATTAGCATTCAGGGGCCCCTTTTCCAGGCTCTACAATCATTAAGCTACTACCTTCCCCTCCCTTCAAATCCCATCCTACCCCCCTTTAGATGGCGAGCTTACATTTTTCTTTCCAGAACCTCTGAAACGTCCCATATGCCAATGGAGCTCCACCACAGATATACGCACGACTCCCCAAAACCGATGTAGCTCCATTCTGTATGTTGGCCATGTCCACTAGCCCCCGCCACAAATCGTCTAATGGAGGCAACTCTCGGAGAGAATCGAGAAGTTCCGTCTGGGAGAAGTAAATTTCTCATTAATGTTGCCCAGGACAGTGTCCTTCAAGTATCCAGTTTTTTTCAAGCAGTGTATTGAGAAATAAGAAGAATTTAGTTACTATTGAATAAATATTTTCAAAACGAAGAAATATCATCCAATTGAGTGGAATTATAAATTTGGAGCCTCAAGGTGAAGAAACGAAAGACGTAGGAACTGGTTGGTATGGAGGACTTCAGCGGATGCCGCTTATGCTTACGGGGAATATCTCGAGGTTCTGCTGTCACATCCAATGAAGAGAGGTATTCGAGTGTCGATTCCAATGTAAGAAAATGAGGGGGAGTGAGAGCTGCAGGTGCACTTGGTTCATTGCTCAGGGTGCATAGACGGCGGCTGTTTAAAACAGCTTCTATTTGAATGAGTACAGTATTTAACTCTTCATACGTCAAATACTGATTCCCAACGCATCTTTTGAGGTGGATTTTTACGCATTTGACATTTGACTCCCACAAACCACCCCAACTGGGCCCACAGGGTGGATTGAGCCTCCAGTAGATGTTTAGCGGGGCCATCTCGATTCCAACTGCGGATTCGAAGTCCCGAGTTGAGATGAATTCTTCGATTTCGGACAATTTTCGACGAGCAGGGACGAACGTAGATCAACCGTCTCACAGGATGAACGAACAGGGCCCTCTAGGAGACAAAAATCTCTTGAAGGCTGCGAGGAAACACTCAGTGGTCATGTCGGAACATAATTCAATATGAACTGATTTCACTGCTAGACAGACGAATAGACAAAAATTTGCCTTCATCAATTTCGGTTTCCCGAATCTTCATTAAAGCAGGAATTACACTTCCGTACCCGACTTCTTATCCGAGTTCTTGCAGCGGGAATCCAAAATTTTAACCGAATCATGGCTAATAGTGAGAGAGCACCAGCATGTATGAGATTGAAATGATACTGATCTATGATCAAATCAACTAATTTACCGCGTGTTGGTAACAGAATTGGTTGCTTTTCATCGAAGGGAATTTTGGCGCGTGATAACCTGCCCCCCACCCTGAGCAACCGATCATCATAGAATGGATCAAGGTGTCGCAGACTATCGGTAGTTCGCAATGGTTTCCCTTTTCCCAATAGAGCTATTTCCTCCGTATAGGCTTTATTTTGGGCATATTGAATCCAATAATTTTCAGCCCGTTGGAGTTCACCTCTCAAGATATACAGCGTTTTAAGATTCGTTTCTTACATGCCCGAAAAATGTACGCTGTAGTTCGCAATAATTTTCGATATGAGGAAATTCGATCTAAAAGGGGTGCGAGAATTTCATTGTGTTCAGGAGAAACAATGGGGAAGGCTACAATGCTTTTAGCTTCGCTGGCGACCATTGGATCGATTTCAGTTTGACCCATGCATGGAGCCGGCCAATGATCCTCGGATGCTTTTAAACATGGAGGTCCATGGAACCACAAATGGTTATTTAAGAGGGTTTGAGTGTCGGTCCCTCTAGAAATTACGTCAGCCGGGTTATCTTCCCCCGCTACGTGCCTCCACTGTGAATTTTGTGTGTGATCTTGCACATAAGCGATGCAATTGGCCACCCATGTTTTCCATCTATGCGGCTCAGAATGTATCCAATGGAGGACAACTTGGGAATCGGAGAATGTGACTATTTTTAAAAATGTGTGCCGGCTTTTGTATGAATCGACTACAAATTTGTACAAGATTTAATTTCATGAGTTTCGATAGGAGGACTGCGGCACATAATTCCATGCGAGGAATTCGTTCCACCAGCAAAGCAGAATTTGAACACCATTTTGCAAGGGTGAAACCTCCACATTTGAACATCATCCCAAGACTTGGGACCCAAGTTGGCGATACAGCTCAACCAGTCTTTCTTCGCTCTCGATCGAACTCGTGTCGTCATCAACGTATCGATCTCTGTAGTCTTTTGGTTGGCGGGAGCCAACGGAAAATTATCACGCTCAAGATCAGCAAGTAATCGTACGGTCGCCAGAGCTAAAAACGCTGCAAATTTTACACAAGGGTTTATTATTCTTTGATATAGGTTACTTGTACAGAAATTTAATTCTGTCAATAAAAAAAATAAAAATTTTTTTTTTGGATTTTTATATTTCAAAAAAAATTTTTTTGGGGGGATTTTTTTTTTTTTCAAAAATGTGTTATTTCAAACATTCTTTCATTTTTACACGAAAATATTTAACTTCTTGGGATCCTTCAAAAATCCCATTTTTAGCCCCATGAAAGCCCTATAGATCGCCACCGTAAAATCGGATCGTTCCGGGACCCCAAAAAATGGATTCTACGTCCAAAAATACTTCGAAAACGACACCTAACTCGATCCCATAGCTAAAAGCCTTCAAAAAACCCCTCCCGTAGCCCCAGAGCGCCCCACGGGTTTGGGCGATCGGACTGAAAACCTTGCGGGCACAACTAGATGGTAAACCAAGTATTTTGTCGAAATTTCAGATTTTTAAAAAAATTCCTACTGCCCAAAACGGCCTGGACGGCGGACGGCGTACGGCGTACGGCGGACGGACATTTCGGATTTAGAATGTAGACCACTTGAAACGGATAATGTCAAATTTTGAGCCCGATCGGAGTCGTCGACCCCCGTCGCGAAAACATAGGTGTATTATTCCAAGAATAATAAACCAAAATGGCGAACAGGACATCCCAAAGACTACTTTATTCGACTCATAAACCTCTAATTGTTGAGCTGGTCCTTCTCACCATAAGAAGCGTTGATAGCAACGATCTGATTTGTCGACAGAAATTTGCAGGAACATGCGACGACAGTCTGCAGTCACAGCGAATTTGACAATCTGAAATGAAGCAACACTTCTAAGGCATCGGTTTGCAATTTAGAACCAGTCATTAAAAGATGATTGAGTGAGTACGAGGATGCAGTTGCAGCGGAAGCATTCCACACTATACGTAATGGAGCCCTGACGAGTCCCCCTGTTCTTGGGCACATCATACCTGAAGCTCCTTTCATATTGGATACCGATGCGTCCGAAAAAGCGGTAGGAGCGGTGCTTTCTCAGGTAAAAGTTGGGACGGAACGGGTCATTGCCTACTTCAGCAGATGTTTACGAAGAGCCGAAAGAAACTACTGCACCACAAGGAAGGAGCTACTAAGCCTGGTTTCGGCTCTGAAGCATTTCCGATCGTACGGCTTGGATGGGGGCCAGTTTACTGTGCAAACAGATCATGCCTCGTTGCAGTGGTTGCGTAATTTCCGTGACCTCGATGGACAACTTGCACGATGGCTGGAAGGCATTGTTCGCTACAATTTTGTCATCGTGCACCGGCCGGGGAGAGAACATGCCAATGCGGATGGTTTGTCCAGAAGGCCCTGTGTGGAGGAGAATTGCAAGTACTGTGAGCGCCAGGAGCTGAAGTTTGGTGGCGTTCAGCAAGTGGGGTCAGTGAAATGTGAGTCGCTGACAGAGGACTGGATCACGGAGCAGCGGGCCGACCCAGATCTCAGTTTGGTTTTTGCCTGGGTTAAGAGAGGGTCTCTACCGCCGTGGCCTGAGGTAGTATCGTCTGGGGTGACACTCAAAGCTCTGTGGGCGGCGTTTGATACCTTGTCCATACGGGACGGACGTCTAGTTCGTTGTTGGAGGGGTTCAAGGGGAAACCCCTTTCGCGTTCAAGTGGTGGTGCCAAAGTGCCGTCAGGCAGAAGTGGTGGCGCAAGCTCCAACGCGCGTGCGTTGGGGCACTTCGGAAGAAGGAAGAATCTCTCCAGTATCCGAGATCACTACTATTGGCCTGGAATGACTGGGGATGTAAAACTGGCAGGCAGAGCCTGTTCCCAGAGTCTGGAAATGGAAGTGGCTGGAAATGGGCAGAAGACTGGAAGCCACCACAATGAGTCAACACAGTTCAGGGGTCAAGGCACTTTGGTCTATCTTCCAGTCGCTATGTTTGGTTGACGGTTGTGTGTATCGGAGATGGGAAAGTAGCAACGGGAAGATGGCACAGCTCCAGCTCGTAGTGCCCCAGGCTTGGAGAAAGCGCGTGTGGCAGCTGATACATGATGTTGGCCACTTTGGGGAGAAGAAAACGGGCTCCATGGTACGTCAGCGATATTACTGGGTAGGGATACACCGGGATGATCGAAATTGGTGCAAATGGTGCATGGTTTGTGGTCAGCGCACGCAGAAACACCGCAGGGGACCAATGACTGCTGAGTTTACAGAGGCACCATTCGAAAGGCTGGGAATTGACTTGATGGGGGCCATTACCACAGACAGAACGAGGAAATAGGTTCATCTTGACTGTGCAAGATTACTTCACCAAGTGGCCAGAGGCCGTTGCCAGTTGCCAGAAACAGTTGCAAAGGCCTTGGTAGAAAATGTTATCAGTAGGTTTGGGGTTCCGAGAGTGATCCATTCCGACCAAGGCCGATCGTTTGAAGCCCTAGTGTTTCAAGAGGTTTGCAAGCTGTTGGGTGTACACAAGACTCGGGCGACCCCCCTGCATCCCCAAAGTGACGGGCTGGTCGAACGCCTGAACCGGACAGTTTGGGACCATCTATCAAAGCTGGTCGACGAGAATCAACGGAATTGGGATCAGCAATTACCCATTGTATTGCTAGAATACAGGGCTGCGGAACACCCTTCCACTGGCATGGCGCCTGCGTTCCTTGTCTTTGGTCGAGAATTGCTTCTGCCCATTCATCTGCTGTTTGGTAATCAACCCCAAAATCAGCCACTGCCGGGGTATGTTGAGGCCTTGCGAGATACTTTGGCCAAAGCAGGGGAGCAGGCTCGGAAGAAATTGAAGTTTAGGAGTGAAGAGATGAAAGATCGGTATGACCTGAAGTCGGATGTCAAGAGGTACCAGGTTGGGGACCAGGTATGGTTCTACAATCCGAAGCGTAAGAAAGGGCTGAACCGGAAACTCCAAAGACCGTGGGAAGGCCAATGTTCTGTCGTTGCCGCCTTGAACGACGTGGTCTTCAGGATCAAGACAACTCGAGGAGACGGGTTGTGGTTCACCACGATCGTTTGGCGCCTTTCGCCGAGGGAGGGGAGAAGTGTTGAGAGAAGACTCTACACGGGTTTCCAACCCCACATGTTTCCGGGATAGTTAGTTCTGGTTGAATAAAAAGTCCAGTTTCTTTTGTGTTCCCAAGAGTGTCGTCTAATCTTAACAATATTTTCCACCAATACGTGGTAATATAGGCCCTTAATAATATGGCCCTTAATTAATTTCCTTCCCCTGTCGCTCCACTGCGTGGTCGACATTTTGTGTGTCATATAATTTCCTCAATATTAATTTAAATTTGTTTTAGTAGGTACCTACTCTAGCCGTTTCAGAAACAAGTGAAAACCCTTTTTGAAAAATCTGTTTAAAGCCGTTTGAACGATTGTAGAACGTATGACGTACCTACCTAAGTAATTTACATAACTGTAAGAATTGGAGAATTTTCGTTAAACCTATATTTTGCACTGTTGAATTGTTGCAGGAGGGCTGTGAATCAACTCGACCGAGCCTTTTGTGTGTGTGGTCAAAGGAGACAAATCAACCCGACCGGTTGACCTCCCGAATGAACACATCAACTCGACTGTAAACATAATTATCGCAAACAGATTCCCTCAATGTTGACTCTGTCAGTTCTCAATATGCCGTTGATTCGGAAGGTAAGATCACAACGTGGGATGGCAGTCGTGGTAGGAAAGTTTCGTGTTGGAAGTTGTGGTGCGGTTATTGTTTTAAATCGCTAAACAACGGAAATAGTTACAATTTCAGCTCTTCACAATCATGAATGTTTGAGTGATGACGACATCAAACGACTCGAGATTGTCCGTGCCAGCAGCTCTGGTGCACGACGGCGTACGTATGGCAAAGAGCTCCAACGAAATCAACAAGTACAAGATGCCAGACAATCCCTGTTATCAGGACAAATCGATATTAACCAATTCCCCCTTTCGGATTGGGCAACTTCATGTTCCAAAAAATGTTCGATGAGAGCTTCATCTACTGCATTCAGCTACGGCTTCATCTGGGACTACCCTTGCAGGAGAATCCTTGCCGATCCCCTTGTTACGAATTGAATATTGCTCCCAATGAACGATAAATTTTGCGTCGTAGTTCGAAAAGCTTCGAACCTCACCTTCGCAGTTCTCAGGCTCTTCAAACGTTATCTACTAACTCGGCTGCTTATCTTGAAAATCCAATCGGAAGCGACTGAGCGGTTTTACAATGGCTCGCTGAGGAGGCACTAACTTTGCCAAACCAGTAAATCAATAGCCCACCATTAAAAAAAAAGTATCCAACACATTTTTGATAATCTGTAAAATTTACCGCATAAAACTTTGCCTATGAAATCGTAAGAATCTGAAAAAAAAAAAAAAAAAAAAAAAATTCCATAAAACCTGTGAACCATAAATTTGTAAAAGATCTTCAATAGCGGTATGTTTTTAATGTTCAATAATATTATCTATACAAAAAAAAAAAACCAAATTTAATAGGTACATGTACGTATACGTACATGTACCTATTTTATAATTTTATAATTTCCAACGAATTTTCAGGTTCCCATTATGATTCTTTAAAGATTATTACCAATGTTTTAGGTGTTTTCCTGAGGGTTTTTGCGGTTTTTAGTTGTAACATTGGTAATAACACAAAACATTGGTAATAATCTTTAAAGAATCACAATGGGAACCTGAAAATTCGTTGGAAATTATAAAATTTAGTATGCGAGTTGATGAATTTGTATAACACCCTAGAATCTGTAGAACAAAAATTTGTCGAAATTCATTTATGATTTATTAATCTGTTTCCCCCTCACTCTTCATATACTAGTCAGTTACTTGTGCAGAAATTTAATTCTGTCAATGAAAAAAATTAAAAAAATTTTTTATTATTATATTTCAAAAAGTTTATTTTTATTTTTTTTCAAAAATGTTTTTATCAAAAATTCTTCATTTTTTACTCGAAAAATAGGTATTTAACATCCTGGGATCCTTCAAAAATCCCATTTGTAGCCCCATGAAAGCCCTATAGATCGCCACAGTGAAATCGGATCGTTCCGGGACCCCCAAAAATGGATTCTACGTCCAAAAATACTAAAAAACGACACCTAAATCGATCCCATAGCTAAAAGCCTTCAGAAAACCCCTCCTGTAGCCCCATTTTAGCCCCATAGCGCCCCACGGGTTTGGGCGATCGGACTGAAAACCTTGCGGGCACAACTAGATGGTAAACCAAGTATTTTGTCAAAATTTCAGATTTTTTAAAAAATTCCTACTGCCCGAAACGGCCCGGACGGCGGACGGACATTTCGGATTTTGAATGTAGACCTCTTGAAACGGATAATGTCAAATTTTGAGGCCGATCGGAGTCGTCGACCCCCGTCGCGAAAACATATAGGTACATACACCTATATAGGTGTATTATTCCAAGAATAATAAATCAAAAGAAAAGGGCGTAAAGGACCCTCCGAAAAAAGGACATGTCCTCTTAAAAAAGGACGTATAGAAACCCTAATCTGAACTGATCTGGTTTTTAGTTATACGTCTCCCGTAGAAGTAGTCTTTGGGATGTCCTGTTCGCCATTTTTAGCTCTTTTGACCGTACGATTACTTGCTGATCTTGAGCGTGATAATTTTCCGTTGGCTGCCGCCAACCAAAAGACTATAGAGATCGATACGTTGATGACGACACGAGTTCGATCGAGAGCGAAGAAAGACTGGTTGAGCTGTATCGCCAACTTGGGTCCAAAGTCTTGGGATGATGTTCAAATGTGGAGGTTTCACCCTTGCAAAATGGTGTTCAAATTCTGCTTTGCTGATGGAACGAATTCCTCGCATGGAATTATGTGCCGCAGTCCTCCTATCGAAACTCATGAAATTAAATCTTGTACAAATTTGTAGTCGATTCATACACAAGCCGGCACACATTTTCAAAAATAGTCACATTCTCCGATTCCCAAGTTGTCCTCCATTGGATACATTCTGAGCCGCATAGATGGAAAACATGGGTGGCCAATCGCATCGCTTATGTGCAAGATCACACACAAAATTCACAGTGGAGGCACGTAGCGGGGGAAGATAACCCGGCTGACGTAATTTCTAGAGGGACCGACACTCAAACCCTCTTAAATAACCATTTGTGGTTCCATGGACCTCCATGTTTAAAAGCATCCGAGGATCATTGGCCGGCTCCATGCATGGGTCAAACTGAAATCGATCCAATGATCGCCAGCGAAGCTAAAAGCATTGTAGCCTTCCCCATTGTTTCTCCTGAACACAATGAAATTCTCGCACCCCTTTCAGATCGAATTTCCTCATATCGAAAATTATTGCGAACTACAGCGTAGGTACATTTTTCGGGCATGTAAGAAACGAATCTTAAAACGCTGTATATCTTGAGAGGTGAACTCCAACGGGCTGAAAATTATTGGATTCAATATGCCCAAAATTCCCCATTGTTTCTCCTGAACACAATGAAATTCTTCGCTACTTGAGGGGCTACTGGTGGAAAAAGAAATTGGTATGCCAGCTCAGAGTGCAAGGACGGGAAATAGTCTCCTTCTACAGCGCAGGCACTCGGCACTCGTGGTCGGCATTCGAGATTTGTCACCTGTGTGAGGTGCACACGAACAATGACCTGTTCCACTTCATTGTCGAACCCCCGCACTTCAGGGACCCGCGTCGCAGGTATTTGATGCCGCATTTGAGAGCACCAACAACGAGAGAAAATTTCGCCGAGTTGTTTAACAACATGCATGACCTGTCGAAAGCCGACGACATCTCCCACTACATTTCTGCTGCACTAGAGCTGCGACCCCCCATGCTGGGGCGAACCAATCTAGTCATCCCCCCGTACATAACCCTAAAACGAGAAAATTAAAGAAAAGCTCGATAAACTGAAAAACTTCGAAATATCTAGTCACCTCGTTACACCGAAAAATCTAGTCCCCTTCATTACACCGACCGGTAGCACACCTTACTCACCACATTCAGCATCCCTTACTGAAGCCCAACACTAACCGACAACTAACGACATATTGTATTGTCATGGATATGTCTTAGTTCTGGGGTCTTGCAAAATTTTGCGACACACAAATTTGGCGACACACAAAAAATGCAACGTTTTTGGTTTATTATTCTTGGAATAATAGGTACACCTATGTTTTCGCGACGGGGGTCGACGACTCCGATCGGCCTCAAAATTTGACATTATCCGTTTCAAGTGGTCTAGATTCCAAAACCGAAATGTCCGTCCGCCGTCCGCCGTCCAGGCCGTTTTGGACAGTAGGAATGTTTTTAAAAATCTGAAATTTTGACAAAATACTCGGTTAACCATCCATAGTTGTGCCCGCAAGGTTTTCAGTCCGATCGCCCAAACCCGTGGGGCGCTCTGGGGCTAAAATGGGGCTACAGAAGGGGGTTTTTTAAATGCTTTTGGCTATGGGATCGAGTCTGGTGTCGTTTTCGAAGTATTTTCGGACAAAGAATCCATTTTTTGGGGTCACGCAGCGATCCGATTTCACTGTTGCGATCTATAGGGCTTTCATGGGGCTAAAAATGGGATTTTTGAAGGATCCCAGGAGGTTAAATATTTTTCGAGTAAAGAATAAAAAATTTTTGAAAAAAACAATTTTTTTTGAAAAAAAATCCAAAAAAATTTTTTTGAAAAAAAAAAAACCAGATTTTTTTCCCAACATTTTTTCTTTTGACACAGTAATAATTTTTGCGCAACTAACCTAAGAATAACTATCAAAGAATAATAAACCCTTGTGTACAATTTGCAGCGTTTTTATTGGTTGCACCCATCGCAACCCGTCAACTTAATTTTTCATAGCAACAACGCTTGTTAGTTTCTCGTAGTGAATTATCAAATTCCCGTCTAGCAACAACTATATATCATACGACATATCCATGTACAGATGTATCTGCATGCAGTGTAGATACTCGTCATCAGTTTACTGATGATTTTAGTCCTGGTTTTCCCTTCAACCCTTCCGGTATTATCTAATTTTCCCTCTAAGTACCTCCCTAATTCCCTCCCCTTACTTTCGTCACGACGTCGGTTAAATAAAAAAGGTGGTCATTTTTGACTTTGGATATTTCTAACGGTAATTTCAATTTTGTGGTGGTTTGTCTGTTGCATTTATATTACCTACCACCTACCTACTTATTGAATAATTTTTATTATTTATTAAATAAAATTTATGGTCTTGTTAAAGATGTTTAGAGGTGACTTACCAGAAAGGAGAAGGAGAGTGGAGATTGTAGGAGAGTTCCGAATCTCCTACACTCCCCATGAACTTGCTTCCTTCAAATTTCTACCATTGGTTTCCGTCGATGTTGAGCGTTCGTTCTCCCGCTTGAAACTTCTCCAGAGTGACTTGCGCCACAGCTTCAAGACCGAAAATATTGAAAAACACTTGGTTGTGCAAGCCTTTGACTTGTAGGTATGTTGTAAATATGTAAATAAGACGTTAATATGAAACTGCTTGTAACTATGTAAATATTTTAGTGTCTAAATATGTGGTCAATGTGTTTGATAATTTTCTAAGATGACTTGTAACAAAAAAAAGTTGGTTGAGCGCCCCAATGCAATTTTTTCTTGCCTTCATGACCCTCTCACAATTTTTTTGGGGCATATTTTAGCATAATAATATTATTATTAACTTTTCCGGGCATGTTTTTGCGTCATATTTTTCGGTTTTTCGGTCATATTTAGGGCATTTATTGGTCATATTTCCGGATTTTATTGGTCATATCCTGCCGAGCCCTAGTTATAATGGTTTAGCCCTGTGCGGCGATTTTGAGCTCCATTTACCCGTGCAACCCCATTAAAACTCAGCCAAAAGCAAGCTAAAATACAAAAGCACAAATTAAACAAAGACTAATTACATAAAATTTAGAACAGATGTCAATAGCGCAAGAAAGTGATAATAAAATAAAGTGAAAGTGCAAAGAAACAAGTGAAATGCGTGCGCGAGTTCAAAGTTACGAAATACCTAATTGTATTAGTGTAAGGTTAATTATAATTGCAAAATAATAATTGTTACCCATTGGCCGGAGCCGATAACTCCGTGTATATGAGTGTCATACTTATCAATACACGTACTCACTCACTCATAGCCACTTGTGAACCAAAAGCGAGGAATGTGTGTATATAATTCATTAAAATTTTATGCATATTTAATCTGGGTTTGGTTCTCAAGGGTTGGTCCAAGTGAAAAAACGTTATTTCTAAGCCGACTTTTCAATGTATTTGTACATCTTCTTCAGGGCTTGGAACGATTTAATGCTTAGTCAGATGGAGAGAATTTAGCTGCATCCAGGTGAACACGAGGTGACGGAAATAATTTATTTTTTGTTTATCCAAGTGGTCAAGAAATCCCGAACCTGAATATTTAATATTAAACTGAAAATGAAATTAAAATTTAATATTAAAATGAAAATTTTATGAATATTTAACATTAGGCCTCGTTAACACCGGGTTTGTATGTTATTCATGTTTGAAATTGAACATCGTTTATCTTTGACAGACACATTTAACGGCAAAACCTTTTGGTGATAGCTTTTTGCAACAACAACAAAAAAAAAAAAAAAAAAACGAGAAGTAAATGAACTAATTTTAGCTGGTCTGGCCAACTGTACTTCAGACAATTGAAGTGGAATTGAGATCTAGGAGTCTTAGGTAGCACTTTTTTGGGAGTCTTTCGTCAGGCATAGCGAGTAGCTGAAGCCAACACGTTACACATAGTAATTTGCAATGCATGTATGTTGTGAGGCCGAATCAACCGTCCAAGCAACCGTTTATTCCAGCCGACCGTCGCACAGTGGCCAATTTTCCGGACCCACGACAAAAATCATAAAAAGGCCGATCCTTCAGGAAATTCTTGCTTATTAACTTTCACACCAACTTCTTTGGGCGCTATTTGGGCGTGTATTAGTGTATTGGATACCTATTCCATGTAGCAGTATAATTTTATTATACTGGTTACTGTCTTATAAATCGTCGAATAGATTACATATTTTCCCAATGTAGTATCAATTTTTACCCATACATTTGGGTGCACCCAAATAGCGCCCAAAGAAGTTGGTGTGAAAGTTAATAAGCAAGAATTTCCTGAATGATCGGCCTTTTTACGACTTCTGTCCTCCTGGGTCCGGAAAATTGGCCACTGTGCGACGGCGTCATTACTTCACTAGGTGTCATGACTTCATTTCGGCAATTTGAAAAAAAAAAAAAATAAATAAATGAAAAAATAAAATTTCAGTACCTAACTAACGTTATTTTAGCGTGACTAGCGGTCGCATATGTCCGAGTATTATCAGAGGAGCCTACAATAAAAGATTTGAGCAGAGAGGACAACTTTTATATTTCAAGTGAAAAGGTAGTCCGATTTCACGCTTTCCGTAGAATGGCCCACGGATGATATTTCTTTATAAAGAAATACAGATCGTGGTCATTAATTCATAAAAAATTATTCAACTTGACATGGTCAAAACATCTGAATTGGTGCAAATTATTGTTGGCACGTAGAACAACGCGCTGTTCAAATTTCTGGTCTCTCAATCTGTTCGCATTCGGTGTGTTGGAACGGCTGTAGCTGAACAGCCGTTCCACTTGAGCACTCGATGGGAGTGGGGTGATGTACTTTTTTTAAATACGCATAGTGTGCGGATAATCCTTGAGCATTTCAACCCCTGTTTTTTGTTGTTGAGATAATCGTTCATAATTCCTTCGGCCTTTACTATTAAATTGTCCTGAGGTGAAGCATCAGCCTCGGTTTCGTCCTCACCAAAATCGTTAAATTCTTCCTAAGGATGATCTACCTCCATCGGTTGGCTACCCTCAGACGTCTCGCCCAACTGTTCGGCCAGGTCTTCGGATATAAGACGTTTGAATTGGAGTAGTAAAGATTCTCGAGTGATCGGATTGATACATGGAAACTATATTTTTTGAATTTTGGAAAAGAAAGTGCAGCTATTGCTGCGTTCTTTCCTTCGACTGTATCGAATTGAAAACATTTTTCAAATCGGGTTTGGTCACTACGGAGATACTCTTCTGCAATCGGAGAGCAGTATCTCAGGTCGAATTGAGTTAATTCTCAAGCTGTTTCCTCACAGCTAACAGTGCTCCATAATAAGCATAATGCTCTCCCTGGAGTTTATCTATAGCCTCAGCGACAGGCTGAGCAGATTGAACGAATTCTTGTAAATAAATAAACTCTTCTTCTGTGAAATTACATGTCACATTTAACGTGTCCTGGATTTCCTCCAGGTGAGGTTTTATGCTTACAATTTCTTTCAGTGCATCATATAGCGAATTCCATCGAGTTTCAACCGGTTTTACCCGTGATTTTTTCTATCACTGCCGCACTCTTCGTCAAGCGCCATAAAGGCATTGGCGCTATGGCGCTGCCATTGGTTCGGTTAGCCCTAAGTAATATTTTGAATAGGTTGATACTCTGGCAATAAAACAGTGATTACCGATAACCTATTTTGATAAATGGCCGGTTACAGCATGTTTGACGGAGAATCTGTCCTCAACGGGTCGGCATTTGAGTCATCCGGGGCGTCACGCCCATTTTTCAGTTCAGTCTGAGAACAACTTTCCTCACTTTCCCTATCACTAGGGCTAGGATTTCCATGTAACTAAAAACTCAAAATATGTACATATATATGTGTTTATTCCCGAGGGAATATGTATTTAAAAACTCGAGATATGTAAGTAAAACTAACAGTTGAAACTGATCTTTAAACCACTTTAGCGTAGGTAAGTAGCAAATTTTTTTTTTTTCCCCACTTGTATCTTATGCTTGATTTTTGGTCCGACTTTTCCAGGCGTCGATTCTAACTTCTCCACTGCAGTTATCACAACACTGATGATGTGTGCTATAGCACATATAGGAACATTTTGCTATAGCTCTATAGAGGAACATTTTGTGTGTGGGGTCCCTTAATTCCCCAGGAGGAGTAGTTTCATTACTGGAATGACTTGAGGGAATTTTGAACTGCTTCCCTCGTACAGTGTATTATTTGGGGGAAGGGAGCAGTTATTAAACTAAATTCATACTGAAATTAAATTCTAATTATGAATGACCCCTAGGAAGAGGGACAAAAGTAGGATGTCTACTGGCTTCATACCAGATCAGGGTTCAGAGGGGGAAAATAAGCAAAAATATGAGAAGGCCGAATCAAGCGTTGGGGGCAGGAGACAGTTGAACCTTTAATCTCCAATGCTGTATCATGACTACTGGACTTCAGTGGCTGAATTGGTACAGCGTTGCACATGTAATGCAGAGGTTGTGGGTTCGAGTCCCACCTGAGGCCCGATAAATTTTTCGGCCTCCCCCTTCTGATTTCTTGAAATAAATTCATAATTAGAATTTAATTTCAGTATGAATTTAGTTTAATAACTCCTCCCTTCCCCCAAATAAAACACTGTACGAGGGAAGCAGTTCAAAATTCCCTCAAGTCATTCCAGTAAGGAATGGTTTAGTGAATGCATCATTCGTTCCCTTCCATCCCTTTCGATTATTTTCAGACTGAGCAGCGCTATCTGACCCATAATATGAACTTTATTGCATATTATGCAACAAAGTTCAAAAATATGTAGCAATGTATGTAACAATGCTCTTTATATGTAAAATTATGTAACTAAACCTGAATATGTAAAAATATGTAACAACGAAATGGCGTGAATCGACTCAAAAACATCCAAAACATATAGTAATTGAGATCTATCAACGATATTTGAGTTCAGAACGTATATGTAAATACATGCAAATCCTAGCCCTAGCCTATCACTCATTTTCAATTTAAAGGGATAAAGAAACTATAAACGAACAGTTCGTTAGTTACTAGAAGTAGGTTCTGGGCAAATAGGTACTTCAAAGACAGCGTAAGCTCCTTTAGTCCAGGCAATGACGACAAAAAAGCGCCCTGAGGTAGAAATAAAATTTATTTCTACTTCAGGGCGCTTTTTTGTCTTCGTTGCGAAGAGTACAGGTGAAAAACGTGTTAACTCGGTTTTTGGTCGATTTATAGGTAGCTATGGTTCCTTAAGGTTTGGCATGCGAGAAATCCGTTGGTGGTGCTATTCCCGGAGAAAACCGAGTTCAAATGGGTGAAATTGGAGGGTGAAATATTCCTATACAGGGGAAGAGCGTGCTTATCGGGGCGCTTCCGTGAAAGAACGTGTTAAAACTCCCGGCTGCCCACAAGCTTAGTAACACGTTCTTCCCCCGTAAAAAGTGCACTTCATACAGTATTTTGTTCCAGAATTTTGTAAATGAATGATTTTTCACACTTAGGTGTTTATGTCACTTCGCCTACCTACTAGAGCTTCTAAAATGTAAAGAAACATTATTTTACTGGTGACAAAATTTGTCGATCATTTAATGATCGAATAGTGAATCTTGAAATAGTTAATTTTCCCTCCAGAAAAGTTTGGAAAAACAGAAAAATGTTTTAACTCTGACAAATATTATTTGTTACTGTGACGTACTCCAACTTGACAAAAAAATCAGTTCTATTTGATAACAAAATATATACTGATGCATCCATGCCAGTTGCCAAAAGTTGACATCAAGTAGGACATGGCCAGCAGGAGTAGATTACATGGCCTACCAAGACTTTGATTACCTACTTTCTTAGTTTCGTAAATAGTTCTTTGACTGTACTTGTTTTGTAACCTTTCGAATCTGTTGCCTTTTCTAAGATAGCATTCGGCCCTCCATAAGCACCCGAAAAGGGCTGCAGTTCCTGATTTATCGTATTTATTGATGACCACCCAATTCTTACGAATGAATGTGATAATGGTGATGAGAACCGCCAGACTCAAGATGGTACAGAACAGGCTGAAGCTGATAATGCACACTTACAATGTAAGGGTACCTAATGCGGTGCAACGTGTTAACTCCCGGCTGTCCATAAGCCTTAATTATCACGTTTTCCCCCCCGTAAAAAGTGCACTTCTGACTGTATTTTGTTCCAGAATTTTTTTAATGAATGATTTTTCACAATCAGGTGTTTATGTTACTTAGCCTACCTACTAGAGCTTCTAAAATGTAAAGAAACATTATTTTCTGGTGACAAATGATCGAATAGATCTTGAAATAGTAAATTTGCCCTCCTGAAACATTATTTATATTCTGGTGACAAATCTTCGAATAGATCTTGAAATAGTAAATTTGCCCTCCTGAAAAGTTTGAAAAAACAGAGTAAACACGTTTTTCCCCTGTGCTCTTCAAATAGAACCCAAACCAAAATTGGCAAGCACTTGGTGGGGGGGGGGGGGGGATCCTAATTAACATACTCAAAGTCCTGGTGAGAGATTTGTATCTGGCTGTATCCTCGATAGCGCAAACATTAAAATCACCAAGGACCATTACAATGTAAGTATGTATGTCATACTTAAATTTGAAGACAATGAATGTAAATGAATGTAAAATGAATAAGAATGAGTCAAATCACCGACAGGACTACGGTAAACCGAAATGATAACTGAGTTGAAGGTTTCTATTTTCAAGGCCGATAGCTCACAAATACTAGAAATCGATAGAGAATTTACTTGTTCGAAAGGTACGAATTCATGCTGATTCTTAATGAATTAATATTTAGTTCAAGAACACCCCCGAGCCTGAGAAGGTAACCCAAATTTGATCTGATCCAAATCATGGAAAAAATAGGGGCTTACGTTTGGAATATTTTGAACACTTTTTGGTGTTGATATATTACTTTGTACGGTATGAAATCATAAAATTTCGATCGACTAAGGTTTTTCAGTTTTCCCACTTTTGTGGGGAAACTGCGTATTTTTTACCAGAAGCTGCAGCACTGGTTGAGGGGATGGCATTAGTGGTTTTGTGTGCTTCCATGTTTTCTGGGAAGTGTTTTCTGAACTCCGTGATCTGCGTTTGTCTCATTTATAAGTTTTTTATTCGTTCATTTCATTGTTAATTTCATAAAGCGTTTGATGAATAACTCTATTGATTTCATCTTGAGGGAGTTTTCCCGTTTAGGCGTGAGTGAGAAGTGTGCCATTCGCAACATGGGACGGCCAACCCCATGTAACATGAGCAGTTCGTCTTCCTCGATTTTTCAATTCCAATTGTCCATGGACATAAAAATGAAAGTAGCATTCAAAACTGAAAAATGTGAAACAATTCACATTTCATTAATTGCGGTCGTGAAGGTAACTAAACTGGGAAACTTCTTTGCAAGACGTCATATAATATAATATATATTATATGACATATTATGTCATATTATGACGGCATATATGCGCAGGAAGACTTGATGTCCATTGACATTTTGAAACAGAATCGTGGCGGCAAGCGCGGTTCTAAGGACCTCGGGAATAAAGAAGAAACTTTGAATAGCTATTCCTAGGAAGGGGATTGAACTTATACTAAAAAGGTCCCACCCCCAGACCCCCGGATTGTTAATGTTATGATCGAGGATCAAACCAATGAAACACAGAATGTGTTTTTCGGTAGGTACCTAATTCCGCCGAGGGCTGGTGGAATACCTAACAGTTCAATCAGCCGTTCAGCCAGGAAACAGTAGAGCTGAGGAGTGGTTGAGGTGGCGAGGGAACGTGAAGGAGGGCGGAGAAGCAGGTATGCTTGGGCCAGGGACGAACGGACGCATTTTCAAACCGCAAGACCCTCGGGAAAACATAATCAGCTTGCAGACTCGTCTGCAACCACAGGAGACCATTTTCATGTCTTCATATTAATATTCACCTTATTGTGTTTGTTGTTGACCACGAGATTATTGTAACTAACGCTACTTAGTTACAAATTTCGTGATGCGATTTCATTACACTAAAGTTTACGGGTTGCCACGGGTTTCAGTAACGCTTCAAAAAAAAAAAAAAAAAAAAAAAAAACATTGGACGGTGATTTGAGAGCCATCCAAGAAAATTTCATGTTAAAACAGACGACGCCGATCAAAATTGATGTCTGCATGCTCTTAAGGCGTCGTCTGTTGGTATCAACCTTAAAGAACAAACACAAACGGTGGGTACAGCTTTCGTACAAGTACGCAACCACGAGGGACATTAAATATCACGAGGGACATAACATTTTTATGTCTGCGCCCCCTCCTGCCCCCCCCCCCCCCCATCATTCACTACCCTTTCTCTTACTCTTGTATCTCTATCCACGGCTTCATTTTGGCGTTTTCTCAAAGTGGTTTCTAACGTGGAAACTTATAACAACAAAATAATAACATCAATGCAACCTCAACTTGTAACCAACCGCTAAACTTCCTTAGAGACCAATCATGTGATTATAGTTTTCGCGATCGTGTTGCGTAACACCGTCACCGTCACACTTTTTGAGTTATGTGCCATAGTAAAGACATAAAATGTCAAAAGAAGGGGATAGGTAACTGAGAAAAAGAAGAAAGGCTTGTATTTTTGATAAGAACAATAAAGGTGTCACTGTCATGCCACAGTATTACAGAACTTATTATGAAGACTTATAAAATAACCATTCAACCATGACATTGTAGGTACATTTTACTACCTACCTCTCTGATTGTGATTTAAGTCAATTCTGCTTACAGCTATATTAGCTATTTATAAAGAAACTTAATTTTGTTTAAATATTAGTTAGTACCATCTTGAAGCGATACCAGGAGTCAGAGCTCTGCTGTATGCAGATGACCTCGAACTTTGGGCCTCCAGTAGCCACCTGAATGCTGTTGAGACTTGTCTGAATGGAGCACTGCAAACACAGAGGGAATGGATGAGGGATAACAATATGGACGTCAACCCCTTGAAATCTGAGTTCCAGGTTTTCAGTCTGTCCACAAGACGTCCTCAGGTCAATATAAAGTATGACGAGGATCCATTACATGAAACCGATTCAGCTACCTACCTAGGCATAAAGCTAGATCTAGCTTTCCAGCAAGCTTGCTATCTATAGCAAGCATGGATGGAAGAAGCATGTAAGCAAACTGTTAGAGCAGAGCGAAAAGAGGCTGTCTCTCCTGAAACGGCTGGCAGCCGTGAAATGGGGTGCAAGCCAAGACATGCTGGCCATGAGCCATGGCTGTATGGCCATTTCACGGCTGTATGTCATACAAGACCTATGTGCGCCCTGGCATAGAGAATGGCTCTGAGGTCCTCGTTACAGCAAGTGAAGCTATTCTGAGACCGCTCGATGTGCTGCTCAAAGCTCTCAGGATTGTAACCAACAGTTGAGTTGCTACGGATGTTCCAAAGGAAGCATGGATTGCATTATTGATAGGGGGTTTTGCGGAATAACGAATTTCTCTCCTGCTCATCCCAGAGCGATAAAATTTGGTACAGGTACAACTTCTTGAGGATCAATTCAAGTAAACCTACAGGTAATTTTACTTTCTCTTATTATACGGGCCTTCGATTCAAGATAGTTTGATACCTCACGACAAGAAACGGGCCAACAAAGTTGGACAAGTTTGGACGTGCCTGCATTCCGAGTGAAGGATGGATGCATTATTGAACGGAAATGTGATATTCTATAATATAGAAATAATATTATTATTCTATAATATTATTTCGTGCGAAGCACGGGAGTCACAGTTAGTAATAATAATCATGATGATGACGATGAAAGTAAATTATGACTTGAAAATAAAGTAAATACACTGCCAAGGCAATGGCACATGAGCTTCCTCGTGCCAAGTTCAAAATGAACGTAACAACTGTAACAAGAAAATTACGTTCGCGCATGCGCAGGGAGTACCACTGATTCAATCGTGATGAAACTGATAGGGAACCATCTAGGGCTATACCCACACAATTCCTGAAAATTTGATTGAAATCCGATCACAATTGAGAAAGTTATGCCTGTTTCAAGAATCTCACGTTAGCGCGTGCACATTCAATTGTGATGAAATTCGTATGGGACCTCAAGGAGCCTTATCCGCATAATCCCTCAAAATTTGAGCTAAATTCATTCAAAATTGTGGAAATTATGGCTGTAACAAGGAAATGCGGACAGACCGACAGACCCACAGACCCACAGACCCACAGACCGACAGACACGGAACCAAATTTGTTCAGTAGGCTATGAAACGCAAAATGCGAGTGGAAATTTTGAATTCGGACAACAAAAATTTTTTTTCTCCCGAAAGTGAACACAAGGCTTCCGCTGCTTCGCAGACTCGGAAGCAAAATGGCATCTTTACGTTACAATTATTCTGGTAGGCGGTGAGCCCGGCAATCGGGCTTCCTAAATATTCGGCGAGTTGGCCTATCAAGGACTCGTCCGAGCTGTTGTGTCCACCCGCCAGGAGACTGGTATTACTAATCGTCACAAGTAAGAACAATTATTGTTCTTACTTGTGACGATTAGTAATACCAGTCCCAATTAGGGAAAGAATAGTAGTGGTATATTATACCACTATTATAGTGGTATAATATACCACTACTATTCTTTCCCCAATAGATTACCTACATTAAAAGTTAGATAGAAATAAGGTACAGTATTAGTGATAATATGCCAATACAATAATTGTATTGGCATATTATCACTAATACTGTACCTGTACTAATACTGTATAATAACCATTGTGATAATAACCAATTATTGGTTATTATCACTAATATATTAGTTATTATTACAATGGTTATTATCTTATAACGATGCTTGAAACGAAATGGAAGACAGTGAGGACATGTCTTGGTTCATTCCATCCTACATCTATTGAAACATTAATTTCGTCCAACAGTTTCCGCATAAAATGCTCCTGATTTCAAGTGTGCTGCAATAATTGAATAGCAAATATACTTTGTCGGGGTCCAAATGTTTTTAAAATATCTCATTTTGGTTCCAAATCTCCTTCAAAAATGTCTATAGACTTCGGAATTTTTTTATTTTGTTTGACTGTAAACCTAGCAAGTATTAAAAACTCATTATGTAGTTCAGTGCTCACTCTTTAATGTACCCTTTAATGTAGGGTAGGTACCTGCCTTATTTTTGTTCTTATAATGCATCTTAAAAACATGTTTTAATGAGGTGGTTATGGAGAGAAAACGACTCCTCTGCTGAGTACTAAATTGGATTACTAAGTTTTTTCTCTCCCTAACCACCTCATTGGATTAGACCTCTGCACCGTGGGCAAAAACCACACCGTGAACATGTTTTAATAATTGCTACTGCTATTAGTGCGCTACATCCGTTCATTCTTGTTTATCATGTTAGTAATAAAAGGTCATTAACCTAACAGTTAGT
This sequence comes from Pilophorus perplexus, assembly GCA_955831195.1. NCBI lineage: Eukaryota > Metazoa > Arthropoda > Insecta > Hemiptera > Miridae > Pilophorus > Pilophorus perplexus. The sequence continues at coordinate 55,136,575 of OY037007.1, read as the reverse complement.
AATAAAAGGTCATTAACCTAACAGTTACTGTCGACAAATTTATCTTCTTCGTGCCAATGATCGGGAATAGAGCCAGACGAGATATTTTTTATGTTTGATGGAATTTTGCGGGCACAAGGGACGTAGTCAGCTACGCGAAAAAAAAAAAAAAAAAAAAAAGGCTCTCCTGGGAGAGTCCTCATCATCGACTCTGCTGAGAGCCTACTTATGGCTCAAATTAATCGAAACCTGGATTAGCGGTTGGTACTGAATCATGGGGTCAGGGTGGCCCAGTGGACTAAGGCGACAGAGATTCGTCTGTTTACAAATCAGTCGGAGCGCTGGGTTCGAATCCGGGGCCGAACACCAATGTTTGACCAAAAGTCAATCACGTGTTGTAATACCTGTCTTGTCGGCAGACAATTCACCTCTGAACGTAAGTTTATGTGAATCCTTTCTCTGGGGCAAGAATTTCTAAAGCTTATCTAAGTACAGTGCGGGGTCGGCTCCTGCCCCACTTGTGAGAACCAATTGGTTAACACAAAAAAAAAAAAACTCACTTTACTTTACTGAATCATTGATAATATGCCTCGAGATTAATGTCACATTTTAGTTACGAATTGCAAAAAAAAGACGATTTAAGACGAAATAGTCTATTTCCACGATAAAAATATATATAAACTTGTAGACGCGTTTCGGTTGATTAGACCATCATCAGTACAATACAGAATGAGGAAGATGTGAGAAGTTACTTATATACAAAAGTGAAATGTGCCTTCTAATGGGCGTGGCATTAGAAAGGTGGCATAAAAGGAGAAAGGTGAAAGGTAATGTGAAAGGCAAATAAGTGAAAGGAAGACTCACAAGAAAATGTCAATTAACGGGGAACGCCTAAAATTCACAATTTAGGAATATCTGTTAATGACCTGGATGTAATTAGGCGTTCCCCGTTAATTGACATTTTCTTGTGAGTCTTCCTTTCACTTATTTGCCTTTCACATTACCTTTCACCTTTCTCCTTTTATGCCACCTTTCTAATGCCACGCCCATTAGAAGGCACATTTCACTTTTGTATATAAGTAACTTCTCACATCTTCCTCATTCTGTATTGTACTGATGATGGTATAATCAACCGAAACGCGTCTACAAGTTTATATATATTTTTATCGTGGAAATAGACTATTTCGTCTTAAATCGTCTTTTTTAAGATGGATTCCCACTATCTCGCCGCATCCACCTTACACGAATTGCAAGTTTGCAACTTGCAACTTCCACAATTTTATTAATTAATTTTAAAATTGTGGAAGTTACAAACTCAATGATGGAGTACCTAATAGGATTTACCAATGAATAATTAATTTTCTGTGAAGGTCATCAACCATGATATTCTTGATACGCGTGCCAACTTAGTTGAGCTCTGCGATTGACCGACGTCGGCAGTGCCACCGATTTCCAAAATTGTGACCATGCTACCTTCTGAAGTAGGTACCACTATCGGTACCTACAGGTAAAACCCAAAGCCGCGGCTCCTACATACAACAGTGTGAATCCATATGCTCGCCAAACTATAGTTACGGTTTTGGGTTTTTTGAATTGAAATGTAAAAAAGTTCATAGCTTGGTCGAAAAGTAATTGTGTCGCTGTAATAATAATTATTATTGATCAAACCCCGGTTTTGATCTCAATCACGCGCCCTTTAAGCCGGATAACCTTCTTGGCCCTAAAAATGTTGCCACTCCTGTACTTGATTGGTACTGGTGGTAATTTGGGAGGGGTACTTAACAAAGAAATCGGTCGATTATCCCTTTTTTTATTACTTAATTTTAGCTCTTTCAATATTTAAAAAAACACAAGCCGAGTCATCAGGGTGCAAATATTCTTGATGGCAAACCATTTCAAAAACTCGAAAGTATTTATCAAGTAGGTTAGAATCGGGCTACTACGCAGCTTCAGTGCGCATATTTTCAATGCAATGTAAGCATTTTACAGAATCTCAATGGGACTTGTCAGTTTATCATACGGTACACCAGAACGCGGATCTGATAGCGGCTCATCCCATCACAAGTAAGACTTTCACTTAGTTAAAAGGGAGTTTTTTAAACTATAACTTATTACGTTAGTATAGCGTTATTAAGTGAAGTAACGTTATTATATAGCAGTGGTTCCCAAACGTTTGTAGCAGGCCAGGGACCCCAAGCAAGAATCGGAGGTCCCCCCCATTTTACACAAGGGTCTATTATTCTTTGATACAGGTGCAAAAATTAATTCTACAAAAAATATTCTTGGAAAAAAAGTGGGACCTGGAGAAATGGATTACTTTTGCGTCCAAAATTACTCGGAAAAAATTTGACCTCCTGGGAGCCGTTAAAAAATCGTTAGAAAATGCAGCCCCATGAGAGCGCAATAGATCTCCACGGTGAAATCGAATCGTTCTGGGACTCCCAAAATGGATTCTACGTTCAAAAATACTTCGAAAACGAAGATTTTTTTTGTAGGTACAAAGATGAGCTTCATCGCTTTTTCAAACTAATTGTTATATCCTATTTAACTAGTAGTATATCCTATTTAACTACACGCACTTGTATAGCACGCGCGGTTGTGGGACCGAACCGAGTATCCATACATCTACTCTAGCAATGTAGTCTTCTCTTGTTCTTCGCATGTTTAACTATAACTTCCTTATTTTTTAATACTATACATCTGAATTTTCAATATTTGTGTTCAATAAGCTCTATAAGTGAAGGCGTTTGTAGGGGGTTTGGGGATGGGGACGATTAGGTACAGTGATGATTTCTCTTAAGTTTGAACTGATCAACGCACTTTCTAAGAACTAAGATAGGCAGATCATTTCATGGTAAAAAATGACCAAATTCTAGTATCTTTTTCGACAGTTTTGGCCTTGATTTATCAATACTAATATTGAATCGTTCGAAGAAGTGACAATCGCCTATAGGAATTCGCTATGCGCAGCAGTCGTAAATGGGAGAACAACACACCGAGTGGAACTTAACAACGATTACAGTTTTAATGATTCAGCAATGATAAAATTCGGCTGTATTCTTGGAATAGTATACAATCCTACCACTTCATAATGCGGAACTGATGATTTCGTAAGCACGTTGGGAATCCAGGAATTGCCGAGTGTGGAGGAGGCCTTTTGGTTTATCATTCTTCGAATACTACACCTATGTATTCAAGACGGGGGTCGAAATGTTGAACGGCCTTAAAAATTTTCAATACATACATATACGTCTCAGGAGGGGGACAGGGTGGTTTACAAATCAGTCGGAGCGCTGATCAGCCTTGTTCAAATCAGGGCACGAACACTAATGTTTGACCAAAAGTTGTAATAGGTATCTGTCTTGTCGGCTGACAATTCTCCTCTGAACTCAAGTTTATGTGAATCCTTTCCCTGGAACTTTAAAACGCTTTAGAAATTCTTGCTCCAGGTAAAGGAGCAAGAATTTCTAAAGCGTTTTAAAGTGCAATTGCGGGGTCGGCTCCTGCCCCAATTGTGAGAACCGAAAATGGTTAGATAACACAAAAAATCCTACTTTACTTTTGGTTTATTATTCTTGAAATAATACACCTTTGTAATCGCGACGGAGGTCGACGACTCTGATCGGCCTCAAAATTTGACATTATCCGTCTCAAGAGATCTAGATTCCAAAACCGAAATGTCTGTCTGCCGTCCAGGCAGTAAGTAGGATTTTTTTTTTTTTTAAAGTCTGAAATTTTGACAAAATACTAGGTTTACCTTCTAGTTGTGCCCGCATGGTTTTCAGCCCGATCGCCCAAAAAAACATTTAAGTAGGTAGTCACACCTGGTAGTGTCAGGACCGAACTCATCGTTTTGACATTCGGAAAAGCACATTAAATGTAAACCCCAAATTTTGGGTTTATTACTCTTGGAATAATACACCTATGTAATCTCGACGGAGGTCAACGACTCCGATCGGCCTCAAAATTTGACATAATCCGTTTCAAGAGATCTAGATTCCAAAACCGTCCGCCGTCCGGGCCGTTTTGGCAGTAGGACTTTTTTAAGCCTCAGCTTTGTTTTGATGTTTCACAATTTTGAAAACTCCTCTATCATTCTCATTGTGTCGTACAAAGTGTTACCAAAAATTTGTAAATCAAAAAGAAACTTGTATACATGAGGTTGAACTATTTTAAAACCTTTTAGTACAAATTACGTAGGTATTTATTGCATTTGCCATCTACCCAATGAGGAACAAAGCCAAACAGATCGCCTTCTTTTGAGTCTGAGTGAAAACTCAGAAACGGAAACTCGGAAACTTTTCAGTCTCGAGTACAAATTATGTACTCGAGACCGAAAAGGAAAACTTATTTAAAGTAGGATAACAAATTTTTTCCAGCTTCGACCGGCCCCTCGGGGATCACCCGATCTGCCTATCGGCCGCTGCTGGGCGTTACTGCTATAATAATTACAGCAATTATTGCTGTAAGATGTCTTCTTGTAAGATCTTGTATGTAATTGCTGGAAGATCTTCAATTACACGCACAGCAAGTCCAATACCATTTCCATTTCGCAAAAATGGACTTGGGTACTATTAAATAGTTTTGCAAGTTCCCCTTGAATTCATAATTCATGTAATACATGTTTGTCACTGCGCCTGTCCTAGAGGATGTGTAGAGTTCCTGTGGAATTGAATGTTTGCTAATTCAAGAAAAAATATACCACATGACTAAATAGGTACTACGACTAAAATTTAGTCGTAGTACCTATTTATATATCTACGAGTATTTAGTCGTATTTAATACGACTAAATACTCGTAGATGAGTTAGTTCCGGATATGCTGCTCGTGTGTGGAGCTATAATGGATTTTATTTTTATTATTGCAGAAAATGAATATGGAGCCACAACCAGCAGCAGCTAAACCAAACAATAGGAGGAAGAGGAGGCGCAGGAATGTTAAAAGTAACTCTGCTAAAATGACAGTCACTGCCCAATCAAACTCCAGTGCTCAGCACGATGGATCAGTTGTTCAAGGAACAGCTTCTTCCAGCAACAATGGGCGTGCTCCACCAACATCCAGACGTTTCAAAGATGGCCCGAATGGAGCGCACGCGGAGGTCAAGAAGAATCATCAGCTTCCACAGTCCAACACCAATATGCAAAGTCAAAATGATCCACTGAAGGATGCTGGCAATCTTGCACCAAACCAAGCTGGCAATGTTGCACCGAACCAAGCTGACAATGTTGAGGCTAAGCAAGATGCCAATGTTCCGTGGAGGCATGGTGCTAATTTTGCAGGGAAGCGAGCTGGCAATGTTGCACCTGATCAAGCTGCTCCACCTGCAAATGAACGTTTCAAATATGGTTCAAATGGAATGAACGCGATGTTCAAAAAGAGTTATTGGCGTAATAACACCAACTCGCAAGCTGGAAAAATTGCACATAAGCACGGTGCCTATAATCCATGGAGGCAAGGTGTCAATGGTGCAGCTAAGCAAGATTCAAATGTTCCATGGAGGCAAGGTGCCGATGCTGCAGCTAAGCAGGGTGCTAATCTTTCGTGGAGGCAAGGTGTCAATGTTGCAGAAAAGCGGGGTGCAAATGTTCCATGGAGGCGGGGTGCCGATGTTGCAGCTAAGCAAGGTGACAATCTTTCTTGGAGGCAAGGAGTCAATGTTGCAGCAAAGCTGAGTGCCAATGTGCCATGGAGGAAAGCTAATGCTGCAGCCACGCAGGGCACAAATCTTCCATGGAGACAAGGGGTCAATGTTGCAGCAAATCAGGGTGCCAATGTTTCGTGGAGGCAAGGTGTAAATATCACAAATAAGCAAGCAGCCAATGTTGAAGTGAAGTCAAAAAACAGCAATAATGAAAATAATAATAATAACAATAGGAATAATAACAATAGTATCAAGAGGCATTCGGACAATCCTGATCGTCCATACATTCCACGGTTTGAACATTTAAGGTCTTCGGGGCTCACCAATTTCACAAAGGCTCCATCCAAGATTTCTGACTTTACTTCTGTTTCTAATCCAAAACCAAGCTCTTCATCACAACCCTTCTCAGCGAATAAAGAAGAAATGGACGCTCGTGACGAACCATTGGAAGATGACGATGCCGACATTTACACGCCCGCAACGCTGAGAGATGGCACGGTGGAATATAAGCCGCCATATGAAAAAACAGTTATTGCCAATTCCGTAGGAACGGAAAAAAAGAGACCAAAGAATCCCTCAACATGGTATCCATTTGAGATTTAAGGCTGACCACTTTGTACAAACCCAGTTTTCCAAGTTTACACGATAATTGATTATATAAATTCCTAAGATTTTTGTTTAAAATACCTTACTCGAAAGGTTAAATTTAAAATCATGGGAAAAATTATGTTTGAGATCAAAACTAATACTTTTTTCGAATTAATAAGTAGGTAGAAGAGTTATACTTTATTTGTAGTTAAAAATACCCTACTAGTCCTCTACTCGGGTCAGTAACTCTGGAAAAAAGAATCAGGGAGGAATATCTACTAACACGAAAAAACCACTGGACAGATTTCGAGTGTTAGGTAATTATATGTGTGGTTTCCTCGAAAATCTTTTAAACAAAAACCTCCTTTAGCTGTAATGGTTATTCGACTCCGTTGGACGACTCATTCTGACTGGATGCTTCTGTCATTCTTCTTTGATGCCGAGATGTTGCTGATGTTGCGAAGGCTGATACAGACCTCCTCAGAAGCCCTAAAGCCACATCGGATGTTACCAGGCACATCCTCCAACGCGGCAAAGCAATCATAAAGAGCTCAAACGACCGTCTACTTGAACTCTCTCAAAGTGAGTGTACTTCAAGTCTTACCATAGGATAAGCTTGCAAAGCCGGAAAGCAGAAATTCTTAAATGCGTTACCCTGAAACTATTTTCAGCATTGTGTGCACTAATAGTCTTCTTGATTTCAGTTGTTCTTGACGCTACGAGGAAGTCATGTTTCTCAGTGGTTATTCTCAGCGATGCAGCAGGTGCTTCTACCCTTCAAAATCCCTCATTGGGCTTTCCATACGAAATTGTAAAAACTACCACCAAAACTTGAAAAAAAGAGCTCATTGTGGGTATTAACTGAAACAATATTCTGATTTCATTATGTTAGCACATTTTTACATGCCTAACTGTCATAATAATATGTTATATTATAACATATTATGCTAATATCACGTACATATAAGTAATGCTAAAATTATTTTTATTGTACTTAAGTCTACTTAGTCAGTAGATTGATAGCCGTCACTCATCAGCCTGATTTTCAACTCAAGAAGAAAATATGTACCACCCAGGGAAATTGCTTACAGACTGATGTTTTGTTGATCATTATTGTTCATTGTTTTTGGGTTTAATATTGGTTTTATCGAAACCAGGTTCCACAAAACATAGTATCGTTTTAATTTTTTGCGCAATTGAATGAATCCAACGGAAGCTCTCTATGAACAGCCGATTTTGGATTAAGTTCTATGTATGTAGGTATATAGAATAGGTATATGGAATTCATTTACTAATGCATTTTGTGCATAATTATAAAATTGAAAAAGTTGTACAGATACTCAAAGCCGATTTAGTGATAGAAATTGTTTATGAGAAAACGTGTTATATAGTAAACAAATATTAAGCAAAGAAAAATAACTTCAGGTAGGTATGACACACAAAAATAATGGGCTTGGGAACCTCACCTAAGTTGACATCGACTAATATTTTTTTCGGAAAGAACTTCATAATGTGAAGCAATAGCAGTGAGTTTTGGGCTCCTGCGGTGTAATACAAATTTCCAGGGCACTTTCGAAAATTTAAACTGTGAATCTGGAGGGAAGATGGGCTGTTCGACAGCCGTTGAACTGAGCCAGACGAACAGCCAATGAGAGTGCTCGTCGTGGGAGATCCAATCTTCCCTCCAGATTCAAAGTTTAAATTTTCGAAAGTGCCCTGGAAATTCGTATTACACCGTAGGAGACCAAAACTCACTGTTATTGCTTCAAATTATGAAGTTCTTTCAGAAAAAAAATATATTAGTCGACATGAGGTTCCCTAGCCCTTTGTATATTATACCAAATGTATACACACGATATATTTTGTATTTTGTTGATGTTGCAGCCTTTTCGTGAAATCAGCCTTTTTACAAAGAGCCTGGCTTTTTGTACTATACGCCGCCTTTTTGTGATCAGGCTTTTTGTAATAAGCAGGCTACTAAGGATAAGGCTAGGCTTCATACAAAATGGCTGCGGCCTAAATGTACCTATGTAATACCTACATATCTTTTGTATTTTTGTTTTTTGCTCAATTGAATGAATCCAGTATAATTGTAAATTTTAAAATGTTGTCTTGAAGAAAAAATAAGTGTTGGAAGTTCTTTAATGTGAGAACTTGTTAGGTATGTAGAGAAAAATAATGATTATTTAAGAAGGTATGTGGCTTTCGCCAACCACCGTTTGCCAATCTCTTGTGGTGAAAGGACAAAAATTTGATTTAATCTTAGTCTCCATGTCGGACATTCACCAGTTGAGGGCCACCCTTGACGGATCCCGGAAGTGAACCCTAATTAGTTACCAAGCATCAACAAAATGTATATACACAGATAAAATTAATAATTCGTAGATAATATTTTATATTTTATATCAACAAAAAGTGAAGAGAAGTGACTTAGTGAAGTGAAACGCCAGCATGTGCGTATACGCTTGAAATTATAATTTCATATTACGAATTTATAGGATTCATCAAACATCTAAAATTCACATGGGGGCGAGAACAAACGGTAAATTCTTTGGGATAAAGATACTTATGTTTTCGTAGTGAGACTTCATTTGAATGATGAAACAGAATATAATATAATATAACTTAAAAATATTATTTTTATATCTCCTAAAGTTTGTATTTTTAAAATAAAATGTTCCTGGAAATCTACCTTTATTTTGAGAAAACTTACTCTGCTGATTTTTTAATGGGGGAACTTTTTTTTTACGTTTATAGGTTTAAGTCTTTTTCTGTGCCAATGCACCTTTATTTTGTTTGTGTCTTATAAAATGATAACACGATGGACGGTTGCTGAAAAGGATTCGCAGGCGCTACTTGAGCGTTAAAAGAATTGAATCCGAGGCGGGTGAAATTAAATTTCTCCGCCTCCAACAAATTCAGTAGAGAAGCCTCTTTTTTTTAATTAAAATATTTAGGGCAGCTAGCAATTCTATAAAATTAGGTTTCTGTGTGTCGTGTCTTATAGGGCCCTGAACGGATTTGTACGGTTTTTTTTTCTAACGATCCAGTGGGCTTGCCGCCACAATAGGGTGCGTAGGCGAGCGAAGCGAGCCGGAGCAGCTAGTTTACAATAATTGTAGATAATTATTATCTAATAATTAGATATTTATTAGTGATTCCACCCATGGGGGGTCACTGCAGAAAACTGCAGACGCGAATTAAAACGATCCAATTGTCTTCTCAGCCGTCCTACACAGAAATCCGTATTATGTCCGCTCGCTCATCCCCGCGCGAATTAAAACGAATCAATTGCCTACACACCCGTCCTACATAGAAATCCGTTCAGCCGTTTAGGTGCCTATAAGACACGACAGACATAGAAACCTGTGCCTCAAATCACCCGCCTGCAAACCCCGTGCGAATTAAAACGATCCAATTATTGTCTTCTCACAGTGAACTCGCCCCCTCCCCCTCGCTTCGCTCGCTCCCCTAGTGGGGTGCGTAGCATCGATGGACACGTTTATAACCCTGCATCAAGGCTAACAGTTAGCCAGGGGGGTTGATGTTGAAGGAGCAGTTACTGCTCCTTCATCATCAACCCCCCTGGCTGGTAAAATGATATTGGCTGAAATCCCCACTCCTACCCTTCTTTAGGAAAGGAGAGGGGGTTGAAGGATGGGAAAACTGGGGGCAAGGGGGTAGATGGCCGAAGGGTTTACAGGGGGGGAACGCTTCACTCAGCCGATCACCCCTTAGGGGGGGGGGGGGAGGTAGAGTTTGCACGGCGGTGCCTCACCCCGCGCGAATTAAAACGATCCAATTGTCTTCTCACCGTGAAATCGCCCCCTCCCCCTCAGTTTTTTGAAAATCCAACTTCGGAATCGGATTGGGCAAATTTTGGCGCGCATTTGGCTCGCGGATACCATACCCAAAAAACGGCTCCTTACTGGGTATTTTTGAACCCGAAAAAACGTGAGACAAACGCGAGAAAGACGATTTATTTCGACGAATTTCCCGGGCGAATTTCCAATTTACGATTTTACCGACGTCTTCCTCCAGGTCTGATCTATACGGCTCGTATTTTTTCGTAATTATTTCCACCCCCTAAACGGCCTTTAGCGCGAGTGGAAAGTGGAAAACGTGGGACAAACGCGTGAAAGACGAATTTTGATTGACGATTTTTTTTTTTTTTTTCGACGAATTTCCAGGGCGAATTTCCGATTGACGATTTGACCGACGTCTTCCTCCAGGTCTGATCTAGGCTGGTATTTTTTCGTAATTTTTTTCGACCCCCTAAACGGCCTTTGGCGCGAGTGGAAAGTGAAAAAACTCCGCTCGGGAACACCCTTATTGTATGAATCCTTTGTATCCCGTACCACCCTACCATCGTACCTACCTACCACCAACAGGATTTTATATTATTGTATGATATGATGATGATGAGATGATCTTTTGAGTTCATTTTTTGTTTATTATTCTTCATTCTGTTCGTTTATTTGTTTATCTTTTTTTATTTTATAATTCTCCTAAGTTGTTAAGTTTTTTACCCATCCCCCCACCCTTTTGAACCTCGCTGTCGGTAAGGAAGAGTGTCCACCATAACATTCCACACGGACAAACTGGATTCAGCGCCTTCACGATCTGCTGCCACCTGTAGAGAAATTCACATGATTCTCCAAGATTAGTACATTCACGCAATATAACATTTATTTATTGCAAGTTTACTAGCCTAGGTTTATTACGTTCTTTTCAATCTTTTAGTTAGTGTCATTCGAATCCTCATCCAAGTTTGGATTCCGGATCCCTTTCAGTGACCATGAAGGTCCAATTTCATTAATTTTATTCCTGAATCCTTTATGGACCCGCTGTCCAGCAGACCTCCGACCTCCCCTTATAGTCTGCCCTTTTACCACACCGTTTATAAACTAGTTATGGTTTCTTTCGCCACGTTTCCGGGGCCTTTCATCGACATTTGGATCACAAAACCATTTGTTTTGTGATATCAATTTAGCACATACCTTTTTAACTCTTTTCAGGCTGCAGCGTCACTCCAATCGCGACACCAAACTTGTACTAACTATGACTCAAGTTCTCCCGAAAATGCCTTTGTCGCCATCTTCATTGTTAGTTCCGCCAACTACCACCAGATCGCTCATAACAACTAGTTTCTTTTTCCGCCTTTCAGATTGCCGTTTGGCAACACCACCTACCATAACCGCCAGTCTTGAAAACGGATGATTCCGAAAATTTGACCCCTGAGGTATGTCCCGAGTTCTAAATCTTCAAAAATGATACGATAAGGATATAATATGTTATAATGTTTATATTGTGAAATATTCTATTGAAGGACCAAGTAGAACGAGTTACCATGTCAGGTAGCCGGGATGGCCTAAATAAAGCTTAAAGCTTGAGAGCTATCGTGAGTGGTGATGATGGGCCAGGAGGTTGACAGTAGGTATGGGTCAAGTTTCGTTTCGACTCCATCCATCGACTTTTTTCTTTTCTTTCTTTCTTTCTTCATTTCGAAGTACCTAATTTAGTGGAATGAAGGAGGGGTAGATGAATGCTGCGTGAGGGCTGACGAATGGGGGAAGGAGGATTGATATTGATGTTAACTAGTAAATAGAGAATAAATGAGAACTTGGTAGTTTGAAACACACCAGCTCCCACCCCACTTGTATTGAAATGTGCACTCCACTACCACCGACTCCGTACAGACAAATAGTCATGGACCCCTTGTAGATGAACGAGGTGTTAAGCTTGGTTCACATAGCGCCAAAAAATTCGTCTGGCCAAGTGCGTTCGGCGATCTGATAAGCCTGGCGGTGGGGTGATCAGCGAATAAGATCGCTGAAAGCACTCTACGGACGTATTTTTTACGCGATGTGAACCCAGCTTTACAGTATCACTTGTGGAGGGGCGATGAGGAGAAGTATGGGAGAAAATTGTGTCTACTACGATAAGAAGTGCAGTTTTTTTGGATCGTCGGATTAAAACATTTCATATTTTAGGTACCTAGTTTACGTGCAAATTTTTCTCAAGAAGAATTTATATACATGCATGTTACGTCACAGTGAATGGGGGACCATGCGTAACCTTCTGTGCAGCATTTTTGTACATTGGCTTCAGTTAAATGCCGTGTTACCGTCAATCCATAACATGTCATGTTTCTAACATGAGCGAAGTTGTGAATCGTTTTCCTCATATCGTACCTGATAAAGTTGCAGTACTGATGGCCCTTTGTGGGATTGTTTCTAGAACCTCAGAAGCTTTTGGAGAAACAAGAGATAAAAGAATCTGTCATTGCAGATTTACGTTTATTTCAACGGACGTTGATGTTCATCTTCATCTTGACTTTGGCCAGCACATTGATGCTAAAACAAAATTTGTTTTAGCATCAATGTGCTGGGGATTGTATTTAATACAATCCCCTTTTCTTCTCCTAGTGTGGGTGACGGAGCCTGTCCACAGGCTAAGGGGGGGGGTGTTAGGTTTTTTTTTTGGACGTAGAAAGTATGAAGTATCCAGAAAAGTACGAAAGTATGAAGAATCCATTCATTGGGGTCCCAGAAACATCCGATTTCGCCGTGGGGATCTTTGGGGCATTCATGGGGTTACAAAATTTGTAACCCCATGAATTTGTAATATTTAATGTGGCTTATGAAGGATGCCTGGAAGTCGAATGAGGTGTAATTTCCCGATTAATTTTGGACGCATAATCCATTTTTCAGCGTCCCACAGTTTTTTTCAAGTTTTTTATTTATTTTTTTTTTTCCACTAATTTTTTTTATTGACAGAATTAATTTTTGAACAATTTACACCAAAGAATAACCACTTGGGTAAAATTTGCAGTGGAATCGATCGTTCTGGGACCCAAAAATGGATTCGACGTCCAAAAAAACTTCGAAAACGACACCTAACTCGATCCCATAGCCGAAAACCTTCAAAAAACCCTCCCGTAGCTCCATTTTAGCCCCTTAGTACCCCACGGGTTTGGGCGTTTTTTCAACATCTTGTATTTATTCATCTTTCCTCTAGTATAGGAAGTTTCGTGGTTCACAGTGGGGTAGACAATGGGGCAATAAGAACGATTGATCTATATAATATATATATTATAGCCCCACTTTGAACCACGCTTTCAGTTTCATAATATGAAACTGAATATATTATATGAAACTGAAAGCGGGTGTACACACATGTAGAGTCCTTGTCCATGATGGTCCTCTGAGAGGATGAGGCTTCGTACACCCTCACGAAGATGCCGCCAAAAAGCGAGTTGATTGATCAAATTGGGTCGGCAAGTGCCGGTTAATGGGCTGTAGCCGCGCCACATCTGTCCACCCTCGTCCCCCTCCACGACACACCACTTACAGCACCCTCTCACTCACCCTTCGCAAGAAGAGGTCACCCACTTGTATTGGTAGAACTCTCTTAATATCCACCCCACTTTGGTTATTCCGAGTGCTCAAATTTCCGGCATGGGGCTTCCAACCAACCACAAGGAACGACAATTTCTTTTCTTCCTACCTACTTCAGAAGTACAGGAGCTACATTTCTCTGGATACCTTGGCTTTTATTTAGGTACCTATTAAAAAGAGGTATCAGTATGGGCTCAAATGGTATCAGTAGGTAATCAACGTACGTATTCGCGACGTGGGTAAAAATGTAGAACAACTCAAAAGTCCTTCATTACGTGAAGATTCCTGAAAGGATGCAAATTTTACACGACGATTTATTATTCTTTTGTATTAAGTGTGCAAAATGTGGATTCTCCGAAGAAAAACCCAGAATCGAAAAAAGTAAACGTTTGTTTTGGACAGATAATAGAACCCCCAAAACGGGTTCTAAATCATCTACATCATCTAAATCATCTACTTCGAAAACGACACCTCATTCGACCACCTCGCCGAAGTCCTTCAAAAGCCCCATTTGTAGCCACAGATACCCACAGATTCCATGTCGGTCCGCCATCCTATTTTGGGCAGTATGAGTTTTTTTAAATTCGAAACTTTGAAAAAAATACTCGCGTTTTTCATCTACTTGTGCCCGCAAGGTTTTCAGCCCGATCGCCCAAACTCGTGGGGCTCTGTGGGGCTAAAAAAAGGGGCTACGGGAGGGGTTTTTGAAGGCTTTCGACAATGGGGTGTAGTGTGTGTGTGTGTGTGTGTGTTTGTGTGTTTATTTGAACCGATGAATTTTTCTGGGTCTTCCAACCGTCCAAACACTGAACTAGAAAAGATTTTTATTTTTTCTTTAATTAAGCAAAAAATTATTGGCCCGGGGAGAACCAATTTTTGGACAATTTAGACCCAAGAAACCTCGCGTAAAATTTGCAGTGTTTTTTGGATGTAAGGATGGAAAATTAACCCAGTTGCTTAATAGTTATAAAATAAAGACGAAATCGAAACGGGAAGAAAAAAGGAAAAACGGAGATACATGGTGAGAGATAGAAGGAACTGAGGGGTACGAGTGAAGAGAAATAAGGGAGGGGGACTCATGGGATTTGGCCCCCCTCCACAATCAATTTCACCCGTTCAGCCCTTCTCCTCCATGCCCCCCATCCAAACGGCACAATTAACACGACCGTGAGAGAGGGTACTTCTCCCCCTTCACACGACCCCCCCCCCCCAGCAACAGTCATACACATCTCCTGCGAGTTAGCTCGGGGGCTCCGAGGCCCTGGGGACTGAACTTCCCCGCCCCCGCCTCAATGATCCTCAACACATCATCCACAACCAGGATCCTGTGAAGAGTATAAGGAACATAGTGGGGGGGGGGGGGGGGGTTACTAAATTCATTGTGAGACAAGATTAAAACTTCTAAGGTCCAAATTTAACGTAAGAGAATTTCATAAAATGACACTCCAACCATCCTCTATAATTAAATTCATAATATGAATTTATGAATACCATATTATGGTGTTAATACATGTCCACCTTTCGGGATTGACATCTTCCGTCCGTTTGAGGCACGTTAAAAATTGTGACCTCTATGACCCTTTGGTTTATCATTCTCTGAACTATCAACCGATACTTTTGAAAACGCTGCAAATTTTACGCAAGGGTTTATTATTCTTTGATATACTAGGGGAAGGGGGGGTAAGTTGGCGAACCTAAGCTTCTAAGATTTTTCCTAAGCTCTGGAAGCAGCCGAGAGGGTTGTAAATGGAACTATTCCTTTTATAAAACGTCCGAGTACAACATACTTTTTATTAAAATTTTACGTTCAACTTTAGAAAGAAGAAAAAATGAATTTTCGAGAAGATGTCATTTTCGCCATCTTACCCCACCTTGCGGGTAAGATGACGAATGGCCAAGGATATGAACTAAAATAATCAAACTTTATTCTAAATTTCTATTTTGAATAAAGTTTTTCCATGGCTGATAAGCGGCTTCATCCTCGTCCCAACCAGAGCATTCGGCGTGGCCCCAAGATTGGCATTGAATGCACTGTAACCACAGCTCATCTTTCCCTTGTTCTCCGCAGACAATGGGGTTTTTGTCCTCATCATCAAACTCCACATCCATATCATCATCTTTTTCGATGTATCTGTCACTATCCGAAGATTCTTCATAAGAAGGGAAGAAATTCGTCGTCTTACCCCACCACGCCATATTTTTTCAAAACAGTTCCGTCAACATGCAACTTTAGAGCAAACGACTTCAATTAGCAATGAAACTGTAGATTTTGACTTATAGATTCACAATATTGAAAAGAGAAATTCAAATGACTTGCCAAAAAATCGTGGTCGCTTAAGAAACGAGGAGCAAAAGTTGCATGACCTACCTGCGAAATCGAACTTTGTTGTACTGTTCACGCCTGGGGACATGGATGGGAATTACTGCCGTTGAATGTGGAGGAGCACCACGAGAGGTCACTGGTTCCACTGGAACGGTGTCTCTATCTTGTTTTAATCTACAGAAAATCAGAACTCGTCATCTTACCCACTTCGTCATCTTACCCCCCCTTCCCCTATATAGGTTAACAGCGCAAAAATTAATTGTATTTGAAAAAAAAAAAAATCAACCTCGAAAAAATAGATTTCACGTCCAAAATTAAGCGGAAAACGACATCTAACTTAGGGTTGCCATGTCGATTTTAGCGAATAAAGGACGTCCAATTCAAATGATGGACAAAAAAATGACACCATATTACCATATGAGGACAAAAAAATAACGCTTCTAATGAAGCATCTGACACCTGAGGCCATGCAAAACAGAAGTAGGTACCTACTTAGAACCCTGAGTTTACCAAAAATAGTGTTGGGTGATATTTTTGCATCGTGAATGTAGTAATGTTCTATACATAACATGATCCAAAAGAAGGGTTTATTAGATCTGCACCGGAAATAATACTGTTAATAAATAATAATAATAATAATTTACATGTTAAATTATGACAAAAAATACTTCCTTCTGCATCTAGTTGTCACCGCAAGGTTTTCGACCGCATTGTATTGACATAATTTGCACAAAACATAATAAAACCTTGCGTAAATTATGCAGCAGGGTTTGAAAAACCCGTACGGGCCAGGAGGAATTTAAAACCCTAAAATTTTGACAAAATACTCGGTCCACCATCTAGTTGTGTTCGCAAGGTTTTCATTTCGACCACCCAAACCCGTGACGCTCTGTGGGGCTAAAAAGAGGCTACGAGATGGAATTGGTATGAACAAAGTAGGTACTCAGTACAGTTAGCACTGAGAAATTAGGTGTCTGAGCAGAGGAAATCACTAGTGAATAATTGGGGTTTTGAATTTTCCCGCGTGACACTTTAACTAATCCGCCAGAGTGCACTCGCCAAAAAAGTAGAAAGTGTACAAAAAATCTTTTTTATTTTGGGTTATGTGATGTTGGTGAACATGAATATGGTCTGTCCCGTCACGCTAGCGTCAGTACAAATCCGAACGACTATTTTCCTTGTGATTTCACTTCGTGAATCTCTCTGAATTCGTGCTTTTAGTTCATTGGCTGACCACCAGAGAGCACTTCTTGGAAGCGCCACTCTTTCCTCCAGATTCAAAGTTGAAATCTTCTAAAGTGCCCTGGAAATTTGTATTACATCTTAGGAGCCCAAAACTCACTGCTATGGCTTCAAATTATGAAGTTCTTTCAGAAAAAAGTATTAGTCGACAATTGGTTCCCGGGCCCATTGTCACAAGATTAACAAACAATTTAGAGCCAATAAGTGAATTGATTGTCTTTGCTGTTCTCTATGTTTCTGAGCTGTATGTATTTTGTGGCCTTAAGATGGGGTAGAAATATACCGAAACGTTGGCGTAAAAGAACTGGAAGCTTTGTATGACCGAACTTCGCTACCCTCAACTATTTGATTTCATTTCCAGCAAAATTCTCTGCATAATATGTAATATATAATATATATATATAGTTAATCAGAATATATAATAAATATAATATATATTATATATTATATCCTCGTGGAGCTCAAAAGAGTTTTAGGCGGAACATAGGAGAACTGAGGGGTGACATAGGCATTTCATGAGATGAAGATCTGCATTGACGTTTTCACAGTCTTTTTTACTTTCTTCAAAAGGTCCAATGGAAACAAAAACCCTCCAAACTTTATGTTCCTATGTGATCGGCATCATGCCACAATAATATTGTCCGTTAACGTTTTGCAAGGTGCCGATCACATACTAATGTAATACAATATACCTAATTATTATATTATAATAATTAGGTACCTTTATTGTATTAGTTTGTATATATATATTAAATATCTTATACAATAATTAGGAATGGAAAT
The DNA here is from genome assembly GCA_955831195.1 of Pilophorus perplexus. NCBI lineage: Eukaryota > Metazoa > Arthropoda > Insecta > Hemiptera > Miridae > Pilophorus > Pilophorus perplexus. Next base: position 55,118,619 of record OY037007.1, on the reverse strand, counting down.
GCACCTGAATTTCGGGTTAAATCATCCTGTACCTACCATCGAAACGATCCAATTTCACTGGGGGTATCTATAGGGCTTTCATGGGGCTACAAATGGGATTTTTGAAGGGTCCCAGGAGGTCAAATATCTTCCGAGTAAAAAAATGTTTAAACAAAGATGTTTCCAAACTTTTCTATTGACACAGAATTAGTTTTCGCACAAGTAACAGGTTACAGTAACAGGTGCAGGTCTACACTCACTATCGTAGTCGGGTCTTCTACGGATAACCCGTGGCCGCCTGACGTAAACATCGATAATTTCAAAAAGATCATATAGAGTCCTGGGGTTGTGTGAGGTCTATCAATGAGGATAGAGAGTAGAAATTGTCCATTCACACGGGTTGTATTGGTAAAGTACATGGGACCGGTTTCGGGTTTTAGCCCGAATAGTGTTAATTGTGATTTGCAGAGGCTGATGATGGGCTAAAACCCGAAACCGGTCCCATGTACTTTACCAATACAACCCGTGTGAATGGACAATTTCTACTCTCTATCCTCATCGATAATTTCGTCGATGTCGAACTCTTCATCGGACATCATCCTTTCCAACAAATAAAACCCGAAAAACGGACGAACGGAAACACGAAAACACGGCCAGAACGAAATTGGTGGCTGCAACGACAACAACATAACTTCAAGTTAACGAGATAACTTCCGAAAATCCGCAAGTTAAAAAAGTGGAAGTTACCGTCCTGGTAACTAGAAGATAATAGTTGGTGAAACGCATTTTTTTCGCTAACTCGTGGGTTAGCCTAACTCGAGGTGGTGAAACCGGCCCCCACAAAGTTAGTTCCATCCTCGGGGTGTCGTCGAGGGTGTCGGAGGGGGTCCACCTGCCGCTCAAACGTACAAACAGATGTCGGTCTGTCTGCCGTAGAAGTCCATATGACACAACATTGGGAGTAAATATTGACCCTACCACTTAGCAAATATACTCAAACAGAGGAACTTTCATTACCTTCTTCCCCTCGAATAACTGTCGAACGTTGAATTCATGGTGGCTTAACAATTACATCCTTCGGCAGGTTGCAAGAAAAATGTTTCTATTATTATACGCTTTTTGCGAATGTTTCCTTAATAAAAATGGAAATAGACTGGAAAGAACTTGGAAATGGAATACACTTAGAATTACCTACTAGCAGGTTTGAGACATGGCATGGCATTATGACAGGAGGTCGAAAGGGAGCCGTTCTCGAAATAATTATGGACGTACATAGAAGTAATTGTGGGGGGTCCTGAACACTATACAGCTGTAACTCCCCCCCCCCCCCCCCCCCCCATTTCTTAATGATTGTCTATTGACATATCATTAAACTTTTACTCAATTCGTACATGACAATAATAGACCCTTGTGCAAAATTTGCAACTCTTTCAAACCTTTCAAGCCTTACTGTTCAATTTGAGAGTAGTGATCAGTCATTTTCATGTTCAAATTCGAATTGTCCACATTTTAAATTCTCATCAACGCCATTTGGTAATTTTGATTATGAATATTCCTCACTTCTTTGATTTGGAGGGCTCATAAATGAATGGTTTACAGAAGTGGTTCAATTGTTCAAGCTAAACCGCTACATACGTCAATTCTAACGGAAAAACGCTGCACATTTTACAAAAGGGTTTATTATTTTTTGGTATACCTAAATTATGCAAAAATTAATTCTGACAATAACAAATTATTTTTTAAAAAAATCAAAATTAAAAAAATGTACTATTCCTGCAGTGAAAGATGGGGAACCCCGAAAAATGGATTATGCGTCCAACATTACTCGGAAAACAACTAACCATTCGAACTCCTGGCGTCCTCCAAAAGACGGATTGAAGGCTACCGCCCCATAAAAGCCCAATAATTGGGGGATGAATTATTCATTCCCACAGCGGAATCGGACATTCTGGGACCCCCAAAAATGAATTCTACGCCCAAAAATACTTCTAAAACGACAACAAACTGGACCCCGTACTCGAAAACCTTTAAAAAAATCCCTCCCGTAGCCCCTTTTTAGCCCCCAGAGCCTCATGGGTTTGAGCGATCGGGCTGAAAAGCTTGCAGGCACAACTAGATGGAGAACGGGGTATCTGGTCAAAATTTATTATTAAAACGGCCGGGACGGCGCACAGTGGGGCCGGTGTGGAAAAAAGTCAAATTTGCAAAGTGTGTATACCAGAGAATTTTTGTGGTTTTCTCCAAGGTTTTTAACCGTAGAATCAGCGTGTAATATTCATTTTGCGGTTAAAATTAGTTTTCACTACTTAAATGAGGTGTGAAACATGAGATTATGAGATTTTAAGCATTTTATAGGTATAACATAAAAAAATCCCCTCTCACTCGGTGTAATCGTGTAGTTTTGAAAATTTTACATGTTCTCAATAGGTACCAATAGTATTCTATAAAAATACAAAATCCAATTTTAAAATGAATTCCGATGAATAACACCTCCGAATTCACGGTTTTCTGCAGAATTTGACTTTAGGGAAGCGTGCAAATCGAGCTAGGCCATCCTAAGGTCTGGCTTATTTTTTTTCTTAAACGTCAGACCCGAATAAAGATGCTGTGAAAATTTCGTCGCCATTTTCCACCATACTCAGGAGCAGTGAATTTTCAAAGATGCCGGTTAACAAGAGTTTGGTGTATTCGGGTTAGAGGTCGAGACGATAAAAGTGAGTGAATCAACGTAATCAATTCAATTAAGTGACGAGGCAGAAGAATAATAGTGATTATTACTCAGTGACTGAATGTAGGAGCTATTATTTGTAGTCTTGTCTATTCATTAAAAAAAAAACACATTTATTTTGAACTTAAATCAAATATTTCTGCATTTATTAGGTTTTTCTCAAGTTTATTATAAAGCTAAATTTACTTTTTTAATTTACAGTAAATATTGTTGCCAAAATTATGTGATTCCGTAGTTATTTCATCCAATAATTGACTGTATCTTTTTGCCAGTTGCTCTAATCGTCAAAGTTATTGCAGTATTCAATTCAGCGCGAAAAAGTACTATAGTAATGATCACAAACGTTTTGAAAATTCAAGGAATTATTTTTTTTTCTCCCGAAATTGGAGGTTCTGCCCCACTGTGCGGCGCACAGTGGTCCGACATCGCGAAAAAGCACTCATAAATCAAGTTTAAACATTTTTTTAATGGGATAATCAAGGGTATGTGTTTAGGGGAAGGTGCTGTAGGCCGGTGCACTCATAAATCAAGTTTAAACATTTTTTAATGGGATAATCAAGGGTACCTATGTGTTTAGGGGAAGGTGCTGTAGGTGCCTATCTCTGGCCGATTGCTATTACTACCCCCAGCCATGTCACAAAAGAATTGTGTCCGCCACGAATTCATAGTCCCTGGCAACAATTGTAACGAAGCACGCTCTCCATGTTGCTAATAGAGAGTTCCTAAAGAAACATACGAGATACGTCGACCGTTAATTTTTATCGCCGTAAGGGATTTGTCTAGGGAGAATCAAAGAAAAGCTAACTTCACATATCATCGTAACAGAGATACGGTGTTATCAAAAGTCACGCTAAATTTAAAGTGCCGCTATTTACCTTATATTGTTCGAAATTAACGCCGTTATCCTTAAGACCGTAAGCTTATCGCCGTATCTTTACGGCAATAACGTTCGACGTTAGGCATAAGGACGTAAGTTATCGCCGTTATTTCTGCGCATGCGCGAAATCTCGAGTTACGTCGACCGTAACTCATCACCGTTAGGCAAAAAGGGGCTTTAGGAACTCTTTATAATAGAGGGTGGCCGCCAAGCTGGGAAAAATTAATTCCCTGACTTTTCCCTGCAAAAATACCTAATTTCCAGACCCGAAATTATTCAAAATCTGATATTTTAATAATTTAATTATTAATAATAATAATTTAATCTGACGTTTTATTAATTCTGATAATTTTAATCGCTTGAATTTTTTTTTTTGTTATTGAAAGTTGATTAGAAAATACACAAATTTTTACACCAAACAATTAAAACCCAGGGAAAGTAGATAAGTAAACTGCGTTTTAAAAACTATTTATTTGACAAAAATAGTAACACTTGAAAAATAAAAACAATAGAATAATTTATACTTCCCCATCAGTTTTAACGGATTTCCCGATAATTTCTCCCTACATTTTTTCTAGCTAAAAATAATTTTCGAGAAGCCAGATTCTGCGAATAAAAGCAGGGTTCGGGTACGTACCCGAACAGAAAAAAAAATCTTTTTAATTAACTAGTAGGTAATGATTACAAGGACAGAGATCTCGAACCAAAATACCAAGTGAAAGATTGATAGGTTACTTCGTGGGTGAAGTGGAACATTCCATTATGAAGAGAGGGATATTGGTGCATGAAGTGGGACTTTTCATCGTGTGAATGGGGATATTATATCTGTAACGGGAATTCCGCCAACTCATTGAACTTGTGCGGGCAACATGGATGAAGAGTGAGGGGAAAACAAACCCGGCAAAGTCGCTCCCACCAAAATTCAAAAATTATCATCATTTTCGGGACGGAAGAGAGGGACAAACTTGTCACCAAACAAAATTCCTATTTTAATACAATTTTTGATTTTTTTTTTTTTTTTTTTTATCAAAAATTTTTCCTTGACTTGTGACCGATTTCCCTGACTTTTCCTGAAATTTTTCATTCCCTGACTTTTCCAGATGGCGGCCACCCTGTCTATTATCTCCCTCTCCCTGATAAGGCCGCTCAAAGTTTTGGTGGTGTGCTGCTACAAGAAGGAGGTTCCTCATTTTCTTCGATTCCGGACAAGGTAGGTAAGCAATCAGTATAGCTGTTTCTACGGAAAACTTGTTAGGTACCAAGGAACACAATCAACTAATTGTGTAAGCAGTGTAGGAGTTTTACCAAGAATAATCACAGAATCACTTATTTTCTTCTTTTTTTTCAAATGAGCGATGTGTGTATCTCTAGCCAGTTTTGCGTTTGTACCTCTGGCCACCTGAAAAATCCATTTTATTGATCTACGAAGCAATCACACACATTTGAGTTATGATAACATCGACCAACAATGAGTTTCCTCGTTTACACTCCCAGAATCAGTCGCTGTTTGGAATAATGAACCCTTAGTTCAATGATAGGTCTATGCAACTGGCCAGAGGAACAGCACCTTCCCCAGACTTGAAGATGTTCATTCCTTAACATAGACTGACACTTAATGTTTTATGATAAAGGTACATACTTTTTGATCTCAGGAAGCATTTTTATTCGTTCCCATTCAATTCACTGGTTGGCTGGAAGTACAAACAGGTTTGGCCAGAGGTACATGCTATGGTTGTACATCCCGGCGAATTTCACTTTTGGTTTATTATTCTTGGAATAATACACCTATGTTTTCGCGACGGAGGTCGACGACTCCGATCGGCCTCAAAATTTGACATTCTCCGGTTCAAGAGGTCTTGATTCCAATAGGTACCGAAATGTCCGTCCACCGTACGCCGTCCAGGCCGTTTTGGGCAGTGGGAATTTTTTTAAAAATCTGAAATTTTGACAAAATACTCGGTTTTCCATCTAGTTGTGCCCGCAAGGTTTTCAGCCCGATCTCCCAAACCCGTAGGGCGCTATGGGGCTAAGATGAGGCTACGGGAGGGGTTTTTTCAAGGCTTTTGGATATATCCATATAATATATGGATATATCCAAATTATGGGATCGATCCCATATTATGGGATCGAGTTAGGTGTCGTTTTCGAAGTATCTTTGAACGTAAAACCCATTTTGGGGGCCCCGGAATTATCCGATTTCACTGTGGGGATCTATCGGGCTTTCATGGGGCTACAAATGGGACTGTTGAAGGTTCCCAGGAGGTCAACTATTTTTCAAGTAAAAAACAAAAAACAAAATTTTTCAAAATTTTTGTCATTGACACAGAAATAAATTTCTGCACAAGTTTTTTTTTTCTTCGTAGTTTGGTAGCCAAATAGTTACTTTTTGAGTAAATGATGAGAAATTTGGAAGTTATGACTATTCTGTTATCGGAAAAACAATTTTTCAAAAACTGGCCAGAGGTACAGCACCCTTGTTAGTAACACCTCAAGCCAACTAAACTTGAGTTCTAAAGCCTGTTGCGTTCACCAGAAGGCTTACTGGGGCAGCTATACTTCGAATTGTAAAATAATAATTATTGTACATCAAAATTGTTTATTTAATAAAAATATTTAGTCATGACGAGGTGGGTATAATTTTTTCTGGTTACGCATTAGAAGGGAAAAAATTAATTTCAAAATTTTCGCAGTTTAATTGATTGACAAGACTCTTAAAATCGCACATTTGATTAGTACTTAGTGCAATTTCAAAACATTATGCAGCTGTTTTGCCTCCTTGTGCGTCAATGATCCTTAAGGAACTAAATGCCGAGCAGGTACAGCAAAAAGCTGCCGAAACTTGCCTAATCGATGTTTATTGATCCCTGAGTTCAAAAAGAGGTCGAGAAAATGCAAGCCCGATCGCCCAAACCCGTGGGGCGCTAAGGGGCTAAAATGAGGCTACAGGAGGTTTTTTTTTAAGGCTTTTGGCTATGGGATCGAGTTAGGTGACGTTTTCGATGTATTTTTGGACGTAGAATCCATTTTTGGGGGCCCCGGAACGATCCGATTTCACTGTGGGGATCTATAGGGCTTCCATGGGGCTACAAATGGGATTTTTGAAGGATACGAGGAGGTCAAAATCGTTCGGGATCGTTCCGGGGCCCCCAAAAATTTTTTTTATTTAATATTAAATAATATTAAATAATATTATTAATTAATTATTATTAAATTTTAATATTTTTGAGTAAAAAACAAAAGAAAAAAAAGTTTTATAGACTTTGTGTAAAATTTGCAGCGTTTTCTATTCGGAAACAAGCGCAACCCCATAAAATCTAAAAATTGAGCTATTCCCTTATTACAGCAAGCTCCACATTATTTAAAAAAAAACAAAAAAAAAAACCCTTGTGTAAAATTTGCAGCGTTTTAATCTTAATTCACTAAGGCCTTTTATCCATAATGCAATAGGTTAATATTGCTTTCAAGAATATACTTGATGGAAACCTGTATGGATGGGGGGGGGGGGGCACAAAATTCCACCAGCCAAAAGGAATAATAATTAGTTGGTGCACCAATTATTGGTGCTGGATCTACAGTAGAACCAACTAACTGGAACCCTTCTCAGTGATTCTTGTGAGGCACTAACGGAATTAAGCGGTGAATCTGGCAATTTGAGGTCAATTGCTTAAAAACGAGGTTGAAGATATTCTAATGGTGAATGAAATAGAGGGAGGTTCGTTTGGAAGGTGTCCTGAAAGGTAGTGATGAGGGGGAAGTTTGTAGGGCGGTGGTTGGAAGGGGGGGGGGGGGGGGGGGGCTCGACACCAGAGTTAAAAGTTATCATTGGGTAAGGAAACAAAAATCACGAGTCCGCAAGTGTAAGACTCTGTGAAGGCGGTAAAAATCTTTATTTGGGGGTGGGGGCGGCGTTCGGAGGCAACGGGTGGCGGGGGCGGCTGGAGAGGGTGGCGGTGGTCCAATAGGCGCCCCCGTGCGGCGCAACATCCCTCTGACTCCGCCCCCCAACGCCCACTTGACTCTTTTCTATAAAGCTGTTATTGAATTAGAGGCTATCATTTGATTTCCACACAACGGTCTGGAAGGAACGGTTTAATATTTCTAATTTAGGCCCGGGGGTTTTCTATCAAGTGGAAGTAGGTAGAGGAAGGAAAGTGCGTTTCGGTCGTTTTTTTTGTACGGTCCCGCGGATCCTCTGCCGGCGATGGACTATTCGTATTTGAACCAGGCTGCGGCCGCTGCGGCGGCGGCAGGTTTCGACGGGTCGTCGTGCAGCCTCGGAGGCGCCGGTGGCGGTCAAATGGACGGTGGGCTGGGACCGTGCAGTTATCCAGATATATCGTCGTGTTCGTACCGGTACGGTATGGGACGGACGGGATACGGCCATGCGACGGCCCCCGGCGGTCTCGGAACGTCAGCACAGTGCCCGCCAGTGATGCCCAGGCACCAGGATCACCGCCCAACACCCATATTCCCGCCTTCCATGAATCTCCAAGGTAACCGAAATTGTTATTTTCTAATTATAGAAAAAAAACACCTTATAAACAAACACCTGACGAATGGGTTATTGTTGACAGCAACCCTAAGTACAATATATTTTTTTTACGCATCAAATATGCGATCGGCTAAACTCAAATAATGAAGTCTTTCTCCATATCAACCCCTAACTTTATAGTCAAAACATCCAAGCAACACATTCATTCTAAACATGATATTTAAATATCATCAATTTTTCTCCTTTCCATTCAACTGTTCATGGAACAAGTCACATGTTTACAAAATCCTGTGGCCAACATGTTGACAGGCTGACAAAAGTTTGGGACATGATTTGCTAAATCAATCCACGTTATTTATTCATCAATTCATGAAATTATGTTGTATCATTCTAGACTCATCTGAATTGAATCTCGAACAGCCATTTAGAGCCGAGAATCCCAAACATTTGAAAAGCTATTTGACGAATTTTGACTAACCTTGCAGACTTCATAATATAGTAATATTATTATGATTTTGGATGTTTACTGTACACATCACTAAGTGATTACAAGTCTTGTAATTTATGCTAGTTTGAGATTTGTTTGTAGTAGGTACAGTGTTCGCTGTGTTCTTTTAAATGGAATCCATCGGAAATCTTCCAGCAAAAATGATTTTTAACAAAATTGAGATGTTTTCTGTAGAAAAGTTTCCTTACGCAAATTTAACGTTACTGATTCATTCTGGATGTAAAACTACTTCTGGTCATTTTAAATGGTAGGAATTATATTATTCTATTATTTATTCTTTAAACATCTAACCCGCGTTTTTAGAGGCCCTTAAATGAAATTGAAAAGTTGTTTCAAACTTTTACGTGTCAACTAGTCTAGATTCACAAAATTTAATACAATGTCCTACTCTCGCTTCATTTACGAGAAACGTTTACCAAAATATGATGTAGGAATAGATAAAATACCAATCTAGTTGTGTCCTCCAAGTTCAGTTCGATCACCAGATTCCGAGGGGTTCAACGGGAGTTGAGGGGTTTAACACGAATCGAGTGAGGTGAAATTTTCGAATTGACTGCGGATGTAGAACCTATTCCGAGGTGACCGACTCTTCGCACAACTCTTCAACTTTGGAAACCCATTGAAAAACGAAAATGTTAACCATTTGGGAACACATGAGAAATGGAATTTTCAGAGTCTTCAGAAATATTCTAAGTATATGAAATTCTAGCGCTGAGATTGGCTCGAATTGTTAATCGCTCTGAAACTCAAATTAGAACTTAAACAACATTGTTTTCCTCCAAACAAGTTGATTTTTGTCACGTTTTGACATGACATGTCATGATATCCATACATTGTATGGATATCATTTACCTACATGGTGTTTGAGTCAAGACAATGTATTGAGAATTCTTTTGATATGAATATCATCGGTGATAGTTTCATAACATCATCGGGCTGGAGGTTCATTATGGTTTATATGGCAGAAGGAGCAATTGTTAAAAAATGTTAACTTGAGTTGCGTTTGCTTTATTGTAGGTTCATTATTATTGAGTTCTATTATTTGTTTCCATCCAGCAAACATAATCAGCGTTTGCAAGTTAGACGTATAGTTTTTACATGTTAATTTGTATCACCAAAGTTGCCGCTTGATCACGACCTTTTGGGTAAATTACAAAATTTCAAAGTGCTGCGCGAAGTTTTCTAATGCAGTTACTGAGGGCGTCTCATCAATTGGGACCATTTCCAGAGCTTACCCGGGTTGGCAGATTGAAAAAGTTTAAGCGCATCCAAACCAAAACTTCACTGAAGCGTCTGATGTCTCCACTAAACGATAAGAGTAGGATAACATTTTGTACCCTGCTCGGCTTAACATCTAAACCACTAACTCTCAACGCGTATTTATTTATATATGTATTTATTATAATATATATATAATATATATAGGCTTGTGAGTCACAAGCCTACTCCTCCTAAACGGTAAGTGATAAAAATACGCCGATTTTTCCCACAGTCCCCGCCTCCCAGACATCTCCTGCTGGTAGGGTTGAGAACCCCCAAAAATGCGCGCAAATGGGCGCACTTGCGCCCAACTTTCTTTTTTTAAATGGGAACCACTATTCCCCCCCCCCCCCCCCTCGGTCAATTGGGAATGATTTTACGTTCGATGAGCGCAAATTTGCCCAACCCTCACTATCTTCGTTGTTTACGGTCGGATTGAGTTGGCGTTTCCTCCTTATCCTACCGTGAGATCCGAAATTTAATACGAAATACCCAATGAACGAATCCTGTCTGAGAAAGTGGTCGGCCGAGCGAAGCAAGGCCTTATGTCTGAGTGCTAGTATTATTAATTATTAAACAATAACAGTTATTGTTTAATAATTCAATTAGTTCAGTTACTTAACTAACAACTTAATTATCACTTAACTTCAAGTTTCCCGTTTTGAAGTTAGGTATAGCCCTAGACTCTTTCTGTTCGGTTATGTAGAAAGTTTATGATTAAATCATAAATTTTATCGGGTCCTGAAAAACGGCATATTCGATGTCTAGGGCTCGGATCAACATGCAGAAATTCAAGGTCAAACATGCAAAACCATGCAAGTGAGACGAGGTAATATGTGCCAAGTAGAAAGGTTTACAAACGGCTCCATTCCAATCTTCGCGAGCCTGGCGAATTGGGCCTTTCCAGACAGCCTGGTCTCCTGCATTCTTTTGCATTTGAATCACCCCATTTCGGTTTCAAAAAATCTATAGAACACGAACTACCTCTAGTTTTAGTTAATTATTTACACGAATGAAAAAGTTGGATTTGTACTACCTAAAAATTTGCTGAAACAATCAATATTTGTCAACTTTCTTTTATTGCAGAGAAAACAAACAAAAAATCTGAGTAAACCCCCAAAACATGCAGGATAAAATAGTTGTTTTCTTTTTTATTTAGAAAGGACTGAAAATACTCAAAATGAGCGTCTCTGACGATTCGGGGTTTCAGAAAAATACATGCAAAACATACAAAATTCGAGCCTTTCTGATGAAAATGGTGTTGGATCCATTTCTAAACGTCTACTAAAGTAGACGTGCTTTTCATTTGATCCTCAGTCGTACATTTACCACCGTTTAGTGAATACCTTATAAGGACATTAGGCTCCTAATAAAGGCACCTCTCATAACCTTCGTCCAAGTTGAAGAGCCGAAGAGAGGTTATGAATGAAACATCCGACCGAAAGCGGGTCGGACCGCAGACCGCACGTGGGTTGAAATATTCAGCAAAGGAAGGTCGGTTTGAAGTGGACCCGCTGCCGCCCGACTGCCGATCCGCTGGAACACTCAGCCCGATAATTGGAATCGATATCGCCTCGTCTTAACATCAAACTTTCAAACCCACCTTCTCAGAACCACCACCCCCTTCCTGGATTTCTTCTTCATCGGTTTGTTTTCATCTTGCTTCGATGGGCCCATACTTTTGCCATTGACACATTTCACATAAGCTGGCAGGTCTTCATTGCATCTTATACCTTACACTAACGCAAGGGTTCCCAAACTTTTAAACTCGCGGACCACTTTTTCAGGAGGAAGTCCTACGACCCCCTGTCAGCCAACCGCTTCGTAACCTTTGAAATCGAGAATCAGATTTTCCAGCCATTCCAGGTTAACCGTCACCATGAATTAGGAAATAGCCAATTCAGCAAGCAAAAGGCAGTTTTACTAATCCCCATTGTGTTTCCACTTTTAGCCTCCTATCTTGAAGTGGGTGATAGAGAGGTTTGAAGAGGCTGAAAACAGGTTTCAATTGGTTGTCAACCTGCTTCAAGCGCGGATTGTAGGTTTCATGTGGTCTCAAAGCCAGCCTGATAACCAGTTTGGATGTTCAGAACGTGGTTGACAAGTGGTTGACAACTATAGCGCCTGATAACCAATCTGAAGTAGTTTATAACCTTTTGTAGAAGTAAGCAGGTCAAATTAGTTCTTGATTCACGTACAAACTTCTTTCGAAGTACAAACGTACAAACTTCAAACGAAAATCTCTATTTGACTTTTTAAATATTATGAAAAATTATTTTTCATGAAAGAAGGTGATATTGACAAGAATTTCCATTCGTCAGAATTTAGATTATTTCATTTCATAAGAATCTTATATCTGATTTTAATTAATTTTTCGTACTAAGAATGAGAAACCCAGGATGGCCATGTTTGAATCAAAGTTACCAACGCGAACAAAACGGGTGCATAGCGATATCTCATTGAAAAACTGGGTTAGGAAATATTTGGACATTTGTTAGATTCGGAAGTTTGGTCTGTCAATAATAATTATTATTATCAATTAATTGATAATTATAGACTTCAATAATTGATAATTATTGTAGATGTTCATAGACAAAACTGCTGAAACATGTTCATCAAGAGGAAGAAATTTAGTCCACAGGATCCTATTTTCTGCTTTTACCCATACTCTACACAACTAAGCAGATACATTAAATGTAAGAATAAGCAGATATATTAAATGTATGAAATTTCATCTATGTACCTGCACACTTTTCTTTTTGGAATGGCTTTATATGATCCGAACTTACTTTGTAGCACTAATAGCAGTCAAATCAGGTCTAAAACTTATCGTATGTTCTCGAGGTTACTTCCAAAAAATCGATATCACTTGAGTGAGTTTCATGTCCACTCCTCCAAGTAAACTCTCATTACCTACCAACTTTTATACCTACTTATTATTAATTGTTTTTATACAAACACTATGACACTTCATCTTTGAAAGTCAGGAGTCCCCTTTATCGTACTTTCACTAAACAATATTTAATTCCGTTTTCATAAGAAACACTAATCGTATTCACTGACCATGAGGCTTCTTCTTCGGGTGTAGCTGTCAACAGCATCCAGACAGCTTTTTCATCAATTAGTCGCTTTTGATGGGCTATGGTGGGCTACAGTCGTTCTAAAACATTTTGATCAATTCTAGGCAGTGCTTAATATCCTATGAATTTCCTTGTTCATTTCAGCGAGTTGGCTAATCGAGCTGAGCCAAGCCAGTGCAAGCGTTTGTTGTACCTACAGTAAAATTTTGATAATAACTATCAAGAATAATTCTTGATAGTTATTAATTATTAATGAAGGGTAGACGTGTTTTCACCTGTAGTTTTTACCTGCAAAAAAATGCCAACTAAATCATTGCCGCAGAAGAGAGAAATATTTGCTGCAGAAACAGTATAACTATCGTGCGTTTTTAAACCTGTTTTTGCCGTAGCAGTATATTTCTACTTCATTAAAAAAAAAAGAAAATAAATAAATTTTATGTAGCCGTTCGTTGGGATTTTACACAGTGAAGGTAGTGTTTCATCAATTTATTTAATGCCGTGTTCTTATTAATAATAGAGGTGCGTCTCGCCCCTGTTTCCGCAGTTAATAAATTTTGGATAAAACAATGAAAATTTGTATAAAACATTAGGTAAATTATCAAATTTTGCTGGTAGCAAGTAGTCAACGGGTCTTTTAAACTTTATGTGTACTCGCGAGCGATTCGCTATGACAAAATGAGTGGATATTTAGGTATGTCTCATTTTTCCAAGAAAAACTGTGTTCGTCCGGTAATAACAGCCAGCTACAGGGTGAACTACATCCCTTTCCAGGAGGGTGCGAGGAGACGGTTCAGAGCAATGGCGGAACGACCCCCCTCACCCCCTCCCAGTACCAACCCCTCCCATCACGACCCTCCCTGTTGCCAGTGAGCTCCCCTTCCCGAAACAACCCTCTAGAAGGGAGGGGGTTGGAAGGGGTTCCTAATGGCTTCAACAAACCTCCTACGACACCCCCACTCCCCTTCTTTTCCAGTCTTCGACCACCCTCTTCATCCTCCACCAACCTCTGAGTTAGTCCTATCCCACGGCCCCTCTGTACGCGGTAGTTGAGTTGGCCTTCATTTTCAACAAGCTTCATTTATTATACATGTATTTTTCCAACTTTATTCAATTGCCAAGCCTTAATGGAACCTCTTGACGCTCGCTTGGTAATTAGTCAACAGTACGTTATCTTAAGTCCAAAAAATGTCGATACCATTCGTGCTTTGAGGACATCGCATTGGTGCACTCTTATTAAATGCGTATCTCTTATTATAATTTCGAATTACGATAATAATAAGTAATAAAGATCACGTGCATCAAATCTGGTAGTATTAAATTATATTAGTCACCAGTCAAGCCGGTTTCAAATTTTGAAGATTAAACTCATTGGTTTATTATTCATGGAATAATACACCGATGTAATCGCGACGGAGGTCCACAATAATTGTGGACCTCCTCAGAATTATTCTGATCGGCCTCAAAATTTGACAGACGTCTCAAGATGTCTAGATTCCTAAGTCCCAAATGGGCGATTGTAAGCTCAAATCATAAGTACACGATGTAAACTGGGCCTAATCCTTCCTAATTGTCCTTCCCCTTAGTGTGTAAACTCGGCCCCGGATGTACTCATACTAATAATCTCTTCAACTCGTTCATTGTAAACTGGGCCCAAGGAACTAGTTGAAAGTAGGCGTTCACACGAAGTTTTTTAAGTTTAAGAGCTTTATCACAAAATCGAGTATCATGCTACCACAGTCAAAAATTTAATATATATATATGGTACGGTGAAAGCCCGGTGCCCGGTGAATGTCCGACATTCGCCGGTAATTGTCAACAATCACCGCTGATTTTGGTGAAAGCCCGAAGCAACAATGTTTATCGGGCTTTCACCGGTGAATGCTAACAATGACCAAGGCTAGTTGGTGAATGTGCGAAGTTGAATCTGGAGCCTAAGAAAATCTTCACCTTTGAGTGGGAATACAATGTAATAACATAAGTTACAACTGGTATAATTAATAGGGGTTAACAATTGCTCTCAAAATCGTCAAAATGTCGCCCATTCGCGCTCGTCATGGTCAATAACAATATTGTTCATTTGTTCATGCAACTGTCACTCCCATGGCATTTGATGTTGCAAAGAATGCCATTGGATTTGCATTTACATTGGTTTGCCCTTTCAACAGAGCACATCAGACATCATCACACCGATAAGCATAGAAGACTACTGGCTGCGAGTCATTAGATATGTCTAAAATCGAACTTACACCGCTCGCTGCCGGAGACTGTCGACAATGACCGGCGAAAGCCCGGAATTCGGACTTTCGCCAGGGGTTACGTTATCCACCTCGGTGAATATCAACAATCACCGGTGATTCTCAGCTTTGACCGATTTCGAGCTTTCACCGTAACATATACATATTATTTACTATAGTGAGTGAAATATACAGTGAATTACCTAATAGTTTTCCAATATAGTAATGAAATCCTGCTACTTGAGAAAATGGCGTGCACGAAGTGTTCAAGAATAATTTTTGGCCGAGAATGCATAAATATGTGAAAATGTTTCAATAAACATTTTGCTGTTTTCATTTACTGTTAAAAAATATAGTTTATTAAATAATAAGTACATTTTATTAAATTAGTTTAAATAAGTTTATTAAAATTAAATAGGTACTAAGTTTAAATGATTAAATATTATTATCAAATAATAAGTAAATTATATTATTAAATAATATGTAATTATATTATTAAATAATAAATAAATTTCACATTAAGTATTACACAACATACGTATAATATCTTCATGAAGTTAATATGTGAGGGGGAAAGCGAAAAGCGACTTCTTGTCGGCGTTTGTCGAAATTGAGTTATTGCTACTTTCTAAATCTGTAGAGATTTCTGAAAATTTTAAGACCAAACGCATCCTTGTAGCTCAAAAAATGAAGAAGCTGCAGCCAAGGGCGGATCCAGGATTTTTCTGAGGGGGGGGGGGGCGGAAAATGAAATTTTTTTGTAACATTTGTGGAAGGGATGTGGGACCTCGAAAAATGGATTACACGTCCAATCTTTTTTCCAAAATTGTTTTCTCATTGACACAGAATTAAAGTTTTGCACCTATGGCTTTGCTTAGTTTCTTTTCCATTCCGGCGTTTTTCACTATCGGAATTCTTCAATTTCTTGGGGGTGTTTTGTACCCATGTGACATACCTGCCATCCCACTCCTCCCTCAATCACTAATTGTCTCGTTTCGCTCTTTCGCTCAATTTGGGCCAATAGGGATCATTCTAGTCAACTCCTAACACACCTACCGGCCAATCCAACTCCCCTTTTTATCAAAAATCGTATTTTCTCGCCCTTTCGCTCGTTTTGGACCAATAGGGATCATTGTTAACAACTCCCTTGGCTCACAACATGAAGCGGTACCAAGAAAGGATCAAGCGATATACCCTCCATTGTGATGCTGGGGATAGCGCTTGGCCCTTTTTACCTGTTGCAGTATGACGAACCCCGGGTTCGTTGAACCAGGAGTCATTATCTGAACTACCGCTCCTCTAAGGGAGCGATTTGTTGAACGAACGCCCTGAAAAGAATCGCTCCTTAGGAGTCGCTCACTCTTTCGCTCCCCATCACTACCTGACACCTTCTCGGCACAGTGATGAACGCAGCGCAGCCACCACACAACACACAGACATTTAATCAAACTTGTGTTGTGTACTTCTCTTCAAATTTAGGCGAATATAAAATTTTAAATCTCATATATTTTCTCGTTGAGGGGGGGGGGGGGGGGGGCGCCCCCCCCTCTGGATCCGCCACTGGCTGCAGCATTTTAATGTTTTATAATAGAAAAAGTGGATTTTGAGAAAAGCGACGTTAAACTTCAAAAGGCTACCCTCTTGTTATTTTTCAGAGTTAAGGGATGATTCAAACTGCAAAAATTCACTTCAAGTAGTGCTGAATGTAATTCAATAGAAAAAAAGTGGAACAATACAAAATTACAATACCGAAAAAAAAAGTAATTTGATCATTTCGACCTACTTTCGCTTATTTGGTTTTTTCTCCGCATCAACTTTGCCGACGAGAGGTTCGCTTTCCGCCTCAATATATATTAAAAGATTTATAAACATGTAACTTAATATTCATAATATGTACCTATAAATATTTGTGGACGTGACTTTTGATAAATTCCTTTTTTCTTCGTGTGTGCGAATTCTTAGTGGAAGGTGTAGGTATTAATTTGGATAACAATTTCTTTTTGAAACCCTAATAAGACTTCCGCGAAACTGAAAATATTGGGATGCGGGCTGGAGAAGTGCTTATTAAAATGGGAATGGAATGAATCACAGGCGTTGGTAGTCATGTTCTTTACTTGTTGTACAGGGTTTTAAAAAACGTAACCTCCCTTGGCTCAATAGCAAAACGCAGTAAATTTTACTCGAGTTTTTATTCTTTGGTATAAAATTTAAATTATTTCTGATATTTAATATCAGAAATAATTTTAATGAGCTTTTAAACAGCGGAATTAATTTTTGGACGATTGATAAATTTATAAATCTGTCAATAAAAATCTTTAAAAAATCTGTATTTCTGTGCAGTGTTTGAACAGATGTGGGACTCAGAAAAATGGATTATACGTCCAGAATTACTCGAAAAACGACTATACGACCTCCAAGCATCCTTCAAAAGTTTCATCTGTAGTAGCCCCTTGGACGCCCCATAGATCCCGAGGGAGAAATTGGATCGTCCTGGGACCCCAAAAAATTGATTGTACGTCCAAAAATACATTACACCCCTGATTCCGTAGCCGAAAATCATCAAATTATTTTATTCAAATACACCCACAGTATAATACTGTAATAATTCCTGTATAGTGGAGGTTCGCTATTTCAAAATTGCAGCAACTTTTACTCAAGGGTTCATTATTATTCAGGCAAAAATTAGTTCTGACAATAACTTCTTTTTTTTTTCATATAAAAATTAAAAAAGCTGTACATCTCAATATAGTGTTGAGTCACTATATTAGGGACTCAGAAAAAAATCAAATCATTTAGAACTACTCTTGATGGATAACAACTACCTCAGTGAAAAACTCGATCACGACATGTTCCTACTTTTAAATTTTGGAATATAAGAACACAGTACAGGACGATTCAGCCCGAAATTCAGATTTTCGTTCATTCACTATTGCATGTGAGAATAAAATGTATTTAATTTTAGATATTAAATATTAATCTCATGATACATACTTATTATCGATCTGAGGCCAACCAAGGGTCGGTGTTCAGTTATTGGATGCTTGCGGGCCTCAATTGTCTTCGGTAGCGCTTCCTGGGACATACAATAATTGTATTACAATTAATTAAGATGAAATTATGAGATTGCAAAGATCAATTTCAAGGTACTACCACGTAGAAACATAACACCCATAATTATTTACAGTCATCTCCACCAACTATAGTTAGTCTATACACGTAGCAAATTGGATGAGCGTTCAGTAAAAATCATTTAGTATTAAATACACTTTCTACATTTTAGAAATGTTATCCTGTGTACCTAAGGTGTTCAGGACAGATATAACCCCCATAATTTGTCAAAATAAGGAGACTGACATTTTCCATGTAATACGGCAGGGAGGAGTTCGGCCCCATAACCTCCCTACCAGAGGGCAGCATGATTGATAACCGGAAACCGACCATACAGATGACGTCACACCCTCCATTTACTCTTGCGCTTTTCTCATGAATCATTGTCAACTTTTCTCCGGGCTCAACAAGTTAAGGGAATCAACGAATCACTTTGTTACAACTCCGTCTCATCATTTTTCGTCCTTCAGACTGTTGAGCCTGCCCTTCTCACGAGACTGCCATCATTTCCGGATGTCATTTCGAATAGAAATTGTGATCTGAAGAGATGTGGCATGCCCACGGTTTTAAAGCGGCCCCCGCGAATAAAATTACTCGAGGTAATATAGGTAACAATAATTATTATAATAAATGAAGCATAGTTTTATAAAATTTATTTAATATTTAATATTATAAGAGTATGCTTCATAATATTACATTATAAGAGATCATCTTTGTTCATTTTACGCGTAGTTCAAACTGATCTGGCACCCCCTTTAATGGATTCCTCTTTCCAAAATATTTTTAAAACAATATTTACCTACCTCACTTGGCTAAACAGTTAAAATTGCTGTAATTTTTACACATGAGATATCATTCTTTAGTAAAAATCTTGCAAATTTCACACGAGTGTTTATTATTCTTATAAATTGTGGAAAAATTTGTGCCAATAAAAAATATGCTACTTAATTTAATTTTTTCCCCAGAAATGTGCTTGGACTGATGTCGGACCCCGAAATACGGATTAAGGTAGATCCACACGTTTCAGTGGCCATCAGTGCTCTGTGCGGCATGTAACGCGAGTATGTATACAATTGATCATTGATGCAATTGAAGGGCACGGAGCTCTGATGGCCAAGGATTCACTGATATCACTGAAATGAGTGGATCGACCTTTATGCGTCCAAAATTACTCGGAAAATATCACGAAAGCCGCATAGATCCCCACGGTGGAATCGGATGGTTCTACACTCAAAAATACTTCGAAAACTACATCCAACTCAACCCCATGGCCCAAAATAATTTTTTTTAACCTCCCGTAGCCCCTTTTTGGCCCCACAGAGCCACAAGGGCGATCGAACTGAAAACCTTGTCGGCACAACTGGATGGCGAACCAAGTACTATGTCAATATTTAAGATTTGTAAATTCCTACTGCCCAAAACGGCCTGGACCGCGAATGGACATTTGATTTTCGTAATAATAATAATAAACCAATTGTAATAACAATATACCAATAATAAAAATTAAAAATTGAAAAATTAAGAAAAAATTCCATTATTTTTGTACATGTAGGTATATAGTGATTTGACCCTAAAGACCCGAATAAATGATTTCTATGCCCTAGATTACTCCGAGAACGACGCCATGTATAGAAAATATAGGTCAAAAATACTTGAAAACGACACCCCACTCTACTTCCTGCCCGAACTTGAAGAGGTTCAGTAAATTTTATTACCCCATTGATCCCCACGGTCAAGTCGGATGGGTTCACCATTTATGGTGTCTACGAATAAAGTTACCTCGAAAACTGGGGGCGCGATCGACATTGTTAAAGTAACAGTTCTGCAGTCGCGATAACAGGTCGATTAGGGAATTATAGAATATGTAAGGGAGAGACCCCCGGGAATTGTTAGGTATCGAAAATAACTGCCGTTTTTCGAAAGGGGAAAAAGGGGTTTATTTCCCTACTTGACCCTACCTAGCAAGTACGTCCGGGGATGACCTTACTGAGGGAAAAATTATTAATCAAGGTGCCTTTAGAAGAAAAACCAGAGG
Organism: Pilophorus perplexus; assembly: GCA_955831195.1. NCBI lineage: Eukaryota > Metazoa > Arthropoda > Insecta > Hemiptera > Miridae > Pilophorus > Pilophorus perplexus. The sequence continues at coordinate 55,098,318 of OY037007.1, read as the reverse complement.
TGACCATGAACGTTTGGAACGAACTCACCAAAATTGTACGTCGTTGTGGCAAAGGCACTTAATCCCACACAAGACACTCGCGGGGGAAACGTGAGAGATGGTGGAGGAAATGTTAATTAATTATATAAAAATTGGTTAGACGTTGGAGGATTGAGATCGGAACTTATACTCCTGATTTGGAGGGGGGCGGCTACCCAGCCCCACCCGCCCCCCACCGCCAGAGTGCAGGAACATTCAAGACTGGAAACTGCACTATGTCCCACACTCCGGAGGCAGGGGGCAAGCGAACGTGACATCCGCCCCCTCCCAAGTTTAAAATTTGATTGGAAAGAAAATTTTAAATTTTGCCTTGTGAAGGTCACCTTTGATTTTGAAGGCGTTGAAGCCGTAATTCTAACTAAACATGGTCATCGTCGGAAAAGAAAAAGCAGGGTGACGTGGCAAAAAACCTCTATATCTTTTGAGGGAAAAATGCTCACGCCGAGTGCAGAAAAGCTCGGAGGATGAGCCAAGACACAACGCAGGTGCTGGATAAGCATGTCACGTTCGTGGCGGTACACGCTCCCCATGGCGCCTACGGTCGAAGAGGCACATCTCTCCTGCATTAAAAACTGCAGTGGGATCCTAGACCTCGAGTTGGGCACAGGCCGAGGCTGACAAAACTCGGCTTCCTGTGAAGATAGTGAAATTTATGCTGGTTGCGATTATACACAATTAAAATTTCGCGTTACATATGGTTCCTAGTCGATGGTCGTACCACTCGGCCAATCGACATGAAATGAAAGAGACTTAAATTAAATTGTATATATACATGTCACCACTCATTGTAGGGCTGTACAGAAAAATTAGTGAAAGGAAAAAGAGTCTTTAGAGGCATGCTGCCTCATGAAATGAAAGGTAGGGGTACAAAATTGAGCACTAAGCATTTCACTCGCGAGCTCAGTGGGCTCTGGCTGGATTAAGGCACCTTGTTTTTTTTTTTTCTTTTTTATCATTTTTTATGGTTTATTTTTTATTTTTTATTTTTTCTATTTTTTTTCTTTATTTTTTATTTATTTTTTTTTTATTTTTTATTTTTTATTTTTATTTATTTTTTTTTTTGGGGGGGGTATTTACAATAAAATGAAAAGGTGACGTCATTTAGGAAATCTGTGGTGTGTGGTGTGTACGCAACTGCTGTTCCCGTTGCTTTCGGAAAAGCTTGAGCTGTGACACATGTGCCGATTTGTAAAGAAGTGGATTTTGTAAATCGCAGATTTGATACGTCACGGGTGAGAGAACTTTGGTGATCACGAAGGGTCCGCAAAACCTTGAACTGAGCTTGGCAGTCACACCTTTGGATTTATCCGAAAGGATGTGGGTCTTGAGGTAGACGTGATCTCCTTCAGAAAATGATGTGGCGATATGACGTCGGTTATAGTGTTTGGCGTACTGCTGATGGGCACGCTGGATGTTGGCAACTGCTGTCGTCCAGGTGTCAGGCAGGTTGAGATGGCGTTCTTCGATGTCCCATAGGAAGTTGATCGGTGTTTGAAGTGATCTTCCGAAGAAAAGTTCCGTGGGGCTGAATTTCGTCGTCTCGTTAAATGCTGAATTCAGTGCGATTTGGGTTAAGTGGAGATGGTGTGCCCATTTCGAATGTGCTTCTGCACATTGCGCGCGGAGCGCTGATTTCAAATTTTGAATCTGGCGTTCTGCTAGATTTGGGTTGGGATAGTAGGGTGGGTTGTAACTATGCTTCATCCCGCATGAAAAAATGAAGTCACGAAATTTTTTTGATGTGAAGTATGTTGCGTTGTCAGAAACAATCCTCTCCCAATAACCAAAATGTTTGAAAATGTGGTTTTTCAGGGCGTTGATAATCGTGTCTGAGGTCGTCCGATTGAGGGGAACGAGGACTGTGTAGCGGGACATACCATCGACTGCAATTAAAATATGCTCGCAACCTAGTGAATTTGGGAGTTCACCTGCGGTGTCGATGTACAGTGTTTGGCCAACGCGGGTATCCGGCGTGGATGAGAGCTGGCCTTTCGGTGGAGATCGGTCAGTTTTGTTTTTGACGCAGGTTTCACAAAGTTGAACTCGTGATTTTACCGTCTGAAAAAAATTCGGCCAGTAAAAGTGGCGTTTTATGGCGTGGGCGGTTCGCTTTATACCCCAATGGGCCCCCAAGACCGAATCATGGTAATACTTGAAGACCGTATCAATCAGGGAGTTAGGGACAACTGCGCGAAAAACACCCGGTTTTGTTTCATACATCAAACGACCTTTCTTCAGAGAAAAACGGGGATTATCGTTGGTGTTATTTCGGATGGCATCTGTGATGATTCGAAGAGAATGGTCTGCTTGTTGCGAAAGGTTGAAGTCGGCGAAAATCTGCGGGAAATCCTGAAGTATTGCCAACGTGGATACTGGAGGAGATGTTTCTGTTGGGGTGATGTCACCTTCAGGGTGCCTGTCGTTGGGTAGTTCGTCGCTCATCCAATTCCGGCTCATGTAGTCACAAATGGTATTGAACTTGCCTTTAATATGATGAGCTTTATAACGAAATGGCATGAATTCGGTGACCCATCTAGCTAATTTTCCTCCATTCTTAGCTAAATTGGAAACGGCCGTCAGTGCCTTGTGGTCGGTAAAAAGATCGAACTCGTCGTGTTCAAGGTAAATTCGAAATTTTTTGAGGCCGTAGCTGATGGCCTCTGCTTCCAAAAAGTAGGCGATGTAGTTCTGCTGATGCTTTGTCAGACGTTTACTCGCGAAGGCGATGGGGTGGATAAATCCGTCGTCGCCTTGCTGCGCGAGGATTGCCGCCACTCCGTCTTTCGAGCCGTCAGTATACAGCCGAAAGCGTTTGCTGAAGTCGGGTGTAGCTAACACTGGCGGTTCAGTGATGATTTTTCTCAAGGCCTGCCAAGATTTCTCCTCGGGTTCCCCCCAGATCATGGGAGAATCTTTGCGACGTAATGCATTCAGCGACCGTGCAAGAATTTGGAAGTTCGGGTAAAATTTAGCGAAAAAATTCACGCTTCCTAAAAAGGAGGCAACTTGTTTGGGGGTTCGGGGGCGGGGAATACGAAGTAACGCTTCTGTTCGGTCGGGATTGATTGATATCTGCCCAGCAGAAATGGTGTGGCCAAGATATTCACACTTTGTTGGGGCGAGTTTCAATTTTTCGGGGTTCACAGTTAGACGAGCGTTTTTGAGTCTTTTCAGGACTTCTTCGATGTGGACAAGATGTTCCTCAAAGGTAGAGCTATAAATGATCGCATCATCAAAATAGCTATAACAGAATTCGTAACGGATGTCGGCAAATAAGCGATCCATCAGTTTGTTCAGAATCTGTCCGCCACAACTCACTCCAAACGGCACTCTTCGAAAAGCGAACGTACCAAATTCGCATTGGAAGGCTGTCAGCCGCTTTGAATTTGGCGTGAGCAAAATTTGATTGTACGCTGAATTTAAATCTATGATCGTGAACCATTTCGCCGATTGCAGATGCATGAACGCAGATTCAGCAGATGGTACCGGATACTGAAGATATTCCAGGTGTCGATTCAGCTGACGGTAGTCAACTACAAGTCGCCACGAGTTTTCCGAATTGTCGGGGGACTTTTTCGGGACAAGAAAACATGGCGATGCTATATCTGTGTCGATAGGTTCGATAACTCTGTCGATAAGCATTTGCTCAATTAACTTTTTCATGGCTTTCTGGCGAATTGGCCCCTGTGTGTAAATAACCCGTGAAGCTTTGAGTTGTGCTTCAGGTTTCAGGGTCAAGTTGCACCGAATTTTATCTGTGGTGCCCAGCTCTTTGGTGAGTACTTCAGGGAATTTTCTCACGAGAGCTGCCTTAAGTTTTCCGAGGTCAACGTCTTGATCCAAGTGGAAAACAGCGGGCGGGCGTGGGTGAGTGTTCAGTAGTTCATAGTGAACGTCTTGTTGAAATTTGAACCGAAACGAGTCATCCGAAGGATCCAAAATCATGGTTGACTTTTTAATGAAATCCATTCCAAGGATGGCGTTGTGTGGTAACGTTGGAACTATGCAAAACGGATGCACCCAAGTGTTAGGCCCAATTCTAATTTTTAAAATTGCCCTGACCGTTATTGAAATTTGCGAGGAATCGCCCAATGTTGCTATCATGTTTGTGTCTTGGAGTTCGACGCGAGTCTGATACTGAATCAATTCCAAAAAACCTTGACTCACACATGAAAAGGATGCGCCTGAATCGATCATTACAGCAGTCCTGATGCCGTTCATGTCGACTAAAGCTAAATTTTTTGTATTACCGAAATTGGAATCAAACCTTTTCATGGCCGCCAGATTATTGAATTGTTTATCCCTACCAGTGCCCCGAACTCCGGAAATTAGTTTTTTGAACTGTTGTCGGAGTTGTTGGTATTAGGTTGGCTTTGGTTGTTAGGTTTTTTATTGTTCTGTTTGTTCCTCGGTGAAGTGGGTGGAAATCCTGTGGTTTTGGAATCGAGCGTCGGAGGAGGTTCCGAATGTGGTGGAGTTCCGAAAAATCGTGGATCCGGTATAGGGAAAGTATACGCTGGATAATAGGGGTTGAACGGTTGATGCGTGAATGGGTGGAGGAACGGTTGTTGGAATTTTTTATTGTAATTCGGGTTATTATTTTTGGTCCCATTCTTTTGTTGAGGCGAATTTGGACGGGGCGAAGAATTCGAGTTTTGAGAATTTTGGTCGCGCCTGAAATTCTGCCTGTTTTGGTTACTGGAATTCGAATGATTCGCCTGCTGATGATTGGGGCGAGATGAGCCATTCGAATTTGAGTTGTTCGACTGACGGAAGGTTTTGTAGTTCGATTGCGACGATTCGGCGTCGGTGCTGGTCGCCGCGGGTTGTTTTTGATTTGTGTTCCGCTTGGAAAAGCGGTTTTGCAGGTTTTCCGTTAATTCCAATTTTTCTACGTCGGCTATTAAATTTTGTAAATCTTCGAAATTGTTCGGCCGCGTACTGAAGTGGAATTTTGCACGGGTGTTGTTATTTGTGCCTTGCAAAATGCTGGTCACTATTTCGGATTCTGAGTATTGGGACAAGATGGTGTTGAATTTTTGGATTTGCTCAACGTATGTGCGGAAATTTTCGGTTTGGGTTTGGGGACGCAAAATTTTCTCTCGTACTAAGTTCAAACGAGTGTGAGGAGTTGTGAGCTCAGTTAACAATGTTTTCGTAACCGATTGGAAGGTCACAAACGGCTCAGTCGCTATACGCAACAAAATCGAGTTGTTCTGATACGTGGCGATTCGCTGAAAAAGTGATTTGAAAATTTTTTCGTTCATCCCATTGAGAAGATAGAGTTTCTCAAGAAATTTGATTAAGCTCCATGGGTTGTCAGTGAGAAGTTTGGGAACCTTTGAAATTTCATCTTCGATGTATTTCGGGATTCTGTCTTCGTCGTACGATCGAGCGTAAATTCCCATTGGATTTAGATCTTGGTGCGCCGGCAGTGCGAAGGATGTGTTGCGAATTTTGTCCGAGAGTTCTTCGACTTTTTGTTGGAGGAGAGCGTTTTCCCGTTTGAGGTCGACGAGCTCGGAATTTTGTATGCGAGTGAGTTCCGTTCTCAAGGCACTATTTTCAGATTTTAATTTGTTTATATCAGTGGTCATGGACTGTAAGTCGGCTATGAGGTTAGTGTACCACAGAGGTGTGGGCGTGTCAACATCAGGGCTCTTCTTATCGTCTGCATTCTTGCAAAGGTCACATTTCCAAGCGGCGCGTCTTTCCTTTGATGACTTTGTCCAAGCGGAGATATCTCCCAACCGGGTACAAGATGCATGGAATGTTTGATCACAAACCGAGCATTTGACGTTATCGGCAGGAGGGTCTGATGATTCACACTTGGCGCACTGCATTGTTGTGGAAAATGACTGGTTGAACCGGTTTATGAAAAGTCCAGCTAGGTATCGAAATGAGACCACAAGTTATCAGTTCCAAAGGGCAGGAACGTGCGGATTTTCTCGACCTGCACGGAACAAGAACGCTGTCCAACTTCCTCGTGTTCAAAAAGTGACCACGAGGTTGCAAAATTGCGGAAAGGAAAGGAAGAAAAAAAAAAATGTTCGAGGAATATGTTATGGCTGATGTTGTACAGAATTACGAAGTGGAAGAAAATTGTGGTGAATCGGAGTTGCTCTGCTACCAGTGTGTAAGGGAGAGACCCCCGGGAATTGTTAGGTATCGAAAATAACTGCCGTTTTTCGAAAGGGGAAAAAGGGGTTTATTTCCCTACTTGACCCTACCTAGCAAGTACGTCCGGGGATGACCTTACTGAGGGAAAAATTATTAATCAAGGTGCCTTTAGAAGAAAAACCAGAGGTGACCATGAACGTTTGGAACGAACTCACCAAAATTGTACGTCGTTGTGGCAAAGGCACTTAATCCCACACAAGACACTCGCGGGGGAAACGTGAGAGATGGTGGAGGAAATGTTAATTAATTATATAAAAATTGGTTAGACGTTGGAGGATTGAGATCGGAACTTATACTCCTGATTTGGAGGGGGGCGGCTACCCAGCCCCACCCGCCCCCCACCGCCAGAGTGCAGGAACATTCAAGACTGGAAACTGCACTATGTCCCACACTCCGGAGGCAGGGGGCAAGCGAACGTGACAAATAACAAAAGAATAAACTAAAAGTGTTGAAGTGTTGATGTAAAACTATCGGTCGTTTATTGTGAATCAGAGATACTTAAACCTAATACGTTATAGGAAATAACAAACTCGCAGTCAATTCGCGATTGAATGAGTGGTTCTCTTACTTAATTCACCTTACTTGCAGTCTTGTTAAAGTCATGTTTTCAGATAGATATTTCTTATCACTTTTTCTTCTTTCTGACAATAAACTAGATTGGATCGTGATTCGGCGTGGCGCCTTTGAATATGAACATAAAACTATACCACTGTATTTTGACCATCAATGCCAAGGCGGAAGGCCGAAGAACGGGGGTGGCTGGCGAGATATCCTACAAAAAGATAAGATAATATCACCCAACATATTATATTGGGTGAAATTTTTTCCCCATGCAGGCGTTTTTTCGTATTTAGAAAAATTATTTGATTGAAACTCGTATTTTGTGGAAAACGGACACATTTTGGTAGAACCATTAACAGCTCGGGGTGAAAAAATGGACAGACAGGTTAAGCTTGTTCATTTTTTATGAATAATGGACGATGAACGTTGGGCTGCTGTAATGGGGTGGTGGAATGAGGAGGGGGGTGCTGCTTAGCTCAGAAAAACTTAAATCAATAGCTAATTTCACTTTGGAGGTTGCCACGCAGAACAGCGGCCCCCGTCAGGTCAGCCGCAGGGAAAAAGGGGGAATTTCCTCGTTTTTCTACCTCCTCCCCCTCCAACCCGTCAGTTCACCCTCCCAGGGTAGTGGGGAGGGGGTGGTACTAGCCGTGCTGATAAAAAACCGTCTCCGGGAGCGGGTTTTGGCTGAATGCGTAGTACGAAAGTCAAACCCCCTTCGCCGGGATGGCGGATTTCCGGCCCTCTTGTTACTGTAGTTTCCAGGCTGTTCCTGTAACCCCAGTGCAACCTTCCGCTCCACGTCTCTCTCTCTCACTTTCGCTCTTTCTTTCTCTTACCCCCTCCCGACGGCCCCCGGCAACTTGTACGAGGAGATCCTTCCGCCTTCAACTTGGAGCCCCACAAGGAAAATGGGCTCACATAATACAGAGTTCCTAAAGCCACTTTTTGCCTAACGGCGGTGAGTTACGGTCGACGTAACTCGAGATTTCGCGCATGCTCAGAAATAACAGCGATAACTTACGTCCTTATGCCTAACGTCGGCCGTTATTGCGATAATTTAGGACGCAAAATCCATTTTTTCGAGGTCCCACATCAGTCCTAACATTGTAAAGAAAACAATTTTTTTATTTTGCTTCCGAGTCTGCAAGGCAGCGGAAGCAATGTTTGAGATGAAAACAATTTTTGTGCTCTAAAATCAAAATTTTCACTCGCGTTTTGCGTTTTGGCCTCCTGAACAAATTTGGTTTCGTGTCCGTCCGTCCGTCCACATTTCCTTGCCTCAGCCGTAACTTCCACAATTTTGATCGGATTTCAATCAAATTTTCAGGAATTGCGTGGGTGTAGCCATAGATGGTCCTCTATCAGTTTCATCATGATTGAATCAGCGGTACTCCCTGCGCATGCGCGAACGTAATTTCTGGTTACAGCCATAACTCCGTCATTTTGAACGGATTTTTGTCCGATTTTCGGGGATTGTGCAGGTAAGGTCTCTTGTAGTTGTCAATTTATCGGGAATTAGGTCAAAATAAGCTCAAATATGTCGCACCCGTGCGACGAAAGTGTCACAACTCGAAAGTGGTCAGCTTTTCAGGAAACGCGAAAAAACGTCTACGGCACCCATTTATGGTTGTATCGTGGTTTACTCCTCACCATATTTTAATAATATTAAAATATGGTGAGGAGTCAACCACGACACACTATATACACTATACACTATACACTATACACTATAATATTATTATAGTGACCAAAAATGAGTTTTCTCAGCATTTTGAGAGGAAACATTGACTCTTATTTTAGAAATCGTCAAAAAATTCATGTTTTCCGAGTTATCACACTTTTCATGAATCACTCGAGTTTGGAACGACTAATTATCTCGAATTGTGACAGTTTCGCTGAGAATTTGTTGGGAATGATTGCATTGGGAGCAAGTCGCAGCTGACCAGTAATACGCATAGTTCGTCTTGATATGTACCATGGAGGAAAGAAATTCTTTCCTCCATGGATATGTACCCTATCATTCTTAATTTATTCCTGAACAAAAGAGAAAAAATATTCAAAGAAATCAAAAACAATAACTCTTAATCACGTAAAAATTATTGCCATCGGACAACAAATTACGAATTTTAGATAAACATCCCTATCTAAAACGCTGCAAATTTTACACAGGGTTTATTATTCTTCGATATAGGTTAATGTGCAACAATTAATTATGTGTCAATAAGAAAATATTTTTCTAAAAATAAAATTTATTTCATAAATTAAAAGAAATACAATTTATTTCAGAAAAATTTATTTAATAATTTTGTTTTTTCTGATGGTACAATGTTTGGACAGACGTGGGACCTCGAAAAATGGAATATTCGTCCAAAAGTTTTCGGAAAAAGACATCTCATTCGACCTCCTGGGATCTTTCAAAAATTCCATTGGTAGCACCATGAAAGATAGCCCCATAGATCCCCACGGTGAAATCGGATCGTTCTGGGACCCCCAAAAATGATTATAAATTCAAAAATACTTCGAAAACGCCACTTAACTCAACCCCAAAGCCGAAAACTTTCAAAACCCCCCTCCTAGCCCCATAGCGCCCCACGGGTGTGGGCGATCGGACTGAAAACCTTGAGGGGATAGCTCACAGAACATAGAATGACTCTTTCTATGTTCTGTGGAATAGCTACATGGGGACAGCTAGAACCGAGTATTTTATCGAAATTTCAGATCCTTAAAAAAATTCCTACTGTCCAAAACGGCCTGGACGGCGCGTCATTTCGTTTTCGGAATCTACGTGTTATGAAACGGATAATGCAAAATTTTGAATTCTTTTGAAACTAAGGTGCTCACGAAGCTCGTAAATTGGAATTTCCACCTGATCTGTGGAGAATTCACGGCTGAGGTACACGTACAGAGTAGGAGCGGGAAACGGATTCTCGTGCGTTTGATTTGGACTACTTTCCGTCGGGGTTCCGGGTGAAATATTGATTTGGGACTTCTATTGAATCCTAGGTAATTGATTCCGACAGTGAAAGTAGCGGAATTTCAGTGGAAAGTCGCTTGGGGGATGAGTAATTTTAATATTCTTGCACCTCAACTGTTTGCGTCCATTTTAAATTCGTTCGTGAAAACTGCTCAATTTTGACTTATGCAGGACAATTTTACGGCCGTCGATCAGAGAAACAGTCACAACTTTAAAAAAAAAAAAAAAACATGGACGTCCGAGATCCGATCAATCAACAAAACTGGCACATTTGGAGTTATGACGTTGACCGCGAAAAAAACCGGCGCTAGAGATCGAGCAGGAAGGCTAAGAACCCATCGAGTTTGTATGCAATTTTCACATGATATCACTTGATATATTTGTATCTTTCCTGAATTTCTGTGTTCCATAGTGTTTCTAGTTTGTTGATCCAAAAAATTTGCCATTTTAATAATTTTTGATTGTTTTCCGGCTATGCCGACTATGGGTGAAAAAAAAACGCTCATTTTCAGTAGTCGACTGGGGGTGTCGTCGACACTGTCAAACTGAATCATTCTGTAATCTGCTGCTGAGTCAGTAGTCGACAGGGTGGTTTCTTATCGTTACAAGCCACATAATTTCAATAATTATTATTGTAATATTATATTACTAATTAGTTACCTTAAGTATATCAACTAGGTGATTTGTTACTGTTGGAGTTACGTTAAAAGTGGCTCAAAATTCAAATTTTCCCCCATTTTGTAAAACATTGCACATCTTTGACGTTCGGTTTCAGCCAGACGGCTTAACCGGATTGGTTCTATAGGGTGCTCATTCGACGCAGAATTTTGTCCTCCTTAAAAAAGCATGGAATGCATTTTTCGACCAGACGCTTCTTTCTGGGTGAAAATGACCGAAAACCAAAAAAAAAAAAAGTAAAAAAATATGGCGGTTTTTGGGCTACCACCTGTCGACTAATGGTGCAAATCCCATGTCGACTACTGAAACAATCCTCTTTCCCTATGTCGACTACTGTTGCAAAAACACACTTTAGAAAAACTCATTTTTCTCCCTTTTAAGCCCAAATTTTAATAAAATTTACTATTGCATTAATAATGTTTACACAAGGGATTTGCGTAAACCTTGAAAAAGTGGGAAAACTCGATTTTGAGGGTGGGAGAGACAAAAACCTGTCAAAATTTCCTTAAGGGGTCGACTATGGGTACATTTACCTTAATCGCCGTCCCAGAGAATGATATTTTAACCAAAAGATCGGCCAGAAATTTCGTAATTATTTCACTTTCGCTGATGTCATGAACATACTTTTAGACTTTTTTAAAGTATTGACATAAGAACAATTCTTATGTCATAAGACATGAAAATAATTATTATTATGAAAATGATAATTATTATCATTTTCATAATCGATTGAGAGCCCATTATAGTCGACCAAGATAGATTGTTCTGAGGAAAAAATTGATAACTTCCCCCCTCCTCTGTTGCCATCCCTCCGCTTGTTTCTGTTGGGGCCACAGTCTCGCCGCTGTCACAATCAATTACTAGAGACAGGCAAAGGGAATCCACATGCGCCGTGATGGCGGGAGGGGGGTGTCAGTTGAGGGTGATTGGGGGGGGGGGGGGGGGGGGGATGAAAATGAAATGAAAAGTTAATGGGGGGACAGACGGGGCCCGCCATCAGTTGCGCGGGAAGCTACTTCGCTAATTGGAAATTTCGCTTGAAACCGTTTTCACGACCCTCGGCTAACAAGTTGGCCCCCCTGCTCAACATCCCTCTCACCATCACCACAACCAATATCATTTTAAGAACGATATTCGAAAAAACAAAACCGGCAAATTTTACACAACGGTTTAGGATTCTTTGATATACCTAGGTGAATAATGTGGGAAAATTAATTCTGTGTCAATAAAAAAAAATGATATTTTGAAGAAGAAAAAGAAAATTTGTTTGGGACAATGTTTGGACAGATGTGGGACCTCAAAATTTGGATTATGCATCCAAAATTACTCGGAAAACGACACCTTATTTGACCTCCAGGGATCCTTCTAAAATCCCATTCTTAGCCCCATGAAAGCCCTAAATATCCCCATGGTGAAATCGGATCTTTCTGGGACCCCCAATAATGGATTCTACGGCCATAATACTTCGAAAACGACACCTAACTGGACCCTTCAAACCTTCAAAACCCCTCCCGTAGCCCGTTTTTAGCCCCACAGAGCCCCACGGGTTTCGGCGATCGGACTAAAACCCTTCCGGGCACAACAAGATGGTAAACCGAGTATTTTGTCTAAATGTAATATTTTGGCCATTTCGTTTTTGGAATGTAGACATCTTGAAACGTATAATGTCAAATGTTGAGGCCGATCAGAATTTCCGACCTTCGTCGCGATTACATAGGTGTATTATTACAAAAATATTAAACCAAAAGTCGGAAGTACTTGAACAGTATATTAAATAAATTTTGAATTTTGTATTTCAACTCAAATGATTCGTTTCTTTTAAAAGTGAATAAAATAACGCGGAAAAAAAGAAAAACAACAATATGCATTGTTTGGCTGATTTCTCCTTTTTTCTTTTTTTTTCAGCGCGAAGTTTATAAAAGAAAGAAATTAAGACAGATTACATAGACGGTCTAAAGGGGCCGCCCAATCAGCTAAAGGCCAATTATATCCCTCCTCCTCCTCCACCCCAATACCGCCACCTTAGTGAATACACCCCCCCCCCCCCCCCCATCGCGTCTCCACCAACTGGGATCCACAGCACTATCCTCACCCCCTCGCCACCGCCGTCACTCCCACCGACAGAGTTATCTCCTAATTCAGTTAGAGCGCCTCTGGAGTTCTCCGTGAAGATTTTTGAGCGCCCTTAGTTAATTGGCCTGGGAGGCTGAGGGGGACACTTCTTGGTATTTGTCATTGTGAGCCCCCCCCCCCCCCCCCCCTGCGTTAGCGGCTCAACTGCACACGATTCTCTCACCCCTCTCGCCGCTACCGCCATCTCAAGGACTTTCCGCAGATGTACCCGCCGATCGAGTGGCACAATGTAGACGTGTTGGAGGCTATGAATAGTATAGTATAGTAGGTATAGGGTGGCCAGATTTTTTTTTTTTTTTTTTTTTTTTCGAGGAAGCAGTACATTAAACAAATAGTCGTAGGACACTAGACAAAAAAGTTTTAATATCTAATAAAACATCACATTAGGTTAAATCATTGCCACTGGCCACAAAAATATTATGACTATACGATGCAGACAATATCTTATGAAGGAGATCAATACTCAAAGCTCAATACTACCTATTCGTTTGCATTTAAAAACTAGTGAACCCATTAAATGGGTTTTTGTGGTTTTCAAATTTTGAACAGGGATTAAGATTAAACAAATAGTCGTCGGACACTACAAAAGATGTTTTAATGTCTAATAAAACATCACATTAGGTTAAATCATTGCCACTGACCACAAAAATATTATGACTAGGGCTCGGATTCGAGCATATCTATTGGCATATTTTTTCCTGTCTAGCAAACATTGAAAGAAGCCTTTTGAAACTATTTTCACCTCTCTGGGACCAACAGAATTTAAATTTATTGAGCTGCTCAATTAATACCAGTTTCAAAAAGCAGTACATTTCAGGTGTAGTAGGGGAGAGTGGGTACGCCCCGGACACTTTTGGAGGTCTGCCTACAAGCCCCTAATGGTAATAAATTTATGCTTAATACGTGGTTCGATTCTGATACTATCCAATTTCAATGATCCATCTCAATGAAGGGAGCTAAACGTTCTCAAATGTGATAATAATTGAAAAGTTGAAAAAAGGCATTTGACCGGCGTTACCCCACCCCTGGGGTCACTCCGGTCAGGGGTATGGGTCACCCCGGTCAGGAAGAATTCAAATATTTCTCCAATTCTGAAAATGTGAAAAATGTTTCAATCATTTTTTTCAAAAAGGCGGCCAATTTACCGCCCACGCGGGCCCTGGAAGGTTAATTAAATTTATTTTTTCATTTTTATAAATGTCTTGCAATGTGGAGTCACCCCGGTCACTTCACTGTGTTACAATAGACTGGGGCGACCCCATGGCGAATGACCGGGCTGTCCCCAACAGCTTCATTTTTGATAAACATCTGGCATTTCTATAATTCCGATTCAACAAGGTTGCTGCTTCAAATCATAATAGCGAATGCGTGCCTCCACAACTGGAAACGCTAAAAACTTGAAAAGAATTGATCAAAATGTCCTCACGCTTAGTTTCGAGGGAGCCAAAATAAGAAGGGAACACGACCGGAACTTTGAACACTTATGAGTGAAGAAATAGCAGTGAGGAAGGTTCCAAATTCGAAAATTAGTTCTCGCGCACGTCAACAGAGGCCTCTGATAGTTTGAGCCTTTTCCGAATCTTTATTCCTCTCCCCACTGACCGGGGCGTACCCACTCGCCCCTACACAAGGGTCTCTGTGTACAGCAGTATCACATATCTTAAAGCAGTACTGTACTGCAAAAAGCACTATATCTGGCCAGTGGCCACTGGCCACCCTAGTTATGCATCTTCAGAATCTGATAAATTTCTTGGAGAAAATAACTTTTGATTTGTCATTAATGATTGACTATTTCAATTTGAAAAAAAAAATTAATCACGTTACTCTCCATATCCAGTATCAATTTATCACAAACGTAACAGTAACATAAAATTTGCTGCCGATCCAAATGTTCGACACAAATAATATACCTACCAAAAGGAATGAAAAGTCATGGAATAGTGACAAACAATGGCTTACATGCCATTTGGTTTACCATACTCAGAATAATCAAGCTAACTTTTCGTGACAGGAAGTCAAATTGATCGGTTCCAAAAAGTTATACTCCGTTTCGTGTTTACATTTCAAAACGCTGCAACTTTTACACAAAGGTTTATTATTCTTTGATATAGGTTACTTGTGCAGAAATTTAATTCTGTGTTACTTACATAATGAAAAAATTTTTTGGGGATTTTTTTTTTTTTTTTTTCAAGAAATTTTTCGTTTTTTACTTGAAAAATATTTTACCTCCTGGGATCCTTCAACAATCCCATTAAATGGGGGATCTATAGGGCTTTCATGGCCTGTAGATCGCAACAGTGAAATCGGATCGTAGCGGGACCCCGAAAAATGGATTCTACGTCCAAAAATACTTCGAAAACGGCACTTAACTCGATCCCATAGCCAAAAGCCTTTTAAAAAAAAACCTCCCGTAGCCCCATTTCCGCCCCATAGCGCCCCACGTGTTTGGGCGATCGGACTGAAAACCTTGCACAACTAGATGGTAAACCAAGTATTTTGTAAAAATTTCAGATTTTCAACAAAATTCCTACTGCCCAAAACGGCACCTGTTACGGCACCAAAACGGACCTGTTAATAGGCCTTCAGGTCTCTAAAGCAGTTCCCTACGTACACAAATGCCCAAAACGGCGCGGACGGCGGACGGACATTTCGAATTTAGAATGTAGACCTCTTGAAACGAATAATGTCAAATTTTGAGGCCGATCGGAGTCGTCGACCCCCGTCGCGAAAACATAGGTGTATTATTCCAAGAATAATAAACCAAAATCAGAAAATCGAAAAAAAAGCGCGGTTATCACGTGACTACACGGAGTTTTTTCTGTGTGTTCACTGAGGACCCTAGAAAGGGATTCTAAAGTGAGATCGTGCGCAATAGAAGTGTGCGCATTGACGCATTGAAAAATTTAAAAAGAGGAAAAATTATTTGAACAATTTTTTTTTTGGTAAAAAAATGATAATAAACAGCCAAACATTTGGATTTTTCCTTTTTTTAGCAAAAATATTTTAAATGTATCAAAATTATTTCTGGAAAATAATTTTTAAATTTTATGGTAGGTATATTTCAGGTCTTTTTATATTTTTATTTAAAAAAAATGATAAACAGCTAAACATTTCGATTTTGCATTTTTAATGCTAACCCCGTTTCTACCAATCAGTTTGTCTCAGATTAATTTCCGCCACATTTTACCCCCATCGGCCCACTGTGCGCCGTCCAAGGCATTTCTGGGCAGTGAAAGTTTTTTTTAACTTTATATTATTTTTAAACATTATACTCGGTTCCCCATTTGGTTGTGCCCGCAAGGTTTTCAGCCCGATCGCCCAAACCCGTGGGGCGCTATGGGGCTAAAATGGGGCTACAGGAGGTTTTTTTTTAAGGCTTTTGGCTATGGGATCGAGTCAGGTGTCGTTTTCGAAGTATTTTTGGACGTAGAATCCATTTTTGGGGGTCCCGGAACGATCCGATTTCACTGTGGCGATCTATAATGGGATTTTTGAAGGATCCCAGAAGGTTAAATATTTTTCGAGTAAAAAATAAAGAATTTTTGAAAAAAAATTTTTTGAAAAAAAGAAAAAAAATTTTTTTTCCATTGACACAGAAATAATTTTTGCACAAGTAACCTATAAAAAAGAATAATAAACCCTTGTGTAAAATTTGCAGCGTTTTTTTCTTCTGTATTACGCACCTCCGAAAATTGTCGAAAAATCCAATAACAGCAAAACATTGTACAAACACGAACTGAATGACACTGAGGTTTATAAACCCCATATAATGAACATATTTTCATTATACGAGCAAAAGTAGGTACGGAGAATTAGGTGAAAGCCCATTTAGGATTAGGATTTTGGCTTGAGGGATCTGCCAAACCGCAAAGTTAAACGACGTCCTCCCGTTGTGGTCTGTGGTGAGATAGGTGATGTGGGGACAAAGAGATTAGCAGAGAGGTTTTGCATTATTGTCCAGGTCCAATCGGAGCCGGATTACAACTAGGATTAAGATTACCTGTAGACTAGCCGCAGTAACGTCGGGCTTGTAACATTGGAAAGTGAGAGGATTAAGGACCTTTGAGTAATACGAGCAGGGGGAGCCTCACCAGTAGTCCTGTGGGCGGCATTCCTGGTTTTAGCGGTTAACCTAACTAATGAGCCGGGACGCGAATTATTCAGCAGGCTAGGAATAGAATAGTAGCTCCCCCCTCCCACCACCAAACACACACGCTATCCCCCCTCCACTAAACGGATGGATTTTATCAAATATTTACAGGCGTTCACCCACCTGCCTCTCTACGTCCCTTAGCTTATCTACCCCCCCCCCCCCCCCCCCCAACACACACACACACACACCCTCTCAATCACATAATCCTTTCCCGACACACACAGACTCTCGATATCGCCATCCTAGAAGAGCAGACTTTCACTCGCATTCAGACTGATTCGAGAAAATGTTCAGTAGAGTGGCCTTATAATAATTATTAAATTATTTTACTCGTGTTTTATTCTATTGAGTGTATGGGGAGGGTGCAGTGCATACATTGGATTTTTTTTTTTTTTTTTTAATCACTTAAACCCCCAATTAACTCGAAATTATGATGGATACGTGAAGCCTCGTCCACCAACAGTTGTAGTCCAATAAGTAGTTACTACTTGTTGACGTGATCAAAGATTGTTCTTCAACCTCAACAAACTTTACACAACATTTTGGAGATTAGGGAAAATGATGACTCCCCTGCCGTTCCACTTACTAAATTATTTTCAATAAACAATATCGTAGTCAATATTGCAACATCGCACATCTCACTTTTGGTTTATTATTCTTGGAATAATACACCTGTTTTCGCGACAGAGGTCGAGGACTCCGATCGGCCTCATTTGACCCGTTTGACATTATCCGTTTCAAGAGGTCTAGATTCCAAAACCGAAATTTCCGTCCGGCGTCCCGGTCGTTTTGGGCAGTAGGAATTTTGTTGAAAATCTGAAATTTTGGCAAAATACTGGGTTTACCATCTAGTTGTGCCCGCAAGGTTTTCAGCCCGATCGCCCAAACCCGTGAGGCGCTATGGGGGTAAAATGGGGCTACGGGAGGGGTTTTTTTAAGGCTTTTGTCTATGGGATCGAGTCAGGTGTCGTTTTCGAAGTATTTTTGAAGAGGTCAATTATTTTTCAAGTAAAAAAACAAAACAAAAAAAACTGAAAAAAATTTTTTCTTTAATTTTTTCATTGACACAGAATTAAATTTCTGTAATAGTAACCTATATCAAATATCAAAGAATAATAAACCCTTGTGTAAAATTTGCAGCGTTTTTGGTTTATTATTCGTGGAATAATACCTATGTTCTCGTGACGGGAGTCGACCATTCTGATCGGCCTCAAAATTTGACATAAACCGTTTCATGACACGTAGCTTCTCTGTGGGGTTATTGTTGGACGCAGAATCCATTTTTGGGGGTCCCGGAACGATCCGAAGGATCCCAGGTGGTCAAATAAGGTGTCGTTTCCGAGTATTTTCGTTATTTATAATCCATTTTTCGAGGTTCACACCTGCCCAAACATTGTACGGTAGAGGGACCATTGACAGACAAGCTTCAACTTCAAAGTTGAATAATAAGATTTCTGGCGGTGTTATCTAGCAAGAATGATGATGTCGAAGATGAGGTTAGAAATGTTATTGAGTGGTTTCTGATGATTTGTAGAAAGTGCCTCGCAGGTTAAGCTGGGTTTACATGGCGTAAAAAAGTGTGCGTTCGGCGATCTGATTGGCTTGATCAGTTTTTCCGCACAGATTTCCTACAATGAGATCGCCGAACGCACTCACGCCCCGACTTTTTTTACGCCATGTGAACCCAGCTTTAGTATGAGTGAAGCCGACTCGTTGTGTGAAGGGTAGGAACATACTCAATTTTTGTTTATAGAACTTGCACTATTGATCTTTCACATAAACCAATTTCACACGTAGCAATTTCGGGCTTAAGCAATTCGATTTGCATAATATGCTGGGAGGTAAAAGGGCGAATCCACCGTTGTATTGATTTTGGGAAATCGCGATTTCCTCTAGATAAATAGGATTCCTCTAGATAAATCACAGAATTGTCGGATTCGCCCTTTTACCTCCCAGCCGACGATATCGTTTTTACCCGAAAATGTCAATTTGAGGGACTTTAGGCGGGATGACACTCATCCAAAAAGATGAGGTAGAACAGTTACAGACACCCATGTCAGAAACTGGCTCTTTTGAAAGGTTTTGGTTTTCACTATAATTTCTCATGATATATAATGAATGTAGAAGAAGGAGATATGAACGCCGCCTTTTTTAAAAGAAGAAACTGTAGACCAGTATCAGACACGGGGTGGCTACGATGGGTCCAAGAGTAGGATGTATATATATATATATTGTAAAATGAAAAGATGGTTATGAATGTAGTACGTGAGTGCAGGCGAGAGATCCACATCAAAAGAAGAAGGGGATAGTGCAACGGACATCACCTGATGGCCACATGTTCCGGTCGTCAAGAAAGAAAATCCCCGTTGGTTCAGTTTTAGGCCAGACATTCCACGAATTACACTCACGTACTACATTCATAACCAGGGCCGCCGAGAGAAAAAGCGGGCCCTGGGCAGAAGAGAGCATAGGGCCCCCATGTAAGCGATGGTAGGTACGAATAATGGTGAACATCGATGTTCTCCTTTCGATGCTCCATCCTTCATACCGCTTTGCCGCCGCCCGTCTCCTCATCCTGACGATTTTTCTATTGTGATTCACATTGCTTGAGTTTTGCAAGGCCTAACCACACGGAAGTCTATGTTGCCTGCCAAGTGGCAATTCAGCGATTGGCAATTGGCAAGTGGCAAATTGGCAATTATTGCCCTCGAAATATGTCATTATCCTTTTCAAGAGGGTAGAGGTATTTTTGGACGTAGAATCCATTTTTGGAGGTCCCAGATCGATCCGATTTCACTGTGGGGATCTATAGAGCTTTCATGGGGCTCCAAATGGGATTTTTGAAGGTTCAAATATTTTCCGAGTGAAAAACAATTTCAAAAAAAATAATTGTTTAAAAAACAATTTAAAACAATTTTTGAAAAAAAATTGTTCTTTAAATTGTTTTTTCAGACAGAATTAATTTTTGCACAAGTAACCTATATCGAAGAATAATTTTATCTACACCACTAATAATTAGAATTATTCTCACTGTCCAGCTGGCTGGCTTGCTATGTCACGAGCCTTCTCCTCCTAACCAGTAAGCGATAAAAATACTTTTCTATTGGTTCGGGATCCCGTTTAAAATTCGGTAGGGGGGTTGAGGCCCTCCTGAGATGCGCGCGAGTAGGCGCACTTGCGCCGAACTTTCTTATTTTAAATGGAAACCCCTAATTTGAGGCCCTCCTGAGATGCGCGCGAGTAGGCGCATTTGGGCCGAACTTTCTTATTTTAAATGGGAACCCCTAATTTTTTTTCTCGAATTCCTATTCCTCAGCCAATTTTACGTCCAATAAGTGCTTTGCGAAAAATTTTTGGCGCGCGCGAGTTCGTCAAATTAATTTTTTTGTAATTCTTCAGTCGTTAATGGACCGATTGAAATGGGATTTTCTCCTTATCCTACCTAGAGATCCGAATTTTAATACGAAAAAAAAGTGGTTGGGGGGGGGGGGGGGGGGGCAACGGTTGGGAAGACGATTTCTCTCTCTATCCCCGGCCAATTTTATGCCCGTTAAATTTAGCGCATTGAGCGAATGTCACTTGGCTGAGCGAAGCCAGGCCCCCCTGACTGAGAAAGTGGTGATGACCCAAAAAGTGGTCGGCCGAGCGAAGCGAGGCCTTATGTCTGAGTGCTAGTAAACCCAATTGTGAAATTTGCAGCGTTTTTTCTTTTCTTTTTGTTCTTCTTTTTTTCCCCTTTTTCCTTTTTTCTTTTTTCTCATTTTTCTAGGGCCCCATGCAATAGTCCGGGCCCGGGGCAAAATGTCCCCTTTGCCCCCCTCTCGGTGGGCCTGTTCATAACCATCTTTTCATTTTACAATATATATATATATATATATTAACCAAGGTGTCTATTACTGGTCCACCGCCCTGCGTATTACTGGTTCATTACAGGCCATTTAAGGGTCCATTAGTGGTCCATCTAACCTGTCTGTAACTGGCAATTTCGATTTTCAGGGTGACTGTCACTGGAGCAAAAGGTCCTTTCGAAAAACTGGATTTACAACTGATTCTCAGAAAACTAAAATTAAGAAAAGCAACGGTAGAGTCCATGAGAAACGTATTATAGGGAATAATAAATATTTTCCTTGGACCTATCTGTAACTACAGAATTTTTATTATTATTTTTTCTCAATTTTTTCATAAATATTTTTTTATTGACACAGAATTAATTTTTGCACAATGTTTCTATATCACAGAATAGGTAATAAACGCTTGTGTAACAGTTTCAGCGTTTTATCGACTTCGAGTTAATATAGTTATAATGCATACCGTTGGATTTGAAATTTCGCTCCCTTTCGAATGGTTAGTTACACGTTGTGCCATGCGAGCTCTAAAAGATCGAAAATTCATTTGATGGCAACAGTGCATATCTCTAGTTGCCATGCAACTGTGCACATCTTAGTCATGCTGGGTGGAACTGAAATCTCCTCCATTAGAAAGCAACTTGCTGGGTGGAACTGAAATCTCCTCCATTAGAAAGCAACTTGTGCACACATGACATAATATAATATGTCATAATATGTCATGTGTGCACAAGTTGCTTTCTAATGGAGGAGATTTCAGTTCCACCCAGCATGACTAAGATGTGCACAGTTGCATGGCAACTAGAGATATGCACTGTTGCCATCAAATGAATTTTCGTATATTATATTTATATTTCGTATATTATGAATTAATGTATATTATACATTAAAAGAGGCGTTCTTCAATGTTGTTTGTTAGGCAATTTCGTAAAAACTCCGAAGGTGGGCCTTTGTCCTTCCACTGGATCGGACTCAGATCAGACAGAAGACAGAAGTCAGAAGAGTAGTGAATGACGAACTTAATCAAGCGTGAAGTTAGCGAGGGGCCAATTTACTTAGCAGAGCGGTCATGATATATGAATCTTCTTGAAGTGTGGATACGCGTATTTATTTGTGTAGCGTTTTATAACCGTCTTCATGCGCCGTTTTTGCAGTCTTAACTTTTCCAAAAATCTGAAATTCTGATTCATTCATTCGACTTTTACACCACGAAGGGCAATTTCTAAAAATGACACCTGTAACTTAATTTGGCATCGTTTCATCTTTTCTCATTGTGAAAACATAACGTGTGTGGACTTGTTCGCAGGAGGTCTACCTTATAAAGTGTACCCCGGCCACGACGGAGTGTTAACGGAAAAACGGAAACAACGACGAATTCGAACGACATTCACATCCGCCCAACTCAAAGAGCTCGAAAGGGCATTTCAGGAGACGCACTACCCTGACATCTACACACGAGAGGAGATCGCCATGAAAATAGACCTGACGGAAGCACGAGTTCAAGTGAGTGCATTATTTTTTATTTTTCTTTATTGTTTTTCTTCAAGAAAATGCATTATTATCAATAATTTCATACATCTTCATTCGCCGGACTTGTGATACCGTCGTACTGAATCGCTTCCCAGAAAAGCAGAAGAGAGACAGTTGAGATTAGTTGTGGATTAGAGATGTAATCTATCGGAAAGATCACTTTCCACCATGCGAGTGTGTTTTTATTAGAAGACATAACAAGACACAGAGGCACCGAAGATGAGTCGGCACTGCCACGTGGAAGGGAGGGACACGTGACTCGAAGGCGCCGTACGACAAGTGTCGCACACGTGACTCTCTTCTCTGCACTTCACAGATGTCAGCCGGTTACCGGGGGGGGGGGGGGGGGGAGGCCACTCGTGCACTTGTTCTCCTGTCACGGGTTGCCGAGTTGGGGGGAGCACTTGTTCTTTTGAAAGCCAACACCTACTCCCCCTTTGCACAATGGTAGATTAACTTTCCATACAGCGCCCCCTTCCCCCTCCCAACCCTTAAAATAAATTCACTCACCCTCATCAACACTCACTTACACGGCTTGTACAAACAACTGTTCTCCTACGGTTCTCTGGGAAACCCGTTCAAACGAGATTCTCATAATCAGACATAAATCTCCCCACATGGCTTTTTTGAGACGTCTGAAGCGAGAGATATTGTTTTTACTCTATTCAAATAGTCATTACTACAAGAACAACTTACTTATAAGTACATACTACTTATCATTAGTAGGTATAAATACTTAGCGTGGACATTGTGTATCTGGTGAATTGATGAGTGTCAGAAGTTTTTCTGAAAATTTATTTTTCCGTCAGAGCCTAATAACAGACAATAGGTAGCCTTTTCAACAAAACGAATAATTAGTAGTAGGGGAACGAGGGGGTAATGCCGTGCACTTAACTTTTGAAGCCTACAGCTAAGGAACAGAACGCAATAAAAATGTTTTCTACGTGAGTGGCCTAAGAATTTATTCTATTTAAAGTGTGTGAGAGCTTTGTAACCTGAAGTTATTTTTAAAAGAAAATTACCCAAAAAGATCCATGAAGTGCTTTGGGCGGCATTGGCCGACAGAGTGGGGTAATGCCACCCACCTCTTGTGAAATTGCGTGCTCCCCTGGATAATGCTATGTAATGAATTCTGTTCCCACCTCTTCCATCATTTTTATTGTTAGAAATACATTTAACCTTCAAACGTCGATAAAAAGCAAGGAAACTGTCAATAAACTTTATTCGTGGGTATTTCTACAAAAAGGTGCCAAGTCATTGTAACTCACCTTCAAATTCTCATATTTCAGCCCCGTGAAGAGATAATTGATTTTTTCTTTTTTTCTTAATCCTGAATGTTGGCTGGATCAGCTCCAATAATAGTTTCTTCTTGAAGGGACGGTCATGATGCAACCGGCGGTGCGGTTGTGATTAATTTTCCGGTTACCTTCCTAAGTACTCCCTAACCATATAATTATAATACCAGCCCTACTTGTAGTCTTATAATAGAAGTTTATTAGGAAATTATGAAGCAGTTAGGTACCAGTTGGTAGTTATAGGAAGTATTACAACTGAAATTGAACCCAAAACATGCTGAACAATTGAATAACTGGTTTGATAATTATTGATAATTATTATAATTGCTTTTTTTCTTGAATTTTTATTAAACGTCCATGCTCCAACATAGGCGCCCCAATGATATGGCCTACCCAACTCATGACCGTCCCTTGGATTTCATGACCGTCCCTATCGAGAATTCTTAAAACTTGTCCTTTGCAAATGTGAGAGTTCACTTTCAAGAAGCTAACCATTTTAATTTATAGAATACACTATGAGGTATTGAAAAGTATATAATTTTCATATCCACTCGCCCCTGGAAAAGACTGGGAAGAATAATAAAGCCAGCCAAATGATGAAAACAACGGAATTTGGAAGATTTTTTGGCCTATTAAGTAATATTATGAAGTAAACCCGGGAAAACGAAAACTATCCGACACAGTCTGTGTCACACAGATCATGATACAGAAATGATTGACGTCAAAAGTTGGTGTCCGAACGGATTTTAAATTTTTTTATGGAATTATGAAAGTAGAGACAGAACCGTCCTTTTCATCAACGCTTTTTACTCTAAAAAGCAGTGTAGCATTCCCAAAAATGGTCAAACTATCTCGCCCTTTCCAGTAACGTGTAGTAGACATCTTAACGAGTCGAATGATACCATTTGTAAGGATTCTTTCGAGAAAAAAATTCGACACAGCTTTCTGCAAAGTTGGCACCTTTTCGTAGAAATACCCTCGTAACGATCAAAGGCTAGAAAACTGACATAGTAAGGTTTCTGCGCATCTAAAAACAAAACATAAGTAGTTTAGATATTTTTCTGGAACTAAGAGTGAAGAAAAACTCAAAAATATCACATTGGGGAGATGCCGCCCAGTTGCAAAAGCGCGCGACAGTCCCTCAATGTATTCATTTTTCGTAAGTCATTTACGCTGTCTTTATTTACAACCAAAACTAAAATTTGATAAGTGTTTCGGAAAGGCGATGAAATTCTGCATCGATCCATATAAACCAATCAAACAGAGCGTTGAAAATATGACCTACCTCGCTTATTTCTTCCGCACGAAAAATAACATCAAAAGATGCCGAAAAACTCTCACTGTTGCGACGTCAAGAAGAACAACCTCACAATGTCTTACCAACAGTTGGTAAGATAGTAACATAGTTCCATAGTTACTATGTTCTAGCGTTAGCCTACATGTCATGTAGGGCTAACGCTAGAACATAGTTGGTAAGACATATCTCTACGATTCCAGGGCATTCCCGCCTTTCTCGACTCAACAAAGAGCGACATGGGCGGCATTACCCGATGCACGGCATTTCCCCTCGTCCTCCTAGATAGTTTTGTAAATAATAACGAAACGTCAATTAATTTCTGAACCGTTCTCATGATCAACACATTCCAACCTGTAGAAGAAGTTTGTGTGTGAATTTAGGACGGTAAGAGCAGTAGTTTAGCCCTAATAGCTTTCTAGTTTATTATTCTTAGAATACACCTAGCTATGTATTAATTATTGTTTTGATCGGCCTCAAAATTTGTTCTCACATAATATTGTTCTTATATACCTATTATGTTTCATGATGTGTAGATTTCAAAAATGAAATATCCGTCCTTCGTACTCGTTCCAGTCAGTATGGACACTAGGATTTTTTATTTTTTATTTATTATTACTATTTTTTTTAATCTGAAAATTTGTAAAAATACTCCATCAATTGTCCGTCAAATTATCAGCCCGATCTTCCGAACCGGCGCGCCGAACCGCGCGCCGAACCGCCGCGGCGGGGCTCTGGGGGGCTATGTGAGTGGTTTTTGAAGGTTTTCGGCTATGCTATCGAGTGGGGTATCGTTTTCGAAGAATTTACGGACGTATAATATAAGAATTAGGACGAATAATACAATTGAATATTATTCCATTGTTGGGAGTCCCAGAACCATCCCATTTCACCGAAGCTATGGGGCTTTCATGGGATTTTTGAAGGATGAGGTGGTTAGGGAGACAAAACGACTCCTCTGCAGCAGAGGAGTCATTTTCTCTCCCTAACCTCCTCATTGGATTAGGCCGTCGGCAAACAACCTCTTTTTTTACGTTAGTATGATGTACGACGATTTGTCCAAGACTAGGAATTCCAGTTTCAGGGGCGCTGAGAGAGGATTAAAATAATTTTAAATTATTTTAATCCTCTCTCAGCGCCCCTGAAACTGGACTTCCCGAATCTGGTTGTCAGGAGATCTAATTAGATGTCGTTTTCCGAATAATATTGGACGTATAAGTAATCAATTTTTTGGGGTCCCATATCTGTCCAAACACTATAAAAAGATGGTTTTTTTAAAAATAATTGTTAATTGACAGAATTAATTTTTACACAATGATTGTTAGAAAGGATAGTAGGGGGGGTTGGGATTGTTAGGAGGAAGGGGGGGGGGGGGGGGGGTTGGAAGTTATTAGAAAATTTCTATTATTTAATTTAGTGAAAACGAATATTTGAATATTATTTAATATAATACATTATATTAAAAAACAACACACACACATCCGTTCACACATGATTTATATATACATTAAATGTTTATATAAATCATTTTAAACAAATTTTGTTTAAAATTTGCAGTGCTTTCAAATAGAAGAATGCCTTTTGAGGATTGTGACATCTAAATCGATTCCAGCGTGAGACCCTCATAAAATTTAAATTAAATCTATTTAATAGATTATTCGTCCAAAAATATTTCAAACATGGCACCGCACGTGACCCCCTACCCTAAATCCTTCCGAAACCCCTCTTGTTACCCATTTTTAGCCCCACAAAGATTTGAGTAAGAAGCTACTTTTTACTACGTGATGTAGACGAAAACTACTTTTATTATCACCGTTACATTGGATAAAAACAAAATAATATTATGTACTACGTTTTTTAATAGATTCTAGCAATCATCGGAACCTGCAACCACTTTTAGTTTATACATGTTCACTCATGGTGAAGTGGAGTTTATTACCTATCCTTAGATAGGTTGTTTGTGTAGTTTTGGCCTGATGATCGCTATAGAATGCAAAGCGTTTTGTTTCTTATGCAATACAACGGTGATAATCTACAGGTAGATTTCTTCTCCTTACCCGAACGATAACAGCTGAATTGTTTATTGTGCCAAGCCAGATTTAACCTCATTTACTACGATTCTCAAGTCTCGAGCATCCCAAACATTTGTCTCTTTCTCGTATGTGGGAATTTGTCGGCTCGGAAAAGGTGTTCTCTCTCAGAGGACAAACAACCTCCAACATGGAAAAACTTTGTACCAACTTCGCGCGAAGTTTGGCCCAGACGGTTATGCCGGACTCGACCCCCACAAAAGTCTGGGATCTCTTGATTGACTCGATCCCCTGTTAGGTGGCGTGCGTGATTCCTAAAAAAGAGAAAGATTCCCCCTCGCACGAGCGACTCTGATTGGCCAAGAAATAGTCGAATCACGTTTTCCCTTTGCCTAAGATTCTTTTCTTTCTGCCGAACGGTTTCGACAGAAAGGTGGAGTGGAAGTTGGTGAAAAGGTGAGAAATCTCTGGATTCTCTGGAGAATCTGATTTGTTGAGGGGAAATTACCAAGGCCGTTTAGCCCTGTCTTCACCATGCTCAAGTACCTATTTAATATTCAATATTGACAATTTGTCAAGTGTGGGGGGTCTCCCCCCTGTCTCTCACTCTCGCCATCCCGCCAGAGATAGTAACGGCGCGCCGCGGCGGGACATTTCGGTTTTGGAATCTAGACCTCTTGAAACGGATAAGTAATGTCAAATTTTGAAACCGATCGGAGTCGTCGACCTCCGTCGCGATTACACAGGTGTATTATTCCAAATAATACAAATAATAATAAACCGAATAATAAACCAAAAAAATCTCGAATACTTATTAAATAAGTATTCATTTTTCCGTCTCAAATTTTGAGACGGAAAAATGAATTACCTATGGGTCCGAAACTACTCGAAAGACGACACTTCATTTGACCTCCCCACTTCCTTAAACATCTCCATTTTTAGCCCCATGATTGCCCCATAGATCCCCACGGTGAAATCGGATGGTGAAATTTGACAATGTCATATAATGTCATTATCAAGACACATAGGTAGATTCCAAAACGAAATGTCAGTAGGCCGTCGTTAGAATAATAAACCATGTAAGGTTACTTGAACTTGGTACTCCTAGCAAGTATTGCACAGGAAGCCGTACCTACCACACGTCTTCAGTAAGAACTTGCGTCCAAGACGATCAAGAACGGGCGCCAATACCAACTATAATAATAATAATAATAATCCAGGGCAATGATATTCGTGTGAGATATAGGTAGGTAGGCCCTAGCCCGTGTAGGCACCTAGCTCGTTTTTCCACTACTTTGGGTTCAGTAATAATATCGTGCGGAAATGATCTTTCAGAAAGGAGGATTAGGTGTGGGTTGGGTACTTACTTCTGTGGTTGAAAACAATATCTATTAACAAGGATTGCTCCTCGTTGGAGAAATTCGACGACCGACTCCTTTTCCTGTCGCTGTCCATTATTCCAAAAACTCACAGTGGATGACACCAGATAAGATGAAACGAGAGGCTAGCCGGAGCGGGGAGCTTAGTTCCTCAAACTGCCGCTCAAGCGCTGCGTGTCACTTAACCAACCTCGCCTCGCATTTTTGAAACTGGAAAACCAACTCCAACCAAATAGTCACCCGATCACGAAGCACGAAAAAATAATATGCTGATTTGTTTTATTGTCTCAAGTAATGGCCCATTTGGGCCTCAATAGGTAGGGACTCTGGTTTTCACCAAAATATAATTAGATAGTAGGTACACCTATAACTGTACCCTCAAAACTGTACGCCCAAAACCCTCAAAAATTTCGGACTTGGTTCATTTGTCACATAGCTATCCTTGAAACTATGCGTTGTATTAGGTGAAACCAACGGGACATACTAAGACATAAAATGTCAAAACATCTTTGAGCGGAGAGTAAAAACAATGCTAATGCAGATGCAGTAAAGTAAAAACAATGCTGATGCAAAACAGTTTTATTTAGTCAGGTAGGAACTTTTTTCTCACAACCTTCCATAGCAGAAACGTAAATATCACAGGTAATAATGCTCAGGTTATTTTTATTGCGAGGATATCTGTAAAGGCTCGCTTAAATCACAGCTTAAGATTCACACACACAGTCAACTCATAACTTTGGAAGAAAAAAAAACAAAAAAACAACTAGGTAGGTAGGTACTCATTTAAAAAATTAACTTTACATAACTAATTATCTAAAAAATAACTCTATTTATCTGATTGAAAGGTACCTACCTACCGACTAAAATGATCACAAAATTGGTAAGTAGTACCTAGTTGGTAATCTAGGTTACCAGGAACTTGGAAAATACCTATATTTATGCCGGTTAATTAATTATTGCAAAGATATCACCAATTTAAATCACAGAAAGTGTAATCTTCAACAGAAAGAAAAAATGTAAACAAACAAAATAGGGTACCTATTGCCTCGGTATCTAGGAAACTTCAAAAATACCTGTGCCTACAACACAAGCGCTCGGTAAGCTTACTTATTGCTCAATTAAATTGAAAAATTGAATCCATTTACAGACCAGCAGGCACTCGACTCATTCATTTTGTTTTCCTACATGAGAGAGCTGAAACATCATAAAGTCTTTTTCATTTGCATTTGGTTTGGAAAAGCGATTAGAGGAAGGAGTTTTAGACTTTTTGCAAGATTGAAAATTGGAATGTCGCTGCTGCGGGTCAACTTTTCTCTTGTTCGAATTATCTCTTTGTATGAATGATGCACCAGAACTCTCTCGAACGGCAAGCATGGTAGGGAGCGTTGCATCCACCAATTTTTGAACGGCGGCAATTTCTTCTGGGCATGTACAACTTTCCACTTCTGCAGCCAAGTTTTTTATAGAAGTAAGTAGTCGTGATTTAGCGAAGGTCAAAGCATTGTTCTTGTTGATCAGACTGCTGCTGCACACCTGCAACGAAAATTAATAGAAAGAATTAGATACCTAGGTATAAGTAATAGGTGGGAACCTATTTATTTGAAAATAGTTTGATACATTAAGAATTTTTTCATAAAACACCAAGTAAAAATATAACTACCTGAGTCAACAAATTTTCTTTCTCTTTTGATCTTCTGTCAGCTTCAACATTGATGGCGAGTAGACGGTCGTCATCATTACATTCAGCTACTTCCCCAACGATCAACTGGGAATTTTCCATCCCTCGAACCTGATTCTTCATCAGTACAAGATGAATGTGCTTACACATGTTGAAGGATATCGAACTGTCAGGACAGGTGCATGCATAGCGGTGAATGCACGAGTCACATTCCGCACAATACAGTTTGCAGGAACAGCTCTCCTGAATCTGCGAAACGGTGTACATATATTTACCGTTTGATGAAGCGACGCTTCACTTATCCTCATTTTCAACAACTTTGTCTGCATTCATCTCAAGGCTGGTTTTGTGCCTCACTCGCAAGTCGCTCAACTTCGAAGTGATTTTTCCTTTATGCAGGGTAATAATACGGTCGAAGGTTTTGTTGTGGAGGAATTTCAGAACGGCCAGTATACTTCTGTCGAGCCGCTTAACCTTTTTTCCCCCCAACTCATAGTACTTGAGGCACTTGTGGAAGCTTTCCACATACATATTGGTGTTCACCCCACAGCGTAGACGGTGACAGTAGGCCCAAAGCTGTGGTTTGTTAGCATAGTTGTCTCGGAAGTACTCACCAAATGCTTGAGTTTCGGGGTCATCTAGCATTCTTTCAACAGCTATTGGGAGAATTTTTTCGAAAGTTTGTTCTTCGAGTTCTTCCATGAGGGATCTTATCATCTTATAGATCAATGATTTCTTCTCTGTCGATTGAACTTTTGACAAATTTCTCTGCCAGGCCCTGTCAACGTGCCAAATGCAGTATAGCCGTTTTTCTGGCGGCGACTTCATCACCTCCACCCATGCATTGTAAAAAGAGTCAGCCATGTCTGTCATGAAAACTTTAGGCGTCAGCATCTTGGTTCCGAGTCGCTCCCGTATTTTTGAAAAGAGTACAGCGAGTGCCTCCTTGTCAGTGCGACTTGTGAATAAAAAGGCGCACGGGAACCCCTCATTCATGTCGTCAACTATCATCAGCGTCACCAACTCGAAATGGTAGGCATTGAGACCATGAGTCCCATCCACACAAACTATGTTGCCACCGTACATTTCCAACATGGAACATTGGGCGTCGTTCATAAGAGCGAGGAAAAAATCTTCTTCCGACAGAGCTGGGTACTCAGTACAAGCGCTTCCCTGGGGTTTATAAAAAAGGATACTATTTTCACCACTTAATTCTTTCGCCCATGCATCCACACTGCGAGCATCACAATGATGCTTTACGTACTCAGAATTTAGAGAGAAACTGGTCGCTACATTACGCAAATCTTTCCTAGTGACCAAATCTAATCGCTGGATTTCGTTAGCGTTGGAAATATTACGGCGCATGCCATATAGAATGTCACTTATTGGTACTTTAGCCGCAATTTTTTTGGCAACGGATGCCCTCTCAGTAGGTGTAAGAGAAATGTGGGCCAACTCTTGCTCATGTCCCCAGTGTGTTTCAACGAACTGTACGATACACTTACCACCCGGTTCAACCTTCAACTTAATTTCTGAAGGACAGTATCCATCCAACTTTCTGGAGCCCTGGGTTTTAAGGTGCCGAATACCTTTTCCCTCTGTTGAAAAATGGCCACATCTATTGCAGATAAACACCATCCGTTGCGAACCGTCCTTGTTGAATTCTGTCCCACGGATCTTCTTGTAGAAGGCGCAGTTTTCCTGTTCAACGGAGGTTTTCCAAGCGCTAAATTCACCGAATGCACCGAAGTCGAACGTTTTCTCCACGACAGGGAGATCGTGAACCGTCGAAACATGTTTGCAGAATTCAATTTTAGTGTCAAAGCAGGCGGAACAGACACAACACTTTAAGCGGTACGACGAGGATGCGGTAGTTGGACTGGGATTAGGATGTACAGCCTTAGCATGCCTCCGCAGACTCTGCCGATGTTCAAATTGTGAGTTGCAACTAGTGCATTTAAAGGCCATTTGACAGCTAAACACGACCCGAAAACATTAATATTAACAACAACTTTAAATTGCAGGGGGTGTTGAGGGAGAAAGCCGTTGGTTATGTTGTTGAAATGCTGTAGAGCTCAAACTGCTCTCCTGAAGAGCTCAAACCCTGTGGGAAGAGCGAAAGGCGCCTCGAGATGACACTGTATTGCATACTTCATCAAATGCAATAAACATTTCAACAACATAACCAACGGCTTTCTCCCTCAACACCCCCTGCAAGTTAAACATGAAAGCCGCCCAAAATAACCACAATAACAACTTTAAAGAGAATGTCGCATGCCGAGAAATTAGAGAAGGATGGCCGAACGGAAAAAACAAACATTGATAAGAGGTGTCAACAGTGACACGCAGCGCTTGAGCGGCAATTTGAGGAACTATGCTCCCCGCTCCGGCTAGCCTCTCGTCGTTAGAATAATAAACCATGTAAGGTTACTTGAACTTGGTACTCCTAGCAAGTATTGCACAGGAAGCCGTACCTACCACACGTCTTCAGTAAGAACTTGCGTCCAAGACGATCAAGAACGGGCGCCAATACCAACTATAATAATAATAATAATAATAATAATAATAATAATAATAATAATAATAATAATAATAATAATCCAGGGCAATGATATTCGTGTGAGATATAGGTAGGTAGGCCCTAGCCCGTGTAGGCACCTAGCTCGTTTTTCCACTACTTTGGGTTCAGTAATAATATCGTGCGGAAATGATCTTTCAGAAAGGAGGATTAGGTGTGGGTTGGGTACTTACTTCTGTGGTTGAAAACAATATCTATTAACAAGGATTGCTCCTCGTTGGAGAAATTCGACGACCGACTCCTTTTCCTGTCGCTGTCCATTATTCCAAAAACTCACAGTGGATGACACCAGATAAGATGAAGCAGAAAATTCCTTTTTTTCATTCACATTCAATGTGAAAGTAGAGATGATGCGCGACCAACAACACACGAAATGAGGAAAATGTTGCCTAAAACCAGCACAGTCGATGCTAACGATAAACTCCACTTCAAATTAGGTAACATGAGGTGGTGAAACGATGACACTCGCTAACTGGTAGTTTCCCTAACTTGAGCTCTAACCTCCAAATAGCTAACTCGAACTTTAACATGAGGTTGGTGAAACCGGCCCCTAAATTTTTAATTTTTTTTTATTGATGTTGGAAAAAACATCACAATATTCCTGTACGAGCTTACAGAATATAACACGCAAAGAGTACATGATGGTACAGTATATTATATTATATTATATTATATTATATGCGTCTCTGCTATAGGTATATCTAAAATATATATATATTTGATATATATAGCAGAGACCCAGTACATAGCACGTTCATCATGGGCTATGTATATTATGTTGACGACCTATGGTTGTTGGATTTATCCAACGCCTCGACGAGGGGAAGACCTTCATGGCTCAACAACAGTTGGAGACATTGGACGTTTTCGGATGGAACATTCGAGACATGCAGCCACGCCGACGGAGGTCTTAACAGGAGAAAAGTTACTCTACCAAAACAAACTGGCGCACTACCCATACCAACGACTGTTTGGCTCACGAAATACCTCAAATATGCAGGAGAATTTTTAGATTTCTACACATTCTATAAATTCGTATGAACGTGCATCCGTATCAGAGTGCACTTTTAGTCTTATTTGGATGCCTTCTATAGATTTAGAAAAACCACTTCCATTCCTTAGTTTGGTATAGGTGCAATGATAAACATTATCCCTATTACAAATACAAACAATATTGCTGTATTTTTTTTACTAGTACCTATGGGCTCCTTGCCGTATTCCCTTTTAGTTTCCTCAACTCCATTCACTGCAATATTCATCCAATTTTCCCTCGTGGAGTTTTCCGTCTGTAAGAAAAAACTCCCAGCAACTGGAATAAAAAGAAAAATCCTACTGCTTTTCATGAGCCTTATGAAAAAAGAATTTAGATGAAATGTTGAATTCCGACCGCTGGCCCATAAAAAACCTGGAGAAAAAAAGGGGGAACAATAAGAGGGTGTGAAAGTTACAAAGAGAACTGCGGCAATCAGAAGAAAAAGTCGACTGAGAAATGTGGCACATGAAAATTCCGGAAAGCGGGGATTGTTTTATTTAGAAAGAGAGCCGCTAGAGAGCGTGTGAACAGAGTGATTGTAATATTCATAAGTTTCGCTACCAAAGAGGAAAGTCCCCTTTACACGGGGAGGTCCTCACTATCAATCATCGGCTGCCTTCAACACTCCCTCCACCAACTTTTCTCATTTCAATTTTTCTTCACCCTCTTAGCCTATAAACATAATATTTCTCTTAGGAGAGAAGTCAATTTGCATTTGGACTTGTCTCAGGATGAGAGGGATCGATTCGTCTTCACTTGAGTAATTGAGGTGTTGCCGATTTTTCCATGATGGGCTTATCAGTCTAATGCACGTTCTCAGGGAGCTCCGCTGGTTTTTTCCTTTCTTTCTGTTTTTTTCAACAAGATTGAACTTCAAAGTTTTTAATTAATGAAACACCTGTAGGGGTTCTTCTCTACGCGATCAATACAGTGCTTAAAATAGTTTTACTATGCCTAGACATCGCGTTTTGAAACATCGTATGAACATGGGGGCCATTGCCTCTTCTCGGTATGACAAGTGAGTCCTCGTCTCGATTCACATCAAATGGAATTGAATCAAGGCAATGAAACTGACGAAAAACGCTGTAAATTTTACAAAAGGGTTTATTAATCTTTGATTTAGTTTACTTGCGCAGAAATTTAATTCTGTCAATGAAAAAAATTTTTTTTTTCAAAAATTCTTTATTTTTTACTCGAAAAATATTTAACATCCTGGGATCCTTCAAAAATCCCATTTTTAGCCCCATGAAAGGCCTATAGATCGTCACAGTGAAATCGCATCATTCCGGGACACCCCAAAATGGATTCTACGTCCAAAAATACTTCGAAAACGACACCTAACTCGATCCTATAGCCAAAAGCCTTCAAATAACCCCTCCCGTAGCCCCATTTTAGCCCCATAGCGCCCCACGGGTCTGAGCGATCGGGCTGATAAGTCCGTTGGTTTACGCATAGTGATAGCAAAATACTGGACGGATAATATATATTATATCGAGTGCAGCCAGTCAACACAGTGTGCAGTAAAAATGGAGAAAACTTTGGTAGGTAATAAAACAACTGCGTGAATACGAGAGGCTGGTTAAGGGAGAGGGTTAGTCCTGATAATTGATTAGCAATATCGGGGGGTGTAAAGGGGTATAGAGGGGGTGTATAAAACGATATATCAACACAAGAATGGGCAGAGGGAAGGCAGAAGGGGTTACGGATGACTGAAGGTTGTTTAATATTCATAAGAGATGAGGTCCCCTCACCATCCTAGTCACATTCGTCGCGAAGGATCTTAAATATGTGGCTGTGTTGTTTTGGTAAACATATTTTATGGTACTATGGGATCGTCTAATTTCACAAAAGTGGACCTTTTTGGTTCTGACAATAACTATTAAAACTCTAGAAGAAGTCATCGTTGGAACCCTTGGTTGTGACTAGCTGAATTTTTCGATAAATTCTGCGTAAATGCTGTGTCCACTTCTACAACTTCCTTGATTCAGCCTTCTAGTTTTTCGCACCCCCTTGCATCCTGCTGAATATTTCTCCCCCTTTCCAACAATCACCATGGGACCCTCCGAATATCCTGTGGTCGGATGTACTGTCGAATAACCGGATGAAGAAATTACCAGCGAGCGCTTGACACTTGTTTCTCATCATTGTCCGTTTAGCGCATTTACGAAGACATCCATAAAGGGGTCTTCTTAGCAACTCTCTATGACAATATTATAAAATAATATCCCATCTCCAGGACCTTCTTATCTTATATTCGTATGGACATCTCGAGTGAAACACAGCTCGCCCACTCAGCCTCCACTACAAGTGCCTGCGCAGAGGACCCAGGGGGAGCCCTAGACATCTCTCAAGACTCAGCCAAAAATAAAGCCAACCTGGCACGTCACAATCCCATCCCTCCAACCACAAGCGGTGGCGTGATTTTGATTTTTTATAATATTTATAATAGAAAAAATATTCTTCGAATAATACACAATCGCAACGGAGGTCGAAAATTCTGATCGCCCTCAAAATTTGACATTATAGGTACGTTTCATGATGTATAGATTCTAAAAACGCTACAATTATTGTACTCAAGGGATGTTAAACTATTTTTCGATAGGTATGGGTTAAATGTGCAAAAATTAATTCTGTGTCCATTAGAAGATCATATAAAAGTAGATAAATAAAAATTTTGTACAATGTTCGGGCAGATGTGGGACCTCGAAAAATGGATTATGCGTCTATAATTACATGGAACACGACAGCTTATTAAACCCCCCTTGGATCCTCCAAAAATAACATTTGCAGCCCCATGGAAGCCCCATAGATCCTTCGAAAAATACTTCGAAAACGACAACCCACTCGACCCCATAGACGAAACCCTTCAGAAACTCCTCCCGTGGCTTCATTCTAGCCACATAACGCCCCACCGGTTGAGGCGATCGCACTGAAAACCTTGTGGGCACAACTAGATGGTAAACCGGGTATTTTGTCTAAATTTCAGATTTTTATATAAATTCCTACTTACCGATTGGCTCGGTCGGCGGACGGACATTTCGTTTTTGGAATATAGACATCTTGAAACGTAAACGGGGAGTTCATGAGCTCGCACCCAGCCAGTAATCAAAACTGAAAAGTAGAACTCGCACCCGCAAAAGTTCGCAGTAGTACTCGCACCCGCAAAAGTTCGAAGTAGTACCCGCAGGAAACGCGTTACCCAGAGGACACCATGAGGAGGCTGCTCACGTTGTAATAAGTGAAAGGAGGACTCACAAGAAAATGTCAATTAGTGGGGAACGCCTATTACATCCAGGTCGTTAACAGATATTCCTAGATTGTGAATTTCCAAAGATTCCTAACCAAGGTCGAGCGGGTTCTATGGGGCTAAAAAGGGGCTACGGGAGGGGTTTTTGAAGGGTTTCAGCTATGGGGTCGAGTTAAGTGTCGTTTTCGAAGTATTTTTGGACGTATAATCCATTCCGGAAGGTCTCAGAACGATCCGATTTCACCGTGAGGATCTATGGGGCTTTCATGGGGCTACAAATACAATTTTTGAAGGATCCCGGGAGGTCAAATAGTGTGTCGTTATCCTAGTAATTTTGGACGCATAATCCATTTTTCAAGGTCCCACACTGTAGGTACAGACACTGTTTTTTTTTCTTTTTTTTTTTTTCATTTTTGTCGTTTTGCTTTTGGTTCTTTTATTAGAAAAAGTTAGGAAATATAAAAATCGTGAAAATTTTGGTATAGGTGCGATTAGCATTAATAAGGCAGAGACGGCATTTTCCCACCAATTTGAAAGAGCAGTTTGATGTTGGTTATTGCCTTATTATAATAATTATAATAGGGCAATAACCAACATTTTACTTTAAAATGCAATTATTTCATTTTAAATTAAATTGGAAAAATCTGGCCCTCCCTCGTAATGTTTTCGTATCACTTTTCCTTGCTTTTCGGTTATAGTGCTAACTGTTTGTTTTCCTTGCTATTCGGTTATAGTGCTAAGACGTTTATCATACCATGTCCCCGCGTTGAAAAGCTTCATTATTTTGAAAAGCAAGAACTTTTCTGCTTTGGATATCTCCACTCGGCCCTCTCGAAATAAATTTCTTTTATAAATTGGACAAAAATTAATTCTCTGTCAATAAGCAATTTTTTTTTAAATATTAAAACTATGTCTGAACAGTGTCTCGAAGGTTCGAGAACATTTATTTATGGAAAATTTAATAATGGATTATAACTACGTCCAAAATAACTCGGAAAACGAGATTCGAACCCCTCCGTCATTTGAAAGACCCATTTGTAGCCCCATAGATCCCCATGGGGAAATCTGATGGATCTGGGACCCCCAAAAATAGATTCTGCAAGCAATGATACTTCAGTAACGACACTTAATTCGACCCCATAACCGAAAACCTTCAAAAACCCCTTCCATAGCCCTTTTTAGCCCTTTACAGGTCGGGCTAAACACCTTGAAAGGGGGGGGGGGGGATTTTGTCAGATTAGAAAAAAAAAATCCGAGCGCCCAAAACGGCATGCGGCGGAATGACATTTCATTTTTGAAATCTACCTACGCAATCATGAAACATATAAAACATAGACAAACTTTGAGGCCGATAAAAATGTTCGACCACAAACCCTCCACGAATAAGTAGGTTGAATATTCCAAGATAAATAAACCAAAACCAGTGAATGTCAACCTGTACCAGAACCGACAAACAGAATCTGATGAACGAAGAGAAGGAAAATTGTATTGAGTCGCTTCTACCCAGAGGAAAACAAATATTAAATATATGAAATTTTCATTGTCATGGGCGTTTTGGAACAAATCTAAACCCCATGAACAAAATGTAATGCGCTATAAATTGTACACATAGGGTCTATTATTCTTTTGTATTTTGCCCAGTAAGTATGCCCACTTTTGAATAGCCTCTAGCAGCCCAGCCACGCTTCTCTTCAGTGAGAATTTAGACATTTTT
Source organism: Pilophorus perplexus (assembly GCA_955831195.1). Lineage (NCBI taxonomy): Eukaryota > Metazoa > Arthropoda > Insecta > Hemiptera > Miridae > Pilophorus > Pilophorus perplexus. Next base: position 55,059,974 of record OY037007.1, on the reverse strand, counting down.
TTTAATGGGATCGAATACACCCCGGCAATTTCAAAGAACAGGATGGAATTAATAGTGTTTTCCCAAAACTTGTCCTCTGACAGGTTGGTAGTAGTTTTTTTTTTTTTTGTTTGTTTTTTTTTCACTTGTTTGTGAATGGTGTCCACCCCTCTCAGGTTTATGAGGCGTTGTGTCGGTGGGGGAGGAAGTGAAAGACGTGGAAATAAATCGGGAGTAAATGACGGGGAAGGTTCCAGGCGGCTGGTCTACCAAAACTCTCCCAGCTGGGCCCATAACCTCACCAGACCAGACCCGCACCGCTCCATTGGTTTTCACTTAGCGATTCTTCCTTCCCCTATCGCCGAGACACATAAACCACCCCTCACACCCTCAACCCCCTGACCACCTGCTACACCTCAGAGCCGCCAGTTGACGGCCCGTTACCCTCGTGTGGGGGGGTGTGTAAAATCGCTTAAATAGATACAAAGCGAGTTGATCTCGTCTTCATTGGGCCGAGTCGCTTAAAAAGGGGGTGCTAACTGCTAACCCTCTTCACCATGTTAACCCCTTTCACAGCCCAGTCATTTCCTATTCATGGTCTTCTGGTCACCCGGCATGGAACATGACGCGGCCTAATCTCTGACAACAAACCCAACATGTTAGCAAATATAGGGAATGAATTACCACCACATTGCAACTCAGCATTACCTTTTGAAAGGCTTCCAAACTACACTAAAAGTGAAGTCAAAACACTTATTACATGTACGTACATGCGAATTGTATAGAATGTGGGTGGAATTGTTGTTGAGGGTCGGTCAAATAAGATGAGAATGCGCCGACGTTTCATTCAGATATATCATCAGGGAAAAATGAAATTAGCAAAATGACAGTAATCAGAAAAATAATTTTGGGGGACATTGGAACAGAGTTTGAATGGATATTAAAACATAGTTAACAGATTTGGATATCTAGAAACTTAAGATGTGTACACTATTTACAAGTTGTACCTTAATCTCAAATTTGTTAAACATCTCAAGTTTCAAGATATCAGAATATTTTAACTATGTATCAATATCCATTTAAACTCTGTCCCCCAAAATTATTTTCCTGATTACTGTCATTTTGTTCGTTTCATCAGGCCGTGATGATAGGAGAATGACATTGTATCTCTTGAAACGTCGGCACATTCTCATCTTATTTGACCGATCTCAACAACTTTCCACCCATTCAACCCCCGCTCATTCATGGAAACGGACAACATCATCATCATCACCAATTAGGAATGGAAACGTGTCTGGATTTTTTTATTTTTTTATCGATAGAAGGCGTCCAAATAATACTGAAAATGGGGTTAAAACACAAACTGCAAGTTCGTACAAATTTATAAAATTTATGGAAAAATTGGAATTTGAACGGCTACGAAAATATCTGAGGTCAGGGCGAATTTACTTATTCAAAGTGGTTTTTTCGGCGTCAAGTGTGCAGCGAAATCAAAGTCTGGGGGAGTAGACGATGAAAACGGTGACTGCGTTTAAAATTCAGATGATGTTGCGAGGATCGTAAAACGGGGAGGAAGTTTGCGACGGAAGAAGAAAGAATTTGGTTGAGCGAGGGTGGTGCGAAGGTGTTAAATCAAGAGGGGTTTGTTTTATATATTAGCCCAGAAACTGCAAAAGCTCCACACACACAAAAAAACAAAAACAAAAAAAAAACAAACGAAATGAGGGTGGAATAGATCGAGACGACGAACGTTTACAGAGGTCTTCACGTTAATAGTTTTAGAGATGCTGTAAATTAGATTATTCAAGGTTAAACCTGAATAATAAACTTTATTATTCTTTTACAACGAATATTCTCGTTGATCTTCAGCGTAGGACCGCTTTATCATTAGGATATTAAATTTTACTTAATTTTTTTTTCCTTCATCTTTAGTGTTATTTTAATTTTTTTCTCAAGATTCAGTTCACCCATGAATTTTTTATTGGCATAGTCGCGTTGGTGTGTAGCACAATTTGGAGGACTATCCACTTTTGCTCTCGAGCCTACCGAAGGGAGCGGAAGCTCTGTGTTTACTCTCAAGGTCGAAACAATTTTTGTCCTCCGAAATGAAACAACATAGCAATCACATTTTGAGTTTGAGGCTTCTTGAACAAATTTGGCTCCGTGTCCGTCCGTCCGCCTGTCTGTCCACATTTTCTTGCCTTCGACAATTTTGATCGGATTTCGATGAAATATTCAGGAATGGTGTGGGTTTAGCCCTAGATCAGGGATTCCCAACCTGGGGGGCACGCCCCCCTTGGGGGGGCGTGAAGGATCTCCAGGGGAGGCGCGATCAAGGCCCAAAAACTGACAAAAAGTCTTTCCCGTAGTTTATAATCATCTTGACGTCACCTATAGTGGTTCCGGTTTCCAATCAAAAAACACCAGAGTGCAGGTCGATTTTTTTCTTCTATTTTCGATTTTTTCTTGGCATTTGGCTCTGATGACACTGGAGTTACGCGAAAAAGGCTGTGTTTGCTTTGGCGTGAATGTGATCATGCTTATTTGACTTTATTGACTATTATTTGTGATATAAATTAATTTAATCTTAATCTAGTTTTTAGTTTTGTAATGGTGGCCAACTCTTCGACCAATAGGAGCTGACCTCGGGTTTCCGCCAAAATTCAAATAGAAATTTTTCCATAAATTTTATAAATTCATACGAGCTTGCAGTTTGTGTTTTAACCCCATTTGTAGTATTATTTGGACGTCTTCTATCGATAAAAAAAAAAATCCAGAAACGCTTCCATTCCTAATTATTTAGGCTGGAGTGTGAGTGTTTGTCAACATGAATACAACAACAAATAAAAAGTTCCGTTTGAATTTGAATTTACTCATTAAAATTATACCATGATTATACTTATACTTAGCATTTTTGAGGAGGGGGAGAGTATAATTACATAGAACAAAGGGGGGGGGCGCAATGGTGTTCACACAGACCTAGGGGGGGGGCCGAGGTAAAAAAGTTTGGGAACCCCTGCCCTAGATGGTCCCCTATCAGTTTCATCCTGATTGAATCAGCGGTGCGCGAGGAAGCTATGTGGCAATTTAGAACAGATTTTGATCAGATTTTCAGTGTGATGTTGGGAAGGTACTTTAAGGTCCCGTTGACATTCATCATGATTAAATCATTGGTACGCTTTGCGCATGCGCGAGTGCTTGTTAATATAGCTACTGTACAAATGCAAGTTCCTGTTATATCGTAAATATTTATTCCGGACTTCTGACGTTGGGAGGATCCGGTAATAATAATTATTGGCTATATATCTATCTGGGGTAGTACGTATGTTGATTGATATTGAGAATGGGTATGGGTATTCCTCACTGCAAGTTCTGCGTAGGTATTTTCTTGAAATTCGTCAATCCAAATAAGCAATTCTTCAATACCTTCAATCTTTATCCTATTCTTGATGGAATTCCAATTTAATTTGGATAACTAGAAGTACGGAGTCAGGGAAATTTCCTTCTGGCCAATTAGCTATGGTTGATCAAATTTCCCGAATGCTGGCATTCCTGGTAACAGGCGTTGATTGGACTGAAAAAGTAAGAAAACGTAGAGAGTTGTGAATCCAATTAAGTGACACAGTTGGGATGCCGAGTTTCGTACAACAACGCTGGTGGATGACGTTCATCAGGCTGAACTCCCAACATCCATACAATCGGGTAACGTCCGGCACCAATCTGTCTCTCGTTAGGATTGTGTTTGTCACCTCTCCTGGTCATCGGAAATCACTCTATTGTCCTGCCAGATTGCACACTATTTTGTACAATTAAGTAGGCCAATGGGAATTTCACCTTGAGAATCACCTCGAGTGAAAAAATAATAGAACATGACATGTGATGAGGCATGTGAACACTTAACGAACAAGAACTGCACTAAAATGTTACTCCTTCGCCAGAAAAACCTCAAGTTTAATCAAAATCACTAAAATCTAGAATTACCCTCTTCGAAGTGTGCTGTCCACATTTTTCATTTGGCATCCCTCAGGGCGAAACACACGGCACACAGCTGGACAAAGGCAGAAAAAAAACCTAAAGCAAATACTTTTAAAGCACTTCAAAAAAGCCACTTGTCAATCTGTGTTGCATAAGTGGGACTGTGTGCGACCTATCTACCCTATTTATAATTTGAAAATTAGTATACAATACGTTGCATACGGTTTATGTTGAGGAAAATACAGAATAATAACTGCAATTATTGCAGTTGTTTTTGAGAATTTCTTTTGCTACTTTTGCGTTATCCCCCCCCCCCCACATTCGATTTTGGTTGCGTTTCGGTCGCTTAAGTTTTTAATCATTTCGGAGCTATTCTCTACTCTCGGATAACAGGTTTGTGTCAATATTCCCTTCTGAGTAGGAATTTGGGTGCCATCGGGAGGGGTGTGTATGTTTCGAAACTCGAGTGGGGGAGGGGTATAACGGAAAAGTAGGTACCTATTTTTCAGGAGGTACATACGATGACGTGAAAATGTTTTGTGATTCTGTTTTCATTTAAGCACAACTAAAGGCCGTGGGATGAAGAACAAGTACCTAGTTGAAGTAGCTGATGACAAAATGGTTTGAATTACAAGAACCATCACAAAAGGCTTCACAATAATCATTATTATTGTAAAACTTTTATTCATATATTTTTACTGATATTATTACAATATAAAGCTTTTTTTAGCTGGTCCATTGTAGGTAAAAGAAATTGCATGACAACATAAATTATGTTTAGGTTATGTAACAAGGTTTAGAGTTATGTTACATAATATACTTTATTAACCATTACTTTGTTAAACCTACATAAAGATGCCGTGAAATTTCCAGCTGCCTACACTATTAGCCTATCAAATTCAGAAAAATTATCGCTTGAGTAGAAGACATGCACACTGTGCATTGCATAGTTCATCGGGTTCATACATTCATAGTTTTTATCAGTGCGTCTGTTTCTTATCTGATTCGTTTGTGTCTACGAAAATTTGATAATAAAAATCGATTTTTTAAAATAGGTACTTTCGGGTGAGTTCCGGTTAAAAGTCCAATAAAACAATATATCGATAGATATTTTCCAACTATCGGTTTTTAAATATAATATTCTCTTTTGGTTTTCATTTGAAAGTTCATTAAATAAAAATAACTTTTGAAGCTCGGTATCTCCGAAACTGCCCATCGCAGCCTTATTATTCGATTCAGCGCAAAACAGTCAGAAGGACACCATTCCACTGGCTCCCCCCCCCCCCCCCCCTTAACACAAAAAACCAAAAAAAAAAAAAAAAACATGAAGTAAAGACAAAATTATAAGACAACATTTTTCTGAACGGATTGGAAGGAAGAAATCTTGACGTGCACGTGTCATCATGATGGCGAAAATCTAACCAACAACCGGTGTTTACACGATGCCTTTTAGTGGTAACGTTAGTGGTATAGGTCAACGTAGTCCAACTTATTTCACGCGTTCAACGATACGAACTTCGGATTTACGATTACGCGAACTCCAAAATATCACCACCGGACCACAAGAAGAATGCCCAAATTTCATGCAAACCTACTAAATCGCAAATAGTAAGACCCTCGAGGACGTTCGACATACTGCTGGGGGGGGGGGGGGGGGGCTCGGTAAATAACATCTGTTACTGTTTTTGTTTCCTAACTCAACACACCAAAAGCAAACACTCACTGATTGTCGATTGTCCCCTTTTGGAACCCCCGAAACTTCGCCACCCCACAAACATCCCTCTGACAGAGCAAATAATTCCTTTGCATTTAATCTCTTACATTTTAATAGAATGCGTCCCCCTTGTCACTTCCTTCACAAGTCGGTTGCTACCATGAATAAGGAGAAACACGGCTCACATGAAGTTTTTATTGTTGAGTAAGAATATGATACAATGTCAATTACACCAAATGATATTAGTCGCATACATTGCGTCATCAAGTGTATTCTGTTATTGAAGCATTGCTGCACTTGCTAATTTTAGAACTGAACTGAATGGGATTAAGACTTATGCATTACGTCCTCATTATGATATAATGTGGATAATTATAATATAATGCATATTATGCAGTACAATTATTGCATGTCATCCTCATGCAAATTCTGCAATTCCCATTAGGTTTTTTACACTCTTAATTCTACAATATTTTGATAGACCTGACAATAATTTTATTTTTACGACTCATGACAAGAGGATTCACCAATGAAATGTCCGTCTTAGGATTCTTGAAATAGTCCAGTATTCTTGAAATAGTCTTAGGATTCTTGAAATTTAAATGTTGAGCTTTTGAAATCTTGAACTTTATCTGCCGTCCAGGCCATTATTTGCAGAAGGGATTTTTTTTTGGTGTGCAAAAACCAATGTACGAAAATGAATTCTGGAAACAAATAAAAGTTAAACAATACCTACCTGTACCGTTTGCACAGGTTTATTCTAGGAAAAATACACCTATGTTTTCGCGACGGAGGTCGACGACTCCGATCGGCCTCAAAATTTGACATTATCCGTTTCAAGAGGTCTACATTCTAAATCCGAAATGTCCCTCCCCCGTACGCCGTCCGCCGTCCGAGGCGTTTTGGGCAGTAGGAATTTTTTTTTAAATCTGAAATTTTGACAAAATACTTGGTTTACCATCTGGTTGTGCCCGCAAGGTTTTCAGCCTGATCGCCATAACCCGTGGGGCGCTATGGGGCTAAAATGGGTCTACGAGAGGGGTTATTTGAAGGCTTTCGGCTATGGGGTCGAGTTAGGTGTCGTTTTCGAAGTATTTTTGGACGTAGAATCCATTTTTGGGGGTCCCGGAACGATCCGATTTCACTGTGGGGATCTATAGGGCTTTCATGGGCTATAAATGGGATTTTTGAAAGACCCGTGAGGTCTAATAAGTACCTGCGCATTTTGTTTAAGACGTCGTTTGTTTTTTTGGTTGTATTTTCCGAGCAAAAAAATTTTGAAAAAAAAAATCTCCAATTTTTTTATTGCCTATGAATCGATTTTTCACAAGTAACCGATATCAGAGAATAATAAACCCTTGTGTAAAATTTGCAGCGTTTTTTTGTTTTGCATTCGCTTCCACAGATTTTTCTGTAGGCCATCGTTGTTTCCTAACTCGTAAAATCCTAACTGCTAATGAGAGTTTTGTTGTTTAACAAAACATCATGACGTATTCCATAACGAGGATGATGGAGAATCGCCAGGAGGGGGGTGGGTTGAAGGCACAGATTAAACTACTGGTTGAAGGTTAGCGGAGTTGAGACAGTTGAATGTCGCATGAATCACGGCATGGCGACCTGTCACGTCCTGTCTTGCTCCTCCCTCATCAACAATTCAACATCATAATTACCTATCTACCACCCACACCCACCTACACCTGTCTACCTCTCTCGAAGGGAACTAATCAGTTTCCCTAATCACAACCGGGATCAGACAGCCTTCACTTGTTGCCAAACGAATGTAGATGCAGCTTGCCGGGGACGCTTCATTTAATTCTACTAAATGGTGACCAAACGATTTTTGAAATTACAGCTTCTGTTGGTGGACATAGTAGGAAATTAATATTTTGATCGTTGACGCGTGATAACTGAATGATTTGAGCATGGGATCTTTACAAAAATCAACATTTCGCTATTCCCCATAAGTAAATACAAATTTCCAACCCCAAACACCATCAATAACAAAGAACGATATTGTTTATTTTTGAATACCTCTTACCTAGGTACTACACGTTGGTTCGGTTCAGAAGCCATAACTACTAGAAGAACAATAGATCAGAAATTTCAACTGGCTTGTTACATAATATGTATTACATTAAAATAATTATGCAAAAGCAAATTACCTATTAAAATTATTTTTTAAATGAGCAACGTTTGACCTGCAGTAGGTTGACCCACGTTCTTTGCTCTATTTCTACGTGCCTTAGCTTCACTTTACATTCAGCAAGCGCTTAAGATTAGCGTTTTACTTATGGAATGCGATTTCCAGACCTAAAAAGAAAATCAATTTTCCATAGGCTGCACAAGATCTTACATAGGGCGGCCTATTCATCAACACAGTATACCTACGTTTCAGCAGAAGATGTTAGTTTGTTCAAGATGATGAGCCATATTATTGTTTAATCATATTAAATAATATTTATTATAACATTATTGTTTAATCATAATATTATTATGAACGAACGAACAAATTTAATTTAGTTCGTTTGGTGGATGACACGATGAACATCGTTTTATGAAGTGTATAATTTATTTTTCGGCGATATACTTACCTCATGTTAAATGTGCCCCACCAGGTGGTTGAATGTATCCTTCATCTATCAATCCTTCAATATCCTCATTACTCCTCAGTTTCTGCTCAATTTACTCGTTCACCATTTTGAGCGACATTCTCCCCGTTTTTCTCCGGTTTCGTGGTATCTATAGAAGCTAGATCTCGTGTGGAAGTTGTTGCCAACCTTAACTAAATTTTCACAAAAATCCTAAAAAATTCTGAAAAAACGAACGAACAAACTAACAAAACTTTGGTTAGTACTATGTCCGTTCGTTAGTTTTCGGATTTTTGTTGTTGTTAGGCTTGGTAATTTAAGTGGTTTAAAATCGATTACTAATTTCAAAAACTAAGTTGTTTATAAGTTCAAGGCAGCACACACGTAGGTACATCGACAAGTCCGTGATTTCAGTAGTCACGTCCGAAAAAGACTTGAAATTGTCACGAACGGTAGAGGGGATGATGTATTAAATACATTGTTAATCAAGCGTTAATTATTAACCCCGAAAAATTTCGTTGAGGTATTTTTCTCGTGGTTGCTGGTAGTGGGGTACATTCGAGTAGAAAGTGGAAAAGTTCATCAATACCAACGATATGAATTTTGGTCCATTATTCTTGGAATAATGCACTTACGTAAGCGAGACGGAGGTCGAAAATTCTGATCGGCCTCAAAATTTGACATGACTAGATTCCAAAAACGAAATGACCGTTCGCCACGTTTTGGGCATTAGGAATTTTTGTTTAAATGTGAAATTTTGACAAAATACGAGGTTTATATTACCTAGTAACTAGGTGCACAACTGTTGTGCCCGCAAGGTTTTCAGCCCGATCGCCCCAAACCCGTGGGGCGCTATGGGGCTAAAATGGGGCTACGGGAGAGGTTTTCGAAGTATTCTTAGACGTAGAATCCACTTTTGGGGCTCCCAGTACGATCCGATTTCACCGTGTGATCTATAGGGCTTTCATAGTGCTACAAAATTTGTATGGGATGAAAGAATCCCAGAAGGCCAGATAAGGTGTCGTTTTCCGAGTAGGGGAGAGTTGGGTAAAGTGGGGTAGGTACTTGGAGGTCCGAGTTCCACAACTCCCATAATTATGCTTCAAATGAACCCAAATTTTTATGGCATCTAGCCTAACATCTCACCTATAATTAGTACGATTTTGGTTGACTAATGATTATTTGTTTCTGTAGAACAAATGAATAAGTGAAAAAAGTCAAAGTACCCCACTTTATGCATCCTTTCCTATAAAGTGGGGTACCGGTTCCGGTAAAGTGGGGTAGGGAAGAGTTCGGTAAAGTTGTGTGGCATATAAAGTGGGGTGCCATAGAAAGTCCGTTATTATGCTTCAATTCCATCAGAATTTTTATGGTAGTTAGGGTGACAGATGATCTAAACTGTGTACCAATTTGGACATATTTGAGGCATAATCACTTGATCTATGGAGAAAATACAAGAGAGTACCCCACTTCATACGCAACCCCACATTACCCGCCTCTTTTTTTATAGAAACGACATTTTGGAAAACAAACTTTTTGATCTTAAATTTTCAAAATAATAACGTTTTTTTCAGCGTAAATTGTTAACAAATAACGAATGGATGCTCAGTCTTAGAACTGTTCCACATTCTGATTTGTAACTGCAACACTTTTCGAACACAATTTTAATGTAAAATTTATAAAAAGAACACATTCAAAACTTTGTTTAAAATTGGTCTTATAATAAAAGGAAACACACTATAAGGCACCTTATCTATTATAAAATCTAGATGACATAGAACCTATCAGGTAGATACGATTGAAAAATGAGGAAACACTGTTCTCCAAAAAGTCAGGTCAAAATTACAAACAGTTATTTTAAAATATGACCCTTTCTATGGTTGTCTGTGGAACTTTAAAGTGATCACTTCCCCTCTTGTAGCCCATTGCATGTGCGAGCACCGAGCTGACCGCCTCCTCCATATCCTCTTCATTCCACTTCTGGAGCTTCCTTTTCTTAGGTTGGTCGGTCATTTCTGCAATGGAATACCTACAAAGCGAAAAAAATATTAATTTATGGTGCATTTAATTGATACACAACGAAAAAATTAATTGATTTTGAAATATCTGTATTGGAGGTTTCTCAATAAAAAGGTCCTATAAAGTGGGGTACTTTTTTTAGTACCCCACTTTACCCGCACCCAGGTTTTGAAAAATATGTGTCACCCCTAAAAGGAATGACATACAATGCTGCGTGACGTCCTAAAACGTGCAGGAGAAGTTACTGATTCTAAAACGAGCTTGATACAGAAGATCACGGACTCCTACTGATCAGCATGCACCTTTTTATTGAAGTCCAACATTTTTCAAAATAGTATGAAAAACTTCAAAATCGTCTCTTACCTGTCAACGTGATGTTACGTCTTGAAGGTCGAAGCTGGATTGAAGGATGACCTTGTAGACTGTAGAAAGCATGGAAATCTCTAGATAGTAGCACCTGCCTGGACAGTAGGGGGGGTACCCCACTTTACAGGCAACCCCACTATACCCTACTCTCCCCTACGTTTGGACGCAAAATCCGTTTTTTCGAGGTTCCAGATCTGTCCAATGATTGTACAGAAAAAAATTTTTCCAATTTTTTCAAAAATATTTTCATAATGACAGAATTAATTTTTTGCACAGTCAACCTATATCAAATATCAAAGAATAATAAACCGTTGAGTAAAATTTGCAGCGTTTTACATGTTAAACATGTGCACCTCTGGAATTTAAGTGTAGGTATCCCAAACTGTTTCTTTTTTTTTTCAGGTTTGGTTCCAGAATAGGAGAGCGAAATTTAGGAAACAAGAGCGAATAGCCCAACAAAAGACGACAGGCCAAAGCGGCGGTGATGCGAACAAGACTGAAATAAAAAACAAGGAAAAACCTCCGTCCCCCCAAACGCCGAGCCCTCAAGACATCAAACCCCTCAACGGTAAGAACATTTTTCATAATTTTACCTCCGGTACCTACATAATTTTACGGCCATGCGGTTACGGTGCACAGTGGGACGAAACCGCAATCTAGCGTCTATAATGGTATTAAAAAAGAGAAAAACCACAATAAAAATAGAATTAAGATCGGGCTAACCCGTCCCGAATTATAGGCGAAAATGTGTGAAAAACACGTTTTTGTCAAAATTTGCAATGTTTTTGCCTTGCCTGCCCCTCCCTTATCAAAGTTCGAATCAAAATTCCACATAGAATAGCTGCGATGGGGAACTTAATCAGCTTTCCCGAGAAAGAAAGAAATTGGGAATCGGGCCAACAGTTTCCGAGCTGCAGCCGAAAACCGTGGTAAAACCCCTATTTTTCAGTCAAGTTAGAAAAAATTGCCAATTTTTGACGCTTGATTGTGGCAAAACGGCTGAACCGATTCCAATGTGTAAGGAGGTCATTCGACGAAGAATTTTATGATCTTAAACTTTTCAATTCGTAAGTGCGATCAAGCGTGTTTTTGAGTTATAGGTGGAAAACTGGAAAATGTCGCATACACCTACGCTTTCGCGACAGGGGTCGACGACTCGGATCGGCCTCAAAATTTGACATTATCCGTTTCAAGAGGTCTACATTCTAAATCCGAAATGTCCGTCCGCCGTACGCCGTCCCCCGTCCGGGCCGTTTTGGGCAGTAGGATTTTTTTTAAATCTGAAATTTTGACAAAATAGGTACTTGGTTTACCATCTAGTTGTGCCCGCAAGGTTTTCAGCCCGATCGCTCAAACCCGTGGGGCGCTATGGGGCTAAAATGGGGCTGTGGGAGGGTTTTTTTGAAGGCTTTTAGCTATGGGATCGAGTTAGGTGTCGTTTTCGAAGTATTTTTGGACGTAGAATCCATTTCTTGGGGTCCCGGAACGATCCGATTTCACTGTGGCGATCTACAGGGCTTTCATTGGGGCTAAAAATGCGATTTTTGAAGGGTCCCAGGAGGTTAAATATTCTTCGAGTAAAAAATAAAGAATTTTTGAAAAAAAAAATATAAAAATCCCCCCAAAAAAAATTTTTTATTGACAGAATTAAATTTCTGCACAAGTAACGTATATCAAAGAATAATAAACCCTTGTGTAAAATTTGCAGCGTTTTTTCTTGTTGGTTGCTGGCGACTTTTTTGTGTCTAGGACGTGGTAAGAAAAAATAAAAATAAATAAATGATCGAAAAAGACGTCACTGAAGGGGAGATATCAAGTTCTGAAGTTCATGTTCGGTGTACTGCAAAACGGGTCGTGAATGGGAACAAGGAGGGGAGGGAGTTGTGCCATAATTTCAAAGTTAAAAACAGGACCTCTTGACAGGAAGAAAGACAGAAAGAATTAGTATTTATACCTACTAGCTGCTCCGGCTCGCTTTGCTCGCCTACGCATTATTCTTCCACAATAATGCGCAAAAGCTACGAAACTATAGTACACTTTTAGTGTTTTTTGAGTTGTTACTATAGTAACAACCCAAAAAACAGACCTAGGTTACCTCATTTTTTCGTTCAAGGAATGAACCCCTACTTCCAAATTCTAACCAGCAACTGGTGGTTGTGAAACCTACTTGCGGTGCCAATAGCGGCAAAATAATCTATTGCTACGATCGAAAAAAGGCAGTGCGGACGATCCCCCCCCCCCCCCCCCCCCCCAACCGATGTGTTTACCATAAATCCTGGACATGAAGAGTTTTCTGATTGGCAACATTTTTCTACTTGTTGGTCGTATTAACAAATTTACTGTCTAAACTGGCCTTTCGTGTTCCACCTAATCAGATTGGAAATGGCAAAATGCGTCGAAACATACAGTTCCCCTCCGTATTCCAATGACAACAAGGGTGGCAGGTACCTTTTTTCAATTTGATGGGAAACGATATGTCTTGAATTTTCAATAGACGCGTATCGCATGTCGAACAAAATATTTCTCGGGACATTTCACGAAATCCACGTTTTGCAGGTTCCACGGGATGCCCTGAGAAATCCAATCGCCCCGGCAACAAAAATGAGACGATCGGCAGGAGAATGTCAAACCGTGCGGTGGCTGTCACGGGAATTATGTACGACCCGCCTGTTTCAATTTACCGCCCCTTTCCGCCTCGCCCGCCGGTGAAAAAGGGGGTTCGGGACAACTCTCTAAACCCTCCCCCTATCCCACCCCTGACGATCGGCCATATTTAATTCAGAACGCACAACCGGGTTTCAAATCCCAGTATCCCGTACGGCCCTTGTCAAACAATATTTCATTGGCAGAACGAGGGTAGTCCCCCTCCCTAACCTCCTCCCACAACACCGTAGTGTCCGAAACCTCCCCCGATCATTTTTCCCCCGTCCGGGCTGGAAAATACCGGTGGGGATGGGGGTCTACGCTGTTTGGAAGTGGAGGGATGGGGAGACTATGGTAACTGTTGCGTCACTTCTTTTTCCACTCAGCCCTCCACCCTCTCGCCACCGACCTTCATGTTCTTCCCTGTTTTCCCTTCAGTTTTCTCCCCCCCCCTCCTTCCTCCCTTTCCACCTATTTCTCTCTCTCCCTCTTCCCCCGTTTAATCTAGAAAATTGCTATGTCGCCCATCGTTCGTTTGGATTACTGTCAAGGGGGGCCCCATGTGTGCAGGCCCTCACGCTCTGGGGCAGGCTCAGGATGCTACACTCTGCACTCAGACTCTCCTACACGGACACACTCGGTGCACAACGACTCTCAAACACACGCCCCTTGTCCAGAACTAGCATCAGCGCTAGCAACTTTTCTAATGTAGCCCCCTTCATACTCTTACCACTGTACGGTTCAATCTTCTCGATTGTTCCAAGCTAAGCAGTTAAAACACTTAAACGCACAGACGACGTTGAGGTAAAAAATAAAAATGAAGATAATTAAAAAAAAAAAAATCGTACAGCAAATCTCTGCTAGCGAGTTTTTAAATTATATTAGAAAAGCAATGCAAATTAGATAACCCATGAGCTTAGTATTCTTAAATATATAGATAGGTAGAAAATTTCTTTATTGTACCACCGTTATGATATTACAAGGTTGGTAAAGGGGTCACTATAAGTGGCTAATTTCGGTCTGATATAATATATTATATTCCATTTTTTTTAGTGGGGTCTTACAATTGTAAGATCTTGGTGGTGATTTCTTCATGCCAGCCGTGTAGTTTAAGGCCATAAACATAATTCGGTAGGTACATCAGGGGAATGAAAAAAAAAAAAAAAAAAAAAAAAACCGCTGCAAACTTTACACAAGGGTTTATCATTCTTTGACATAGGTTACTTGTACGAAAATTAAATCTGTCTCAATAAAAAAATTGATTTTTTTGGAAAATATTTGACCTCCTGGGATCCTTAAAAAACCCATTTGTAGCAATAATATATTATATTAAGCCCCCATGAAAGCTCTATAGATCCCCACAGTGAAATCTGATTGTTCCGGGGCCCCCAAAAATGGATTCTACGCCCAAAAATACTTCGAAAACGACACCCAACTCGACCCCATAGCCAAAACCCCAGTTGTAGCCCCATGAAAGCCATGTAGATGGCAACAGTGAAATCGGATCGTTCCGGGACCCCAAGAAATGGATTCTACGTCCAAAAATACCTACTTCGAAAACGACACCTAACTCGATCCCACAGCCAAAAAACTTCAAAACCCCTCCCGTAGCCCCATTTTAGCCCCATAGCGCTCCACGGGTTTGGCGATCGGGCTGAAAACCTCGCGGGCACAACTAGCTGGTAAACCAGGTATTTTGTCAAAATTTCAGATGTCGCTGACGAGGGAATTTCTGCACAGCAGTCAAGTAAGCCCGGCAAAGAACGGGTGTTTAAGCCTCTGAAGTCAATTGACGACTTCCTCAAACTCAAGCAGGAGCTAGCTAAAATTGCTCCAACTGCAATCACTAGGTACTCAGTTGGGTGATGAAAAATTAGAATAAATGCATCTAATTCTGATGAATATCGGGCGATAGACAGCTTTCTTGAAGAACGAAATTGCCCCAATTACACCTATCAAAACAAGCAAACTCGGCCCAATTCGGTCATGCTTAAAATGTTACCAGTGGTATGGACACCCAGTACATTGCGGATTCTATACAGAACGAGTATCCACCTCTGAAAGTAGAGAAAGTAATGCAAAAACTCAGGTAGATGCGGCAGCAAAAGAAGTGTTTCCACTGTGGGGCCTGGCAGAAGGAGTTCAAGACTGGGGACTGGGTTTGGCTACATGACCAGAAACGAACGGTGGAGCACTGCCCGAAACTCCAACCACAATGAACGGGAACAATGGAAAAGAAGAACAATGTTCTGTTCCAGGTTCTGCTGAGGAAAGTGAAGATCGACCAACGACGAACGATGGTCCACGTCAAAAGGTTAGCTCTCGCCAACGTAAAGAGGGGAAATGTGATTGCAACCATCTCCGGATAGCGCATTTTTCTCCAGTACGGAGTCTTGGATTTCACTTGAACCACTTTGCTAATGGTCGGACGGAGTCTTGCGATTTCTATAAGCCGGTTTGCTAACTATGTGATGGAGTTTTGCTCTC
The DNA here is from genome assembly GCA_955831195.1 of Pilophorus perplexus. Lineage (NCBI taxonomy): Eukaryota > Metazoa > Arthropoda > Insecta > Hemiptera > Miridae > Pilophorus > Pilophorus perplexus. The sequence goes on along the minus strand of OY037007.1, from coordinate 55,044,203 downwards.
TTCCTAATGAAGCAATGAGCTCTTAATGAAGACACCGGGCGGAGTCTTGGCCCTCCTAGCAGAATGTCACAAGCAGTGGAAGAAATATGCCCTGAGTATCCATCCTGCAGGATTTCCCTACCTATCATGATTAAACTGAAAAGGAACTCATCCCGAAGGACATGAAAATATTCAATTTAAGTAATAGATTATTCAAGCAACAGTTATTGACAACAATTTTGACCAAAATTTGTTTAGAACAGTTGACACTATCCTGGCCAATACCAGACAATACAATTAGACAGTCCAATCTTTCACCAACAAATTCGTCGGCGATAGTGGCTTTTATGTGAGAGCAGTGTGGTGTTTGCCGACGGTGCAGAGGTCTAATCCAATGAGGTGGTTAGGGTGAGAAATGACTCCTCTGCTGAGTACTAAATTGTTTATTGGAATAAACAATTGTAGCGTGGGGACCGGTTTCGAGCAACTAAGCTCATCTACAGCCCTGACAAGAAAACCATTTGTCATTAGCATCAGAGGAAAAACCATAAAATTATATTAACAATGTAAGCTCGAAATTATATTATACTGAAGGTATATGAACAAACACAAATGGTGAAAAATTATAACTGACGAAAACGGTCCAGAATGGTGGTACATAACTTGACAATAGTAAATTCGGAATATGGACCCACTGTTAAAATTGGCTCCATCTTTTCTAGTACCAATTAATAACCTTGTCAAATGGGTCCATTTTTAAAATTATCTCTGACTTTCTTACCTCTAATTTCTCTTTGTCACTAATCATATATCAAGTAGATGTTTTGCCACTAGAATAATAAACAATTCTCCTTTCAGTACCTGTAGTATACCATAACTGGTTTTCAAATGGTTCACTGGCCATCAGTCATGGAGCCAATTTTAACAGTGGGTCCATATTCCGAATTTACTATTGTCAAGTTATGTACCACCATTCTGGACCGTTTTCGTCAGTTATAATTTTTCACCATTTGTGTTTGTTCATATACCTTCAGTATAATATAATTTCGAGCTTACATTGTTAATATAATTTTATGGTTTTTCCTCTGATGCTAATGACAAATGGTTTTCTTGTCAGGGCTGTAGATGAGCTTAGTTGCTCGAAACCGGTCCCCACGCTACAATTGTTTATTCCAATAAACAATTTAGTACTCAGCAGAGGAGTCATTTCTCACCCTAACCACCTCATTTTATGTGAGAGCACTCTGACCCTGAATCAAACGTGAATGAGTATTAGGTATTTACCATCATGTTGCAGTCTTCCAGTAGGGTTGACCCTGCACTCGCTTTTGTCCCGAATGATCAGGAGCAACTTTTCCACCTGTCTTCTTCTGGGGGCAGTTGATGGAAAGGTGCCCTGGTTCATGACACGCATAACTATAATAGGTCGACAGCTTAAGGAATGACACCGTGCAGCGAACCTGGCGGCATCCCGAGAGTGAAATCAGATTCTGTCCCCTTCCTAGGCACACCGCCGGGGCTCACGTCCCGCATTTTTCAAAAAATTTGCCTCCTGACCAGGCCGATAGGCTTCTCGAACCCTCTCTCTTTTCATTGTCAATATAGCGCTTCGAAGCGATAATCCTATAATAATACTGTACATCTATTAATTTCGTGAGGTGATAATTCTTTCTCAGAAGCCCGTTTTTTCTTCCTCACATTTAAATGGGTACTTACCTGCCTATTAAAACCAGGCAATACAATTTTTTTCTTTTGTTAATACATCATAATCTGTTTTTTTTTTTTGTTTTTTGTTTTTTATTGAATCTTCATGAAGGTAGATAGGATCACTTTTGACCGCTCCATGTGTACGGTATGAAATACTCATAATTAGGCACACTCGCCAAGCGGACAGAGCTCCCAACGTGGTCGATGGGCGGAGAGGCCTGAGTTTTCGAATTACGCGCGCACCTTCCGAGCAGGGGTTACCTGGAAAGGGAAGGCAAACTTCCCCTCCGAAGGAGGCTCGGTGATTCCCCTAGTTATTCTCTAAGTTGTCGACCTATAGTAGGGTCCCTTCTTGGTTTAGGTTGTGATGCTGGTCCTGTCGTCTGTGCTACCAACCTGCGGGTGGTAGGGTTGGTCGTAGCTGGCAGATTCTCTTTGCGGAAATAGCAGTCTGCTGGTCAGTGGTTGTTCTTGCCACAATATGTACAGCAGTCGAATCGAGGGCGTTTAGCAGCTGGGGCATCCTTTTCATTGGAAGATGGGCCAGGGCGTTTCTCCGCAGCTGGTAAGGCCTTCAGCTCGAGCAGTAGTTTTCCACGTGAGACGTTATTTATTGTGTAAGCCAATCGTGTTGTGCCCAAAAATCAATGTGTGCAGCATTTGCTGAGGCAGTAGATGCAGCCTGTTAAGGGGGGAAAGGATGGAATGCACAGTGGCGCAGAGTACCCTGCGCCTGGGTGACGTCAAGTGGTTGGCACACACGTTTGAAAGAGAGATGAGGAAGTATTTTGAAGGCCTCGGAGGCCGGGGGAAGGTCAAAGAAGAAGTGGTGGTGAAACTGGAGGAGACTGAAGGGGCCGCCAAAGACGAAGGTTCACCGGAGGCCAACAAAGACGACGACGAAGAGGTGACAACAAGGGACCTGGATCGTGTGATGGCACAGATTGACCAGGTACGTGCAGAAATGCAGGAAGATATGGTCACAGCCGTCGAACGGGCATGGCTGAGGATGGTGCAGCAGTGCTCACACGGGCATGGCTGAGGATGGTGCAACAGTGCCCAGACAGGGTTTCATTGAGGGCCCTGGTTAGAGAAGACGAGAAAATGGACACTGAAGAGGTCCAACAGGCTTTTAAAAAAAGACGAGGATGTGGACAAACAGAAGAGAAAAGACGATGAAGAGGAAAGCGACGATCTGCTCGACGACCAGGAGGGCGAAGAAATCGACTTGGGTGCCTCCATAGTACTCAGCGACGAAGCCGAAGAACCCATGCCAGAGGACGCTGAGGAAGCATTCGAGTCAGAGACGGTTGAGAGAGAAGACGAAATGAAGGAAGAGACTAAACCGCTCAAAGTGGAAACAGAGGTTGGAAAGTCAAAACCCGTTGAGAAACCACCGGACAAGACAAAGACGGCGCTTGTGCCAGACGAAAACACTGACGCTCCCATGGAAGAGAAGATGGAGGAAACCCGTACCGTGACACCTCTCCTCACACCAATCTTCAGTGAGAGAACGCTGAGGGAAAAACGTCTGACGAAGCCAAGCTGGTCGCGAAGAGCCGACCTTCAAGATGACAAACGTCTCTGAACGCAGCGTCCCCTGTAGCTCGTCAACGTCCATCGTTTCCAATGACAACGACTGCAAGAAGGCCGGCGTGGATGATTTTGGCGACGATCTGCAGGGCGAACGTCAGGACTCATAGCATGACGAATGGGTGCCATACAAAGGCTCATACCGTCGCCGTGGACATTGTCAAGTGGTCGTTGTCTTCGACGGAGGCCAATATGAAAACGATCAGAAATGAAAAGATGCGAACGAGGAAGAAGCCGGACGAATGGGGAGAGGAGATGGCTGAGAGCAGTTCGGTCGCAGAGCAGAGGGCTCGGCCAGCCAGCAGGAGCTAAGGTATTCATCACTGTACTCCATGGGAATGGCCAAACCCCATCAAACGATGGTGGCGGTATAGGAGGCTCAAGGAGTTGAGGGTCCCTCTTCTTTTGAGGAGGGACGAGTGTTAGGAGTGCGCCTCTAAGGGACTATTGGTTGCCACCCATATGGCATAGACCTCAGGTGTGACGTTGGTTTGCAATTATATCAGTTCCAGTTTGGAATTGGTTCGTTCTTATTACTCGCCGCCTAACAATATTAAATAAAATAATATCAAGTAATACATAAATACACCAATCAAATGTAATAATAATACTAAATATTATCAACGATGATAGGTGAGGGAATTTTATGTTGTCCTCTCAGGTTTCGACCCCATTTTAGGAGGTTTCAATGCCCTCCAGACAGATTTCGACTTACAACTTATTGCACACAGCCACAAATACAATGTCAAAGGTTATGTGACCTTAGAGAGAAAAATGGCTCCGTCAGAAGGTGCAAGCCTACAAGAACTAACTTACGAAGCGTTTCACTTTCTCCATCAATATAAATGCATTGAAAACTAGCATTAAAATCTCCGGTGGAAACTTGACCTCAACTCTAAGGGTTGACATTACACAGAATTGGTGGCAACTAATCACGAGCCAGGACGCGTATTTCCGATCTTTACACCGTTTGAGCCCAGAGGCGGGATCTTAATCATTAATGGTTTGTAGTACGCTTTTGCCTCCAAACTGTACACTGATTCAGCCCCGAGCTGTAGAGGTGGAGCCGAAATGGTGGAGGGTTTGTGATGCGTTTCTGCTCTCCAAAATGTACAATGGTTCAGCCCCGAGAATTTCTAATACATACCCCCCTCCCCATCACCATCATATTTCTCAAAATCCCCCTCCCCACCCCTTCGCTTACTAGCACTCTGAGAATTCTGCTTGTTCTAGGAACAAGGTAGGTATTAGAAAAATTCTACAAGGTAACTCCGTAGGTAATCTACAAGGTATTCGGAATTAGGTACTTAATGACATTCAAAAATGTTTGCACAAATTTCAGCACGAGTGGCTTTGAATCAATCCGTTTATTTTGCAGTCATTCATGTTCCTTCCGTAAGTTTAGCTCCTTTTAATGGTGAAAAACTGACTGAATGTAACAGTTTTGTGAGTAACAACGCTGCATACGATTTTTGATGTTGATTCTCATTGGGGCTGAACCAGTGTACATTTTGGAGGGCAGAAGCGCTTCACCAACCCTCCACCATTTCGGCTCCACCTCTCCAGCTCGGGGCTGAATCAGTGTACAGTTTGGGGGCAAAAGCGCGTTCCAAACCATTATTGACTTCGACCCCGCCTTGAGGCTAGAACGGTGTACCAGGTACACTGTACCTACAGATTGGAAATACGCAGCCAGGACCGTGAGCGACGTCACCCATGACGCCATCGTTCCCTCCACAGATTTAAATGTCTAGTTTTCAATAAATTTATACGTGCTATCAGCGTTTTGACTTCAATTTTACTGTTCGTTGGACTCCTTCATCATCATCATCAAAGCGCATCCATTAGTAAAATTACAATTTTGTGCATCAGCTACCTGAGAGACGAATAAATAACAAATTTTTCAATTAAATTTTTCAACAGAAAAAGACACGTTTCAGGAACGTAACTATATTAGGAACACTCTTATAATAAAGGAATAAACGTAAAGTAATTTTATTTAAGAAAATTTTTATAAAACACCAATTAAACAGAAATTTAAAGCTCTTATCTATAATCTGGCAATAAATTTAGTGAAAACAACCTGATCATACTAGGATGTCTTATTTTGGACATGCTAACTAATCTACAGGAATCACAATTGCAGGAACTTCAAGTGACTATAGTTTTATTAATATATTAATGGCTGTGATATTATTGATGAGTATGGAACGGATTCTTAGGTTTTTACCTATTTACACCTAAAAAAACCTAATTCTTCCCATTACACCTAAACACCTAAATTTCTAGGTTTTTTACCTAATCGACCTTTTATTCCGTCTAGTTCGTAAACTTCAAGAGCTCAGCCGTACAAGGGACAAGGTGTTCGCTGTTGTCAACCTGAACCTGACCTTTCCTCGAGATGTGCTCTGTATCTTTCGTTTTGCCATTCATTCTTGCCATTCTCCCCTCTTGTTTACCGTTTTATCGTCAGTATTTAACTGTTTGTGACGCCGACAATATGCCTAAATCTAAAGCGCAAAAATATCGGGCCTGGAAAATTAAGGAGGTTGTTGGAAAATTTGAAGAAGATGAGGCCGCCTCTATACAAAAAGCCAAACAGGCCTTGAATAGTAGTACCATAGTGTCAGCTCTCGCCTTCATCAGCGCTCACTTCTCTGAGCTTCCTCGTCGAAGTAAAAATATGTCGTCGTTTACTTCAACCAGCCTAAATCGGCAGATAAAGCAAGACAATCATTGTCTAATTAATTAACCTACTTTTTGAATTTTTGTAATAATTTGAATTTCATTTTACGTTAAAGAATAAAAATAACTATATTTACACAATAAATGTAGCATTTACACAATTATTGCTTTATTTACGACTGTTCACTGATTCCTACATCAACAAATGAAAATAATTTTGCACCTAAAAAAACCTAATTTGACATTTTGAACAAAAAACCTAAAAAAACCTAATTTATGTCCACGCAAAACCTAAAACAGTGTAATTTTTTACCTAAAAATCCCCTCCCTATTGATGAGCAATTGAATTAATTAAATTTCTAATACAATGACGATAGCGGTAAGCGCTGCCAATATCATTTTACAGGCTTTAGCAAAAATTCAGGTCGTCCGACAAAGAAAAATCGTAATAAAGTCTCCTCCTTTTTGAATAAAGCTTTGTTAACACTCAATGTTTGATTAAACACCTTTGTTAACACTCAATGTTTGACAAAAATAAAGTTTTCATAAAGTTTTTGATTAACAAGAAACCTCCTTTTTTATTCTTTCTTAATTTGAACGAACTTTTAACACAGCGTGTGTTTAATAATCTTTAATCTTAAAAGTAAACAGAACTGCCAAAATTGAATTGGTTCTGTGGCACCATCATAAAATTCAACTCAATACAAATATATAAGTAAATGCTGTACAAACAGCTGACAAACTTGAGTCCAAGAGAAACGCAAGAAAGTGATGAAAGTTAAATTTGAAAACCAGTTTTCAACTAGGTAATGTGAAACTGCTTGGCCACTCGTTTAAAACTTAAGAACAATACTTCAAAACTATTGAAACGCATCTCAAACTTCTAGGTTCGAACGAGGGCGACGTTACTTTGGTCGATTTCAAAACAAGTTTGGGTAACGTCCCAAACTGACTCGGAAAAAAAATCTGTTCCGTCCAATTTTGACGGGTTCAGGTAACTGGGCGATGATGCTTCCGTGGGTGTGGAGGATTGACAAATCTCCGAGTTGGAAGAAAAAGTGTTGTTTCTTGAAGAATTGGAAGATGACTCTCCCATACGCGTCAAATCTGTGAATAAGAAATTGGAAATTATTCGAGGTGTTTAGTGAAGGATGTTCAAAGGGTACTGAAACGAAATTCCGGTTATCCCCATTGGTTATAGGATTTTCGAACTGTAAGGAGTAGAGCCATGTTAGGGTAGGTTAAGTTAGGTTAGGAGAGGTAAGGTTAGGTTGGGAGAGGTAGGTAGGCCCCAGGACAGATCATCCAACCATTTTACCAACTCCTTACGTGATTTTCTCGACTCAGGTGAGCAAGCACTGTCCGCATATCCAAGACTGCAGCACTGTGTAGTTAAAAAGAACTGTGATAAATTCGACACAAGAAGTGGGCCATCCACAGCCGCCACTTTCGATGTTTTTACCATCCATGGTTGTTCACAGATGAAGAGCCCCCTCCAAGAAAGATGAGCCACTTTAAAAAAAAGAGGCGGAGTAGTTAATGATGGCGACCTAAAAATCACATAAAAATAAAGCATTTCGGCTGAAATTGCAATCAAGGTTAAAGACTACGAAGTAAGGAAGAAGAGAGTCAGTTCTAGACAACGCAAGAAAGATGAATGTCACAAGCGTCATGGTTACGCCTGTTATGGTTGTTTGTTTTCTTTTTATCATTATTATTATTATCATTATTTATATATATATTTTTTGTACCTCCAAGGCAAAAAACAGGAAGGCAGCAATGTTTCCTGATTGTTTCCAATATTTTTTCCTGATTTGCATTGCTCTTCATACAATCACTGTTTGATTGAAAAAATATATATGTACATAATTTTGGTTAATTATTCTAGGGAAAATACATCTATGTTTTCGCGACGGAGGTCGACGACTCCGATCGGCCTCAAAATTGGACATTATCCGTTTCAAGAGGTCTACATTCTAAATCCGAAATGTCCCTCCGCCGTACGACGTCCGCCGTCCGAGGCGTTTTGGGCAGTAGGAATTTTTTTTTAAATCGGAAATTTTGACAAAATACTCGGTTTACCATCTAGTTGTGTCCGCAAGGTTTTCAGCCCGATCGCCCAAACCCGTGGGGCGCTATGGGGCTAAAATGGGGCTACGGGAGGGGTTTTTTGAAGGCTTTTAGCTATGGGATCGAGTTAGGTGTCGTTTTCGAACTATTTTTGGACGTAAACTCCATTTTTGGGGGTCCCGGAACGATCCGATTTCACTGTTGCGATCTATAGGGCTTTCATGGGGCTAAAAATGGGATTTTTAAAGGATCCCAGGAGGTTAAATATTTTTCGAGTAAAAAAATAAATAATTTATGAAAAAAAAATCCAAAAAAATTTGTTTTGAATATAAAAATCCAAAAAATTTATTTTTTATTTTTTTCATTAACAGAATTAAATTTCTGCACTAGCAACGTATATCAAAGAATAATAAACCCTTGTGTAAAATTTGCAGCGTTTTTCCCGCCAACTTCTTTTACTGACATACATCTTTTGTGCACACTATTGACAACTTGTTTTGTCGACATTAATCTTTTATTTTTTTGTATACTTCTAAAGGGGGGGGGGGTCTTTCGTTTATGGTCTAAAAACACCCTAAAATTTCATATCTACCAAAACAACTAATTTTCAATGCATCATAGGGAGTTAGGGAACATCAAAATTGTTAACCACCAACTCAATTATGATTCGGGCTCTTTAGATGTTTTTTTTTTTTAATGGAAATTTTGCTTTTGATTAAGACCAAACTCCAAAGTATTGATATATAAAATCGATTTGTCAAAACCAGCGATTCCTACTCTTACTGTAGGATAAGTTAAGGTGCGTCGGGGGAAGTGCAGAGTATGATTGCAAAGTTCAACATTGGTAGACTCTGAGCAATTCAATTTTACAACTAGAATTTTGTTCATTATTTCATTACACCCCTTGGACTATTCTTTAACTAGTTTTGTTGTAATTTCAAGGTTTTTAGAATAATTCCAGTAATAATTAGGTTACCCATAATAATAATCATTATTGCGATAATATGATTGTTGTCTTCACTACACACTTACCTTGCGTGCATGGGGTATAGAATTGAGTAAAACAGAAAAACTAATCAGAAATAATATAAAAGTAAACAGGACAACAAGGGGTAAGTGTGGAGTATCCTTTCATTTCACATCGTAGCATAATTAATATTTGATCAATAACCAACCAATTACCGAGCGATCAATTCCATATTAGTATGGAATTAGTAAGGAATCCTTAGGGAAGAAGGAAAAGGAAGTTTCACTTCATAGGGAGTAGTGGGCTACCTGCCAAAGACTGCTGAGAGTAACGCAATCTGGGCGCGTATCCTTTGTCACTAGTAAGTTAACCAGGTGCCCGCTAGGTAGAGTCCGGCTTTGTGGTTCGAAGTTCTCACCATGCGATTCGCATTGAAAAGGAGGGGAGCTTTTGGGCACGTCTTGTAACGCAGAGTGAGGCTTCTTTTTTCTTCTTCCATGACTATAGTTACAGCATAATAATACTAGCAGAATAGTATGTATAACAAAGTATTATAGCATCATCAGAATATTATCTGATAATATTATTGCATAGTAGGATAGCTACAATGTATATGTCATACCTCCACACTTGACCTGGTTTCATCCATTTGGGGGGAAGTGTGAACCTCCTCACTTGACCAAGTTTTCTACTCTGCACTTCCCCTGACAGGAAAGAAAAACGTGGGAAATGCAGAGTAGGTCTTATTTTCAAAATAATCAAAGTTGGGATGAACTTGGAGTGAAAAATGTTGATCATCTCTACCTCACAGATGAAAAGACATACCAATGTAGTACTGCATTACCTCACTGTGAAGATTAGAAATGATATGAGCACACTCTAGTGGCATTTCGTGAATGTCAACATTGCTGCCGACAACACCCATGTCAACCCCGAAGTTTGAGAGGCATACTCCCCATTTATCCCATTTCTGCACTTCCCCCCACACACCTTACCTATATATACTGTGTAAAGTAATAATCTAGCATACGTACGAATGAGCAAGGCCCACAGTGTGACGCATTTCGCTGCCGTCTCTGAAAGCGATGATGAAATACTCATCAAGATTGACTCCCTCGTTTGCTCGGAGAAGTGATGGCATTCCCCTAACCTGGAAATATTTGTAATCAAGTTTATAATCAAGATCATGTTTAATTGAAACTGTATGCATAAACCAATTACTTTATATGTATTAGAGGTAATACAATTCACAACTGGTCCAGGTTACGATTACGATAAGAACAAATGAACTGATTGATACAAAAGACACAAGACTTTTTTCACTAGTGAAAAACGTTACAAATTTTACACAAGGGTTTATTATTCTTTGATACAAGTTACTTGTACGAAAATTAAATCTGTGTCAATAAAAAGATTTTTGAGCATAATGTAAGGTGGATGCGGCGAGATAGTGGGAATCAATCTTAAAAAAGACGATTTAAGACGAAGTAGTCTATTTCCGCGAAAACTTGTTTTTTAAAGATTTTTGAAAAGTCAAAAATCCCATTTATAGCCCTATGAAAGCTCTATAGATCCCCACAGTGAAATCGGATCGTTCAGGGACCCCCCAAAAATGGATTCTACGTCCAAAAATACTTCGAAAACGACACCTAACTCGACCCCATAGCCGAAAACCTTTTTTAAAAAAACCTCCCGTAGCCCCATTTTAGCCCCATAGCGCCCCACGGGTTGGGGCGATCGGGCTGAAAACCTTGCGGGCACAACTGGATGGTAAACCAAGTATTCTGTCAAAATGTGAAATAATTTCAAAAATTATTTTTAAAAATTCCTACTGCCCAAAACGGCCCAGAAGGCGGACAGACATTTCAGTTTTGGAGTCTAGACCTCTTGAAACGGATAATGTCAAAATTTGAGGCCGTCTCGATTACAAATGTGTAGGTATTATTCCAAGAATAATAAACCAAAAGGGGGGAAAAGTCACTGATAATATTAAAAAAGGTAAAGTTGAAATTGTAAAATTTATATTTCACCTTAATAAACTTCCCTCTTGATTTAATCACATTAACAAAATTCTATGTTAAATTTTATGTGGCAGGCATATTATGTCGTTCAACCCTTCACCGTCGATGTTCGTTCGATTAATCTCTACAATAAGTATTTAATACTTATTGTAGAGATTAATATAAAACGTAAGATATTATTTTATTACCTACATATTATGTAAGAAGTATACATTGAAGTAAGAACCTATACATAATTTTAATATATTCTGTGTACGAATATTGCCAATCAACAAAAACCACTTTAAAACCAAAAATCCTTAAAAAAGAGAGAGAGAGAGAGAGAGAGAGAGACTGACTATTGGTAGATACCTTCTTCTTCGGCCCCACAATTGTCTTGAAAAATGAAGTCTGCGTTTTTACTTCGGTCAAACAATAATTGCCCAGAATTATTCAGGCTAATATTTATAATAATTATAAATAAACCAATTATTGGTTTTATCATAGCCATGTTGTAGCCCAAAAAGATACGTGTTAACAGATGATAGATTAGTTACTATTCTTCTGCTGGCCCACCATTTACGTGGTGTAGAATCCCCCATTTCAACAGCGCTACTTCGAAAACCCACCTAATAAGGACTACAGTCGGTAAAAGTCGTGGGAAGTACCTACCTACTAGAAACCAAAGGCCAATTTTGGAATTGAAAAGGTCTCAATTCTCCACCATCGACGTTATCAAGTTTAGCGACCCCTCCGTGAGGGATTTGTGAGGAAAATATTGATGCACTGCAACTTTTGCTTTCGAGCCTACAGAAGGTAGCCGAAGCTCTGTGTTCACTCTCAAGGTCAAAAAAATTGATCTCCTCTAAATTGAAAATCATTCGTATTTTGCGTTTCAGGGCTTCCTGAACAAATTTAATTTCGTGTCAGTCTGTCCGTCCGTTCGTCTGTCCACATTTCCTTGCGACAGCCAGTTGCACAATTTTGATCGGATTTCAATGAAAAGTTTCGTAAATAGTGTGGGTTTAGCCCGAGATGGTCTCCTTTCAGTTTCATCGTGAGCGAACCAGCGGTACGCAAAGAATCTACGTGACATGGGCCCTTGGTAGTGTTTTTTTTTTCTTTAATAATTATTATAATGAAATCTTATCAAATCATTTTTTTTTTTTCAACTCATCAGACGTAATTTATTGATCAACCAGTGGAAACGATAAGGCTACATTAGATGTCTTTGGGTCCGTTCCCAGAGCAATTCTGGTACAGTGTACCCGCGTGACCGTTCGGCGTGTGTGCAGTAGGGCTTTTCACAAGGGTCGTGGATGGGAGTATCTCGGCTTCCAGGAATCAAACCCTCAAGCCTGGATGCACTGCGAACGCTGAACTCCTTCAGAATCGTTCGGAATCTACTCCGGAATGTTGGATTTTTAGAACTTCCATAATTGATTCTGACTGCCTCCTTAACTGCGAATTTCATTTCCTTCTCTGATTCTTCGTGGGACAAAAAAGCGTTGTTCGCAGTGCAGCCGAAGCTCTGGAAATCCAAACTGTGCTACATGTGACGGGGAAAGTTTGATTCCAGAAAGTGATCGCAGAGGCGTATATAAGAAGGGGGGTCCGAAATGAGGAAAATATTTTAATAATCTGAAATAGTTGATGGTGATGTTGACCGTTTCAATTATTGTTGTTGGAAACTTGTTGAGGGTCAGTCAAATAAGACGAGATTTTTGCCGACGTTTCAAGAGATATATTCTCCTATCATCAGGGCCTAACGAAATGAAAAAAACACGAATTTAGACTTTGAATTTAACAATTGATGAAACTATATGATACGTCACATAGTTTCATCAATTGTTAAATTCAAAGTCTAAATTCGTGTTTTTTTTTTCATTTCGTTAGGCCTTGATGATAGGAGAATATATCTCTTGAAACGTCGGCAAAAATCTCGTCTTATTTGACTGACCCTCAACAAGTGTCCAACAACAATAATCTGAAATAATTACATAACGATAAATAATAAATAATTAATTAGAATTTTACTTAAGATGATTTTACTAAGAGAAATGGATCACTATTCGGATAGATTTGTAGTGCTAGAATAGTTTAAAACGGGATTTTAGTCTTTAGTATTAATATCCGGATATAATATCCTAGTATTAATTATCCGATTGGATGAATATCAAGCATCCGGAAACGGTCCGATGTCAGTCATTCAAATCTGGATATATCCTGATATCCGCTGTTTTTCTGAATAAATCCTTAATTTTGCTCATTTTAGTATGACAACACTGCTGCAATCTCAAGGGCGAAGAAGAATGCAAGAATCCGCGGTAATGGGGTTTTATTTCAAACAAAGGGGCAGACCTAAAACTACAAAGAACAGAATGGCACTTCATTTGAACACATGAAGACTAGAAAAAAGTACAGCCTTATTAAAAATTATTACAATTTGAGTCACGTTTAAAATGACATCTTTATACCTCTGTAAACTAAGAATATATTATATTATGTAGTAAAAACCATTGTTTTAAACCATTCAAATTATCATCAAACTTTAATCAGTAAGTAACTTGAGAGTTGGGAGGCATAGCTTATTAGAAGAAAAGGAACCGAAAGATTAATGGGAAGATATTGATATATATGGTGATCACCTTACTAGAATCGGAAGTTGGAAAGACACGTCAGCTTGATGAGAGCGAAAAGAGAGAAAACACTGACAACAGTGGAAAAGAAGAAACATCAATAGAATCGCATGTAAAACATCCGATATCGTAAAAACATCGCACACAAGACATCGATGCTAAAACACGGATTTGTAGAGAGAAGCATCGATGTTTATTAAACTGTTTATTGACCAGTTGACATCACGTGGTAGCTGGCAGCAAGCGAGATCGAGAATGTGTTGGATTTTCAGAATTTTTGAAAAAGTACGGATATCCGATATGCACATCCGGTTACCGGATATTTCAACCCACTGAGTTTGGTTAGGGAGAGAGAACGACTCCTCTGCTGAATACAGCTGTACTGCTGAATTCTGTATTCAGCAGAGGAGTCGTTCTCTCTCCCTAACCAAACTCATTGGATTAGACCTCTGCACCATCGGCAAACAACCACTTTGTGATTTCAACCCACTTCTATCCGGTCATAATCTATCCGGATATTAAAAATGAATATCCGGATATCGGTCATATCCGGTCACGGTTTTTCCATCCATATTCCAAACTCGCTCAGCGTTTTTGAAATTGCATGGTAAACACACTGAGACGATCACCAAATGGTATCCGTCAGTTACTGTTAAAAGTATCAGTCAGTTTTTTTAAATTTTATTATTTTTTTCAATCTTTTTTTTCAACAATAATTGTTGACAATAATTATTGTTAATATTTATAAATATCAATAAATTTTTCTACATCCCTGCTATCATCAACCTTCAATACCAAGGGTCTTGATCTTTCAGAACTAAGTGTTTGATATTGGAAGAATATTCTGTTGTGAGCTACTTACCCATGCTGATTTGTAAATTGAGCGATCGATGAAGAATTTCTGCAGCCTGGAGGAACATGAAATGAGCGTTATTAGCAATGGGTCTCGCAGTAACTGCATAATATGATACATGTTATACGATGACTGAGTCTACCAGTATAATAATGCCATCGATATTTATAGATCCTTATAAGGATAAACAACACAATATCGTGTGGGGTAGGTAGGTATTTTATCCCGGTCTTGAGTGCATTATAGTATCACGTATTGTCATATTAGTTGATTCTACGTGCATTCAAACAAAATAAAAATTAAGATCAGAGCACTTTGATCATCCCTATATCTGGTTGTTGCAGGCAAACTCATCGATGAACTGGGGAACAACAACAAATGGAGCCAACTGAGCACTGGAGGAACCAAAGACATAGGCGGTCCTTTCTCGCTGCTGAGCTCGGCACCCGGATATCTCCTCAGCCCCTCGCACCATCTTCATGGCAACAAGCTGACAGCAGGCTCACTCCCGACGAACCATTTATTTTGAAACCCCTCCAGCTCCCCTGTCAACACCCATACTGTACATAGCTGTACATAATCAGTATGTTTTTCTATAAATTAACTCTATCGGAAACGCCCCCGTTTGGCCACAAAATCACAGTATTTTTCCAAAATTAAGACACACCTGAGAAAACCATGAAGTCAGAATGAGGTAATGTTAAACTGGTCTCTGAGATTTTCTTTTTCAATGTTGCATTTGCATGCATTAAAGTCTTGGGCCCCAACTGACGCTCATCGTTATAGTAATATTGAATCACGCAATAGTTTTGGTTCGTAATTATTTCTTTTCTCTACAGCATAACTACAGAGCACCTACTCCAGCGTTATTGCTCAAACAATAAGGACCAGGTCATTCTTCTTTGTACCAGGCTGGTTGAAAACAAAATGAAACATTACGTTCTCCTGCAAAGTTATAATAATCAGGGTATCGACAGCATGGTTGGAACATGAAGCATTCCCTTCTTCAAAAATCCCACTCTCTTCCATTATATTTCGTTTTGGGCACTGTAAATAAAACTCTTGTATATAGAATAAGAACCTACTATATGCTTGTGTAAATTCGTATTATACTAATGTGCGTATACGTAAGAAACACTTCACTAACTGTATAATCGTGAACGTTATATGTCTGTGTATATAATTGAGCTGGAAATCACTGTAAATACGATGAAAGCATGATTGATTCTGTATTGTGATCATGTACACAACTTCTGTATGTGAGCCAGAAATGACTGTATGTGAGAAATTTATCGTCAAAACCTTGATTTTACACTGTACCATTCACTTGTCAGTTTTACCAACCATTCACTTGTCAGTTTTACCAATCATTCAATTATTGAACATTTTCGAGAGGTTTTAAAAATGAATCTTTGACTTCGTTAAAGAGCCATTTCCATCAAATAGCACAAGTCCACTTTTCATTTGTAATGAGTTAACTTATAGATTTTTTGTGGATAGGTGACTTCCAAATAACACTGAAAATGGGATCAATTCTCTGATCTCCAGTTCACATTAATTGATATAGGTACGTTATAGAAAAGACGAAGACTGAATTCGCAGCAGCACAAGCGATCAGACATCTGAGCCTATCATTGGTCGGTGATTCGACAAACTCACGAGTTATGACGTCACATTCAAGAAGTCTAATCGTTCAGAAGAACTTTTTATAAAATTTATAAAAAGTTGTTCTGAACGATTTGAGATCTTGATATTTAATATCAACAACGTGAAAGACACAAAACATTTTACAGACACAAAAACGTGAAAGACCGATTTTTTCCCCACACTTTTTGACTTAGAAGAACTCGACCCTGAAAGATTGAATCCAATAAATTCAGGTACATGTTCATTCCTCATGTTATGAAATGGATTTAAATAATCCATTCCCTTAGTAATAATAATCCTCAGTTGTCCTCCAATGGAAATAACACTGATCTACCTACTTTGGCTTTTCCTCGTACACATATATATTTAGATCTAAAAGTTGAATGAAGTTGGTCCCCAATTTGTTCTTTTAACAATTTAATCATTTAAAAGAACTTTACATTTTGTAAATTAAAGTAAGGAATAGTCATGCCTCAAACGTGAAGACATAGTAAATACAAATTATTTTCAGAATTGATGGAAAACCAGACATTCAAATCCATGGTGGGACAAAGGGCGAGCGAACTGAGCCCCCCCCCCTCCCCCCCCCCCCCTTATGCCGGTTCGTCCGCCTCTTCCTCACGATTTTCGACACTTATGTACAGGGTGGCCGCCAAGCTGGGTTAATTCCCTGACTTTTCCCTGCACAAATACCTAATTTCCAGACCCGAAATTATTCAAAATCTGATATTTTAATAATTTAATTATTAATAATAATAATTTAATCTGACGTTTTATTAATTCTGATAATTTTAATCTTGATATTTTTTTTTTTTTTTATTGAAAGTTGATTAGAAAATACATAAATTTTTACACCAAACAATTAAAACCCAGGGAAAGTAGATAAGTAAACTGCGTTTTAAAAACTATTTATTTGACAAAAATAGTAACACTTGAAAAATAAAAACAATAGAATAATTTATACTTCCCCATCAGTTTTAACGGATTTCCCGATAATTTCTCCCTACATTTTTTCTAGCTAAAAATAATTTTCGAGAAGCCAGATTCTGCGAATAAAAGCAGGGTTCGGGTACGTACCCGAACAGAAAAAAATCTTTTTAATTAACTAGTAATGATTACAAGGACAGAGATCTCGAACCAAAATACCAAGTGAAAGATTGATAGGTTACTTCGTGGGTGAAGTGGAACATTCCATTATGAAGAGAGGGATATTGGTGCATGAAGTGGGACTTTTCATCGTGTGAATGGGGATATTATATCTGTAACGGGAATTCCGCCAACTCATTGAACTTGTGCGGGCAACATGGATGAAGAGTGAGGGGAAAACAAACCCGGCAAAGTCGCTCCCACCAAAATTCAAAAATTATCATCATTTTCGGAACGGAAGAGAGGGACAAACTTGTCACCAAACAAAATTCGTATTTTAATACAATTTTTGATTTTTTTTTTTTTTTTTTTTTTTTAATCAAAAATGTTTCCCTGACTTGTGACCGATTTCCCTGACTTTTCCTGAAAATTTTCATTCCCTGCCTTTTCCAGGTTTTCCCTGACTTTCCAGGTATTCCCTGACTTTTCCAGATGGCGGCCACCCTGATGTACCTTTTTCTCTGGTACCACTCCACTTACCGTAACTTTTTTTTTTTTTTAGTTGCACTTACATACATGCCTACTTAACACGCTGTGCCTAGGATTTTCCATAATTTTAGTCACAGCCTTAGGCAGGTTGACCAACTTTCCTAATTTTTTCGGCAATAATCAACATTTTGAAAAAGATCCTCGCTAGTCTTGTATATTTTATATCTACGCTGTCTTGTATATATTTGTTTTTATTTGTCAGAACCTCCTTGACAAAATAAAAACAAGGATCACGGCGATAGTAGAACCAGAGAAAAAGTTACACGAAGTCAAGTACTTTAGAAGGGAATTTCATCAGTGCGGAGAATATTCAAAATATCGTTAAATTCTATCTTCAGGGCTCTACAAAGGAACAAACCTGCCGTTAGGGTCCAGATATCATTAAGCTGCACAGTGATTCTTAGAGTATAAATGTTACAAACCTTAAGTTACAGTGCGTTGTTACATTTCAGTTCCTCCGTCCCAGACGTCGACCACATGCCAGAGCGCCAGGGTAAATTTGCAAAAACTCCCTGGGTGGGTGGATGT
This sequence comes from Pilophorus perplexus, assembly GCA_955831195.1. Classification (NCBI taxonomy): domain Eukaryota; kingdom Metazoa; phylum Arthropoda; class Insecta; order Hemiptera; family Miridae; genus Pilophorus; species Pilophorus perplexus. The sequence goes on along the minus strand of OY037007.1, from coordinate 55,025,900 downwards.
CATATTTTAATCTGTCGCTGTCATTGTACTAAAAATAGATCGCGTGTTAAATGGTGGTTTACAAGTGGATTTTAATGGAATTTAAATTTATGGCCATGAGGTTGTGTTTACCTGGGTATCAGATTGGTGGGTAAATTCGTTTAAACAATCAGTCAGAGTTTTACCTACTTCATTTTTAATGTTATTTGGAAGCCATAAGCTATTGATTAAAAAACAGGCACGTCCATTCCTAACAATCACAATCCCAAAATTAACAAATCTACGATTGAGCAACTTTCTGAAGAATTATTGTAGGTATTTGATGTGTAGAAGGTGGATCCTTAGCGCTCTCGATAATCAGTTGATTCTGGCTCACAATGAAACCAATCGTTTGCAATACCGAAAGCTCTAGCGATAACCCCTTGTGATTTGTAAGATGTCCTTTTTTAAACTCAACCCTTCTCCCGACAAATGAACGTTTTCTGTCGTAAACAAAAAATAGATAAGTAATCCTTTCGAAAACTACTTATTCAATCCATGACGTTGTGCATACGAGAGAAACCATGAAAGAGGACGCTTCTCCGAAAAGAAACGCCTGGGAAAGATTTTCGTAGATTATTTTGTGTATAATGGTGTATTTATAAAAATCATCAAGTCCAGTCAACTACAGAGCAAAATCGAAGAAGAACAATTTGTAATATCATAATTTGTATGTGTATTAAATGTGTGCCTCAAGTAAAACAACATTAAAATTGACTCCAAACTGGTTCGAGTTTATTTATTCACCTTCATTCCTGGATGTTATTATTTTTCCATGAATAAAACAGGTACCAGGAACGCCCGGGTATTTTTTTAGTGTTTTAATAAAATTTATTAACAAAATTATCTACAAAATTGCAACGGCTAACTATGGGGTCCATGCAATGCGCATAGCTAACCACAGGGTCGCTACGTTCCCGAACGTGCAGCATCCTGGGATTGATATTTAAATCTACCATACCTACCTACTTGCATACTTAATGATTCCTAAATCCTACCTTCCCAGGAGGGTAAACGTGTCCACTAAGATTCATGAAGAACAAAGCAATTTTTAACTCAAAGCCACGATTTGTTTGTTCGGTGAACAATGTTCGCCAATTCACTTTATTAGAGGACCCCAGCAACATAGCCCACTCTCGCCATCAAAACACTCTGAAACTCATCCCGAGTACGTACCCTATAGTAAACGTTTTCTAGTTATTATCTCAGCAAGAAATGGTCGTCCACGAGATATTTTTATAGAAGGCTTCCTCTAAATAATTCCACATTAATGAACAACTCCTTTCTGGGATAATGTCACACAGGATCTTAGCTTTCCATTTCAGCTCGTTACCAGCAAGTTATCACCAACCAATCAGGATCCTATGTGACGTCAATTAACAAAGTTTACCCCTTGTTCCCTCCATGAATTTGGAAGTCTGGTATTCGATCAATTCTTTGTTTCGTCTTTTGAGTTATTATATAACTAACGAAATGACTATAAAAAACTATAACTAACAAAGAATGTTTGTTAGTTAACTTATTCTAATTTTAAAAAATCTCGTAGCACGTCCATTGGTTATAAAATCTTGATGAACCTGTGGCTAAAATATAGAACAGTAGTGTTGACGTTCACTTACGCTCGCCGGTCGTCGAATGGACAGGGATATGAGGTGAATTCAGCACCTGAAGGCCCACCCTGCTCGTCAACGTCGGAATCATCGTCCTTATCGTGCTGGAAAAATATATTCCATGCAAAAGCTATAAATTAATTCATAACATTTGAAGACTTCAAGTCGTCTTCATCGGAGCACAATTATTGCGTAATGGTAGGTAAGTGCACAATAAAGGGGCAAAATGTACTCACGAGTATACCGTCAGCCCAGGGGCCAGGCAAAACATGGCAGAGTTCAATCAATAGATCGTCATGGTCTTCCAACAGCTGAACCATTTTGTAAAATGATGCGGCTGTTTCGCGCCTTCTGTTACTCTGAAAATAGAGTTTCATTATGAGATAAAACAAAACCAATCTAAACAACAGGGTAAGTGTCATGACTAGTTAACAAAGAATACGGAGGAAAGACATAGTTTCTCGTACGTTTTCTGTACTACCACCGTCCTTTCCAAAAAGTATTTCCAAAAACTGTTGAAACAGCAAGCCCAAGCGTACCTGAAACAATATTGTTTTGTAGAATTTCAAGTTATGGTTAATCAAGTCCACCAGTGACACCACCCCTAGTGCACTGTATCCACCAGGTCAGAAGGAACAGTGCAATATTTCTTCCAACACGAGAGTTTCCCCTCCCAGAAGCCTGGTTTGGTACCCAGGGTTGCCCAACTTACAGCAAAAAAATTCCTGCCCTACTCTTCTCTGTCATTTTTGAGCCCGGGTAACTTCTAGGGTTGGTTGCAGTTCCACCTAAGGGACCTCATTAGTCATAATCAGACCTTGCAATTCCCCTTTTTTACTTTCTCCGATCAAGTGAAGTTAGTATCAACTCCACTGGGTCATAGGATATTAGAAGGTTCGGCAGTGTTCCTGTTACACAATGAGTGAGGATCCGTGCGAGTTTGTTTTCCTGTTGTGGAATAAAAATCACCGTGATCGAAGGATATAACTTTTATAAAAGTGACTTTTTGAAAACACAGCTTTCAAGTTGAGATGTCCTGTGAAATTGTGTTCGGTCAAACTCTACATCTCCGAAAGTAGTGCCAAAGTAATTGTAAGGACGGACGGTACACACAATCATGAAAGTCCTTTCCTCGTTTACCTCAAAGTTTGTCTGAATCTATACAAGCCCTGGTCTACCTTCAAAGTTCAGACATATTGCTTATTGGAAGTAGAAGTTTCTTGTTGGTTGAGCAAAATATTTCGTTAAAATGTTTACCATATAATAAAAAATGTACACTATACTTCTTCTCTACTTCTACTCTCCTCTACTTCTGGAAATCAAGCACCCGTTGACAAGCTTGACTGAAAAACTGACTTATTCTATGTCGACAAATATGTACATAACAGTTACCGAGGTAGGTAATGTTTGTGTTCTAAATACCTTCTCCTTGGTACCTGCCCGGTGGAATTGAATGCTTCCCTTCTCCCAGTGGAATTGCAGCTCGGTGGAGTTGATAGCATGACCAGTGGAATCGCAAGAACCCCAACTTCTACCACCTTCGTCCGCCTTGTGTGACATACCACTGTCATTCAGCTTTTGCTCTCAACCATTCGTTAAAAACTTATAATTATATTATAAAAATATAGAATTAGTACTTTGGTAATAATTTGGAAACCAGGTAGGTGCTTAATTATCGTTACCAACTTCCCAGATTATTAGTTAGTCTCGAAGTTGTCTTAACATAATAAAACCCTCAAATCTCAAAGCCATTGTTTAGATTTTTGGTTCATATTGAAAGAGAATTGGGCCGCATCATAATAATTATGATGCGGCCCAATCATTGAAATTGAGCATGAAGAGTTCAAGCCTGAAGATGAGTCCAATTTAGAAGGTGAAATGAGTTTTTTCGATGAAGAAACCTTCTCATTCCTAGGACGGGGTATTTCAGTTACCAGAGAGTGTCGAAGGCATTTGACTTTTCATTGATAATGAATTGAAGCGACTGAATAAAAATAATCATAGTACGTATTTATCCATGAATCATAAATTTTGTAATCGTTCATTCCATCCAATCACACCCCTAGATACTACTGAAGTAACATACCTATACCTACTGTGGCATAAGACACTAGAGATGAAATAGACGAGTTTTAAGAGAGCGAAGGGATTTCAATTTCTTAGTAATTTGAACTAGTTTCAACTACTACTAGTAACTTGAAACTTGAAACAAGGGTGGGAACTTCTCCCTCAAGATTTCCCTTCTTGGTAACGGTGACCGCTCCGCCCCTCTGACGGAAACCCCTCACCACTCTCATCCGTTTTCAGACTTTCACTCACTCTCGTCGGAAAAACTATCGCGCGAACTACAGAAACTGGGAAATGTGATACTAGTGCCAAAGTGGCGAGGGGCGTAACCCAACTACTACCATAAGATCAAAAACGTCAAGTCACTTTCTCTTGGCAAGCCTGTCTGACTCCTGGAGGCCCGTGGGCCATGGCCTGGACGATAACGCTAACCACTGCAATCTGACTCCCGCAAGTAGATTGGGAATGACAGATTGAAGCCTTCTGATTACGGCTCTTGATCGGTTGGAGACTTGAGCTCGCTCTTAAGAAGTAATCTCCAGCCAATGGGACGGCACGGCAAGTGATCTCCAGCCAATGGGAAGCTGGATTCTGTGTGACAACAACCGTAAGAGTTGAGCCCTTGTTCCCCACGATTCAAATGTCTACTTTGACAGACATTTCAAACTTCTAGTATTGACTCCTCTACAAGTGGAAGCTTTCTATCGATTTGAGGAACAAAATCAACGGCAGGCTGGTACATTCAACATGTTCACGTGGAACTACCAGAATCCTCTTAATTAAGCCAGTACTAGTCATGCATCCAACCTGAACCCTGTCGGTGAATTTCTTTGCTCTGACGTACTGCGGGCAGTCGTCTACGGTGGCCCACGCCTCCTCAAACGCAGCAGCATCCGACGCCGATAATACCATTTCCGATGATAGCTCCTAGAACAAAGAATTAGAATTACCGAAATACAGTTATAAAATTAAGCCGTGTAGTTTCCAAGGCAGAGGGTTCAAAATTTGAGTCTCAAATTAAATGAAAAATATATACCTATCGTTATAGTTTTCTTATAAGAATGTATCTTATTTTCGTAAAGGCTTAGGCGATATATCCATACCGTATCCAACTAAACTTCAATTCAACTTGTTTTGCTTGGGCGATAATATATTCGTATCAATCGGAGTACCGCGTATGTCATTTTTGACACGAGAAAATGTTTGATATGAATGTATTCTGCGTAGGAGAAATCTGCCCTACAGTACCATTTTCTCCGTAGCTTACAAATTTAAGAAGGATCCTTTGGCCATTTTATATTCGACAGGTACCTATATATACTTGATATTTTGTCCTATCGACACTCAATCCCTCTCCCCTCCTGCTGGACGAGGTGAGATCATGCACAAGAGCAAAAATTCCACATTTTAAATTATGATTCTCAAATTTTATATTCGGAACCTACGCATACCTATTGCATTTCACTGGGCACAAATGGGCGCAGCCATTTCAAGTTCATGGTCGATGGTTTTGTTGTTCATGGTCCGATCCAGATAGCGCTTGGATTCGCGCCTTCCTCTCAAATTGAATTTAGTTCCGCTAGACTTGTTCAAAACGCTGAATGACCGACCCAAAATAACAAAAACTAATGTAAGAATAAAATCATTTGGTGGTTTTATCACCAAACCCGTCGGACAGTGCGAGCTAAAATGCACTTATAGAAATAAACAGTTCGACTTGTGTTTCGTGGTCGTTGATTCTTGCTTGTGATTCTTGGGCTTGATTCTTGTCTAAAATTCGGTCTGCTACAACGAATCTATGCAATAGACCGGGCAGCACCGCAACACGACATAAATGCTACGAAAACTGGAAGGCAATCCGTAAAATTGACGGAAAATTGGGAAGAAAAAGAAAAATTTATTAAGAAAAACGAGTATTTGTTCACTGGTCTTGGAAAACTGCCTTGTACGGTAAAAAGAAGACTGACTGAGGACGCAGTACCTGTCGGAAAACCGGCTCGACGCTTGCCGGAAATTTTGAAAATTAAATTGGGAAAAGAACGTGCGAATCTGAGTGGAAGAAGCCTATACAGCGTAGGTACTAGACTACCGTGAAGGTTTCCACCAGTTTGTCCTATGCGAGGAATCCAGTCGCTTGTGCCCTATGAACACGCCATTCGGGAGATTTCGCTACAAAAGAATGCCCTACGAATTGTCGTCATTTCCGGAAATATTTCATCGAGAAAACACTAAAATTTTCGGGGCACTGAATGGTGTGCAGGTTCTTTTCGACGAAATAAGACCATTAAGGTCATAACGAAATTGGAAGTTCCACAAAGTGTGAAGTAGTTTCAGGGCTTTCTTGGAGGGATTAATTACATATATAAATGTGTTCCAGCCTATTCCCGAGTCTCCGCACCTCAGAGAGGACTTCTAAAAAAGGATACCTACACACTGGGAGTGGACTTCAGAACAAGAGGATGCATTTTTGAAACTTAAGCAGCTGGTGACTAACGCCCCAACGTTGAAGATTTTTAATGCGGCAGAACCGGTGGTAATACAATGCGATTCTTCACAAGATGGCCTGGGAAGTTGCTTAATCCAGGCAGAGCAGCCAGTTGCATTTGCATCCCGAGCGCTAGCGCCAATACAAGCGAAACGCGAGGGAGTAAGTGTGAAAAAGAGATGCTGGCCAGAGTGTTCTCGCTATTTCGTTTCCATCAGTATGGATATGGACATGACAAAGTCATGAACGACGCCATAGTCAAGAACCACTTGCACAAAAATACTGTGTGCCTACAGAGAATGCAGCTGAAGATTCTGCTCTACAAATTTGATCTCCACTCCATTCCTGGCAGCGAAATTTACATCGCAGACATGCTTTCACAAAACTAACTCAAGGAAACGGGACCTAGAGAGCTCGACATGACAAAAGTCGTCCACACGATCACTCTGCAAGAGTATAGATACTCTACGCAGATTCTGCCCATTCCGGGGGAAGAAATTGCCAAACTCAAGACACCCACGGCAACTGATCAAATCACTGCGACTCTGCTCAAGTACATCGTGACGGGATGGAGAGGAGTGAACAGGAAATTCATCCCCGCTGAACGAAAAATCTTTTATGATCTATTTACCAAAGAAGGGTTAATTTTTTATAAAGAGCAACTAGTGATTCCTCATGGGCAGCAGAAGTACATGCTTAATCACGTGCATTCCCAAGCACATCTGGGTACGTCGAAAACTTTATCCCGAATGAGAAAAATCATGTACTGGCCCCAGATGTCAGGTGATATTGTCAGCATCATTGGACTCTGCGACACATGCCACACATTTCAAAATAATAAGCCCAAAGAGCCGTTGATCCCTTCATCGGTACCTAAATATCCGTTCCAAAAAATAGCGATGGATATTGGCGAGCTACACGGCAGAATTTTCTTGGTTGTAGAAGATTATTACTCACGTTGGCTCGAGATCCTTCCCTTACGTGGTAAAACAGCCAAAGAAATTATTGGAAAATTGAAATGCCTGTTTAGCATTTTTGGAGGTCACGAAGAGATCAGGTGCGACAATAACCCATTCAACAGCACCGAAATGAGGGACTTCGCAAGAATGTGGCATTTTGGCATCGTCACGTCGAGCCCGTTGTATCCCCGCCCCAAAGGCCTATCAGAACGTGCAGTGGGCATCGCAAAAAAGCTCATTAAAAAAAACATGCATTCTGGAGGAGACTCCACAACGCTTTGCTGGAGTATCGAGCAACCCCCGGACTCGACTATTCACCACTGAACCAACTGGGCCGCTTGCTTCGCACTCAAGTGCGCTGCTGGAAACCCCCAACAAATCAGTAGCAAAACGGATGGAGGAGCTCAAACAAAAGGACAAAGCGTACCACGATCAGACAGCTTCCAAGGAGCAGAAGTTTGTGCCTGAGCAGCCAGTCTATCTGAAATGGCAAGATAGGTGGAAGAAGGGGTGGATCACCAATATACTGCCCCAACCACGATCATACCAGGTTAGAGACGAAGACGGCAACACATACAGAAGAAATTCTATATTCATCAGACGCCGTCCTGTCTGCCATTCTTCCCCACCCGAGGACAGCCCAGCACCGACCCCACCGTCCAACAAGAAGAGCGCCGTAGAACCGCCAACGGACACGACCAGCCCAGTCCCAACACAGAAGAGCACTTGAGGATCAGCTTCAGGGTCGCCTAATCAAGAGAAGTCACCCAAGTCAGCCACGCCTAAGATCAAGGCGAGCCGAGCTGGCAGACTCATTAAGCCACCCAAAAGACTTGATTTTTAAGCTCCCCTCAGGAGTCATTCCAGACCAGCTTTCATTAACAGAGCTTTGTCTTTATTTTCCCGTAAGCAACAAACTTAGGGCAAAGGTGGAGTACCAATAATTATTATTCGAACGAATGAAGTTCGACAGAACGATTGATATTATTTTTTATACGTGTGCCCAGCCTGGTCAATAAAACAGCTGTTCGTAATCTGGTTAATTGCGTGTTAATTTAATCACCCGGTCCTGGGATAAAATTCATCAAAATATATATTCTAAAATAATCTAATTAATAATACACAAATCATCCCTACAATGTCCAACTGTTGAGTGCGAAAATGAGCACTTTTCAGGCGAGCAACAACTCTTTTGTACATCCAAAATCAGCACAAGCATAAAAAGGCTAAGTTGTATAGTTTTCTTAAGCATTCTATCATACTTTTCAAGATGGTATCACAATAATTTGTATTATTGACGGACTGCGGCTTCTATAGGGCTTTCATAGGGCTAAAAATTGGATTTTGAAAAATCCCAGGAGTTCGAATATTTTCCTAGTGAAAAAAAGTTTTGAATAAAAAAAATTTTGAAAATGTTTTTCTTTCAAAATTGTTTTTGTTGACAGAATTAATATTTGGACATGTAGCCTATATGGGTGCGTAGGTTATGCATTAGCGTAATTAGAGAAAAGCGCTGTAAACGCTGTAAAGCTGTAATGGATGCCCTATTGCTAATGCAACAGACAGGTGTCAAAACCTGATTTTAGCAATTCGATAGTCGGATAGACATATATGTCTTTGAGTCGGACATTGTTGGGACGAAATCAACAAGTGGAAGTTGGTGTGAACCCGCCCTCACTCTGTAGGCTACCCGCCTCCGTTTACCGCCCTCACTCAGTATAAGATTGATCGGAGAACGAAATTCGTTCAACGAATGCACCGCGATTCGGAAAATCTTCTGGAAAAGAGCCCAGGATCGATCGTTAACTCCTAGTAGGGACGTTTTGATGGTAGGAGTCTCCTACCATCAAAACGTCCCCTCTACCGGCAACGCCACGCAAACTGTCAGCTAGTGCATAATCGGTGGGGTCGACGGGGAGGATGTCCGATTAAAAGAGGATTTTACGGTTTAACGATACACAGTTCTCCACCTCCAATATCCCCGCGCTATCACGTAAATATTTAGAGAAAGAATTTCAAAAGGTGAGCATTTCGCCTCCTCGAGGAACTGATCAGTTCACGTCCATCAGAAACCTCAACCCAGGGATGCTACAATTGGCAGAAGAAACCTCTTGCCAATGTTTTCATGTACGACAGTTGAATATCCTCAACCATTCAAAAAAGCGATTCTCTAACTATTCCGAAGTCACATTCAAGATAGAAAGCTTATAAAACCGGCGGCGACGCCGAATTGTAGGACGTGTGAATTCAATGAGAAACGTACTCGTAACTCCACTTTTACAAACGAACAAAATTTGCTTAAACACAAAGAAATCACCAGGTACTCACTAATAAACGAGGAAGAAATGAATACGCCTGTAGTGACACTTGCCGAATAACTTGAAATGATCCGAATTCGGAGAAAATAAAAGGAAATTCGTGGGAAAATGTCCGTACTACCCAACGCTCGAAGTGTCAACGACGCTCAGTCATCGCAACCAACGCGTGATGTCGCTTCGGAAAAGAGGATCAACAGCGCTTTTAGTTCGTGTCCTCTTCGTGAGCGAAATGGGTACTCAGAAGTTCAGAGTCTGAACCCACCCTCTCATCATATTATAGCAACGTTCTTTTTTATTCTCCACCACGATCAACCGAAATTCCTGATAGAAAAATCTACATCCAAAGATCAAAACGGGTTCCTCTCGGGTAAAGTCGGTAGGTACAAGATCACTCGACGCTCGCAACACAACGGGCCCTCGACAACAGCGCGCTCTACTGAGCCATTACAGAACCACCGCAGCCGCCGCATTATGAAAATATTCTGCTCTCGCAAAACGAGGTTAATCGTTGTCGCGACATAACGTAGGTAATTATTAGTAATAACTATGCCATTAAATGTTCAGCCAGAGGGTAGGATACAAAACAGTTTTCTGGTAAGTAGGTATGTACCTATCAATTCCAAAAGACTACCTATTTGTTGGGACTATTTCAGTGATTGTGTGCTAGGTACTTACGTTTTTCTCATGCTTTTTCTGGTTTCTGCCGATTTCAAAAACGCTGAAAATCTTTCACAACGGCTTATTATTCTTTGATATAATAAAGCACAAGGATAATTGTGCAAAAATTAATTCTGTGTCAATAGAAAAATCGTAAATATTTTTCTATTGACATAAAAAATTTTTGAACAATTAAAAAAAGTTTTCTTCCGTTGAGAGACCTCAAAAAATGGATGTAGGTGTAAAAGATCGAAGATGTTGTACAAGATCGCATAGAAAAGATCAGGACAGGGTTGCCAGCAGCGTTGCCAACCTGCCGAGAAGAAATTTCCGTACCGCCCCTCCGATATGTGTACGATATCCGTACATAGGAGCTTGAGTTCCTTACAACAAAATTCGACCTTTTTTCAGTTCTCCTAGCTAAAAACATGAGTACCTACCGATAAAAAAATCGCTTACCTAAGGATATTTCCCCCTAAATAAAACATCAAAATCGTATTATCGGTGGTTTTGGGTCTTCTAGGTAAGAAGACCTAGTTTGGGGTTTCGCGGTTCATAATATGACTAGTACGCCAGCCAACCCCCTACCGTATCCCGCCAAGCCTCAGACCCAACAACTCTTTTTCCCATGTTGTGCAGTTTTCTTTTCTTAAAAAATACAGATTTTTTTTATTTATGCTCCACTTTTGGAGCTTAGATGCGCCACGCGGAGCTACTGTTTGGAGGTTTCATATTTTTCTCATCATCAATTCAAATTCTTGCGACATCTAGAAGTGCCTTAGAATAAAAACGAGCATTCTCCTCAGTCTTCCTCCTCCTCCTTCTCAGGCTGCAGCTCCAATATAGTAGACAAGGGGGCCAACCCCTGCTGGCTAAAGACAGCCAACCCCCTACCTCTCCCACCTGGCCTTTGACAATTTCATCTCGCTTTTCGAAAATGAAGTTTTTTTTTAAAGAAATAGAGGATGAGGGTTTTTGAAATTCCAATTATAATTTTTGGTGGTTTCATAATATGAAAATATAATTTTTGTCGTCATCTACTCACCACAACGGATTTTTGGAATTTAAAAAAAAAAATTTTATAGGTTAAATACTTAAAAAGTTAAATTTACCTTTTTCCTCTTTAGGAACTCACATACGCCACATGGAGCTACTTTTTGGTGGTTTCAGACTTTTCTCGCACTATGCTCGCCAAACTGGATTTTTAGACTTTGATAACTTCTTCTCGCTTTTCGAAAATGAATAGTTTTTTAGGATGAGAGCTTTTTGAATTAGGATTCAGCTTGAAAAAATGTATGGGATACCGTCAGCCTGTATTTGATTCCTGAATAATATACAGGCTATAATTATAATAAGATTACCTATAATAAGATCGAGAAAAGGGTACCTATTTCTGAAATACATAGGTACCCTTTTCTCGATCTTATTATTCTCAATTAAATACATGAGGGGGAGGGTCGCCGACGCGACGCCCGACGACGTACTATGAGCTCCACGCCCGCGGAGATGAGTAGAACGCGTCAAACTTAGAACTTCAGTGGGGAAAAAATTGGAAAATTCCGACATTCCCCCTTCTTTCCCTGTGGACTTCAAATGGGATTTTTGAAGGATCACAGCAGGTCAAATAAGGTGTCGTTTTTCGAGTAATTTTGAACGCAAAATCCTTTCTTTTTTTTTCTTCTTTTTTTCGAGGTCCCACTTCTGTCTAAACATTGTACAGACATTCTTTTTTTAATTTTTTCAAAATATCTTAGGGTCACAGAATTAATTTTTGCAAAATTTTTCTATGTCAAAGAATAATAAACCCTTGTGTAAAATTTGCAGCGTTTTGTTTCTAAAATCTCATTCCCTTTTCCCAATTTATTAAGGTCTATGGCGCTCCTCGGCCTGGTGTTGGGGTAATAAGAAATGAACATGTCTGAGGATTATACTTACAATTTCAAAAATTATAGGTAGCTATTAGACTATCAACAAGTATAAATTATTTATAGCCTTGATTTATTGGCCTGGCCATACATAAGACTCAATCCACTCAACATAATGGGACACTCGGGTGTAGACGCCTGGAATTGAATGGCCACAACCTCTGCCAAATGAAGTAATTCCGACTTGTGTGTACGTGCAGTAAGGTTCCCGGTTGAGGTACTGGAGTGGACCGCCAGAATCACCCTGGAATCGAGAAGGTTGAATGGTACATTGGATTATGACTCAGTGATGGTTTTTAGGTAGGTAGATTATTAGGTATATGCCAATTTTCCGTTTTTTTTTTTTTTTTTTTGCATTTTCAGAATCTTTAGGATGAGCCCCATCGATCTACGCGTTGTGTTGTGGTCAAAAGTGTTTTTATCCTAGTTAAACAGTGACTTGAAAAGTCAGTTTGTGACCAAAACGGCTTTCATCCTCCCTATGTAAGAATTTGCTTTTTTCACACCAAAACGGTCCTTATCCATCTGAAATGCAACGCTTGAGATTTTTTTTTTTTTCAAAAGGGCTCTCATCCAAATGAGTGGTTTCACTCCGAATTTTCAAATAAGTTCACGGTTACCCGGTGGATGGCAGCACAATGCAGGACGCTGGAACTCAAACCTCAACTTCCGCGCCAAACAGCTGATTTTGTTTGGCGCGTCTTTTGCACTCAGGTTAGACACTGTGCGTCCTCGTTCTCGGGTCCCCATTTTTCTAGGAACGCGTCGCCCGTGTTTTCGGCCCTTTTCCACTCGGATTCCTCCCTGTTCCCACGGATTTTTCTCGCGCCTTGACTTCGCCTTGACTACTCGCCCACTGAAATTCATTTCTGATGAAATGCTGTGCCTGTGGATACCATTAAAACGTCTAAATCGTGTTTCTAATCAAAATGTAGTGATCTCAAGTTCATCAATCATTATTCTAATATTAATTTAGTCACACATCGTTCAATTCACGTGTGCAATAATAAAAAAAAAATTAAAAAACCAAAAAAGGTACCGACTTTTTATATTTTTTATCGTTGATGGTGATGTTGACCGTTTCAATTAATGTTGTTAGAAACTTGTTGAGGGTCAGTCAAATAAGACGAGATTTTTTGCCATCTCGTCTTATTTGACTGACCCTCAACAAGTTTCCAACAACATATTTTTTATCATTTATTCGGGTCATGCCACGGTGTTTGCGCGAAGGGTCAATTAAAAATTATACGGAGATGTGTTACTTCTGTTAGGTACCTATATAATTTGAAATATATAAAAATGTTTGGAGAAATATGTATTTTTGTCAGATTTTCACCCGTTTTTCGTTCAAAAGAGCCTATATCCAAATTTCACACCAAAACGGCTCTTATCCAAATTGAAAATGCCTGTAACTCCCTGAAATATTTGTTTAGAAATCTCACGTTTCGGGAACTTTCTTAGAGATCTAAGACCGAACTAATTTGGTAGTTTTGAAAATTGGATCAGTTCTATCATGCTCGTTAAAAGTTTTTTGCGATTTCCCAGAAAAAAACAAAAGTGGATATAGGCCGTTTTGAAAGTAAACTCCTCACATATTTATAATGATTATAATCATTGTTGTACCTACAGGTATTAAAATTTACCTTATTACCTTATTTACCTTTATTTTATTTTTTTATATTTATTTAGGCTTTGTTGGCCTCAGTTACAAGAAATAGAAAAACCAACAAACCCAGCACTCTTTCGTTTTTTTTCAGGACTCCTCTAACGTAAGTTAAGGCGACCAACTTCTGAAAATAAAAAAACAGGACGCCCAGCACCATGTACCTATATAATATACACATATTATGTGTGTATTTACATGTATTTAGTTACACGTTTATAAATCTTCAATAAATTATCTTCAAGAAAATATTATTGGTAAAAACAGCAAAACATTTTTTGAAAACATTTAAGATAGGAAATTTCACATATTTATGCATTCACAGCCAAAAATTATTTTTGAACGCTTCATGCACGTCATTTTCTCCAGTAGCAGGATCTTCATAGCGACTCTGAACCCACCATGATAGCTATAAAATGCCATTATTCTTTCCAAGAAGAATTATGAAACCTATCGAAAAAAGAATAAATAAAATGAAACAATTTTAGTGAATTTCAGTGTTTATACCTACGATTTGTCTGAAAAATCCCTTCCACATCCAAAAGTTCCTACGAGTAGGTACTATGGAAAGGGTAAAATCCCTATATCAGCCATCAGTAGTTTCATAACCGAAATAAGTTGGTAACTTCCCCCATTTCTCTTCAGCTTGATTGGTTTCTATTTCCCCCAGTAGCTGCATTTACCCCTAGCTGGTAGGTTTGAAGTACCTAGGAACTTGCCTGCTTACCTAGGTACCTCCCAACTGGCAAAAAGCGGGACAAAACAGGACTTTTTCCCCAAAAGCAGGACATAATGCAAGGCAGGACGGAAGTCTAAAAAACAGGACAATCCAGCCAAAAACAGGACGGTTGGTCGCCTTAACGTAAGTAAAAGGCTTTTCTAACCGTTCCATTATAGGTAAATGTTTACCACCTTTACCGGCTTTAAATCACCTGACAAGTATCCTTGTTGTACTCATTTCCAGCGCACAACTGCGAATCAGCCCGTATGCCATCGGGGAGCTGAAGCTGATTGCCCACATTGTACGATGTTTTACATCTCTTATTGCTCACCACATTGATGTCAACTTTCTGCAGAATAGAACTCGGTGAACCGCCTAAAAACAGAATCATGAGGGATTAGTTTTAGCATGGTACACGAAGAAGGGAAATTGGCCTGAAGAGCAAACGCCCGCTATGTAGGAGGCCCGTAAAGACCCTGTACTATAGGAATAGAAGATCACCTGCAACAAACCGCCAGCAAGCTCGGTGTCCCATACCTACCAATACATAGGTATCTAAAAAGTAGACTTGAAAAAAGAGGAAACATTAGAAAACTAACCCAACTTTTACCGCCTAACATTTTAATTTTCAAAGATTGACCTTTTTATGATTTCCAAATTTTTCTGCAATATAATGGACACCCCCAGATCCCCACATTTAATATATAGATCAAGGAACAATAAAAAGTACATACATGGTACCTACATGATTTTCCCAACTTTAATCTCATTTTCTAACCAAGCTAAATTTCCTAACCTTTCGCTAAGCTCGTCTGTACATCAAATCGGTACATAATCTGAGTGGGCCACAATAATTATTAATAATTATTATAATAAAACATCGACGTTGTGTTAATAAAATTTATTAACTTTATTACTATTTAATAGTAATATTACACCATGAATGCGAATGCATCACTCACCCCAATAAGTATGGCCCCATCCAGTTGCAGTCATCGTCTGTCCCGGTAATTGAGCGTTGACCTGAAGAGAAAGGGAATAAATTGTCATGTTTATCGTCTTGTTGCACGATGAGGAGTGACGAGAGTTCTCGAAGGACACAACTCAGCGGCAAGGTGGAAAAGTTAGTTCTGACAATTTCAGAAGGTGTTTACAAACATAAATGACGAAAATGGCGATTTGTTGGAAAACTTTAAACGTCTTATTGCCGTCGGGTTCCTTGATGAAAAATACTTGAGATCCGGTACGCAGAGGGTAACCCCTGCCGGGTTTCTTACCCTGCGCGCCTCCTCATGCAGTTTTAAACTGATAAGAAATTTAACACATGTTCCCAAAACATGAAAAAATGCTCTCAAGGGGGGTCGGAACTCGTTCTGACTATTGCGCTCATGGCTCCCCATTGCCTTGTCCACGTGGGTTGGGAGGAGATCGCCGTCTAACGTGGAAAATAAATGTATTGGCGACCTCGCTTCTCACGGGGTCACCCATCCAAGCACCTACGAACCACGTCCGACGTTGCGTCAAGTATAGCTGCATGGCCCATGGCAGCAGCATGGGCCACACTATATTGTCAATTCGCCCGCCCGCCGCTTGTGGTTCAGCCGCGGGCCACGGTAGGCGCCACCGTTGGCGGTGTGATTGGGAAGTTCAAATTCTCTCGCGAACGGGAGTACCGCTGATTACGCGGATGGTCCCAATCTCAACGCTGACTTCAACATTTCACCGACCAATTAATTCAATATCAGATTGAAATGTCTACACATAGAGAGAGAACCGAGAATCCCCACTTTTTACTCGTGAATCCCAAGCAACCACTGTTGAAAATTCATCTGTGGTCACCGGGATTTTCGTAAGACGGTGTCAGCAGGCCCGGCCTCCCTTGGCCACAATTTGTCTGGGGAAGCCGGGCTTCTGATTCCCATATTAGCTGCGGATCCAGGGAGAACTAATGTTGATCATCAACTTCAATATTACATTCCCCTGGACTCCCTTCCGGAGACCAACGCATTCCAGACTACCACAACACTTCCTGCCTTTCTGGAGATTGCGGGTTTCCCTTTTCTGCCTCAATACCGCCTCACAGGTCAGCAGATCACGACACATCGTGTTATGCCCTGGGCAGGGGTATTCAAGTAATCCCTTCCTCTTCTTCCAAAGACACCCGGGGCGAAATCCCAGTTACGCTGAAGGCCTTCCACCAAACACACAACACTATTAATGACAGACCTATATATATAAAGAATTAGGAACTCATTTTGTGCATGTAGGTACACCTTTAACTTCTGTTAACCAGAGTGCCCCACATCAAGTAAATCAAGTAATTCACTCACCTGCAAGCATAACGGTCGGATGTATGAACTGAGCTGTATGGCATTTTTCAATTTGAGGAGCATGATGTCGTTGTAGAGCCCGGGTCTTTGGTAACTAGGATGGACGACACGGTCTACAATTTCCACTGTTAGGGGTCGCGCTCCATCATCATCGCGGTTAACATCCAAGTCACCAATTAGAGCCCACTTGGCGAGTCTGAGAGAGAACAAGAGAAAAACATTAATTTTTGCCCGACATTTTTGAAAACGAAAAAATATAATGCAAATCCCTAACAGTCACCGAGCAATGCACGCAGGAGTCTCATCATCGTTGTAATGCAACTCTATAGTATACTACCCAATCATATCTGTAAAACGCCGCAAATTTTACGCATGGGTTTATTATTCTTTGATACAGGTTAATTGTGCAAAAAATTAATTCTGTGTCATTAAGAATATATTTTTGAGCAAGTTATATATATATACTATATATATACCCCTCCCGTAGCTCCTTTTTGGCTCCACAGAACCCCCAAGGGTCTGGGCGTTCGGGCTGCAAACCTTGCGGACATAACTAGATGGCAAACCGAGTATTTTGTCAAAATTTCAGATCCTCCTGCTGCTCATAACGGCGTAGGCGGACGGTCATTTTGTTTTTGGAATTTACATGACTTGTAACGGATAATGACAAATTTTGAGGCCGATTAGAATTTTCGACCACTGACACTAGGTAATACATATATGTATTATTTCAACAATAATAAACCAAAATAGGTCTTTCCGTATGATTGAAGTGTAATGTATACGTGGGTGTAATAGGGTAAAGTCTCCTACCTTGCACATGCTCCAACCTTGAGCCACATGTAATATTAGGTTGGTAGAGAAAGGATATAGAGTTTTGTGACCAGTCATTGAAGAGCTCTTTCATAATGCTTAAGTTGGCATGGGAATGTTTCCGGGATAGATTTCCTCAAACGCCATGGAGATTTGCTGTCTTCGAGAAAACCTCAACCCACAAGCATTGGGAGAGCAGCCTGCTTCAATCGACCCATCATTGAAGCCTTCTTCTTCAATCTGACTGGCCTTTTGAGTTTTTTTTAAGTACCTATGAGTTTGGTCCCAAACAAATCTTTAATGTTGATGAGTCTCCACAGTTCAAGCTCCCCCAAAAATCATAGCTAAGAAAGGGGCACGAAATGTGGGAGCTATTGCTTCAGCAGAATGGGGGACAAAATTTAATGTCACCATGATTGCTACAATCAATGCGTTAGGAAATTCAATTCCCCCTGTGCTTGTGTTCCCAAGGGTAAAATATAAGGATTTCATGATCCATGGAGCCCCAACTGGGACTATCGGAGTCGCCAACCCGTCTGGATGATCAAATGGGAACATCTTCCCGATTTACTTGCAGCACGTACCTGCTCAAACTTGCAGGTACCTGCTCAAACATGCTCACCCTTCAAAGGAAAAGCCGATTCTTTTGCTGATGGACAATCACGAAAGTCATTTGACAGTCGAGGCTGTTACTCTCGCCAAAGACAATGGAATGGTTCTTTTCACATTTCCCCAGTACCCCACTCACATCTTTGGACAGAGGAGTGTTTGGACTACTGAAGAAGCATTGCTATGCTCACTTGACTCTGTGGATGCAGATCAATCCAGGGAAACCGGTAACAATTTATAATATTTCTGAGATCCTCGGAAAGTCCTGCTCATGGGCGTTCACACCAGGAAACATCCATGTCCTGCAGGGGGGTTTCCGAGCATCTGGCATCTATCCGGGCCTTCACAGACGACGACTTTATCGCCTGCATTCCATCGGATCGTCCTCAAGTTGAGGACCTCAACCAGATGCTACTCCTTCGTAAATAGATATAAGTGATTTTTGAAATGAATGAGAATTTATTTTTTATTCAGTTGAGTTGAATAAAATGTTATATTCAGTGAAAAAGGTGATAACATTCATTTTCCAGTTCTTTTATTCCTCGAAATCCAAATAACTTATCGAAATGTTGGGTTCAAGGATGGTGGCTCAAGGTAGGCACTCATCTGGCTCGAGGTTGGTACTCTGTTCCTACCTTGAGCCAATTTCAGGGTCGTCGAAATTTGGGTCCTGTAAATTCAAAAATGAGAACAAAATAATTTCAACTTGTAGGCTACTTGTTTCCCCAGCGATCTGTGAAAAATTCGATTAGATTGGAGCGCTGGAGGTTTCCCAAATGATGAAAATGTGAAAAGTGGCTCAAGGTAGGGGACCTTACCCTACATATTTTTTTTCTGAACTTACTCGCCATTACTATTATTCAAGCAGTGAGCAGCCGAAAGTACCCATTGGTTACTAATCAGACTTCCTCCACAGTCCCAGTCCTTCGTTGAATTTGTCACATCATAACCAACTAGAACCTAAATAAAAAAATGTAAAAAATAAATAAATAAATAATAATAATAATAAAAACTGATGAGACTCCAGCAGGTTCTACACGATGGGTCCCGAGGGGGAAAAGAAGTGTAGGGTCCCTACATGACGGGTCCCGGGAAGGGGAGAAGAATATATTTATGTATACACCATGGGTCCTGGTAACCAGAGGTGTTATCGTAGTTAGGCGAGCTAGTGAAAATCAAGATGATATCGATATTCTAATTCTATATTTTTTGGGGGTGTTGAATCCGAATCTGAAGAGATCTAATAAATATCTGTTATGTTTTTAGAGATATTCGCAAAAAACACAAAACTTCTGGCACTTTTGTCAGCGTTTTGCATCAAACTCCGAAACTATGCCTCCTACGGCTTGTTGCCTACCGTACGAATCGCGGGCAGAGTTGTAACAATGTTTTATTGGGTGGGACCCATCGTGTACATTGTTTCAACCCCTACGGGACCCATGGTGTATATATTTTTAATCTCTAATAAACGTCAGGGACCCATCGTGTATCCCACCTACTAAAGTCTGTATAAACAAAGGGTGAATACGGTTGTGCGATCAGGCATTTCCGAACACTCGTTCAGTTTCAGTTTTTACCCTAATACAGGTATTGTTGGTAATTATAATAGTTGGCAATTATAGTTACCACTTTAGTTATTAGTTACCACTTTGTTGGCAATTATAGTTACCCTCATTAATGAGGGCCACACAAGTTAGTAATAATTACTAACATTAATTATTAATGAGAAGAAAATGAATCTTCTTTTTAATGAATAAGTGTATGGATTACCATATGGGGGAATTCCTTCAGTTTGGCATTGGTTCCGCCAACCACTAGTGGCTTGGAATCCGCACGACAATCAGGTTTGGTCTCTACTCTGCGAGGGCTAGTCCGCCTTTTGACGTAAACTAGATCGGCGTACTGTTCACACACTGGAAAAGAAACATGTAACTTCCTCCAGTGAACGGTAGTGGCGGGTTTAACCGTTTGTGCACTTTACGGCTCCCCATAGGTACTTTTACTTGATCATTTTCCCCATCTCCCTGCTGCACCATCTACATTTTTTAGCAATATGCACTTCAAATGCACACTACTCAGGTATGGTAACTGCAGTAGGTAGGTACCTTAACGTGATACAGGGTCTTCTCTTAGAGATATTAGTAAAAAAAAAGACGATTCCTTTTCAAGGAGACGTTATTTACTTTGTTGTTTTAAATTTGACTTTATGTTGCTCAATCGAATTGAGAAGTTGGATCTTTACAATGTAAAAAAAATTTTCATATAAATTTTAATTTCATAAATATGTAAAGAAAAAGAAAAAGTACTTCTCTCGCTAATTCTTTTTTTTGGTGCAATTGTGGTCGTAGGATTTTCCTGGTTTCGAGGTCTGCAACAAACTATTGGAATGGAGTCCATCAGGTCGTAGCTGCAGACCTCAGGGCCATCTCCGTTTTCCATATCTTCGTCAAACGTCGGGCAGTCCTGTATCATCTTGCAAACTCTCTTAACTTTTCCTGCGGTGCTACATATTTCATCTAGGACATTAGACATAGGTAATAAGCAATCTCTCGTGAAAATATGGTTCCGGTAAAAGTCCATTTCCTTATTACGACCATAACACAATAATTATTACCATAACAAAATTATTTTGTTAACAATTCGCGGAAGTTATATTCCGCGGGATCGTGTTGGTTATGGCGATTCGATCCTGCAACGACCGATTGTTTATGTGTTACGCATGTGGTACTTAAGTTTTCACGTAGGTACCTATTAAAATTTCAAGCTCTATGAATGCCCCATGAAACCTCCCAAAGCCCTCACAAACACAATTAGATCAGCAAGTATACTGATAGTAATTGCTCGGTACACCGGCACAATTTTGGATTTAAAAAATTTATGAAAATTTCCTACAATCCAATAACATGACGACTTCCAGACGTGGACGTTCATGGGGACATGAGATAGGTGAGAATTTATAGGAAAAAATTTTAATCGTTTTCAGTTCTGCGTGCATAGATACTATGCTCTGCGTATAAGGGTGATAAAAACCACGTATAGTCATTCGTTTTTACTGTCTAGATAATTTTTGAACATACTTTCTTTGAGCCCCAGTTCTCCGTTACTGACGAACCAGAGAGTTCCAAACACTAAATACCAAGCGAGCATCACAACAAAAGGTCTACAATCGACAGCTCAACGACAACTGTTCCTGAGGAGTCCCCCTTTTTCCAGCAATGCAGCAAAGATTAGATTTGGCCGAGTTCTGGTCGTGGACCTTGATGTTATTTTCGATTGATTCCGAATGGTCAAGGAGACCGTTATCAGGTATGTGCGAGCCGGGGAATCCCTTGCGATTGTAAAAACGCTGCAAATTTTACACAAGGGTTTATTATTCTTTGATTTACTTACTTGTGCAGAAATTTAATTCTGTCAATGAAAAAATTTAAAAAAAAATTTAAAAAATTTTTTTTTCAAAAAAGATTTATTTGATTATGTTTTTTCAAATATTGTTTTGTTTTTTACTTGAAAAATATTTGACCTCCTGGGATCTTTCAAAAATCCCATTTGTAGCCCCATGAAAACCCCTATAGATCGCAACAGTGGAATCGGATCGCCCAAAAAATGGATTCTACGTCCAAAAATACTTTGCAAACGACACCTGACTCGATCCCATAGCCAAAAGCCTTCAAAAACCCCCTTCTGTAGCCTCATTTTAGCCCCATAGCGCCCCACAGGTTTGGGCGATCGGGCTGAAAACCTTGCGGGCACAACTAGATGGTGAACCGAGTATTTTGTCAAAATTTCAGATTTTAAAAAAAATTCCTACTGCCCAAAACGGCCTGGACGGCGTACGGCGGACGGACATTTCGGTTTTGGAATCTAGACCACTTGAAACGGATAATGTCAAATTTTGAGGCCGATCGGAGTCGTCGACCCCCGTCGCGAAAACATAGGTGTATTATTCCAAGAATAATTAACCAAAATGACTCCCTCAGCTTCTTGGTCATCATTCCGCTGGTAGAACCCCACAAATTTTTAGGCCCTATTTATTTCCATCAATAAACACATTACATCATGACTGAAAGAGACAATATACCTAGTTATCATGCACCCAAAAAAACTGCAAATTTTACACAAGGGTTTATTATTCGTTGATTTAAACTATCCAAAAATTAATTCTAAATAAATACAAAAACGCTGCTAATTTTACAAAAGGGTTTATTATTGTTTAATGAAGGTTAATTTTTTTCTGTACAATGTTTGGACAGATGTGGGATCTAATAAATGGTCCACGTCCAAAATCACTCGAAAACGACACCTTATTTGACCTCCTTGGATCCTTCAAAAGTCCCATTTGTAGCCCCATGAATGCCCAGCAGATTCCCGAGGTGAGTTCGGATCAATCTGGGACCCCCAGCAACGGATAATAGAGAGTTCCTAAAGAAACATCCGAGATACGTCGACCGTTAATTTTTATCACCGTAAGGGATTTGTCTAGGGAGAATCAAAGAAAAGCTAACTTCACATAAGACCATAACAGAGATACGGTCTTATCAAAAGTCACGCTAAATTTAAAGTGCCGCTATTTACGTTCTATTGCTCGAAATTAACGGCGGTATCCTTAAGACCGTAAGTTTATTGCCGTAACTTTACGGCAATAACGTTCGACGTTAGGCATAAGGACGTAAGTTATCACCGTTATTTCCGCGCATGCGCGAAATCTCGAGTTACGTCGACCGTAACTCATCACCGTTAGGCAAAAAGTGGCTTTAGGAACTCTCTAATAGGTCCAAAATTAGTTCGAAAACGACACCTCACTCGACCCCATATCCGAAACCCTTCAACCAACAACCCCTCCCGGAGCCCTATTTCAGCCCCATAGCGCCCCACGGGTTTGGGCGATCGGGCTGAAAACCTTGCGGTCACAACTAGATGGTAAACCAAATATTGTGTCAAAATTTCAGATTTAAAAAAAAATTCCTACTGCCCAAAACGGCCCGGACGGCGGACGTACATTTAGTTTTTGGAATCTAGACCTCTTGAAACGGATAATGTCAAATTTTGAGGCCGATCCGAGTCGTCGACCTTCGTCGCAATTACATAGGTGTATTATTCCAAGAATAATAAACCAAAAGGGGACATCTAATGTCTGGTACATAAAAATTATTGGTAATAAACAATATATAATTAAATTCAGAAATAATATAATGACAAGTAACATGTATGGCTTGTGAAATAACATAACATTAATTCCCGTAAAGCATCAGTCCCTGCCGATGGGAGTTGGTATTTTTATTTATTATAAAGAGAGTTAAAGATTGGTTGTCAATCTCATATCACAGTACATACAGGAACGTGTGTAAATTTTGCTGGGTGAAAATAAGGACATTTTGAAATCAGGAAATATCGACTTCAAATCCGACGTTTTTGTGGGAAAGGCCCATACCTAGCAATAACTAGATATTTCTAGTCTACGTATATGTGACACTATCAACCTAATACTACTTGATGGATCTACTGATCAGCCAAAACAACAAAATTTGTTTATTTAATACCAACCGACCACCATCAACCGTGATTGAAAACTACTGATCAGCCTAAACAACAAATATCAACCCTGATTGAAAAATATTTGGACGTGGCGCCTAATCAGTGGGTTAACTATGTTGTTTAAATTCGAGTAAGGCACCAAATCCAGCAGCGTCATAACAATTCTAAACTTGACTATCAATAGAGAAATGCATAAGACGGAATGATATAGTAATTTATTTCTTGGTCTGTCGAATACCATGATAAACAGACTCAATAGAATGAACGACTATATCATCACGTAAAATCTCAATGGGCCTTTCCCTTTTTGCTTCGAGCTTAAAATTACAAAACTGTCGGGTCTGGACGGGTCGTAGACCTTTAGGCCGGTATCCAAAAGACTGGAATAGGGAAAGCTCCATTGTAAGTTTACGAAAAACAAATTTATGTGAATAAATAAATAAATGTTGCTTATTCAATTGGTATTAAATAATTGATAAAGAAACATTTATTAAAACTGCCACTACCAGATTTCAAGACTAATGGAAAAAACATAATTGGTGAAAATCAATGTATCTAAGAACGCGTAAGCAAAAGTTGAATTCATTGCCTAGTATTTCGCGGTCCAGGGTTTCTGGGCCAAATCATGGGATGTCCTGGGAACCTGGGTCGAAGTACTGGCACCAGCGGCCTTTGGTTTCTAACTAGATATTCAGGTCGCGTGGGTTGTCCTGGGCTCCTGACCCACGTAGGAAACTGCATTGGATGTATTACGTCCCTGAGAACTAATGGCGGCGGGACGGGAGCTCGTGGATTCCTGGGTTGGTAAAACGGCATAGGCCGGTTTGGGTTCTGGGGTTGGAATGGTAGAGGCATCGGATGTCTCGGGTTACTGCGCTGCGTTGGTATTGAGATTGGCTGCCTTGGGTTCCCGGCCTGGATTTGTGGTGGCTCTTGCGGTCTGGAGGTACTGGGACCAGATTCGGGAAGTTCTGTTTCAGGGGCGCTGAAAGAGGAGTAAAACGCTGCAAATTTTAGACTAGGGTTTATTATTCTTTGATATAGGTATGTACCTACTTGTGCAGAAATTTAATTCTGTCAATGAAAAAAAAAAAAAAATCTTTTTTGGATTTGTTTTTTCAAAAAAAAAATTTAATTTTTTTCTCAAAATTTTTTTGTTTTTACACGAAAAATATATGTCCTCCTGGGATCCTTCAAAAATCCCAGTTGTAGCCCCATGAAAGCCATGTAGATGGCAACAGTGAAATCGGATCGTTCCGGGACCCCAAAAAATGGATTCTACGTCCAAAAATACCTCGAAAACGACACCTAACTCGATCCCATAGCCAAAAGCCTTCAAAAAACCCCGCCCGTAGCCCCATTTCAGCCCCATAGCGCCCCACGGGTTTGGGCGATCGGACTGAAAACCATGCGGGCACAACTAGATGGAAACCAAGTATTTTGTCAAAATTTCGGATTTAAAAAAAAAATTCCTACTGCCCAAAACGGCCCGGACGGCGGACGGCGTATGGCGGACGGACATTTCGGATTTAGAATGTAGACCTCTTGAAACGGAAAATGTCAAATTTTGAGGCCGATCGGAGTCGTCGACCCCCGTTGCGAAAACATAGGTGTATTATTCCAAGAATAATAAACCAAAAACTGATCGTTTGGCGATTGTGCACAGGTCTAATCCAATGAGGTGGAAAAATATATGTTTTCCTGGGATCCTTCAAAAATCCCATTTTTAGCCCCATGAAAGCTCTATAGATCGCTACAGTGAAATCGGATCGTTCCGGGACCCCCAAAAATGGATTCTACGTCCAAAAATACTTCGAAATCGACACCTAACTCGATCCCATAGCTAAAAGCCTTCAAAACACCCCTCCTGTAGCCCCATTTTAGCCCCATAGCGCCCCACGGGTTTGGGCGATCGGACTGAAAACCTTGCGGGCACAACTAGATGGTAAACCAAGTATTTTGCCAAAATTTCAGATTTTTAAAAAAATTCCTACTGCCCAAAACGGCCCGGACGGCGGACGGACATTTTGGATTTTGAATGTAGACCTCTTGAAACGGATAATGTCAAGTTTTGAGGCCGATCCGAGTCGTCGACCTCCGTCGCGAAAACATAGGTGTATTATTCCAAGAATAATAAACCAAAATGACTGTTTGTAGCCGGAGTGTCCTGTAAAGCGTGAGAGGCCGTAGATACTTGCGACGCGACGCTAGTGACACCTAGCCTAATCATTAGTGACTAGTTTGCCCAGTTTCTACCAGAATGTAGGGATGTCCGATTCTCAAAAATAATCGCGACTATTTTTTCAAAAAGAATCGATACATCTGAGGATCGATTCTTTTTCCAAATTATTTATTAAATTTCAAATTTATCAGAAGAAGAAGAAGCATTACCTACCTATTACGTTACGAAACCTGAATTCCAATTACTAATAGAGAGTTCCTAAAGCCACTTTTTGCCTAACGGTGATGAGTTATGGTCGACGTAACTCGAGATTTCGCGCATGCGCAGAAATAACGGTGATAACTTACGTCCTTATGCCTAACGTCGAACGTTATTGCCGTAAAGTTACGGCAATAAGCTTACGGTCTTAAGGATATCGCCGTTAATTTCGAGCAATAGAACGTAAATAGCGGCACTTTAAATTTAGCGTGACTTTTGATAAGACCGTATCTCTGTTACGGTCTTATGTGAAGTTAGCTTTTCTCCCTAAACAAATCCCTTACGGTGATAAAAATTAACGGTCGACGTAACTCGGATGTTTCTTTAGGAACTCTCTATTAAATCTAAACTGCAAACCAGCACTATTACGTCGGAAAAGGTAGGTAGGAAAGCTTCAGCTGTGTCAGTGGTTGTTGTGAAACTGTTTCAAAATGTAGGTAAAATAAATGTAAAAATAAATAATTATTTGCAACGATCAATTAATTTTGGTTTATTATTCTTGGAATAATACACCTATGTTTTCGCGACGGGGGTCGACGACTCCGATCGGGCTCAAAATTTGACATTATCCGTTTCAAGAGGTCTACATTCTAAATCCGAAATGTCCGTCCGCCGTAAGCCGTCCGCCGTCCAGGCCGTTTTGGGCAGTAGGAATTTTTTTAAAAATCTGAAATTTCGGCAAAATACTTGGTTTACCATCTAGTTGTGCCCGCAAGGTTTTCAGTCCGATCGCCCAAACCCGTTGGGCGCTATGGGGCTATAATGGGGCTACGGGAGGGGTTTTTTGAAGGCTTTTAGCTATGGGATCGAGTTAGGTGTCGTTTTCGAAGTATTTTTGGACGTAGAATCCATTTTTTGGGGTCCCGGAACGATCCGATTTCACTGGGGCGATCTTTAGGGCATTCGTGGGGCTAAAAATGGGATTTTTGAAGGATCCCAGGATGTTAAATATTTTAACAGTAAAAAATACAGCATTTTTGAAAAAGACACATTTTTGAACAAAAAATCCACACAAAAATTTTTTTGAGATAAATATCCAAAAAAAAATTTCTATTTTTTATTTCTTCATTGACAGAATTAAATTGCTGCACAAGTAACGTATATAAAAGAATAATAAACCCTTGTGTAAAATTTGCAGCGTTTTTCCCTTGTGATAATTTCCCGCTGTAAAAAGGTTTTTCCCCGTTTGCTTATACCTAGGTGTAAGTATATATTATATACTTACACCTAGGTATAAGCAAACGGGGAAAAACCTTTTTTACAACAAAATTATATATATATAATTTACATATATAGGGGGTCCTCAATACATTACAAATTTTGTGGTTTGTTAAGGGGTCCGTGACAAAATATTATTGGGAACCCCTGATATAGGCACTACGTTGTAAGAAATTACTCCCCTGCCAATATTATCAGCAGGGGAGTAATTTCTCTCCCTAACCACCGCATAAAAAGTAATAGTAACTGTCACACTCGGCTGCCACATCACTGCAATTCACTACTTGACAATCTTCTAATAATTTAGAAATTTATTTATGTCTTTGGGTATCTTATCATGTGGGAGCCTCCAAAAAACTATTTATTGGTGGTTAATCGTATGACAAGATTTCAATGAGTTGTTTGAACACAAATTTCATATAAGGGGAACCTTGTCAATGGCTTTACAATAATAATTTACTCACTTCTGGACAGGTGGAGTTGCCGGTTCAATATACAAAATAGAACCATCCATTACGTGATTTTTAATGCCGCAGACAATCTTGACGGGCAAGTCGCAGAGAAATGACACATACGCCATACCGCTGAAAAAGCACAAATTGTGTGTTTAATATTCACATATGCGCGTTCGGATAAAATTCAACAACTCTTGTCATAAGTAAGTAACTCCATAAGTAGGTACCCCCCCATTTCAGACGACATGGTTACTGGACTATTAGGGCATTTCATGAGACTACTTATTTTAGGAGCATTCAAAGACTTCCCCGATTTTCAGCCAAATCATAAGTTAGTATTATAATATAACATATAACTATATTATAACCTTATATTATAAGTTAGGTATATTATAAGTTATAATATACCTAAGTTATAATTTATGACCTTTCACGCATGGCGAAAAATGTATGTATAGGTTTTCCAAGCTCAATTGAGAATTTTACATTTCAATTTGAGAATTTTCTGATGAAAAGAAAGAGAGAAAATTCTCAAATTGAAATGGAAAGTTCTCAATTCAGTTTGGAAAAGTCTCAATTCATTTTGGAAAATTCTCAATTGAGCTTGGAAATCTATAGTAGGTACTTTAAATGATCAAATTGTGAACCTCACTTGAAAGGTTGAGGTATATAGATGTTGGAGATGTTG
The DNA here is from genome assembly GCA_955831195.1 of Pilophorus perplexus. Classification (NCBI taxonomy): domain Eukaryota; kingdom Metazoa; phylum Arthropoda; class Insecta; order Hemiptera; family Miridae; genus Pilophorus; species Pilophorus perplexus. Next base: position 54,997,392 of record OY037007.1, on the reverse strand, counting down.
CCAAAGTCCGAGAAGTACTCTTGGAGATCAGCATGCGTGACTCCTTCTCTGAGGCCTCGCACAAGTATCCTGCACGTTTTCCCCGCATATTTTCTCTCATATGCAATTTTTACTTTACACCACCTGCCGAAATCAAAGAGTGCAGTTTAAGAGCATATGCATCAACAAGAACGTTTTATAATCCCTCTCCAAGTTTCAGCAAAGAAGCATGCATTATCGCAAAGAACAACATCCAGCGCAACCCTCTTGGAAATGGTAGGCACTGGTTTCCGAAGTAAATGCCAAATAGTAGACACACAATTGATAGACACACTCCACAAGCACCTCATGCTGGTCAACATAGCGAGCTCAAGCACAAGCACTACACTGTTATGTTGGTAACAACTCTATCGGCAAAAAAGCTTTCTTTTCTACAATTTGGTTGTTCATAATCAGTGGTGATGGTGAAAACTTTGTGAAAATTTTGACTAAGATCATCTTTTACACAAAACAACACTACGGCAATTAAAAAACGATTAACCAACTTATTCATTTATCCACGTGCACGCCCAACTACCAACGTTTACAATACGAACAACTTACGACGTAATTGGCCATATTGAGATATACGAGAATGGCGACAGTGTAACATCAGGGAGAGTGCTCATCAGCCTGGTTCGAATCCGACGATCCAATGTTTGCCCGTAGATCATTCAACTGCTGTGATACTTATGTTAGTGAACCAGTGGATTCATATTCGTCTCGCGCTTGTCCAGGCGGGTGACCCAGACTACCGGGGGGCGCTGCTCTTCAGCCGGATCCCTGAACGGGCCAGGGAGTTGTCGCAGGGCGCTTTCGTCGGATGGGTGAGGCGGAAGCTCGTCGAATTGGCCCCCTACTCGGTCGCAGAAATTGAAGAGTACGACTGGTCCTAATTTTCTCTTTTGTTATTGTAGTTGTTTCATACTAATGAATATTGTTGGCCTACCATAATTTGTTGTACCTATTTGTTGACTTTTGTTACCAACGTTTGTCATAAACTTTTTTGTTTGGCGACAATTAAAAAAATCTTGAATCTTGAATCTATGACTCCTACCGTGTCCCAAAAAACCATAACAGTTGATATGTATTTCTATCCATTCTATTAAATCTATTCCACACAATGTAGATGTCATCTTTGAGTTTCTCTCTCTAAAAAGCTGGTAAATAACACTAAAATTAACGTCAACGCTCTGATTACACGTAACTGTGAATTTGTGTGGCGGGAACAATGCTTACTTTCGGTTAAAGCCCCACAGAATTCCGGCTTTCTATTGGTTGCTGATCAACAAGTTGGCCAACAATAAATCTCAAATTACCAACCAATGACCAGGGTGCTATGTCACGTCAACCCAGGGAGTTGAGCCTTCATTCTCCCAGCACATCCAAGTTTCAAGTTTTCCATTAATGTTGATTTCAAGAATTCCTGTGTGAATGAAATCGGAGTTTTGTCTTCACTGTTGGTGTTATTTAAAGCTTTCTATCGATGAAAATAATGCCTCAAAAAAGACATTTTTCTTAATGAGGATAAATACATGGTTATGGTATCCATGCAACAATATGCTCATCGTTCTTCCATTTCCCTGTAACCAAATTTTAATGTTTTCTTATGGGTAATGACCAGAGCCCTTCAAATGCCATATTGCCATGGCGTCATACAAAAATTCCATTTTCTGCCGATTTTTCGGTAAAATGCCATATTTTGCAGATTTATTGGAAAAATGGCATGTTTGTGCCGTTTTGCTTTTTTTTAGCCCAACTCCTTAAAAAATAAAATTGAAGTGAAAATTTGTTAAACTTTAATTTGCGTTTTGCTAATTTTGAAATGAGGAGGAAGTCCGGGGTTAATGACATGAGTTTTCTCGAACCCTGCGGCCACTGTAGAGGGATTAGATTGAAGGGCGGTGCCGAAGGGCCCCTTTTGGAATGCGGTGCAGAGGCCCCAAGTCAAGTGAATAACCATAGGACATTCCTATACCGATTGCTGGACTTTCTTCGCGATGGGTAAAGCCTGTGGGTAAAACCCAACGGAGTAGGGGTGCTTCGTCAATCGTTATATATAACGATATATTTACCTCTCCTCTACACATCGTTTTCATTACAACCTTAACTGTCATACTGAAGTGTTTGTGAATTTGAATTTTTCGCCCGCATTCAAAACGCCCAAATGCGCTTTCAAATTTGTTAGCTCAAATGACAGTCTTTATAAGAAGTAGAAAGATGGAGCCAACGATTTCGCTATAGAGTATGGGAAGATATTCTGAAAGTTGTGTACGAAAATGGTAAGATTTTAAAACGTCTTGCACCCTGGTGAACGGCCATGATTTCAATTTCTAACCACCTCCCTCGACCCACCACCACACGAGGTACACTACAAGGGGAAAAATTCGTCCAATTTTGCACAGAATCCGCTCCAAGTCCACATTTGTGGTCTAGTTGGTTCCTCCTTGAAATATCTAGAAATTCAATCCGATCCGATTAGCTTTTGGGTGTCCACAATTGCGGACTTAAGTGGACCAAAATTTGGCCATGTCTGAAAAATTCCAGAACTGCAGAAAATTGCAGAATAGCAGGTCTAGTGGCCGCGAGTGGGGGGGGGGGGGGGGGGGGGGGGGTCGGTCGGTAAAAATAATTGCCATATCTAGCAGAATAAGTGCTATATTTGGGCCAAAATAAATGCCATATTGCCATATTTTTTAGGGCCCTATATCGCAAAAAAATAAGTGCCATACTGTGAAGGGCTCTGGTAATGACCGAAGCTAAAGCTGGATAAGGCCATTTCTGGCCTGCGCTAATTTGTTGCCCACAACTCAAAGAAAATCTTCTGTCTCTTCTGCATCCAGCGGGAATCACGTGATTCCAAGAGGGGAAGGACCTTAACGCTCAAATTGCGGTCCCCTTCCAGCTGAAGTCGCGCGAAATTCGAGTTTGAGTTCCTCACACTGATGAAATTTTTTTTTAACGCTGAAAATTTTACCCAAGGGTTTATTATTCTTTGATATAAGAGCCCCACGGGTTTGAGCGATCGGGCTGAAAACCTCAAAGAATAGTAAACCCTTGTGTAAAATTTACAGCATTTTGGTCTGGGGTAGGGGCCCTTCCCCCCCCCCCCCCCCCCCCCCCCCCTGAACGCTTCGCCACTGGAACCATATTGAAACCCTGTACATTTTCTTTCCATGTCAGCGACTTGTTGTTCTGACAAAATTCCTAATAATAATAATAATAATAATAATAATAATAATAATAATAATAATAATAATAATAATAATAATAATAATAATAACATGAGAATAATAGGATCTTAACTTTTTTCATACATTATAATATAATGTATATTATAATGTAGTTTATATTATAAACTCACCGTCCATCTATGAAGTGTTTCTGGTTGAGGACAACATCTTGAACATCGGGGTCGACGAAACGGATGAAGCCAAATCCTTTCGACCGATCGTTCATAGCATGCGTTGCGAGGTTGGCCCGCATTAAATCTCCAAATCGTTCGAAGTATACGATCATATCCTTCTCCGTGGTCACAAAATTCAGTCCCAATACGACTAGGTCGCACGTGCTTTTCTCAGAAGCCTTCGCCTCCGTCTGGTTCATTATTACTTATCTAGAAAAAGAACAAGTGAAATCATCCGCGGGAAAACTTTCAACAAATTCCTTTTAAAAGTCACCTACAGGATAAACAACTGGAAACTAATTAGAAAACATTGATTATCTGATATTGATGAGCACAAGAGTCAGAAATGGCTTCCGAAGTGGATCAGTGCCGAAACGATAGCAAACGCCACAGTGTTGTCGCCGTTATGTGCCAAAACTGGTTTAGCTCTTTCAAGGTCGATCCACTAGTTTCAGTGAATCCTACGCCATCAGTGCTCCGTGCGGCATGTAACTGGTGTGTGGACAATTTATCATTAATGCAATAATTAGCATCAATGATAAATTGAAGGGCAAAGAGCACTGATGTCCAAGGATTCACTGATATCGCTTAAATGCGTGGAGCGACCTTCATTCGGAGGACGGCAAGTTCAATTTTGGAGTGCCGTCGGCAAAGAGTTTGTGGAAGCATAATAATAGTAATATTATGCTATGGAAGATAATATCATTATCCTGTTCATGATCAACAACATAAGGAAACTACTTACTGTGTATAGCCACACAGGTAAAGAGCCGACGGAATGTACCTGAGTCTTTAACCCAACAAACCGCAATTGTAGGTTCATAGGATTATTCTGACTACCCGGTGCAATAATATTGCACCGGGTATATTATATTATACCTAAGTTATGGGGAACGTACCTACTCGGGATCTAGTAGTTAGTAGAAAATTTCTTCCGGGAACCCTTGCCGCAAATGATGAAACAAGTAGGTACCTTTTTCCTTGATAATAAGTCCAATTACTTGCGATTCCCAGGTGGAAAAAAGACTTTTAAGGAATTACACGGAAAATTGATTATGTTACGGCAGTGGTGTTACCACAGAGTAACAGAGAACAGAAACAGGTTGCTGCCAAAATTTGGCAGCCAAACAGTGATGCCAGATAATTTTGGGCTGTTTCCCCTAGATCGACTTCGAATATCCCTAGATTGAGACAAAAATCCGTAGATCAAGTTGGAAAATTCCCTGAAAAAATCAGTAATTTTTTTTATGCAAAAATTATTTTAAAAAAAATAGTATTGATATTATCGCCCCAAAAACTAAGGAGTGTTTGATATTATAACCCATTTATTGACTAAATTGAGATTATTTGGCGGGGTTTTTGTCTTCTGTCAGAAGATGTAGGTAGGTACCTACTCGTTTTAGTGAAAATTATCTCCATCTACTGCCTACACCTTATTATTTTTTATTTTTTGATTTTAATCTTTCAAAAAAAATTTTTTTGTTTTTTTTTGTCAAAAATTCTTTTTTTGATTCATTTTTTACTCGAAAAATATTTAACCTCCTGGGATCCTTAAAAAATCCCAGTTTTAGCCCCATGAAAGCCCTGTAGATCGCAACAGTGAAATCGGATCGTTTCGGGACCCCCAAAAATGGATTCTACGTCCAAAAATACTTCGAAAACGACTCCTAACTCGATCCCATAGCCAAAAGCCTTAAAAAAAAACCTCCCAAAGCCCCATTATAGCCCCATAGCGCCCCACGGGTTTGGGCGATCGGGCTGAAAACCTTGCGGGCACAACAAGATGGTAAACCGAGTATTTTGTCAAAATTTCAGATTTTTAAAAAAATCCTACTGCCCAAAACGGCCCGGGCATTTCGGATTTAGAATGTAGACCTCTTGAAACGGATAATGTCAAATTTTGAGGCCGATCCGAGTCGGCGACCTCCGTCGCCAAAACATAGGTGTAGGTAGGTATTATTCTAAGAATAGGTAATAAACCAAAACAAAAAATGTTGAAAAAACATTTTTTGAAAAAATAAAAAATAAAAAAATAAAAAAAGTTGGAGACGATGTAAAAAAAAATTGTTTAATTTTTTACATTGACGAAATAAATTTTTGCACATGTAACCTACCTATATCAAAGAATAAAAACCCTTGTGTAAAATTTGCAGCTTTTTTATTTTTTTATTGTAAGGGCCCGAAATATGCGAAAATGGGCTGGACACGTTGGAATTCCCTAGAAATCTGGAGAAGTGTGGAAAACTCCCTAGATTTGGGTCATTATCAGAAGATCCCTAGACGCTTCTGAAAATCCCTAGAAATCGGAGAAATCCGTAGATCTGGCATCCGTGCAGCCAAACTACGTTTGGGCCAAACGGTTTGGCAAACTTTAGTGACTCGACGGTGGGTGTACACCCGCCGGGTTCCCCCTTCCGCCGCAGAGGAGCGCCTTTTCAGTGTGGGTCCGCTGACATGGCGCCCTGGCGATTTAATTAAACCAATAGTCTGGGTCCACTGCGATTTAAATAAAATGGATTCTACGTCCAAAAATACGGCGCAGTATAGCCATTGTTTTTTCGTCTCACTTTTAACGGGATTGGGGGTGGGGGGTGGTAGATGAAATCTGTTTCCAGGTTAAAATGCCGACTGCCCAAAACGGTCTGGACGGCGGACGGACACTTCGTTTTAGGAATCAACACATCTTGAAACGTATAATGACAAATTTTGAGGCCTATCAAAATTATCGAGCTTCGACAAGAATAATATGCCAAGAAAAATAAACCAAAACCCGAAGAGCTCATTGGAATCTACAGATAGCATAGATCAGATAGCATCAATATCAGATAATCAATGTTTTCTAATTAGTTTCCAGTTGTTTATCCTGTAGGTGACTTTTAAAAGGAATTTGTTGAAAGTTTTCCCGCGGATGATTTCACTTGTTCTTTTTCTAGATAAGTAATAATGAACCAGACGGAGGCGAAGGCTTCTGAGAAAAGCACGTGCGACCTAGTCGTATTGGGACTGAATTTTGTGACCACGGAGAAGGATATGATCGTATACTTCGAACGATTTGGAGATTTAATGCGGGCCAACCTCGCAACGCATGCTATGAACGATCGGTCGAAAGGATTTGGCTTCATCCGTTTCGTCGACCCCGATGTTCAAGATGTTGTCCTCAACCAGAAACACTTCATAGATGGACGGTGAGTTTATAATATAAACTACATTATAATATACATTATATTATAATGTATGAAAAAAGTTAAGATCCTATTATTCTCATGTTATTATTATTATTATTATTATTATTATTATTATTATTATTATTATTATTATTATTATTATTATTATTATTATTAGGAATTTTGTCAGAACAACAAGTCGCTGACATGGAAAGAAAATGTACAGGGTTTCAATATGGTTCCAGTGGCGAAGCGTTCAGGGGGGGGGGGGGGGGAAGGGCCCCTACCCCAGACCAAAATGCTGTAAATTTTACACAAGGGTTTACTATTCTTTGAGGTTTTCAGCCCGATCGCTCAAACCCGTGGGGCTCTTATATCAAAGAATAATAAACCCTTGGGTAAAATTTTCAGCGTTAAAAAAAAATTTCATCAGTGTGAGGAACTCAAACTCGAATTTCGCGCGACTTCAGCTGGAAGGGGACCGCAATTTGAGCGTTAAGGTCCTTCCCCTCTTGGAATCACGTGATTCCCGCTGGATGCAGAAGAGACAGAAGATTTTCTTTGAGTTGTGGGCAACAAATTAGCGCAGGCCAGAAATGGCCTTATCCAGCTTTAGCTTCGGTCATTACCAGAGCCCTTCACAGTATGGCACTTATTTTTTTGCGATATAGGGCCCTAAAAAATATGGCAATATGGCATTTATTTTGGCCCAAATATAGCACTTATTCTGCTAGATATGGCAATTATTTTTACCGACCGACCCCCCCCCCCCCCCCCACTCGCGGCCACTAGACCTGCTATTCTGCAATTTTCTGCAGTTCTGGAATTTTTCAGACATGGCCAAATTTTGGTCCACTTAAGTCCGCAATTGTGGACACCCAAAAGCTAATCGGATCGGATTGAATTTCTAGATATTTCAAGGAGGAACCAACTAGACCACAAATGTGGACTTGGAGCGGATTCTGTGCAAAATTGGACGAATTTTTCCCCTTGTAGTGTACCTCGTGTGGTGGTGGGTCGAGGGAGGTGGTTAGAAATTGAAATCATGGCCGTTCACCAGGGTGCAAGACGTTTTAAAATCTTACCATTTTCGTACACAACTTTCAGAATATCTTCCCATACTCTATAGCGAAATCGTTGGCTCCATCTTTCTACTTCTTATAAAGACTGTCATTTGAGCTAACAAATTTGAAAGCGCATTTGGGCGTTTTGAATGCGGGCGAAAAATTCAAATTCACAAACACTTCAGTATGACAGTTAAGGTTGTAATGAAAACGATGTGTAGAGGAGAGGTAAATATATCGTTATATATAACGATTGACGAAGCACCCCTACTCCGTTGGGTTTTACCCACAGGCTTTACCCATCGCGAAGAAAGTCCAGCAATCGGTATAGGAATGTCCTATGGTTATTCACTTGACTTGGGGCCTCTGCACCGCATTCCAAAAGGGGCCCTTCGGCACCGCCCTTCAATCTAATCCCTCTACAGTGGCCGCAGGGTTCGAGAAAACTCATGTCATTAACCCCGGACTTCCTCCTCATTTCAAAATTAGCAAAACGCAAATTAAAGTTTAACAAATTTTCACTTCAATTTTATTTTTTAAGGAGTTGGGCTAAAAAAAAAGCAAAACATGGCACAAACATGCCATTTTTCCAATAAATCTGCAAAATATGGCATTTTACCGAAAAATCGGCAGAATATGGAATTTTTGTATGACGCCATGGCAATATGGCATTTGAAGGGCTCTGGTCATTACCCATAAGAAAACATTAAAATTTGGTTACAGGGAAATGGAAGAACGATTAGCATATTGTTGCATGGATACCATAACCATGTATTTATCCTCATTAAGAAAAATGTCTTTTTTGAGGCATTATTTTCATCGATAGAAAGCTTTAAATAACACCAACAGTGAAGACAAAACTCCGATTTCATTCACACAGGAATTCTTGAAATCAACATTAATGGAAAACTTGAAACTTGGATGTGCTGGGAGAATGAAGGCTCAACTCCCTGGGTTGACGTGACATAGCACCCTGGTCATTGGTTGGTAATTTGAGATTTATTGTTGGCCAACTTGTTGATCAGCAACCAATAGAAAGCCGGAATTCTGTGGGGCTTTAACCGAAAGTAAGCATTGTTCCCGCCACACAAATTCACTGTTACGTGTAATCAGAGCGTTGACGTTAATTTTAGTGTTATTTACCAGCTTTTTAGAGAGAGAAACTCAAAGATGACATCTACATTGTGTGGAATAGATTTAATAGAATGGATTGAAATACATATCAACTGTTATGGTTTTTTGGGACACGGTAGGAGTCATAGATTCAAGATTCAAGATTTTTTTAATTGTCGCCAAACAAAAAAGTTTATGACAAACGTTGGTAACAAAAGTCAACAAATAGGTACAACAAATTATGGTAGGCCAACAATATTCATTAGTATGAAACAACTACAATAACAAAAGAGAAAATTAGGGCCAGTCGTACTCTTCAATTTCTGCGACCGAGTAGGGGGCCAATTCGACGAGCTTCCGCCTCACCCATCCGACGAAAGCGCCCTGCGACAACTCCCTGGCCCGTTCAGGGATCCGGCTGAAGAGCAGCGCCCCCCGGTAGTCTGGGTCACCCGCCTGGACAAGCGCGAGACGAATATGAATCCACTGGTTCACTAACATAAGTATCACTGCAGTTGAATGATCTACGGCCAAACATTGGATCGTATCATCTTCTATTCATTTCCATTCTGTCAACGCTATTTCTTCCACCGGGATTTTTTTTCCGGGATCGGAAAATACTGGGTTTTTTTTTCCGGCGCCTTTTTTTGGGGGACTTTTTTTTCCGGGGACTTTTTTTCCTACAACCCAGGCCCCCAGATTATTACTGTTATGATTAAGGATCAAATCAATGAAATGAATGTGTTTTTCGGTGATTCCATAGAGTGCTGGTGGAATAGGTAGGTACCTACCTAAAAGTAGAAATCAGTCACTCAGCCACTACATTAACACAAACTTAACTAAGGATTCTGGTTTTTTAGGATATATCCTAAAAGTACCTATATGGTACTTCCTTTCCTGTCCAGCACCAGGAGTGTGCCTCGCAAGGTTTTCAGTCCGATCGCATAAACCCGCGGGGCTCTGTGGGGCTAAAAAGTGGCTATGGAAGCGTTTTTGAATTTTTAGCGTTGTGGTCGAGATCAAATGCAGCAGCTGGGTCAGCAGACCCAGAAACGCCTACCTAGCGATCCAAATTTTAATACTAAATCCCTATTATTCAAATGAGCGAGCGAAGCGAGCCTCCTCCTCTCCCCCCCCCCCTTTGTCAGAGTGCTAGTGTTTCCAAATTCCAATAATGCCTTTCCATGCCCCTACATACGCATTAAATTCTGTTGTTTCTTTCAAATAAGTCCTTTTAAATTTATTTTTGTATTCCCAAAAGCCCCCCCCCCCCCCCTCAACACCACACTGTCTACGCCCATGGTCATATGGCAGGTAATTCCAAACAATTTTTTTTTTTTTTTTTTTTTCAAAACGTAGCTTATTTAATGCTGAATTCAAATATTACCTACCAAAGGTTTTCATTTACCACATTGGTTCGTCATTTTGAAATGACAATTTCTCCAAAAGTCCTCGGTAGTACACATTACCCAGGAAAAATGGGTAATTGTGTACATTTCATACATTTCTCAGAGTATTCCTATTCATGCATCACGGGGCATATGTGTGAAACACTGACTGCCACAGACAAACAACAGCACCTTCTCAATAGGTGCCCCGAATCCCGCCATTTTCTGTGATAAGTCTCATTGGATCTTGGAGTACACACAGTAAAAATTTCAACATTGTAGCTTCATTTGGCGCCATTTTATGATTTGTTAACACATTTACCCCACTCGACCCTATAATAAGGGCGGGTTCATCAAAACTCCGACTACTTTCTATTGCCTAAAATTTATACCTTGGTCTTATGATCTAGGAGAGAGTCTTCTACCTACTCGAACTCCACTCGGCCATCTATGAGTGTTTTTTAAATCCTCGTTGCAGTTTGGTGGACGTCACTGTCTTTACATCCATCTGGAAATATCCATTTGGAACTGAATGCACGTTAAATTTTTCAACATTTTTGGGATTCAACTCTCCATTTAATAAGGTTTGCCAGAATCATTTTGAGAACAGCAGGAAATCAGCACCCAGAAATCAGGACAAGCACTATTAAATGCCTAGATCCAGCCGTGTAACTTCAATTGGTTGTATTGCAGTCGAAACCTATTTTACAGCTCTGCTGTGCTGTTCATCACACCAGTTATCATCAATTTGCGGTACAAGTTTTTTTGACAAAACTGATAGGATCTCATATCCGTCAAGATTAGGCACGACGTGTTCTTATTCTTGTATTATTATCACACGTCGTGTGATAATAATACCAATAGGTTCACCACTTGCCCTTCCCTTGTTATTGCCTTACTCAATATTCCCATTATTATTTCTTCCACCAAAAAAGCGAATTTATTGCGGGCGAAATGGAGAACTACGAAGGCATCACGACAGAAGGGGTGAGTAAAGTAAAAACACCGATGTTTATCAAAACAATCAATAACTCGATATAATTAAATACTGCACTCAAAAAGTGCATGTATGAAGGATATATCACAATACACTGTCACATTCCTTACGTATCCAAATATTACAATGAGTGGATAAATATTATTGTCAAATAAGCGTTTTCCAGTAAATATTTTTCACATATGGTTCCATAAGTTCCATCATTTTGTTAATTGATATAAATTGGGGGATTGGATTTTTTCCTTGGTTTGTTTTCTAGATAATATTTTGCTCTAGTGAACAATATAAATAGGTACCTACGTATGTTCCACGACGAACAAAGTTTCAACTGAAAAACGCAAAAACAACAAAATATAAACATGTCTTGTTTGTTTAAAAAATGCCAATACAATGGTGCGTTTCCCAAAATACCGTACCTAACCGGATCCTATGTATTAATGTTGTCAGACTGATGGAGGCAGCGTTTATTGGTACCGTTTCAGTATGCTATCTACACCGACACGGGTATCGATAGATAGGAGCTGTGTCAATATCTACGCCTGGGTTCGGGTGTTTCCATATGCTATCTATAAGTTGAACGGGAGTATAGGTCCATGTTCAGGTTCAATAATAGATAATAATATTATCTAATATCACAGAAACCATCACACCATAAAATATGTAGCAGGGACCCCTTGCCCGATCACGAACTAAAGTGACTCGCAGACTCAGTGTGATGGTTTCTATGATATTTGTGTTCTGTCCGGGTTCCAAAATCGTCTCAGATGAATGGAAATCCTACAGCACACTGGACAGGGAAGGCTACGTCCATTTAACAGTCAACCACTTTGTCGACCCACAGACTGGAGCCAACACCCAAACCATCAAAGGTATTTGACGAATCGTCAAATCCCGTTACGGCATCCAGGTGAATGGAGCAAGCCATCTGTTGGACCGACCCACCAACACGACGACGACAGAATTCTGTTGAGGTTAGCTTTTTTAAGCATTTTCTTCAACATTGATACAGAATTCGACGTAGATAGCATACTGAAACAGCGGCAGTACGGGTAGATAGCATACCGAAACAGTGGAGGGCTGGTAGATAGCATAGGTACGGAAACGGTACCCGTTTATTTTAGGCCATATGAGTAGAAAAAACAAAACGTAAAGTCAGATGAATCAAATTAAATTTGAGACACTGACACAAAAGTGTAGCATTTGCTTTTAACGCTTTTTGCAAAAGTCCCAGCATTTTGCAAACAATAACAGAACATCGATACGTTGGAAACTATCAGGGTAGGCACCCCAAAACAGAAGTCTTGGTCATCAAAGAGAAAAGTGTTTTTTTGAACAGGATAATAATAATTTATAACAGTTCTAACAAATCAGGTTCAATAAAATCGTATAATATAAACCTTAACCATCAGGCCTAGTTATTATTGTCTTTGGGACTTAATTGCACATAGATTCCTAAATATTCATTTCTATTTGAAATTATTTTTTTGTTGAAAATAATTAGCTTGAGGTAGCCTAAATAAACCTCACTCAACGTAAACATAACAACTTAACGGTTAAATGCCTATATATATCATATACATATACGACAACACTGCAATCCACACATGAACAAAGCAATATACAAAAAATATTGTCATAGTCCTCTTGGCCCATGTAGTTGGGGGTTCGGATTGCCTAAAGGAAATGAGTATGACCCTGGATACAATAAACAATCTAAATGGGTAAAGCGGATTCACTCAATATACGTTATAAATAAATTAGGCGATTATGCATTACTGTGAAATTAAGTAGATGTTGAAACATTACCCACTTGACCTTGCATTCAGAGACATCTCTGGCCAGTTTTGACGAGCTCAGGTTCACTAAGAACCTTCCTTCAAATTTGCATCTTGTGTTCAGTACTTCTAAATCAGGACAAGTCGGCTTTAGAGTGAAAGGCTAGCTGCCATGTCGTTTCAATCCAAACGAAATTGCGAATAAATATAACTGGCCAGGGAAAATGAACATGAGGACTCTCTAGTCAACAAAGATTTAACAAACACCCTTCTCAGGTAGGCGTTGGCATAGTCAAAGAAAAACAAGGGTCCTTCACGGCGTTCACTGCAACCGCGATCAATTGATCAAACAGGCTCTAACTAAAAAGACTTACGTTACCTATACAGCCCATAGAGGTTAGGAAAACAAAAAAATTAGTACATTTAATCAACACAATATATCACATGACAGACACTACAATGGAAGATACATGTGAAGGTGCCTGCAATGGGTTCACACGAGGCTGCCACAACCCAGACATTGATACAATGAAATATAGATATGTATAATGAATGAACACTATTTCCTGAGAGCCGCATGTGAACCTTCATTACAACACTGCAACAAAATGGGACTCGACTCTCCAATGATTAAAAAAACCATAACCTGGTAAAATTAAATTTGCAAAAGTACCAATCTAATCGAAAACTTTTGACGTAAAAAAAGTAGTACATAAAATTTCACTTTCTCTTACCACCAAGTAAGAGATTTACAGTGCCTTATTTCCACTTTGCATGGAGTAAGCCAGGACAATGATTGTCCAAATACTTGAGCCCAATTGAAGGCAAAGTAGCTACGTTTTTCAATTGTTTTTTGTCATTAAAATGAATGACGCGTTCTCGACGTATTACAATTTACAAAAAAAAAAAAAAAAAAAAAAAATCGCGATTATAAAAGTCTCGTGGAAGAAGTCAGGATGCAGGTACAGCAGTAGTTCTTATACTCCAAAATGTAAATTGAAATTAAGTTTGAATGATTTTAACGATCGAGTAAAATAAAACGCTATTTTCCCAAATAAGTACATCTGCTGAATGAGCGCTAAACTAAAATATTCCTACTAAAACAATTACACTACCTATGAAAAAAGTACCAAAATTGGAAAACACGTGATTACAATTTCTGGATCAGATGACTTTTCGAAGTAGTTAATCGTTCGCAGGTTTCATAATTAATTAATAAACAATCCTTCAGACAATTACTTGACAAATACATGTTACACGTGTAACTTGTTAAATACGAAATAAATTATATAGACGTCTTAAACATTAAATAGGTAGCAATGAAAATTCGTGGTACTCCGTGTACAGATTCGAGGCAAACGACGGACCGTAGGAAAAAAAGGTTCAAATCATGGTGTGAGGTATTTGTTTGAACGCAATGATTATAAAACGAATTTTAGAATAAATCCGTTCCAATAACTGCTATACCAGACTCTGTTCGTCAACTAACTCCCATTAGGGAGGTTAGGGCATGTGAGTGTGTTTCGCAATAAAGGATGCGTTTTTTGGGTTTTCGACTTGTTGAGACCTTGAACCACTGTGCTGTTTTGGTCAAGTTATTCAAATGAAAATTTGATCGAATTAAAGAAAAAAAAAACGCTGCAAATTTTACACAAGGGTTTATTATTCTTTTATATACGTTACTTGTGCAGAAATTTAATTCTGTCAATGAAAAAATAAAATTTTTTTTTTTGATTTTTTGTTCAAAATGTGTCGTTTTCAAAAATGCTGTATTTTTTACTCGTAAAATATTTAACATCCTGGGATCCTTCAAAAATCCCATTTTTAGCCCCACGAATGCCCTAAAGATCGCCCCAGTGAAATCGGATCGTTCCGGGACCCCAAAAAATGGATTCTACGTCCAAAAATACTTCGAAAACGACACCTAACTCGATCCCATAGCTAAAAGCCTTAAAAAAACCTCCCGTAGCCCCATTATAGCCCCATAGCGCCCCACGGGTTTGGGCGATCGGACTGAAAACCTTGCGGGCACAACTAGATGGTAAACCAAGTATTTTGTCAAAATTTCAGATTAAAAAAAAAAAAATTCCTACTGCCCAAAACGGCCTGGACGGCGGACGGACATTTCGGATTTAGAACGTAGACCTCTTGAAACGGATAATATCGAATTTTGAGCCCGATCGGAGTCGTCGACCCCCGTCGCGAAAACATAGGTGTATTATTCCAAGAATAATAAACCAAAATCGGCTCTGTAGAAGCTACACCGCCGGACCCTCATCTACCCAACTTCACAGGTGGCACAAAAAACTGTCTCATTAAAGACAAACTGTTTCGTATATTATAATATAAATATTATTCATGTAACTGTTCCATTTAACTGTTTCTTTTAAAAACCGTTTCTTATAAAAGCTGTTTCATTTTCCGACCGAAGTGGGTTAGGCGGTGTTGCTTCTACAGCGACGAAATAAAAACCTAAATGTATCGCACCAGCAACGGGAAAAGATGTTCAGATATTCAGGGGCTTTCATCACGTCGTCGGTGCTGATGTGTGCTTCAGTCAACAACCCAGGCGCCCTTTCAGTGATTGAATAAATTGTGTTATTCTCTCTTTGAGACAATAGGAACCCTTTTCTTCTAAAATCACCAAAATATGAAAATAAACTTAATCTTTCTTATATAATAAATGACCAAAAATGAAATTAAGTCTGAATTAGCAATTGAAAAATAGATTGTGAATACGTAATTATTACATAATAATGAAAACCTGCCAATATTGACGTTGTTGTCTTGTACAGCATTCCCTATAAATGCAGCCAGACTCTTTCAAATGACGTCTGTATACTTTCATTTAATCGAATAATGACCAATTCTAGGAAAACACAATTGTGTGTCAATTTAAAGAAGTCACCCTCACAAGAATGTGCGTGTGTATGCTGATGTTTTGCATTCATGAGATGAGAATAGCTCGAGCAAATAGTACGGGTTTCCATCAAAGAAAAATTTTCTTATAGTGTTAGTAGACCCTGACTATTGGCTTGAGATCGGACGATGACGTTTTTTTCATAATACTCGTAGAAACAGCCCTGGGCGAAACGAATTGATGATTGATACATTTCAAAGAGAAGAGAGAATACCCCATTCAGATTGGCAGTTAACATCATCCGTATAAACATCTAGCTCTGGAAAAGTCAAAAATTTTGACAAAGAGCTAGATGTTTATATGTTTATACGTACATTTAATGTACAAAATTCATAGAGCCCATCAGTTGAAATCAGACAATTTATAATAAAACCTCAGGGGACTGATGCTCACGCTACGGCCTCTTCATTTCTGGATTCTGTCTTAATGAACAATGCGTCCATGGCGCTGCTTTGGAATGAACCTGAAACAAATTTATCTCGTGAATACTGGCTAAATGATCAGGGTGCTGAGGTGATGTAATGAGCGTTTACATTCCAAACGTGCGAACTATGATACGCTCCCGACCGGCCGTTTGGAAGTGAAAGTTCACTCGCCCGAGTAACGATACGCTCCAGTTCGTGCAGAGTAGACCTCTTGCGCTCCTACGTGAGATAATGGGATCATGCGATAATGGAATACAAGGTCTTGGCATGGCATCGCCTTACAAAGAGACTAGTGAAGCAAGCGAATTGGCTGCATTGGGTTTTTAGGTTTCTGTATCACCGATGGGTAGAAAAATGTTTTGAACGGCAATATTTTGAAGAAAAAAAAAAACCTCTTTGAACCCCAGAGGTTCATACTTATAGGAAATTTGACAATGATCACGAATATACCCAATAGGGTGTCCCTTATATGAGCCAAACAATTTTTTTTTTAGAAAACTGATACGCATACCCTCCAATTTTTTTCCATTTGGTCTAAAACTACCGTGTACGAAATATTTTCCTCCTAGGATAACGTTAACCCATGCCGAATCTTCGCCAAAGTTCATGTACGTGAATTTTGGCTCTTCCACTCCAAAAGTGCCCACCCCCTTCATACGACCAACTTGAAATTTTTACCGAGCGTTTGGCTGACATTATTGAAGATTTCGTAAAAATTTGAAGTCGATTCCATAAAAAACAGACTGGTGAACAGAACTGATAGTTTAGAAATCAACAACATGATAGGTATACTCGAAAGCAGCTTCAGAGGCAGATTTTCTAGGAAAAAAGTCATTATCAAGCACTCAAAATTTTCTCCCGTCTGTGTTTTTTTTATTGAATCGACTTCATATTTTTACCAAATGAGCGAGAAATTAAAGTTGAAAAATAAGGGACACCCTAATACCCAACGTTGCCATACCTAAATTTGCTCCTCACCCTTATTTTTTGTCAAAAAGTAGCTTCTCAGTGAAGCTCCAGCTAGTAGCTGTAGCGGTTGACTGCAGCTACTCTCAAGCAGCTTCTTGTTGCCAATCAATTTTTCGATAAAAAAATTACAAATTTCCACAAGTAGTGTGCTGTAGTTACTTTTAATCGAGTAGCGGTAATTGCAGCTAGCTACTGCCCAACTCTGTAAAAAACATGTTTTTCGGTATATTTTTCAGCTTGGAAGCCAAACAAGGATTCTCAAGAAGTTTTAACAGAAGAAAAGTTGTTGAGCCATACATTTTGCGTCGCTTGAACACCCTAAAATTGCAATTACTGCTACAAAAATAAGAGAGTCCCAGTAGATGATTTGTGACGAAAAACAACATTTCAGAGCTGCAACCTATCTCTAGCTCCTAGATCTTGGCGGTCCTCTTGGTAACGCTGATAGCTCACATACCTAACATTGAATCGTAATGGCAGGAGCATATGATAAAATTTCGGCGGGAGCGTATCGTAATCACGAGAGCGTATGACAATACTTCTACAGGAGCGTGTCGTAATGGGTTTCGCGGTCTGGGAGCGTATCATAGGATCCTGTTCCAAACATTTAAAAACAATTTCATGTAACTAAGCAGGAACTCTCACCCTGTTCAGAAAAAAAGTCAGTGCTATCCATTTTCAAAATGAATGGTATAATATTGTCGATATCACATTGGTCTCCGAGGCCAGGGAAAAACATTTGTTCCATGATGTAGCGGTTGAGAGCCCTCAGCGGGGGGAGTCGTAAAAGGAGTTTGGCGAATTTATCAGCATTGTTTTCACCGACTTGCTCTCGGAGCTCCTGCACTGCCTTCTGTTGGATGTACGACAAGCGACGTCTCAGGTGCGCCGTCCTATTATCTAAATCGACAAACAATGTCAACTAAAGGCAAACGCAGGTGGCACAGATTGTTTTGAACATGACATTTAAATGTAGAACAACACATACAAAAAAAGGTTGCAAATTTTACAAGTGTTTCTTGTTCTTCAGTAGGTACTGATAAGAATTTTAAAGCAATCCAATCGGCTCAGAGGTACCTACAGTCATTTCTAAATCAATAAAAACTGTAAAGCTGAAGAGTGGATAAATCGATTCTACGTCTAGAATGGGCTTCTTGGAATGGTTGGAATACGGGATTCGCAATTTGGACTTCTTATTCAGAACAAATTTTCAGGTCGAAAATGTGTGTTACACGGAGGAAAATTATCAAAACGAGGAGATATTTAGCAGAAGGGAAAGGGGGAATAATTCATTAAAGAATTGATACTTATATACATCCCTAACGGAGGATTGGGAAAGTACGATGCCCTGAGCTAGTTGATGAGTTATGGTAATCAAACAAAAGTACCTACTCGTTCGTATATTTCTTCATTAACCATTTAAATTTCGTTCTTTTAATGCCAGGAGAAAATAGGCCAACATGTTCAACATGTTTTGCCCCCAACACTCAATGATTGGTCAACTTACAAGGCGAATCTCGGTCTAGGGGAAACTTCTATGATGTCACGCCCCACTCTGAGTCCCCAGAATCAAACAAGTTATGTTGCCTAAGCCTCTATAAATAATGGTGTTTTTTTTTTTTTTTTTAATGCGTGATTCCATTTTCATAACTAATATAGATTCATCTATCATAAATGAAAGTCATTCAAAGAGCTCAATACTTCGACAATAGCACCTCATTTCAACAGCTTTGAAGCACCTAAGAACCCTCCTAAAGTCGGGCTATCAGGCAGAAAATCTAGAGGGAAACAATTCGTTTTGAACACATTTAAGATCAATCCGAAGTCAATAGGCCGGCAAAAAATCGAGCTATTGAAACAATATGATCCCAACCGACTAAAAATGTTGGAAGTTTGAAAACAAATAGGTAATTACCTGGACTGAACAATGAGATCACTTTCAAATAAGCGTACTCCTGGTCGTCAACATTCAACAAAGCAAGACTCTGGCAATAGTCACGGAGCGAAAAAATGTGCGTAGTCACCTTAAATCAAACATTTGACACAATGCAGTAATATGAATTTTGCCGTCAATTACACAAGAAACGAGAAAAATGTGTACTTACTGCTTTGGCTTTGGATACGGAGATTTTCTCCTCTACGACAGATTTTTGCAAATGGCTGATCATTGAATAAATTATAGTGGTCAAAGAAAGCGTCTTTGAGCACTGAGCTAACCCCAGGAGGAATAGTTCGTTCCAACATCCCTGCATTATTGTAATCTGGTTTTGAACACTAAAACGAAATCGATGAGGCGTGAATCAATCAGCAATCCTAACAAACCTCATAATATAAAACCCATATTATGGTTTCTTCAAGAGCTAAACTCACCTGAATGTCTGAAAAGCGGGAACATTCCGCGCCCAGTGAACGGATAAGAACAGCAATCGTGAGGCACACTCGATTATGTAGTGTACATCGTTGAATTCTGGGACGGGCGAGGGATTTTGAAATTTGAACGTGAAGGTGTTGTCTTCGAGAATCCGTCCATCGATTTTCAAATTTTCGATATCTTCATCGTCTGAATTTTGAGTAGGGCCGTTTGCCTTGAAGACGAAATAAATGTTGTAGTGAACGTGAACCTTGTCGCATTTACATTATAACAACCAGCCACCTTAAAAAACTCACCATTTGTATAGCTTCCAGTGTATCGTTAATTGCAGCTCTGTCTTCCTGTGCTGGATATGTCGACTCAATTATGTCACTGTCGGAAGATTCCTCATAATTGTTGTCATAGTAATTGTTACTGCTCGTGTTGACAGACTCTCTCGAGTAACCACCCTCTAAAACGGACAATGATGAAGTTTGAAAATTACGTTACATAACATGATAATAATTATCATTATTGTAAAAATAGAAGGAAGACATACCAGGCGTTCCATACGCGTTGTATGGCGCGTACATTCCAATATTCGGCTGGGTAATGTTGAGTTGTTGCCACTGTGGTGTGTGAGCATAATTTGGTTTGATTTCACGGTCCATGAACAGCGATGAAAAGTTTAGTGGGTTGCTCGGCATGTCGCCGATGCTGAAAGAACTACTGTGGTTGGGGTATTCCTTCTTTACGGAGATCGGCTTGCGCTCATGTTGGACCGCTGAAACAGAATGTGATGTGAGGGAAATTTATAGCGAATATTTTTAGATGAAACGTACGAACGTGTCAAATACTAGGAGGTAGGAAATACTCCAAGGCTTAACCGGAGACTTCAATCAATCACGTCGGTCTTGGAATCACAATCATTCATAATCTTATGAACCAATCCGAACCAATCTTCTTAACCACTTCGAAGCTTGCAAAAAAAAAAAAAAAAAAAAAAAAATACAAAAATTTAATCGAAAGGAATTTGCTAAGAAAACTACACAAAATTTGTGTAGTTTTCTTAGCAAATTCCCCATTTAATGAGGAATCGTTCGACAAGCTCTGTCACTGAGAGCACAAAATGTGCCACTAAAACGTTTCAGCTCAAAGCTATTCTCAAATCTCAACGAAGAAAAAGAAATCGCCAGTGGGTTTGTTTTAGGATGGACCATTTATTATTATAACAATATAGCAAGCAGGTCATTTGGGACAAGTTCACGATGGACCATTTATTATTACCCCCCCCCCCCCCCCCATAAAAACCCCATAGGGGTTAAAAAGATACCAAGCATCAAAAGCATTGATATCAAAGTTGTGCCAACCAATCGATTTAACCATTACACCCTAATGACTTTTACACGTTCCTTCTGCCCCCAAGTTGAGCCTCCACCGCATCCCCATCCATTCCTGCTCGGCCGGGGAGCTAATATAAATGACATTAGCGTTCGAAAGTCAATTCAAAAACGTAAATAATCTGGGAATGAACTTGAAAAAGTTAAATGAATGAATATGAATTAAATTAATGAAACAAGAATGGAACGCAAGATGAGGAATAAGTAGAAAAATGCTGTTAAATAGATAACAAAATCTGTAAATTGTTAAATAAAATTTAAAAAATTATCAATATTGCGGGTGGAAAATTAATTCATTTATTGAAACGGTCAACATCATCATCAACAAATAATTTATTTTATTTTTTCAAGTATGGTTAACAGTAACTGTTATGAATAGGGCTCGGCAGGATATGACCAATAAAATCTGGAAATATGAACAATAAATGCCCTAAATATGACCGAAAAACCGCAAAATATGACGCAAAAACATGCCCGGAAAAGTTAATAATATGCTAAAATATGCCCCCAAAAAATTGTGAGAGGGTCATGAAGGCAAGAAAAAATTGCATTGGGCCGCTCAACCAACTTTTTTATTGTTACAAGTCATCTTAGAAAATTATCAAACACATTGACCACATATTTAGACACTAAAATATTTACATAGTTACAAGCAGTTTCATATTAACGTCTTATTTACATATTTACAACATACCTACTAGTCAAAGGCTTGCACAACCAAGTGTTTTTCAATATTTTCGGTCTTGAAGCTGTGACGCAAGTCACTCAGGAGGAGAAGTTTCAAGCGAAAAACGAACGCTCAACATCGACGGAAACCAATGGTAGAAATTTTAAGGAAGCAAGTTCATGGGGAGTGTAGGAGAGTTCCGTTTCTGGTAAGTCACCTCCTAACACCCTGGCTACGTTGACGACAGTACCCCAGTAGCCACAGCCTGGGTTACGGCCAAGAACGAATTCGAGCTTGGTTTAAACAGCTTTCCCAATCTTTCGAGGCCACAAGGAAGCCTCTTCCTGAAATTTTTGAACCTCACTCACCACTTCAACCAGCTCCTTCTCTGAGGCCTCAAGCTTGAGAATCAACTGTGGGATCGACGCCATATGTGCTTTAATGAAGGCCAGCATCGCTACAGTGTCCCTGTCCGCCATGCTTTTCTTTGCCTTAGTTATGTATTGGCTGTCATTCTCGTCGAACGAATCGACTACTGATTTGACAGCTTATAGGTGTTCAGCATAGTAGAGCGCTGCAGAAATCCAGGTTCCCCATCGAGTCAGGATTGGCTCAGGTGCAGCTTCAGTTCGGGATGTGCCAATTTAAAGGCGCGAACTCGGCTAGGTGCCTTTACGAAAATTTTTTTCCCTGCAGAAATGAGTTTGTTGACGCTGAGAGAGAATGCTAGTTGAGAGAATTTATAGTGTTGATGTCAAAAAAATCTTAAAATATGCAGAAATATTGAAATAAATAGGAAAATATGCTGCCTAGTAGCGAAGTGGCCCAAATATGCTCGTATCCAACAAAACCCCAAAATATGCAATTATATGCCCGAAAAACTCGAATTTGGATCATCCGATTTGCACAAACTTGGTATATTTAGGCTTCTTATAGGTTGGGCATATCGGGAACGAAATATGCAAATATGCCATTTGCCGAGCCCTAGTTATGAAAATTATAATGAAAACAATATTAAAATTATTAATTAATCGATTATTCATAATAATGATAGTCCTGTCAACCCCCGGCCAAGCAGGAATGGATGGGGATGCGGTGGAGGCTCAACTTGAGGGCAGAAGGGACGTGTAAAAGTTAGGGTGTAATGGTTAAATCGATTGGTTTGCACAACTTTGATATCAATGCTTTTGATGCTTGGCATCTTTTTAACCCCTGTGGGGTTTTTTGGGGGGATATCACTGCTTTTGTTCAGTCTTGGGCAAGACTATGATGATGTTGTCAAGAGGAAGGGGGCTTTGCTTCAATCGACAGTCATAGTGATCATCTTAGCAGACCAATTGTTTAGTTGCTAAGAAATTTTCACCCAACTTGCCGCAAACAATAAGAAATCACTTTGGAAATTATTACTCCCCTTTAATTATTAAGAACGGGAATTTTTCCGATCCTTTTAGAATTGTTAGTATTGCGGATCCCCGACAAGAGACCTCTTCTTCACATCCATCCCTACAAGCTTACCCCCACCCTAATTGGCCGCAAATGGTAAGTACTAAAAGCCCTCCTTTGCATCAAACCTGACTCGCATTCCAAATTTCATTGAAATCGGGCCATTGGTGAAACTCACCTCCCCCCACTCAACCACAGAACCCCCACCCTCATTGGTTAATCAGGACTTGAAAGCTGACCCACACATCAACTTTCATATAAATTTGTTGACAGTAAGTGAAGTTAATTGTGATTTTCTACTTACCTCCACCCTCATAACCCCCTTCCCTTTTGGTCGTAAAAATTTGAAACCCCCATAGGCACTTCCATACACAAAACCTAACTCGCATAAAGAATTTCATTGAAATCGAAAAAATCGAATCCCCCAAAAGGCACTTCCACACACCAAACCTGACTCAAAATCCAAATTTCATTGAAATCAGACCATCCGCAACAGATCCTCCTCCCCCCACTCAACCCTACTTGGTCAATCAGGACTTCAAACCTCACCCACACACTATGTTTCATCTAAATCTGTTGACGGGAAGTGATGTTAATTGCGATTTTCCATTTACCCCCACCCTCATAACTCCCATCCCTTCTTGTATAAAAAAATCGAATCCCCCAAAAGGCACTTCCACACACAAACCTGACTCAAATTCCAAATTTCATTGAAATCAGACCATCCGTAACAGATCCTCCTCCCCCCACTCAACCACAGCACCCCCACCTTACTTGGTCAATCAGGACTTCAAACCTCACCCACACACTAAGTTTCATCCAAATCTGTTGACGGGAAGTGATGCTAATTGCGACTTTCCACTTACCCCCACCCTCATAACCCCGTCCCTTTTAAAAAAAATTAAAACCTCAAAACCCCCAAAAGGCACTTCCACACACCAAACCTGACTCAAATTGTCAACATGTATCCGGACAACCATGTACCGCGCATGCGGGCACCAGTTCTCGACACAGCATGGTTGGAATGGATTTGAGACCATCCTCGTAGACGAAGATTACAGGCGCAATCTGATTGGCTGAGAGGCACGTGCTCCTCCCCCCACTTTATAGGACCACCTGGCACAACGAAGGGTACACATCCCGAGCGATGGTGGAAACCGTCCTCAAGCAGTCCGCACAAAAATCCGGAACAGCTTGGAACTGGTCTTAAACTGGTTCCAAAGCGGGTAGGGTTACAGAACACTTGGTCCTGGAACTGTCCTCGCGATGGTTGGAATACGCTTAGTTGTCATGACACTATGGTGCGCAAGCGTTCTTGTCTGTAACCTGCCCTGGACAAGTGGTAGGAAAATACCTATGATCTGGCCAAGTTTCATTCAGAGATCTCCACGGATTTACATGAACTTGGGTTCAGAGGTGAACTGTCATCTGAAAAACTTTGAATGACCTTTAGTTAAACAGTAGAGCAAGCCCCAAATTTGAATGAACTGTAATGATGAAAAACTGTCGTCTTAGTCCACTGGACAACCCTGCCTCCCAAAGAAATATTTTTTTAAGCTCGAATGCCTCACAATTGAGTGTGTCTTTTTTTTTTCAGCCTTTAGTGGTGGGAAACTTTGCCACTTCCTTCGACGGAGTGACAGACACGGTCAAGTCTACATATTCATGAAATTACAAACAGAATCAATTGTCAACTTACAGTCGCTCCTCATCCCCATTGTGAGGCACTTCTGAAGTCGACAGTACTGACATCTGTTCCTGTGGTGTTTGGTCACTTCACATTGCTGGCTTCCGCGGCACTGGTATCCCAGTCTCTTTCTGATGGATCGCTTGAAAAATCCTTTGCATCCTTCACAACTGATAGCACCGTAATGGCGACCTGTAACGCAGTAAAGAAATGAAGCTTTTTCAAACGTTATCCACAAACTTGTCGAAGTGCGTTGTTGGATACGATTGTCAGAAAACAATAGTAGTCCGATCATCAAAGGAAATTAAGATACCGTAAAGTGGGGTGAATAGGCTCACTTTTTGAGTTTGAGAAGCTGTAAAATCTGAACCAATCAACATAGAGAAACCGTTCCAACGGCATTTCATGTGTCTTGGCGTCAATTTTCGATTCCTCACCTGTTCAAGAGTCATCCCTCTAAGGGAAAAACGTAAACACGTTTTTAATGCACTGAGCCGATTGGTCCACCAGGTGGTGTCAATAGGCTCACTCAATGTTTTTACATGGAAAAAAATATTTTTCTCGATTCTACCAACCAGTGGACCAATGGGCTCAGTAGTTTGAGGACAAAGACAGTTGGGCGACACCAAGGTTTTTTTTTTGGTTTTTTTTGTGAGAGCAAGTGGGTTTTTGAAAATTTCAGTAATATTTAATATTACTCACTTTTAAGCTTGAATATCTCCAAAACTATTATAGTTACGCGAAAAACGAATAGGGACACTTGTGTAGCAAATGTTGTGAGGTTCATTCTTCATATAGATGATATTTCTGTAGGACCGTCCTACTGTAGGACGTTTTCGAGTTAGGAGCGAAAATACGAAATAACCGACCTTCTTCGGCCTCCCCCACCCCCGCTCGCTTGTAGGGTCGTATTTTATCCTCCCATGGGTCTAAACACATCGGTGAAAAAAATCGTTTCTGCTCTCAACATTAAATTTTCATGTTCAGAAGCGATTTCTTCATTCTAGGGGGAAATTTTCCACCTAGAATCATTTATTGCCTAGACTAACCATACTTTTGCGCAGCCTCCCGACCGCTCAAACCTTGTTTTACGCCAACAACCGCCCGCTTGATTTCTTCCGGCGATTTTGACGCCAGGGTTCGGTTTATAGTCCCTCGGCATGGTGAGCCGATTCACCCCACTTTACAAATCGAGCTTGAGTTCAATTACAAAATCGGCCGCAGCCTCCAACAGCACTGTCGCACGGAATCGAAATTTTGACTGTATCATCACAGAATGTTTCCAAATCAGATAAGCCGGTTATCAACTTCATATCAGCAACCATTGTTGCTGTGCGGGCAAAGTTAGGACCCCTAACCAAAAAAGCTGTTCCGGGTAGCCATAGTTACCAACAGTACAAACGCCAATGGACGTCTAAATAAATAACGATTGAGTTATAAATCGATACATTGAATCTTCCCCTATCGATTCCCGTTTTATTTTTTATTTTATCGTTATTAGTTCGCCGTATTTTTCAAATTACACGTTTTTCGCAAAAAGTGAGCCTATTCACCCCACTTTACGGTAATATATGAATGAAATTAAGAATATTATTCGTGGAAATATTGGCTCGTACCAGAAGCTCTGTCACCGCAAACAACGCAGATCTCCACGCCGAGGCACAACGAATGGATTTTATCGTTATTGGAATTCATCATGCCGTTAGAATCGAGGTGCTGGTCCATTTTCCGATTAGGTACATCACTTAAAAATCTGAAAAGAACATGAAAAGCTTTATTGAATAAAAATAAAGCATGTTGACCGCCTTACCCTCTTACAACTCGCTTAATGTCAAGGGAAACGTCGGAACACTACACGGAAAAATCCACGCAAGGGAAATTCCCACTAGGTTGGTAGTACATGGAGTATAAAAGATTTAATCTTCTAACTGTGTTTTCAAACACTGCCCAGCAAGCACGCAACAAGTCCGCCTGCCTCCAAATAAGCTTAGAATAGTTGACAAGGGCTTCTCAGCTAACTTCTAGATACCATCACTTTATTGACATAACCCCTGATAGATACCATTCAAAAAATTATATAATTAACAGCATTTCCCTAGTAGCTAAGACGTCAAAAAACTTCAAACGTCTGCACCTAGCAAGACTACGGCAACGCACAGTCGGTGATAACCATCGGTGCTACCTGTCGAGGGAGTTTTTGAGCAAATCGTTCGACAAGAGCTTCACCAATTAACTTACCATTCCTTAATGAGAACTTCCCAAAACTTCATGTGATGCACCCAACCAAGGCAGTTCACTTTATTGTTGTTAGGTATAATATTGACGGTCTGAAAACACTACAGGAACCTCAACTTGGGCATGAAGATAACACAAACGTGGAGACGATTCACAACATCTGACAACCAAATTAGGGGAAACGCGATAGTTCAACGACTTTTTTTGAGGGTTTCGGAGGAAAACTTGAAAAATAATTTAACGAATTAATAACTACATGACAAACTCACACACCACATAGGGCTCCATTCAACAAACCTATCGCTGAGCATAGGTTATACACAACCACGATGACCAACATATTAACACAATAAACCAACATACTTAAACAAAAGTTTAAGCAACACTGGGCAAATTTGATCGAAGAATTCAAATGATATCTGATGCTGCATTAGTGAAAAAAACAAACTTAATGTTCCATTTAATGGAACAATACCGATAAACAATTAATAATTGATATGAATAATGATATCAGATGCTGCATGATATCTGATATTAATAATAATTATTATCAATTATTGATAATAATGATAGCTGATGTTGCAGTAGTGGAATACGAGTTAATAATCAATAATTGAAATGGAACAATACATAAACAATACAATACATAAATAATTGATATTTTGACGTTAATGGGACAATAAAAGAGAACATTTAGGGCGGACACAAAAGAAGAAGAAGAAGACCACGATTTTTTTATCAGTATTATCAAAATAACAAGTTGCTTTTCCTGTGACGGCCGGTGTTTGTTTACTATCTCAAATCTCATGTTAGAGATGGTAAATGTGCCCTTAGGGGATTTTGGAATCAGATTGTTTTTGACAGGCGTTCCAGAAGTGTTGAGGACTGGGTGGGAGCGTTTAACGAGCCGCCAGATCGTCTAAATGAGTGCGTGCAAGGTGTTAGAAACCGACCATCACTATGAGCCCGACCAAGGAGAATTCCCAACAGTTCTGTTGCATGACGTTCATCGCCAAACAGAGGGGTCTGGAATTGTGCGGTAGCAACGGCTTGCCCCTGACGCCTAACTCCATCAAGATCCTCGGCAGATCCCAATATTTGATCAGGCTGAACCACAAGAACCTTTGCACCTACGTCGACGTTCTTAGAGGGAAACACGGTGAGCAAGCTTACGAGCGGTTGGAGTTGCATTCTTGAAGCGAGCTGATGCATATTTAATTAGGTTTAAGTTGACCTCTGGAGATGCAGCTTCAAATGACCCTTTAGAAATTAACCCTTGTTAATTTTAGTCCATCTCACACGCTCAAGTGATGGCAATAGTCAGTTCAGTGAGAAGGTTTCAAATTGACCAATTCGTTGTCTTCAAGGGGACTCCCTCATCTGTAGGAGAACTCAAAAGGGTGAAGGGTTCACTGTGTTATCTTCTAAGAGGGAGTAAAACGCAAACTCTCAGCCAGCAGGAATGGCCACCGGACAAGGCCTACCCTAATTGATTGGGTGTATTGCCTAATGCTCCCGAATGGAGAAAGTGCCCGCTTAATGCTCCCAAATGAAAACCGTCGAATGCTCCGGCGGTTATCTAATGCTCCCGTCTACTGACAACTGTTAGCTATATAAATTTGTGATCTGGTGTTTTGGATTTATTTATAATTTAGTCAATTTTTGTAAATATTGTAAGGTTGATTCTTGCTACGCGGTTCTGTTCTGATAACCACGGCCCTCGGTTTGGAGTGAGGCCAACCCCATTGTCTTCAACGTCGAAAATTGCTTTGTGATCTCCTTCGCCCGTAGAATCCAGCCGCTGATATTTGGATAATCCATTCGTGTTGGCCACCTGGAGAGAGTCGAGGTTGTCCGGGATCATGGGGTTGCTGGACCAATAGCTGTCGTTCCTTGCACATTTTGATGCGTTGGTGACTACAGGATGCTGGGTTTTGTCTGGAGAGCCTCACGGGACTTCAAGCGTATAGGGATCGTGAAGAAGAACATTATGAAGAACCCATTTATAAACTTGAGGTAGTTCAACGTCGTTTCCAGTGAGCGCACCAAGTCACAATCGAGTTCATAGCTAATACTGTCTTCACTATCTCTCCTAGCATTGAAATCTCGAGATAACTCATTAGTAGTGGGAGCATAGGGCAACTGTTCAATAAGAAGGTTGTTATGGAATCGGAGCATTCGGCAACAGGCTTAAGATGACTCTCACTTTCCGCCGGCCTGGCCAGAGCATTAAACCCCCGGCCCGTCTCAACTATCAGCGCCTGCTCCGCAGACCCTGTGAAAGCTAACATGGCCTGTCAATCCTCCGCAGACGATTGGCATGCCTTAGTAATGGACAGTGGCATACCAGTGGGACGTATCCCACTCTGCCAACACCAGGCAACTGCCACGTCTCCCGGGCGCAGCCAATTGTCTGTGGAGGATTGACAGGCCAGGTTAGCTCTAAAGCTAGAGCTAACCTGGCCTGTCGTCCATAACTCTTCGTCGAGAACACGAGCACTGAACCACAAAACCTGTTGCTTTAGCCTCTGACCCGTCGGACATGTTCAACAGTCCTGGACCCGCGGGTTTCGGGTCTCAAAAACTGCGGGTTTCCCCACTCACGTACAGTTCACATACACTTGGCGGGGTTTCCAGCAGGCGAGGACTGCACGTGAGTGTGCGACGACAGGCCACAAAACTGCGGGTTTGGCCCGTCAGCAGAACCCGCGGGTCCGGCCTGTCGTCGCCCACTCACGCGCATGGCAGAAACCCACAGTGCACACCCGCAGTTCTGACCCGCGGGTCCGACCTGTCGAAAAAAACCGCTCGTGTATGGCTAGTATGGCTAATGCGGGTCAATGGGGCTTTTGAAGGACGCCTAAAGGTCGAATGTGTTCGTATTCCAAGTTATTTTGGACGTAACACCCTTTTTTGGGGTTCCCAAAACTGTCCAAACACTGTTCAGAAAATAACAACCGGAGGGGCAGCAATCGCCGAACCACGTTCTGCGATCGCCACTTTTTAACAGAACTAAATGGAACTTTCACTTTTTCAAGGAGAAATCGCCTTTTGCTCCCCTTGCGCGCTTGAGCTCTTTTCATACTGCTTGGTCCAATGGCTGAAAGGGTTTCAACCAATTTTCAGTGTTTTCACTGATGATCGTTTAACGATACCAAGAGCGAACTTTCTTTGTTAACCAATAAATCCAGGCGCATATGCCGCTGTGCAATCTAACCCATTTTTCTTTGCTTCAGAAAGGACTATTATCGTGTGCGAACGAGTTGGAACTCCTTTGTCGGTACACGTTTTCCAGGACTGGGTGGATATCCTGATATTTGCCCAGGACGTCCTGGAAGCGCTGGCCTACCTCCACCAGCATGGCGTCGTCCACCGATGTCTCAACCGGGACAACATCTTCATCGTCAACAATGTATGGAAGTTATTCAACTTCGGTCTGTACTACATGACAGACAATGGAGCAGAAGTCCCATTTCCAATAGCGTAAGCTTACAAGACAATTTATAAAAATTATAGTTATACCTAATGGAATCTTGCAATTTAAATAAAAGTTAGTTTCAGTTATGTATTTAAGTAAAAGTTAGTGACACATAACCCCAATAAATCTAACATACGAATTTAATCGGTAGATTACGTTTGCGCCAGAAGGATGAAAATAAGCTGAAAAATTCCTCTACATTTGGACAAGCGTCCGAAAGCAGTCGAGTTTTACTTATTCAATATACCTAATAGCGATTATAGTTTTTTATCTGTACATTGGTAAACTAAAAAAAAAACACATTTTCCATAAAATCTAATATTTTCATAAAAAGTCGTATTTAGAAAAATATTCGTCCGCTTATGAGCGCTTCACAAGTTTTCGTCAACCCCTGAAAAATTAGACGGGATAGCTTCTTGGAGTTGGGGGGGGGGGGGGGGGGGGGGGAGGTGCGTGATCAGTGAAAAGGACCCATTCCCATTCCCCACCCCCTCACGAGGATCGAATTTCATTAGGAAAAAACTATTCATTATCGAAAAGCGAATAGAAGGGGTCTGAGGCCAGCTGGGTCGGGGGTTAGGTGGCGCTAGCCAGCAGGAAGTGGACACCGAGTCGTAGTTCTAGGCGCAAATGTAGGGACATTTTTCCAATTTTCCCGTAATCCGATTGGTGCAAATGTATGCCTCTTGCCCTCCTAAACTGGCGCCAACGTAGTCGTTTCTTAATCTAACTGGTGCAAACGTATGGTAGCCAATTTAATTAGTTTCTTTTGGGCTTTCGTATGACCAGATTCTATTGTGGTTGTAATCCGATGTTAGATTCTTGTATCGCTGAAAGAGTTCTACGAATAAATCTTTTCTTGTCATGTTGGATCAATTTCATTGGTATTATTCTAAACAATACCTACTTACATGAAGTGGCTTCTCTCCCTAACCTCCACAATACCTACTAACACACAATCCATCTTACATATTGAACATTATTCTGGTTCAGTAAGGTTGATGGAGTTATTTATGTATGTTTGTGTAATAGGTACAATCATTATTTTATTCTATATTTTGTAGGGCTCCGAAATACACAGCTCCTGAGGTCATTCTGAACGGTCCCGATGACAAGAGCACCGTAAAATCTGACATCTGGTCGATAGGACTCATTTTAGCCGAAGTGCTGTTAGGCTGTGAGCTCTGGTCAAACCAAAATTTGAAGTCTACCATTAGGAAAATAATAAGTTTAGTTACAGAATCGAATGTGTTCCGCGAGATTGCCAGACAATGCGGGAAGTCTGATCTGTATGAGGTACGTCCGTTCATGTGGTTGTATGGGACGATGGTTGATTTACCATGCAGTTTTCACTGCTTTGATAATGGTTTGAAAATAAATACAATTCGTTCTGTGGTTTCAGAAATTCCCCGTGGAAATCAAGGACCTTGTGGGCTCAATGCTTAAGGTGAACGTATCTGACCGGTTACAAGCTCAAGAATTGCTCGAGTTGGAAATTTTTCGGTTGCTGCAATTTGAAATTCAAAATCTAAGGTAAGCATGAGTAACTTTTAGTATTCGCTTACCATAATCCCTTATCCGTATCTACAAAAACGTAGATACGAAGAAGGTATTATGGTGGGGTGAACCCAGCAGTTTTCGGCACCCCTTTGCGTTTTTAATTTTTTTTTTTAAATAAATAGCTCCTAGGATGTTCTAGAGAATTTGGTATGCGCTAATTGGAGGCAGAACCCCGTCTTGTTTTACCTACAGTTGAAGTTAGTGATGGGCAAAACGAATGACCTAGATGAATGCTTATTATTCGAATGATTTCGATAATCGAGTGATCTTCCGAATGGATTATTCTAATGGGACACCACCCTTTGAAGTGAATGCAAATTAACCAATAGGGTATCAGAATTTGAGTTCGGATGAAACGAACCTAGTACTTCTACTTGTGGAACATAGTAAATAACATAAATAAGTAAATTTTATTTCCATTCGAGTGCAGAACCAATGGGAGCGCAGGATTGGTATCCGGATGATACAGTTGTTAAGTAAGTTCTTGGATGCGAGGGCTTCGCGAAGACACCGTCAGTTTCTCTGCTGAACGATTGCAAAATTATTCGAATAATTTAAATCTCGCTTGGGAACATTCGAATGATTTCAATAATCGAGTGCCGCATTCGGATGCCCCATCACCACTTGAACTCATCGTAGAGGAAAAAAACCCTGCAAATTATACTCAAGGGCTTATTATTCTTTGGTTTAGGTACCTAGTAGGTTTGTGCAAGTGTGCAAAAATTAATTCTGTGTCATTAAGAAAAGTTTCGGAAAGAAAAAAATCGGTGCAATGTTTGGACTGAAGTGGGATCTCGAAAAATAGATGATGCGTCCAAAATGACTCGGAAAAATACACTTTATTAGACCTGCTGGGATCCTTCAAAAATCCCATTTGTAGCCCTCCATGAAAGCCCCATAGCCCCCAAAAATGAATTCTACGCCCAAAAGTACTTCGAAAACGATACATAACTTGAACTCGTAGCCGAAACCCTGGAATGCGACCCTCCCAGTGGCTCAGTGCGACTACAAAGGGTCTACAAGTGGTGTTATTGAAGGATTGTGGCTGAGGAGGTCGAGTGAGGCGCTGCACAGTGGGGCCGAATGGCCATATTTCCATACTTATGGGAAATTTGACGCTGATTACGAATACACCTCATGTTCCTCAACTTCAAATTGCTCCTAACTTTTTTTCTCCAAAAAACCATGTCTTCCATATATTTTTCAGTTTGGAAGCCAAACAAGGATTCTCGTTAAGTTTGAACTCAAAGAAAAGTTGTAGAGCAATACATTTGGCGTCTATTGATTACCGTAAAATTTCTACATAAATAAGAAAGCGTTTCTGAAGCAATTTCGACGAGAAACCTGGAGCCCTATGCCTCTCCGACTACGTGGGGCTGTGGTGGCTCTTTGGCTTTCGAGACTATTTTTGTAAGAGAGTCGCGCAATGTGTCGTCTCAATTTTGTAGTTATTGATTTTCTTGTTTGTTTCCCTAGGAACTGGAAGCTCACCAAGGCAAATGCCAACTTGAACCATGATGCTATGATTGAATTGTACTACTACTGGCAGCTGTCTGGCGGGGATGTTTACTCAGAACTGAAGAAGAATGGTTTGATACACAACAAACCGCCCATACTAACAGTGCCTAAGTACGTTCCTATACTTCACTCGATTCCTTTATTACTTTAATTCAGATTGCAGTTTAAATGTTCATTCATCAAGTGAATTTTTAGTGTTGTATGTACCTTTAGAATTTGATAAAACGAACAGACTGACCACCCGACCAATTTCACCTAACTTCGGAAATTCAAGTTTACTTGGTTTTGTTTTCAGTTTAATTATGTTGGAAGGAATGCAGTTTGGCGACACCAGAGATGAATCTCAAAGTTTGGAGTCGTGTGTTATCCCGCTTAATGTTGCTCATCTTCTCAGCAGATTTCAAAAACTGCCCAGGCTGTGCCGTTATCCTTTTTCCCAAAACCAGTACGTTAATTTTGTGAAATTGGTAAGTAGGTTGATTTTCTATTTTCATTACTTATTTTTTGGGTATATTTGTTGTGTTGCAGAGTCCGCATGTCAGAGGATTGTGAATCCAGTTCACTGCCGCTAGTAATTAAGGAGCGGGACAGTGAATACCAGTTCAAGAGGTTGCAGATTTTCAAACATTTCCTTCAGGTAAATAGTCTTAGAACAATCAAGTCTATATACTAGATTCAACTGTTGGTGGGAATTGCCGTGGTTTTATGCACTTAATAATTAAGCACTTATATTTTTTGAGTCAACTTGGGGTTTCATTATTTTAGTTAACGCTTGCCGGGCCGTGTTATTACACTGCGCTTTACAGTAGAGGTTAGATTTGTATAATCACCTGCTCAGCGGATCTAATAGTATTATGCTTGCAGAAAAAGTTGCGGCATCGAAAATTGGTGTTGGAAGAAGCGGCTAGGGATGTTCCACCTTTGCTTCGGGCAAAAGTTTGGTCTGTGATCCTCAACGTTGAGTCTGACTATCAGATATCCTATGACTCCATTGATAAGGAGAGTCCGGCTCCTACTGATCGCCAGGTAGGTTTCTAGCCCAGTCAGTTTGATTGAGAAGTCTCTCGGCCAGAAAAGTTAGCAGCGCCACCTGCTAATCATCAATCACCTCAGTATGCCTCTTGAATTCTTGCAGATTGAAGTTGACATCCCACGTTGTCACCAGTACAACGAACTGCTTTCTTCTAGTGTTGGTCACGAAAAATTCAAGAGGATTCTCAAAGCCTGGGTTAAGAGCCATCCAAACTACGTTTACTGGCAGGGACTCGACTCCCTCTGCGCCCCTTTTTTGTTCCTAAATTTCTACGACGAAGGTAATACAGCTAATTTAGATACTTACCCTGTATTCATTCAACACTGAATTTATTTCATGATTTTCGAATCGGCGTCTAGCTCGGGCCTACGCTTCGCTCACAAATTTCATCGACAAATATCTCCACAATTTCTTCTTGAAAGACAACTCGGCCGTTATTCGAGAGTATCTGGCTAAACTGCGGCATTTGATAGCCTTTTTGGATCCCGTTCTCGCGTGTCACCTCCTTAGCATAGATTTCTCCCCTGAACTCTTCGCCATCCCATGGTTTCTCACAATGTTCTCTCGTAAGTGAATGTTTCTTATCTTGGTACTTTTCCGTTATACCCCCCCCCCCCCCCCCCCCCCGACTTTCGCGACTGTTTCACGCCGGCCCGATGTTTCTAGGCATTCCCTCTTACTTAGATTTGATATTAACGTACAATTCGTAACAATTTCAAACTGTGAGAAGAAATTATATTATTTTTGAAAAAAGAAGGGAAAAAAACAATTACCGTGTTTTCAGAAGTTGCCGATGTCGGTGAGGTTTGTTGAAACAAATTGTAATAATTACTATTATTTCCGTTCCTTATCTCCTGACCTTTGTGAAGAGATTAGTAAACCAACCGGTTCATCGGGAAGACATTCGACCCAAGCAAGCGCGCAGCCCCCGTGGTCAATGGAGTTACCCTCTTGTTTTTCCAAGAATTCACCGATGCCTCTTTACTCTTTCTATCTGTGCGTACAGTAATGAAAATGTGAAAAGGGATCATTACCGGTGCCTAGAAACATCGGGCGGGCGTGAAACAGTCGCGAAAGTCGTGGGGGAACGGAAAAGTACCCTTATCTCTAGTGTAATTTGTTCCTGTCTGTATTCGTAGGCGAACATTTTTTTTTTTTTTTTTTTTTGTAGATGTGTTGCCAATCCATAAAATTCTCCATCTGTGGGATTCGTTGTTATTGTGCGACGCCTCACATCCACTCTTCATAGGTTATTCCATTCTCCAGCAATTCCGAGGAACGCTTCTTGGATCGGGGTTCAACGAGTGCATTCTGCTGTTTTCAGATTTACCTGGTAAGTAATTCAATTAGTTTTTTTCTTTTAGGCGTATTCAGTTTTTCATACCCGCTTCAGACGTAATTAAGATAACACTTGATTTTACCTCGTACAATATTGGGGGTCTTCATGGTCGAGCTTACTATGTTAAACGTCGAAAGTTAGTAATTTTAAAAATCATGAGGGGCCCGACGCGGTATGTTGAACGGTGAAGCAGGGAAAACATGAGGGAGAAGGTGGTTTGAAAGAATTAGGAATGGAAGCGTTTCTGGATTATTTTTTTTATCGATAGAAGGCGTCCAAATAATACTAAAAATGGGGTTGAAACACAAAGTGCAAGCTCGTGAATTTATACAATTTATGGAAAAATTGCTATTTGAATTTTGGCGGAAACCCGAGGTCAGCTCCTATTGGTCGACAAGTTGGCCACCATTACAAAACTAAAAACTAAAGAATCGGTCATTGGAATAAGTTAATTTATATCACAAATAAGTTGAGTAAATAAGCATGATCTCATTCAAAACAAAGCGAACACGGCCATTTTCGCGTTACTCCAGTGTCACTAGAGCCAAACACCAAGAAAAAATCGAAAATAGAAGAAAAAATCGACCTGCCCTCTGGTGTCTTTTGATCGGAAACCGGAACACTTGTGGGTGACGTCACCCACACTTATTTTTGAATCGGCCAGAATTTTTTAAGACGATTATAAACTACGTGAAAGACTTTTTGTCACAAAAATGATGTAATTTCCTCTTTTTGACTTCTAACAACATGGTACAGGATGATTTAACCCGAAATTCGGGTGCACTTCCATTCCTAATTATCACAAGTGGAGGGTGTAATTATTCTTATTGAACTACTTTATTCCCTGGATTATCATGACAAATTAATTAGAAACGTTTCAATTGCGTGCAGCTTGTTTTACTACCTCCAGTAAGGTTTCAAATACAACCCTCTGGCAGGTTAGAAGGTTGACCACAGGTGTAGGGAGTTATTGTAAGCGTACGATACATATCGTACGCGTTACCTTATCAGCACAGAGGCTTAGAGTTTTTCAAATTAACTCATCACTGTCGTAATAACTTACCTACAACAAACTGTTCCTTCAAACTAACGGCTTACTGCAGGAACACTGCCATCTCAGCCTGGCCCCTGTTCATCCTACTCGTCTCTACTCGACAATTTTTTTTTTATGCACACCAGTTTTTACTTTTTTTTTTTTTATTCCTTAACCGTTTCCTACCCGAAACCGAATGACGAAAATAGTAGAGACGAAGTTGGTGAAAACCGCTGGAGGTGAGCATTCATTTTGTTTTGGTGAATAAGATGGTAATGCAGTAAAGCTGTTGCAGTTCTGCAAACAGCAGTAACAAATTTTGTTGTTGATAGGCACCTCACTTCGGCCTATTCTATGGTAAGCTCAGTAAAGTACGGTGGTAGTATGGTGCATGTGTAAAGGCCTCAGAAAAGGCAGGAGGTTTGGGCTTGTGAACAGCGTGGCAACGCGAGGGGTTTGGGCCCATGGCAAAGGCGAGATTAAGGTTCTCTGCCCGCCCCACTGACAGGTCCTTTGTCACATTGCTGGGGATGAGGCTGGATAATGCTCTGACCTGGCGTGAGCATGTCAGGTCTCTGATGGGAGATCTGACTCGTGCGGTGTTCCTGCTGCGGAGGCTTTCCAGGGCTGTGTCTCGCACCATTCTCCGTAGAGTATACTACGCCTTCTTTGAATCGCGTCGCGTGCGAGCTATGGGGTGCTGCTGTGGGGGGCGCTCGAGTGGTGCAGCAGGAATTTTTCTCCAGCAGAAGGTGGCCGGTCGCAGGGACCACTGTAGGCCGCTCTTCAGGAGTGCTCGCGTGCTCGGTGTGCCGGCCCTGTATGCCCTAGCTCTGCTGACCAGGATCAGGCGTCGCATCACGGATTATCATCGCCGGGGAGATGTGCACGGCCATGGCACGCGATCTTGTGCTGACCTCTGTGTGGAGCGCCATCGTCTCGCGCTAGTCCAGGCGGGTGACCCCGACTTCCGGGGAGTGCTACTCAATTCAATTCAATTTATTCACAAATGTTTACAGATATACATTTACAATTCGTTCGTATTCCAAATTGTTTTGAGTACATTCCCAATACTTAAGTATAGGCCTATAGGTCAGGGACCTGTCCAGGCCTCATTCTCTCCCGATTAATGTGTGCAACGATACAGAAAAATGATTTGGCAAGCTTAGTTTAGTGTGAGGCAATTATGATAATTATTATCTTACATATATGTTATGTTAATTATTTCTAGGCAGTACAGCAACTGCTTTACATAGTGCTACCTAAATAAATCTTTTAATCAAATTTGCAGAATTGTGCTGGCGTTTTCACTGTTTTTCAAATAATTCTTAGCTTCATTCTTGAAAGTACCGAAGTGTTTGGCTGTTTTCATTCTGTAGGGTAGCTGTTCAAAAATTTTTGGCGCTAGCTAGGGTAGTTGCCTAGTGAAGAAATCATTATACGGCCGTGGAATGTCTGTTATTGCAGTCAAGTTTGCCCTAGTAGGTCTAATGTCCGGTTGCTTAACGAAATTACCAATTTTTTTATAAACGTACAGCACTATTCTATATACATAGGATATTCTAGGTTTCATTACACCCAACTTTCTGTATAGAGTCTCAACGGGTGTGTGTCTACGCGATTTTGTAGCTATTCTCAAAACTGTGTTGACTGCCGTGTCCAGACAGAGGAAATTGCTATGATACGCCCCTCCCCATACTAAAATCCCATATATTAGGAGACTATATACATACGCATAGTAGATCATTTTAAGAGTGTCACGTGCCATCCATTTTCTTAGGACAATAAAACAATGGAATGATTTTCTTATCCGTTTCACAAGTTCTTGTATGTGAAATTTCCATTTTAGGTGCTGATCAAGTAACACTCCTAGATACTTGATGAACACCACTTTTTCTAGAACTTCACACTGGCACGACATACAGCTAGTGTTACAGCTATCTTTATGCATAACTATTTTTGAATCAGATGGTTGCCCAGATTTATTAATAGAAAATGTTACATATTTCGTTTTTGATAAATTGATCGTGAGGCTGTTCAGTTGGAACCAATTCACTAGTTTTCTCATAATTGTATGTGCGTTTTCATGGGTCTCGTCCCAAGTATTTCCTCTAATAATGATAGCCACGTCATCAGCAAAAGCGATAAACTTACCTGCTATGTGCATTGAAAACATATCGTTGATGTGTATAAGGAACAATAAGGGGCCTAGTACTGATCCTTGCGGAACTCCATAGTTTATGACTTCTGTTGAGCTTTGAACGCTTGAAGTTTGGACATTTTTAGTAATAGTAATACTATTTTTAGTAATAGTCGAGATGTTTCAATCGAATCAAATGCCTTAGTGAAACCGGGTCCCTGAACAAGCCAGGGAGTTGTAGCAGGGTGCATTCGGTGGATGGGTGAGGCGGAAGCTCGTCGAATTGGCCCCCTACTCGGTCGAAGAAATTGAAGAATACGACTGTTACTAATTTTCTCGTTTGCTGTTGTTTCATAATATGAGTACCATAATATTGTTGTACCTATTTGTTGGCTTTTTGTTACCGACGTTTGTCATAAACCATACTGTTGTTTGGCGACAATAAATAATCTTGAATTTTGAAAGGGAAAACTTTATACTCATTTTATCCATGTTGGCTCTCCGTAAAAAAAGAATGTAATATTTTCATATATTAATTAGGTATGGTTTACATTAGGCATTAAAAATAGAAAAAAGAAAAGGAATATTTTTATAAATTTTTCTTATTGGGTGTAATTTATTGTACATTTTTATAGAAATACAGGGCCATCTGTTCTGATCAAAAGTGCCGCTTAG
Source organism: Pilophorus perplexus (assembly GCA_955831195.1). NCBI lineage: Eukaryota > Metazoa > Arthropoda > Insecta > Hemiptera > Miridae > Pilophorus > Pilophorus perplexus. The sequence continues at coordinate 54,957,595 of OY037007.1, read as the reverse complement.
CTTTTTTTTAAGGCTTTCTTTCAGAGTTTGCCGTTGCCAGAGGAAAGGCGTGATCGACTATTGTTTTTGTTGATCTTGTTTTGATATCCTGTGAACCGTCGCGACGCGTCACTGCGAATATTCGTGCCGATTTAATCAGTCGGTTATATTTAAATGCATGAAAGTGACGATGGACGTCCTCATTACGCATAAATTCCTTAAGGAATAGTCGGCGTGGCGAAAAAGTAATAATTGTAAAAAATGACACCTCCAACGCCCATTTTATTCCGTTTTTCCCATGGGCCAAGCACCTTAGACCTAAGTACGTTGTCCTCATCAGAAGGGCTCAAACCCCTTGCATTTTCCCCCCCGCAGGCCCAACCCCGGATCCCCCATACAGCTGATAACACTTTCAAGACCAATTTTCTCAACTCTTGCACAATTACAACGTTAACACATGGAGAATGGCCCACCTTGAGGACCCTCTGTCTTCGGTTTTTTATTTCGGCATTTTATTTAAAAGAGGTTTTGCCGAGCTAATTCATCCATTTGTTTTAGATATAGATATTGAAAAATGCGTTCAGGATTCTCGGCTTTACTACAAAGAAACACCTAGAAGCATTACGTACCGGAAACATGATCTGAACGAGGACGAAAACGTGTTTTTATTTGGAATGGTAAGTACTTTAAGTGCAGCTACATATTTTATGAACGAATGAACCGCGAGCCAACACGTTTTGAGTTGTCCAAACGAGGTTCATATAAAACGTAAATTTATCCGTAGGATGCTCTCGCCATCCCTTTGAAGTGTCTTCAGGAAGAAATCAGTCCGAGGATCAGCGCCAAAGAATTAAGCCACTTGGTTATGAAGCCTTCAACTCGCTCCAAACTCCTCATTATCGACATCAGAGACTCGTCTTCGTATCCTTTGACGGAAAAATAGCTCTTTCTATTCGAAACATATTCCGCAATTCACACGAGCAAACCCAAGTTGAACTATGAGAAATAGAACTGTGTTATTCGATTTTATTTGCTTCTAAAATGTAGTTATTTTAATTGTTATTATTTTTTTTTTTTTTAAGGTGACGTTTTTGTCAAACATAATCTACCCGTTGGTCTCGTCCAAATGGTGAGGTTCGCCCGCTACAGCTGTATATTCCTTAACAACATTTTATAGGTACAAGAAGCAAAGTTTAGTTGGCAGCATTAACATGCCGTTTCCAAACGAAGGCAAGTCCGACCGGAAAAGCGAAAATCCAATAGTCAAACTGGACCTCCCACACTTGTTAACACACCAGGGGAAGATAATGGTTGTTGCTGGCGACGACTCAAACGCTGTTTCTATGGTAACTATTTCCTTTGGCTTGGGTTCATTTAACGTTTTCAAAAATACCGATTTACCAAGCCAATGTACAGAATGTTCACGAGAGGGTAGGCATAACGTAAGGTGGATACGGCGAGATAGTGGGAATCCATCCTATAAAAAGACGATTTCAGACGAAGTAGTCTATTTCCACGATAAATAAAACCCAGGACCCCCCCCCCCCCTGGTTCTGGTTCCTGGTTGGTTCTAACTTCCTCATTCTGTATTGTACTGATGATGGTTTAGTAAACCGAAACGCTTCTACAAATTGTTATTTTATTTAGACTACTTCGTCTGAAATCGTCTTTTTATAGAGGGTAGGCCTTTTTTCTGGTTTATTTCAGTTATTTAATTTTAGCTCATTTTTAGTGATTAAAAAAAAAAGCTGTTGATAAAAAGCGGTAAAAATCGCAAACCAATATTACCATGTACGAACATGAAGAAAATAATCACATGTCACTATAACTCACGACGAGGTCACTCATAACTTTGACGAGAATTTGATGTTAATGCCCAATTTTAGTCAGTTGTAGAAGTGGCTGAAAAAGGCTGAGGGTTCATTCCCACATGAAATTTTGCGTAGAATCTGAATCTGAAACGCTACAAATGTTATTCAAGGGGTTAATATTCTTTTGTAATGATAATATACTAGCTGGGACACTCAAGCTTCGCACGAAATATCAAATTCCCGTCCATCACCTGTCAATAATGCAACCCATTTTTCACTCGGAACACCCGTGGCTAACGTCAACTCGTAACAAACAACTCGTAATTTTTCTTAGTTGTAGCTGGGACACTCAAGCTTCGCACAAACTATCAAATTCCCGTCCATCGTCTCTCAATAATGCCTCCATCCTTCACTCGGAACACCCATAGCAACCCGTCAACTCGTAATTTTTCTTAGTAACAACGCTTGTTGACCAAAAAGCTAAAGCTAAACAATGACGATACAAAATTAGCAAATAATTTTTCATTTTTTCAAAAAAATGTGTTTTTAATCATTGATTTTGGAAATTGTCAGTTCACGAAGGTTTAAAATCCCCGGTTTTGGAGAATCACCGGTGTCTGATTACGGTAAGAATCCCTAAAACTAACTAAAAGACGTTAGTTTCTCGTCGATTAGTGCAGCTGTTTTTTGTATCAGTGGATACTCGTGATAAGCCGTTCGTCAGCTCGAGGACAAGTTATGGAAGGTGTGAGGTCACCCAAAATAGCAGGGACTCGGACTTGACGTTGGGCTCTGAACTTGATCCCAGCGGCCGACGATCGAATCAAAAAACGGGAAATTTCCCCGATTTGAGATATTTTTTGGGTGATTGTATCCCTTTGAAGCGGCACAGATGGGTGTAGTTTCTCCCCGCAATCCAAGCGCCTCTTCTGCAGGTTAACCTATCGATTTCACTGATGTTTACTTTTCACTATAATATATTTCGAAAATGAAATATTATTGTCGCAATGAGGTCGGAAAAAGAATGAACATAATTTTCTTACAACTACACTTACCTTGATTTAAGACCATCATACTAAGAGAGGGTTACAGCGGAAACCAAATTGTGAAACAGGACATTGACTTCAAATTGAATTAATTCATTGAAAAAAATGTTGAAGGAGAAGAGTTAAAAATCGTCATCGCTGCTGTCACATTCAGACGAGCTTTCTTCTGAGCTCCCTGTGACAGTTTCGGCGATTACCTAGGTATCACTCAAAACTTGCACGGCTGTAAACAAACGGACGGGAGCCAATGTTACTCACACACTGCAGCCAACTCCCAGAATTCTGGTCGTAGATCGTGCGTCAGCCGCTGGGGAGCGGGTCAGGAGCCCAAAGTAATTGCAGACAGTCTATAGAACAACGATTTAAATTATTTTGTTGCAGGTGTGTCGACTACTGGTGACCTCTGGGTTTCCGAAAGTGTGCAGTCTCAATGGCGGAGTGTCCTCGCCAAGCATCTCAGAGATCTTCAGGTGAACTCCACTTGTGTCCTTCCGTGTAATGGCTGCTGTTGTGTTAAATTAATATTAAGTGTAAACGCGTCAAATAATCCATTCCCATAATGACCTTAAATTGGCTGTACTCGGAAGGTGAAAATAAATCGTTGGGAGATAGTCCCTTCATTCACAACCACTTGATTCAGGGATTCGATTCACCTTCTCACTTTCGTCTCAGGCTGGTATGTGAGACGCTTCAAGTGGTTTCTGTGTCAGCCAGTTATAGCTCATTATATTTTGTTGTTGGCTGCCTCGGGTGTATGAGCGGTCCTCCGTATAACCCTTTATGTAGTGTACCTCGTCACATTACTGCTCATACTTTCCAAGCAGACATGGTTTCGCCTCATATGTTAGATTTAAGCTATGAATAATCGGCCCTTGGGGAAACTTAGTTTAAGAGCTACTTTCGTTAGTGAAAACCATACGCTGTGAGATTTTGTAATGTTACAAGTACGTTAAGAATATGAGACTACTCATACTACGCTTCAGTAGTAATTTTTATATTATGTATACCAAGGTAGGTACCTACATTTATTTACCTTTACTTTCCCTCACGGGACTGTAGTTGCCTTCCTCGGATAGCATATTGAATGCTCTCTTATCAGCTGCTTCAAGCTACCACTGTAGTCAAGTTCATTTAAATTACTTGCAATATTATGCATAGTGCTGTTATTAACCTTATTATCGTTTTCCTTCGTGTTAATGTTTACCCAGAATCCCCTTGTTTATGCGAATTGTTGACTCATAAAAACCTTGGCAATACAAGAAAAATAAGGATAATATCAGATGCACTTTCATATTGTGAGCCTTAAAGTTATATGGCTTCAGGTTGTCAGCAATTGAACAGCTGCTCAAGAACAATTTGCCACCTCGTAATGGGAGGATGAATACTTTTGGACGTAAAAACGGATGAAATCAAAATTACCATTTATAATGAAAAAAGAAAAAAAGTGAAATTGCGTTGTTGTGTTATGCGTTATGTTGAAACATGCTTGATCATTCCTAAATTGAAATCGAGAAACGTGTGGACGTGAGAATAATTTTGATAAAACCTTTCCAGATGGTGAGATGTGGTCAGCTTTGTCAAGTGACGTTTTTGAATGATGATGAGGTGCGGCCTCCTTTACCACCGTGAAACTTCAGACCTTAGGACGATGTCGTGGTCCAAAGTCAATACTCGATAAGAGTAGGGGTTGCAATCCCGATGGTCGATTTTTTCCAATTTGAAATCCCGGGATTTGTGGATTCAATCCCGGGATTCGAGAATTAGTTGCACCTCGTACGTAAATTGCTCAAGTCTTGTTGGGAAAAGTCTTTTAAATAACGTTAAATAGTTCGAAGGCTAAGTGATAGTGCTCTAAGATGAAAACTGTGAATTCCCCTGAAGAAAGAATTCGGAAATCGATGAACCAGCCGGTGCCGGTGGCGAAAATGCGAAAAGATTTATTGACCATAATTGAAAAGGAACGAGCATGTTCAAAAATGGAGGCAGCCGAGGCCACCATTTGGATTTAGTACCTATACAAAATTTGAGGATATTAAATATCCTCAGATATTAAATTTTAATATCTCCTGATAGGCCGGTCAGCGGACAAAAAAAACGGCTTAGGACGGAAAAAATCGACACGTTCTAATTTTTTTTGGAATGTTGTCAGGACGGTACCAGCTTCGAAAGTTTCGAATCGAAACCCTTGTGATGAATGCTGGGTGCTCAAAAAAACCGCGAAATTTCGGATTTTTTTTTTTTTTTTTTTCAGTTTTTGGCTTTTAACTTCAAAAATGTGCGCCCTACCGAAAACGTCACTGTATACTATTTTCAAGTAGACAAGATTTGCTACCATTTGAGCGCAACGGTAGCTTTGTAGGTCCAATTGGTCCCGAGATTAACCCACTTCAAACATTGGCAATTTTTCCCCATCGTGGTATTATCCTTCTTCAGTACGGAATATCGACTATAATATTCATCCCACGAGGAAAGTAGGTAATGAGGAATGAAATTTTAGAGCAGTGATTCAGCTTCAATTTAAGCACACCCAGAACACGTAGGACCATCCCACTGACCTCCGTAGAAGCTGAGAGGGCCTTTTCCGCAGCAGGGCTATTTTTATTTTGACAAAGCTAAGAAGCAAATTGGCTGATCCAACTTTAAGTGCTATCTAAGATCCAACATTATGCTTTCTAAAAGCACATTTTTTGAGTACATAAGTAAAATTTTCCCTTCATGAGAGAAGTAATATTTTATATAATTTACAATTATTGTAAATACACAAGTTTTTCGTCGTTTTAATCATTTTTTTTTTTTCAATTTCAAACAAAAATACTCAATTCCGGGATTGCCTCTGAAAAAAAAAAAAAATCCCGGGATTCAGAAAAACTTTCGGGATTGCAATCCGTAGATAGGAGTAGGTTTACTTTATCATTTTTGCTCAATCCTTTGTCGTAGCCGAGTGTTTTCCAGTTTCGTTGCAGTGTTTGAGTCGGTTGAAATAGAGTTCGGGGCAAGTCAAAAGTCGTTACAAATTCATATCATTAAATAATAATGATAAAATGTTTTGAAGGGTTCATACTCTGATTTCGAAATCACTACTCCCACTTAACATAACACCCAAAACATCCCTAAAATAAAGTTGTAATTAAAAGGTATATAATTCTTGTTTATTAAAAAAAAAAAATCCCTATTTAACGCGCTATCGACTCGAGTTAGTGTTATTTTCGAAGTATTTTCGGACGTGATTTTTTTCTTGTATCTGATTTGACGAATTTTGACAAGTCTTGATGCGAGACACAATTTTTGGGAGACCGGATTCAGCCTACACGTAGGCTGTCTCCTCGTAGTGGGTTCATGGGTCAAGCTATAGAGCTGATTTCCCGGATTATCCCGTCAACTGGCCGCACCTCACCATAATATATTATATCGGTGTGCCTGGTCGGTTTTATTGACTCAAACTCACTAGTAAGAATTGGGTAGATTCGGAAATTGTGTAAACCCCCTCTAGCCATCTTCTTAATAGAATTCTAAAAAAAATTGAAACAGTAATCTGCCATAAACGTCACCAAGGAAATTTACAAGACCAAATTTCGTATCAGCATTACTTTCTGTTGAGTGATAACTCAATCAATATCAAATTGAGCGAACTATCAATTAATTTTAATGAACGCAATTTTTCATTCTAAGCAAAATCAATGCAGCAATCAAGACGGATCTAGTCTAATTTTTTCTAGCTCTCAAGTTTGCTGTTTGTGACACCCAGGTAAAATAATATTGCACAATGTTATAGTTATGTATCATCCATGTTATAGTTATGTGTCATCCATCTGTTTGGTTGTATCACTTGAAAATAATGGATCAACGATGCCCAAAAACATGGATCGAGGATTCAGCAAAAAGTGAACAGAAAATTACGGCTGAGATTCGAATTTCCTAAAACCCTAGGGAGATTATTGTTTGAATCTACAAAATGAATGGAATTTCGTTCACCTGTTAGGTATAGATAGTGTATAATGTTATTATTTAAAAAACAAAAAAAAAAAAAAAAAAAAAACGAGAGAAGTTTGATGGAACGGGGAGATTAGGTTGGTCTCCGAAAAAATTATTTGACCCCTTTGAGGGAATTTCGTTTCAAATTTAATCCTGATTAGCTCAGACCTAATATGTGCCTTTGGATGTGTCAGACCATGTCCAGGTCTTTACGTCAGTGGTGTAGTGTATACTTGTGGAGTGTTAGAATGGGTTAATATGGGGCAATGAAAAGAAAAATGACCATTGAAGCCTAATATTGAAATATTCATTGTTGATTGCGGTTTAGCATTATCTTGTGCATTATTTGTAGTATGATTGTGATTAGTCAGGAGTCACGATAGTCTGAAAACGTTTGGACTTTGTGGCTTTCCCTGTATGGGTTCATTGTAACATGTAAACTATGAGTGTTACATGGTTGTAAAGTTCCCCCCTCAACAGGCATCCAACCATTTCAACCGATCCCCAAGTTCGGATCCACTTCCAATATCTCCCTCATAATGTTTATCCTGGGGGTTCTTGCAATTACTCCGGACGTGATATAAATTCCACCGGATGCATGGATTCCTGATAAAAAACTGCTAGATGGTAACTGTTCTTCATTTTGCTGTGGAAGAATCAAAGTCGTCAGTATCACGCTCTTGCTTCATCTCTATCTATAGAGACCTATAGGGGACTGCCCTATGCGAGCTGCAAGATTTTCCTGAGTGGGACTGTGGGGAGTTGGTTGACCTGATGGAGATGGAGTTCGGGGTTGGCTATCAAGCTCAGGGTTCCAAGATGCAGATCCGGGGGAGAGTGCAGGGGTCTGAGAGAGCGGGTGCTGGAGTTGAAGTGTCCCTGGCTCATGCGCAAACCAGTGCCAGTGCTTGTCCCTTGTCGCTTCCAGCAGCCATCCCATCTTTAGGCTATAACTTTGAGGCCAAAACAAGTCGGTACCTGAGCCTGTTACCGGTATAATTGATATAATATATCAATTTCACCGGTGAACGAGTGGAATTGAATGGTCGGATTCAACTCATTAGCTCCGACTAATTGCAAACAACCCGTTTATACAACTTTGATCATTATCGCTGCATATCTATGGAATTTGCCTTCAATGGCCTTTCGCTATAGGTTTATTCCTGGAGCGTGAGTCTGAGTTGAGCGTGAATGTGAGCATGAGGGGATGTAAGTGTGGGCGTGAGTATGCTAACGCGCTCACATGGGTGTATCCTCATCGGTTCCCAGACGTCCGTATTGGTTCCGACATCCTGTCTACAGTTTCCAAGCATTTTTTTGGAAAGTGTAAGCATGGTTAAAAAGTACTCTATTCTTGATATGCGACCATTAGAAAAATCGTCCATCAGCCCCTGAATCAAGTCGCACACCTTTTGCAATTTGCCGTATTTTTTCTCGTGTTCGTGCTTGAGGTAGAATGGAGAATGTAGAATGTGAGAAGCCGGTTATCAAGCCAACCAGTCTTCTAAGTTCCCCGCGTTTCAACTTGAGTAGCTCATCGGCGTTCTTGATGTTGAATTTTGCCATCATGCGCTTGCTAGCACAGCTGTGAGCGTGACCTTCGAGGAGTTGCCATCTTTTGGAGGTTTGTAATGACATCCACCTGTTGATGGCGCGTCTGAAGGAGGTTTGTGGTAGGCCAACTGCTGGCTCCGGTTAGTGCTGATGTCATTGGGACAGCACTTGGTTAACTTCGGCCCAGAGTCACGCCAGCTCAGTACTTTCGAACGTGGGGGGAACTGGACTGGCCCGAAACCTACTGCTGAGGACAGTCGACTGGAGCGACTTTTTTCCCCTGGACTGGCATGGCACGGGGCACCAGTGTAGTTTACACGAGGGCAGTTATTGGCGCCAGTCAGCTGGACCGCCTACTGACCTCGTGTAATCGCCTTTAAAGACTGATCACTTAACTCCTGACGTGAAACGTGAAAATATAGGCAAAGAGCACAATAATAGACACGGAACCGATACGGACGCGGTTCAGACAGCAACGATCATAAGTCAGGAACCTAAACGGACTCATTAACGCCTCACGGGAACCGATACGGTATCATCCGCTCACACTGCTGGAACGGATTGTTCAAGTATCTAGGCATACTTACACGTGAGGTTTCCTTGTAACGACGCGAAACACTCAAGTAAGCAAATATCTGAAGTCAGGTTATATGAGATCTGGCCAGATTACCAATCGAGATGTAAAGGGGGTAACTCACACTGACATGCTCACAGATCGAAACCTTACATCGCCTCACACTCCCGATCCTGGAACAGCAAATTCGATCGTAACACTATCTCACATGTCACTCCTGGAACTGTGAGTCGGTGGGTGGTGCTAACGAAAGGTAGGTACCCTCGCTTCGCCTCACTCTCACACACCAAGAAAAAACCTAGATTCTCCTCCGATGACTTTCCCTGTGATAATCCTCTTTCTGTCAATACGTTTGTTCCTGGTTTGACGGAATGTTAACAGAAATCGCCGGAGACATGCGCAGTTTAGAAACTGCTGTTCCAGGTCGATCGTAGGTTGACAGCAGTTGGACGGAAATCGACAGCTCGAGTATGTGCGGTCGGGTTCAGTCGACAGCCGCAGTCAGACTTGGAACAAACCTAAAAACTGCCCTGTGATAATTCTCATCTGGCAGCACTGCATCCTTTCCCCAAATCTGCGATGGTCATTTTTGTACTGTCTACCAACCAACTCAGAATACCTTTGAACATTCAGCTCCGATTTTTTTTTCAAATATGATTGGTTTTCTATACTTTGGTTGAATGACGTAAAAACATTTTGGACAGACTTTTGTAGAAAGGCGGGTACGAGGAAGTTTATGTGGATATTCTTTACCTTACGATGAATTTGGGTGCCAACCACCATTGCTTTCAAGTTTATTGCATTTATTTAACGATTTTCCGTGTTGCAAATCGTATAATTTTTTCTGTATATATTAAAGTTAATGTGTTACTTGTGTTTTTTCTCTCTCCCATTGTTGTGGTTTTGCGTGTTGCCAATAACTATTGGCAGAAGTCTCCCTTTCGTCCTCTCTTTTCTGAAGCTTATCATCAGCCTACCTACAGTACCTACAAACTTCCGAATTTCCAACACTCCAGATTGTCAGAATTCGCTCGTTCAAAATTCAGGAAGATTATCGGATGTAAAATTGGCAGGAGAATCCGAACTCCAAAATAACTAAGTTGGGCCCCATGAATGCCCTATAGATCGCCCAAGTGAAATCGGATCGTTCCGGGACCCCCAAAAATGGATTCTACGTCCAAAAATACTTCGAAAACGACACCTAACTCGATCCCATAGCTAAAAGCCTTCAAAAACCCCTCCCATAGCGCCCCACGGGTTTGGGCGATCGGGCAGAAAACCTTGCGGGCACAACTAGATGGTAAACCGAGTATCATTATTTTTTTCAAAATTTCAGATTTAAAAAAAAAATCCTACTGCCCAAAACGGCCCGGACATTTTGGTTTTGGAATCTAGACCTCTTGAAACAGATAATGTCAAATTTTGAGGCCGATCGGAGTCGTCGACCTCCGTCGCGAAAACATAGGTTTATTATTCCAAGAATAATAAACCAATACCGGGTTCAATTCATCGGCTCATTGTCCATCAACACGGGTGTTTTGAATAACTCATGAAAGAGAAAACACTTTATTAAAGCACACCAAAATCTACACAAACTCTAAAACCATTTCGTACACGCACAGAACATTTAAATGCACAGTTACAATAAGTATGGATGGGTGGCATGGTCTTAGGTACATAATAGGTGCATCAATTTTATCTTACGACATCAGGTATCTAAATGAAGTTTGTTTTGCACTCTAATAAAGCCTCATTAATACTTCAACTTGAAATGATAGTTTTACGTCATAGGTCAAGATCCACTTTTGGGTAAAAACAACATCAAACTTGTATGTGTGTCACTCATGACCCATAAATTGAAAAATAGCCCATGTCTAGCCCTTTCTTTGATCTTTTGACGTCCTGAGATGAAGAGCTAGAAGCTGCAATGTCACATCCGAGAAGGTGGGGGAAAGTTACCCCATCATAACCTCACCCATTAATCAACTGAAAGTTGCAAAGAGGAGCAAACAAAGCGACAATCACAAGGCTTCCGAATATTAATTTATCGAACTTACTTAGCGGTTACAGAGAAGTTTTAATTTTGATTTGTGTAGAACTTAAAAAATCTGAATGATGAATTCGTTAGGTACTGTTTGATAAGTTTGCGAAGGGAATATTCACAATTAAATTCTTCACGATTGAGTGTTTGCTCTTTTTTTGCAACTGTTAGTTAGTACTGCAAGGTTATAAGGGGAAAACCTATAGGTTGTGACATCACGAGTTATGCAGTCTATAATAATTAAATTTTGAATGGAAATCGAACAAATCTGTAAATCTTATCTTCTTGATCTATCTTACAAATCTGTAAATAGATTTCTTGATCAACCAATTCTTCTGGGGGTTGGGGGTCTTCAACACTCATGGGATACTATACCACAATCCTCACATAGTAAGTTCCGGGATTAGAGGAAGCAATAATACTGATAGAAGGTAAGTTCAGTTGATCACAATCAACCAAGCACGCGATCTTTCTGTCCTTACCATTGTTTTCTAGATATCTGTCAATAACATAGGGCAACACGGAAATGGCACCTCGCGCTCGGAAGATCTGAGGGGTTAACTTACAAGGTTTTAAGGTGTGCTGAACACGAATTTGAAGTCCGATTTTCGCGATCTGGGTGGACGACAACCCCTCACATCTTCCAAGCGCTTGGTTCCTTTTTTTGTTGCCCTGAGTAATTTACTCATGTGCCCAGATTTAAAATAATCAATATTCACGTTTTTTCAAAACCGTAGAAACATTACCTATGTGTATGTGAAAATACTAACATTAAAAAAAAAGAAAAAAAAAAAAAGAAAAAAAAAGAAGCCACCCATCACTACTTGAGAGAATTTTTACTACTCGACACTCAACACTAAATTAATTTAGAAAACCTAAATAAAAAGTACACAATTTCAAGACGTTTCCTGTTAACTTGATTTAAAATTAATATCACATGGTTTAGACCCAAATTATTAATTTCTTATTTTATTCCTTCAACGAGTGGATCACGTGCAGTTCAATTTCCTTCAGTCTCGAACACTCGAGAGTAGCGGTGCTCCAGATCCTTCACGAACTCGTTTTTCAAAATCTTCAAACACCTGCAAACGACAAAACAAAATATAAATAATAAAAAAACAATCCTGCCTTAGTGTTCGCCTGAAAATTGGAAAAGAATGATCGTAATTTAGTGAATAAGGTAAGTGGTATGCTAAGTTCCACTTCAACAAAACCTCAAAAATCAGCCAGTTGACGTTACGTCAATTTTTATTTTTGCCCTGGATACCTGTGAATAATTTGAACTAATAATTTATTGACATTGAATTGAATTATTCAGTGTCAATAAAACAAATTTTTGGAGAAAAAAAGAAGAATTTTTCAAGAAAATTTTTTTTCAAAATTTTTTTTACTTGGAAATTGTTTGACCTCCTGGGATCCTTCAAAAATCCCATTTGTAGCCCCATGAAAGCCCTATAGATCCCTCCAGTGAAATCGGATCGTTCCGGGACCCCCAAAAACGGATTCTACGTCCAAAAATACTTCAAAAACGACACCTAACTCGTTTGGTATGTGTGTAATATGAGGAACTTACCCCAGTGGGTAAGTGCATGGTATCACGCACATGCCACATTTTCCCAAATCATCACCACCCACATGGGGTAAGTGCATGGTAGGTTTTCAACTCACTGATAGAAGGATAACACTAAATTTAAATTATAGGAATGAAAAACAACTATTGAGCAAATTTTAAAAACACCTGAGAAAGCTCACCGATTTTAAGGAAGGAACACGATAGAAATGGAGGACTGAACTTGGCAGCTGAGTGGAATGGCACAATGTGACTTCACAACCTACCAGCGAGGTTACCATTTGCGTTAAAACCATCTGGTGGATAAGTGATGTCACGCATATAGTTTCAAACGTAGCCACTAAATGGCATCCAACGGAAATGGTTCTGTAGCATTCTTGCATCCCACTTACGCACTTCCTCCACCTTACCCTAATTAAATTAAACTAAATTTCCAACTAGAGATTGAATTGGAAATATCCAAGTTGGAAATTCCAACTCTTAAAAAATCAACCATGATAATAAAACTGGCCTCCTGTATTGAGCTGAGCCTCGGAACTTGGCAATGTCGAAACTTGGTGCGTGCGGCATGTGGATTATAAAGGCGTTGGGCAGGACGATAAAAGCAAACCCCTGCGCCTCCAGCTCCATTATGTGCGAGACTTTGTTCCATCCAAACCCCACGAACCTGGTGTCATATTCTGGTACCTGGTTCTTCCGGACCACGATGTACGGTTCATAGTCGGGCTCCCATTGAACCTATTGGAAAGCGACAGATAAAATAAGTTAAGTGGTTCTTTTGTTCCATAATTTGAATAGTAGGTACTGCCTAACTGCTTACAACTGACAAATGTTCTGGCAATGATAACGTAAAATAGCTTCCAGCATTTTCAATTCGATCAATTTGAAATCATCTCCTTAATCCAACTTACCAAATAAGATTTAGTAGCAGAGCGCCACTTGACATAGTTAGTGGGAGCATGACCTTTCGCCCAGACGTGAAACCTGAATGTGAACAAAGTGCCCATGTCCAGCATTCTGATCAACTCCGCTTTGCTACGTGGGAATGTAGTTCGATAGCGTTGAGTTTCAAACGCAGGAACAACCAGTGCCTGATGACAATACAATACAAGTCAATAAAATTTCACGAGAATTTCGGGAAACATTACTGCATTCACATTCCAAGCCATTTACGAAAATGTAAATTCTATTCAGAGTCACTCACTTTTTTAGAATTCTCAACATCCAGAGACTGGATAGATTTCTTCAGATAGCTGTAAAGGCCGAACATGGGCAGGAAGTCGATGTCCGTAAGGAACACATACGGCGTATTCACTTGTTGTAGAGCGACGTTTCTCAAGAAATTCACGGGGTAAAAATCCTGAGAAAATAGTTCATCAGTGAGTGGACAGCAAAGAGAAAAGTTTATTTACCCCAGGAACGCGGGGTTGGAACTGCAGCCAATTTGAAGTCCCCACTACAGTAGTGAGGACTTCAAATTGGCGTTAGTAACTTACGCCTTCTTTGTAGACAATGTGATAGCCTATGTCCTTCCGGCTGCTGAGGACTTCAGAGCTCAAAGCATAACTCAAGAACTGCTGAGCTTCTGTGTCTGACATGTACAACGTCAACGATATAGGACCTGGAAAGATATGAACTCGTTTAGTTGTAAGCATATGCGCAGAGGGGGGGGGGGGGGGGGGGCTCGCTTTGCTCGGCCGGTATGGGGTGGGTGATTAACTTAAAACACGAAATTTTACTTAATTTTACTTAAGCAAAAATTAATATATTTTTGAAAAAAAAAACGAAAAAAAACTACCTATGTTTGGCCAGATGTGGGACCTCGAAAAATGCATTATGCCTCCAAAATTACCCGGAAAACGACACCACGGTGAAAGTGGATCGTTCTGGAACCCCCACAAATGGATTCTACGTCCACAAATACTTTGAAACAACACCTAACTCAACCCCATAGCCGAAAACCATCAACAAACCCGCCCATAGCCCCATTTTAGCCCCACGGGTTTAGAGACCTTGCGGGCACAACTAGTTCGTAAACCGAGTATAAAAATTCAGATTTAAAAAAAAAATCCTACCGCCCAAAACGGCCCGACTTTCTTATTATAAATCGGAACCCCAAATTTGTTTCTCAAATTTAGATTCCCGAGCCAATTTATGTCCAATAAGCGCATTGAGTGCAATTTCCGACGCGCACAACTCTTCCTAGCTTCGTATCTTCCTATTTTCAGTCTGATTGGGTGGGCGTTTCCTCTGTATCCTACCCCATCTCTTAACCTACCTATTATTCAAATAGCTCCCCCTGTCCGAGAAAGTGGTCGATCGAGAGAAGCGAGGTCCCCCTATGCCCAGGGGGAGGATGCAGGAACGTGAGTTGAACAAGTCTCCCTCCTGCTCTCAAACCTTGTTAGTCGCCACGTATGTCTGCAAGCTCGTATTTTAAAATTTCCAACTAGTATTAAAACCCTCACATTAGCCGAAATTCGTTGGCACATCTAGTATTAAAATACGATTCGAATGAAAGAGTTGAGACAAAGTGTCATCTGGGTAGGACCTTAAATCACGTAAATACAAATAGTTGCACTCGTATGCGCACGCCGCAGGTTGCGCTTGATGAGCCTACCGGACGTAAAATTTGGTCCGGAATCCGCATAAGATAAAGAAATTGGGGTTACAATTTGAAACAAGAATGTTGAATGTTGGGTACAAGTGAGCCCATTCGCGCCTGATCTCATCCTGACCATTAGGAGGGGGCTGGGATCGGAAGGTAATCGGGAGAACACTTAATATTTTACCATAAGTGTTTATGATTCTTTGATACACATTGTAAAAAAAAAAAAAAAAACCTGCAAATTTTACGCAAGGGTTTTTTTATTCTTTGACACAGAAAAGTAGTGAAACAATAATTGTTTTGCACTTAGTCACGTGCGAAATTACAAAACTCTTAACGATCCATTGTAGTGAATTAATAACGAGGCACTCAACTCGACAATATAAAGTCAACCAGCAAACAAAGCAGTTGTTACTAAGCGAAAATGTTTTATCGATGGGTTTTTGTTTTTCGAATTCACGTGCCAAAACAGACATGAAATTGTCAAAAATCTGTTTCCGGAACATGCTGATTAAAAAAAAAAAAAAAAAAAAAAAAAAAAAAAAAAAACATGGGAGACGTTCTGTCTGAGCGTTCACAAATGAATCTGTAGGTGAGTGAGCAGAGTAATTCTGAAAATTCCGAACCGTTCGGCGCATGCAAAGTATGGTCTTTTGCAAGGGCCAAGAGTGGGGGTACCTCGGCTTCTAGGAATTAAACACCCAAGTTCTGATGCTCTGCGAACTCAGAACTCGTTTAGAATCATTCGGAATCGATTCCGGCAGTTCTGCTGTTTTTTTGTTGTTTTTTTTAGAAATTCCAGAACTGATTCCAACTGCCTCTTCGATTGTGGAAAGTCAAGCATGAGCAATTCATTTCCATCTTTGATCCCGAGCAGTAACTTCAAAGAGACTACTTTTTCGTTTGTGGAGGACCGAAGTTCTGGCCGTTCTAAAAGTGGAGGGGAGAGTTTAATTCCTGGAAGCGTTCGAGTTCTGATTCGATTCTGAACGGCCAGAACTTACTTTGCGAACTCAACTAGTATTTCTAGAAAAACTTGAGAATTTCTTCCCCCCCCCCCCCCCCCCAACCCCTCCACAGCCTGATTAATTGCACAAGGACAATGCCACTCACCGTCCCAGTGTTTACACATCATTTCGACCATCTGAAGGCGATCCATGGAGAGTTGGGCAACTAAAGTGACGTCATTCCCTTCAGGGCTGGGCTCGTAGTCGTAGTGGAGGAAGTACAAATGAGTCCGGTAGTTGTTCAGCCGAGCTCTCCGGAAATCGTAGCAAACGTCTTCTTCATTCAACTAAAATATACATCACGGTATTTATGAACACTCTAAATGCATCACGTTCTCAAAAAATTAACAAAATAATCTTGTTTTGTTGTCATTAGTGATATAATTTTTAATCAACCATGAACGTGGCTTACCTTACTCAGCTCCCTTTCGAGCCTGTTGACTTTGGTTACATGACAACTGAACAGCTCACGTCGTAGAAGATTTCCATCGTATTCCAAAAACGTCAAGTACAAGTTTCTAAAGAATTCAACATGTTTATTCTTCACTTTCAATTTCTTCGGAGAATTCCAGTGAATCACCTGAGAGTAGAAGGAAACCAAAATTGAATACGGCCGTTTTTCGAAGAAATTCAGATTTGTCGCCGTGGCTCAATTCCTCACTTCCCCAATTAACTTAACTGACCTTGAGATCAGTGACCTCGGAGTAACAGAGCTCGCTCCTGGTGTTGTCGCTGAGCTGGACGTTCCATTGGCAGGGTAACGTGTACACGAGGTAAGGGTGCTGTTTGATTATGGCGTTGAAAATGTCCTGATCGGCCAGGCTGGTAGTGTAGTGAGTCATCAAGTCCCTCTCGGCTATTTGCCGCCATAACTGACCCCATCCACCGTCCCTTAGCAGTTTCAAATCCAACAATATGACGCCCGTGTTGTACCTACGAATGAAACCCATTTGTTTGTTTGTTTGGTCAACTGGATGAACTGGCAAGGCCTACACACTGTGCCTGAAAAATGCGCTTACCCTCTTCCAAGCGCAGGCCAAGGACGATGCTTTTTCCACAATTTGCCGAGGTACCAGTCACTTTGATTTTCAACGAGGCCGATGCTCTGGAAAAATTCGAAAAAGTAAATACAACTATACCAAACCTAGAAAATTCCTGTTTTAGCTCATTCCTTCCGCCATGTGAGACATAAATACTGCAGGTTGGGTCAGCCAGCAATGACGTTAGGTGCTGGTGGCGAGCGTTCGACGTATAGACATCATCGGGGGGTTATATCTCACTACATCGTAAGTAGTCACCACCAGAACCAAAATTGCGAGTGATGACTTGGCCTCGTTAACAAGTATATACAAGGTGAGTTATTCAGTCTGGACGTTCGGAATCGAATCAGAACTCGAACGCTTCCTGATCCAAACCCTCCCCTCCACTTGAATGGAGCAGAAATTTGGCTGATCTGTAAACGACGCTCTTAAGCCCCAAGAAGTGAATACCACAAGATCAGAGAAGGAAAATAATTGGGCGTACGAGGAGGCAGTTGAAATCAAATCAGGAAATTAAAAAAAAGAGTAGAAGTTATGGGATTGATTTCGAACGGCTCTAAGGATTTTCTGTGTTCACGGCATCTCAACGACAAACAACACCTCCAACCATTATTTACTTGAAGTAAAACTATTGCTAACGCCAATACAATTAAATTTTTTTTTTTTGTAAACTTTGGTTAAACTCCAATACTGCCACCTCAACTTAAAACGTCCTACCTGCGTTCTCGAGACCTTCCAATCCAATTCTGAGATAAGGACATCCTTGATAATCAAGCCACAATCATTGTGCTCACCTGCTTATGGTGGAATTTAGAAAACAACCTCCAGAGCTCGGCGATGTCTGTGGCGAAAGTGACGTCAGTGTCCAGCACAATCACTCGGTTGAGGGAGTCCGGAAGGATTTTAGGGAGAGTCAACTTCATGAGTCCGTACACCCCAGAATAATGCTTGTTGGGGATCCATGACACGTCGTTGATGACATTGTCCGCAAGATAGAATTGAACGTCCACTTTAAATTATTAAATAGTTCTGTTTAGTAATAAGCTTCAACAGAGAGTTTCAAGAAAATTGTGATGAAATATTGGCAAAATGTAACATTAGGCTCACCTTGTGGCACGTTCCAAGAGTTAAAAAGCGTTTGTAAGATGACTTGGGCTACTGAATCCGATATCATATGGAAATACAGCGGGTTCTTCCTGTAGAAAAGAATCGACTTGAGGAGAGTGACCACCGATCTGCTGGAATTATATCCTGCGCAAACGATCGCTATGTGGATCACTTGACACTTGGGGAGTTCCGCATCCTGGAAAAAGAGACGTCACTGTCAATAGAAAATTGTGACTATTATAATTGTACATAATTGTATCATATTATGATTGCTTGTACACTACACATGAAGAGGCATGACAGGAATAATGTCTTGGAGCAAATGGGAAGTTAGAGGTTGTTAAAATCGCGATGCGTTAGGTCAAAAGTGAGCAATGGGCAATCCGCCTGTTTTTTGTTTGTTTTGTTTTTCTGAAAGTACTTCCCGAGAAAATAAGGAAAACAATAGTCAGCCGACTGAAATAGCTTCCAGAAATTAAGATAATTTAACGTAAATTATGGAGGGAGCGTGACGTCAAATAATTTTGCGGAGAGTGCTGCCAGCCGAGCGTCGTCGATAGTGTTTTCATTTCGGCCAACTCGCGGCATCTATACCACTAATTCTCACTGTGTCTGTTTCTATCTGGCAGAGTATGTCATAAGCCTTCTCCTCTGAAACGGTGAGCGATAAAAATACGATTTTTTTTACCGTCTCACATTCCCATTCAGCTACTAACTGAGATCACATGAAAATGCGCGCAAATGGGCACACTTGCGACCAACTTTCTTATTATTATTATTATTATTTATTATTATTATCTTATTTTAAATGGGAACCCCTACATGTTTTTGCGAATTTGGATTTCTCAGCCAATTTTACGCCCGATAAGCGCATTGAGCGCAATTTTCGATGTGCGCAAATCCACGAAACTCTTCCTATCTTCGTTTTTCACAGTCCGATTGAGTTGGCGTTTCCTCTGTATCCTATCCCATCACTCCCTGTTCGAGAAGGTGGCCGGCACAATAAAATGGTCGGCCGAGTGAAGCGAGGCCCCTTTGTCAGAGTGCTAGTTTAGATTAAAAATCCACGTCATCAACACCGAAAGCATGGGGAGATTGTTACGCCCAGTGTTCCTACTTCACTACTCATCACAGAATAATATGAGTCGCCGTGAATCCTTCTGATAAAGCATTAAACTATACGTATCGTGTATTGTGAATTATTTTTTCCGTTGTATCAAGTAAAGATTGCGATAAATTTATCATAAAAACTGATGATACTAGCGCTCCCGGTGAAATATTCACAGGAACTGTGACGACACTGATGCTGGAGAGAATCGCGATCAAATCCCGCTGATTCGAACTGCGCGTTTCGTTTTTTCGTTATACATATCTCCACCAATGATTTTTTTTTCGTTGGTATTGAAGGGTGTACAATTTACTTTTTAGCCATACATTAGAACGGTAGAGTAGAATTCAAAATCCAAAATATATGCAATAGCCCATTAGGGATGGGTGGGAGGCAACAAATTATCGATACATTCCTCAAGTTATAATGTTACTGTCGAAGTTGGTGCTATTGCTAGGGTATGATGACGGGAATGGACTGCCTGAAACGTCGGCTCAGGAAGTGAAAACTTTGTTTGACCCCATTCCCGATAACTAATACAGCTGCACCTGTGGCTTGATATTAACTTCTCTCTGCAACTGTTTTTTTTTTCTTGGATTTTGGAAAACATTGTACCGTTAGAGTGAGAATACTCATTGGTGGTACACAGTTCTCAAGTCTCTGCCAGATTGCAGGCTGGGCCCTTCACACACCTGAGTGGAACATGGCGCTTCTGGCTTCTTCTCGACTTGAAGAGCTGCAGTAGAATAGTCCTGGTCTCGCCCTGACGAAGAGTTGCTGATTTTGATGGCGGCCATCAGGTGGTTCTGGGATATGCTTAGCTGACGGCGGAGGAGTTGGTTTTGTTCTTCCATTTCCCGCACCCTTCCTGCAAGTCGGGCTTCCCGACCGTTGAACCCCAGCATGTTTGTTGGACCTGGAAAATCGTAAAATAATGAATAAGGAGGAAATTCCAAGGAACAATGGGATGGTATAAAAAAGTAAAGTAAAGTCGAGTTTATTGTGTTAACCATTTGCGGTTATCACCAGGGGCGGAGGTATGTAACCCCATCTGGCTTTGAATCGGTCATAGAGGAAAGGTGGGTAAGATGGAATAGTGGGGTCTAATGGATACCGTCAGATCTGGTCGTCAGGTGTTGATAAGATCGTCTTGGAGAAGCAATCAGTGCTCAGTTGGTCTTTAGGACGCAAAGACGCTTTTGTCAAAAGGATTTTTGCAAAAATTCCGAATTCAAATCGCTGGAATCGGATGCTTTGACACGTGCCACAGCCCCAAATCAACGTGAAAGCTCAAAGCAAGCGACTGAATGCTTGGAGGAAATAATAAACTACGATTTGCTTCTAATTAAAAGTCTCTATGTTACGCTGACTCAAAATGGTAGCCCATTTGGTTGAAGATACCGAGTGCGGCAAGACGGGATATCAAGCTGCGGGGCAAGATGCGATAGGATTCTTCTGAAGAGAAATCACTTGACGAATGGCTGCCATCGACTGACGAGGATGAAGACTATTATAGCAAGATATTATTATAAGACTATTATAGTAATCAAGTTTTTGCCAAAATCTGCGTTTTTTGCCATGCCTGCCCCTCCCTTATCAAAGCTCAAATCAAAATTTCACATGGAATAGCAGAGATGGGAAATTTAATGAGCTTTGACGAGAAAAAAGGAACTTTGGAATCGGGCCAATAGTTTCCGAGCTAAACCCGAAAACGTGGTTTTCCGCTTTTCGAGCGGTGTCAGATTGGGCGTTTCTTGTTTTGGTTTAAATTCTTTTTCACGGTTCCTACTTGACCTGGAGTTCTACTAGTGCTCAAATGAAAGCTTATTGGATTTTCTATCAACCCATACCCCTAGGGGGGGGGGGGGGGTCGCAGAATGCGACAAATCCAAGATATTGGCCGTGAAAGAGGGAAAATGGGTGAAAACTGCAATTCCTGGCCTATATTTGAAGGGCTATATCTCAGAAACTATTTGACCTACAGAGCCCAACTTATGCTCAAATTGTAGTAAGTTTAATGTAGTATCGATTATATAATAGTGCCCATACCGCTAGGAAGCATAGATCAGGCGCTATGAGCAAAAAAACCAACTAAGTGCGAAAAATGGGCGGTTTTTACCCTCCCCCCAAGGGGCGCTAGTTCATAGTTGCAAAATTGACTACAACCGGGACCCTACCGGACCACATAAAACAATATAATTTGACGCGGCAATTGATGTATCTAACGGTTTTTTTTTCCTTTTTGTTCTGGACTTGGACTGCTGATTTATATTAATTCCATTCCATTCCTCTCCCCCAACAAACTGGATGACAGAGTTATTTCTTTTGGTAAATTTAGTGTGCTTTCACGTGAAATAATTTTTTTTAAATTGATATTATGTATATTAATCGGGTTTGAGGGGGGGGGGGGGGGGGTGGAAATGTGCGTTTTCGGCCTTTTCGCCAAAAAAGCCGAAAAACCGCTGTTTATCAAAACGTATTTCATATACTGTATACAGTATACATCTCCAGGACCACTGGTTCAAACATCAATTCTGAACACTCCTTTTTGAAGGAGATTTTGTCTTCTTTCATTTTGTGTATAGTGGTCATCTTCGGAAAACGCTTAGTTTCATGATACCAGTAAGTAAAATTTAATTGACATAATTTGGTAAAAATGGTGCTTGGGTACGATTTCTATCATTTTCTAGAGGTATCCCATCTTACCCACCCCTAACTCAAAAATTACGATTTAGAATCATTCCACTACATTAAATTTGCCAAATTTCCAACGTTTCTCATTAGCATTTGAATGCCGGTTACCGAATGGGATGGTATAAAAATACTATAAGGGCTAGACTGATCATAAACCAGGGCTTTTGGAGCAAAAAAACGTTATTCTGTTGGACAAGACGGGGACGATGAGGCAAATGAGGATCCTCCTCTGTTTTCAGTTCGACGTGCGGACATTAACCCTACTGGGGTGGAAGTTCTTCTCCCAAAATTAGAATTGTTGATGATAGGTCAGTACATAAGAGCGAATTTCATCCCCAAGAAGACGTACGATTTTCCAAATTCTCAGGGGTGAATGATCCCAACGTCCCCAAATTGCCCCACAACCATAAGTTTGAAATCACGCCCAGAACTTCAACATTCTTCACCTTTTTAATTAACTTTGTTGATGGTAATCATATCTCTTGGAATTTGTGGAAATCGCAAAACTACTAATATAAATAAGTTTGCTCAAGTTCAGCTGAATTGATATTAACACGGAACGGTGTTGAAGCCAACATCTACGCTTTGATTTAATAAGCTTTTGTACATCACACAGTTGTGAGATTTCCCCCCCCCCCCTTTTGTCAAGTGAAAAGAGAATCTCACCATGGTGGCCGAGGAAGATGTAGTAGATGAGGAAGGATGCGATGCTCGCCCCCAACAAGAAGCTGGTCAGCCAGTATCGAAGTGCAGCAATAGATAGACCATTTCGGTTCCTCCTTCGAGCTATCCTGCGGCTGACGAGTATCAGCAAGGCGGACTGCTGCTGACCTCAGAATGTCTCATAGCTGTCTCGCGAACACCACGCGGGTACGGGCCAGTAATGATCGAGCCGTTTTCGAGAATATTCTGCGGAAAAAAGAGGGAATATTCGCTCAGACAATAGCGGATAGCAGTGGAATAATATAACCTCCGTATTTACAAAACTTGTTGTTGTTGTTGTTCTCTACTTCTTCTGGCGCTCTCAAGAAGGGTGTGGCCATTTCTATTTTTTTTTTTTTTACAAAACTTGGTGGATTATGACGATGGCGTCGAATGCAATTTAGGTGCCCTGCCGTGCGTAATGGCGGTAGTAACATCCAATTCCGAGCTCCGTCCTGTTTCTGAACTAATATGGTAGGTACTTAGGTAGCTCAGTAGTTTAATCTGTGTAGTAGTACTCAGTAGTTTAATCTGTGTTAGGTAGGTAGTGTTGATTTCATTAGGATCTGTTTGGCTTTATTATTCCAAGAATAATCATCGTAGGGGAGTGGGGGGCAAAAATTTCCAGTTTTGACATTCGGCGCTCTCCCCGCCTTCCAAAACGTCCTAGATTTGAAAATTGGCTTCTATTGTAGGTTAACATCTTCCCTTCATCCAGTAAAAAATGGTTCATTTACCAAAACATTTAGAGTGCGAATTTTCCATTTTTCCGAAACACCCGTTTGGAAACTTTTGCCCCACTTATCAGTTTAGTGGTGGGTATCCTGGCCAAATCAACACTGTACGACTGTAAGTTTTCTAAAAAGGGTTCATTTTTTCAAGTTGCTGAAAACCAAAAATAACATCAGTTTTTGACGTTACGTACCTAATTGCTAACAAGGTTACGACCATTTTGTAATGGTTGGGTTGGCCCTATAGCTAGGTGGGTTTCTAATCTCGAAGCCCACCTCATCACAGTTCCCAAATTTATGAAATTTGTAGTAGGTAATAGAAGTAAAATTTAAATACATTTTGAGTTCAGGGCAAAATTTTCCCCTTTATCCAGGGGAAGGGAAGTGGAAACTTTTGCCTCCGGCGTCTGGAAACTTTCACCCCATTCTGGGCACATTATGTTTCAAGTGTGATTGTGACAATGGGGGATTTGCATGTATTTTTTTCTGAAAGTACTCCCTGAGAATGTAGGGGAAACAGTAGTCAGCCGCCTGAAATCGCTTCCAGAAAATTTAAATAATTTAACGAAAATTACGGCGTTTGAAAAACGCGGGGGGAACACGGTCATGAAGGGAGCGTGACGCCACTATCTATACCTTAGATCATGAAGGAATAGAATTCTCCCTCTATTCCTCCATGGTATAATATTAGGGGGATTGTTCCGCCCAGGGTTGCTACTCCACTACTCATCACAGAATAAAAATTTTATTCTGTGATGAGTAGTGATCAGAAGGATTCACGGCACAATTGAATTTAATTCAATGCCGTGAATCCTTCTGATAAGGCTTTAAACTTCAAGTATCGTGTATTATGAATTATGTTTTCCGTCGTATCAAGTTATAATTGCTATAAATTTATCATTAAATCGGTAAATTTTACTCCTGAGACGGTGCACTGGTCCTCTCGAAACTACATAGGTCAACTAATACGTAGGGATGGGCAATCGATTTCCGCTTTTTCTAAAAATCGATTCTTTCTTGTAAAAAACTCGATTTTTGAATAGATTTTTGTTAATAGGATAATATTGAGTATCGATACTTTTATACCGATTTTTCCCAAAATCGGGGTAGAGAGGTTCAAGAAATTGGGTTTTAGTCAATTTTGAAAATTATTATTCTCCTTGAAACATTTTCTGTCTCCTATTTATAATGAGGGATGATTATTTGAATTGACTGAATCGGCTTCAAAGAATCGATTCTCAAAAAAAAAAAAAAAAAACGTTTGGAGGCGGAAACCCAACGGGAGGATTCTATTGAAACCGATAATATTATAAATATTAGGGTTTTTTGATTCTCGACTGGGTTGTTTAACACTGTGGTGGGATCTTGAGGTTCAGTCAAAAAAGGTTGAATTCTCTTACCTGGCCAACGTTTCGACAAAATTTGGCCCGGTAAGAGAATTCAACCTTTTTAGACTGAACCTCAAGATCCCACCACAGTATTATAAATATTATTTCGTTTCAGTTTGATAAAAATAAAAGAAAAAAAAAACGCTGCAAATTTTACACAAGGGTTTATTATTCTTTGATATAGGTTACTTGTACAGACATTTAATTCTGTCAATAAAAAAAATTAAAATTTTTTTTTTTGATTTTTATATTTCAAAAAAACATTTTGGGGGGGATTTTTTTTTTCAAAAATGTGTTTTTTTCAAAAATTCTTTCATTTTTACTCGAAAAATATTTAACCTCTTGGGATCCTTCAAAAATCCCATTTTTAGCCCCATGAAAGCCCTATAGATCGCCACTGTGAAATCGGATCGTTCCGTGACCCCCAAAAATGGCTTCTACGTCCAAAAATACTTCGAAAACGACACCTAACACGAACCCATAGCTAAAAGCCTTCAAAACACCCCTCCTGTAGCCCCATTTTAGCCCCATAGCGCCCCACGGGTTTGGACGATCAGACTGAAAACCTTGCGGGCACAACTAGATGGTAAACCAAGTATTTTGCCAAAATTTCAGATTTAAAAAAAAAATTCCTACTGCCCGGATTTTGAATGTAGACCTCTTGAAACGGATAATGTCAAGTTTTGAGGCCGATCCGAGTCGTCGACCTCCGTCGCGAAAACATAGGTGTATTATTCCAAGAATAATAAACCAAAAAAGGAAGTAGAAATCGCTAAAAACCCGATTTTCGCAAAAATCGATGCTTGAGAAACGATTTTTTAAGAATCGATTCCTTGAAGCCGATTCCGAATTAATTTAAAAAATCGATACTTTTTTACCGATTGCCCATCCCTACTAATAAGAACCTTATAGAGGAGTGCACTACCTACTAAAAAAAAACAAAAAAAAAAAAACTTGATTTCCATCGAAACTGTACCCGGGTTTTTAAACATGTGCCTGGATCTTTACTACCTTACTCTGTGGCCTGGGTACTTTTTCCCCCCACTCCCCTAATACCGCAGTAGCCAAACAGGCCCCAGTTAGTATGGTGGGGGAAGTCTTATCAGTCTCGGCGAACGCCGCGAGCTTTTTAATTGGATGATAATTGGACGGTATCTAAAGCCTTGTTAGTTTGACGTACCTAATTAGGTGACACGTGCGTCATTTAATTAGATGTTCACGTTAATCAGCAGGTGACTTGTGAGCTTCTCTTATCCCATATTTCAAGGGTAATTTTTGGTTTATTATTCTTGGAATAATATAATGAAATCACTTATCACGGAAACGTGTTTAAATGAAGAAATACGGAGCTAATTATGAAATAGTTTTTACTAGAGCACCAGATAAACATTACAAAGTAAGAGAAGCACACACGAGGTTGATACCGAGTAGTGACGTCATAAGTATTAGACCTTACAGTACATATGCCTTAAGTAGTGTAGTGGTGGGTATGCATAATTATTTTTAACATAATACACCTGTTTTCGCGACGCGGTCGACGACTCCGATCGGCCTCAAAATTTCACATTATCCGTTTCAAGAGGTCTACATTCTAAATCCGAAATACCGTCTGCCATCCACCGTCAGGGCCGTTTTGGGCAGTAGGAATTTTTTTTAAATCTGAAATTTTGACAAAATACGTGGTTTACCATCTAGTTGTGCCCGCAAGGGACGCTATGGGGCTAAATTGGGGCTATGGGAGGGTTTTTTTAAAGGCTTTTAGCTATGGGATCGAGTTAGGTGTCGTTTTTGAAGTATTTTTGGACGTAGAATCCATTTTCGGGGTCCCGGAACGATCCGATTTCACTGCAGCAATCTATAGGGATTTCATGGGGCTAAAAATGGGATTTTTGAAGGATCCCAGGAGGTTAAATATTTTTTGAGCAAAAATAAAGAATTTTTGAAAAAAAAAAAAAAAAAAAAAAAAAAGAATTGTAAAAAAAAAATCTTTTTCCATTGACACTGAAATAATTTTTGCACAAGTAGGTAACCTACATCAAAGCAAGGTATCGCGACGGGGTATAAAACTCGTCTCAAGAGATGAAACCAGAGATTTCCTCGAATGATTTATTAGGAATATCACTTCACAAAATAGGGAATAGCAGAGAGCAATCAACACATCGGTGGGTGAAGTTCGTAAGAAAAGCGGCGTCCCAGAAGAGAAGTCAGTGTTGACGATGAGAGCACTGCCCTCTGTATAATACAAGGCCATTGGAGGAATTCTCAGCATCCCAGCCGCTTGGCAGCGCCAGCATCGCTCAGGCCCTTCAGAGTCCGCTGACTGCACCTCGTACTCAAACATTGAAAGGGGTGGAATGACAAGGCACAATACCTATCCAGTAAATTGGAAGTCATTCCTCATCACTCCCCCTCTTCCAATTAACCATCCGTCATCTAATAAATTGAACAAATTCACCTCGTTCAAAATTCTCTTCAACATCGAGCTTCATTCGAATCATCGATTCCTTGTCATCGTTCATAAAGTCATGTTTCTTCTTTCAGGTCATCGTGCTTGGTCTTGGTTCATCGTGTTTATTGTTGGCTAATTT
Source organism: Pilophorus perplexus (assembly GCA_955831195.1). Classification (NCBI taxonomy): domain Eukaryota; kingdom Metazoa; phylum Arthropoda; class Insecta; order Hemiptera; family Miridae; genus Pilophorus; species Pilophorus perplexus. The sequence continues at coordinate 54,930,075 of OY037007.1, read as the reverse complement.
CATCGTGCATCAAAAACACATCATTCCATCGTATATAAGTTTGAATGAGGTGGTTAGGGTGAGAAATGACTCCTCTGCTGAGTACTAAATTGTTTATTTGAATAAACAATTGTAGCGTGGGGACCGGTTTCGAGCAACTAAGCTCATCTACAGCCCTGACAAGAAAACCATTTGTCATTAGCACCAGAGAAAAACCATAAAATTATATTAACAAAGTAACAAAGTTATAATATAACTATAATATAATAGTTGTAATATAATATTATTATACTGAAGGTAGGTACCTATATGACAATGGTATAAATAGTGGAAATTATAATTGATGAAAACGGTCCAGAATGGTGGTAACTTGACAATAGTAGTTTTGGAATATGGACCCACTGTTAAAATTGGCTCCATGACTGATGGCCAGTGAACCATTTGAAAAACCAGTTAGGCACAGGTACAGAAATGAGAATTGTTTATTATTCTAGAGGCAAAACAAATACTCGATAATATCATCACATATTATGTGAGTAGTGACAAGGAGAAAATTATAGGTAAGAAAGTCAGAGGTAATTTTAAAAATGGACCCATTTGACAAGGTTATTGGTTCTAATTGATAATAGTAAAGATTAGGTTGGAATTATTCTTATTTAAAAAACAATTGATAAGTAAAACTACAGAAAAAGATGACATACCTAGGTGACCTAGTTGACATGGTGAATTTTGAATTTATACAAAAGGTAAATTTGAATATGAAGGTTTAAATTAATTGAATTTATGAATCTATTTGAAGCTACTGTTGAGTTTTTGAGAAGTTAAATTTTTATAAGAGCTAGTTTTTTCAGCGGTTTTCATACATAGGTAAATTTGAACAAGTGTTATTAAGTACAGGAGGTTGGGTGAAATAGAAAAATCCAGATGAGGCGCCCCACTTCTCGCACTTAGGCCTATAGACCCATTGTGCTACCTCTCGGAGTTACTATGGTAGGAGTTCTGTGCCCTTGAAGAGGTTCAATAGTCCTCCTACCAGGTCCTTTCGCGCCAGTATCTCTCCCCGGTCTACAGAGCCCAGAGCAAGATACCTTCTGCGCTCCAGGGCCTCACATTCAAAGATGAGGTGGTCTGCTGTCTCCTCCTCATCTTTGCAGAACCTACAGGTGGGTTCATCATTTGTGACCCCTATCCTGTTTAAATGCTTCCTGAAACTTCCGTGTCCTGTATACAGGCCCACCATGAATCTCAGTTGTGGCCGCCGTAGGCGGAGGCACGTTTCTGCCCTCTTACGATCCAGCCGACCCAGCATGGCGTGTCCATGCTGTTGGTGCGGGGTTCTTTCCCATCTGCGGCTGTGCTGTGACCGCTGCCACTGGTCCACAGCCCCGCGGAAAAGCGCCCCCGAAATACCTAGACAGGGTTCAGGTCCTATAAGGTCCATACTAGACCCCTGTCTGGCCAGGGCGTCCGCCTTCTCGTTCCCTGGAATGCCAGCGTGACCAGGGACCCATCTGAGAATAATCTCATTAGAAGCCCCAACGCGCTTGATGGATACAACCGATTTGCACGTCTGCCTAATATTTGCCAGTTCTCAACAGGCCAAACAAGGCAACGTACTCGCACTCTGCTGAAAACAGCGCCACTTGGTTTGTTTCTTCGTGCGCCAGGATATCAAATCTCAAAAAACCTTACAACAAACCCACTTGTTGAATGGCCTAATGGATCATTCACACCTAAGGAAGCAAAAGAAAACATTCTACCAAATCCCCTTTGCCGTCGTACAGCAACCCTCTTTCCATCGTGCTCTTCTAGTACCTATCTTCTTACATCCAATTCTACAAAATTCTTCGTACATCCTTCCAATCTTTCAGAGAAAATTTACTCTTCTTTCTAATCAATGTATCAACATCAAGTGATATCGGGCCGGCTTCCATTCTGAAGGTATTGAAGTGATCCAATAACCTCCCGAAATTTAACATCAGACAGTCTACTGACAGAATCATAAATTTTGGTTCTGTCATAAATTTATTCTTGGAACCTTTGTGTTTCGGCTATGGGGTCGAGTTAGGTGTCATAACATTTAATGTTGACAAAAAACTCGGACTAGTTGTGCCCGCAAGGGTTTCAGCCCGATCGTCCAAACCAGTGGGGCGCTATGGGGCTACGGTAGGGGGTTTTCAAGCGTTTCGGCTAAGGGTTCGAATTAGGTGTCATTTTCCAAGTATTTTTGGACGTAGAATGCATTTTTGAGGGTGTCAGAACATTCCGTTTCTTCGTGGGATTCCTGAACATGACCCTAACTGCACGAAATGGAGGACGAACAGATTTGAAATTCGGAAGGTTTACTGTTAAGGTGTTAGTCACAACTTTTAAAATTTGATAAACTGTCCTTGAGGGACATTTTGCGCTGATTCTAATTATACCACATGTTCTTATACTTAAAATTGTAATTTCCACCAAAACCGCGTTTTTAGCGTTTTAGGTTGCAAAACTTTGAGTCCCGATTGGACCTCTTGGAGGGGCAACTTGGGGCAAAAATTTCTTTCGCGATCGGATCAACAGAAGAGTACAGAAACACCCTATGAAAAGGGTTTCGTTAAATGCCGTTAAATCTGTACATTTTTAGGTGAAAAATCACAGTCATATCGGAAAAACCACAGTATTTTGTCATATTAACACGGTGTTAATATGACAAAATACATATATAACACCAAACAAATTTGTTGGTGTTAATATTGTCATTTAATGACGATAATAAGCATTTAATACAGCTAATTTTCCTTTCTACGCCTCGTATTACACATAGGAACCTGGGTTTGGATGACCCATTTTGGCGGTCGTAAGGAACACTGACACCACGATAAATCTGTGTCAATAGAAAAACGGTGCAAATTTTAGACAAGAGTTTATTATTCTTTGATATAGGTTATTGTGGAAGTATTGTGGAAAACTTTTTTTTATTAAAAAAAAAAAAAAAAATTGTTTTTTTTACAAATTCTTCATTTTTTTACTCGAAAAATATTTAACCTCCTGGGATCCTTCAAAAATCCCATTTTTAGCCCCATGAAAGCCCTATAGATCGCAACAGTGAAATCGGATCGTTCCGGGACTCAAAAAAATGGATTCTACGTCCAAAAATACTTGGAAAACGACACCTAACTCGATCCCATAGCTAAAAGACTTCAAAAACCCCCTCTCATAGCCCCATAGCGCCCCACGGGTTTGGGCGATCGGACTGAAAACCTTGCGGGCACAACTAGATGGTAATCCGAGTATTTTTTCAAAATTTCAGATTAAAAAAAAAAAAAAATTCCTACTGCCCAAACGGCCCGGACGGCGGACGGACATTTCGGTTTTGAATCTAGACCTGTTGTATCGGATAATGTTAAATTTTGAGGCCGATCGGAGTCGCCGACCTCCGTCGCGATTACATAGGTGTATTATTCCAAGAATACTGAACCAATAAACCTTTTCCAACTCATTATCACCTTCTCAGCGTTCTAAACCTCGGCGATGTTACGCTTTGGACCCAACCTGCTCAGAATGTGTTGATTTGAGGCTAAATGAATACAAATAAGACTTATTTGTTTTATCAAATAAGACTTAGTAAGTAGTTTTCGGAGTTTCCGAATGACTTTCATTTTTCAGTCGGCCATCTTCAGATGTCCACGAATCCGGACTGTGCGTCTGTCTAAACAGAATTTTTCTTTCTAAAATATTGTCGTAATGATAAAACTAGTTTTTACGCAATTACTCTTATATCAAAGCATTGAATCACCTTGTGTAAAATTTGCAGGTTTTTTGTTTTAATTTTAATGTTTTTAAAATGATATGTAATTGACCCAGAATTAATTGTTGAAACGTTTTTAGGGGTCCCTGATCTCACCTCACTATAAATTTTTATTTTTTTTATTTTAATTTTTTTTTTATGATTTGCAATTGACCCAGAATTAATTTTTGAACGATATTTCACAAAAGAAAAAGTGTTATTAAATTTTATTATACCCTATAAATATCATACAATAATATAAAATCGTGTTGGCCGACGGTACGTGGTAGGCGTGTGGTAGCCGTGTGGTTCTTTCCCGAGTGAGTTTTTTCACTTTCCGCTCGCTGGCCGTTTAGCGGAAAGTGAAAGCGAGCCGGAGCATCTAGTTATAGTATAAAATTTGCAGCGTTTTCTCGGGCTCACAAGAGCAGCTGAAAAAAGACACACTTAGTGTGTTCCACATGTAGATACAGGTAGGAGTCTATCTGATAGATTCACTACCAAGACTGTTCTTAAAATGCGTCCTCAAATTAAGTGAGGCACCTTGTCAGCGGGCCAACTAGTTATAAGGGGAGGTTGTCAGTTGAGATGAGACGTTTCACGAGTCATTGCCGGCCACTAGGTCCAGTAATCACCTGAAGGTAGCAGCAAGTATGGTAAGGTGGTTGTGGGGTGATAGTGCCGAGAGGGGATGGGATGGTATGGTAGGCTAAAGTCTTGTGCGAGTGGGGGATATTTTGGTCGATGGCTAGAGGGCAATTGTGGGTGGGGGGGATCCGCCAGAAGCATTGTTGGTGGTAGTAGTGATGGTGTGGGAGGGGGGATGAGGGGGTTGGAGTCGAGTGGGTCGTTGGCGGGGGTTGGAAAGTCGGGGGTTAGGGGCGAACGGAGAGTTGGGAAGGTAACGTGAGGTTTTGTAAAGCGCTGGAGTTGATGACGCTAGCGCGTGAGGGGGTCGGGAGCGGCAAGGGATGGCTGGGGGCGGCAAGGGGGCCGGGGGCGCACGCGCGGGTCATCCCCTATCGATTGGGGCGTTCTTGGCAGAGACCGAACTGGTGCAGGCTGCCCCCGAATATTCCGTGCCGACTCGTGTGACATGTACATGGTGGGCCCGCGCTGAGCCGACTCCGAAACAAACATGTTTAGCTTCGCTAGCAAGATGCTCAACACGCTGATCGGCGAGGGGGAAAACGGAGCCCCCGGGGCCCCCGGTGGGCCTCAGCCGCATCAGCAGCAACCACAGCAACCCATGATGAGAGGCCCCCCACAACCCAGGCCATCACTTCCAAGGGTCCAGCAGATGTCCTATCCCCGACCGTCGCCAACGACCAGGCCACCCATGCAGCCTCCCGTACTACGACCCCAACAACCCTTCCCCCGACCCATGGGTAAGTACCAACTACTAAATACCTACAAACAAAACATTCCCCACAAACCTCAAATCACCCCCAAAAAAACCTGTAGGTTAGGGCCTTCTTATCTCATTAATACACTAAAATGTCCCCAAAAATATCACGAAAAACACTCAAAACCTCTCAAAATTTTAAAAATCAACACTCCGTCAACGTTCTCATTCAGTTTCAATGCTAAATACCATCGTATTTGAAGTCTTTTCGTGTTTAGTTGAGAATCTCGACCAACTCCATCAGTTGACCTACTATTTCTCGTCGGAAAAATGGCTCAACTCACATTACGAAGGCCTCCAGCCAATACAACGGTCTTTATGGATTTAAACTGTTCTAATTTTTTTTACTTTTCTGCTAAAAAGCTCAGTAGAACTTGCCCATTTTCCAAGTTTTTTTTGTTTGTATATTTGTATATTTGATAATTGAGCATAGTTTAGATACATTTGGTATTGTAGTCGTGGTAATTCGTTTAGCTGTTATGTCAGTAGATAGATGTTGGTCAATTTTGGTTTAGTGTGCTGTAGATGGCTCGAGTGTCAGCTCGGATTTCGGTGTTCGTGTTTGTCAAAAATGTTTCTTTTTTTGTTTTTTTGGGGTATTAAATACCCCATACATTTTATGAAAACAGGTAGTTTAGAGGGATATGTGGGTGTTATATGTGGTTATGATGAAATTAGTGGGAGGGGGATTGTTTGTGTTATGTGATTTAGGGTGGACGGACGTGTGCGTGTGTGAAGGTGGCTACTTGAAGCGTTTCAGCCTGTTATCGACTTCAATAAGAAATGAAGTTCGGTGGCCAAGAAAACCGGGCACCCGTCAGTCATTGACGTAACCTTACCTCTTCACCATCCCCCCCTCACCACCCGATCCAACCACCCCCTCATTCAGTGATACCCCCATTCACCTCGACTTGCCCCCCCACCCCCCTCACTGACATGTCGTGAATAAACGACGTGTAAAGCCCAATGAGGGGATGTACAGCGTGCTGCGGGTCTCTCGCTTTTGTCTTATCATCTTATCATAGCTTATCACAATATCTCCCTGTTTTTTTAAAACTTTTTCCATGTTCCCCATCCTGCCTGCATATCACACTTGCTTCTACTTATTAAACTGATCACTGCTAACACATTTAATGACTTCTACCTCATTACAGATCGTTCTACTATTACGTAAATACGAAGATTATGTAACAACTTTACGAGAAATTATAATCACATTTAGCATATTCACAATATCGTTTCCAATAATTCACCTTTTTTTTTGTACATGTTTTGCCTACCGTTAGCGCGGGAAATTCGTGAAAAGGAGATACGATGTTTAGTTCGCAAATTACGATTTGGATAAAAATACTATGTGTGAATCACATTGCCACACAACATGCCGGGCCGCACGTTGAATTGTACGGTTTGAAATGACGTCTTCACTAAGTGAACAGAATCGTGCCGTTTCATATAATGTATTATTTTATTATAATAATAGGATTGGTGCTCCTCTAAGTGGCGTGGTCGTCAATGAATAATTGAATACCTAATGTATAAATAGTTTTTTGAAGTTTCATTCCGATTTTGAAATTTCCTAAATGTCAATTCGCATTTTAATAGGAAGGACCAAGATTAGCGCGAACGTTTAGCTTCTTGAGGACATCCTTACGCTCATTTCAAGTCAAATTTCGTCGAAATCGGTTGAATTAACGAGTTGAAAGCGATACTTCGGGAAGACGGCAGAAATGTTCGTTTACTCGACCTATTTTCCTCAATTCAACCGATTTGATGGAATGGAGCTCAGGATAATCGGAATGATGTCTCCAAGACGCCTACCTATACATACAAAATTTTACCTTTATCAAGTCGCCAATTCTGGAAAACTGGTTGAAAACGAGCACCTACAAAAACGTTGCAAGTTTTACGCTTGGGTTTACAATTCCCAATAACCAAAATGTAGTTAAAATTGTTGTGGGGTGGCTGGTTACGTCTAGGACCCACATAAATCGATCCTACATCTGAAACACCTTCACGACACCTAAAGAAGCTCATCAAAAACCCCTCGGGGAATTCGTACACGTCTGAGAACCCCACTAATCGATTCTAGAAAAAAATACTTCGAAAACGACAACTCACTTAACCCCAAAGCTCTTGAGAACCCCATTTGTAGCCCCATAGAGCCCCAAAGTGAGATCTAACAAGTCTGAGAACCCCACTAATCGATTCTACGCCAAAAAATACTTCGAAAACGACACCTCACCTGACCCCAAAGCCCTTAAAAACCCCATCTGTAGCCCCATAAGGCCCTATAGTGAGTTCGGACACGTCTGAGAACCCCACTAATCGATTCTATAAAAAATACTTCGAAAACGACACCTCACTTGACCCTAAAGCTCTTAAAAACCTCATCTGTTGACCCATAGAGCCCCAAAGTGAGATCGAACAAGACTGAGAACCCCACTAATCGATTCTACGTCAAAAAATACTTCCAAGATGACACCTCACTTGACCTCAAAGCCCTTAAAACCCCCATCCGCAGCCACATAGAGCCCAACAGTGAGATCGAACACATCAGATTCTGAGAACCCCACTAATCGTTTCTACGTCCAAAACTATTTCGAAAACGACTCCTCAGTTGACCACAAAGCCCTACTAACTACTACGCAAAATGTCATTTTTCAGTCGAGAAAAATAAATTTCTGTGAATCAATGTATAAACGATTCCTACCAATAAAACTAATTTTTGAAATTAATTTGTTAGCGAAAACGAATTTTTTCAAATTACCTACAAAAATTTCGAAAATTTGAAAAATCGGCTTCGACTTCTTGAAAAATTAGAGGCTTCGACTCCACAAACGCCGCGATTTTACAAAAAAAAAAAAAAAAAAAAAAAAAAAAGACTGCATCTCCTGGTCAGCGGAGAGTGTTTGGGTACAACATGTACAAAATTGAAGTTTTTTAAAATAATTTCTCCGGAGATTTTCCTTTTACGTAAAATGCAATTACACGATAATTCCGCCGTCCTGCCGATCCTCCCGCTGTGTTGACGAATTTCGAAGGCGTCTCAATCAGCCCATCGCGTGCAATCTCGAAAGTTCTCAAATCCAAATTGGTCCGCCAGGCAGAGTTGCAACGTGACAACAACAGGTAGTAAACCGACGAGGGAGATTAGTGAGGGAACTGACTTGATAGCCGACCCAATCTAATTTCTGAGATTGCATATCTAAAGTTAGATAGTTCTAGAAATGCAATGACCCTCTTGACATGGCAATTTGATTCTATCAGCGAATCGGGTGGCGTCAAAGTCCCTTCGATTTTGTCCATTACATCAACAGTCAAAGATTGAGTGAGCTTCTCAAAATTTTCGCAGAACTAAATTCCGAATTTAATTTGATCTAATAATTCATCGATACTAAAGGGAGGAAGGCAGCGTACCACGTAATAGTTGAACGATTAGAAATATATAATAAGTGTTGTACATTATAGTAAATATATTAAGTTGTACATTACTTCATTAGCTCATTGCTTCACATTTCATCACAATGTTTACGCAAAATAGTTAATGTATGGGATCATGGCAATGCCAACAAGGTAGGTACCTGAATATGTAACCCGTGGGTCTTCCTGGCATTGGAAAACAATTCGAAATGACATCCGTTCGGGCTAGCAGAAATTTTCTAGTATATATTAGATCCCCAAACATTCAAACTCAAAACGGAGCGAGGGATCTTATACAATGAGTCGCATAACACCGTCGATTGCCCAACCCATATCGGCGTAATCGGCGGCTCAGATTGGTAGGTATGTAGGTACCTACTAGTGATTAGGATAAATAAGCTGAAACTTCTACCCAAGTCGAATATTCAGGAAAACAATGAGTAATGCGTTTAATTAAGGGCTACGGAACAGGAAAAACAGGGGGCTACAGAATTGGGGAAAATTGGCCTAAACAACAAGCAAACAAGCATAATACTCGGAGCAATTAGTACGACGAAACGAGGCGCCAAAGAGGAGAAAGAATGAAGGAATTTGAAGAATATCAATTTTGGCATTTTAAATTTCCGTGTCATTGGAACCTACCTAACTAATAAGTGCACTCGCCGAAAAGGAACCAAAGTATGATTTAAAAAAACTTGATTATTTGTTGTTAAGTTGTTCATGAGTTTCCGGGTCGAGGCATGATACTTCCTGCCGTTAGCTCGTTTGTTGATCTTTTTTTTTTCATTATGTAATAATTACATAAATTAAATTTAAATATCCAAGGAAATAAATAAGGGCGGCCGACGTTTGAACTCTATTGTAGCCAAAGACTACTTTGCGTTCTATTCCTATCGTCCGTCCCCACTGCTCGAGCCAGGTAGGTAGGCTATTAGGCGAGTCAAAATCGGCACTAAAAATCGCTAAATTCGCAAAACGAGATGTATCTCTGGTTTTTTAGTATGTTGTTCGGACCCATTAGGGTAGTGTTTACCCAATTTTGCAACTTCCCAAAAGCTGTGCTTCACGCGTAGCACACGAAAAACCATGATTTTTTTCGTCCTTATTTCAGTTTTTGCTCTATATCTAATAAACTATGCATTGTCCGACGAAAACTACTATATGAGTTTTTAAATAGCATTAAATGTGTGACAATTTAAGCCCAACCGGAGCTGTGTAGCTCAATTAGTTTCAGAGTTATGGCACTTTGAAAATAGGCAAATTTTTCCAAAATGTGAACATTTGAGTTGAAGACCTGAAGACAGCGGAAGCACGTTTTTCAGAGCGTTTTCAGCTGTAGCTCAAGAACTAGTAGTCCGATTCCAAATTTCTTTTTTTCTCGTGAAAGCTAAATAAATTCTCCATCGCAGCCATTCTATGTAAAATTTTGATTTGAGCGTTGATAAGGGAGGGGCAGGCGCGGCAAAGAACGTGGCAAATTTCGAACAGATGGTGTTTCTTGGCTATAACACGGGAATGGTTAGTCCGATCTTACTTTTCTTTCTTTTTTTTTAGGTGAAAGCTGATCAAATTTTATACAGGGAACGGCACATTGCATGTCTATTGAAACAAAAAAGTGCCATTCTTATTCGTCGGAAAGGGTAGAAACAAGATATTTGACCCTCTACGACCACGTTTTTCGGAAGATTTTTTTCTCTCCCTCCAAGACTATTTCTCCGATCGAAATTTCACAGCCCCCACGCTTTTTCTTCAACTAAAATGTTCACATTTTGGAAAAAATGGCCTATTTTCAAAGTGCCATAACTCTGAAACTAATTGACCTACACAGCTCCGGTTGGGCTTAAAATGTCACACATTTAATGCTATTGAAAAACCAATATAGTAGTTTTCGTCGGACAATGCATAGTTTATTAGATATAGAGCAACAACTGAAATAAGGCCGAAAAAATCGCGGTTTTTCGTGTGCTACGCGTGAAGCACAGCTTTTGGGAAGTTGCAAAATTGGGTAAACACTACCCTAATGGGTCCGAACAACATACTAAAAAAATCAGACATAAATCTCGTTTTGCGAATTTAGTGTCAAAATTGACTGGCCTATATGGACTGTTACGTTAAATCCTCGTTGATGAACTCTCCAAGAACTCGCTCAGCATCAAGAATCGGATGGTCAGCCCACGAGAAATGAATTTTCTACTCCAAGAGTCGGGATTTTCGGTCCTCAAGAGCTGGAATTTCTCCAGCAAGGTTGGGATTGTCTGACACCAAGAACTGAATTACTTTCATCAAGAGTTGGGATTATCAGTCCCCAAGAGCTGTAATTTCACCATCAAGAATGGAATTTGGAATACGAATCAGACTTTCAGACCGCCCGGGTGATACCACCAGAATCAGATTTCGAATCAATAACTTACATTTTTTAAACAATTATTTACGTTTTTATACCGACGAAATATTCTAAATGGTTAATATTTAGTGGGACAAAAAGTGTTTTTACCAGGGGGACGAAACGTAGGCTATTTTAAAAAAATTTCCGAACTTAAAGTTGAAACATTTTTTGAAGCTCACGATGGAAATATTCTAGGGGTGACAATAGAAATTCCCTACGGAAAATCCTGTATTGTGAGTGAGTCATGAAAAAGGGTTGGTTGCAGTTCCACCGGAGGGACCTCATTAGTCATAATCCACCTTGCGATCTCCTTGCAAGTGAACTTCGTATCAACTCCACCGAGTACCGTAGATGGTTAGTTGCGGCCCGATCCCCTTCGAGACGTATGAGTTGCGGCCCAACACTTAATGGTGGTGTCAGTCTCTGCCATTTACAGCGACATTTGGTCGCCTCTTTCTCGCAAATTTTGTCACTTTTTACTCGACGTTGCCTCCGGCATTTCACATCCATTTTGACGATTGGTTGTGGCTAAACGGTTTAACCGAATCTAATGTTTAAGGAGGCCATTCGACGCAAAATCTTATGCTCTCTAACTTTGTAATAAGTACTTACGTTTTTGTCTAAGATGCTTAGTTTTTGAGTTATAGGCGAAATACTGGAAGAAGCCCGAAAAAGTCGTGCTTTTTTGGTCGCCAAAAGTTCTCCCAGCAAATGTTGTTGACATTTGTTGTTCAGAGCCATAACAATTTAAAAGAAAAACTGTTTCTACGCCATATCTTGCTCTAGAGTTGTCTAGTTGTCCTGCAGGGGTTGCCCTTTGGCCACTGGCCTAATAATATGAATAGAATCATGCATTGGATTCACAACAAAATTTGCGTGGTTCGAAGGCCGCAATTCATACGTGCATCCTAATGACCTTTGCCGCAACTCACCTATCGTCACCCTTTCCTACCACCATTCCGGCTGCAACTTTACCCGTCCCCGGGTACTGGGTCATTAGATATTGGAAGGTTCGGCAGAGTTCACCACGATGGGTAAAGCTTTCAAGTAGAGATGTCCAGTGAAAACGTGCTCAGCCAAACTCTACATCCCCGAAAGCAGTGCAACAATAATTGTTGTTACAATTTGTAAGGACGGACAGTACAAGCCAAAGTCCTTTCCTCGATACTTGACATTGTCTGAATCTATACAATGTATAGATTCAGACAATGTCAAGTAGGTATGTCATGCTCAAATCCAGCCCACTAGAGTCAATCATGCGGAGACTATACTAATCCTGCATAACTCATCGGTAATGGTGGTGCGGTTGTATCAGCCCCTTAATTTGAACTCGTCCTGATTAAAACGCAACAATTTGTATAATAAGTTATTATTAATAACATTTCAAGAGTGCCATAAAGTCCCAAGCGCCATTCGGAAAAATTTACAAGGGAATAGAAAAGCTTCATAAGCCTAATGTAGGTATTCCAGGTTGAACGGATGTGGGAGGTGTACCTACATGTATAATTTGTGTACCTAAATTTAAGTTGTCCCTATTTAGGTTTGTGTGTGTTTGGGGGAAAGCCTCTTGCGTCATATCTAGGATTTCGCCCCCGCTGTTTTGGGTGGAAGGTGAAGGGAGTGCGCTAACATATTGGCCTGTGGCATCGCACAATCTGTTGTGGTCTGGTGACTCAGGTAATGATGTTGGGGCAGTTATGGAAATTGCGCGACCCTCAGTCTGACCAAACGGATTTGGCCCGAATGGGTTGCGTCTAATTTTGGAAGGGAATCCAGTCGCAGGCTCCAAGGACATTGAAGTGTCAATTTCCAGAGAGTCGCGGCATGGATCCACACCTGATGCAGGAAGGTCGCGAGCTACCTCAATCGAATGATTGTCAATAAAGGTGTCATCGTTTCCAACCTGATCCTTACGGAGGATAAATTTCCCGGCTGACATAATCGATTTGTCGATAATGACGTCCTGGGCAAGTATCCCGCGCGAAATATACATTGGGTCCGCTGAGCTTCCCCCACTCAATAACTGACAGCTGGGGAGTACTGGCCAACGGACCCAACAAAAATAGTGTGTGTTTGTTCTATTCTTATTCTTATTGGTATATATGAGCCCCTGAAAAGCCAAGCGGCATAAGTCAAGTAAACGTGATTTTGAGAAAAAACATGTTTTGCATCCATGCTAATAGAAAACTCCCGAAACATTTTTCTGAATCGAACAACCTCAGAATGTTGCTTCGAAATAAGCCGTTCCCCGAGGGAGTGGTAGGTCCTGCATTAACAGGATCAAAAGTGACTTATGCCACTTTGCCTGTAAAAGGATTCCTTCGTTTATTGATTGCAGCTCCACAAAAAATTTAAAAATCTCAGAAGCCACACTGTCTGGGAACTTTTGGGAGGAAGGGTAATTTTTCTAGGTTTGGTTGGTAACACTGTTGGTGCGGCGGTAGGTTTTTGCCATTTTTCTTCTCGTTGTTTATATTTTGATTCTTTGAGAGTTCACCGCCTTTTTTGATGTGCGATTTTTCGTCGATTGAAGTTTAAAAATTTAATAAAGTTCTCGTGAGAAACAGTGAGTGGTTCTTGTGAAGGTTTCCTTTCCTCTTCCGTTTGAAACAACTGGCATCCCTTGTGGGGACAGGAAAACCCTTCACATTGAAACCAATACGATGGAAGAAGACCAGAGAACTCTGATGAAACTGAAGGCTGAGAGAAAACAACTGCGACGCCTATTCACGCTTGCTGCCAAAAGAGTGGAAGAAAGTATCGCCGAAGGTAGGAAAGACGACCTCTTCATAAAATTTGCGGATTTAGCTGACAAATATGATAGGCTGGTCAAGGTGGAAGGGTTGGCGCAGGATCTCATGTACATATTGATTAAAGATGAAGAGGCACTTGAGGATGAGATAAACGCTGCTGAAGTTTACCGAGAACAGTGGGTAACCCTTGTTGCTAAAAGGGACTTGATGCTTGCTAACAAACCAGACCATGAGGATGATATAAAAAGTTGTGGAACCGGGAGTGAGGTAAAAATAACTAATCGCTTCAAGTATCCAAAATTGGCCCTCCGCAAATTTGATGGAAACATAAGAAATTGGGTCAAGTTCTGGGCTTTTTTCAGAAAATTGGATGAAGATAAAGATTTTGAGGATGACGAAAAGTTCGAATATTTAATTCAATGCATGGAAGAGGGCTCAAAGGCCAGAACAATTGTTGAGAGTTTTCCACCCACGCCTGAAAATTACCGCAAGGCGCTGGATCATCTTAAGCAAAGGTTTGGTAGAGATGAATTACTCATAGAAATCTACGTCCGTGAGCTCTTGGGTCTTGTCTTGAGCCGCCAGCTGGGCAAACCTATGGAGCTGCGGGCTTTATATGATCAGCTCGAAACTCGACTGCGGGCGCTTCAGGGTATGGGAGTGGCGAGTGACAAGTATGCGTACATGTTATTGCCGCTAGTCGAATCGGCTTTACCTGAAGACGTATTCAATTCCTGGGAACGAAGTCGACCAGATTCAGACGATGGTTTGAGCGAAGCCTCCAGGAAGCTCGATGAACTATTGAATTTCTTACGTAAGGAGACGGAGCGAACTGAACGCCGAGTACTGACACAGGAACTGTTTGCCCAAATGAAGGTCAACGATAGTACTGCAGCTGCTACAGGGTCCGAGACCCCCCAATTACCCACAACTGCTGCTGATTTGGTAAACATGGAACCAATTAATAAAAGGAAAGTTTGTATTTTCTGCCAGAAGGGCTCTCATGGAAGTGACTCATGTTTTGCGGCCATGAGCATGAGTGTGATGGATATTGAAAGGACACTGACAAAAAAGGGCTGCTGCTTCAACTGCATGAAACCCAACCACCGAAAAATGGAGTGTAAAACCACTGTGAAATGTGTGATATGTCAAGGTCGACATCTCCCTCTTTTGTGCCGCGAAAGGAAGGTTGCAAATTCAGTGGAGAATCCATCAAAGGAGCAAAAGGTTACAACTGCAGAAAATATAGAACAGAGCCTCTCGAACCTCAGCTCACTACCAAATGTTTTGATGCAGACACTGTCTGTGGTACTTTGTGGTAAAACCGAGATCAAGGCCCGCTTACTTATCGATACGGGCTCACAACGTTCCTATGTTACCAAGTCAATAATTCAGCAGCTTGGTTACAACCCACTTCGGAGGGAGAACCTCATCCATGCCCTATTTGGGGGTGCAAAATCTGTACCCACTCTACATGACTGCTTCAGGGTGAGAATGCGGAGCACAACTGGCAAATATATCTGTAATTTTGAGGCTCTCGAGACTGCAGTAATATGTCATACAGTCCCCGTTGCTGCCCAGGGACCTTGGTTTTCCGAACTTCGAAAAAAGGGCATTAACTTGTCAGACAGTGAGGATGGTCCAATAGATGTTCTGGTTGGCGCCGACATAGCAGGGAAGTTGTTAACTGGTCGTGTGGAGGTGTTATCAAGCGGATTGGTGGCAGTGCAGACGCTGTTGGGATGGACCCTGATGGGAAAGGTGGAAGGGACAATGTCATCAAGGACTTCTGAAGTTTACTTGTCTATGATTTGCATGGATTTCGCCCCTTCAGAGTTATGGAGGCTGGAGGTGTTGGGGATCGAGGATCCATCAGAAATGCTCACAAAGAGTCAAAGGCTTTTGCAGGCAAAGGAACACTTCGAAGCCACAGTCGAAATATTGGATTCAGGGCGGTATCAGGTGCAGCTACCCTGGAAGGAGGACCACCCCCAGCTTCAAAGAAATTACGAACTGGCTAAGACCCGACTAGAGAGGACCCTGAGACAACTGCGCATTTCAGGAATGGAGAAGGCTTATACAGGTGTACTCATGGATTGGCTCGGCGAGGGAATCATCGAGGAAGTCACACTTGAGGAATGGGATGTAGGTCATTACCTCCCCCATAGGGCTGTGTTTAAACCAGGGAGTACCACACCTGTGAGACCGGTTTTTGATGCTTCAGCCCATGAGAAGGGACACCCATCCCTCAACCAATGTCTAGAAACAGGTCCCTCCCTCATTGAACAAATTCCAGCCATTCTCCTGCGATTTAGAAGCCGTAAAATTGGCATCATCTCCGACGTGAAGAAGGCCTTTCTGCAGATAGCTTTATCGCCCACGGATCGGGACTACCTAAGATTCATCTGGAGGGGTGACGATGGTCAAATTCGGGTCTTCCGTCATGCAAGGGTTGTTTTTGGGGTGTGTTCTAGTCCATTCCTACTAGCCTCAGTGTTTCAACATCATTTGGACAGATGCTTGGAGAAAATCAAGGACAAAGAGCTAGAGATTCCAATTCAGGTAGTTGAAGAACTGCGTAACTGTTTTTATGTAGATAATTTTGTGAGTAGCTTGAAAAGTGAAGCTGAAGTTGAGCCCTTTATTGCCTGTGCTAGGACGGTGTTTGCAAAGGCTTGCTTCAATCTCCGAGGGTGGGAGAAAACTGATCCATTTCTTGATGAAAACGTTGATACCCAAGTATTGGGATTATTGTGGGACCCAAAGAGTGACGATTTGAAAATCAAAATTCCAAATTTCCAGGATGTTGACTCAAACTTCATAACAAGGAAGATTTTATTGTCAATTTTTCAGCGCCTCTTTGATCCAATTGGACTGACAAGCCCAGTGACCATTTTACCTAAGCGCATATTTCAGAAGGCATGTGTGGAAGGCGGAGGATGGGATGAAGAGGTGGACGGGCAATCCAGGGACGAAATGGTAAAGTGGATATCGCAGGTTCCAATCTTGGGTGAAATTAGAGTGCCCAGGTGGTTCAAGAGCTATGACGCTGAGGGTGCCACTGTGTCTCTACACACCTTCTGTGACGCCAGCCAATTGGCCTACGCGGCGGCGGTCTTTCTGAGGGTGGAGTTCGATAATCAGGTATCAGTGCACCTGGTAGCTTCAAAAGCCAGAATAGCGCCGCTCCTAAGAGTAACTATACCGAGGCTCGAGTTACTTGCGGCCACGGTGGGAGCAAGACTTGCCTACAGCGTCCTCCAGGTACTGAAGAATGTCTCTGCTTCCTACTTCTGGACTGATTCATCCACCACGCTCACATGGATTCAGAAGGAAGAGCCCTGGGCTGTCTTTGTGGCCAACAGAGTAAACGAAATTCGTCGTTTATCCAACGTGATGGACTGGCGTCACATTCCCGGTGCATTGAACCCAGCAGACCTCGCGAGTAGAGGTTGTTCTCCTTCGACGTTGGTCAAAGAGAGATGGTGGGAGGGTCCAGGTTGGCTGCACCTGCCAGAGCCAGAATGGCCAAAGGGACGGTTTGAGGTTAGCGTTGAAGAGGTCATGGCTGAAAGGAAGAAAATAACACTTAATGCTATTACTCAACCTGCATGTGTGATTAATTCGGCGATTTTGACCAGAAGGTTTAGTGAGTTCCACAGAATCGTCAATGTGGTGGCCTGGACATTGCGTTTTCTTTTCAATAAATTTTCATCAACAAGCAGGTTCAGCGGGCCTTTGTCTGTGATTGAATTACAGCGCGCAGAGCGGATGATTTTACGGGTAATTCAAGACGAGGCATTTTCAGGTAGCGAGGACCCGTTACTACGAAGACTGAAACCCAATGTGGACAAATATGGACTCATCAGACTTCGCACTAAGATTTGGGCAAGGAAGGAAACAGAGGACTTTCGAGCTCCTTATATACTTCCCTCGAACCATGTACTGGTGCAAAAATTGATTTTGCATCTTCATGTAAGAAATGGCCATGTGGTGAGCCAAGGTTTGCTCACCATACTAAGGGAGCGGTATTGGATCCTACGTGGTAGGCAATCCATCCGCCAAGCTCTTAAGTCCTGCGTTCGGTGTCAGCGAGTGGCAGCAAGGGCCTTGGATGCAGTAACTCCACCTTTACCTGAGGATAGAGTCAGAGATGCTCTTGTTTTTGAGATTTGTGGGACCGACCTGGCCGGCCCCCTTTATGACAGAAGCGGAGAAAAGGTTTGGATATGCATTTTCACGTGTGCAGTGTACAGGGCTGTTTATTTGGATTTAGTGTCGTCTCTGTCAACAGAAGCGTTCATGCTAGCCTTCCGTCGCTTTGTGGCTCGACATGGGAGGCCTAAAATCATGTACAGTGATAACGGTACGAACTTTCATGGTTTGAGCAACGCCCTGAATGAAATTGATTGGCTGAGGGTCCAACAGGTGTGTGCTTTGGATAGGATCGAATGGCGATTTAATCCACCCACTGCAGCTTGGTGGGGGGGATTTTGGGAGAGATTAATTGGACTTGTTAAAATTGTATTGAGAAAGATTCTTGGAAGAGCTTCATTGACCAGGGATGAGCTAACTACAGTGGTCTGCGAAGCTGCCTCCTTCGTTAACTCCCGCCCTATCACATTTGTGTCAGAGGACCCCAATGATCCAGTACCGATCACACCCCAGATGTTCATCAGCGATATAACTGAAGTTGGTCTTCCCGATTTTGATGAAATAGATGCCACTAGTTTTGACAAACGAGTTAAACGTCGCATCGAGATGATGGCCAACCTGAGAGATCGGTTTCGCACAGAGTATCTGGGTCAATTAAATCAGGTGGCCAACAAATGGAGGAGTGATCGAACTCCAGAGATCGGCGAGCTAGTCATGATAGAGTCAACCAAGAAGAGGTGTACCTGGCCCCTTGCCATCATTGAGGAGATTTTCCCTGGTGCAGATGGTAATTGTCGCGTGGTGAGAGTTCGAACTGCTGAAGGTTCTCTCATTCGTCCGATTCAAAAGATTTATCCTCTTGAAGTTCCATTGGGAGAAGCCAACGCCGCTTGCCGAGAAAGCTCGACCTCACAAGATGAAGACATTGAAGCTGTCCCAGTGACGAAGACTCAAGATACCCCTCAAGAACGGAAGAACGAGGTGTCGTCAAATCCCTCACAAGATGAAGAGATTGAAGCTGTCCCAGTGACGAAGACTCACGATACCCCTCAAGAACAGAAAAACGAGGTGTCGTCAAATGAGACTGTCACTCGATGTGGAAGGAAGGTGAAATTTCCATCAAGATTTTGGTAGGAATCTGTTGTAAAACTGAACTGTAGGTACTTAGGGATGGGAATGCTCGCAGATAGGTTTAGGAACTTTTATTTGGGCTCTTCATTTGTCTGTTGTTACTAATATTAATTCGGTTCTTCTGTTAAGGTGGAAAAATTTCATTCCATTGTCATATCATGCAATTTTTGGTGGGAGTATGTCTGGGAACTTTTGGGAGGAAGGGTAATTTTTCTAGGTTTGGTTGGTAACACTGTTGGTGCGGCGGTAGGTTTTTGCCATTTTTCTTCTCGTTGTTTATATTTTGATTCTTTGAGAGTTCACCGCCTTTTTTGATGTGCGATTTTTCGTCGATTGAAGTTTAAAAATTTAATAAAGTTCTCGTGAGAAACAGTGAGTGGTTCTTGTGAAGGTTTCCTTTCCTCTTCCGTTTGAAACAACAATTTTATTTTTCATTAAAAAACTCGCCGACACACAACAACCACTCGCACACTCGCCGACACGCAACAACCAAGGAATCACAGTGTTTACAGCAAAAGTGGCATAAGTCACATAAAGCCACTTTGCCTTACAACAGATAGACCGATGCCTTCTCCATCCAATCAATCCTGCTATCTTTCGGTTACTTCTCGAACTTCTAGACTTATGCCACTTTGCCAGTAAATGAAGTCAAAGGTGCAGAGTATGATTCTGGACCTAAGTCAGTTTCGCCAAAAACTTGACTTATGCCACTTGGCTTTTCAGGGGCTCATATAAGAACAGATGGAGAAAGCTGAAATGAGAAAGATAAATTGAAGGCACGATGGGGGGGGGGTCCGAGTAATTCCTGCTGTCTTGTTAGCAGGAGAATTAGGCGACCCCAGGTCGGGCTGTCGGAAGTAGCGTTCCCCGCGGACAACGAGCGAACGATGGGGACGGGCGAGCGGGTTTACTCAGAAGAGTGGCGCCCACGCCGCACAGTGCTTTTTTTCGCCAATCTAGCTGGACAAAACTCTAATTACAAGATAAAAAATTCGTTCCAACGCTGAAAATATGTGTTTTGGCAGTAAATATGATTTCTAGGTTCCAGAGTCGATTGAAGCAATTCTCAGACCCCAAAGATGCTTGAATAAGCTATAAAATAACGATTTTTCAGTAAAAATTCCTCAAAAATTGTTATTATTTTACTGCAATCTCTTGTTATAGTCTAAATATTATTGAACGAATTTTTGGATGGTTGTTGGTTTGGATGGTGTTGGTCATGTCGTGACCAACCAACACCATCTAAACCACGACCATCGCGACAAGATGAACAATTTGAAGTTACTATTACCTACTTCTCATAGCCGTAATGCTTATCAATTCTATAAAACATTCACACATTTTTATCCCCGTACTTCAGCACTTTCCACCACGTCAAAACACGCAAAAATGCGAAAACATTCAACTTCAAAACGCTGTATCTCGTAAACCTGCAGGTTCCTGCAGCTCAAATTGGTCCAGTCCCATCCAGAAATAACTCAAGTTTAACGTGGTAAAAAGATCCGGTTGAACCGAGGTGGACCTCAGAAGTTTCAGTCCAATAACTATAGCTCGAACGACGTTTTTCGCTAAAAAAACGCAAATACTTCAAAAATATCTTAAATTCCAAAAATTTCATAGACCCAAAATTTTTCAATGAGTTGGTACTCGTATAATGTACAACTTCACTTGAAAAATTGTTGGAAGACCCTAGGCGAAGCGGCCGGTGAATCATTTGCAGTTGAATGAACATGTTAATAAGGTCGGCTTTAGCCAGACGATGAGTGGGGTTTATCTCCTTTTAACAATGCATGATATGACATGATTCTGTGCCTTCTGAGCTCTTTCTCCTTTGTTTCTTACCTTGCCAACTATCTATGAAGAGACTCCAATAGTTATTTTGAAGAAGAAAAGAACTTTTTTTTTGGACTTTTGTCCAGCTAGATTGGCGAAAAAAAGCACTGTGCGCCGCCACACCTAATTTTCAAGCTTACCTACTACATTTATTAAAAAAAAAAAACGCATTCTCGAATAACAAGTATTTATCACATTGGATCATCAAAACGGCACCTGAACTATTTTCAATTCACCTTGAACATAAAAAGGTCCCAAGCGCCCAAATAATTGCACAAGGCAAACCGAAAGACGCCCAGTTACATAACAGGGCGACGAGGCGACAGCAAGGGGCTGGGTGATGCAAGTAGTGCGGCGCTTCGGACTATTTGATGAAACCACACGGTTAGAAGGCCTAGCGACAGCAATTGGAGGCTAACTCTTATTTCTGCAAGTGAATCTCAGCATTTCTGATCCAGAAACACGGAAACCAGCATTCGACAAGAATTATTCATATGGCACCCGGCATTTATAGTTAGTAACGTTGTTACAAAGGAAACATGCCACCGGGACATTCGTATATTGAAGATTTCACGTTGGCGGGTAACTAAAATTGCAAGTTCATTCGGATTTTGACCTCCCCTCAATCAGCCAGTATGTTTTTCCAAGTGTGAATACATTTTTTCATCTGTTTAGCCTGTCTTTCGTGGGTTTAGCCATGGAGATAAACCGTAATCGATTCGTATTCTATTGATATCGACATAATATGTCAGTTTATTATACCTACTACTTGGTATCATTTTTACTTCCCTTGAGGTACCTATGATGGATATTGATCGATTCAGCTTGCTAATGGACTCGGCATTGTTATCCTTCAGGCCCAAATTGCTGTATCATTACCTATCCAAATAGGCATTTTTGGACTTTTGGGTGATGTGTAGAAAAAGGGGTCAAAACCCGTCAATAGGGAGCTTAAAAACTGGTTTGGATGGAAGACAAACTCGTTTTGGGGTTGACTGAGGGTTTAAACCGGTTTGGACGGGGTAAAGAAAGGTTCGGGGTGGAGCGGGAAGGAAACTGGTTTTGAAGGGTGTAGCGAATTTAAGGGGCAAAATTATAACCCGATCCGTCGTTCACAATATAAATTGGGGGGGAGGGGGGGATCGCCCAGGGGATTAGGTATTAAAATTTGGATTTGGAACATCAACGTTTTTCAAATTCAAATTCACTTAGCGACCTTAAAAATAGCAGGAACGGGCTCCTGCAACTTTTCCTGACAACAACCAATGTGGAAGAAGCAGTTGTGACCATCATTTGCCTTCTCCAGTGTGGTTTTTGTTTTGTGGGTGATGGATGAATAACAGCTGATATCTCTCCTTTTGTTGATAACATGCCAAAGTGCACATGATAAGATAATGTTTTCTTGCAGGCAGTTAGTATTTTTACCAATTATCTACAATATTTGTGGACTGAAATCCGTTGAGAAACCCTAAAAATTGTTTTTAGGAGATTTTTAATGACAGAAAAACCTAAACACTTGCGTTTGGTGGGGTGACAATGTTACAGCTGTATTTGTTTATTGTTTTTTCAATTTTTAAAATATTTTTATAATTTTTAATTCAAGTAATACCTACCTATATTAATGTATTAATAGTAATTTTAATTTTATTTTTATATGAGTTTTAATTTTAGGATGTTTTTCGAATTCCAGACTGACTCACAAGAAGAAATTCATTCCTCCTTGTATTTTCTGAAGAGAAAAAATCTTTTTTCAAGTGAGGTTTTGGAAGATATTTGTTCTATTTTAAGAAAATGAAGGTTTTTACACTTGTTTCCATTTGTTTTTACTTGCATATGCCCCTAATTAGCTCACAAGTTCTATTAAAACAGATTAACTCTTAGATAAATTGTATCTAAGAGGAAAAGTTCAAGGGACCAGTGGAAGCATTGTAGTCAAATCATTTTTGAATTTCTGAAGGGAAATTGGTATTTTATTTTTTTTTTTTTGAGCCAGAATCTGTTTAAAGGTTCTAGGTATAGTCTTGAGGGGTGGCAATGTAATAGAGCTTCTCAATATAGACAATATCACGACAAAAAGGTGGTTTACCATTTCCACCCCATTTATGGAGTGAAAATGGTACAGACAAAAAAAATTATAACTCGTTCAATTTTCAACCTAAAAAATCCACTCAAAGCGAGAAATATTTAATACTCGTGTGATATAGCTTATCAGTATAAAATAAGAAGAACACCATAAAAATAACTGCAGCGTTGAAAACCCGGAAAACCCTTAAAAAGTGTACCATTTCCACCCCGTTTTTTGGTACTCAATTGCACAGATAGAAAGAGTTGCGCGGATTTGCGCACGTTTGCGCTCTGCGCGGAGAACGCTTAACGGGTGTTTCGGACGTTTATTTATCCGCAGGAACTCCCCTCTGTTCGTCTCTTCCATAGAACCCGCAGACTTTTCCAATGTTATCATCGTTCTCGGTGTCGGGAAATCCAACCACCCTCAAATCCTGCTGAACGTTATTTGGGATCATTTTATTTTCTCATATGATTGGAGTAGGGTTATTCTCACTATTGAGTGGCGATTCGAGGCATAAAATTCATAATTTGAGGAATTTTGTAATTGTTTGATTCTGCCCCACTCTCCCCTAGGCACGTTTGACGTGTAAATTGTACACGGTAGGTACTCGTATGTATATATACATTCAATTTATTACTAGGAGTAGGTAACTTTATTGTCATATTTTGTTAATCGAGGCTTTAATATAGTTTGTGGTTGTTTTGTTTTAACAAAATGTGTTAAAAGGAGATTCTTTTCTTTCTGTCATAGAGAAAATAATCTCCTTTTCTGCATTGGTTTAACAAAAGGAAAGTCCCTCTCGTCGAGTCCGTCTTGGAATGGTCCTTCGCTTTCAACCCTTCCACCACCACCATCAGCATTACCTTAAGTCCCTTGTCAGTCCTTACCTTAAAACCCCTCCCCCTCTCTCTTTCCAGCCAATCAAGACCTTAGACTCCATCGTAAAGCAACTCATTTTCTAGCAACCTCCTCCAACCTGCCGACCGTCAAGCGTTACAACTCCTTCATATCACGAAGGCGACTGCGTTGGTTATAACGCCGGAGGGGGTGAGGGTTTTTCCTGCATCAAATAATGAGGGAGGATTTTTTCAAAAGTGACGAGCCGCCTCTCGTAATGACCCTGCAAACTAAGGACGCAAATGCGCTTTCTGCTCGAAACATTTTTTTTTTAACGAAAAACTAGCAAACCTAGACCTGAAGAAGCTGCAGCAAAGTCACCCAAGACGCCATTCTCTAATGCTCACATCGTAATTTGGTTGTTTTATTCAATTTCATTTTAAAAGTTAACACTGCATTTATGGAAGTTATAACTATAACTGTTCTGTAGTCATTCTTGAATTGATGTTTCAAACACGGCATATTTCTGCCCCGAAGGCGCCCTCTCCCGCCCACCTTATCAATCAAAATACGACAATATCCTTTCTTTCTTCCAACCCACGCAATGGCCCAACTTATATTGCACGCCCAGGATCACCTCACGTCTGTTGTTTCTCTTTCGAATTCATTTCCATTTATACGATATGCCTATTTATGTATTCTATCGTCGTACATCAGAAACTACTCGATCTCCATACAACGTGAAGTGGGCTTGCATTGTCTCACAAATATTACCTTTGTTGAAATTGCTTCTATAATAGGGGTCTGGGAAAATTGAACGAAAAACTTTTCACCGTCTGTGCTTCAAAACGCAACCCTTGTGGCGGATGTGCTTGGAATTGTGCTTTACACCATAAATATGTATATTTGATACATTCTAAAATACATTTTATTTATAAATCACGCCTACGGCTCACACCTTCAAGCGTGCTGTGAATTCTTAACTAACTGGCAGAACCGTTTCCAATCAAATATCATTTTCGGTTTAGGTCAATAGGCCTTACTAGCAACCCCGTTGAGGGTTCTGCACTCGATACGAAACGGTAGGTACCGGGCCTACATAGCCAGTTTACACCCTAACCTGCCAGAAGACAACTCATTCAAAGTGAAAATGACATTTTTTTGAAAATACTCAAAAGGTATTGAGATCAATGCGATCGATCTCAATCGTTTTTTCTAGTCGATCACCCGAAATGGTCGGATGGAAGACGTTTTTTTAAAAACAGAACTCCAACAGCCAGGGTCGGTCGTTTGAAGATTCTTTTTTATCTTAAAGGAAGCTTCAAGTGTTGAGGATTCCTTTTAAAACCTGGACGACTCTGCATACAACCCGAGGGGTGGCCTCGGAGACTCTTCAATGATGCTAGTAAATCCACAAAAAATATAATAGTTACATAGGTAACAAATCGAGGAAAATTCTTTGGATGAACAACTGTTGCAGGGGCCCCTCCATCCCCCGGGGGATGCAGCAAACAACATGGGAGATTTGATGATCTCACCAATCGCAAAGCGGGCTAGCCTACTAAATTTAAAAACGCTATTGTACACAAGGGTTTATTATTTACTTGTGCGAGAATTAATTCTGTGTCAATGAAAAAAAGTTTAAAAAAATTGTTTTCAAAAACTTTTTTTTTACTCGGTAAATATTTGACCTCCTGAGATCCTTCAAACTCCTTCAGACTCAAAACGAGTATTACAACCCTGCAAAAGCTGTAACTCCTCCATTACCGGTATCCCTTACACCATTACCGGTAACCCTTAAGGTGGGATTTCCCTGACGCGTCTGCGGCGCGCGGCGGCGGCTCGCGTCTAGACGCTCCCCACTCCTTCAGTGTTGTTCAGATGGAACCGATTTCCCCAGCGCGGCTGCGGCGCGCGGCGCGTCTCAGCGGCTCCATGGGGTTGAAACGAGCTACATGGGAGACGCGCGGCCGGGCGGCCAGACTCCTCCCCCTAGCAGTCAAGCCGCGCGCCTTCGCGGCTGGGGTATGCAAACCTTCACAATGTCCCCAGTGGTTTTCTTTGACTGTGAATCACAGAATTGAGCCTGCTCATGACGCAGCAAGTAAAGTAAAGAGAGGCGGGGGGAAACGAGTGAATTTTATCTTTCCGTTTGCGTTCGTGTGCTTGTGTGCTTGTCTGAAATGAAGTTCACCAACGAAGAGGACGAACTTCTCATCCACATCGTGGCATTCCTGTATGATAGTGAGACGGAAGACTACAAGGACATTGGGAAGAAAGAAAAAACATGGGTAGCTGTAGCATCTTTCGTCCGGTCTTCTCTCACCAGTGAAACAACGTAGGTAGTCAAATTGTTGGAAATTCAACCGAAAGAACGATCTGAACCGTTTTTCGTTCTTTTTCAAGTGGCAGTCGATGAGAATGTTAAAAAAAATCCCTCTTCTGTTCGTCTTAAAAACATAGGGGCGTGAGGCTCCCTATACATCAACAATAATCCCTCTTCTTCGTCCTTCTCTGACAATAAAAGGGCCACAACAATAACCTCGCTCGACTGAAGCTGGGGCCAAGGTAGGCGGTCTCTGGCCGCCGCCGCGGCCGCGCCTCTTTGAGAAACCACTCTTCCATAGCGCGGCGCGGCTGGCGGCTGAGTAGAAACATGACAAAATCGCGAGCCGCCGCCGCGGGCCGCAGACGCGTCAGGGAAATCCCACCTTTACAGATCTTCTACACCCCTTCATTCCTGTTTACACCTCTTGAATCTAGTTCCACACAGCCTTAAACCGGTTTTTAACTCCTCCCTTAATAAAAAATATTCATTTATAAATTATATACCTAATTCATTTATACGTTTTTGATTGTTCAGACAGATGGTATTAGTAGTAGAGGGAACACTAAGAAAGTATATTATTAAGTGTTTTATTAAAAACAATTACCTAAATTTTCGCCGATCTATAACTTGATTTATAGCGTATAAACACCATTGTTTATGAAGTCCTCTAAAGGAACGATCACCTAGTTATTAATATTAAGATTTATATTATGAAGCATCCTCAATCTCAACCACCTTAATCATCCGTACTTGATTGAAAAATAAGTTAATTTAATTAATTATAAATAATATTTAAACTTATAAGTGAAATTATTTCTTTCAATATCTGAAGGGTGCCATATGCATAACGGCCCAAGCGCCGCACAGTGGGGCCGATGACGCTAGTGATAGGTGGCGGAAATTATTCAAGGTGACAGACAGATTGATAGAGATGGATGTAGCATAAAAATGCAATATGTATCTAAATGTTTACCTGTTTATTATCATTTTTTTAAACAAAACATGTACACTACAATACAACTGATAAAACTCTCTTTTGACATAGATATGTCTTTTGGCTGGGGGTCATGACAAAATAAGCGTGATCGTGATCAAAAAATGTAATAGGTAACTATTTCTAAGTTGTTTACTGTTTAGTACAACGTTTGTCTTGGATATTAAACTATCCTATTTACGAGTAAACTAGGTATTTTTCGTACCTAGTTTCATTACGTTACTAATCACGCTACTCTAGTCCAGAAAATGAGGAAGTAACTTTTTCTAAAAAGTTACTTTTTCTTAGCAACAACAACAACAACAATTCGAACTTTTGATTTAAGTGATTTCACTTCATACTATATCACCTACTGTTTCTTATCTTACATACAAGTTAAGTTTCTTACCTATTTCAGTAATACTTATACATAGGTGATTACATAATGGCTCCTACGAAAAATAATTGCAGTAAGGAAAAGAAAAAAATTAAAACGGTCTTTGGGATTCAAAGAAGAGCAACATTCAAACAGTTTGAATGTTGCTCTTCTTTGAATGTTCTGTTGAAATGCTTCTTCTTTGAATGTTGCTCATCCCATCCGCTGGATGGGATGAGTTACTCATCCCATCCAGCGGACCAGGACAACAATTCTCAAAAACGTGTTAAACTTCTACATGCCGACCCAACCGGTAATGAAAGTTCTTCTATATCACCTACAGAACAAGATATTATTCTTGATGAACAAGCAAATCTTTTCGAAACAAAGGGCCCGGGAACCGACCGTCGACTAATACTTTTTTCTGAAAGAACTTCATAATTTGAAGGCATAGCAGTGAGTTTTGGGCTCCTAGGGTGTAATACAAATTTCCAGGGCACTGTCGAAAATTTCAACTTTGAATCTGGAGGGAAAAGTGGCGCTTCTCTCTTATTGGCTGCTACACGGCCGCCATTTCCGCCGTCACCTCCGGCAGATTCCCGTCGGTCCCTTCTTATGCTAGCGCACTCTGGCGGATTAGTAAAAGTGCGACCGCGGGAAAATTCAAAACGCCAAAATTTGGCGTAATATTTATTATTCCCTAGTGATTTCCTCTGCTCAGACACCTAATTTCTCAGTGCTAACTGTACTGAGAACTTTGTTCATTACTAGTTCAACTATGTTCGGCCGAATTTTCCCATTTCTCTGACCTAGTTCCTTGGCCCATTCCCTTAAATCCTGTGTGGGAACTAGGTACCTAACAAACACATATAATATATGTTAAATCAAATGGGGGGTTCGCATTGATTTTTTTCTATTTTTTTCTGAAAGTACTCCCTGAGAATGTAGGGAAAACAGTAGTCAGCCGCCTGAAATCGTTTCCAGAAAATTTAAATAGTTTAAAGAAAATTACGGCATTTGAAAAACACGGCCATGGAGGGAGCGTGACGTCACTACCTCTTCAACCAACTACGTGAGGGGATTGTTCCGCCCAGGGTTGCCACTCCACTACTCATCACAGAATAAAATTCAATTGAGCCGTGAATCCTTCTGATAAGGCTTCAAATTTCAAGTAATGTGTATTATAATTAAAAGTTAATTATGTTTTCCCTCGTATCAAGTTATAATTGCTATAAATTTATCATATAAGCTGACGACACTAGCGCTCCGGGTGAGAGATTCACTGGAACTGTGACGTCACTACCTCAAGAGTGACTGGTGGGAAACCCCGGCCGATTCAAACTGTGCGTTTCGTTTTTTCGTTATATCTCCTACAATGATTTTTTTTCGTTGGTATTGGAGTCTGTGCACATTACTTTTTAGCCATATTATTGAATGGTAGGGAAGATTTCCAAATCTAAAATCAATGCGAATCAGTCCCAAATTGAAGGGCTTGTTCAAGTACATGGATGAACTAGACCTATATTCTATAGGTACCAATCATTCTTGCCGGTGATTTCGATGTGGATCTTAGAGGAGTTGATGGGGTTGAATTGAAGGATTTCATGTCTGAAGAGTTTGGACTCGAATTGAACAATAACATCGCAATCTCAACCACTAGAAATAATACATGCATCGATGCAGTATTTAGCCGTCATGTGAATCAAGAAACGCGTGATTACATTTCATATTTCAGTACTCATCGCCCTTTATTATCTAAAACTATCGAATTTTAGCTACATTGTATTATATCGTAAATAAATAATTGCCAAAAGACATATCTATGCATGAGTTTTTTCCGTGCAAGCGGTAAAAATTTGGATTTTTTTTTTTTTTTTCGACAAAGTTCCGTTCGTCTGATTTCTCGACGATGTATTTCCTCTTATCAAAATCCGACGGAAAGTTTCTCGGGAGGTTTTTCGTGCGTTTCGTGTGGGAGGTCGAGGGAACAGGTTGGGACTAGTAAATCAGGCGGCTCAGCGATAAATAATAAAATGACCACTTAGTTATGTCGGCTCCGAAATGATTCAGTGTTTTACTCACACGTAGTGAGACTGGTTTTCAGCCACAATACGTAAACATCAGTACGTAGCAGCCATAACTCGTTATTCGCCGGTTAATGCGCAGTACAGAAATGTTTTCATCCAATAACCATCAAGTTTGCCTTGTTCATAGAAGCGAGTACTTGGAGAGTGCTCTCACCTCATTTTGTTTGTCCCGAGGACTTTGAAGGTGTCTATTTGAGCGAGAGGGTAAATGCTCAGATCCTGTGAGGCCTGCATGAATACGACCCTTCTATGGTGGTGAAAGCAACAGACAATTTTCCTGTGGCAATAAGGAATGGACGTGACTCGAGATTATTATTCAGGCCTCTCCGACTACACCGTGGGAATCTACGGGCCTACAAATGGGACCTTTGACGGGCGGAGGTTCAATGAAGTGTCGTTTTCGGGGTACATATTTGTGAGCATAGAATCCTTTTCTTGGGGTCTGAAACCCATCCGTTTACACTAAGAGGATCTATGAGGCTCTTGTGGGTGCTGCAGATGGGGCTTTTGAAGGACTTCGGGCAGATGGTCGAATAAGGTGGATTTCGGAATAATTTTGGACGTATTCGTCCAATATTATTCTATAGAATCTATTTATGGGGGTCTCTTAACTGTCCAAAAACTGTACTTAGTTCCTTTTTAAAATTTCTAAAACCATGTTTTTTTTTTACCAAATTAAATTTTTGCACAA
Source organism: Pilophorus perplexus (assembly GCA_955831195.1). Taxonomy (NCBI): domain Eukaryota; kingdom Metazoa; phylum Arthropoda; class Insecta; order Hemiptera; family Miridae; genus Pilophorus; species Pilophorus perplexus. The sequence goes on along the minus strand of OY037007.1, from coordinate 54,899,883 downwards.
AGTATAAAAATAGGATTAACAACAAACCCTTTCATAACATGTTCAGCTAACGGATAAACATAGGTAGACGCAAAAAAGGTCGAATTTTGAGACAAACCAAAAAAACGTTGCCGACTGTGGGGTGTATTGCCGCTCGTGATTTGGGAAGATCTTGGTACGTGTCGTACAGTCTTTAGACTTCCCTGGGGGATTATTTCAGTTGTGATGAAGGATCGTAGCAAGGAAAAAATGTTTCCATGTCATGGGCCCTACCTCCATGTTTTTTGGATAAGTATCAGGAGACAATTGGACGCTTGATGATGTGCAAGGGTACGGCCGGTCCATTATTTATCAATTACATAATACTAAGCACATATTATGCGACTCTTAATAACAACGTAACTCACAACAGACCCAATTGGGAGCTGTCTCGAGAACGATGTCGAAGGGGAGGGGCGATGAGCACCAACCATGGTGTTGGGGGGGGATATAGATAGATTATTTTATTTGCAATCTGTACACATTTTAGGCCTGACGTAGCGCTCTCTTCCACATCGCAGAGTAATAAAAAATAAGTATTACTTACACTGCAGGTATAAATATATATATCTTACAGACCAAACCCGATTTTAGGCCACACTAGTTTGTCCTAGGCCAAAGTGGTTCTTCCTAAAAATACCAGGCCAATGTAGTTTGGACTAGGACAAACTAGTGGGACCCGTCAGTGCTAGGATATTCTGGTTTGGAATAGGCCAAACTACATTGGCCTAATTCATCTACGTATATGGGAAGGAGAAAGAATTCAATTTAGGGTTCATAATAAAATTTATTGTTTTCATTTATTATATTATATTTTATTCATATATTCTATTATATTCATAATAAAATTCATTATAAAATTTATGTTTTGTCATTTAATGACAAAACAAGTTGCTAAATGAGATGTATTTACTTCTGTAAAATACGATCAAGGTAGAGTCGTTAATTATCGTTAACTCTTGGTTCGATTCCAAACATTGCTTTGTATGGTGACTGCTTAATCCCTGAATGATACGAACGGTTTTTCATAAACTGGCATAAATCTGAGACCTTCAGCCCATTTTGAACACGAATTAAGGTCGATCCACACGTTTCAGTGATATCAGTGACTCCGTGGCCATCCGTGCTTCGTGCCCTTCAATGGTATCAATCGTAATCTATGGGCTCCAAAGATTTAAAAAAAAAAAAAAAAAAAATCCAATACGTTTGTTGCCACCTCTTCACCCTGCTTGCTTTGTAGAGGACGTTACGTTATTTACTTTACGTTATTTACTTAAAGTAAATAAGTTCATCCAGCTACGGTAGCTGGATGAACTTATTGAGGTGACCGTGGTAGTTAAGTATAACCTATACTGCATATCAGGCGGCGACTGTATGTCTGTGAGATCGATTTGACATCAGATTCTGCTATTAAATTCTGTGTGTGAAATTGGCTTGGAAACGATTCCTTTCTTTCCCAGGGTTTTTTTTTTTTTTTTTTTTTTTTTTTTTTTTTTTTTTTTTTTTTTTTTTAGCAAGTTTCACACAGCGATACAAAATAGTTATTGTAAGATGGAGGAACCGGCTGTCGAAGTCAGAAGATAACTTGGAAGAAAAGGCCGGGTTTTCTTGAAGTGCTTTTAATACAAGTCAAGTACAGTCGAGCGTTCGGGTTAAGCTATGAACCCTTCTTCAGGATCTACAAAAAACCACAGGGGGAAATATATAGTACTTAAACATGTAAGGTGTCATAGGTGGTGACAAGCCACTATTTGGTCGGCAAGTCTTACCTTAATATGGTAGGTATCGAATTACATTGGGTAAGATGTAATCCTCGTCAGCGCAGAATAATATAAGTTGAATTTACAATGTAAGTGCATCAGGAACCTAAGAGAAATTTTATGTGGTTAGAACATGTTGTGGGTGTATAACTTCAACATTGATGCTAGGTTTAACTTACGATTCTTATGCGTTATGTAAAATTTAATTGTATGGGCCGATGATGTTGGACTCATTTGGGTTTATTAAAATTATACGTATTATACAATATAGAGCACATTTCGGCGAAGCCGCTGTTATCAACACGAAGAGGTTAGAGCACCGGTAACCTGCTCCTGGGGGAGGAAGTTAGCGGTTTACATTTTTATTTTATATGTCTGGTAATTAATATCAGTAAGTGTAAAAGTTGACAATGGTTGGTGTGAACTAATATTTAATTATATGATTGTCACCACCTATGACACCTTACATGTTTAAGTACTATATATTTCCCTCTCTGGTTTTTTGTAGATCCTGAAGAAGGGTTCATAGCTTAACCCGAAAGCTCGACTGTACTTGACTTGTATTAAAAGCACTTCAAGAAAACCCGGCCTTTTCTTCCAAGTTATCTTCTAAAATAGTTATTATCGGTAGGTGACGCTGGCGTATTTTCGTGCAGTCTCCCGCCATGCCCTATACCATAGGGCCTATAGCAATATGTGCGGCGTCAATAACGTCAAACATTTCTTCTAACGGCAGGCAATATTTCACAGGGTCTCCGCGGATTACAAGCTTTTTGGTCTCACCCACTTGCAGTAGGTTGAATCGTTTCATACAGTACAGACACTCTATAGGGGGTTTTTTTTTTTGGTCGCTGAACTAAGGTAGAGGAATCGAAGCAAGGCCGCAGTATCCGATCCTGGCCCTTGGCAAATAAATCAGTGATTTCTTGTTTTAACTGACTCAATTGAACCATCAGGGAATTCTAGTTTTCACTAGTGACAACCAGTTGTCACGGAGCGGCCTTGTGAAAACCAGTATTGACTAGTTAAAACTAGAATTAACTGATTTCGGGTAATAACTGTAACAATCGAAATGTACAATGTTACTATTGCAAATAACACCTGCGTTTTGCGAGAATAGTTAATACAATTGAAGTTTTATAGTGTCCATGTTTTCTTTCGATTTCACCATAACACTTAAAAAAATATTTTCCGTATAAATAAAATGGGGCGCTTGGGGAGGAAAAAAGTCTGCCATAATATTCTCCTCTAGGAGTAACTATAACATTTCATCTATTCGATGGGCTTTTGAATGATTCCAGCCCGACCTCCGCCAGACTCTCAGCTCGGCTGACAAAAGCTTGACCCACAGCTTGGGTAAAAAATCGAAAAAACTAAGACGAATTGACGGCGACTTGTGCTGGTTTTAGGTATGACCAATCTGCCCGAATTTCTAACAGTATCCGCCTCGAGGGTTACCACGAGTCATATTATTTTTTATGATAAGAAATCGAATAAAACCGAAAACTAAATATAAAAATAAAAAAATAAAAATCGCTGATGCATGATATTGAATCCAGCTCCCCATTGGTTGGCGATTGCTAACCATGTACGAACTCAAATCAACATCCAATGGGAAGCTGGGTTCTGTGTGACATCAAACTAATAATTTGAGTCCACTTTCCGCCCGCAGATGTAAATTAATAGTTTTCAATAATATCTTTGAACAAGCAACCGCAGCTTTGATTTCATTCGAGTGTTAAATCGAAGCTTTGATTCAATATAGTCCTTCTTTAGTAACCCTCGAGGCGAAAAAACTATTGGAAATTCGGGCCCTAGCTTCATAGTTTTCTCGAGTTTTTACTCAAGTCGGGCGGGCAGAAGGCGATTGTAGAGCTGCTCCATCGAGTTAATTTTTGAAGCCATTTATATAGCGCAGAGAGTCTGGCGGAGGTCTGGAGACACTCCAAAGCCCAACGAACAGATAAATTTGTGATTGTTACTACTAGAGGAGAATATTACGGCACAGAGATTGTTGGCTCCTTCTTTCCTTCTCAAGCGTCCCATATTATTTATACGGAAAATATTTTTGTAAGTGTTATGGCAGAATTGAACCAAAACACAATAGGTCTTTTGTGGACATAGTGCAAAATTTTGGATCAGCAGACGAGAAATCATTGTCGAAATTGAAAACCCTGTACAGGATTTGGATGGTTAAGATACCCCCCACGAAATAGAAATCATTCCGTGGAGACCCCCATAAATGGATTCTACGGCCAAAATTACCTCATTGGAACTTCTGCCCGTAGTCATTCAAAAGCCCCATTTGTAGACCCTACAGGAGCCGCATAGATCCTCACAGTGTAGTCGGATGGGTTTGAGATCCCAGAAAAGGATATTGTATGCTCACGAATACTCCGAAATCGACAACCCATTGAACCTCCTGGTCAGTGTCTGCCAAATACAATATTTAATATTGTCTTCGGTCAACTCGGCGAACTCTTTCCAACCCAGGGGGACGAGACAATTGGGAGCCATTTGCTCAATCGTCATAACGAGTTCCGATCCTTCTTGAGAGGACGACTGAATGGGTCAGGCGGAAATTCCAGGGCAAAAATCCCTTATTTCATGAAATTTCACAATGTATTCTACGTCCTAAAATACCACGGAAACGCCACCTGACTCGATTCTGTAACACAATTTGTTGTGTTTCAATCACTGCGTAAAATTGCAGCTCGAAATCCCCTGAAACAATCTCAGTTGTGAAAATTTCTGAAAATTTTCAAGGCGGAACACTCAACAGCGCTTCGAGTATGATACAGCGGCTCATATTTGCATACGCGTCGGACAATTTAATATAATTCGTTTGAGGCACGCCCGTCGATGCCGCCAAATATTGACCGTAAGTTAACAGCGATCAATAACATCCATCGCCTGCGTAAACGTACGACTCCTCTGAACCCTTAGAATAACAATTTTAGTCTCTCGGTCAGGGACTTGATGTGCCAAACCTCCCACCCACTCCCCAACAATTGAAACCAACAAACAATCTAAAGTTTTGGTTATCGACTGGATTTGAGGTTGTAAAAGATTCAATGATGCGTTAAAAACTCCATGATGGGGGGTCTCAATGTACAGTCAAAAAATTATCACTTCCTCACTGGAACGTTTCGAAATATTTTTATGTCAACTTCCGGGTTTAGGTGAACTCCTTATTCACATCGGTGGGAAACAGAAAAACAACAAAATCAAATAGGTACTCGATCAAAATCAGCAAATTGTTGAAGCTGAACGTGAAAATTTAACGTTTTTTGAAAAGCAACAACGCAGGTTACATTTTTCATTGTTCTGCTTTAACTTTCAAATTAATGATTGAACATTCGATTCTGCGGCCCACATCCGTCCTAATATTGTATAATATAGTATACGATAATACACCAATAAAGCACGTCCCATGCACTTTGATTTAACCTGAAAAAAAATTATTCGTGGGTTACCAATAATTAGTTACTATTATCGTAACTATCTACTTTTGAGTAAGCGAGGTTTAATCGACATAAACAGGGATCGTCAAGTCTGATAGTGACGCATATGAGACTGAATCCTGCTGCAACGAGCTCAGAAAATCGGAAAGCCACGAGTCAGTCGTGCTTTTATCGTAGTCGAGTGTAGTAGCAATAACCGTATCTATTCAGCATGCATTCAATTCATAAGTTTCATAACTTTCAGGAGGAATTTACTTTCAAAAGGACATTTCTCCATTTTCACCTGTTGAGAAACTGAAAAAAAAAGTTTGGTGGCCCAAATTAAATTTAATGGCTTTCCCAAATAATTAAATAATAGCTTTGTAGTTCAGTAATTATTACTAAACTGATTAGCTCTTGGCATAGAACTACTAGGTATAGTTCTATGGCTCTTGGTTTGACTGATGGAATATTTCAACATTTTAAATCAAGTACAACAGTTAAGTTACTGAACCTCGTTCCGAGATTATCGGTTGTTGGCTATAGGGATGGGCACCAGTATAATAAATAGATTTTTTTTTTGGCTCGATTTTATATCGGACCTGAAAAATGGATTCTTGAAGAATCGGGCTGCCGAAAAAAGAGCTAACCCTGAGAAAGCTGTTCTCCGTCACCTGCGTGAATTCACACAGTCTTACGACAGAGTCAACTAACCCCACCAATGTAATGATAGTTTTCGGTTGGACGCCGTTTTTTTTTCAAAGCGGCACTTATCCAAGTTTCTCACCAAAGGGGCACTTAACATTATATTAACGAAAACACCGAGAAAGATTGTGTTGAGAACAGCGCCAGGCCGCAATCATGGCGCACAACGAGCTGGCTTGTGTCGCAATCTGTTTAGCTCGGGAGCTATCTTCATGAATCGTATTCTCGACTCGAGTAGTTACCCCGTAAACTACAATTAAACTCATCACAAAACACTTCTTTTGGACATGCACCTTTTTGAAAAAAAACAAAAACAAAAAACGGTACTTTTCCGTTATACCCCCCCCCCCCCCCACGCGATTTCGTGTTTCATACACACCCCTCCCGATGGCTTTAAGGCACCCAAATTCGAGTACTTTTCCGTTATAACACCCCCCACCCCCTCCCATTCGATTTCGAGTTTCATACACACCCCTCCCGATGGCTTTAGGGCACCCAAAGCCAACCAAAATCGCGTGGAGGGGGGGGGGGGGGTATAACGGAAAAGTACCAAAAAAACAATCCATTCACCTTGCATGACATGCCCCTCTTTGGTGGAAACGGATTCACAGTTTATTTACTATGGGTGGAATGTAATATAATATATTATTGTAAATTCGTAATATAATATATTATTACAAATACGTTGAAATCATAAATTCTGATAAAAAAAAACATATTATGTAATATTATGCTGTTTTGGTGGCAAACTCAATCTTCAGTTGGCTTTTAATGTGGGATAGAAAAGGTTTAGGAGGGAAATCGATGCACCTGTATACAGAGCTCTTCTACGAGATCAGGAAAACGCTAAAAACAGAAAAATTTACCAAAATGGATATAATATCCCTTCTGGATATTATGCCCTTCTGAAAGTAAACTCCTCAGTTATAACAAGATCGTATTCCACGCAGAAACCTCGAAAATTCAGACTTCAGTTAGGTTTTCCTGCTATGAGGTCTGCCTAAAAATTTTAATTTGGTACAAAAGAGATGAGAAATTGAAGGGCCTTTTCAAAGGTGTGGTCAGATCACACCTCATGGTCCCCCTTCGTTTGATTATGTCGTTCCACTAGGAGTTTCATTTTGAGCGAAAAATATTTATATCGCCCAAAATATTGCTCAGGAAATGAAATTCAACCCGCAGAGCGAAGAAATAAAACTCAAAATCTGATATTAAGCCATTCCGAATAGTAAAACTCGCTTCAATTCATTCTCGGCATGTCTCATAGCTTTATGAGGCTTCTTGTGAATCATATGTTTGACCAAGTAAAGAAACGCTGCAAATTTTAAGGTTTATTCTTACATATAGGTTACTTGTGCGAAAATTAATTGTGTGCCAATAAAAAAGGTTTTTTTTTAACGAAAAAAAAAAAAAAAATTAATCGTTCGGATAGATGAGGGAACTCGAAAAATGGATTATGCGTCTAATATAACTCGGAAAATATTAAATATTTTGACCTCCTGGGGTCCTTCAAAAATCCCATTTGGAGACCCATGAAAGCCAAATAGATCCCCTCAGACTCCCAAAAGTGGATTCTACGTCTAAAACTACCTACTTCGAAAACGACGCCTAACTCGACGCCATAGCAGAAACCCTTTAAAAAAAGCCCTCCCGTAGCCCCATAGCGCCCCACGGGTTTGGGAGATCGGGCTGAAAACCGTGCGGGCACAAATAGATGGTATTCGGAGTATTTTGTCAAAATTTCATATTTAAAAGAAAATCTCACTGCCCAAAACGGCTCGACCGGCGAACGGCTGAAGAAATAAGAAGAAAATCAAGACGCATAGATATGAGAACTTTTTCCTCTCCTGTGAAATGTTCACAAATTAAACAACCTGGTTTACGCACAGTACCTACATGTAGGTACTGTTTGAATTTTATATAATAAGTGCTGATTTCACCAATATTTCAAAGAGTTTTAAGCTAAGACGACGGTTTAAGCTGCCTTCACCTTCGCTTAAATCTCAGTTTTAATAAAATGTTGGTGAAACGCCCCATAATATTAAGATATTATCTTAAAAGAATCAATACACATGCATACGGTTTAAGGGTGGTGCAAACGTAGAGGGACTGATGCACGCGTAGGGAAATTGTTCGTCCTATTTTCACCCATCTGGCGCACATGTAATCTGGGGGGGGGGGGGGTCGAGGGGGTGCGCCCCTTTTGCCATCATTCACGAACATGGGGCAGAGCGGAGACTGCCATGACGGGAGGGTGAGGCGGAAAGCATGAAGGTGCGCAGAAGGATCCCGCCGCAAGGGACCCTGTTGGGGGGGGGGGGGGGGGGGGGGTGGGGCTGGTACAATAGCGATAGCTGGGTTGTATCTCTGTTATTACAACCCCTGCCACCATCCATTTCATCGCCAACCAATTTAGTTTTGGGTGTCTCTCCTGCATTGTTGCCTTCGGAATAATGTATTCACCCGGAATGAAGTATTGCTTGTTGCTTGAAAACTTTACAAACCCAACGTGAAAAATTACAAGAACAATAAATAAATCAATCACCTATCGACTTAAGTAGCTGAAATGGTATTAAATTTTGCCTACACTAACCTACTAGACGGAAGTGCGGACGGCGCGCCGCACAGTGGTGCAAAACCGCCAAAAAGCGGCCAAAACCCCTTTTCATCGGAGTATTTCAATAAAACTCGGTACACTCATGTTTTTCGGGGCGTAGAATCCGAATTTGACGTCAGTTATTGCGCTAAAATTTTTTAAAGACCATAATTCAACATTTTAATGGGTATACTCACTGGCTCTCCACTTTTTCAGCTGTTTTTGTTTATGTTCGAGTATAACCCATAAAATTTATCCCAAGTTCACCGCTCTATACAGTAAAAAACCATTGTATCTTGAAACCTGGGTTGAAGGAAGGGTTTTGAAAACAATTCAAACCATTTTTACGAAATTTATGGAATAAAAATGAATGAAAATGAAAATAGCGTTAATTTCAGAATAATATACCATTAACCCAATTAGTTTGACTTGAAAGCTCTTTAATAAAAAGGAAATAATCGTTTAAAATATTACAATGACAGCTAGGTAAATAAAAATTCAATTAAAAATCGTCTTAAATCCTGAACTATTTACGTTGCGTTCGACTAGCACAATCTGCGAAATGTTTAGAAGGCCTTCCACCCACATTGATTGCATCGACACAAGGTGATTCAAATTCCAGCTGAAAATTGCGCTTCAGCCACTCCTCATATTTACGCTTAAAATTCACCTTACTGTGTTGCACTCCTTTCTTTTTTTTAATAAAGGTGGGTAAAATTTTTTTAGTAACTTCAAGTGTCACCTGGTCCAGCTTGTCCTCATGTAAATGCGGGTACTCTTCTCTCAACCCTTGTTTAAGGGTGCATCCCGGCCGAAACAATATATCGCACAAAACACTATGAGGAATAACCATTTCCATCTTTCCTCTTGCAAAAAGGACGTACACTGCAACTGAACTCTCCAAGAGGTGGCGAGACACTCTTCAGACCTTGTCGGATTATCGCGGACGCTATCTTTATTAATTTCTTTCATCTCTCACTCTCTTGGTGAGGCCGGTTTGTCCTCTTCAGCATTATCGTGCTCTGAGCTGCTGATTGCGCGATACCTACACAACAGCTGTACGATTGTTCTTTCAGAATGTTGTCGATTGACGCACCCATCTTAGCGACTTACAACGTGGACCCTGAACATATACGGCGGATAACGGCGATGAAAATTTGAGAAAAGACACTCCAATAGGCACAGATTACAATGTTTCTACTCGCGGAGCTCAGCTCGGTGCAGCTTTTTTTCCCGATTCCATCGAAAATGCGAAAAATACGTTTTTTTTAATTACCTACAAGGTCGTGGCACAGACCACGGTAGGTAGAAGAAGGCGGCCTTCTTCTACCTACCGTGGCACAGACAGTACAAACTGGGATTAATCCCTCAACTAAAGCAAATTTTGGAAACTACATTAGTATAGTAAAGTTCATGGGTGGTTACTTAAATTATACTATTCATTACAATAGGTTAAAAAAATGGTGAAAAAGTAACATGTAATTCGTAATTTTTTAATTTAAAAAAAAAAGCAACTTTCAAGGACTCTCAAGTCTCCAAATAATTTTTTAAAAGAAAACTAATTATGAGGCTTCATTCTACAAGTATTAAGGTGTAAAACCCACTCATAAAAACTGGGAAAAGGCACAACTCAATTGGGGGGGTTTCGGCCGCCTTTGCACCACTGTGCGCCGCGGCTAAGGCGACCAACTTCTGAAAATAAAAGAACAGGACGCCCAGCACAGAGTACCTATATAATTATATCAAACATGTTTATAAACCCGGTAACCCGGGCACCCGGTACCTAAAAACCCCTTTTTTTAGATTTTTTTTTTTTTTTTTTTTTTTTCAACTCAGAAACATGCAAGGCACAAGATAAAATAGTATTTATATGAAATATGGAATTGCCAAAATCATTGAAGTCCATAGCCCATGGAATAAGGAATTTCATCCATGTCCATAGCCATAAGATGGGTCGTCCGCTACCGCCTCGACCCCAAACGACAGCTCACCTTGACAAACTTTACAAACAGCAAACTGGGAGATTGAATTCCAAACATCACCAATGTCGACAATGTCATTCATATGATAGCTATCGTTACTGCGGTAGTCACTGTAATCCAAATTCTTCAACTTTCTTTCGGAAGTCGTCAAAAGCCGGCGTTTCGGTGGGACATCAGGTGTTGATGACCCCGGAAGGAATATTTTCCACGTCCTTTTTAGGCCATCGGACTGGGGCATTCTGGTTTTTAAAAATACGATTTGATTTGCCCATTACAGCACAGTCAAACCGAACGAATCATACACTAAAACTTGGGAAACAATACAAAGAAACACGCACGAAAACCAAGATTTGGTGAACTTAGTTCAAGTATGAACAAATGACTGAAGTCAATTGAAACATTAACGTCTGATTTCAGTTCCCTTCCCTATGTTTTCCTCTTTTCCTTCTTTTTCTTCTACAAGAATGTCTTCTTCACATTAATAACCCCAAAAAATCGATTATTAGAAATCAGGAGGTGAAAATCGTCTCGAATTCACTTGAAATCACACTCGATTTCGTTTTTCTCGTTTTTCTTCAAATAGGGTATTTGGACGTTCTCGGCGACTTTTCTCGGTAAGTACTGATCCGAATTACTTTTTTTTTTTTTTTTTTGTTTTGTTTTAGGAGACCTAGGAGAAGAGATAGACGGATGCTTTTGGCGATTTTCGAATTACTGGTACCGCCAGACTACTCTGAAGTGAAAAAAAAAGTGCGTTTTCAGGAATTCGCACACGAAAAGTTTGTTTAAAGAATAAAGAAAAAAAGAATCCGTCAAATGAAAACAGACTATATAATGATCAAAACAAAACAAAAATCAGACAAATCCGTCCAGTAGTTCCTGATAAAAATCGCCGCGACAACACGTCTAAAACGGCGGGAGGGGGGTGGTTACCGAAAAGTACCGGGTGCCCTTAAGCTAAGGCGACCAACTTCTGAAAATAAAAGAACAGGACGCCCAGCACAGTGTACCTATATAATTATATCAAACATGTTTATAAACCTTTAATATATTAACTTCATTAAAATATTATGTGTAATATGTTATATAAATAAACTATATTTTCAATACTAAGTGAAAACAGCAAAAAGTTTGTCGAAAACGTTTAAAATAGGAAATTTTACTCATAAATTTATGAATTTACAGCCAAAAATTATTTTTGATCGCTTCATGCACGCCATTTTCTCCACTAGCAGGATCATCATAGCGACCCTGAACCCACCATGATAGCTGTAAAATGCCATTATTGAAAAAAATGAGACCTATTAAAAAAAACAACTAAAAAAAAAAAAAAAAAAAAAAAAAAACGGGAAGAGATCCTTGGGAGAGTCTCAAACCTTGACATGAAAATGTCTTTGATTGGCCCGCTAGTTTTTGTGTAATTGTTCAAGTTTTCCGCTTCTTCGCTGACTTTTTCCAAGTCTTATTATTATAAGAAGACTTGGAAATCTCTGTCATCTCTGTCATTGAGGCCAAGCGCTCGCAGAGGTAACACAATACTCCGAGGTACCCACTCGTGTGTATATCTTGTGTCAAAAGGACCAATACAATATGAAGCCTCCAAAGGGAAAACAATATCTTTTTTTGAGACGCGACGACAAACAATATTATTCTCGTTCGGTTCGAAATTAAATTCCTTTGCCTACAATGTCACCACCTGCGTTGTTTGATCTGTATTTTCATGCAGAGAGCTCCAATATCCACCCCTTTGCGGGAACGACACTCTTGTAGAAGCAGCATAATAGGTGATACCGTATCAAGTTAATTAAAGGTTGAAATGACGTGGGGGGGGGGGGGGGGGGAGAAAATGCAATCCTTCGTCGATAGGCAGTCTGGCCGCCATTTCATTTGTCGCTCGGCATAAAACACGCTTCAGTAATTTACCTGTACGCCATAAAATTTATTGCTGTTGGCGAGACTGCTCAGTCGATACAGTGTTAGCGCCAATTGGCGTCAGTCGTTTTCCGGAAAGCTCCGGAAAAATATTCTTTAAGAAAAAATCAGTGCATTGAGATAGGTAGGCTAAGAAGTAATAGTAGGCTCAAATTAGTTATTGGGGTGCTCAACACTATTAAACTACCCAGGATGATTAAACCCGAAATTCAGGTGCATGTCCAATCCTCATTAAAGAGAGCTGTATTACAGTTCATTCAGCGGAGGAACGTTGGTGAAATGAGATTGCTTGCCATGAGTTCCTATTGCTGTTGATTGCTTGCCAGGAACGAGCTCAAATCGCCAACCAATGGAAAACCGTTCTGTGTGACGTCAATTCATTAGAACACAATCGGGGTTTTACTTCACTTTTGGTGTTATTTAGAAGCGTTCTTTCGATTATTTTATTTATATATTATAATCACCTATTCAATGGATCGAAAAATGGCATAAGTAGGCAAAAACCTTATCGAATGAAAAATGTCTTGTTGAACTGAATTCGTACCATCAGAATTGCATACCAAATTGTTTCGAAGGGCTTTTAGTGAAGCAATCAGCGCCGTGACAGACTTCCCATAGAAATGTAGCTAATTCCTACAAGGATCCTCTGGGCTCATACATAACGAACATTGGTACGATAATTCACACACCAACAGGTCCTGTGTATGAACGACGTCCTTATTTATCGTCCGCAGGGGAAATTGGTTGCTCTGCCGCCAGTGTACTTGAATATAGTTCTGGAGGAGCAGACTTCAAACAATCACTGTAATTGAACATCACGAGTGCACAGTGTATTTGTCGATGGACGTCGAGGGGATTGGTTGGGAGAATCAACATCCCAACCAATCAATTAAATATATCCTTCAGAAGAGACAACGAGAGATGAAAAAAAAAAAAAAAAAAAAAAACTTTCGTTAAGCTGACATGAGAGATTCGTATGAATCATTGAGCCATCTTATTGATTGAAATCCAATCTCTAAAATCTGTAAATATTTTTATCTGTAAATTTTGAGAGAGATGAACTTTACATTGTCCTCCCAAAAAGTGTAAAAAAATTTTACTGAGTCGAGTCTTTTCTTATACTTTCGGGAGTTGCTTTGTCCTGTTTCAGGTAGGCGATGCTTGTTTCATTTCTTGTTGAAAATACCCGTTTTAAATCTTACAGGGATAAGTACTAAAAACTATATGAATTTCGTATCCAGCTAATTTACGTTCAATTTCATAAATTGAAAATATGGGAACTTTATTGCCAAAAAGAACACACAAGAGGAATTATGACTTGAATTAGGCAGGCGCTATTTAAAAAGACTCAGAGCTATTTGGAACTCTTTAAAACAAACAGTTTAAAAAACCAAGAATTTTGTTATCTGAAAACTTAAATCATATTTCTTGCTAACCATGGTCCTGCATGATGAACCAATGCGCGAACGTGGAATCCTCAAAATGTGAATCTAAATGACCTAGTCGGATATTTTTTAACATTAGCTGGTGTTAGTAAAACCTCCCTGTGGCGCTCATGGGCCACACTCTCTTCTCTTCAATTCGCCAGCCCGCCACAGGTAGCGCTGTGACTGACGGTGATAGTGGGCGGACCGGCTTCTCGCGGGGGAGGCCACCCACACAGTCCCTTATCTCACCGTCAGGCATCATTTCACTGATCGTTTGATTGCATTATTCAGCTAATAATTAACCGCAGTGACTTTTTGATTGGATCTGCTATCCAGGCATCCCTTGCCAACAATTTGCTTGGGAACGCCAGATCAGCGGAACCAATATTTAGACGCCGGGAGAACTGCCCTTCGGATGATTGAATTGGACGACCAGGCCTCCATTAGCGACAATTTGCTTGTGGAAGCCGGTCAAACACACAACACAAATTATAACGAGATTAAATTATGAGATTATAATATAATTATAATCATGTAGTTGGTGTCTCAGCATCCGTTTCCATGGGTGCCCCTACACTCCCGATGATCCTCTCTGGAATCGATCATGATTGACGCGGGCATGCTATCATTTTTCAATTACTGAGTACTCTGCCATGTAACCATAGCCTCCAGATTACCACCTTCGTACGAAATAAAAATATTCTTAAAAAAGATTCCCTAAGTAGATTCCCACTAATTTTTGTAAGCATTTTCTTTACTAAGCAAGTATGTAGCACTAGTCATTTTCAGTCTCAGAAGTGCGTCGAATTCCGATCAACTTCAAGATTTTCAACGGCCAGGTTAAGCAGAAATCGCGAGGGCTTTATTGTGGGCATCGGTAGGTTTAAGACCGAATTAATAAGGCCGCCATTCAAGTTCAATGTTTTTGACCTACTTCACGAGGGGACTTCGGGAAAAGTTCGAATGCCAGAGGGCTCAACCGAAAATTGCGATTTTTTTTTTTAAGGGAAGTATATTTTACTGCTATTATTTGACTTAGATATTAAATATCTAAGACAAATTTTGTCTTCGAAGGGTTTCAGAAGAGGGGGGGTTAAAGTTATCAAAGTCCCCTCCTCAACTGGGATTCCACCCCATATTTCAGGAGTGGGGAGGGTTATAAAGCCGCGCGAAAGAGCAAAAGTTGGCGAGGTCACAAATTTTCCCCGAGGCCACATAACTGTCCGTCTAATTGGGAGGGTAGAGTGGCCTAGATGATGGATGAAGAGGGGTGAAAGGGAGGGGGTTAAGGGGTGAGATAGATAGGGGTGCAATAAGGTCTGCTGGGCGGACCAAAATCGGCCTTAGGGCCTCTGTCACTGACTCTCTAAAAGTCCACTAGTCCTTCTAGGACAAAATTTGTCCGAGAAGGACTTTTTAATTTGGAAAATCCTCCAAATCCCAAACCACACATTAATGCTGGCTATGAAACGCAAAATGCGAGTGGAAATTTTGAATTCGGACAACAAAAATGTTTTGGCTCCCGAAAGTGAACACAAGGCTTCCGCTGCTTCGCAGACTCGGAAGCAATAATGTGAAGAGTGCCCGAATTAGATTATGACGATACCATGTTTCATTCAGTCCATGTGTAGAGTAAATATTTTTTCCTGGTCCGAAGTGGTTGTTTGTGTATTATTTTTCCTGGTCCAAAGGGGTTGTAAAAACTGGTCCAAAGTGACCGCCTTTCTAGAAAGTTGGTCCAAAGTGGATTCCCCCACTATTTTGAAGTTGCAAGCCGTGAATAGTAGAGGGTTTATCAAAATTTAATGCATAGTTTTTGTTAACAAATTCTGTTACCTCGATTGAAGCAATCTAGGTTACAATCTGTTACCTCATATCTTCCATTTTACTACTAAGTAGTAAGAGAGTTATGAGTGTTAAGTTCTAGCCAGAACCTATTTTACAATGAAATTCGACATAGAGCGAATGGAGCGAACATCTGACATCGGTTTTCTCCCTCGACATTCAAATTTCCGCTACGTTGACCAATTTGGAGGAGCCCAGAAGTGGCCAGATAGGACCGTTGAGAGTGTAGAGGAATGAGATAGCGCCGGATGGGTTATTTCAGGCCGTAAATCATCAGAATAACCCCCCACCGAGTAAACCTACTTCTTATAGAATAACCCCTCACCGGCTACAGAATCCCCTGCAAAGACCAAAACCCTGTGGCTGCACATCTCCATCTCTTACTTCATCATTCTCACCTCCTCTCAGGCTCTCCAACATGATATTGTACTGCTTTGGACCTTTTTGGACACGCCATTGTTTAACTCATCTCTACCCACAGAACATAGAAAGAGAACTCTTTCTATGTTCTGTGTCTCTACCTCACCTTCGAGAACACCTCACGGAAGGAGAAACGCTGCAAATCTTTTAAACGAGAGTTTGTTGCTTCCGAGTCTGCGAAGCAGCGGAAGCCTTGTGTTCACTTTCGGCAGCCAAAAAATTTTTGTTGTCCGAATTTAAAATTTCCACTCGCATTTTGCGTTTCATAGCCTACTGAACAAATTTGGTTCCGTGTCTGTCGGTCTGTGGGTCTGTCCGCATTTCCTTGTTACAGCCATAATTTCCACAATTTTGAATGAATTTAGCTCAAATTTTGAGGGATTATACGGATAAGGCTCCTTGAGGTCCCATACGAATTTCATCACAATAGAATCAGCGGTACGCTCAGCGCATGCGCGAACGTAATTTCCTTGCCACAGCCATAACTCCTACGATTTTGATCGGATTTCAATCAAATTTTCAGGAATTGCGTGGATATAGCCCTAGATAGTTCCCTATCAGTTTCATCACGATTGAATCAGTGGTACTCCCTGCGCATGCGCGAACGTAATATATATATATTCTTGAAACTCTCGAGAAATTCAAAAATGATGTACGTTCTGAGATAGGTTGAGCACCCTCAAGGATTTTTTCCGTTTTCCCCTCCTTCAACCCCCTCTCCTTCCCTAAAGAAGGGAAGGAGTGGGGATTTCAGCCAATATTGATCCGATTTTGATGAAATTTTCAGGGATTACGCGGGTTGTGCCGTAGATAATTACCCAGGCTTTGGGTAAAAAATTGAATCAGCGGTACGCTCTGCGCATGCGCTAACGTGAAATTCTTGAAACAGGCATAACTTCCACAATTTTGATCGGATTTCAATCAAATTTTCAGGAATTGTGTGCGTATAGCTCTAGATGGTCCCCTATCAGTTTCATTAAGATTGAATCAGGGGTACGCTCAGCGCATTTTATGATGGTGTCACTTTGATTGTAACGAGGAAGCTGCTGTGCCATCTCCTTGGCAGTGTATTTTTCTTTGGTATAATTATCAAAAAATTCAATAAAAATTATTATTAAAAAATAAAGAATTAAAAAAACAAAACTGTATTCCTACAGTGTTTTGACAGAAGTGGAACCCCAAAAAAATGAATTCTACGTCCAAAATTACTACGGTTTCTCATCTAGTTGTGCCCGCAAGGTTTTCACCCCGATAACCTATTGCCTAAAAAATAATGCAGGCAGTAAGCATTAAAATTTAAAACGCTGCAAATTTTACATAAGGGTTATTATTCTTTTATATAGGTTACTTGTGCGAAAATTACTTCTGTGTCAACAAAAAAACGCTGCAAATTTTACACTAGGGTTTATTATTCTTAGATAAAGGTTACTTGTGCAGAAACTTAATTCTGTGTCAATAACAAAAACTTTAAAAAAAAAATTTTTTCCAACATTTTTTTTCAAACCTTTTTTGGTTTTTACTTGAAAAATATTTGGCCTCCTGGGATCTTTCAAAAATCCCATTTGTAGCCCCATGAAAGCCCTAGAAGATCGCAACAGTGAAATCGGATCATTCCGGGACCCCAAAAAATGGATTCTACATCCAAAAATGCTTCGAAAACGACACGTAACTCGATCCCATAGCCAAAAGCCTTCAAACTCCCCCCCCCCCCCCCCCCCAATGTAGCACCATTTTAGCCCCATAGCGCCCCACGGGTTTGCTCGCCCAGAGTACGCCTATGTCCCAGAACGATTTGATTTCACCATGGGGATTCTAAGGGGCTCAAATAAGCTGGAGGACAACATTTGTTTAATAACCTGTCGTTTGCCGAGTAATTTTGGACCCATAATCCATTTTTCGAGGTCTCCCATCTGTCCAAACATTGTACAGAAAAATACTGTTTTTTTTGTGTGTGGTTTTTTTTTTTTAAATGAGAAAACATGTAATGTTTGGCAAAGTTAATTTTTTGCCGAGTTCACCGAGGTATATCAAAGAATAGGAATGAACACTTGTGTGAAATTTGCAGCGTTTTTAATAGTAGAATTTGCAATACCACCTCGTCTCGGTATACCTACATATCGAGGAATATTTCAAATTATCAATTTTCTACCGTTAAAATACTCAATAGGTACCTTTTAAGGAAAGGACGTGCCTCGGAATTATTTATCATAGTATAGAAACAGATGTTTCTAGAGCTTCCGAATAACAACAAAAACCAACACTAAAAGTGATGTCAAAACTCAGATTACACGTAAGTACATGATATGAATTCATACTCGTAGAATTTACATCCTCCAACGTGTGGTGGTATTCAAGTCTTCTGGATGGACGACACACGGGACTCTGGATTCCCATTAAATGATTACCTACTTGCAGAACGAGCTCAAATCCGCTACCTATGAGAGGCTTGGATCCTGTGTGACGTCAACAGTTGAGTTACTCAAAGAATTGAGCCGTTGTTCCTGCGGCAGATTTAAATTTAAGTTTTCTAGAAATTGAACTGTAGGGAAAATATTCTGCACAGTACTCAGCACTTGCGAAAGTGCATCAAAACTGGTTTGAGATTGCCGACAAGACGCTAGGTCTTCCTTCTCACTAGGTACCCGCAAGTGGGAAGACGGGGGAGGCCGCCCCTTCCCCTCACGAGGGAGTCAGACGTTTCAGGATGAACCCCCCGGCTACCCTCGAGCTACTCTTCTCGTTGTACAAATTTTCATCCAGAGGAAACTCCGGATTCGGTGCATGAGTCCAAGGACAATTCGTATTTTCCAGTGAACGCCGGCTTTGACTCTGGAAAGTCGGACTCCTTTACAGCTTTCAGATTGATGGGGCTCCCAACAGCTCCGAGCGAAACAGCATTAATCACCGATTTCCTTTCCGAGGGCATAGTGTTTCGTATTTAGATGACTCCAGTGAACATACTCTGGATAAACCCTCGGCCTCAGCGGAGGAGCCCAGGCAACATCGTCGACCTCTCGAACATGGTGCCTGGGAAACATACCCTGGAATAACCAAGACGCAGTGCCGTCTACTCTCTGCGCTTCACAATTTTAAACTCAAATAAAATTGTAGGACCTCCGCATAAGGTCCACCGTTTTTACCTGGTTCGTGTTCAATTCCTATATCTACCCACTCATATATACTTGAATACATACAGTTTTCCGAAAATTCCAAAGTTCATACACGGGTGAATCAACGAAAAGTGCCATTTTCTTGTCCCGGGAAAACATCTCAGGTTTTACGTATGACGAATGCACAATAATTGCACGACATAGAGCACGCACCTCTGGACAACAACAATAATCACGTACGTACTCTATGCCGTCCTAATCCAATGGTGGCATTCGGTTCAATATTAAATATTGAAATTTTCATGGTTAATGAGGCTTGATTGGTTAGTTTTTCATTCATCAGGTCTGTCCCCAGCATGTGGTTGCCAGCATGCATGTACCACACCTCCTAGTGTTTTTATTCGAGGGGGAAGCCATAAACTGTGGCATGATTCTTGAGCAAAGATTGGCACCACTGAAATCCTGGCTTCAATCACGATCTGGGAAGTCCGGACAACAGGGAAGGGACCCCGACAACAATAAGTGTCAACAATATAATTATCAAGGTGTCTAGGCCCTTCCCAGATGGCTGCTGAGGGAATATGTATAGTGGGGAATTGAAGCTAGGGCTTCAGTGGTGCCAATCGTTACTTACAATATATTCATAATTAAACACTTAATTATTATGTACAAGCGCGTAACCTCAATTTCATTATTCTGGGCATGGTGGATTTACCTGTCGATCAATAAAAAAGAAGTCTTTCATTTCGCTTTGTTACGAATTTTAGAACATTCAAGTTGAATCAACAACTGGTGATTTCACAAGTAACCCATAGGTATCAAAGAATAATAAACCCTTGTGTAAAATTTGCAGCGTTTTTATTCACCCGTACAACCTCCTGAATCACCCTACCTTATTCTTGTTTATGGAAAATAAAACATTTGATTGAATGAAATTAAACAAATTTTGATTCGATATCGATAATCGGAAACATCGATTAATCGATATTTTCTTTCGACATTAATATCGAATCAAATATCGATATTTTGCAATAACCACAAGTCAGTAAACAAAGCACTTGGCGTAAACACACAGTAGCAGTGATGCCAGATGTAGGGATTTCTCCCTACACGTAGGGAATTTCGGGAGTGGTTGAAGCGTAGGGAATCCCTACGCAAAACGTAGGGATTTATAGACAAGGAGGTAAACACGCATAATTCTAATAATTGTATTTACATACCACCACCATCACCATGTAGATTCTATTCGCAACTCAACTGAGCTTTGATCTTTACCTAGGAATCTACCTAGCTACAGTTTTGCCATGCCACCGGACTCCCTCACAAAAACAAAGAAAAAAAAAGCCCACCACTCGCACTTCAAGTGCGGCACTTGGGAGTGCCGCACTTCAAGTGCGGCACTTGGGAGTGCCGAAGACAACTGTTGTCTTCGACGACAAATCTAACTATACGTGCACAAAATTTGAATTTTTATTAAATTCAAAAAAACCATAAACAAAAAACAACATGAACGTTTTAACGGTCTTAAAAGATGACATTTATTTATTTTTATATATATTTTTTATACATTTATTTATCTTTTCGTCAATCCATAATGACATCTTGTCGTTATGATTTCTTTGCATTGTAAAGAAAAGAGACGTCAGTTATCGAAAATTGATAAGAAGTTAAGTACCTATTCTTCTCTCTCTTTTCTTTCATTCCGTCAAAATTATCATCACAACAACTAAGTAGGCATCAATTAGATACAGACGATTGACTTGCCAGGGAAAATAATCTTTTGCAAATTTATTAAAAAAAAGATTTAAATAAATATTTTTTCCTGCAAATTAACATTGATGTTGCCTGGCGGAAACATCATCGATGTGAATATCGAACGTCGGACTTAAAAAACATCGATGTTTCGGAAACATCGGACATCGATGTCCGATCCTTAGTTTGATGGCAATACTTATATTATGGGTAATTTTGCTTCCGAGACTACCGAAACTAGCTGAAGCATTTTTTTGACTTTTGAAATCGAAGTGATAATTTTTGCTGTATTCAACGTCTAAAAAACGGCAGTAATTATATTAGAAATTAAAGCGTAGGGAAATTTCGAACATGGTAGGGATTTTGTAGGGAAAAGTAGGGTTTTTTGAAACAGCCGGTAGGGAATTCCGAGGCAAATTTTCTGGCATCACTGCACAGTAGCACACCTTTAAGTGCGAACTGAAAGAAGGGCCAACTCAAATGAGATCCAGAAGATAGCGTTCCGCGCGCAGGCACGAAGAGCCTGGACGCGATTTCCTATGAAGAAGCATCCTTCTCATTTCTTTGGCCCTGCCATTTATAACCAGGTTGTTTCTGATTTTTGGTACCTATTTAAACTCGGAATACTTACGTAATTTTTGAAGTGTGTGTTGTTAGAAGGTTGAATAGCCTCAACTTCGCACTCAAAACACTGTAAACTAAACCTACGCCAAGTCTGTTCTCGTAAAAACACCTTCCATGGAATATAATGTATTAGAATTCTATTCCGTGCACCTTCGGATAGTGCACCCTTAGAATCTAAGCCTTATATTGCGATTTGCTCTTCGGTTTTCTGTGGTAACCACAGTGTGATTTACCTTTACCTACCTGTTAGTAGTGGTGGATCTATTGGAAGACAAATCGTCTTTCTCGACAAATTTTCGTTTTTTTCGACGTGTAAGTTTCGAAGTAGGTAATTTTTAACGTATACGATTATAAGATCATTTCTGAATACTAATAAGACGTATCCCAGTACATACTGAGAAATCGTTTAATGTTTACAGTGTTTACAAAATGGGCGTTCTTGCAGAGAGCTCTGAGTCTCCGTCAATGACGGACAGTGGCGGCATAATCAATCAATGTGTCTCCATAAGCCGTAGTACGGTAGTACGTCTGTAGTGATCACTCGTCTCGTGACTGTGACAACTCTCGTCGCCAACGTGTCGTTGGGGTTTATCGGCCGACCGCATCTGGATATCCTGTCAACTCCCGTTCGCCAACCCAGACAACCCCCAACCCCTTTGCAGAACGATCACGATATAACCAGCGACACTGTTGTTCCCGCAACCTGCACTTGAAACTTCCATTATCGCAATCGACCCCCCTCTGTCCTCATGCCACTTCTGCCCCGAACTTCGTAAGGAAACCGCAACTTCTCACGGCTGCTCATTCAAAAGCCTCCATCTACCATCCCCTTAAAGTTTCATCTCGCGGATCATCTCGGTATTTGTATCGCTCCAACCCTTCAGTGTAGGGATACTCCCCCCCCCCCCTGCTTTCGATCCCAATTCAAGCCCTAAACCTCCCATTACTCCCATGGGACTCCTCATCTCCACTAACATCCACAAAACCCTACATAATCCCCAATGCTCCCAGCCTACCGTCATTCCATGGAATACAGGTAGGTCTACCCCTCAATGTGTCAACAATGTAATCAACCTCAAAATCCATCCTGTTTCTCCTCCACCTGCCCCTTCCCACCACACCATCAAACACCAACTGACTCGGGGGCCATCAAACACCAAATAATATTTATATATTATATAACTAGGAGGACAACCCCTGCTGGCTAAACCCAGCACACCCCCGACCTCTCCCACCTGGCCTCTGACCTCTTCTTCTCGCTTTTTGATTATGAATAGTTTTTTTCCTTAAGGAAAATGGTTTTAGGAGGACGATGGTTTTAGAATTCTAAATTTCTAATTTGGATTCAACTTGAAAAAATGTATGAGATAACAGAGAATCTATTATGTATTTGAGTATAATATACTCCAATCTCTCCTCTTATGTAGAATATTATTCTACATAAGAGGAGAGATTGGAAGCCCCAGTAATCATTGAAAAAACTAAGGGACTCTAAATGGAGCAACATGTTTGCCTCAGTGAAATATAGGAGGACGTTAATTGGGTAATCCCACCTTAAATTTTGATCAGGGGCGGATAGGCTGTTTTTAACGGCTCGGGCGATTCAATTTGACCGGCCCTCTCCTCCCCTTCTCTCATACGTCCACTGCTTGTTCATTTCTTTCGAATTCAAGGCTCAACCTCAGGCCCATGGAAATTTACTTTTTATATGTGCTTATGTTTAATTATTGAATTGCCAATTTTACACAAGGGTTTATTATTCTTTGATATACATTACTTGTGCAGAAATTTAATTGTCAATGAAAAAAAAAATATAAAAAATATTTTTGGAATTTTTTTTTTTTCAAAAATTCTTTATTTTTTACTCGAAAAATATTTACCATCCTGGGATCCTTCAAAAATCCCATTTTTAGCCCCATGAAAGCCCTATATATAGATCGCCACAGTTAAATCGAATCGTTCCGGGACCCCAGAAAATGGATTCTGCGTCCAAAAATACTTCAAAAACGACATCCAACTCGACCCCATAGCTAGAGGCCTTCAAAAACCCCTTCCCATAGCCCCATTTAAGCCCCATAGCGCCCCACGGATTTGGGCGATCGGACTGAAAACCTTGCGGGCACAACTAGATGGTAAACCAAGTATTTTGTCAAAATTTCAGATTTAAAAAAAAATTTCTTTTGCCCAAAACGGTCCGGACGGCGGACGGCGGACGGACATTTTGGATTTAGAATGTAGTAGACCTCTTGAAACGGATAATGTCAAATTTTGAGGCCAATCGGAGTTGTCGACCCCCGTCGCGAAAACATAGGTGTATAATACACCTATGAATAATAATAATAATTATAATAATAATAATAATAATAATAATTATAATAATAATAATTATAATCATTATAATAGGTAATAATAATTATTATTCCAAGAATAATTAACCAAAACACGCATGATACTGGTTTTTTCACCCGAGATCGAATGTACGAATGGACTCATAAAAAAAACTCAAAAGCATTGAATAAAAATCGTATTTATTTTTATTTATTAATAAATCGAATTTACGAGTACCTTCTCAGAAAAAATAGGTACTTTTACAAATAGCTATTAGCTACCTAGGTAGGAGTTTTACTTGTCCTGGACCTGGTCTTGGTGTTTGCCGCATGAAGTGCGACCAGAATTCCATCGTGTGATGTTCTCATTTTGAAAATTCCAAGCGCCTCTATGGGCTCGCACATAGCATTTTTCCTTGTAGTTTTTGTCTTTCAATGATAACTAAAATTTAATTTGAAGACAGAAAACCCAACCACGAACTAAAAGATCGATGTTGGCTCCAAAACATCGATGTCCGATAATATCGACTAGCTAAGCATCGATGGTAAAAACATCGAACATCTGAGCCAAAACATCGATGTTTCGATAACATCGAACATCGATGTTCAACCCTAGCTAAGCTAGGCTAGCTTGTACCTTGCAAGCTGGACGGTGCTAGTGAAGTGTCTAGTGATTTGGGTCCATAAGAGTCCACCAAATTCGCACAGGACAGATACTTTGTTACATGCTTTTCTACTCTGTTCCTAACATACCTACGTACTGTGTTTACCACAAACGTACACAAATTGTAACACACTGACACGCATAACTGCACACACAACTGCCAAGTACCTTATCTGGCTCAACCTGTGACTGACACTGCTGGCAGTCGTGGCCAGCTCAGTGGATCTTCTACAGATCCTGTTGGCTACTGCTGACAGGTAGCTAGCTCAGTGGATGTTCTACAGATACTGTTGGCTCCTGTATCCAGCTCAGTGTGTCTTGTAGCAGGTGCTGCTGGCAGTAGTAGCCAGCTCAGCGGATCTTATACAGATCCTGTTGGTTCCTCTGCCCAGCTCTTGACTAACACTGCTGACAGTCGTAGCCAGCTCAGTGGATCTTATACAGATCCTGTTGGTTCCTGTATCTAGCTCACACTATGATGAACACTGTCGGCTCACACTTTGACAAACACTCCTGTATCCAGCTCAGACAGTAACGTGTAACGAACACTGCTGGTTCCTGTATCCAGCTCAGACAGAAACGTGTAACAAACACTGCTGACTCATGTATCCAGCTTAGGCTTTATCGCACACCAAGCTAAACCATTACATTGCAGGTTCCTCTCAAGTCCTACTATCTATCTCTTAAATTCTGGACTAGTACAATAGAAACCTGTGGACGGGCAAGGAGACTGCTATAAGGGGAGAACGGGAGGCCTCAATAAAACCAATTTACTTGGCTCTCTACTAAACAGCCCTCAGATGCACAAACACACAGCTACTAGCTGTTAAATGCGTGCTTTTTAACCGAGGAAATTAACAATACAATCGACAAGACGGCAATTGTCGACACCAATATATCTCCATGGTGAATTCGGATCGTTCTGAGACCCCCAAAAACGGATTCTATGTCAAAAAATACTTCGAAAACATCACCTAACTCGACTACATAGCCCAAAACTCTTCAAAAACCCCATAGTGCCCCAAGGGTTTGGGCGATTGGGCTGAAAACCTGGCGGGCACAACTAGATGGCAAGCCGAGTATTTTGACATTTCCGATTTTAAATCATGTGTTACACCCCAAAACAGTTCGGACGGCGCAGCAGACTGACATTTGAGGCCAATACAATTTTCGAACCAGAAGAAGATTTCTTGGAAGATCATTTAAAACTAGTTAGGTATATTCCATATAATAATTATTGTAGATAACTCACAAACGGAATTAGAGTAAACATACTTCTAAATAATACTATAGTAAGGTAGAGTAAATAATACTTCTACCTATTAGAGTACACGTTGCAAAAAAAAAAGAAAAAAAAAGCAATACAAAACGCACAAGGGAAACGATTTCTCAATCGATTGTTGATAGGACGTAGCGATCGATATTATTTGCCTACTTCAATATGACGCTCGCCAGAAACAGCTGAGTCGGACGTTGAAAAGGTGAAGGAGTGAGCGGTGGAGATTAGTGCACTGAACGTCGAGTCACGGAATAGAATCATTCTATTCTGTGGTCGAGTCCTCAAACCCTTTGGTTTCAGAATCAAGGTACAAACATGTATTCGTATTCTCTTCATTAGTTTAATGTAAACCTTGAATTACTTACTTTAAATTCATCAGTTGAACACTCGTTGGTTAAGTAAGTGTAATTTGAGTAGGTAGGTGGTAGATTAGGCTGCCATTTCCATTCGGGCATGACATTTCATTTTAATTTCATGGTAGCTAAAACTGCTGCCAACTCCTAGGGAATCACATGAAATTAAATGTTTTACATATTTTTATTGAGTGTGCACGAGAAGGCTCGGTAATTTTTTCACGCTGATCGTCAGAGTCAACTGGCTCGAAGCCGCCTCTGTATGCCTGCTCGCCTTGACGCTCTGACTGAGACGAAAATAGTATTTCGATCATTAGAATTTGGGTTCGAAGAGAGATGAAAGTTTCATCTTTGGATTCCAACGTAGCAGTCATCTTCTGATTCAACAATGGCATCCATTTTGCTCAGGTGAGGAACAGGGGGAGGATGTTTTCCATCCATCGGTGAATTGAGACAACTGTCGCCCTGGGCGTACCTATTTAATTTAGAGTAGGTACCTATACAACGGTAGAGTTGGTCCAGCGTAATATTTGAAGAGTCCAGGGGAAAAACCCCGTCATTGATTCAAAGCTGATTTTGAGAAAAATGAATTTTAAAGTTTACCAACTAACAGAAACTTCAAAAACGATTTTAAAAATACAAAAAATGTTTTATTTGAATCATCAACTATGCAGATTCATAATATGTTTCCCGAATAACCATTTTTCGAACTATTAAATGATATTTTATACATAATTCTGAACTTATAATGCGAATTTTAACCCTCTTTGACTCCTAAACCAAACAATGGAGAGAATAAAGTATTTTGAAGAATGCAAAACGTATGTTAATATCCACAAAATACAAAAAAAAATTCCTTTGTACAATTTGTACACTGTGTATTAGGTTTTACAAAACATTTACCAAAAAAGAAAAAAAAAGAAAAAAAAAAGTTTTTACGAACGAAAACTAAGATTCAAAAACGCTGCAAATTTTACTCAAGGGTTTATTTTTCTTTGATATAGGTTACTTGTGCAAAAATTATTTCTGTGTCAATGGAAAAAATTTTGGAAAAAAATGTTTTTTGGATTTTCTTTTTCAAACAAAATTTTGCAAAAAAATTTTTTTTTTACTCGAAAAACCTCCTGGGATCGTTCAAAAATCCCATATTTACCACCATGAAAGCCCTATAGATCGCCACAGTGAAATCGAATCGTTCCGGGACTTCGAAAACGACACCTAGCTCGACCCCATAGCTAAAAGCCTTCAAAAAACCCCTCTCATAGCCCCATTTTAGCCCCATAGCGCCCCACGGGTTTGGGCGATCGGACTGAACCTTGCGGGCACAACTAGATGGTAAACCGAGTATTTTGTCAAAATTTCAAATTTTTAAAAACATTCCTACTGCCCAAAACGGCAACACACAAGATGATGATGAGATAAGGAGGGGCGCACGCCGCAGCGTTGGTTGGGGCCTTCTAAACTGCAATGACGGGGTTCTTCCCTGCACGCGCTGTCGATGACGGGGTTTTTCCCCAGCACTGCTAATATTCAACCCAATATTTCGCTAAGATGATGGAGTTATTCTCCAAAACCGAGGGCTTCGTCGGATTCTACGCCTCAAAATCCTTTAGAAACCACTTCGTACCTGATTCACCCCAAAATGTCGATGACGGGGTTTTTCCCCTGGACTCTTCATTTATAATAATGACCATTGCAAGGACTCTTCCTGAGAAGAAATTCCTGTCATTCGAGATTAGCTGCTGTAGGTACTTTTCATAATCCGAATCCTGTGCTTTTCATAATTTTTTATAACATATTATCTTCCCATCTGTATTCCTGCCGTACTGAAGAGGAATATACCTTGGTCTTAATCCGATCCCCAATGGCAACTGGGTACCTATTATAGGTACCCATATAGTTGATATTGACGAGCGTTTGTCTGACCACATTTCCTTGCTATACCTTCCACAATTTTGATCGGATTGTAATGAAACCTTCATGAATAGTGTAGGTTTAGCCCTAGATAGCCCCCTTTCAGTTTCATCATGATTGAATCAGCGGCACGCACTGCGCATTTCTTATTTCGAAATTTTTCGAATTTGTCCAAATAAGGTTCACAATTTGGCATTAACGAAATGTTACCCATAAATTAACGAAATGTGGCATTTTACAAAAAAAAAAAAAAAAGGTAAAAATGTGGCGCCAGGACAATGTGGCAGTTGAAGGTCTCTGCTGATTATGGAGCTGCCTGGAATGGGAGCTGGAACCCCCTGTGGTTGCTCTCAGAATGCCCTCATATTCCAGTTCCAGTCGGGACTGGAACCTCTGGAGTTCCTGCAAGGATTAACTCGCAGTTCCAATGTAACTGTCTTGTTTAAGGTGCCGTTTCAACTTCACACTCCTCCTCCCAGGCTGAGAAAACTCATGGGGGGGTCTGATAACACTGTCTGGTATGAAGGGTGTGCAGAACTTACTTACTTTTTAACTGTGTATTGTGACGGGTAGAATAGAGCACGCAACACTTTGAGACTTAGGCCGTGTAATTTGATGCCGAATGTAATTAATTAAAGGAGAGACATGCGGCGCGCAGCACCGGGTACATGATAATCACACAATCGAATGACGTAGGACAAGGCTGAGGGCCGGGGGAAGGGGCATCACTAAGTGACACGTCTTGTCACCACTACTGGAACTGCTTCTTCACTACATTCTCCCCCACTAAAAAAGAAACTCACCCCCCCACACAATCACCGAGGACGGCCGGACCCTGGCGCCAGCGGAATGAACCTCCAGGGAGTGGCTGACGGCGACGGCGGCAGCGGAGACTCACGAGGGTGCCACGGTGATCCCACAGCCGAAGCTCTGGTGAACGGGACCCCCTTTGCAGGCCTGGGGGCGAAGGCTACGCGCCCTGACATGTGAAGGGAATGGACTCGGCCAGAACGTCCATTGGCCAGAACCAACGCCTCCCGGTTTGGCAACCTGGAGACTGCAGCGCGTGACAAACAGTCGACAGTTCCTCTCCTTCTCCTCCTGCCGAACCCTGTGTACTTGACTGAGTTGAGAGGTGCCTGGTGGTGATTACCAATTTTGCCAAGGTCGATTCCAAGACCACGGATCCACGCCCGGCCAAGTAAGGCAACGTGTCCGGCTGGTACCACAAACAATTCTGCTTCCATGGATCTGCAATTGTAGGCGACTGAGAGCTTCACCTTACCCTTAGGCTTGATTATGTGGTCTGAATATGAGCGAAACGAAACTGTGGTTGGTTGCACTGGTACCTCTAGGCCAAGCTTGTTGAAGTCCGGCTCAGAGATCAGGGAAAAACGAGCACCAGAATCAACCTCAAAAGCCTGCGGCTCACCATTCAGTGCAACTGTGACAATAAACTTGTCGGCATCTGGAACAATTTCGCTGAGATCCTGGGTTTCCTCAATCTTGCCGATACCATACGTGTGTTCTGAGTCGTGATCCTCGTCTGGCAGGTACTGAGAGGTTAATGAATGAGTCTTTGATTTCTTGAGCAGGGACGTAATGCAGACCTTGGTGACATGACCAATCTTCCCACACGATGTACACTTCAAAGACTCACGATCTGTCCTGCATTCATGAGCCTTATGGTTTGAGCGACCACAATTGAAGCAGAGCCCATCAATACCGAGGGACTTATAATCAACTCGATGTCGAGAGTGAAGAGACTGAGAACAGCAACATTGCTGAGAACTAGATTGGCGGCTGTGGCTCTTGGACTGGGGGTGTTGTCTATGACTGTGGCGGCTCCCTTGCGGCGGCTCAGCTTGCTTAACGATCCTGTGTGTATCCACTGGTCCATCTGGTGGCTTGCTCAACTGGCTAGACTCATAACGTGACGCTTCCTACACGATAGCTTTCTTGAGAAGTTCATTGAAGGTCTTGTCCTTGATGGAGGAATCCTGAAGGAGCTGCTCACGCATCCAGCCATCCCTCAGACCCCTGACAAATTGAGCCCGGAGAAAGGCGTCAGCTATGGAGATCCTCTTCTTGCAGGAGCCTGATGGACACTCCACATAAAAATCACAGTCCTTCAAATTGCTCTTCAGAGCTGTGACAAAATCAGCTATTGACTGCTGTGGCTGCTGTGTGACACTAAGAAAATAGTGCTGAGCTACTACTGTGGAGACTGTTGGACAAAGCATCCTTTCAAAATGTTTAACTAAGTCTGGGTATCCAATGTCCTTTATTGGTGTATCAGGACCCAAGAGTGCAGCAAGATTGTTATAATGGACCCTCCCAATCGACGAACACAATAGTTGAACCTTCTTCTCATCGTTAGATACATTTTTAAGATCACAGTAAATACCAAATCGCTCTAAATAAGACGAAAACTTCTCATTCTTCCCCTCAAAATTTTCAAACGGGGAAATCTGAGGTGCTGGGGTAGAATTAGCAGAGAGGGCGGCGGTGATCGTTTTTATAAACATCTCAAATTGCTTCGCATCCATGTCAAAGAACTTCAGCGGCAAAAAAAAAAATTAATTTGAAACAGGAACAGCGATTTTGGAACAGGAGCAGCTACTCCGGGGTGAAAAACGGTTATGCTCAATAACCCGTTCTTGCCTGTGACTAGAAAAGTAGCGACTCGCCTGAAGTCGTTATGATGACGTCACTGCAATGGCGATTGACTGCGATGTGACTTCTCGGTTCGCCGTTATCAGTCGTAGAACCGGCTGATCGACGCTGAACGATTTGCTTGAACACGATAACGCCGAAAGAAAAACGTTAACAAAATTTGCGCTGTGTCCGGTGGCGATAAACAGGAAACGGGGCGGCGATCAGTTGAAAATGAGACTCGGCAACAGGTGCGCCGGCGTGATAACAGAGGTGACAACTTTTACCTTATTCCACGGCGCCGCCAAATGTTTAATCCTCGTCGCCAACTTATTGTGACGGGTAGAATAGAGCACGCAACACTTTGAGACTTAGGCCGTGTAATTTGATGCCGAATGTAATTAATTAAAGGAGAGACATGCGGCGCGCAGCACCGGGTACATGACGTAGGACAAGGCTGAGGGCCGGGGGAAGGGGCATCACTAAGTGACACGTCTTGTCACCACTACTGGAACTGCTTCTTCACTACACTGTGCATGGGACGGTTTATTAATAATATTTTGTAATGATATTTAAAACAGTTTTTTCCTGTTTGGGCATTCCATTGGAACTGGGAATTTCAGTGAGTTTAAAGAGGAAGACTCCTCGTGGAAAGACCCATCCCCAGTTAGTGATGAACACGACTGATGAACTCACGAGAGTTGACGCTCCTTTTACGGCCGGCGGCCGAAGCGCTCAGAGCAGTTTTCATCCAACCAAAATTCCGGTCTATCCCCCAACGTAGTTTTCCATTTCAAATTTATAATTCATTACCTTCCTGTTCACACAGACGATTCGAGTATTCACTCCGAAGCTACCCAATTGGATTGAATTTGGCCGCCGGTCACGACAAGCGACAAGTGACCGAGCATTAACGCCGCCGTGTATAATTATATTTTCAGTGCCGTGCGGTGATCGGTGAAACGTCTTATCGATTAGGTATGTGTAATGGGTATTGATATGGGTGATGGAGTTAGCAAAAGCATACGATGCCACACGCAATCCTTTTCTTTTATAAATAGTTTATGTATGTAGCGTGGTTAAAATGTTAATTTATGAGCAGTGAGGCAACTAACCGAACTTTTCCCCAGAAACGCATTTATTAATTACATATATTTCACCCCGCCATAGATACAGAAACTGTTGTGATCCACTTCAGTGGACTGCATTTAAACCCCAACTGCGGTCCGTTCGTCAACGCTCGGTTGATGGAACAAACTAATCGAAAAGCGGCTCTTAACACTGATTGACCGGGAGTGATGAGGTTGTGGGGGGGTCTACGAATTGACCTATTACCATACAAATGACGTCAAATATCTTTTACATCGTCCTTTGCCGTCGTCCCATCGACCTTCCTTTTTGGGTGGGATGACTGTTATCGGCGAGGTACTTAATTTGGGGAAATCGTGCGAACGGATGTCATTACAGCTCTCGCCGACGAAGCAAATTTCAAACCTGCTGTATAAAATTATATATTCCGGGACCTACCTATGATTACTGGGTAAACAGTTTCAAAATTTGAATAGATTAAGAATAAAATAAAAATAATCGTAGCAATAATTGCTAGAGTTATCTTTTGAGGGGGTTTTCCGTTGTTCGTATGAAATGATTTGAAAAACCAACCCAATGTATCAAATGATGAATGTTGATTATACATTTTACATCTTAGTTTGTTAGTGAATTTCCGATTTTTTGGCAACGCCACTTTTGTTTACGTATGGTTTTGCGAAAAACATTGAGATGGATTCGTGACACTATGATCGTAGCAGAGGTTCAATTTTACTTTGAAGAATTTTAAACTTGAGACGAATAATAATTTTGATTCTTACAATATTAAAAATCTCTAGTAGGAACTATATGGGTCTTCACGGTCGAGCTTTCCATATAAATTATCGAAAGTAGAAAAGTTCGTAATTTTTAAAACCATGTTCATCAGGAAAAAGCAGAAAAAATGAAGAGGTGGTGGTATGGAAGAATTGTCATGAGCGAAGGGCCGGATTTTTACAATTCAACTCTGCAATTATAATAACTTTCCTAACTGGGCGATGATTGCAGTCTCCGCCTTGCCCTAGTTAATCCTACTCGCTACACAATGACTTTTTTCGCGCACTCCATTTTTTTTTCATTTTATGTCCCTTAACCCAACGAGTGAACCTAA
Source organism: Pilophorus perplexus (assembly GCA_955831195.1). Classification (NCBI taxonomy): domain Eukaryota; kingdom Metazoa; phylum Arthropoda; class Insecta; order Hemiptera; family Miridae; genus Pilophorus; species Pilophorus perplexus. The sequence continues at coordinate 54,866,880 of OY037007.1, read as the reverse complement.
GCAAACTTATGAAAACGAAAAAAAAGCCGGTGCAGACGAAACGGGAGGTCTGCGGACGCTTCGTTTTAGTAGATTACAGAATAACGTAGTTGTGGTTGAAAGTTACCACACCTGCTATGGTAAGCTCAATTAGCACGGCTGGTTGCAGAGTTTGATAACGTACTGACGACTGAATTTCTTGACTAGCACAATTAGCACTAGCACTAATTAGGTTAACTTGCCCAGACCAGCCCGACCGAGAAGACACCTAATGCAGGTTCAATTTTGAATTTTTGATTGGATAAACCTTGTGTTTCTAGCTTTATCTCATAAAAATGTCAACTTATTTTAATATTTAGCTGCATGTATTCTTTTATGATCCATTTTATTTATAGCTTTTTGGTGAATTTCCAAGTCCAATTAACATGCATTAGGGCTGCTGATGTTGCTCTTGATGAATAAAGTCGTCTTGAGTGGCACATTAAGGAAAATATTGATAATTTTTATGTATGAAATTCAAATAGCTGTTGATTTTCATGTTCCTTTGAAAGCCATTGCTATATTTTTCTATAGCTTTAGTATTATTCATTTTTTCATGCTAATCCTATTTTTATACTCATTTTTTATACCATTTCTAACACCTCCCCATTTATCCATTCATCAGCACAGGCTCATCCAATCTACCCAGCACCTCATAGACATATCACCCAACCATCACATCCAGAATTAACACAAAAATTATTCTCAAAAGGTAATTTCCTCACGTCATTGCCGAACTTGTTTGTATGGACGTTCACGAGTTTTGGTTAACTGTTAGTAATGGAGTTTTTCATGTTCCCAGGTCCAGAAGAACCAAATCTAGATCTAAGCCATTTGAGTGCTGAAGAGAGAGCTTTGATACAAAATGTAATGGCGAAGGCTGAAGCGATGGAGCCAGCAGTTAAACCTGTGTGAGTGATTTTTTCCAATATGCATCAAACCTTTATACCTACGGCAACCCTGCGGGAACCCTATGATCTGTCTATGCCAAAATGTTTCACATCTTCGAGGAGAACTAGTAATAGTTTTAATTCGGCTACATAAAATATTTGAAGACTTGGCCTAGCACTAACTATTTATTGGTTCCAAACTGGACATTACACTGTGGAATTTGAAGCTCTCGCCAATCCACAAATTATTTTGGGTTGAATTTGGAAATTCGAATGCTAGAATGATTATTAACCAAAATAACGTGTATTCACAAAAAAATGAAGTGATATATATGGATGTGGCAGGTCGTTGAAGGGGTTGGTAGAATTGTGTTGAAGCGGACTACGAAGAAGCTCAGTATTTGGATTTTCACTGACATGGCGGGAGTTTCGTGAACTCGTGACGGCTCATCAAAGCCTGTATTTACTCTGAATGAGAAGGCAAATAGCCGAGATATGGCAGGGGAAGAGGAATGAGGCGAGAGAGAAAACTAGATTCGCCCTTTCAAGGGAGAATCCTCCCGACTGTTATATGACAGTATTGAACTTAACTGTAGATACCAACCTCTATCAAGGAAATTTCAATACTTTCCCAAACACAATTCGGTATATTGAGAGCGGAACCGATATAAAGCCAAGGGTCACGGAAGGATCTAGGAGGGTATCGGTCAGAGTAAACAGCATTAAAAAAAGTAAATGAACGGTCGAATAGTAGCGATTTTATGTATTGTTTTTTTTTTTTTTCTAATGTTGAATGCCTGAATTAAGTCGCCAGTTGTCTCGTACCGTCCTACCTCACAGTAGTAAGACTACTAGGGTACTTGAAGGGTGGAAACGAGGCTGGATTTACTACTTTTGGCACCCCATGCGAGGAACTTAATAGCGGACTTGGGTTCAACACAAACCACATTTTCTTGGTTTTAAACCTTTTCTCATTACGAGCGTATATATCAGCGTCGAACACTTCATCTCTCTTATGAGTTAATACGAACGATGATCCTCCTCCTCCTTGTCGCAATAAGATTTTATGTATTTTCAGACTCGCCATAACCCTATCAAAGATTTTGGAAACTCTAATGTACAGACAGATAACGACCCACATTGAGAAGAACGGTATGCTTGGGGCATACCAATCAGGATTTCGACGCTTTCATAGCTGTACCACTGCACTGATGAGTGTCACTGAGGACATTCGAGATAAATTTAACGCTGGTCAAGTCACGATCATGGTCCTCCTTGGCTTTTCGAATGCGTTTGGAACTCTACGCTTTGAAACTTTAAAAAAAGCTGGCCACTGACTATTCGTTTTCGTTGTCGGCAGTGAAATTAATGTTCTCCTTCCTTCAGGATCGTAGTCAGAGCGTCCAGGTGGGTTCAGTCCTTTCATCTGCCCTTCCACTGTCTTCTGGGGTCCCCCAGGGGTCCATTCTAGGTTCCCTATTATTTTCCCTCTTTGCGAATGACCTTCCTTTGTACCTCAAATATGTAAGTTGTCACCAATATGCTGATGACACCCAAATGTATCTATCTTGCCCTCTCCATCTTCTGGACGATAGCATTACTAAGGTGAATAGTCATCTTGCTCGGATTACCTCCTATACTAAATTCTCTTAAATTGAACCCAAGTAAGACTCAAGCCATCATATTTTCACGATCCAAAAGCCAAATTTCTATTTTACCCTCCATTCTCCTTGAATCGGTTGCCATTCCGTACAATCACACGGTTAAAAACCTTGGTCTTCTACTGCAGTACGATCTCTCCTGGGATGCACATGTCGTTCTGATATGTCAGAGGACCTCTGCACTCGCTTAGGAAGCTATCATTTTTTACACCACCAATCAAGGCCCAGCTGGCGAAATCGTTTACCTTTGCTCAGATATGGGGAGATAATTTTTGCACTGTCCCTAAATTCTCGTTGCCGTAGGAAACTAGAGGTTGCCTTGAATAGCTGCACTCGATACGACAGCTAGCATCCCAGCTTATTCGACCAAGTTACTGGGCTTCATTTTTAAAATTCTCCACCCATCTATGTTCCCACTCCCTTCCTACCTCAGCAATCTCATTAGCTTTGGTCCTTCACCGAGACTTTGCAATGTTCGTCTGCCTAAAGAAAATTTTCAACAATTTAAACTCTCGATCCGCGTTGCAGGTGGGAAGTTGTGGAGCTCATTACCCCTTGTCATTCGTGCGTCTCCTACTCTTGACACCTTCAAAACAAAAATACCGGCGTGATGTCCCTCCTCCCTCTTTCCTTTCCCCTTTCCACTACCCTCCCTCACTATGTCATAGAGCAGACCACTTTTGATGTTCTTGTTTGCTTTTTATTTCCTTATATATATATTTTTTTAAATATTTTCCCTTAACTTACTCAAATAATGTTAATTTTAAGTTAATTTTATATATGTACTCTAAGGGGGGTCATAAGAACCTATGTACAGAAAATAAAAATTTGAATTTAATGAACTTGGAAGGTGCATTGAGCACCTAGGCTTTGCTTTGGCTACTTTTGGTTTCTTCTTCACTACTAGCTACTGAAAGTGTTCAAGGTGGAACGGGGAAATTTACTGACATATCAGTAACTATATACAGTTACTAGAACATAGTAAATCCCTACTCCTTAACTCCGGTTACCTTTTCATTTTTTCCCTCCCCTAGCCAAATCTACTCATTTTGCTGAACACTGCATAGGCACTCATAGGTATCTGTTGGAGCCAGAGTGGTCGCATGATGTTCATAAATTCCATTCATTCCTGAAATTATTACCCCAGTTGGTGGTGGCCGGATTTGTGAATGTATTTCACATAAAACCCAGCATGGTCTAACGCTTGTGGAGAGTGCGTAGCAGGTGAGAAACGTTTTTTTCACTGTTGCCATGGCTGCTTTCAATAGAAGCGAGAAAAAAAAGTTTGCCAAAAGGGTGCAGAGGTTTACATAAAATATGCGGTCTGTCTCCTTTCTGCACAGTGGCAAACCAGAGTGCCACAGAGGGTGGTCGAACTTCCGAAAGTGGAGAGAATGAACTGAGTGCCGGGAGAATTTAATGATATGGCGGCGTTCGGTAAAATTACAGTTTCAAAAGTTTCACGTGAGTGAGGCGAGTGACGGTCAGTCATCATAGGGGTCGTTACTGTCGAGCTTACCATGTTAACTGTCGAAAGTATTTCGCAACTTTCAATCGTGAGGCGCCCGATGCAGGGGGCCGGTGTGTTAAACGTGTTATCTTGAAGGGGAGTCTCGTCTGAACCTCTGAAGAGATAACATCAGCTCCGCTGAAACGTTTAACAGTAAACATGGAATGACTTTTTTCGCACTCAACTTTTCAGAGTATAAGAACAATTAACATCAGATTCTGATGTTATACATTCGTTAACATCTTTTCAACATAGAACCAAAAATTAATCGACTAAAACGAAAAAAAAAAAAAAAAAACCGGTGTGGATGAAGACAGCTGGAGGTGAACAGCCATTTAGTTTTGGTAGACAACGTTGTCAACAGTTACCACATCTCAACATTTAAACAGTTAGCACGGTTTAAATTGGAATTTGAGAACATACAACCAATTTTATCGACATTAGCACATTTATAACATTAACACACAGAGAACTGCTCCACCATGAAAGTTCCTAATACGTCTGACATGATGACGCACTTAGTTCACACGAACTTTTAATTAAACAGACGATGAACCAGTTTTATGAAAGGTATGGGTATAGGTGTCGTAGGAATTATATTTGAATTTTAATGAGAATGGGAATGGTCGGACAAATCCTGAGAGGAAGCAAATAACAGACCGCCTCTCTTGCGGACTTTTCGAAGGGAGCTTGGTATGGTCGAAGCATCGCACCCTCTTATGTTTCTGACAGGTGGTGTTTAGTTACGTTCCTATCCGACAATATAGCCTCTAGAAATATTCCAAGCGTTATCTTCATGTTCCACAGTGACGTGCTCCACCAGATATAACCATGAATTGATATGGAAAGGGTTTATTTTTTTACCTCGCCTGCGTTTAACAGGGAAACTCAGAACTGATAGGGTATACAGTTGTTTTATATAAAAAGTTGGAGCAGTACGTTTTAGTCGAACGTACATGTGTCTGGATATATCCCGCACAATATCCCCCTGCATGCAGAAGCAATTATGTTGCAGATCTATTTAACATAATGACATTAACTTTGAGTATGAGTAAGCAATTACTGTTATGGGGACAGCAACTACAGTGGATTTCTGGGTTTGAGCGGTCGACCCTCCAATTCGATTGGTCTGAAATAGCCCCTCCGCCCCTCGAGCGCCTGTGGCGGTCGAGTTAGATGCAAATGCAGGTCAAGTCTTTTTTGCCATCAGTCGATTGAGTTTGGTAAGTGCTTCAGAGTACAGAATGGGGCGTTTGAAGTTCATCTTTCTTCAGCAGTTGCATGGTTTCTCTTTTGAGCAATTGCATGGACCGAGGCGACTTGCGCAAAAGGAACTTGCAGGGAAAAGTACCCTCGTACAGAGGGCTATTGATCCTGTACAGGGTTACAGACCTCGTACAGCAGAAATCTCTTAGAGGCTGCACATTGGGCCATCATGGCTAGGGGTGGTGGAGGCTCTTTAGGAACCCATTCATCAAAACCTCCGGTAACAATATAATCCTATTTAAAGTCGGGTCCACACTATGCTTAGGCCGAATGGAAACAGAAATAGTGTGGAACCTCCCCACAGTAGCCGAATCGTGCCGTGTGGCATAGTGTGGACGCGCCATGAGGCGCATCATCAAAAGGTCAAACTTCATAATGCTAGGGGCTGTCTAAGTCGTTCTTGTTGCAGACAAATTTAGCAAGCACTTATGATTTCGTATGTTTGATTACAGACCACTCCCCGAGCCAAATCAGCAGCATCAGTTCAGGATGGCAGGCAATCCTGGGCCCATGGGTGGTGCTGGACCGATGGGCTCGGGTCCTATGGGTGGCCCTGGACATATGGGCGGTCCTGGTTCTATGGGTGGGTCAGGTTCTGTGGGTGGGTCGGGGCCCATGAGTGGGCCAAGTCCTATGGGAGGGCCGGGCTCTATCGGTGGCACGGGATCAATGGGAACCACTGGGTCAATGGACACAGGGCGGCACGATAACTTTGGAGGCATGCAACAGAGGAACTTCATAAGCCAGTCTGATCTTCAAAATGCCAACAGTTTCCCGCAACAGCCGCAAACCATGCATTCGAAGCCTGAGCCATTCCAACAGCCCCAAGACCAGTTCCACAGGCCGCAAGACCAACAGTTCCCCAGGCCTCCTGACAACCAGTTTCAGCGGCCGCAGGATCAACAGTTCCAGAGGCCTCAGGACAATCAATTTCAAAGGCCACAAGATCAACAGTTCCAGAGGACACAGGACCCACAGTTCCCGAGGCCCCAGGACCAACAGTTCCAAAACAAACCCGACAACTTTTCATACAAGACTGACCAATATCAACAAAATCAAGAACAATTCCAAGGGATGCCTGACCATTTGCAGCAGAGGCTAGATAATTTTCAAATTAAGCAACAGGAAGTTGCCAATGCTTTGGACTCTACGGGGAGCACAAGGAAAGAATTTGGACTTCAGAGGCAAGATAGCTACACAACGCAAAAAACCAACAACTCCTTCTTTCGTAATTCAGTAAGTTTTTCATCTAATTCATCTTATTCATAATTTTCTTCCTTAAAGTAGTACCAAGTCTGTTGCAGTACATGGACCTGTGAATTGGACCTGTCAATTATTTTGTAGAATTAAGGTTTTCAATGGCTGAATGGGCTTCTTGAAAAGGTCTGAATTCAGCATTTCTGACAACATATTCGGATCCAGCACCCTTTAAAACCCAAACACCCCAATTTTTAGTTCGAAAATCCGTATAGGTACGTGCTGAGCTGTTTTCGAAATGTTAGAGATTTTGAAATGAACGCCGGGCAAATTTGACGTCACACCTCGGCTGGGCGTCGAGTAGTTGGGCACTGAGCCGCCAGAGCGCTAAATAACAAATCTGAACAGAATCGGAATAAAAACACTCGGCCCAGGTCGATTTTTGAATAACCTCGATGCTCAATTTTCGAATGACCTTCTATAATGATAAACCTGATTTTCGATTTTTGGGGTCGACTTTTCGCGTAGCAAAGTTGGCTGACTTGCGTAGATGAGAGAGAGAGGGATCTCCCGGCCAATCAAAAGACGACGAAGCAGCCCACGTCATGTACCCTCTCAAGACCTCGGAATTCAAATATTATATTTTTCCTAATGCCCTATAAATAATTGAAACGGGGTTTCTGCAATATGGACCCGTTTTCGTAACTTTTTAAGCACGACCTTTGCAGGAAAAACATTTTCAAAAATCATTAAAGGAGCTCATTGGATCTAGGTACCTACCACAGGTTGGACCGAATAGGAAACTATAGGTCTTCACAAGAATATTGCGCTCCGACGCTGCAGTCTGGTGGCGGCAAAAGGAAACGCCGATGTGGCATCCTGAGCCGAGCCGAGCGAAGGGATTTCACATTTTTTCTGTGGGCAACATTGTCTCAGCCTGCTCGCCGTTTTGTTTATTTCTCCCGGTTGTGTAGGTTGTTTTTTCAACGATGGAAGAGAAGAAAAAAATTTCTCGGGGAAAGCCTTTGAGGAGTCAGGCGAGGGAAATAATTTATTGTCTACAACTTTGCACAATTTTTCATCGCCAGGAAGGAGGAAGAACAGAATAAAGTGAATGGTCACGATGGTCACGATTAATTCTGTCAATGAAAAAAAGTTTAGAAAACATTTTTTTTCGTGGATTTTAAAAAAAAAGTTTTTCAAACATTTTTCGTTTTTTTACTTGAAAAAAATTTGACCTCCTGGTATCCTTCAAAAATCCCATTTGTAGCCCCATGAAAGCCCTACAGATCGCAACAGTGAAATCGGATCGTTCCGGGACCCCCAAAAATGGATTCTACGTCCAAAAATAGTTCGAAAACGACACCTAACTCGATCCCATAGCCAAAAGCCTTCAAAAAACCCCTCCCGTAGCCCCAGTTTAGCCCATAGCGCCCCACGGGTTTGGGCGATCGGGCTGAAAACCTTGCGGGCACAACTAGATGGTAAACCGAGTATTTTGTCAAAAATTCAGATTTAAAAAATATCCTACTGCCCAAAACGGCCCGGACAGCGGACGGACATTTCGGTTTTGGAATCTCGACCTCTTGAAACGGATAATGTCAAATTTTGAGGCCGATCGGAGTCGTCGACCTCCGTCGCGAAAACAGACCCGTGTATTATTCCAAGAATAATAAACCGAAATTGTTATGCAATGATGTGCAAATCAAAATTTTTCAATTAAAACCCCCGTTTGAGGGACAAAAAGAGAAGTGCTGCCACTAGGAAGGGAATAACAAGAGGGAGCGGGGAAATTTCGTGCGAAGAGTAGTTCGATTTCCGCCACCAGAATGCAGTGCCGGAGCGAAATTTTCTTGTGGGAGACCTATAGATGCTGTTGTGCTGACTTAGTTTGCTGATGAAGGGCTGTGCAATATTTTCCACTTCTCATAGTTTATGTCAAGCAATGTCTAAAGTTAAGCTGTTGTTTACTTTTATTGCGAAATAAGCTAGTGTTATTCTCAGGCGTTGCATTGACATTAAATGTCAACAAATTTGTTCTATACCAATTGCGTTGTGAGTTCCTAACCTGTTCATATTACCTTAAAGAAGTTTGACCGGAGTATTTGATTGTTTTGCTCATGTCTTACACAGTAGATTTATATCAATCTGATTATGTCTGTGTGTTCGTTGTTCTGCGCTCCAGAGTTGGGAAAACGGTGAGAAAGATGATGTCGGTAGAGGAGGCAGTTCGACGCAGGGAGACTGTGAGTATTCCACACCTTCCCCCCAGTCGAACTCACCAGAGATCAGACTTTCCCCCTCCCCTCCTCCTGGATCCCCTTCCTCCGAAGACAACAGGACGACTGGACTTTTAGCTCCAACGACCAAAGATGAGTCCAACAAGGCTCATCTCTCTATGGAAACATTCTACGACCACAGTCCAGGGGAAGTATACACAATCCCAGAGGAAGAAGATGAAATTTCAAGCCCAACTAGTGACGGTGTTACAAGCTTGAGAAAGCGCCGCCTCGTCGGAGGTAACCCATCCACAACCTCCCGCCTCACTATTCATACAATCTTCTATCTCTGTTGTCTTCATCTTTTTTCTACGTATTCCTCCTCCCTTTCAATTTTACTTTTCCATCCCCCTCGCCCCAAACCATATTGTTGTTTCAATTCCTTCTAAGCGTGAATGAAAACTCAGTTTGACCAATTTTGCCTCATAGATAGAATTTAAATTAGGATACCGTACTTTAATGTATGAACTTTACATCTTTCATTTAGATGTTAATTTTTCCCTTTCAATAAACTAAACAACATTTTGACCCAACTTATGCCATACGTAGACATAGTGTGGCTCAATACGAAGGAGCATGACTTGTAAATTCATGAGCATTTAGTCGTACATCCCAATTGAATCTCCTTGAAGGCTAGTGATACCTACTCCCTTCTCCGTCCGTTGCCACGTCTGTCATACCCCGAATTTTGACATGATCGTGATCTGTATAGGTACTACTTATGTTGATAAGCTTATTAATGGATGGTATCCAATCAAATGTTGCATGATACTAATGTATTTACAGATCACCTTTAAATCCGGTCTCTGGGAGGGGGGCGTCATTTCGTTAATGAGGAAATATTTTCAAAAAAAGAAAGAAAAAAAAAGGATTTTTCATTTCACTCTAAGTGTTATTTAGGTGATAGACTTGTAGTTGGAATAGGTGTGCACCAATGTGCATGGATTCTGGCCGCATACAAGGTATCAGTGAAGGCACCAATGTCAAGTTATTCGGTTGGCTACGTTGTGGCTTGAGAGGTTAGACTTACGGGATTGGTAATCACCACCAAGTAAGACAATGCTTACGGCTGAATAACTGGACACACTGCGAGTCGTTAGATATCATAGGCACTCAGCACTATTTCGGTTGAGAATGGTCTCAAGTGTGTTGCCTTGCCTTTCTACTTCAGTCCATTGTAATAGTGCGCTTTCAGGACGTATCTAACCTCTAAACATGGTTTCCCTCAAGATGTCAGTAGTGCTGAAACCTCTTGAAACTATAGATCTATGGATCTAGAAGGTGGTTTTTTTTCTCTTGGCAGTTTGCATACTTCCAAGATTTTCATACTTCCAAAATTGGGAGAAATAAGAAATAGCCTAGACCAAGATAAATAAAAGACGTTTATTGCTTAACAGTGTTAGATAACCCGTACCTAAGGGTGGCTTTTGTAAAATATACTTCCCCTCGGATCCTTGACGATTACTTTGAGACATTACCAACATACCTGAACTGTCATACTGTAGCTACAATACTAACATTAAAGGACAAATTGACACATTCAAACACGGATCCTTAAAACCCTTCTTAACATGTATTCATTGCCTCTTATTTTAACCATGAACAAACAATACTAATCTTTGATAGATGCTTCGTTCTTAATTGTTTATAGTTAGTGATTTCATTTGAAGTTTAGTTTATTACGCCTTGCGGAAACTAGCTGAGCTTGTTGTAATTATTTCATTTCTTATCAAAATCATTTTGTGTGCCTTCTTTTTTTTAAACATTAGCTAGCACGAGAACAAAAGACGAACAAAGCATGTTCGTCTGTCCCAGTGCATGCCTGCAAATGAAGAGAGAACACGTCATAAAACAACCCACATCCTGTGTAAAGAACTGTTTCTAGCACAAATCGCAAACTTTATCCATCGTACTTAGCACACTGTATCTGCTTTTTTACTTTTATTAGATCTTTTCATTCTGATTCACCTTGCACAATTAGTTCAGAACGCTCACCAATTGTTTATAATTCAGATACTGGAAATGATAATATAGGGCAATTTGACTACAGTTAAGTAGCCCCCCCCCCCCCCCCCCCCCCGTTATCGTCGGTTTCACGCAACCAATGGAGCTGGGGATGGTTCATTGGATCACGATCTGAGATTTGTAAACGTGATAACTTATTAACAATCTGAAAAATATGAATATTTCATTTAAAGCTACTGCAAATAATATGTGTGTTAGAACATTGGGCTCATTCAGTTTTTTTTAACAGAGTTCCTGTATACCACAACCATAAAAAATCGCAGACCTTCTCTGGTCATAAGATTGCGTTGCTGAGCCATTTGGCTGTCTTCTATAAATTGCTTGTTGGTAGTTCGATTTGAACACGTTCTATGGCTAGGTCCCAATAAATATTTTTTCCACTACGTCCCGATTCGGAAGAGAAGCCCCTAATGACCAAAAAACTACTACATGAAACGCTTGAATGTGCCTACCAAACCATTCCAACGGATTTCAACATCGTACTGGACAGACCGACGCAAATCGCATCCACCCATTAGTAATAATCATTAAAAAGTAGCTATTGAAATATTAAAAACCTAAGTGGATTGTTCAATGAAAAAATAAAAAATAACCCATTCCAGGCAAATAGGTATTCTCCCATGATTCCGTTTGATGCTAAACAAAGACGGATAATTAATCTTCTGGGAACTGTGTTGTAGATATCCTTCATAGAAATTCTGATGCTGTTGGATGAGCACAAAATGGGTCTTACTGAATATTTTGATTACATAGGTTGTAGTCAGGAAAGTTAGTGCGAAATAGGGCTATAGCTCCTAAAAATTGCTCGAGAGCTCTAAATAGTTTTAATTCCTCTTGGGGGTCTTGAATAATAGTCCAGGCAACGAAGACAAAAAAGCGCCCTGAGGTAGAAATAAATAGAACCCAAACCAAAATTGGCATAGACGTAGGAGGGGTATCCTAATTTACATACTCAAAGTCGGGGGGGGGGGGGGGGGGGGGGGTCCCTGAAGGTCTTTTTTTGTGGTTTTTCGTGAGTATCTCGAAAGCGGTGCACTTTTTGATATACCATGCATTCTCTGCAACTTTTATTATATACGTTTTATCGAAATTCCGAACCGTTACAGAAATATATGCATCGAAAAATGGAGAAATTATGAAAATTAGGTTTTTAGCTCACGTTTTTCGGATAACTTTGTTGATTTGCGTCCAAACGGTTGATATGAGAAAAAGGTTCTCTTAGAGAAAGTTGTTGAGCATCAAATTTCCTTGAAGAATATGTGGCTGATTGCCAGTTTATCATTAACCAATCAAAAATTACGCCAATTTAAAAAGGTTGCCAATTTTTGTCATTTTTACTCAAATGTTGTCAGGCCACTTTTCTGTGTCCTCGAGCTTCAATCGTCCTTCTTTCTGTCATCTGTCGTCATTTAATTCTATATATACGTCCACACTAACCCAGATACCAATCCTACCCAGATACGTGCACATACCATTAGATCGGGGGGGGGGGGGGGGGGGGGGGGGCAAAAATGCACCGTTTTCGAGATATTCACGATAAACCACAAAAAGCGGCCTTCAGCCCCCCCCCCCCCCCCACCCTAGAGCTCATACCCCACCCCCCAGGACTTTGAGTATGTTAATTAGGATCCCCCCCACGTCTGTGCCAAGTTTGGTTAGGGTTCTATTTATTTCTACCTCAAAACCTTTTGTTTCCTGGACTATAACGGGCATAATATTATGTGTGCATAATCATATTATCATATTACATATGAGTCGTCTAGAATCAAACCGCAACCTATCCGTTTTGGCTAACTTATTCATTTATGATGTGCTTCAGATTTGAGAGCCCAAAAACCACCACATTTTCGCACTTCTTTCAGTTTTTCGCGCGTAACTCGAAACGTACGCATCTTGCAGAAAACGTCACCATATCATCTTTTAGAGAGCATTAAAATCTGCGTCAAGCAGCATTTAAAACCTTGAAATCGTTTAAGCCGTTACGCCGCAATCGCCCGTTAATACAGGCGATTTTTACCAACTTCGCTAAAAGTTGACAACTTCTTACGCCTATAAGTAAATAGGATGAAAACCGGAGCAATCATTTTCAATCTATTTATAGGCGTTAGAAGTTGAGCTTTGTCAACTTTTAGCGAAGTGGTAAAAATCGTCTATATTGACGGGTAATTGCGGCTAAACGGCTGAACCGATTTCAAAGTTTTAAAGGCCACTTGACGCAGATTTTATTCCTCTTTAAAAAATGACGATTTCTGCAAGATGCGTACGTTTCGAGTTACGAGCGACAAACTGAAAGAAGTGCGAAAATGTTGTGGTTTTTGGGCTCCAAAATCTAAAGCACTACCTAAAAACCAACGCGAACTCATATATGATATATATGCCCGTTATTCTAGACCCCCCAAGAAGGATTAAAACGGTTTCCAGCTCTCGAGCAATTTTTTGGGGGTATAGATAGCACTAATTTGTCTGGATTGTGAATCTTTGGACAGATTTTCATCATTTACGAATTGCAGATCACATTTTCACTGGAAGTCTAGGTGATCCTTCCCTTTGATTGGCCGGCGTGTGAGTAGGGTTGTTCTCTTACAGTACAGTACCTACAGTAGGTAAGAGAATTAAGAGTCAAGGGAATGGTGTTGGGCTGGTATTTTTTAATGCAGCTCATTGGCCTCAAACTTTAAGGCTTCAATTGAAGCGATATCTAGATAGGGCTAAATGTGCAAGAAAATACGCTTTCAGTTCCTGCCAATTGGTCGTTCGTGTTTGAAGTTTTCCTCATACTCAAATCTATTAACCAGGGTGGCCGCCATCTGGAAAAGTCAGGGAAAACCTGGAAAAGTCAGGGAATGAAAAATTTCAGGAAAAGTCAGGGAAAAGTCAGGGAAATCGGTCACAAGTCAGGGAAAAATTTTTGATTAAAAAAAATCAAAAATTGTATTAAAATACGAATTTTGTTTGGTGACAAGTTTGTCCCTCTCTTCCGTCCCGAAAATGATGATAATTTTTGAATTTTGGTGGGAGCGACTTTGCCGGATTTGTTTTTCCCTCACTCTTCATCCATGTTGCTCGTACAAGTTCAATGAGTTGGCGGAATTCCCGTTACAGATATAATATCCCCATTCACACGATGAAAAGTCCCACTTCATGCACCAATATCCCTCTCTTCATAATCGAATGTTCCACTTCACCCACGAAGACGGTTACTTAGTAACCTATCAATCTTTCACTTGGTATTTTGGTTCGAGATCTCTGTCCTTGTAATCATTACTAGTTAATTAAAAAGATTTTTTTCTGTTCGGGTACTTACCCGAACCCTGCTTTTATTCGCATAATCTGGCTTCTCGAAAATTATTTTTTGCTAGAAAAAATGTAGGGAGAAATTATCGGGAAATCCGTTAAAACTGATGGGGAAGTAGGGAAAATTTTGAGCATATGATGGGGAAATCCAAGTTCCAATTAAGGTATAAATTATTCTATTATGTTTATTTTTCAAGTGTTACTATTTTTGTCAAATAAATAGTTTTTAAAACGCAGTTAACTTATCTACTTTCCCTGGGTTTTAATTGTTTGGTGTAAAAATTTATGTATTTTCTAATCAACTTTCAATACCTAACAAAAAAAAATTCAAGCGATTAAAATTATCAGAATTAATAAAATGTCAGATTAAATTATTATTATTAATAGTTGATGGTGATGTTTACCGTTTCAATTAATGTTGTTGGAAACTTGTTGAGGGTCAGTCAAATAAGTCTTATTTGACTGACCCTCAACAAGTTTCCAACAACATTAATTGAAACGGTCAACATCACCATCAACTATTAATGATGGCTGAGGTAACATCCCCTTCCGTTCACATCCCAGGCTTCTTTCACTACATCCTCGAACTCTATGGACCACAAGCGGTCGACACCCTCAATGACTGGAAATCTCAACTTCAAAAACTTGCCTCACAAGAAAATCGTAGAATATTTTTACTTAGATGCCGAAGTAATAATGTTTTCCCCTCCTTCATAGATAACAATTGTAAATTCAATTTTGAATCCTCCCACCTTAAGTTAGAGGTAGATCGAGCAATACGCCGGTTCAAATTAACTGTTCTTAACTTAGAGATAAAATCAGCTGCTATTAAAATATCACAATTAACCACCCAAATTAATAACTGCAAAACTCAAGCTTCACAATGTCTCCCTGCCCCACTTTTTAACTCAATTGAAACCCATTTTCAGACCAATTACAACAATTCTCATCACACCATGAGAGACGTTCAAATTAATAAATTCAATAAAATCTATGATGAGCAAGTTTTTGATATAGTTGGCAACCCCGATTGGTTTATTAACATCTCCAGTCTTCCTGTTCCCTATGAGGTTTCCAGCCTTTTGTCACTAGGTCCTGTTTTGTCTAGATATTTCGAATGTAAAGGAACTGCCAATTGATAAATTAATCTGTGACATCGAATATTTCATTTCAACCAGTGTTCCTCAAACAAATCAGAACTCCATCAGAGGTCAATTTGTTAACGTAATTACAAACGAGGCCAATAGACTCAAAAACTGCCATTCAAAATTAGAAATTAATAAAAGATTTAACAAAGCCAAGAAATTCACAACAGACCATAGTGACGAAGGACTGATAAAACAAACCAGACCATTATTCTTGATAAATCCGACTATATTAGCAAAATACAAGATTTAGTTTCAGATACGCTAACATACACCTTGTTAGATCATGACCCAACTGAACGGTATCAAAATCAAGTAAATCGCGAAATCTCGGAACTCCATAAGAAAAAGTACATTCCATATAAAATTAAAAAATCTTTGCTCAATTATTCGTGTCACAGTCCGCGCCTTTATGGATTAATTAAAAATCACAAAGCTGGGAATCCAGCCCGCCCAATTTGCTCATATGTAAACTCCCCACATTATAAAATTTCAAAATTTCTCAGCGATATTCTTAACGACAGCTTTCTAAGATCCAGGTACACTCTCAAAGACTCCTTTGAGTTTAAAAGTAAAATAGACCAAGTAAGGGTACCTGATGGATATAGGCTGATATCGTTGGATGTCGCCAGTCTCTTTACTAATGTTTCCATAGAAATTATTACTCAGCTAATTGTAGATAATTGGTCTAAAATTAAACGATATACCCGTATCCCTAAACGCAATTTTCTAAAACTCTTCAATCTTTGTACAAAAAAAAAAACTTATTTGACTGACCCTCAACAAGTTTCCAACAACATTATTATTAATAATTAAATTATTAAAATCTCAGATTTTGAATAATTTCGGGTCTGGAAATTAGGTATTTTTGCAGGGAAAAGTCAGGGAATTAATTTTTCCCAGCTTGGCGGCCACCCTGTTAACGCTTAGAACAGAAGTAGGTAGTCGTAATAATAACCATAAAAAAAAAAAAAAAAAAAAAATTACTGCCGACAGCATAATATAATATATTATATTCAACATACGGAGGCTGATTTTTGGACGTTGTTGACATTTGAATGAGCTTAGTACCTCTTGCCTACCTACGTATTGAGTTTATAATTTGTATGTATCCAGGTAGCCATTTTTTAGTTTTTAGGGCATTGTATAAGTAGTGCGTTAACAGGTATCACACGTAGTATAGATTAATGTTGGTATGAATTAGGTAGTGAAGTTTCAGAGTAAAAATAAGAGTAGAATATCTACAAGATTAAATTGTGTCCTCATATTTTAACTATTTGAGATAGGTTCAAGCTTATGGGCACCCAGCAATTAATTCTTATGTAGTAGGTTGAATGCTTTTTGCAGTAAAATTTGTATTTATGAGCTATTTAGCAGATGTGCTATCGGATTCATTGACAATTTTATCTGTTCAATGACTCATTTTCTGTTTTCTATGTAGCACAATTGGCGAAGAAAGAGGAGCCGACGTCATATCAGCCTCCTGGATCCACCAACCAGTATAGGAACAATAATAACTTTCCGAATTCTAACCAGAACTTATTAAAAGCTCAACCGCCAGTAAATAATATCGGTAAATGAACTCATCATATTGTAGTTCTTAGTGCCTCCCCAAGTCACCGTTCATGGGAATGAATCTAATCAAACCGTGAATATGAACGTGAACAATACGCGTTTTGATGATGGGATAGCTAACCTATTTCCCTCCATAATCCTTTTTTGACTTTTGAAAGCACTTTGAACCCTGTGTATATTATATATTATTGAAACTTATATTTCCAAAAGTAGGGAATTTAGAGGGACTTGTCTACGATAGTATTAAGTTGGATACCTACTAAATCACTATTCATCAGGTTAGCAGGTCCACACATCAATGGAGACTCTCCATTGGAGAGTCAACGTTACTCATTTCTTCTTCTATAATTTTTTAATATCATCCACCCATATCAAACCCCTTGAACGGTACCTTCCAACCATACGCATGCTCCTGTCTTAATAATTTATCATCACTGATTCTGCATGCACTGGTTCATGCTCTTATTACTACTTATGATTTCAGTACTATTTAACAATTTCTTCAGTGATTGCATCGTTCTTATTTTATATTTTCCATCGCATAAACAACTAAATGTATTTAATCCGTTCCTTTTAGCTTTTAAATCGCAGTAGGCACCCGAACATTTATCGTGTGACTCAACTGTTAGTCATGTGCTTTTGCCAATAGGCTTCAAACGTTTCCCCAATAGCGTTTAGATCTATAAAGACCTCAACATTGTGAAACTTCGTTTGAAAATGGTTATTTATTAATTTCATAAAATGCCAACTTGATGGAGTCGGATGCCATACTTCCATTATCTGAGGAGGAACTGGTTGCTTGCCAATTTTTATTGTTCGTTAACAAGATTGAGGTTTCAGTTCGATGTGGAAGACTAGGGCGAGTGACGAATCCTCTGCTGGTCCTAGTCTTGACACTTCCCCTATTCTCCCACATTGAATTAGAAGGGCAAATGCCCACTTCGTTGTTTTATTTCATTCAAGTTATTGGAATCTCATAATTTCATAATATGAAATTATGAGATTCCAATAACTATTCATTATTAACTATGAATTTATGAGAGCATTACCTCAAATTTTCCGTATACCTACATTTTGTTCGGTTATAGTTCCATTTTATTATAATTTCAATTTACCTGACTTTAATGTTTCTTTTCCTTCACTTTTTGGTGTTTTTAAGGTAACGATAATGCAAATGGAAAATCGAGGACTACTCAAGATTCCCTTTATGGAAAAACGCCTTATAGGTTAGTGCTAGGTTTTTGGATGTTTATTTTTTCAATAATAAAAAAGCTTTACAATAATTATATAGATAGTTTGAGTTAAAAAGTAGAATCCATAGCGAAATGAGATTCTTTTATGTATTGCATAATGAGTCATTAAAAATTGTTACAGGAAAACGGACTCATTGGGAGATAGTATAAAACAACTAATATCCCACGACCCATCAGAAACTAGGTACCAAGCTGTATGTATGTTTTCAATTGCTATTCACTACATGTGTTGTATATTAGTAAGAGTGTCATTCTAAATATGGTTTTGTTTATTCAGTTTTTAGAAAAAAATATCGAGTTGAGCGATCAGGCAATAAACTCACTGCTCCAGCAACAGCAGCGTGAGCAGCAGCAGCAGCAGCAACAGCTGAATGGGCAGTCATTTCTCTCCAGTGTTGATAAGACTGATAAACCTCTACATGGGCTTGGAGAGGAACTTTACGGTTATGGTGATCAGCTGCAAAGGAGTAGCCAGTCACTTCAACAGCAGGCCCAGAAACTTACTCAACAGACGCCAGTATCATCTGTAGTCTCTGTAAGCAGTTTAAACCAATCACCACTGCATATGCCACCTTCGATAAGCAGTCAATCCCAGTTGCAGTCCTCTCCTCTACATACGTCATCCCCTCTCCATACAGTGTCATCCCTCCATTCGGCATCACCATTACATTCAGCATCTCCTCTTAATTCTGCATCTCCATTGCATTCTTCATCACCACTCCACAATCAATCTCTACAAGGGCAGCAATCTCTCAGAGGACAAACATCCCAAACAATGAACCAGACACACCAAAGTTTACAAACTCAAAACAACCACCAACAACAAATGTCTCCCGGCCATCAACAGTTGCAGTATGGGCTTGGGAGTCAGCAGTCTCCCCAACAACAATTCATGCAACAACAACAACAGCAGCAGCAGCAGCAGCAGCAGCAGCAACATCTTCAACAGCAACAAATGCAGCAGCAACAAATACAGCAGCAGCAACTCCAACAACAGCAGCAACAACAACAACAGTTGGAGCAGCAACATCTTCAACAGCAACAAATGCAGCAGCAACAAATACAGCAGCAACAACAACATCTACAACAACAGCAACAGCAACTGGTTCAACAACAGCAACAACAACAACAGCAGCAGCAAAGTCTGAAAAATGCCCTTCTCCAACAACAAGAAATGCAATACCAGCAAATAAAAAAATTGCAACAGCAAATACAAAGGCAGCAACTTACGTCAAGAAGCAAAAGCCAGATGATGCAACAGAACAAGCAATCCGAAGGATTTTTCTCCGGTGTGAGGCAAGAAGCTCCTTATTATCAGGAAGACACTTGGAGAGAGATGCCCGAAAATATGCCAGCATCCTATCAAAAAGAGTACTCTCGAGAGCAAAGTTTCTTCTCGAGGAACAAGAGCGAAAAATATCCTCAGATGCAGGTAAATCGAGGCGATGAACATTCAAACAATTCACTGTAGAGTCAGTTGTGATGTAAGGGGTATGGGGTAACAAGGTCCGCCAGAAAACATGAATCCTCTACCTACCAAGCTTTCTTTTGATTGTAAGTACACTTTGATAGATTACAGTCGATATTCGTGATTTATCGGTACTGGCTTTTGGATATGTTTTAGTTCCTCATTTGATACATTAGGTAGTCTTTAGCTACTTTCGAAGCGACAACGATTTTTCAAACTACCGATAGGTCCGTTGTTATTCAAATGCTGAATGAAACTCCCAGCATACCAAGTGACTGGCTCTTTTAGAGTCCCGATAAAAATGATCAAATAACATCGAGACCGAAAAGAAAAAAGCTTGATGAAGTAGTTGTTTTCTGGCAAACTCTATTCTTGATACTCCCAACGCATCGCGGATCCATACCCTCGGTTGCTGACCCATCACTTCATGTTTTTTCCTCCCCCTGTTTTCTCAATTCACTTTTCGGCATAACCTGTAAACTCTTAATCGTTACTTTTTTTCAGAACGAATTGGGAGAACTCGACAAACAGCAATCCAATCAAAGCAATAATCAAGCAAAGCCAGCTGCTGGTACAATCAGTGGTATGCTTGCTGACTTCAGTCGTGCCTTAGGTGAGGGCTGTTAGTTGTTCGTCTATCCATGAGTGCTTATGTTTTTTTTTTTTTTTTTTTTTTTTTAACCATGCAAGAAATAATTTGTTAGAATTGAAAGCATGTTTGGTGTGTAACACCTTTTGTTTTTCCATGAATTTTTGAATTTTGTAATCAACTTTTCAACAGGCTGCTATGTAGTAGGTAACCAACAACTTTCGGTTGTTGCAGGTTTGAGCAATAGTTCAAATCAAAATGATGAGAAAACTGAAGATGACTTATTCAGGCAAGATCCTAAAAGCCAATCCAAACCCAACCCACAAAGTATACAAGCCCAAATCAGAGCTAACGAGCAATTTATGCATGGAGCCCAACAGCAGAGCTATAACGAACAGCAGAAACTGCAGCAGCAGATGGAAAACGAGATAAAATTCCAAAATAGCAGGTTTCAGATCCCCCAACCATACCAATCGCTGCCTAATCAACAACTACTTCACCAGGAGTTGCAGCAGCAGTTTCATAAGTTGGGAAGTGGACAGCTCACTGAAGCTCAGGCAAGTTTAATTCAGCAGAAAGAGTTCCAGGCCATGTTGGACGTTGATCAAAAAATGCTGATGATGCAGCAAAATCAACAGGTTTTCCAAAAATTGCCTGAGCACCAACCCATGTTTGTCCAGAACCTCACCCCTCAGCAGCAACAAATGTATCAGCAGCACATGCAACTTCAACACCACGCACAGCACCTTAAAAAAATCAAACGCTCTTTACCTCCCCACTCATCTGCCGAGCAACTCAAGTTGCAACAGGTAAAGTTTACAATGGGATCTCTTCAATCCTAGTCTAAATTCTAAATTTCATAAGCCTTGTCCTCCTCAATTGGCTGCCACCCAATCCTAATGTAGTTGTTGTCTTAAACTTAGGTGTTCTGCGTGGGGATAAGCTAAGGGCGTGTGTGTGTGTGTGCCGTTGCTTTTTGCTTTACGTTGTGATTCATTGCTTGAAATGAGAATGATTTAAATACACATGACAATATTCCATAACTGTAACAGGTGTGGAACTAGGTTAAAGAAATCACCGTACACATACTATAAAATCTTACATGGATGAAACTTCTACATTTCCCTCAAATACACTTCCACTAGACTGGCAGTATTATTGTACAATAATACTACTCATATTATGAGCTAGTCGTAAATAATTATGAAATGAAAAGCTACCTTGTATCGCCGAAAGGCTTTTCTACAAATTGATCTTATCATTTCATTCCCAAAGCTCATTAACATTTTGCTTTCTCAAAGGGTTGGTGGCTCAGACGATATCTTCCAAGTGGAGCTATCAGAGTAGTTGCCAGCTAAGTAATGTTGAAAAGGGACGTCGGGGAAGCCACTACAGCAAATTAATTACCTACCTACCCGACATTGTTGAAAACGGAACAGATTTTTTTTTTTAAATTGGCTAAAATTTGAATAAATAGACGTAAATTAAAATTTCACTTGACATATTGGAGTTCCTTTTATTCTATGAATCGAGGTTTGTTCCTTCTGCTCCAAGTTCATCAAAATAGGTAAACGAAAGCCCAATTTCATCAACGTCGGTTCAACATTGAGCGAGTAAACGAAGGAAAACGGCTGAATTTTTCGTTTTCCTGAATTTACTTGCTTAATATTGAACCGATTTTGATGAAATCGGGCTCAAAACTTTCGGGCAGTTGTCTCCAAGAAGCTATACCTTCAATATATGATCTTTTACATGTACTACGTAGCCTGCTTTCAAAAAACCGCGTGAAATCGTGGTCCTACCTCTCTAAAATGCCCTCTCGCGCCCCCTTAGAGTGAGACAAGAGTTTATATCAAGGGGAGACAAAAGTTTCAATGTTTTCCACTAGGAATAGTGTAAGACTTTTGATGAGTTTCCGATTGAACAAACATCCAGCACCACGTATCCCAAAAACCTTGGTTGTTCGATCACACTTCCTTTGCTAAATTGTGCAAACATACGCTGAATACAAATTTCAACAAGTTGCTTTTTGTCAAATGGCCTCCTTGTTGCTGACATGGTGTTGGGATGTTATGCCACCCGACACCCGCCGATTAGTTTTAGGTAGGTATTCATCTTTATGGATGAAGAAATAGTTAATCTTCCGTTTTCAATTGTTGGCTTTTGAATAGGTAGTAGTTGAACAAAGTTTCCGAACCCAAATACAACAAACAACTTACACAATGAAATCAATAGAAAAAGCTGATTGACACCTTGGACAACTATGTATTCTAGCTTTGAAGGTATACTACTTATGTAGAATTGAAAAAAAAAAAAGTATTTTTTCGTCAGAAATTCGAATCTTGTGTTTGGGTGATTGCATCCTTTTTTGTAGCCTTCTTGTCCAATTCCTTCCATTGTCTGTTGACATGTGTGTTAGATGACCTGTTTGTGCATTGTGTCCTTCTGCGAGGTTTGGAATCTTCTTGAAAATGAAATGAGACATGTTCGCTTGAGAGCAAACCCGCGTTTGCCCATGTTGTGAAAATAGTGTACATACCTTCCATGCATAAATTATTTTCATTTGCATCATTATCTGGAACCCATTCGTTTATAGGAAACAAGTTGACGTTAGGCATTTCTTCATTTTTCATTAAATGAAAAATGAAGAAATGTACAAATTTTGTACACTATTTCTGAAAGAAGACCACTGTAAATGTTAGGGATGGCAAATCGAAAATAATATATCGATATATTTGTATGAGGAATATATCGGAAGAAACATACCGATATATATATCGAACAAGTTGATTTATCAGAATTTCAACTCGTAAAATTTTTTTCTCATTAAAACCTAATTTTCTATAAGTTATTGGAGCAGGTATGAGATAGAACCATTTTAATAGGCATTTGATTAAGGTTTAATAAAATGTTTGAAATGATATAATCTTATAAAAAATACTTCAAAGATAGCATTTATATAATATTTTTTATCTTTTATAAAAAGAATATGTACATGAAAAATACATGGTAAATAATAAAAAATATATATTCAACTTGACTAGAAAAAACTGTCCTCAATTCTTTTAGCATGGAGCCCAAAAATTAATAGCATATAAAGCAACTTTGTTTTGACACGATTCCTCTTTTTAGTGACAGATTCCCCTTTTTGTAGGATAATCTCACGCTCGGGACTGAGTGAAGCTTCTTTCAGCAATGCTTCATATCATTCCATGACAAAAGCGGATCCTGTCGTTGGGACGTTGAGGTTTTTCGTCCTCCATATATCGGAAAGTTTATCGATATCTACCGATAATATCGGGCCTATATATCGATGTATCAAACCTAATATATCGATATATCATTGCCATCCCTAGTAATTGTAAAAAATTCTAAATAACGACAGTGCATGATTTAAAAAAATTAGCATTTTTAACGTCATTCTTAAGCTGAACTTCTCTGTGATTCATATTCAACTTTACTAACTTCTTGTCAGATTGTGATTAATATTGGCTAGAACTGGGTAAAACTGCTCATAATCTGGAGATATTTGAAATTCTGCGAAATGTCCGTCCGCCGTCCAGGCCGTTTTGGGCAGTATGCATTTGAAATTCTACTGAAAACTCCTAAGCAATAAATCATTGATAGGTTGAGGCACCCCAAATTTTCACAGTTGTAGATTCATTGCTGTCATAACCTTCCGTTTTTGTGAAGATAAAACAAGTTTCGCTGCACCAAGTCACCGTCTTCATGTATATCAACTTGTAAAAATATGTGATTTCTGCTTCGTGATGTCATTCTAGTCGTTTTTTTTTCTTCAGTTTTTTTTTAAAATTAATTTTCAACCTGTTCTGCTATGAACATTTGTAGAGAAACACAAAAGACAACCTGAACCTGCTGAGCCAAAGCCATGCCGTCGGGTCTGGAGTGTCGCTGCAGCAGATGATGGCGGCCCAATTTCTGAGTCAACCCAGCGTTCCCGTTCAGTTGCTGAACAATCAGTTGGTTGCTAATTCCTTGCTGACAGCGGAAAAACTCACTGCTCAGCAGAGGCTTCTGGGGACGTCTCCGATTCTCGTCACATCCGGCTTGACGCACCAGCCCATTGCTACAGGTTAGTGCGAAACTGATGCGTGGCAACTCATGAAGGGAACTTGTAGCTATCACCTGCAGGTTATATAAATCGCTGCAAATTTTACACTAGTGGTTATTAGTCTTTGATATAGGTTACTTTTGCAGCAATTTAATTCTGTCAATAAAAAAAAATTTAGAAAAACATTTTTTTTGTGGACTTTTTTTGAATTTTTTTTTCAAAAATGTTTCGTTTTTTACTTGAAAAATATTTAACACACTGGGATCCTTTAAAAATCCCATTCGTAGCTCCATGAAAGCCCTATAGATCGCAACAGTGAAATCGGATCGTTCCGGGACCCCAAAAAATGGATTATACGTCCAAAAAACTTCGAAAACGACACATAACTCGATCCCATAGCCAAAAGGGTTTGGACGATTTGGCTGAAAAACCTTGTGGACATAACTAGATGGTTAACCGAGTATAATATATATCTTATTTTATAATATATATATCCGAATATATTATTGTCAAAATTTCAGATTAAAAAAAAAAAAAAATCCTACTGCCCAAAACGGCCCGGACGAATGGCGTTGATAAGCGGGTTGAACGAACTTCGTTGTTCACACTCCGATGAGTCAACGTTTCCTCTGTATCCTACCTAGAGATCCAAATTTTAATACGAAATACCCAATGAACGAATTCCGACGATCGGCGAATTTAGACGGCGAGTTTAATTTGATCGATTTGAAGAGATCCCGAGCACGTCTTGAGAGGGTGCCAGGGACCATGTCAGGGATCTTATGTTTATCATTCTTTTTATTATTACCTCAATTCTTAATTATATAGGCCTTTTTTTAATCATTTTGTACGCAAGGAGGGGACATGAGTTCCTATGTACAAATAAATAAATAAACAAACCTTGGAAAGGTGGAGAGGCGGGGGAAGTTTTGGGAAACGGTTCATTCTACACTATTTTCGGATATATTCTGGTGTGTGGTAAGACGATTTCTCTCTCTCTATTCCCTGGCCAATTTTACGCCTGTTAAATTTAGGCCATTGAGCGACTGTCACCTGGGCGAGTGATGCGAGCCCCCCTGTCCGAGAAAAGGAGATGCAGATTGCAGCTCCTAGTGTCGCGGCACCTGCGCTCCTGTCGGCCAATTGATGAGACTCAAGCTGGCGCCTAAATTATTTAGAATATTAATATAAAATAATTAGGAATGGAAGTGCTCCCGAATTTCGGGTTAAATCATCCTGTACCGTGTTGTTAGAAGTCAAAAAGGGAAAAATACATCATTTTTGTGACAAAAAGTCTTTCACGTAGTTTACAATCATCTTAAGTAATTTAGGCCGATTCAAAAACCACTGTGAGTGACGTCACCTACAGGTGTTCCGGTTTCCAATCAAAAGACACCAGAGTGCAGGTCGATTTTTTCTTCTTTTTCGATTTTTTCTTGGTGTTTGGCTCTAGTGACACTGGAGTAACGAGAAAATGGCCGTGTTCGCTTTGTTTTGAATGTGATCATGCTTATTTACTCAACTTATTTGTGATATAAATTAACTTATTCCAATGACCGATTCTTTAGTTTTGTAATGGTGGCCAACGTGTCGACCAATAGGAGCTGACCTCGGGTTCCCGCCAAAATTCAAATAGCAATTTTTCCATAAATTTTATAAATTCATACGAGCTTGCAGTTTGTGTTTTAACCCCATTTTTAGTATTATTTGGACGCCTTCTATCGATAAAAAAAAATAATCCAGAAACGCTTCCATTCCTAATTAATATCAATTTTATTGTGCCTCACGTGCAGCCCATTCACAAACCTATAAACCTATGCAAATATCTCCATTCTTTTGGGTTTCTCTTGGAATACACCTATGTAATCTCGACATTTGTCAAAATTCTGATCGGCCTCAAAATGTGACAATTTATTCGTTTCAAGAGGTCTAGATTCCAAAAACGAAATGTCCGTCCGCCATCCAGGCCGTTTTGGGCAGTAGGAATTTATTTTTAAATCTGAAATTTTGACAAAATAGGTACTTGGTTTACTATCTAGGTGTGCCCGGAAGGTTTTCAGCCCGATCTCCCAATCTCATGGGGCGCTATCGGGCTACAGGAGGGGGTTGTGTGGAGGCTATTATAGACTATAATTAGGGTGGCCAGATATTTTTTTCGAAGAAGCAGTACATTAAACAAATAGTCGTCGGACACTATAGTATTATATACTATATATATAGTCTATGTGTATATAGTACCTACTATAGTACAAGAGCCTTTTCTTGTCTATAGACAAATATATTATTATTAGACATTAAACTTTTTTTGTCTATAGATAAAGAAAAAAAGTTTTTCAATGTCTAATAAAACATCACATTTGGTTAAATCATTGCCACTGGCACCAAAAATATTATGACTATATGATATAATCTACATCCCATAAAGGAGATCCATTAAAAACTAGAGAACCCGTTTGAAAATCATAAAAACCATAGCTCCACCAACCAACTTCTTCTTCTCCTAATTGATAAAAGGCGTTCTATCTAATTTAGGGTCCGGGCGTCTGGGCACCATCATTTTATGGAAGATATTGCCAAGTGCGTAAGTTGGCCGGCAGTATACTTCCGCTATAGCGAGCCTAAAACTCTACTCGTTTCAAAAAGCAGTACATTTCAGGTGTACACAAGGGTCTCTGTGTACAGCAGTATCACATACCTTAAAGCAGTACTGTACTGCAAAAAGCAGTACATCTGGCCACCCTAACTATAATAGTCTATGCGATCGATTTAGGTGTCGTTTTTGAAGTATGTTTGGACGTAGAATCCATTTTAGGGGGTCCCGGAACAATCCAATTTCACTGTGGGAAAACAAAAAACAAAAAATTGAAAAAACACTCTTTCCATTGACACAGAATTAATTTTCAACAAGTAACCTATATTGAAGAATAATAAACCCTTGTGTAAAATTTGCAGCATTTTTCTAAACCTAGGTTGAGAAACTTAGCTATGCACAGTAACCGCAACATTCATTAATGAAGGGAACAGGTTACCAAGTTAGTAATTACTACCTGTTCCCTTCAGAATAGAGTTCAAGGCGAAAAATGGCCATATTATGAAAATGAAAACTTCTTTATTTGGGAAAGACAGATGAGTTGGTTGGTACCTAACAACTTCATATTTTATAACCTACAAAAATATTTTCTGAAACATCACAGCAACAGAACGGACAGAAGAATAATCTCGCGAATAAATTTTATCATCGATGCAATTGAAGGGCACCGTGCACGGACGGCCACGGATCACTGAACTGTGAAGATCGACCTTAAGACCTATTTTATTTTTTCTAATCCCAGACGTCATCAGATCAAAGTGAAAGGTATCACGTATTTTTAGGAACGCAATGTAATAATATTAGCGACGATTTGATAATATTAGCGAAACAGGCCCGAAGGCGGCCTTGATAACAGGGGAAGAGCTTCTACTATTGGCCGCCCGGAGCGCTGGTGCCGCGACACTAGGAGCTGCAATCTGCATCTCCTTCCGAGAAAGAGGTCGGTCGAGTAGGTAAATGAATGCTCAAAAGGGGGGTGTAGAGTGCAATTGGGGTACGAGTTTTGTTTGCTTCGGGGATGCATTTAGGGTCGTTGGGATGTAAACATACTAAAAGTCCCCGCCCCTAGGGGGTGCGGCAACGTGGGGAGGGGGGCGCAAAGTTGAACAATTCGGACTTTTTTCGGTTTTTCGCTTATAACTCGGAAACTAAGCGTTCTACAGAAAAAATCATTCCTTCCAAAATGAAAGCTGAGTAAATTTCCTACAAAAATCACTGCTTGAGACGTTTTCTAGATTGAACCGTTCCCAAGATATTCGCTAATGAAAAACGGCTATGTCCGGAAATTTTCTTTTCGGGCCCCTTTTATCAACAAATTTAACTCCTACAGTAGGCCGTTAGAATTAAGAACGCCTCACCTCAAAATTTTCGATTTTTTTTTACGTAATCCCTATATTTTTTACCTTATCTTTTCAACGGTGAAATCGAAATTTCGAAATTCGACCCGGAAGGGGTTAACTTTGTAGGGAGTGAAACCAAAAAAGTGCTCGATTTGGAGGAAAAACACCTCCCCTACGTATTTTTTTTAGGTAAAACACCTCAGCCTAGCACTTAAAAAGCCTCACCTTTGTGTTGTTCGTTGCCTGTTTTGGAGGAAAAACGCCTCAGCTCGTTGAAAATTCGAGCTGAGGTATTTCTTGTTCAAACTGTCGGCTTCAAATTCAAGGTGAGGCGTTTATTGGCTTCCGCAAGGCGTTTTTGTTCCAATTGTTTACACAGCTCTCTTTACACAGAGGTGAGGTGTTCTTACTCCAAAAGCAGCTTCGAAATGAACTTACCTTTTTGAAACTGACGCCTCACACAGAGGTGAGGTGTTTTACCTCCAAAAACATAGCGAAATAGTGGCTCAAAATGCCTCAGGTGTCAATAATCGATGAAATTATCGATTTTTTCTCGATTTCGTCTTACATTTATGTTCAGTTGAGTTTCTATCGATGTACCCCCAAACACCTGGGTCGTAATAATGTTCTGGAGTGAACTTATAGCGAAGTTCATACTGAGAACTTTGAAGCTGATTTCTGAAAATCGCACTTTTCGAAGTGAGGCGTTCTTAATTCTAACAGTAACTGTGTAACACCCCGCGGATCTCCGTTTTAGAACATCAAAAGACATCAAAATAATATTTATGTTGTACTGCATGACCGTTACCTTCCTGCTTTGTATTTGTCTGTTTCTTATCTTCTTACCAGTCGTTACCCCGTTGGGGACGCCGCAGAGCACTCCTGTTGGTACTCCTCGGGGGAGAGATGGCGGTGACTCGTCGGACACGATGAGCGAGACAGATTCCCAGAAGTCGTTGCGCATGCGAAGGAAACTTCCGTCCATCCCGTCTGACCAAGAGGCCATCACGTTCCAGAATTCCAAAAAAGGGACAAGAGGAAAGACAAAAAGCCCGCATGACAAGTTTAGGTGGGATTGAACATTCTTTACCTTGGTGTGGTTTTTGCCGACGGTGCAGAGGTCTAATTCAATGAGGTGGTTAGGGAGATTTAAATAAACAATTTAGTACTCAGCAGAGGAGTCGTTTTCTCTCCCTAAACACCTCATTCTTTACCTTTTTGCTTCCGAGTCTGCGAAGCAGCGGCAGCCTTGTGTTCACTTTCGGCAGAAAACAAATTTTGTTGTCCGAATTCAAAATTTCCACTCGCATTTTGCGTTTCATAGCCTACTGAACAAATTTGGTTCCGTGTCTGTCGGTCTGTGGGTCTGTGGGTCTGTCGGTCTGTCCGCATTTCCTTGTTACAGCCATAATTTCCACAATTTTGAATGAATTTAGCTCAAATTTTGAGGGATTATGCGGATAAGGCTCCTTGAGCTCCCATACGAATTTCAACACAATTGAATCAGCGGTACGCTCTGCGCATGCGCTAACGTGAAATTCTTGAAACAGGCATAACTTTCTCAATTTTGATCGGATTTCAATCAAATTTTCAGGAATTGTGTGCGGATAGCACTAGATGGTACCCTGTCAGTTTCATCACGATTGAATCAGCGGTACGCTCAGCGCAGGCGCGAACGTAATTTTCTTGTTACAGTTGTTACGTTCATTTTGAACTTGGCCCGAGGAAGCTCATGTGCCATTGCCTTGGCATTTTCATTTATATTTGTCAGTTAGAGAGAATTTTTATCAAACAAATATTAGGCTTACAAAGTAGTCCAGCGTGCATAATGCGGTCAAGTGTTTTACGAATTTGAATTTAACACCCGAATTGACGTCCAAAACGCCTATCGAGCGCCAGGCGCTAAACGGCCCAAAAAAAAATGTAAATGTGTAAAAAAATGTAAAAGTGTAAAATTTTCGGGAGATTGGAACAGTGTGGAAATTTTCGGGAGATTGGAACAGTGTGGGCAACACTTTGGGGGAGACCCCCTGTACAGAAGCCTTCTGGCTTATTGTACTCCCGAGTGTCCGTTTTTGTCTCCTGGGTGGTTGAGGTCCAATTCCTAATTACCTCATACAAGTCTTATCTCTGCATCTTCTTTGGGGAGTAGTGGGGAGGGGTGGACACAATCCATTCGCCCCTTCGACCCCAGCATAGCCTCCAAGGCCCACAGATTGTGTAGCTAGTTCAACGTTCTCAGCACACGAAGGCATGTTTTTACGGGTAGGTACCTACCCCACTGAGGTCCCAAGAGAGGTTGTTTACAGTGTGAACTTTGTCCCTCAGATCTTCGTGTGTTGCCTTTGTGAGTGCCTTTGTCACAGGAGCTTCTGCTAGGATTCAGATAAACTTTCAAAAGTTCAGAGGTGAATTGTCAACTGACAAGACTGGTATTACATCACATGAATGACTTTTGGTCAAACATTGGTGTTCGTCCCTGGATTCGAACCAGGCTGATCTGTGCCCCGACCGATTTGTAAACTGGCGTTTCACTGACGCCTTAGTCCACGGGGCCACCCTGTCCCCCAAAGTGCCCAACTATTTTCGCCTTGGTGTTTACAGTCCATGCTTAGGGACTGACGCCTTCCTCTCGAATCATATATGAAGACTAAATTTTGAACGAGGAAATTCCGTCGATCGGGAAAGGGTTTTACGATAAGTTAAAAGTTATGAAAAAGCGCATCCTGAAGCGGTTTGGAAAGGGTGAAATATTGGCCTGTAGAGATTCAACAGAAAGGGGGAGAGGTGGGCTAGCTTTACGAAGGAGACAATGTTGTTGTTCATTATTTTGCATAGATTTTTTCGATTTTTAAGCCAACAGTCTCATGTTTTCTACCTGAAGGCCCCACCTGTATGCTAGTAGAAAATATTGCCCGCAGACCAAGTGTGGAAGTCTAGAACTGTGATTGCCCCTCCTATGCACTTCCTACAAATACCTTTTGTTCACAAAATTACATTTTTAATCACTAATTTCCAGATCATACTCACCTCTTAGACAGTATTCAGACGGTGGCTACAAACTCGCATCGTCCAGCCTCATGCTGCAACGGCCGAGCTCAAGCGAAACTAACCTTAGGAAAGTCACACATTACGGTGACACGACGCCCAGGCCCGGATCTGCTCTTGGGCTTCTCCAAGGTGATCATAAGTCCACAATTACGTGATCGATGGAATTGACAAACGTTCCCATTCACCGTTTTCACTGACATCCACGTCATGCGGTACCTTTTGCTATCTGAATGTTACCTCGAATTCATTTGCTGTTGGTGTATTTGCAGGTTCCAGCGTAGTTAGCAGCACAGGGATGAGAGTGGAATACAATCGAGATTCAGAGATTGCTTCGTGCCTTCCCCCAGACCTCCGACACCTACTCAACTCCTACAAAAGCGGCGACATGTCTTATTCAAAACAGGTGAGAGCTTTATGAAAATTTGTCGCATCCCCCGTGGATTTGTGCTTCGAGTACCAACCGTGGGCTTTGGTCCAGTTGATTGTTTTCAACCTTGAAACACCGCGATGCTGCGATACCTAAGCGGAAGTTGGGCGGAACTGCATTTTCAACGCGGCATCAAAGCCAAATCATGGGCAAAAATACAAATCTGATTCTTTCTCTTGAAAATATTTACTTCATTAAGACGTGCACTTTATTTGAACTGATAGACAGCCTTCTTCCGCTTAGGGCTCGAAAACCATTATGGATTTTGAATCAGGGCCGCCGAGATGGTACGTCAAACACCCACTGGGACTTGGGACCCAAATGTTGCCGAGCCCGGGTAAAAACCTTGGGAAAACTTAATTTTCATCTACACGCGAATGTCGAAAAAAGTCAATTTGGTTTTAAATTAACAAATCTTAGGTTTACATCTTCATGTGGAACATCCTCGTAACACTCCTTCGTATTTATATTTATACCCAAAGGTTCGATTCGCTAACTTTATGATAAATACAGTTTTTTTTTACGGTTTAATAGGTATTTCATTTTCTCGATTATTGTTCCAATGCAGTCCAGGCGTTATGTACATTCATTCATTTTTGGGGGGATTTTTATTCTTATTGACGTTTTCATCTTCACACTTAAGGTTTTAAGGACTCTTATTTATTAATAAATTTATTATTTCTAGTTATTTTCCTATCTTCCTTAAAAATAGTATCCTTTTAGCGGGGTTTAAAGGGAAATTGCTATACCTTTATTGGGATTTTCTAGAGATATTGCTATAAGGAATAGTTCTGCCACGATATTACTTTTTTAATCCATAGAGGGCTTCTAAAAAACCCAAAAATTGAAGTTAAAATTCTAATCCCATGTAATTATGAATTTATAGAATTGGTATATAATCAGAAATTCAAATCTGGGTCGGAACAAGGGGTGAACTCTTTGGGTTGACATTTCACATACTCCAACTTCCCATTGGCTAGTCATTACTTGCTGAGACTGAGCTCAAATCTATCACCAGTGGGAAGCCAGGATTCTGTGTGAAGTCAATTTGAAGAGTTGAGCTCTTGTTCCCGCCCAGATTTGAATTTCTGGTTTTAGGCCAATTCTATACAATTCGTTGAATTTAATTCATACGTACATGAAATCAGTTTGTTGAATTAACTTTTAGTGTTTGTTGGAAGTCTGCGATCAATTAAAACACTTGAGGCACGTCCATTTATTAATGCGATTTTGGCTAATTTTCAATGCTGTACGTTGGTAAATATTAAAATATAAGATGTATGATAGATTATATCTATGGGCGTGGTTAAATCCCATGGTAAGAAGCTATAGGCTGTTGTATTCGATTCATCACGAAAAATATGGACCATTGACAACTCAAATTCAACCATAGTGGGCCAAAGTGGGCAGGGTAGACTTTAAAATCAATAAATTCATTTATACAACGTTAAATTTGAAACTTCACCTGAAGTGTCTTTTGATGTTACCATTCCGTGATAATAGAACTCGTGTCGACTAATATTTTTTCTGAAAGAACTTCATAATTTGAAGCAATAGCAGTGAGTTGTGGGATCCTATAGTGTAATACAAATTTCTAGGGAACTTTTGAAAATTTCAACTTTGAATCTGGAGGGAAGATTGGGTCCCCAGGACGGTCTCTCTCATTGGCTGTTCGTCTGGCTTGCAGTTCAATGGCTGATGAACAGCCAATGAGAGGGCCCGTCCTGGGGGACCCAATCTTCCCTCCAGATTCAAAGATTAAATTGTCGAAAGTGCCCTGGAATTTTGTATTACACCGTAGGAGCCCAAAACTCACTGCTATTGCTTAAAATGATGGAAAAAATATTGGTCGAGGTCAACTAAGGTGAGGTTCCCTCGCCCATTGCTTTATTCGTTCAAAAATTCTACAGTTTGTTACTTTTGCACTTTTAGGTCTACTCAGGGCATTTATTTCAAGGCGGGACTTTCATACCCAATAAAATCATCTTGTTTTATGAAGTCAACTCATTTCAATACTTAAATTTTTGGTTTTCGTACAGATAACGTAAAATTTGCTTGTACGTTTACACTCGACGGTCGTTTCTTTTTTTCTGTTGATATTTTACTAACAACCCAAAAATGTACAAGTTGCTCATTACTATCTCAGTGTATCACAAGTCTAGTGATCGTGTCTTACATAAGGCATTTTGGTGGCGTCATATTTGACGAAACCCGAACTTGAGGATCGGCTCTCGGCGACCCTGCGTGTTGTAGTAGCAGGCTGGCTTGTATCACACTTTCCCCCGGCTGGGTTGTTCAAGAGAGTCCCACAGACAGTTTTTCAAATCGACGGAATTAACATGTACTGATTTTCTACCATTCAGATTTGTTTATAAAAACTTGGTTGAATTTTCTCAATTAGAATGAGCTCATGTAAAAACTCATGTACGTGTCAAAGAAGAAAAATTATTTAGTGAAAGTCACAGAAAACAGTTAAATGTGCACCACAGTACCTCTAAATATCAATGTAAGCAACGCCGATATCGTAAAGTTGAAAAAAGAATCATTTCGAGTCGCTTAAAGACGATTTCATGTTTGGAACTTATTGAATCTTGAAAATTAGTTTGGCAAGAACTGTAATGGAAGCTGTACCTAATAGACGGAATTTGTACACTATGTTGCAAATGTGTGACAACTTGTAAGGAAAGTTGGCACATCGTCTACTAAGGATTTTCCATTGTGCCGTACAAGTGAAGGCTTCACACGTGGCATTATGTTTTTTGATAATTATTTTTACAGTTGTGAAATTTAACTTTTACTGTTAGAGAGGAGGTGTATTTTTTTTGTTGGATGTATTTGGGGCAAGTTGCATTAGAAGAAGAAATGTCTCCTTCAAAATCACACAAAAATGATTATCCCTGAACCCTTCGACCCCTTACAGGCTACTTCGGGGGTTTGCTCTTCTCACTTGCACTTGTATAAGAGTATCATCCTGTTTCGAATTTTTCGCCTTAAAAACCTCGCTTCACCCTTTGCATACACATTGAGCATGAATTAGAGCGTCGTTTTTAATGCTACTACGAGCAATTTATCTTGATCTTCCTTTTTGGCAAGCATAGTTCAATCAGATTTTATTCAAACCCACCGAATCACAACGAAAAAACAAGTATGAATCATATTTTCAGGTGATGGGGCATCCCCTGTCCTTTTCAGGCGGGGGATATGCTACGTGGGATTGACCTCTCAACTCTTTGAACTGGCTGTAGGCGAGTCTCTTCTCCAATCACTTTTTTCTTCTTTCAATTATAGTCTGGTTTTGTTGAGATTACCCTCACATTTCCATGACTTGTATGTACCAAAGTAAGATGGCGTTAAGCGTTTATAAACAGCAGATAACTAAATTTCTTTATCTCACGTTAGGTATTACACTTGCAGTTCTCCCTCCTTCAATCCTTTGTGAACATGTGCTACGCATTTGCTTGGATTTTGATAATATACACTATTTTGACCGTTTTAAATCACCCTGGGAAGGCCTGGAAAGTTTCCCCGAATTTTGGCGATGGTGGAAACATTTGAAAAACAGCTTTCATGATTAAAATTGAAACCGTGAGTCAAGGTGAGGTGACCATCGAGAGGTTTTCAAAAACTATTGGTATAAAATATGTATTCAGACGAACTATCACGTTTTACTTGAAAAAATAAAAACAAAAAAGATGACTCCTTTTCAAACCCACGTCAATGCGTTCTCAGCATATATATTATTTTAAGTGAGGATAAAAATTGCCTCTTCGACAAAAATAAAATAAGGCGATCAACCCCAGTGAAACCAATTCATTGATATTCTCCTATTCGATTCAGCCGGGGTCTTTTAAGCTCTTTGTCAAATTTATATCTAGTTTCTGCTACATAACTGATTATCAATGTTACGATGAATCCCCTTACAATGTACGCCAGTGTTGACAGGGTTGACTCAACAGAGTTTTTCTTAATACTCATGGCAGTAAATCGTGTTTTATTCCATTCAAGTCAATAAATACCTCAACTCATCAATTGAGTTCGCTGCTTGAGACAACTTTCTAGATGTTGCCAGTTGTCTCAAGCAATGAGGTTACCACGTTAGAATTACCATGTATGGCAATAAAAAGAGGGTCTTCTCAGCGTAAGGTTGTAAAAATCGTGTATGAACTTTATGAAATCAGCATAGTGCATTCTGAACCTGAGCACTTGTCCTGGACGGGTTTTAATTCAACTTGGTTTCACTGGTGAGAAATTTGGGCGTTTTCGGTTCAATCTAGAGTTGAATTTAAAAAAATTCCACTTTCTCTGGCTCTTTCGAATCAATTCGTGGCAGCTGCTCTCTGGTCTATGCCATCTTCATCAACATTTTGTGAAAATACACTATTAAACTTACCATAAATTCAGTTGAGAGTTCAGTAGCCATGCGTTCGTTGCAAGTTTGTGATGGATAAAAGTTCTTCAGCGTAGGACATGTGTAGAACACGTAGCCTCAGTATTTTCACAGTCGAGAGAAATTATGTTATTACCCAAAAGTTCTTTTTATACAAGGCTTTCTTTATTGAGTGGTGAATGGCATGTGTTTGGTAGCAGAGTTGGGCACATTTCTTTTTATAAATAAGGCTGTGAATTAATTCACACCATGCTTTGTTTGTGAATGTGAATTAATTCATACTTTACTTAAGTGTAAATGTGAATGTGAATTAATTCAAATTCACTAAGTACTATAAATGTGAATTAATTCACAGTCAGATTTTTTTCTGTACATTAAATTAAATTCATAAAAAATGTAAATAACTAAAAAAAAGCCTGTGAATTTTTTTAAATTCACCAATAATTTTTGATTGTAAAAAAATTTACAAATTACTTGTGAATTAACAAAAAATCAGTTTTATTTGTGAATTTAAAAAAATTCGCAGGTTTTTGTGAATTTAATTTACGGAAAAAGTTCCGAATGTGAATTAATTCACATTTATAGTTGTGAATTAAATCAAATTAATTAATTCAAATTCACATTCACATTTACACATAATTAAAGTATGAATTAATTCACATTCACAAACAAAGCATGGTGTGAATTAATTCACAGCCTTATTTATAAATATGAGAATATTGTAAATGTGAATATTACAAATATGTGAATTTTTTAAATTCCTATTTAGTTGTAAATTTAAAAATTCACGTATTTAGTTGTAAATTGAAAAAAAATTCACATATTTAGTTGTAAATTAAGAAAATTCACAATACAAATTATTTGTGTATTTTATAACATCCACAGTTCTATTTGTGAATTTTAAAAAATCCACTGGATTTTTTTGAATTTATTTACATTTTTTGTGAATTATTCACAAATTTGTTTTGTTGAATTTAATTTACAGAAAAAGTTGTGAATGTGAATTAATTCGCATTCACATTTTCAAATAGGTAAAGTATGAATTAATTCACATTCACAATCAAAGCATGATGTGAATTAATTCACTACCTTATTTATAAATAAAAATGTGCTCAAGCTTTCATTGTTCAAATGCCTGCTTCATTTCTTTTACGGCAGTCAGTACGGTTTGACAGAGTGCAAGCTGCCGAATCCGATTCATGTTAATATTTATATATTCCTTCTTTTTCATATTACGCACAACTCTCACGGACCGATCTATGAAACGTTTCTCGCTTTTTGAACGCTGAAAATATGTAGATGGTTAGGCGTAGGCTAATTAACTCAATCGGAATCTGGATAATATACCCCGGTGAACCCACTTGCAAATTAAAAATTGGAAAGATCAGTAGCACTCAGAGTAGACGTCTTCACTTCTAATCTATGATGTAAATTAAGTTTCCACACGTTACTGATCAATTTTTAACAAAGTAAACGCAACCACGTGATGACCTTCATAATCGTTGATTTAACACAAATTATTTCTCAACTACAGGCCATAATATATTATATTTTGTCAAATTATTATTTAGCAGGACTTTGATTTATACCATGGTCCTCCATATGTCCATTTTGGGTTCACTGATTGTTCACGGTGTTTATTGCAGAGGTGCTCACTGAAACCAGATTCTTAATCTCAGAGTGTTAAGTAATGCTAGAAGCCTCAGCCTGGTTATGTAGTTCCGACAATTTTATTCACCTCCTCTCATGGAATATACTAATTTTTATACTTTTCATTCTATACTGTTGAATCAAGAGAGATCACTTTGTACTTAACTGCTTAACGATTTATGTATAATATCTATGAACTGGACTAACACGAAATAAGCACAATATTACAGCTTCCATTACAAAATATTGTACCTATCAAAATTACCATGTGAATACCTGTAATTTATGTATTTTATTAAATATAGAACTGAATAAATCGGTTCTTTGTTAATACAACTACTATTTTGTTTTTAAATACTCCTAAAGTTGATTTCCAGAATATCCTCAATTTTGGCGACCAACGAGCAGGTCTATTTTGTCTATTTTGTTTTTATGACATGAGCTCATTTTTAGGAAGTACCTATTCAGTGAAGTCAGTCAATGAGGTTGGGAACCACGTCGCTTGCTCTATTAATGCCTCAACTCTACCCGATTGACGTTTTTACCATGAATAAGATTTATGGCTGGGTCTGCCTGTGGAAAGCGTTACCAGTGTCTTATTAAATAAGACTTGTCTTACCAGTTGTAACTGGTAACGCTTTCCACAAAATTTTTCCAATACCAACTGTATTTGAGCTGTTGTTGTGGGGTGAGGGGAGGGGGAGTCCTATTGTTACGGATAGCCAGATGTTAATGAAATTTGTGATGCTCGGCCGAGCGAAGCGAGGCCTTGAGTCAGGATAAAATGGTTGGCCGAGCGAAGCAAGGCCCCCCCCCCCCCCCCCCACCTGCCAGGAAAAAATGGTCTACCGAACGAAGCGAGGCCTTGGGTCAGGACGGCTAGTATTAATATAAAGGAGTGAATAAGGTCCCCTTACTGTAGGGAGAAATACGCCTAACCATGGTTGTATGGCTTTACCAGATATTGGACCACGTCCTTACCTATTAAAAAAAAAGAAGCCCCCCTCCCCCTCTTGCGACCGCCTTTCTTAGGGTTGCTTGACCCCTGGCGGCCTCGTTGACCGCTTCCTTGTCTCAATCAGTCTCGTCGCAGCAGCCTAATAACAACGCTAATAACAGCAACCAATTAATTTTGGTTTATTATTCTTGGAATAATACACCTATGTTTTCGCGACGGGGGTCGACGACTCCGATCGGGCTCAAAATTTGATATCATCCGTTTCAAGAGGTCTACATTCTAAATCCGAAATGTCCGTCCGCCGTCCGCCGTCCAGGCCGTTTTGGGCAGTAGGAATTTTTTTTAAATCTGAAATTTTGAGAAAATACTTGGTTTACCATCTAGTTGTGCCCGCAAGGTTTTCAGTCCGATCGCCCAAACCCGTGAGGCGCTATGGGGCTATAATGGGGCTACGGGAGGGTTTTTTGAAGGCTTTTAGCTATGGGATCGAGTTAGGTGTCGTTTTCGAAGTATTTTTGGACGTAGAATCCATTTTTTGGGGTCCCAGAACGATCCGATTTCACTGTGGCGATCTATAGGGCTTTCATGGGGCTAAAAATGGGATTTTTGAAGGATCCCAGGATGTTAAATATTTTTCGAGTAAAAAATACAGAATTTTTGAAAAAACACATTTTTGAACAAGAAAATCCAAAAAAAAAAAAAATTTTTTAAAATTTTTTCATTGACAGAATTAAATTTCTGCACAAGTAACGTATATCAAAGAATAATAAACCCTTGTGTAAAATTTGCAGCGTTTTTTGTATTCATTGTGGGAACAAAGATGAAATACAGTCGTACTGTTTTCTTCAATGAATGAGGCTATAAATTTCTCCTCTTAGATCGTATAATATACGATATAAGAATAATATTATTCTTCAGTATTGTTTACCCATACATTATTCAAGCTGCATTCAAATTTTAAATTGAATTTCCAAAAAAAAAAAAAATCAACCTGTATTTTTTAAGGAAAAATCTATTTGTTATTGAAGAGCGAGTAGAAGGGGTTTGAAGCCAGTTGGGAAAGATCGGGGGTTGGCTGGCCAGCAGGGGGTGGACCCCAAAAACAACGGTTTTAGGATATGATGAGTTATACGTTGAAAATGACGCTTCCGACGGAATGCCAAGGTCGTGATTTGAATTTGGTGTTTAATGTGATTGTTTTATAGCATCTAATACAGTCTTACAAGGACCACCTGAGTGATGTAAAAGGCTCACTGTCCGAAAGAAGGAGCTTAAACCGGCTGTCAAGTATGGAGTGGGAGACAGATCGGTTACTACAAAGGAACAAAGAACTCCTTCGGAACCCAAAAACCAGGTAGAAACTAGAAAGAAACTTCCTCTCTTGCGTGTACTCACCATACCCCATACCGTTTCACAGTCTTGTTATGAAACATGTGTATCACTTGGATGGTGATGATCTTGACTGTTATAATAAGTTATAATGCCAATGCTCAAACTTTCAGTATTTCAATGTACTATTTCATACTTGAGGACGCTGGTTGGCGTGAAAAGATTCCAATTTCGGGATAAAGGGGAAATGGGCTCAAAAAAGTTCCTATTTCCCTGTTTCATAGGAAGAGATGATCAGAATTTTTCAAGTCCTATTTACAAATAGGACTTGAAAAATTCTGATCATCTCTTCCTATGAAATTGAGGTCAAAATTCCAACTTGTA
Organism: Pilophorus perplexus; assembly: GCA_955831195.1. Lineage (NCBI taxonomy): Eukaryota > Metazoa > Arthropoda > Insecta > Hemiptera > Miridae > Pilophorus > Pilophorus perplexus. Next base: position 54,826,522 of record OY037007.1, on the reverse strand, counting down.
TGTGGTCATTTGTCGTGTGTACAATTTCTATTGCACCTAACGCTGCCCAAAATGTTGTTGTGGACTGGATAGTACCTATTGCTTACAATTTAAACACTGATTTGAGCACTGGCTTCCTCGCCCTCCCTACTAATTATGGTCAGTGTGTTCGTGTGCCTGTTTGTTCCTGTTTAGCAAGCGCTTCCTACCACTTCCAGCAACCTAGGTGTAATACCTCCCCTCTTGTTTTCTACTTCACATCAATCATATCACCCACTTCTTGACCCAGAGGTGATACAAACAACAACAACAGCAACTACCCCTAGTTGTGTAACCACTTCACACTGAACGTTTTTGGTTGTTTGTTTGCTATCATTTTCCGATTATGCGAGTCACATTATTTTTACAACTTTGTGCAAAAGTCACCCGCACGATTCCCTCCTTGTTTGAATGACCACTAGTCTCGTAGATCCTTCCAAGAATCTATTCGAATGTTGGTCTCAACTGCTTCTCCTTTCGTTCCCGACCTTTTCATGCAAGTAAAAAACTAGTTTTCATTCGAGAAAGTCCACCATAGTCCGTACTGAGTTGAATAAAAGTTTTTCTTTGAATAAAAATTTAAAAAATGCGCACAAAAGAAAAATACAAGGATGCTATGATGCTGATTCTCAGCTAACTAGTAGTACCTATACAAATTTTCAATTATGTGATAGATCAACTGTTGTTATTGAGTTAAAGTCATGGGGTGGAGTTCAACATGCTTTGGAATTCTCTTCATTGCGTTTTGCTATTGAGTAAAATGCAGGAACACTAGTCATTGATTAGGTACTCATTGAGTGATTGGATCTGACACGTTCTGCGTTGTCATTTATTTTTAATTTTCTATAATATTTGAATTAGCTGTTGACACATCACAGCGCCTTGTGTTTTTATACCTTACTGGGTCATTCTAAAATTGTGGTAAGTTTTGGGACTAATTTTTTATTCCAGTGTCTCTGGACAAAACCGCTCATAAAAAACGATACGAGGGAGATGGAAAATAAGGGATTGTAGGTTCCTTCCTACCTGTAAATTAATTGTTGTTATTATAACAATACTAAAAAATAACATAAAAATCAGTCGGTGGAGTAGGAACTATGCGCGTTTAGTAGGTTTTGATTTCTACCACTTGCCATATGTTATTACTTATAGTGTGCTTATCTGAATGAGTTTAGGGAGACAGATTTTATCCATAGGTACTGTGTGTTTCCTTCCATTCAGGAAATTCCTACTCATCACAGTTTTTCAGAACGCAAATGATCCACCTTTTATTTCTAGGGTCTAGGGAGAGAGAGAGGAAGAGATTGAAAAATTTTCAATTTAAGTTAAAAGCATATTAAAAATATGCATATTAAATTTTAATATGCTTTTAACTTCTGACACGTTTCATTTTTCGGGATTATAACTAGTGTTTGCAAGTGTTGCCAATTTCCATATGGAAAGGAAGAAAATCCCTCTCTTCCTGCCACCAGAGCTGAACTTTTTAGTGTGCTAGGGAGACAGGTAAAACATTATGGCAGACAAAAAAAACTGCTTCTAATTCCATATTTTAGCCTAAAAATAAAACGTAAAGTCCACCTGCTTTAATTTAACCATGAAGAGCGAAACGAAAGATAAATAATCAATTATTGATCTATCTGAACGCATGTTTAACTAAATTTTGATACTTTACGTGTAGACTTCTGTTGAGTTTTTGAAAAATAAAAAAATAAACAAATAACCGGGCAGGCGCAACGTGCCAATGACACGAATGTTGAGTTTTTGAAAAATAAAAAAATAAACAACCGGGCAGGCGCAATTGCCTACATTAATGTAGGCGACCTACCTACCAATGACACGAATTTTACCAAAGTTTTGGAATGACCCAGTCTACATCTTTTTGTCTGAGCGTTCAAATTAAATTCATTCAGTTTATAATCATTTATGGCATTCACATGAGACCTTTGTCACTTCATACCCATGACACTTTCCTTTTTGGCGGAATGTGGTTGTTTCATGAACCTGAACATATTTTAATATTCCGGGTTGTACCTGTTAATAGATTGGACATTCAAAGGAAAATGGTATATTCTGGTATTGGAAGGACAAGGAAACTTCGTACTCATAGGCGTCAACTCTCTGATCCAAAATTACATTTGGACATGGTTGGCCCTCTCAAAGACGGAAGTGATCCGCAATATAGTAGAGTGAGTACCCGAGCGTCACTTATCTACTAACTACGTGTATGTGTTAACGTACTGTGAAGGATCGGTTTATATAAATAAATTATGTTCATACAAATAAGCAGTTGACTGTCAGTTCGGCAATGACGCATGTTGCCTTTAAAAACTCGTTTGTTGTGTTATTAGTAAGGCTGTATTTGAAATCGTGGGCCGATGGTTTGATGTTGTTGCACCCTAACTTCTAACGTGGCGTTCAATGTTTGCTGGCAACATTTACTGACAACAAAATAAAAATATATATTAAAAAAATAGTTTTCGTTCATCACGTTTCTGTCAACATTGAGCGCTCACTCTTCTTAAAAATATTTAATTTATTCATTTACATATTTGTTCATATTGGGTGGCTAAATAACATTAAGTATGTGTCAATGTATTGAGGCGGGTTTACTGAAGTCAGTTAGTGAGCAACGTTTCTTTTCATTGCCGATTGAAACAATTCTGCTTATATTAAATATAAGCAGAATTGTTTCAACCTCAAATTCCTATTGTTTCCTTCTTCCAAATTTCAAAAGAAGAAAAATATTGAAAAAATCAGAAAAATAGGAACACATTTTTGGGTTACTTCACGTGAATTCTATGGTTTCATTTATTACAAAAAATTAACTTAAACAATGATGGGACACTGGAAAAATGAAGGAATCTACTCCTGGGAACGGCAAAAGTATGCTTTGTCCATTCATGTCCAACTCATTGCCATTGATAGAAGGTTGAGAAACTACAAGCATAGACCAAATAGGATTGGATTTTTTTTTGCTATTTTCATAATACGTAAAGCATATTATGCTGTAATTAAATTTGTAGTGTGAGGGTTTCTTGATTGAGAAGAGTCTTGTAATCCGAAGACTAATTTTGATCTGAGCAAAAGAGAACCGTTGCTTGCTGGTTGACTAATTAAGTGTCCATTAATCAAAAACTTTAAAATGTGCTATGGATATTTTCATGTTTAGGGCTACTACGGAATTCCTCATCCTTCTCTGCGACCCCCTTACAAGTCATTTGAGTATGAGTCTATTGATGACGGGAAACTTTCAGAATGGGACTCATCTCACCCTTATTTAGCTTCTTACGCCGTTGCTGGAGGTGCCCTCAGAGAAACTGCCATTAACAGCGTTTTAGACAAAGAGCACATGAATAGTGAGCCAATTAGGTAAGGAATTGGGATCTACAAAAAGAAAAGTGCCACTTTGAGCAAAAAAAAAAAAAAAAAAAAAAAATCACATTTTATTCTCCAGTGTATTACTGCCTCCTTCCTACCTTTATGCTCTATCATCAGGCCGCACGAATTCACACGACTCATGACCTATTTCCCCCTCTAGTGACCTCAACATCAAGCACATACTTTGTCAATTTCAACACTCTTGCACTCGTTTCTACTCCTACCTCCCTTAGATCACAATGTATGTCCTGATTGTGGTTGAAAGTGCGAAATTGGGATGCTTCCTCCAATATCAAGCCGTCAAATGATTGCAAATTGAGTCAATCTACCTTAATTTCTCATTTAAAGGGATGGGAACTACTTCTGACAACTTTCCTCAAGCTCATTCATTATTCTCATCAGGTTATTCAGAAAGCTTTATTACTTTGCTACCAACATTTGGTTTCACTCGTATCATCTATAAGACTATGAGTTTGATCTCTCTCTGGTGTATACATTTCTCTCTGGTAACAACTAAATACTCGAAAATGCTGTACGACTAAAGTAGGTATTGTTTGCCCTAGCTTGTGGTGCTTCGCAAGTGAAGTTAATACAGCAGGTGATTTATATGTGGGCTCAGCTGGAGGGAAAGTTTGTTTTTCAAGTTACCATCAGCAGGTTACCATTGAGCCACCGTACTTTTCTGATTTGCAAGCTGCCACGAGGAAACCAGCAGATTCGAATCTGAAAACTGATACCTACTCGTTTAGTAGATTACCTTGTTCGGTCCCCTAACCCTTTCGTTCCCAATTGCAGTTGGTACCGACAAATTACCAATGATTGTATTCTTCAAGATCTTGTTGAACAGCTGCCCGAAGCAGGACCCGACTCTCCGGCTATGTTGGTCGAATTATTCCCAGTTTTCCGCATTCGTAAATCTAAACCTGGACATACTTGTAACCAAGTTAGGTCATCATGCATATGTGACCCAACCTGTGCTGTTATCAGGAATCAGGTAGAACAAGTCTTGTTAATTTCTCGAATTATTGACGAGTACACAAATAAGTAGACGTTACAAGCATTAATTTAATGTAAAACAAATTAAGCGGAAGAGTTAAAGCTTATTACACAGCTGTTAGTCTGATTTTGTTTATTTTCTTTTTAAAGACTATAGATTTTTAGAATTGTGATATATAATAGCTTACTGTCTTAATTTGTTTGGCAAAGTACGAGTAGAAACTGAATTTACACTATTACATCATTCAATTGAGATCACGCCCAGTTTTTGTATTTTTTATTTTTATTTTCAATGTAAGGTCAAGCACCATTCAAGACACAGTGATATACCATGTACCTATGTGAAAACTAAGGTCCGTGCCTCCTCAGGGGTCAGCCTACAGGTCACTTGTACGACCTTGTGCACAAAGATCAGAGACTCCACGAGCAACAAGCGAATGTAGCCCAGATGGGTGCGTATCAGTGGTTCTCAACAATCTCGTTCCCGTGGACCGGTAAATTTCCCATTTTTTTTTTTTTTTTTTTAATAAATATTATTATGAATAATGACATAAGGACATCTTTGTGGGCTGCTTGATAATGATTTAAGCTTACTAAAATGCTTCGAATATTGAATGAAGTGGAATATGAACAGTACACATCTACCTTTTGGGTTCTGTACAGTCAAAGTTAAGGCTACAGTAGTACCTAGTTGTCATCTTCCTAGTCCTGCCTCAAGCAACTTTTAATTTCACTAACTTTCTAATTTAGGAGTCCTAAAGCAGTCGAGGTGATTCTGTTATCTGAAATAATATTCATTACTACACTTCTAGGTGGAAAGAACGCAGACGCAGTATACAGGAGTAGATTGGCCAAGTAACGTACGACTGCGTAGAGTGGGTAATTCTTCGGAAATGGTACTATTTCATGTCCAGCCACATTTCCCCCCAAATCCCATGTCCTAGGTTGCCCCTATTGTTTTCGAATATTGGCCTCTTGTCAAGCAACTTGTGCATACTATTCCATAACTCTTAAACTCGATGCAAGCTAAATTAAAAAATGGAGAAGGATCATTTTGTCCTTCCCTAGCAATGTTCACACCCTGAGTTGTAAAGTTCTTAATGTATTCATATACATTTCTTACTCAGTAAATCCAATAATATGGGCAACATTTTACTCAGCATCCTTTCTAGTAACGAAATAACGTTGAATAAAAATTTCAGATGGAATGGGCTAGTGATCTCATAATTTTTTACCTCTGTCCCACGATTTGAAGTCACTCCCCAGGATATTTTTGAAATGCCCACCCTCAACCTGAGGAAGAGAAATTTCGAGATAACGGCTGTTGTGGCAACACTGGCAAGAAGGATTACGCTTTCTTTTTTTTTTTCTTCAACTTTCCTCCTCTTCAGTTTGGTCCAGGATGTGACACGCAGTTAGGTTATTGGAGCCGTGTTTTTATTGACTGTCTCTCCTTAGTGTGGATTGAAATTTGACAGGGAAGATGTTTTTTCCCCAGTATTACAATCTTGAAGTAATTAGAGCTCTCATTGTAGACCGCAATTTTGCTCTTCGTTGAAGCTTCTTGCGTACACAGGTGGAAAATGGCTGATTTTTCCTTACCTAGTCTACCCCTCCCTAGCCCCAACAAAATCGTGGAACGTCTAGGGAGTGACTACAGTGGCCAGGTACACCTTTACTAGCCCTATAATGTTTTTTCAGCCCTAGCGCTGTTTTTTTGAAAAATGTTCATCTCCAAGACTACTAATAAACATGGCGGTTTACTGAGGTTATCAAGGACCGAATTTAGAAGGCATTAACAGCAAACAAATTTGAAAATTGGACAGCTGAAAATGTTGGAAAAATGAACCTCAAATAATACCATTTTCGAAGAATGACCCGAGTACCAACCAATTCAGAGATATCAGTATTCACCTTTCATCGAAATCGGACATAATTTGGTTCAGCAAAGAGTAACAAAAATCAGATTTCAATTGAAAGGCGTTTTTCACTAATCCTAATTTCAAACATTTCATGTACCTATATGATACTGGCAAAGTTTAAAATCAGGCTTTTTGTTTAATGCTTAGTGGTATACAATACCTGATTGGAGTAGGCTACGAATAAAAATAAACTCATCTTATGGTTTACGTTGGCATTGTATAGAAGGCCTGATCGTGCACTCGGCATTGTGGAGATTGCCTACTTGACTAAAGAGACGTTCACACTTTGCCCCCAAAATGCATCGCATAACGACTAGGCATGAGTAAGAACTGTTTATTTATTATTTTGTACTGTATAGGTTTATTATTTTATTTCGTTTTACTTTTTTTAATGGTGTCTAGGCGTTTAAATAAACGGGTTCGTTAAACTGGCGTTGTGCACATTAGTTAGGTACCTCGCAAATGTGTCTAAAGAGAGTTAAAAATGAAGGAATTTCATACTTCGTTGGAAACAAATATATTACCAATATTGTTTGTTAATCCTCGTGATTATCATGATGGGCGTTCAATGGTGAACGATTCTTCATCCTGTTATCATTTCCCTCCTCCTTCCCATAACCATAACCATCATACATGAAACTAACCCATGTCTATTTCATTAAAAACCACCAGGAAAGACCCTTAGCGTTAGAGGCCTCATACAATCGCTGCAACAAGCCAAACACCAAAGCGTAATGGATAACATGAATTATTACGTAATATTACATGATACATCCTTGAGATACCGGATCCGCGGTAGTTGAGAACCACTGGTGTATATGGCGGGTAGCTTAATAACTATGGTTCTATTGTGTTGAAGGTATGATATGCGACGCTACAGCGATAGCTTGGATCTGCGTCGGAGAGATTTATCCAAGCATCATAAGCCTCGATCTTGGCAACCGTCGCCTTACGGAAGTGATGAAGATGAAGATCAGTTGAATCGGGAACAAAAAAAAGCCAAAATTAAAGCGGAAATCGCTCGAAGGCGTCAGCAAATCGAGGAAAATGCTCGGTTACATGAAGAACTGCTGAGATTAGCTAGGCTTAGAGAGAGTGCTGAATTAGGTATTCCTCTCATTCTCTTGCAAGATGTGTACTGGCAGTGTTTACTATGGCTTACTCCTTTTTTGTGTTATTTGATGATTTCTTCCAGTAATTGTTTCCCCACTGTTGGCATAGAATTTGAGCATTTATCCTGACCTTATTTTGCCCTTTGTATATTCCAGTCTCATCAGGACTGCAAGTCCACCTGCAGGTGGAATTGATGCTGATTTTTTTAAATCTCATAGGAGAGGAGGGGGAGGGGTGTTCGAAAAATTGTCCATGTCGTAATTTTATTTTATTTTTTTTATCAACTATTTTTGACAGTAACGTGGGAAATGTTGCCGCTGATAATAGTGATGAATCAGTACAGGGAGAGGTTTAATGCCTTGCAAACCACATTTCCCAATAGACTAAAATGGACGAACTTCCATTGAAGAAGAGTAGATTATAATTATTTGTTTACCTGTTGACTCCTTGTTTTTCTTCATTTGAATACTCGAGCCTGCGTGACTTTTAAAAATTCAAAAAGTCCGATTTTCAGGTTTGTATGGACACATTTTCTCATTTTCCACAATGCGCAATCTGCAAATAGGCTGAGTATATGTCATTGGCTATAGGAAATTTTGAGGTTGTTTTCTTTGTCCGTATCTTGACGAAAATGTAATTTTGTTGCAGAGGCTTGCATTAAAAAGTGAACTCTTGAAATATGAAACGAATGAACCCTTAAAAAAGAGATTACTTCATTAAAAATGAACCAAATTTGCGACTTGAAATATTGGCCTCAATTGAACTCGTAGTTAAGGTAAATGGCAATTCAATCTGCACGTGTCCTTGTCATCACTTTTCATGGAATTCGTCTATTTCGCAATGAATGATTTGCCTTCACGAAGATCCGCCTAAACAAGTAGGCCATTCACGGTTGGCATTTATGAGTATTGTCTGAACAAATTCAATTTACATGTATTGGCATAATTTAATGATTTGTTGCAATGGAAACAGGTGATGGAGGTATTCATATATCAACAATCACGATCGTCACAATCATCGAGGGATTACATGTCAAAATTTCTTCCCCGCGTTGATATCCCACGTAAGATGAGTGGGGTCTTCACGGTCGGGCTTACCACGCTAAATGTCGAAAGCTGAAAAGCTCGTACCTAATTAGGAATGGACGTGAACCCGAATTTCGAATTAAATCATCATGTGCCATGTTGTTAGAAGTCAAAAAGAGAAAGATACATAATTTTTGTGACAAAAAGTCTTTCACGTGGTTTATATTCATTCAAGGATCGATTCAAAAAGGACGTGCTTGACTTCATGTATGGCCCTTCCGGTTTGGCGGCTTGTTTCCCACCAAAACTACAGCGTGCAGATCGATTTTTCATATTTTTTTCTTTCTGGATTTTCTTGGTGATTAGCACTAGTGACATTAGATTAACGCGAAAATGGCCGTGTTGGCTTTGTTCTGAATGTGATCGTGTATCGTTAACTTATATCGACTTGATTTCATGTGGAGGTAACCTCAGAGATCTATCCTTCAGTTTTTAATTTTTTTAATGGTGGCCAACTTGGCAAATCGTAGACCAATGTGGTGAGTTGATCGCTGGTTTCCGCCGATAATTCAAATTGCGGTTTTTCTATAAATTCTTACGAACTTGGAATTTGTGTTTTAAACCCATTTTCGGTGTTATTTAGAAGCCTTCTATCGAATTAAAAAAAAAAAAAAATCCAGAAACGTCCATTCCTAATTCTCAAAATGATGAGGCACCCAACGCGAGAACGTGGTGGTGGGAGTATGTGAAAAACTGGGTGTAAACGTGAAGGAGGAACAGGCACAGAAGTGAATATTTTTGCCCATATTGTTAGGGTTTTTAACACATACATTTTAACTCAATACAATAATTGAAAAAACTTGCCTCAAACTGTTCCTTCAAACTTACTGCTAAATGGAGGAAGATTGCCGTCTCTGCCTCGCCCCAGTTAATCTACACTACACAAAGACTTTTTATTCCTTAACTTTTTCCTACCGATCCTTTAAAAAACGGTGCAGTCGAAGCACGGAAAAACACGATGGAGGGTGGCCATTTTGTTTACGTAGATAACACAATAACGGAGTTGTCACAAGTTAACACACCTAAGCCTATGGTTAGCACGTGCAGCACAGCTGATAACAGAGTTAAAGACAGTGGGACAGTGGCGTATATAAGCCCCCCCCCCCCCCCCCCCCCAATGAGGAAAATATTCATCATAAATAATTAGAATTTTATTTATCGATTTTCCTAACAGAAATGAATCAATATTCTATTGGATTTTTAGGGCTGGAATTATTAAAAGTGATTCTCAGATACCTAACTGGACATTTTGAGGTTGCCGAATTCCGAATAAAAAGTAAATCAATTAGGTGATACCATGCGTTTTCCTAGTCTGCGGTCTTCCCTGTTGACGATACAAAGGTTAGAAAGAATTGGAATTCAATTTCTCCGTCAAATAATCCGACACCAAACTCATAAGTAGGTATGGTGTCGAATAACGGTTGTGTTGGTAAATATGTGATTGAAAATCAGTGGCTCAAAATAATCAGTTTCCCACCAAAATTCATATATATCATAAAAAACTTTAATTTCAACGTCACCCTTCAATTTGTATTGAATTATTCCTCCAAAATTCATTACTGTAAAAAAATAAATTTCTACGGTAGTGACAGGATTTCAGTTACGGAGTTGACATTAGAGGCTTCATGTATTCAGTTTGTTTTTAGACCTGAGAGGGGCAGGAAATGCGGTATGGCAGTTTGTTACTCCTAACGACAGAATTCAAAATAAATTAAAAAATCTTGAAGATTGCGCTTCTTAAAACTATAGTAAGCTGTTATGGTAATGAAGAGTTGAAAAGTACAAACCTGAAACTTGACCTTTCAAGCAATGTTGGGACTGTGACAGGCAATTTGAGCCTGCTTTCTCCCAACTTTTGTGAGGGGCAGGGTTGCCTAGGTACTGTTGATCTTTCACAACTTCACCTCATTTCCTTTTTCTTCCACTGTTTGGCGCCTACTTTCATTTCGGTGATGGTAATGAACTTTTTTGTGGGACAGGCATTTTTCATTACCTACTTCGATTATTACAAATTCCAAAATGCCGTTAAAGTGGAGGAAGTAACTTTGAAAACGTGTTCACAAACCCTAACACATGTTAAAACCCTGTAAGACAACCCCCCACATGGCTCCTATCAGTGTAAAAACACACTGAAAAATTTACATGCTCGTCATGGGACAGTTACGGTAATGACATTTCATAACTTTTACCTTCCAAAAACGTCATCATTTATAGGAGTTTCGATCATTTTAATATGTTTCCTTGCAAGAAGACATCCTACCTTGCAACCCATGACCAAAAATTGAACTTTGCCCGTAAAATTGGAGAATTATCCATACCGGACGCTAAAATGGCCAGTAATCTGAGAACCACCCAAAAAACTTGATTTTAGTCACCTGATTTAAAAATTGTTACCAGCCCGGTCCCCCGAAAATATTTTTTATATACGCTACTGGTTAAAGAACATACTTGCGAACAATTTTCTCGATTCGTAGCACATTTAAACCATTAACACGCCGGTTATGGCTCTACTGTGAAGACCCCAAAATTTGAACATACATATCAGAACATTCATTTAATATGTTCTGCTTACTATCAGATCAAAATTTGATTAATCCACCGGTTTAAACTAGTTTAGTTAGGAAACATGGTCCCATTGGGGGGAAAAAAAAATCCATATCATCACTCACTTTGCTTACATTTGAGTAGGTATTTACCTATTTTTAATCAACTGAACTTGAAATAATTATGATTTGCCTTTTTTTCAACCCGGCTCATGATATCTGAGTAAGGACTTCAATGGTTTTATATGAATTATGTAGCTGCATTATTTTCCTAATAACGTAACAAATTTAATTTGCGTGCGGTTGAAGTTTTGCTGTTATGAACGTATCATGAAACCATTTTTGTAGCTTCTCTGGCATTATCCTGATCGTGTTTGGCGCTAATTGAAATACTGACTCTTCAAGACAATCAAGACTGACACTAACTATAATTCTTGAAGACCTCTCCCTGTACAAACTATGTGTTACAGTATGTAACACATAGTAAATCAGTAGATTTGCTGGGGTGGTTTGATTAGCAGCTTTTTGCTATGGAAATTTTTGTTCAATTGGGGATATTCAAATAGGGAGTTGACCCCCGTCCTTTCCACCCTTGCCCCTCTACGCTAGTCACTTCCATTGATGTGCGTGTTTGATGTGGTAGCTTTTGAATATTTGTGTTCCTGAGAGCGAACTGCATGAAATTACGTGTTGAAAGTACAAACATAGAAATCGCACAAGCGTGTTATTTGATTCAGAAGGTGAAACATTTGCTTCGTTTTTAATTGCAATCAACTTCCAAAGTTCAGTTTAAATTCTAGCTGTCACATGTTGAACTTACCACGATGTTTTAGCCACATGAAAATGGGAAAATCCTTGGAAACAAGAGTACTGCAATATCCTAATATCACTGTCTGTTGCTTACTTCTTATTGTTGCTGCCTTGAATTTCACTCATCCCAATTTCTTATTCAGTTATTCAATTGTGTGTTTTTCCCCTCTGTTTTAACCGGTTTTTTCCTTTCCCAAAATTTTCCTCTTGACTCCTTCGCTGTCTCTATATCTATCTCTCTCTTTTGTGCACAAAAATATTTGGGCTGGACGTGGTCTCAAATTATCAGTAGTGTTGACAAACATCAGACATAACATTTAGGAAATTTTAGTTCCCATTTTTTCACATTTGATTTGCTTCCGCTATCAAGCATACTGGAATGTGAGTAGTTCGGATTCATCCCCTGGAACATCATCCCTTCCTGGAAGGCATGGAATGATTACCTACATGGAAAGTCCCATCCTATCTATTGTATCATGTTCAGCAATATTTCTTCTACACAGCTGGCACTTGATATACTTAAATGCATTATGTCTAATTTCACAATGAAACATGGAGTGTGTAGTATGACAGTACCTTGTACTGAATATTTTACAAAGGCGATTGTTTCAAGTCATTGCTACATTTGGCGAATTTCACATGACTGTGTTCGGTTATAATGAGGTGTACCGAGTGTAACTGTACTATACAACGCACATGGCCTAACTTCCCAGCGATATGTGTTGACCTTGTCGTGAAAATCGTGGATTTGGATTGTTCTAATGGGATGACACTCGAAAAATTCAATTGCGGGTTTTCATTATTGCTGGGGCACTCGTTGCTGCTCATGCTTCACCAAGTCCAGAACTTTGGAGGTTTGGTTGTTTACTTCAGCCATTTCAAGTCTTGTAGCTGAACATTTTTCATCTTATTTTGGGAACTCAATAATTGTGTGAATTGTTTGTTCTACACACGTGCCTATGTGTTACTCATGACAATATGCTTAAATATCAATCACTCCATCAATTACTTTTTCAGAATAATTTTTGAAAAGAACATTAAAAAAAAAAACTTTCATCTTTGAAATTCACGCATATTTAACATTTTGATCATTTACCTAACAGCTGATTGCGATTTTTCAGATTCCAGCCATATTCATAATAGGATTAAGTAAAAATTCTATTTTGGGGACATTTTCTGGTAATATTGGCTGAAAAAATGAGGTAATTTGATTTGAGAAATGCGAAAAAAAAGATCAGCACGAAACATAACATAGGCATTATTACAACAAACGCTTAGGACACACACTTAGCTTGAAGTCAACGGGGGTGATGTATGGCGTGAACAAGCATGAAAGCCTTTTGTTTTTAAAACTGCGATTTAAAATCATAATAAATTCAAATATGGAATTGGTGATAGTTTAGCAGGTGTTTTAAATTCCAAAATTCGTGATGGTATAGGTATTTGTATTTCCGGGGCTTGATGTGGTATTTTTCTAAAATTAGTGACAGCTGTTGCAGTAGCTATTGATTGAAACTTGGTGTTCTGTGGAAGGTCACTTTGTCCAAGTTCTTGCCTCATTCTTGTTGGTGGAAGTGAGTGGGAATTTCTCCAGGTTGTATGTTCGACTTGCCGAAGTAACATCCAGGAAGCATTGGAGGCAGAGTCTGGTTAGAGTTTGGCTGAAATCGTCCAGGAGCCCACTCTAGATCCCTCATAAGGAAAGTCCTTCTGTCGGACACCCCGTACAACGGATGATGGGCGTGTACCTACGTGAAGCTGTGGTCTTACATTTGAATTTAAATTCATTAAATTTTCTGTAGAAGGCCTGTGGCGTAAATCCACGATTTCGTCACCGGTGTTTTTGGAGGAAGAGGAAGGGACTGCGGGAGCAAGTCTTTCTAGGGCATCCTACGAATTGTCTGCTGACCTAGAAGAAGATGCTGCCACAGTATTGGAAGACTCGCATACGACAGGCTTGCTTGATATGTCAAGGTACCTACTGTGAAGATGCAGAGTCTTCGGTAGGGAACCGAGGGGATGGCAATACTTGTGGTCGGTATCGGTTCGCCCTGGGCTCAGAGTTGAACCTGGAAACACTGCTGCAGCTACCTTAAGTGAGTTGTCATTGAAGGTGGCCTGTCCAGCGGACCCAGTCTTATACAAGTCCAATTTCCCAGATTCCACTAATGAAATGTCGTTAATGGAGTCCTGCGCAGCGGACCCATTCGTTGGGATCATTCCTGCCGGCTCAGCTTCCACAATGAATTGTCGGTAATAGAGGCCTCGCCGTAGGGTCTGATCCCTGAAAAGTGTGTTGAAATTATGTAATGTCACAATAAATGAATAGTAAATGGCAATTTAAGTTGTTAAATTCTCCCCGTCTTCGAACGGAGATGCTGGGCTGCCAGCGGGAGAAGAGGGGTTCGCACGGTCGCGCCACTCGCTCCTCCCACACACACATTCACAGACACGATGATAATTAGTGATATAGATTTTGGTTTTTGGCTTACCTATATCTCCGTAGGACTACATCCTACAAAAAACATTACTTCTACCTTTTTTAAAGTAGACAGAATCTTTCAACTTTTGAGACTAACGGCAGCTCTATAGGTCTAATAGTTTCCGAAACCATTAGTCCGATTCCAAATTTATTTTTTTCTCGTGAAGGCTGCTTAAATTTTCTACCGCAGCTATTCTGTGTGAAAATTTGATTTGAGCTTCAATATGAGGTGGTGTGAGGGGGGGGGGGGATACCTCGAGCAGTCGACACCATTTTTCATAAACAACTGGTTTGGGTTCCCTGTCCGCTAGCAGCACGGTATCAATACTGACGAACAAAGGTGTCCGCGAGGAGCACGAATCTTCGTAAGCAAGAGATAAGGTCGTCCGCTAGCAACACGGAGCCACCCCTTCTCTAAGGATTGACTCGTAAATATGAGATCTGCCGTGGGCCATGTGGTGCCAAGGAGTGTTGTAAAGGAGCTTTTTTCCCCCGGTCAAAGCTGGCGATTGCTAGAAAAGACAAGGGTCTCCACACTCTTGTCACAGGATCTGAAAGATGCCTTTGCCGACATAATTAGATTCGAACGGTGAATCGAATATTGGCGTCTAACGACTCACTTCAGACCCGCCAACTTCGTCGAGCTGACAAGAGCCGATGGCATTTAAATCGGTTTAAAGCACTTTTATCAACCTTGTGGCGTTGGGAAAATTACCGTTTCCCTCCATTTGCGAAGTCGTGCGTGGTTAGTACTTAGATGGGTGACCGCGTGAGGAGCGAGCTCACCGATACTATTTTCTGCGTTCAATCGGAAGGCGAACTCCTCCCAACCCAGGGGGTCGTGGCAATCGTCAGAACGAGTTCCAATCCTCCTTGAGAAGACGGCTGACGACGTCCGCGACGCACAGTGGGACGAATCCCGATCTAGTGGGTCAAATTTGTGTAATGACATTGAAAAATTAAAGGTCGATCTGCACGTTCCTGGAATGTCTTTTGAATGGTATGTAAATAGGTTTTGGCGTATTTCAGTGAAATGCTCCCAGCACGAAAAAATAGACAGAAAATTTGAAACGTAAATTCATTTAAAAAAATGGAAATTCCTCCAAAAAGTGGAAAAATACAATAAAAAAGTTAAAATTAAATTCATTTAAAAGATTGAAAGTTCCTCAAAAAAAGAAAAGTTTAAGGTTACCTAAGTTTCCTCCATTTCACAAAAACTGGCGGTACCGGTCCACTATGGTATCTAGCGTTATGTCACATAACTTATGTGTGATATCTACCTGATGGGTGTAGGAATAGAGCATGCTGTCCTATGAGAAGACCGGGAGAAGAGCGCCTTAGATAAAGGCATGGTAGGCAACGTCGCGCTAGTAGGTAGCTAGCATATTGAACCGGTACCAAACCGGGAAGCGAAATGTAAAACATAGTGTTAAGGGGAGTTCCTAGAGTGAGAACAAAAAATACGGTTGGACATTCTGATAGATTCCCTGGGAAACACAGCCCATAAACTCTCATAAGCGTAAAAAATTCCTCGAGGAATTTTAACTTTTTTTTAAATAACTTTAATTTTAACTTTTTTTTAATGTATTTTTCTACTTTTTGGAAGAATTTCCATTTTATTGATGAATTTCATTTTAACTTTCTAATTTAATTTTCAACTTTTCTCTCTATTTTTCGTGCTGAGAGCATATCACTGAAATACGTCAAAACCTTACATACCATCAAAAAGATATTCCAGGCCTATGCAGGTCGATCTTTAATTTTTTTTCATGTCATTCCAGACTTTTGACCGCTAGATTCGGGTTTCTTCCCACTGTGCAACGGCAGGAGCCAATCAGAAGAAAATCCAAAGGGGTGAAAATCCCTTGTTTTATTCAATTGCAATCGCGTAGTGTAGGGGCAATTAGTAGCTACTGTGCAGCTGGCTCTTTTTCGGTGATTATGTTCGTAAATCAAAAATAAGAGTAGAAAAATTATCACTTCATACATATCTAATTTTTGAAAAAAAAAAAAAAAAAAACGATTAAATAATTAATTCATATTTAAATTCGGTCACCATAATATTATTAGCCAAGGCTTAAATGGCCAGTTGAAGTTGTAGGAGAAAGGGAAATAGGGTTTGAATAAAACGGTGAAACATGAATAAAAACAATAACCGGAGCAATTTCATTTCCTCTTGAAATTGATATTTTCCTAAAACTTGTAATAGGTAAATATGCAATTCAAAAATATATTTTTCATATTAAATTGCGAGCTTACAGTGCGTTCTGAAAAACAGGAAACTGAATTAGTAAATGTTACTTCTCACGGGCTTTTGTTTGTCTTTCTCATGCCTGCCATTATAACTTAGATTTAATTGGAACACAACAACCTACTATTTAGAAACACATATCTAAAATTTAAAATAAATTTACTCCGTACTATCTTACACTTAGGTTTTTGGCACGAGTGAACTCACCAAATAACGCACCACACGTAAACCCACTTATCTTTGTGTCGAAATTCGCTGCATCTGAAGAGGAAACACTAAAATAACGTAAGCGAATGACATGTTATTCTGCCTTAAAACGCCGGCTAGCAAATTCAAAGAAATTATTTCACGGTTGTGTGAGCGGTATTTTAGTTGATCTTGCGTCTTGCGCTAATCCAAATGAAAAAAAAAAAAAAATGAAAGAAAAGGCTAACGCCAATATATAAGAGGAAATATTTAAAAAAAAATTAGGTTTTAATTTTTTTAAATTATTTATGTTGATCGAAATTGAATTAATAAAAGGCTTTTCCGCCTTTGCATTGAAACGACAAAACCGCCAGCCCCTTGGGGGGTTCAAAGTGCCTATGGAATTTGAAGCGCTATTGTAAATAGAATGAATGCATAAATTATTAGAGCTCGAGGGAGAATCGGGGGACAAGTTGAGGCCCACTCCGGCAAACAAGACTATTTTAGAACTTGAGTTGAAGGGAACCAACCGCACCTCCATCCAATAAGAGCATTTCCAGTACATAAATAAATAAGTAACTTAGGGGCGGTTTCACCAATCAGTCCAAGCTCAGCTGATCTTAGCGCAAACTCAGATAAAAACTGCCGCTTAAACGACTACCCTGCCCGGGTGGAACGAGCGGGGGTTGGCTGGAGCCCATTTGAGCCGCTACTGATGGGGAGGAGCGTCATCTATTTTTGGTTAATATTCTCGGGTGCTTGTAGCGTTCGGAAAACTTTGCGGGGAAAAAAGAAAACATTTGTCTCGGCGAGCATACTACGAGAAAAGTCTGAAAACACCAAAATGTTACTCCATGTGGCGCCCAGTGTCCCCAAAATATTGCCTGCAAAACGCATTGAAAATCGAGACTTTGATGTCTAATGCTTTAGAGAATGACTGCCCCAAATTATGAGAAGTAGCTGTTTGTAATGCTTTTCCATCTTGCATCATAAGTTCTACAGTATAAGTGTTTGAAGCACCTGGAAATCTAAATTTTGCAATTGCATCTAAATTTTTAGTAAGTATGATCTATTGTTTAAAATGTTACCCCATAAATTCTTTCACTCGGAATCATATCATCTAATTTGAAATTGGATTTCTAGAAAAACGACAAAATAGACAAAATACACGGAAAACAGTCCTAGTTTTTTTTTTTTTTTTTTTTTCAATGATTTGCGACACTTTCAAATTCCTCATCTTATCCCTTATATTGTTCAGGGCTGTCGTGCCGTATATTTTTTCACGCTGAATCCAAATTTGAAATCGGCTTTCCAAACAACCGTCATCCTGTATTAAATACAAATTTTATTTAAGTAAGAGTTGTTGGGTCATAGGCCAGGGAGGAAGGGGCAGGTGTTGGCTGGCGTAGCCGTGAGGAGGTGCCCCCTAGTATTTCTTAATTGGAGCTCCAGCCTGAGGAGGAGGAGGAGGAGGATCATCTAAATTCTAAATTCCTTCTAGATGTCGGAAAAATTTGAATTTGGTCTCAAAAATTCAGCTAGGCGAGCGTAGTACGAGGAAAGTATGAAAACACCAAAAAATGGTTCAAAGTGTTCAAAAAATAGGGAGGGGTGGTATGGACTCTAGCTAGCGGGTGAGTTTCTACCGAGCTGAATGCCCACCGATGCACAGTCTCGTATGAACTCTACCCCTTGAATCAGGATGTTGTTTACTAATATATTTATCTATTTCCATTTAACTATTATTAAACTAGGTATTTCTCTTATAAACTATTTCCATCATTAAATCACTATTAAACTATATTAAAATATTTCAAAAAAAAAATTGTGTATGATGAGCTATTTCGGTGTTGGAGTAAAATTTTCATATAAATTTGGTTTCTTTCTATGGTCATACCCTGGATTTGGATTTTGCGTTAGTAGAGTCCATACCTATGAGACCTGATGGCTCTTCGGTAAGGATAGGTAGAGTCCATACGAGACTCGGTTTCCGCAGTGCGGAATCCGCACTTTTCCGGTGGTAGAGTCCATACGAGACGATTGCCAAAAATAGAAACAAGGCAGTTTTAAAGAAAGTTGTGGGCGTGAGGGCTCCGCGGTGAAGCCGTGATACGAAGCATGAGGGGGAGAACGAGTGTTGGAATTCCTACTACCTCTGAAGGATTGCGTCTTTGTCGCTCGCTCCTCGTTTCTATCCTTCTCGTAATGGAGCTCAAAATCCGATGACCGGTGGCGAGGGGACAGGACGAAAAGGACTTATTCCAATAATAAAAACTCCACACATCCCCCTTCACCAATTGCGAAGTCCCCCCCCCCCCCCCCCCCGGCTCTGTGGCAGATTAGGTTTTTAGCGCAACCTTTCCCTCAAAAAATGGAAAGGTGCGCACACCTCTTCGACATGTTTGTTTGTTTTTTTGTGTATCACAGCATCACGCCCGAGCGGCTCAACAGATTTTCATGAGGGTGGTCTCATTGTGAGCAGAGAGTTCAGGGGGTGGTTATAGGCTACCTTGATTTTTCCTCCGTCATCCCCTTCATCGGTTTTCGGGAGGTCCTTCACGACGAAAGTTGTTTATCTCTGATGTGTAACTAAGGAGGCCTCAAAAGGGGGACGAAAGTTTTTGTCCGATTTCGTTGGTACAAGGGTCTATGGAATGAGCTTTTTAGGCTGATTCCAACGACTCCAAAACGATTTTTGCAGCCTGAGCCGTTCGTTACCTCTGATCGGCATAAGATTTTCTTACGCATCGGTCGTTAGGGTGCAGTTGTTTACGTAATGAGCATCACGTGGATATTTTTGATGTGTTTTGTGGCATAGTTTGGTCGCTAGATACCTACCTACTGTTTCTTAGTTTCTTTCGCTCATTAAATATATCGTAATAACAGAAAGGTTGCGCTCATCTATTCAATTCAATTGATGGCTTGTTTGTAATCATTGAGGCAACAAACATGGAAAAAAGTCCTAAAGTGTTTTCAATCATTAGTGAGACTTCAAATTTCTTCAGTATAGTTTTCCCATACATTTTTCACGCTGAATCCAAACTTGAAATCGTATTTCCAAAAAACCGTCATCCTGTACTTCTTTAAGAATAAAAAAAAAAAACTACCTATTCGTTATCGAAAAGCGAGTGAAAGAGGTCAGAGGCCAGGCGGGAGAGGTCGGGGGTTGGCTGGCTTTAACCAGCAGGGTATGGCCCCCTCCTAGGGGGCCCCTAGTCCTATGATATTGCAGCCACAACTCGGGGAAGGAGGAGTATTATCCAATTTTGGCCATCTTCAGTCAAGGGTACTTAGGGATTATGATTTGTGTGGCGTATAAATTCTTTCGTTATATATTCAGTTGTTGGTTTTGAGCTTGGCCGATTTTAAGCGGCGTTAAAGCCGCATTTACACGAGGCCTGTAGGCGGTCCAGCTGACTGGCGCCAGTTGACTGTCATGAATTCGAAGCCAGCTGACTGGCTTCATGAAAACACTACTGGCGTCCATTGAGTCACGCCAGCTCAGGACTTTTGATGGTGGGGGCAACTGGGCTGGCCCGAAACCTAGTCCTGAGGACAGTCGACTGGCGCGACTTTTTTCCACTGGACTGGCATGGCACGGGACGCCAGTGTAGGCTCAACAAGCGACGGTAAAACACGATTTATTCGTAAAGCGCGGAATTACTCATTTGAACTATTCTTAAATTACGCCCGACCCTTTGGTGAAACCGTCCTTTAGTAGAATAAACCAATATCATACTTTTTTTTTTTTTTTTTTTTTTTTTTTTGTTATTTGGGTGGAGATTAAAATGATTGAAAAATGAGAGTAAAAAATAGATTCTGATGTGTCAAATAATCTGGAAAAATTTTAATATCACACAAATGAGCGACCTTTATTATCACCCACCTGATGATGTCGTTTTAAAAATCGCTCAAACTTTGGTGAAGTGGGACGTCGGTTCAATTCCTACATATTCCGTTCATTCGAAACTGGACCATGTTGCCCAGGTGATTTTCTTGAACGCGCGTGTCAATGATTTGCTGTAGGGGGTCTTCAAGCTTGCTATGGTGCCTTGCTATTCTGCTGGGAGTATGAGGTTGTTGGGAGCAGAGCACTTAGAAGACACGAGTCACAGGAATGTTTTATGAGTCTCTTACCGTTGATAGGGAAAGTGAGGGAATGGAAACCTACTGTGGTAAAGCAGCCGTTCAATTTTAATTGAAACTTTATCCGTTTCATATGCAGTAAACTATTTTTGAATCCTAAGATTCCTAATAGTCTATTTTTAACTTATTCGGCGCAAATGTAACAGTCCACGAATATTGTTGTGGAATGACCGATGCCGAAAAACTGATTCAAAATTGAAGTGCCTCAGTGCTTTTGGTTATCAACTAGTTCGAATTATAAATGTTGAGTGCCCCTCCTCAAAACTGTCGAAACTAAACAAGTTCAGGGTTTCGAATCCCCAAGATTTTCATTGATCTTGAATTTGTCTTAAGACTGTGTGAAATATTCTTATATCTGTGAAATTAGTTATCTGTTGAGACGGTAGTAGACGTTCCCCCATATTCTCTACCAGTTGGTGAGTGTTTTTTTAATTTTTTGTTTTTAGTATTGGTCATCTTCTAATTTGAATATAATGTATAAAAAGTGTGTATTTGAATGTGGCGTTTCATGAGCTCGCCTCTTTCATTGGAACCACCCCTTTTTTCTAGGTTACGCCCCTTTGGCAAATACTCAAGCTTTGAGTGGTGATTACGCCATGTCCAGCGTCCTCAAGTCCATAGACGATCTGATCGGGAGGGACAACGTTGGAGAGTATTTACCACACAGGAGTGCAGAGGACAGGTCGATGGACAGGATCGCCTCCACCTTCCGGACGGACGATTACACCAGTGGCGTTTACGAAAGGTTGACGGACTTCTCGCCCATTGCCGATTACTCCACTCCACATGCCATGCCGCTCCTCCCTGACATGCCCACCCGGTCCAGAAAACTACTTGAAGACCTCGGATCATCTCCTATCACCGAATCCGTCTTGTCCTTGCAGCAAAAAGGTAAACATCATGATCCGATCAACCCCCTTTAATCGTAGCACATATCATGTAACTACTTCTTTTCTACACTCGCATCAACGGCGTATTGCCCCCATCCAGTGAGTCACCATTTCATGAAGGAAACGTATCGATTGGAATATATGTAATATCAATATTTTATTGTGGTACTCATTGAAATGTTTTCATATTTTTCCAGCCAAAGCTTTGCTTTAACTGAAGTCATCGCCAGGCGGGGTAAGATCTTACTTACCTTATAATATACCTTTTCATTTATTAATTTCCCTATTAGGTGGAAAAATTACTCACCAAAAAAGGCCCCATAGTTTGTTAAGACTAGCACGCCTTTCCAGCGTGTCCCACACATTTGTGCTCAAGCATTTCCAGCAATATTATTATTCTTGGAATTATACATAGGTCTATGTATCCGCGACAGGGGTAAAAAATGAGGATCGGCCTCAAATTTATCCTTATATGTTACAAGATGACATTGTGTAGATTCCAAAAATGAAATGTCCGTACGCCGTTCAGGCCGTTTTGGATAGTAGGAATTTTAACACAGAATGTGTTTTTTGTGTTGATTCGGGAGCCCACACCCGCCCTGACCATTTATGTCCTCACCGTATTTTTGACCTGTTCCCGTCGGAATTTTTTAAAACCCAATTTCGAATTCAGATTCCTGATGAAAACCCCCAAAATATTGTTGCGACATGTAACAATACATGCCTGCTGATCGGGAATTTGACAGTACATGCTCGTCCAAGTCGTGTTGGGCAGAAGGAATTTTTTTTAAATCTAAATTTTGGCAAAATACTCGGCAGAAGGAATTTTGTTTTAATCTAAATTTTGGCAAAATATTCGGTTTACCATCTAGTTGTACCCGTAAGGTTTTCAGTCCGGTCGCCCAAACACGTGGGGCTCTGTGGCCCTAAAATGGGTCTACGTGACGGGTTTTGAAGGTTTGCTGCTATGGGGTCGAGTTATGTGTTGTTTTCGAAGTTTTTTTGGACGTAGAATCCATTATTGGGGGTCCCACACCGATCAGATTTCACCGTGGGGATCTATGGCCCATAGACTATGGGGCTATCACGGGGCTACAAATGAGACTTTTGAAGGATCACACGAGGTCAAATTAGGTTTTGTTTTCTGGGTAATTTTGGACGCATAGGTCCCACATCGGTCCAAACAGTATTGCAATTTTTACAAAATACTTTCGTATTGACAAAATGGCAAATCCTTGGCTGGCCTTGTCACTTAAAAAATCATTTTCACGTTGAAATGAGTTTATGTTTCTGTTAGGTAGGCATCCAACTATCTGAAACCGTCCTGTTTTGGTGAAACCGCCTTCTCTTGTATTCCACACCTGAATAACGATTGGACGAGCCGATTGACAGAATCTGAACTTATTTGTGTTTCAGTTCTCTCATAGTTGCATCCTTGTACGAGAGCCTGCATCATCAAGGGCCTAACCTGACTCTTCTGCGTCCCCGACTTTTCCTCCACCACATATCATTCCCCGCGATTGATCAGTATTGGTTGTTCAAGCTTATATATATGTATATTACATGTAAATGATCAAACACTTATTGTATATTCAAGGGTGCCTACGACCCTGTACTGTAGGAATGGAAAAAAAGAAAGAATTGTTTCCTGTACCATAAATACGTAGTTGTTGTAATTTCGTTATAGAGTTTGCTTACTGTATGTGTTGACAATACATAAATATTCCGGTTATATGCATGTTTGTACACACATATTGCCAAGAAGTTGGAATTCTCGAAAAAGCGTGATACGCCGTCTATGTACTTATCTCCTTCTCTCTCTCTACCATGATCTTTATTATTTTTCTTCGAATAAATAAAAACGTTGTTCATACGGAATATTTTGTGAATAGCGAATTTGAAATTGTTATCTTTGCGATTATCTTTGTGTTTTCCACTATGTATATTGTACTTTTGGAAAATGATGTTGCTTTTTGAACGGAGTTGAAAATGGAGTAGTTAATTTTTTAAACTATTTATCGTCCGGAGAGGGCTCTCTCAGTTGTTAACTGTTTTCTTGATGAGACCCTCCCCGGGCTTACGAATACCCTGCGGTATGAAATTAACTATCCAATGTAAATTATTGTATGCTTTGCTATATAAAAAAGATTATGAAGAAGTGATGACATCATCGTTAAATGCATATGAAAGCTTATACTACGTATCTATAATGCAGTAATCCGAGTAAATTGTAGACAAAATGTGAATATTGTAATTTACGATTTAAAAAGTTTATAAAAACCCTGTGATCTTCACCTAATTGTAAAAGTTTATATTTTCTCGATTCTTACAAGCATAAATTAGTTATCGTTTGTATAGTATGTTGACAATAACGTTGAAATGGCATTTATCATTTTATCACTGTTTTCATTGTAGTCCACACCCCCTCCCGAGATGCTACTCATTATAGAAATATAACCGCAATCATTGATATCTTCACTGCCTTTTCTATATTACCAAACGATGTAGAGGCTAACATGATTTCATATAGTTTGCAGGAGTTTTCAAGTGTATAAAAGACGAAAAAAAAGGTGTTATTACGCCTTGTTTCGCCGGAGTAGGGATGTAGTTTCTACTTTGGCCTTTTGGGCTGAAACGTTGATATTTACCGAATCACAAACTGGGTTGTTGACGTTCGCCTTATTTATAATATGTAGATAGGAGTTTTGTGATGGAGGGTGTTTTGATAGGTTAGAGCCAGAAGAAGAGTTCCTTTTTTTAAGTGATCACGTTGAGTACCGTTTGTTACAAACCGAGCATATTCTGAGGCCTTGGACCTACTATGTAGATTTGAGAAATTCAGAAGGACGTTTTTAACGAAAATCCAAAACCCCGTAAATAGTGATTCACATCGACTTGCCATTTCTGTTATTGATTATAGGATCATCGATGCAGTCCCTAAACAGTGATCTTGATGGAAAGATGAAGTGACGATAAACAAAACAACAAATATTTCATTGCTATCAATAGTGTTGTGGGGATTAATTTACAATTCGGTTAAAAATCCTATTTACTATCAATTTCTTTTATAAAAGCATTGGTATTTGAAAGAACGTTGATACTAAGTATTAATATATCAAGTATCAATAAGTCTTATTGAAATTACCAATGTAGCAAATGTTTGAGATGGCAGTAAGAGAAGGAAGACTCTGACAGAAAAAAGAATTATTTTAGTTTGTTCTCATCTGAACACCATAGAGTCGATTAAATCGAAATTTTCATGTACTCACCGCCAAACCTTCGAATTCAATTTCTTACGTTTTTTCTATTTGCTTTATTTTTTAAATTTTTGTATTTTTTTAAAATTTTCGATACTTTTACTTATTTATTTTTATTGATATAAAAAATAGAGTGATTAAACCATGATTTCCTAAAGAAACAGTATCCATCCACTATGAAGTGAAGATATAAATGAGATGCTTTTTTCCTTGGACCACTCATTCTTACTCTATATCATTTTCTTAGTCGATATCAGATGTATACCTACTTGATGAGTTGAAATGTTCGTGTTTCGTATTCATGCCTGTGCCTTAGATATGAAATAATTTTGTAATTGGTCTCTTTGTCTCGTAAATACCTACCTAGCCTGTCAAGTACTGTCATTTTTAATTTTTGACAGTGTCACTGTCCAGCATCAAGAAATTCTATACTGCAGTGAACGCTGCAAGTGGCTCACTGATTGCTGATCACCTAAATGTGAATCGGAGACGCCATTTTAGTCTGTTACCGTATTAGCTGCCTTCCTTGGAATGTAATATAATATATTACATATTATGTACGGTACGTACGTAACATGAGAGTAGATTTAAAGTCATCGTGTACGACGATCTGAAAAAGACCTTGTGGCACTAATTTTCACTTTTCGCTCCTTAAATGATGAATTTCCTGATGCCTCAGTAGCGAGCTGATAGTTTTTATATTTAAATTCGTTTGTTATTTCATCATATTTCCATTTCAAGTGGAGTAATTCCTGTGCGGTGGAGTTCAACGCTTTCAAATGTTGGTTCGTTGTTCCTTGTTTTAAAACACTGATGTTGTTCACGTATAATTTGAGTCTTTGACAATGTTAAGGTGAATTCTGAGTTGAGAGCGTTGAATTTCACCTTAAGATTCACTTCAAGTTTGTTTTGGGTTTAATCTCATAAAACAAAAACTTTACATATTTTCTCCGCTTTCATTCAAGACAATACGAATTGATGGAACAGCGAACCTTATGTTGCTGATGTTGGGGTCTCACAGATGAAACCTTATCGCCGATCTTTCGAAAACTCCATCTTAATCACCACGCTGACAGCCACATTGAATGTAAATTAAATTTACATTAAATTTAAATTAAATTTAGCATGGGAAAACATCACGTTGTACAATTTTTACAACGTGATGTTTTCCCATGCTTTTCTACTTGACGTTCTCCTGCGGTTCCTCATTTCGACTAAATCACATTGATCCGACTTTGACGATGGAGATAAATTTGGAAGCTCGGCGACAAAGCAGTTCCATTCAGTGGAAGCCCCAAACCTCAATCCTTGCCTATTTCCGCTGGGTTATGAAGGATCCACGGAGATTGCTACAACTTTCGCGCCTACAAATTCGAAAATCCATTTGAATAATATTATACATCTGATATTATGAGATGTATAATTTCTTTTGTCTAAATAAGAAAGTTGTAGTATCTCATTGCTTCTAGTTGAGCTGGTAGAAATTGAAAAAGAAAGAAAAGAATAAAGAACGATCATATCAGAATTCTTCTGGCTTCTAATCTATATGAGATAATAATTGTAGCAATTATTATCAAGCCTAAACAAAACCATGTAACTCTATTTTCTTGGACGAAGATACGGCAAAGAACACATTATGAGTCTTCCAACGTTGTTTTTTTTTCGATTTCAGACTTTACTATTGCGAACGTGTGCGGCAAAAACCTGCATATTGTTCAGGTTTTGCCTATTTTTTTAGGGTCACAGGCAAATTTTAAATTGAGGGCAGCGCCTTGGTTTGATCCATTTCGCAGGATATCCACACTTGGTTTGTGATGAAAATGCCAATTTGATTCTCGTACAGTTTCTGCCAGCGAACTTACCACTTTTCCCACAGACTATTAAATACATAGGTACGTAACAAAACTGATGTGCAGGGCTGGTTTTACAAAAAATAAAAAAATTAATAAACCAGACATTTCACATACTTAAACCATTATTTTAGCATTATCTCTGTTTCATCCCTTGTTGAAACTAGCCCTTAGACAAAATGCCTCCGAAACACTACCCTTAATTCACTGTCTGGCTAATTAAATGTTTCAACTTATTTCTCTAGGCTCGATGGTTATGAAAGATATGAAAACAAACTTTCATTTCGTTAAACCTCGTCTCACAAAATACCGCATTCAGTGTGCAAAATTACAAAAAATTAATATCATCGGTATAATCATCTGCTGTCCAAGGGCACAAGGCCCTCTAAGTGTTCGCTATGTACCCCACAGGCACCAGGAGGATATTTTTAGATTTGAACCGCTGAACCCCTTGTTCCCTGCTCACCTAATCTAGTTCATATCACCATAATAGTTACCATTATCAAAAGTATCAAGATCAAAAGAAAAAAAAAGCGCTTTACCAGCTTTATACTAATCATAGATATGAATACACACATACCTAATGATTATTCTTTGAAATTGATCCCCTTTATATGAACGAGTTCATTTAGAAGATGACACGTACGTTACCTCCACTCACGCATTGTTCTTTCTTTTAAGGAACGTTCCACAATCTGAATGTTCGTTTCAAAAGAAACAAAATAGTTTTAAGTTGTTTGCAATGTTATAGCTTTCGCGGATGAAGAGTACAAATAATTATGTAAGTAGTTTTCCTGTTTACTTACACTTGGTTCTTTCTTGTCAAGTTCAAGAGTTTAAAAAATGCTTGTGATTTTCATTTTATATACCAGAAACGCTTTTTATATTACGAAATTATTATTAAGTTTGTGAAATACTTACTCAACATATAATATTCTGCTGATATTGTTGAAAATAAATTGGGAAAATGTTTTAAAAAATTGATAACTACAATAAAATATTTGAAAAAGGTGGTTGGTTTTGTTACCTAACCATACGGTAATGGTAAGTACCTACCGTATCACTTCAGGACCATGCTTGGCTGCCTAACCGACGAACATTGCAGAGCATATGAATCGGTTCAAGTGTATAAAAGTGTATATCACTCATATATTTAAAAAACTACCAATTTTTCCAATTTTGGTAGGTAATAGCTCAATTAAAAGTTCCAAGAATCCTATGGAATTTGAGAATGAGGGATCCATTTGAAGAAAATCATTAGCATCACAGAAATATTAAATATTTCTGTGATGCTAATGATTTTCTTAACTTAAATTTTAATTGTAAGACTCATCTGCAGCCTTGTTGTCAATATCAACTCAAAACTGTCAGTCTTAGAATTTTCGAATTCAACAATGAAACCTAACTCTATTCATCTCGGGGTAGAATTTATTCATACATACTTGATGTGAGATCAAGCAATTGAATAATTTTGAATCGAGCTAAGAACACTCTTAAATTGAAACAACTTAAATCTTACTTTCTTACGATGCGAATATTCGCAGTCGAGAAGTTTTACAAGAGCATCACATTATGATCACAATATTTCTGAATAATCTTGCACATCCAAGCCGCGAAGGCGGCTTAGGCTCCCTATTATCATCTGGTAATACTAGTCTGATCACCTGTTACGTGCACAAAATGGGTAACAGATTGAGCGAACGTTAGGTATTGTGTGCTGCATCAGCACAGACGAGACGACAAAAGTTGAGCATTGGCAGCGAAGAAGGGGAGAGAGGGAAGCTCCCTCGGGGGGGGGGGGGGGAGGGGAGTGGGGCTGTGACGGTGCTCTAGGAGGAATCGTGATTTGTCCGGCAGAGGAAAACAGGGAACACTTTGTGAAGAAAATTAATATACCGTTTATAAGGGAGATTGAGTACCTAGTGGTAACTTCACCCCGGCATCCAGGGATAGGATAGGTTGGGGGACCGTTACAGCCGTTTCCGCTGTGTCTGTCTAGTAGCGTTTTAACCCCATGTAGCCGCTGAGACCGCAGCCACGTCAGGGAAATTTCATCTTTTTTCCACCCGATTTCAGCCGGATTATTGGATTATTAGGTCACCGAATACATTCCGAGAAGCCGACGATAGCCAGCTCGGGGTGCTTAAACGGTGTGAAAAGGAGCGACGATAAAGCCCACCCCGGAAAGCTGACTGATCCTCTCACTTTAAGAAAAATTCATTGGTAATTCGAATTTTGGAATTGGAGTCCAACCCTACCTACCTGTGGGGTGGCTGCGATGCTCTTGAAGCTTCCAAGAATTGTGACACTAAGTAATCAGGGCTGAGGTTTCTCGGGCAGACATGTGGAAGTCAACAGCTATTAGACTGGGGTTGGCGAATGATCTTAGGTACGTAATTTGCTGGTGGGGATTTTCAGTCCTCAAAACTGGATTCTCACCACCAAGAATCGAATTTTTAGGACCTCAGGAATCAGATTTTCAGGATGGTTCGTTCCCCCAGGCATTCAGATTCTGCAGGAACGACCCTGTCGATGCCTCACATTTTTGTCGCCTTTGGCGTGGCAGTCGATGTGCACGATCGGACTACCATCGGACCGTCCACTAAATATTCGGTTCCTCTCAGACTACTCTAGAACAACGTGTATCCACTGAAATGTTGGGCGCCTTTAAATTCTACAATATAAATCTTCATATTCACATACTCAACTGATCCTGCCTTGTGCTCGTACTGAACTATATTAGCTAAAGTGCTGACCTCTAAAATCCCTAGTGGTTTCTATTCGATGATCATCCATCATAATATTCACTTAAATCGATTGTTCAGCAGCCCTGCCATGTTTAACATTCAGCTCAGCATCACACTTCATGAATTACATGTCCTTTCCCCCTCCGCTTCCTCATTAAAATGAACGGTTTTATCCACTGAATGAGTCACGTCCACGTAACGAGACGTTTCGATAGTCTTATGGTGTATTAGGCGGGATGAAAGTAGGAACCAAATGCTTTCAAAAACGAGACTACGAACCAAAAGCTCTCAGGATGAAAAACCATTGGGAACCAACAGGGTATGTAGGGGGGGGGGGGGGACTGTCTGCCGTTTTGAGTTTCGACTTTTTGCAAACCATAGTTTGATGATGTATTCGGTTCCTGGTATGGAATCAAACGCTTAGGATGTCACTAATCGTTTCATAACAGCTCCAACCTTGAAAGGTGTTGAGGTAGTTAGGGAGAGAGAACGACTCCTCTGCTGAGGTTCTCTCTCCCTAACCACCTCATTGGATTAGACCTCTGCACCGTCGGCGAAAATCACACCGTTGAAAGGTGTTTATTTTGAGAGATAGAGAGGTAGATACACATATTTTCGGCAATAATGTTTTTGCTAGCATTTGCACCATTTCTTGGGGCGAACATCCGCAGAACGAACACTTACTTTCCCAAACAGAAGGAAAACACGGGAAAAATAATTTTATTAGAGTTAAAGGTCTGGTTTTTTGCACCAATTTTTGGACTGGGGAAGTAAAATTCTGGTATTCTCCAAAAAATCTCGACGAAAAGGTACAACATTAATTAATGATGCTTAAGCAAGAGTTATTAAATCACAAATTAGTTCAATTGCCACAAAAAAGTTCACATAGTTAGGATAACAAAATAAATTTTAAATTAATATTAGAATAAGAAGGCCTCATTATTCCTGAGGTTTACCCATTGCGGAGAGTTAGGTACCCTATATATATCATGACGTCAGCACCAGTAACATACTGACTTTAGGGAACAAAAGAAACCGTGGATGTTGTGCCATAATTTTTAAGTTCAATTACAGCCCTTTTGAATGGATGAAAGACAGATCGAATAAGTGTAACCGTTCCTCCTCAATAATGCGGAAAGGTTACGAAAATACAGTTATAACCACAGTAGTAACAACCCAAAAAACATACTTAAGTACTTGACTCATTTTTTCGGTCGAGGAATGAACCCCTCCTTCCAAGTTCTGACCAGCAACTGGTGGTTGTGTAGCCTACCTGTGGTGCCAATGGCGGCAAAATAATCTATTGTTATGATGAAGAAAGGCAGTGCGGACATTTACCTCATGCTGATGATTCCCCCCACCTACCCCTACGTTCCAGCAACAGAAATTTAGGAACACTAGGTATGTACCTGCTACCTCAGTTAGGAACTCAAAAACCACCGGATTCGGGTTCTTTTCCTGTTCCTACGTGGTTCCAACTCTCTAATTTCTCGAATTATGGTATCCCCCCCCCCCTTTCAACCTCACCGGGGTTAAAAAATGCCAAGCATCGAAATCCTTGAATTCAAGGTTGTGCCAACCAATCGATTGAGACTTTACCCTCATTCACATTATTATACTTGCCAACTGTGCAGAGGTCTAATCCGACTCCTCTGCTAGATAAGTACTATACCAAAGTACCTACTAAATTGTTAATTCAAATAAACAATTGTAGCGTGGGAACCGGTTTCGAGCAACTAAACTCAGTTACAGCCCAGAGTAACTTGGAGCAGTTGAACCTACATTCAGGTATGAATTCAGGTGAGATAATACCATTCATATCATGAATTATATCGGATTAGCTACGCAATAATGAATATCTACAGGCTATAGATATTAATTATACTCGTATAAGCCTTCAAAAGTCTATTTAAAAATGTAATTAATCTAGGAATGAATTTAAAAAATATTTTAAAAAAATATTATGAATGAAAATAGAATGAAAATGTTGTTATTAATAAAATTTAATGCATTTATTTATTACTAAGTAATAAATAAATGTATTAAATTTAATTAATTAAATGTAAGTCTTACATTTAAGTAATGTAAGTACGATTAAGAGTTATGAATGAATTACAATGAAAATAATATTGAAATGACTAATTATTCGATTATTGATGAAATGAAAATGGGCCCCGGAACCGACTGTCGAATAATACTTTTTTCTGAAAGAACTTCATAATTTGAAGGCATAGCAGTGAGTTTTGGGCTCCTACGGTGTAATACAAATTTCCAGGGCACTGTCGAAAATTTCAACTTTGAATCTGGAGGGAAAAGTGGAGCCACTCTCTCATTGGCTGATCACGGCCGCCATTTCCGCCGTCACCTCCGGCAGATTCCCGTCGGTCCCTTCTTATGCTAGAGCACTCTGGCAGATTAGTTATAGTGCTACCGCGGGAAAATTCAAAACGCCAGATATTCACTAGTGATTTCCTCTGCTCAGACACCTAATTTCTCAGTGCTAACTGTACTGAGTACTTTGTTCATTACTAGTTCAACTATGTTCGGCCGAATTTTCCCATTTCTCTGACCTAGTTCCGTGGCCCATTGTTTAAAATATGAAAGTAGGTATATGAAAAAATGAATGTGAAAATACCCTGGAATAATGTTAGTCAACACAATAACATGTGGGCTTCCAGGCCAAGCAGGGATTGATGGGGATTGGGTGGGGGCTCAACCTTGAGTAAAGTTTCAATCGATTTCAACCCTCATATCAAGGATTTTGAAGCTTTGATGCACCTCTGTGGAGTTTGCGGGGAGGGGAGGGGGGATATCAGTGCTGCTTTTATTCCGTCTTGGGCGATACTATGCAGGCGTTGATGCCTGGTGAAACATATTTTAAATGAAACTAGAGGACAAGAGGAAGGAGCCCTCAATTCGCTTGCCCGTTCAATGCAAACAGGGTGATTCTTAACCGACCCATTATTTAGTTGCTCACATATTTTCACCCCGAATGCCGCAAAACAATACGGAATTCACATTCGGTACCTAGGTATCTCTCTCCTTTAATTATTAAAAAGAGGGAATTATTCCTATCCCTCCAGCGCCCAAAAAGGACCTACTGTCAAAATTTGAATTTTTGTTTATTTTTTGTGTTAGTTGGTCTTCAATTGAAGCATTTACATAGTTTTTGCTGTTTCTGCTGCTGCTGATTATTTGCTACAGGGCCGCACCCTGTAGGGTGCATTGGGCAATAGCGCAACTAAGAGGGCTCTACTACAGGAATGGAATAATACCACAAAAATCGGTTGAAAAACGCTTTATTCGAATAGAAAACTTGAATGCTAATTAAAAAATGAAAAACGGGACAGTTGTGGAAGGTACGTAAACAAAAATTTTAAATTGAATTATGGTGGTCATACCAACAATGGATGTGTAGACCTACCCCACAGTCTTTACACATGAACCTCGTGTTCTTGTGGCATTTTTTACATCTCCTTTGCTTGCAGGGGACTTTTTCATGCTTTTTGGGCTCACTCTGATTCCTCCTCTTCATCCGGGGGATTGAAGACAAACTTCTCGGTTTTTTAGCAGGAACTCCATGGGTGAACAAGTACCGCTGTACCACACCTCTCCTGAACTCACAATATGTGATTGCTACCTTTGAGGTGGCTTTATAAAGTTGCCACGCATTTTGGCAGGCAGCGTCGATTCCAAATAGAAACAGTGGATACCACCATTTTTTTCCTTTATAACTAACCCTCAAAGATCCAATGTTCTCGTCAAACCGATCGACGCCGCCCATGAAACGGTTGTACTGCTGAATGACATTTGGACAATTGACCGTAATTTTCTGTTTCTTTTTGTTGACAAAACCAATTCTCTCAACCTTATGGATCGGCATCACACCATGGCAGTTTGATGCCACAGTCACTATGCTATTATCATTCCATCTGACAATACACAAATCGTCAAGATTTCTTGATGAAATTGTGCCTCTCACAGTCTTTTTCATGTTTGGAATCAAGGTCACAGGGCACTTTTCCATTCGATTGTCCTTGATGGTCCCAGTGCAACCAAAGTTTTTCTCTGTCATGAGACGAATCAGAGTCAACCCAGTGAAGAAGCTGTCGATGTATAAATTGTAGGGTCCTTTTTCCGTCGGCAGTCTTGATGAGAGCTCCACAACTACGGCAGCACCTAGCCCAAAATCAGCTTGCATGGGAAGAGGGGCTGAAGCAGCTCCTTGATACGGTTCAAATGATATTAGGTAGCCGTTCCTGGTGGCAATTGACCATATCTTGTATCCGAAGGGGATGGGTTTTCCTTTGAGATGCTGCTTGGCCCCATGACGACCGTAATATGGAACCATCGTTTCGTCAACAGAAACGTGGGAAGAAAAGACATACTCAAAACCCTTGAGGAAATTAGTAGCCAACATGTTGAAATACTCCCTCACTTTGGCATATCTGTCGTTTTGTGGGAGCCTCGTATTATCACTAAGGTGCAGGTATCTTTGTATTTCAAGAAATCGTGTTCGGCGCATACTTGCTGATGCAGCTGCATTGTTGGTGTCAGTCTTTGTCTCCCAGTACATCCTGATATGTTGAGGAGTCGAGTATCCAGTCATGAGAAGAATGGAAATGAATACCTTCATTTCTGAGGAGGTCACATTCAAAGTATGGTTTTGTTGGAGGGCATAGGTATTAGACATTTCCACCACGAAGTCAATTACTTCCTGAGAGTACATCATCTCAAAACATTCTGTGTATGTTATCTCAGCTCCTTCATTTTGGAACACCTCCTCAGGAGTATCACCTTTTCCAGATCTTTTTGTGAACAAATTTTGATCGTCAAACCATTCAACATTTCCTGAACTTTTTCCTCCTTTTCCTTTTCCTTTCCCTTTCTTATAAAACACCGTCCTGCTGCACTTTTTCCTTGGTTGGGGTTGTGAAGAACTGGTGGATGGCTCATCAAGGTTGAAAGCAGGAGCTGGTGAATAATCGGGATCGTCCACGGACTCTTCGTTTTCGGAGTCGATGAGGGGTTCTTCATTACGAAAATTGTCAATTGGTACGTTTACCTCAACTTCGGTGGTGAGCATATTGCTGGGAAGGTGATTCATGTTAGTGTCATCTTCTTCGCCACTATCTTCGTCAGTTCGGCAGCCTTCATCATCAGGGGGGAATAAAGTGATCTCGATGCTATCTAAATCGCCACCCTGCTCAAGAAGCTGGATAACTTCATGTAATGGTACCCTGAAATTTGAACCAACAACATGATTACTTCGTGATGATTAGATTTCAGATAGATAAAGATTACACAGATTTCACACCTACCTAACAACATAAATTTTTGAGATTACTCACCTTGATCGATGACACACAGAGAAGTGGATCACATAGATTCTTTATCTACCACATGAACATGAAACACTATAAACACATAACATTTTAAACCACCACATATGTTTAGAGACATTCAAACACAAAAACAAACAAGCAAAACCTCTGAAACACCGAAAAATTGTGGCGAAAAATGAAATCTAGACAGAACTTATCTCAGTTGCTCGAATGACCAACGCACCCTACAGGTGATGCCCAACTTTGACGATCCCCAAACCACATGAAAACGAGTATTGACGACTAGATTTTGATTTATTTCATTCCCACAACAGTCTGGCAACACAAAAAAGTAACAAATGACAGGGTTATTACCGTTTATTACTCATGGTTGACGAAAAACTTCAGCCGGTCGTGTTTGGCACAAAAAACGTGTACAGGGTCGTAGTTGAACGGTTATAACAATGCCAGGAGGTTTAAAATGCGACTTCTTCTTCTTGATTATCCTTCAGTAGACAGTTGAGATGGACTTAGATGGCGCAACAAACGTTTCTGGCTCCATAGGAAATTTTTATGGATATAGAACTGAGCGCACCCTACAGGGTGCATTGAGCGCTGGAGCGCTGGAGCGCTTCTTATGCTAGCGCACTCTGGCAGATTAGTTATAGTGCTACCGCGGGAAAATTCAAAACGCCAGATATTCACTAGTGATTTCCTCTGCTCAGACACCTAATTTCTCAGTGCTAACTGTACTGAGTACTTTGTTCATTACTAGTTCAACTATGTTCGGCCGAATTTTCCCATTTCTCTGACCTAGTTCCGTGGCCCATTGTTTAAAATATGAAAGTAGGTATATGAAAAAATGAATGTGAAAATACCCTGGAATAATGTTAGTCAACACAATAACATGTGGGCTTCCAGGCCAAGCAGGGATTGATGGGGATTGGGTGGGGGCTCAACCTTGAGTAAAGTTTCAATCGATTTCAACCCTCATATCAAGGATTTTGAAGCTTTGATGCACCTCTGTGGAGTTTGTATGGAGGGGAGGGGGGATATCAGTGCTGCTTTTATTCCGTCTTGGGCGATACTATGCAGGCGTTGATGCCTGGTGAAACATATTTTAAATGAAACTAGAGGACAAGAGGAAGGAGCCCTCAATTCGCTTGCCCGTTCAATGCAAACAGGGTGATTCTTAACCGACCCATTATTTAGTTGCTCACATATTTTCACCCCGAATGCCGCAAAACAATACGGAATTCACATTCGGTACCTAGGTATCTCTCTCCTTTAATTATTAAAAAGAGGGAATTATTCCTATCCTTTTAGAATTGCAAGTAGGCGAATCCCCGAAAAAACGTCATCAACATATCAATCCCGACTTGCTTACCAAATTTCAAAGAAATTAGACCATCCGTAACGAATCCCCCACCCTCTCCCAAATCAATACAACCACTGCACCTCGACCCAAGGACTTGAAACCCGATCCACACTCAAGTTTCATCAAAATCCGTGGACGGGAAGTGATGTTAATTGCGAATTTTCGCTTACCCCCACCTTCATAACCCCCTTCCTTTAAGTCGTAAAAATTGGCAACCCCCAAAAGGCACTTCTACCCACCAAACCTGATTTCCTTACCAAATTTCATTGAATTCGATTAAGGAGTGTGACCTGTATGAGTGTCTGATGCCGAGAAAAAAACGCTGCAAATTTTACAGTAGGGTTTATTATTCTTTGATACAGGTTACTTGTGCAGAAATTTAGGTACTTTTCCGTTATACCCCCCCCCCCCCCACTCGATTTCGTGTTCTTAAACACCCCTCCCGATGGCTTTAAGGCACCCAAATTCGAGCCCTTTTCCGTTATAACACCCCCCACCCCCACCCCACACCCCCCGAACTCGATTTCGACCCCCTCCCGATGGCTTTAAGGCACCCAAAGCCAACCAAAATTGAGTGGGGGGGGGGGGGGGGGGGTATAACGGAAAAGTACCGAAATTTTATTCTGTCAACGAAAAAAAATTCTTTTCTTCAAAAATTGTTCTTTTTTTTTATGAAAAATATTTCACCTCCTGGGATCCTTCAAAAATCCCATTTGTAGCCCCATGAAAGCCCTATAGATCGCAACAGTGAAATCGGATCTTTCGGGGACCCCAAAGAATGGATTCTACCCCAACCTCTTGAAACGGATAATATCAAGTTTTGAGGCCGATCGGAGTCGTCGACCTCCGTCGCGAAAACGTAGGTGTATTATTCCAAGAATAATAAACCAAAAATGGGGGGGGGGGGGGAGAGAAAGTGTCAAAACATGCATTTTGAGTAGGTTCATCCTTGATTTTAATGATGAAAGGTATCTAACTGTTGTATTATTTAAAAGGAAATGCGCTTTGAACTCATGAACGAAGTGTATTTTATGAATTAAAGCGAAAAGGACCACGAACTTAACTCAAAACTTTAAAAATAAAAATATGAATGCACGCGTACCGTTAACGTCTTGTGAAAGACCATTAAATGGAGAAATTTTCTTCTTTAGGTAAACGAAGAGCATAAGTCCATCAATTAAAAGGTAGATTGCCACACTAACCCTAAAAAAATGGTACCTATATTATGGGTCAGGGCACTAGTAGGCCCACCCGGAATGTCGGAAAACAATTTTTTTTTTCCGGATCGGCGGGTTGGTTTTGAGAAAGGGCGGGAGTTGGCCCGATATCTTTTTGGCGATTTTATATTATAGGCGCCGCGTCTCTTGGCATGCGAGGCCAATAGGAATGAACCCCCCAAGGTGCGATTTCGTATGGAGAGGCAGCGTATGCGTCTGCCTCTCACAGACGCTGCCGCTGGAGGCAAGCTACTGCTCCAGTGTAATTGGATGGAACCCCGATTTGAGAGGGACGCCCGCATCTGCGTCTAGAAAATTGAGACGCCGAGCGTCTGCGTCTGTAGCACAGAATCTGATTAAACTACTGGTCTGTAGGTACCTACCTACTGCTTGAGGTACCAGTCGTATGCGCCCCTTCCGTCGCTGTGATATGCAAATCCATGTCATTGATCAAAAACCGATCTCGGAGACTAATTCACAGATTTTGTTTGTTTTCTCTGTGATTTGTGATTTTTTCTTCGTCGTGCTTGAGGTGCAACATAGCAAAAAAGCCCTCTTCTTTTTTTATTTTTGAAAATTGGGGCCGTTGGTCTGCTTTCAGAAGTAGTGAACAACTCCTCATCTTTCTTCTCTTCCATCAAAAGCTGCGTCTCCATGCGAAATCGCACCTTCAGATACGATGAATCCATGTGGTTGGGTCTTTGCATATTATGCAGCCTCTTGATCATGTTTATACTAGGTATATATAGTATAAATATGATCAATAGGCGTTGTAGAAGTCAGTGATGCCAGACGACTTGCTACGGAATTCCCTACCGACTGTTTAAAAAGTCCCTACTCTTCCCTACAAAATCCCTACCGTGTTCGAAATTTCCCTACCTACGCTTTAATTTCCATTGTAATTGATTTCTCCGACATCTACAAAACGGCAATATCACTTCTGCTGGTTCGGTAAAAGGATTTGTGAAGGTAATCATAAAGCCCTTGAGTTACATTGGGAACAATATTATTATTTATTGCAGTTGCAGTCTCAATAAGTTAAGATTCAGTCAATTTGTTCTAAAATATCACAGAGATTAAAAATTAAGT
Organism: Pilophorus perplexus; assembly: GCA_955831195.1. NCBI lineage: Eukaryota > Metazoa > Arthropoda > Insecta > Hemiptera > Miridae > Pilophorus > Pilophorus perplexus. The sequence goes on along the minus strand of OY037007.1, from coordinate 54,787,840 downwards.
AATGTAATAACTTATTATGTACGAACAAGAAAAAATAAACCCTCCTTACATTTCTGACTCAAGGGCCTTGAGTCAAGGCTTCCTTCAAATTCTTACAACTCAAATTCCTACCTACTTATAGGAAGTGAGCGGTGGTAGGTGGGTACTTTGAAACAGCCAATTGTCATAGGATATTAAAATTGAAGCAGTATAGTCGATGGAAAAAGTAACATATTGATGATAAGGCTCCAAATATGAATATTTAATATTGTAGCATAGAACATGCTTTAGCCTTCTAACATTTTTTCATTTTTTTATTATTATTATTATTTTTTTTATCTCACTGTCCATTTGGAATCACTGAGGGTGTGATTCATTTCCAAATAGGGTATTCATCACAAAAAGAGGTATTGAAGACTGAAGAGTCATGGAAAAGAATAATATTAGGCCTCATCATCATCACTCTCGACGAAAGCGTCCACGGTGTCAGCGGATTGCTCGTTTTTTGAACAGGTGGCGTACAGTGTTTGTAAGTAAAAGAAGAAAAATTGAGCAAATCATACAAAATTTGTATGCTTCCAATATTTAATATTGGAATTATGCGTGTTTACCTCCTTGTCTGAAAATCCCTACGTTTTGCGTAGGGATTCCCAACGCTTCAATCACTCCCGAAATTCCCTACGTGTAGGGAAAAATCCCTACATCTGGCAACACTTCTACTAGAAGTGTAAATATCGCGTATAAATACATTTATATACACGCGATATTTACACTTCTACACCGCTAGAATTTGTCGGAGGCACCACCATTCCACGACTCGAGAAACGCCGAACACTTCCATTTTTGCAGAGCGTTTCCTATGAAAATCAAGACGTGAAGTATTCGTAAAAAAAAATTATAATTTTTCTAAAAGTAAGGCGTGAAGCTTTTTCCACCGGAATGCGTTTACCTGGCAGTTCATACCAATGTACGAGTGGTGTGAAAACGTAGCTTTACTACCTAATTAATCTTTTTCTTAAAAAAATTGGGTGGCTTATCATATCATATCATCATATCATCATATCATATCATCATATCATACAATAATATAAAATCGTGTTGGCCGCCGTGTGGTAGACGGCCGTGTGGTTTGTTGGTACGGGATAACGCGTTCCCGAGTGAGTTTTTTCACTTTACGCTCGCTGGCCGTTTAGGGGGTATAGAGTATCAGTAGTTTAATCTGTGGGTATAGATCAGACCTGGAGGTAGACGTCGGTCAAATCCGAAATTCGCCCGGGAAATTCGTCGAAAAATCGTCTTTCTCCCGTTTGTCCTACGTTTTCCACTTTCAACTCGCGCCAAAGCCCGTTCAAGGGGTCGAAAAAATTACGAAAAAATACCAGCCGTATAGATCAGACCTGGAGGAAGACGTCGGTCAAATCGTAATTCGGAAATTCGCCCGGGAAATTCGCCGGAAATTCGTCGAAAAATCGTCTTTCTCGCGTTTGTCCCACGTTTTTTCGGGTTCAAAAATTCCCAGTAAGGAGCCATTTTTTGGGTATGGTATCGGCGAGCCAAATGCGCGCCAAAATATGGCCAATCCGATTCCGAAGTCAGATTTCAAAAAAACCGAGGGGGAGGGGGCGATTTCACGGTGAGAAGACAATTGGATCGTTTTAATTCGCGCGGGGCCAGGGACCTTTGATAGATGGAGAGGGGGGAAACTGGTCGGCCGAGTATACAAGTGATTTCACTAGCACTCTGACAGGGGGGCCTTACTTCGCTCAGCTAATCATTTTATCAACCAGGGGGCTCGCTTGGCTCGGCCATCCATGTAGGTAGATAGTTCTATTATTATTGAGGGAAAACTTTTCAAATTTGATTAGACAGAGAGGAGGGGGGGGGGGTTGCTTCGCTCGGCTGTTCATTTTCTCGCCAGAGGGAGGCTCGCTTTGCTCGGCCACCCACATAAGTAGAATATATATAGTTTCTTGAAAATCTCGAGAAATTAAAAAATGATCTACATTCTGAGATAGATTGAGCGCCCTCAAGGATTTTTTACGTTTTCTCCTCCTTCAACCCCCTCTCCTTCCCTAAAGAAGGGTAGGAGTGGGGATTTCAGCCAATATCATTTTATCAGCCAGGGGGTTGATGTTGAAGGAGCAGTTGACCTTGATGCAGGGTTATGAACGTGTCCATCGATGCTCCGCACCCCACTAGGGGAGCGAGCGAAGCGAGGGGGAGGGGGCGAGTTCACGGTGAGAAGACAATAATTGGATCGTTTTAATTCACATGGGGTCTGCAGGCGGGTGATTTGAGGCACAGGTTTCTGTGTCTGTCGTGTCTTATAGGCACCTAAACGGCTGAACAGATTTCTGTGTAGGACGGCTGTGTAGGCAATTGGATCGTTTTAATTCGCGCGGGGACGAGCGAGCGTAGCGAGCGGACATAATATGGATTTCTGTGTTGGACGGGTGAGAAGACAATTAGATCGTTTTAATTCGCGTCATGGAGGAATAGAGTACTATTCCTCCATGAATTCTCGTCTGCAGTTCCCCGCCCACCCGCCGCGATCACTCTACACCCCCCCCCCCCCCCCCCCCACACCCTTCCAGCACCCTTTTCAAATTCAAATTTATCGGTCAGGGGCTCGCTTTGTTCGCCCCCCACATAGGTAGTTATATTATTTCAAATTTGATTTCCCTAGCACTTTGACAGGGGTGGGGGGGAGGGGGCCTTGCTTCGCTTGATGTTGAAGGAGCAGTTGGCCTTGATGCAGGGTTATGAACGTGTCCATCAGCCAGGGGGGTTGATGTTGAAGGACCAGTTAGCCTTGATGCAGGGTTATGAACGTGTCCATCGATGCTACGCACCCCACTAGGGGAGCGAGCGAAGCGAGCCAGAGAGACTAGTTAACATTAAAAATTAGGAAAATTAATTAAGGTATTGGACATAGCTGCTCTCCTACCTACTGAAAAATGGCACGGAAATTAAAGCTTTTAGCATTTTTATTCTCAGTATGGAATGTGTGACGGGGAAATTTGTATATTTTAGGTCAATGTAGGTCATGCACTCATTTTCCATGAGCGTCTGCATCTCAGTTGAAATATAGGTTATCGGGACGCCCAGTCAGCGGAAATGTGGTGGAACAAGGTCAGTGGATGCACCCCGCCGAAGTAGCGAACCAGACCTGAGAATCAATATCTGTATAAAGCTGGGGTTTTCGACCTTTTCCTTTATTAACTGAGACCCAAGGTAAAATCCTTAGAATACCAGTATCAGTATCAGTATAGAATACCAGAATCAGTTGATAAGTAGAGCCTGGAATTCGCATATTGCTTCCGAGTCTGCGAAGCAGCGGAAGCCTTGTGTTCACTTTCGGGAGAAAAAAAATTTTTGTTGTCCGAATTTAAAATTTCCACTCGCATTTTGCGTTTCATAGCCTACCTACTGAACAAATTTGGTTCCGTGTCTGTCGGTCTGTGGGTCTGTCGGTCTGTCCGCATTTCCTTGTTACAGCCATAATTTCCACAATTTTGAATGAATTTAGCTCAAATTTTGAGGGATTATGCGGATCAGGCTCCTTGAGGTCCCATACGAATTTCATCACAATAGAATCAGCGGTACGCTCTGCGCATGCGCTAACGTGAAATTCTTGAAACAGGCATAACTTTCTCAATTTTGATCGGATTTCAATCAAATTTTCAGGAATTGTGTGCGTATAGCTCTAGATCAGTCATGGGCAAAGTACGGCCCGCGGGCCAAATGCGGCCCTCGGGCTAGTCTAATCCGGCCCGCGACAGGGTTTTGAATAAACCCTACAAACTCGGGCAAGTAGGACAAGTAGGGTATTATCGCATCTAATATTAACTGACGTGCGAGTTTGCACTTTGCAGCCAAACTCGCGTCTCCAGATCGCCTACACGAGTTGCCAAGTTGGGGGTTTTCCGCTCAAATTTTTTTTTTTTTTTTTTTTTTGTAAATCCTGCGTGGTATTTCCAAGGGTGATTTGGGGGGATTTTCAAGGGAGTCGCGGGGGTTTTTGTGATCAGCACTTGGCAACCCTGTCTCAAAGTCCGTCACTATTTCTCAACGTTTCTAAAATGGAATTCTACAAGGCCCTATTAAAATCGAGTTTCCCAAACCTGAAATCTCACGCTCATCAGAAGATAATTGCGATGTTTGCATCTTCCTATATCCGTCAACAAGTGTTTTCTAGTATGAAGCTTCGCAAAAACAGCATTAGAAATCGATTGCCTTCTGTGGATCAGCTCATCCCAATTTCTACCAGATTACGAACAACTTTTAGAAGCTCAGGCACAATTTCATCTGTCTCATACGCCTTCATACTCTTCTAAAAAATAATAAATTTTGGTAACTTCTTTCACTATCGTTTTACCATTGTAGCATACCTACAAGTTGCGTGTGATGTAAAAATCAAAAATAAAGCATCGTTTATATAAAAGTTATACATTTAATGTTTTGTTCATTTTTTTTTTTTTGCCCGCCTACATAATTTTTTGTTTTATCTGGCCCTCTCTCGAAAAGGTTTGCCCATGTCTGCTCTAGATGGTACCCTGTCAGTTTCATCACGATTGAATCAGCGGTACGCTCAGCGCATGCGCGAACGTAATTTCCTTGCCACAGCCATAACTCCTACAATTTTGATCGGATTTCAATCAAATTTTCAGGAATTGTGTGGGTATAGCCCTAGATGGTACCCTATCAGTTTCATCACGATTGAATCAGTGGTACTCCCTGCGCATGCGCGAACGTAATTGATATATATATATTCTTGAAAATCTCGAGAAATTCAATAATGATGTACGTTCTGAGATAGGTTGAGCGCCCTCAATAGAGGTGGGTCGTTGATAGGACAACAGTTGATAATAACAGGTTGACGGGAAAAAACGAATCAACGTGTTAACGGTTCCAAGATCAACTGTTGAAAAAAAATGATTCAGTTCGGAACGCCATAGCCACCGTTGATCAACTGTTGAAAAAACGCGTTATTGGCCCATGGCGACGCTTTCCAGCGGTTGGTTATCACAACAGTTGATAATAACATGTTGACAGGAAAAACGAATCAACGTTCCAAGATCAACTGTTGAAAAAAAATGATTCAGTTCGGAACGCCATAGCCACGTTGATCAACTGTTGAAAAAACGCGTTATTGGCCCATGGCGACGCTTTCCAGCGGTTGGTTATCACAACAGTTGATAATAACAGGTTGACAGGAAAAACGAATCTACGTTCCAAGATCAACTGTTGAAAAAAACTGATTCAGTTCGGCGGAACGCCACAGCCACCGTTGATCAACTGTTGAAAAAACGCGTTGAGAAAACCGTTGACGTTGACCACTGACCAGCAGTTATTTCGTTATTTGCCCATGGCGACGCGTTTTCCGTTTCGTTTTCCAGCTGTTGTGAAGATTCTTATCACGAGATTCTTCATCCTTCTGTTGATTTACTTTTGGTTAGGTACCAGCTCAACCTCACGTTCATAAACAAACAACACGACAGCAGCCTTCTGATTGAAAAAAAAGAAAAAAAAAGAAAAAAGAATCAATATTGGCTGAAATCCCCACTCTTTTCCTCCTTTAGGGAAGGAGAGGGGGATGAAGGAGGGGAAAACGGAAATAATCCTTGAGGCGCTCAACCTATCTCAATATGTATTGGTATATTATATATATGGCAAGGGAGTAGATTGGCGAAGGGTATACGGGGGGGGGGGGGGGACGGTCAGCCCTTCCACATTCCAATCCAGATAACCCCGTAAAAACATGTACCTACCATGTTAAAAATTAAACTGACGGAAACACCCAAGAGTAACGGAAGTAGTAGGAATCAAGCGTTAATGTGCCGCAACAGTTGTAGGCCAGCTCTCCCCAACAAAAGTAGGCGAACTGTTATTTTTCAACAGTTATCGTCAACAGTTGACGCGCCTCAACGAACGTTGATTAACGTTTTCCTAAAGTTGCAGAAACGCCCACCTCTAGCCCTCAAGGATTTTTTCCGTTTTCCCCTCCTTCAACCACCTCTCCTACCCTAAAGAAGGGAAGGAGTGGGGATTTCAGCCAATATTGATCCGATTTAGATGAAATTTTCAGGGATTACGCGGGTTGTGCCGTAGATGATTATCCAGGCTTTGGGTAAAAAATTGAATCAGCGGTACGCTCTGCGCATGCGCTAACGTGAAATTCTTGAAACAGGCATAACTTTCACAATTTTGATCGGATTTCAATCAAATTTTCAGGAATTGTGTGCGTATAGCTCTAGATGGTCCCCTATCAGTTTCATTAAGATTGAATCAGGGGTACGCTCAGAGCATTTTATAATGGTGTCACTTTGATTGTAACGAGGAAGCTGCTGTGCCATATCCTTGGCAGTGTATTTTTCATGTTTTGCTTTCGAGTCTGCGAAGCAGCGGAAGCCTTGTGTTCATTTTCGGGAGCCAAAAAATTTTTTTTGTCCGAATTCAAAATTTCCACTCGCATTTTGCGTTTCATAGCCTACTGAACAAATTTGGTTCCGTGTCTGTCGGTCTGTCCGCATTTCCTTGTTACAGCCTTGTTACAGCCTTGTTCCATAATTTCCACAATTTTGAATGAATTTAGCTCAGATTTTGAGGGATTATGCGGATAAGGCTCCTTGAGGTCCCATACGAATTTCATCACAATAGAATCAGCGGAAAGCTCTGCGCATGCGCTAACGTTAAATTCTTGAAACAGGCATAACTTTCACAATTTTGATCGGATTTCGATCAAATTTTCAGGAATTGTGTGGGTATAGCTGTAGATGGTCCCCTATCAGTTTCATTAAGATTGAATCAGCGGTACGCTCAGCGCATGCGCGAACGTAATTACCTTGCCACATCCATAACTCCCACAATTTTGATCGGGTTTAAATCAAATTTTCAGGAATTGTGTGGGTATAGCCCTAGATGGTCCCCTATCAGTTTCATCGCGATTGCATCAGTGGTACTCCCTGCGCATGCGCGAACGTAATTTTCTTGTTTTCTATTTTATAATGGTGTCACTTTGATTGTAACGAGGAAGCTGCTGTGCCATCTCCTTGGCAGTGTATTTTTTTTTTTTTTTTTTTTTTTTTATCGTGTAGGTGGAGTAGGGGTAATTGAGTAAATGGGGGAAATGTGTTACGATTCATAAAATGGCGCCAAATGAAGCTAAAATTTTAACATTTTTACTGTGCGTATACTCTATACTGTGAGTATACTCTAAGATCCAATGAGACAACACAGAAAATGGCGGGATTCAGGGAACCTGTTGAGAAGGTGACATTGTTTGTTTGTTTGAGGCAGTCAGTGTTTCACACATTTGACCAGCGATGCTTGAATACGAATGCTTTGAGAAATGGATGCAATTTACACAATTACCCAATGGGGGGTGTATCTACAAGGGGTTTGGGAAGGAAGAAGAAAGTCACGGGCAAAGTTCCTAGAGTCCTACCAACGAAGCATGTCGGTAGACCTGAACAATCGTAGAGTGCCTCAGAAGGCTGGGTGTACTGGTAGTTGGAACAGGTCGATGAGGGCATCGGAAAGTGCCGGTAGTCAGAGACGGTCTCAGAGGCTTTACTTCGGAAGTGCTGGAGCGTGCCAGTACAGCTCAAGAGCACGGACAAACACTGGAGAACGTTCCAAAAGTACGGGGTTTAGCGATGAAAAATGCTTTTGACGTCTATTACGGGGAGGTTGGTAACTTCAAGGAGCAAAATACAAGCGAGCATGCAGAGTTAAGGAACTTTTCACGTGATTCGGAACTTTAGAACGATCCCATATTACAATGTAAGGCCTGTTTTTGGCAGGATAGACCTGTTTTTTAGGCCTCCGTCCTGCCAAGCGTTTTGCCCTGCTTTTCGTGAGAAAGCCCTGTTTTGTCCCGCTTTTTGCCTGTTGGGAAGTAGTTGAGAAGGCAAGTACCTAGGATTATTCCGACAAATTGTGTAAACAATGAAACTTCCTAAACTTGTTTCATTTTATTCAATCATTTTTTGAATAGGTTTTATACTTTTTTGTGAATAGAAAAAAGGCATTTTACAGCTATCGTGATGGGTTCAGAGCCGCTATGAAGATCCTGCTACAGGAGAAAATGGCGTGAACGAACTGTTCAAAACAACGGTTTACCATCTAGTTGTGCCCACAAGGTTTTCAGTCCGATCGTCCAAACCCGTGAGGCGCTATGGGGCTAAAATGGGGCTACGGGAGGGGTTTTTTGACGGCTTTTGGCTATGGGATCGATCGGTGTCGTTAGGTGTCGTCTTCGAAGTAGTTTTGGACGATGACTGTAACAAGAAAATTACGTTCGCGCATGCGCAGGGAGTACCACTGATGCAATTGTGATGAAACTTATAGGGGACCATCTAGGGCTATACCCACACTATTCCTGAAAATGTGATTGAAATACGATCAAAATTGTGGGAGTTATGGCTGTGGAAAGGAAATTACGTTCGCGCATGCGCTGAGCGTACCGCTTATTCAATCGTAATGAAACTGACAGGGGACCATCGAGGGCTATACCCACACAATTCCTGAAAATTTGATTGAAATCTGATCAAAATTGTGGAAGTTATGGGTGTGGCAAGGAAATGTGGACAGACAGACAGACCGACAGACACGGAACCAAATTTGTTCAGGAGGCTCTGAAACGCAAAACGTTAGTGGGAATTTTGATTTTGGAGAAGAATTTTTTTTCCCCCATTTCGAAAGTGAAAACAATGCTTCCTCTGCCTTGCAGACTCGGAAGCAAAATTAAAAAAAAAAATTTGAATAAAAGTTTTTTACATTTTTTTACTGACACAGAATTAATGGTTGCACAAGCAATCTATAATATAGGTCCCAGTCTAAGAATAATAAACCCTTGTGTAAAATTTGCAGCGTTTTTACCCACCCAACGCTCACTGCCCATCTCTGAACTTCTCAAAAATTAAGAAATGTTTCACTCTCCGGGGACATTGAAATTTTCGAAATTGTATGCGACGGTCACTTTGAATCATACTGCGCTGCCACACAATACGTTCATTTAGAACCTCAATATGAGTTCCTTTATTGATAATAAAAAATTTTAAAATCAGCCCCATCGGTGGATTTTAATATTAAATATCCAGTTTCAAATTTTGAAAAACTGGACCAGAAAAGTGGGTACTTTTCCGTTATACCCCCCCCCCCCCCCCCCACTCAATTTCGTGTTCATAAACACCCCTCCCGATGGCTTTAAGGCACCCAAATTCGAGCCCTTTTCAGTTATAACACCCACCACCACCACCCCGAACTCGATTTCGAGCCCCTCCCGATGGCTTTAAGGCACCCAAAGCCAACCAAAATCGAGTAGGGGGGTATAACGGAAAAGTACCGAAAAGTGGTATACTTTCATGGAATGATCCTTGAATGTTGGTATCTCTGGAGTGGCTGTCGCATCGGATAGATACAGCATACGATTTGAACGGTCAGATCCTTCGGAACTCGTCGTTTTCAATGTTCTTCCGCTCAAACGGACGTTGAAGGATCACGTCAACTTTTAGAAGGATTCGGAATGATGAGGCTTCGAAACCCTTTCCTACAAGAGGCTCCCCACTTTTTAAATCGTACTGCTTCGCCATAAGTCCCCTCAAATGCTTTAGATGGGAGCTGTATTATGCAAGTAGAGCTCAAAATGTGTTGGGTGGAGGGACGGCCCCCCATGTGTACCTATTTGGCATTGTGAGCGGGCCGGTTACGTAACCACCTCTGTTCCCGTCTGTAACTGCCTTGCGTCACCCCAGTAAACCTGTTAAACCACCAATGCAAAATCATTTCTTGAAACAAAGTTTAGTATATATACTAAAGGATATATATATATACTTTAGGATATATCCTAAAGAAAGGCAGTAGGTATCTTAGCATCAGTTTAAACCACAAACGGCGGAGCTGACCACGTTTTCGGCGGAGTTGAAGCGCTCCCAGAATCCCAACGCACCCTTGAAACATCGATGTTAGTTTAGGTACTACATCGATGCCTTGAAATCACTCACACTGATGAAGAGAAGTGTAACATGAATCATTCTTGTCCGTCATTATGACGGAAGAAAAAATACGCTCTAGTAACTAGTAGGTACGCAATAACTGTAATTGACCAAGCAAACGAAAATGACAAGAAACACAATAATAGAATTTTAATTTCAACCGTCCTCGCCCATTGCCACGATGCACCTAACTGAAGATGAAGATGGGTGTAGACGTGCTCGTCTAATCAGGTGGCTCGTCTAATATGTAACTAGCGCACTCATACGCATCAGCACTTTTGGTTTCCAGGACCAATCAGGTGAATTTTTGCTTTACGCTGTTAAGATTACCATACTTATCTGAACTCCACGTCACACTTAATTTTCAACATTAAATTTCAGTGCAGTTGTGAAGTTTTAGGGAGTGACCAAGGGACTCTGACCAAATGACGAACTTCAACTTTTAATTGCTTATTCTAAGAACTGACTACGCCAGCCATACCCCGACCTTATCCCACCTGGCCTCCTCAGACCTAACAACTGGTTTTCCCATATTGTGTAGTTTTTTTTTCTTGAAAAATACCGATTTTTGTGTTTAGAGGGGGGGGGGGGGGGGTAGCCGCGTTGCCTTTGGACACCCCTTGGCACTCCAGCATCCCAATATCCTTTCAATTGCTTCAACTCCTTTTTTTCTCCACTTTTAGAGCTCTTATGCGTCACGTGGGGCAACTTTTTGGTGGTTTCAGACTTTTCTCGCACTATGCTCGCCAAACTGAATTTTTTAAGACCAATTTCAGATTTTTCCAAGATGACCAAAATCGTGTCACCCTCCTCCTCCTCTACTTGCGGCTTTAATATAGTAGAAATGGATACATTTAATATATATTAAATAATATATTATAGGGGGTATGGATATTAGCCCCGAAAAATGAATGGACAATGTGAATAGCATTAGACACAGTATAAAAGAAAAACTTTTATGAGAAATTCTGAACAAAATTCTCTTTTGTGGTCTGGGGACATCGAAGTGTGCCACTATGTGAAACAAGGCCACAAACGGCCAATACGAATGTCAGATTATTGGATTTGCTTCACGATGACTTCTACCATTCTAACTATTTTCAGATGAGCTCTGGTGGAAGGGTCCAGCTTGACTGTCCCTGGATAAGGAAGCTTGGCCATCTTCACCCTATACGGACCACTCAGAACTCCCTGAACTCAAAGTAGGTACATAACTGATACTCTTAAATTTTAACAGTATCAGTTACCTACTTTCCGGTACCTGGGACAAAGTAACAGATTGATACAGAACAACACAATGTGATGTCATCACTTCGCACTGCGAAGAGCAGTTTCTCAGTTTCGCAACAGTGTTGCCAAATCACATTTTTAAGGGAAGGGGACTTTTTGTAGGGGAAAACGGATATTATTCCCAGTGAATTCGGATTGTAATTCGTCGCTGAAGCAACCACATGATATAACTCAATTTTGCCAACTTTTCAGGAGACACGAAAAACCGATTTATTCACGCCCTGAGTTACAGCATGTGGCAGCATGTACCACAAGCTGTAACTCAGGAATGGACATTTCCAAATGCAACAACTCAACCATTACCATCAACCAAATGCTATAACTCAAAATTCTATTTTGCCCACAAGCTATAACTCAAGTGGCAAACCAACTGAACTGAATTTTTCACGGATTGATTCCAACGTGAAAACAATTTTTTCAGATGTAACAAAGTGCTTAATATTAAAAAAAAAAATCTGATAAAACAATGGAAACAAAAAAAAAATCGTTTTTAATGCTTAGTACCTATACGAGAAAAATCGAAAAACCCACCCGTGCCTCCATTTCGCCGGTGTATCGCATGCAAAACAGCTGAGTTGTAGCATGTGGACAAACGAAATCCTTTGTAGCATGTGGTCAAAACTCGATGTAGCAGTGTTGCTTTTGGTTTTTTCTTTAATCTGACCTCGGAAATGGATCCAGAGCAACATTTTTCATAAAGAATAGGGTCTAACTCATTTTGGCCAAAAATTGAGTTGTAGCATGTGGTTGCTTCAGCGGATTATTGTCAAATCCTCCTGAAATGAACCAAAACAATTGGAAATAGAGCAATCCATTGCTGTAAGATATAATCGTAGGGTTTTTTGAACACTATGCTGGAAAAAACAGAGAAGAAAAAGAAAAGGAATTTCTGTGAGGGAATTTTTACTGGCAATTAGCGCCCTCCTTACATGCCTGGTTGTTTTGGTAAATTCTGCCTACTATACCTTCAGTTCGGCCTCCTTTTGTTTTGTTCGAGTCGAGTCTAATAATTTTCTAGTCATTTAATTGTTTATTGTGTGTGTGATTTTCGAGAGATAAATACCCGTTGCAAGAACATTGCCTTCGGCACTCCACCCTTGGATAACAGATTTAGGAAATAAAAAGCATGGCCCATATGCACGGACGTGGAAAGTGAGTCGGTTGTATTTTTCTTCTAAAGTGAGACTTGTTGCTAAAGGTTCCCAGTCGGCAGACGTACTGCGACTATACAGTCTGTTGTGTATTAACTAGGTAGGTAATACGAGTATGGTCTTAATTTTGCTGTTGCAGTTCATGTTGCAGTTCATGAACTACGGTTGAACTCCTTCTTGCCTGTAGCACGAGCCGCCACTGCTCCCAGGTACCTTACTGCTGGTGATGTCATGATTGTTTGGCTATTGACGCTCCCCAGGGAGATTCGCTCAATCCGTTTGGTGGTTAGAATCTCTGACTCCGTCTTGTGACAGCCAAGGATAGAGACTTTGACTCCGTGTTATTGTTATAGATCCCCCAACACAAAGGTGACGAATTGACCAATGTGAGGCTACTAGTCAGTATCACCAAGTCCATCAATACCTGTAGTATTATACGGTAACAGTATAGCATCGTAATTAGTTTTAGGGATGTCAAATTAAAAAATGCTCAGCTCCCGTTTTAGAATCAATGTAATTCAGCCTAAATTCAAGTTTGACGATCGGTGCTCTCGCAGTGGACGGGAGCAGACTCGTCGATGCCCATACCCCAATTCTATTTGTATCCCCTAGTGGCCCACAAGAGCGTTGTATCGTCGCAGAAGCTCATTTCCCTCGTATATCCACATGAATATCCTCATAAGAAACTCTTATGAAGGCCGGAAATTGACCTAAAATATATAACTGGCTTTTGTTGGAAGCCCCAGCGCGCAGGAAGTTTCGGAAACGGCAGAGGGTGGGGACTAATCTCATGCATTCTCCAAAAAGCCCAGAAACCAAACAAGTGCCGTAAATGTCAAGTCGGCTTCCTCAGACAAAGAATTAAGAAGTCAGGTAGTCTAGAGTACACGAATTTTTATGAAACCCCGACAACGCTGGATGTTTGCATTTGAAGAATTGGGTTGAAATCTGAACAGGCAATTGGGGTTATTTATAAAAATTGCTCAAAACATGGATTACAATACGTTTGAGGACTTCACGAGTAAGGGTGAATTTAGTTGGCCTACCATAGGCTGTGGTCAATTTTGAGATTTTTGAAATTGGATTCCCGGTCAGAAGATCCATATTAAAAACGCTGTAAATTTTACACAAGGGTTTATTATTCGTTGATATAGGTTACTTGTGCAGAAATTTAATTCTGTCGATGAAAAACGTTTTAGAAAAGATTTTTTTAATTTTTTTTTTTTTTTTTTTCAAACAATTTTGGTTTATTATTCTTGGAATAATACACCTCTGTTTTCGCGTCGGAGGTCGACGACTCGGATCGGCCTCAAAACTTGACATTATCCGTTTCAAGAGGTCTACATTCTAAATCCGAAATGTCCGTCCGCCGTACGCCGTACGCCGTCCGCCGTCCAGGCCGTTTTGGGCAGTAGGAATTTTTTTTTAAATCTGAAATTTTGACAAAATACTTGGTTTACCATCTAGTTGTGCCCGCAAGGTTTTCAGTCCGATCGCCCAAACCCGAGGGGCGCTATGGGGCTATAATGGGGCTACGGGAGGGTTTTTTTGAAGGCTTTTAGCTATGGGATCGAGTTAGGTGTCGTTTTCGAAGTATTTTTGGACGTAGAATCCATTTTTTGGGGTCCCGGAACGATCAGATTTCACTGGGGCGATCTTTAGGGCTTTCATGGGGCTAAAAATGGGATTTTTGAGGGATCCCAGGATGTTAGATATTTTTCGAGTCAAAAATAAAGAATTTTTGAAAAAACACATTTTTGAACTAAAAATCCAAAAAAAAAAATTTTTTAATTTTTTCATTGACAGAATTAAATTTTTGCACAAGTAACGTACCTATATCAAAGAATAATGAACCCTTGTGTAAAATTTGCAGCGTTTTTGGTTTATTATTCTTGGAATAATGCACCTCTGTTTTCGCGTCGGAGGTCGACGACTCGGATCGGCCTCAAAACTTGACATTATCCGTTTCAAGAGGTCTACATTCAAAATCCGAAATATCCGTCCGCCGTCCGACGTACGCCGTCCGGGCCGTTTTGGGCAGTAGGAATTTTTTTAAAAATCTGAAATTTTGGCAAAATACTTGGTTTACCATCTAGTTGTGCCCGCAAGGTTTTCAGTCCGATCGCCCAAACCCGTGGGGCGCTATGGGGCTAAAATGGGGCTACAGGAGGGGTGTTTTGAAGGCTTTTAGCTATGGGATCGAGTTAGGTGTCGTTTTCGAAGTATTTTTGGACGTAAAATCCATTTTTGGAGGTCCCGGAACGATCCGATTTCACTGTGGCGATCTATAGGGTTTTCATGGGGCTAAAAATCGGATTTTTGAAGGATCCCAAGAAGTTAAATATTTTTCGTGTAAAAATTAAAGAATTTTTGAAAAAACACATTTTTGATGACCCCCCCCCCCCCCCCCCCAAATTTTTTTTTTGAAATATAAAAATCCAAAAAAAAAATTTTAAAATTTTTTTTATTGACAGAATTAAATTTCTTTACAAGTAACCTATATCACAGAATAAACCCTTGTGTAACCCTTGTGTAAAATTTGCAGCGTTTTTTTTAATTTTTCGTTTTTTACTTGAAAAATATTTGACCTCCTGGGATCCTTCAAGAATCCCATTTTTAGCCCCATGAAAGCCCTGTAGATCGCAACAGTGAAACCGGTACGTTTCCGGGACCCCAAAAACATGGATTCTACGTCCAAAAATTCTTCGAAAACGACACAAAACTCGATTCCATAGCCAAATACCTTTAAAAAAAACCCTCCCGTAGCCCCATTTTAGCCCCATAGCGCCCCAAGGGTTTGGGCGATCGGACTGAGAACCTTGCGGGCACAACTAGATGGTAAACCAAGTATTTTGTCAAAATTTCAGATTTAAAAAAAATCCTACTGCCCAAAACGGCCCGGACGGCGGACGGCGTACGGCGCACAGCGGGAAAAAAGTCAAATTCGCAAAGTGTGTATACCAGAGAATTTTTGAGGTTTTCTCCAAGGTTTTTAACCGTAAAATCAGCGTGTAATAGTCATTTTGCGGTTAAAATTAGTTAGTAATCTCTGTGTGAAACATGAGATTATAAGATTTTAAGAATTTTATAGACCTATAACACAAAAAAATCCCCTCTCACTCGGTTTAATCGTGTAGTTTTGAAAATTTTTCATGTTCTCAATATGTACCAATAGTATTCTATAAAAATACAAAATTCAATTTTAAAATGAATTCCGATGAACAACACCTCCGAATTCACGGTTTTCTGCAGAATTTGACTTTAGGGGAGCGTGCCAATCGAGCTAGGCCATCCTAAGGTCTGGCTTTTTTTTTTTTGAAAAATGAAAATGAAAATTTCGTCGCCGTTTCCCACCGTATTCAGGAGCAGTGACTTGAGCAAAGAAGCCGGTTAACAGGAGTTTGGTGTATTCGGGTTAGGGCCGGTTTCACCAACCTCAGTTCAAGTTAGCTATTTTGAGGTTAGAGATTGACATAAAATCAGTTTTACCGCACAACAACATAACTTCAAGTTAACGAGATAACTTCCGAAAATCCGCAAAATCTGCAAGAAAAGTGGAAGTTAACCGTCCTGGTAACTAGGAGACAACAGCTGGTGAAACGTGAAATTTTTTTTGCTAACTTGTATCATTTTGCCAGTTGCTCTAATCGTCAACGTTATTGCAGTGTTACTTAAATTCAGCGCGAAAAAGTACTGTAGAAATGATCAAAAACGTTTTGAAAATTCAAGGAATTATATTTTTTTCCCCGAAATTGGAGGTTCTGTCCCACTGTGCTGCGGACGGACATTTCGGTTTTGGAATCTAGACCTCTTGAACCGCCACACACATCATCTTTGAGTGCCCTGCACTCTCACAACGCAGATTTGCCCTCTTTGGGGAACATACCCCCATGAGGACATTCCCCTGCGACCACCTAGTCAAGAATCTAAAAACCCTAATAAGGGGAATAGATATCCTGGACTAGAACCAGAGCGCTCAGGTTAAGTACAATAAGCCAATAGGTTTCCGTGCTGGGGGCCTCCCCAAATCTCCCTCCTGAGCAATCCCGAGTACAAAATGAGTACATTTAATGTACAAATCTACCTACTCCAGACGACAAAAAGTATGATAACTTGGTGATATGGGCATTGAAAGTGGCTCATAACCCACTTTTAACCAATTTCGGAAAACATTGCATGTATTTGACGTTCGTTTTGATAAAATACTCATTCGACGCAAAATTTTGTTGTTTAAAAAAAAAAAGTTTACAGTTTTAGTCAGACGCTTCCTTCTTGATAAAAATGGTCAAAAACCAAAAAAACGTAAAAGAAATCGCGGCTTTTGGGCTTCTAAAAGTTGAGCTCACTTCCCGCAATGTGTGTATCGAGTATGTGACAAAATTCATAAAAGTGAAGTTTTTAATTGGCTCCAGTGGACTGTGCCTTGTCATTAGTCTCCGACGATGGACACTCTTCCACAGGGTGAGTAGGTAGGTACAAACCGGACATATCATTTGCAAAGAAAAAAAGAATGGAAAAAAAAACAAAAAAATCATCTTAGTCCTGAATAATTATTATTTTAAAACAAGCCTAACTATTCAGTCTTAATTTGGACTTTCCTCCAAAAAGGTAATTTCCTTCTTCCGGTTCTAATTTTAAAGTGTTCATAAAATTATACTAAACAAGTTAAAATAGGTTTTTTTTTTTGTTTTTTTTTGCGTAAACCTGCTGCAGTGATTTTGGTGGTATTTTTTTTATGCTGGTAAAAACTCGTCCACCCTTTATTTTTTAGTTATTATTATACGTTTATATATAATGTTAGATATATATTATATATCTAGCTTTGCAACCAAGTTATTTTCAGGTTAGGTACCTACAGAGTAGGAAAAAAACGCGGATTTTGAAGGTTTTTCTCGTTTAAGGAGTTGTTTGCGACCCACTACTATTTCATGCATTTGGTTTTGAAATAAACTTCTCAACAAATAAATGGAGAACTCAAACATTTAATGGGCTTATTTTAATAATTGACCAATTTATGTTTGGCTTCAGCTGCAGTGCAGAGCCATTACATCTCAAATCCTTCTAACAAACCAGTTGGATGAATGATTAATCAGAGGTACCCAAATGTTGTTCAACAGAGGCTCCTTCATGATTCAGTTGAATGTTATTTAACGTTCAGGTATTTTAGACTTTTGGGGATGGTGTGGGATTTTTTAACTTGCCCACATTGCAAGATGCACTCGATTGAAAGTAGGCCGTAAGATGATCAATACTTACTCACTGCGGAAAGGCCCCAGACTCCCCGTCCTATGATCCCCTATCGCAAAACTGCAATACAGGTTATTTAACCGAGACTGTAATTATACCCTTGTTGTTTTATTTTTTTCTGGAGGTCATATGGGTATCATATAGCATAATATTTCCGAGTTGGGTTTTCCGAGTAATTTAGCACGCATAATCCATTTTTCGAGAAACCAAATATGTACAGAAAATTTTATTTTTTCAAAAATATTTTTTTATTGACACAAAACTAATTTTTGCACATGTAACCTATATCTAAGAATAATAAACCGTTGTGCAAAATTTGCTGCGTTTTTCGGTTATCCATCTAGTAATTTCCGGCAGGTTATCAGCCCGATTGGTCCCGTGGGGCTCGGTGGGGCTAAAAAGGGGCCTGAGCACGATTTTTGTGGTGGTATTTTCTTTAAAGACTTATACCTGGTTCAGCAGTTTATCTGTCGCAGTCATTTTGTCAAATCCGTCATTTAACTAAATGCCTAGGCAAACTGTCAAATATTCGTTTTTGTTGGAAGAAAACACATTTGACAGATTGCCTAGGCATTTAGTAAAATAACAACTTTCTTCCCAGGAAATTCCCTGTTTGATAATGTGGTCAGCCGAGCGAAGTGATTCCTTATGTCTGAGTGCTAGTAAAAAGCGAATAACGCGCTCTTTCACTGTCACTGTGTGTCAGGCGATCAGCAGAGTTTGCAACTCGAGGTAAATTTTGTTAGACCAACAATAACGTGTGGGCCCCCCTGATCCATTTTATCGGGAAGCAGGATTCCGAGTAATCTCGAGTCCTCGCCTCCGATGCACGTTAGCGGTAAGCCATTTTTCCTCTCCACTTTAACGGGCCGTAAC
This sequence comes from Pilophorus perplexus, assembly GCA_955831195.1. Lineage (NCBI taxonomy): Eukaryota > Metazoa > Arthropoda > Insecta > Hemiptera > Miridae > Pilophorus > Pilophorus perplexus. The sequence goes on along the minus strand of OY037007.1, from coordinate 54,769,299 downwards.
TTGTATAATATATATATCATACTATGATATAATTTTAAAAGTTGAAAATTTGCTATTATTGCCATATTATTTTACCTACATGGAATTGATATTTGCAAAATTTATCCCAAAGTTTAAAATAATACCTACACCCGCACTTTAAATGTGCAGCATTTTGCAATTCACTTTTAGCTCTAATATAGACAGCTCAACGGTCAATACAAGGATGTGTCAGTGTAATTATGGCATTCTTGATGGACGTCTATAATAATGTGTGGGTCCAGGCGACCTCATCACGGTAGGTACCTCAAAACCAGCTTGTTGTATAAGGACAGACCGCGATGAGAGGTTGTTGCTTGTTCGTCAATTAATTTAAATTGGTAGAATTGACTCGAGTGAGGTCAGAGCCGCGGAGGGTTGTCCGCAGGAAACAGTTTTACGTTCAAAATTTGTCGGACGAGCGCGTAGGAGGATGCCGGCCTGATTCGCTATAGGACCTGTCCGCTCTGTTCGGTCACCTTCAAGAATCAAAAATGCAGAAAGCGAAAAACAAAAACAAAAAATTGAATAAGTTAGAGGCTGTTTTATTACAAAATTCTTATTAGGGAATCACAGGCGTGTACAAGATCTCCAAGGGCAAATTGTGGTTCTCCCAAAGGAACACCTTTTTTGCTCGAAGGTTTTTTATTTCTGAAATTTTTACAATAATATTGTAAAGTAGAGAATATATTGTAAGGTAGGTATACCTTACAATATATTCTCTACTTTACAATATTATTCTCTATAGAGAACTGAGCATATTATGCTCAGTTCTCTACCTGGTGGTGCTCAATCGCCGAAACGCGTGGGGCTCTGTGAGGTTAAAACAAAAACGACTACAGGAGATTTTTGTGAGGGATTTTGGGTAGTTGGTCGAGTGGGGTGTCGTTTTCGAAGTAATTTTGAACGGAGATTCCATTTCAAATTTTTTAAATGATTTGCACAGTAATTTTCAATTAGGTACCTATTGTAAATTAATTATTCATACACAAATTTAACCCATATGGGAGGAAAGTCTTTGAGGTTCGGGCAAATAATCCGAGTAGGTGCCGTCGTTTCGAGAGATAATAATATTATTCTCCTATCATTACGGCCTAAAAAAAAAACTGATTGATAATTAATCAGTAATTATTACTGTCATTTTGTTAATTTCACTAGGAAAATGATAGGGAATATTAGGGATGATAGGAGAATATTATCTCTTGAAACATCGCACAGTGGGCTAGAATGGATGCGTAGCGCGAAAAAATTCAAAACGTGTTCTGAATCGGATCATACTTACATTCTCTATGTTTTGCCGAGTGCTGAGTCGAATGCAACTATTCCCGAGTCGCTAAAACCTACCGTTTTTGTAAAATTTACAAATTTATGTCATACAAATGGACGAAATCAAATTTTCTGAGTCATGTTATGTTTGGAATCATTCTGAAGGTTTTTAGAATGAAATTACCTACTCAAATATATAATAGATTAAACCAGGTTTGTGCCAAATATAATATAATTATTTCATATTTTTTAACCTTTTATTTTGTTGTATTCTTCATATAATATATAATATTATTTTTTTTAACCTTAAAAAATCAATCGCTCGAGCTCGGGGTAACTTCCAAAGGTAACAATGTAATTTCTTCTTGGTCGCTTTCTGCTGATGCCGTAATTTGCGGCTCCTTAACAGCCAGCCGTACTTCACCACACCGGAGCTTCCTGTACATAAATCATTACTTGAGACTGTTCTCCCTGCTTTTGCAAACTTTTTTTCAGCAAACCACACCTGAATACATGTACATCACATTTTTGGATGGGAGAAACCCTGCATTTACCTGCGGTTTTTTAAATACCTTTTTGAATAACGATATTTGGCTATTTTTCATAAATTACTGGAAAAACATGCAAAAATTTAAATCATTTGAAAAAATGTAATACAGGGCGTTTATACTAACCTTGAGAATGGGATTCCATGGCGGAAGACGAACTGGAAAAATACCGGGCTCTTTCCGCAATCGAACACGTAATGAGGTGATAAATAACAAGAGCAAGCGGTGTAGGTGAGTCCTGTCATCTTGCGGCCCAGACATAATATTGGAGCTTCCTCTTCCAGGTTCAAGTTCAACAACAATACCTCTTTGAACCCCATGTATTAAATCTTAAAATCAACGACTTTCAAATTTGGACTTTTTTCGCGCTACGCATCCATTCCAGGCTAGAATTTCTAGCCCACTGTGCGTCGGCACGTTCTCGTCTTATTTGACCGAACCTCAACAACTTTCCACCAACATTCAGGTAGGTGCGTTCGCAGAGTAAGTTCTGGCCGTTCGGAATCGAATCAGAACTCGAACGCTTCCAGGAATTAAAACGGAATGAACTTCGATCCTCCGCCAACGAAAAAGTAGTCCCTACAAAGTTAACTCCACGAGATCACAGATGGAAATGAATTATGGTTGGGTAAGTTTTGAATGAGTCGACTCTTTCAAATGAATCGGGTGAGTCGACTCGCGGTGTTCAACAAAGTCGACTCAACGAGAGTCGTGAAGAATCGTGTATCCTTAATTCTGATTGAATCCGTGGTCTCTGTACAGGGTACCAGGGTTCGAACTCGCTCGTATTTTTGATTTCATTTGTTGAATACTGTCTTTCGATTCCCCGGTTTACTGGCATGTACCGACAAAAAAAATAGTATAGGTAATTTGGGATTATTTCACCCTGGTTAATGAAGTGTCTGCTAAATTCGTTTTATGCAAAATTAATTTGAAGCATTCAACATCATCCACTAAATAGGTATTTCTTTCAATCTCAGGCGACATAATATTTCACCACCTAGCTGTCAGTTTGAGGCATTTTTTTCTTTGCACCTAATGCCAGAGTCAAAAGGCAAAAAGAAGTTAATTTTTTGCTAATTTGGGTTGTAATATCCATTTAATTATTTATTGGGTTTCCTTATAAATAAGCTGTACACTATAGGTAGGTACCTACATATTAATAACCTCTCAGACCGTGAGCCGTCTCGTGAGCCGTCTCACGCATCAAAATCTCAAGAGTTGACGACTCGGACAGAGCCAACGACTCAGAAAAAGTCGCGATTCTTCGGGAAATCACGGGTGGCGACTCATGGAGTCGCCACTTTTTAACGAACTGAATCGCATGAGTCGACTCCTCGAAATGAGTTGAATATCCCATCCCTATTGCACAACAACAACAAAATCAGTAAAAGTCGACCCACTCGGAATTCAGTGTTGACCACACCGTGTTTCTCATAAAACATGAACAGCAACGTTCAAGTCAACCCGTCAATGGTGAATTTTGAAACAGAATAACTAGGTTAGATTTGATATTTTCAATGGGTTTTCCCCCACCATATTGAGTGTGGTTTCTGGAAGCCTCACTGATGGTCGCCAATCCCGAATCAGGCGGTCACGGAGTGCCGCGTTCTCGAGGTTCAATGGGCCAAGGGTAGCTCTATCAACCTCCCAGCCAGCGCAGGAAGTCGGTTTGCGATCCTCGTTGTGAGAAATTTCTCTTTGAGTGAGTTTGAGGAAAATTGCCCATATCCTGATTGAAAGAAATAGGTCTCTTCCCTGAACTAATCCCACTCGCTCTTCTTAAATATGCCCCTCCGCCACCTCTATACACTCCATTCTTCTGTCCGAATCCGACCGGGCTCCATTGAGTCCACTTTGAGCCGGTACCAGGCAGTTGCAACACGTTTATCAGTTGGACAAAATACCACAAGCTTCGTGGAAAATACTGAAATTAATTTTATTGATGGAAGTATGGCTTCTGAAGGTCATAATAAAACCTATTGCATTGAATAAAATTTATTCTAGAAGAAAATATATTCTGCAAGAATTGTATTATTTAATAATACAATTCTTGTGGTATATGATACTAGGAATAGGAAAAGGATCTTGTGGATGTAAAGCAATATTCACTAACCCGGTAATAACCAGGAACAATAGCTCGGTAATAACGAGGAATCGGATTCATATTTATTTAAATAGGTAATTCTTTTTTGGGTAATCTATAGATTATTATAATAATCTGTAGATTACCCAACCATAGATGGTTGTTTTTCTTTCACTAGTGTTCATTTAAACATTTTTTGAACCATTCAACTGTTTTTTAAAACCATTGAACTGCCTACCGAGTTCGCAATAAGAAGTTTTCTATTCACATGATGTGAATCACATCCCTTAACTCCCCCTTCTTATTGATATTATTGGATACTTACTACGCTGTTGTTTGGAAAACGGTTTATTCCACACAGTAGAAGAGAGCGAAAAAATAAAAGGTACTAGAGGCAGGTGGGGCATTAAGAGAGGGCGGGTTCGTTTTCCCTCCCGGAAAGCCATTAGTGGTCATTAGCAGTCGAGACGTCCGAAAAGCGGCTTATCGAAGTGTTAGGTTTCCCTCCTCAGAGGGGAGTCGCCCACAGGTCAAAAGTTAGGTTTCCCTCCCGGCCGATTACACGTGCGTCCCACAACAATGCTATCGCTCCAAAAAGTATGGATATTTCAACGGGAACTACATTCCGCTGGCTTTTGCACTATTGCCCGACAAGCGAGAGGACACTTACGTTCAAGTCTTGGGTGCTATCACTGACATTTGTTCCCATCACAATGTAAATTTCAACCCAGACGTTGTGGTAACATATGGAAAAGGGGATACAAAACGCATGTGCAGTCACTTGGCCTAATGCTCGTTTGTTTGTGTGCCGCTTCCATCTCTGTCAGGCATGGTGGCGAGCCACACAGAGGTTCGGTTTAAGCACGGAGTACAAACAAAACGCTGCAAATTTTACACAAGGGTTTATTATTCTTTGATATACGTTACTTGTGCAGAAATTTAATTCTGTCGATGAAAAAATTAAAAAAAAAATTTTTTTTTGGATTTTTTTGTTCAAAAATGTGTTTTTTTCCAAAATTCCGTATTTTTTACTCGAAAAATATTTAACATCCTGGGATCCTTCAAAAATCCCATTTTTAGCCCCACGAATGCCCTAAACATCGCCCCAGTGAAATCGGATCGTTCCGGGACCCCAAAAAATGGATTCTACGTCCAAAAATACTTCGAAAACGACACCTAACTCGATCCCATAGCTAAAAGCCTTCAAAAAACCCCTCCCGTAGCCCCATTATAGCCCCATAGCGCCCCACGGGTTTGGGCGATCGGAATGAAAACCTTGCGGGCACAACTAGATGGTAAACCAAGTATTTTGTCGAAATTTCAGATTTTTAAAAAAATTCCTACTGCCCAAAACGGCCTGGACGGCGGACGGCGTACGGCGTACGGCGGACGGACATTTCGGATTTAGAATGTAGACCACTTGAAACGGATAATGTCAAATTTTGAGCCCGATCGGAGTCGTCGACCTCCGTCGCGAAAACATAGGTGTATTATTCCAAGAATAATAAACCAAAAGCAGTGGTAGGCCAGTGGCTGATATCCTTGCCACCTGCTGATGTGCCCTCCGCTTTCCGCGTGTTGACTTCGGAAAAGCCCAGACGTTGTACACTGAGAGAAAAGATTTTTTTAGTGGTTAGGTTAAATCCGAAATAACCTCGAAAAGAAATTGAAACCACCTAGAATCAATTGATTCAACCTAGAAAACGCTGCAAATTTTACACAAGGGTTTATTATTCTTTGATATAAGTTACTTGTACAGAAATTTAATTCTGTCAATAAAAAAATTAAAAAAAAAATTTTTTTAAATTTCAAAAAAAATTTCAAAAAAAATTTTTTGAGGCGATTTTTTTTCAAAAATGTGTTTTTTCAAAAATTCTTGAATTTTTACTCGAAAGATATTTAACTTCTTGGGATCCATCAAAAATCCCATTTTTAGCTCCATGAAAGCCCTATAGATCGCCACAGTGAAATCGGATCGTTCCGGGACCCCAAAAAATGGATTCTACGTCCAAAAATACTTCGAAAACGACACCTGACTCGATCCCATAGCCAAAAGCCTTCAAAAACCACCTTCTGTAGCCCCATTTTAGCCCCAGAGCGCCCCACGGGTTTGGGCGATCGGGCTGAAAACCTTGCGGGCACAACTAGATGGTAAACCGAGTATTTTGTCAAAATTTCAGATTTTTTTAAAAATTCCTACTGCCCAAAACGGCCTGGACGGCGGACGGACATTTCGGATTTTGAATGTAGACCACTTGAAACGGATAATGTCAAATTTTGAGCCCGATCGGAGTCGTCGACCCGCGTCGCGAAAACATAGGTGTATTATTCCAAGAATAATAAACCAAAAAATAGGTCCAGGTTAAAGTAACATCGAAAAATATTAATACAACCTAGACCCATATAGAAACAACCTAATCCGTTATTACCCACCCTCTGACCACAACCTGGAATAAAACGCTGCAAATTTTACACAAGGGTTTATTATTCTGTGATATAGGTTACTTGTACAGACATTTAATTCTGTCAATAAAAAAAATTAAAAAATTTTTTTTTTGGATTTTTATATTTCAAAAAAAATTTTTTGGGGGGGATTTTTTTTTCAAAAATGTGTTTTTTCAAAAATTCTTTAATTTTTACTCGAAAAATATTTAACTTCTTGGGATCCTTCAAAAATCCCATTTTTAGCCCCATGAAAGCCCTATAGAACGCCACAGTGAAATCGGATCGTTCCGGGACCCCCAAAAATGGATTCTACGTCCAAAAATACTTCGAAAACGACACCTAACTCGATCCCATAGCTAAAAGCCTTCAAAACACCCCTCCTGTAGCCCCATTTTAGCCCCATAGCGCCCCACGGGTTTGGGCGATCGGACTGAAAACCTTGCGGGCACAACTAGATGGTAAACCAAGTATTTTGCCAAAATTTCAGATTTTTTAAAAAATTCCTACTGCCAAAAACGGCCCGGACGGCGGACGGCGGACGGCGTACGGCGTACGGCGGACGGCGTACGGCGGACGGACATTTCGGATTTTGAATGTAGACCTCTTGAAACGGATAATGTCAAATTTTGAGGCCGATCGGAGTCGTCGACCCGCGTCGCGAAAACATAGGTGTATTATTCCAAGAATAATAAACCAAAAAGTGTCAACCTAAACCAAATGTGAACTTCACATTTGGTCTAGGTTGACATTGTGAAGACCTAGAAAATATATTACCTACCTTTGACTTTTATGTGGGGTAACCTAGAATTGAATGATTTGACCTTCCATATAATTCCCCTCCATTAAAGTCTCGGTTGTACAACTGAAAACAACCGAGAGATTTAAAAGGCGAGATTGTTACTTTAGGTAACAACCCAGAAGAAAAAGTTAGACTTTCAGTCTCGGTTAAAACTACCGTAGTACCACAAATAGTTTTAGGTTTAAACAACAGTGATTGTAATTCATTCAATAAATTCCAGGTTGTTTCTACAGTATGCTAAGCGGCCGCGGAGAGCGCCACTGTAGGCGGTGGGCGTTAATTCTCGTTGTCTTGGCACCCCTGCTATTTAGCCGGTGGGGTTGAGGCCAAATCTTTGCCAAATTCTAATCATCTAATTTCTGTCACTATGTGCAGTCATATTATGACGTCACATTCAAATTTTTGTACTGAGTTGGAAACAGGGACAACCCAGAAAGAAAGTTGAAGTTGATAGAAACAACCTGCAATGGAAGTGGAGCAAACCTAGAAAGAAAATTGGACCACCTAGTAATTTATTAGGACCAACCCACAGAGTAACAGAGAGCCTGAAAAGAATAGGAAGCTACCTAGAAATTTAACTGGTACAACAGGGATAGTAATTGAAACAACCTCGTAAATAAAGGGGGACAACCTTGAGATAAAAGGGTTCTAGGTTAATGCGCCATGGCTGTAAATTGTTTGAGGTGGGGTGAGAACGTTTTTGTTTTAGGGTAAATCAACCGTCTATGAAAGTGAAAAACATTGAATACCAGGTTGAGACAACCAAGACATTAATGTTTTTAACCTAGACTGTAAATGGATGGAGGCGGCGGCACACACCGTGAACTTAACCTAGAACTAAAGTGTGGGGGTGGCGCATTTTATATCTTGGTTGTTTGCATTTTTAGGAAGGTAACTTCACCAGTATTTTCAATCTAGGTTAAATTATATTCAACCTAGACTAAATTGTTCCACCCTAGAATGAAAACCAAAAAAAATCTAGGTTGGCAGCATTTAACCTAGAAAAAAATCGAAAAATAACCTAGAATAGGCCCTTTTTTTCTCTCAGTGTAGTGGGGCTACAAAATTTGGGCAATTTTTACAGGCCAACTACGTCGGTGTTAAAGCTGGAAACCCCCCACACCTCTGGGCACAGTTATCAGCAGAGCGAAATCTCACAACCAACTGCTGCGAATCGTTTCACGCCCACCTTGGCGAAAATTTCATCAACACTCACCCCAACATATTTTCATTTGCCGACGTGCTGTTGAAATTTCAGAACGAGATGTACGTTCACATCAACTGTAGGCACATCCCGCACCGGAGTAAAGACAAACTACGTTGACCCGTCAGAACATCCTCGCCATGCAAATTCAGTCATTGCTGGGAGGGAAAGCTAGGATTTCTGTAAGCCTACCCCGGGCCACCGGGAGGGAAACCTAACATGTTCCTAAGCCGCTCTCAAAGTTAATGGCTTTCCAGGAGGGAAAACGAATGTGCCCTTAAGAGAAGAGACAAAAAAAAATTTTTTCAGCCGAACCATTGACTTTTTTCCGTTGTAAATTTTTGTGTAAGTAATTCGTGACAAATAGAAAACCCACAATTTTTTGAGATCCATAGAAAACCCCACGTAAGAGAGAAAAATCGTGAAATTTTTACGAGCATTCAATGTCTCTTATTCCCGAAGTTGGTACAGAAGAGACACATCACGATATCACTGTTAGAGAAGTCAGAAAAAGTCTTAGGAGGCCTAAAGGGCATTAAGAGACAATTAGCAACGTGTCTCTTAATACCCTGAAAGTTTCAAACCAAAAAAAGTTATAGGCGTTTTTTCGGAAGAAAAAGGCCGGGTTTGTATCAGTCTTTAATTACTGCGTCAAGCTTTCGGGATTAGCTGGGATCCCTTCTTCAGAACTACAACATGCCAGGTGGAAATGAGACCTTCTAATGGTTTATACATAAATAGCGAGAAGGTACAGGCTAACAAGTGTGAAGTCTTACCTTAAAATGTAGAATTAGATTGGTTGTTAACAATCATCGTCTGAGGGCTACTATGGAATACATCCGGTTTGTCATAAGTTTCTATCATATATGATAGAATACCATATGATAGATATGGTATACCACCTATGAGGATTAAATTTATGCGAGTTAAAAATTTTTCTAAACATAAGTGAAGCAATCTTGAGGGAATGTTCTTGCAAAAAAATTTACATAGGGCAAAGTTACCAATTATTAGGAAGCCGGGTAAAAAATCACCAAGGTAACATAAATTAAAAAGGTAGGTCTAGCAAAGCATGCTCTGGAAACCAATCACGAGATTGATTGGGGTGGTACTAAATCGCTGAGAACAGAGCCCAACCTATTTAAAAGAAGAACGCCAGAAAATATTGAAATCCTGAAAAATAAACATAAAACTTTAAATAAAATGACAGACATTATAGATTTACCTACATGATATATTTATACCTTTATTTTTAAAACAACCAGACACAAGTAACGAGGTAGGAATGAATGCAGAATAATATCCGAATAGGTACCTTATGTCTATGAACTAATCAAATGATAAGCGGCTAATTATTCACTGTTAGCCTCCGCCAAAGGGTTCTCCCCTTGTAGAGAAATCACATGAATCTCCAAGATTTATAGTAAATTCACGCAATATAACATTTATTTATTGCAAGTTTACTAGCCTAGGTTTATTACGTTCTTTTCAATCTTTTAGTTAGTGACATTCGAATCCTCGTCCAAGTTTGGATTCCGGATCCCTTTCAGTGACCATGAAGGTCCAATTTTATTCATTTTATTCCTGAATCCTTTATGGATCTGCTGTCCAGTAGACCTCCACCACCCCTTATAGTCTACCCCTTTACCTCACGGTTTTATAAACCAGTTATGGTTTCTTTCACCACGTATCCGCGGCCTTTCATCGACATTTGGATCACAAAACCATTTGTTTTGTGATATCAATTTAGCACATACCTTTTTAACTCTTGCGAGGCCGCATCGTGTCCCAGTGTCACTCCGATCACCCCCTTTTGATATCAATTTAGCACATACTCTTTTTAACTCTTGCGAGGCTGCATCGTCTCCCTGCGTCACTCCGATCGCGACACCAAAGTTTGGTGACCAAACTACTCTTGAGTCAGTCTTACAGTAACTGACGCTACATCTCCCGAAAAGCCGAGTCGCCATCTTTTTTGTTAGTTCACCAACTACCACCAGATCGCTCCCAACAACTAGTTTCTTTTCCCGCCTTTTCGGATTGCCTTTTGGCAACACCCCTGGCGAAGGTTACCAGGCCTTAAGGTCTAAATGTCCCCCCTCATAGTACCAGAGTTGGCCACCACGTGGCAGCACCAAAATGAAGCAATTTTACTTCAGTGATTGCAGCTAAATGAGTCACTCGATTTTCAATCTGAAAACGCGAATCTTCTCCCAACAGTAATAAATTTGGCTATAATTATGTTTGGGATCACTAAAATTTAAATTAAGGGAGGATGAGAATTTCAAATTCAAAAAACCGTGTTAAAACGAGACATTTTTGCAAAACTGGCCAAAGACAAATGGTGGGACACTATTCAAGATTTTATCACCTGAATCTAAATTTCCTAAGTTCAATAGTAAGGTCTCTAGGAGGATAATTGTGAGGCAGGGCGTGATCATTTTGATCAAGATTTGTGGCATCGTTGGAAAGGTGCCTCTCCCCCAAGGGGTTGAGTTTTGCTTCCGAGTCTGCGAAGCAGCGGAAGCCTTGTGTTCACTTTCGGGAGCCAAAAAATTTTTGTTGTCCGAATTCAAAATTTCCACTCGCATTTTGCGTTTCATAGCCTACTGAACAAATTTGGTTCCGTGTCTGTCGGTCTGTCGGTCTGTCCGCATTTCCTTGTTACAGCCATAATTTCCACAATTTTGAATGAATTTAGCTCAAATTTTGAGGGATTATGCGGATCAGGCTCCTTGAGGTCCCATACGAATTTCATCACAATTGAATCAGCGGTACGCTCTGCGCATGCGCTAACGTGAAATTCTTGAAAAAGGCATAACTTTCTCAATTTTGATCGGATTTCAATCAAATTTTCAGGAATTGTGTGCGTATAGCTCTAGATGGTCCCCTGTCAGTTTCATCACGATTGAATGAGCGGTACGCTCAGCGCATGCGCGAACGTAATTTCCTTGCCACAGCCATAACTCCTACAATTTTGATCGGATTTCAATCAAATTTTCAGGGATTGTGTGGGTATAGCCCTAGATGGTTCCCTATCAGTTTCATCACGATTGAATCAGTGGTACTCCCTGCGCATGCGCGAACGTAATTTATATATACATATTCTTGAAAATCTTGAGAAATTCAGAAATGATGTACGTTCTGAGATAGGTTGAGCGCCCTCAAGGATTTTTTCCGTTTTCCCCTCCTTCAACCCCCTCTCCTTCCCTAAAGAAGGGAAGGAGTGGGGATTTCAGCCAATATTGATCCGATTTTGATGACATTTTCAGGGATTACGCGGGTTGTGCCGTAGATGATTACCCAGGCTTTGGGTAAAAAATTGAATCAGCGGTACGCTCTGCGCATGCGCTAACGTGAAATTCTTGAAAAAGGCATAACTTTCACAATTTTGATCGGATTTCAATCAAATTTTCAGGAATTGTGTGCGTATAGCTCTAGATGGTCCCCTATCAGTTTCATTAAGATTGAATCAGGGGTACGCTCAGCGCATTTTATAATGGTGTCACTTTGATTGTAACGAGGAAGCTGCTGTGCCATCTCCTTGGCAGTGTATTTTACTTTTAAACTCAAAGGAGTCTTTGAGAGTGTACCTGGATCGTGGAAAGCTGTCGTTAAGAATATCGCTGAGAAATTTTGAAATTTTATAATGTGGGGAGTTTACATGTAAACTCCCCACATTATAAAATTTCAGAGTTACATGTAAACTCTCCACATTATAAAATGGGAAAACCCATCGTTTGAGACTGAACAGGATTCTGACGGTGCTGTTTGACGAGCTCACGCTGGGCACTACACTCTTCTCCCACGAGCAAACAGTCTCGACTAATCTCGGCCGGTCGCTGCTGTTTCCAATAGCTGAAAAACGTGGGAAAACGATGGCGCCAAAAAAAAAAAAACCGTTAAACGTGCGTCCTTGACCACAAAAATTCAAAAACCGTAGGTGGACAGGCTCCTGCCGCATTTCGCCGGGACACCAACATTTTCCACGATTTATCAAGATGAGATCTTCCGAAAATTATGGGGACACTTATTTTCGAATCTCTGGAGTTAGTCAAACTGATGGTAAAATGGTGAGCTTCGTAAAATAGATATGGGAGCCCCCACTGCAACTTGAAGTTGGGAAGGTCGTCCGGGGACAGGTCAGGCCCCTGACGATTTGATGGTCTTCAATTTTTTTAAATAGGAACAGATTGCTTGACCGGCTTGTCCCTGTTTTCTAGACTAGAATGAGATAAATACTACCAAAAAATGTTTCCAGAAACTCGAAAGTGTCAATTCGAACGTCAAAATTGCGCCGGACTCTACTTCTGCCCCTTTCACCAAGAACCAACCTTATGTAGATGTGAGTTTTCGAAGTATTTCCGCGTTGATTCCATTGAGTCCATTCTCAACAGAAATGCAATGTACTGTCCTTCATATAAAATTTAATTCACCAGAAAAAAAGATAATAATGTCGGACTAACTGTTCCTAAGTTATGGGCAACAATGTGCGAAAAAACACGTTTTTGTCAAAATTTGCTAATGCTTGCCATGCCTGCCCCTCACTTATCAAAGCTCAAATCAAAATTTCTCATGGAATAGCCGCAATGGCAAATTTAATCAACTTTCACAAAAAATCCCCTCCTGTAGCCCTTTTTTTATCCCCACGGAGCCCCACGGGTTTGGGCGATCGGGCTGAAAACCTTGCGGGCACAACTAGAGACGGTAAACCGAGTATTTTGTCAAATTTTCAGATTAAAAAAAAAAAAAAATCCTACTGTCCGGCAGGACGGCGGACGGACATTTCGGAATAGACAATGTCTATTCAAGATGTCATCTTGAAACCGATAATGTCAAATTTTGAGGCCGATCAGAATTTTCGCCCTCCGTCGCGATTTCATAGGTGTATTATTCGATGAATAATATACCAAAATTTAGGTACGGCCATGATCTACCTAGTTGGTGTCGAACTGCTTATGTTCGGTTCTTCTGTCGAGAGATCAGATAAAGATTCTGATTAATTCATTTTCGAGGCTTGCGGTTGAAAGGAATTCCGCGGCCGCTCGAGAGCGCCACTTGGCAGGCTGGTTGATTAGGGATCCGTTTGAAAGCGACCCGCGAAGTTCCTGAATGCCCCCTTCCTTCCCGCCGATTTCCTCTATCGACGTTGACAGCGTGGACAACGTTGGTGAGTCACCAATCGTGACAGTCAAGCATGTGGTTTGGAGACGTTGAAGAAAACGTTGAGCCGGGTGTTTTAGTGTTTCTTACCGTTTATTGGTTGTTGAAAGAGCCGATAATGTATGCACTTTTTTTAGCAGGTTGACCATTTTGTATCAGGACAGCGTGCAGGCAGTTTAGGTCTATGGGCAGGGAGTTGGGTCCCCCGTGTCCACTACCGTAGCCCCCACCCGTCCTTTGTCATCACGGACTCGATCTTAGTACCCCCCCCCCTCCCACCAATCCACCCATAATGCTAGTCCCTGGATCCCTTGCCCCTTCTGCACCTACGGGACTCAGGCGCAGTGGGCCTCTGATTATTGACTGGAGGGAGGCCGAGGTCGCCCGATCCTCCACGAACTCGCTGTGACGCAGTATGACGTCATCAAAACCTCCTAACTAGAACTCAAGCGCTTCTCCTGCGCTTAGTTGTCGCCTCGCTTCGGTTGGGTTCATCTAAGTTTCCACAGAAATCTCAGCCGAAGTTTCACAGCAAATTTTTTTTTCTTCTTGACTCCGTGACGATCGCCTTTTCAACCGATGAGCCTCCACTGAGACACTCCATCGAGCTTCCCACCTCTCAGAACTCGCTCTCTCCCACTCAGCCATGTCCGGCGACGCGGTAAGACATTCCACCCTCATCATCCAATTCATCCACTTGTTATCCACCGGTCGTATTTATAGACCAATTTGTTTTGATCCCGCCAATTTGAACACGTCACCAAACTGCGATTGCCGCGCCGCACTGAGGGAGCCCCGAAAGTTACGCCCACTTTTCTACGCCCTGCGGCTCGTCGCCTGCTGATAACACTGACGACATACCTGTCAAACATTCCTCTTATCACACTCTCGTAAATTGCCAAATTTCAAACTCCAATTAGTTAGTCACATTTTGTCGTCAAATTGTCGTTTTCAATTGACTTCATGACGCTGCCGGCAACCGGCTAAGGAACCGGCTTATCCTAATTATAATCCATGTTTACACATCAACTTTAACACTCGAATCTCAACACAAAACGATCATTTTCACTTGAAAATACTCGTCTGACTTTTGAGAATCTTGTCATCTTAGTGCTGGAAAAAAAAAAAATCAGTTTTTTCAACTTTTCTCGATTTTTCGATTATTTTGGGCAAAAAATAGATTCATTTATTTAAAATCGAAAAAAAAAAAAGTCAATATACGTAAGGGTTTCGAAAAGAAGGATTTTCAGCTCGACTGAAAATACCTTCCAAAGTCGTCGGGGCCGCCTCCTGCCAGACAACGTGGACAAGCTTGTTTTTTTAAACGAAAATCTAAACGAGGTGGTTAGTGAGAGAAAACGACTCCTCTGTTGACACCAGAGCATCTCAATTGAGCAGTGCTTACAAACAGTTCTCTTGTTGTATACCCGCTGACTTGCGTTTAAATATGCTGGTAAAATATCTAAATGTTACCGAGAGATTCCCCTTCGCGATGCCATGGGAATTCACTTATTATTAGAAGTTCAATGAGGGAGCCATTAACGAGGATAAGCAAGCGTCAATTTCCTTTGAATAGTTTGAACCTATTTTCGCCGGTCGCACATGTCGATAGTATTTACTGGCTATCTAAGTACTAGTGAGGGACAAGAAGAAAATAGTTGAAAAAAGTCTGAAAAAAATTAATGAAGCGGGTGATAATTTGTTTAATGAGTCGAAACCCCTCTACGTTGGTAATATCAATTTATAGATAACTACATTGTAATTTGGTTATTCGCCTTATTTGATCAAGTTTAAGCTCATTTAGGTCGCTGGATCGAAGCCGGCAGCGTGGGAGGTTCCTCCCTGGGAAACCCATTTTCCGCCAACTGGGTCACGCCGATTCTTTTGGTTTGATCAGATTCCCGTTTTTGATCGCCACTCGAATGAGAATGAGAAACTTTTTAGAACAACTTCCGTTCTTTGAAAATTTGTTTCTCTTATTGTAATTTTCGGCATGCTGAAAATGTCGACGTGTGGACAGTTTCGTAGGAATTCCATGGTTTTCCAGGATTCGAACGCGTCGCTCCCTCAGAAGGCAAAACCATTCGGCTAATACGGCCGGCAAATATGATTCAGCGCAAACATGTAAAAGCGCCAGTGCTAGTGGAAAAACGTGTAAAAGCGCCACCCTCGTTTTCAGCCTCCCCTAACTAGTACTTGTAGAAGCGCCACACAGTGCTTTTTTTCGCCAATCTAGCTGGACAAAACTCTAATTACAAGATAAAAAATTCGTTCCAACGCTGAAAATATGTGTTTTGGCAGTAAATATGATTACTAGGTTCCTGAGCCGATTGAAGCCATTCTCAGGCCCCAAAGATGCTTGAATAAGCTATAAAATAACGATTTTTCGGTAAAAATTCCTCAAAAATTGTTATTATTTTAGCAATTTGTTATTTTTACTGCAATTTCTTGTCATACAACTTGTCAGTCTAAATGTTATTGAAAGAATTTTTGGATGGTTGTTGGTTTGGATGGTGTTGGTCATGTCGTGACCAACCAACACCATCTAAACCACGACTATCGCGACACGATGAACAATTTGACGTTAGTATTACGTTAGAATAGCCGTAACGCTTATCAATTCATTAAAACATTCACACATTGTTATCCCCGTACTTCAGCACTTTCCACCATGTCAAAACACGCAAAAATGCGAAAACATTCAACTTCAAAACGCTGTATCTCGTAAACCTGCAGGTTCCTGCAGCTCAATTTGGTCCAGTCCCATCCAGAAATAACTCAAGTTTAACGTGGTAAAAAGATCCGGTTGAACCGAGGTGGACCTCAGAAGTTGCAGTCCAATAACTATAGCTCTAACGACGTTTTTCGCTAAAAAAAACGCAAATTCTTCAAAAATATCGTAAATTCCAAAAATTTCATAGAACCAAAATTTTTCAATGAGCTGGTACTCGTATAATGTACAACTTCACTTGAAAAATTGTCGGAAGACCCTAGGCGAAGCGGCCGGTGAATCACTTGCAGTTGAATGAACATGTTAATAAGATCGGCTTTAGCCAGACGATGAGTGGGGTTTCATCTCCTCTTAACAATGCATGATATGACACGATTCTGTGCCTTCTGAGCTTTTTCTCCTTTGTTTCTTACCTTGCCAACTATCTATGAAGAGACTCCAATAGTTATTTTGAAGAAGAAAAGAACTTTTTTTTTGGACTTTTGTCCAGCTAGATTGGCGAAAAAAGCACTGTGCGCCACCTCCAGTCAGAATTCCCTACAACTTGTTCAGCTACTGGTTTGGATAGGTTTTTGAGTCTGTGTTCCAAAAAAGTGACGGATTGTCGTGTGCAATACATTCCTCGTTAGGCGTCAGCAAAGGTAGTCTTATCACATGCCTGTGCTGTTAGTTTTTACCTACTCCTTGTCTTGGCAATGATAATATTAAGAATATTATTCTTGATGTTATCGTGTAAATTGTAATGTCGATGTCTTCCTGAGAAATCTGATAACGTAATAAAGTAATCGGATTCAACGAAGACAAAGGTTATGGACTATGGAATGACTGCTGGCTTAAATTGTTTATTATAAAATGAAAAGATTCATGAATGTGCACTGTGGTTCATTTGGACCAGCAGAGGAGTCGCCATTCTCCCTAGTCTCCCATATTGGATTAGACCTCTGCACCTTCGGCAAATGCCCATTTTTGAAAATTTCAGTGACACCGGCCCCTAAGACTTGTAAATTGATCAATTTATTTATTTTCACGTATGTATTTTATGTTTTTGGTTTATTATTCAATCAATCAATCAATCAATCAATCAAGGCTTTTATTTGCAGAGGCCAAAAATGACACAGCAAACGTCAAAACATGAGTTGGTACAAACGTAATTATAAACACGAAACACATCAGGCATTTGCATGGTATGTACAAAGCAAACATGTTTGCAAACAATGGTAGGTACATGATGGGTGTGGTCATATGGTTAGGTAATCAAAACAAACTAAAACACCTCAGGACTTAAATATAAATATGACACCAGGTGTGCGGCAAATTACAAGTTGGCAACGAGATAAGGCTTCCCCATCCACGATCCACTCAACTCAAGACACATCGCTCCATGAAATACCGAAAAACTCCTCCAAAGAGTAGAGTTCGGCTTTGAGAAGATGTGATTTTATTACGTTATTAAAGGATCTATCAGGGAGCTGTATATGATTTGGCAGGGCATTGAAAAGACGAGAACCTACTTGAATTGGGTTATTCCTCAAGGCCACACTGAGACGGGTAAATGGAATGGCAAGGTTCCCTCGGGAGCGGGTGGAATGCTCGTGGACATCGGAAACCATGGGGAGGGTTGACAAGCATGACTTGACTGTGTTCAGAGCCGCCAAAACATAGGAACTGGGAATGGTTAGAATACCCAGACGCACAAAAATGCCCCGACAACTTTCATTCCAAGAGAGACCGGCAATTATCCTGATTACCCGCTTCTGGAGCCTGAAGACCCTGATGGCATGGCTGGAATTTCCCCATGCAATGATACAGTAACTGGCCCTGCTTGCAAAGCATGCATGGTATACCGAACGAAGAACTTCATCAGACACAACGCCCCTAGGGGCGACATGATTAGGAGATTGAGCTCAATCTCCTAATCATGTAGATGCAGGACGACAATTTTGGCAAAAGCGCTTCAATGTGCGACAGCCATGAAAGACGGTTATCTACCATTAAACCCAAGAAGTTAACCGACCCATCTAGACGTCGGTTGAGGCCCAGTTCTGACGTTGAGTCTTATTCTTGTCCAGGACCAGGGAATTAGCTGAGCACCACTTTTCAATAATTGAGGAGTTCCCCTGCAAGCTACGGTTCATCTCCTCCCGAGAAGACCCCCTCGCAACGGTCGATATATCATCGGCAAAAAGGAAGATATCATTAGGATCTAAAAACTGGTCAGCCAAGTCATTGATGTACAAGAGGAACAAGCAGGGGCCGAGGATACTACCCTGCTTGACACCACAAGGGATCATCACTTCCTCTGATGCGACACCATTATGGTAAACAACCTGGGACCACCCCTCCAGGAAGCTTTTGAAGAACGAGATCGTTTGATTACTGAAACCATAATGTTGCAACTTTTTCAAAAGTAAGTTGTGTGGCACCAGGTCAAAAGCCTTTGAAAGATCAAAAAGGTTGAGTGATGTGTGCTGCTTTCCCTCCAGGGCCGAGAATACGTGGGACACCAGTGAGACCGCTGCACCAGAGGTGCTCTTCCCTTTGCGGAAGCCAAACTGTTGGGGGTGAAGCAATGCATGCTTTTCTCGATGGCGGTTAATTCTCTCAAGCAAAGCATGCTCCATTACCTTGACCAAGATGGGCAGCTTCGAGACAGGTCTGAAACCATCATAGTCTTTAGAATTTCCTTTTTTTGGTATAGGTGTAATAACAGATTGCTTAAGGCAGTCTGGAAACGCACTCTCGGTGAAGCACCGGTTAATAATGAATGCCAGGGGTTCAATGATGAAAGTAGCCACTGACTTCACGACTCCAGAATTAATACCCATAAAATCCGTAGCCTTGCTGTTGCTGAGAGCCATTATGGAAGCATAAACCTCATCACATGAGACGGGATCCAACACGAAATCCTGGGTTGGGCTGGGAGCACGATAAAGAAAACCATAGAACTCTTGAGAAGGTTCTGAATAAGAATAATTTTGAAAAACGTTGGCAAAAGCATCACTAAAACCTTCGCTACTAAGATTTGACTTCTGAGGGGGGTTGCGGGACTTTGAATTTAGCACCTCATTCTTGTAATAATACACTTATGTCATCGCGACGGAGGTCGAAATTTAATTCTGATGGCCTCAAACTTTGTCATACGTTTCAAGATGTCTAGATTCCAAAAACGAAATGTCCGTCCGAGCCGCTTTGGGCAGTAGGATTTTTTTTTGTACAAAGTATAATTTTTACAAAATTATAGTTACTCGGTTTACCATTTAGTTATGCCCGCAAGGTTTTTAGCCCGATCGCCCAAACCCGTGGGGCGCTAAGGGGATAAAAAGGGGCTAAGGAAGGTTTTTTTTAAAGGTTTTCGGCTATGGGGTCGAGTTAGGCAGGGCCGGACTGGGACCCCTGAAAGGGCGCGGCCTTTGACTTAAGAAAAGGCGCAATCCGGGGAAAATTTTCAAAATATTGGACTTGAAAACTAATTTTAGCCCCTTTTGTTGTTACTTGAAAATTCCTAGCAAAAACCAGTAAAAACCGTCATATAGGTAATACCTACGGTTATTAAGACGGTAATTTGTACACCAATACTATAATAGATTTTCGCGTTACGCTAATTCATTTTTGGCCAAGATACCATAGGATGAAGAATATAATATTGCAAGAATTCGGTAAACTCAACGGCTTTTTATTCTCACCGGAATTCTAACACACACAACAACTTGTCAGTAACTGTCCATATGTTTCTTCTCGCCCACTCAACAACCCCTCATAACTACTCGAGCCGCCCTACACCATTCCCTCCTCTTCAAGAAATGGCCTGTAGGGTCCTGTTGAGCCGGTGCAGCTGGGAGGAGAAGGATAAAGACGTAGAAGAAGGACACTCAACTCCTTGAGCCTCCTATATCGGCACCATCGTTTGATGGCGTTTGGCCATGGCCTCAGCTCTTCGGCCGAACTGTTCTCAGCCATCTCTTCTCCCCATTGGTCCGGCTTCTTCCTCGAGCTCCTGAGCTCGTTCGCGTCTCTTCTTTTCTGGTCGTTTGCATACCTATTGGCCTCCTTCAAAAACGACGACCACTTGACGGCCTACGAAGAAGACAACGACCACTTGACGATGTCCACGGCGCCTGTTCGAGCGGTATGACCCCCAGTTGTCATGCTCCGAGTCCTGAGGTTCGCCCAGCAGATCGTCGCCAAAATCATCCACGCTGGCCTCCTTGCAGTTCTCGTCCTTGGAACCGACTGACGTTAACGAGCTGCAGGGGACGATGCGTTCAGAGTCGTTTGTCATCTTGAAGGTTGGCTCTTCGCGACCATCGGGTGAGCGGCTTGGCGTCGTCGGACGTTTTTCGCTCAGCGTTCTCTCCCTGAAGATTGGTATGACAAGCGGTGTTGCAGTACGGGTTTCCTCTATCTTCTCTTCCAGTTCGTCTTCTCTCTCAACCGTCTCTGACTCGCCTGCCTCTATCTTCTCTTCCTTCAATTCGTCTTCTCTCTCAACCGTCTCTGACTCGCCTGCCTCCGCAGCGTCCTCTGGCAAAGGCTCTTCGTTGCTGACTTCTACGGCGTCCAAGTCAATTTCTTCGTCCGAGAACTCTTAGAATACGTAAACCTGATGAAAATCTTGGGTGTTCTTATTCAAAGCGCTTTCAGCTGGGAGGAGCAGGTAACATCTACTTGTGCGAAAGCCTTCGGTGCAATTTATCAGCTACGTCGTCTCGCCACAGACCTCCCGACCCAAGTTCGCTTTCAGTTGGTGCAGAGCCCCGTGATGTCCTTTTTCGACTATGCTGCGGCGGCATTATGCGATCTAACGTCCAGCCAGCTGGAGAGGCTTATGAGAGCAGAGAATGCGGCCCTTCGATTCGCATTGAGACTTCGACTCGATGAACACGTTACGTCCCACTACAAGCGTCTTGGCTGGCTCAAAATCAACGAGAGGAAGAAGCTACAAATTGCCTCGTTAGTGTTCAAAGCACTGAAGTACCAGCGCCCAGCCTATATCTGTGAAAAGTTTGACTTTCTCAATGCCAGAGACACTAGGAATAGAATCCTTCGCATCCCTAGCCAGCGGACGAATTTTTTTGGTAGGAGCTTCGCATCCCAAGGAGCCAAAATTAATAACGAAAGCGCTGATATGTTCAATTTAACTTTGAAAGAGAGTGTGTTCAAGGATAGGTTCAAAAAAATGTTAGTGAACAAATATCAAATAGGTACCCCCCAAAAAAAGTGAGGAAAGTGAAGTGCCGAATTTTCAACAACAATTATTATACTAGTGAAGTCAATGTTTTTTTTTCATCGAAGGTGTAATTTATTTTCTCTATTTGTATTGATTGACCGAGGAAATTTGTACTGTAAATTTTTGTCAGGGCAGGTGGCAGAGAGGGACTTATGGCCCTAACCTGCTCTGATCGCAAAATAAAAGAATCAATCAATCAATCAACTCTTCCGAGATTGTTTCGTAGTCTTCAATCCTCAAAACCGCAAATTTCCTATTTGATTTTATCTTGCAGAGCAGAATTGGAGGGAAAATCGAAACAGTTATAATTTCTTAATATAGGTAATTCATAATATGTAATTGGGCGAAAACGCGCTTATAATTTAGAATCAACTGTCTAATTCGATATCCGAAAAAAACATGTTGTGTTTTGAAGTACCAAAGGAATCATTTTTTGGAGCGGTTCGACGTCTTCAAACATTAGTGCAATATCGTGAAATAATTTCAAACAAAATAATTTATTTGTTTGCCATCTTGCCAGAAAATGTAAGTTTGCTTCTTTTATGTAGGTAATCGTGATTGAAATTTCAAACGTTGTTTACGAATCACTAAACGATTTAACGTAAATTCTAATTCGACATTGTTTTCACAGTGCCTTCCAACACCGTTTGTTTATCGTCAAAAAATGACATGCCTAACTTAGTCAAGATAAATAGGTAGGTACTGCTCAGGAGCCCAGGGTTGCAGGTGCACCTGCAACCCTGGGCTCCTGAGCAGTATCTATTTATGGTTGCAGCAAACTATTGTTGGAGGTGTTTCTAGATAGGTAGTTAAGTTCCAAACTTGAGAAAAATAATTATTCTGACTCGGCAAAATCACAAATTTTGTACTTCTTCTGTATGTAAGGAAAAAAAAAATCACTTGGACCATCGCAAAAAACCATTGAAAATGAACTGATTTCTATTTTAAATGTCATAAATATTTTTGCATCTGTGGTAAAAATACACCCGTTGAGTAGTGCTCATGATTGATCAAAAATCTCAACGGTTTACTCATCAATTGGCCGTTTGGCATTGGCATTGACAGCAAACAAACCACTTTCTACCAACACTTGGTCCAAATCTCGACTTTCAGAAATTCGACTTATGAGCGTTTTTTTTGCGTTTTCGCCCCACTGTGCGTCGCGTTGTCGCCAAGAACCTAGCTAGAACTACGTATCTAGAACCTAGGTATCTATCTACCTTTGGCGCGGCCCACTATTATTAACCAACATTAAGTATTAAATACTTATTTGAGATATTCGCGAGTTTGGCTTTTAACTTATAAAAGTTTTTTTTATTATAACCGTTGGGTTGATGGTTTTCGGATTAAGGGCGCAGGTTAGTTTTTCCATAGGGGGCAGGTTAGTATTTTCCAAAGGGCGCAGATGAGTATTTCCCAAAGGGCGCACCGGCCCGAGGGCCGGTGGGCTGGCGGGCCAGTCCGGGCCTGGAGTTAGGTGTCGTTTTCGAAGTATTTTTGGACGTAGAATCCACTTTTTGGGGTCCCGGAACGATCCGATTTCACTTTGGGGATCTATAGGGCTTTAATGGGTCTACAAATGAGATTTTTGAAAAATCCCTGGAGGCCAAATAAGGTGTCGTTTTCCGACTAATTTTGGACGCATGTTTCATTTTTCGAGGTCGTACATGTGTCCAAACATTGTAGGTACCTACAGAAAAATTTGTTGTTTTAAAAAAAAATGTTTTCATTCATTTTAAATTTTTTAAATGTTTTCTCATTCACACCGATATTATTTTTTCATAATTAACTTATATCGAAGAATAGTAAACCCTTGTGTGAAATTTGCAGCGTTTTAATTTTCTTATTTAATTTGTATTTTTTCGTCCCCCCCCCCCCCCCCCCCCATTCTTTTTTTGTAATTTTTCTACGGGAATGAAACGCAACGGAGCGACCACAGAATCCACCAAATTTACCTCTAGTCTATTGCTTACACGTAACATGATGTAACGTGTTTGTGTGTAATAATTCACGCAAAATAAGGCACTACACACCCCCATTTGTTCTCTTTTCACGATTGCGTCCTTGGAAAACCGACACCCTTTCCTGATGAGTTTTGTTTGACTTTATTGACATTTGACATACAACGATGGAGATAACGGCGATAAGAGATTATTTTCTGGAAATAATAAAACAATAAGAGTAAACTGTCGGTCAGTTAACTAGATATTGGCACGAGACTTGGAATACCCCTGCGCGTGAGCTTGTTAGTGTTGCATGATACATATAATATATCATGATAGTGATAGTGTTGTATGATATGACGCAATATGACAGATAAATCTGGAAAGAGATAAAAATAAGTAATACAAAGTACCTATATAATATATTTTTTATCTCTTTTCATGCTCATCATTCTGCAATTTAATCTCGCCAGGGTTCAGCCATGAATGCCTGGCTAATAGGGAATCTGCGTTTATTAAATTGAATTGATGAATGGAATTTATTAAATCCAATCAGTTCCATGCTATGAAACGAGATCCTAAACTGCAATCAGAGAGCGCTGTTCACTTGGTACCGCTTTGTGAACAACAAAATATCGGTTTGGCCCACGTCTACTTAGAACCTGTGTTAGTAGATAATAAAAATGTTGTTTGATCAATCCTTCTATTATAGAAGGCTCTTATAATAAGAGCCAATTACAGAACTGCCTTGAACGATGCCTTCAAAGAAACTAGCTACAGTAAATGTTGTAAATTTATGGTGATGGCAATATAGAGAAATTTGGAATCTGAATCCATGAAAAACAATAATAATTATTGTTTTCCCTAATTATTACGGGATTATCATTTGAAATGGAAAGCCGGGTGCGCACAAACTGGCGCCCAATCCGAATAGGTACCGAATGGGCTTCTTGAAAAGGTCAGAATTCAGCATTTCTGACAATATATTCGGATTCAGCACCCTTTAAAACCCACAAACCCCAATTTTTAGTTCGAAAATCCGTATAGGTACACGCTGAGCTGTTTTCGAAATGTTAGAGATTTTGAAATGAACGCCGGGCAAATTTGACGTCACACCTCGCCAGGCTGGGCGTCGAGTAGTTGGGCACTGAGCCGCCAGAGCGCTAAATAATAAATCTGAACAGAATCGGAATAAAAACACTCGGCCCGGGTCGATTCTTTGATAATAACCTCGGTGCTCAATTTTCGAATGACCTTCTATAATGTTTAACCCAATTTTCGATTTTTGGGGTCGACTTTTCGCGTAGCAAAGTTGGCTGACTTGCATAGAGGAGAGAGAGAGGGATCTCCCGGCCAATCAAAAGACGTCGAAGCAGCCCACGTCATGTACCCTCTCCAGACCTCGGAATTCAAATATCATATTTTTCCTAAGGCCCTATAAATAATTGAAACGGGTTTTCTGCAATATGGACCCGTTTTCTTAACTTTTAACGCACGACCTTTGCAGGAAAATCATTTTAAAAAATCATTAAAGGAGCTCATTCGCGAAAGAACCGTGAATACCGTTTATGCGTGAAAAGCCAGAGAGACCACCTGAAGTTTGGATGTTATTTTATTTTTGGGGTTTGCAAAAATGAAATGAAATAATCGAAACCAGTAATATGGATTATTCATAGTAAGAGGGCCTCTGTGACGTTTCATGCTCTACTGATGATACGGATTGGGTGCAAGTGTGCGCCGGTTTGTGCGCACCCAACTTTCTAATTCCAATATCTTCTTCTAATTCTAATTCTAATGGTTTCTCTTAGTCGTTTTTCACGAATTCGGACTTCTAACCCTATTTCACACCAGAAATGCCCATCGAACACTACAAAGATGAAAGTAAAGATGACAATAGTTGGATAATCTATTATTTAGATTTATTATTCTTGGAATAATCTTGTATGTACATAATCGCGACGTCGAAAATTCTGATCGGGCTCTAAATTTGACATTATACGTTTCAGGATGTCTAGATTCCAAAAACAAAATGCCCGTCCGCCGTCCGAGCCGTTTTGGGGAGTAGGATTTTTTTTTTTTTTTTTTTAACTCGGATCTATATTTTAAATAGTTGTGACCGCAAGGTTTTCAGCCCGATCGCCCAAACCCGTGGGGAGATATAGGGCTAAAATTTTAGCCATTTATGGGACTACGGGAGGGGTTTTTGCGGGTTTTCGGGTATGGGGTCGAGTTAGGTGCCGTTTTTGGAGTATTTTGGACGTAGAATCCATTTTTCGGGGTCCCCGAATTATCCGATTTCACCGTGGGATCTGTTGGGCTCTCATGGGGCTGACTTTGATTATAAGTGCATCATAAAAAACAGTATCAAGGTGTATTAAGTTTGACTTGTAGATTGTAGATGTAGGGTCATTTTTGTTTATACGAACGAGGAACTGCTACTTATGTTAGAAAAATACCATTTGGCTGCTACTGGCGAAAAAACGTCTTTTTTATGTGTTTTAGGCAGCAATTTCTGAAGGAGGCGTTTTAGATCCTAAGCTCTGAGGAAAGTTTTTGTTCAGCGTCGAATTTCCTATAAGAATATTATGTTTTTAGATTTTTGTCCAGAAAATGGCCATTTGGCCGCCCTGTGCGACGGTGCAAACTCAGTATACAAGTCTTAATTTCAGATCTAACGGGTTAAAACGATTTCCCGCTTGCCGGGAATTGCTTCACTGTACCTACTCCTAATTTTACTGGACTATTAGTAAATAAAACAGTGGAATCAAGCGACAACTAGAGCACCTGATCGTCTCTCATACTTTGCATAATCTACTTGAGTGGCATCAAATGAAAAACAAATGGACGAGAGTTGATTAGATGCTCACCTTGAACAGAACTGGCTACATTTAAAACCATCCTCGACCACCTTACACCCGGGCGATGCCAGAGAGTTGATATTCGTCAACTTGTTACAATACGAAGAAATCACGACAAGGAGAAGGTTTCCAGAATCTGATTTGAGTCTCCGGGTCCATGATTTCATAATCATTTCCTTTATTCGGTTCTCATCATTTGCAACCGACGAGGAATATCTGCTGCTTCATTCGGTGTCAGCGCCCCACAAATGAGCTCTAGCAAGGTTCTCGTGGTAAATCTGGGTCTGCACTGACCAGGTCTATTTGACTCTGCAGTAGAGCAACTTGCCTGAAATGAAGCCCATTTCTGCCTGGTTCATGATCCAGGTCTTCGCTAGAAAACCGACTTTAACGTTTCCGCCGCATACGACGAGACAACCCTTCAAAACGATTGGCCGCGAGGATTGAATGGTGCGGGGTCGTCCTCGGTTGGCACAGTGGCCTCAATAGCTGGTTCCTAAACGGAAATTGTCCTCAACCTCCCCCTTGTGTAGACTAATTCAACTTCGGTTGTGTGCAAACATCCTCCGGACTCCCTGACGGGCGAGTCTGCTTTTGTCCACGTCTTTGATCTTTTTCGTACCTTTCTGCAACGTTCAGTGACTCGAATCCGGTCAGGTTCGTGAATGGCTTATACCCCATTTGGCCACTTGTAGACCCAAAGACGTTGATTGAAATTATTTACGCCACAATTGACTTGAATAGAAATTATTACTCTTTATTTGAATTGGTTTTCAATTGAGTGTAATCCAAGTGTACGAGAGGGCTCGCTGACGACGCTCTTCAAATTTCACCAACGTGTACAAATGTTTTTGGCAAAAATATTCGATTTTCCATCTGTTCTGGTGGCCCTCTAGGTTTTCTGCCCAATCACTCAAACCCATGGGGCTGAAAAGGGGCCACGGAAAGGGGGTTTGAAGGTTTTAACGGCTGTGGGATCGAGTTGGGCATCGTTTTCGAAGTATTTATGGACGTAGAGTCCATTTTTTGGGTCTCAGAACTATCCAATTTCACCGCGGGGTCCTGTGGGTTCATGGGGCTTTTGAAGGATGCCAGGAGGTTGAATTCGGTGTCGTTTTCCGAGTAATTTTGGACGTATAATCCATTTTTTGGGTCCCTCATCTGTCCAGTTTTTTAAATTTAATTTACAGAGAATTTGTACAATTTATAGGTATCTAAGAATACCTTGTCTAAAATTTGCAGCGAATTTCAAAGGAGTTTTACATCAAGAAAACAGTTAATTTTACACAAGGGTTTATTATACTTTGACATAGAAAAATTGTGCCAAAAATAATTCTGTGCCATTAAGAAAATGTTTTTGAAAAATGTTTAAAAAGATTTTTTTTAAGAATGGTTTCTCGTGTGGAAGAGACTGTTATAGACGAGTTTTATGGCGATCGACTGAGCTGAGTCGAGAATTTCAAGGTTGGAGTCGTTAGAGTTGTGTGCTCGCTAATTCCATTATCGCAGGCGATGCTGTAAACGTCAGTGGCTAGATGTGATAAGTCCTTCATTTGTAACATGTAATATGGCGTTATCCTCAAAAATCTTCCGTTTTATAATTCAATATACTGCTGTATTCATATAGCATTTGCTACTAGGGTTGCCAGATTTGTTTCACCAGTATATAGTATATCTTGGCAAAGACCGTAAAAAATATAGTATTTTCATAAAAATTATAGTAGATTAAATATAGAATTTGAAAGAAAAATGTATTAGGCTATAAAATGTTGATTTTTTTTCCCGGTATAATTTGTAACCTTCTACACTTCGGGTCATGTGATTATCACCTACCCTTTACACTTCTTTTTTCAAGAATTGATAAATTTATTGTTACAAATATTAACTTTTCCCGGTATTTTGTAAAAAGCACTAATAATTAGTCATCAATTATTGATGATTGAAATGTCGTGATAAAATTAAGAGATGCCTACTATTTAATAAGTAAAGTTTGTGTTTCAAACATCAAATATAAAATATTCAATCCGCTTTGAAACTAAGTGTCACAAGTCTTGTTGTGACTAAATCAGCAAAACAATATACTCAAGTATGGAAAAAAAAAACCTTTCTACTTGAAAATGTATGGGAAAGATTACACAGCTGTTTTTCGTTTTCATAGTCGCTTTAGATAAATGGACAAGAGTTTTTTCGTTGAACAACATAACTAAGAAACATAAAATACAAAACAGAGCCCACCAACGTTCTTCAATAAAGAACAATAATAATTATTGTTCTTCTAATTATTAGAAACCATGGGACGAACGTAATATAAGACATAGGAAGCGACATCATAATATGATTATGATTTATACCTATTATAAAGGGACCTATATAGAAAAATAATTTGGAATGAAATAAATGAAAAGTACAAAAACATTCCTCCCGCTTTAAAGCTTGTTATGACTAAATCAGCAAAAAAATACATATTGTTAGGCATTCCCTTCAAAATTTATATGAATAAATTACACACAGCCTTTGCCACAGCTTCATCATTTTCTAAGTCCCTGTTACAGTTCCTACTGTAGGAAAAACGACTAGAAACCTTCGCTGTAAAACAGAACTAAAAAACTTGACCAAAGCGCTAGATTTTCAAAGAAAATTCACTCAAAATTGAAATTATCAATCAGAGCAGAAAGAATACTCCAGTCATTACTGTAAGTATGGACGAATGGGAACAAGTTTCCAAAACAGTTGGTAACTTTTGGTTTATTATTCTTGGAATAATACACCTATGTTTTCGCGACGCGGGTCGACGACTCCGATCGGGCTCAAAATTTGACATTATCCGTTTCAAGAGGTCTACATTCTAAATCCGAAATGTCCGTCCGCCGTCCGCCGTCCAGGCCGTTTTGGGCAGTAGGAATTTTTAAAAAAATCTGAAATTTTGACAAAATACGTGGTTTACCATCTAGTTGTGCCCGCAAGGTTTTCAGTCCGATCGCCCAAACCCGTGGGGCGCTATGGGGCTATAATGGGGCTACGGGAGGGGTGTTTTGAAGGCTTTGAGCTATGGGATCGAGTTAGGTGTCGTTTTCGAAGTATTTTTGGACGTAGAATCCATTTCTTGGGGTCCCGGAACGATCCGATTTCACTGGGACGATCTTTAGGGCTTTCATGGGGCTAAAAATGGGATTTTTGAAGGATCCCAGGATGTTAAATGTTTTTCGAGTAAATAATAAAGAATGTTTGAAAAAGAAACATTTTTTGAAAAAAAAAAATAATAATAATAAAAAAATTTTTTTTTTAGATTAAAACCCCAAAAAAAATTATTTTTTTTAAATTTTTTCATTGACAGAATTAAATTTCTGCACAAGTAACGTATATCAAAGAATAATAAACCCTTGTGTAAAATTTGCAGCGTTTTTCCTTCAATTTTCCGTTTTCTAAAAATATAGTCATTTTGCTACTGTATTTATAATATATATACTATATGATAGTAGTTCAGACCTTGAATATATTAGAATACTGTATTATATAGTAGGCCTGGCAACCCTAATTGCTAAGAACTCGGAACAGTAATTTTGAATCAACGTAGTATCAAATGGTTGGGGTTATGTGATTCTAGCTGGTTAATATACAGTTGGGGTTTGTCGCGGGTCATGTTTAGGGCTATTGACGACTTCCTGTTGGATTAATTGGTCACACTCTTCCAACGCTAATCTGGACCGAAAGGAGTTGAGAGTCTTTGCGGTGAAATCAAAACCACTCCAAAGATGCTGACTTTGAAAACGTGGTAATTACCTATATCAGAGGCGGTGTGTTTTTACACCGTCGGGCGTTATAAAAAGGCCTTTAGGCAATAATGCGAAGACGATAAGGCGATGCGAAAACTGCTGACGACTATGGCTCGTAATCTCTCATCTCATGAGAAACGTTTGATTGTATAAATGGCAACAGTCAACGAAAAAACGCTTGCATACAAGTCTGCAACGCATTAGTACATTTCATGTCTTTCCCCTCCCTCCTTCTTCCCTTCCATCTTCTAGCAATCTTGTCTTCCTCTGTGAATTACATTTTTTTCAATATAAAGAAAACAAAAATTAAACTCATATTTTTATTTATTATTTACATCCATACATATATCGTCGTGGGTAGTAAAAGAACGGTATGTTATATGTTATATGTTCTACATGACGTTGCCGTTCGGCGGTTGATTTCACTGTTGAACCCCGCTTTAACCGTTTTTCGTTGCTTTCTTCGTCGTCAAAACGCGATTTACGTTTAGTTGAATTCATAATGTATGACTACAAATTATAACTGCAACTCTTAGTTATAAACCTAACTTTTTACTTCGATTGAATATAGTATCAATACAACTACTAGGTATCCATGTAAGGTTGACATGGATTTGTTTACAAACCTAAATGGAAAAGTTTAGGAGCTATAATCATATAGGTACCTAACTACCTCACTTCTAAGAATCATAAATGCTTGCATACGAGTCTGCAACACATTGGGACATTTTCTTCTGTGTATTCGAGCCAGACTACATCACCTACTCCAGTAGCGTTGTTGTTCATGTCCTAACGAGACAAATTTCACCTTCCTACGGTTGATAGGAAAGAAGTTAGCTTCAGTAGCCACTCAGCTGATCAAGACCCTGTACAACTTATTGTTCACGTCCTAAGGAGGCTACCAGCCAAATTTCAGCTTCCTACGGTTGATAGGGAAGAAGTTAGCTTCAGGAGCCACTCTGCTGATCAAGACCCTGTACACCTTATTGTTCATGTCCTAAGGAGGCTACCAGCCAAATTTCAGCTTTCCACAGTTGATAGGAAAGAAGTTAGCTTCAGGAGCCACTCAGTTGATCAAAACCCTCTGCGCCTTATTGTTCA
Organism: Pilophorus perplexus; assembly: GCA_955831195.1. NCBI lineage: Eukaryota > Metazoa > Arthropoda > Insecta > Hemiptera > Miridae > Pilophorus > Pilophorus perplexus. The sequence continues at coordinate 54,738,137 of OY037007.1, read as the reverse complement.
CGTCCTAAGGAGGCTACCAGCCAAATTTCAGTTTCCTACGGTTGATAGGAAAGAAGTTAGCTTCAAGAGCCACTCAGCTGATCAAAACCCTGTGCACCATATTGTTCACGGTTTTTAGCACCAATTGGAGGCTACCAGCCAAATTTCAGCTTCCTAGGGTTGATAGGAAAGAAGTTAGCTTCAGGAGCCACTCAGCTGATCAAAACCCTGTGCACCTTATTGTTCACGTCCTAAGGAGGCTACCAGCCAAATTTCAGCTTTCCACAGTTGATAGGAAAGAAGTTAGCTTCAAGAGCCACTCAGCTGATCAAAACCCTGTGCACCATATTGTTCACGGTTTTTAGCAACAATTGGAGGCTACCAGCCAAATTTCAGCTTCCTAGGATTGATAGGAAAGAAGTTAGCTTCAGGAGCCACTCAGCTGATCAAAACCCTGTGCACCATATTGTTCACGGTTTTTAGCACCAATTGGAGGCTACCAGCCAAATTTCAGCTTCCTACGGTTGATAGGAAAGAAGTTAGCTTCAGGAGCCACTCTGCTGATCAAGACCCTGTACACCTTATTGTTCATGTCCTAAGGAGGCTACCAGCCAAATTTCAGCTTTCCACAGTTGATAGAAAAGAAGTTAGCTTCAGGAGCCACTCAGTTGATCAAAACCCTCTGCGCCTTATTGTTCACGTCCTAAGGAGGCTACCAGCCAAATTTCAGTTTCCTACGGTTGATAGGAAAGAAGTTAGCTTCAAGAGCCACTCAGCTGATCAAAACCCTGTGCACCATATTGTTCACGGTTTTTAGCACCAATTGGAGGCTACCAGCCAAATTTCAGCTTCCTAGGGTTGATAGGAAAGAAGTTAGCTTCAGGAGCCACTCAGCTGATCAAAACCCTGTGCACCTTATTGTTCACGTCCTAAGGAGGCTACCAGCCAAATTTCAGCTTTCCACAGTTGATAGGAAAGAAGTTAGCTTCAGGAGCCACTCAGTTGATCAAAACCCTCTGCGCCTTATTGTTCACGTCCTAAGGAGGCTACCAGCCAAATTTCAGTTTCCTACGGTTGATAGGAAAGAAGTTAGCTTCAAGAGCCACTCAGCTGATCAAAACCCTGTGCACCATATTGTTCACGGTTTTTAGCACCAATTGGAGGCTACCAGCCAAATTTCAGCTTCCTAGGGTTGATAGGAAAGAAGTTAGCTTCAGGAGCCACTCAGCTGATCAAAACTCTGTGCACCTTATTGTTCACGTCCTAAGGAGTCTACCAGCCAAATCATAATAATCATATAGCCAAATTTCAGCTATAATCATATAGGTACCTACCTACCTCACTTCTACGAATCATAATAATCATTGAGCATATTTCGTTACGTAACGTAACGTGACATAACGAAAATTTGGTTGTGTGCCATAGCAAAGACATGAAATGTCAAAAATATAACCAGAAACTTATTTACTTGTGAAAATATGCCTTAAAACACGCTCTGGCTGTCAAACTGTGCTTGTAGCTTTTGCCTAATCAATGTTCCTATAAATAGGTACCTACGTTGCAAAAATAACCAAACGCATGTTCCAATTTTCTCGGTTCAATGAAGGGATCGTTCCGTGCACACTACTTAAAAAAAAAAAAGACTAAGAAAAACATTTTTGGTGATTCACAGGTGTTATACCTACCTATCTGCCTTATTTTGAACTTATTTTCGTGTAATAGAGCTCAGACTAATATTATTCAATATGATGCCCAAAACTATGTACACGTAAATCAACAATCCAAGTCAATCAGTCAGTCTATAATATAGAGGTGATTGACTTGGAGTTAAACTCCTGTTAACTGTTAACATATTGAAACGATTGACTGATTGACTTTGATTGTTGATTTAGTTTCTAAAAAAATCTAAAAAAGGAACAGCCTGGACGAGGGACGGGCATTTTATTTTTGAAATCTACATAGGTACCTTTAATCAGATTTTGAGGCCGGTCATAATATTTGAGTTCCGTCGCAAATACAAAGGTTGATTAAAAGCTAAGAATGATGAACCAAAATTAGGACATCGGATTTTTAATGTATAAATTTCAGTCAGCGGATCCTCATCTAGTAATTTCTCGCAAAGGTATGACTAAATCTTGTTCACTCGTATTTCTGACTGCTCCAAGTCCTTGGACGGTGTTTGCATTGAATAGGTACTGATCGTGTTAGGTGGATGCGGCGAGATAATGAATCTGCGACTTTCGACGATATAGCTGAGAATGTATGTATCGTGATGGTTTAACAAACTGGTCTACAAATGTTCTAAGTTATCGTCGTTTATATTTTTATATGAAAATCGTTGCATATTATCCACATTTTCTATCGTAATCGTGGGGTCCCAAACAAAGCAAATCAATTCGCAGATTCGTTTACTTGGCTATGGATCCTCCATTTTGGTTTATTATTCTTGGAATAATACACCTATGTTTTCGCGACGGGGGTCGACGACTCCGATCGGGCTCAAAATTTGACATTATCCGTTTCAAGAGATCTACATTCTAAATCCGAAATGTCCGTCCGCCTTGCCGTACGCCGTCCGCCGTCCAGGCCGTTTTGGGCAGTAGGAATTTTTTTAAAAATCTGAAATTTCGACAAAATACTTGGTTTACCATCTAGTTGTGCCCGCAAGGTTTTCAGTCCGATCGCCCAAACCCGTGGGGCGCTATGGGGCTATAATGGGGCTACGGGAGGATGGTATGGGATGTACATGGTATCAGTAACCATTATTGAACTCCAGATTTAACGTATACAAGATCCCCTGCAAAACTGAAAATTGCCCACAAGTATATATAGGAGAAAGCTTACAAAACTTGTCCAAAAGGTTGTACTCCCATAATTATAATGTCCAAAACCAAATAGAAAAAACCTCGCTCGACAAACACTGCATGGAAACCGGACACGTACCCGACCTTCAAAATACCACTTCTCTCATGAAAGAACCAATCCTTTTCAAAAGGCAAATTTACGAAAACATGTACATCCTAAAGCATCCGTATACTATGAACATCAAAACAGACTTACAATTTCTGGGTACTCAGTTCCAACCACTGTTCCATTGCTCCTAGATAACTACGATGTACCTCTACTATACGTAGACACTAAGAACGTATGTACCTAAATTTATGTATCTACGCGAGCGATCGCTGATGACAACCCGCCGACCTCCCGCCCTCGCGGTTTTCTCCCTGCAAACCCCTGTGAGTACCCAATAAAATAGTTTTCAACAATAACACTACAATAAAACCTCCCATCGGTTACCACCCACGCCGTTCATCACCCAACCTTCGCGGAGGAAGGGTTATGCCGATTTAATTTCATCTCTCTTTCAAAAAATCCCATATGTAAATTCTAGGCAGTAACTAAATTCAAACCCCTCATCAGTCACACCCTAATTAACTTGCCACTCAGCAATTCTGCACTACCCCTTACCACCAGCCAACAAGGTAAATAACGACATATCTACCTATACCTATTCCCTTAACTTCAACCCCTAATAACTCTTCAACACTCTACAGAAACCTCATGCATATTTTACAACTAAAAGACCCCCTTGGGACTCGCAGGAGGAACGACGGATGGAGGTCGGAGGCGGATTAACAACAACTAAGTATGTTCAATAGATGTCTCTAGGTAAACTAAGCTGCTATATTCCCTATTCATAACCAGTAACCTTTACGTGTATTGCACAGTTGTTCCTGAAGATGGCGCTTAGCCGAAAGCTTGACAAATAAAGAGAGGAAAAATCACCTGCCGTTTTTGTTGGCGCAAGACCCCCGTCGTTCTCCTTGAATTCTACCGGCCATGAAAGCCCGACGGGAACATACGACACGTACTGTCTACTAATTCTGGGAATGAGCTCTTGAATTTTTGAAAACTAAAGCGTGGCCTTCTTTTCGGATTTTGTTTGGTGAATCCCATTCAAACGAATCCATGTTCTTCTCTTGATAAGCAAGCTTCTGATTGGAGGTACTTATGGATTATTATTCTTGGAATAATACACCTATGTTTTCGCGGCGGAGGTCGACGACTCCGATCGGCCTCAAAATTTGACATTATCCGTTTCAAAAGGTCTACATTCTAAATCCGAAATGACCGTCCGCCGTCCGAGCCGTATTGGGCAGTAGGATTTTTTTTAAATCTGAAATTTTGACAAAATACTTGGTTTACCATCTAGTTGTGCCCGCAAGGTTTTCAGTCCGTTCGCCCAAGCCCGTTGGGGCTACGGGAGGTTTTTTAAGGCTTTTAGCTATGGGATCGAGTTAGGTGTCGTTTTCGAAGTATTTTTGGACGTAGAATCCATTTTTGGGGGTCCCGGAACGATCCGATTTCACTGTGGCGATCTATAGGGTTTTCATGGGGCTAAAAATGGGATTTTCGAAGGATCCCAGGAAGTTAAATTTTTTTCAAGTAAAAAATAAAGAATTTTTTAAAAAAATCCCAAAAAAAATTTCTTTTCCCAATTTTTTTCATTGACACAGAATTAAATTTCTGCACAAGTAACCTATCAATCTCTACTTCTATAAAATCGGGTTTCTGTCTGTTTGTCTGTCTGTCGTGTCTTATAGGCGCCTAAACGGCTGAACGGATTTCCGCGTTTTTTTTTTCTTACGATAGTATGTTGTAGCCTATTATGCTATATTAAAGGCTATATTAAAGGCTATATTAAAACCCCGCGCGACGCGCGCAGCCCGTATTTTGCTCCCCTATAACCCTCATTTTTTTATCGCGTATTCGGATTCTACCTTAAATTCTACGTCCAAAACACCCGTCAGAAGTGGTCGGCCGAGCGAAGCGAGGAGGCCTTGGGTCAGGATGGCTGTTAATATATGGGAAGATTTTCTTTATGTTCGGGGGGTTCCAACGTGTACATCGATGCTACTCACCCACTGGGGGGGGGGGGTCCAGGGGGGAGCCCTCCCCCCGGATGGGTGCGTAGGCGAGCAAAGCGAGCCGGAGCAGCTAGTATCAAATAATAATAAACCCTTGTGTAACATTTGCAGCGTTTTCAATTGGGTCATCGCCGATCTTTTACCGGTCTGTTGAGCTTCTGAGATGACGGTGGCGTCGCATGAAGTACTGCTCGATTATCTTAAATTAGTATTAAATCAGGAATCTCTTCAGAGTGGTATATCGATGGTTGGTATGGAAGCCAATTTTGTGGTTTTTACCAATTTTCATCGAACAATTCTCATTTTAAACACTGACTGTCTAACTGATTTATCCGAAATACATTCAACCGCAAGATACATTCATAAGACTGGGTGGTTTGCGCCCACGCTGAAGTCTGAGAGGCAAAGCGGAAACTTAACTGGGGTCGTCGTTGACCCAAATCACCAATCCTTTGAGATACAATCAAACGAGGGACCGTTGAAATGGTGCAAGAAATTTGTTGTGTATTCATTTTTTTATGCTTCCCGCGGAGCTCCCAGTCAACCTAGAAGAACTGACGACGAAACGCGATGATGTGATGAGACGAGAAGTTCGGACAGAACGGACCAAAGGTTGTCAACCTACCCCCTCCTTCGTGTCACAATGTGACAGGATGTCATCCTGCTCGCCGACTCCACAATGCACCTGACCTTGCTGCTACTTTTCACCGATTGTAATTGTTCGACGTTAGTACCTCGCGTCGAGTGAAAATTCCTCTTGTTGGCCGCCATTTTCCGCCTCTTCGGTTAATTAGGCGCTCTTGTGTGTTTTTGGCAGATGAGGAGCAATAACCAATCAGTCACACCGTCAAATCTCTGACGATTAGACAAATTAAAAAACAAGCTAAGTTAAAAAAACAAGTTGTATCTTATACTAAGTACGGTGGTTTTGGGAACTCCTAACGGGATTTTGGGGCCTTAATTCCAGTTAAAGCTGGGTTTATCTTAAAGGTGGTTTACCTTTAGTGGATCTGCAAGTTTCATAGCATTTCGTCAACATGTATTTATATTCCAGTCATTCAATGAATCCTCCAAATTCTCCATTGAACGTAATAATTACTTTCAAATGATGATTGACAATAATAATTATTATCAACATCAAAACTTCCACTCAATGGGGTTTGACAAAGAAGGTGACTCCTCTACTAGTTCCTTCAACTTATCTTTTGGAAAAAAATAGAAAAAACCAGTTGGAGACCGGTTTCGGGCTAACCACGGAATAGAATGAGAATAGAACCATTCTATTCCGTGGGGCTAACGCTCATCCTCAGCTCTATAAGACCAAATAATTTTTACCAGCTTTTCCTACTTATTTATCATGTATAAAACATTAAAATAATAGTATTATTATTTAATTAAAAAAAGCAAGAGAGAGGAACATGAAATTTTTTCTCATAAATGAGGAACCAGTATTTGAAAAAAAAGCTGCAAATTTTACACCAGGTTTTATTATTCTCTGATATAGGTAACTTGTGCAGAAATTAATTCAGTGTCAATGAAAAAACTTTGAGAAAAAAATCGATCGGAGTTGCCGACCTCCGTTGCGATTACATAGGTGTATTTTTCCAAGAACAATATACCAAAACGCTGCAAATTTTACACAAGGGTTTATTATTCATTGATAATAAGGTTCCTTGTGCAAAAATTTAATTCTGTGAATGAAAACAATTTTGGAAAAACACTTTTTTTTTCAAACGTTTTTTGAAAACCCCTCTTGGGATCCTTCAAAAATTCCATTTCTAGCCCCATTAATCCCCACAGTGAAATCAGATCGTTCCGGTACCCCCAAAAATGGATTCTACGTCCAAAAATACTTCGAAAACGACACCTAACTCGATCCCATAGCCAAAAACCTTCAAATAACCCTCCCGTAGCTCCATTTTGGCTCCATAGCGCCCCACGGGTTAAGGCGATCGGGCTGAAAACCTTGCGGGCACAAGTGGATGGTAAACCAAGTATTTCATCAAAATTTCAGATTTAAAAAATTCCCACTGCCCAAAATGGCCCTACGGCGGACGGACATTTCGGAATTTGAATAAAGACCTTTTGAAACGGATAATGTCAAATTTTGAGGCCGATCGGAGTCGTCGACCTCTGTCGCGAAAACATAGGTGTATTTATTACTCCAAGAATAATAAACCAAAAATTAACATTTTATAAAGATTGGATTTTAGGAAAATCGATACATAGGTATGTACTTTGGTGACAGATTTTTCGAAAAGGAAAAGATTCAGAATCGATTCAAAAAATCGTTAGGTACTCTAATGCCCATACCTTCATCGCCAAACCCCACTGTGACACCTCTGCATCATCAGGCAGTTTAATTATCTCGTCTTGAAATAATGTCATTCATATTTCTTTCATAATAATTTTGAGCAATACATACTTCACAATTATTGTGAAGTATTTATTGCTGAAAATTATCAATCCCACCAACCAGTTTCCTATAATTGAATGAAAAATCATGAAAACTTACCCGAAACTTAATTCAGGCGTTGGGGTGTTCTAACGAAGATTACCTGAGCGCCTACCTCAACCGCATAAAGAGAGTGTGTAGAGTGAAAGCGGCGGCCGTGAACAGTTTGATGAGTGATAGAAGGAAAGAAATAAACGTTTAGAGGGGGGAGTGCTGATTGTAGTCGAGAGGTTTGTGTTTGACGAGGGGTGTCGAGATTATAACGATTCACGACCTTGCTGATGGTCCTCGTAATACACGAACCACTGCCGTATTACGCGAGATTATTAATCTCTCCAATTGATGTCAATTACCTACTGAACCACCAACCGGAAAGAAAAATACAGCGCCGATTCATCTTCAATCCACTGACTAGGGCTGATCGGTCCAAAATTTGTCCGCATAACACACTACGTTTCAAGATGTGGGCCCCACATTGTGGGGATTCAAACATTGCTGCAATTTCACGCAAGGCTTAATTATTCTTTTGTAGGTACATACCTATTGTCAATAAAAGTGATAAAAAAAAATTAAGCAATGAAAATTAAAAAAAAAAAATTGTTTCCGTACAGTGTTTGCTATGATGAGGGATCCAGAAAAACGGAATTCCTCCACCTTGCATCAGACAAATGCCCCTTTAGATGTCCCATTGATCCCCACGGAATCAGATGGTTCTGGGACCCCCAAAATATCAAAAAGTTGGTTTGGTTGTGGCTAAACGGCTGAACCGATTCCAATGTGTAAGGGGGTCATGCGACGCAGCATTTTACGATCTTAAACTTTGTATTTGAAAAGTTTTCCCTGCATTGCTTAGTTTTCGAGGTATAGGTGAAAAACTGCAAAATGATTGAAAATTTCACTCCCATTACAACTATTTAAAAAAATAAAAGCTTCTACACCATTTCTTGCACGAGTCCCCCCCGCCCCTTTCAATATCCTCTGGCGACTGGCCTAACATGACAATGATAAAAGTGTTCAAATACGGAAAACATTAAATTTGAAATAATGTATCTCGAAGCGTTAGTCTCAAAATGCCTCAAATTGTATCCAGTTTATCGGTTGTTATAGTCGAAAAATCATTCCTCGTGATCAAAATGGTCAGAAACTGACAAGAATGTATAAAAATGTGCAAACGTGGAAAAATAGCCCAACTTTCAAAACACTGTATCTTGGAGGCTAATGACCCTACACAGCTGTAGTAAATGGTAATGTAGTCTCTTATAAAAATGTCATGATCAAAAAACCATTTCTTCATGGTCAAAATGGCGAAATTAGACGAAAACCCATAAAAAAAAGTGCCGACAAATAGTTTTTGGCCAGGGAAACCAAGTTCCGGAGGGCCCCCGAGGTCGAAAACTCGAGAAAAGTACTATTGGGGCCTCATTCGTTGCCCCAGGAAACGAATGAGGTGTCGTTTTCTTGGGCAATTGTGGAAGTGAAATCCCACATCTATCAGATTGTTTTAAATTTTTAATTATTTTTATTAACATGAAGTTGAGTTTTGTACAATTTGTACCCACGAATAGTAAACCCTTAGTGAAATTTGCACCCCCCCCCCCCCCCCCACCTAAAGCGTTACACCTGGCGACTGGTGTTTTATCATTTTACCGCCGAAACCGGAAGACAGACGAAGTGGCCGTTAGAAAGGCTTCGTTCGGAAACCCTCCCTTCCACAACTCTTTCGTACCTATAACAGAAGCCACAGCTCCCAACTATAACAGAAGCCATTCATATTCCCTGCAAATCTCTCCCTTTCCGTTTCCACCGACTTTACTAGAAATCAACGCGGTCTCGGTACTTGGACAGCCCAATACCATCGATACGCTTTGGAGAATATCCAAATATATTATAATATTATTGATATGAATAATGTCGGTGAAGTCGGCGATACTATTGAACAAAAAAAAAAAAAACAAGGGTTTATTATTCTTCGATAAGGGTTAGTTGTGCAAAAATTAATTCTGTCCCTACTTTTCGTCTAATCACATCATCGCGTTTCGTCGTCAGTTCTTCTAGGTTGACTGGGAGCTCCGCGAGACGCATTAAAAAATGAATACACAACAAGTTTATTTCACCATTTCTGCGGTCCCTCGTTTGATTGTATAGATATTGAGATCTCAAAGGTTTGGTGATTTGGGTCAACAGTTAATTGTTCGCTTTGCCTCTCAAGTCTTCAGCGTGGGCGCAATCCACCCAAGTCTTATGAATGGATCTTGTGGTCGATGAGTATAATATACTAGAAGGATTAGATAGAAATACTAGAAAAATAGAAATATTATTTTCGGATAAATCAATTACTCAGTATTCAAAATGAAATTTGTTCGATCAAAATTGGTCAAAAAACAAAATTTACATCCATACCGACCCTTGAACTCTGAAGAGATTCCCGTTTTCATATCAATATTAATTTAATTAATTAATCTAAGATAATCGAGCAATACTTTTGATGCGACGCCACCGTCATCTTTCATCTCAGAAGCTCAACAGACCAGCAAAAGACCGATGTCCCAATTGAAAACGCTGCAAATTTTACACAAGGTTTTATTATTCTTTGATATCGGTTAATTGTGCAAAAATGCTTGGACAGATTTATCCGACCAAAATTACTCGGAAAACGAAACCTTATTTCACCCAGCGGTATTATAGGGTTCCTTGGCCAAACCTCATATTCTTCGGGTTTTAGACTCCAATTCATGTATATATTCGGAATCAGCGATACATTCCACTAGGTAGGTACCTATAAGAAGAGAGGTTTTGTGAAATTTTGGGCATCTATACGATTATCTGTGATTTTCTAAACTGAATCAGGCCGAAAAAACGAAAATCCGCCAATATCTCAAACATTTGGACCTACGGAAAAACGGAGGTCAGATTCGGATTCAGCACCCCAAAAACCATAATATGTTTTATGGATTGAAAAACATATTATGGATCTATGGTTTTTTCTAGGCGCCTGAGAGTGACCTTCTTTTTCTTGTAAACCTGTGTAATTATTGTGATTGCTACCTTCATTCATTGCCCTTTGAGATTTTTTATTTATTTTACCTACTCATATTGAATGAGTAAAAAATGAAAAAGTTTCAGAGTGCTCTAAAATCTCATTTCAAAAACCAATAACACATAGGTATAGCTAATTACATATTTGTTCATTAGGTTAATTTTGTTTTTCTTTTTTTCTAATATACTCTCTCAATAATTAACCTGTTCTCTTGACGGCGGTCAAACATATTGACTCCAAGCTAACTCCAAGAATGGATTATCTTAACTAGTTTTGAGCATAGTAAGTATGGGACTTAGCATGTATTGTTATGAATTTTCAAAATAAAGGTTTTTACTACTACTACTACTACATATTGACCGGCCTCAAAATTTGCCTTCTACGTTTCGCGATTAAATAAAAAATTTTGTAGATTACAAAAATGAATCGGCATGAGGAATTTGTTTAAAAGTTTGAAATTTTTGCAAAATATTTGGTTCTCCATCTAATGGAGCCCGCACGGTTTTCAGCCCGATCGCTCAAACCCGTGGGGCTAAAAGTGGGATACAGGAATTATCGTTTCTGAGGGATCCCAGGGATTGTTCAATTAGGCCGATTTGAACAATCCCTGGGATCCCTCAGAAACGATAATACGTAATGGAGGCCAACACAAACCAGCAGGATACAGGAATTGTTTTGGAAGCATGTTGAGCAGGGGGTCTAGTGGGGTGTCGTTTTCGAGGTAGGGGAGACCGTTGTACCTTGGAACACTTTTCAGTTTTTTGGAGGTAGTGCCTGGGCTTTCGGTTTCAATACCTTACAGCAGTCTTGACTAATAGTTTTGTGTGCCAAAATTGTAATTCCTTGAAGCATAGGCGAAGCTATGGAGCAAATCCGAAGGGACGTTTTTGATCCAAGGTACAACAACGCTCGTATACCTACCTTGGAACGCTTGGTATTTTCGACGTTTTTTCTCTTAGTAACAGCAGTAAAAACACAATTTGAAAACGTTAACAGAAGTAATAACTGTTCATCGTCTGAAATATAATTTTATCATCATCTGAAGAAAAATCCTGAAAAGTTACATAATATGCTATAGAAACAAACAAAATGCTATTGATACAATAGAAGATCACTCTGGGTTATAGCTCAGACAGAAAATTGATGTGTTTGATGGCAAATTAAGTGTTTCAAGGTACACGAGGTACCAACCCTTCCAGCCAAATATCTGTTCCAAGGTACAAGACCCTTTCTGTTCCTACAACATCCTCAGAGAAGAATTTAGGCGTAGAAAGATCTGCTGGATAGCAGCACCAGCTGGAGCTAATTCAAATGTTTCAAGGTACAACAGTATCTCCCAAGTATTTTCGGTCGTGACATCCTTTTTTTTTTGAAGTCCCAGAACGATTCGATTTCACCGTGGGGATCTGTAGGGCTACGAATGGGGATTTTGAAGGATTCCAGGAAGTCGAATGAGGTGTCGTTTTCCGAGTAATTTTGGGCGTAGAATAAATGTTTTCCACCCACCCCCTCCGAAAATCAATCGTTCGAGAATACCTTTTTTCAAATAAGTAATTTTTTATGGGCATGTAATTAATTATTAATTTTTGCATAATTAGGAATGGAAGTGCTCCCAAATTTCGGGTTAAATCATCCTGTACCGTGGTGTTAGAAGTCAAAAAGGGAAAAATACATCATTTTTGTGACAAAAAGTCTTTCACGTAGTTTATAATCATCTTAAGTAATTCAGGCCGATTCAAAAACCACTGTAGGTGACGTCACCTACAGGTGTTCCGGTTTCCATTCAAAAGACACCAGAGTGCAGGTCGATTGCTTCTTCTATTTTCGATTTTTTCTTGGTGTTTGGCTCTAGTGACACTGGAGTATCGCGAAAATGGCCGTGTTCGCTTTGTTTTGAATGTGATCATGCTAATTTACTCAATTTATTTGTGATATACATTAACTTATTCCAATGACCGATTCTTCTGCTTTTATTTTTGTAATGGTGGCCAACGTGTCGACCAATAGGAGGTGACCTCGGGTTTCCGCCAAAATTCAAATAGCAATTTTTCCATAAATTTTATAAATTCATACGAGCTTGCAGTTTGTGTTTTAATCCCATTTTTAGTATTATTTGGAGGCCTTCTATCGATAAAAAAAAAATAATAATCCAGAAACGCTTCCATTCCTAATTTATATATAAATTATGCATTAATGCATACCAGGGAAATGCGGATACCGATACTTTTGGGACTGGAGCGCATCAGAGTAAGTATTTATACTGAGTCTTGGGAGTAGTCGGAGGGGCCAATCTGCTTTTATCACCGGCTCCTGTCAATCGAAGTGTACTCTCACTGCGCTCTAGCGCAAGAACGCCCAACTAACTAGTTGGCGGGGTGGTTGCACTAATTTCTAGTTTCTCCGTTGCGATCCTCCTCGCGGAGCCGGTCTGCATTCCCCTTAAGACATCCCTCCCACCACCAATCTGACAAAAAGTACAAGCCCTCCCGCGCTTTAATCGATTCTCACCTTCCGCCCCACGCTCGGCTCACTCTACACCTGCCACGACGGTTGTTCCAGCACGAACTTTCCAACAATAGCAGGGCGTATGCGGACAGGTTTTCTCTGGGAGGCCGGAACCGGCGTTCCGGCCCGCGGGTGTCCGGTCTGTCGTCGCCCACAAACGAACAGTCCCGGCCCGTTGAAAAAACCGTCGCCCGTTCCTGAGTGGGCGAGCACATGCCTTAGTTGACGGTTTTCAAAGCCAAATTCTAGGGATGCCGTGCACGCCCGACAGCCGAGAGGCCACTGCCGGATAGAGGTGGAATCAGCTCCATGATGAGAGGGTTGAATCAACGGAAATATTTTATATTGGTTTTCAAAACGAATGCAAATTTTACACGATGGTTTATTATTCTTTAATCTCTAGGTTATGCAAAATTAATTTTGTGTCAAAAACATTTTTTTTTTTAATTAAAGGAAAAATTATTTCTGAAAAACGTTCGGTCAGATGTGGGACCCCCAAAACTGGATTCTACGTCAAAAAGTAGGTACTAAAAAAACGACACCTAGCTCAAACCCCGATAAACTTAAAAAACCCATCCCGTAGCCTCTTTTTAGCTCCACAGAGCCCCACGGGTTTGGGCGATCGGGATGAAAACCTTGCGGGCACAACTAGATGGCAAACCAAGTAGGTATTTTGCCAAAATTTCAGATTAAAAATAATAATAATAAAAATATGCCCTAAACGGCTCAGACAGCGTACGGCGGACGGATTTCGTTTTTGGAATCCTAGACCTCTTGAAACGGATATTGTCATAATTTGATGCCGTTCAGAATTGTCGACCTCCGTAGCGATTTCATAGGTGTATTATATATTAGGTGTGCATATATTCCAAGAATAATAAACCAAAACGAATAGGACCTATTATGATACCTGGTCATGATCGATTGGATTGCCTTTACTTTTCAAAGTAATTAAAAAATTTATCGATTTTTAAAACGCTACAAATTTTACACAAGGTAGGGATGGATATCCGGACATTTCTTTTTAATATCGGGATACATTGTGACCGGATAGAAGTGGGTTGAAATATCCGGTAACCGGATATGTGTATCGGATATCTGTACTTTTACAAAAATTATGAAAATCGAAGATATTTGCTTGAAAAAAATAAAAGCAGAAGGTGAGAGACCGTAGTAACCTATATCAAAGAATAATAAACCCTTGTGTAAAATTTGCAGCGTTTTTTTTTCTTTTTTCATGTTTTTCATGTTCGATTTCTTGTCTTCTGTCTAGTCATATGACCTCTAATGTAGGTACCGAGTTACTTTTTATGCGTTGGTTAATAATTTGAATGATTTAAACTTAATTGTTTTTACTACATAATATAATATATTAATAGTTGATGGTGATGTTGACCGTTTCAATTAATGTTGTTGGAAACTTGTTGAGGGTCCGTCAAATAAGACGAGATTATTTGACTGATCCTCGTCTTATTTGACTGACCCTCAACAAGTTTCCAACAACATATAATATATTATATCTGTAAATAAGACTATAATATATATTTATATCCCCGATGGGGAATTTATTTAGCTTTCACAAGAATAAAAGAAATGTGTAATCGGATCAATAGTTCTTGAGCTACAGCCGAAAACGTTCTGAAAAACGTTTTTCCGCTGTCTTCAGGTCTTCAACTCAAATGTTCCCATTTTGGGAAAAATGGCCTATTTTCAAAGTGCCATAACTCTGAAACTAATTAACCTGCACAGCTCCGGTTGGGCTTAAATTGTCACACATTTAATGCTATTTAAAAACTCATATAGTAGTTTTGTCGGACAATGCATAGTTAATTAGATATAGAGCAAAAACTGAACTAAGACCGAAAAAATCGCGGTTTTTCGTGTGCTACGCGTGAAGCACAACTTTTGGGAAGTTGCAAAATTGGGTAAACGCTACCCTAATGGGTCCGAACAACATAATATAATACATCTCGTTTTGCGAATTTATTGTCGATTTTGACTGGGCTAGTTTGCCATTATTGGAGGATTGTCCTTCCGCTGCATGCAAGTTGATACCACTATACTAAAGTCTGGTGCAAGAATTTCCCTTCCCAAAACTATAGGTACAGGCAAAGCATTATCGGCAACAATGTGGAACAAAACCTGAATTTTGTATCCATCAGGTTTATAAATGTTGTATACTAAATCCAAATTGTGGCCTCGGCTGCCTCCATTGTCGAATAGGCTCGTTTCTTTTTTAATTAGGTATCTTTTCGCATTTTCGCCACTGGCACCGGCTGGTTCATCGATTTCCGAATTCTTTCTTCAGGGGAATTCACAGTTTTCATCTTAGAGCACTATCACTTAGCCGTCGAGCTATTAAATAGCTTGTTATTAAACTTTAATCTTTCCGTTTTTAAAGTTTAATAACAATTTTATTAAAACTAAAAACAGAAAGATAATTACGAATAACACAGGTTTACAAAAAAAAGGTCAATCTCAGGCGCCGCAGAAAAAACCATCAAACTCTATGTTTTTTGGGGTGCTGAATCCGAATCTGACCCCCGTTTTTTCCGGTCACGTCCAAATTTTCGAGATATTGGCGATTTTTCGTTTTTTTGGCCTTTTTCCGTTTTGGAAATCACAGCTACACGTGCGGATACCACAAAAACTCTCTTCTTACTGGAAACTTATCGCTGATGCCAAAAAAACATAAGAGTTTGATGGTTTTTTCTGTGGCGCCTGAGATTGACCTTTTTTTTTGTAAACCTGTGTAATCATTTAATGATTTTTCCAACAAGACTTGAGCAAATTTTTCGTACGAGGTGCAACTAATTCTCGAATTCCGGGATTCCGTGATTGACTCCACAAATCCCGGGATTGCAAACCCTACCAATCAAGGGTCATCCCCTCTCAGACAAAAAATCCACTCGCCTGGTTCAATCAACCAATTTGGCGGAGTAATTTGACGTTTGCTGGGGTGTCCTTGCTCTCTCCGGCCTCTATTTTCCCGAAGGTCGACCCCGGGGTTGGTACGCTACCGTTCGAACGGTCGATCCCGCCCCCGCCATGTCGGACGCATGTCTTTTTCGACCCCCCCCCCCCCCCCCACACACACACACCACGATCACTCGAAAGGTGGCGCCGTCATGGTCGGTGGCGACTGACCTGAAAGCACCCGTTGACCTGATCCCGAACGTAGCCGAGTAGCTAGAGTAACTAAATTTGTTTGGGGTAAGTATCTGTATCTTTGGGGTAAGTAAGTATCTGATTGCCGCCTGTGGAGAGGCGGACCCGTAGATTTGAAACGCCCAGGACTCCCTGCCGGGATCACCACGTTATATTCCTCCGCCAGTGTTGACTAAAACAATACAAATCATCACATATTGAAACTAAATTCTTCTCTTTGCATTCCAAGTACCAACCCTTGAACCCCCTCCCCCCCCCCCCCTGAAAACCCCTTACCACCCTCGGCCTTCCGCAAACCGCCCCACTGCTCCTCTTTGGGCCCACTTGTACCCCCACCCTTCCACCAACCCTCGAGGGATTCCACACCCCTATCGATCCCACCCTTGCGGCTCTCCTATCGACCTACTTTTGACGCCCCTTTTTTAGCGGTTTAAAAATAATCCCCCCCCCCCCCCTGTTTCCTAAAATCGCTCCTTCATTCATTACCTTGCAGAACAATACGCGTTTGGGTTTTCCCTTCTTTTTCCGTTCACGTCAATCATCCTTCTCACCATTACGATATATCATATACGATTAGAGCCCTGATGAAGGCTCAGTAAATATCGAAAGCTTGGTACTAGTGTTCGTGTTTCAGTGAAGCTTGGATTTTGTCAGTAAATATCCAACTGTCGGTAAAAATCTGGAATCACCGAAATCATGAATGTTATCCTATGCTCAAGAAAAAAATTGCTTTTGTTGCGATGAGCTCCTTGAATGATTTTCTAAAAAATTTTCCTGGAAAGATCATGCTTCAAAAGTTACGAAAACATTGCAGAAAATCCGTCTCCGTATTATTTATTGGGCCTTAGAAAAAAAATTGAATTCCGAGGTCTGGAGCGGGTACATGACGTGGGCTGCTTCGTCATATTTTGATTGGCCGAGAGATTTCTCGCATCTGTGCAGGTTAGCCAACTTGGCCACGCGAAAAGCCGACCCCGAAAATCGAGAATCGGGGTAGGTAGTCATCTGACCAGTGATTCAAAAATCGAGCATCGAAGTTATCATCAAAGAAGGTTATTCGAAAATCGACCCAGGCCTATTGTTTTTATTCCGCTCCCGTTCAGATTTATTATTCAGCGCTCTGGCGGCTCCGTGCCCAACTCGATGCCCAGCGAGGCGAGGTGTAACGTCACGTGCCCTCCGCTTTCAGTTCAAAATCTCCAAGATTTTTAAAACAGTTTCGCACGTAACTATACTGACGTTCGAACTAAAAATTTGTGGTAAAGGGGGAGGTTAAAGGGTGCTGAATCCGAATACGTCGTTAGAAATGATGAATTCTGACCTTCTCAAGGAGCCCATTGTCCGTGATGGTTTCTTTAGAACAATCGACACTAGTATGGAGATCGCAAAAACCAGTTTCGAGGGGGGCAACTTGTAAGGTATTGCTCCCAACGGAAAAAAATTATGCAACTGCTGAGGAATCTTCGACGTTCATAATTTAAGTATAAGTTCTTTAGTGATAAAACAATTTACACAACACGTTTACAAAGTTATAATAAAAATTAAAAAATAAATAAATGTTTTTGTACCCCTAAAAATTTCTGCAAGTACATAACGGTTATTTATTCTTTGATAGGTCAATTCTGCAAAAAATAATTTGTGTCATTAAGAAAATATTTTTGAAAAAATTAGGAAAATTGTGTTTGTACAATGCTTGGACTGATGTGAGACCTCGAAAATACGGATTTTGCGTCAAAAATGACTGGGGAAAGCGACACCTTTTTTGACCTCCTGAGATCCTTCAAATATCCCATTTGTAGCCCCATGAATGCCTCACAGATCCCCACGGTGAAATCGGATCGTTCTGGGGACCCCCCCACAAAATGGATTCTATGACCCAAAATACTTTGAAAACGGCACCTAACTCGACCCCATAGCCGTAAACCTTCAAAAACCTTTACAGCCCCATTTTTGCCCGATAGCGCCTCACGGGATGGGGCGATCGGGCTGAAAGCCTTGCGGGCACAACTAGATGGTAAACCGAGTATTTTGTCAAAATTTCAGATCAAAAAAAAAAAAAAAAAAAAATCCTACTACCCAAAACGACCCGGATGGCGGACGGACATTTTATTTTTAGAATCTAGAGCTCTTGAAACGTGTAATGTCAAATTTTGAGGCCGATCTGAATTTTCGACCTCCGTCGCGATTACGTAGGTGTATTATTCCGAGAATAATAGGTAAACCAAAAATTACAACACGAAAAAATTTAGCCGTAAGTAATTATTTATAGCTTTTACCAAAAAAACGTTGTTCAGTAACTCTTCCAAGTGTAATACACTCAGCGAAACTACATAGGTACTATGCGATAGTAACAGTTACTATCGCATAGTACCTATGTAGTGTTACTTTTGAGTTATAACTCGGTTCCCACCATAGTTACTATGGTGGGAACCGAGTTATAACTCAAAAGTAGCCGGCCAAAGTTATAATTGTGGCAACCAGTATTGTTGATTCCAACCATACATCTAATTAACGTAATTGGATGGTGACGTCGCTAATCAGAATGGATTAGTGTACGGATAACTCTGTTACTACAGTCCACTACTCCAACGAAAAACCTCGAGTGAGAATTATTCTCTCTAATTTTTTTTTTTCTTCTAATTAACTCTTCTATAATGGCCGACTCGTGAATAAAAGCAAATTAACTTAGTTCATTAACGTTTTTACCGTACAACAGCAACGAATTTAATTAAATTAGAATGATAAGAACTAGGTGATCGTGGAAATGGTGGAAGTGTGTTGAGGTCAGGCGGGGAATGTTCAGTCACGCGAAATACCGCTCGTGCTTTCATTAGATGAAAGATAGTAGTTTTCGTAATCCCAGTATTACTATGCCATACATATTATTGAGAGTGGTATTTAATGTGAGATCTTTTCTATTTGTCGGGCTGCCAAATTTGGCGGTGGGGTTTAAGGTGGGTGCTAAAACCCGCACAACTTTAAGGTCTTCACGGTGGGGTATCAACAGCCTTCACTATGCATTCAGTGCTCTTCAATATTTTAAAGTCGATTGTTTTGAGGAGCTTTATCCGCCACAAATTTTGCTACCGATCAATAATGAATCTAAATGGACTGAAAGGCGAATAATTCGAATTTTCCAGGTGAAATCCCAAATTACTGCCTGAATAACAGCGGGAACAAACAGGAGTGGGTTATGAGTCACTTCCCTCTCCAGTTAACACCTTCATTAATTTTTAAAGATGAGCGAGTTGTGTTTACATCTATGGCGGTGGAGAGAGGGACCATTGTGGAGTTAAACGGGCCTCGCTGGTGGGGGAGACCATAGATGTAGACCTACTGCACCTTTTTTTTGTACGGTTTGCTCGGGACGGAAGTGTGAATTCTGTTGGTTCTGTTTATGTTGTTGGCCCATTGTTTACATCTCAACCGACAATGACGCATTTACCGGCAAAAATCACAAAAATGGAGCAGCAACTGTGGCTGTGACAGCTATTAGTAGATGATGACTAATCGTAAATTTGTTTTTCCTTCATTAGTTTTTTCTGTCCCTATGTGAACTTTTCATGACGTTTGATCGAGTTGGGCAGAGGCATTACAATGTCTTAATCAACGAGAGCTCTACGCAGTCAATCTCATTTATGAATGCACTTTATTGACTCCTCTGGATATTTACTTACTTCAAACTGGTGATGATAGGGGAGATAATATTTTTTTAAAAATTAAATAATTCTGTACCTACAACTTTTGGACAGATGGGGACCTCGAAAAGTGGATTATGCGTCCAAAATTACCCGGAAAACGACACCTTATTTGACTTCCTGGGATCGTTAAAAAATCCCATTTGCAGTCCCATGACAGCCTCATAGATCCGCACAATGATCGGATCGTTCTGGGACCCCGAAAAACGACACCTAACCCGACCCCATAGCCGAAACCCTTCAAAACCCCCTCCCGTAGCCCCTTTTTAGCCCCACAGAGCCCGTAGCCCCTCGGGTTTGGGGTGTGGACGACACCTAATTCGAACCCATAGCCGAAACACATTGAATAACCCCTTTTGAGCCCCACGGGTTTGGTCGATCGAGCTGAATACCTTGCGCGCACAACTAGATGGTAAACCGAGTATTTTGTCAAAATTTCAGATTTTTAAATAAATTCCTACTGCCCGAAACGGCTTCTACTTGAGGGGTTTTTGAAGGTTTTCGAGTTACATGCCGTTTTCGAAGCATTTTTGTACGTAGAATCCACTTTTGGGGGTCCCAGAACGATCCGATTTCACCGTGACGATATATGGTGCTTTCATGGGATTTCTGAAAGATCCCAGAAGGTCAAAATTTAACCTTCTGGGATCCTTTAATAAGGTGTCATTTTCCGAGTAATTTCGGTCGCAAAATTCGTTTTTCGAAGTACCACATCTGCCCAAACAATTTACAGAAAATAAAAATGTTTTCAAAAATATTTTCTTAATGACAGATATACTTTTTGCGCAATTACTCTTTAGATAATAATGAACCCTTTTGTAAAATTTGTAGCGTTTTCACTAGTAGGGTGGAGCCTGAAGAGGAATGACATCATCTCTCTGTTATCATTTAAAAACGCTGCAAATTTTACACAAGGGTTTATTATTCTTTGATATACGTTACTTGTACAGAAATTTAATTCTGTCAATAAAAAAAATTAAAAAAAAAATTTTTTTTGGATTTTTATATTTCAAAAAAAATTTTTTGAGGCGATTTTTTTTCAAAAATGTGTTTTTTCAAAAATTCTTTAATTTTTACTCGAAAGATATTTAACTTCTTGGGATCCATCAAAAATCCCATTTTTAGCTCCATGAAAGCCCTATAGATCGCCACAGTGAAATCGGATCGTTCCGGGACCCCAAAAAATGGATTCTACGTCCAAAAATACTTCGAAAACGACACCTGACTCGATCCCATAGCCAAAAGCCTTCAAAAACCACCGTCTGTAGCCCCATTTTAGCCCCAGAGCGCCCCACGGGTTTGGGCGATCGGGCTGAAAACCTTGCGGGCACAACTAGATGGTAAACCGAGTATTTTGTCAAAATTTCAGATTTTTTAAAAAATTCCTACTGCCCAAAACGGCCTGGACGGCGGACGGCGGACGGCGTACGGCGTACGGCGTACGGCGTACGGCGTACGGCGTACGGCGGACGGACATTTCGGATTTTGAATGTAGACCACTTGAAACGGATAATGTCAAATTTTGAGCCCGATCGGAGTCGTCGACCCGCGTCGCGAAAACATAGGTGTATTATTCCAAGAATAATAAACCAAAAAAGAATAAATGAAATAAATTATAAAAAGTGAAATTTGGAGTTAATTTAGACGTCATAAGGGTATTTTGGTCCTGACCTGAATCCAAGTAGTGCTCATACGGTCGAATTTTTGTTGCGCGCGAATCCTCATCCAGCGCGTTTAGGTTAATGAGTAGGGGTTACGCACGAGGATGAGGTGGAGGGGAAAATCGCGCTGTAGACGGCTCTACAACTCTGGACACCCGATTCCTCTTCAGTCAATAACGTCGCGTTGTTGATTCAACTGTTCTCCTGACAACCGCCCCGTGGGCCGGCTTCGGGATCGAGAAACTGTGGATATCCGTGGACATCTGTAGACTTCTGTAAATATCTAGGCGGTTCTCGGCAGAGCCTGCACTACCAACGATGGACCAAGAAACCGACGAGGTAGCCTTTTGGTTATTGCTTGAGAATGTCTGGAATTTGATGAATTTGCACCGTAAATTATTCTTCTATTCAAATCTTTTTGGGTCTTTCGAAGTGCTAAAGTGCTTGCTGAAACTTGAAAAACTTTGAAAATAGCGGAATAGAATATTTTTCTGCCTGATCAATATTTCCCAGTACATCACTATGTGACCCGAATCGATACCATGAACTCTGCGTACCCATCCTACGTAAATGGCAAACGTGGCTTCGTGTCCGTGCTTATATTTTCAGGCAGTATTTCACTGAGCACCTCTCACTTTGGGGGAACTGATTATGAAATCGTGTTTACATTAAGTCGTTTACAAAGTTAAGTACACATTAGTTTATAAATTGTGTCACTAAACGATTCATCTAAGACTATCCGAATGGGCCCTTAGCTTCACCCTTCCCTACCCTCACCATCATTCCATCAATTGACAATATTAAAGTGAATATATTAAATCTCAACATCAAATAGCAATTAAGCAATAAAGTCCAGTTCCACCAACTCAAGTCCAGTTCAAGGCAACTTAATCAAAGGGGAAGGCTTTTTTTTACCGTTCAATCTCATTTTTAAATTTTGCTGAAAAAATGCGCTATTTTTCAATTTTCACTTGGAATCCGACGCTCATCGCTAGTATTTATCATTTGCAGTTGAATTGCTAGTGCGAAGATTATCGTTCGATTGACTAACTGGCGCCCTACACACTACAGGAACTAATTTTTTATGCAATCTTTTCCGATTGGATTCTTATGAACTTTTTCATCGATTAAACGATAAATAATCGAAGTTGCATAGTATTCAGGATCCCGCAGGAAATCAAAAATGAGTGCGGGATCCTTGCGAGTTCAGGTTTTGGCGGGACATGGAATTCAAACCTGGATTTTACGTTGAACATTTTTGCGTTTAGTGGGATTCAAAAATGACAAGCAATTTGTTGTCCGAGAACATACTTAATCAAGTGGCTCGTTAGCTTCAGTAATGCAAAATCATTATCCGTATTTATTTCCTGTGTGTCACGTGCACGGTTACTAAAAATGATGTAGTTTAAATCCGTATCGGTGCGACTAGTCGTTTTTCCGACAGGACAAAGCTGTTAAAGTTTTATGGTCGACCAGTCGTCAATCAGAAATATTTGGGCTTTCAAGTTTGAAAATTCGTCTTCTCATAAATTTGTATCAGAAATAATTGTGTCGAGTGGGTCTGGGCAGCACGTTGAATTTGGGAAACTAGGTTTGAAATCAACTCCACGCTTGTTTTCGGCCGACCGTGTACAGAAGCAAAACAACTCTTCCGATTCCCAAATATCTTCAGAAAACGCGAAAAACCTGTAATAGTCCAGTATACAAAAAAAAAAAAACGCTGCAAATTTTACACAAGGGTTTATTATTCTTTGATATACGTTACTTTTGCAGAAATTTAAATCTGTCATTGAAAAAATTAAAAAAAAAATTTTTTTTTGAATTTTTATCTAAAAAAAAATTTTATTTTTAAATTTTTTGTTCTAAAATGTGTTTTTTCAAAAATTCTGTATTTTTTACTCGAAAAATATTTAACATCCTGGGATCCTTCAAAAATCCCATTTTTAGCCCCACGAATGCCCTAAACATCGCCCCAGTGAAATCGGATCAATCCGGGACCCCAAAAAATGGATTCTACGTCCAAAAATACTTCGAAAACGACACCTAACTCGATCCCATAGCTAAAAGCCTTAAAAAAAAAACCCTCCCTTAGCCCCATTATAGCCCCATAGCGCCCCACGGGTTTGGACGATCGGGCTTTAAACCTTGTGGGCACAACTAGATGGTAAACCAAGTATTTTGTCGAAATTTCAGATTTTTTAAAAAATTCCTACTGCCCAAAACGGCCTGGACGGCGTACGGCGGACGGCGTACGGCGTACGGCGGACGGACATTTCGGATTTAGAATGTAGACCTCTTGAAACGGATGTCAAATTTTGAGCCCGATCGGAGTCGTCGACCCCCGTCGCGAAAACATAGGTGTATTATTCCAAGAATAATAAACCAAAAGGGGTCTGCTGGAAAGAATTCCGAATTTACTGCAACGTTTACAGGTTGTTCTGGGGTGCTGGAAGAGTCTGTTAAGTTTTTCGAAACGAGGACCTTGTGCTATCTTTGGGAGGGCTGAAAAACCTCTACATTTTTGGACTGTTTTCGGGTTTTCGCTCATAACTTCCAAACTAAGCGGTTTTCGACCAAATTGTTCGATTTCAAAGTCGTAGAGCATTAAATTTGCAGCAATTTTGTACGTATAAACTTTTTTCCTAAAACGAATGTTACTCGAGATACAGCCGATCAAAGTTAGAGGAATTTTCTCAAAATGGCCAAAATCGAAGACACTGTCGTACTTCTCGCCATCTGAGACAGCACATCTGTGTCTTCTACTGCTTGCTTGACTTGGATCCCCTTGACTCCCAGTTCACCCTTCAGCATCGTTATGACTTTCGTTCGCTTGTCGTTCAGCATCGTTTGACTTTCGTTCTTGTTTGTATCATTGGAGAGAAATGTTACCTGCGTGATGGTGCACTGAAGTAGGCTCTTGGACAACGGACCCCTTCTGGTTCCAATATGTCAAGACAGAAAGGTGATTACCATAAATACCATACTACTGGTGGTAAATGTTAGCAAAACCTTCGCTTTTTGCAAATTTTTGCCATTTTGAGAAAATTCCTCTAACTTAGATCGGCTGTATCTCGAGTGACATGTGATTTAGGGAAAAAGTTTACATATACATAATTGTTGAAAATGTTATCCTCTGCTACTTTTAACTTGAACAATTGGTCGAAAACCGCTTAGTTTGGAGGTTATGAACGAAAAACCGAGATCAGCCCAAACATTTTGAGGCTTTTCGGCCCTCCACAAGTTAGCACAAGGTCCTCGTTTCGAAAAACTTGACAGTCATCCCACAGCACCCTCGAACAACCTGAAAAGGTTTCTTCAAGTACGGAATTTTTTCCAGGTACTATGTAGGTACATAATATGTAGGATATTATCCAGTGATCTTCTGATAAGTTTTTTTGAACGGCTAAAAAGTAATTGTTTAGATCTCAGGAGGAATAGATTTTACCCAAATTGACAACTTCTGAAGAAAGAAGCCAATTATTAAGATAATTAATTGTATTGGAAAAGTTGACTTGATCGAAACGCATGGAAAAGTTTAGTTATGAAAAAAGCAAAAACTGATAGCTGACCACGACCATTCAAACTGATGAATGAAATAAAATTTTGGCGATTTTCCAAACTCACTTTTTTTTTTCTTTCATTTCATTTAAAAAAAAAAAATTTATTCGAAGGTTTGAGGAAAATTTGCTGAATAAAATAGCAACTAGTAGGAATGCAATAATAATTATACATGTTTACCATAATTCAGAAGGTGTCTATGGCTGGATAGGTACGTTAGCAAGCATAAGCTTGCTCCTCTTAAACGGTTAAGGGCACCCGTAAGGCGAATTTCGACCAAAAAGTCGATTTTTCGCTTCTGGTCTTAGAAAAATAAACTATGAGATTTTAACAATCATTTCATATAATATATGAATAATATATAATATTATTATGCGCAAAATACCTTTCTGGGAAGGAGATGCACCGCTTGTAATGCGGCCGAAAATACACACAGCGGGCGGGTCACAGCGATGGCACTTTTAGAAAAACGCTATTTCCTGAAAAGCACATATTATAATACAAATTGAAGCTTTTCTAGGCTCCAGCAAAATTTTTTTCTTTGTGATCGCCATGAAAAGAGACACATTTGTGATGTACTTTTTTAGAGGGCAGCAGCTACGACACAACAGCTGATTTAGGTCAAGCGAATAATGAAATCCGAATTTTTGACGTTTACATTTCGCGAAATTGTTTGTAGTCGGTTTAAAACAAAATTGGCACATAATAAATGTGTCTCAGGATGTCCTTAGTGGCTGATGAAAGTTTGATTACGATCGGTTCAAGGACAAAAAAAAAAGGTTCACTTTGTGCTAAAACTGATGTGTATGGAAGTGGATCTGTCAACTCGTCCCTGATAAAGTTATGAAAAATCTGGCAACACTGCATAACAAAAAGAGCATTGTGAATAAATTTCATTATTTTA
Source organism: Pilophorus perplexus (assembly GCA_955831195.1). Taxonomy (NCBI): domain Eukaryota; kingdom Metazoa; phylum Arthropoda; class Insecta; order Hemiptera; family Miridae; genus Pilophorus; species Pilophorus perplexus. Next base: position 54,712,244 of record OY037007.1, on the reverse strand, counting down.
GTGCGAACAACTAGGGCGTTGGGGAATAAATAAGGAAATTAGTGGAAATGCGGTCACGCGTCCTTAACGATAAAACTATGGGTGTTTCCTACCGACTCGGTAAATGAACCAAATTCCCCTTTTAAAAAGTATTGGTACTCAAAAGTGTCGTTCCTTTTTGATATTTTTCACAACTATCGATACTTTTTGAAGTAATAATAGTATTATGTTGACATTTGAAACACCCAGTCTAAAAATTTACTCTCGTGGAAAAGTCGGGTTTTGAACGAAACGCTCGATTTGGTGGACCAAACCAAATTATTAAAAGCCACTAAAAAGAATTAAAAGCCAGTAAAAACTTCTTTTTTTTTTCGTGAGAAATAGAAAAGTTGAGTTTTTCTAAAACACTCCTCATGCCGAACGGATCGGCATTGCTGGTCTTCCTAAGCTAAATCATGCCGATCGGCATAGTCGTAGTGTGCGCCTGGATTATTATTGTTTATCGATAGGAGGCTTCCAAAAACACCGAAAATGGGGTTAAAACACAAATTCCAAGTTCGTATGAATTCACGTTACTCCAATGTCACTAGTGCCAATCACCAAGAAATTCAAGAGAAAATCGATGGCTACAGGACAACATGTGATATGAAAAACGCTGCAAATTTTACACACGTGTTTATTATTCTTTGATATATGTTACCTACATATATTATTGATTATTAATTCTGTGTCAACAAACAAATTTTGAAGAAAAAAAAATTTTGTTTTTTCAAAACAATTTTTTTTTTTTACTCGGAAATTATTCGACCTCCAGGGACTTTTCAAAAATCCCATTTGTAGACCCATGAAGCCCTTTAGATCCCCCACAGTGAAATTGGATCGTTCCGGGACCCCAAAAAATGGTTTCTACGTCCAAAAATACTTCGAAAACGACACCTAAATCGATCCCATAGCCAAAAGCCTTCAAAAAACCCTCCCGTAGCCCCGTTTTAGCCCCGTAGCGCCCCATGGGTTTGGGCGATCGGGCTGAAAACCTTGCGGGCACAACTAGATGGTAAACCAAGTATTCTGTAAAAATTTCAGATTTAAAAAAAAATTCCTACTGCCCAAAACGGCTCGGACATTTCGGTTTTAGAATCTAGACCTTTTGAAACGGATAATGTCAAATTTTGAGGCCGATCGGAGTCGTCGACCTCTGTCGCGAAAACGTAGGTGTATTATTCCAAGAATAATAAACCAAAAAATGGGTTTGAGGTTTTGAATGATTTGGACCCTGAATTTCAAACCGAATCTCGTGTTGACCTTGGTTTTCTTGTTGGTAGTTCTGGGAATAAGTTATTCCTGCTTGAGCCACATGTGTTATGGCATTCTTGTTGGCAACAAGTGTTATCTGTATCACTAATAAAGGTGTATTTCCGGCGTGAATGGCCAGGTGATATCGCAGGTAAAGTAAAAAAAAAAGAAGTAAATTGGGTTTTTTGTGTTAACCGACTTGGTTTTCACTATTGGGGCAGGAGCCGACCCCGCACTGTACGTTTAGTTTTTCTCTCTCCTGAAAACCAGCCAAATTTTCATAACACATGTCCTGTATCCATCTAAGTATGTTAATTGATCTGCATTCTGGTGGGAAACTTGCCGTCAAACTGGAAGGGCCGTACGTGACGTCGAATTCGACCTGAACAACTTTAGATTAATATAAACTACGTGAAAGACTTTGTCACAAAAATGAAGTATTTTTCTTTTTTTGATTCTCTAACAACATAGCACAGGATGAGTTAACCCTAAATTAGGAATGGGCGTGTACCCGTCGTACTCCCAGTAAATGTCGTTTCTTGTCCTTTGAAGTAGTGTTAATTTTAATTCATGTTTTTGAAAAAAAATTAGCCCCCCTGAAAACCACATGGCGATCTAATGTGAGTGTCGGCGTTTACTTGGTTTGAAATGACTTCAACTCTGTGAATGTAGGAAAATATTTCCCCGAACGACCTCCCCCTGGAAAATATTTCCCCGGCTAAGTTGCGAACCCGGAAAAAATTTCCCCAGGCCAAAATTGAATAAAAAATCGACAAAACTGTAGCATAAGTGCATCTATATTGCAATAATAATTGTGTAGTCCATTTGTCATGCAGTATAAATTTCTCAATATGGGCAATTAGTCAATATTGCTCTGGATGGGCTGAGGTGGACTCTTCGTCTTCATATAAGAAAGGTTATGTGCGAGTCCCCGTAGAAAGGTGCGAATGTGGACGTCTTCCTTGGAAGAGGCTGCAACAAAAAAGGGGTTGTGAAGAAATACATTTTCGCACTAAAATTTAATTAATTATTAATTAATTAAAAAAACAAAAAACTAAATAAATAATAAATTATTAATTAATTTAAAAAACTAAAAAACATTATTAATTAATTTAAAAAACTAAAAAAAAATTATTAATTAATTTAAAAAACTAAATTTCGCACCCACCTCCGAGTTAATTCTTCTAGTCTCTTCTGAAGTTGTACCTACAATGTAGGTACCTAATATGTCATATTTGTTGAGGCGCTTTCTGGGTTGGCAAGTGTCCCCATCTTGCCATCGCTGGACGCGAGTCAAATCAGCAGTTACTTCCAACCGGATATCCATTATCAGTTTCCAGACTGAAGCTAATCTTAAAGGGCAAAGAGCCTGCCGCAGCTTAAAACACCAACGCGTTCACAACACAGACTCGTTTCAATGCAGATCTCGGTCGGGGAAATTTTTTCCGGGTTCGCAACTTAGCCGGGGAAATATTTTCCAGGGGGAGGTCGTTCGGGGAAATTTTTACCGATTACCAACTCTGTTTACGTCACTATTCCACTCTTGTTTACGGCACACTGTTTGCCGCACGGCCGAAGCCAAATCATGCCGAGCGGCGTGTTCCCCAATTGTTGTACTCCTAGCGAAACAAGAAAAAATGTCCCTGAAAATATCACATCGCGACAGTGTAAAGTGAAACGAACGGGTTTCGGGATTTGAAGGAAGTTATTGTCAGCAATTCCTGTGATAAAAACTATCGCAGAGTTGGCCAAAAGGTGATTCTGCGAATCTAGTTCAGCCTCTATTCCCACGACATCGCTATCTTTAATTCGTTGTTTATTTCTCAGTATCGCAGATAAGGAAATAACTTAACACCTGCCAATCGCACACTCTGGCCTTTTTCCAGTTCCAATTTTGATTTGCTGGTTCTAAAGTGTGTTGAAACTACCAACGAAGGACGGAAAAACGGGCACTTTTATTTGCAGTCATTACCCTCGTTTACGTCATTTTTACATGGCGGTCATAATAGTTATGACCACCATGTAAAAATGACGATAAAATTATTTTATCCACGGAGAAGATTAAACTTCAAACAATGTAAACGTCAACTTTATTCATAGAAGCCTTTCTTTGCACAAGTTGACTTGCAAACTTAATGATGATGAATGTGGATGACGGAGCTCCCTCGTGCACGGCAATCTAATCGTTTGGTGAGGCAGGTCCTCTGTAGGTCAACAGGATCCATTTTTAACTTTTCATTGTGTTAGTAAGTTTTTCTCGTGATGATCAAAGTTTGGAGGATGCAACACCACTTTTTTACAGGCAAGGGAAATTAAAATGTGTGCGCAGGGTTGGTTTAAACATTTGAAAATATTGTTAAGAACAATAACATCGAGCTTTACTTCAGTTTTTTATTATTACTTATTTTGAAACATTAATTTTTTTTTTGTCGTTTTGTTTGTTTTGTGAACTTTTTTGTTTTAAATATTATCTATTTATAGCTTGGGAGAACGGACTCGTACAGAGTCGCCACTGTACCGTCGCTCAACGATGATAACAAGACTGCAGATGGAAAGGTTAAGGTACCCGAAAATAAGGATGAGATTATCCTACAAAATAATCTCCTGGCTGGTTCTTCTGTCTCTTTCTACTCTCATCTTCTACCTAATGGCTTTGTTTTCTCCTTTTAACGATCTCGATAATATATATTATATTAGGTGTCCATTTGATCAGCAACTGCCCGAGTGTCCAATTCATTAATCAATTATTGTAATTATGATCCCATACTCTCCAATGGAAGCGTTTAAATTTAAATTTAAATTTAAAAAGAGTCCTTTGAGTAGATCCTGTCAAAGTGGTTTGTGCGTTAGCTTCTTCACCGTCCAATTGATGATTCTTAATGCGATTGAGTTAATTCTGTAATGATAAATTCAAAAGTTAAAGCAACATACAAAGGGGGCGTTTATTTTGGGCAAACATTAAAAAAATGCAATGGTTGCTTAGGATAGGGATGCAAATTGTGATACAAGTTCAAAGAGAAGAAATACAAGGTAACATGGTGTAAGCTTTCCCATTACGTACAAATTCGAATGCTTCTGCGCAATTTAGCATTAGATAGTGATAATCGCTCAAAATGTGCAACTTTTTTCAAACATTAAGGGCTACACATTAAACGTCTCTTGGAAAATGTAGCAATGCGTTCAAACAGTGAATTATTCATTGAGTCGGAACTCAAATTGAGGGATTTTCGGGAAATTCGGCATAGAGTAGCTCAAGTAATGTAACTTTCATCGAGAAGAACATCAATGTAAAGACTTTTGTGAAAGATTGAGAAGTTATACAAGCTCGAATAGCGATAAATGTTTCCATGGAGTAGGAACACGACTGTAAAAATGTCTTAGTGCGAAAACAAACTTTTTGCCCAAAACATAAGTCTCCCAAAAGTTCAACATTGAATTCTGAAAAAATATAATAAACGCTTCTAAAATAGTCATTTCCGGTTAGCTTTAGTATAAAACATTGCTTGATAAGCAATGTAATATAATATATTCTTCCACCTGCTGATCTCCCCGCTAGTTCATTTTAGTTCACCTGAAAGCATCGAACCCGACTTAATGTCCAATAGGGCAGTAGCTGATCATTGGCAATGGTGAAGCATGTTGATTTTGGTGGTGGCTCCAGTGTTCTTTGTTATGCAACGGTGTATCGTAACGTCGGTATATGGTAACCTTCTATACGTAATTAACTCTATATTATTTATACCGGATCAAATATTATTCGATATAAGATCAGATTACAATTGTGATAACAGGTATTATTCACCTTATTTATAGGTAGCTATTATACTAATATTCATTTCATTAGTTCGATTAATACTATAAGGAGACCTTCTTTTAGAAATTGTTTTAGAAACTTTGTTTTACAATTATGTATGAATTTATATATATATTGATTATAACAGCTTAATCTAAAGCGTAAGAGATCATTTTGTTTGAAGATTGATGGGCTAACTACTTAGTACTAAGCTATTTCTATCATCTTCTCTTCTTCTCTGGTGGTCATGAGGTTTCTGGGTTTTCGGCAAGTTTCTTCGGATTAATGGTGATCTTCATTGACGATCGTGTGGCTTATTTAAAGCTCTTCGTTCGTAACTCACTGCCACCTGCTCATTGTGCACGCCTTCAACACAATTCATCAGAATATGATGATAACAGTCATTGATATAAATTGGGTGTCACCATTAGATCTCGACTATGAGCCAAAAACTTTGTGTAAATCATTAAACAGTTTTTAAAATTTCAAAATATATTTTCACAGTTTTTCATTGAAAAACCTAAACTGTGTTTAATTAATTTAATAATCTAATAAATACCTACCAAGGTTTGGGATGTTGAATGGCTCTATTACTAGCATTTCGATTTCTTGTGGTGACAATAAAAAATAAAAATAAATCAGGCCGACTTCTTCATCGTGCTCTCCCATCAAAAGACCTCTGTACATCTGTGCATTTTCTTGTTTGTTACAGTCGCGGCGGAAGCCGGCTCCCAAGAAGCAAAGGAAGGGAGATTTAGAAGATTTAAAACAAGAATTGGACATAGACCATCATAAAATTTCTGTAGAAGAATTATATCAACGATTTAGTACCCACCCTGAAACGGTAATTATTTTTGGAACCCTGAGTTACTTCTTTTTTCATTTTAGTAAACTATTGAAATATTTTTACGTTCATGTGTATAATTGAAACCGTTCGTTGTGTCGCAGGGGCTTACACACGCTAAGGCGAAAGAAAATTTAGAAAGAGATGGTCCCAACGCTCTAACCCCTCCAAAAACCACCCCTGAATGGGTTAAATTTTGTAAGCAACTTTTCGGGGGTTTCGCTCTCCTGTTATGGGTCGGCGCCATCCTATGTTTTATAGCCTACTCTATTCAAGCTAGTACTGTAGAAGAACCTGCAGATGACAATGTAAGTATGACGGAAGTATCATTAAATGATACTCTAGGATGATTTTGAACTCTAGTTTACGTTACAATTCTCAACGAACCAGAAGAATTTCTATCTTTCTTATTCTCTCCGAATAAATGCCAGAGCATCTTGGCAAACACCATAAGCCACACTTATTTTTGAAATGTTCAAGTTTTAACTTCGGTACATTTAAGGCTACAAATTTGATACTGACTTAATGAATTTTGTTATTTTCAGTTATATTTAGGTATTGTACTGGCTGCTGTCGTTATTGTAACCGGTATTTTCTCGTATTACCAAGAAAGTAAAAGCTCAAGAATTATGGAATCTTTCAAGAACATGGTCCCCCAGGTAAGAAGAAGTTGTGTTCTGGATTTATTTATTATGAAAATAATCATGTACTTAGAAAACGATTTTGTTTAGTTTGCCACAGTTATCAGGCAAGGCGAGAAACTTACACTGCGTGCCGAAGACATCGTTTTAGGAGACGTTGTAGAAGTGAAATTCGGTGATCGAATTCCTGCTGATATTCGAATCATTGAAAGCAGGGGATTCAAGGTAGACAACTCATCGCTGACTGGAGAATCTGAACCCCAGAGCAGAGGCGTTGAACTCACCAATGACAACCCCTTGGAAACCAAGAATCTTGCTTTCTTCTCCACAAACGCGGTCGAAGGTATGATTGATAAGATGAAGAGCAGTGCTGTTGATGATGTGGTCATACTCAAGCTGATTATCATTTCAGGTACGGCTAAGGGAGTCGTGATCAGCTGTGGTGACAACACCGTGATGGGTCGTATTGCTGGGTTGGCCTCAGGTTTAGACACTGGTGAAACGCCTATTGCCAAAGAAATTCACCATTTCATTCACATCATCACTGGCGTCGCTGTATTCCTTGGAGTATCTTTCTTCATTATCGCCTTCATCCTCGGTTACTACTGGCTCGATGCTGTGATTTTCCTTATTGGTGAGTTCCCCACGTTTTTGCCTGTATTGCCAGCCAGCCGGAGTTGGTAGGTACCAGCGGGAGTACCTAGTGGGTCGCGCTACAGTCGGGACGCGAGCGTGTGAAACCCCTATTCTCCCGCCGGCAGTCACGCCTTCTCGTTCGAGGACGGGGAGGAATTGAATGTTAAATTTGACCTTGCTGTTCATTTATTGCGACATTAACGAAATGTCAATAAGCAGTGAGAGAAATGGGATTAGGTCTGCTGGCCAGGCCTTCATTGCCAACAATTCGGTTGTGGAAGGAAGCTGCACCAGCGGATTTTATCCCGACGCCTGGGTTCATTGTCCAGGACTTCATAGTCGACATCTCGACTGCGGAAGCGAGAAACGCGGACCCAGGTAAGACTGGATTAATAATTAATCCAGTCTTACCTGGGTCCGCGTTTCTGGCTTACCAGTTATTGGTCAGGCCGTCTTTAACGACATATCGTTTGAGGCAGCTGCAACAATTAATCTCAGTTTCGCTGCGAGCCCAGGGAAAACTGATGCTGGCCACGACATATCGTGTTGGGCATCAGCATCCCCTCGGTTCCCTTCCGGAGATCTCGCACCATCGTAGTATCCTGACATATTAGGTAAACCTGACGAGTGCGGGTCTTTGATTGTGGCTGCATCTTCTGCTAGAAATGTTCCCACTCTCCCTTCATTTCCTCCACAACAAAAAACGGCGAAATCGTGGATTCACGCCACCAGCCTTCCGCTAAATACACAAGACAAAATGTGAGGAATTTAAATTCAAATTCAGGAGCTCGAATTTACGTATGTACACCCTTAACATCCGTTTTACTGGGTGCTCCTACAGTAAGCATTTGAATACCACAGTTTTTGGTCCTTTTCCTGTTTTTTTCTGTCCCATCCATCAATCGGTATCCTACTGTTTCTGCTTGCAGGTATTATTGTAGCTAATGTACCTGAAGGTCTTTTGGCCACTGTCACTGTGTGTCTTACCCTTACTGCCAAACGGATGGCTTCCAAAAACTGCCTCGTCAAGAATCTCGAGGCTGTCGAAACCCTTGGTTCAACTTCGACCATTTGCTCCGACAAGACCGGCACCCTCACCCAGAACAGGATGACAGTCGCTCACATGTGGTTCGACAACCAGATCATTGAGGCCGACACAACTGAGGACCAGTCTGGTATGTTTCTTGGAAATGAAGTACCTGCCCGTATCAAGTTGACTTTTTTTACAAAGTGTTGGATGACCAAGTCTTCGTCCACTTGCAGGAGTTCAGTACGACCGTACAAGCCCTGGATTCAAAGCCCTTGCCCGAATTGCAACGCTGTGCAACCGAGCTGAGTTCAAAGGTGGTCAGGAAGGTGTCCCGATTTTGAAGAAGTGAGTGCTCATATATTAAAAATTTGTAATGTTAATTGTAGTAAAGGACTATAATATAGTATTACTATATACAACGTTAATGCTCTTTGACGATTCCAGGGAAGTCAACGGTGATGCTTCAGAAGCTGCTCTCCTAAAATGCATGGAACTGGCTCTCGGTGACGTCATGTCCATCCGTAGAAGGAACAGGAAAGTGTGCGAGATCCCCTTCAATTCCACCAACAAATACCAGGTTTCCATTCACGAGACGGAGGACCCCAACGACCCCAGGCACCTGATGGTGATGAAGGGAGCTCCCGAAAGGATATTGGACAGGTGCTCGACCATCTTCATCGGCGGAAAGGAAAAACTCCTGGACGAAGAGATGAAGGAGGCTTTCAACAACGCCTACTTGGAACTTGGTGGCCTTGGAGAGCGAGTTTTGGGTTGGTAACTGACTGTTGCAGATGTTTGGTCGTGTTAAACAAAATGGAGAAAAACTCCATCTTTTGGCGCTTTGGGGGTTGTTAAAACTTCCTCGAAGTCCCAAATGTGTCTATCATCTCTAATGTTCAATTTTTATTCCAGGTTTCTGTGATTTGATGCTTCCATCTGACAAATTCCCTCTTGGATTCAAATTCGACTGTGATGATCCCAACTTCCCCCTTTCTGGAATGAGGTTCGTCGGCCTGATGTCCATGATTGACCCTCCCAGAGCTGCTGTCCCCGATGCTGTTGCCAAGTGCCGATCTGCTGGTATCAAGGTCATCATGGTGACTGGCGATCACCCCATTACTGCCAAGGCCATCGCCAAGTCTGTTGGAATCATATCTGAAGGTACCTTATTTTATTAAAGAGTCTGTTGCCTAAAATGTTCTTTGACTTATTGAAATATTTCTGTCATCCTTCAGGTAATGAGACTGTTGAGGACATTGCTCAGAGACTGAACATCCCCGTATCTGAAGTCAACCCCAGGGAAGCCAAGGCTGCCGTCGTCCATGGAACTGAGCTTCGCGACACTGGCCCAGACCAGCTTGATGAAATTCTGAGGTATGACTTCTAATTCATTTTGTGTCAAGTCGATACACGGCGAATCTTCCACGGTGTGTGTGCCCATTGGTTGCAATATGATAACATTTCATAATTTACCTATTCTGTTTCCCAGGTACCATACTGAAATCGTGTTCGCTAGGACTTCCCCACAACAGAAACTGATCATTGTAGAAGGCTGCCAGAGGATGGGTGCCATTGTGGCTGTAACTGGTGACGGTGTGAACGACTCGCCTGCTCTGAAGAAAGCTGACATTGGTGAGTAATCAATTTTAGTCAAGTTCAAAAATTCCCCAAGTTATTCATTCTTTGTTATAACGAATTTTAAACCCCTCAATGGATACTGGTTACTCAAGATTTATAGATTTATTCACCTATCACAACAGGTGGGTGTAGTAACGAAACTGTTCATTCAAGGAATCTATTGTTTTGCGTTTTCAGGTGTTGCCATGGGTATTGCTGGCTCGGACGTGTCCAAACAGGCTGCTGACATGATCTTGTTGGACGACAACTTCGCCTCCATCGTAACCGGTGTAGAAGAAGGAAGACTGATTTTCGATAACCTGAAGAAATCCATTGCCTATACCCTCACCTCGAACATTCCTGAAATCTCTCCTTTCCTCGCTTTCATCTTGCTGGATATCCCTCTGCCTCTCGGAACCGTCACTATCCTTTGCATCGATTTGGGAACTGACATGGTGAGTCTGAACGGTGTCACTTGAAAATCCTCAATTTTCAATTTTATTCTGTATGGCTACTGCAAAATGTTCCTCCTTCTACTCAATCTTTAACTTTTCAGATAATTTCAAATAAATTATTGGGTACAGTTTAGTTCCCTATGGAATTTATAATTGTATTTTCTGATAACGGCCGAGTATTTCTTATCACAATTGATGCTATAGTGAAAAATTTAAATTCTTACAAAGTATGATTTTTTCGGTTTTCAACACTTTTGTAAGTTATCGAAGCTCATTCGTCGTTTAAAGATTTTAACTGAATTATTGCTTCATGACGCCATGTGCCCCTGAATTCAGCAGAGGTTGATAGCGTCAACAGTTCGTTTTACATCCCTCTGTTGACTGTGAGTTTTTCCATCAAAAGTCAAGGTTAACTTAGAGCTTATTCTTTTTGCTGATTCAACAGTAGCCATACGATGTGTTTTTTGTTTTTGTTTTTTAATTTTTATGAGAGAACCTTCAATGATTATGTATGTTACTTTTTGATAATAGTTGTCAATGAAAGAACGGATTGACTTGAATATAAATTTCTTTTAGAAATCTCTATCAACTAGTAGGGTTTCTTGACTCTTTCATCAGCTAAGCTTTTCTTACTTTGTCATTTTGGAATGAGAGTGTTCTCGTGCGAATTGTAATTTTAGCTCAAACACTGTGCTAATTTTGTTGTCCATTTGCGGGATTCGGATTCTTGAAAACGATTTTGCAGTCATCATAGCCGTACAAGTTGCTCTTTATATAACATTTTCTCTTACATTCTTTCCGAATCGTGAAGAATGAGTCTTAATGACCCACAGCAGTTTTTTCTTTATGATTGCAATTAATCAGATCATAATATGGTGTGATCAGATCATGATATAAAACATATTATGTTTAGGGGTCTCATCGTATTTTCTCTACTTTAAACCGTTATTGGTTTATCTCTATGACCAATATCGGTCGTGCACTTTGATCCACACGATGATAGCCCGTTCTCATTCCAAAATGATTCTCGATGATATCAATTTTCACTCTTGTCAGATCAAAATATCTTGTCAGAATGAAATATTCTCTTTGAAGTATCCTCGTCTTGTGCTTCACTCTCTCTCTCTCGTCTCTTATGAATGAAGACGTAGAACAGTTACCATCCTTCATTAAGAATATTGTTAACAACAGGTCCACACATAAAACAATTCATTACAGAACAGATTGCTCTCCCTTGTTATCCTTCAATTTACATGATCAATTTTTTTCTGGCCTTTTCCATTTTTGAACGGAGCATGCTTATTTTATGCTTATTTCAAGCTTTGATTAAGACTTTTTCTATTATAATATTTGTTGAAATTTTATTACTTCAATGTTCTTTTTTTGACTTTTACTCTCTGAATTTGAACTTGTGAATGATTTCAGTGACCCCTTCTGTGTGATGAATAATATTGTGTCCATTGTTTAACAGATTTTACATTCCACATTACTCTCTATCACTCCTGCAAACTGTTGCTTATGTTAGAACTTACGATGCCAAGTTTCATGTTAGTTCACTTCCTACCCAGTGCGTATGTTAGATAGGACTAGCAAGCTTTACAATCATCCCAATTAGATAGACTCATGAACCCTCAGCTCATCATCAAATCAACATGAGCTTTCAACTACATTACATAGTTTGCAATTAGTGTGACCGTCATATACCGTCAGATGGTGTTTGTCCACTAGTGGTAGAATCTCGAAACACCTAGTTTGTGCTCTTATGGATTGATATTTTCGGCTTCAGCGTATTTCAATCAGTGTTATACGATTATCTTGTGGTAGCATATAGTTTGTAGCTATATTTTTCCCCGGAAAGGTCAGTAAAATTAAGATTCCAGTATTTATCTCACGAAATAAAGTCATCAAATAATAAGCTGCAGACCTTTCAAAAATACTATTTCCTTTCCAAATGAGGTTCAGCTCATGCTACGAGGTAGCCGATGCACAGTAAATCCTTTCAGTATAAATTACCTTTTTGGGACAAAAAAGTTAGCAAAAATTTTCAAATTGTTGAAAATCAATTTACTCACAAAGAACATCCTCACATGTTGGATTGGATGAGTGAAATAGGGCGTATTTAAAAAAAAAAAAAGCTCAGTCTGCCAGTCATCAATAACTAAATTTCCATAACTGGTAATGATGACAATGTCGATTTTCTTTCGATTTTACTGGCCTGGGATTTATATCTTACATAAATTCAAGACTGTGTGTAGGTGCTTTTCTGCACACGTAACCACATCATACCTCATCATCATACCTGCACAACAGCTTTATATATTCAAATAGTCTTAGCTGGTTTTGGATTTTTTTTTTTTTTTGTTAGTGTTCTTGTGACTAGAATAGAGATAGAATTGTTTTTGATGTTTTTATTTTTCGTTTTTATGTGTGGTTTCACATTGTTTTTACACCATGTCGTATCAGGTGCCTGCTATATCCCTGGCCTATGAAGAAGCCGAAAGCGATATCATGAAGCGACAGCCTCGAAATCCCTTCACAGATAAACTCGTAAATGAAAGGTAATTCCAAATCCAGATTTTCAAACACAGGTCAGAATACTTCTTGAGACTTCATGGCTTTTCTATTATTTCTTCTTATAAAACAACCTTCTCCTTAAAAATCGTCGAATCTTTTTAATGGCGTCACTTACAAGGTAAGTGAGGTAAGAACTATATATTTTTGTAATCTCGCATGGCTAGCTCAGCACTTCAATCATCTCCATCACATATTTTACGGGACGACCTCTAGCCTGTAGAACTGTAACATCTCCAACCAGAATCTAAAGGTGGGTGGATTATTGCACCTTACTGAATGAACAAGTGTTGCACTTCGCTGTTCCCGATGTTTTTTCTTTTTTCCTTTTCTTTTTGGCATCGGACTGGAAATCAGCTTTGTTGTAAATTGTACATGGAACAGCCCGAGTCTTCCCCGAAAAAGACAGCATGAAACACCTTCACGAACATCCATCCACCCTGAACATTGTGTAAATCTTACCAACATCCAGCTTCAACGCCGTAACAAGCGACTAATTGTTAAGTTTGACTTTTTTCGCGCATCCTATTAGCATTACTAACCTTCTCTGTCTATGCTAATGCTACAAAGATGCCCGCTATCTCGCTGGCCTATGAAGCACCCGAGTCAGACATTATGAAACGACAGCCCAGGGACCCATACAGAGATAACCTAGTGAACCGCAGGTAGGTGTCAGTAATCCTCCCAGTTTAGATTTCAAATAATTTAGTGTTCTGTCTTGATTTAGACAGAGTTTTTTCATTATTTTTATACCAACCTTTAGATTAGGATATTCAACAAAAACAAACGATCCTTTTCTTTTTATATCCCCCCCCCCCCCCTTGGTTTTGAGGCCGAGCAAGATTTTACTTCCCACCGTATTTTCTTCCTCGTGGCTCAGAGGTTGTCTTTTGCTTCCTTATGTTCCTTAGAGTTGGTACACTGTTTGGGTCATTTCAACAATACCGCTCATCAAAGTTTTCCATTTTTAGGTAACTGGCATCTGAAAGGAGCAGTTTTGTACAAGTTTTACTGATTTATTGTGGTTTGATACAAGCTATGAATATAAAACATTTTCGGCTTAGAAAAATTGTTTTTCAACAAGAATAAATTAAGAAAAAGTAAGAACAAAATAATGAGCTCCCAAAACGTGAACAACTTTTTCTAGTTCCACAGAAATGTTGCGTTTGTCCAAAAGATGCCTTCAACATTCTGGAATCGGTTTATTGGTAGATATTATCTACCAGAAGAGTTGGTTTGGAATATATTTGCAAATTATTTCCAAACCCATGACAAAACTAATGTCCGAATAAGAGCAAACTTTTTCAGGTTGTAGGTACCACCGTAAAATGACCTAAAAGTGCTTACAACTTGGTTGGTAACCCTGTATACCTGTGCCCTGGAATGGATGTCTCCTAAATGGTGTTCGTCATGTGTATTGTGGCAGAGATTTTGACGTGTAATTTTGGCTATCCCCCCCTCCTTATCCGGGGTGTTTGAAGGATGCTGTCGAGTTGTTATTGTTTTGATTGTAGTTGTGCTTGAGGGCAGAAATTCCCTGCTTGTTTATTCATAAATATGTATTTCATATCAAAGGAACAGCTTTCTTCAATCCCTCCATTTCCTTTCTGTTTCTTCATTTTATATTTATTTTATTTTACAAAGTTGAAACGTGCGAGTAAAATTAGTATTAGGTATTTATTATACTATTGTAAAATTATCCACTTAATTATAGTCTACAAGAAGAGAAAGCAGCCCATAATACGGTGATGGTTTTTTTAATTATGAAATTTGCAAGATAGTTCACTTACTGTCTTGTCTGGCGGCTCTGACCACGGTAGGATGTGATTCTTTTCATGTACTCTTCCAATTTTTTTCCAATTTCCGATTTCAGGCGAGCAAATTTTTTTCAGTTCTTGCAATTTGCTTCACACCATAGTTTGCTCAACCATGAAATGACATGGAGGAGTTCGTCAAGTATAAGCGTACCAAGAAGACACTTTTTATATGCAGCTTTGCTGAACCACGATGTTTTGAATGAAATTCACTTGTAGTTTATATGACCCCCCCCCCCCCCCCCCCAAGTGCCCTCAGATCAGAAACTATATTCATGACAAATTGGTCGAACTTGCGCCAAATGATGTGAATTTAATTTTTGTTTTCTTTTTTAATTTGACATGCATTTGCATTTCTCATCCATCGATACATCCCAAATCCACCCGAGACTCATCCGTTTCATTTAAAACTCAGAGTTAACTCGGCTCTTTGCATAATCTTATAAGAAGATAATGCAACAAACATAAATAAAATAATGCTAATAAAAATTAACGGATCTTTCGTGGTTTCTTCTAGCACTGCAATAACAATTATCATTTTATCTATCACATTATCTACTAAACACAAAACCAGTAAGTAATGTTGAATTGTAATCAGCTGATGTCCACACCTGTACAACTTTTTCAAACTTTACTCTCACAAGAAGTACATCAAGTCACCTACGTTTTTACGCCTAACCAATTATTCTATCATGCAAAATTTCATCAAGCCTTTTGATCCTAAGCATGTACTTGAGATCTACGTCGTTATCTATTTTCAGCTTACTCTGCATAAGTGTCTGTCAAATTTATAGATACTAATTGCCTATCGAAATGACGAAATGCACTGCTCAATGAAATTGTTTATAAATTACATTGACTTATCAACAGCTTGTAGATTTTCGTATGGTCTTCTAGTCAGAACATGTAGATCATATTTTGACAGTAAATTCGCAAAACTATGTAAGTCTTTTTTCGGATTTTTTTCCCTCCCCGAGTCTTTTCCGTAAGATTTTCTGATAGAATTTGATTCCTTTGATCCCTCAATTTCCATCACACTTCCGGAAAAAATCCAACAAATTTCCGGAAAACGATTTAAATGGTTTTGCTAATTCACTGTCGATTTATTCTTCGAAATTTATTCTTGATCTTTTATCACTTAGCTCTATCAAGTGCTGGAATTTTTCTCGCTAAATTTCACGGCAATGAACTCATTTTTCTACGCTTTACAAATTATCTGATGCCACGTTCAAACGGCGTTAGCTGAGTTTTCGGCTAACAAGAGCATTTTCATGAAACAACATTTTCATGAAAGCTGCATCGGAACAAAATTTGAAAATGGTAGCTTGAGATGTTGAATGTTTCACGCTCAATTTCTTCGTAAATCCAGATTTTTCAAATGAAAATTAATCGCTAGGTTCTTTTTGAGTAAATTTTTTTTACCTTTCAAAAGTAAAGTGTGATGAAATGAGAATATTGGGATGGTTGTTTTGTGAGGGGGGGGGGGGGGGGGGTACAGTTTGCACAGCCTTACTATAACTGCCATGATGAGACTCGTTTTACACAATATGACTATATTTTGATGCAAAATTGTGTAAAGATTGATCAACTATGGTAAAAACTAGTTCCAGTAGAAACTAGTAGCCACTGGTAGCTACTAAGAGTTTTGGTAACTAATACTACTACTGACTGTAGCTATCAGTATCTACTGCAAGTAATGGCAACTATGCTTATTCGGATTAACGTACCGTGCGGGTTCAGTGGAGATTGAGGCGTTGAACCAATTCATTCTTTCATTTATCATATACCCAAAACTTGTGTCTTTGGATACTCTCAAATAGTCATTTATGACGAGTTATAACTCGTATCTGCTCTCCTTCATTCACTCACGAAAGAGTTTTGGGGGCATTGGTGATTATTTGTGTTTTTTAGCTACGTAACTCATAAAATCACAAACAGGAAACGTGAATTCAGCAAGGCTGACGATTTGTGCAAAGGATCCTAAGGTTCATGACGTAGGTACTACCAGGAAAATTTGTTTACGTATCAGGCCTGTTCAGGGTGTGCTTTTATTGTAGTGTTAAATGTACTGCTTGTTCATTGTTTCTTGGGTATGTTGAAGGTGGTATTCGTATTGTTATCGTTTGATTACGAAAACGAATAGGCAGGTGTGTGATCAAGTTGGTACCCCTAGGAATATTGTTTATGCGCTGGACTATTTCATCGTGTTAGATTAGATCTGTGGTCTACAGAGACGTGTGGTTGATTTTTCCTTTTAAAATTGTAACAGACAGGTTTTTCAATTTTGCGTTTTTCAGTTGGGGGATTTACGTTGTTGCTGTTTTCAACGTAACGAGTATTATACTACCTATACCTACCTCTTCTTTTTCTTTTTTTAAAGTTTGAGTCATTTTGTTGTTCCAACTTCCGCCAATTGCGGCGTGTGGGATTTCATTAGTAAGCATTGAATAACTCAAAATAGGTTTTCTTTAGTTTTATCTTTGTTAAATTCATGTATCTGGCCATAAAGGTCAATCGACTCACCAGTTCTTACAAATGGGTTACAGTACTTTCTTCTCCGCTAGCATTTTTTCCCTTTGAGTAGAATTGGTGTCTTGCCTCAGCATGTTCTTGTTAGGGTTCTGTCCTTTTTGAGCTGACGTTTTCTCCCCTCGCAGTTTCTTCTTGATGTTAAAACTTTCATGTTGTTTTTTTGAACGTAACTTTTGAAAACAATTTCGAAAGGCGTGCGTATTTTCTGTTTTTCTTCACTTCCATAGAACGACTGTGCCTGTTTATAGTATGCAAGACAAACGTTTACCGAATATTCACGTCTGATAAACGATCGGTAAGTTGTGGACGACTTGGAGTATTTACTTTGTCGAGCATGCTCGAGAAGATAGCCGATGGCTGATTACTTCTGATGCGCAGTCGCGCGCATTTAAGCCTTCGAGGTGGTTTCCCACTTGATGGCGAAGAGGAAATGATAGTGTTACGATAAAATGACCTATTGTCCATAGTTGACTCATTAAATAGACCGTGGAATAGATTGTGGCATTGAGACACTTCCAACAGTAGACTTGCAAAACGAAGGAATAAGGCGTATTCAGTTATTTTGTATTCAGTAATTAATTTTAAATCACGTTAGATTTTAGTCTTTTAATCATAATTCTAACTTATAATGACAAATTAAAATGAATTAATGATTTACCGAAAACAATTGAGTTAATCTGCTAAATTTGAGCGTAGAATCACTTCACGTTTGACAAAAGTGGGTTTTTGATTGGGTGTTATTCAATGTTACAGGTTAATTTCCATGGCCTATGGTCAGATCGGCATGATCCAGGCTGCGGCTGGGTTCTTTGTATACTTTGTGATCATGGCTGAAAATGGATTCCTCCCAATGAAGCTGTTCGGTATCCGAAAGCACTGGGACTCGAAGGCTGTCAATGATCTCCAAGACTCCTACGGACAGGAATGGGTGAGTATTTTCACTCATATTTCTAGCTTAGGGAAGATGCGAATTGTAGGTACTAATTGTGAATTTTTTTGTTCAGACGTACCGTGACAGGAAGGCTCTGGAATATACTTGCCACACCGCCTTTTTCGTGTCGATCGTCGTTGTACAGTGGGCTGATTTGATCATCTGCAAAACAAGACGTAACTCGATCCTCCATCAAGGAATGAGGTTTGTTCAGCTGACTTCATGGCGCAGGATAGGGTGGCCAGACGTCTCCCATTTGGGGGAACCTTCCCCATTTTTTAGAAATGTGTCCCACATCCCCCCAGAAATGCCCCTCATTCACATTTCAAAACGCTCACTTCGCTCGCTCATTTGTGAGAGCGTGAACCCGATCCAACCCCGCTAGTGATGAAAATAAATTATGATGATGATAAATGGTGATGAAAAATAACTTCCTCCTGAATCGCGGGAAGTGAACAATTTTTCGACCCGAGTAAATCGAGATTGATAGGTACCAGATCTCATAGACCTCGCATGCGCGCACGGGCTGGCCTCTGTCTAAGGCTGAATTCAGGAGCTCACGAACTCACGTACCAACGGACGGCCCTCCAAAAAATCGTTCAAATTAAACTTGCCGACATAACCTCCCGATCTTTCGTTCACAATTTAGTATAAAAATTCGGATTGATAGAAAGTGGAAACGCTGTTTCAATTGGACTGTAAACAACAAAAGACAGGTATAGTTGCGCTGATTTGCGCGCTTTGGAAATAGCGCTCAATGGCGCACAATTTGCTCTCGAATCCAAATCCAACGAAAAAATTAGGGGTTCCTTTTTAAAATAACAACCGACACAGCTGACAATTTAATTCGTCTGATATATCAGACATAATATATCATCATAATATGTAGTATACGTCTCTTACGAGATAATATCTTACATAGTATGAAACGTGAGTGAGACGTCTCAGATATATCCCTATGTCCGCAACTTAGATGACTCGTAGCTGCAATGCTGAGATCTATCAATTCACGTATCATAGATGTATCTGAGACTCTCGAGTCCTTAGCCAATGAGACGTTGCAGAGATGTTCTGGGCAAGCCAATTTGAGATGTCAAGAGTTGTTAAATCGGGTTATTGGTTTCCCAAGATCCCATCAAAAATGTGTGTCGCTATAGTGGAAACGGCGCGAGAAAACTATCCAAATGAGATATCTGGTTTAAAGTGAATGAGAGGGCGGTGACATGCTAAAAAAATATAATCCGCCCCACGAAGGGGCCTTGTCGCCCCCATTATCAATCTGGTGGAGTGCTTGATGTGAACAAGTGTGCGGAATTACCCCACATTTATCTTCCCCATTTTTGAGCCCTCGATCCCTTGTCTCTAGCATGTTAACACTTAAATGTCTCTGAGATAGCTCGAGAACAACCATCTCAGTTTCAAAGTCTCAGAGACGTCTCGGTAAAGTCTCAATGATACCTCTAAATCTGCGAGACGTGGTTGTAAGCAGCTGGCTGGGTAGCGTCAACCAAATACTCACATATAATTTTCGCCTTCCTGGATAAGCTGAAAATATTCCAATCCTGGCCTAACTAACTTGAAATTATCACTGCAAATGAAAATTATTATGGCCGATTTCTGGGCTCTCTCTGTCTCCTTATTCTAATCAACATCAAACCCACTTGGTGTCAGGTGGATGATAACTCGGTCTGTTGGTGACAAATTATATTATAGGATAATTACAAACCGCAAATAAAAATATGTGCTGAGAATATTGGGATATGAAAGGAAATATTACAATATGATTTAGAAGACAAAATTAAATGGTCCTAATCGTGACATCGTGACGCCGGAACGTCGGATTGTCGGGACGTCGGGACGTGTTGCGACAGGACGTCGGGACGTCGGAACGCGTGGCGACAGGACGTCGGGACGGGTTATGACGGGACGTCGGAACGTCGGGAGACGTTATGAGTGAAAAAGTTCCCTAAACAACTCGATATTGAAAGGGGGGAGAGAAATGGGAAGAATCCGCATTCCAACGTCACAAATTAGTAGGGAAACTGGTTAAACTCCCCTAACAAATCGGGGTAAAAACTTATAAAACTAGGTGAAAATCCCCTACTAAAATGGGGTGAAATAATTAAGGAAAATACGCGACACAACTTCTGTCGGGAGAATATTACAATAAACCAAATTCCTACTCTGGTTCGGCGTTAGTGCCGTCGTCAAAATACAACTCAAAATTACACAACTCAACACTACTTGCTGTCAGCTGGATATTTACTGGGGGTAATCAGGAGGAGATAAATTGACAACTTGGGAGTGCATTACCGTGCAGATCGTGGTGAGAGGAGGTCACTCTGGTGGAAATCCGAAGTCGGGTTTTTGCAGTAGCGTCGTCACCAATTTGCTGTTTCGGTCGAATCCCTGGAGTTGCAATTTCCGCAAACCCGAAGGCTGTGCGGGCAAGGCGAAGGGGGGGGGGGGGAGAGAAAACGGCGCTTCACTTTACTCGAACGCCGGCGGGAAAACAAAACGAAAACTTGCGCTGAAAATCCTTGGCACTGAACTGTTCACTGTTCTACTGTTCCACCTTAACTCGGTATCAACAACTGCACTTAGCACAAAAAATGTCGGTACGCGTTCCGACCGATCGGTACGTCACAACGTTGTCTTAGCGGGAAAAATACGAGCCCAACGACACAGGTTCTTCACTGTTCGGCTGCCTCACGGCGACTGACCACAGAGTAACAGAGAACAAACAGAGAGGAAACTCCCTATACTCCCTGTGTTGGCAAAGTTTGGCCGTGAAGTCGGTGGAGGGGGGTGTTTGAGATGGACAGTGGCGCCTCCCAGGGGTGATTGCTCGCAACTCGCCGACGCACGGCCCCCTCCACTCCCCCCGCTTCCAGCCGACCCCCCCCCCCCGCACTACCGGGCCTTTCCCGTTCGTTTTCAATAGGACCATCATCACCGGAATCACCCACAGAAAAATAATTTTATAATTATTATTCCGATGGTGAGTTCCTGTGATGTGAGATCCATTGAAAACGAGTGGGAATGGCCTGGTAGTGGTGGGGGAGAAGGACGGGTGAAAAATCTAGCATCAGAATAATTGGCACAATAAGTAATTTCGCTTTATTTTCTCTTTTCTTCAATATCATAATGTTCTAGATAGAGGGGGAATAAATTCAACAACGTTGGTGCGTATAAAAATATCTATTGAAGAATAAGGAACAAAATAATGTACTGGTAGGTATAAAAATACAGATACTCAAACACTGTATTGGTAGGTATAAAAATAGAGATAGGTACTCAAACACATTACATACGTGAAGGAATTGCAAACATTATACATTTAATAAATTAATTCCTTAAATTAATAAATTAAATTAGAAAATGGGCATATCTCTTTACAGGAGTTCTTTTGGAAAATGGACTATAAAAGACGGATTCCCACTACCTATCTCTGTGCATCAACAATGATAGAACTGATCTGAAATGATCTCTTACATTATGATAGATCAACTAAAAAAAAAAAAAAAAAAAAAAATAGGGGTTCAATTTACTGACGTAAGTTTAACGCCTGAAATAGATATCCTAAAGCAGGTTTGTAGTCACCTGTTACGGCTTTATGGAGATTAGTTCGATAAACGGGATCTGTTCCTGGTCGACGGGGCATAAGAAGAACACCCTGTAGCCTGTAGCCGAACACTGTCGATTCGTCCGTGGGGCCTGTAGAGAAATTTAACACAAATATCAGTCATAATTGGTTATATCAGCAATAATTTCCAGCTTGCCTACTTCTGACCTAACCTATGCGGTTGTTTCAACAGGTGGGATTGATTTATCAGATAAGTTGATTATCAGATTCGAATGGCCTACTGCATAATAATAATAGTGTTCTGAAAAAGTGTTGGCAACTTACCAAATCGTTGTCGATGCGGGCTGTGAAATTGAGTGATCAAAAGTGAAGCAGTTGAAGCTGTTGGAATAGCTTAGGAATGAAAACAATAATTATTACTGCTTTCGAGAGATCGAACTGATGAACTTGAACCTGAAGAAACCGATTAGCAATGAACAAAGTTTTTGAAATTGAGAACGAAGGAAAACGCGTGAAAAACTATAAAACAATGTTCGATGATGAAGCCGTTGTAACGGCCGTTACAAACCGCCCAGTTGTTGGTGTGGTATCATTATCTACGATGGAGACACTAATGGCGGACAATTCTGGACTGTGGGGTGCGACAGGGGCGCTCTCTGTTACTCTGTGGGCGAACCCTTGGGGTGACTTTGTGGCCACGCCCCTTTTCAAACTCTGGCCGTGAAATGGAGGGGAGTTTCCGCGGCCTGCGACTGACTAATCCCTGCTGGCCCACCTGGGTCCTCGATTCCGCTAGATGGCGCAGCGGTCGCGGGCTGCAAGCTCCCCCTCCAATGTGTGAGGCGGGTTTGGCGGGCCAGTTCCTGCAGGCGAGATCGGGCTGTAGGGCGCCGCCCTACATGGTGACCCATTCGAGCCCAGATTGAGACGTCTCTGAGAGCATCACTGCTGTGTGGGAAAGATGTGCCCAAATGCGAGCATTTCCGCGGGATCTCAACCTCCCCACCACCGAGAGATTAGAGGCAGAGATCAGAAAGGCAGTCAGGGCTTACCGTTTGAAAGGAGAAGACTTGCGACATGCCATAGACACGTTCTGAATTAGTGGTATAGATAAAGGTTACTTTTTTTAAATCCTGAATGCACCTCCGATGTCCTCCAAATATTTGATCACCTTACGCTAAGAGTAACTCTGTTTGCTTACCTTTCAATGGCATTCGTGTGAATTTTTCAGGAACTGGGCCTTGAACTTCGGTCTGGTATTCGAAACTGCCTTAGCTGCCTTCTTGTCGTACACTCCCGGAATGGACAAGGGTCTCAGGATGTACCCTCTGAAGTAAGCAAACGTTCGGTACCTTTGCCAGGCAAAGTGTTCACTCTTAACGTCAAATTTTGATTAATGTGTTGAAGAACAATACAGTAAACATAATAATTTACAGATTCGTGTGGTGGCTCCCTGCCCTGCCGTTCATGATTTCCATCTTCGTCTACGACGAGGTCCGCCGATTCTACCTCCGCAGAAACCCTGGCGGCTGGCTTGAACAAGAGACCTACTACTAAATCCTGCGCTCCGCACATGTGTGGCTCATTTGCAGTCGCCTTCTAGCCGCGTGCTGAAATTTCTCATTTACTCGCCCTAATTCAGTTGCTATGATAGTTCCATATACCTAGCGGGAAATGGACTCACAGAGAACATTTCAGTTTCATGAGATTATGTAAATGAGTGCGCAAATTAAGGTTACACGGATAACATTGATTGTTAAATGTGGAACAATTTCACTAGTGCTAAAATGCTGAAAATAGTAGGAAAGTAAATTATGAATAATAAATAAGCTGGTGTAAAGAACGCTTGTGTCACGGAACTGGAACAAGATGACGACAAATTTATAAATTAGTATACCTACTATGGAATAATGCGTAACATAAAATTTTAGCCTATTCACACGAAATTTTATTTATATACTTTCCGATCTTTAAATTTATTCGCTTAGGAACGCTGATTTTGTTTTTACCTGTTAGAGCGAGTGATTGGAGCCCAAATGCGAAATGAGAAGCTACACGTTCTGAGAAGGGTTCAAAATTGTGATCTGCTCTGCTACCATGTGATCTACTTACGTGTTTGTGCATGTTTCTGTGCGTCCGAGTAAAACCCTTCACGTTGGCAAAAAACCAGAGTGCCATAAAGTAGGAATTAAAAAAGCTACTGTGACATTCCATTACATGTTGTGACATTCCATTTGTCAAGACGAGTCTCGTTGTTGTTGAAATTGTGTGAAATCAACATAATCAGACGTAGTTGCATAATCTGTAGAGTGTTAGCAGGGATCGTGGATCTTACATTCCAGCCCAAGGCATTCCATTCCATTACCTTGTTTTTTTGTTGTTGTTTTTTTTTAAATCTCCTGACAAATGGAAGAGCTTTCTGTTTATCATTCCTCGTGTCGGATGAAATCCATTTTCGAGTCAATAACTGATTCCCATCATCAAACTCACATCGAACTTGAAGTATCTCGCTACCATCTTCCCTGAAATCTTTCCTTCCGACTCAAATCAAATGGAATTCATTCGCCAACGTCCAAATCATTCCCCGTCTCAAATGGAATTCATTCCGAGCTGTCAACTGCTCCGTGTATGCTTATGCGCCAGCCCCTTTCTCTCCCACCAACAAGCTTTGTGTACTAATTACGTAGACGCTAGCAACTTGTAAATTTAGGTTAGTTTTGACTGTTGTTATATGCATTCGGGGGCAGAGGAAAAAACAAAATGGTCTCTTTGCACATTTTTAGGAAATATGAAACTTGTATATAATTTTTAAGAAAACAATAAAAACGAATGATTCATGAAGTCACACGTCTTGTTTAAGTACTAAGTGTGTGTGTGTGTGTGTTCGCATTTACAACTGAACGGCACAGGAAAAAAAAAAAAAAAAAATGTAAAAAGTTAAAAATTAAAAAAAAATATACCCATAAAAAGTTATGAAATCATTGACATTACTCCATCATTGTTAAAGATTTTGAAGTCAATGTATTTTAAATTTTCCCCACCTCTGGGCTCTTGTTTTGCTTGATTAATTTTTCTCCCCTTCTCCCTTTTTTTTCAAGTCCTGTACATGTTAGTGACAATAATGTGTTTTTGATATTCGTATAATTTATTGAATTTAAAAAATAGGAACCTAATATAACTGCCAATTTTGATGAGTTTTCTTTTGCATGTTCTATATTTTCGCCATGATGCCATAAATCATAGTTTTGTAGATAGACTTTGTAATTTATGTCAACATTAATTAGTTCATTGGTTTATTCTCAGAATCGTACTCTAGAGTATGAATTGTATAAAGATTAGAGTAAAAATAGCGTTTCTGCTTTGTTATATGTAATAATAGTTGTTTTTAACGATTAATGAGAATATTTTCATAGGATTTTTGAGTTTTAAACTTCTAAGCCTCCATGATCCAAAATTTTGGTTTTCAGTATTATTGAGTGTAACATTTTATGTCACCATTGAGTTGTGAACTTGAACTGTTTTATATTCAGATTCAATAAAATATTTTATGAACTTAACAGAACTTTAATTGTCGTCATAAACATTGTTTTATTTGTTGTGGAAAAAATAAAATTATTTGTTTAAAAAAAGCTATGTTGAGGTTTCATTTGTTTTTAACCGAATTTCCAATGTAACGTAAGTTCGTTTTCGAAGTAACAAAAAAATGTCCGCATGAAGGCTTTTTCAAAAGTTTGGACGTGCTCCAAAGAAAAAACTAGGCAATTTTGGGAAGCAAATCGATAGTAATTTTAGACAGGAGGAATTGCGTCCGAGACAATAAAACGGTATTTTCAACATGTAAGTCCCTGGTAGGCATGTGCCTCGACGGTAGATAAACCGTCTATATCTATATCATGCTCTATATGTAGCTACCTAACATACAAGGGGAGTACCGTCAATTCTGACTAGAACATCGTCACTTAGTAATCATAGTGGGTTATCATTCCCACTTGTTCGTAGTAGATACTGACGATTCCATTTCGACGTCAAACATGAACTGAAGACGGGACCGCTCATGCTAACACTCGGACTCTTTTTAGCTATAGATAGGTCAGAGATCCCTGACCTCAGGACGCGGGACCCCTCGTACATTTCCTAATTAGGAAAACTCACCTCCGGACCACTCGTGAAGCAATTTTCTTTCCATCATCTCTTTTGGTGATGGATCTCTGCCTCATTGTAGTTTCTCATTCACGTTGTCAATAACACTTTCAAGTAAAATGGGGGGAAAACACACAATGCTCTAATAAAACATTTATTTTCAATAATTCAAGATATGCAAACAATCAGTCTTCAATGAAGACTCTTCATCATACGAATTCCACCACTCGTTCCGAAGAAACAAACATCTCAAGTCGTAAGGGGATACTCAAGGACTATAGATGGATGAATTATGACTGCAACGTGCACAATAATGAACGGAGAACAAGTTGTACAATCTTACAAGAGACGAAAATCCAACTCTTTATCATCAAGTCTTCATACATACACTTAGTGTATGTGTCACCTTCTCCTTAACGTCAACGACAGAGATCTTGTTCTCCTTTCCTTTGATCTATCGTTGCTGGTTTACAGAATCAAACGTGGGTCTTTTCGAGGTATCGTATTGACTTGGTAAGTAACCGAAGTACTACACTGTAACCTAAGTCCCCCCCCCCCCTCCCTACTACATAACTAGGTGAGAACGGATGGGCAATGAAGGTGACTTCTCTGCTTTTTCCTTTTAACTTTGTATTTAGGCAAAATACATAAGTTGGAGACCGGTTTCGAGCTACACGCTCATCTTCAGTCCTATAAAACAAACACTCGTAATTACCAACTCTAATCTACTTACAAATTACTATGAAACATTAAAATACCTAGGTTACCACGAGGTCCTAGGGTACCTGCTGGGCTTGAGGTTTATGTTGATGACTATTTTTCATCATGATGGCAGACCATTTCACATGATGGGATGGTGACCATTTGTGTAGGTGTAGGGACTACAGGAGGTTTTTTGTTTGTTCATATTTTCGGCTATGGGATCGAGTTAGGTGTCGTTTTCGAGGTGGAATTTCGTAGAAAGTTTTCGTAGAATCCATTTTTGGGGGTCCCAGAACGGTCCGATTTCACTGTTGGGATCTGTGGGTCTACAAATGGGACTTTTGAAGGATCCCACGAGGTCAAATGAGGTGTCGTTTTCCGGGGACCTAATTTTGGACCATTTTTGGAGGTCCTGACCAAACATTTTACTGAAGAATTTTTTTTAATGACTCATTTGTGAGTCAATTATAATAATTATAATTGACTCACAATTACACTCACAAAGTCAATTATTGACTTTTGCAGCAATAACCTATATCAAAGAATAATAAACCCTCGTGTCAAATATGGAGCGTTTTTCTACCCCGAACGAAAAACATTTTAATACGTACCTAGAAAATTTTAGTATTACATTAAAAAAAAAAAAAAAAAAAAATTAAATAAGTATAATGTTGTCATAATAAAAACATCGATACATCGATGGTTCTGAGGCGATATTTTTGGGACATCGATGTAAGGTGGTCAATGTTTAAAAATATCGATAAATCGATGTCTAAACTTTTTTTGCCATCCCTACTAACGATCCCTCTGCTGATTTTTGTAAAACCATCAGAGGAGTCGTTTTCTCTCCCTAACAAACCTCATTTATTAGAAATTTGAAGTCACGGTAACGGTAAAATATTAGTAGCGGCTATGAAAATTTAACCAAAATCAGTACACCCTTCTTGAGCTCTCAGTTCAATCTGTTATTTTTTAACAGTTTACATAACAGTTAATTCCCGTGAATGGATGTTGATCAGCAGTTTCCGACCGTTAGCAGCAATGCCCACCTCTACACCTGAGGGTCCAGACCACTACCTTACTTTACTTTACTACCACTTACTACCGTCTTTACTACCTTACTCTGTGGTCTTGACTATTAGTCACTGACTGGATGCACTAGGACTCCTGACGACGGGTGCCAAGAGGAATCCAGATCCCCCAGGTCCATGCCCTCTCTCGTAGGAACAGACGAAGGGTCAAACGATTCCCTGCTCCCGTCCGGGGTTTCCCCCTTTCCAGCCACAAATTCGTGATCGGGCGTAGCAAAAATGTAATATAAAACGTTGGCGAGACCAACCCCGCAACCGTTGATTATGACGTGCGGGGAAGAGGCAGCCTCCCAGTTCCCAGGCACATGAGTACTTGAGTACTTGGAGGTAAGCACTTTCATTAAATGGAAAGAAGCAATAAGAAAAAACGCTGCAAATTTTACACAAGGGTTTATTATTCTTTGATATACGTTACTTGTGCATAAATTTAATTCTGTCAATGAAAAAATAAAAAAAATAAATTTTTTTTGGATTTTTATCTCAAAAACAATTTTTTTTTGGATTTTTTTTTTTTAATGTTTTTTTTTTTTTTTCGAAAATTCTTTATTTTTTACTCGAAAAATATTTAACATCCTGGGATCCTTAAAAAATCCCATTTTTAGCCCCATGAAAGCCCTAAAGATCGCCCCAGTGAAATCGGATCGTTCCGGGACCCCAAAAAATGGATTCTACGTCCAAAAATACTTCGAAAACGACACCTAACTCGATCCCATAGCTAAAAGCCTTCAAAAACACCCTCCCGTAGCCCCATTATAGCCCCATAGCGCCCCACGGGTTTGGGCGATCGGACTGAAAACCTTGCGGGCTCAACTAGATGGTAAACCAAGTATTTTTTCAAAATTTCAGATTTAAAAAAAAAATTCCTAATGCCCAAAACGGCCTGGACGGCGTACGGACATTTCGGATTTAGAATGTAGACCTCTTGAAACGGATAATGTCAAATTTTGAGCCCGATCGGAGTCGTCGATCCCCGTCGCGAAAACATAGGTGTATTATTCCAAGAATAATAAACCAAAAGATCCAAAGTACACAGCCTAGTTTGCAATTGAAGGGTCGTGGGGAAAAAGGATCAAAATTTGATTTTCTCAGAATTAGGAAAAGAGCAATTTAATTGCTCTTTTCCTAATTCTGAGAAAATCGAAAAACAAAGTTTGAAGTCATTTCAGACAGACGCTATGCATTAGAAAAATGAGCTGCTAGGCCCACCTGACAGGGAATTTAATTATGTTCAAGTAACAAGAAAGAAAATTTCGTAAATCGAAGATAGTTTCCGGAAATAATTTAAAATTTCAAAGAAGGTATGGACTTTGATCTTTTTTCCCGACAAATAGTCTTATTTGTGGGGGTGATTTCACGTATTTTGTTACCATAATAATATTATTATTATATCACCATGTTATAACCACCTATTGTTTATTTAACTCTCGTTTTTCACTTTTGACAATTCACTAGGGTATCGTACCTTAGTGTCTCCAGACAAATTATCCGCAAAAAATGGCATACAGAGAAGAGGGAAGAGGGTATTTAAATTGGACATTGATCTTTCTTCCTTACGAGCGCTCGGAATCTGATCCTTTCTCCCCGGAGCCTCGTATTAATTTTCGCATGGAACCGTGTTAATGCGACCCTTGTTCCCAGAAGTGAAACAGGCCTTCGGTTCTACTCCTCCCAGGCTACATGATGACGTGCCTATCTCAATTCGGCCTAAAAATGGAGTTTGATCCTTTTTCCCCACGACCCTTCAATTGGAATCAGAAAGTTTTGCTGATTCCAATTCCAAACTAGGCCGTGTGCTTTGGATCTTTTTGTTTTTCATAGTCAAATACAATATCCAAGATACCTTTCAAAAACTTCCAATTGAGAAAGGTTTGGATCACCAATTTTCGCTAAATTTGATCTATATAAAATGCGGCAGCATTTTTTTAAATTTCAAATCTGAACCCAGAAACATTTGGATCAAGGGTTGTTCTTGGGACCGCCCACAGGTAAAAAAAAAACTATTTAAATAAAAATAATTTTCTAATTTTCAACATAATATGACATACAGATCAGAAGTTTGCTTGACTATTAGAGACTAGAAGAGGTTGACATTTTTAATAAATTAAATTATAAACATAACACAAGAAAAAAAAAGTCGCAAAATATGATATCATACCCTGGAATCATATGTGAAACGATTCTATCATAAAAAAAGCTTCGCTTCAAAAGAGGAGATCTGAATGGAAAACGCTCCGAGTTTGAAGATGCCGGAGCTGGAATGTTATGATAGAGCAAAATTACATAATAAACAGAGCAGTTCGAGGTGTTAACAATCTCGGGTGAGAAGCGTAGAGACAGAAGAGAGGAAAAACAATCTAAAAGAAACCCAGAGACATCTGGCCCAGTGTAAATCTCTATAATAGAGATATTCTTTGTGACACTAAGAATAATTTTGTGACCAGGTCTGTACATCGAAGGATTTACAGCATTTACAACAAACGTTGTCGTATATAGAGGTTACACAAAGATATATACAGATATGGCCTAGAATCTATTTTAGGGGGTCCTTATACTTCACATCAACATTTTGTACAACCTAAGCATTTTTTTCCATTGATTCTTTACTGAAATCAAATTGATTTTAACAGAATTGAAAACAAAAATAGAAACTGAAATAAATAAATAAAATTTAATGGACCTTTTGTATAACATTTCGATACCAAAATCCTAACATGACATAACAACATTTAAAGAAAAAATTGTTATTGTGTTTCAGGAAGTAAAATTTCGCGCCAAATCGAATGGCGGCGTCACGTTCCACTAGTTTCACCGGAATCGCCAGGTAGACCAACATGACAAAGTGTTTTGTAATCCAACATGATACAACAGGTCAGTTTCAACACAAGAAGCATTTAAAGTTAAGTAAGCGGCATGGTAAGTTTTTCCTTTTATCATGCTATTGGATGTAGAATAGTCAAAATTCTTCTTTAACCACCTAATCAGATACTTTTTGAATGATAATCCCCTCTTTTACTTTGGCCCGGAGTGCACCCAGAAAGAGTGCCCATGCAAAGGTGCTATGTTGTCGAAAAGGGTGACCTCGTTATGTCTGGGCCTGAAGTTGCAAACTTTACTGATATGAATACAACAACCAACCTCGGTTTGAAGTTTAACGCCAATTTCTTTTAAGTAAATTACAAGATCTGGAGTATTTTTACTCACTCATCACGTTTTGTTTCTTCTTCAGATTACGATGATGCAACAATGGCCAAGGAAAATATAATTTCACCTGAACGACATGCAAACGCTTTTCATGTCAATCTGACCCACCCCTTTCCAGTTCACCTCAACTTGAAATCGACAGGTTTGAAAACCCCAGCATCCCAGAGCTCGAAGCAAAGAGACCACAAGGTATGTTTGTGAAATGTTCATCACACCACCCTGTTTCACGCTGGTTAAATGATAACTCATCTATACCTAAGCTCATAAAATTTTCAAATAATTTCATATAAAATTTCAATAAACAGGTATTCATAAATCATATCTAGTCATCTCAAATGAAGGGTAAGGGGAAATAACAAGGAGAGTCCAAGGATCTTCGGAATCTCCCGAACCTTCACCACGTAAACATACGCCACGGTACATCGCGACTCCGTCAGTGATTCGATCCACCAGTTTCGTGGTCCACGGGCCGTCTTCGCCGCCCCCGGCATCTTCAGCGTCAATAGACGGGAACAGAAGAATGCAGTCACGACATCCGGGCCCTCAGCCAGGAGGTTTAGCCCAAACCTCGATGTCATGGACAGACGGGTGTCATAAACCACCCACACCGCCTCCTTGTAATCCTTGGTCAGAGGATAGTTCACCAGAGCAGCCGCCCCCGGCGGGGAAACGAAAACCGAGAAGGGGTAAAAGGAAGCAGAAAACGGCCCTACCTCCGGCTATTCTTCCACTGATGGCGATCGCGGCGCCGCCTCTGGGGGCGGCCACCAAGAAACGGATAAATGCTCCAACGCAAACTCCACACTCTTATCACCGGAATTTGCCATGGTTCTGTTGAGGAAACTCGAAGGCTGACGCATCAGGGAGTTTCCGCCACTATAGCTTCTCGAGGCCCTGCCCCCAGCCAAAGCGTCAATGTGTCTGAAGGGACACAGACGGGGTTTCCTCCAGCTTCAGAGTACGCGGATTACCGCGACGAGAGGACTCGTTCCCGACACAGATTCCCTTCACAGGGCTTACCACGTAGAGGGGTGTCAGTCTCTATACCTCCGCCGCCACCCCCGGGTCCCAGGACACCGCCTCCCAGCGCTCGACACCAGCAGCAGCAGCCCACTACCCGAGGGCAGCAGCCAAGACTATACAAACGTCGAAAATCTCAATAATATTGTTTTACATAATATGAATAGATATTATCTATTCCTAGCTTATTGGCCATGAAGTCCCTTCAGGACCTACTTATTTTTATCAGGAACATATAATCTCCTATCGTAAAATTTATAACATGTACATTGAAGTACTTCTTTATTATATTCCTTATGGGCAATCTTGCTGTTTATTCTCGTCCCTTACTCCATGGTACGGTATGGTATGGTAGGGTATAGTCAGGACAGCATGGTTCACCGTCAACGCTGTCAAGAACAGAACGATAGGAGGACGTGTCATCAAAGTTGTAACGTGAAAGATTTGTATCTCCCGCCCTTTCTCTCTCAGGAGCGGGGTGGGCGGGGTTCTCGCGGTTTCGGGTTGGGCGCTTGGCGGAAGCCCAGCCAGAATTTATTAAATTAGGTTCTATGAAATGGAAAAGTTTATTTATTTTCTTCGGTTCTAGAGGTCGTACCTCATGCACGTTCTTAGGAGAATCGAGTGGAATTTTTAGTACGTCCTTAAATGGAGAATCGAGTGGAATTTTTAGTTCCACTGCCTCGGGTATCGCTTATCGGGAAACACCGGTGGAGGCCATGTTGCAGCCCGTTTCACGCTCTGGAAAAAAAGTCGATTTGGCGTCCGTCAAGAAATTTCATCAAGTAGTTTGTCTTTAGTTAAATTCTTCGGAATAAGTTGTGCCCTGGATCATCCACCTTCTGGAGTTCTTCAGATATTCGGTAATTATCCGTCTTTGGCCGAAATGTAGAGTTACAGCTCTCACTGGCATGAAGTGATTGGTGGTTGATTGGTTATGTTATCAGATCGTGGCGGAAAACCTACGAATTTGGGGAAAAATTCGTCGTACCTCCTACCTTCCGTCGTCAACCGAAGTTTCTGATCGACAACAGCTCAGCTTTCTGTACCGGTAAGCCTTAAGTTCCCTGTTGGGGAAAAATTTAAATTGTGATCGCACGAGACGTGTAATCGCTGAGAGGTAATTTGGATCGTACTTCGATCAGTTTCAGGTTTACGGTACAGGCTTATACCGTCTACCTTAACTTCTCTCGACGTTTCTACCGTCCCCGAATACGAGGAAATCTCCAAGCTATCCCATCCATTTCGTCAGTTATCCCAACCCATTCGTCGATCCGGTTATCAGGCCGAGTCTGTCGCCTTAGTCAAATCCCAGATAAGGGACACCTGTATTATCGTTTATTTAATTTATTCAGTTTTTTGCTACTGACAAAGAAGTGTAATTTAGTCAGTAAGGTTCTTGATTATACCTGTGACTCCCTGAGATTTGTTTATATTTTAAAATCCTAAGTGAGTTCATCCCCAGTCCCTTTTCAAAACATATTTGAAATAAGTACTTCATGTCACAAAGTGGACTGCTTCCTAGTGCCACAATTGCCCTATTCCTTGATAATAGGTATCGACTTCTGGAGGAAGGCAGGACTGGTGACAGACATGGAGAAGGGAATGTGGAATTTCGAGCCCTATCCCATCTGTTTTGTTTCCTTGCAGGACTCCCCAGCACCCGAACAAACTAAGCAACTGGACGAATTTCGGTAGAGTCATGGCCGGATATCACAGCTGGGTTCCAACAGCCACCTGAAGTATACAAGCGTGCTCGAGCACAAGATTCGCCTAAAGCCTGGCACAGAGCCAGTTAAGGTGAAAGCTAGAATGGCTGAATTTGCTGAATGGCTAGAATTTGTATCCATTTTTAGAAATACCTCGTTAGCTTACCTCTGCCATCATCCAGTGCCAATTTCATCCTGTGTCTTCAAAATTGTTCTACTCTAAGTTGGTTTTCTACTTTTAACGTTTAAGCACCTCTTTATTTCATTGATAACTCGGACTAAATCTGTCATCGTTTAGTCACCTGCCAAGGCCACACTGGCCTTTAAGCGAGTGTCCAGGCTCGCGGGGGCTGGATGGGGGCTACCTTTTAAGGCATGAGGACCTCTTGGCCGTGTACAGGGGGCTCTTTCTAGGAATCCTCCTGTATGCAGTCGGTGCCTGGTGGGACCTCCGGCGTGCCCCCCATCAGAGGAAGTTGGCCTCTGTGCAGAGGGGAGCCCTCTTCAGAGTTACTAGGGCCTACGCGACCGTCTCCACGGCTGCTGCCCCCGTGTTGGCAGGGATCCTGTCAATCGAGTTGGAGGCTGCGCGTTGGTATGCGGCCTACTGCACGAGGAAGAGGCTCCCCTTTGAGCTCTTTGGGACTGGTTTCTCGGCCTAGGAGCTGCTCCGCCCTGCTGAGGTGAGCCGTCGGGTGGGTGAGTTACTAGCCCGGCGGTGGCAGGGAGAGTGGGGGGCGTCCGGCACCGGCCAGCACACTTTTGCCTTCTTCCCTGGCATTGGGGGGAGGCTTGAGGCCAGTTGGGTCAGGCCGGGGTTCCTTGTGACCCAGCTCCTTGCTGGCCACGGGGATTTCCCGGCTAAGCTCTCCTCCCTGGGATTGGAGGCGTCCGGTCGGTGTTTTTGGTGGTTTTTTGGTTATCCTTCGGGATTGCCCGAGGTTCTCGGCCGAGAGGCTGGTCCTCGAGAGTGTGGTCTTCCCCGATGGTGGGCGGGAGGACTGGTCCCGCTATGTGAGCACGGCCAGGGCCTTCAGGGCACTGGCAGAGTTTGCCCGCTCGTCGCAGGGGGCGGCCGCCCAGATAAGGCGGCCTGCTGCCCCCAGGCCCGTGGACCTTGGAGCACCTGAGGCAAGTGCTGGCAGCCCTGGACCTGACTAAATAGGTCCAGGGTGGAGTTCCCCCCTATTTTTTAGGGGGACTCTGTCGTGGCCTTGGGCCGACATACCGGCTGGCCGGTCAGGAGCCCCATGTTGTCCTCATCGATGAAGGTAGCTATTGTCACAGAAGAATTCGCTAGAAGTGAGGAAATGTACGGACTGAGGTATGTACGAGTAATCGCCGATGGGGACAGCAATGTATATGTTACCGTTAAAGTGTGTAATTCAGTTATTGTATAAAATAACTAGATAGTATATAGAATAACGAGCGGTTGTAGGTAGTGTGTATAATTCAAAGTTTTCTATATAGTTTCCCTAGGGAATATATGAAATAACTAGGTATTATGTAAAGTGTACTAGTGTATTATGTAAAAACTGTAACATATACAGTTCGATCTTTGCTGCCCATCCATGCTTATATAACAAAGTAGAAAAAGTAGAGTGCAGAAATCACCTTTTGCGAAATTTTGTGACAAAGATGAAGGCAGTGGCAGAAATGAAAGGGGGTAAGTATTCCAAAATTCGGTAAAAAAAAAAAAAAACAGGATGCAAAAAGGTATCGCTTCGGCAGCGAAATACTGAAGCACCCACGACAAGAATGTCTTTGATTTGAAAAAAAGGTATAATAAACAGCCTTAACCACGTTTTTGGGGATAACTCAAACTGTCCCGATTATTTCTGCAAAAAAAACAGGAAGACAATGCCTCAGAGCTGATTGAATCCCTTTGCCAGGACGTTACATGACATTCGATTATAAAAGTGGTGAATACGTAGGCAGGACAAAGTAGGAGCCTCATCGAAAACATGGATAGCTACCCCGCCGAAATTTACAATAATGTGGTGGCCAGGTTTGTCGGCAAGCGCACCAATTTGGTACAGCGGCAATCGTACGCGGGCAGATGCTATGCTCCAGTTGCCAGTTTTAACACCAACGGGAGGCCTCTACGTCACCAAACGAAGTCAATGGTGAATACAAGTCCAGGTGTCTACTGTAAGCGATGGAGGCAAAAGTATAACGAAAAACTAAGTTGAGAAGAAAAGAAAAGAGAACGTGTCTCAGAAAATTATGGATGAGTGGAGCTGGGTATGGGCCCAACAGTAATTAGTTAGATGCTTCACGAGAGGATAAAGAGGAAAGAAAGAAGAGCCACATGGCACAGCAAAGTCGTCTGCAGACACGGCGGGCATCAATTGAGCAGGAGACGATCAGGCAATGCCAAAGTGAATTGTGGGTCCAACTAAGGGAGAACCTGCTAAGCGCCTCCGATTTCGGCAGGGCTTGCAGGAGGCGATCCACTACGAGCTGCATATTAGCTTATAAATTGGATATAAAGCATAAAGGGGAAAGAGGAGCAGGAGAAGAAGGGAGCGAGAAAAGCTTATATACAGAACGAATTCAAACAAAAACCCGGATTAAACATTGATAAACCCAAGCAAGGGTTTGGAAACACAAATGATGGCAACACAGCCAGGCGCTTTCTCAACGATGTTGAAATGACGTATGTAATCGATCACAGGCTTGGATAAGGATAATCTTACACGCACTATCGTGCGATTGCCGCAGATTCCGCCAATTTAATACAAGGAAGTCGTCAGGAGAAGCGACCAACCGCGATCTACTGAATATGCTTCTGGTGTCATCACATCCGGTTATCACACATTTCAGAAAGAAACCTGATAACGGGCAACCTCCCTTGGCCGCATCAACATTCGTGACTGTTCGAATTTTTTAAAAGTCGATCCTACCAACCCGTTACAGGTTATACGATTCAACTTATTTGAACACCATCTGCGTGTGGGCTGTTAGTGACCAACCAACAAAATGTGGGGAAAGGGTACTCAAAAATTAGGCACCTATTTTCGCAACCACTGAAAATAATGATGATGCGTATATTTGGATAAATAAAATATTCGGGCTGTTTTGCCTCTAATATATTTTATTTTTAATAAAAATTTTAACCATTATTTAATAATGATGACGTAGGTATAGTGGACTGTAAGTTATTTTTGGCTATAAGAAGAGGTGTGTGTAACCTACGGAGCTCCTTACAGAAATAAATTTGTGTGCTATCATCGATCGAATTGATTTATCGTGTGAAACCAGAAATATCATTGAGGGTATCTGACCGTAACGAGGATGATGATTTTGACCACGTGCACACCCAGGAGTGGTAGGTTTGGTTGAACAACGCCGACGATCGGAGTAGAGACGAGACGATCGGAGAAAATCGACGACCAAAACGACGGAAAATAAGGGGTTCCGTCTGGGAAAAAACAAAAGGATAATTGCCCAATTAACGAAAATTCTATAACTTCAAGTGGTCTGGTGCCTTGCTGATCCAAATACGTAGGTGTTCACTTACGTAGAAATGTGTAGATGGAGGCAGACGTTGAGAAAATGACGGGGAGTCAAAGTAGGTACCAGCTGCTGATTTCCGTATTTCCAAATTTTCGAGAGGATACTGATGACCTATATTGGGTTGAGAAAATAAAGGAGGAGTTCGCAGGATAATTGCTGGTCTTGACGACATCGAGATGGAGAAAAGCCTGAGGGGTTTTTCCTTTGAGACTACACGAATTTGGTGGATGGAAGAGTGGGAGACCAATGAAACGTTAGAAAATGCGATCGGATGATCGGGCACGACTGGACATGACGAGAGAAAATAAGAGTTAATTGAGACCCCGACGGGCCTCTGGCTTTTGGAATCTCCAAAAACAAATCGAGGCGATAAGAGAGACGAGACGGTTGTTTTCTCCAACATCTTGATCCCGAAGTATTGCTCCTATTACATGTCAACAACCACCTCAGCAATTCGTTGAACGAAACTCCATCTTCATCTTCACAGATATCATCAGCTGACGAAAATGAAACTCTTGAAACAAGTTCGAGTAGAGCTGAATTCATCCTCTTTAGCGAAAAACAGCAATATCGCTGTAAGTACTAAGGGCCAGTTTCACCAAACAATCAAAGCTGCGCTTAAATTAAAGTTGCGCTTAGCGTAAGCTCTGATTTAAACTGCCGATTAAAACGAAATGGGTTTCACCAAGAGGCGCTTAACTTTTTCGAGCAAAGCTACGATCCTCTGTTACTTTACTTTGTGGCTACGATTAAAGTTATTCTCTGCTTAAAGTCGACCAACACCGATGTAGCGCGTGCGGGCAACAAATTGAAGCTATCGGCCAATTTTCGCAAACGACCTACCGTGCCTCCACAAGTTATCTCTGTTTTATAGACGTATACGGCCGTCCAAAGGAGAAAAGCAGTACCTATTTCAATTTTTTTTTTTCTTTTAAAGTTTATATATATATATATATACTGCCTTTGAATAATAGAGGGTGCTACATGGGTGAAAGGCAGTTTCACATCGTACAATTCAAAAAAGCAGAAATTAGGACAAGCGGCGTTTTTCCGTTGCTTTAGGCTGGACGATTGGAGGAGAACTACAACAGTTTGGCTGGTAGACTGTGTTTTCCAGTTGTACTCCTACGCGACCATATGCCTCTAGGGCAGGGGTTCCCAAAAGGTGGTCCGCGGACCCCCAGGGGTCCGCAAACGTTGGTGTGGGGGTCCGCGAGCTGCATCCAAAAATTAATATTTTAAGCTATTCTACCAGGAACTCAAAATTTAATAATAAAAATTACTGTTTGTAGCCGGAGTGTCCTGTAAAGCGTGAGAGACCGTACGTGCGACGCGACGCTATTGACACCTAGCGTAATTATTAGTCACTAGTTCGCCCAGTTTCTACCAGAATGTAGGGATGTCAAATGCTCAAAAATGAATCGATTATTTTTGGGCATCCCTACCAGAATGGGCGGCGGGCGCACTTCCATTTTTGTTCAAGAATCGATTCTTTTTGAGCATCCCTACCAGAATGGGCGGCGGGCGCACTTCCATTTTTGTTCAAGAATCGATTCTTTTTGAGCATCCCTACCAGAATGGGCGGCGGGCGCACTTCCATTTTGGGTACAAAGGTTCTAATTTCTCCACCCGCAGTGCTGTTGTCAATATTAGTGATTTATTTCGCCATTGTTATTGAAGTGGATTGCGTAGTTGACGTTTATAAAGTATTACAGGATTTTGTTTTGTTTAATTTTTAGCAAAGAGCTAATGTACAGTTCATTTCACTGTGTTCATTTCGGTGTGTGCGTTTTGTAAATTATGGATCGTTGGCTAAAAGGTGGAACATTGAAGCGAGCTGACAGACCAACGGATGACAATGAAGGACAGACGACATCAAATGATGCCAGTGCAAGTGCTTATACATCTCAAGAACCTCCAATGAAAAGTGGTAGGCGTGCGTCTTCATCAAATCAGAAAATCAGAAAGTACAACATTGACTATTTACAAATGGGTTTTACTAAGACCGATTCTGCGAGTGAGCACAAACCACAGTGCGTTATTTGCTACGAAACATTGTCAAACGAGTGTATGAAGCCTGCAAAACTTCGGCGGCATTTGGAAACTAAGCATCCTGAGTATAAAACTAAGTCACTGGAATTTTTTAAACTTAAATTAGGGGAGCTGAAAAAGTCTCAGAAAAATATTTTAAAACATGCTGGGTCTGAGGCAAACAAAAATGCTACTCTAGCTTCTTATGAAGTATCGCGGCTTATTGCCAAAACTGCAAAAAACCACACGATAGGTGAGGAACTTATACTTCCTTCAGCTATAATTCTATGCAAAAGAATGTTGGGCGATGAAGCAGCTAAGCTGGTAAGCACCGTTCCTCTTTCCAACAACACGGTGCAAAGACGAATAACTGATATGGCCGGTGACATTGAAGATACCCTGTTGTCTCGCCTTAGCAAATGTGATATGTTTGCTATACAGTTGGATGAGAGCACCGACGTAGCAAAAAAAGCAATAATGCTGGTTTTTGTTCGTTATTTGTGGGAGGATCAAATACATGAAGATTTTCTGTTTAGCTGTGATGAGATTTTCACGGCGTTGAATGGGTTTTTTAATAAAAATAACATAGTATGGGAAAAGTGTGTCGGTTTGTCGACAGATGGTGCAAGAGTTATGGCCGGTCATAAAACAGGCCTAAAAGCTCGGGTTGAAGCAGTCGCTCCTAACATGATATGGACACACTGTTGCATCCATAGAGAGGCCCTGGTAGCTAAAAGGTTGCCTGAAAAGTTGCAAAAAACACTAAATGAAGTAGTTAAAATTATTAACTACATTAAGACTCGAGCTTTACAATCCAGATTATTCTCTTTGTTGTGCAAAGATATGGGAAGTGAACATACGCAGCTTCTCATTCATACCGAGGTGCGTTGGCTTTCCCGTGGAAGAATCTTGACAAGATTTTTCGAGCTCAAAGATGAAGTCCGTGTCTTTCTTATTGAAACCCAGTACTCCAGCCTACTTACTGACTTCTCTTGGCTTTGTTCTCTTGCATACCTAGCTGATGTGTTTGAACACTTAAATGCACTGAATCTAGGCTTACAAGGGAACAATGTTGACATGTTCATGATCGAAGACAAAATCAGCGCAATGGTAAAGAAGTGTGAGATCTGGGCAAAAAGGGTGGAAAAAGATTCGTTAACAAACTTCCCAAATTTAAAAGGGTTTTTGGAATCATCCAAACTGAGTTTGCCCCATGAAGTAAAAGATGAAATGAAAACTCATCTTCGCTGCTTAGCTACTACATTTCGGGTATATTTCCCAGAGCCCAATCCTGACAACAACTGGATTCGAAATTCGTCTTGTACAGACTGTTACTGCGTTCGTTGAAACGGGGATTCATCAACTCCTACCCAGGCGCCAAAAATCATCACGATTGCATCAGTGGTAGGTACTCCCTGCGCATGCGCGAACGTAATTTTCTTGTTACAGTCACAACTACGTTCATTTTGAACCTGGCACGAGGAAGCTCATGTGCCATTGCCTTGGCAGTGTATTTTTTTTTGTACAACACAAACACTTCATTATTTGTTGCGGTAGTCGAAAAGTCCTGCAAACTCGGCACTGACACGAGTAACATATTGAAAAGTGCTTATTTCACCGTTCACCTGTCTACGTATAAGTTTTTCAACCCATTAACATTTCGTTCGCGTTAGGGAGGATGGTGCACCATGGTGTAGCGACAGAACCCATTCGCACAGACGCTAGCTTGGCGTATACCTTCAAGGCATTTGGCAGTTAACGCGCGAAAAGCCGCTTCATAGGTCGACTCTTCTTTTCCAGGAAGTATATACAAAATACTGCATATGCAAAATACTAGAGGAACTCAGCATGTTGTATCTCTGACGGTCAAAATCCAAAGGGTAGGAGTTGATATCTCCGAACTCATAAGACGGGTAGGAGTTGATACGCTGGCACACGTGGTTTGACCACCGTGGGTAGGAGTTGATGGTCGCCCGTTGAAACCCCGGCCTCGTTTTTTCGCCATTTTTTTTTTGCTGTTTTGAACCACGTGTTGGTTGAATCGTCAAGTTTCCAATCGCCCACAAATATTCACGGATATTTTATGGCCCCTCCACATCTTCACCTTAATTTTCGGCGGACTTCAGGGATTCTTCTCAGGACGCAGACAAGAAGACGACTCCGGAAAGAACCCTATGGCGGACCCCGGTAACTTTTGCCTTCCTTTTCCCTCAGCCATTTGCCAGTTGAGCATCTAGGTTTTTATACTGTTAATTGATTGATATCTTTAGTGCAGTTTTGTGTAGTTTAGAAGGAGTTTGTGAGCCTTCAGCTCTGCCAGTGTGAATGAAATCCAGAATTTTGGGGAGGCAAAAAACGTACAGAAAACAATAACGTACCAGCCAGAGGAGCAAGCAGAGAATCTGTTGACTGAAGAAAAGAGTCCAAATGAGACCATCTACGAACCAGGTAGGTACGTTAGTTACTCTCGATCAGTTTGCCCTTTTACCTTTAATGCTATCACCATTTATTACATCGTTATTTCATTGAGGTGTTTTTTTTTTAGATATTGAGACAGATCCAGACAAGGACGCCCTTTGGACGAACATCGAGATTGGAAACCTCTCGTTATGGATGACCACACGTCCTCGAATATCTTTGGCGTAACCACTGTGGTGATGGGCAACGGCGAACAGATCGAAAATGTCCCAAATTTTCAACTTAGCAGATCCGTCTGGTAGCACTGAATCAGCCGAGGGCCATGAGGAAGATCGTCCACAAGAGATCATCGTGCTCGAGAATCTCGGCAGCAGGAGACGTCGTTTAACGTCGACGGAGGATTGGTCGCGGATTTGCCTTCCTCATCGAGAAAACGACCCAACTACGTAACCACTGATTCATCCGAACCTCGAGAGAAATCAAAACATCCGCTACAGCCATCCGCTTGTTATGATAAACGTCCACACAAGTGTCTTTCGTCTTTTACGGAAGAAAATAGAAGACAACTTCGTTCGAACTTTTGGGCCATGACCACAAATTTCCGGCAGCTGGTGGGTCTGTCCAAGTGTGTAAAGGCTTCTTTTCAACAACCCTCGGTTTCAAAACGAACGATGCCTTTGTTTTTCGCATTCTTCATGGCACACTGGTGAATAGTTTAACTCCTCCAGAGGACAAACGTGGCAGGAACAGGCCAACCAGGAGGTTTTATTGGGGTGTTTTATTAAGGTTTTATTGGGGTGTTTCTGAATATAGTCATCGTACATAGCTCGGATTGTAATGTCAGAAGGCAGATAATATCTCACATGGGGAGCGTGAAGTCGACTATAATCCTTGAACATATTCAATCATTTCATCCAGAAATCTCTCATTATAGTCGACTTCACGCTCCCCATGTGAGATATTATCTGCCTTCTGACATTACAATCCGAGCTATGTACGATGACTATATTCAGAAACACCCCAATAAAACCTTACCTTACGACGTATACCTATCGCCAAACTGTGGCAAAAGAAAACATCCACCTCACCAATATTATGTGAAACCTGCCATGAACATGACTAAGTGGTAGGGATGCTCAAAAAATATCGATATATCGAAATATCGATATTTTTCCGCCGATATATCGATATTTTTGGGCGATATTTTTTCCACCGATATATCG
Source organism: Pilophorus perplexus (assembly GCA_955831195.1). NCBI lineage: Eukaryota > Metazoa > Arthropoda > Insecta > Hemiptera > Miridae > Pilophorus > Pilophorus perplexus. Next base: position 54,669,468 of record OY037007.1, on the reverse strand, counting down.
ATATATCGATATTATTTTTAAAATATCGGGAACCGATATTTTTGAGAGAGATCCGACATAAATCCGAACACCAGCTAGAAATAGGATCAAAGAACGTGTAGGTAACTGTACTGAAAGTATTTCAAATCAAATACGATCAACGAGTTGCATTGGCAGAAAATATTCATCATGGCCACAGCCTTCACGGGGAAAGAATACAACAACAACAACAGCTAAACCGACCCAGGGCTTGCTCCCCCAGTGGATTGTTTTGAAGTTGACGCAGTTTGTCGTTTGCAGTTTGGCAGTTTTTTAATAATGTCTTCTGCTGTTTGGCAGTTTTTCAAAAAGTTGAATGACGCCAGGTTGGTGGAATGTAATTTGTGCGGGAAAAAGTACAAGACAAGTGGGAACACCAGCAACCTCACGGCTCACATCAAAAGCAAACATGGACATGCTTTCACAAAACTTTCAGAAAAACGTAAGTTTTCGACACTTCAGGGAGGTACTGTTGCGTGACCTCATGAAAACCGTAGTCCTGTGAATTACTTTTATAATGGTTTATGATATTATAACAGGAAATGACCGGAATTTGACTTCTCTCTACAGGTGCAAAAACATCAAGGAGGCCCTCGGAAGAATCTGAGGATAATATTCCAAGTACCAGTAGTTCCAACCAGGATGACGTAATGAGCGTCAGTGGTTCGTCAACTGATGAAATTTTCTCGGCGCCCTCAGTTCCAGCGTCAGGACGGCAGCAGACTCTCTCGCACTGCATTTCGAAAATCGGTACGTTCAATGAAGGTGGTACAACCCACCAACTTTGATCTACATGATATGCCGGGACAACTACCCATTTTCATGCGTCGAGAAAGATGGGATGAAGAAATTATTCCAAGTTGCAGCCCAACTACCTAGTCGCTCCACAGTTACTCGATTAATTCAACAGCGCTATATGACGATAAAGGCAATTATGAAGCAGGACCTACAACAACCTGATCACGTTTCGATTACCAGTGATATCCTGACGCTCACTAATTCTACCAGAAGCTTCTTGGTCATGACTGTGCACTTTATCGACAACAATGAAGGTGAAATGAAGAGCATATCCTTGTCGGCTACACAGCTATATGAGGCCCATACAGGAGACTACATTAGGGAAACCTTTGAAGAAATCACCAAGGACTTCGGAATCGAACGTGAAAAAATTCTTACCATGACAACTGACAGTGGGTCAAATATAAGAGCAGCTGCGAAAGATTTTCTAGGTGCAGGAAGAACAATTAAATGCATGGCCCACCTAATTAATCTCGTCGTAGATGGGTGCCTGAAAGACGTACCTGAATTCTCCAAGCTGGCCGATCATATAAAAAGCATTGTTAGATATTTCAAACAATCCGTTAGCGCCATGGACTCATTAAGAGCCCATCAGGAGCGTTTGGGTAAGAAGGAGGGTGAGGTGTTGGTCCTCATTCAGGCGGTTAGCACCCGATGGAATTCATGCCTAGATATGATGTAGCGGTTTGTATACGTTGCAGGCCCAGTGGCTGAAATTCTCGCAGCCAGAGCCCAATCCAAGTCGACTCGCAATGTTCCCGACATGGTGCCAACGTCTCAGATAAGAGTGTTGAAGGAATTGATTGACGTCCTAAAGCCTTTCAAGCAGGCCACAGAAGATGTAAGTGGGGAACAATATGTCACCGCCAGCCGTGCCATCCCTCTCGCTAATTTATTGAAACAAGAAATGGATGTTTTTCAGAACACTCTATCCACAAATGTAGGGAAGGCTGTAGCAGGTAGCCTCTTGAAGGGTGTTGAAGAGAGATTAATGCCGCTGGAATCTCAGCCTTTCTTGGCCAAAGCAACCATCCTCGATCCTCGTTTTAAGAAAATTCATTTTTCAAATGCTACGGCGCTCTCAAAAGCGATGGTTGAACTGTCAGAAGAGATCCGAGGGGAACACAGGCGGCAAGGACAGTTGTCGCCTGAGTTACAGACCTTGTCAGCAGCATCCTCACAATCCCAATCTGCAAGTCTCTGGGACAGACATGAGAGCATTGTCAGGGCCACGGCCATATCCCAACACATTTCCCAAAGTGCTGTCCCGAGCGAGCTTAAGCAGTATTTGGACCAGCAGAACTGCCCTAGAACGTCAAGCCCCACACATTTTTGGATTGGCAGCCGGCACTTCACTCCAGTCCTGAGTAAAATCGCACTGAAGTACCTAATTTCGTGTGCCTCTTCGGTGTCATCTGAGAGGGTCGCCTCAGCGGTCAACCTCGTTGTTCCTGACAGCAGAAGCAGGCTGACGGGGGAACACATCAAACAACGAGTGTTTCTTACCTCCATCCCCCAACGTTACTGGTTCGAATGATCGTTGATGGTTATAATTTTTGAATCATGTTTGCACGTGCGCTTAATTGTATTTTAATTTTCCAATAAACCATGTTTTCTATGTTTAATAGACCTCGGCTTGCAATTCATTTCCTAATCCCTTTACCGAATTGGTTCACAATCACATGTGTGAAGAGTTAATAATGTACTTAATTAATTTTGGTGAGCAGATCCACGCAATTCATTTTACTGCAATGTACTGAATGTTTTGTCAGAACATTAAATTTTAATGTTCTGACAAATAAACTTAGTTTATAAACTAAGCAAATAAATTGTTTCTATGATTTTACAAATAACTACCTACTCATTACAGATTATTCGAGGAATAGTTATAAATTATTTATAACCTTAATTTATTTACTAGTAAATTACTAGTAGTAGTATATTAGTAGTAAACAAAAGTCGTGAAAGGCATGGATTTTTTTAAAATTTGGACTAATATCCGATATATCGATATTTTTTAAACGATATATCGAATATCGATATTTTTCTTCAATGTGGACATCCCTAGTAAGTGGGGCGGGTTTGGGGTGATAAAAAATGAACTATGTCCACTAGTATTGTGTTTTCGACCCCGGTGTGCCTCCTAAATAGGGATGGGATATCGACGGAAAAATATCGATATCGACATTTGGAAGCATCGTCGATACCGATATAATGGATCCCAAGAGGAGGAAGTTCGCGAATCCCCGTGTAAACTGGACTCGGACTGAAACAGACGAGTTGGTGCAGTGAGCGGTAAAGATGAAGGATAAATTTGAGGTAAGTTACCTACGATAAGTTGTTCGATAACGGAATGGAATAATTAAGTATGTATGAAAGGAATTGATTACATTAGAGTGTATTCATTTCCGTTGTGGCCGTGTCGCGCGGAAAGTACCGAAGAACAGGCAGGTTGCAGCCTACTGCATACCGTGGGTACTTGATTTTTTGTGCTTCTTGCAATTGACGTAACGCCTCAATGGCAAAGCTGTGAGTAGGCGATTTCTCATAATATGAGGCATATTATGTAGCTGACTGAAGAAAAGGAGGAAAAAAGGAACAAATGGGAAAGCCGTTGGTTGGCGATTTTCAATCTTTTGTTGCTGACTGGACTCCGCCGGTTTACATGAACATCAGATCCTCAGATTCTGAGGAATGATCAGTACATTAGACCTTAGACTAGATCCAGGGGCTGGTTTATACCTAGCGCAAATCTCTCACCCTTCAATTGTTGGGCGTTAGTGGCCTGTCATCCAGAGACCCAGCTGTTTCCGTACAAGACTGGTTCCCGAAGATAAGCAACCTGCCGATCCAAGATGCCTACCGAGAACCCTAGGCTGGGATTCGGCAACCGTATAAGATTCTTGGAACCAAGCCCACAGGCTAAGTTCGAAGATGGGCCCTCTAGGTGCAATAGAGGTGGAGCTAGAGCACGCTACAGGTCGAAACGGTCGCTACGTGGTTTTTTGTACGTTTTTCGCTCTATCTCGGTCCAGAAGCAAGCTATGAAGACGGGGATGGTCTCATTCGATTCCGCGCAGAAAAATACATGTAATATGATACCCCTCGTGAAAAAAAAAAAATTAGTCCCTACATTCACCTAGAAACGACTTACTTGATGGCCAAGGAAAATGGTGAAAATTCGCATAATTAGTTATGCTGCATGACTGTTTTTTTTTTTAATTTTTTTTTTTTTTAGAAATCTACCGCTCAACCCGCTCAACAGTTTTATACTCAGTTGGCAGCAAAGGAGCCGAGTTTGGCCAGTTTCTCGTGGAAGGCTATGAGGGACAAAATGAAAAAGTTGAAAAATAAATACAAGTCAGCGATTTCTTGGCGCAGCAACACCGGTGCAGGTCTGGATTCAGAAGACAAAGAGCGAACGATTCGAGGTAGGTGAACAAGTAAATGGGAGCGAGCCGTTTTTGTGACGTACCCACGTATATACCATAGGTATACCCATACCTATGACAATACATTTATAAGTTATACCCAATGTGTACAAAAATATACATCAACTTTGGGAATTTTTTGAAAAACCTGGGAATTTTTCCCACTTATGGGGGCAACACCAGTCGAAACAGGAAATACTGGTGAACAGTTGGCCAACCTACCGCGCTGTTATCATCTACTTTTGTTATCAGTTTGTAGTGTTGATTCCCTCGTTGTTACCAATGGACGTCAGTGGAACTTCGGTAAGTTCAAGTTTCCAGCTTGCTATTACTATTGAGTCTTACTTCATAATTTTCATGTGAAAAGGTCTATGAACCTTTCTAGTTTACATTACCAACTTGGTTTTTATGAATGTTTCAACTATTATCGAAATATCGCATGATTTTCGGCCGTATCTTTTTAGATACATTGGGCAGCCATCATCTCTGTTACGTTTCTCGGCTGTATCTGTTTAGAAACAATGGGCAACGGTCACCACGAGATGCGCTCGGTTTCGTATCTTTTTAGAGACACTAGGCAACGTTTCCCCTTCACCTCTATCCATTTTTTTCTAATTTTTTTCAGAAATCCCAGCATAAATCTCGAGGCCAACGAATCCTCGCCTTGGTCCCGAGATCGGGAATAGATTCTGATCCTGAATCCGATGGTGATGACGATGAATGTGTCGGCTCCAATGTGAGGACTGCCGACCTCAGCAGCAGCCTCATTTCGGACCGCCCGATGTTCGGCGCGAGGGAACCGGCCTCATCGTTAACCCCACCTCCGACCGAGGAATTAAAAGACGACGGAACGCCGTTTTGGTCATCTTTAGTCAACCATCGTTCGTCGGTAACAATTGGCCGTTGTTACACCGCACTCCGAACCGTGGAACTTCTGATCCGAAGACGACTAGCCCCGTCTGGTCTGCTCAGCCCGCCTCTTCTCAACATCTCACCGGAGGAAGATCGTCACTTCATTCGTCGGACTTCGGAAGGTACATGAGGAGGACTTTAGGGAAGGGTCTCGCGTCTGTGTGGAGTTCTATAGGATGTGTTGGGTCGAAAATCATCAAGACTGGGGAGCTAGTCAAAAGGGCTATAATCGTTTGCCTGGCATTTTCATGTTCTCCAGACCACTCGTCTATTTTCCCATCTAACTTGGTTCTTGTTAAACGATACAAGGGAGCCATGATTGAAGAAAAGTCTCGAACAAAAGCTCGGAAATAAGGAGCAAGCCCAATGAATGACCTCAACGATTTGAGAGTACTAGGGGGAGGCAGCATGGTCAGGGCATCAACCTTTCGACTGTTGGGACGGATTTCGCCGTTTTCCACCTCAAAACCTAGGTAGGTGACACGGGTGACTAGGAATGAACACTTGGAAATGTTCAAGGAAAACCCATTTTCAGATAATACCCCTAGCACTTCATCCAGACGACACAAGCCTTCATCATGATCAGCTGATGTTATGAGTATGTCATCCATGAAAACGATAGCATAAGAGTGAGCCAACGGACCTAAGGCCTTCATTACTGCTCGCTGGAAATTGCTTGGCCCATTACGTAGGCCCATGGGCATGGTCAAAAATTCATAATGGCCATCGGGGGTAACAAATGCTGTTTTGTCTACTGAACTAGAGTGCATTGGAAGCTGGTAAAATCCACTGGCCATGTCAACAGACGAAAAAACACGAGCTCCTCTCAACCGAGCAATTTGATCATCAATGAGTGGAAGAGGAAACCTTTCAGGCAGTGTGACTGCATTGAGACGCCTAAAATCCACCGCCATTCGCCAATCACCAGATTTCTTAGGAATCAGCAGAACAGGGCTAGCAAAGGGGCTCTCACTTGGGCGGATTACATTGGCAGCTTCAAGCTCTGAAACTCTCTCACGCAATGCCTCCCTCTGGGTAGGACCAAGTCTATAAGGTTTTTGAAAGACAATCTTGTATGGATCAGACAAACGAATATTTACCTCCCCAGTGGTTATTCTAGTGGTTGGAATACCATCTATGAAAAAACTTTCATACTTCTTTAAAATCTGCATGAGCTGAGGTTTTTTGTGGACCGGAACATCAGTCTTGATATTTTCAAACTTGTCACTAGACTCAATAGCATTAACTAAATAACTGGAGCTGATGGTTGGCTCCATTGGACGTTCAAGAATTACATCATCAAATTCATCAGATAGCAACTCAAAATCATATGACTCAAAGTCCTGTAATGGATCATTGTGGAAAGTTAAATCATGAAAGGATTCATTTGCCAAACATACAGGGATGGACATTTCAGAAAAATCTATAGCTAGGGGAACTCTAGAGATGGTAAGAACATTTGATTCCACCCCTTTCATGTTCATGGTTATTGGGTCAGACCCAACGTCGTGAGTTTCCCTTGATTTCAAAATGCAAGTTTGATTTGTGACGACCATACTGAGATTGGGGGACAAAATTTCTCGACCAACCAAAATGGGATACGAAATACAATTATCTGGAACAATATGGAACAAAATGTTGAGTGAATGGTCGTTCAGTTGCTTAAAAACTTCCAACTGCTGAGAGCACAGCACTATGGCAGAACCTAAGCCATGAAGATTGACATTATTGCAAAAGGAAATCCCCTTAAAACGTTCACTCATTTTCTGCCCCACCAGAGAGCATTCAGACCCAGAATCAAAATTGTAAGAAAAATACTCACCATTGTGGAATAAAGTGCCAACAGGGTTGATTTGACACAGGGAGACAGTCTTGTCAGCAGCACCTTGAGAGGTTGAGCCACCTTCGGGTCCACTCTTGTTACCCCTTTTGGGACACCTTGAAGCAAAGTGGGTCGGGGATTTGCAGATGAAACATGACGACGTTCCCGATCCTCCACCATTCTGGGATGCTCCTGCCGAAGTAGTGGCTGCTGGGGTCACCCCTGGAGTTGCACTGCCATTCTTCAAATTCTTCAAAGAGCCGTCACGTTGCCACTTGTACGGGTTGTTTGCAGAGTCTTGACCAGCTGGACGAGGTTTCTTAGAAGTCCCTGGGTCAGTGTCAGAAGTCCGTTTGTAGGATATATGGCTCAGTTCCCGAAGCAATTTTTCGCGGGTAACATCAGGCTCAGTGTATGCAATTCGCCGAACACGGGCATCATTTTGAGACAAATGGCCCAAGACCAAAGAGACTGCTATTTTTTCGTGATCAAATCCCTTCCAACTAGCTGTAAGCTTGTTGATCATCCTTGATGCAAACGTGGTGTAGGTTTCATCTTTATCACGGGGTTGTGACGAAAGAAATTGAAGGCATACAGCTGCTGGTGTATCCAAAATACCCCATTGAGTTAAAAATGCAGATTTGAAAGTTTCCCATGTCAAGGCGGGATTCACAACCGTTGAAAACCAAGCTGCAACGTCTCCTTTCATTGCTTGGCTTATGGCAATAATCAATGGTCCTCCAACCTGGTCAATTTCTCCAATGCAGCACTCAGCTGTTACTATCCATGACTGGGGGTCGGCACCATTAGCCTTAGGATCAAATGTAGGCAATGGTAGAGTTTTGCGTTGGGCTGATGTAAGCAACTGTTGAATCAAAGCTTCATACCTTCGATTTTGAGCCTCCAAAATAGCCAACAATGTAGGATCTGGTGAACTGCATTCCTTCTTCCCGTGAGCGTCAGATTTCGTCATCCCACTTCTGATTTTGTCGGCTCATCATCCCCTAGGGCTTCCGTGTCCGAAGGCATGTCGAATAAACGAAAAAGTAAGCAAGTCGAATAAATAAAGTTGTAATTAAACCACAACGAACTGACTCAAGTTTCTATTGACAAAACACAATGGCGTTCATCACCAAAACATCCCGCGGAAAAGGAAAAAATGTTCTGAATGTAGCAGTTCATGGCGGACGTAGGTAGGTAGGAGACCACAAGCAGAAACAACCAATTATTAATGTACAAGTAGGGGAACATATTTTAAATGGGTTACTTGATTCAGGAGCAAGTGTGTCTCTTATTCATGAACGATATATCGCTAATGAGGTAATTAGATCAACGAATGTTCAGTTATATTCAGTAGATAATAAAAAATTAGAAATTATAGGCCAAATATCTTTAAGGTTAACAATAAAGGGAGATAATAATAATAACAGACAATTTGTTCACGAGTTTTATGTGTGGAGACCCAAGGTTGGATTAAAAATAATACAAGATGCAATAATGATTCTAGGTGTAGATTTTTTGTATAAAAATAAGGCATTGATAGATTTTAGGAATCAACTTTTAAGAATAGAAAATTGGAGTGTTCCATTTAATGATAAAAATGTAAAGTCAAACGGAAAATTCGCAACAGAGGCTTGCGGTCTGATTACGCAATGCCAAGAGGCAAAAACGACTCGAGTTAAAGGTACTGCGATTCCTGTAGTAGGTCGTGGAATTAATGACACATCTAAAAAAGCAATTAATGAACGACGCAAGGATGCGAAAAAGATTGGGTTCGGTACAAATGATGAATTGACAAAACGTGGGAACGAAGAGAGTGATTCGAAAGCGTCGAGTAGTCAAGTCGGCAGTTCACAAAAGGCTATATCAGGTGACACGGGTTGGAAAATGAGTAACCAAGGGACAATGACATTTCCAGCTGGGGAATTACAAACTGGGTCAACCCGAGTTAAAGTTTTCAGGGAAGCCTTAGAGTATCACAGAATTGCATATCAAAAAATTTTTAAACAATTACATGTTGGAAACAATGCAATGCTTTCTGAACGAAAGATAGCTGAAATCGCGAAGCAAGTGGGAATAAATATAGTATATTATAATTTGCCACAACAAGAAGCAAGATATTATAAATTTAAAAACCGTCCGAACCGGATACACATTTATTTTATAGAAAAATCAACAGGTTTAGTTTGGATTAAGCCGAACGAACAACGAAATAATAGTTTTCAAATTCTGGTGACAATATATAAAGCTCCGAATAGAAAATTGGGAGAAGTGTTGCAGAAGAGGCCCCAAGATAGTAAATTTCGGATAAAAAAGGAAAAAAGGATAGATGTTAAAAATATCACAAATATTAGTAGTATTGCGCCAAATCAAAAATTACAGCCGGAATGGCGGCAAGATAAAAATAAGATGTGGGACTTTAATAAAGAACACAGTATTGATCAAGTTGTAAAAATAGAGGGTTTCAGAACTTATTTCAAAGGACAAAAGGAACAGATAGAAGACTATAAAGGTGTAAAATTGGATATTAACCCGGATTTAACACCAAAAAACCATAACGATATAGTGGCTATTTTAAAACGCCATGTTAATGCCTTTGTGTCACATGAAAATGATCTAGGGAGAGCAAAATGTGAGCCGGTAGAGATACCATTGATGAATAATGAACCAATAAAATGTAAAAGTTTTAAACGAAACCCCCACGAAATTAAAGCTATGAAAAATGAAATAGAAAAATTAGTAAAAAAAGGGGTGATTAGAAAATGTCCAACGCCTTTCCGAAGCCCGTCTTATTTAATTAAGAAAAAAGAGGGGAGTTATCGATTAATAACTGATTTTCGAGCGTTAAATAAGATAATAGATTATCAAGCAGCAGGAGCGTATACTGGAAGAACGGCCCAGGAAGTAATTCAAACTGCAGCGCAAAAGAAAATTCTTAGTGTTTTTGATTATGCAAGTGCTTGGCATCAAATTCCAGTAAAATTGCAGGATCAGCATAAATTAGGATTTGCGGATCATCATAATGAGACTTACGTGTTTAATTACCTACCAATGGGATTAAAAATATCAACAGGGAAATTTATTGAAATTGCAGAAAGTACATTAAAATCCCTCATTGATCAGCAAAAAGTTACTCAATATGCAGATGATGTATGTTTAGGATCAAACGATATGGAAGACCATATAAAGGACATGGAAATTATGTTAACACTAATAGAACAAAAAGGATTAAAATTAAGTGCTGATAAGCTTCATATTGCGTATCCTCAAATCAAATTGTTAGGGAAAGTAGTTGGTAATGGAAGAATTCAAACTGACCCAGAAAAAATAAAAACACTGATGGCCGTACCGCCACCAACCACAAAAAAAGAAGTCCAGTCTTTAGTAGGCCTTTTTGGGTTTTTCCGGGAACATATACGAAATTTTGCATCGGTGATGCAACCAATCACAGATTTACTCAGAGTTTCAAAACAACAGTCAGGGAAAATAATATGGGAGGAGCCGCAGGAAAAAGCTTTACAAAAAATGAAATATTTGTGCTGCTCGACAAGATCGTCTACCAGACCAATCTTTACAGTGTCCAGCAGTCAAAAGGAGCGGGTTGAGCTAATATTACGACGCAGGATATTCGAGAGTTTTTGGCTGTGCAGCTTCGAATGGGGGTTGTCAAAATGCCTGGTCTCCGAGATTACTGGTCAAACGAAGAGAGGTTTGAACCCGTTGCCAGTATTATGCCAAGAAGTAAATACCAGAAAATTCGTCAATACTTGCATTTTGCGAACAACGAAGAGCTTCCAAGCAGCACTGACAAATACTTCAAAATAAGGCCTGTTGCTGAATACCTGCGAGCCCGATTCCAGGAGATACCTCCCGAAAAACAATTTTCGGTGGACGAAATGATGGTAGCTTACAAAGGCAGAAAAGCAGGAGGTAGAAAGCAGTACATGAAACAAATAGCAACGAAATTTGGGTTCAAAATATTCACTCGGTCCGGCATATCAGGAATCGTTTACGATTTTTTTATTTTTGAATGGGACGACAGTTTTCGGCAAGTTGAGTTCACCCCCTATGAAAACAAAAACTTTGGATTTTCAGGGAAATGTGTATTGGCTCTTGCCAAAACAGCCCGAACTATTCCTGGTGAACCCCCAAATTCTATTTTTTTTTGACAATTTTTTTTCAAGCCCTTTATTTATGTACTATTTGCGGGATCACTACAGCCTAATGAGTATTTGAACCATTCGAGCAAATCGCACAGATGGTGCTGCTAATATATTGAAGAGTGACGCCCAATTGAAAACTGAAGGTAGAGGAGCAATTGATGGAGTGTGTGACAATGAAAAAGCCGTAAACATAGTGAAGTGGCAAGATACAAAGCCAGTAATAATTGGGTCAACATACGTCGGAGCAGAACCAACACGTCACGTCGACAGGTGGATGAAAACAGAGAAGAAAAGGGAGAAAGTTGCATGCCCCAATATTATCATTGAATATAATAAATATATGGGGGGAGTTGATAAAACCGACGTGCTAATCAGCCTCTACCAAACACCCCTACGGACGTACAAATGGTATATGGGGCTATTTGCCCACTTCTTGGACATGGCTGTGAATAACAGCTGGTTGTTATACAAACGGGACAACCCTCCTGAAAAAGGAAAACTATGTATTCCACTGAAAGATTTCCGGGCGAGGATTGCCACTGGTCTTCTGAACTACAAAACTCCAGGTAAGAAGATGAAGACCACAAAGAAAACTCCGACAACTGCCAAGCTCCCCCAAGGATTTTAGATCGGACCAAATCGAAAATTTCCCAAGTTGTGTAACAAAAGATCGGTGTCGTGAATGCCACACAGGGCAAACCGTTATTGCGTGCATAAAATTAATGCCAGATTGTGCCTGGTTCCCAATAGAAATTACTTTCTCCAATTTCATTCATAGGCACCATGGGGAATTCTGGTGACACAGGTTTTCATTTCGTTTTCGTTTTTATGTTTCCTTCTTGTGAAGATTTTTGTTTGTGATCTTGATGTTCGATTCTTTTTCATTCAGTGTGATATTTGTAAAGTTTGTGATCAGTGCATGCGAGCACTTTTATTTCGAATGGCTGTGTTCTTTGACTCATTCGATACTAACTGGTAGGTATGTAATAATATTTTTCCAATGTCCTAGCTTCTAAAAACTAGCTACGATAAATCAATAGTTAGCAGATTGCTTTACAAGCTAACTATGTACCTACGTACCTTCACCAAATAAGTTGTAACGTCTGAACAATTTAAATTTTAGAGACTGTTACTGTTATTGAAAAATATACTTCGTTGGTTACATAATGAGTTATTTCTCTGAGAAATTTTTTTTTGAGAAATTTTCTCAATTCCACAGATTTTTTTGGTCTTATAATACGACACCAACTTGGGTTGGCTTGCCCAGTGTGTATTTTCAGATACATTTTCCTCTGACCATGAGGGATGCACCTACCCAGGGTGTCTTTTTAGATACATGTTTCTCTCAACATCGGGGTTGCGGCTGCCCAGTGTGTCTGTAAGTGCACATGACTTTTAAACCATATTTTAATAAAAAGTATGGCACATGGATTTTTTAAATGATTTTTCTGAGTATCAGGACACTAAAATCCATTAGAATTTGAAGAAAAAAATCGTTTCTCGAAAAACATTTTTTCTCTGGGTTAAAGAGGGTTAACTGGCGCTTGTCGAATAGGACTCTCGACTTCGCGGAATCAAGAAAGAACATCGAAGTTCCCGAACGAAAGATCCCGGCCGAACGCTAGAAAGACGGACCAACTCTAACTCCTCCAGGACCCCAGAACTTCGGGACTCCAGAGACGTTACGCTGTACGTACATCCCAAGTCATCCTGCGAGAAGAATTCACAAAGGCGAATTCACTACCCAAGAATCCAACAAAACTCCAAGACGCCAGCGCTGAGGGACCCCAGAGGCACAGTGATGCACATCCCTACAGTCATCTTGTGAGTGGAATTCTTTTTTTTTAAACATATTTCTTCGTCTCTCGATAACTCGAGAGACCATCCAATCGGACAACGCGAGTCCACCACTCCATCGTCTCTCGTATCCCCCGAGATCCTGCGACAACCTTCCCCCCTCTTCAACACCGCTGAGACACCTGTGACCAGGACTCCCCCTCTCATAATACTCTCTCTTTCTTTCTGCACGACCTCCTTCTCTCCGACCTTCGAAGACGAGACGGCCAACCCATCCAACTTATTTTTCTTTTCTTTCCCATTTCTATCTTTTAATTAGCACGTAAGAAATTTAAAAATAATTTCATTTCATGTTTCCTAATTAATTCTGTTTGTTTTCTATATTTTGTGTACTCAGTCAGTTTGGTTTAAATTAGGTCACACCACCAATCAAACTGTCGAAATCAGTAAAAAGGTACCTTCACGCCAGAACCAAGTTTTTGCATGCTAGATACATTCCAAAACTACCCACAATGACTGAAGGTGCAGACCCACAATTTTTCCCTCCCGAATTTTTGGATCAACAAAAGCAGATCCAAGCGTTGCAAGAGACGCTAAATTCATTAGTGCAACAGCAAAATGGGGCCGACCCATATATTAAGCCCAACCAATTACAAAAACACCACCTCGACTTAATTCCCACCTTCGACGGCAAAGTCGAAGTATTGAACGAATTTTTTAACGTAACACAAAAACTTTACGAACACTTCTACAATCACACAAACCAAAAGGATTTCCAAAACTACGTATTAATATCGGGAATTAAAAGCAAAATTGTGCCCCCGGCTTCCACCCAGCTACTCACTTCATCCCTTAACACGTATAAAGAAATCTTAGACTCAATAAAAAATTACTTTATGGCAGAACTATCGAACAAAACTGGCGGACCAGCCAATCCTAAACTTTGGAGCTGCACCAACTTCGGTACTTTTCCGTTATACCCCCCCCCCCCCCCCCCATTCGATTTTGGTTGGCTTTGGGTGCCTTAAAGCCATCGGGAGGGGCTCGAAATCGAGTTCGGGGGGGTGGGGGTGGGGGGTGTTATAACTGAAAAGGGCTCGAATTTGGGTGCCTTAAAGCCATCGGGAGGGGTGTTTATGAACACGAAATCGAGTGGGGGGGGGGGGGGGGGGGGTATAACGGAAAAGTACCCCAACTTCCCTAATACTCCCCAACAAAATAACTCTAATGATTGTGGAGTTTTCATCTGTCATTTCGCCAGAGCTTTAGCTGCTGGCGACCCAATAACTGTCAATCAAACCCATATCCCCGAAATCAGAAGAAAAATGTGTGGAGAAATTCTCAAAGGTTTTCTCAACTAATCTGTTGCAGACTGCTACTGACTTTAACCCCCTCTTATCAGACTTACGACCTCAAGAATGTGACAAGAAACCCTGGCCTCCTAGCAAGCCGACTAGGAGACTCGAAGATAGTCGAAGGCTATCACACCCTTACCCACTATTACGACCTTTCTGAACTGCAGAACGAAGTTTCAAAATTGAAAGAGACCTACAGAAAAATCGTTCCCGAAATTTCAATGGAAACAGGCCCCCGAGAAGCCTCGCAATCTCTGTTCTCCACCCTAAATCTAACTTTCGCTTCAATCGAAAACAAAATTAACGACCTACATATACCTCCCTCTTCACGAGCGAGACGCGGACTAATAAATGGACTCGGCTCGATCATCAAATTTGTTACAGGAAATTTGGATTCACAAGACGAAGAACGATATAATAACATACTAACCCGACTTCAAGACAAACAACAGACCCTCGAGTCCCAAATAGCAGCACAATACTCAATCAACGAGTCAGTCCAAAGGAATTTCAACAAAACAATAGAGGCAATAAACTTCAACAATAAACAAATAATAGATGAAATTAATTTCTGGAAAAACACGACGAGAAAACATCACCACCTCTCCGCATTCCCCATACTAGAAGCCCGATCAATCCTAAGCCACCTTCTTATGACTTTGAACCATATGTTCAACGTTGTCCAAGATAATATCTTGGACGGCAGATAATAATAATATCGCGGCAGGCTATCAAAGAGTTTTCGATATTATCGAAAACTCTTTGATAGCCTGCCGCGCTGGATCACTCCACCCCAGTGTTATAAATTCCCATTCGCTATCCCTTGAGCTTTCAAAACTCTCTAAATTCTACCAAAACCGATTCTTAAACTTCAACAACCAAAGCCTATTCGAAATTCAAACGCATATCAAAGTACGATGCTATGTCGGCATCGCCGAAATAATATATTTCCCAGACATCCCTATAGTAGAACCAACTGAATACACGATGTACCATTTAGAAGCCTTGCCCACCTATGTGAACGGCGAATACGTCACCATTGTACCAAAAATGAAATATTTCTTGAAATCTAACTAGATGCTCCGGCTCGCTTTGCTCGCCTACGCACCCAGCTGGGGGGCTCCGCCCCCCAGACCCCCCGTGGGCCTCGCTTCGCGAGGCCGGTGCCTCGCTCCGCGAGGCCGATCGCTTAAGCAGACATAAGGGGTGAATTGCCGCTTGTGGGTGTATTGCCACCTGTGGGTGTATTGACGCCTGTGAGTGTATATTGCCGCCTGTGGGTGAATTGCCGCCCCCCAGACCCCCCCTAGTGGGTGTATTGCCGCTTGTGGATGTATTGCCCACTGTGGTTGTATATTGCCGCCTGTGATTTGGGTGAATCATGGTACGAAAATGATTAGCCGAGCGAAGTAAGGCCCCCTTGTCAAAGTGCTAGTCTATTAGCTGAGCGAAGTAAGTCAAAGTGCTAGTGAAATCAATTTTCAAAACTCACAGTAAAAAACCCAGTGGGGCGCTATGGGACTAAAATGCCGAGGGGGTAGAGTTAAGTGTCCTTTTCCAAGTATTTTTGGGGACGACCTATGGAGCTTTCATGGGGCTATACGAAATTAGACCCCCTGTCAACGTGCTAGTGAAATCAAATTTCCACCATCAATAATAATAGAACTACCTATGTGGGTGGCCGAGCAAAGCGAGTCCCCTGGCCGTTAAAATGATCGGCTGAGTGAAGTATGCCCCCCCCCCTCCCAACCTGTCATAGTGCTAGTGAAATCAAATCAAAGTTGAAAACTCACAGGAAAAATATGGGGCTAAAATGGCGAGGGGGTAGAGTTAAGTGTCGTTTTCCAAGTATTTTTGGGGAAAGGGGAAGTATTTTTGGGGAAATTAAGGCCCCCCTGTCAAGTGCTAGTGAAATTAAGGCCCCCCTGTCAAGTGCTAATGAAATCAAATTTGAAAAGCCTTCCCTTGATAATAATAGAACTACATATGTCGGTGGCCGAGCAAAGCGAGTCCCCTGGCCGTTAAAATGATCGGCCGAGTAAAGTATGCCCCCCCTCCCGCCATGTCATAGTGCTAGTGAAATCAAATCAAAGTTGAAAATTCACAGGAAAAATATGGGGCTAAAATGGCGAGGGGGTAGAGTTAAGTGTCGTTGGAAGGGGGGGGGGGGGGGGTTGAAGGAGGGGAAAACGGAAAAAATCCTTGAGGGCGCTCAACCAATCTCAGAACGTAGAGCATTTTTGAATTTCTCGAGATTTTCAAGAATATTATATATATTAGTGATATAGATTATTTATAAGGGTCTTGCGTGATCGCTCGTACATATAGATCCTTGTTTGGGGGGGGGGGGGGGGGGGGAAAGTAAGGACCCCCTGTCAAAGTGCTAGTGAAATCAAATTTGAAAACTCCACCATCAATAATAGGAGAACTACCTATGTTGGTGGTCGAGCAAAGCAAGACCCCTCTGGCTAATAAAATAATCGCCCGAGCGAAGCAAGACCCCCCCTGTCATTTGAAAAGTTTGAAAAAAGCCTCCCCTGGCTGGTAAATTGATCGGCCGAGCGAGAAACCCCCCCCCCCCCCCCTTGACAACGTGTCAAATTTGACAACTCACAGGAAAAAAACCCTGGGGTGCCATCAATAGTTAGTTGCTCGCCTACGCACCCAGCTGAGTAACCCTAGTGGGGTGCATAGCATCGATGGACACGTTCATAACCCTGCATCAAGGTCAACTGCTCCTTCAACATCAACCCCCCTGGCTGATAAAATGATCGGCCGAGTGAAGTATGCCCCCCCTCCCACCCTGTCATAGTGCTAGTGAAATCAAATCATAGTTGAAAACGTATAAGTGTCGTTTTCCAAGTATTTTTGGGGAAAGTAAGGCCCCCTGTCATAGTGCTAGTGAAATCAAATTTGCAAAGCCTTCCCTTGATAATAATAGAACTACCTATGTCGGTGGCCGAGCATTGCGAGTCCCCTGGCCGTTAAAATGATCGGCCGAGTGAAGTATGCCCCCCCTCCCACCCTGTCATAGTGCTAGTGAAATCAAATCATAGTTGAAAACTCACAGGAAAAATTTTAATTTTATTTTTATTTTAATTTTTTTATTTAAATTTTTTAAATTCAATTAAATTCATTTTATGAGATAATCGATTCAGTTTAAATCGATTCTACTTTTCTCGATAATCGATTCAATTTAAATCGATTCATTTAATTTACATCCGTCTGGGAGACCTTGCGCATAGACCTAGCGAGCGCCCCTTAAAGGCTGATGTCCCACCCGCTCGGAGTGAAGAGTGAGGGCGGGGGGATAGAGGGTGTTGAGAGGCTGGGAGTGAAGCCGAGCCAGAATTCACCCGTCGCGAAGGGTCGGTGGCGACGGCCCAGTTTTTTCAAATCTCAACTCGTCGTCATAATTCGCTCATCGTCGGAACGAATTTGGTCGATATCAAGTATTAAAATTCGGATCTCTAGGTAGGCTACGGACGAAACGCGAAAAAAATCCGTCTATTAACGGCGGAATAAGACGCAAAAATTAATTGAGCGAATTCGCGCGCGCCAAAAAATTCGCGCGACCCCCTTATCGGACGTAAAATTAGTCGAGGAATCCGAATCCGGTGAAAAAAATAGGGGTTCCCATTTGAAATAAGAAAGTTGATGTCAATTGCGCGGATTTGAGCGAATTTTTGAGAATTCTCGACCCCCCTATAGAAACTTAAACGGTCCACCGAGAGTATAGAAAAAATCGGCGTATTTTTATCGCTTACCGTTTAGTCAGAGGAGGCGATTGACATACCCAGCCAGAGACAGAGACGGTGAGGATTAGTGATATAGATAGATAGCGGGATCGTCCCGCTTAAACAACGTTGCCCTTACGGACATATACAAATGTGCCCAAACTATTATATAGCACTAACACCCACTCCGTGCGAGAGCAATTTCATCACTTTTGAAGACACGTCGGAATGCGAATTCATTAAATTAATTACCGAAGACAACTTCGTCAAACTCATGCCCGAAATCAATCGCTACCTGTTGATCAGCTACAAAAACAAAACTCTTTTTGCCCCCCCCCCCCCCCCCCCCCCCCATAACGAATTTGCTGGAAAACCCCTCATCATAGGAGACTTCGATGTAAAACTGACCCTAAATCAAGAACCCATAAGGGAACTAACCCTAAAAAATATAGAACTAGACTCCATCCAACTACCAGAATATGAGCGCATCGAACAATTCGACTACCGCTCCTTGTCAAAACCAAGTATATGGACGATAATAATCTACGCACTAATAATAGCCATAATGAGCTATACTGTCGTACAATATCGAAAATACAAAAGAACCCTAACATGTAATTAGTACTTAAGAGACTTGATGTTTGTAATCAACAATGTTGGAATTAATATTTTAATTAACGTAATTTTTATGTACTTTGTATTTAACAGCGTGCGTCAACCAATGTGACCCAAAATTTAACCCAAACTTCCTTCTTAAGGGGGGACGAGTTACATTATTCATTATTAATGTCGTTGCATAAAAAGAGCCCCGACAACACCCCTCATTTCTAAGAACTATCATAGTGCTGGCTAAGCAACCCTAGGTTTCCTCCGAGCGGCCTGCGAGCCCTCTAACCAGTTCTAGTTGAGACTCCGTACTAGCTTCTGCTCCCAAGGCGCACGACTGCATTATAATCATTTTATACTACATTTCTATCTGTTTTTAAAAATAAAGTGTTTTTTAAAAACATCTTCACGGCTTCGCCAGAGTTAACTTATATATACAATAATAAATGTATGTTGGCGGTTTTCGTGAGCGCTGAATCCAGCAGCCAACTCTCATGAAGCTTCGGATAATTTTATTTGAACTGCCTTGTTTTTCTGTTGCAGATTACATCCTGAAACTATGTCCGCAGTTCGACTTGTTGGAAGAGTTATTCGGTGAAAGGCCGAGTATCCATCCACTCTTCATTGCTGACTCGGATGACACAGCCAGCACGGACACTGATGTCGGAGTATGGATGGATTTTGAGGTGGTGAATCCTGGGGGGGGGGGGGGGAGACGAAGGCAATGGGAGTGATGATGTGCCTCCTTCTCCCACATCACCTACGCCTACAACTGTCCTACAACCTCTCCAGAACCAGGATTCTACTCCTGTACGACCAGCTCCACCTGAGAGCTTCTCTGCTTTCAAACGACAGCTGGCCAACAAACCTTCTTCAAAACCAGTCAAAACGCTGTTTCCACGGGGGTTAAAGCTCGGGCTGGAGGGGTCGCAAGAAGTACCCCTTATCCCATTAAGTGTTGGTCTCCGGTGTTGGTCTAGCAGATGATTATAAAAGGAAAGAGAAATCAGTAATTTGTTAATATAGTAATTAGTAATTTAACTTGATTTGGTAATATAATAATTTACTCTTGAACAGGGAGTCGTCTCTAATTTCATCCAGGAGCATATGAAACTGCCTCCAATTCAAACGGACCATTTGCCTAAATCGGTCTTCATCAATGTTAGGGAGCACGTCCGTGACCCATGCAAGGGATTTCAAAATTGAGCCAGGCTTGAATTCACTACCATACCTACGCTGCAACACAACCTCAAGATCCTAGAGACCTTCCGCCAAAATTCCTCCTCTTCATCAGAAAATTCGGAGTTGATGGCATTGGCTATGGTTTTCACCACAATTTCGTCGATCAACTCTTGTTTTTTGCTTTTCTTCGGCATTTTCAAAATAAAAACATGAATAATGTAAACAAACAATAATAACCTAGGTGGGAAGGTTGCAAAATTCCGACGACGTTGCAGTTGTTTAAACAGTTTATCTCAAGTTTATGTCCGTCACTTGGCGCGCACTCACTTGGTCTTCCATGCGTCGCAAACTGGACTATAATTTTGCTTCTTATAAGAAACAACGAATGTTGTGGTGGTTGTTATGATAATAGTTTATTGTTTTTGTGTCCGAATGGGGAAATGCCAAAATTATTTTATCAAAGTTGTGTTGATTCAACACCGTTGAATAATAATATTTACATGTGATAACTGAGGAGGTTGTTTGCGTTCGTTTCGTATGTTGAGTTCGGTTATATTGACTCCTGTGCGTGGTTTTACGACATTCAAAAATGCCAAGGAAAGGGCCTTTCTTTAGAAAATATAAAACAGTGCCGCCAAACATCTTCCAACGGCAAATGTCCAGGGGAGTCCTGCCAAGTATGGCCGGTTCCGACCAGATGTCCACATCCTCGGCATCTTCAACTGGATCAAAGAAGCTTTCCGAAAATATCCCGGGGTATGACGAATTCATCAGTAAGTCTAGAAATGATGTCATAAATATTTTGGAACTTTTCAAGACAGCCGCAGCAGAAGGTGGCCCGTGACGGCCGCCCGTCATATGCCGCTGGTTAGCACTGAAGGCATCCGGAGGTGTTCAACTTCAATAATATATTTGACCCACTTCCGGTTATCGGATTTCAACTTTTTTTTTTTTTTTTAATGACCGTTTTATTGTGTAGAACAATAAAACATATAAAACTGAAAATCGAATTTTTGACCCAAAAACGGGGACTAACCCCCTTAACCTCGACCGTGAATACCCCTATTATTGGAAAACGAAGAAAAATATGATCCGTAATATTAAATATTACGGATCATATTTTTCTTCGTTTTCCACACATAAATTTTATGTGTCGTTGTTGCGTTCATGGTGAGATTGTTGTGGTTGTAATATTGTGCTTGTGTTGTTTCATTCAGTCTCAGCTATCATGGCTCCAAGTAAGTGGTGACGATTTTTCGCTAAACTTGATTCAAAGTCAGCTAAGTGTAGCACTTGCGGGAGAATTATAAAAACATCCGGGAACACGTCAAATCTCAAAAACCAAATTGACAAGTTTCACCCACAGCTGCTTCTTCAGCCAGTAAAGAAAAGTGGGAAAACTCCGGGCCTAAGCACCGCCAAAGAGACAAAATTTAATAATGAAGAATCGTCAGAGGATGAAGATGATGTGGATGTGGTTGTGGACCCAGTGGCAATATGGAGAAAGGTAACTTCCCCATCGGGTGCTCTTCCAATATGCCCCCCCCCCCCCCCCGAGGCAAGTGCGCAGAAAATGCGAAGCTCAAGGAGGTGCAAGAGCTTCTCGAACCCCTACAATCTGCTACAACAGAAATGTCTGGTGATAAGTACGTGACGTCAAGCACGGCGATCCCAGTAGCGACCAACCTTTACAACAAAATTGAATCTGTAAAAAGTCCACAGACTTTGGTAAGAAACTGAAACAGCGACTTATTGAAGAGATGAAAAAACGATTTCGCTACATAGAGAGCGTAGCTGCGCTCTGCTTGGAGTCGCGACTCTACTGGACCCACGGTGGAAAACCCTCTATTTCAAGAATCCGGGCGCTACAGCTCAAATGATTCGAGAAGTGAAGCATCTACTGACCGAGCGATCTTCAGCTTCACCAACCAGAAGTGGGAAAGATTCCCACACTGGGAACCCCAAAAAAGGATTTTTTTCGGATCATGCAAAAAAAGTTCAGAAAACGTGGAAAAAGTCAGGTGGGTCTGCCGATATGCCAGAAGAATTAGGCCTCTACCTGAGATCACCAGCTGAGGCAGACGTGGCAAAATCTCCATTGGAATTTTGGTTGAAATCGGAAGGGACTTTCCCTCGTCTGAGTGAAGTAGCAAAGATATTATTGTATCCTCCATAGGCCAATCTCCAGGGCTTCCCTATCCAACTGGCTGTAATTTTGTTCTGCTGCTGTCAGTGATCTCGAAGCAAAAGCTATTGGTCGCTCTTCTCCGTCTACAACGTTCGAAATCAGGCCACCGACGCCACTAGGTCCCACGTCACAGGACACCACTATCGGAAGTTCCGGGTTGTACGGTGTTAGGACCCGATCACTGGCTACTTCAGTCTTTAGCTTGTTGAATGCAACATTGCACCCGGGACATTTCCATAATGATTTATTTTGAGCGTTCATTTTAGTCCAATTTACGTATTGCACCTGTGAAAAGTTTTGCAACAAGATTGACAGAACGGGGGATTATTTACTTCCGTAACAATCAACTGATTGCACGCGTCGCATAACAATTGGACAGGTACGTCCAATGTCATTAAGAAATACCGACATCGATCTGCACTCTGTCCCACGGAAAGCGGATCAACCGAAGATGACATAATTAGGTCATCTGAGACTGGCGTGTGGTCCATAGTCCGCAGGAACAATTGTCTTGATAAAATGTGTCACCACCTGTCGCAGTTCCGTCGGTAATGCCTTCCGGCAAGGACCTAACATAAATGGGCGGAAGGAGCGGTTAGCAACAGGCAATGAAAATGGATGGCGATTAGAGCACTACCGCAAGCAATATCAGCAACTGCAACTGAAGCAATATCTTAGTAGAATACAAGCGTACAGTGAATGCATTAAAAAGGGGGGGGGGGTGATAAGTGTGGTAAAAGCAATGGACGAAAAGGATCTCACGTAAAACGTTACGTGAAAAGCTCTGCTACCATGCGATTGTGAAAAACCAGGGGTCCTTTGATCTTCCATGCAGCCAAGATCCCAGGTGACGAGAAACTATTGCACTTAAATCATCGGTAGTGTTTCATAAATAAATCAACCTAGCTGAGCCAGATGTCATCTTTACCGTATTTTCCGGTACGAACCTTACTCAATGTACCACTAGTAGATACTTGAAATATTGTACGCCCCAGTATCGCCCCAATCCAAATAACTCGGTAAGTACCAACGAATTTTCTCGGAAATTCGTCGACAATTACCAGGTTGCCAAAAAACGGTCGGAGGGGAGGTCTGCGCAGCTTCTTCTTATTCGTCTTTCCATTCCTATCTCTAGAGTCTATTACATAGTAATAAGTATTCATTGTCAATTAATAATTAATTACAATTTTTTTATTGTGCCTTACCCTCCAATTTTTGTTTTTCAAGATGTACCCAAGGAAGATTGCGGCGTTCGGCCAAATAGTCCGCATTGTTTAAAATGATGTTTAATAAGGGCCAATTATAATAATGTACCAACCTTAGACTAAGGTAACTAGTAGACATAGGTAACTAATTTTAGCCTCTAGTTGCATGTCAAGTTACGCAGTGCTTCACCATGAACCCTAAGCTTAGATATTATCTTAGCACTTTTTAATAGCATATTATACTAAGGACCTTGGAACCATACCAGCATATTATATTAAGGACCTATGTCGTACGCTATCACCTGCATGGGTGATACATCACCCATACATATATGCCATTAAAATGTGCCAAGATATTATCTAAGCTTGGGGTTCATGGTGATACACAGCGCAACTTGACTTGCAACTAGAGGGCTGAAATTTAGTGCGCTTTTAATGTTTATAATCTGTCGGTTTTCAGTATGTACTCCATGTATTTGTCTTGGGACCTCCTACTATTGGAAGAAAAGGCGAGAGTTGCTGAGAGAAAGAATTCGTTTATCGAAGGAACTCGTGATGGGGGTATGTCGGTCGAACGTGGTGTTCTGTGCATAGCACATCTTGTGCCGCACACGGCTGAGACTGAATTTTCCATCTCTTTTGGACTATGCTTGCTTAGCTTCATATTTCTACGATAATAACTGCATGGGTGATGTATGAAGTGTTAAAATTGTGCTCTCTATATCTACGGTTAAATGTACTTTACAGGTAGTTCAAGCAGTTCGCCCCTCATCGAAACACCCCATGGCCTAGTTGCAGAAATGCAAGTTCTTACCACTCTTCTGTTTTATGCTAGTGGCTCGTACCAACGAGGCATGGGTGCCAATTCCCTGCTTTGTGTTAGTCAACCGACTGTTAGTATGGTGGTGCACCGCGTAACGTACGCTATTAACAAAACGCTGATGAAAAGGTGGATATGCTTCCCAATGTACCCAGAAGATCGGGCTGAAGCAAAATCCCTTTTCAGTCGAAAGACAAGACCCGCTGAAAGTAGCGGGGCAATTGGTGCCATAGACTGTACTCACATTCTAATTACTTCCCCCTCAAAACACGAAGAGGCATACGTGAACCACCATGGTACGCATTCCATCTACGTCCAAGGTTATAGTCGACCCCAATACGAAGGTCCTCGACGTATCCGCGCACTGGCCTGGAGCTAGACATGATTCATTCATATGGCACCAATCAAGCGAAAGGTTGGCCATGAAGTTGTTGTATGACCGGAATGAGCGCGATACTTTCCTGCTGGGGGACTCAGAGTATCCGCTGGAGCCATGGCTCCTCACTCCTATGCCCCACTTCCCGGAAGGGTCACGGCAATTTCTGTATACGATGGACCATGTCAAAAACCGTAACCCTGTCGAGCGTTTTTTTGGCGTTCTCAAATCAGTCGTCTGAGCCGTCTGTGGGGAGAGGGTACTCGGGTATGAACCACAATTTGTTGGCGAACTTGTTACGGCAGTCATGGTCCTTCATAATATCGCACATGTAGAATGACAAGGGCACATGTAAGAAATTGCGTTTTCCAGAAGTGCCTTTATCAAACGCGCTAGAGCAAGGCCTACACATGGAGCTGACGAGCTTCTTCCTAGTGCAAAAAATAGCCGCTAGAGAGCAGATTATTCCTTTTTCATATTGGTCTTGATGTGGTGGGGGTGACGTGTGAAACCGGCACAACTCCGGATGACGGATAGTCGGGAGCATCCGAACGTGAAGGCTGATTCTGAGAAGGGCCCATCTGGGAAGTGCCCTTTTCAAACTCCAAAGGTAAGCTTTTTCATTCTAAAATGTTTACTTCAATCAACTTGTGCCCTTATCAAACTGCCAGTATCGCTAGTTCTCTCCACTTGTGCCTCCTATAATTTTGAAGTGTCTAGTCATTTTTAATAGTTTTATGGGCTCTTCAATTAATTTTGACTTAAAATATGGACATTTCAGTTTGCAGTGAAGGCAATATGTACTGCAGTGGTGGAGCTTATAAAATGAAGCCTTCTGACAAGATTAGGGACTGGGGTCTGGAACAAAATGCCAACTCCTATTGCCGAGTGTTTTGATCCAGACCCAATTCACAATCCTTGACGAGAGTGAATCTCAACTCAAAAAATATTATTTAGAATGAGGACCTCCTACCTACCTACCTACCTACCTTCTACCTACCTAACTCACACTGATGTTTTGTATTGTTTTATTTTATTTATTTACTTGATTTATCTTCTCTACCATACGCTGGCAAGTTATCTCCAGGATAGACGGGTGTATTACAACGAAAGAGAAAGACAGGTCACTAAAATATTTACAAAAGGATGCCCGCAAGGGTTCGTCCTAAGGCCTCAATTATGGAATTTTGTGTTCGATCAAGTCCTCACAGCATTGAGTGATGAAGGAGCAGAAGTCATTGCGTATGCGGATGATTTAGTCATTCTGGTACAAGCTAATTCCAGAAAAGGACTAGAGGAAGCTGGGAATGCTTTATTTCAAACTCTACTAAGAAAATGCTCTGCACTCAAACTTGCTGTAGCAGGTGAAAAGACAGTTATGATGATGTTGAAGGACTGGTTTAGAGGCCCTCATCCACATTATGCTGTTATCATGGCAGAAAATATTGTCCTACACTGCAGTGTAACACATGTGTTAAAAAGGTTAAATACTTGGGTATAACCTACACGGAGAATTTAGGGCTCTCACAGCACATAAAGAAGTGGGAACAAGAGCGATTAATGCATTTATGCGAGTCTGCAAACTGGCCGGATCAGACTGGGGCATCAGCTTCAGGGAACTCGTAATAATTAACAAAGGACTGTTCAGAGGCATAATACTATATATGGCGCTCAAGCCTGGGCTCCCAAACTTACAAAGTTATTTAATAAGCTATGGGACAGGCTGATTTCATTCGATAGGCGAGCATTGCTGAAAGTAAATAGAGCCTATTGGACTGCACCTACAGCGGTACAACCGATATTGGCATGAGTATTACCAATCAAGCTAGACGCCTGGAAACGATACGCAGAACACAAATTAAAGCACGGATATGGAATCAACATTCCTAGTCTCCTATTAAACATTGCAGCAGGAATGCAGAAAGCAGAAGCGAAAAAG
This sequence comes from Pilophorus perplexus, assembly GCA_955831195.1. Classification (NCBI taxonomy): domain Eukaryota; kingdom Metazoa; phylum Arthropoda; class Insecta; order Hemiptera; family Miridae; genus Pilophorus; species Pilophorus perplexus. The sequence continues at coordinate 54,643,119 of OY037007.1, read as the reverse complement.
TTATTATTTAACAGATTAATGGCCGTTTGGCAGCATGACTGGGATACAGCATCCACTGGAAGACTTGCTTATAGATTCGTTACATCTGTCATTGGATTCTAGGACTTTTCTTCCCCGGACTATTCAACCCCGGACTTTTCTTCCCCGTGATTTCGCCAGCCTAGGACTTTTCTTCCCCGAAAAAATAAGAAAAGAGTGAAATGAGTTGTTGTTGGAAAGTTGTATACACGGGGTTCATAGGGCAGAAAGAAAGAAGGACTATCGGATATGGATGCTTATCGAGAAGATTCGCTTGGATGTGTCCCACGATCTCGCCATCCTCGCCAAATGGGAACGCGGGGAAGGTTGCGTCCAAAGGAAAGCATAAAAATATCGCCAACTGCAAGCGAGACTTCAACAGCTCGCACTGAGCTAGTTGAACCGACTTTCACTTTGATATGTGAATACGATGTATACTACGTATACGTACTTTTTGCAGGTACTCCGCCAGCGATGACCACACAGATGACGCTCTCATATCGTTTCTCCGCCAAATTTCACGAAACATCAAGCTGTCCCCCAAGTGAAACTAGTATTTGAACTTTACTATTTATTTCGTTGTTTCGACAGAGCTTCTTATCTGAGGCCAATAATTACATTCACATTTTCACACAAAACACCTCGAACTACCTTTTTTCAGTTTTCCCGTTCGGGGAAGAAAAGTCCTAGGCTGGCGAAATTTCGGGGAAGAAAAGTCCGTATGCCCTGTCATTGACAGAATGGAACGAAAATTTATTGCACCTCAGCATGAATGGGTTCAATTCGTCGTTGGACATGGGAAACTCACAGCCAGCCTGGCAAGATTTTGTGACGTTCGACGTCACGGGTTGACCGTGGAACGGAACAACCCAGGCGTCAGCGGACCCCTTTCCCGGAGATTGCGGAGCGGGAAGGCGGAGCGGGGGGCGGGCTGTGTCGTAATTGGTTGAGACCCCGTCACCCGACTTCTCCCTCTTAATGAAGGAAGGTCGGGCGGGGAGGAGACGAGAAAATGAGGATTCCATCTTTAACTTTTGATGCATAAAAATCAAATTCTTTTTCTCTCACAATTTATACCCGGTGAGTCTATTTTCCCCAACGCTCAAGACTTCACTTCGGTGACCGGTATTGGTGAGATCCATAGAACTATACCTGGAATGTTCGCTGCCTATACCGGCCCTCAGAAAGTTTCGGCCACGCGCCCCCGGGGAATCCCCCGAGAAAACCCACGGGGCTTCGAGATGTGAAGGGCCTCGGGTACGTTCGCACGCATCGCCGAAGATAGCCGAACGGACCAAAGGGGGACATGCTTTTCGCGCGGCTCATGGAGGAATAGTTCCTAGGAATAGGAATACTATAGGAATTCTATTCCTATAGGAATACTATTCCTCCATGCGCGCGGCTCTTCAACCCCTCATATCAAATTTAAAAACAGTTAAAATTGATTCATTTCCTTTTTCCGAATGGTCCACCAGCTGTATTAGTAAAAGTGTATTAGTACCTAGTTAAATTTTCATATTGTAAGTGCAGTTAAATTTTAACATTTCATGATATCACACATTTTTTCTTCAACCTTGTCTTTGCTAGTTTAATGAAAAAATCTAAGTCTTTGCTAGTCAATATATTTGCTAGATAATAAATCTAAGTCTTTGCTGTATCAATATATTTGCTAGATAATTTTATACTTCTTTATTCTCAATAATTTTTCAATTTGTGCCATTGTACAAAGTACTTACTGCAATTTTTTTTGCACCTATGCCTTATTAAATTAGAGATCTATACGTACAGCAAGTTTCAGTGTTTGCTCACATGTTTGCTGTACTGAACCTGATTTAGAACCTACTCCAAAAACCAAGTATAACAATTCAGATAAAACCTAAATGATGGGTCTGAATTATACGGGCTGGTCATGCCCCCCTTTGGTGTGAAAAGTGAGTCGGAAGGAGGACTGGGTGCGCGGGGTCTCACTTGGGTTTTCCCCGAGTCGGCTGTCCCCCCGGTAGGGCCCCAGCGCTCATTCCAGGTAGTTCTATGGTGAGATCTTTGCCATTTGATTTATTGCTTCCGAGTCTGCGAAGCAGCGGAAGCCTTGTGTTCACTTTCGGGAGAAAAAAAAATTTTGTTGTCCGAATTCAAAATTTCCACTCGCATTTTCCGTTTCATAGCCTACTGAACAAATTTGGTTCCGTGTCTGTCGGTCTGTGGGTCTGTCGGTCTGTCCGCATTTCCTTGTTACAGCCATAATTTCCACAATTTTGAATGTATTTAGCTCAAATTTTGAGGGATTATGCGGATAAGGCTCCTTGAGGTCCCATACGAATTTCATCACAATTGAATCAGCGGTACGCTCTGCGCATGCGCTAACGTGAAATTCTTGAAACAGGCAAAATTTTCTCAATTTTGATCGGATTTCAATCAAATTTTCAGGAATTGTGTGCGTATAGCTCTAGATGGTACCCTGTCAGTTTCATCACGATTGAATCAGCGGTACGCTCAGCGCATGCGCGAACGTAATTTCCTTGCCACAGCCATAACTCCGACAATTGTGATCGGATTTCAATCAAATTTTCAGGAATTGTGTGGGTATAGCCCTAGATGGTTCCCTATCAGTTTCATCACGATTGAATCAGTGGTACTCCCTGCGCATGCGCGAACGTAATTTTCTTGTTACAGTCGCAAAGTTGTCAACGTAGGTAGTTCTACGTTCATTTTGAACTTGGCACGAGGAAGCTCATGTGCCATTGCCTTGGCAGTGTATTTTTGCCTCATTTTATATTTTCCATTTTAACCATTTGCTTGCCAACTGGCCCACTCGTTATCATTTCGCCGAGAGGTTTTATTCCTTGAATAAACCTCCTTTTCTTTTCGGTTCCTTAATTTTTCTTTTATTTCTTTTTCCTATTTCCTTTCATTTCGCCCTAGGTGGGCGCTCAGGATATCTGAGCGAATTTATCACGATTCTACGATCGGATATAAATTAGTTGAAGGTTTTCCACGTGTTTTATTTTTATCTGTTCATTGCTGCTATTGTATTATGTACCTATCCAAAAGTATTGCTGTATTTGAATTACTTTGTGCTCGACGTTTGTACTGCCGTTTGGCTATTACAAATAAAAAATATTCTATTCTATTCAGGACGTACCAACCAGGTGGAACTCCACGTTCTGTATGATCCAAAGATTCGCTCTTTTGCAAGAAGCCATAAGAGCTATTTCTTCAGTTTTCAAACTAACACCATTGTCAAGCCAAGATTGGAAAACCCTCCAAGATTTGATAGATGTTCTTTCCCCATTTGAGGAGATGACTCGAAAAATGAGTGGGGACCATTATTTGACAGGTAGCCTGGTAATTGTTACTACAAGAACCTTATCAAGGTCTTGTGAGCTCCTTGAAAAGTGTGAGTTAGACGAAAAAGCTGTTCTTGTCCTAAACAGTCTAAAAACCGAACTTGCTCGTCGATTTTCGAATGTCGAATTCAGTTCAAGCTACTCCCTATGCACGTTGCTTGATCCACTTTATAAAAGCTGCTCCATTTTTAAAGATGCGAAGGCCGTTGATACAGCCAAAAAGAACTTGTTGCAGGGTTTATTCAGGCGAAATTGAATTCAACCCCTCCAAGATCTCAGACTGTTTCCGAGTCATCAACTCCTTCGAACAGTTCAGCTAAGGTGAGAGCAGTGGACGTCCTAAGGGATCTCGTAGGGAGTGCTGCCAAAAGAGTTGGTAATGCAGAATCGAAGGCCTACTTTGGAGACGACGTTCCGACCGAGGGAACAGACACGAAGCCTCACAACAATCAATTAGGCCACAAACGCAATGTACCCGAAGCCTACCGGCTCAACGAGACGGCTCTAGAAACGTACGTCCCAAGTCTCCCGGAGTTGAACCTTGATAACGTACCTAATGGAGGAATGAACTGAAAATATGAACTATGCCAAAAAACAGTTGAACCAAAGCTTACCTTGCTTGTTATGATAGTATGCAACCACGTTTAGCACAGTCAAAGAAGTTTGGCCAACAGCTCGAATTCAGGGGTGCAAATTTCATCTCACCCAATGTTGGTGGAGGAAAATCCAAAATCTGGGTCTAGCTAAGGACTTCTGTGCGAAGAACGAGATTGGGCTCTTCTTAAATTATGTTTTTGGCCTGCCCATGCTAGCTCCTGAGATGGCGGAGGATTGTGTCGTGGAGGACTTATTTGGCCGAAACTTATATTACTGGAACTGGAACTGGGACTGAGAGTTACGGGAGGCTCAGGGACCATATCCTCTAAGGGCACTTCAATGTATTGGGGAGGCTTGGTGACTACAAAATTTGTAGTGATATTTAATATCATTACTGGGAGGGTTGGTGTATACACTCGACGATGACCCCATGCTTCCCCTAAAGTGGTGGAAAAAACACCAACATGTGTATCCAAATCTCGCTGCAATATTTCGAACATAGTGCAATATAGTTGCCTCTTCAGTTCCGTGTGAGCGAATATTTTCCAAGTCCGGGAGCCTGATTTCGGAAAAACGTATTCGGCTAACTACGAAGAAAATCGAGATGATCATGTTCCTGAATGCAAATTCAAAATTTTCTGATAGCAATTATTATTTATTTTTAGAAAAAGTTTAATTTCCCGTTTTCCCACTTTAGGAGCTCAGATAATGTCAAATTTTGAGGCCAATCCAAATTTTCGACCCTCGTCGCGAATACATTGGTGAATTATTCCAATGGAATATAAAATAGAATAATAAACCAAAACGAAATGATTGGTTTCTGGCAATAGCTGAAGAACGAGAACCGATAAAAACTAGCAAGTAGGAACTAATAAAGGTAACTGAAAAAAAAAAGAAGAAGACTGGTATCTTGCGATAACTGAAGAGTTTTTTCGAACTCGTTTTTTTTCGGTTATTTTGTAGCAGAAAAAAACCTGTTATTTTATCATAACGAACGAAACGGAACGTTGCGAAAATGTAGCAATAACTCCCATCCCACAGCGTAGTCGACTGTGGTCCAGAACGCCAGAGTGGTCAAGTTTGACTTTAGCGTTAGCCCATTCTTTTTGTGTCACTTTTCGAACCAAGTGTGTCCACCATGAGGGCTATCATTTCCGAACAACAAACGCAATGATCCTGATATCGCTATCTGCAAGGCATTCTGTATTTTTAGAGTATTTTAGGAGTTTTCAGTAGTTTGTGGTGTGGTCAGCGTTTCAGTGTGTACAAGAAACAAATGAAAATTACTTCACCGCATCCTTCTGATGTTAAGTGTTTTCCTTCTTCAATAAGCGTTTTGTCTTGATTAATGTAGGAACGATTTCCGTCCTACAGATCAAGTTGCGGTAAATCAACGGCACGTGGGAACAAAGGAAACAGGATTGCGACGCTACACCATCCGCTCGCAACCTGAGATCTCCAAGGCTGCGCGACACGACATCAGCAGGTCTTGGAGCATCACCTAGTTCCCACGGATTTTCCGCTGCGTCGCCGGATCGGACAAAGGCGAGACCGGCCGAACTCAAGGATTCAGCAAAATTGGAGTCGGCCAATAGAATCAACATCTAATCCCACCTTCTCGACATCTGCCAATCAGATGTCGAAGGAGGTGGAACAGCGGCAAATCAGCTCCAAGAAAAATTCTCGGTTCCCCCCCCCCCCCCCCCCACACACACACACACACACAAAATCAGAGTGGGGAAACCGAGGAATTATAAGGGACTGCGACAGGAAAATCGTGGTCACTTATTCTCCACTCTTAAGTCTCTGATATCCATCAACAATACCAGTGAACTCCCGCATCGTGGTGCCGCCACAAGTTGACCAAAGCAGTTTCCAAGTCGCAAGTGCAATTACACAGTTTTCGGGCTTAGCTCCCCCGAAGCAGAACGTTGCCGCGCGTGTGCCGCCGAAACAAACCGCGACGCGAGTGACGGGTGCGCGATCGCGGGAAAGACAAAAGGATATTCAGATAAACAATAAGGTAACGACGTTAGATATTTAAGTAGATTATATTGGTCCGCCTATACTCAAAATCAACCTTATTGCATGTACATATAATATATGTATATTATATATATATATATATATTTATATTATAAATATTGCAATTTAAGCCAATATTAAATAATATTTATATTATAAATATTGCAATTTAAGCCAATATTAAATGGTGTAAATTTGATCCCAGTTTTACTTTGATATCCTAGGACCTCAACGGTGAAAAACAGGTAAAATAGGTACCAGTGTTAGGTTTTCTGAGATCTTTCCAGTCGAACAGGAATACCGCGACCAGATGAAGAAAACCGGCACGACAATTAATAGTATCTACTTTCTATGCTCCTCTTTTCTTTTTTGATATGTAGTTCCTACTTTCTATGTTTCCCAGAATTGAGCGAGTTTCTGCCCTTCAAAATTGGGGAGCCGCACAGCCCTAAATGGAGCGACTGCCGGGCTCACACGCGGCTTAAGGTCGTTTCACACTAGACCGGGGCCGGGACGGGACGGGGCCCTGACGTGGCTCGGCCGGGGTGCTAGTTGAAATTGTTGTAGGAATAACAAGGGGAGTATTCCTACTAGCCCGGCACGTGGCGGGCCAGGGTCCAAATGTGCCGGACGGGGGCCTTCCGGGGAAAACAAAATATCGTCGCCAACGATATTTTTCAGTGCCCCGGACAGCCCCGGTCGGGAGAATTGTGGTCGTTCGAAGAATTTAATTATTGTCGAAGTGATTTTTGTTGCTGATGAACATGGATGACGAACAACTAATAGAAGCGGTTCGCGGGTTCCTTTTGAACACAATCATTGTGATTTTCCGACTTTCCAAAATACATACATGACATTGTACTACTTTCCTATAAATTTTTTTTATAAAGTTTCCCCGTTTTGCTAAAATTCCTGCCAATCCATACTATTAATTTTGTTCGTCAGTGTCTGTCTCAACGTCTACCTCAACGTGACAGCAAGCCGTTCTCTTGGTGTTATAGCTGCTCTGAAGGGGGTGTCTTTCTTGCAAAGGTGCTCTTCCAACTTGCTCAGAAGTATGTTGAAGGCACTTTCCGACATCTTAAAATATTCCCAAAAGTCCATCTTCCACCAATTCCTTGTATAATTTAGCAAACTCCCCTTCTGTTCCTCTCTTTTGCCACGCTGGGTGCACCCACATCCTTTTTCTCAACTCCCGTTCTTCCTCTTCTTCATCCAAAACCAACGCAACAATCACCAATTCCTCCTCCGAAAACGTGGCCATAGCTCACAATATGCACTGGCGAGAGCTGCCGATGAGACTGGCGTATGTGAATTGAAAACCCTGACGGGACGGGACGGGGCCCTCAGGGCGAAATCCCGTCCACGCACCGTCCCGTCCCGGCCCCGGTCTAGTGTGAAACGACCTTTACTGGAGGAGAACAAATTTCTTCACAAGAAAGTGGGCCATGGGAATCCAAACTTGAAGAAATTATACCTACTGTATGATCACAGAAAATCTGAATGACAAATCCAACGCGTTATCTGTCGGCGCAACAGGTAATTTAAAACGCTGCAAATTTTACAAAAAGTTGTATCATTCTTTGATGTAGGTTAATTTTGGAAAAATTAATAATTAATAATTATCAATTAATTAATTCAATTATTGTGTGTCATTAGAAAAAAATTTTTTTTTTTTGCAAAAAATTTAAAAACAGGAATTTTCTGTTCAATGTTTGGACAGATGTAGCCCCATAAAAGCCCCATAGATCCCAACAGTGAAATTGGATCGTTCTGGGACCCCCAAAAATGGATTCTACGTCCAAAATTTGTTTAAAAATGAAGATAGTCATTACTTGCAGCTGCCTCGGACATTTATATCATTAACTAGCAATGATACCAGTACCTAGTGCGCTTTTTAGTGCTTTCCCATCGTAGTTACCTTTTTCTGGAAGTTAACCAACTTTCAATGTTCATTGCAATGTCCATTGCAGGTTGAGTGTAAAATGAGGAACCTCACAAAAAATTATAAGCAGATTGTGCACGACGACAGCAAAACTGGAAGGGGGCGCAAGTTCTTCCAGTTTGAGGCAGAAATGGCCGACATCTTCGCGAAAAGCAGAAACATCCATCCGGAAGTACTACTGTCCGAAAACAAGGAGATCCTCCATCGCTCCTCTCCTCACAGCTTCACCGTCCCAGAAGAGATTGAAGAGAACATCGACATTGAATTGCAAGACTCCGAAATGGCACTACCGACATCTAATAAGACGAAGAAGATCTCCAGCGATTTCCCTGTGACTCCGCGTCATAGGAGGTCGGACAGCGATACAAGAACGAAAATTTTGTCTGGACTTCAAGAAGACAGGGCGAAATTTTTCTCTAAACATTTACACATTATGAAGCAAGACGCTGAAGAGAGGAAACGTCAGAATGATTTGATGGCAGAATGAAACCAATTAATTCGTGAGTAGGTACTTGGCATTGAAGAGATCTCCTCCTTCAGAGTGAGAGTTGTTTTATCTAGTCCCAAAGACCTCTAAATTAGTTACTTTGATAAAGTGTAGATAGAAGACATAATTTTCACTGAAACGAGTGAGTACCTGCATCGAACGGCGCACAGTGTTGCGACTTACGTAAAAACTGCGACATTGTCCAAAATTTGAAAGTCTTCCTAAGGGTTCCTAAGACACTAAACTTTATTATTTAGACTTTAAAACTTTAAGACTTTAAGATTTAAACTTTATTATTTAGACTTTTTGACTTTTAGACTTTTAGACTTTTGACTTTTAGACTTTTTGTCTAAACTTTTTGTCTAGACTTTAAGACTTTAAGATTTAAACTTTATTATTTAGACTTTTTGTCCCCTGTGTTGTTGCACCGAAGCGGTTCGTCGCGGTGGTTCGCTTTCTGTTTGGCGGGGATGGTGCAACTACACAGGGGACACGGTTCGCGGCGGACAGTTCGCTTTCTGTGTGCTCGGACCTTTAAGGTAGAAAACGTACTTTCGATCATTTGTCATGGTATTATAGTATGCATGATGCGTTTTATGGTATTATAGTATGCATGATGCGTTTTAAACGAAAAAAACTGTTAAATCGATTTTCTCCAATCGAAAGAACTACAAAAAACACGGGTTTTCAGTACATTTTTTTTTTTGAAAATCGGCTCGTACAAAAAATGTGCGAAAAAGCTCCAAAAACCGGGCTTCACAGGGGCCTCTGCTTGGTATTTCCTGGTATAAATACGCATCAACAACAGCAGGAATGACAATCTGCTCGCAAGATTCCGAGAAAAGAGAGGTTGAACGCTCATCAAACAAATGCCACTCGCGGGACCTTAATCCAACGCCATGCTGAGATCAGCGAAAAGAGCTCCCGTTCGAAGCGGACACCAGATCAGAAATCCGCTTCGCCAAGATAGGTCGGCAAACCTCAGCTGACCTCGTTCGACCTCAAAAGGAGGTGCTAGAAAATAGAAATACAACACAGACATCCAATCAATGTCTACGACACCCCTTCTGTCTCTGGAAAATGGAGATCGTCAACCAATCTCAAAGCTCCTTCACAATTACCCCTACTCAGTTAATCGTATTGTAGTGCCCCTTGGACCTGCAGAGGCCAGGACCATGGTGGGAGCCTGCCTTCAATCCGACTGACCCCACGTCAAAAAATGAAAGCACCGGCGCAACCTGACCACTTCGTAGCTGCACAAGCAGTTATTGGTCAAACGTCACGGGCCCCTAACTACTGTCGCACGCCCCTAATTGGCCGACACAACGAAACAGTAATGGCTACAGGGACAAAGGACACGCAAATCATAGAAATCCGCACTAAACGAACATCTCTGGCTCAACGGCCACTGCCTTATCTCGAAAATCAACACCAACAACGTCTCGACACTACTAGCAGACCAGCAGGAACGGACAAGTCGCCCCCACCTCACTATCGCCTGCAATACGCACCTTACGAACGGCGATAAATCAATTCATACCACACGATGAGTCATCTCGAAGAGGACCTCCACTTAACCCCGTCGCCACCTCGCCCCGAAGTCCGGAAGCCTACAGCTCCCTTACGCCCTGGATAACTACCGCCAGAGGCTTCGCTCGCGGCATGGAAAGCAGCGCTGCCGATACAGAAAATTCGAGACACGGCGCCGACCTCGCCATTACAAGGCCGGTGATGGAAATCGAGACTTAGGCCCATATGCAGAGTCGGGCAGGTATTAAAAGGAATCCTCAACCCTTTAGGCTTCCTTTAAAATAAAAAGAATCCTCAAGCGACCGTCCCTTTTAAAAACGGTATGCAGAGAACCACTTTTACCGGAAAGGACTGAAAGTTTAAGGAAAGGATCGTTTAAGGGAAGATAGCTGCAGTAGCTCCACGCAGACAAAATTCGTGTGCATTGCGGGTTAAATAAACGAGTTTTTGCGCGCCAATATTGTGGTTTCGAACTCCTTGACAAACATCGGGACAAGAAATTGTGACCAACACATATGATTGATTCCGGGAACTTGAAAAATTGATGAGTAAGTATTTTCCATAAAGTTGTTTTGCTGTGCTTTGCTTACGGTTATTACGGAAAACGCAAAATATTCTCAAATCAACTTCCTCAGTTCTCTTTTTCTCGGGTGATCGACGTCGCGACGCTCTGCATGTCTGCTTTGCTGACGGTCTACCGACCTGACCATTTCCCCCAGTCGGAAGTCGGGCGGCCCGACGTCAGCGGAAAGTCAGCAAAATCGAGTTAGAATCAGCGCCTGCCGCCCAGAAATGTAGGGCCTACCTTCAGGCCGCATTCGGATAGTTGTCGTCCATCGACCGATCATCACCAGCCGATGCTGATTATAGTCCAACCGTCGAAATCGATCCCAGGTCTCCTGGACCTCCACGAGCGTTTCCCGGATCCCCTGGACCTGTGAGACACTCTCCCGAGCCTTCTCCACGATTCGGACGTGGATTTCGTGTAAACACCACGGGGACTTAGGCCATCCGTACAACGGCGGCGCTCTCGTACAAAGACAATTTGGGACCGCGATCGGTACTAGTTATTGATAAGTATTATAGGTAGTTGATAATATCTGTCAGTAATGTTACTATTTGTATAATAAATAATGCTTAGGGTCACAACCCTTGGGCTTTCCATTTTCCTGACTGCCTGGAGGAAAGAGAGAGTTGTTGGTATTAAATCAAATTTTGATGACTTATTTGATAATTGGTGCGTAGATTTGATTCCGCCGTTGCTGTAAATTAACAGCACACAAAGCCGACACCGAGGACTAGCCCTCACTACCTCTCCCCAGACGCTAGTGACACCGAGGTTGACCCAACGCTATAGATAGTACAGGACCTGGTACTATCTGTGTACAGGTGTGCTACATTGGATCTGACGGCGACTTATCGGTTCGCCGTTATTGGCAGTACCTAGGCATTTTTATAAAAATCTTGAATTTTGACAAAATAATCGGTTTACCATTTAGTTGTGCCCACAAGGTTTTCAGCACAATCGCCTAAATCCGTGGGGCGCTATGGGGCTACGGGAGGGTTTTTGGAGGGTTTTGGCTATGGGATCGAGTTAGGTGTCGTTTTCGAAGTATTTTTGAACGTATAATCCATTTCCGGGAGTCCCAGAACGATCTGATTTCACCGTAGGGCTTTCATGGGGCTACAAATGGGATTTTTTGAAGGATTCGAGGGAGGTCAAATAAGGTGTCAGTTTTCCGACGCATAATCAATTTTTTGAAAATTAAATTTTAATCCAACATCTGTCCGAACATTGCTTAAATAATTAAAAATTAAAAAAAAATTAATTTTTATTATTATTTTTTTGAATAAAATTTATAAAAAATTTATAAATATTTAATATTTAAGAAAATATTTAATATTTTCTTATTCACACAAATTTTGCACAATTTGATATAGGTTAATTTTTAACCTTAATCAAAGAATGATAAAACCTTGGTAAAATTCACAGCGTTTTTTGGAAATTTTGTATCGAACAAAACGACAAAACATCCACACACACAAAATCCATTATTTCCAGTAATAATTCTCGATGATGAAATAAAATCATCGAGAATCAAAAACAGTTGATGGTTCATCGTGATACAAAGCAAAACTAATCAGTCAACTCGGCTCCTTATAGTTGGAGGAACGTAAAAAGCTGGTCGCGACCAGCTTTTTACGTTCCTTTTAGTGGAGTCAATTTGTATGGGCATTTTGGAGGATTCCTTAAGAAATGCATTAAAGGAGCACCTCTGCATTCGAAATCAGCCAAAGGAATGATTAAGAGAAGAAGTCGAGGATTCCTAAAGTAAAAGGACCTATTGATAAAGGAAGCTGTTATCAGTGGAAAGGAAGGTTTCTGCATTGCGAATCGAATAAGAGGATCCGAAAAGGCCAACTTTAGGACTCCTTTTAAATCCTCGACGACTCTGCATATGGCCCTTATAAGCGATAAGTGAGTTACAAAGGAAAGTGGAGCAATTGGAACTCGAGAAGAAAAAGGCCGATGATAAAAAATTAGGTCAGGTGGAAAACCTGACCCCACACAATGCAGCTGGAAGTCCCCGTCAGCAAGACGCCCGAGAGGAAATATGAACCAGCGCCGGCCGATCAGGCCCTTTAACAACAGACCGACCTTCAGAGGTCAGAGGAGTTTTTATCGCACTCCAAGCGGGTGATTTAATCGCGGTTTTTCGCGAGGCTTTTATCAAGGGCAAAATCAGAGGGGGGCATATAATTATTATTCACAAGGGGGCCCACAAGCGACACATTTTCCAGCACTACCTTGGTATCCTATGTGTCAAAATGCCACAAATAATCAAACTCCCTCTAGGTCTGCACAAACTTTGCTGCTCAAAAAACCATCAAGTGGAGGAAATAACACGCTTCCCCCAGTCCACAGAATCGATTTAACACAAATTAAAATACATATTACCAACAATCAAGCTGTTTGGGTTGCTGGACAGTGCTGACGAATGGAAGAGGATTGTCAGGTACTGCAGATTGGCGTGGCGGTTGCGTTGTCCCTTATCTCCTAGTGAAGATTCCATGGCTCAACTACCTCTTCATTTGAGCTGTGCTGCTCACACTCTCGCGCTTTGCGCAACCTCTGACTTGAATAAAACTATTCGCAGCAACCTTCAACTGCAGGACAAGCATACCGCTGTTAGAAAGAAGTGTAACGCCTTTCACAATAGCTAATCCATTTCTTCAGGTTCAAGTTCATCAGTTCGATCACTCAATTTCAAAAGCATTTCATTCAGCTATTTCAACAGCTTCAACTGTATCACTTTGATCCTCAATTTCAAAATCAATTTTCATTCCCAACGATTTGGTAAGTAAGAGAAGCTAAAATTTTTTCATATGAAGTAGGCTCACAAGAATCTGATAAATCAATCTCACCTGTTGAAACAATCTCGATACATCGATATTTTATCTCCGATATACTGGTGCCATCGATATGTTGCTGATGTTATGTGCACAAAATGGGAAAAGATTGAGCGAACGTCATTGTGTGCTGCATCAGCACAAGACGTTGAAAGAATTGGCAGTGAAGAGGGAGAGAGAGGGAAGACCTGACGACGCACAGTGGTCCAGAGTCGTCAAAAAGCGCTTAAAACTCAATAACTTTTGATGTAGTTGAGGTAGAAACCTGAATTTTCGCACATATACCCATCTCATAACTTGAGTACAGCAAATAATATCAGTCATCCACTGGTGATCTGTCTCTTCACGTTGAAGATCATAGAACAGTTCCAATGTTTACATAGTGAGAACGCTCATTGACGTGCCTGTTGGTCGTTATCTATTCGTTCAGCTCTAGCACCGAAAGCCGCAGGTTGCCGCAGCTAATTTCGGTCTGGGATCTTTCTATCCATGTCTATGGGATATTTAAGCCCGAAATTAGAGAGACGCAGAGAGACACAAACGCTGTAGGACAAAAGGAAATATGATAAGTGGAATTGTTCTTCTTTTTCAGTAACCCCGTCCTTGATGACAACTCGAAAAATAAAACAATACTTTTTTTGACATTTGAACATCACACTAAAAAAAAAAGAAAAAAAAAACCACAGGTTACTGCTTTGAGCCTTTGGCTAAAATTCAAGAAACAGGGAACATGCTTTGCCTAGTAACGTTGCCAAGCAAAATTACTATGTGCCTAAATTGTAAAATAGCTCCTTTGGTATCGTAACCTCCTAATGCGAATTGAGAACCACGCGCTACTTTAGGGTCGCATTTTCGTTCCAAGATACCGTGACACTTTTTGCCAGTTAGGTCAAGACTAAAGCATGTTCCATGCTAAAAAAAAAGCGTCAACAGCGAGAGGATGTGCCAAAACATAAAGAGATCTCGTGCAGCCATGACTAGGAAGACCCTGCAAGCTCATTTTGACAATCTCCAGAAGGAGATTACTGGCATTCCTGCGAGCAATATCATAAATTACGACGAGACCAACCTCTCGGACGACCCTGGTCGCCAAAAAGTTATTACGAAGAGGGGGTGCAAATACCCTGAACGTGTAATGAATAGTTCAAAAAGTGCCACCTCTATTATGTATGCTGCTGCTGTGGACGGTTCTGTGCTCCCACCGTACGTTGTCTATAAATCTCTACATCTATATGACAGCTGGATGGAGGGTGGGCCTAGCAAGACCTAACTGCACCACCTCTGGATGGTTTGACGCTATTTGCTTTGAGGATTGGGTTAAAACAGTGGTCGCTCCATATTGCCGGAAATTAGATGGACCGAAAATTATCATAGGAGACAACTTGTCTTCACATGTGTCCATGGAAACTGTGCTGATTTGCATAGAAAACAACATGAAAATGATATTGTAAATAAATCAAGAACACGAGATCGCAAGCACAAGATCCTCTTTTTTAGAACATATATACAACAAGTCGGTAGCCATAAACAACGTCATGGCAATCTCCCAACACTACTCCTTCCTTCCTTCGAAAGCTGCCAGCCGATCAGCGTGGACCACAAACTTCTTTCCTGAAGGAACCCTGATACGAAAAACATGCATCTCGACAACCTGGCACGGACCAACCCAGGGCGAAGAAAGCTTCGTGCAAACACCCACTCGCCAGAAGGGCGACCGTAGCGGGCCATCTGTACTCTCAACTCCCTGCCGTTCAACATGCGCCCGTCCATGGCATCGAGCGCGCCTTCGGCATTCCGTTTGTCGTAAAACCTGACGAACGCGAACCCTCGACTCTCCCTGGTGAACCGATCTCTCGGTATGTAGATGTCCCCTACTTCGACACACCGCTCGAACACCCTCCTGAGGTCCTCCGGCGTCGTCCGGTACGTCAGATTGTCCACTTTGAGGGACACCATCCCATCAATCCGGGGCGGCGGTCGTCCGTAACTCCTCTTCGGACAATAATTATTCGGCTTCTGAGGGGCTCTTCTTTTTGTGGTATTTCCCCGACGCCGCCCAAACGGGCGCTGCTCAAATTCCTCTTCTTTCTGCGCTTTCAAGCTCGCAATTTCACCCTCCCGTTTGGCCAACTCCACTCGAAAATTGTCGTTTTCCCGCCTCGCTTCTTCTTTGCTCTTCTTCATCAACGCGTCGTTCTCTTCCTTGAGCGCAACCATTTCTTTGTACTGTTTAACTTCTACCTATACTCCCTACAACCCATTCCGGCTAAATTTGGTGACGACTACCTGACAATACTAGGATCCTGACAATACTACCTACCCTCGTCACGATATTTCCTCCATAACTCACGGACCACGCTGGCGCTTCAATCCAACTGCCCGCCTGGCTCGTCATACTCCCTGTGCCCAGACCACCTTGTCTCGGAACCAGTTTCAGATTGCGAAACGACGTTCTTCGCTACAAAGTCAACACAACGTTGCAACTACACCAAATTAAACATCCCACACAATTACGTATCAATCCTCACCGACATGGATCGGTACCTATTAGTCTTTCCGCATGGTGACTCGATCACCATCACTTCTACTGCCGGAATACAATCCCATTCTCTTCAAGGGATATTTCTCCTCGATCCGGGCAACAGTACGATCACATATCACAACCGTACGCTCCATGCACCACACCATCACTCCTCCGGGACCCCCCTCATTTTTAACCAACTTCAGACTAGTTATCTTTCTACTCCTCGCCCACCTCTCAACGAACTAGAGCTACTAACTCTAGACCTATCGTTCCCCCCGCACAATCCCCTCACTCCTATCCGCCACCTCACGATCTCTGCTGACATAGCGATCCCCAGTGTTTGGACCTCAATTCTCTACCTCGTCCTTATCTCCCTGTTCATTTATCTCACTGTGGGCTACTTACGGCATCGCCGTTCCCGAAACCTGAACACCCCGAATCAGCATTCGAACCCAGCGTGACCCCCCCTCTTTCCACACGACACTTTATAATCTGACAACTTATTTCCCCAAGTCAGTTGCTTATTTTCCCCTTGCCACTTATCTTTTTAGTTAGGTATCTCCCTATACTTAAGCAATTATGTATCATCACCCTGTGTATCATCCTAAACTTAAGCGATTATGTATCATCACCCTGTGTATCATCTGTGTATCATCACCCTGTGTATCATCGCCCATTTAGTGTATACTTAAGCGATTATGTATCACCACCCTGTGTATCATCTGTGTATCATCGCCCATTGTATCCTCCACCTGTTATGTATCATCCGGTACTTATTCTAGTAATGTCTCATAGCTCCTATATCCCGCAACATTGTATCTTGCAAAAATTTCTTGTCATCATTAAATTTTCCCCCAAATTTTTGTCTCAGCGGGGAGGAGTTACCTATTGCATAGGTACCCTCACCCCACGAAATACATAGAGCTGCTGAGTCAGCAGCTCTACTCCTATAAAAGGCCTGCACAATCAGCGCAGGCAGTCCATTGCTTCACCAACACCCACAGCGTCAACTTGACGTTACTCTGTGTGGTGTTAGGAGTATTTGTTCAACCACAATTTGACCATCATCAAATCCAGTACATTGTATTCCGTGTCTGTTTCGAATAAAAGTGTTTTTAAAAACGCGTTCTCCGAACTCTTTTACATAACTTGCATATACCATGTACTATCCATGTATTATGCCTAGATATCATTGCACCTTCGGTAGGCTAGGGAGCAGGTCATTAGCTCCTTTTTCATTGCTCAAGTGTTATTGACCCAGAGGACGACCACCTTAGGCGTCTCTCCTGATCAGCTTCTTTTAATTGTTGTTTTCCAAAGGACCACTGCCGTAGGCAGCGTTTGCTTTCATCATCTTGAAGGTAAACACCTTGGCCTCCCAAGAATCACGTAGACCATCAGACATTAGTATATACGCGTGTTTTGATAATCTCCAGTGAGCTTTCGAGTAGCCAGTGCTTCCTGAACCTCTGTACCCCGTAAGTCTGTGGAACGTGCCTTCCAAGATCTGGCCATTAACCTTCCAGCTGAATGGCCCTCTCACCCGTTCAGTGAATCTGCTGGGTGTAGAGGTTGATAATAGAATTTCGTGGGCTCAACACGTCGACAAGCTGTCATCAAAACTCGCCTCCTGCAATTTCATGTTGCGCCGATTGTCACGATGTGTGTCCCCTGAGATCCTCAGATCAGAGTATTTTGCCTGCTTCCATAGCCGTTTGAGTTATTGCGTGCAGCTGTGGGGGAACTCTCCACACAGCCGCCGTGTGTTCGTCCTGCAGAAGAAGGCTCTCCGAATACTGAACCACCTTGGATGGAATGAGAGTTGCCGAGGGCATTTTAACAGCTTGGGAATCCTCACCTTGCCGAGTCTGTACATTCACTCAGTTTTGATGTTTGTGCGACAAAATGTTAACACGTTGCAGAGGGGCAGTAACTGCCATCATTACTCCACAAGGCAATGCGAGGACCTTACCATTCCCACGGTCCGTCTGACAGCCTCGCTGCGGACAGACCCAACTCAGAACGGCTCTCGTCTGTTTAATCGGCTACCAGAGAGGCTGCAGAGCTTGCCCGTCCCCGCTTTCAAGCGAGCCCTGAAAGATATTCTGAACGAGGCGGAATTGTACAGTGTTGATGAGTTTTATAATATCTCATTCGCCTCAAGCCCATAAGTTCGCCTGGGTAGCTCCATTCTCATGTTGTCAGGGTTTGTTTGTGAACTCTACGATGGGGCCCAAATTGTTGCTGTTTTGATGCTTATGTTTTTTTCATTACCGATGTAATCTTGTAATCTTGACGTTTGCATTGTCATATGCATGTCATATATCAAGCCCATAAGTTCGCCCGGGTTGCTCCATTCTCACGTTGTCAGAGTTTGTTTGTGAACTGTACTATGGAACCCAAATTACTGCTGTTTTCATGCTTGTGTTTCTGTCATTACCTATGTAATCTTGACGTTTGCATTGTCATATACATGGATTTTGCAAATAAAAACCAGTTTGATTTGATTTGATTTGATTTGGATGTATATCTCCCTAATCACTATGCCTTACTCTCAAACACTGCAAGAAAGAATCCCAAGCCTTACCGCTCGATGCTGGTAAACCACACCTTCTTCCAGGACTTTGGTCGAGAAGAATCTATGGCGTACCAGTCCATACGCCCAGGGAGGCGAACCGGTGATCCCACAGTGAATGACAACAGGGTGCTTCAATACAATCCAAACGGAAAAATTTGCTACAAACTCGACTTCGCTGACGAGCTGAGAGAACTTCCCTATCGACCCAAGCCCATCACAAGATCAATATCGAGCTTCCCAGCACTTTTTGACACCCGGCCAATTATACCAAAAGATAAATTCAACGACCTGCAATGGTTAAAGAAGATGCTACCAGCTGACGCTCACCATTTTTATGATAACATCCCCTGTGAGGAAGAGAGCAGACGACAACAAAAGGCAAAACTCCTATTCGTAAAAAATAAAAAAAAGAGTGACGAGGATGCCACAATCACCAAATTGCCGAAGAAAAAGAAGAAGTGATCTGCGAGAAGTGATTTATTCTCCTTACATTCTAGAGGCAATGTTTTGTTTGTAAAGGCTTGGCATAATAATAATTTCTTTGTATATCTCACATTTTCTAACTAGGAAGGCTTCCGTTTTTCACATGTTGCTCCTAGCTGTTTTTCCTTTTTTATAATATAAATCAGTTCACTAATGATATTTTTCCTTCGACTGCCCTGTTACCAACTGCCTTAAATCTCACAAAAAAATTATTACATAGTAGTAGACAATTTAAATTTTAAAAAGTAGAAAGGTTTTTGCAAAAAGGTTTGGGGTGACCACAAGTGCTATCTAATGCTAGTACAAAAAACCACTGGTGCTATCTCATTAACCACATGTGCTATCTTTGATTTTTCAACAAACCACAAACTACAAAATTGCGTGGCAAGCCTTAATTAACACGTATGAAAACAAGCGCCTGATAGCGCGAGTGTATTTAAACAATCTTCTGACCTTTAAGGCTCCGGCCAAGTCATCACACGAAAGCTACCGTCAATTCCTGACGAAAGTGACGGATAGTATTGCTGCCATGCGGCTTTTAAAATTGCCGAATGAATCAGAGTTTATTTTGTATCACATCGCGAGTCAGTGTCTCGATCAGGCCACGCGTGAACAGTTTGAGTTTACGTTGGCAAAGGACACGTTTCCCACGGTTGCTCAGTTAGCCACCTTTGTAAGGGAAAGAGACACCGCAATGTAATTAGCCGAACCCATTTCGGCCCCCATCAAGGAGTCTCCTTTAAACAAAGTTAAGCCTTAACTTTGTCCCTTAAAGGGACCTTATCAGAAAACTGGAAAATCCCAAGGATCTTCCACTACGCTATTGGCTAATGACGTCAATACCAAGAAACAGGAGAGTTACGCTCCTTGTGTCATTTGCAAAGACCAACATCCTCTATATCGGTGCACAGCATTTAAAAAAATGTCACCGAAAGAAAGATTCAACGCCTTGAAAGGGTGGCCAGGTTGAAAGGCTGCAAAAATTGCCTGGCTTTCTCTCATGACCTCAGCAATTGCAATTCTAAAGTGCAGCAGTGCCGAATTTGTGGGAAGAAACAACACAACAGCATGTTATGCATTTCCAAATCCCTTAAACCCAACGCCCCAACAGGGAGCTCCTCCCAATCAGGGGGCGCTACTCCATCCACGTTGCTTGGGGCTACATTAAACACTACTGTTCCTGAGGAGCAAGAGATCGCCTCACAGGTCGTCCTGGCCACAGCATCCATTGACGTCCTCTCTGCAAATGGGGAGACTCAAAAATTACGTGCTGTAATCGACTCTGGCTCCCAGTTCTCATACATTACCTCACGAGCTACTTATAGACTTGGGCTCAATGTGGTCAAAACCCCTCGAAAAATCTCTACTCTAGGTGGGTCTCTCTTTGACAACGCTCAGGGCATTGTAAATTGCTCAATTTTGCCTCCCAACTCCACAGTGGAGCTCACCTCCGAAATGGTGGTAGTGAAGTGTATTACCAACGCACTTCCAACTTTCCCAATTTCACAGAAGGTTTGCAACAAATTTGCCAAGTTCGAACTCGCCGATCCGAATTGGCACAAACCTTCTGTGGTGGATATGTTAATCGGAGCGGATTTGTATCCAGAAATTGTCGGTGGTCAGTTCCATACCATTGCGGCAGGACTACCAAAAATACTGCCCACCATATTCGGAAATATCATCATGGGTAAACTAAATGACCGTGAGTCTGTTCCAATTTTACTTTCTGAGCTCATTCCTTATTCCTACTTCCTTTCCACATCGCCGCATTCGTCAAGAACGTCCAGATTCTTCGCTAGTCCGGCCCATTTTGCATCCCTTCAGTTAAATAACGAACAATCACTCCCCCCCCCCCCCCCCCCACAATACGTAAATTCACCCCTTTACTAATAAGGTTTCGTATTTTGTGTGTATTTCCATTATGGGTATCTAATGACGTATATTCTAATATAAGGATTATATTGAGCTCATTTTTCACTATCACACATTATCATCCAGGGATTCAAGAGGCAGAAAACATTAAATGTAAAAGGAAAATTTTTCCTTTTAAAACATTTAATTTAACAAGTCCGATCCACGGACTAATATTTTCTCATTAGTTTCATAATATTCTAGAGGTTCTTTCAAATTCTCTAAATATAAGTGAAACGAACATCACTTACGGACTCTATTCTAGCTTTGTGTATTATGCTGTTCACCCTTTGCCGTTCCATATTGAGAACAACACGTATGGTTACATAAAACCCGAGGAGCCGTATTTCTTAGTCGACTCAACACAAGCCGAATTTTCAATCCTATCCGACTTTGAAATATCGCAGTGTTACAAGTACGATAACAATGACGACAGAGTCTGTAAGGGACTCCACCCTTTGTTATCGCTGACTTCCACCTCACTTTGCACAGCATCCATGTTTTACTTGCCCACTCGTCTTCCGCTTTCGTGCAAGACCCGTATCTTTGGAGCAAACAATGCCCTGTGGCAGCCTCTCTCATCAGGGAATCAGTGGCTATACTGTATTCACACCCCCCCTCAAGGTCACTTTTCAGTGTGCCCAAAGGGAAAATGAGGCGGTCACCCTACAAGGCATAAGTATCTTGGCAATAGACGCTACATGCACTGGGTTTGCACCCAATTACGTCATGATACCGCAACAATTGGCTACCAGCGAAGTCATTTCAACCTTCGTTCCCGACTTAAATATTACCTTCGACGCTGACCTATTAGAGAAGATTAGAATCGTTAATCTTTCGACATCTCTCCCAACGTCGATTCCCCTCCGTACTCTACGGACAGATAATTTAGACTTAATTACCATGCGACTTGGGGAAATTTCAAAACGAGCTGAGGATATCCAATTCCGAAATCATTTAACAGCTCGTTCTAACTCTTACAGATAATTTGTTTTTCTTCTTAAAATAAACTAAGTTATATACTGAACGAAATGGTATACTGCACAATCCTTCAACTTCAATTGTAATTATTAAAAATTAGTCCAGAAGGCGCCTGCTTCATACTCTGGTCATCCTTCTTTCTCCCTCTAATCAATGAAAAAAAAAAAAAAAAAAAAACGCCCAGACAGTTACTTTGTAGGTTTTTGCCTTTCCTGAAAAGTTGCATTTTTCGACGCATTTAACCCACTAGGTTGAGAGCCAGATTTACAGTTTCTTCTTTTGTGATATTATGTACCTATTGTGTATTATTTATTAGTATATTTTTCGTCTACAGGTCTAGCAAGTGACGCTGGAATGCCATTGAAAAGTGTCAAGTTTGCTCCGCTCTTGTAAATCTCAAGATCAATATTTTCAAAACCTGTTTCCACAAACGTGGTTGACTCCCTCCTTGCAGCAAGATCCCTATATGAGAGCAGCAACATCCCAAAACCAATCACCTGTGCTCAGTGCCGTGCCCTTGTAAGTTGCTTCGTTAGGCTATTTTGATTATCCATACCTCCTCCTCCTCCTCCATTTTATACAGACTTACATAATACATTTTACTAACTTATGACATGTGAACCATGAATACTTTAATTTTAATCAATAAACATTTATTGACGGCGAATGTTTGAATTGGACTAGGTGCAAACCACATTGAACCTCATGATTAATAACATTGACAAGAAAATTTCTTATCGTGCATTTAATGCATTTAATGCAAATTGCACCTGAAGGTAAACCCAGGAAATATCGGCTTTTTAGAAGGAAATTTTAGGTGGCCGGACCCAATTTCTGCTGGTGTTTGTTGTTATGACTCCAAGTCATAATATGATAAGATCATATTATGATCAAATTTTTCGTGATCCGGAGAAATACCTATTCGATCAGTAGTGAATAGTTCAAATTCTCTTCAGGAAAAAGTTAATAATATTAACTTTTTCCTGAAGAGAATTTGAACTATATTATATCAACTTTTTCCTTAAGAGAATTTCTATTCGATACATAGAAGTTACCTATTGCATAGGTACACTTCCCTGCCGTGAACTCCGAATATGCTGACAAAGCACCCTAACACTATAAAAGCCGACTGCCTTCAGCAGTCGGCAGTCATTACTTCGCCCGCATCCACAGTGTCAACAACTCCGTTACACCTGTGTGATGCTAGAAGTAATCATCATCGTTTAAATTCCATCACGATTGTTATTTTATGTTGTGACAACAAATAAAACGTTTTTTAAAAACGCGTTTCGTGACACACATCTTATTACTGGCGCAGTCTGCAGTCCTCCGTGCGGGTTTTCGCGAACTTTCCGAGTTCTCAAGAACTTCCCACGCTTTCGTGGGATTAACCTGACGGAGCAGAACCTACTTTTCGGGGCGTGATCAACAATCGGTGTTGTGATTGACGTGTGATCAGCGCGATCGACAATTGGTGTTGAGTGAGCGACGCGGTTGTGTTTTTGTCGTGCCGAACGATCGTAAACCTCGACCGAGTGGACCTCAACGGTTGGACCTCACGTTCACGAATCTCTCCCGGCGAACTGCACGTTCGTACACCTCATCCAACGGAGATGCGTGCCCTTGCTGTACTGTAAGTACCCAGGTTTCACTTACGAGCGATCTTTTCCCCATTCAACCCCGATTCTCCCGTTGGTGTCACAAACCCGCCGATCCACCCGCCTACGTCGATAGACCAGCCCGGCAGGAGCCCCGCTGACGACGCCCCCTCTCCCCCACCCACCACGCCGATTTCCAAGACCTCTTCTCCCTTTTCAATCGACCTCAACTCCGAGTAATACCCCCCCCCCCCCCCCTCACGTTACATCGCCCCTGGAACACGGCGACGTACTCCACCTTCTCACGTCTACTCCATAACAGGACGATCCCGCTCGACGCGATCTTCCCGCCTTTTTCTTCATCCACCACTTCGAAACGTCTTCTCTTTTCAACGATATTTTGCCGTTTCATCTTATGCTCCTCCTCGATTGCTTGCTATTGACTCTGATTTTTCTTATTGATTGATTGATATTGATTTTTATTTTTTATTTTTTGCCATTGATTTTTTTTTGCCATTGATTTTTTGCCATTGATTTTTGCCATTGATTTTTTGCCATTGATTTTTGCCATTTATTTATCATCGCACTGTTTTCAACGATTTTTTGCCATTGATTTTTTGCCATTGATTTTTTTTGCCATTGATTTTTTGCCATTGATTTATCACCGCACTGTTTTCCATTTAGTTGGGAACAAATTTTAGACATTCTTGGGGCATCCTCACGCCGCGGGTTTCCCAATCAATACAATTCCAAAGTCAATAAAGTCTTATCTCCACCACCGACTCCGTGCGCGCCGACGTCTTCCGGTAGTAGTTGAAGAGATGCCCGACACCCCTCAACTTCCACCTTCCCCCGCTGTCCCTGAGGGAGCGGCGGCTTTGCCGCTGGAAGACCTACTCCCTCGCCTCCATCAGGAATTAGCGACGGCGCGTCAAGTCATACAAGAACAACAAACGCATATGGCCCAACAGGACCAGGTCATCGCGAACTTAAATGAGCGCATGGCGGCGCTCCCGATTCGACCACCCCCTCCTGGGGATACCCCGCAAAGGAGGCGGGCTAACCCTGGGGATATCCCTCAACTTGGAAAGGAGCACCTTTCATTAATCCCCGAATTTAACGGCGAGCCAGAGCTCTTGCCTGAATTCCTGGACATAATCCAGAAGCTTGATGCTCGCTTTTACAACCATGCTGACCCCAATGACTTTCAGAACTTTATGTTGGTCGCAGGTGTCAAAGCAAAAATCAGACCTCCTGCGTCAACAGCCATAGTAGCATCAAACCTGTCCACAATTAGTGAGATCAAGGCGGCCTTACTACACGCTTATGAAGATAAGCGTGACATACATACCATGACTATCGACATGTGCCGGCTGCGGCACCTTGACTCTGAAGATTGTTTTAAATTCAACGGAAAAGTGCAGCAAGCACTCAGGAAAATCGTAGCTTACTTACAAGCTCACAGCCCTCCCACTAACAACCCTAAAGCAATGATAAAACACTACCAGGATATGGCTCTTAGGGTCTTTCTGCTAAATGTTCGGGACCCAGTCGGTTCTACGCTGAGGACCCGCCAACCCGCCAATATGAGTCTGGCACTTGGTATAATGACGAACGAAATGAACGTTCGTCAGGGCACCCCAACCAGCCTGGCCAAGCCACAGGCAAGACCCCAGCAACACACCCTGCACTACCAACCTCGTTTCACACCATCCGCTCCACAAACGAACCCGCCTGCAAAGAACACTTATACTTGGCCCCAACAGCCTTATCAACAATACCAACAGCAGCCACAACAACAATACCAACCTCAAGGTCAACAACATAACCCAAATCC
The DNA here is from genome assembly GCA_955831195.1 of Pilophorus perplexus. Lineage (NCBI taxonomy): Eukaryota > Metazoa > Arthropoda > Insecta > Hemiptera > Miridae > Pilophorus > Pilophorus perplexus. Next base: position 54,617,847 of record OY037007.1, on the reverse strand, counting down.
CTTTGCGCAACCACGCCCGCGACAACTTCCTCCCTCATACCAAGACCGCTCACGGCAGCCCCAACCCCAATGGCCCCAACAACCCCCACCTATCACGCCTACAGTTCCTTCCCAAAGATGGAAACCTATGTCATGGCAAACAACAAATCAAAATTTCCACATGATACAGGCTGATCCCATTACTCCTGTTTCACATGAGCCAGTGTCTAATTCCCCGGCTCACTATGACCATAACGTCGTAGCAGTAGAGAACCCAGGCACATGGACTGACCCCGTCCCCTGGGTTGATCACGTAATCCCGTGCCTTGATCTCCCATCGGGCGACCTTCAGGACCCCGGAATGGATACGCAACCCTCACCCGGCTATCAACCTCTCGGGGAGGATAACCCCTTGCAAAATGATAACCCCAATTTTTTAGACAACACTGGCCTCCAACAGACACAGCCAACCTAATGACCTTATCCCTGAAACACCCAAATGAACTACCTTACATCATTCTGCCCGGGTCCAACCTCAAAATTCTACTTGACACTGGTAGTTCATCAAGTTTCATCGACCCCGCCATCTCCTCGAAATTTTTTCCTAGCCAACCCTCGTTAAAGCCGGCATTAGGAGCAGTCTTAAGCCAGCCCTTTAATGGCTCAGACAAGCCGCTTGCATACGCAAGCAGGACGCTCAACGATTCAGAGCAAAGGTACTCTGCCATAGAGTAGGAACTGTTAGCCATTGTATGGGCTGTCACTTATTTCCGCCCCTACCTCTTTGGCCGACACTTCACTGTCTTCTCGGACCACCGACCCCTTCAATGGCTGTTCACCATCAAAGAGCCCAGCTCCCGCTTGTTTTCTTGGAAAACCAAACTCCAAGCATACGATTTTGACATCGTATACAAGAAAGGGTGTCTGAACGTTGCGGCGGATGCACTATCCCGCATCCGCCTAGACGAATCCAGTCTCTCTCACCTCTACTGCTTGACGACTCCCCAAAGTGGGGCCCCCAATCTTAATACGAATGACATTGCCGATTCCATGATCGCCAATGCCCATTCTGACGGGGGAGAGACCAGCTCTGACAGCGAATCAGTGTCAAATCAAACGGTCCACTCAAATTTTCTAGGCAACACCGCCGTCACTATCCCCATTAAAGAGCGACCCATAAATTCCTGCGTGCATCAAATCTTTGTTAAAACCACCGCACTTCCAGTACCAAAATTCACCTCATCAAAAATCCTTTTCGGGAACCGAACCAGAATTACCGTTTATATATCGCAATCTGACATAGAAAATGACATCATTAGGTTCGTCAAGGAGTACATAAACCCAAAAACCAAATATGGTATATATTTTATAGACGATATCTATCCGCGATTCGCAAGAGTCCTAACCACATATTTCACCCACACCAACCTTTACCTTACTCGATTCACGCAATTCTTAACTGACATTTGCTCAGAATCAGAGCAAACTAAGTTGATAAATGATTACCATTCGGGACTGAACAACCACCGAGGCATTGACGAAACGTACGAAAGATTAACACGTACGAAAGATTAACACGCGAGTTTTACTGGCCAAATTTAAGATCCTCCATACAACGTTTTATCAATAATTGCGATATTTGCCTCAAGTGCAAATATGAACGCTCTCCCATCAAACCCAAACTTAACATAACTCCGACCTCTTCCCGACCTTTAGAAATACTATTCTCCAGGTACGCCCAAGCCTACCGGCTCAACTCTTCAACCAGCGTTGAGATCGTCAACGCGTTGATGAAGTTCTTTTCCCACCATGGCATTCCGTCTACCATTGTCTCGGACAATGGGGCGGAATTCCAGGGTTCATTGATCAAAGACCTCATGACACTACATAAGATACACATACACTACATTTCATCACAGCATCCGGAGTCCAACGGCATTATTGAACGCCTCCACTCCACCTTAGTGGAACACCTTCGACTCATAAATAACAAACCAGAGTTTAAGGGCACATCCCCCACTAACAAACTAACTTACGGTATAATCGCCTACAATAACTCAATTCACTCCATCTCCAAACTGACTCCTTTCGAAATTCTGTACGGACACATCAACACCAGATCTCTCATTGACATAGATTTGGAAAGAACCATGCTCAATGATTACCTTGACAAACACAAAAGAAAAACCAAAGCCTTATACGACAACCTGGAGACTAAATTCAACGACCACAAGGAACGAGTGGCCCAGACTGTTAACAAAACCAGAACTGACATCCCGGACATCCCAACAGACGCCTATGTCAAAACTATTCAACGTCAACACAAAAGCCGAGCGCGGTACAACAAAGAACAAGTGAAATCCGTAGACACAAACTTGAAAACTGCTCTGATCGTTCCCCGACATCACAACACTCGGGAAAAGATCCACCTCTCTAACATCAAACCACCGCGTAAGTTTTACCTGACTGACCTGGAAAAACAGACACAACATGCCGGGAACGACTCGTTAGACCCTGACGAAACCCTAGCCCACAAATACGGACTTAACATCAAAAGACGGAACCTACTCACCCTTAAGCCCGGACAATGGCTAGACGACATGATTATAAATTTCTACATGGAACTAATTGACGAACGCAGCCGCAACAATAACAAATTACCTTCCACCTTCTGCTTTAACACCTTTCTCTTCACCAAATTTCTTGCAGACGGCTACGATGGCGTACGAAATTTCACCCGCCGATCAGACATATTTACCAAAGACGTAGTGATCATTCCGATCCACGAATCTGCACGTAACCATTGGACTGTAGTCTCAGTCAAACCCAAAACAAAAGAAATACTTTACCTCGACTCCCTCTCTGACATACTAACAGACAATAAATCCCAACGGGCAAACGCTATCGCTATCCTTGACCAGGTACACTCCTACCTGGCATTTGAACACATTGAACGAAAAGGACGCCTGTTAGACTCCGAAAATTGGACTACCACTCAGAACCTGACTATTCCTCGCCAGACTAACTCTGACGATTGTGGCGTCTTGATTTGTCAATTCGCAAACATCTTGACCCAAAACGGTAACCTGCACACCATCAACCCCGAACACTCGGCGCAAATGCGCGCCACTATGTGCTCAGAAATACTAAACCGAACGCTAACCATGACGGGGCCATCCTAACCACCAACATTTTGTTCCAGGATCGTCCTCACCTCCCATTTTCTCACCACTTCAACAGAACTCTTAGAAATGACAGACAACCCAGGGCTACTACCGATTAAACTCAATCATGCAAAAATTGTCGAAGGGTACCATACGATCACCCATTTCTACAGCTTCAACGACCTCACGGACCAGATCACGTCGATTCAAACTAATTTCGAACAAACTCTGAAATCTACGGACACTTATGTGGACAAAACTACTATGTTGACCGCCACCATTAATCACACCCTCTCCATGTTACACTCCAAACTCTCGAACATCAGATTACCTGCCGTATCGCCCCGTTACAAACGCGGATTAATTAACGGTCTTGGATCACTACTAAAATTCGTAACCGGAAATTTAGACGCAAACGACGAAATCAAATACAATGCCATAATCAACCATCTCAGAAGAAACCAAGAGGCCCTACAGAAACAACTCGAGTCCCAATATTCAATTAACCAAGCCTTCTCCGATAATTTCAACAAGACAATGTACGTAATGAACCACAACAATGTTAAACTTAAACAAGAACTAGACTCCCTCAAATCTCTTATCCTTGGCCATGCGACCACCTATTCTAAACAAACATTCTTGAGAGCGACAAACGACCTACTCGAACATTTTCAAACTTCTCTAAACCTCCTCCTACATGTAGTTCAAGATATCGAATCCTCCCTAGTCTTTTGTGAACTAGGCACACTACACCCCACCATACTTGACACTGATTCACTCCGACGCGAGCTAGACCGCCTCAAATCCTTCTACGGACCCCGGCTACCTGACCATTCCGGACAAAACCTATTCGAACTACGAAAACATATCAAAGTTCAGTGCACGCTAGGGACGGACGAACTAATCTATTTCCTGGATGTGCCGCTCACCCGCGCGGACGACTTTGACTTATACTCCCTACAACCCATACCGGCTAAATTTGGTAACGACTACCTGACAATACTACCCTCATCACGGTATTTTCTCCATAACGCAGAAGCCACGTTTGCGCTTCAATCTAATTGCCCCTCTGGCTCATCTTACTACCTATGCCCAGATCACCTCGTCTCGGAGCCGACTTCACACTGTGAAACAACGTTCTTCACCACAAAATCTACAAAACAGTGTAATTACACAAAACTGAATATTCCTCACAACTACATGACGATACTCACTGACATGAACCGGTACCTATTGGTTTTTCCGCATGGTGACACGATCACCATTACCTCTACGACCGGGATACAATCCCATTCCCTCCAAGGGATATTTCTTCTCAATCCGGATAACACGACAGTCACATACCACAACCGCACGCTCCATGCACCCCACCACCACTCCTCCGGGACCCCCCTTATTTTCAACCAACTCCTTACGAGCCATCAATCCACTGCACACCCGCCTCTCAATGAACTAGAATTACTGACTTTAGATTTGTCGCCCCCTCCGCACAACCCCCTTACCCCTATACGTCGCCTCACGGTCTCCGACATGGCAATTCCCAGCGTATGGACTTCAATCCTATACTTCCTCCTTACCTCCGTGCTTGCATACCTCCTGGTGGGTTACCTACGGCATCGTCGCTCCTTGAACATAAATTCCCCAAACCCTCAGCCGGTCTAGGTGCGACCGACTAACAACCATACCCGGCGTGACGTGCCCCTCCGATATATCTCTACGATATTTCTGTTCAATATTGTGTCATAGTTCCATTTACTATGTACCATTTACTATTTACTATGTTTTATTTACTATTTACTATGTTTTTACTATGTTACTTACTATTTACTATGTTTTATTTACTATTTACTATGTTTTATTTACTATGCTCTATGTCCGATATTTTACTGAATTCTATTTACTATGTTCCATTTACTGATGATCTATTATGTCATAGTTCTGTTCACTGACGTTTATATACTGCAAAATTTTATCCTGCCCCCAAAATTTTGTCTCGGCGGGGAGGAGTTACCTATTGCATAAGTACCCTTCCCTGCCGTGAACTCCGAATATGCTGACAAAGCACCCTAACACTATAAAAGCCGACTGCCTTCAGCAGTCGGCAGTCATTACTTCGCCCGCATCCACAGTGTCAACAACTCCGTTACACCTGTGTGATGCTAGAAGTAATCATCATCGTTTAAATTCCATCACGATTGTTATTTTATGTTGTGACAACAAATAAAACGTTTTTTAAAAACGCGTTTCGTGACACACATCTTGTTACTTAGAGGAATGGAGGAGCCGGCCCGGAAAAGGAACAGGCGGGGGGGACCAGAGCCAATGACAGGGCGTAGTTGAACTCGGCACCGCTAATGACCGTTCATCTTGAGCCACGAGAGAGGTAAACAAAGTGATTCAAGTACTCGTCACCAGCCGAGGGCAGATTTTATTCATGACAATATTGAATTCGGCACTGCCCTCGTATCGTATTCAGTCACCCCGTGAACCTGTTCCGGAGTTCGTACGAGAAAAAATGCAAACCTTTGCCATGTGTTGGATAGTTAGGAACATAGTATTGCAATTCCCATCAGTCTAGCACGTTGTCATCCTGACATTTTTACATTTTTAGACGGACTGAACGACATAGAATCACGACGTACATGAAACTGAACTACCAAAGACAAATTAGGTGTAAGGATGCCAGAGTAAAATTGAGGCATAAGTTTTTATCGTCAAAAATAGAAGGCTTGCGCGATGGCTCTCTAAGCAGGCTCCAATTTGTACAGCAAGTAGGGTACTTCTTTAAAGTTAACCACGTTAAAAAAAATAAACGTGATTAGGACTAGGATTGTAGTGTTCACTCCTATGATATACCTACTTTTGACAAGTACCATAATTTCGTACGCCGATATCACCCTGTTTGTGAATTCCGTAACAAATTGTAATTTTTACGAATTTATCACTCTTTTTTTCCAGTAAATCCTTAGACGCATAGGTACTCCTGCGAACGGTTCCACGGTACAGTTCTCAAGAGAACCGGTACTGGTGCCGAATTCGAAAATCTGACAGCAGGGCAAATAGAAGCTTGGTGCCGAATTCAATAAACTGGGAGGGGGGCTCCTAAGGAGCACAGTGCCGAATTCCAACATCTCAATGGGTACCTAGGGGATTAAGTGCCGAGTTCAAGACCGCCCCAATGACAAAGCCACATGTCGTTTAATTATACCTCATTATAATGAGGTATTTTTCCGTCCCACCTGGGCCTAAATAGATGGTGCAAATATTACTGGCCTTCTGTTGTTGGCAGTGAACTTGGGAGTCCCTCATGACGTAATTACTTACGTTCGCTTTCCGAGGACGAAGGTCCTCGGAAGCAGGTACCTGAAAGGGGTTTACGACTTTCGGTGAGTTTCCAGTTCGGATAGATTCGGGCAGTATCCCCTATTCACATGCGTGTTTTCAGTTTTCTGGCAGAATCCTCGTCCCACCTTTTCGGGGAGTTTTTAGGATCAGATTTTCGGACAGATTTGAGACGAGGCACCGATCTCCCCGAATTTCCAGGTAGGGCGATTCGGGCAGTTTCCTGGTCGGGCAGTTTCCTGGGACCCGATAAATACCGATAAATTATTCGATTATTCCGAGCGCCGATATTTCCGATACTTCCGATCCCGATTTCCGAGTGCTGATATTTCCGATATTTCCGATCCCGATTCCCGAGCGCCGATATTCCCGATTCCTATTTCCTGATTTCCGAGTCCCGACTTTTATTTACCGATATTTTACCGATACCGAAAATTTATGTTTCCTCTGATTTTTGATTTACCGATTTTTGGCCGAAATCGATAGAATAAAATTGATGATTTTCGATTTCCGATTTTACTGATTTCCAGCCAAGATCGATTAGGGTTATTGACCTTTGAATTTCCGATTTCTGCTTTTTGATATATGACTGTTACAGTTGCCAAAAACCTATACTACCGATAAACTGTTACACCCATTCGAAAAACCGATACTCCGATCTCGATTCCGATAACCCGATCTGACGACCGACACCAGAATCGCCGAGATGTCCGAACTCCGACGTCGCCCCCGTCCGAGAAGTTCCTCTCCGAGGAACTTAGGAAATTCGACCGAAGCCGAAACGGAACATAAACAATGGATCCGATTTCTGATGGAAGATCTACTTGTCGACACCGAAAGGGACATCAGAGCGAGAGTGATGAGACTCGTAACTGAACAATTGGCCGAATTCCAGGACATTCTCGATACAAGACTACAAGGATTCCTCACGACCTTGTCTGACCAGGAAGAAAAACTCGAAATATTGAAAAATATCCCGAAAGAAGAGGTAGAAAAACTCCTCAAGAATCTACAACGGCAAGAGACGAAGGAACCCGAACCCGAACCGCAAATCCTTGCAGCAGCGAGGGTCATAACCGACGACGACGAAGCGCCACGCTCTTGGAAATACGAGAGGAACCCAAACAGCCAATCTCGTTGGAGTAGGATACAATTTCAATCCGTCGATTGCCAACTGACGCAAGGCAAAAGCTACGTCAATTGGAGGGACAAGATCGTATCCGAAATCCAATCACAGGGATGTGAATTTACCATCCAGAATCCTCCCCAAATCCCGATAGACATCACCGACGAGGAACTAAAGCTGATCAAGTTGAAGGTCAGAAATTTCATACTGAGACATCTGGACAAAGTCCACCACAGCATTGTAAGACAGGACACCGAACCGATGGAGATGATCAACAAACTCGACAGGCAGGGCGAACTGAAAGCATTAACAGTGGGAGTTAATAAACTGGCCGACATCGCCAAGTATATGAGATTTGACCCTGAACAGGGTTCAGCAACGGAATTCATTTCTGAATTCAACAACCTGATGGCCGAGGTCATGCGACACGGAACAGAAGTGGGCGAAATAACCCAGAAGCTCTATTTTATCATGGGTATTTCTAACTTCTGTAAGAGCCTGGAATTAAAGAGCTCTGAAGAAATCGAGAACATGGACCTCGCCGATCTAAAGAACTACCTCCTGAGGGAAGAATCTGCGTTCCTTCTGAGAAACCATGACTTCAAAAGAAGAACATCTCTAATGGGACAAGCAAAAGCTGGAAGCTCTCAAAGGACTTCTTCAAAATTTGTGTTCAAGCACAACCGATGTTACAGGTGTGGATCGGAGTCCCACAACCATTTTGACTGCAGATCAAAGAACATCTATTGTTACGGAAGCAAGAAATTGACCGACCATGTTCGAAAGGATAGTCTAAAAGTAGAAGGACAATTTCGACCACGGGAACAACGAGAACCAAGAGAAAATGAAAAACCGAAAAATGCGAGCCAACCGGAAAAACAAACAGAACCCAAAGCCGCAAACGACAAGAAAACGTTTCAACGACTCTCCTTCAAAAAGGCGAAACAGCTGAACTTTCGACGGAAAAGACTGGGGAAAGCTGCCCTAGCTTTCATTGAAGATTTCTCTGGTGATGAAACGCTCGAAGACGACGACATCGTCCTCATCCCAGCCGATCAATTTGAAGAAGACGAAATTCAAGCCTTCTACGCCGATTTGAAGGACGTCGAGCCGAACTTTGGCAAACCCACAGCCTACAAGTGTGAGTACACCGATCATATTTGCAACTTTTTCGATCAACTGATTAATGTTAGAAAATTTACAGTGCCTAAAAGAATTGTTTGTGCAAATGGATCTAGAGATGCCGAATTATTAGTTGAATCTACAGGAGATATAGATATAGATATAGATTGGGGATAAAATAGGTAGACATATGTCAAAAATACTTCTCACCTCGGTTTAAGATTCGAAGGCAAAGGAGACGAGCTGGAATGTTTCGTAGATGCATCTCTTGGCTCCCAAGACCCTCAAGGTTTTTCAACCAGCGGGTACTTGGTCAGATTGTTTGGTGATCCAATTGCTTGGCGCACTAAGAAACAAAATCACGTGGCCCTTTCTTCCGCCGAAAGTGAGTACGTAGCTCTCAGTTTGGCGTTTAGAGAGCTGATTTGCGTAAAGCATAATATGTGCTCACATATTATGTGCTCTTCCATTATAGGATGGCATACTCTGCCGATTATATGGGAGGACAATAAAGCTGCAATTGAGTTAGCCAAAACCGATGAATCCTCCACATTAAAACTCGTAGTTAAGTTGTGCTATCACTTTATTCGATCTCAAGTTAGAGAAAACAATGTCACAATTAACTGGATAAGCACTAAGGAACAACTTGCCGATATATTCAGCAAACCACTGCCCACTAAAACATTCCTGCATTTGAGAAAGCAACTGGTTAATACCAGAAGACCAACCAAAGGTAACGATGACTAACATTGCTCTCTCAGTTTCAGGAAAGTGGTGTTAAAACCATGTCGATACTACCGATATTCAGTGCCGAATACCTGACAACCTCCAACCGATAAGATCAGTGCCGAATTCCTGATCGCACCCTGCCGATTTTTGATTTGACCGATACAGCTCATCGAGAATAAGATGATGACTTATTGTGAAGAGAGGGAGTGTTGAGTTGCTTCAAATAAGTGTAATTTAAATATCGATGTCGCTGCCTCTCTAATCGATAAATCGTCATCTTGCTCTCGAACTCGAAGTCAAAGATGAAGAAGCTGCGCGGACGCTACTGCGTAGACTCCCTGCCACAGGTGGCGACACCTGACGATGATTCTGTCTACTTCCATGAAGACCTTCCCCGCGATAGCGTCAAACTTACAAAACCGTTCTTTAAATCAATTATTTAATTATTCGACAGTCTCAGTGTATTGATAATTCGATTCTCAGATATAATTACATCTCGATAAAAGGTAAGATGTTGTCCGATTTGTTTAATTTCCCCGCCGCTTCGACAAGTAGAGATATCAATGGATGATTCTATGAACTAGTCTACACTTTTAACTACTTGAGCGAATCTTTCTTCCGAATGCAGTGGAACAAAAACATTTCGTACCTAATGCGAACCTTTCACGACGTCACACTCGGTCCACGCCCATTTACTAACCAAACCTAGGGTTAGCATTAGACATGATCGCCCAAACCAAAAATCCGGCGTTTAGGGGCGGATTGATTGATCATCTCAGGAACCTCGCAGACGAGATCGCAAATTTTTTGCCAGCCTGGGAGGGGGTGAGAGTTACAGCATTCGATCTCCGCAGGCAACTAAACGAGAAAAAGGAGGAGCTCTGGATTTCGAAAAACCTGGTGAAGAGCTTGGAACAAGAACTCGCCAAATACCGGAAGGTTACGCCCCGAGGCGAACCATACGAACCTCCCAGGAAGAAGCCGCAACCCCTCGTAACGTCCACGGAACCACTCGAGCCAGTTAAGCCACTCCAGACCACTTCGACAACGCCACCTCGACGCCTTGCCGCGCTGGAGGTGTGGACAGGCAGCGAGAGTGGGGGATCGGACGAAGGGAGTGCATCCCCAGAGCTCGAGATTCACCTGGTCTGCACGGATGAGGAGATGGAAAACCCACAGCCAGCCAGCAAACCTGTCGCCCGACAGGTGGGGCCGTCGGACGAATCGGGAGCCCCCGCGACAACGGCAAGGAAACCACCCCCGGGATCGTGCCATTGAAAAGGGAGAGTGGTGGAACTTCGAAGCTCGCGAAACCTGTCGAACCAACTGCATCGCGTCGGATGGACCAGAGACGACCCGGGAAACCAGCAGCGGCTCTCAGAACCAGCGTATCGCGCCAGAGCAGCATCAGGGAACCGTCGCACCAGCCCATCGTTAAGAAGGCGAACCATGTCACCTGCCCGGTCTGTGGAGTGAAGTCTTCCAGGCCATTGATTGGTTTCCGTTGTAATGGCTGCAAATCATTTTGGGCACGCCTCTGTCGGGAATACGCCTCTGTCGGGAGAAGAGATTGGAAACTGTTTGCTCAGGCAGATAACAACTGCAGACACTGTCGTCGCAAGAGGCATGAGAGGGCACTCGGGCGGGCTTATCGTACAAAAGACTGCCCATACCATCAGTGCTTGGGAGAGTCAGTGCCGTCGGCAAACAAAAGGGGGAGGGGTGTAAGCGGAAGCCTACGACATCTACCGGCAGCCCTCAGAAACATCAACGCCGAGAACCTCCAGTAGAGAGCAGCAGCAACAACCTTGTCGTCGACGCTACGTGGTTTCAAGAGACACTTTTCACATCAGCTTACTTCCCAGTAAATTCACGGGCACCTAATTTAATGTTAGCCTAGCAATTGTACGGCGAGTACATTCGGTACATATTTTTATCACGTTTTGTCAATTCAACCCCTTATTTCTTGGTTGGGGAGAAGGTTCTGCTTAAGAATTATTTCATTTTATTCATTAACATTTTTTCCAGTCATTGGTTCCCAAATACCATTAAATTTGGGTGGTTCCAACTTAGCTTGTTCCCTTTTTCCATCTTCATAATTAATAAAATTCCCAACCAAAATTCAACCCAGCTCGTAATATTCTAGAGTTCAATTTTTTATGAATCTCTAAATATAGGCGCGCAACATGGACCAAACAGCAAACAAAGATGCAACGTCTCAAAGGTGAGGCATACGTCGGTTATAGAAGACGAGATAAGAAGTCCTCAAAAGTCGTGTTAAACGACGCTCAGAGAGAAGCCAGGAAGATGGGTCCCAGGTGCAAGGAGGATGGGAGATGTCGACAAGACTTGTATTTTACTTAGTAAAGACACGAGAGTGCGGCAAGATCTCTGAAAATGATAGGGAGAAACTATTCAATCATTTTTGGAAACAACTGGATTGGGACCAGAGAAAAATGCTCGTGATCTCACTCGTAACAGTTCAAGCTCCTAAGCAACCAAGTGAAGTTGTCAAGAAGGTTGAAATTCTCTACCGTTGGGCGTTGGTTGGTCAAAAGTGAAGAAATGGGGTCAACAAATTCATCTGAAAATCAAACGCGGTCAACAGACGACTCATCTTGAACTCAACCATCGTCACCCACTGGAGAAAAGCCCCCAGACACAGCAGATAAGCCCACCTCTAACCCGAATGCAGAGCCAATGGCCACCACAAGCCGCAGAAGAGAACCATTGAATGCACGTATTGCTCATTTGTGCAATTTCATTGATGAATTCCCAATACTGGAATCACATTACTGTCGGTCGTCAAGCCAAAAACTGTACCTTCAGACGGACATTAAGTCAGTTAGCTTATTTTACGAAAGGTACAAGCAAGTTTATGAACAGGACTCTGTAACTCCCCTCAGCCATTACCCCCAAGAATTAAAAACTCGGCGGACTCCCTTGATCCTTCCTAATTTTCGACTGTTTTCATTCCAGTGATCAGGGAGATGGGCGGAATCGGAGAGGTGCCAGGAGGGGCATATTCTCACCCAAAAGTGCCAGACCAGTATGGAAGAATCTACCGTAAGTTTTCAAAAATTGTGCGAGAGAATGCTATCACTATGAGAGACCAAAATCTCCATCACTGATTGGATGGATTTATACGATTTATATAAGTTACCTACTCGAACCCGCCTAAACTGCTGATCAGCACAATGGGTCTATAGGCCTAAGTGCGGGAAATGGGGGCCCTCAGGAACCCACTTCTTTATCCTCTCAGGTATCAATCTAAACTGCTGATGCAGTCACTACGAACTATTAAATAGAGGAGACGGTCGCTCGCCCCCTCAGTTGTTTGTCGCCTGTCTTGCTGTGAGTTGAAACTCGTGTTCGTTCTGTCATTTTTGACGAATAAAACTGTTTAAAAACCGGAGTTCTCGTCGTTCCGACTTAACTTATATAAACCCAGACACAAGTGAGTTGGGCATTTTGTTATAGCATTGCATAATAAGGAATATTATTCCTTAAGAATACATAGTAGACGTCCAATTCGTCGATTCAAGGCGTTGAATCCCCGGGTCGGGTGGTTGGGAGAAAACTAGAAAATAACCAGAAAATTGGTCGAAGTTGAACGGAGATAGCCACCCGCCAGACTTCGGCAGCCTAGCCGAATAGCAGCCCATACACGAGCAGAATTCCGCGGCAGATTTGGTCGGCCGATCTCATCTGACAGATATCGCTAACGATCTGGAGTGACCGATGAAATCGGTCGTTGCCCCTTAACACGAAAAACTTTTCGGCCGATCTTTCGTGCCCGAGATCTGTCTCCCGATGCCATCTGATCGTTAGTGGGATGAAATCTGGCAGATTCAGGTCTGTCACCGACGTTCGTCTGGCAGATTCGAGTTTTCGGTTGGATCCGAAAATTTCTGAGATCGGTGGCCGATTTGCAGCGGCGTAAGCTGATGATGCCATGGGGTTAGTGACTGTCCTTGATAACAAACGTAAATTAACCGATCTATCGGCGAGAATTTTTTCAGTAGGTACCTATAAAATGACTAGGGCAAAATAATTTAAGTTTGGGAGAAGACTTGGGTTTCGGAAAGAAGAAAGTTCGGACACATGAAGTTGGTGACCACGTTTCTGAAACTCGTCATGAGGTTCTGGTAAGTGAGCCAATTTCCGCCTACCCTAACCGTTTTTCCTCATAGCAGCTCGGTTTAAACGTAAATCCGTCCGGAAAACTGTTTAACTTAACAGCAGGGTCCATCTTAACCTCCTGAAGCCCAAATGGCTGTTGAAAAATCATGCTAGAAGTTATAGTGAGAAAACCCAAAATCGCGATTTCCAAAAAAATTAGGAAATCCCAATTCCGCCCATCAGGTATTCGGGGACTCTTTTTTTAAATCCATTTTTTGATAAAACGCACCACGCAAAAACACCGATAAAGGAGATAAGGAGAGATAAGGAGGATCTCAAGGGAGAAATAGTGGACATCTGAACGTTAAGGGACTCTGCCCGATCCGAATCGAACAGTTCTCAGAACCACCGACATCGCTTCCGAAAAATCTGCATGTTAGGGGGGGACGCCCGACTGCTGTCTGCCAGATTTGAAATCTCGCAGACATCGCTTAGCCGATTTGCTTATATTTCGACTTTTCAACGCCCACTAACGCACAGATATTTCCCACGGATATCGCTTAAAAACGCCAAATCTGCCGCGGATTTCTGCTCGTGTATGGGCTGCTAATGAACACTGACAGAGGCCGGCAGTTCGAATGCGAGCTGTTCAGAAATCTAACTGACATGCTGGGAGCCCAATATATCAGCCCTCGTATACCACCCACAGGCAAACGGCCAGGTGGAAAGGAGGCATAGGGCACTCAAGGAATCCATGATGAGCCAAAGCGACTCGACGCGTTGGTTAGATCGACTCCCAGCCGCTTTACTCGGTTCCAGAACGTCTGTGGACGACGACGGACTGACTCCGTACGAGAAAGCCTTCAAGATGAAAATTCGCCTATCAGGCGACATAATTTCTCCGCCGACAAAGGTTTCCCTGGAAGGCGTCAAAAATAGGCGTGATGCACTGCACCATAACACGCAGGCAAAATTTTATATCCCCAAGGACTTGGAAAAAGCCGAATTTATTTTCTTACGAACAGAAACAATTCGGCCTAACCTCCATATTTACTGCACACGCTTAATTATGGATCGTTCACACTCATTTTTGGTTGGGACCGCTGACCTGGACTCCTGACTGACAGTTGAGGAAGCCGGTCCAGTGGACCCTATTAATATTTCGCGCGGGGTTCTTGCCCAAGCCTCCATTACGGACAACGGCCTTCGTGGCAACCGGGAAATTAACCCTTCGTAAGACTCAATTAGAGGATGATGTCTCCCTTGCAGACAAATGGCTTGGGGAATCCAGGACGAATTAATGCCGATGTTGAGAATTCAACTTCTGTATTAAAATCGAATGGACTCCCTTCCGAAATTCAACGTATTCCAGTCTACCCAGACACTTCTTGTCGGGCTGGAGAAAGCGGAATTTCCAAATCTGCTTCAATATCACTTCCTAAGCTTGCAGATCACAACAAATTGTGTTATGCCCTAGACAAGGATGTTCAAGTACCCCCTTCATGTTCCTCCAAAGAAAACGAGGGCGAAATCCTAGTTACGCTAGAGGCCTTCCCCAAAACACACAACACTCAAATTGTTAGGGACAATTTAATGGTACGAACACAATTTGAACATGTAGGTACATGCCCAACACCCGCTAAATTGGGCGAACCCACAAATTCCTCTGTGATACTCCTGCACTGCAGGAGTCCTGCTTCTGGTTATCAAGGCCCTTGAATGAAGACTTAATGATACACAGAGACTACGTGAATATTCTATTGCAATGAACAATATTTCCACTAAATTCAATAATCTGTGATATTATTATTATTATTATTATTATTATTGGGTTGGCAGTGCTCACACCTTACCACCCACTCATTATTAAATGTACTTCACGAGTGCCAGCGTGACTCCGATTTAAGTGAGTATTTTTAACTGTTTATTGGTAGTAGCCTTCTTGGCATTTCGGCCGGGTTCGTTGCGGGGTGACAGAACTTAAAAATATGACAAGAAAATTGATAAAGCTGAAGGCGCAGATGGAACTCCTGAACAAGTGCAAAAGTAGCTGATTGCTCCCAAAGCACTTCCAGCAATAAGACAGCTCTAGTCATTTCCCTGTTAGCTAACAAGAAAGTCTTAAGGTACCAGAACCCTGAAGATGGCAATATGCACGCCGAAAGCTTGGAAAAAGAAAGAATTAAAGCCTAATAGAGACTGACATGTGTCTCACGAACCTTCTGTCACCCCACAACGAACCCGGTGAGTGTTTTTAATATCACTATTAACTCCTGTGGCTCAGCAAAGCAACTAAAAGGTAAAAGAGATCGTCAAAATTTGATTTTAGTATTTAATACTTGGTGATGATTGCAAGAGGCTAACAAAGAAATGAGGGAAAGACAATCTACATGCGGACATCGTGGACACCAAATGCTACATTGAGGGTCGCAAACCACGCTTTCCCAGTCTGTCACGACTTTAAGTACCTGGACGCGCGCATAACAATGATAGCAGCTAGGAATGGGGGCTTCTGGGCTGGGCAAAAGACAGTGAAATTTCGTGGACTCTCGCGAAGGGCCAAGCTAACAGTCAATAAAGCCGTTTTGCTCCCAGTAGCCACATATGGATGCGAGACGTGTACTCTCACCTCAGCGAGATTGCAAGATCTAGAAAAGCCTTAGGCCCCTTCTGCGAGAATGAGAGAATATCCTAAAGAATACTGAGCTGAGAAGCCTGTATGATAAGCCTGATCTTGTGGCATTCGCCAGGCGAGCGTTGAGAGGATGCCCACAGAAAGATTCCCAAGAAAAGCTATGTACGAAGTGCCCGAGGGGACACGGCTTACGAGAAGACCACGTCTGCGCAGGCTGAGGGATGTTGAGGAGGATCTGACGGACTTGGTGTGCTAAGATGGAGGATCCATGACCATGACAGGAAGGACTGGGAGTCAATTGTTGAAAAGGCCTTAGTTCTTAGAGGACCGTAGCGCCGGTGAAGTGAGAAAGTAACTGTATGTACAGTGAAACCTCGATAAGTGCAATCTCGTTAAGTGAGCATGAAACCCCGTTCCCTTCACCCTGTGGCCAGTTTACATTGATTTTCACCTTTAAGTGAACTTAGTGCTAGAAGATAGCGCCGGTGAAGTTAGTAACTGTATGTATGTACTGCTTATAAACAGGAAGTTATAAAAATTTAAGCTGCATCAGCTGGACAGTTGTTACGGGGTATATAATTTAAATTGTATGTCGGAGGTAACTTGAATAGTAATCAACATTCTAACCCAACGAGCAGTATTTTGAGCGAGTGACTAGTGAAATCTGTTTACTGCAAAGGATGTAGGACAGGGGTTTGGGGGCTGGGTCCCAGACAGTAAAACTTTTGATATTCCCAGTTATTGACTCGGCGGCAGCAGAAAAAGCGGCATTTCGTTAATATAAATGCACTTCCCACTATATCATCATATGCGGGTGGCAATCATACTGACAATTCTCACTAACAGATCGAATGTTGTTCAGGGAGAAAACAAATTTTCTAGGCCATCCATCTTAGTATCATACGTAGAAAATACTGTGAGATAAATTTTGGCGTAAATTTAAATAGAACCAAACCGTTTTACAACTTCGACAAAAGACTCTCTCATCTTCAACTTGAACTGAGTATACCAGCTTGCAATACATTCATTGCAAAATTTGGTTGAAATTCTACCTTTTTCGTTGAATAGCGTGGCGTTCAAGTTCGACCAGTCGTTGATGTAAATCACAGGGGCGTCGTGTTGTTTGAGGAGACGAAGAGGTGAATCACATCGGCCATAGGTCATGACGTCTTCAACAATAGGAATGCTACCAAGTGAGAGGGCTTCGTATATCCGGTAGCACTCGGTGTTCATTCCCACAGGGCAAAGCGTGTAGTCCGAGTTGTTCAGAACTTCAATGTAGCGAGACATCGAGCGTTGAGTTTCTGTACCCAACCACCTAAAATTTAGTCACCATTAGAAGCCAGTCACTTTATATTATTGTAGAAACCTATCGCCACAAAATCCTTACCGATCACGTACTACGTTGATGCACGAATGCGAGAATCGTTTGTCGGACGTTATTCCCAGAAGTGTGGTACGTGAAGAGTTAGGGTAAACTGTTCCGATGAAATTACATGTCCACTGACGAGGATGAATATTTAACTGGGAGCGTTCTATCGCTGGAAAACCTCGATACCTGAAAGAATTATTATTGATACAATTTTTCCAATAGACCGTTTCATTAATGAATTTACTCGAAAACTGAAACAATAATACAGGTGGTTAAATATATTACCCGTCAGGGTGATCAATGACGCCCAGAGTGACCTTACAGCAATATACGGTTTATTATAATAATTATTCTTCGATATAACCTATACCTATATGTTTTTTGTTTAAACAGTCAATGGACGCCACTGCAGTCCGCAATGGGTCTGATTGTGGCGGTATCTAGGTTACTTGTGCGAAAATTTAGTCTGTGTCAATGGAAAAATATTTTCGAAAAAAAAAAAAAAAAAAATCTGTACCTACGTTAATTGTTTGGACAGATGTGGGATATCGGAAAATGGAATATGCGTCCAAAATTACTCGGAAAATATTTGACTTCCTGGGATCCATTAAAAATCCCATTTGGAGCCCAATGAAAGCCCTATAGATCCACAGAGTAAACTCGGATCGTGTGGGAACCCCAAAAATGGATTCTACGCACAAAAAATACTTCGAAAACGACACCTAACTCGACCCCATATTCGAAAACCTTCAAAAAAGCCCTCCAGTATCCCCATAGCGCCCCATGGGTTTGGGAGATCGGGCTGAAAACCCTGTGGGCACAACTGGATGGTAAACCGAGTATTTTTCAAAATTTCAGATTGAAAAAAAAAAAAAAAAAATCCTACTGTCCAAAACGGCTAGGACGGCGGACGGACATTTCGTTTTCGGAATCTAGACCTCTTGAAACAAATAATGACAAATTTTGAGGCTGATCAGAATTTTCTACCTCTGTTGCGATTACATAGATGTATGATTCCAAGAATAATAAACCAAAAGTCTGTGAACTATATGAACTAAATAACGAACATTCGTTTACACAAAATTGTATCCAAGAAGAGGGCGATAAAGCGGTTTATATTAAAACAAACATTTGTTATTAATAAATAACCAACAATATCTTACGTAGCAACTCCAAGAGGCCACTGGAAGATGTTTCTGTTGTCCACCAAGCTCCAGTCGTAAACAACAAAAAGGAAATTGATTATTCCTCCCCTGCTGACCATGTAAGGCAATATCCAGTCATTCAGACACATTTCGTCTCCAAGCAGGACGACACCAACTTTTCGTAGTTTTTCCATCGCTTTCAGATAATTCAGCCATGCTATTGCTGAGCGCCTTTTCTCTTCAGATCTTGAAAAGAAACAAAAACAACATTAAGACCGTGCCCGTGACCTGACAAAAACAACATTAAGATAGTGCCGGGGTGAAAAGTAGGATTTTTTTAAAGAACTTGAATGCTTTGTAATGACGCTGTGGTGCACGAAATGTTATGGCATCGAAAGAAAGGTCTAAACCCAACTCATATTCATAACTATCGCGTATCATTGTCAATCTGTCGGGAGAGGTTAATGAGATTGCATTGAGAAGTCAATGACAGAAGAAATACACTGCCAAGGACATGGCACAGAAGCTTCATCGTGGCCCTCACAGTGTCATCATTAAATTTTCAGAAATGACCAATTCACCATGATCACGACAAAAGAATGCAGAACAACCAAAATTGTATGAAAATTAGTTGTTTATTTAATAGAAGGTTCATCTAGGGCTATACCCTCACAATTCCTGGAAATTTGATTGAAATCCGATCAAAATTGTCGGAGTTATGGCTGTGGCAAGGAAATTACGTTCGCGCATGCGCTGAGCGTACCGCTGATCCAATTGTGATGGATGCATGCACTAACGGCCTATTATTTTAGCCCCACGGGTTTGGGCGATCGGGCTGAAAACCTTGCGGGCACAACTAGACGGTAAACCAAGTATTTTGTCAGATTTTCGGATTTTTCAAAAAAATTCCTACTACCTACCCAAAACGGGTCGGACGGCGGACGGACATTTCGTTTTTTGGTAGACATCTTGAAACGGATAATGTCAAATTTTGAAAACGATCTGAATTTTCGATCTCCGTCGCAAAAATAAACTTTATTAACTCGTGGTAAGTATTCAATTAAAGTTGAAATGTTATTACATTTGGGGCTATACAGACCCAAAGGAATTGCGAGTTGTTGGTGACAATTTCTGATAATTTTAATAAACTGCGAGTTAATAAAGTTCATTTTTGCGTTCCTGAACATTTTTGTAATTGTGTCTTACCCTTTTGCCCCAGGACGCTTCAGATCCTTCCCCTACTTACCCTTTACCCGGTCGGACTGAACTGACTGAACGGGTGAACACTGCAACATCTCAAAATTCGTCACATTTGGGCATTCGTGTGCAAAATGTTGACTGGACGTTATTCTACTGTACATCGAACGAAGACAAGTGCGCTCTCACGTGGAGTTGGACTGAACTAGCCATGTTTTCATCTTTGACGGACAAAATATGGCCACTCTTACTATACAATACCAGTCCTAACTCAACGAAATCGGCATTTTTTGAGTTGTTGCAGTGTTCTATGAGGGAGAAAGGTACTTGTCCGTTAGGTATACCCCCCACGACTTTCGCGACTGTTTCACGCCCGCCCGATGTATCTAGGCACCGGTAATGATCCCTTTTCACATTTTCATTAATGTACGCACAGATAGAAAGAGTGAAGAGGCATCGGTGAATTCTTGGAAAAACAAGAGAGTAACTCCATTGACCACAGGGGCTGCGCGCTTGCTTGGGTCGAATGTCTTCCCGATGAACCGGTTGGTTTACTAATCTCTTCACAATGGTCAGGAGATAAGGAACGGAAATAATAATAATTTCAATTTGTATCAACAAATCCTCACTGACATCGGCAACTTCTGAAAACACAGTAATTGTTTTTCCCTTCTCTTTTAAAAATAATATAATTTCTTCTCACGGTTTGAAATTGTTACGAATTGTACGTAAATATCAAATCTAAGTAAGAGGGAATGCCTAGAAACATCGGGCGGGCGTGAAACAGTCGCGAAAGTCGTGGGGGGTATAAAGGAAAAGTACCGGGAGAAATTTCAATGAACGCATCCCAGAAGTGAGCGAACGAGTGGGGATTAACTCCTCAAACTGAACGCACGCATCCCAAGACTGCAGCAGGTGAGCCTCTTATTAAGGTCGATCCATACATTTCAGTGATATCACTGATATGATATCAGTGAATCCTCGGCGCTCCGTGCCCTTCAATTGCATTCATGAATGATAAATTGTCCACACAACAGCATTACATGCCGCACGGTGCCGGATGGCCACGAATTCACTGAAACACTGAAATATGTGGATCGAACTATACACCTGCCGGAATTACGTTGTGCAATCAATGAGCAGTATGAGTCATACTGTATGACAGACAGAAAAATCAAGGAAGCGGTCAACAACTCGAAATGAGGTGAGTCGACAAGACTGGAGGATTTCACAGCCCGCTGCCCAGTATAATTTAAAATGATAATTATTCTGCCAATTATTGGCACTCATTCGCTGGTGACTCGTGATTTAAATTTTAAAATCATTTCTGCTACCTATGATCTACGATCAAACTGCTACCTGCCATTCAGCACGACGACCATGTACTCGATGCCCTGAGGAATAGTAGTTTGTATATAGCCAGGTCCTGAGAGGAACCGAAAAGTAACACCTGGAGTCTCCCAAATTCCAGTTCTGTAGAATCCGTTGTTCCTACTCAGAATGTTTCTTCCGAGTATATGCTGCCACAAGTAGTCAGCTATGGCGGCCTTCCCCACGATATGAACGATGAGGTTGGATGAGGAGTGCTGAACTGCGCCCCCATCTAAAACAAGGATTTCCGACTAATTATTCGTCACAAACGACAGCATCACTACCAATCCGTTTTTGTAAACGGGCAGGTGAGACAAGCAAGTTTCTCAGCATTTGTTCGTGAATATCAAAGAGTATCACCGCCTGACGAGCGAGGTGAAGGGGACCATTTCACATCACAATTGATTCGAATTCGACTGGACGTGCACTTCGACGAGATTATATAAACCGTCATAGCTTGAATTAGTGTGAAGTAAATTTACTAAAACATTCCTATATTCAGGTAAATAGGTACCACATGCCTCGATTCACCAATAATTGGTGAATTATTCACGTGGCGGTGCGCCCCGCACGAATAGGAAACAGACCAAACTCAACTAATAAACACTGCAAATTCTACACAAGGGTTTATTATTCTCTGATATAGGTAACTTGTGTAGAAATTAATTCAGCAATTGAAAAAATTAAAAAAAAAAAAATCGTTTTCAAAAAGTTTTTGCTCGGAAAATACGACCAAAAAACGCTGCAAATTTTACAGAAGGGTTTATATAGGTTACTTGTGCAGAAATTTAATTCTGTCAATGAAAAAATTAATTTTTTTTTTGGATTTTATATTTCAAAAAAATTTGTTTTTTGGATTTTTTTTTTCAAAAATTCGGACCTTTTCCGTTATCGTCCCACCGTCCGAGCCTCCGGCTGTTATTGTCCCACCACCTTGCAAAGGGGTGAATGACAGAACAAGCAGTTATATAAGTGTTTTAATAAATAGAATTTAATACATAAACAAGTCAGTGGGTCAAAAAGTGTTACTGGGGGGCCAAAACATAACAATTTCGTTGAGAATGTCTTCAAAGGGGTCCACTTGTCTCGCGTTGCAACGTTGGCGCCACATAAACTCGCACAAGTACGAATCTAGAAGAGTTCGGCGGGTACCCCACTGCAGCTTATTTCTTGTTTTTGCTTTCCCCCATAAGCTCTCTTATGGCTTAAGCTCTTTTCGAGGTGGTGGGACAATAACAGCGAGAGGCTCGGACGGTGGGCGCCCGAGCGGGCTGGTGGGACGATAACGGAAAAGGTCCCATGAATGCCCTATAAATCCCCACAGTGAAATCGGATCGTTCCGGGACCCCAAAAAATACTTCGAAAACGACACCTAACTCGATCCATAGTCAAAAGCCTTCAAATAACCCCTCCCGAAGCCCCATTTTAGCCCATAGTGCCCCACGGGTTTGAGGGATCGGGCTGAAAACCTTGCGGGCACAACTAGGACGGTAAACCGAGTAAATTTCACATTTAAAAAAAATTCCTACTGCCCAAAACGGCTTGGACGCCGGACGACATTTCAGTTTTGGAATCTAGACCTCTTGAAACGGATAATGTCAAATTTTGAGGCCGATCGGAGTCGTCGACCCCCGTCGCGGTTACGTAGGTGTATCATTCCAAGAATATGACATATTACATTGTGATAAACCAAAATTTATTTCATTTCATCATGTAACGCCCACTAACCTTTAGAAGATACGCTGTACAGCAACAGTAGAATGTAGAACACGAATCCGTAACAGAAGACCGCCAACATGAAGGAAATTTTGAAAAACTTCGGCATCCTGGGGCAGTCATTCCAACCACCAATAAACGGTATCCAATCGTTACACTAACCGGTGAAATGTAATGATATGTCGCACTTCGAATAACATTCGTGCTTCACAAAACTGCTCATGTAAAATTGCGACACATTACAAACGTAGACAGACATTGGAGTTCTAACGCAAAGTGAAGAACGTGGAGAACTCGCCTGACGATGCAGCATGTAAAATGACCGGTAAACTGCTATGTTTTGAGACTCAGCAGTAAACGATAACGATACCCTTCTTTTTCTTCTTCGTCTTGACGTGAGACGTTCTCCCGGCACATCGTAGGCCTTATGTGGATTTCTCCAAAGCCAGTGTTAGAGATAACGCATATCAGTTATTTATTTAGGTAGGTAGGTAGGTACGTTAATTCTATCGGCAATAATAATTATTGAATTCAATGATTGAATAATTATTATTGAATTATTCAAGGCGAACACTTTTGAATCGGGTTAGCAACAGGGAGAAAGTACCTTTTGCATGTCATTTTTAGAAGGGGATAAGGAAGGTAAAAATCCTAGTAAGCATAACTGCATTGCATATCAAGGAGAGGTAGGTACCGACTATTATATCAAAACTTCATACTCACAAAAAATTCCTACAGTAAATCTCGTCAGATAAACAGCATCAAATTTTTTACCTATTTTTTACGATCTCTGGAATATTATTATGAAGCACAAAATTTGAAATTAGAAATGTCGCCTTTTGTTTTATTATTCTTGGAATAATACACCTATGTTTTCGCGACGGAGGTCGACGACTCGGATCGGCCTCAAAACTTGATTAGGTATCCGTTTCAAGAGGTCTACATTCAAAATCCGAAATGTCCGTCCGCCGTCCGGGCCGTTTTGGGCATTGGGTTTTTTTTTTAAATCTGAAATTTTGGCAAAATACTTGGTTTACCATCTAGTTGTGCCCGCAAGGTTTTCAGTCCGATCGCCCAAACCCGTGGGGCGCTATGGGGCTAAAATGGGGCTACAGGAGGGGTGTTTTGAAGGCTTTTAGCTATGGGATCGAGTTAGGTGTCGTTTTCGAAGTATTTTTGGACGAAGAATCCATTTTTGGGGGTCCCGGAACGATCCGATTTCACTGTGGCGATCTATAGGGCTTTCATGGGGCTAAAAATGGGATTTTTGAAGGATCCCAAGAAGTTAAATATTTTTCGAGTAAAAATTAAAGAATTTTTGAAAAAACACATTTTTGAAAAAAAAAAAAATCCCCAAATTTTTTTTTGAAATATAAAAATCCAAAAAAAAAAAATTTTTTTCAATTTTTTTTATTGACAGAATTAAATGTCTGTACAAGTAACCTATATCGAAGAATAATAAACCCTTGTGTAAAATTTGCAGCGTTTTTTTCACTGGACCCATTAGTTGATTGTTGGAAATAGCGCGAATCGTCTCTAAAATCACCTTCTAAACCATAACTAAGTCTTGCAGTCTGCCATCTTCAAAATATGGCGTTCATAGAGCAGAGTCAAATTTTTCACACAAAAAATGGTGATACAATGTCATGTCATGAATTTTGGTCAAAAAATGGACCCGATAGGTAGGTAGTTGATTGTTGAAAATGGCGCGAATCGTCTCCAACATCACCCACTAAACAATAACTTGCAGACTGCAGTCTGCCATCTTCAAAATTTAGCATTCATAGAGCAGAGTCACATTTATCACAAAAAATGGTGACACCCGAAGTTCAGTTTAAAAATTTTTTAAATGGTCCCACTAGATAGCTGTAATTACCATGATGATCTGCCACCTTCAAAATGTTTATTTTATCTATTGAGTCCATTTACAGACAACCCAAAATGTCTTCGAACACCTCAACTGCAAGTCAGAGTTTGAGTCATCTCTTCAGTTATAGTCCTGGAGCAAGCTCGGAAAAGACGTCAATTGAGGCGGAAAATTTTTGATATCAAAATTGGCAGGCAATTGAAATCGGAAAAATGTCCCTAAATCGAACCTATTTCTGGACGGATGAAAATTCTATGGGAGTTCCCACTAGGCCCACATGTCACAAAAACTATGGTCTGCCGCCCCAAATCCGCTGGAAAAGCACTGCCAGGCGTCCTTGAAAAATTTGTACTTTTATGCCTGGAAATGAAACGATTTGTGGACGCTTCAATTTTTGACCATTGAAACTGCTCAGCATGAATTAAATAATTGAAAAATTATTATTCGAATTATATAATTATTATTCGAGTTCTCATTTCGATCATTCCCTGATAGTCGAGGGTAATTAGACATTCCCACAAACATTAGGTCAGGTAGAAGCGATTTTTGGTTTATTATTCTTGGAATAATACACCTATGTTTTCGCGACGGAGGTCGACGACTCGGATCGGCCTCAAAATGTGACATTATCCGTTTCAAGAGGTCTGCATTCTAAATCTGAAATGTCCGTCCGCCGTACGCCGTACACCGTCCGGGCCGTTTTGGGCAGTAGGAATTTTTTTAAAAATCTGAAATTTTGAAAAAATACTTGGTTTACCATCTAGTTATGCCCGCAAGGTTTTCAGTCCGATCGCCCAAACCCGTGGGGCGCTATGGGCCTAAAATGGGGCTACGGGAGGGTTTTTTTGAAGGATTTTAGCTATTGGATCGAGTTAGGTGTCATTTTCGAAGTATATTTGGACGTAGACTCCATTTTTGGGGGTCCCGGAACGATCCGATTTCACTGTGGCGATCTACAGGGGCTAAAAATGGGATTTTTGAAGGATCCCAGGAGGTTAAGTATTTTTCGAGTAAAAAAATGGAGAATTTTTGAAAAAAAAAAAAAAAACATTCTTGAAAAAAAAAAAAATTTTTTTTGAAATACCTATAAAAATCCAATATTTTTTTAAAAATTTTTTTTAATGACAGAATTAAATTTCTGCACAAGTAACCTGGATCAAAGAATAATAAACCCTTGTGTAAAATTTGCAGCGTTTTTCACCTAATATTTGGGATTTCTGGATAAAATTTGCGGAATTTTGAAACTAACCGCAGCCTTCTAGATTAAGCTCCGAGATATAGCGTTTCAAAGTTAAAGAGTTATAATAACTCTTTAACTTTGAAACGGATAATAACTCTTTAACTTTAACGGAAGCAATAATTGCTTCCGAGTCTGCAAGGCAGAGGAAACATTGTTTTCACTTTCGAAATGAAAAAAAAAAAAATTGTTCTCCAAAATAAAAATTTCCACTCACGTTTTGCGTTTCAGAGCCTCCCGAACAAATTTGGTTCCGTGTACTATGTCTGTCTGTCTGTCTGTTCGCATTTCCTTGCAAGAGCCATAACCTCCGCAATTTTGATCGGATTTCAATCAAATTTTCTGGAATTGTGTGGGTATAGCCCAAGATGATCCCCTATCAGTTTCATCACGATTGGATCAGCGCATGCGCGAATCTAATTTCCTTGCCAGAGCCATAACCCACAATTTTGATCGGATTTCAATCAAATTTTGAGAAATTGTGTGGGTATAGCCCTATATGGTTCCCTATCAGTTTCAGTATAGCCCTATTAGAGTATATTGTGTGGGTATAGCCCTATCAGTATAGCTCTATTAGAGAGTTCCTAAAGCCACTTTTTGCCTAACGGAGATGAGTTACGGTCGACGTAACTCGAGATTTCGCGCATGCGCAGAAATAACGGCGATAATTTACGTCCTTATGCCTAACGTCGAACGTTATTGCCGTAAAGATACGGCGATAAGCTTAGCCCTACGGTCTTAAGGATAACGGCGTTAATTTCAAACAATATAAGGTAAATAGCGCCACTTTAAATTTAGCGTGACTTTTGATAACACCGTATCTCTGTTACGGTGATATGTGAAGTTAGCTTTTCTTTGATTCTCCCTAGACAAATCCCTTACGGCGATAAAAATTAACGGTCGACGTATCTCGGGTATTTCTTTAGGAACTCTCTATTAGGCCAGTCGCCAGAGGATCGAAGGACGGGGGGGGGGGGGGGGGGGGGGCTCGTGCAAGAAATGGTGTAGAACCTTTTATTTGTAAATGGTTGTAATGGGCCTGAACAACAAAATATTTAAAATTGTAGCAAAAATTGCTCGGAGAATTTTTGGCGGTTAAAGAACGTCGATTTTTTGGGTCATTTCCCAGTTTTTCACCTTAACCTTGGAAACTAGTTTATAAGCACCGCAGAGAAAACTTATCTGCATAAAATTCTCCGTCGAGTGACCTCCTTACACTCCCTCACCCGCCATGGGATGACCTCCTTACATAAAAGAATAAGTTCAGCCGTTTAGCCACTACCAAGCGCCAAAAATAGGCAACTTTTTCCAACTTAGCGGAAAAATAGGATTCGCTCATGTTTCAATCCCTTTAACCTATGAACGGCGTATGCTTATTAATTGGTCATACCAGTGGCGGATCCAGAGGGGGGGGGGGAGGGGGCGCCCCCCCCCTCAACGAGAAAATATATTATTTAATGTAAATGTAAAAAATTATTTAATGTAATTACCGTTCCCTAATGCTACTCAAAATGGGTTGACTATTGAATTTTTCCGAATGTGTGTCCTAAATCTCTATACAAACCCTTATAAATGCACTTTTGATATTTAGAATAGCAGCAATACTTGTGAAATGAGAAGCTGTCAAAGTGAGAATTTTCATTACCAAGCCCCGAAACCTGTCATTACCGCCGCTACCAAAAATAAAATTTGGATTTCGGGGCCTGAAAAGTGTTCTTGACCTCGAAACTAGGTTTGAAATTGTTGTGTGGTACCTCTAGAATACACATGAATTTTTTTGGATTTTTTTGGAAAGGTTCACGTTTCGGAGGGTCTATTTTTGCCCTTTTCCTGAGAATCGCCCATATATGAGATTTAAAATTTTATAATCGCCTAAATTTGAAGAGAAGTACTCAACATAAATTTGATTTAATGTCTGTGTGTTATGTGGTGGCTGCGCTGCGACAGGGGTATAGTGAATCTATGGACTATAGAATATTGAGTGGTCGGAGGGGGATGGCAGTTGACAGCGCGCGGTAGCGCCAGCGGGACGGAGGCGCAACTTGTAATTTAAGTTAGAGCCTTATGTGACAATTGTCTCAACCTGAGTTTTAATGAGATAATTGTTCTCGCATTAAATTTGTGAACAATATCTCATTAAAACTCAGGTTTTTTATGTAAAATAAATACATAGACCCAAGTGACACGTCACATATAGTACCTGTACTACAGAATAAGTACATACCGGGTGGCCTAAAATCTAATTTGAGTCAGAGTGGTAAAAAAACATACATTTACC
Organism: Pilophorus perplexus; assembly: GCA_955831195.1. Classification (NCBI taxonomy): domain Eukaryota; kingdom Metazoa; phylum Arthropoda; class Insecta; order Hemiptera; family Miridae; genus Pilophorus; species Pilophorus perplexus. Next base: position 54,589,445 of record OY037007.1, on the reverse strand, counting down.
TCGGAAAATGTAAAGGTGAGGTGAGATAAGCGAAGTTAAAATGTAATGTACTAAAATCTACTAATACGTAGGGATAAATATAGCCCAAATGCAACTATCCAAGCCCAAGGTTCAATCTATGAAAATTTTCCCGGTTGGCGGGGGGGGGGGGGGGTTCGCCCCGGAACACTTTCTTGGTTTGGGGGTATTTATCATTCAATCATTCCCCCCCCCCCCTCAGAAAAATCCTGGATCCGCCCTTGGGTCATACAGTGGTAAATGTTACCTACTAAGTTCCCAAAATTGATTTTTTTTTTTTGGTTATCCCCCTCAAAAGTTTCCGGCAGTTCATTGATGTTTGAACATCACTCTTATTGGCCTTCCAAAAGGAAAAAAACTGGGTCAAAATCACGTGCTTTTGTTAGTCTAAGCAGTTGTTTGCTTCTCCTGAAAAATCCATGTTTTGCACTTAGTTCCCTTCACCACTGGCCGATTCATTTTCAAAATCTGTTCCGCCAATTTTTAGATCTTTAGAAGGCCTTTCATTTAAATAAAAATGCAACAAAATTGGACCAGGGAGGGCCGAGATTTTGGGGCACGCATTTGGCCGTTATCGGGGAGGTAGTACCTCCGAGGTACCATGGTTGCAACTGCCCTAAGGGGGAATCAAAGTGGGTTTTGGTGAGATTCACAGATAAGAGATGGCTCCCCGGTCGCCCCGAATTTTACCTCAAAAGTAGTTCCAAATTTGCTCAGCAACCAAACAATATTTTTTGAAACGGCAAAGAAACGAGAAGTTGAAAAGAGAAAACTTGAATCGAGAAAAAAATGAAAATGAAGATCGAAACGTATGAAACTCATCCCCCCCCCCCCCCACAAAAACATGAAAAAACCGAAATTTGACGAGTGTTGATAATTTACCAGTCATGAGAGAAGTTGAAGGGAAAATATGAGCAGTTTATTTTCTGATAGAATTGATGAGGGAGAGGGAAAGAAGAGGGACACGAGAGGGGAATTAGCCCGAGAGGTAATGGACGACACGAACAGCCAGTACACCCACGATTCATGTCGTTGGCAACGATGTGGGGATGTTTCCAACTGGGAACGAAATTTCTCATGTGGATTTCTAGTCAATTGGGAAAGGTGGAATGTAAATAATTTATGAATTTATATACAATTATTGTTGATAGCGACGCCGGTAGGTTAACACAACAGAATGATCGCCTCTATTACGTTCCCAGCGGAACGCTGCTAATTTCTTCCCGTCTTAATCATTTCATCGGCTTTGAGTGAGATAAGGCCGTTGCCTCAGAGGGTGTAAAAAAGTTTGACTCAGCCTATTCCCACGGCTTATCACCCGAGACGAGTGCAAACCTCACCAACTTTGAGACTCACTGTGAGCTGTACCAGACAGATCGTAAACCTTCCTCTATAATATAATATAATGTTCTTATATTATGTCAGATGGGTAGATTGATGCGCAGTTTCATTAATACTAGTAATTCTGTTGTTATAATACGAATTACGTACTGATAGGCACTGAATAAACAATAACTTTTCCCACAAGCAACAACAACAATACCTAGTTTTTAGAACAGACCCACTTAATGCTATAAAATATACCTATAGTATAAATTTTAATGAAAGGCCATAAAAAACTAGTTCAACAATCAGTTCAGTTACTCGCAGGTTCATTGGATTAAACCGTCCTTAGCCATGAAGCGATTAGTTGGAAACCCTTGTTCTAATCGAGGAAGAAAAAAAAACTGTTTTGACTTAGCGTAGGTACCTTCGAGGTAAAATGGCACGCGTTTATTCTAAGATTGGATTCAGGGGTTGCAGCTTCTCCTTAACCTGAGTCTCTGACTCAGCCCTTCCGCCCACACACTTCATCTATATTTGGGTATTACTCTCTCCTTTCCCTACTCTAATTTTAGATTGTCCACCCCTACGGATTCCCCCCCCCCCCCCCCCAAGCTCTAAAGGCTCAATTGAACATTTCTCCCACTAAAATACGACATCATGCTCTCTATAAAAGATACCATTCGTTTCGCCCCTGGCTTCGTCGTGACTACGTTTTTTGGTTTATTATAATAAACCAAAAAACGTAGTCACGCCGAATAATAATTATTATTGGATTATTATACACCTCTGTATTCACGACGTGGGTCGAAAATTTTGATCGGCCTGGACATCATACATTTCATGGCGCGTAGATTTCACAAATGAAATGTCCGTCCGCCGTACGCCGCACAGCGGAGTGAAATCCCCGATTTGGGGGGAAAAACCCTAATGGGGGGTTCGCATTGATTTTTTTCTATTTTTTTTTTTCTGAAAGTACTCCCTGAGAATGTAGGGAAAACAGAAGTCACCCGCCTGAAATCGTTTCCAGAAAATTTAAATAATTTAACGAAAATTACGGCGTTTGAAAAACACGGCAATGGAGGGAGCGTGACGTCACTACCTCTTCAACCAACTACGTGAGGGGATTGTTCCGCCCAGGGTTGCCACTCCACTACTCATCACTGAATAAAATTCAATTGAGCCGTGAATCCTTCTGATAAGGCTTCAAATTTCAGGTATTGTGTATTATACCTAATTAAAAGTTAATTATGTTTTCCGTCGTATCCAGTTATAATTGCTATAAATTTATCATATAAGCTGACGACACTAGCGCTCCGGGTGAGAGATTCACTGGAACTGTGACGTCACTACCTCAAGAGTGACTGGTGGGAAACCCCGGCCGATTTCAAACTGTGCGTTTCGTTTTTTCGTTATATCTCCTGTAGCTGACGCTGCACTCTGGTGTGAATTTGATCACCCTCCGCCGCCCGCAGTACGCGTAGCGGCTGCAATGAGCGCCACTGCAGGCAATAACTATTTATTCTCATTGTCTTGGCGTAACCGCTTCTAACGGGCCGACGGATTTACCGTCGCCCACGCATCATTCACTGATCATTCTGTTATGTCATTTCTGACGCCAAATAACAACTTTTTGATCGAGAACGCTGGCCAGGCCTCCGTTGGCGACACTTCGTCTACGGAAGCCGGCTCAGCGGACCCGATTTTTAATACACGCGAGTCTTTAGCTCCGGCAGTCATTGTCGACAAATCGATTGTGGCCGCCGAGATTTCTGACAACCGTAAGACGGATTTCCAGAACCAGGCCACATTTAGCGACAATTCGTTTATTGTTGCCGGGACTGGGATCCCCGTATCTGTGATATCAAATGAATCTAATATCGTAATTGACACTTCAATATCGACACCTGACGAATTTGATATCACCTCCGGAAACCAACGCAGTCCAGGGCAACAAGACAATTCCTGCCAACCTGGAGCTAGCGGGTTATCCCATTTTGCTTCAGCATCTCCTACCAGATTAGTAGATCACGACAAATCGTGTTATGCTCTGGATAGGGATGCTCAAGTACACCCTTCCTACTCCTCCCAAAACAACGGGGGCGGAAACCCCGTTACGCTGGCGGACTTCCCCCAAAAACACAATACTCATTTTGATATACCTAAAAGATTAGGAACACAAAATGTACAAGTAGGTACTTCTAATTCACCCGTAATTTTGGGAGAACCTACAACTGGTGACCCCTTCAAGAACATTCAATCTTCAGCTCAAACGCGACAGGGAGGTGTTGTAAATTCCAATTTCAACACCAACATTCAGACAGGGCTTCCAAATAATATTCCGAATACTGGGGCTTCGGCTCCCACGGGCCTTAATATGGAATCACCCTTTTTAAATCCTGGGATTCAATCCCAAGTGCAACAAAGTCAGAGCGGACGTTCTGCACCAGAATTACCGGGTTCTGGAAATTTAATAAATTTCAACCAACTGCATATGCAGTCGGGACAACAAACTGAGTTCTTTTCAAACTCTACCCAGCCTCTTACGGCTAATCTTTTCAATATTCAGCCTTCCACGGCTAACATTTTTTCTAAGGAGCCAGGCGCAATTCCCACTGTGGGGGCAACTGGGTTCCCTCAACAGCCTTCTACGGCTCCCTTTCATGACAGGCCTTTTGCTTTTCCCTCAAGGGAAGCGAATTCTGGGGCAAATGTCACACACAATGCTAGCACTCAGTCTGTCTTGGAGTTTCTCCTGTCGCAAATTCCGAAACTTACTAATTCTCCTAGGAGACGCACTATTCTTCCCGCATTTTCTCCCGTTAACTTTGAGGGATGGTTCCGACAAGCACTAGCTGCGTTTGAGGCAGAAGATGTAACATCGCAGAAATGGATGTTCAGGGACATTAAGTCCATACTTCCAGCCGAAACACTAGACTTAATTAGCCACATTAATGCGGAAGACAGCAACTCGTTGGAACAGTTCTATACTGTAATGTCGCATATTTATGGCCAAACCAACGAGAGCCGTATGGACACTTTCATACACGGCATGCCTTATGACTCAGCTACATTACCTTCAACAATGTACAGACGTCTTCAAATTCTGGCAGGTTCTTTTGTCAGCCCTACCATGTTAAAACATGCTTGGCTTTCAAGACTGCCGGAACAGCTGCGTTTAATTGCCAGCACAGCACCTGATTTGGGGTCAATGCTGGCCATCGCAGATCGCGCTTTTAATTCTCTAGCGATTAGACATATTTCTTTTGAGGTTTCACAACCACGTGACCTCGTAAAGTCGGGTACAAACGGCAGACAACCCAAACAAAGTCCCGCAAATGAACAAAAACAGGAGTCTCCTAAGCCGGTTCAGGATGAAGAGACCCCTGCAAAACAGCCTTTTAAAGCCCCCTCGCTGCTTAACAAGGAGGGTATCTGCTGGTACCACTTTACCTATGCAGAGAAGGCAAAGAAATGCATCAAGGGTTGTAAAACCCCCTTTAAATTAACAACACTAAACAAATTTTGCTCCGGCAAATCTGTTGAACGTACCAAAACTTTCCCGAGGCTGTTTGTGACTTGCAAGCGCCTCAAGCTCGATTTTTTAATTGACACTGGTGCCAATCTATCAATCTGCCCTAAAGATGGGTTAGATTGCAAACCTTCACCAGACATACATCTTGCAGCTGCGAATGGCGAGAGAATCCCAACTTTCGGCCTTCATACTTTGAAAGTGGATCTTGAGGGGATTGGACAGATTCAGTGGGAGTTTGTAGTAGCAGACCTCCCGCATGGAGTCATAGGGATGGACCTGATGTCGCATTTTTCGATAACAATCGACGTCAAAAATAGAATTCTGTCCATGGGCCCTAACTCTATTACCTGCGAGGCCGTTTCAGCAGACCTCAACGACTCAAAGCCCGGTCAAGTGGGCCAACCCGCGGAGGTCAGTGGTACGCCGCTACCGGACACAATCCCTGAGGAGCTTTCTATTCCTCCGGAGTTTAGGCCACTTTTGTCAGACTACTTGAAAGGAATATCCACTTTAGGTAATTCCTGGAAACCTACATCGGTGTCGCATCACATCGAAACGAAGGGGGCGCCTTGTACGGCACGAGCTCGTCCACTGCCCCCAGATAAATTACTAAAGGCTAAGGAGGCTATGGCTGAAATGGTACGGGATGGTATCGCGACGCCTGGCAGGGGATCTTGGTCGTCCCCACTTCACATCGTATCAAAGTCTGGTCAGTCTCTAAGGTTAGTTGGAGACTACAGACACTTGAACAAAAAAACTAAGGTGGACAAATACAGCGTCCCCCACTTAATGACATTCAATCAAAACCTTTTCCAGTGTACAATCTTCACCACTCTTGATATCAAAAGAGCTTACCATCACGTACCTATCGCGAAAGAAGACGTAGAAAAAACTGCTATCATTACGCCCTTTGGACTCTATCAGTTCGAGAGAATGATGTTCGGATTATCGGGAGCGGCGAGCACGTTTCAGCGTTACATCGATGACATCTTCAGGGGCATGCACTTCGTGTTTGTGTACTTGGATGATATTCTAATTGCCTCTCGATCGCGTGAAGAGCATGTTATGCACGTGAAACAAGTCTTGTCTCGTTTACTTGAAAATGGTTTAAAGCTTAAACTGGAAAAATGTCATTTTGCACAAAACCAAGTTAAATTTCTCGGTTTCAACGTCTCAAAGGAGGGAATGGCCCCATTGCCAGACAAGGTTACAGCCATTAATTCCTACGACAAGCCGAAAACAATAGTAGAATTACGCAGGTTCCTAGGTATGCTAAATTTTTACCGCAAAGGATTACCTAATATTGCGGGAATTCTGAGGCCGCTCAATGTATTACTGTCGACGGCCAAAAAGAACGATAAAACACCGGTAGAATGGACGCCTGAACGAACAGAAGCTTTTGAACAGGCCAAGGCTTGTTTGGCCCAATCAGTTATTTTGGCTCACCCATCTCCAGACGCGCCTCTACGGGTCACAACGGACAGTTCAGACAAAAGCGTGGGTGGTTGCGTCGAACAAGTAATTGAGGGGGTGGCCCAACCATTAGGGTTCTTCTCAAAGGCACTTTCAGAGACCCAACAAAAATACAGCACCTTTGATAGGGAACTTTTGGCGGTCTATTTGACACTCCGACATTTTTTTGACATATTAGAAGGCAGACAGGTCTATGTGGTTACAGACCACAAACCTCTAACTAGCTGCCTCACTCAAAAAACAGCACATCTACACCCGGCGCGGCTGCGTTGGATGCTGTTTATTTCACAACTTACATCGGACATCAGATATATTAAAGGAGAAGACAACCTGGTGGCAGATGCTTTATCTCGATGTGAACTCACAACGGATGGAGTGAACGACGTAGGAGTGCTGGACCTGACGTTTAAGGAAAGCCTCTACGAAGCCCAACAGGCGGAGCCTCCCACAGGAGAAGTTGTACAAAATTTACAACAAATTCGACCTCAGCCTAGCTCCAATTTGATCTGGTGCGATTTGTCCACTGGATATCCCCGGCCGTACGTCCCCCCCTCCCTACGGAGGACCCTGTGCGACCAAGTCCATAAACTGGGACATCCGGGAGTAAAATCTACAGTGGGGAAAATGAAAGAACGATATTTCTGGCCTTCGCTAATAAAAGATTGCACGCATTGGGCAAAATCATGTATCGGATGCCAAAAATCTAAAGTCAGCAGGCACACAGTTCCTCCCTTCACAGACTTCCCGGCCTCCGACGCATGGACTCATCTTCATGTAGACTTATGTGGTCCCTTTGCTATTCAACAGGGGAAGGACCATTTGCTCACTATGGTCGACAGAGGAACGGGCTGGGTCGAAGCAATTCCAATCGCCGGAATCACGGCTAATACCGTAGCAAAAAAAATTTTTAGCGAATGGGTATGCCGGTATGGGGCACCCGCCAAAATTACAACTGATCGGGGGCGACAATTCGAGTGCGAATTGTTTAAGAACCTTACTCAAATTTTGGGTGCACACCATATAATGACCTTGGCCTATCATCCTCAAGCCAACGGCATGATTGAGCGACAGCACCGCACTATTAAGGGCAGCATAATGGCACAAAATGATACTACGCCTTGGATAGAACGATTACCAGCGGCGTTAATGGGTTCCCGAACAGCTATTGGGGAAGATGGGCTAACACCTTTTGAAAGGGCGTTTAAGTCCAAAATTCGTTTACCAGGAGATATTTTCTCTACGCCAACAAAAATTTCCCCAACCGGGGTGCAGAATATTAGGTCCGCACTTCATCATAATACAAGGGCTAAATTTTTCGTGCCGAAGGAACTAGATGCTGCCAAATTCGTGTTTCTTCGTACAGAAACAATCAGGTCTAACTTGGTACCTCCTTATACAGGACCTTATAAAGTATTGTCTAGATTCCCTTCGGGGATGGAGATTGATAAAAACGGAGTAGCTACAAAGGTGCCGCTGGCGAGACTGAAGCCAGCTCACCTGGAGGAGAATTTTGATCAAAACCCCTCCATCAACAATAAAGCTCCTGTTTCTCCTACTACCGTTCAATCGAACAATTTAGTGAAACCTACTACGCAGGTTCCGATAAGACGCTCACAACGTATTGGAGGTGGTACGAGTCACATGCTGACAGCGACAAATAATAATGTTGCCTGTCCAAAGCCGATCTCAGAGCCAGTGGGACAACACCCGGGGACCACATCCAAAAAACTGGTTAACGCTTCGACGCAGACACCACACCCCTACCACCGTAACCTTCCAACTCAACGGAACAGCGCGGCAGATGAAACAAGCTGCTTACCGGTACCAGGGATCTCGCCGGCTATCGCGTCAACAGGCACCGCCCCCAACAGTAAGGTGATAATCTCAGAGGGGACACAGACCGTCTTTCCGCCGGCACACGAATATGCCGATTTCAAAAATTCAATTTCGACAAGTGATGAGCGTACCCGATCGCGTCACCGTTTTCCATCGGCCAAGACCGCGTCGGGAAGTGCGCCCATTCAGACGCCACCGCCGCCGCCCCCAGGTCGAGGGACACCGCCTAAGGACACACAACGCCATTTTCAAGGCTCTCTAACTGGGGAACGACACGGTGGCACTCATAAACGACGTAAAACAGAGTAATTCCAATTTTCGTCGTATTTTCACAATAAATTTTTATATATAAAATTAATTGGGCCTCGAGTCCCCAGAACCCCTTCAGGGCTCGCTACTTACAATTAAGACTTGCAACTACTTAATGCTACATAATTCATAACTTTTTCTCTTACATGAGGCACTTCCAGTATTTAAGGTAATTGCTTATCATATATTACTTTGTAATCGGAATTTGGTTACTCGTATTCCCTTACTCCTGGGGAGATAGCATTCCGGGAAAACATTTTTATTATTCTACGCCGCAGGCGTCCACGGCTAAATTTAAGGCCGTCTTTCCTTCTTAATTAATATTTTGCCCTAGTTGGGCCCTCATTGGGCGATCAAATTGGGGGGGCTTCTTGTAGCTGACGCTGCACTCTGGTGTGAATTTGATCACCCTCCGCCGCCCGCAGTACGCGTAGCGGCTGCAATGAGCGCCACTGCAGGCAATAACTATTTATTCTCATTGTCTTGGCGTAACCGCTTCTAACGGGCCGACGGATTTACCGTCGCCCACGCATCATTCACTGATCATTCTGTTATGTCATTTCTGACGCCAAATAACAACTTTTTGATCGAGAACGCTGGCCAGGCCTCCGTTGGCGACACTTCGTCTACGGAAGCCGGCTCAGCGGACCCGATTTTTAATACACGCGAGTCTTTAGCTCCGGCAGTCATTGTCGACAAATCGATTGTGGCCGCCGAGATTTCTGACAACCGTAAGACGGATTTCCAGAACCAGGCCACATTTAGCGACAATTCGTTTATTGTTGCCGGGACTGGGATCCCCGTATCTGTGATATCAAATGAATCTAATATCGTAATTGACACTTCAATATCGACACCTGACGAATTTGATATCACCTCCGGAAACCAACGCAGTCCAGGGCAACAAGACAATTCCTGCCAACCTGGAGCTAGCGGGTTATCCCATTTTGCTTCAGCATCTCCTACCAGATTAGTAGATCACGACAAATCGTGTTATGCTCTGGATAGGGATGCTCAAGTACACCCTTCCTACTCCTCCCAAAACAACGGGGGCGGAAACCCCGTTACGCTGGCGGACTTCCCCCAAAAACACAATACTCATTTTGATATACCTAAAAGATTAGGAACACAAAATGTACAAGTAGGTACTTCTAATTCACCCGTAATTTTGGGAGAACCTACATCTCCTACAATGATTTTTTTTTTTTTCGTTGGTATGGAGTCTGTGCACGTTACTTTTTAGCCATATTATTGAATGGGAGGGAAGATTTCCAAATCTAAAATCAATGCGAACTCCCCATTGCCAAAATTTTACCTTCTTGACAAAGTTTCACCGTAGAAACCCATATTCACAGCCCTGAAAGAGGTTTATTGGCATTAACACCCCACAACACCTAATTTATGGGCATTTTACACAATTTTGTGCTAAAAATCACCGTTAGGCTAAAAAAACTGCACAACAAGGGTTTATTATTCTTGTATATTATTATTATATTGTAAGAAATCTGTCACAATGAACGTCTTTTATTCAACAACTTCTAACACAACTTGTCCATAACTCAACTTTTCCCGTCAAGCATATGTTGACCCTATGCTTGCCAACGCTACTGGAGCCGTCCTACACTATTCCCTCCTCTTCAAGAGGTCGCCGGGAATGGCGCCAACCGGTCCTGTTGAGCCGCTCCGCCTGCGCCTATATCTCCACCAGCTCGTGGATATCGGCGGTGAAGGCAACCTGACGACGTTTGACAACGACTCCAGCCGACGACATCTTTCCCCTGCTGCTGTCCTCGAAGACTCTGCCATAGGACGAGCTGCTCCGCTCCATCGGACGTTTACGCCTCAGTGTACTCCCATCGGACAGGGAGTACACTACTCGAGGTGACGTGACGAGGACACTGCTCGTCGACGTGACGAGTAGTGTCACTGTACCGGTTTCCACCATCTTCTCTTCTTTCAGTTCGTCTTCTCTCTCGACCGTCTCTGACTCGCGAGCGTCCTCTGGCTCTTCGTTGCTGACTTCTATGGGGGCGTCGAAGTAGATTTCCTCGTCGTCCTTGTCGTCGTCTTCTCTCTCGACCGTCTCGCCAGCGCGGCCTGCCTCCTCAGTGTCCTCTGGCATGGGCTCTTTGTTGCTGACTTCTATGGGGGCGTCCAAGTAGATTTCTTCGTCCTCCTTGTCGTCGTCTTATTTATTTTATTTATTTATTTATTTATTTATTCACATAAATTTTTAAACGTCTTCTCTCTCAAACGTCTCGCCAGCGCGGCCTGCCTCCTCAGCGTCCTCTGGCATGGGCTGTTCGTTGCTGTCTTCTATGGGGGCGTCCAAATCAATGTCTTCGTCCTCCTTGTCGTCATCTTCTTGGGGGCACTCCCGTGCAAAGTGGACTAACTCCCCACAGCAGTAGGTAACACCTGGGACCTCGACCTTTGGGTGGTCTCCATTGTTCCCGCCTAATTTGAACCAAACCTCTCGGGAACCAAACCTACGACCTAATGCTGCGGCGACTGCATCTAAAGTCCGGCTGGCAGGAGGCACATTACATACAACACTCAGGGCTAGGCCTCGAACTGCCGTGATAAGCCACTTGACCGCTGTGTCAGGTCCCCACCCATTGGTCTCCATGACCACGCAAAACTGCATCCAGTATTCGTCCCATGAGAAGGACCCATCGTATGGGGCCGGTTCCATGACATTCCTTTCCACCCGAGCCCCCCAGATTACCTCTTGTAGTCGGTCCACCCGTGCATTCAACCTATCCAAGTCCCGACTTGTCACCTCCTCGTCGTCGTCTCCGTTGCCCTTCTTTGTCCTTCGTTGCACTGGGTACTCTGCACCACCCATCCCACTTCTGACACCACTGTAAGAAATCTGTCACAATGAACGTCTTTTATTCAACAACTTCTAACACAACTTGTCCGTGGTACCTCAACTTTTCCCGTCAAGCATAATATGCTTGACATATTATGTTGACCCTATGCTTGCCAACGCTACTGGAGCCGTCCTACAATATTCTTCTATATTACATTATGTTTATTATCTTTGTATTTAATCACCCATAGAAAGTGGATCATCCAGGGGAATGACAAAACACAACAATAACAAGAACGAAAAACAAATTAACAAATAACAACGAAAGGAACAAAAATAAAATCACGGGTGTCCACGGCGTCCATGGCTCTCCTTTGATTTCCGCCTTTTGCTGGGTCCAGCAATGGACACAATGTCATGGTCTACTCGTCCCAGAACAGTTGGCCCGCTCCGTCTTTCAGTCCGAGACACCGGAACTGCCTTTGGGTACCTCGCAGTCGGGATGCCACAGCCCGGATGATATCAAATTGCAGCTTCAATCGAACCCATGCTGCGACTTGCGAAAATGGACGAGCCCACATTTCAGCCAGTGTCGAGGCGAGCTGACGATTGAATCGCTGGAATTCTTTCTCCACGGATCCATCACATGCACATAAGTACCAGTGTGGAGAATGAAGCCTTCAAGTCTTCAGCAGCAGTGTCGTATTTTGCATGTTTCGTTTATTATTCTTTTTTATAACAAAGGTTAAATGTATAAGTAGGTTAAATAGGGTAAATAATAAAATAATAAATAAATAAAATAATAAAATTTATTATTTTGTAGGGTTTATTTAATAGGTTAAATGTGCAAAAAATATTTCTGGGTCATAAAAAAAATATTTTTGAAAAAGTTATTAAAAAAAAAAATCTACATAGGTTAGGTGTGGTACCTCGAAAAATAGATGAAAATTACTCGGGAAACGACAATTTATTTTTGACGGGTTATAGTGAGGGATAAGCCGTTGGTGGTTGGTTGTTCAGGGCGTATATTTGGATACATACATCGCCTCGAGGCGCCTTTCGCCCGTCCCCATGTAAGTATGGGGTTGAGGGCTCATCAGGAAGTTGTTTATCTGCCGGATAATACTATAACCCGTCAAGTATAATCTGGAAGCCGACACACTACGCTTATGTGACAATTTATTTGACCTCTTGGGATCTTTCAAAAATCCCGTTTGGAGCCCCGTAGATTCCCACTGTGAAATCGGATCATTCTGGGACCCCTAAAAAAGATTCTACGTCTAAAAATACTTCGAAAACGACACCCCACAAGACCCCATAGCCGAAACCCTTCAAAAAACCTCAACAGCTCGGACGAGATCGCGCTGAGACGACGAGATAGGAGGCGCTTGGATAGGGTCGCATTGATAACTTTAAAAATTAACTGTGACCGAATGGGGACGAAAACGGGTCTCAAACTTCTACAGCTCTTTCCCAAGGGTTAGAACTTGAAAAAAAAAAAAAAGAAGAAGAAGAAGAAGTGCCAGACCGCAAGAAGGCGCAGCTCGATTCGTACGCGATCGAGCTGCGCCTTCTTGCGGTCTGGCACTTTTTGAATCGTGCATATCTGAATCCAAATTACGCTCAAAAATCGAACTTTTAACTGATTTTTAATCTCGAAACTCATCTTAAAATTAACTTTGGTATTTTTTACAAAAACTATAAGACCTACTCACAACATGTATAATTTTTTTTCTTTCCAAAAAGTCGTAGGAAGGGGAGATTTTTCCAAATATTCCCTTCGAAAACATGAAAACTCGTTAAATTTCGCACTACTTGAAGGAACACTTCAACCGGAAAACTATTTGTACAGGACGATTCAACAGGTAATCGGGAACTATGGTAATAGTGCACGAGATCAATGAAAATGCGACTTTGGAAAAATCGACGTCCAGGCGGTTTTGGGCAGTAGGTTTCTTTTTTTAATCTGAAAATTTGACAAAATCTGATCATCTAATTATGCCCGGAAGGTTTTCAGCTCGATCACCCAAATCTGTGGGGCTAAAAAAGGGGCAACGGAGAGGTTTTTGAAGGATTTTGGCAATGGGGTCGGGTTGGGTGTCATTTATGAAGTATTTTTGGACGTAGAATAAATGTCTGGGGGGATCAACGAACGGAGCTTTTGAAGGATGTCATGAGGTCAAAATTTGACATTTAATGAGATGTCGTTTTCTGAGATGCATAATCCATTTTTAGGGGTCCCACATCAGATGTGGGACACTTGCACAGGATTTTTTAAATAATTTCTTATTGGCGAAGAATAAATTTTTGCACAATTTACGGTTACAAACTCCCTGGCCATTTTCATAAAAAATAATGTGTAAACCCTTGTGTAAAATTTTGCTGCGTTTTTAATCTTCGTCTTCGTCACTAGGTAGGTAATAATAAATTATCTCGGTGGAAGGATCGATCGATTCCTGAGAATCGGTAGAAGGATCGATTGATTCCAGAGGGTATTTTTCCGTGAATCCGGGCTAAATCGTAATAAGTAATTACTATATTATAGTAATTATTACTTATTACGATTAGTAATTACTATATTATAGTAATTATTACTATAAGTAATTACTATACTTATTAGTAATTAACTATACTTATTACGATAAGTAATTACTATATTATAGTAATTATTACTTATTACGATTTAGCCCGGATTCACGGAAAAATACCCTCTGGAATCAATCGATCCTTCTACCGATTCTCAGGAATCGATCGATAATAATATTATTATTGTCGACATCGAGGCAGCCAGATTTGTTTTTTAATAACTCCTAAAAACTTTACACCAATGTTTTAGAGACTTATTTCAGATGGTCGATCACAGAAACTAAATTTCTTGGATACCTACTTAGAAGAAGAAACATGTGCGTCCGGCAAAATGGAAGATTTGACTTCAAAGGCAGAGGAACTTCCAGAATTCAAGAGGAATATCGGAAACGGGAGGGATAACGACAGAGAACGTGGAACGTTCCAGCTCAGTTCCACTGGGCTATAATTAAGTGCGAAGCCACCCAACCCCTACCTTCTACTTCTGTCCGAGACATTTCCCATCCTTTCCATCAAATGAATATCTGGGCGCCTAAGCTACTAGCTGGTTCGGCCAAAATCTTCCTGTGGTAACATCGTGATAAAACTCAACATACCTATGTTTCATGGACTAGAGGCCAATAATTATAATTGCTTGTTGTAATAATTATTATTATTGCTTGTTGTCGAAGTTCCAGTGCTCATTGAACGATCAACTTTCCAAAGAGGCTTTATTCCACAGCAACATGTCCGATTGTTCATTGTGCTGAGTGCATCAATGAATATCGTTTTCAAATTTCAAAGAAAAGCGATGAGAAATCCTGATTGAAGGCGAAAAACAAATGTCAGATTATGTTCGGCAGACTACAAAATAATATTTTCCTACATATTATGGAAATCCGAACCCCCTTCACGTAGGGGGCCAAATTTGTCTAGTAAGTGTAGTCTACTCGGCGATTTAGGAGTCAAGCCAAGCATTAGTATAGGTATAGTAACAATTAATAACAGAAGTAGTAGGTACTAGGTACCGTACCTACATACATTAAAAGTAGCTAAATTTTAGCTGTCGGTGTCTTCGAACAACACAATGATATCAACAATTTATATTACTACTTCCTCAATAGGCTCAAACTATTTTCATTGGTATACTCATTCCGTTACCTAGGTTTATCTTCACGGCCCATATTGTGCTGCCTCGTCATGATATTTATTGAACAAGTTTCATGAGGAATTGTAGGGGCCGATGAGAGGTGGCTCAGGGCCAAGCCACCTGAGATTCAGCCAAAGATTCCTCGACCCACCTATCTTTTCAGATTTAGGTAACGGTTGTCGAGTGTTCGCGCCGATGGTTTCAGATATATCCGAGACCCATCAGCCATCTACATAAATGGGTTCTCGTAATATTCTCCTGTATGGATAGAGAACAAACTGATCGTCGTTCAATCTGCTTTTACGCACCTTGAACAATAAATTGTAACTGTGGTTCAGGGTGATCGACTAAGACATGTAGAAATCTTGATATTCAATCGCACATACCTAGGTACCTCGAAATTCGAATCGCGGTTTCTAGCAAAAGAGACTCAGTGACCTTTATCGAAGAATAATAAGCCCTTGTGTAAAATTTGCAGCGTTTTTAAATCTAGACGTACATCTTGAAACGTACTATGTTGTCACATTTTGAGGCCGATGAGAATTTTCGACCTCCTTCGCGATTACGTAGACCTACGTAATACACCTGTTTATTATTCCAAGAATAATAAACCAAAACTGATAGGTATTATCGAAAACATACGACCCGGGGCTTTCATTTTGTACTAGTTGTACAAATAGGATGATTTCCATTGCTCATTTTCGTTTATTAGTTGCTGAATATTGTAAATGTTTGAATTGAATCAAATTGTTGAGTGGATAAAAAATAAGTGCCAGAACGGAAAATTATGAAAACCGCGTTCACTAATAGATACTATCAGATTTCATGGTTTCACCAAAAAATAAGACTTATTTTTTTTGTATAAGACTTAAATAAGACTTAGTAGGCAGGTATGTACATAAGTGCCTACTTGGGTGAGCGTTTTTCTCGTCAATCAAAAGGCGATTTTTGAAACACAAATATTTTCAAAATTCCCCTCTTAATTTTCTTCCGTTAAGGAAACCTTGGATTTCAAAATTTCATTGAAAACTGAGTCAAAAATTAATTTTGTCTCAATAAAAAATATTTTCGAAAAAAAAAAAAAAAAAAAAAAAAATCTGTACATTGTTCGAACAGATGTGGGGCCTCAAAAAATGAATTATGCGTCCAAAATTACTAGAAAGATATTTGACCTCCTCGGGTCCTTCAAAAATCCCATTTATAGCCCCATGAGAGCCCATGCATCTATTGCAATAGATCCCCACGGTGAATTCGAATCGTTTTGGGGGTCCCAAAAATGAATTCTACGTCCAAATATGCTCCGAAAACGACACCTAACTCGATCCCATAGCCAAAAGCCTTAAAAAAAAACCTCCCGTAGCCCCATTTTAGCCCTATAGCGCCCTTAAAACTGCGAGGAGCCGGCGAACGTTACTTGCTTCAAGTTCCTAAAAACAATCCGGTTTCTTATTAGAAAAATCATCGCGTGAAATATCTTCAGGTATTGAGGGTTGTAGATAGCATGCGTTGTCTGTCAGCGATAGAATACTACGCTTCTCATACTTCGAGCAACCGAATTCGACGCGTGGGTGTGTGTCGAATATCTTCGGCCCCTCGCCAGGAACACCGCTATAATTTTGAACAAATGGAAGCGCTCGGACGAGATTCTGTTGAACACGGAAGCACAAGTAGGAACGTTCACAGCTGAACCGGCATTTCATCGTCTGCAATGGCTCAATAAAAGTTGATTTCTATGCAACAGTACATCATCATCTTCTTTGACACGACGCATCAGGACTGAACCGCTCTTCTTAAAACTGACTGTTTCTATTCAATGACTTCTAATTTTTTTTTACTACCTACATATTATTTATCATCGTACTGTAACAAATCTTAACAGCTGCACGGAGGAACAGTTTTGGAGCCGGAACTTTTCATTTTTGGGGCCGAATAATCGAATGGTTTGTGTATACTCATTATACACATTGACTACCTACCTATAACATATACAAAATTCATTTTGTATATGTTAGTACGTCTAGTACCTAATGGAAACCAACATGTTGACTGGACTTAAACAAATTCTTTATCGCACATCTGGCCGAATTTTGATAACAATTTCCTTCCAAGGAATAAATTGGGCGAATGAATGGAGTGGGGTGAAAGGAGGGGGTGGCTGCACGATGCATGAATCCTGAAATAGGGTTCAGAGTAAAAACTACCTTTGAACAGCTGCCAATATCACGAATACAAGACCAAACTAATAGTTGACTCACGTTTGTTCTAAATCTAGATAAACCCTTAAGGGTGACTCACTAATCTGCGAAGAATTTCACACTTGACTGCGGCTGCGTTCAGCCCCTCCCCCTCTCGGCATCTCCACTATATTTACATTTTGCAATGGTCCAAAATAGGGAAAGGATCCACATCGTACCGTACTCGCACGGATCCTCCTGGATTTACCTGAATAGGTTTGAGGTAAACAGGGAGCAATGTGGTTCTTTGGCAGTTTTCAAAAAGCATTTTGTACGAGTAACGTATTAGTAGGGTGACCACAAATTTTTGAGCTTAAAAGGGGACACCGACCCCCACTGGAAAATTATGGTGTATGTTATGTTAACATAACACAGCCCCCTGCCCCTCTTTGCATTTTCTTCACATTCAAAATATACTCTGCAATCGTGCCTACTTATCCTATTTTTTGGAAAAACCCAATGGAAAAGCAAGCAAAACTAGATTTTAAATTGCGAAACAAAATGTGTAAGATGTTATGAATTGAGAAGGCTCTCTCAACTACAGCGTTTGAAGTCGGAAGTGACAGTAGCGAGAGAGCGAAATTCCCATCTTTTTTGAACCTATGGTTCCCTCTAGCGACTGATATACGTCAACATCTTCTACATGGCTCCACTGACATAGAGCCATAATATGACGTTCTTTTATTCTTTACCGCATTAAACACAATTTCTATTTCTATTTATTCCCATTCCGTTATTTGCTTTCCCCCCAAAATTACCCCCTTGAAATGAAAACCCCTAAAAAAAACCCTCGAAAAATTTCCCCCTTTACAAAAAAAAACCCTACATCTGGGAGGAAAACCCCTGATTTGGCAACACTGGCCACTAGGATGAATGAGTGATAGTGATTGGGTACGTTATTGATAAAACTATCATCTTCTTCTTCTTCTACTGTCAAATTTCTATGTCCTGGTCCTTTACAACATTATGGAAAGTCTGGTGGTTGGATCACTGATGAGATGATCCATCACATTTGGACAACGTGGAGGAACGTTTTGGCATTTTATTCAGAAAAGGGGACTTTTAGCTTTCTTTTGGGGCAAGGGGACGGGAAGGTCGAATAGGGGACTGTCCCCTTCAAAAGGGGACGTATGGTCACCCTACGTATTAGCAAAGGAAAGATTATAGAATGTCGTTTAAAAGTCACTACACAAATGGCAAAAATTTGTTAAAGATTGAGCTGTTAAAAATCACCAAGTGTGACTTCACAGTAGGTTTGTATGTACAGTTACCTACCTACTTCAGTCCTTTACCTGATTTGAGAATAAAATGGGATGGTAGGTAAATAGCAAGAATGAGCCGAAATTCCCCATTTAAAACGCTGCACATTTTACACAAGGGTTTATTACTCTTTGATATGATATAGGTTACTTGTGCATAAATTTAATTCTGCCAATGAAAAAAAAAAATTTGGAATTTTTTTTTCAAAATGTTTTTGTTTTTTACTCAAAAAATATTTGACCTCCTGGGATCCTTCAAAAATCCCATTTGTAGCCCCATGAAAGCCCTATAGATCGCCACAGTGGAATCGGATCGTTCCGGGATCCCCAAAAATGGATTCTACGTCCAAAAATACTTCAAAAACGACACCTAACTCGATCCCATAGCCAAACCCTGCAAAAACCCTTCCCGTAGCCCCATTTTTGCCCCATAGCGCCCCACGGGTTTGGGCCATTGGTCTGAAAACCATGCGGGCACAACTAGATGGTAGACCGAGTATTTTGTCAAAATTTCAGATTTAAAACAAAATTCCTACTGCCCAAAACGGCCCGGACATTTCGGTTTTGGAATCTGGCTCTATTGAAAAGGATAATGTCAAATTTTGAGGCCGATCGGAGTCGTCGACCTCCGTCGCGATTACATAGGTGTATTATTCCAAGAATAATAAACCAAAATGTGGTCGGGTAGGTAGGTAATTTGTAGGTACATTGGTAATTTATATAATGAAATCATCGTGATCCGTGTAGGTAGGTATCCATTAGGTATCCAGTGTTAAGAAAATTAAAGTGATCCTGATGATTTTTTTTTTTTTTTATAGGAAAGTCAGCGATAAAGGGCACAACGAAAATGTCCCTACGAATAAGCCATCCGTAAACGGAAATTTCCGTACGGGTTGGCGCCACAGCTGTGGAGTTTTGTATTCGCAGTGGAGGTTACGGATCTAGGCCATCCACACTAGATAGGAGATAGGATAAAAGTCTTTTACCGAACCTTTCAAATGGAGATAGGAAGTTCCAACTTGGTGCAAAAGACGCACCACGCCGAAATCTACTCAACCATGCACCCTACTCCAAAAACACCAAAATGGTCGATAGGGTGTTTTATCCTAGGACGGCAGAATAGTAGCAAATCACAACGCTCCAAATCAACGTGGGCCCAGATGTGTGGCGTTAAACTTACTAAGGACTTAGCTAATAACTTATTAACGCCTTAAAGGGCGTCACATGAGTACCTACGGGTAGTTACTACCCGTAGGTACCTACTGTAGGTCTTGGCATCCAGTTGCTATCTTCTTTCAAAATCTTGTTTTTCTCAACTCTTTCTGATCAAAACGAAAGAAAGATTTTGGTAAAGTTTGGCTTAGAGGGGTGTTTGTGAATCCGAATATGGGGTTGAAAAAGCAAAATTACAACCTAGGTAACGAAGAAGCCCATTCAAACAACGAGCTCAGCGAGCATGCAAGGGATGCTATCGTACCAATTCCCGATGGTGAACTACGGACAAGAGCTAAAATTGAGTCCTAAGATGGATTGACGAGAGTAGATTGATTGGACATTGTACGGTGACCGGACGGCCGGAAATAGCAGCTCCAATGAGCATACCATGACATCCAAGCTAGGGTTCAACTGATGAATTGAAAAGAGGCATGACGAAATAAATGGTCATGGAATTCCGCTATCGTGCTTCTGACCCTGCAACGAAGGAAATTCGACTGAATCGTTTCGGTATACATACCTATAGGTAACAAGTATATGGAATTCACAACACATTCCCGGCTCTAAACTTCACAAAGGAGTAGGTACGGCTTTGAAGAATCGGAAGGAGAGCTCAGTCATTCCTTTAGCCTGGTCAAGGCCAAATGGCAAATGACGTGCGATCGGCCCGAATCGTTCAACTGTGCCAATAAATAACACGTGGCGCCATTCCAACAGTGTAATTAATGAAAAGTTCCTAACAACTCTCCTTTGTTGACCAGGAAGAGATATGTCTCTGTCTGCTTGTACATTTGGCTTGTATTGCCAAGGCAAGCAGATATTTTGTGGGATAATGAACCCCAAGTGAGGTCAATTTTTCCAATTGGGTTAATAGGTACTCTAAGCATGACTATGGGAGTTAATCTTTCCACCAACCACTCAAATAATTCTTGAGGGAATTGTCGAAATTTTGGTGGTGTGGTTCAGTTCGATCCATCCCCAAACGAAGGGGAGGTACTGGGCACAACCTACTTGGTGGTAGTTTGGATTTGATTGGTTAAAATTTAATTGAGCGAACCAGTTTTAAAACACAAATCTAATTGGAATTTGGGGATTATTGGAAAGCTAACTTTTAGCCCTTTTTGTCAAGAAATTAATTTATTCAAATTTATTAGAATTTAGTTCAACGTTTTAGCGAATTTCATGGTTCGATTGAGGTTATTATTGATTGACTGTTCATCAGCAACAATCATCGCCGGCACGGAGAGCCTTGAGTCTAGATTAGGGCGAGATTTCTGTTTTCCTGAATGCGAAAACCCCAAGCTAAAATTGGGGACAGTAATTGTACTATTTTGGTTAATATCGAAAGAAATTCTCAATTATCTAAACATAAATAAAAACACTAGTCTTGAAAACGGATGACTCAGAAAATTTGATCCCTGAAGTAGGTATGTTTCAAATTTAATTGTTCTCAACCTTCAAAAACGTAACCAAAAATACTATTATTTTATATTGTCCAACTCAACCTAATTCAAGGAAATCAATTCTAATCATTTTTTAAAATTCATAATTCCGACTGATAATATCTATATGGGACGATATATTATGGGCCCCATGACTTACCTATTGGGATGAAGTGGGCCCGAGAGGAGAACGAAATGGGCCCTGGCCCTCACGTGGAAAACTTGAACTTTTTTTTAGAATTCCTATTGGACCTAAATGGGCCCAATAATCAATGGGGGAAAAATAATCAAAGAGTGAATGTAATTGCAGGGCGAATTGAGCAGGTTCTCTGACGGAATTGGAAAATGCATCTACTATGCAAACTCCATGTGGCGCATCTGAGCTCCGGTAGCTCCGAATTTCTTTAGAAGGGGAAAAGAAACTATACCTACATTATCCAAATGCAAGTAGAAGGGGTCTGAGGCCAGTTGGGTGAGGCCGGGGGTAGGCTGGCCCCCTAGTTGAATAACCGGAATCCGGGACCCATTTCGGTCTCACCCAACAGCCTTGTCAAATTTGTTGGGCCAATTTCGTCCGCATGCCTCATTCGCAGCGCCCATTTCGGAAACTCTGCATAAGAGCACACGGGCCAAAATTTCGAGAAAAAAAAATCAATTTTGGGTTTTTTTCATTTTAAAAAAATCTGCAGAATCTACTGACCAATTTGGTATATATATAAAACTTAATAAGTCAAATCAGGAATCAATGTGTTTTTACCGTTTCAATGAGTGCCTGCCGCATAGGAAGGTTCACCCTCGCGCTCAGCGAACTCCTTTTCCAGCGCTCAGTTCCAGTCTCCAGTCTCCTCTCCCAGTCATGCAACTCAATGATACCGAAGATATCATCTTGGTGAAAATTGTCGTACTCAATAAGGTTGGCTGAATATTTAGCAGACGCTGAGCTGGACGAATCTCTGGATGGAGGAGGACTTGACCTGGGAGTCCCAGGCTGGGACTCCTTGATCGAGATCTCTCCTTTGTCACTTGTCGATACCAACCAGGAGGAGTGCGTCGAATTTTTTTGAACACGCGAGTACTTCTGGACTTTTTAAAATAAACCGCAGAAAGTGAACAACGAAATGAGGAACGATCAGTCAGCGTTGACAAAGTTTCAAAAAGAGGCTCGAACAGAGTTGACGAAATCTACCCGTCACGAGTACAAGTTGTAGGTATTGTCAACCGCGTGTAAAAAAAAACACTGGGTAGGTAGGTAGTTCGAAAAAGTTCATAAAAGTAAGTGGGTAGTTCCTAAATGCAAAAATATAATTAAAAATAAAAATAAAATTCAAAACGAAAGAAACGGGAGTCGCGTCGAACGAAAGTTCTCACAGCGGTGGCCACCTCCTCCAGACAAGTTTTAGAAAACCGCAGTTTCCTACAAACAGTTTCGACATATTCACGTAGGTACCTACCTTTTTCTCGGGACAGAGTTGACGGATTGCAATGAACGTTTTTGAGCTGTGTTCGCCGTGAATAGATGAAAATTTTCATCGAAGAAACTTGGTAAAATCCCAACAGATGAATAAAAAGAAAATGTCTTCTTATCATCATCATTAATGATCGCTGCGATGATCAGATCCACAGAGTAACAGAGAGGATCAGATCGCATGACAGAAACTGGTGGAATGTGGAAATTGTGACTTAGTTTCAAAAAAGTTTGAAAATTCGCACAGTTCGTACTAATTTATTCATTTTCGATCGATATTTATGATTGTTGGGATGTGCAAAACAGTGCTAAAATAGGTACCGGTATAGTATGTGGTCTACCTCAAAGCCGAGGTCTACCGTACAGGCGCAGCGGTATAGTATGCGGTCTACTTCGATAAAAAATGCCAAGAAATGCAAAACTTACATAATATGTAAGTTTTCATATTATGAAAATTACTGAAGGGTCTAGAAGTCATGTCATCAAGGACGTGGACTTCGTGCCGTCGAAAAATGCCATGAATGGGTCAATCCTTATCGAGCGCCACCATTCTTCCATTAATTTTCTTTGCAATAAAGGACCGGCTCCATTCTGCTTAACATCATAACGGACCTTGATAATTCTCCACAGGCACTCGATCGTCTGGGTGTCGGCTCCAGTGTGGGGGTCTATTAGGTTTTCAGAATGGTTCTCAGTTTGGTGTTGAAACCCTTGTGTGCTGAGGTTTGCGTTCAAAAATTTCGCAGCACACATCCCGGCACAAATTAAACCAATCAATCCTATCATATTATACCTATCATATAATATGTGATTAACATGTTTTTTTGGGGGTAGACCGCATACTATACCACCGGAGGGTCGGTAGACCGCATACTATACCGGTACCCTAAAATACCTGGAAGTGAGCTTCAGGAATAACGACAGAAAAGGAACATAATAATATTATGTTCCTTTTTACACAATTTCATATTATGACATGTATAATATGTCATATTATGTGTAAATACTTACTCCAGCTGGAGCCCTCCTTGCAGCCGGCCCCAGTCGAAATTTCACCGACGGCATTGGTACGTAGTGCATATCATAGACAGGATCTGTTCAAATTTTGAATAATTTTTGGCTCCAAATAAGGAGCCAAAAATTAGGTACATTATCCAAATGCAAGGAGAAGGGGTCTGAGGCCTCATTCGCGGCGCCCATTTCGAAAACTGCATAACGTCGTTGTCAGAGCAACATGGCACAACTTCATTTTTGGCGGTTTTGAGTTAGGTACAGTTCAAGATTCAAAATTTCGCGCCGGCTCGAGTGGTGATATCCATTTCCTGATTGTACGACTAGTTTTTTCGCTATTGACAACGACGCACAACTTCCTCTGGATATCAACGCGGCACAAATCCCGCTACCGCCGGCTTTTTCTTCGTTTCTAGGATGATTCATAGTGATTTGGAATAAAAGTCAGTAGCTTCTGTTCTACGCCTTTATAAAGGCGTAGATCAGAAGCTACTGACTTTTATTCCAAATCAAATGGAGTTCTACGAAGTGAATAGTGTTACCATCAAGAAGTTGAATGATTCATAGTCATATAGTTGCCGAAAGGTTCCTTTTAATGTTGTGCCATGTTGCCTACTTTCAGATGGGCAGTTTTTTCATGTTGGTTAACCACGTTCCAAATCAGTTTTTTGTCTCCCTGTAAAGTAGCCAAAATGCAGTTGAGCCATGTTGCTCTGTAACCCTCAGATATGAATTATTAATTCAAATAGAAATGTACATTAAATGTACATTTAGAACATTTTCTGAACAAATGTATATTAGAAATTTTCTACTTGCACGGAAAAAGTTGTTGGGATCTTGAGGTTCAGTCAAGATCCCACCACCGTTTTTCAACCACCCAGTCGCGAATCAAAACCCTAATTTCTACTTGCAGCTCAAGCTACAAGCATGATTAAGTTTTTTAAACAACCGCTAAGTATATCGACCCATTTCGACTTGATACGGTGAAATATTGAAATTTTTGTAAAACTATTCAACAATTTGTTATTTGTTGGACTTGAACGAATTTGGAGTTCACTGAGTCAAAATTAAATTAGAATGTCGAATCGTTTACGCCCTTCATACAGCAGGGTTTGAGGGGAGGTTAATGAAAATTGCATCAACAATAGGTATAATAATATAATATAATGTAACAATATGACTGACTACCTACCACATAATGGTGTAACTATTTCAAATTTAGAATGTTTTTTCAATTAGTTACCTCAAGTGAGATGTGATGATCTTGCAACAAATGAGCGATGCGTTTTCCCAACAAAAAGAATTGTGGCACTTGGATCACTTTTCCCCGCTGCCCTTCAATTATTGTATCCTGAATAACCATACTTTTTTGCCAATATTTTGCACCTACTCGTTCGTTGAAATAATAATTAAATTAGCATTTCAAAGGTTTATTATATTAGCTAATACAAATTTTTATTTTATTAATACAAATTTTGTATTAACTGAATTGGATCAAATTTATACCTACAGTTTTATATTTTATACCTATTGTTTTGATCTCAATAATTTATACCTACTGTCTTGATCGCAATAAAAATACATCCAATTTATATCAGCGAAAAATAATTCTTCGCTGATATAAACTGGATGTATTTTTATAGTCAAATTTCATTTTTCCTCCCTTACAAGAGTCGAGGTTTTTTTTTTTTTTTTTTTTTGTGTGTCCGATTTAAATCGATTTTAATGGAAAAAAATGCGATTTTTCGATGTTTTCGGAAAAAATCGATGAATCGATTACGATCTCGATTTTTTTGCAGCACTGCGCAGAATTATAATAGTTACTTAGTAGAATTATTATAGTTACACCCAGAGAGAAAGCATGCACCTACCTACTTATCATACTAAAAAAAATCGTCCAGCATTTATATTCAGAGTTGTGGTTTATTAATTTCTGAATAATATTCAGAGAATTTTAAACCGAAGAATTAATTATACAATCTGCTTTAGCGACGGAAGTCGAACATTTCGATCGTCCTCAAAATACCCAAACTACAGAGTATAGTAGTAATTGAAGGGGTGTATTAAATTTTAATTTAAGGCGACCAACTTCTGAAAATAAAAAACAGGACGCCCAGCACGATGGACATATAATATATGTCCATATATATTATATACCTATTTAGTTAAATGTATATAAATCTTTACTTCACGAAAATACAGTAGAAATCGCCTATAACGACACCGGTTATAATGAACTATTGGTTATAACGAACAAAATCTCCGGTCCCGTGGAGTGTTATGGGAATTTAACGTGGATATCGACTATTACGAACCATCGACTATAACAAACAAACCGGCTATTGCTAACATATTTCTTGGGACGGCGGGGCCCCGCTATCGGTTATTACGAACTGTTCAAGCCCATGCAGGTGGTTGTTTCTGCTGTGTACTTATGTTCTCTGTATGATTTCAGTATTTTTTGCTCATTTGTTTCAACCAATGGACCAAGGGGTAATTCGATCCCTTAAAGCGCATTTCCGAAAGGCACTTGTGTTCAGGATTTTGGAGGCAAGTGAAAACGGTTCTGTTTTGACCGTTAGCATTCTTGATGCCATCATGATGGTTTCGAAAGCATGGGAATCTGTAACGCAGACAACAATCACGAGATGCTTCAAACACTCTGGTTTATCTACGAGCACCTGCGAAATCGACCCGAATGATGACCCGAACGTTCTGAGCAATCTTCAAGCAGTTGCTTCCCATTTGAATACTAACGTCTCTGTGGCTGACTTCGTGGATGTGGATGATGGCCTCATAACTTCTCAACAGCTTTCAGATGAAGAAATTGTACAGCAAATCGGGACCGAAATTGGAACTCAAGATGACGAGGAAATGGAAACTGAACACTTCGGAAAAATTCCAACATCTGCTGAAGCTTCCGCAGCCTTCTCTACGTTGAGAACATTCCTGACGCTTTCTTCAGTTCATCAGCGGGAGAAAGACGCTCTTGACACCATTGCAGAAGCCATACAAAAGAAGTTTGCTGCTGACATGATCTCCAAAAAACAGTCAAAGATGACTGACTTCCTCGAACCAGCTGCATCAGAATGATACCTACATATGTATGTGTGTTTGTACCAACTCGTTTCTGACTTATGACTAATGACATTTTGTGCGTTCACGATAAATCACGGTATTACATATTATAGTGTTTTGTTTTACCCCTATTTTTCCCTATTTATACATGAAATATCGAATATAATGAACAGCGTTCATTATATCCAGACAAATTGGTTATAATGAACACCGTTCGTTATAGTCGATCTACCGGTTGTTATGAACCCCGGCTATAACGAACGAAACCCGTCGGTCCCTTGAAGTTCGTTATAGGCGATTTCTACGTATGCATGCAATGTAACACAGGTCTACCGTAATCAGTAGTTTAATCTGTGACCGTAACTGATTTTACAGTAAGTACAGGCGAAAATCCTTTTTTCTTGAGTTCTACCAGCAATATTCTTGTTCCGTCTTTTTATACTTATTCATTTGTGCCTAACATTTCGGTATAATAGTTTCTTTCAAAAAAAAAAAAAAAAAAAAAGATGGAATAATGGAAATGTCAAGTTTAAGTTTGGACTTGTGATGTTTTGCTCGAACGTAGCTCACTTAGTCCACATTGCTGATTGGACTTGTTTGATTTGGCCTGAACATTATGACGAGTTCAGAGGAAAAAGGATAAAATTCAAGGTTAATTGTTATTACATTTGGGTGTTGGTGACGATTTATGATAATTTTTTCTTGAATAGTCTACTTACGACGAGTTAATAAGGTCCATTTTTGCGTTCCTGAAAATTGTTGTATTTTGGAGTCTTACCCTTTTTTTCTGTATCCTTCATACCTATGCATCAGGCAAGTAGCTGACACGCAATATTTTTTAAAGCTGCAATTTTCCCTGGGAGCATTAAATTTTAATGCTTTTTATCAGTTGCCAACTGACAGTTGGTTCGATTCCAGAAAATTTCTGAATTATTTAATATTGCCTCAGTCACGTGACTTGTTGGTGGTATCTGATTGGTCGAAATGGACCCTTTGCCCTGCACCCTGTCTTAGACCTGTGCAATTTTGCTCAGAACTGCCTACATTGCCATTGGTTTTTACGGGAACTTATGAGGTTTTGCTCGATTCTGACTATTCCAAGCTATTTGAATAATGGAACAGACTCAGAAACTAACCTTAACTCAATTTTCTCCATTTTGTTACTTGTGCGCTTTTGCATGTTACCTCCTCATTTCGTGCATGCCATTTTCTTCAGTAGCAGGATCTTCATATCGACCCTGAACCCACCATGATAGCTGTAAAATGCCGTTATTCTTTCCACAAAAACATTAAGAAACCTATTCAAAAAATGAATGAATAAAATGGAACAATTTTAGGAAATCTCGGTGTTGCTACAATTTGTCTGAAAAATCCCTACATTTTGCGTTGGGATTCCCTACTTCCTTCTCACATTCGAAAGTTCCTACGAGTAGGGAAAAATCCCTAAGACTGGCTGTTTCATAACCTAACCAAGTAGGTAACCTCCCTCCTTCCTCTTCAGCTTGATTTGTTTCTATTTCCTGTAGTAGCAGCATAAAACTAATAGAAAATTTTTCCCTTAGCTGGTGGGTTTGAAGTAGGTAGGTAGGAACTTGCCTGCTTCCAACAGGCGAAATGTGGGACAAACAGGACTTTCTAAAAAAATAAAAAATAAAAATAAAAACAGGACAAAAGCAGGACATAAGGTTTGGCATGACGGAGGTCTAAAAACAGGATGGTTTGTCGCCTTAACTTACCTTAACGTAACTTAACTTAACCTATCATTCGATATTCGAGTAGTATCAAAATTTGCTATAAGATGAGTGTGTTTTGAAGAAGTTTGAGAGAAGTAAGTGATTACTGGAAAATTCCGTGTAAAGGAAGGTCCAAAAAACCAAAAAACAAAAAATAAGGCCTTATTCGAATCAACTAAAAAAACGGCTATCATTTTCGGATTCAGCACCCTCGAAAACCCCTAGAAAAAGTGAAAAAGAAGCTGGCAACTTGCAGATCACTTTTTCTTTTCTTTTTTTTTTTTAGATCAGTGTAACAGTAAAAGTCCATAGGTAGGTACCTAAGTGAAAAATCGAATAAAATTAAAAATTAAACTTACGGACTTTTACTCTTTTACTATCGTTATGACATATTGTGGGTAACTAATAAAGTGATGACTGTTCAACACATTCCTGGATTATAATTCTACACAACACATGAACAATTTATTAGCCCCCCCCCCCCTACTAACCCCCATCCACAATCAAACCCAGAACAGTTCTGTATCCCCCCCCCCCCCCCCCCCGCTTTGCCCGTATCATTTTACGCACCCGATAGGTATTGGTGATTCAAGCACCCGATCCAGTGAAGGGGCAACGGACTTAGGACTACCCTAGTAAGCAACCCTTCCGTGGCAGATTCTCCATTTTCAGCAGACACGTGATGAACTAGTCAAAGTGGAGCGTAAAAACGCATGTCCAGACTTGTCTGATCATCATATTCTTGTACGAATCGATTCGAAATAATTTATTGTTTTGGTGGAATGATGAGGAGGGGGCGTAACTTGGAGGCTATTCCTGCTGAAAGGGTGGAGTGGGGGAAGGTTATATATACCTGCCAGCGCTCAACTCTGTTTCCAGTAGTAGAGCGATTCGCTTGTGTTAAAAAAATCACCGTCGGCTACGAACGACTACTCAACGAATTTTTAAGGTAAGTGAGGTTACAGTTTACTGTAAACAAACAATAGGTCCTCCCCCCCCCCACCACTCTCATACCAATGTGGACACATTTCCGCCTTTGGGACCTCCTCACTTTCAGATGGTGGAACCACTTCCTATGTAGCTATACATCATTCTAATTTATGTTGCAACTAAAAATCAATACTTTGGTAGTTGCAACTTCAAGCTTCTTCAACCTTTCACTCTCGATATAGCAATACCGGTTCATTTTCTAAAAGACACTACAAAACTTAAGTAATAGAAACATGATACACCATGAGAAAAGAAACTAGGAACAAAATGTGATAGAATCAAACAAAATATGATCCCCACAAAATAATACATATAGCTAGTATAATAATTATAAAACGAATCAACTTTCTAACTTTACTGCAATAAAAACACTAAAATTGTAGAATTTGAAACTATTGGAATGAAATAATTACCTCGCAAGAAACGAGTAAATAATTACATCGCGAGGCTTACATATAATATCCATGGTTTGAAATGCAAAATCAGCTATTGTTTGCAAACAAGTAAGCCTCACGGTCTGAAGTTGCACCTCAACGATTTTGACATCAACTCTACAGGCAGGGATGCCTAAATTTACAGTGGAAGGTTGAAGACTAGTTTGAAGTGAGGATAAAGTGGAAATGTTTAATGGAAATTTTTACACTTTTTATTCTCCCGATCATTGGAACTGGAGAGAGGCGTGGGAAGGAGAAGGAACTATTTTCACCGTAAATTTGGATGGTGGGGCGGTATGGTGGTGGGGCTTCTAAAGTAAGTATTTTTGGTAATCCCCTCCTCAGTCCCTGTTATCCCGTATTTGGTTGGCCGAGCTGGGTTGGCAGGGCACCAGCCACATCTCGGGTGTCCTCCCTTCTTCTTTTTCCAAAGGGAATCCTCAAAAATCGGGCTGCAGTCCTCGGCCGATCACCTTACTCCGTAAACATCCCTTTGGAATCCATAGGTATGTGAGACGCCCGGCCCAGCCTCCCGCCATCTTTTCTCAACGTCATAGTGTTCAAAAATGATGTGATGTCCTGCCCGGGATCATTAATACCTGCAGAGTGAAATTCAAAACTAATACTGTTTGCCGATGTTTTGATTCTTTAGTGACACGTCTGGTCTGGTGGTGATATAGTTTGTCAATCTCAGCAAGAAG
This sequence comes from Pilophorus perplexus, assembly GCA_955831195.1. Classification (NCBI taxonomy): domain Eukaryota; kingdom Metazoa; phylum Arthropoda; class Insecta; order Hemiptera; family Miridae; genus Pilophorus; species Pilophorus perplexus. Next base: position 54,558,859 of record OY037007.1, on the reverse strand, counting down.
TGTGTTATTTTGGGGATCGAAAGAACAAATGCTATTCACTTCCAGCAAAATTCAAAATTACACAAACTTCTGAGGTAGGCAGGTAAAAGTCGTTATCATCTGGTGGGAGAGAATATGAAATAAAAGCTCCGTTTCCATAAGGAGCGAGATTAGAGTTGCGTATATACATTGTATACATCTATATAATATATACATATTATGTATACATTGTCTCTATGATACTTGATGAAAATGAAGTGACATTTGTTTTAGTATTGTTGTTACTAATTTATTCAAGATCATTCTTAATAGCTTTCGATACGGTCAACAATCCAATTAAATTCCGTTACAAGTCAATCAACTTGCATAATCAAGCAACTATAAACAAGGCGGCTTAGGATTTTTCTACACTGGACTTACATCTGTTGCAAACGACCAAATTGCTGATTTTGACAATGTAATCCACTCACGTGGTTGAATTCATCCTGCGCGTCATGTCGGATGATGCTTTTGAAACGCCATGTCCCATCCGTCCAAAATATAGGACAATTTAATCATAGTAACTAGGCGTCGATCAGTAAGAGCTGTGTATTGGAAGAAGGGCCTTGGTATATATACGTAAAATAATAATACTCCTCTGGTAATCACTTGGGCCTTGAAAATATTTTTTGGGGAAATTTTATCCAGGGCAGTGTCTTGAAGTTGTTTTATGTCGTAGGGGTAAATGTCCTCTTTTATGTTTATGGTTTGTTTGATTCGTAAAGTATTATTTTCAAGTAAAACAGCGCATTGCACAGAAAGATTCTCATGTACGTTTTTGTCTCTTCTCTCTACTCTGTGGTCATTCAGAACAGAAGCCAGACCACCGAGGTATAACTTACTCCCGCCGTAAGCATCCTTTTTGACAGGATGAATAATGCATAATAATTATTATTTTCATTTCTTCGTCATGAAGAGGTATTTTATCCTTCGTAGTTTGAATTATTGAAACAATATTTTGCAGTTGTCGCGTGGTAAGCATTGTGGATGACATGAATTCATGTTCATGTTTTTGTCTTGGGGCGGAGAGGAGTAAAACTACTCAAACTTCCACTACTGCCGAGCTTTCAAATAATTTATTCTCTTCATTAGGGCTTAAGTGGGACTTACATGAATAAACTTTGTTGAAGGGACACCATTTAAACTACTGGAACACTACAATATTAAATACCCTTTAGCTTGTCACTGCAATGGAACCAGGTGGGTAGTTTTTGGTAATCGATTTTTGGTGACTTGAAATTCCTTGACTCTGCTATTTCACATTTTAGTGTTCCAGTTGACTTCTCTCTGTGACGGAAGGGGTTGAGATGATACCTCTCCCTTCAACAATTTGTATATTTACGTAATAAACCCTACTCAAGCCCTAATGGTGGGAGTAAATTACCAGAAGCGTAGCAGTAGTCGACGTTTGAGTAGGTTGACCTCACTCCCGATCAACTGATAAGTTACTTTACTAAGTCTACTTGTATGCACCCTAATTTTGGTTTATTATTCTTGGAATGATACACCTACGTAATCGCGACGGAGGTCAAAAATTCTGATCGGCCTCAAAACTTGACATTATCATGTCATTATATAACTAATGTCAAATACGTCAAATGTATTCATTAATACTTTCTAGATTCCAAAAACGAAATGTCCGTCCGCCGTCCTAGCCGTTTTGGGCAGTAGGTTTTTTCAAAATCTGAAATTTTGAAAAAATACTCGGTTTACATCTAGTTGTGCCCGCAAGGTTTTCAGCCCGATCGCCACAACCTGTGGGGCGCTATGGGACTAAAATGGTGCTACGGGAGGGTTTTTTTTTTTGGCTAAGGGGTTGAGTTAGGTGTCTTTTTGGACGTAGAATCCATTTTTTGGGGTTCCAGAACGATCCGATCCCACCGTGGGAATCTATGGGGCTACAAATGGGATATTTGATAAGGTCAGATAAGTTGTCGTTTTCCGAGTAATTTTGGAGGCATAATCCATGTTTTGGGGTCCCACTTCTGTCCAAAACAGCAAAAATGTTTTTCTTCATATTTTTTTCAAAAATATTTTCTTAGAATGAATGACTTAATTTACAAAATTAATTTTTGCACGATTAACGATTTACCCAATTATTTGCACGATTTACCCAATAAACCCTCGTGTAAAATTCGCAGCGTTTTTTCCTTTGGCCAAAGAATCATTAATCCTTCCGGTACCAGATTGATTATATCAATAACCACACTCCTAAAAAAAAAAAAAAACTTTTTTGTAGTTTCTGGGATCTGAATAGCTATGTTTTACTGAACACGAATATGACAATGCAATTATTTTATTAGCTCTAGTTCTCAAGGTACATTTGATTGAGGGAGTGTAAAAATCGAAAACCTGCCTGAGAAGTTCAATTAATTACCTAACTTCTTTTTTTCTTCTTTATTTGAACTTAAACTCCAGTAGTACCTACATAGAAGGAAGAGTTGGTATAGAGTCTATTCTCGAGAATGTTTGCTCTTCGATTGCCTCTTGTACCTGCATCATCGTTTCCGGTGGATCTCTTAATACAGTCCAGCAGTAGTCAGCAAGCATTGACTCGTTCCAACGACCCTGATATCTACGTTCAATTGCGGAAATATCCTGGTGGAATCTCTCACTGTGCTCATCACTTACAGCTCCACAATGCTCTGGGAAAAAATCTAAATGAGAGTAGAGAAAATTAATTTTTAAGGGACATATTGTGACCAAGGTCTTTTGAAGTTCTCACTAACTGTTGGTAGATAGTTGTTTTCCTTCCCGATGCCAAGGACACCTCCTTATAGCATCTAAAAACTTCCAGGCTGCTTTCTTTTCCCCCTCCAAATTACTATCAAAACTATACTTTTGTGAAGGACCCTATCTATAGGGTCCTTCACAAAATTCGTAAAATTCGTACAATTCGTAAAATCCGTGAAATTGTGAAGGACCCTATAGGGTCCTTCACAATTTCACGGATTTTACGAATTTGAGGACCAATGAATACTACCTCCTATACCTTTGCACCGTCCAATCTTTGGAATATTTGAATATCAGCACGAAAAAATACTTCGGAAATGGCTGTTTGAGCTCAAAACATTTTCAGAGTTGTGCAGCGATATTTGGCTCTTAGATCAATCGTCAACAGTTGTCAATTTATCAATATTCTTGGCACAAGCTGTAGATGCGTCAGATGCCAGGGGATAGATGCCACCAGCATAATATCGATAGTCTCTCACTGCTCTGATTCCATGATTTGAGCATGCAACCACGCGCGCTTCTTCCTGTCACGTGCAGATGCATAAAAATGGAACTCAAATCAACAGCTTGGGTTTGAAATAGTTTCGTGAACTAAATTGTTGGAAAAAACCCTTCACAATTCCTCATTTTGGTACATGACTTCTACCTAATTGCTTGATCTGTTGTAATGATTGGTTCCAAAGTTGTGCTTCAAAATGCACACGCCTATCAAGAATCCGCCAGTTTTTCGGGTTACTTATATTATAAGTAACCCGAAAAACTGGCGGATTCTTGATAGGCGCCGAATAAAAACCATCATAATTGATTAAGTAAAAGTATGCTAAAAATAATTATTATACGAAAGAAAGGTTCGTAATACTAACCTAGAATCGCCAGATCATTTATCTATGGAAAACTTGTTGCTTCTGCCAAAATATTGATCACGATTTAAAATTAGGCGAATTCCTCTTAGACTTGGTTGAAACATTCCTAGAATAGATTGGGCGTCTGCCTGTATAATACAGGACATCATAAGTAATTAGTTGTTGTGAGGAGCTTGTAATTTGTAAAAATTTATTTGTACCTACCAGGGAGTCGTATTAAGTGCTTTTATTAAATAAAAATTACTAATAAAGATTACTGACAAATTTGTCAGTACCTAATCTTAATTGCTGAGAAACCCAACTCCTGGTCACTGGGTCTCCCGTTCTGTTCTCATTCTTCAATTTATTGAAAGTTCCAAACTGAACAAACTTTGTTTGTAATAGCGGAGAATGTTTTTCTCGATAAACATTCAAATTTGCCTCCTACTGTTACACTATCTAGACAATTCACTAACACGAGATTTCTTTGTTTTGTTGCAGGCGAAACAAGTAGATACTTCTAGAACGGAAGGATGCCATTCAAGCCAGCAGATAACCCCAAATGCCCGAAGTGTGGCAAGTCCGTATATGCGGCCGAAGAAAGAGTAGCCGGCGGTCTGAAATGGCACAAAATGTGCTTCAAATGTGGTAAGTTGGGAGGGAAATTAATAACAAAACATTTGTTTTGTCACCACTGGTAATTCTCACATGCACGCGGGAAGAGCAATAGATGCAGTAACTGATTTGGTTCTTAACTGCACAATGTGCATTATCACTAAGGGGCTCAATTGTCGCGTAGGTATTGTCGTTATGAGGAGTTCAATGTCTAAGTGAAATGCTGAAGCTGCTTCTTCTGACTGAGTGAAGCAAAACGCTTATCTCGCTATAGTTTGACCACTCTGGTTTCGTTAGTTCGACACCACCACAGTGCTTTCATTACCTACCATTTCATCTCAGGGTTTTTGTCAAAATAACCCTTAAATGCCAGTTAGAAAGTTTCTAACTGCAAAAAAAAAAAATAATAAAAAAATAAAATAAAATAAATAAATAAATAAAATAAAAATAATAAATAAATGTAATAAAATAAACATAAATGAAACTTCCTGCACATTGGACATGATAGCGACGCCGTTAGCTGTACCTTTGATTTCATGCAACCTCTGGCAATTGTAGCGGAAAATCGTTCATGAAGGGATCACTGTTGCCTCTGTCGGTGTTCTGTCCAGTTGCCAAAATGAATTTGAATAGAATACTACAGCATATTTGACGCGTACAAGCGTTAATTGTTGGCACCCCAACACTGACTTCATTTCTTCCTCTAAGTAAACGGGCATGTTTTCCAAATAAACGTCTTGATTTGGGCTCAACTCCAGTACCGGTTGATAGGTGCCCAGCAATGTCGACATTGGCCAAAATTCTGATCAATTGAAGAATCGAAGATGCTGGGGGTAGATTTTCGATTTGTTCATTTCGACTAGACTTCGCGTTCTTCGCATTGGGCATGTTATGACAGAAAACCAATTATATACATTAGGACTATAACCAACGTCCTACATACATGAACATCTCAATATTGAGAAAAAACTATCATTTAGAAAATATAATGTGTAAATATTTTTACTCGATTTCATAAACCTGTAGGTTCCCTTTTTTCTGCCTAATTATTATTTCTCGGTTTTTTTTCAATTGACTGGTTAGGGACAATTCCATGAGCCCGTTTCCTTCGCCATTCTCAGGCCTCTAGTGAATCAAACCTTTGAGAGACGAAGAGTACAAAATTATTTAATAATTCTAAACATGACGCTTCATGCTGAGGCTCTGACCAATAATTGCCTCTCATTTATTTCCCATCGAAAAAAAATCGGCGGCTGGCTATCAAGATCTATTTGATGTAAATTAATTTACTTATACCTCCACAGGCATGTGCGGTAAGTTTTTGGATTCCACCAACTGCGCGGAGCACGAGGGAGAGCTCTTCTGCAAAGTTTGCCACGGTCGCAAATACGGTCCCAAGGGTTACGGATTTGGTGGTGGTGCTGGCTGCCTCAGTATGGACAAAGGAGATCAGTTCGGCAATACAGAAGCGTGAGTATTTCCTTTGATACCAGTTTTTTTTCTTTATTTATTAGTTAGGTTATCGTTCAAACGTGCGGTCAGTTCTTCTTCATCCACAGTGATGTTGTTAGCATTAAATGCTGTAGCACAAATTTTGTGGTACCTTTCCGTCTATGATTTTCTTTCCCGTCAGGTCGTCATGTAATTTCTTCCCCGTTTCAAGGCGATGTTGCTCGGATCCCTCCCAAAAAATTGGCCGACTCCCAATTTCTAAGTAAAGAACGAGTCCTAGTCTGGCGCATTCCTGGCCCACCCAAACGTGTACCTCATTATTTACCGACCCTCAAAAGTGGGCATTCAGGATGATGAAAGGAGGCGATTATGAGTTCAGTTCGAGTTTTTCCATTTTCGTTTCGTTTTACCGATCTGTCTCATTCATTTATTTACACATCGACCGTTCCAATATTAGACACAGGCAGGGGCGGATAGGCGGTTTTAACCGGCCCGGGCGATTCAATTTTACCGGCCCTCCCTTACCTTACCTTATTTACCTTTTACATCGGTTTAAATTTAATTATTAAAAAATTTGTGTTTTTAATTTTCATACTCAGTGTTTGGACGGATGAAGGACCCCGAAAAATGAATTACCTGATCAAGATTAGGTACTCGGAAAACGAGTCCTCATTCGACTTCCTGACATCCTTTAAAAGCCCAAGGGTCCTCACGGTGAAATCGGAGGCTTTTGTGACCCCCCTAAAATGGATTTTACGTCCAAAAATACTTGGAAAACGACACCTAACTCGATCCCATAGATGAAACCGCGCCTCTCGCCCCTTTTTTGTTCTGCAGAGCCCCACGGGATTGTCTGATTGGGCTGAAAACCTTGCGGGTACATCTACGGTAGAATAAAAACCAAGTATCTTGTCAAAAATTTCAGATTTTAAAATAAATTCTTACTGCCCAAAACGGCGTGGACATTTAAGTTTTGGAATCCACACACCTTGAAACTTAGATGTAGGTAATGACAAATTTTGAGGACTACTACACTTTTTGACCCCCGTTGCAAATACCTACCAAAGTGTATTATTCCAAGAATATTTACCCAAAACGGGATCACATAACGCTCACATACAAAACTGATGAGGGGGGTCAGGGTGGCCCAGTGGACTAGGGCGACAGAGCTTCGCCTGTTTACAAATCAGTCGGAGCGCTGATCAGCCTGGTTCGAATCCGGGCCGAACACCAATGTTTGACCAAAAGTCAATCACGTGTTGTAATACCTGACTTGTCGGCAGACAATTCACCTCTGAACTCAAGTTTATATGAATCCTTTCCCTGGAGTAAGATTTTCTAAAGCGTTTCTATGTACAAGTGCGGGGTTGGCTCTTGCCCCACTAGTGAGAACCGAAAAAATGGTTTAACACAAAAAATCCCACTTTACTTTTACTTTTACAAAACTGATGAGGGAGAAGCGGTAGGCGGTAGGCGAAGGCGAGGAGGGCCAGAAACGACAAAGCCACTCAGCTCAGTGCTCCAGCCAGACGCTTACAAGCTATCAACGATCCTCCAGATTATTTTCACTCAGAGTTTGCCTCAACCTTGTTTTGGTGATTTTCAATTTTGAAAAACTCCTTTAACACTCGAATTGGGTGTTTAAAAAAAATTGTAAATCAAAAAGAAACTTGCATACAAGAGGTTGAACTATTTTAAAACCTTGTAGCACAAATTACGCCTTTATTGCACTTGCCATCCACCCAATGAGGAAGAAAGCCAACCAGATCGCCTTCTTTTGAGTCTGAGTTTTCCTTTTCGGTCTCAAGTAGATAATAATATTATATACTCGAAACCGAAAAGGAAAACTCATAATATATTATGCACAAGCCAATTTCCAGCTTCAACCGGCCCCTCGGGCGTTGCCCGATCGCCCGACCTGCCTATCCGCCCCTGCTTCAACCCACAGGAGCTAGGAAACTATTTCTAGTTCTCGGTTCAACGTTAGCTTGGAAACATGAAATATTCCGAAATGGTTAAATTCCTTACCGAGGATATTATTATTCCAATGGGGAGCGGTTATAACATTAAGTTGTACCAACTTCCAGGATCAGACATCTTAACTGATGTTGAGTAGTGACTACTTTTGAAAAGCATACCTACTTCAGCACCCTACTCTAGGGGCAAGTCAATTTTTACGAATACATAATGGCAGCTGTAATGATGTTAGATTTCGATTTCCTAGTCAAGCCTAGAGCAGGATTCCCCCAAACCGATATAGCGACTCCTCGTGATCTATATTATACATAATCATATTATGATTAAGATCACGAGAAAATGTGTAGTAAGTTTTAATTGGACACACAGAGAGCTCAAGAGTTTAAAACTGGAGACATCAACTGCCAACTCCTTCTTAGCAGGTACTTGCAAACATGTTCTGCAGAAGAAGCTACTTGCTGGTTACCTTTCGAAAGATATAAGTGACACAAGTCACAAATCCTGTTGTGAAAATGGCTCTTGATCGTATTTCAATAAGGTCGGCAAAAACGAGAAGGATGAGTTGGGTCACACGGCACCCCATTGGTACAGACCTCACTCATGCAACATTCATAATTTTTATGGTTCTTTGGCGATTTTCAAAAAAACATTAAAGGGCCGGTTGATCAAACCCATTTAACGGATCAATAAAGTAGCTATAACGCTATTATAGTTATTGATCCGGAGTATTATACTCCCGATAACTCGAAAATTGGTGTTTATCAATACGCGCTATTGGGCCTACACCCCCTATTGGTCGTTTAATGATCCTATAAAATTCTATAAAATGTTTTCATAGGAACATAAAATTTTTATGGGAGTCATAAGCATATGAATGTTACTTCAATTTTCTTGTTTCTGCGAAAAAGTCGCTCGATATAATATTGAAAATTCAGCGGTTTGAAATCTCCTTATGTGACGTCACAGTAGGTGTGGCCAATCACGCTTCAAATCAGGACCAAGGACGTGAGTGTAGGTCTATGCAGATCGAGTCGCCGCCTTCTTTCAAAATCTTATTTTTTCTCAACTCTTTCGGAACGAAACGAAAGGAGTTACGAGCCAAAATTTGGCGTTGCAGGGTTTTGGAAAGTGGTAATTCCAAGTATGAGGTTAAAAAAAAAAAAAAAAAAAAAAAAAAAAAAAAAACGCAAAATTTCGACCTCTCGAAGAACCCCGTTTCGTGTTTAAATCCGCACTAGCATCGGATTTTTTCTGTTTTTACATTGGTTTTGGACAAGGTACTCGGAATGTGCAAATCGGACTGACACGTACCTAATTCGATTGTCTTCTTCAAAGATTCATTCATGGCAAGCTAGGTATTCGGAAACGCATGTCAGGGACACGATTGAGGTGGCGACAACTCTGGATCTCTTTAAGAACTGAGTTTAACCGAGCAAGAAAGCAAGGGCATTTTCCACACAACTTATGTATTCTAGGTACTTCTGGATGTTTTATCATGCAAGGGTTGAATAATAAAATTTAAATGAGTTTGTTTAAAACATTAGGCTTTCGATGAGGTTCTGGAATATGTATAGTTCATTAATTCCCCAGTAATAGTGAAATTATTGGTTTGTTTATTTACCTACCAACCAATTCCATGAGCATGACCCCGATTTTCTCCCTTTTTGTTCCCAGTCACTAAAACTCCAGGATGCGCAACGGAAACAACTGAACCCCACACCAGCCATTTTGTATAATTTTTAAGAAGAGAATTTATGTGTATTTTTCTAGCTAAAAACAAAACAACTATATATAAAGGAGGTCTCTGTCGAATAATGTACCTATGGTTTTCGATTTTATACTGAAAAGGTAACTACAATTGGGGATTTATCAAAATTATCTGTTGATCAACTTTTATGAATAAAAGATGAATTTTTAATTAATAATTGACGCCACCTTCGTTAATTTTAAGTCGGATTTCTTCATCATGCGTAAAATCTCGTTGGTGGTTGCACACATTTTCAAGTTACACTTTTTTTACTATCCCGCTGGATTGGTACGCTATAAATCTCTTGGTTTCACATTTTAAGCCTCAATACCGACCATATTTTTCCGTCATAAACTGATCATTAAGATTTGTCCTCTTGTACGGCAGCAATAATAGTAGCCTCAGTTCGGTCCCTTGTGATATTATCGCGCATTTGTACATCTCCATTGAAACATTACTACGACAGCTACCAATATTTCAGAGAAGCTATTTTAGTTCAATGTCAAAACCCTTTTAGAACACATCATCGTCACAGCAGGTCCATTCAAGTAGCCACGTCACGATTCAATTGTACTTTAGACAATGCCACTTTTCAATTTTAACATCTCAGCATGCCCAAATTGCATTAATTGACCGTAGATAGCGACTCCTGTCACTTCAGAATCAGACTTGGACGGAAGTATTTTTCATGTGAATATGCAAAATGAACTTGCAGTAGGTACTTGAAGATATTAATATCATAAAGATTCCATTCTTTTCAAATGCAACCTCGACATGAAATTAGCATGAAAAGTAGTAATGAAAATGGAGTAAATTAAGTAATCAACTGACTAGCTTGTCTTGTCAGGTCGAGTTTTGCTTTTTCGAGCATAAAATGTTCTAATGCACTTTAGAAAGTAAGAAGCGAGACTTCTGCGTAGAATATTTTTGAATAATTCCTCTCCTATTTTGCATAATATAATCCAATTACCAGCCGTTTACTTGCTGATCAGTATACATCACAGAACCATGTATACACCGGTTTTAACGAGATTTTACTGCATCCATCCTGAAGGTTTTCCTTCCTCACCCCTCGTACTTCATTCTCGAACACATGAGTCAAAATAAAACATGATTCAGTTGAGTAGAAAGTAACGAATAAACTTAGCACTTTGTTGTTTACTTCCAAGTGCCAGTACCGGATGATAATAACTTGATATGGAAAAAAGCCTGACTTAACCTTGGTTTAAAATTCTCACCAAAGAAGACAAATATTTTTTAAAATTCAGATAAAATTGAGTCGCTTACCACATCGCTTCAACTCGCTTACCAAAGCTTCTAGCTGAGGGTTCCAGTATTCCTGAAAACCTATCACTATGTTCATATTCGTGCTCCCCAATAGTTTTGCTGTGTGATGAGAATCGCTCTGTACAAAATGGCTTTACATGTAATATAGAGTGTCTTAATCAATTTATAAAAGAAACCTGTGTTGTTCTCGTCGTACACTGCGTGGCCCTTTGGTACATTGTCTTAAAAACCATTGAATTCATCATTCCAATGGTGCAATTTATAACGAATCTCTCAACTCAGTCCCACTAGAATGATGCCTTTGGTTCGAAAAAACAGCGATGCGGCAAACGGCTTAAAATCGTGCTGTAAACACGGGTAAAATGGATTAAACTTTGGAAGTTTGAAAAAAATATTTTAGTTACTGTTACCTTCTGAATCATCTCAACTCAAATTCCAATCAAGTTGATTACTTCAAAAGTACCCAAAATTTATTCTAAAAGACGTGGGGTTTCAACGGAGAATATAAGAAAGCGAACGACTTATTGGAATGGTGAGATAAAGTATTTAAAAAGCGCTAAATTGCTGGCTGCATGGCTTCAAAGCGGGGAAAAATCTTCAAAAATGTGCTAATGTGTACTTGATTCTGATTCTAACCCTCCGCACTAATGTTCTAACCCAATAACCTTTTTTTCTCGCTATCTTAAATCATCTGAATTATGCTTTTTCTTTCCCGTCCTTCTTTTGGCAGCCGATAGGAAAATACCAACACGCCACAATGTCTTTCACCTTTCACCAATTTATTCACGAATATTTTCTTGTCAATTTTGGTAATAACGGCGCAGTAATAGCCATCGGTAGTCATTAATTCACCAATTCCATCCGGGCATGATAGTATGGTTTGTTACTATTACTGGCATCATAACATCGTAAATAGTAGTATGATTATTACATCACTTTTTCTTTTTTAATGATCTAGGTAAATTAAAAATGTCGATATAACCGTTTCCGATTAATGGTTTTGGACTATCAATGGTTGGGCTCTACCAGCATGACCCTTGTAACTATGAAATATTTAACGAGATAACAGGAAAAAAACATGAAAATTAGTTTGGTAGGAAAATGCCCTTACTTCCTCCGTCTCTGGCAGTTCTATTATTAACTCAATATCCTATAGACAATAACATTTCCTCGTAGACCATCATTTACGTGTATTATTAGAATTTTAAATGCCAATATTATTTCTATTTGCAGCTTTCTGCGCGATTAATTTCTGCTGGACATATTTGCTTATGTTGTATTCATGTTATTGCCTTCTTCATTTTCATACTGACTATTATTTTCTGCTAAGATCATAAAATCAACAGTTTGTTTAAAAAGTATTTCTTTGATCTATTCATGACTCGTTTGTTTTTTGCCAAATAATATCTTTAAACCAATTAATACCTACATGTGTGGATTTTTTAATGTTGAATATCATTATGTAAATACTGGAGATTCTGGAATATTGAATGATAGCTGCTGCTAATAGAAACCGTTTCGTAAAAGTAAATCGCGATGTGTACTCAAATTACTTAAGCACAGAACAATGAGGCTGCCTTCAAGAGCAATTTTAGTGAAGCGGTTAGATAATTTTTAGTTAAAAATGATCATGAACCGTATAGCCTTCACTAAATTCATTCATACGCAAATAGAAAGATTGACAATTTTATAAATTCAAATGCAACAGATTTCACTGCATCAATGCAATCGAAGTTGTTCGTGAAATTGAAAACTGTCGAACATCTCCATTTACACAAGTTTGCTGTGTAGGTGTCTACAAGTTCACCAGTAGGTAAATCATTACTACTTATACAACTGCTGGTAGAGTACGTCATCTCTGGTTGCCAGTAGCACCTAAGGCCAGTCGATGATGTCTTCTCTTGAAGACATCAACAACATCTTTAGCGCTGCCACTGGTATCAAAACAGCCAGTAATGACGGACTCTACTAACACGTACTGAATATCAATACAATTTTTCTTTCAATTAAAATTTCATGGAAGTCTAAGTTGAACGTATAGCTGTGGATATCATTCAAAACCTCCGGAGTTATTTTGTTAAGTAAGAAAAGGAAGAAGATTATTGATGATCCGTAATTAAATCAAACAACTATTTTAATAGAAGTATTCATGTTTCGACAGAGGCCGTGCTAGCGCAGAAACTCCGGTACGAGCGATTGCAAAGGCACCCGAAGGTGAGGGCTGCCCAAGATGCGGAGGATATGTCTATGCGGCTGAACAAATGCTAGCCAGAGGCAGGGTATGTTGTACTATTTTCCATTTGTATTTCATACAGGTATTTCCTCACATTTTCCCATTCGACACCAGCATTCCTGAATGAGACCCAAGTGTTTACGGCCAACATGCAATATTATGATGATTCTTATTCAAAACGTTTCCACAAAATTTTCTATTTAATAGAACCTGTGATACTGATAGCTAATTCAAAAGAGCTTTTTTTAAAAAATGTAGTTTCATTCCAGGAATTTTGGTTTCACAAATACATACCTCACCCTCATACAAACCTACAAATTTGCTGGTTTACATAGGTATACGAATATATACCTCGCCAACATACAAACACTGCAATTTTGCAAGCTTTTTAAAGCCCTCTGTAAATTTTATATTCCGAAGCTTCTCTTTTTCATCCCGCATGAGTAAATTTCACATCCATGCTTGAAATTTAGAAATATTTCATATTCTGCCGAATACACTTCGCTTAGAAATATGCTAATCAAGCTACAGGCATAAGACTGACTTATTTAGTTGTGTTCAGTTAAGTTGAATGAATCAAAAAGTCAATTTTGTAGTCTCGTTGTTTCAAATAAAAAATTGACGATTTATCAGGTTTTTCCTGAATTGAACTTCTAGTTATGAGGTCTATTCAATTATGAAATTTATCTATTAGAACTTACGTCTCTCCTATCATTTATATTATTATTAGTATTAAAATTGATCCAATGATCCTTGATGAGCTATCTTGAGCACGTATACATACATGTGTGGGGAAAGTTCCCTAAGTTCTTGGCTGTATTGCCAGCCCGCCGGAGTTGGTAGCGGCAGGAGGAGCGGGTCGCGACCCGAGAGTGCGAAACCCCTCTTCTCCCGTCGGCGCCCTCCGCATGGGATCGGGTCCGCTTCATTGCCGACAATTCAGTAGTGGAATCTGCCAAAGCGGATCTTATCTCGACGCCTGGGTCCATTGTCCAGGACTTTGTTGCCGACATCTCAACTGCGGAAGCTGGAAACGCGGATCCATCTAAGAGTGGATTAAACGGTAGGTCGTCTTTAAAGACGGCAGCTGATATCGTGTTGGGTATCAGAATCCCCTCGGTTTCCTTCCGTCGATCCAGCACTGTCACGGTATCCTGACATATCAGGTAAGCCCGAAGAGTGCGGTTCTTCGTTTGTGGCTGCATCTTCTGCTAGGTTCATAGACTACGACAATTCGTACGATGCCCTAGCTAGAAATGTTCCCACACTCCCTTTATCCTCCTCCTCAACAAAAAGCGGCGAAATTGTGGATTCACACCACCGGCCTTCCGCTAAATACACAATACAAATTTTGAGGAATTTAAATTCACATTTAGGAGCCCAATTTCATGTAGGTACACCCTCGACAGATATGCAGGGTGATCCTTCAGTATGTATTAGACAAAAAAGCGTTTCTTTTGCGGAAAGTGTTTTGTATTAATTGTAGGGGTTCCTCGGTACTCTATATGATCGATATGGGTGCTTTAAACTGGTTTCAACACGCGTCGTCGCCGCCAGGGGGCAGGGGGGCATTGCCTCTTCACTGTACGACGAAGTCGACGTGTTGGTAGTGACTCTCCTATTCCCCACGTTAAGTTCGATGACGACTCCTCAGGCAGGAGTCTGCGGACGTCTTGTCTTTGACCAAGGGGAAAACAGACTCTTTAAAACAAGTTGGGCCCCGTGGTGTCTTATTAACGGGCCACCCCTAGCGAGAACCTTCTGAGGGTTCTGGAGGTGTATCTCATCTGGGCGAATCCAGTGAAAACACTCCGACCTGACTCTCCGCCTCCAGCAAAGCAAATCCTGTGCGTAACTTCGGCGAATCGAACATACATCCTGGAACTCCCGCTCACTTCCTCCAACACAAACGGAGGCAAGAACTTGGACACAGTCCTGCGACTTTCGACCCCAATTCAATTTAAATTTAAATCGAGTTACACAAAAATACACCCGGATCGGAGTTAGTTTCTACAGTTACAATGTTATGTAAAAACTCATATCCTGGATGGAACGTTCATGATGATCAACCTAGCACATGCATAGGTGGGATTTAGCTCATTCTAATAATATTATTGAGCTGGGATATTGTGGAGGGTGAAATGCTGAAACTTCAGGATTAGGTTAATTTATGTAGTGTACTTCGCGCAGCATTCTGTTGAGGCCGTTGAAGACCATGGACATTTTGGGCATATAAGTGCAGCTGGGTAAAAGTGATTCATAATAAATTAGCGCCCCGTCATGTCAGGCCCAAGAGGTCCAAAAATCTTGGCGTAAAATTCACTTTACCTTTATTCAGGGATTAACCTCATGGTATAATCACTATCTCATACTGAATAGACCTCATTGTCATATTATTGATTGCCAATTAAATTGGAATGGTAATGTGTTGCCAAAGCCACCGAATGTTTAGGCAGACTCTGACTCCTACCAACAATAATAATTATTAATTAATTAATAATTATGATTTGAGTGAAGAAATTTGACTCCATAGCAAATGTCATCAAAACCAAGAATGTATTGAACACTTTGCATTCATACTTGTAAATATCTGTGCCTATTAATCCTTAAGGTAATATCACCATACATACCTTGTACACAAAAACCTGTAAACTGCTTTCTGCAATATTTTCACTGACTATGAGATAGGGTTGGCATAGGAGCTGCTTCTTCTGTGCACGGTGTAAGAGAACTCTTGACTCTTTGGAGCATTGTGATGGCCCGGATAAAGAGGTCTATTGTAGATGTAAGTGTACAGCGTACAACGAGCACCTTGTTGAGCATGCTATTACAATATTCCTTTTATGTGTACCGTCAATATTTGCCCATTGTTCGCCCAGCACTTTGCAAATAGCTCCACGACCTGCGTGGCCGTAACTAACTGAAGAGAAAGAGAGACAGGTCATGTATGAAGCAGATTATTTATATTTTTACGTGAAGCAAAGTTTAAAGTAACCAGCTGTGTTATTTGAACGTCCTGTTGAGTTGAACAGAGCGATTTGCCATCATGCATACTTAGTACATTTAACTGGTGCAGTTGTATGCTGCGTGGGGTACTTCATGAATATACCTGCAGACTTGAAGCACCTACTTTATGGACCAATTTTGGTTCAATATGCCGAATGTGCCAAGCATTATTTGGTACCTATTTATGTCCTACCAACTTGGGATGGGACTAAGTCACCCTTGATTAATTGGTACAGTCCAGTTGAAAAGGGGTCATACCTAAACAGTATCGGCAAATATGTTGGTTTACCTTACAAATTTTGTGAGATCTCGGTCCTCTCTCCTTCTTCTGTCTACCCTTTGGTTTTGATAGCTGTGATTTTGCACTAATCCGCACTTTCATCTGCCGTTAACACACCATGGCACTAACTACAAACCAACTTTTACTTTTCCACCTTTCCACTTTTTTTCTTTTCTTAATTTGTTTATATGTGTACTTCGTACTGCGACCAGTATACTTGAATTTATATTGGTGAATACGTTTAATACCCTTGGACTTTGTTTGGCATGCGCATGTTTTCAGGGATGGCATAAAGAATGTTTCAAATGTGCCGAATGCGCGAAACGACTGGACTCTGTCAATTGTTGCGAGGGACCCGATAAGGATATCTATTGTAAAGGTAAAATACCCCACTTACTTAATGATCGCGGAAATTGGTTCGCTATTTGTCTTATGAACAAGAAAACCAGTTTTAAATTTCAAGTTGAACATCCAAAATTTGGATCTCATTGCAATTGAGATGATGCAGTAAATGAAAAAACTGAATGTAGCACACTCGTAGAGCACCTAAATGTTTAGGATTCTTTCAAGAATCAATAGGACAATAAGAAAACCTAAAGACAAAATCCGATAGTTATTATCATCACCAAATATATGTTTATCTCTATAATATAGAGATTTTATGTGATAAATTACTATGGAAGAGATTAACAAAATGCAACTTGTAAAAATCAAAGATAATATAATATTAGTACAAAGTAGTATGTCATACTACTAATCAAAAATCATCACATTTACATTTTTGTAATCAAAAATTATTCTAAAATCTAGATGAATTCTCATATTCATTCATTCTAAAAAAATAAGAGCCCACGAACAGTCAAGCCTAAAACCCCTATTTAGTGTAAGTATACGGGAACCAACCAATTATTCATCAATAATTTACTCTTATTAAATCTCAAATAACCATACCCATATGGGAAAGTGAAGAATAAGCAATTAAAAGACTTAATATCTCAAAGTGGTTGTTTGCCGATGGTGCAGAGGTCTGATCCAATGAGTTGGTTAGGGAGAGAGAACGACTCCTCTGCTGGTTCCCCAAAGGGGACCAGCCTCCTGCTGGTATAGACCCAAAGATCCCAAAGGGGCCTCAATATGGGCCTTCGGGAGTCAAAAATGAATAAAAACTAAGGGCATTTTCACTAAAAAAGCCAAAACCATAGGAACATGAGAAAAAACTTTGATCAATATTAAATTCAATATCAATCAATCAATATCAATATTTAAAAATTATATCAAAATGCCACAATTCTTATCGTTTCGTTGGAAAACCTGCTTGTAGGTTGCACTAATTGGGTTGGAAGTTGGGTATCCTATTTTGGGTACTTTTCTGTTATACACCCCCCCCCCCCCCCCCCGATTTTGGCTGGCTTTGGGTGCCTTAAAGCCATCGGGAGGGGTGTGTATGAAACTCGAAATCGAGTAAGAGGGGGTGGGGGGGGGGGGTGTTGTAACTGGAAAGTACTCGAATTTGGGTGCCTTAAAGCCATCAGGAGGGGTGTGTATGAAACACGAAATCGTGTGGTGGAGGGGGGGGGGGGGTATAACGGAAAAGTAGGTACCCTATTTTGTTCTCGAGCTTTCTGGAGGTGCTTGCTCACTTCTTCAGGAATCTACAACAGTTGGCCACAAACGGCATGACACTCAAATTGTAAGTACATAGTACAGCGATTTACATATGCTATGGTGTTATTTCTTACCTTAAACTTATAGCAGGTTCAGATTAAAGTGATAAATCAAGGGTTACAAATTTATGGGAATTATTAAGAGTAGCATGAGGTAAATGCTACTCATACCTTATATTACTCATACTACCTGCCGTAAGTCACCGCATCACCTAAGAGCTTATACTAAATACTCTTAATAATTCCCATAAATTTGTAACCCTTGTACGTGACTATTCTAGGAAAGAGAGGATAGCTATTTAATGCCCCAAACGACGATCATTTATCACTTTAATCTGACCCTGCTATAAGTTTAAGGTAAGAAATAACACCATTGCCTATGTAAATCGCTGTACTACTTACAATTTGAGTGTCATGCCGTTTGTAGCCTACTGTTGTAGATTCCTGAAGAAGGGAGCATGCACCTCCAGAAAGCTCGAGAATAAAATAGCATATCCAACCTACGGCCTTTTCTTCCAACCCAATTTGTACAATTCTTATTGATGAATAATACATCGAATTATTCAACTTGGCTAGTTCCGCGATAAGGAAAGGCTGGCTTTGACTCTTGGAAATCTGACTTCTTAATAACAGCCAAGTCGTTGGGCGGTAGCTTCTGTTTTGCGCGGGTTAAAGAGCAGAAAGCAACGACGTCTCTTTCAAATCAGTAGGAGTATCAAACCTAGAGTTTCTAGTGAGCATACTCTGAACGAACCCGCCTCCTCCAGCGGAGATATCCCAGGCAGCAAGGATATGACACTTGGGAATCCTACCCTGGAACTCCCAGTCATTTCCTTCGATCAGAGTTGGGATTATTCGAATAAAAATTTAGTTGAACTAAAGTTGAAACTAAAAACTAATTAGTTTTTAGTTTCGAAAGTGAAACTAAAAACTAATTTAGTTTTTAGTTTGACTTTCGAAACTAATTTTGGAACTAAATTAGTTTTAGTTTCAACTGTTGAAACTAAAACTAATTTAGTTCCACAAGTTAGTTTCGAAGTTGCGAATAAAAACTAAAGTAGTTTCATCTTTTATTCGTAGTTTCGGAACTAAAAATGAAACTAAATTTTTTTCCTCGCAGACATTTTTTTTCCTCGCAATTTTTTTTCCTCCAGACATAATAAATGACTCATCACCCTAAATTCTTCGATACGTTTCTGAAAACGTTTGATGTTCCACTCAAAGTGGTGGGGAGGGGAGGAAACTTTAATCTATTCTTCTACGACCCTGAAAAAAATAACTTGTTCGCACCCATCACCCACATTTCGTTGAAACACACACACGAACACACATCCCCTTCAAATCAGTAAAAAACGCGAGGAAAAAAATTAGTTTCATTTTTAGTTCCGAAACTACGAATAAAAGATGAAACTACTTTAGTTTTTATTCGCAACATAGAAACTAACTTTTGCAACTAAATTAGTTTCAGTTTCAACAGTTGAAAATGAAACTAATGTAGTTCCAAAAGTTAGTTTCGAAAATCGAACTGAAACTAATAGTTTCAGTTTTTAGTTCCACTTCGGAACTAATTTAGTTTTAGTTTTTAGTTTTAGTTTCAGAACTACTTTTTGCCCAACTCTGCCTTCGATACAGGCAGCGGCAAGAACGCAGTTCACTCCACGCTTTGAATTTAAAATTAATGAAATAAAATCATAGTAACACTCCCTCAGATACATACACACCCGCTACGGGATCAGTTCTCAAACCTTTTGTTGGTCATTCCCACAGACGTGCTAACTTACATGATTAATCGTTTCCCATTACCTTTTTGTGTCAAAATGTCGACGTGTGATTCACTTTCGTGCATGGCGTTTGCAGTTTGTTACGGGAAACGTTTTGGTCCTAAAGGCTACGGATACGGACAAGGTGGTGGAGCATTGCAGAGTGATCCTATTCCCAATGGGTTTGTTCTCAAAATGTTCACTTTTCTCAATTCAGCCTTGTGCCAACTTTGTGCGAGGTTTGATAAGATTAGTGTTGGCGATTTATAATAATTATTGTAAGACTAAACCGCAATTCACAATCAGCCTTCCAGCTGTATGATTTTTGTGTCAGAGCACCTGTGTAGGTATTTGAAACAGTAAATTCTATCCGGATCAGCGTCGAGTGCTCTAATTGAGGTACCTACTTTCGTTGCCATTAGAGCCACAGTTTGAAGAATACTTGCACGAAATTGGCACAAGCTCTAGATATAGGCACTTTCTATAATGTAGTATTGTTGCTTTTTTCCTCAGTGTGCTACGCCAAAAAGTATGGCCCTCGAGGTGTAGGTTTTGGAGGTTCAGCAATCGGCTTAACTTGTGATATCGATGACAACAGGTAGCTGTAGTAGGATTCAGATTCCCCCATACGATCCCATTTGAGTTTGTCCTCTATTTACACGCATCTACAGCCGTCGTTTTGACATTGTATGGTTGTGTAACATTTGTTGGAATGATTGATAACTATACCCACATTAGGTGGCAGCGTCAACCTACCGAATTGACAGTGTTTGTATTCCTTATTCAATCCCTTTGACGGGATGTCCATTTAACTTTCCCAATTACTTTCACTTTTCTGATTGAAACTGTTGGTTTTATATCCGTCATTTTTTTAATTTTATATTCTGGCAGACCGACCGTGTGCGTATGATCTGTACCTGACTTGTTTGGTGTTCACGTACATCCTTCTGATTGACGAAATCTCCCCACAGTTCAAAAGCTTTATTGGGGGACATCTAGAAGTAGTTGTACTTTCCTATGAAAATCGTCATAAGTCATACCATGATTCTTGAATTAGTTTATTCTAGTTGATAACCATGGGGGTGGATACGTAACGAAGAAGTTCACGTTCTTACATAAAATGAATAGAATTCCAGTTTAGGAAAAGCATTGAGTACATTCCCTACAGCGAAAAGCGTCACCTTTTGACGTTTAGATAATTGTGTGCTATTTGTCATTCATCGGAGATTTTTTATGTATCTTACTCTGATATGACGGTAGTTGGAATGATTAAATATATGAAATAAAAAGTCGGGAAGGCAAACAAATTGAAATATTTCTTATAGTTTGTTGATATCATAGTATTTTTAACTTTCGAGCATCTGTGTAACTACCTACCTTGTGTACATGGAAACAAGAGACAGAATAGTGAAGAAAAACATTCAATGTTTTTGGTTACCAATTTGGTTTCTCACAATCAAAGTCCACTGATGAGGCTGGCCTCGCTCGCTGGCAGTGTTAAGATGACTACGTCCTACGTACGAATACATAGCCGTTGCAATTGGCCAGTTATACGACCCAATCAATGCAACAAACCCGTGTCCTAAACTTCAGTCCTCAACAACCCAATACTTAGGACGACGAATTCTAAGGTTAGTTTTTTTAACAGTTTAACAGTTACTCTCGATTAGTATGTCTTTCCGACTTTTTATTTAATCCATTTCATCATTTCAACTACTGCCAGAGTAAGATATTTCAATTACATAACAATCGCAGGTGAATAGCACACCTAATTTTAGGTACCGATATTTACTCAATAACAACTTGAAAGATTATTATGGTGATCGTTTAAATGAATTAAATGGGGATTTCCTAGCTATATTAATGACTGTGAAAGTTCATGATTGAGACAAATTTTTTCAAAAACTTCCCAGATGAAAACGCATCTAAAAGGGGAAACCATAGCTGAAGAGTAGTCTGAGTTGGACGATTGTTCAAGTGACTAAGCATGCTAGTTTGATGTGATTAGGAAATAGCAAAGTTGTAATGACTATAACGTAATATATTTTGTTTCATTTCTCAATTTTGTAGCGAAGTTCCTGCTCCGAGGATAGTAATCGACACTGCGAGAATCAAGGCCCCTCCAGGCCAGGGATGTCCCAGGTGCGGTGGAGCGGTCTTTGCGGCTGAACAAGTTCTTGCCAAAGGAAGGGTAAGTAACTTACCCTGAACTGTTCAGGTTGTGATTGTTGGGAAAATCCACTCTGTAGACAGCACCGCTCTCATTTAAGGGCAGCAAAACCAGTTCAACGCTGTCAAGCTCGGAAAACGGGTACCTACGCTGCACAGTGCCGAAGAAAAACAAATATGGTTCAATACGGTATTATGGCCATCTTAGAAGCCCTAGGTGTATTCGAGTCATTCCACGATTAAGTCCTCTATTCCTGTCACAAACACGTTTCTCCGCTTACAATGGGAATTTTTGAAGCCTGAAAATTTTAGGTCATACCGGACAATCGACGCTTATCAGATCCATATCATTTTTGCAGCCCTTTATATATATATACGCAGTATGACAAAAAGTCTCTAAGGTAGATTCCGAATATATTCGGAATGAACAATCTACCTTAGAGACTTTTTGTCATACTGCGTTTTGCTTTTATGCAAGTTACCTTCTGTGAAAACTTCGTTGAACGTACCTTTTTCTACGTCGATGAACTATGAACAATCTACCTTAGAGACTTTTTGTCATTCTGCGTTTTGCTTTTATGCAAGTTTTACCTTCTGTGAAAACTTCGTTGAACGTACCTTTTTCTATGTCGAGCTCTTGCAGAGGGTCTCGTAAATATATGAATAAAATAATTCATGTAAACATGCAGGTACAATAATTCAATTTACGTACATATTTGACTCTTTTGTTACTAAATGTATGTACTGTTTTGTTACTATATTTTATAATAATATATTAGTATAATACTATTATACCTACTGTAGGTTGTGACAACTCTTAGCGTTGTTCAATGTTCCTTTGGCTCAGGGTAGGTACCCACTCCGAATACATAGGTACTCAAAATATTTGAACCAGAGAAAACGTTCAAAGTGGGTCAAACATTTACTAGAAATTTGGATACAAATGGCCGTAAATATTCCCAACACCATTTAGGTACCAGTACAACACTATTTTCTAGTACAACTAGTTCATGGTGATGTACACGTTGAAACGCATTTTCTGCGTGATTGGAATGATCGAATAATACAGCGATCACATTTCAAGTTGCATTCGAGGGTAGGTACCTGTACGATGCGAATGCTCGCAGAGGGTCTCATTGAAGTCGTCCGACCTACCTGGGGGTAGGGCCCAGCCCCCCTCACACGCCGAGGAAATTTCTTCCAATGCACCAATTACCATTACCAGGAGAATCAATTTTTGATGGCCATAGAGTGAAAAAAGAGAATAAACGATTTTTTCTTTCGCATTTTAAAATGACGTTCTATGCTTTTTATATCTTGAAATTTCTAAAAACTCATCAAATTAAAAATGGCAATTTTTAAAATTTGATATAGCAACTTTTTTTAAATTTCGGCATGTTGGCGAAGATTCATATGACATAAGAATGTTCTCAATTTTTTTCAGAATTTTTTATAATGAATAGTTCAGCGGGAATCACGCTAATTTGTTCGCGGATCTTCCCTCTCACTCGCACACTTGTGGTCCCCTTTCGCCTTAAGTGAAATGCATAATGATGTGAGTATAGTGACACGTTGCAGGTGCTAAGAGGGTGTTTTTGTAAAGTAATTTCTATGGAAGTGTTTATATATTTTAGGCCAAAATCTCATTCACCTGTCACTCATTCCCCTGGTTTCTGGAGCTATTTCTCAGATATGGTTTCGGCGATATTTGATTACCCTGCGTTGCTGCTTCGTGGATTCATCGTGAGTCCTGGGGAGAAGAATGGGGGAAAATACCAGCACCCATATTCATTGAATTTGATAAATGGAAAAACCTGGGGGAAAAAGGGGACTTATTCGTAGAATGACCCATTCACCCAGAGATGACAATAACCGACAGCAAAATCTAGCGAAAAGTTGTCAGGTCTTGACTAGGGATGAAATGGCGCAAGAAAACTATCGATTTTGATCAACTAACACTTCTCTTATTGTTATTGCATCAATGGAATCGATTTTACAGGAGTGGCATCGTAAGTGCTTCAAATGCAAGGACTGTACAAAGACCCTCGACTCGATTATAGCATGCGATGGGCCTGATAAGGATGTCTACTGCAAGACTTGCTATGGAAAGAAATGGGGACCTCATGGATATGGATTTGCTTGTGGCTCGGGATTCTTGCAGACAGATGGTTTGTCGTAAGTATATTCACCTTTCCCTGTGAAGTACGGATTATTGTGAAATTGGCCGCGTGGGCCATATTTCTTTAATTTCTACAGCCCGCCGCTAGAGGTCCCGTCGCGGGTCACCTTTGGCGGACGAATTGGATGGGCCCGCTTCTCCCGCGAGCGTCTTCACCGCTCAATACCAGGAATGTCCCTATCTCGCCGCCGACTTTCATCACACACTGACCGTTTACATTCATAATGAGTAAACGCAGTAATTTTTGGTTTATTATTCTTGGAGCCAACACCTTTGTTTTCGCGACGGAGGTCGACGACTCCAATCGGCCTTAAAATTTGACATTATCCGTTTCAAGAGGTCTAGATTTCACCACCGAAATGTCCGTCCGCCGTCCGGGCCGTTTTAGGCAGTAGGCATTTTTTTTTAATCTGAAATTTTGACAAAATACTCGGTTTACCATCTATATAGTTGTGCCCGCAAGGTTTTCAGCCCGATCGCCCAAACCCGTGGGGCGCTATGGGGCTACGGGAGGGTTTTTTTGAAGGCTTTTAGCTATGGGATCGAGTTAGGTGTCGTTTTCGAAGTATTTTTGGACGTAGAATCCATTTTTTGGGGTCCCGGAACGATCCGATTTCACTGGGGCGATCTTTAGGGCTTTCATGGGGCTACAAATGGGATTTTTTAAGGATCCCAGGAGGTCAAATATTTTTCAAGTAAAAAATTTTGTTTGAAAAAAAAAAAAAATCCAAAAAACTTTTTTTTAAATTTTTGTCATTGACACAAAATTAAATTTCTGCACACGTAACCTAGATATATCAAAGAATAATAAACCCTAGAGTAAAATTTGCAGCGTTTTTGGTTGGGCCCGAAGACTGGACATTCCTAGGCGACACTTCGCGCCGGTCAGTGGGACCAATTATTTCGTGTGAGTCTGTTGCCCAGGCCTCTATTGTTGACAACTCAATTGCAGCAGCCGGGAGATCAGACTTCTGTATGACTGGGTCAGAGGGCCCGGCCTCCATTGACGACACTTTGTTTGAAAAAGCCAGCCTTATATCCCCTCTTATCTGATTCCTGTTAATACTGCGGGCTCGGGGCGAACCTATATTAATGTTGACACTTCAACTTTAATATCAGAATCCCCTCAGCTGCCGTCGGAGGATCAACGCATTCCAGGTCATCACGACACTTTGTGCCAACCTGGAGATAGCGGATCTTCCAATTATGCATCAATACCGCCTCCCAGGTCTGCAGATCATGACACTTCATGTTATGCCCTGGGCAGGGATATTCACACACTCTCGCCATGTTCCTCCAAAGACACCGGGAGCTCAATCCTAGCTGTATCGTAGAGGACGCTAGAGGCATTCTCCTAAACACTCAACACATTAATGATAGACCTAAAAATCAAGTAGGAACTCAGTTTGTGCATGTAGAGTAGGCAATGGAGAAGGCGGCTCTCAATTGTTTTACGATTTTCTTTCAATGATTTTACTTTCTATTTTTCAGGGAAGACGAAATTTCAGCTTCCAGGCCATTCTACAATCCTGACACAACATCCATCAGAGCTGCCCCTGGAGAAGGATGTCCCAGGTGTGGAGGTGCTGTTTTTGCTGCTGAACAACAACTGGCCAAAGGCACTGTAAGTGGAACATTGTAGGATAATTATCTTCTTTACCATTCGTTGGGGAGTCTTCATTGATCAGATACTGGTGCTTTTGATTTATTCACCGACTGACTTTGATTTCAGATGTGGCATAAAAAGTGTTTCAACTGCTGCCAGTGTCACCGCCCTCTGGACTCCATGTTGGCGTGTGACGGGCCAGACAAAGAAATCTACTGCAGGGCCTGCTACGGCAAGAACTTCGGACCCAAAGGTTTTGGATACGGCCATGCTCCTACTCTTGTATCTACAAACGGAGAGTCTACTGCTGCCTAGTGAGTCCCTTGACGAATACCTGCAGGATGGTGTAGGCAAAGGCGTGTTCGCTCATGGAGAAAATTTATCGAAAAGCGCGAACAGAGCGATCATTTCTTTTGTACTAAAGTTGGAGCTTTCCAAGTTTGTATGTAATAGGGAACTTTCGTTTCTTACAGCAATGAAGCGAGACCGATAGCCGGTATCAAAGCTGCCGAGGGAAAAGGATGCCTAAGGTGTGGCTATGAAGTGTACGCCGCTGAGCAGATGATCAGCAAAAATAGGGTGAGGCGCACTCCACTAACTACGGCCGGAAATATAATTTCACCACGTTGCAGTAAATATACAGTATAAATACACTTACCTTTTTCCAGATTTGGCACAAGAGGTGCTTCAACTGCGGCGACTGCCACAGGTCCCTCGACTCGACGAACCTCAACGACGGTCCAGATGGAGATATTTACTGCAGAGGTTGCTACGGCCGTCATTTCGGCCCCAGAGGCGTCGGATTCGGCCTTGGGGCTGGCACATTAACGATGGCTTAAATCCGAAAAGATTCAACGAGCCAACCACGTTCCTTTGGATAAATTTCAATTTTATATTCTAAGCTCACAAAAACATTTGTTTGATAAGCATGTGGGTTTTGTCAAATATTTATCGTATGTTACAGCACATTTTCGGATTAAAAAAAAATTAAAAAAATATAAAAATATATATATAAAAATACGCTCATCAAACGCAACTCCCCCTCCCTTTTTTTGAGCTTTTTATTTTATTCAAGCGAACCGCAAATATGAGTTTTTGAACTAATCAGAGGAGTAAATATCTTGGCCTAGAGGTAGAAAAAATCTCCATGTCTGGGGGACAATAGGCAGATAATAAGATGTTGAAAGGCTTCCCCAGGGCTGGAGATGCATCTGAACCCCTGCTGAGTCAGAAAGGGACCAACAATATTTTTATTTACGGATATCCTGAAAGATAGGCCCTTTTTTGCTTTTGGGAAACAACAATCTGCCAGTATTCAGCTTTTTTTCCATTAGCTATTTCGCTCTCTGTGTATATGTCGTGATTTATTTTCCTATTTTCAATCAGATGTTGAAGATGATTGCATTTCGAAATTATTTTAGCTTTTAGTAGTACCAACCTTAACAGATTTTTGAGAAGAACCATTCAAGGCGCTTTCCATTCTACATACAAAACAGTGATTCATGGTTTTTGTTGGCTTATTGAAATGGTATATTGATGATAGGAAACATGTGACCTCTACTTCGAACGAAACGATTTATTTAAAAAATATACATTTTAAACTGCTTGCTTATTATTTTATGGCAATAAATTTATTTACTAAAACGAGTGTTGTTTTTCATTGTGCCTTCTTTTGTCCAACCATTTCAGAATAAACGTATTCGAACAGTGGGCTTCTTGAGAAGGTCATTATTTCGTATTAATACTGTAATTACTGACGGATTCGGATTCAGCACCCTTCAATCAGAGATGTAAAACACCCTAATATTCAATTTTTTGGGTAAATATCCTATATGGGTAATTAATCGGGTAATTTAACCTCAATGAGATAGGATTCAAAAACGCTGCAAATTTTACACATGGGTTTATTATTCTTTGATATAGGTTACTTGTACAGAAATTTAATTCTGTCAATAAAAAAAATTAAAAAAAATTTTTTTTTGGATTTTTATATTTCAAAAAAAATTTTTTGAGGCGATTTTTTTTCAAAAATGTGTTTTTTCAAAAATTCTTTAATTTTTACTCGAAAGATATTTAACTTCTTGGGATCCATCAAAAATCCCATTTTTAGCTCCATGAAAGCCCTATAGATCGCCACAGTGAAATCGGATCATTCCGGGACCCCAAAAAATGGATTCTACGTCCAAAAATACTTCGAAAACGACACCTGACTCGATCCCATAGCCAAAAGCCTTCAAAAACCACCTTCTGTAGCCCCATTTTAGCCCCAGAGCGCCCCACGGGTTTGGGCGATCGGGCTGAAAACCTTGCGGGCACAACTAGATGGTAAACCGAGTATTTTGTCAAAATTTCAGATTTTTTAAAAAATTCCTACTGCCCAAAACGGCCTGGACGGCGGACGGCGGACGGCGTACGGCGTACGGCGTACGGCGTACGGCGTACGGCGTACGGCGGACGGACATTTCGGATTTTGAATGTAGACCACTTGAAACGGATAATGTCAAATTTTGAGCCCGATCGGAGTCGTCGACCCGCGTCGCGAAAACATAGGTGTATTATTCCAAGAATAATAAACCAAAAACCGTGTTAAACGTTCTTACGTGGCTCAAAAACCAGCCTGTGCCCCGAGTTTCAAGCATTATCGAGTTTATGATCACCCTCTAAAGGAAAATTTCAATCGATTTAATCTCATGAAAAGAGGTCACAACCAAGTATATGTGAATCAGATGGCGATCGCCCCACAACTACAGCTCATAATTGTGAAATCGTCCGCTGAGCGCCACTGTCCTTGAACAGCGCTAAACTTGACTTCCATTCTATCACTATCTGCTCTAATGCGATAAAGTTCTTGAAGAGCAAATTGCTTTATTGTCCAAAATGGCAATTACTGAAGCTGCTTAAATCGAAGGGCGTACCTAGGTCAATTCTTATTTTTCGTTGACAGAGGAAGGTGTGTACCTACTGGTTGGCGACTTGGGAGAGGTATTGCAGTACGTCCTCATTGGATTTTGAGAAGGCTTCCCAGCATGCATCTAAATAGTCGAGCAGCTCCTCAGTCTCCCTTCGAAGCTGATTGACAGCGCCTTTTTTTATGCTCCTTATGTTCAAATTGTTTTCTTGGTGGATTTCAAATTAGGAACTTACAACTTGGTGGATATGAGTGCGTGACGAGTAGATTTGGTTATTGTAGTGCGCGTGATAGGATTCGGCAGCGTTCGTCGTTGTGATATTTAGTGCAGGAGGAGGGAAAGCCCACATGCGAGAAGGAAAAGAGCAGCCATTCTCTTTGGACGTCGACAATACATAATAACTGAATTAATGACATTCAATTGGAGCCTCATTCATCAGGGATGTGAATGAATTGTACACCATATCGTGTGGCGAAAAACAGATCTGTTTGGCATCTATGCCAAAAAAATAACTTCAGCCAGTTACCCACTTCCGTCCCCCACTTTAGGATAGATGAAAATGGCATCCAACGCGACTGGAAGGGCAAAGACTAGAGGTGACACGAGCGCCCCATCCCGACCGAAGGCCCCTTTAGGCGCTAATAGTCGGTTCATTATCATTACCTAAACCATATATTCATATTATTCATCTTATTAAAAAATAATGTATTCATGTTGTAAAGGGAAAGTGGGGAAAATGACGATGAACTCAAAATTACAAAAAATTGAAAATTTTTTTTTAAAATAAAACTTAGAAAAATTGAATATTTTTAATTGGTAGGTAACGAATTTGGGATGTCCTTACGACAGCAAAATGAAGAAGGATGCGGTTGGAGCATAGAACTATACTAGTAGTTCTATGGGTTGGAGTAGCGTTTCCACATCGAGGAAAATTTCCCTTTTTGAGGGAAAATAGCCCCTCGGAGGAGGGAAAAGGGAAAGGGAAACTCGCCTTACTTCTAGACTGCACATACAAACGCTACGCTCCGAGAGCCGCCGGGGCCCGCCCGATCCCTTATCAGGCCGCGTGTGTTCTGGTGGTGTGTTCTATTAAGGGTTAAATAGAACGAAATTTTCGCTAAAATGCTTCTGTTACATACGAATTCACCCTGCGACCAGAAGGGGAATGTGGGGTCGGGGCGTGTGGGCCGCTAAAGGAAAAATGCCGAAATCATTAAATCATTTATTTATCAAACAAATTTTGTTTGTGCATAAGGCATAGGCGAAGGAAGTACCAACTAAAAATATTTTTTTTAGTTGTTTCTAGTAGGTACTCTCTCTCCTTTTACCGTTTATAACGCTCTTGTGGTGGTTTTTCCAACTAAAGTAAAAGTAAAGGGGCCTTTACACGAGCAATTTTTACCTGCAATAATTGCACAAATTCGAAAAGATTGCACTAGAAAAGTTGTACGCAACACAAGGCAATAATTGCGGTGAAAAATCGCCTCGTGTTGCATCAACATGTAGCGATGCAATAATTGCGTTGTGTTGTACAATAAAAAATTGCAGCAATTTTCCGAACCCCGTGGACTTCACTTCCAACACAACGCAACACCTTCCGAGCGTGTGTGGACCCAAAACTGTTGGCCAACACTCGGCAATTATTGCTTGCAATTTTTCAGGGCGAGAAAAATTGCATTGTGTTGCATGTCACATTTACACGAGCAACACTAAATCTGAGCAACACTTCTCGCACGCAATTATTGCAGGGAAAAATTGCTCGTGTAAAGGGGCCTTAAGTGTTACAACTTAAAATGAAAATATCGATTCATCGGTTCATTGGTGAACAAGAAGATTAAGTAGGTATTGATTACTCGAATAAATTAGTTTGGAAAACGTGGAGCAGGTCGTCGAGTTTAGAATAATTCTCATTAATTTCCTGTAAGGAGGGAATTGGGCGCTCAATTGAGGAGGGGTTTATCAAAACAACATTTCACTACAGCAAAGTGCAACATTTCAAAACAACAAAGTGCACCAGCCATGGTTATTTCCTATTGAAATAGTTGATTGAAAACATGATATGTTTTGACACATTGTGTTCCATGCACGAAAATGTATTGTTGGAAGCGTGTTTGTCCCCATCAAAAGTTAACATTTCCACTCGTTTGTGTCTTTGCGGTAACAGATGTTTCTTTTTCAAAAGTGATCATCTCCAAACTCGTTTGAACGTTTTTTTCTTTCTTGATTTTAGTTCCCTATTTCCTCACCTAGTAGCAGCATGCTCATTTACAGTTCGAGTGCGTTGGTTTCAAGTCCACTCACTAGATCGCGCTGAAGAAGAAGAGCACCGAGAATGGGAAGGCTAGGATTAGGCCCCCATAAACCGAAAAAGGAAGACAAGAGCAAGGAATTGAAGGAAAGAATAAAAGATCAAGAACAGAAGCAGCCACATGGCAAGAAATCGTACTGTACCGAAGTAATACAGCAAGTGGTCCCAGGACAGTATCAGAAGAAGGGGAAGGGTGTTTTGGTCGGTATGCCGTAACGGAGACCCCGACACTATTGAGGGACTGCTCCCCCCTCTTTGTCAGTAACAGACATCAACCCCCCCCCCCCCCCCCCCCAACTAGATCGCGCTACGCGCCACGCCATTTTGCCATGCAACAAGCCTTTGTACAGGTTCTCGCTACTTATACCTTCATAGACCGAGAAATATTGCATGGAACTGAATAATTTCTGTTAACAAGAGGGTAAAACAACTAGTATCACGAATTCAAAACGCATTGATGAAACGATTATGATTCCTTGACTTCATCGTTCTCCGTTTTCCAACGAATTTTTTTAAAGGCAACATCGTTTGAGAACTCCTCATCCCTGGGTATCTGAGAGTGACCTTCAATGCCCAGAACACCGATTTGACCACTTGCTTTTTTTTTTTTTTCACGCATCCGACCACTGTGCGCTGCAGCGCGGTTCTGTCCGCCCCGATCGACAGCTTAAACTGTTTTCCGTCGTAGCTTAACTGTTTCCAGGGAGTTCAACATTACGAGAATCAGACGGGAGAGTTTAGGATTACGTTTGCCAAGTCCAAGTCCATTCCTGTTCCATCCCGGTTGCATCTGACTCAGGAACGCAAGCAAAGATTACGTTAAAACTCCGCCGATGACGCTCCTCCATTTCCGAAACAGCCCACTCTACATCCGCGCCCTCACGATGGTGCAGATACTGCCAGAATCAATTTTCCCCTCTAAAGGCAACACACGCTGATCGGATCGGATATTCAATCCTTCCCCTCAATGCCAAAATTCCTTGTTGAACGTAGGCGTAGAAATATTATCTACATTTCGTTACCAAGGTATATTGAACAGATACGGAAAAGGAGGTAGCGCCCTTGATGCCAGAGAAATGTTATGCCTGGACTCCGCCAAACCGCGCTGAGAAATGAGCTCCTTGAGAAGATTGGAAGAACTGTTCTAACTAGTGACGCCATACTTGCCAAGTATTAGGTAGTATTCCCTGGGAATACTAGGGAATACTTGGTTTCAGCACCCTTAAGAACTCTCATGAACCAGTTTTCAGGCCAAAAATCTGAATAGATACTATTATCAAAATTAGGAGATTTTGAACAGAAGCAAAAAAGGGAGAATAATTGATCCTTTAAAGAGCCGACACTTTCTAAGCATCCCTCCTAGAGTTAGCAAATTTCTCTGCAGCAGTAGTTCTTTCTTCAGATGACTTCATTCTCGAGATTCCCAGAAAGCAGAGGTAAACAAAGTAAACTCGGTGTTCACGATTTGATTGGATGACGCATTAGCCAATTAAAAGAGAGGAAACTTCTATCTTGCCAGGCTCTGCTATGCCATGCTGCGAGAAATAAATAATAGAGACGCATTTTCAGATAGGTAAGAAACTATTCATTTCATCTTTTGAGCGTTGATCTATTAATAAATAAATAAACCCCCATTCAAATTTGAAAAGATGTGAAAACGCGTTTCGCCATCCATTGCCAGCAAATTACGGACACAATATATGTACAGACACGACCAAGCGGAGGAACAACATCAAACGTTAAAATACAGCAACGTAGAAAATAATTTTTCGATGCCTGACTTCCCTAATTTTTTTCACGTGGCGCAGTATAGTGAGGATATTGAAATCTTTTTTGGAAAGTTTGTAAGCAGATAACGAAACGAAATCTTCTGCGTTAACAAAGTATTCATCTTTTAATTCTGGCGTGGTCTGATCTTTCCAACGTAGAAGTAGGTCCATTTCGGATTTGGCTTTTGCCGACTTGCCCTTCTTAAGGATGGCCAGTTTCTTGTTGAGTACCTCGTTGTAGTTATCGACCATTGCGTTGATTTCTTCGTAGTTGATCCTTCCTCGCATGTACTGAGGGATTTTGTTGAAGTCGTTCTTAGATATGTAGCTGATCGCGGCCTCCAGGCCCTTGCGAGATTGAGGAGTTTCGCCGCAAGAGGGGCCGACGCTAGGAGTAGGAGATATCTGGAAAAGGAGAGTAGTCTTACGTTAGTTGGTGAAAAGACAAAACAGCAGATAACAATCGGTTCTATCGGTAATCCCTCAATTGATGCCTATGCATTGCTTCCATTGTCGGGATCTGACAATTTTTATTTATTTAAAGACAACCACTCGCATATTGCATTTCAGACCCTTCTCAAAAAAGGGTCTGAACGTCTGTTACTTAGTCTGTTACAACCAGTAGCATCCAAAATGTGGGTAATAGCATCGCTCGGGAACCAAAAGAGCGACGTGCTGTTAATCAGAAACTATGAACGTTCTTTACGGATACCCAACTAATCAAAACTTTCAGTATACAATGAATGGAACGAATCTGATCGTGAATATACACAAGAAGAAAACTCGGTATCTCCTTAGCTCAAGCCGAACGTGCGTGCTAGAAAAAATGATCTCGCTTCCCTTTGGTCCACGAATTTGGAGCATGTCATTTCTAAAACAATTGAAGGATACAGGGGAAAAAGAGTAAGACTCCAAAAATGTTCAGGAACGCAAAAATAAACGATATTAACTCGAGTGGTAATTATTCCATTCGGTGGTGTGAACTTGGCGCGCGTGGTGTTAATGCACCGTGGTCCTAGCGCAGAAGCTGAGGGATGAGTGGGGCAAAATCATTGGTATCAGTGGTGCAAACAATTTTCAACATATTTTAATAGGCAGTGGCTGGATAATCATGAGATCATCTTGGAATGTGTGTGGACATCGCCAGAGAACCAATAACCCAGTCGAGGAGAGGAACTCAAAATTCAACCAAGCAGTGGGTAGAAATACCCAAAACAAATTTCCTTAGAATTCGATGGTCGGCCAAAAAATTTATTTTTTGCTCCAAAAATTAAAAGAAGATGAACAGGAGGTACAAGGTAAAATCATGAGAGGTGATCTAGGCATTGGGGGAAACAAAAGAGAAGCTGCATCCATCCAACGGGATCAGATTCTGAATATTGCTGCGGCTCTTCAAACATACGACTCCGACCCCGACCTCGAGAAGTGCCTTAGAACTTTATCGTATTTGCCAAAATTAGGATGATGGTCGGGACAACAGCAGAGACTTGACAAGGGTTTATTCTACCTACTTCCATCAGATACCATTGGGCCCTATTGAAGAATCCTTTACGTTTTATTTAGTATAACACAGTCTCCCCCTTTTTTTGCGCTATCGCCACCTGCAGCAAGTCCACGGGTTCCACTCACTTCGTGATGAGCGCTACGTGCGCTAGGTCCGCGGTACCATAATACATTATATTCAAGATAAAATGTTATTAAATTTGGGATTATACAGTGTTGGTGACTATGTTTGATAATTTTAATTTACCACAAGTTAATAAAGTTTATTTTTGCGTTCCTGAACATTTTTGTATTTAGCACTCTTACCCTTTTTCCCTGTACCCTTCAATTGGTAAAAAAAACTACTTTCCATTCTTTTACTTATAAACAAAAAGACAACATCCAGACGAAATCGACCGAATAATTAATGAACTGAGCAGTTGATGACAATCCCAATGAAGTGAGAACTGATGACAAACCTTGATGGTCACTTCAAAAGTTTCCAGAGGAAAGTGCCTTCAGAAAGTATGTTTCATCTGGCCGAATATTATTAAATATGGTTGGAAAGTTGTTGAGGGTCGGTCAAATAAGACGAGAATGTGCCGAAGTTTCAAGAGATATATTCTCCTATCATCAGGGCCAAATGAAATGCTGTCATTTGAAGATTAGGTACAGGGGAAAACCCAGCTAACTCGAATTTCGGTCGAAAATGAGTTGGCAGTTGCTCCTAATGTATTTTGAGTCGCCAGAGCCGATGCGACGGTCAGAACAGGGGAAACCCCAGCTAATCCGAGCTCTCAAATAAGCTAACCCAATTTCTCAAAACGCTAAAATCATGAGTTAGCCGGGTTTGTTCAAATCTGTCCGATTAGCGGCCCTTACACGAGCAGAAATCCGCGGCAGATTCGATCGGCCAATCTCATCTAACGATCGGAGTGACCGATGGAACGACCGATGTTGCACCTTAACACGAACAACTTTTCGGCCGATCTTTCGTGCCCGATATCTGTCACCCGATGCCATTTGATCGTTAGTGGGATGAAATCTGGCAGATTCAGGTCTGTCATCGACGTTCGTCTGGCAGTTTTTGGTTGGATCCGAACATTTTTGAGATCGGTGGCCGATTTGCAGCTCCGTAAGTTGATGATGCCATGGGGTTAGTGTCTGTCCGTGATAAAAAACGTGAATTAGCCGATTTTACGGCGGGAATTTTTTCAGTAGGTACCCATAAAATGACTAAGGGTAAATAATACTAGTTTGGGAGGGTTTCGGAAAGAAGGTTTGGACACAATGTGTCATGTCATGAAGTTGGTTACCAAGATTCTGACACTCGTCCTGAGGTTCTGGTAAGTGAGCCAATTTCAGCCTACCCTAACCGTTTTTCCTCATAGCAGTTTGGTTTAAACGTAAATCCGTCCGGAAAAATTCTAACAATTACTTATCAGCAGGGTCCATCTTTATCTCCTGAAGCCCAAATGTCGGTTGAAAAATCATGCTAGAAGTTATAGTGCACTATATTTTCTCATGAGAAAACCGAATCGCGATTTCCAAAAAAAAAAAAATGCTCCCAATTCCGCCCATCAGGTGAATAATTCGGGGAATCTTTTTTACCCATTTTTTGATAAAACGCACCACGGAAAAACATCGATAAAGGAGATTAAAACTCTCGCTGACATCGCTTAGCCGATTTTCACATATTTCGTCTTTTTAACGCCCACTAACGCACAGATATTTCCCACAGATATCGTTTAAAAGCGCCATATCTGCCGCGGATTTCTGCTCGTGTATGGCCTCCTGTTGACTGGAGACGCATGTCGCTCTTGACGCTCCTGGATGGAGAATATGAGGATATATTAAGGCCGCTTTACACGCTACGACAAATTGTAACGATTTATCGTTCAGATGCGATCGTTACGATTTATCGGAACGTGTAAATGGGACATCGTAGCGATTTATTGGAGTTGGAACTCCAACCCAACTCCAACTCCAATAAATCGCTACGACTTGGAAGGTTGATGCCAGCCGGCATCAATTTCTCGGAATCGTAGCACTTGTTTGAACGTGTAAACGGTCCCTCCAAGTAATCGCTACGATTTCCACCCAATCACTGGGTCTTGCCACTGTCCCATTTACGCATCTGAACGATAAATCGTTACGATTTGTCGTAGCGTGTAAAGCGGCCTCCCCCTTTCGATTTATTGGAGCGATAAGTTGGTGCAACCTGATCGTTGCGATTTGTCGTAGCGTGTAAAGCGGCCTTTATATCTCAAGAAACTTCGGCACATTCTCGTTTTATTTGACCGAACCTCAACAAGTTTCCACCCACAGTCATTGAAACGGTCAACATCATTATCACCAAATTATTAAATATATTTTATTAACAAAGATATCAACTCACCGCACGTCCGCTACTCGGCAAAGGTGTGCTGGAAGAAGGCAGTAGCCAAGAATTCGAAGTCCCAAACCTCTGAAACAAAATAAAAGAGAAACGTTAGAACACCCATTATGAGAGTTGGACTGGTGCAAAGTTCGGCGCAACTGGACATAACATCCCTGAGTCGTCGTCCGAGAGAGCGGATAGTTTATGGTGATTTTGGCAGGTTGGATGCTGAGCAGAGGAACCAGGCCAGGTTGCCCCAGATTTTCGTCAAATGGGTATTTTCCCGTTATAACCCCCCCCCCCCCCCCCCCCCTTGTCGTCGAGTTTTTCGCGCTCGCCCGATACCCCGAGGCAACAGGGATATATTTCACATTTCAATTAATATACCTACCTACCTACTAACAAAGAGGTGGGGGGGGGGCGAGTGCTATGAAAGGCAAGATAGCAAACTTGACCTCAGGCGCTTCGCGTAATTACTATTCATACGCGCCCCTCACGATGGCTTTAAGGCACCAAAATTCCTACTAAGAAGGGAATATTGACACATAAATGAGTAGAATTTTGGTGCCTTAAAACCAGGGGGTAGGGTGTATATTAATAGTTGAGTTTGCGTAATGGTTATTGTATAATAATATCAATATTATACTGTGTGCAGCTGTTTTCTGAATACTGCATTGCTCTCCCATGGGATACTCATAAGTTAAGAACCCCATTGCAATAGGGCTGGTGCGCGGGGACAATACAACTAGTGGTAATAACAGCAACATGTCAACAAACCATTTGTAAACAAAAGAGGTTGCCGGCAAAAACAACTACAAGATGGCGGAACCTTCTGTGTTTATCAAAGGCTCAAGGTGTATTCGAGCAGCTTTATTTATCAAGTTCCCGTTTCACGTGATAAATTCGCGTAGTATTTCCCTAATCGTTTGGGTATTTCTGCCGTGTAGGCATCAGGAAGGGATAAAAAGAAAATTCGGGTACTGTCCGGTGTAGTTTGTGTATGAATACTGCTGTGCGCCAGTGAGCGGTAGGTAAGTGTTGTTTTTGCTTGAAATATATTTAGTTATTAGGTAACTGAAATGTGTTAGATCTGCCGAACGTGGTGAGCTAGTGTTACGAGAAATGTTTCTGTACAAGAGCAAACAGAAAGACTTTCAGTACTTACTACTGCTTACAAATCCAACTTATTGCAGTTGACCAAGTAATAGGGTCAGAAGAAGTGAAGAAGAGGCACTTCACGTTGTTTCGGGATTGCAGCAAGTAAAGAGCCGATAGGAAAGATTAGAGTTTTGGTTCAGCATCGTAGATAACCGTAAAGTCAGCTCACGGGACCCCACCCGAAGAGATGTATTTTAGATTGATGATTATTTCTGCGTGAACGCACTCAAAAACACCAGGGCCTTGGGCCCTGATCAATCAGCCCGGATTTTCCGTGATAGCACCAACCGTTTTGGTTTATTATTCTTGGAATAATACACCTATGTTTTCGCGATGGGGGTCGACGACTCCGATCGGCCTCAAAATTTGACGCCGTACGCCGTTCGGGCCGTTTTGGGAAGTAGGATTTTTTAAAAAATCTGAAATATTGACAAAATACTTGGTTTACCATCTAGTTGTGCCTGCAAGGTTTTCAGTCCAATCGCCCAAACCCGTGGGGTGCTATGGGGCTATGGGAGGTTTTTTTTTAAAGGCTTTTAGGTATGGGGTTAGGTGTCGTTTTCGAAGTATTTTTGGACGTAGAATCCATTTTCGGGGATCCCGGAACAATCCGATTTCCCTGTGGCGATCTATAGGGCTTTCATGAGGCTAAAAATGGGATTTTTGAAGGATCCCAGGAGGTTAAATATTTTCGAGTAAGAAATAAAGAATTTTTGAAAAAAAAATTTGTTGAAAAAAACAAATCCAAAAAAAAATTTTTTTTCGAAAATTTTTTCTATTACCTAACACAGAAATAATTTTTGCACAAGTAAGTTACTTGAAGTAACCTATATCAAAGAATAATAAACCCTCGTGTAAAATTTGCAGCGTTTTTTTCGCCCTTATTTTAGATGTTGCTCTATATCTAATAAACTACGCATTGTCCGACAAAAACTACTATTTAAAAACATATATGATTTTTTAAATATCATCAAATGTGTGACAATTTAAGCCCAACCGGAGCTGTGTAGATCAATTAGTTTCAGAGTTATGGCACTTTGAAAATATGCCATTTTTTTAAATGTGAACATTTTAGTTGATAACCTGAAGACAGCGGAAGCACGTTTTTCAGAACGTTTTCGGTTGTATCTCAAGAACTATTGGTCCGATTCCAAATTTCTTTTTTTCTCGTGAAAGCTAAATAAATTTCCCATCGCAGCTATTCCGTGTGAAATTTTGATCTGAGCGTTGATAAGGGAGGGGCAGGCTCGGCAAAGAAGTGGAAAATTTCGAAAAAACCTGTTTCTCTGCACATTATTGCCGATAACGCGGGAACGGTTGGTCCGATCTTACTTTTCTTTTTTTTAGGTGAAAGCTGATTAAATTTTAAAAAGCGAGGGGGCAATGAAATTTCGGTCGGAGAAATAGTCTTGGAGAGAGAGAAGAGAAAAGAACACCGTACGCTATGCAAAACAACGGTCTTCTGCCGCTCGGATCGAAATTGCTAGCAAACTAACCTGGCCCCGTGAAACCTTCCGATTTGTTGACACTCGTGCACCAGCCTCATTAACGGCAAGGTGCGATAGGTTTGAGGTCGCCTGAACAAGAGGGACTCAGACTTTCGTCATCCTTGACACCCACTCCCGAGCATGATGGAGTGGGTTCGGGACATCCTTCGTTTTGTACTCTATATGAGACAGACTCTTTTGTTTACAGATGACATTTTTCATTAAGACTTGTTGACCTAGCAACAAGTACGCATGCGAGCACAAGTATACATTTTCATGCCTGTTTACCCGACTGTTGGAAAAAACCACGTAATACACTCACACCAGGAAAATAGATTGACATTTCGCACATTATGCTGCTTCAGAATTACTACCACCGTTATCAAATAAATTTTATTTGAACGCATACGACCAGGCCAAGTGTGCGAACCACCAGTCGCCGCCAAGTGTCACGCTTAAATCAACATAGATCAACCAGGAGGCAGCATCTCCAGGGCCATTTTCAAGTTTACCCATTATGAAACAAAGAGAGTAAACAGTTCTGACCAGGTGAGCCATGCGACTGATTGTGATATGCGGACAGCGAGTTCCCCCTTTTAAATCGGAACTGAAATGCGGACTAAGCTGCCCCACGGGTTTGGGCAATTGGGCTGAAAATCTTGCGGGCACAACTAGATGGTTTCCACTTTTTTTGCCAAAATTTCAGATTAAAAAAAAAAGTCTACTGCCCAAAACGGGTCGGACGGCGGACGGATATTTCGTTTTTGGGATCTATGTGTCTTGAAACGGATAATGTCAAGTTTTGAGGCCGATCAGAATTTTCGAAGTCCGTCGCGATTACAAAGGTGCATTATACCAAGAATAATAAACCAAAAAAACTGTCAACATAAAATTTGTTGTCTACTTTTGGTTTATTATTCTTGGTAAAATACACCTTTGTAGTCGCGACGGAGTTCGAAAATTCTGATCGGCCTCAAAACTTGGCATTATCCGTTTCAACAGGTCTAGATTCCAAAACCGAAATGTCCGACCGCAGTACGCCGTCCGGCCCGTTTTGCAGTAGGCAGTAGGAATTTTTTTTTAATCTGAAATTTTGACAAAATACAGGCTTACCCATCTAGTTGTGCCCGCAAGGTTTTCAGCCCGATCGCCCAAACCCGTGGGGCTCTATGGGGCTATGGGAGGGGCTTTTTGAAGGCTTTTAGCTATGGGATCGATTTAGGTGTCGTTTTCGAAGTATTTTTGGACGTAGAATCCATTTTGGGGTTCCGGAACGATCCGATTTCACTGAGGCGATGTATAGGGCTTTCATGGGGCTAAAAATGGGACTGTTGAAGTATCCCAGGAGGTTAAATATTTTTCGAGTAAAAAGCAAAGAATTAAAAAAAAAATTTAATTTTTTTCCAAATTTTTTTCTATTGACACAGAATTAAATTTTTGCGCAAGTAACCTATATCAAAGAATAATAAACCCTTGTGAAAATTTGCAGCGTTTGTTTAT
Organism: Pilophorus perplexus; assembly: GCA_955831195.1. Classification (NCBI taxonomy): domain Eukaryota; kingdom Metazoa; phylum Arthropoda; class Insecta; order Hemiptera; family Miridae; genus Pilophorus; species Pilophorus perplexus. The sequence goes on along the minus strand of OY037007.1, from coordinate 54,518,298 downwards.
TGAGACTTTAATCACCAAAAATGCACTGGAATGGAGCTAGAAGCCAAACATTGAAAAAAGTGCCAATTTTTGGCGGTTTTTCAAAACGGTGGATTAAGCTGACGAAAACTTGGATTCATAATAACCTTATGGGCCTAAACAACGCGAAAAAAAAAGGTGATACACGTTTTGAAGAGCGGACCTCTTTTTTCAGCCTTCATTGACTGGACTACTGGCTGGAACAGCTGAAGGGATAATCCTCTGTCCGTATATCACAAGTATGCAAATCAAATGTGTACGCACTTCACATTCATTAAATGAATTTTTGCATCGCTGTCCGCAGTTCACGATTGCCCTGCCATGCAGTGATAAAGTATCTACCATTAGTAACAGTGGGGATCGAGTTCTCGCCCAATCCTGGGAATAACACAGTTTTCAATCACCCCGGCTTGATTGTTTAATATCTATTCAATCGAGTAATCCTCGACGAGTATCCATAAATCAACTTGACGTTTCTAAGGTCTGCACCTAGGTACTTGACGTAATTTTTGTAACACAGCAAAACCCACCGACATTTATGAGCCCGTACATACCTGTGAGTTAGTCATAGACAAGAGATTAGTCTGTCTGGAATAAATGGCGCTTATCAATGAATTGTGCAGGTCATTTGCACCTCCATCGGTGTAATCCATCTCAAGCGCACCCGAAGTACAGAACGAACTGTCATCGCCCAGGGGACCGTGAAGCTGTCTCAAAGCACGAGCCGAGCTGCTTCTACTGTACCTAGTCCATGAACAATTTGTATTAGTCAGATCATCAATAAGGTCTCACATTATTACGACGACATTTTAAGGGAAGATAGTCAAACAGAATCCTCTTCTTACACAACTACATAATTACGTTATAAGTATAATACAATACCCTGGTCTTTCGTACCTATGACGGGATCCCGAGTCTATTGTTGGGGTTTCTTCCAATGGAAAAGAGATTTGATGAGCCGCAACGTACGACTGCAAGTGGTTCTCTACATCTTCCCACCCGTCTAACAAATCCTTTTGCACATCGACGAGTTGCTGTGTTTCGGCGATAGAGGTCTGCACTGATTCTATTTCATCCTTAATACCTCTGATCGTGCTGACAATAGTTTCATAGTCACTACGAGCAGTTGGAAGTGATCTGATGCCGTCCAAGACGTCTACAACGTTCTTGTAGATTTCTAGTTTCGCACAGAGCTCATCCATCATTGAAAATTCCTGAAACCAGGTACTAATCAGATGAAGCGTCAACAAAATTTTGCAAGTCACAGGGGAAAATCATTTCCGAAGAGGCCAACAGACAATAACAACTTAATAGGTTTGTTCCAGGTTTGACGGAATGTTAACAGAAATCGCCGGAGACATGCGCAGTTTAGAAACTGCTGTTCCAGGTCGATCAGCAGTTGGACGGAAACAGACAGCTCGAGTATGGGCGGTCGGGTTCTGTCGACAGCTGTCCAACTTCTGTCGACAGACGCATTCAGACCTGGAACAAACCTAATAAACAATGATTCTCACGAGTGCACGACCATAGTTGTTATTGATCATGTCTCCGCAGAATTAGAATCAGAAGCGTTTTATTTGCCGTTTTGCACAAGTGCTTTTTACACTGGTCAAATTTTAATTAAACTTAGGCTTACAGGTACAAAGTAAAATGGAAACATTAAATTTTAATGGTAAATTGATAAATTAAGGGCATGTAAACGTCATTTGATTGATATTGTGAAAAATGTCATCAAATGAGTAAGGCACCATTAAATTTTGTGACAGTCGCTTTTTACAGGAGATTCTAAATTTTGACACAGGCTCTTCTCGAACAGATTAAGGTAGTGAATTAAAGAATTTTAATCCCCACCACGATGTAGAAGTTCTACTGACGTCCAAACGTGAGTGGGGCAACGAAATGACTGGCACGTCTTGTATCGTGGGTATGAGAGGCTGAGGGGAACGAGCTGATATTTTTCCGTATAAAGGTCCAGGGCTGGTACTGTTAGTATTCCCAGCTCCTCAAAAGCATCTCTGCAGTCCTCCCGATAGCTTAAACCCTTGATTGCTCGGACAGCTCTCCTTTGACTGCTGAATACAAGGGCGTTGTGTGGCGAGTGGCCCCAGCAAAGGATGCAATATCCAGCCCTACTTTGAAAAACTGAATGGTAGGCCTTGTCGGAGAGTCTTCGTAAAAGAAAGGAAACACTATTTAAGGACGCGGCCAGGTGTTCACAGTGTGGCCTCCAGCTCAGTTTCGGATCTAGTAGCAACAACCAACATTTTATCGAACTGACGGTTGCCAACACTCCTTGCCAGCCATAAGTCCCTTAATCCAAAATACATCACCTCCGTGTTTGAATCATTTACAGCGAGACGGTTTTTATGGAACCAATGTCGAATACCACCGACAGTACTATCTGCATTTTATACCAGGGCAGCCAACGACGAATCTGATGAAAGGACCGTTGAGTCATCCGCAAACATAACATTCCCATTATTTGAATGTTGAGGAAGTCATTTGAAAATACATATGAAGGGTCGTGGGGAAAAAGGATCAAACTCCATTTTTAGGCCGAATTGAGATAGGCACGCCATCATGTAGCCTGGGAGGAGTAGAACCGAAGGCCTGTTTCACTTCTGGGAACAAGGGTCGCATTAACACGGTTTCATGCGAAAATTAATACGAGGCTCCGGGGAAAAAGGATCAGATTCCGAGCGCTCGTAGGGAAGAAAGATCAATGTCCAATTTAAATACCCTCTTCCCTCTTCTCTGTATGCCATTTTTTGCGGATAATTTTTCTGGAGACACTAAGGTGCGATACCCTAGTGAATTGTCCAAAGTGAATAACGAGAGTTAAATAAACAATAGGTGGTTATAACATGGTGATATAATAATTATATTATTACGGTGACAAAATACGTGAAATCACCCCCACAAATAAGACTATTTGTGGGGAAAAAAGATCAAAGTCCATACCATCTTTGAAATTTTAAATTATTTCCGGAAACTATCTTCGATTTACGAAATTTTCTTTCTTGTTACATGAACATAATTAAATTCCCTGTCAGGTGGACCTAGCAGCTCATTTTTCTAATGCATAGCGTCTCTCTGAAATGACTTCAAACTTTGTTTTTCGATTTTCTCAGAATTAGGAAAAGAGCAATTTGATCCTTTTTCCCCACGACCCTTCATATTAGGAAGAGAGTGGGCCCTAGAAAGCAACCTTGAACTACGGATAAGTCTCCGATTTGTGATGATTCGGAAACAGTAACATTTGGGCGAACAGCTAGTACTCTATTATGTAAGTAAGATTGCGGCTTCAGCGGAGAATTCGTACGATCGTAATTTTGCCAGCAACAGTATATGAGGCACACAATCAAAACACTTTGAAACATCGACCATTGTTGCTGAAGCATAGTGACCTCTTTCAAAATGTTTATAAATTTGAATTGAAATAGACTACACAAAACTGCTTGCTCAGTCGTCCTTCCCATTCTGATTCGAGACAAAATTTGATTGTTACCTATCCTCGAAGTGATCTTTTATCTGCCAGTTAATAGCTTTTTCGAATACCTTCGAGAACAAAGGGAAATAGGATGGTAGTTGGACATATAATCTATATCCCCCTTCTTGTGCTAAGGCGAAACACTTCGGCGACTTTCAAAATAGATGGAAAGAACATTTGGCCTCGTTTATCAGATGAGTCAGGGATAAACAATGGGGGTAAACATACTACATACTACATGTCATGTTTAATCATTTTGGAAGATAAGCCATAAAAGTCGCAACCATTGGAATTTTTCAAAGATAATATAATTTTGAATACCTACTTGTTCGGGTTGCAATGATGAAAAATATAGCTCTGGCGCAGGAGTGATCTCGAAATCAAGGGGATTTTCGGCTACCGAGGGCAGATTAAATCTTGCTATGGCAAATTTTGCTATGGCTTTGGAGGCGACTGATGAGAAATATGAACTCGTCAACTGTGTATTTTAAATTTCTAATTGGAGCCTTCCTCGTTTGATTGCGATTTTCGTTCATGTATTCCCACGTCTTCTTTGATGGGTTTCCGGACGCGAAAATGTACTTTGCGTGGTATGAGACTAAAGCGGCTTTGATCGCTTCCTTAGGTATACTTATTACGGAGAGAAAATTAGTTTGATTTTCATTTGGGATCAGCATCGTACTCGGGTAGAATTTTATTTCGGAGGACTAACTTTTTCATATTTTTTAACGATACAGTAAACCAGGTCTTCGGGTTCTTTTTAAAGGGATTCCTACGTACAGTACGGAAAACCAGGTGAGCAATCCTCGAGATGGTATGCACAAAGTGTGACCATCTGTAGTCAAGATTAATGAAACTGAATTCAAATTCATCTAGTTAAGGAGTTGTAAACTGGGGGAGACACTACGGTCGTACCCGTCGGAATCGATGTTTTTTCAGGGGCTAACAGGCTTAGGAAAGTTGAATAATGGTCTGAAAAAGAAACCCCATCAACCAAACATTTCTCATCCACATCCAAGACGAAATTTGTGAAAACATTGTCAATGCACCTTCTCCCTCTCGTGGGTGCCTTGTTTTGACAGATGTCTGTTTATCGTAGTTGAAATGATACTTACAGTGAAGACAGGTAAATAAGAATACCGACACCGGTGTCCGAACAAGCATGGCTAAATGATGGTTATCCTTCAGGGATTACGGTAATCAAAGATCGACGGGGAAAACTGGAAATCCGCGTCATTGAACGAAACCGGTGGGTAAAAGGCGCGATCACGGGCGATGAAGATAACGATGATTATTATTCATCTTCTTCCGTTTCCATTTTGTATTCTCCAAGGATCTTCCCCAATGTTGCTAGACGGCTGAGGCCGGAAAGGGGGCTGCCTGGACCCGAAAAAGGGGGAAAATGGGGACAATTTGGCGAAAAAGGGACATCTAGGGGGAACATTTGATCGCATCAAAATTTTGACTACCACTCAAAACTGCACAGTCTGTAAATTATAAAGGGGATTTTCTTACTTCACAGGTGACAGCGTGTAGCATTGTTGGGCAGAAACTAATTCCGAAAATTAAAAAACTAAAACTGAAACTAAATTACTGTAGGTAGTTTTCACAAACCGAAGAACTAAACGCTGCAAATTTTACACAAGGGTTTATTATTATTATTATTATTTGATGAAAGCCCTATCGATCGCAACAGTGAAATCGGATCGTTGCGGGATCCCAAAAAATGGATTCTACGTCCAAAAATACTTCGAAAACGACACCTGACTTTATCCCATAGCCAAAAGCCTTAAAAAAAAACTCCCGTAGCCCCATTTTAGCCCCATAGCGCCCCACGCGCTTGGTCGATCGGGCTGAAAACCTTGCCGGCACAACTAGATGGTATACCGAGTCAAAATTTAAGATTTTTAAAAATATTCTTACTGCCCAAAACTGCAAGGACGGCGTACGGTGGACGGACATTTCGGTTTTGGAATCTAGACCTCTTGAAACGGATAATGTCAAATTTTGAGCCCGATCGGAGTCGTCGACCTCTGTCGCGCAAAAAACAGCTGATATTTCGCAAAATCGTGTTAGAACAAGCGCGGCAGCGCCTCTGGTGGCGGCTGTAGAACTAATTTGAATTTATTTAATACAACAGTGTCCCCACAAATTAATTGAAATTTTGAAATTGATGAACATGTAAAAATGAAAATTCCCCACATTGAGTACCTAATAGAAGTAAAAAAATTGGCAACAAACAGCTCCTAATTTTGATGCTTCGGAAAAAACTGGAGCTTGCAGGGTTCCAAGTGAAACATGTGGGGGGCTATGAGGCTAAAGCGGGGCTACGGGAGGGGTTTTTGAAGGGTTTTGGATATGGGATCGAATTAGGTGTCATTTTTGAAGTATTTTTGGACGTAGAATCCATTTTTTGGGACCCCGGAACGATCCGATTTCACCGTGGGGATCTGTGGGGCTACAAATGGGATTTTTGAAGGATCCGAGGGAGGTCAAATAGGGTGTCAGTTTTCCGAGTAATTTTGGACGCGTCAGGTTCAACAATCAGCCATCTTGAAGAGAGGTTCAGATTAGCCAACCTTCGCGGACATGAAATCTGTAGGTACATTTGATGCCAGCGTCCATGGTGGCGTTGTGTTGAACTACTATCGGAAGGACAATCTTACCGCCAAAAGTTCAAACGCTGATTATTTTCATACTCTCTCCTGATTTCCGTAGAGGATTAAAAATTGTGCAGACGGTATAACAGGCGCGGATTCAAGGGGGGGGGGGGGTCACGGGGGTCATGACCCCCCCCCCAAACCAGGTAGAATTTTGAAAATTTTTGGAATTTTGAGATGAACTAAATTTTTCCAAACCAAAAATCTAACAAAATGAAGAAATTGACTAGAGCAACCTTTTTGACAAAAGCGAAAAGACCAATTTTGTCATGTAAAAAGGTCGTTTGGTACCTACTTCTCTGACGTCATTCGAAATTACTGTGCTCTGTTGCAAATCAAATGTTGACTACCGGTTAGGGATGTCCATACCGTAAAAAGTATCGATTTATTGAACATCGTTTCAGTAGTTCGATATATTCTGAGTTATATATATTTGAGTTATATATATTTTGATTTTACCCTGTGACCCCCCCCCCCCGAAAAAAAGTTCTAGATCCGCGCCTGCGGTATAAAAACAAGTATTTTACTCTACAGAATGGGATTCGACTGAAAAAAACTGTGATTTTCAACCGTCCTTATACAGCTCATTTTTGGTGAGGATACAGATCTCCTCATCCTCCTCACAGCACATGCCCCAAACAGCAAGAAGATTGTGCTCATGAAACCTGGGAACGGGGCATGTGAGAATGTGTAGTACTCACCCACAGGATTCAAATTTTCGGAGACTACCAAACAAAATATCTTGGCGTTGCATGCTTTCAGTGGTAACAGTGGAATTCAAGAGAGGTCAAAATCAAGTTTGTCACCACATTGGAGAAAAACCCTCCCCTCCAAGAAAAGTTAGCTCTGTTTTTGAACAGGTGCACCTGTGCCACTCAGGAGGAAATTGACAAAGTTGGCCAGTTTCTGAAGCAATTTAAGGGAAACATGACGCCAGCCTTGACGACATCAGGTTTGAAGAATGCCGAGGTTGTGTCACAACCACTGAAAGCATGCAACGCCAAGATATTTTGTTTGTTAGCCTCCGAAAATTTGAATTCAGTGGGTGAGTACTACTCATTCTCACTTGCCCCCTTCCCAGGTTTCATGAGCGCAATCTTCTTGCTGTTTGGGGCATGTGGTGTGAGAGGATGAGGAAATCTGTATCCTCACCAAAAATTGCGCCACTCCTCGATGTTTGTGCAGCAGCAACAGCGGTTGTGACCAGGGGCGGATAGGCGGTTTCGACCGGCCCGGGCGATTCAATTTGACCCCCCCCCCCCCCCCCCCCTCCTTAAAAGTTACCTATCCAAAGACCATCAAAGGAGGGGTTCTTCATATTTTGGAAAAACAAGCAAAATTTGCATGTTTCAGCACTAGTGCTCCAGCCAGATGCTCCTCATCAATACGCTGTGATAATGAAACTGAAGAAATGTGCAAAAATTCAATGCATCCTAGCTTCAGTCGCTATTGTTTTTGTATTGACGGTACCAAACAAACTCAAATACCAAGCGCCACTTTTATTTTTTCTAAATATAGGTGCTGTTATTTTTCACTTAAGTTCAATGTAGTTATTAATAAGTTCACCTAGGTATTAAAATTAATATTGTGTATTCTCGTTGTGTGTTCTCGTTAAATGAATAGGAACGAGAATACACAATATTAATTTTAATACCTAGGTGAACTTATTAATAACTACATTGAACTTAAGTGAAAAATAACAGCACCTATATTTAGAAAAAATAAAAGTGGCGCTTGGTATTTGAGTTAGTTTGGTACCGTCAATACAAACACAATAGCGACTGAAGCTAGGATGCATTGAATTTTTGCACATTTCTTCAGTTTCATTATCACAGCGTATTGATGAGGAGCATCTGGCTGGAGCACTAGTGCTGAATTCAGCTGAACCGAGAGGCTTTGGGTGTTTCTTTCCCTCCTCGCCATCTCCCCTCCTCCCCTACTCATGTTCGTCCCCTGCTTGTTCATTTCTTTCGAATTCTAGGCTCAACCTCAGTCCCATGGTAAATTTACCTTTTACAGCTGTTTAAATTTAATTACTAAAAAAGTTTGTTTATTAATTTAGTCATGTTACGTGTTTGGACGGATGAAGGACCCAAAAATGATTACTCGGAAAATGAGTCCTCATTCGACTTTCTGGCATCCTTCAAAAGTCTGATGGATCGCCAAGGCGAAATCGGACGCTTCTGGGACCCCCAAAAATACTTTGAAAACGACACCTAACTCCTTCCCATAGATGAAACCCATCAAAAACCCCCTTCTGTAGCCCTCTTTAGTTCCGCAGAGCATCGCTGGTTTGTGCGATTGGGCTGAAAACCGTGTGGGTACAACTAGAAGGAAAACCAAGTATTTTGTCAAAAGTTTCAGATTTTTGAGAAAAATTGCTACAGCTCAAAACGTCGTGGACATTTCAGTTAGCGAATCTGCTCATCTTAAAACGCAGATATAATGAAAAATTTTGAGGACCAACATTTTGGACTTTGCTAACAACATTACATACACTATACCTAGTGTATTATTCCAAGAATATTTAATACACTAACACTAATACACATTAATACACTATAGTGTATTATTCCAAGAATATTTAACCAAAACGTGATCACATAACGTCCACAGACAAAACGCTTGCTGATGAGGGAGAACTGACCAAGCGGTAGGCGATGGCGAGGAGGGCCAGAAACGACTGAAGCCACTCGGCTCAGTGCTCTGGCGAGACGCTCCTGCTCGCAAGCCATCAACATGAGATCCTCCAGATTTTTGTCACTCAGAGTTAGCCTCAGCCTTGTTTTGATGATTTTCAATTTTGAAAAACTACTCTAACACTCAGCTTGGGTGGTAGAAAGCATTACCAAAAATGTGTGAATCAAAAAGAGAATTGCATACAATGAGGCCATGAGGATTTAAAACTTTGTACCTATGCAAATTATGCATTGATTGCACTTGACATCCACCCTGTTAGGGACAAAGCCAACCAGATCGCCTTCATTGTTCGCCTTGTTGAACCACTACCCAATACCATTGGAACAATTTGATACCTATTGTCGGAGGCCACCTTAAAGCAATCTAACGCCTTCATTGTGTCTGAATTTTCCTTTTCGGTCTCGATTTCACATTTCGGGTAAGATCAAATTTTGTTTACAGCTTCGACCGGCCCCTCAGGTCCTTCGGCCCTTCGGGCGTCATCCGATCGCCCGACCTGCTTATCCGCCCCTGGTTGTGGCTACCTATATCAGATATTCTCAGTCAGCGTGCTGAATGGCTTGTTTCACTTGGAACCCTGCAAGCTCTAGTTTGTTCCGAAGCATCAAAATTAGGCGCTGTTTGTTACCATCGTTGAACAGGAAGGCCTCTTTTGGCATGGTTGCAGTCATTTCTTCGTCAATTGTACGCTAGCTGCAGGAACCTTGGAGCGCCGCACAGTGGGGCGAGTGACCCGATTCCGCGGACATCGCACTTTCAGACCCTTAAAAATTTTCTTTTGACACGTAACCTGGGTCTTTCGTGTTTTTTGGTGTGCTGAATCCGAATCTGAAGTCAGTTTGTCGCTAGAGGATCACGTTTTGGAGGTACAGCCCCGTAAAATGGTGTAAACGTGCGAAATTGTCAAGTTTCGATTCCGCCCAACTAAGTGCGCCATTCTTACATGAAATTTAACGCTGAACACGAATACGCCACCCATGATGGGTGTCAAATACTCCTATGTCATGGAAATGGGCAAATAACCTACTTTTTTAAAGCGAATTTACGTAGAAAATTCGGCTATTTGTTTCGTTCAGAAATTTCACATGGCCCAAAAAAAAACTAGCGGAAACACCTCCAAAGCCGTTCTATGTGTTTCCACCCATTTTGGAAATTTTAGGAAGGGGGGACGACTCGTGAGATACCCTATATACGTAAATGCCTTTTAATTTACACGATAAAAAATCCGTTCCTTCGCAGAAAAAACCTTCTGCCTAAGAGTAATAATTATTATGAGTTCGTTTTCCAATTGGAATGTGGGGAGTGGTCCAATTTTAGAAATTTTGAAGCTAGATAGCTAGATAGCTTTTGAAGCTATATATAGCTCAATAGCTTTCTTTTCATTTTTTTAATTTTTTAATTTTTTCATTTTCATTGCTTTTCATTTTTTCTTTTCTTTTCTTTTCCTTTTCTTTTCGTTTCCCAATTGGAATGTGGGGAGTGGTCCAATTTTAGAAATTTTGAAGCTATCTCAATAGCTCATTTTTTCTTTTCTTTTCTTTTCTATCTCAAAAGCTCTTTTTTTTTCTTTTTTTTTTCGGAAATTCGCTGAAACCGAAAACGTGACATTTACAGTGGTTGAACTAACAAATTATCACCGTTCTCGGAGAGTTTGAAATAGTTGGTCGCAAAATCAACGAGATTCCCTTCAGAAATACGTCAGGAACACGGGGATATAAGCCGTTTTCTGAACCATTTTGAACCACCTTCGAAAATGACCAATTTGTGTGAAACCGATCAAAAACTCCCTTTTTTCAACCAAATAAGTCCACAAATACCCCAAAACAGGTTATTTAGGGTCAGTTGCTACTACAAAACATTGGTTATACATGAACAGAATGGAATGGGGGGAAAAGCTGATTCCACGAACGCATCCGAACACACGGTGAATTTAAAAAAAATCCCATACCAGCTGCCCGAATAACGCTAATTTTCCCATACCACTCAAGTTCATTCTACCGTACGTTCCCCAAATTTGATTTTTTCGTCTGGGCAAATGGTTTTCCATGTTTCTTGGGGTATTAGGGATAGGATGTAACAGGTTTTTCATCGGTCCGAACAACTTGGTTTTTCGGCCAATGTCGCGGGTTTTTGCGTTTTCGCCCCACTGTGCGCCGTAGGCCTATGGCGCTCCGCTGTCTTTGTGCTTATGGAAGTAGCATCTTCAGGGTACCCGTCAAACACGATGGTGGTTCCTGGCTTGGTCACAAAATTTGTGTCACATTGTCACATTGAATGTGCTTCAACCAACAATACCTACCTACTTGGCCATTCACGAGGAACCAATGACCCTTCCCGACCATCCCAAACAGACGCTCCGTCGAAATATTAAAAAATGCCCTCATTTCATTTATCCTACATCTAGGTACCTACCAACTACACTGATACGATATATATATTTGACTCAGAATCGCATTCAAAGCGAATAGGGGCTGTAAGAGTCGAGAAAGTACAAAAATCGATTATTTCGAAATCCGAGGTTTCCCTCAAATTGGTTTAACACAGGCGCGGATCTAGAACTTTTTTTCGGGGGGGGGGGGGGGGGGGGGGTCACAGGGTAAAATCAAAATATATATAACTCAAAATATATCGAACTACTGAAACGATGTTCAATAAATCGATACTTTTTACGGTATGGACATCCCTAACCGGTAGTCAACATTTGATTTGCAAAGAGCACAGCAATTTCGAATGACGTCAGAGAAGTAGGTACCAAACGACCTTTTTACATGACAAAATTGGTCTTTTCGCTTGGACATAACATGATTTTATTTGTCTTTCGGAAGGCTTCCTGCCAAAAAAATAGTTTTTTACGTTGTACATGACCCATGTACCTATGATCCAAGTATAAATAACGCAATAAATAATAAGTATTCTGTAAAATTTCAAGTCGAATTCGCTCATTTAATCATTTTGAAGCGAAGCTTTTATACGGACGCCCCCCCCCCCCCCCCCCGCTCGCCGCTCGGGGAGTCTCCCGGTGAAAATCGTGAGTGAGTCAGATTGATCACGACTTATATAAGTATATTATACTCTACTCTCTTCCAACCCGGCCGCTGTCAAGGAAGTCGGAAAGACGTACTCAGAACGGGTGGAATCCGGGGTGGGGCTTCAGGGACCTTACAACGGTGGAGGAGGCGGGGAAATTTTTTTTGCCGACCTTTTAGCTACGAATAGCGAGCCGGAGCATCTAGTAGGACACTATACTGGCAGCTGATTTTTGCAAAATGATATAAAGCTTCGCTTCCTTTTGGTTTATTATTCTTGGAATAATACACCTATGTTTTCGCGACGCGGGTCGACGACTCCGATCGGACTCAAAATTTGACATTATCCGTTTCAAGAGGTCTACATTCTAAATCCGAAATGTCCGTCCGCCGTCCGCCGTACGCCGTCCGCCGTCCAGGCCGTTTTGGGCAGTAGGAATTATTTTAAAAATCTGAAATTTTGACAAAATACTTGGTTTATCATCTAGTTGTGCCCGCAAGGTTTTCAGTCCGATCGCACAAACCCGTGGGGCGCTATGGGGCTATAATGGGGCTACGGGAGGGGTGTTTTGAAGGCTTTGAGCTATGGGATCGAGTTAGGTGTCGTTTTCGAAGTATTTTTGGACGTAGAATCCATTTTTTGGGGTCCCGGAACGATCCGATTTCACTGGGACGATCTTTAGGGCTTTCATGGTGCTAAAAATGGGATTTTTGAAGGATCCCAGGATGTTAAATATTTTTCGATTAAAAAATAAAGAATTTTTGAAAAAGAAACATTTTTGAAAAAAAAAAATAATAATAAAAAATTTTTTTCAGATTAAAATCCAAAAAAAAATTTTTTTTAAATTTTTTTCATTGACAGAATTAAATTTCTGCACAAGTAACGTATATCAAAGAATAATAAACCCTTGTGTAAAATTTGCAGCGTTTTTTTGTTATTAATGTTTTCAGTTTGAATAAAGTTTGATTCTAGTCATTTGTTTAGTTTCTAATAATTAGAAAGAATTATTCTTCGGCTTACTAAAACTCGTTTTTGTCAAAAAGGTTGCTCTAGTCAATTTCTTCATTTTGTTAGATTTTTGGTTTGGAAAAATTTAGTTCATCTCAAAATTTCAAAAATTTTCAAAATTCTACCTGGTTTGGGGGGGGGTCATGACCCCCGTGACCCCCCCCCCCCTTGAATCCGCGCCTGGTTTAACAGCGATAAAAAAATCTTAAAATTGGCCGAATTTTAAAATTTAGGTGCTTTTTGAACTCTCCGATAGATGCCCTACAACGTTTTGGGAGGGGGGTATCGGTTATATCTGATGTTCAAACGATACAGCTCATTGAAAACGGGTAAAACTCAATTTCTGCGAAAGTTGGTAAAAACGGCCATTTTTTGATAAGGCCATCCACCCCGTTGGTCCGATTTAGGGTTTCGTTTTTTTAATCGACGCAGTATTTTATTCTCATTAATTCATTATGGGGTAGATTTTTACGTAAGACCGCTCATTTCCGAGATATAAGCGAAAAACTGAAAAAAGTTCGAAAATTTCGTGGGTTTTTGGACCCCCCCATCATACGCAGGAAGCGGAGACGGGTGCAAACCAAGGATACTTCTATTAAAACCATACTAAAGTGATTAAAAACTTCTCCAGGTTTCCAACAATTATTTTTACCTACGGGCCCCACGAGGTAATTTGACTGGACTAACAATGAGCTCCTTGATTTTTTTTTGTTGAGGGGGGAGGCACCATCACCTTCCGTTGTGAGAAAAAGGCAGACTCTACAAAATTGGTGACTCTACGTTTTATGTTGGAACCACCTCTCACCAGACATGATATCAAGGAAGAATAATTTTTGGACGTCGTGTAGGTACATAAACGGGTCAGTGTTTCACGGATTTCCTCTCAGATCAGCGGGCCCTGGCTGGGGATTCATAAAGAAATACAAAACTATTCATGCACCTGCAAAATGGATACCTGTAAAACATTTATTTTCCATATTTCACGATATGCTATACAATTTTTTTTTTTTGTACTTTCCAAATTTTCAAATGAAAATTACATACATTAGCGATCAAAATGGACTATGTAATCATAGATGACACTCGAAACTCCAATTTTTCAAATATACGTCAATCCAAAAGAAAAAAAGAAAAGAAAAAGAAAAAGAAATCAGCTGGGCCGATAATATATTATAGAATATATTATATTCCCGGTAGGTAACTAATATCGCTTGTCATTATTTTGAACAGGTATAAGGACTAAAGCATTTGATTAATTTTAGGTACCTATTTATGTTCATTCTTAATTCATTCCTTCTTCGTTCCCACTAGTAAGACAAAGGCAGCCAGTTAGGTCTGGACGTTTCCCTCCCTAGCCCGAGCAAGCAGTGGTACCTATGAAATGGACTGATTAGGTAAATTCCAAATAAGGACTACACATAAAAAATTATTTATGGATTTTGAGGTGTTGATAACATGCATAATTTGTATGAAGTAAGTAACTTTAAATAATTTATTCTTTTGGAAAACTAAATTAATGGGCATTTATCATAAATCATTTATCATAATGATGATCACAAATAACCAAGGTAAACCGTGTGAAAATTTAACAAGTCATAGAATACACAGTATATTTCGGCAATATACGATTTGTGCTAGTGCGGTTCGGCCGAGCAACGTTACCCCGAGTATTCATTTGGTTTTTTATCTACACTCTACAATAAAAGTAATCATAGAAAATCAATTGGGTTTGGGAAGAAGCATGATTGTGCCCTTTTCCTACTGAGATGCACACAGGCCAGATTCTAAGAGATTTTTAAATCTAAAAATCTTTAAATTTAAAAATCACTTTTTAACAAATGATTTTTGGGAAAATCCAAAATGAATTCTATAAAATGTCTAGCAATTTATTTACAAACAACATTTATTGTTCTTCTGACCTGGCTGCTCTTTCTTGTTTTCCAAACGTGGTCTAACTTTGCAACTAACAATAATAATTATTGTTTCAATTATTGACAAAAAAAAAAAAAAAAAAAAACCGATTGGAAGACTGTTTTGGAATGAAAAAAAAAAAAAAAAAAATGCTCTTGAAGCACGTTGTCTTAAATCCCTTTTTCGGTGATGCACGAATCGGATTTTGGGTAAAAAGACAGAAGCTGATTTTCTGCGAAACAATCTACAAGTTGTATTAATTACATAAGTTGTTGAAGATATTGGTTTGAAAAACAGCTCTTTAACTGGGTGTACTTATTCTTGTAGCAATGTAATATTGCTAATAAGTATAAGTAGGTACAAAAAGTAACTAATAACAATAATAATTATTATAGTAACTATAACTGTTCTTGTTGTTGTTGCTCTTGGGTGTTTCCTCCGGTTACTTAAATACACTCCCCTTATTTTCTATGGACATTTAGCGAAGTATTCCTTGACCTCTAGGCGAGTGAGGCAATGCGAATATTTTCCAATTCCCATCAAATCACGGGATTTTTTGACCAGGGTATTGGGTACGACAAAAAACATTTCTTCGTTATCCAATCAGTGTTGATACCAGTTATGATGAGATAAACCTCCTAGCGTTAAAAAAAAATCATTTGAGCATGCTCCACAAATTAATGCTGAAATGTGAGTGAATGGTGGGGGTGGGGTCACACAATGTCATGCCAATAAGACTGGCAATCCCTAACAACATGAGTGTGTTTGAGGGAACGGATGAAAGTGTCCAAATCAAGTAGTCTGAAGGAAATCAAAAGCTTCTGAATAGCTTTAGTAGATCGTCTCGTCAGAAAAACTAGAACGAACAAGAATACAGAAAACTTGTAGACTCGATCTGAAGAATTTGGCGGTAATGGGTCATAAAGACTTCTGTACCTAATGGATGGTGGAATTGTGGGCCATCAACGTGGATGTCTCGCATGGCCTGATATTCTTCCAAAAATATTTAATAATATCAAATATTTTATAAGCCCTTATATTATAAGCCCAATAGCCTCGTTACCATTTCAGGGTATGTAAATAAATTAGTCCGAAGACGATCTGTTCACAAACACTTACAGAAGGAAAAGCAGACTATCCGTAACAAATTAGGCATCCAGTACAGATATAAATAAAGCGAGTGCAGCACTTTTTGGTTTATTATTCTAGGAATAATACACCTTTGTAATCGCGATGGAGGTCGACGACTCCGATCGGCCTCAAAATTTGACATTATCCGTTTCAAGAGGTCTAGATTCCAAAACCGAAATGTCCGTGGACATTTATGTCCGTCCGCCGTCCGAGCCGTATTGGGCAGTACGAATTTATAAAAAAATCTGAAATTTTGACAAAATACTTGGTTTACCACCTAGTTGTGCCCGCAAGGTTTTGAGCCCGATCGGTAAAACCCGTGGGGCGCTAAGGGGCTACCGGAGGCGTTTTTAAAGGGTTTTGGCTATGGGATCGAGTTAGGTGTCGTTTTCGAAGTATTTTTGGACGTAGAATCCATTATTGGGGGTCCCGAAACGATTCGATTTCACCGTGGGAATCTATGGGGCTTTCATGGGGCTACAAATGGAATTTTTGGGGGATCCCAGGAGGTCAAATATTTTCCAAATAAAAAATAAAAATTGGAAAAAATTTTTTTTTTCAAAATGTTTTACTGACAGAATTAATTTTCGCACAAGTAACAAATATCAAAGAATAATAAACCCTTGTGTAAATTTTTTTACGCTCCTCGCTGTACCAGGGAACAGCACATAACTTACCTACAGCAGTAGGTATACCTACCTTGTATACAAGCTAGGTTTGCCACTCGGCCTCTTTTAAAGGACTACTGTTTTGTTTGATTTATTATTTTTACTTAAAACTCTTTCAAAAATAAAAATAGGGGGCTACCTATACGTACCTAATATTTTTTTCAATTGAGGCTCGGCCAAGGATTTTATCAACTGGAATCACCAAAATTTAGCTGTCACTGTTACAATAAGTGCCTCTCTTCTATCAAGGGGGGTTATTTTACCTACGGCTGCCACCAAATCATACTGCCTCTGGAAGAACCTTATTTTTCTATCATAGAAAAGTAGACAAAATAAATAAACGTTTTAAGAAAAATCATTTTACTGAATGATCATAATTATACCAACAACAATTATATGGAATGGAAAACTATGAGTCTTTATTCAGAAGCTAAGCAACAAATAGATGCATCACTGCATGAATATATTACCAGGTAATATACAGGTCCTGTATTAAAGGTACACGTTAGAGAAGGTTAGGTGCAAGGGCAACAACGACGAAAGAAAAAGGTTATTGCCCATTTACCAACACCATCCAGATAAATTGCCTGTAGAATTTCGGCTCAAATCAGGTAGTACAAGCCAATTGAAAATTGAAAATCGTACCATCTTGCAAGAATCGCTTGCAAGAATTACACAATTGGTATTTCACATGGATATTTTTGTAATGTCTTATATAAACAAGTATGCTTACACTATTTTCACATCACATACAAAACATTCAAGTTCAATCTTCATAATATAATACAGTCTTATCACTAGTTGTTTTTATTTACATGTTCTTCCGCATAGATAAACTATTAAAAAGAGGAAGAGTTGCATTTGGTAGTGATCTACCCTTTTTTCTTTTTTAAAGACATGCTAAAATGCATAATGTTTTACCTATCTATTCTATAGGAATTATAAGACGAGATATTGATGAAACTTATATCCAGATTGAAATAGTAATAAAATTTCACATGTTTTAAAAATTACTTCTCAATATTGTCCAATGTCAGCTATGTAGCTTCTCACGTGGTGACACGACACGCTCTTCCTCTATACACAAGATCAACACCATTATAATAAAATAATCTTTGACACGATGAAAACCTTAGGTAACGATTTTACGATAAATCCCAGAGCGCCAACAACTAGTTGATATTCTCACCTGCGCTGGTTTCGTGCCCGTAAAACGCAGGGTCTGCAACAAAAACATGTCATAAGAGGGACCCTAGGTTCAATATTTGGAACGTATACAATTCTGGCTTACCTATGCCAATAGGCTAGGAAAGAAGGTCTAGTGCACTTGGGCAAAAAATAACATTTGTTTGAAGACATATTCTTTTAAAAATTGGGTGCTCCCTCTAGTGCTTTCGTTTTTGACCTTCTGAAAACCTTATTCGTTTTCGGGCCTGAAAAACTTTTCTTTTTTTGGTATCTTTGGGTTGTTGTTGGCGATAACGACCTAGACTATAAATTTACCGAGTTATCACAAAACGTATGATATAATCAATCACATGAATGAGCGTCATTTGATGTCATAAAAAATATCACAAATGAATATTAAATGTTTAACGTCTCTGACCTTGTTCCCTGCCTAATTGATTGTATATTATGCTCTGTGCTAAACATACTCAAGGCGAGCCAGAATATGAATTTCTCCATTCGTTTTCGGGTTTGAGAATGAAAGAGCTATGATCAGGATGTAGCATGAGGTTACGTGGAAGTCTACCCCCTCCTGTCTTCTCGTGGGTTAGTAATGGATTGCAAGGATTCCCCGGCACGTCGCCACTGAAGAGCGACACCTCATAGAGCGAATCGACTGTAGGCAAATTAGCAAAAATGAAATGAATGAATGAAGCAAACGTCTAATCTTGACTGGTGCATGACGCATGACTCATAAAAGTACAAACTAAATTTTGGCACACATTTCAGAACCGTCGACAAAATGAAATTTTCTGACAACCCTAATTTGAAGCCAAGTGTCGATTGTTTACTTGGCGGTTATTTTGAGCATAGCGATGTTTTTGATTTCCCACACTGGATTTCGTGGTGTAAGAAATATGTACATCTCTTGCGTAAAATAGAAAGAATTGGGAGTAGCTTGAGTGGGTTTCTCTGAACCAGACGTTCAATTCCAAGCCCGGGGATGTAGGTATCCTTGCCAAGGATAAGAAACATTCTTGGGTGAATTGAAAGGTATTCCCCGAAAAAATGCTCACCTAAGGGGTTGAGGCCGTAGTGGGCTGGATATACTGTCGAGCCATTAGATGCCATCGACGATGAAATTGGGAGAGAAGTACTTAACGATGTCTGATGAGAAGACAGCTGATGTCCGAACCCAGACATCGGCACTGTAGGTTGGTTAAGCTGACTCAATCCTGTTTAAACCAAAATCACGTGAGTAACGAGTTACTTCCCATCCTACCATACTTCGAACACGCAGAACATTAACCAGAACCTGTGGAGGGATCAAGGGCTCAACTTTGGGATAACTCTATGCAGGATTCGGGCATCCTATTGGTTGATATGAGCTTGCTGCAAGTAATCACCAGCCAATGGGAATCTGGGATCCTGCATGACGTCTACCCAGAGTTGGGCCCATGTTCCTGCCCAAGATTTAATTTCTACTCGTTCTATAATTCTATAAATTCATATGCAATCACAGCTTTGTCTTCACGTTTAGTGTTATTTGGAAGGCTTTTCTTTATTCTCCTTCAATCCTTATTCAAAGGCCAGAATGATTACAGATTAAAACAACTTGATACATTTTGCTTTTACCGCATTGCTTTAGCCGCTGTCTTTGGTCGATCACGACCGATTTCAAGTTCATGTGTTTCGAAGAGGTTGAGAGTATTGTAAGAACACATGTTGGGGGCCCGTGGTAGTGCAGTGGCAGCGTGGGGGTGTGTTATCTGTCTGCCGATGTAGGAGTCACGCTAGTCTTAAAATTAAAAAGTGTTTCGTTTCAGGTCTTGATGTGTATGCGTTTGTGGAAAGGCGTGTATGGGTTTATGGTTCATCCGGATTCCTGTCAGACTTCATAAACGTGGTGTCAGAAGTGGGGTTACGGGTGTGTTCAAGAGGTACAACTCGATGAATTCTAGTATGTTTGCGGTTGCCCAGTAGATACATTGGAAGCTTGATCTCCGCGAGCTGGTTGCGCGGGCTGTGGTCGAGGCCTTAAGGCCTGTGTCAGGATCATAAGATGTGAAGCAATCCTGGATAGATGCGAAGCTGCAGAAGAGCCGGAAGCAGCGGCCACAGGCATTGACATTGAAATTCCTGCTGAGGAAGCAAGCACCGCGCAGCAACAAGAAGACAAAGAAGATCCCTATTTCACCAGAATACCTTAGCTAAAAATAGCCCCAAGGAGGGTCTTGAAGATGACTCCAAGCCTGGATTACGGTTAAAGGAGATGTCAAGAAAGAATTCGTCGATTCTCAAATGAAATCTGAGAGAAAGAGACTTTGAACCACGAGACAGAAAACTAACACGTCGTCACCCCCCCCCCCCCCCCCCCTTGGGAACACAATTTGTTGAGAGTACCTATTGAATATTCCCACCAACCGAATGAAAGTTGTGGTTCTGCTTACGAAGGCGAGCTGTTCTCAAAATTTGAGAACTTTAAATTTTAATGTTATTATTGAGAAGGCCACTAAGATGCAGAATCCAATTCACTAACCGAAAAGCCAGCTAGATGTTGAAGACCTTCAGCAGCTGTTGGAAAGAAGTGCGATGGTAATCTGCAAAAGGGTTCAGGAGAGTGGACAAGAGGAAGATGGGAAGTTGGACTAGACGGTATGTATCTACTATCGGTAATGCGCCAACCTCCGCTGGAACGCGCTAATGGAGCACCGACTCGAAAAGCGGAAGGTGGGGAGGGTTAGAACTCATATTTTGTAGTTATAATGGTTTTTATTCGAGAAATTAAAAATAAGTTTCGATTCGGGTGGAGATGTGTATGCGTTTATAGTACAGAGGTCATCGTGACTGCATAAAATACCCCAAAAACCTTTCTAATTTTCAAAGTTTATTTTTTGCCAAATAATTACTGAGGAACCAATGAGTTTTACATACCCGAGGCTACCGTTCCAGCCCACCGACTTTCGGAACCAAACATGCTGGTGGGACAAATCGGGTCTGTCATCGAACCGAATGGTGGAAGTCCATGCGATGGAAGGAGAGATCCCGGACTTCGGAATACATTGGTTGTCTTCTTCCTTTTCTTCCATTTTGCTCGCCGGTTTTGAAACCATACCTGGAACGAAAACAAAGTTTTTAGTAGGTACCTTAACGAGCAATGTGTATTTATATATCTCTTTATAAAGAGATGTATGCGGTCTTGCCCAACTGTAGCTAGCACACAAGGGTACAATGTCATAGTTTTATACAGCAGTTGAGGAACTCCTTCAGTGAAAATATAGTCCCAGGTATTGGAGCATTAAATGCTCCAATACCTGGGACTATATTTTGTAAACGTGATGGTATTAAAAATGTCGTAATTTAAAACTTCCAATGCATAATATGCATACTATATCCTGCCATCAGATTGAATTTTCATTATAAATACTGATCAATGAGTGGACACGTAAAGAATCGGACGGCCCCAATAAAGAATGAAAATTGATGGTCACTTCGAAAAATACCGGTGATTAAACCGCACAGCGGGATCAATCAATCAGACCAGCGCTGCCAGACGCCCATCCAGAGGGTCGAATTAGACCTTTTCGGCGACGCAGAGAGGGGAGGATTCATTGCAATGTTGAGATGTAGGTAAGAAAGAGACGGCTTTGGAAAGAGCTGTCTTCGTTCATTTTTTGCCCCTCCTTTCCGAAATGTAGGTTCTTCAATAACTTGATAAGAACTATTCAGTAATTATTGTTTTACTGTTATGAGCTGGAGCTGAGGTACTATAGTAAAAAGTTGCAGCACAATGGGTCTATAGGCCTAAGTGCGGGAAATGGGGGCCCTCGGGAACCCACTTCTTTATCCTCTCAGGTATCAATAGTAAAAAGTAAAACCGTTTTTGAGGGTTCTCAGGGGATGTTTAAATATGACATCCCCTGAGAACCCTCAAAAACGGTATTACGTGAACATGGAGGCCAACACGAACCAACAGAAAAAGTAAAACACTGCAAATTTTACTCTAGGGTTTATTATACTTAGATATAGTTGTGCAAAAAATTAATTCTGTCATTAAGAAAATATTTTTGAAAAAAAAAAAAAAAAAAATTCTTTTCAGTACTATGTTTGGACAGGTTAGTGCTGTGGAAACTGCTATAGAGCCGTTAGGCTATCAGCAGGCCCCCGAAGGAGCTCCACCAAGCGGGGAGTTAACTTACCGCCGGGCCTCCCAGCAACCACGACCCCCTCGAGTCCGACACCAGGACTATATGTTGTCCACAATTACTCGGAAAACGACACCTTATTTGACCTTCTGGGATCCATCTCGGAAAACGACACCTTATTTGACCTTCTGGGATCCATTTGTAGCCACGTGAAATCCCCACAGTCAAATCGGATCGTTCTGGGACCCCTAAAAATGGATTCTACGTACAAAACGAGAAAGACGCCATGGCCAGAACAACCATGAAATCCTGCACTAACCATTATCTCCCTGCTCTCCCCTACTAGACGACGTAGATTTCGATGAAATCAGCCTAGAATTCTTCCAACTGAAGTCGTTAAACTTTCTAAAGTGAAAATCGGCCAGTATGTCTGTCACATACTAAAATTATCCTCCCCCTCTCCGCGACAAATCTTTTTTTTTTCGAAATTCAGAGATTCTGCAGCTTCATTAAATAGGAAGACCGAAGGTCCTGCTGACCTGTAAATGCACGTGTTTACTGTTCAGAAAAGAACACAGTATTGAGAAGAGTCCTCTTGTTTTAAGTTTTCAGATATCTTTATTTCATAAGATAGGTAGGAATTAATTTTTCATACAATTTATTAGTTTTTATAGATGATCTTTAGGAGCCACTGATGGAGATGATAAGACGCCCAGGTCGAAAATGTAAGAAACCTGGGAAAGTACTTTGGAATGTTCCGATAATATGGGTTTTATTAGACAAAAATAGGTCCTCTATATGGAGCTCGTACCCCCGGGTGCCGAAGGGTGGCGAATTCGGTTTGGCGGGGAGAACTCAGGGGTGTATAATTCAGAAACCGGAGTGCTCCTGCATGTAGCTTCTCCCTTGGGATATAACTCTTCCTCTCTCCCCTCAGTCTTCCCTCTCTTTTCAACATCTATCACTCCTCCTCCCTCCCTCGTACGACCATCCACCATTCATTATGGATATACCGACTCAACAGATGAAAGCTTTTACTACTCCTGTCTTTCAACGACCGCCAAATGTCATGAGTATGACTCATCTCTGGCCTTCATATTAAATCAGAAACCCAGCTCAGATTTTTCAAATAATTTTTCGCGTGATTACCTATTAGTATGGCTGATACTTGCTTATATTAGTATTTGTTGGGTGATCACCAAAAATTCTTTTATTCATCAAATTCTTTTACAATTTGTGGTTTCATTAATTTTTATATAAAATTTATATAAAAATTTAATGTGGGTGGTGAATTCGTCGAGGTTTGGTAAAGAAGTAAGTTGAATACGCGTCTTATTTGTACGACAACCGACCACTTCACGCTCGGCCTTGCCACTTTTCCACCGCGCTTATGGTTTATTCTTCTTATGATGGTAGAGGAATCAATTTTCTGAAACGTTACTCTGTTACCTGAGAGCTTACATTAAACGGTAGGCAGATCAATAAAATTACGAGGAGTTTTCCTACAGAATATCACCCAACTTTCTTCTTTTTTTTTCCAAACAGGCGCAACTATTAAAATTTACCAGTATTTAATTCGAATTTTGTTCTCTTCTTTGTTTACAGTCCTATTCAGATGGCGATTGGACTCGCGCCTTCATCTCGATTCGAGTTTTAATATTAAATTTTGAATGAATGAATTCCGACGATCGGGCCGGTTTCACGACAAGTTAAATGAATCTCCTTAGCTCAAAGCCAGCCGTGCTGGTGACGTAGGTACTGGGTTCGATCCCCAGACAGGGCGAAAAGTGTTAGCTTCCCTTGGCTCCACTATTTGGGATTGAGTCATTTCTAAAACTTGGGAGACAATTTTATTTCTCACCGATTTCGGGTAGGTACACTTTGGGATTTAACGTATTTCCACCAGCGTGGTTGGAATAGTGGCATGAGTGCACACTAGGGTGGTCACAAAAAGTCAACTTTCGAAATTCAATCGTGGCAACCCCCTAAAAGGTGCCATTTGACTTGAAAATGAGATTCCCAAAGTTTTAGGTCGATCGGATAACATTAACCCGTGCCGCATCGAGGTTGAAGTTTAGAAAAACTCACTTTTTTCATAAAAATATTCTTTTTTCCTCATAACATAGTAAACATTTGTCGTAGAGACTTGAAATTGGTCTCATTTTATTTAAAATGTTATCTTCTTCAACTTTTACTTCCATAATTTTTTCGCTACATCCTATATATTTTATGTTATTCAGCTTTTCCCATCTCAAAACGTGGTCCGTTTCAGCAAATGTGCCTTTTTACGCATACCCCTAAAAACCACACTCCAGTCAATGAAATCGACCTCTAGGCAATTTGATACTTCTTTATCACTCTGGTAGGTATATTGAAAATTGATACATTTGAATCTAATAATATTAGATTCAAATGTATATAATATATAATATATGGAGGGGGTAGGGGGGATATGGGTGGGTGGTGGGTGCTATGAAATGCACAAAAAAACAATAAAAATTATGTAAAAAGTGTTTTAATAATACAAATTGAAAGTTTTTTGTATGGAAAATAATAGCCTGGAACTTATTTTACAACACAATATATCTATTCCAACACCACTGAATTTAGAACTACATTAATGGCTTAGATAGTGTGGCTTTATCGACATCAGGGTAAATTTTCCTACATTCTGACACAACTTGTAATAAAAATTGGCGCTATTCTTCGTCTTTTGTCAAGCAAGAGTTTAAGTCTTGTATCAATTTCACTCCTCTTTCAGCATTGTCGTTGACTACCCTTAGACCGTTCACTTATGTTTTTAGCATGCAAATAATGAGGATTTTTGTTCCATTTATGGAACGCTGTTAATAAGACCCGTCCTCGAAAAAGGGGACATCTCAAAAAATTCCAATTTTGAGTTAGGACCAGCATTGGCTAGCAGGAGAGGTCTGTTTTGCCTACCGAAGACGTGAACTTGAGTAGTTCAATCCTGCTCCGCGTGACAGCGTGAGGGTCCTTTTTCGTTTGATGAGACCGTCCATCACTGTCTGTTGAAAACAGTGCCAACTCAGAGAGGTCGTTGAGGGAGGAACGATGTCACTGTCTTCGACGGACGATCCGTAAGTAATTTTGAGTTATTTCTTTCTTCGGCGGACAACTCGAACAAGATTCACTTGCGAATTTTGATTTGTTCCTTTCTCTCACGGATAACTTGACTGAGTTTGGATGTATAATAATAATCTGATACCACCTGCTTATGAAGTTACAGTTCCGTTTCTTTAGGTAACTATTGTACTGTGGTAATCAACTAATACGCCTAGTTAGAAGTCTAAGAAATGGTTTCAGTTACCATCAACGGTACCTAGCAACTTTGAAGATTCGTATAATAATCAATTGCATGCAAATTTATTAAAATTGATAGATGGAAATTGCAGAACAAAAGGAACCATCTCAAAATGATTGCCAAGTTGTCCATTGAAAAAGGGAACATCTCAAAAGGTTGTGGTGATTGTCCGTTAAAGAAGGTGACAACTCAAAAAATCATCAAAATTCACCAAAAACATCCCCCCACTCTCTACCCACGGGTCCAAAAACTTCGGTCCGGGCCACGAAACGTTGGACAGATAGTTGGTTGATCGATTTATGCTCTGGTAACAATCTTGGACAGTGTTCCATGAGCTGGAGGACGAGAAGAGCAAAACGGAAACTTCAAACGTGACTTCCCGAAAATAGCGAATTTTGAGTTGTCCCCTTTTTCGAGGACGGGTGCGTTATAAGCGTGGATCGGTGTTTAAAAAATCTGTCTCTATGGAAAACCGCTTGAAAAAATTCAAGGTTTGAGAGTTGACAAAAAAATCAAGTTGCTTATCCAAAATTTACTCTACGCGTGCAAAATCTAAAATCGCTTTTCTATCCCTACCATCAATTTCACTATCGGGTTCACCTAGGGAAAATAATTTCATGGCCATACTTTTTTTAATGTTGTCGTCTAAAGTGTGGTCGAAAAACGAGAACGCTATTTTCTCTGAGCTGAGTTACCACAGATGGTTTACAAATTTTGACAAAGCCTTATCTGCTATTTCTGTGTCAATTTTCCTATACTCTACTAATGCTTTCAACATTTCCAGATCTTGTTTAGGTGCCAAAGCAGGTTTGGGGGCATTGAACCATGCCTTGGCGTAAATAGTTATTATAAAAACACAAATTTCTTCTATTCCTTTCATTTCTTTTTGAGTTAATAACAATTGATCTCTAAAAAGATAAATTTTGAGGCAGTAAATTGCTTTGGCCATCCACCTGGCGTGATGAATTGCACCAGGTGCTTTAAAAGAAACGTTTTGGGGAGGAAGCCCTATAAACACTAAACAAAGTTGAAGAAACTCTTTGTAATCCTCTCTGGGCTGCAGGGTTTCCAATGTTCCATTAAAAAAACTGAAACTTGATTAATGTTACTAATTTTCCATCTAATACTCGTAGGTATTATCATCATGTAGACTAGTTTTGTATTTAGTTTGGTCGAACTTAGGCCACACAACTTGAAATTTTTTGGAAACGCTAGGTTCAGGACCAGTGGTCGAGCCTATCTTGCTATCAAACACGGCTTTCAAAATAATTTCCAAAATATGATGAGGGCATGCTAAGTACAAAAGTTCTTTTTGCAATAATTGCTCCAGCAAAACACAAGCCCCCTCTAACCCGACCAGTATTTGCAGCTGTGGTGTCAAAGCACATTGCTTGAATTTTTTCTGCTGCACCCCACTCTTGAATGGCTTCAAATACCGCCTGGGCTTGCAAGAGTCCAGTACTATTTTCGAGTTGAGGAACTCCGATCAACTGTTCCTCATCTCCACAACTAATCAAGATCGCTACTCTTTCTACGTTTTCGACTACCCCCCCCCCCCCTTTATTACAGCCTCAACCTTTACATTTATACCTGAAACATACTAATTTTCAATAAACCAGAGTGATAAAGAAGTGTCAAATCGCCTGGAGTGTGGTTTTTAGGGGTATGCGTAAAAAGGCACATTTGCTGAAACGGACCACGTTTTGAGATGGGAAAAGCTGAATAACATAAAATCTATAGGATGTAGCGAAAAAATTATGGAAGTAAAAGTTGAAGAAGATAACATTTTAAATAAAATGAGACCAATTTCAAGTCTCTACGACAAATGGTTACTATGTTATGAGGAAAAAATAATATTTTTATTTAAAAAAAGTGAGTTTTTCTAAACTTCAACCTCGATGCGGCACGGGTTAATGTTATCCGATCGACCTAAAACTTTGGGAATCTCATTTTCTAGTCAAATGGCACCTTTTAGGGGGTTGCCAGAAGTGATTTTCTCAACAACAAAATTTTCCCTTTTGCCTTGTGACCACCCTAGTGCACACCCTTCCAGGGTAACTGGAGTCTGCATGATGGTGACAATGATATTGAAGCCAAAATTCTGAAAAAGTGTGAAATTTAAATTTAATTTAAATCTGCGGAGGGAGCAAGGGTCGAACTCCCGGCTGCTCATTGGTTACATGAGCTCGTTTGTAGCAATTAGTCTGGACTATTATAACGCCTTCTGTCGATAAATGAAATGAGTCGATCTATTTTGCTTCCGAGTCTGCGAAGCAGCGGAAGCCTTGTCTACACTTTCGGGAGAAAAAAAAATTTTTGTAGTCCGAATTCAAAATTTCCACTTGCATTTTGCGTTTCATAGCCTACTGAACAAATTTGGTTCCGTGTCTGTCGGTCTGTGGGTCTGTGGGTCTGTCGGTCTGTCGGTCTGTCCGCATTTCCTTGTTACAGCCATAATTTCTACAATTTTGAATTGATTTAGCTCAAATTTCGAGGGATTATGCGGATAAGGCTCCTTGAGGTCCCATACGAATTTCATCACAATTGATTCAGCGGTACGCCCTGCGCATGCGCTAACGTGAAATTCTTGAAACAGGCATAACTTTCTCAATTTTGATCGGATTTCACAAATTTCCAGGAATTGTGTGCGTATAGCTCTAGATGGTACCCTGTCAGTTTCATCACGATTGAATCAGCGATACGCTCAGCGCATGCGCGAACGTAATTTCCTTGCCACAGCCATAACTCCTACAATTTTGATCGGATTTCAATCAAATTTTCAGGAATTGTGTGGGTATAGCCCTAGATGCTTCCCTATCAGTGTCATCATGATTGAATCAGTGGTACTCCCTGCGCATGCGCGAACGTAACTTTCTTGTTACAGTTGTTACGTTCATTTTGAACTTGGCACGAGGAAGCTCATGGCAGTGTATTTTTTTTTTTTTTTTTTATAGGCGAAGAAATGAAAAATGTAATTGTCCCAACCTTTGATTTTTGTTCGCAATTTTATGCAAAACAAGATCTTTCATTTGCCTGCCGCGTTCCCACCTAAGATCTCTAAATCAGAAAAAAGCAATACTCAGGTCTATATAATATATAATATATTTCACTCAGGTCTATATACTCAGGTATATATAATATATTTCACCAAAATACGTATAATAATATTATACGTATTATGGTGAAATACAATTGAAATCTTGATAGTAATTTGAATCTACCTCTCGAATACACGTGACAGTCCAACATTAAATAAAAGCATGAACATTTTTCATGCTATTATTTTCTGACATACTTAAAGGTAGTCTAAAAAATGTAAATGAGTCTACTACATTGTAGACGATATCATTCTGAGTATGTGGAAATTGTTTTGAGAAGATACCCCTACTTCTAAGGCTACAGGAGGCGAATAACATGGAAACTTCATTTTGCGGCGAATCACTCATTAATTATGACCACGAGGGCGATGATCGTCTTCAGTCAACGATAATCCCTTCTCTAACCCTACACCTCATCCACCCCACGTACGTAAAAATTAACACGGGTGGGCAGATGTGCATGCGAGGGGTTAAAAGTCTGGCCATCACCTAATTGTTAAGCGGTTGATCGTCGTGTCTGCACGCGCCGGTTTTAATGCTTCCTCGTATGTTTTTCTCGACTCATTATCCGGTTGGTGGAGGGATGAGGACGGGCAACCACCCCTATTGATTCATCGACTCCTCTTTCGGCAACACAGGGGCTTTCAATAATGCAATATTACCCACAAGCTTCAATTCACCTCGACAATTATTGTAGGAGAACGACCAATAGGTTCCATACTTATAATACGATAGCCGAAGGGCGTATTATGCGTTGAAATTCGATGCCTCGTACGGATTTTGGATTATTATTGGAATAATACACCCATGTATTCGCGACGGAAGGCGGAACTTTTGCTCTGCCTCAAAATTTGCCATATTTGTCAGTTTTGGGTACCTAGTAAGATTTTTTTTTTTTAATATGAAATTTTGACTGAATACCTACTTGGTTCGCCATTTAGTTGTGCCCGCCGCCACTCATACCCTTAGGGCTCTGTGGGTCTAAAAAGGGCCTACGGGTGGTTTTTTAAAGGTTATTGGACAGGGATCGAGGTAAGACTTACCACTCAGTGTCGTTTTCGAAGTATTTTTGACGTAGAATCCATTTTTGGGTGTCGTTTTCTGAGTAATATTTGACTTAGAATCCGCTTGATGGGGTCCCCACATGTGTCCAAACACTGACCAGGAATACAGATTTTTTCAGTTTTTTAATTTGTTTGTAAATCATTTTATTGTTAGAATTGATTTTTGGATCATTTATACCAAAGAATAACAAACCCTTGGGTGAAATTTGCAGCGTTCTTTTAATAGTAACCACGTTTTTTTGAGATGTTGAAACGGAGGCTATTGCATCGTGATGATAAAACTATACACTAATAAGGGAACTAATCCCAAATATTCACCTAGGTGTGGTTGAGTTGTTGGAGTTTCAGTTAAATTCAAAATTGTGTTCTTGTGATGAGAAGGGATCCAAAGGTGCAAACTCAAATTCCTCGCTGCTGCTAGTTTTCGTGGAAATTACTGGAAGTTAGAGGTTGGGTTTCCAGGAACCAAGATCGAAACGTCGAAGGTGTTTCCGGGAGGTTCTCCGCTGGAGATGGTGGAGGCAGAGAGTTCGATCAGAGCGGGGGGTTACTGAAGATTTCCTGTTAAAACATTCCTTCAGAACCCACAGCATGGTCGTCGCCGGTTTTCGCAGTTTGGACCGATTATGGGAGCTGCTGAGCGTTTTGGGGACGGCGCGTCGCGGCGCTGTTTTAAAGGGGGAATGGGTCCGGGAACCGAACGTCGACTAATACTTTTTTCTGAAAGAACTTCATAATTTGAAGGCATAGCAGTGAGTTTTGGGCTCCTACGGTGTAATACAAATTTCCAGGGCACTTTCGAAAATTTCAACTTTGAATCTGGAGGGAAAAGTGGCGCTACTCTCTCATTGGCTGCTGTCATTTTTTTTTTAACACTCTCTACTTCTTATGCTAGCGCACTCTGGCGGATTAGTAAAAGTGCCACCGCGGGAAAATTTAAAACGCCAAATATTCACCAGTGATTTCCTCTGCTCAGACACCTAATTTCTCAGTGCTAACTGTACTGAGTACTTTGTTCGTTACTAGTTCAACTATGTTCAGCCGAATTTTCCCATTTCTCTGACCTAGTTCTTTGGCCCATTCCTCTAGTTAAAACGGACAAGGCGAATCAAATCGAAAATGACCACGCAAATGAGGGTTCTCAGACTGCTTATCTGGGCCCCGCGGTTAATTGAGAAGAATGGCGCCCGCGGCGAAAGTGGGGGGAGTGTCAATTCAGTCGTATGGGGAAAGGCCCTGCATTCCGCTTTCCTGCGTGCAGGTTGCTCAGTGCGATCAAGCGGAGTGCTAGGCAAATAAGGCTGGCTTCTGCCCACTACGTCTAAATACCCACCTACAAAAAGCACGCGAGGAATTCTTCCTACAACTAATTTTTGGGAGAAGAATGTGAACACATCTGAGTCACGAGTGAGATCGGCTTTCGACAATTCATAATCCCTATAATATAGGATATTATCATACTTTATATCAAACGGTATCGTAAGAGATGCACGTACATGTGCTGTTATATCCGCTGAAAGAATATTTTTCAGAGGAAGAGTAAAAAATGTGAAGATTTAAAAACAACCACTGAAAAATGAAAGAGTAAATACGGCAGGTCAGGGGTGTTAAAAAACCCGAAAAAGGAAGGTGGAGCTGCGGTGAGAATAAGGAAGTTTTCCTCCAGTCATAATTTAGAGACGCATATTAAAAAAGGGGAGAAGCATATAGAAAGAACAGGAGTGGGGAGGTGAGTAAAGCTGAAACTTCGGCAGTGATTTGTAGTTTTAATACGTGTCGTGTTGTATGAATAAGACTGGGGAAGCCTATCATTCCCCCATCCTTACACCATTAGGGGATTAATAGCTTAGCTCACTGTATATTACACGGCCAACTGCTTTATATTAGCTTCCACCCTGTGCTCCCTAGACTCCTCTTGCCCGCAAACACCATCCTATCCTCCACCCCACAAATTAATTCGTTTTTCTTTCGCCCATTTTGCACCCTCCAACCGGGACAGAATTGACTAGAAAGCTACAAGCCGCTGTACAAGCCGTTGTACAAGCCGCTCAATCTGTACAACGCAACTAATAATATTATAAATACAGGTTCCTTCACACTCCTAGTGAATCCGTGTTGTCTCGTGAAATCTATGCAAATTCTCTGATTTTTGTTCATAACCAAAAAGTGGCCCGAAACTAAACCTTTCCTGGTTTTTTATGGATGACAATAAATTTCCGACTTTTTGTTACATACCTAATTGAAAACAACCAATTAGCAATAACTATTATGGCCATTTACACCCTAATGTGCTTTGGGGCCTAATATGATCCACATGTGTGGAACGCCAACCCACATTTTCTATTGTGAAATAGAAAATGCAGCTAATTTTACACCGAAGTTTATAATTCTTTCGTTCAAATTGCGCAAACATTTTTTCTGTCATTAAAAACCCATTAAAAAAAATAATAAATGAACATGTGTAGGGTTTGGACAGGTGAATGGATTCAACGTCCAAAAATACTTCGAAAACGATCCCTAACCCAACAGCCTACTCGAAAACCTACAACAAACCCTCCTGTAGCCCCTTTTAAACTCACAGAGCACAACTAGAGGGAGCACAACTAGTATGTGGTCAAAATTTAAGATTTAAAAAATAAAAATAAAAACGCCGCAAATTTTACACAAGGGTTTATTATTCTTTGATATAGGTAATACAGCAAAATCGCAGAGATGGGAAGTCAGCAATGCCTTGGAAATTCTATTTTACCCCACTCCCATTTCATACTTGACAACTAATCTGTGGGTCAATATCAATTTTTCCCAGATGTTAAAACTATCTAATAACTAATGGTTGTAACAAAGAAGACCGCATAATATGGCATAGTTATCCATATTATGGAGACACACGAGCCTTATAAAGAAGCTGGTGAAAAGAGGGAACAGTCTCAACCTGTCACTAGACAAGAAAGCCAAGGGAGTCGTATGACAAACGGAAGTTTATACCGCCAGTCAGGCGACGAAGGGGTCATACAGGCCTCATGAATAAAGATGATCCTGCAGAGGACGCTAAAAGCCCTGACAAACATTCATCGGTTTAACTGTGCACGAGTGAGCAGGATCTCCCGCTGCTCCAGAATCACTCGAATTTGTTGTTTTCTACTGTTGAAAGTTTAGAGGAATCGTTCGAAACGTCGTCGATTTGAGCCCTTTTGATTAGAATTCATCCTGCCGACGAGTGCTCCTCATGTGAAGGTACCAGGGCGAGAAAGAACTCCCCCCTCAACCTCCACTACACACTCATACAGATGAAAAGTTATAAAAGTGTACCTTCAAAACGCAAGGCCAACACTTAGCATTCTTTGAAAAAGGAATTTCACTTCCAGTAACTATCGGTTGTTGTAGGGATATCTAATTTCTACAACTTGTGTAAGATTTATATTGAAATAGTTCTTCAGGAACACGTGGAATATGCTTTCCTACTTCCTAGATCGAGAAATCCGTCCCAAAAAGTTCCCGCGTGTTCCGGAATGGTTGATTTGGTTTTGTGTAAATCCATAATATGGACATATTATTGTCAGTTAAAAAACACTTGGGGCGTTGTTATCAGCGTTGCTCAGCAATAATAATTATACAATTATTGTAATTATTAGCCTACTTGAGCTTTACTCGAGGTATCAAAGTTTGATACTTTTTTATAAAATGCATATGATAAACCTCCCCTTAATCAGACGAAAATGAGAGGAACCTTTGGTAACAATATCCTAACAGTTCAACAAGGTGAAGAATAAAAATCATGATAGGTGCGTGATTCGTAATAAGTAAAGAACTCCCCTTTAGTTCACTTAGTGAACTAAAGGGGAAGCAATGTTTATAGCAAACAGCAAACGTTGAGGCTCTGCAAGATGATGAGATAGCACACAGTTTAGGTTTTAACATGGTACATGTTAACATGTTTTTACGGGCGTTCTCTGGATTGGAATGTGAGTACACCCCCCCGTAAACCGTCGTGCCTTATAGGCGCCTAAACGGCTGAACGGATTTGAATGGGGTTTTTTTTTCTAACGATCTCGGGTGCGATTGCCCACAACATAGGCTATATTAAAACCCAGCCCGACGCGCGCAACCCTGCGAAATTTCGAAATTTCGAAAATTTCGAAATTTTGTACCCGCGGAACATGGTTTTTCCTCTCCTCCTCCTAAACGGTAAGCGATAAAAATACGGCGATTTTTTCTATTGGTTTGGTGGACCGTTTAAGTATGCTTAGGGGGGTCGAGCCCCCCTTGAGATGTTGAGCTTTCTGTATGTCTGTCTGTTTGTCCGTGTGTCGGTCGTGCCTTATAGGCGCCTAAACGGCTGAACGGATTTGAATGGGGTTTTTTTTCTAACGATCTCGGGTGAGATTGCCCACAACATAGGCTATATTAAAACCCAGCCCGACGCGCGCAACCCTGCGAAATTTCGAATTTAAGCGTTTTTGGATGTGAGTACACCCCCCGTAAACCGTCGTGCCTTATAGGCGCCTAAACGGCTGAACGGATTTGAATGGGGTTTTTTTTCTAACGATCTCGGGTGAGATTGCCCACAACATAGGCTATATTAAAACCCAGCCCGACGCGCGCAACCCTGCGAAATTTCGAATTTAAGCGTTTTTGGATGTGAGTACACCCCCCGTAAACCGTCGTGCCTTATAGGCGCCTAAACGGCTGAACGGATTTGAATGGGGTTTTTTTCTAACGATCTCGGGTGAGATTGCCCACAACATAGGCGGATTGGAATGCGAGAGTCAAGCCCCCCCCCCCCCCCCCCCCGTTAACCCTTCGCCCATCTACTCCCTTGCCACACGATAACCTTATATGTATATATAATATATCAATATATATTATATATTTTATAGAATATATATTATATATTCTTGAAAAATCTCGAGAAATTCATAAATGACCTACGTTCTGAGATAGGTTGAGCGCCCTCAAGGATTTTTTCCGTTTTCCCCTCCTTCAACCCCCTCTCCTTCCCTAAAGAAGGGAAGGAGTGGGGATTTCAGCCAATATTGATCCGATTTTGATGAAATTTTTTTCTATTGGTTTGGTGGACCTTTTATGTCTGCTTAGGGGGGTCGAGCCTCCCTTGAGATGTTGAGCTTTCTGTCTGTGTGTCTGTCGTGACTTATAGGCGCCTTATCGCGAATTTAAATATACCAATCCGAAAAACATGTACCATGTTTCCTTACTATGATCCTTGATCAAAACTTAGATAATCCGGGGGTCTGGGGTGTCCCACTGGTAAGTCATAAGACAATCATGTACCATGATCTACACAAATCACAAGCGGCAATATTTTTTTTTATTTGGGTTTGTCAAGTGCGTTCGTCAACTTGATTAAAGCCCGAGTACGCTAATTGCTGAGTAAAGCTATTCAAATTTGAGCCTATAGGCCCGAATATATTCTACGACGAATGATATGAGGCGACATTCTCGACATTCTACTGTCAGACTTGCCCATCTTGCTAAGGTGGTAATTTAGAGTGCAGTGACCCGAGAGAAGACTGACAATCGTCACTTCTCGACAGAGTCAAGAGAGTCTTCTTGCTGCAGAGGGCGCGATAAACCTTTTGGCTTGTTTAAGCCTTGTTATGTTATTCCAGAGGGCAGCTATTTCTACCTTCGGGTCACCTTCTGCATCAAATGACTTTCGGGAGAGCCCAACGATGGTGGGTAACTTGCACTCTATTCAGCAAGATCCGTTGTGTGCACCAGCCGGAGACTGTTGTGCCGCACCGCAGCCTAGGAGCATGAAAGCATACCCAGACCAGTAGAACGACCCCTGCACATGAACGAGTAGGCTTCTATTATAATAGCCTTCAGTGCAGCCTGACTGTCTGAGTTGATCTTGGCTCCTTTGAGTCCTTTCCAAAGAGGTCCAGAAATTGTTGAAAACCCGACCATGATTTTATACGAGATTTTGTAAGATTTTATACAAAAGAAAAGACTCAAAGGAGCCAAGATCTACTTCTTCTCAGACAGTCAGGCAGCACTGAAGGCTGTAGGAGCCTACTCGTTTAATTCCAGACAGATTGGGGTAGGCTCTTAAGGCAACAGAAACAATTATACAGTGATTGTAGTGTAACAATAATTATTATTGCTATGGATATGGTGGATGTTTTGAGCGCAATGTCATCGAAATCGATTTTGAGATAAAGATTTAAATATCTTTTGGGATTGGAATTGGCCCTTTGCGGTGCAGAGGCGCTTATAAAGGACGTAAAAGACGGTCACTTTCTGCCGTGAAGTAAAGTATACATTGTAATCCTCCAGTTTTATGGTTTCCTGCGCATTTTTCTCCTATATCTGAACTTCTTCCTGTCCTCTCCTATAGGTATCGGAGGCTTGATGTTGGTATCCAAGGGGGTTGCTGTTCGCATTTTTGGACAGGGTCCCGAGGGAGGGGGCCCATTTAATAAAGGTCAACTATATTGGATTAATTTCGTGAGGGACCCCTAATTTTTGTTTCCTGTTACTCGGGGGATTTGGGTAATAATTAATTTCACATGAAACTTTGAACGATTCTAAACTTAGAATATCGTGAAGAAATAGTTGTGCCTAAGGCCGAGCACCTCAAGAAGATGGGTTTACCCATGCTTTCCCCAAGTAGCTCACCTCAATGGGCTAGGGAACCGAACTTCATAATTGGAAGCCATAGCAGTGAGTTTTGGGCTCCTACGGTGTACCTAATACAAATTTCCAGGGCACTTTCGAAAATTTCAACTTTGAATCTGAAGGGAAGAGGGGGGCTTCCAAGAAGTGCTCTCTGGTGGTCAGCCAATGACCTAAAAGCACGAATTTAGAGAGATTCACGAGATCAGAAAAGGTGAAATCGCAAGGAAAATAGTCGTTCGGATTTGTTCTGACGCTAGCGTGACGGGACAGACCATATTCATGTTCACCAACATAACATAACCAAAAATAAAAAAAGATTTTTGCACACTTTCTACTTTTTGTGGGAGTGTACTCTGGCGGATTAGTTAAAGTGTCACGCGGGAAAATTCAAAACGCCAAATATTCATTAGTGATTTACTCTGCTCAGACACCTAATTTCTCAGTGCTAACTGTACTGAGTACTTTGTTCATTATTAGTTCAACTATGTTCGGCCGAATTTTTCCATTTCTCTGACCTTGTTCCCTAGCTCAATTTTCGTTGAACGTCCTTGAAAAAAAAAGAAAAAAAAAAGTTTTTACCATGTATTCAATACCTACCCTTCCCGCAATAGCTTCTCATAATACGGTTGTTGAGTATGTAAATAAAGGAGGGGCGATAAGTCTGGAGGGAAAAAATATAAGTCAGGGGGTGGTGCTGGAGTGAGAGTGTAAGATTCAAAAGTTAATAATGCAGAGTAAAGGGAGGATAGTGACTCCCCCAAGCACACGAGGGAAAACCTAATACGTATGAAACCCGGGCTCGGCCTCCCATAGATCTTCGGAATAATTACATGATAATCCCCAGCTTCTGTCTTCCAATAAATAATACCGACCAGGCCTTAACATATGTTCTCCTCCTTCCTCCGCCCTTTTTTCCGACCATTCACAAGTCCTCATTTATGATCGTATTGCAGCATGGATTCTTTAGATTGGTGATGTCGATTTCGGTTGAATGTTGGCTTTTGTGACACGCTCGTTGCATGGTATGTTTAACGCGATCGTTGTATGTACTATTTTACGACAGTTTTTTAAGTACAAAATATGTATTTATGATAATATATTATATTATACCAGTTTATTATTCTAGGTCATCCATATTTATCAAGTACCTAGATATTATTATTATTATTATTATTTCGGCCTGCAGTGGGGGCCCGTAGAATTCCCCTGACGTAGTCCATGCGGGTCTTAAAAGGCGACTAAAAGGGAAATAGGGGTGGGGCGGGAGAGTCAGGGGGACTCACATCCAACAGACAAGGACCGGACCGGACATCTTTAGGATAAGGAAAATTTAATATAATAGACGATCTGAGCTGCCGCCCAGGCGAATGACGATGCCCATCCCCAGGGGTATCACCAACTGTCCTGCGGGGTCCCAGCCTAGCAAGCACCCTGCAGAGTTGGGCAAAAACCAACTGCAACTAACAACTAACCACTACAACTAAATTATTCGAACTAAACCTCAACTACAACTAAAAGTTTAGTTGTTAGTTGAAAGGCTCAACTAAAATTATCAACTACCTAAATTAGTTGTAGTTGTGAGTGCAACTACAACTAATTTGGTTGAAAAAGTTAGTTGAGACCTTCAACTAAAACTTTAGTTGTTAACTGTAGTTGTACGTGTAACAACTAACAACTAACAACTAAAAAAAAGAGTGAACAAAAATTTTGGAAAAATTTTTTTTTTCAGTTTTCAAAAAAAAATTTTTTTTTCATTTTTTTCGAAAAAAATTTTCTAAAAAAACATTTTTTTCAACAAATTTTTTCGGAAAAATTTTTTTTTTGAAAATTTGAAAAAAAAAATTCCGAAAAAAAAATTTTGAAAAAATTGTTTTTTTTTTTCAAAATTTTTGTTTACTTTTTTTTAGTTGTTAGTTGTTAGTTGTTACACGAACAACTACAGTTAACAACTAAAGTTTTAGTTGAAGGTCTCAACTAACTTTTTCAACTAAATTAGTTGTAGTTGCACTCACAACTACAACTAATTTAGTTGAAAAATTTAGTTGAGCCTTTCAACTAAACAACTAAACTTTTAGTTGTTAGTTGAAACTCAACTAACAACTAATAGTTGTTAGTTGAAAATTTAGTTGAACTAAATTTTAGTTGAACTACGCCCAACTCTGCACCCACGTCATCGGAGGCGTCGCGCCTTCGGAAAGGCCGACGGGGTATTTGCCCGGGCTGAGTTAGAGGGGTGACTGCCAAATGGGTTGAGTGCGAGGGCCTCCTCCCACCGGCAGTGTAGGACATCCGAATATTAGCCAAGTGGTTAAAACTGGACTAAGGGGCAATGGTAGAGCTGTGCGATGCCCTGCTCACGCAATAAAAGAAGATTGTACGATACTGCAGAACAAGCTGAAAGAAGAGGTTGAGAAGCTGGCCAAGTGGTCCCCTTCCAAAGAGATGAGAGCTGGGCGCTGGAAACGGCAAAAACATCTAGACCCCAGTGAATCTGCAATGAATAGTGAACAGCAGCGAATCTGAAGAAGTTGGAATGGACACTGACGCTGGGAATTCGGCCACCAGTGAGTCAGATGCTTCAGAACCTGCAGGAAAGAAGAAACCCCCGAAACAGAATGATCTGGCGAAAGCAACGCGCAAGAGAGAGGCGCGAAGGGCAAAAAAAGAGGGGGATAGGATGAAGGAGAAGGTCGAAAGGATATGGTCAGAGCAAGTTGACTCAGAGGAGGAATGAAGGAAGAAGGTGCGGCCTAAGAACCTAAAAGGAGAGGAAATAGAAGAAACCTAGAGGAAGGGAAAATTCTTCAGGCAGAAGACTTCAGGCTGATAATGAGAAGAAGAAGAAAACAAGAAGCTGGAGAACTAGAAGATCTGAGGCACTGGTGATTGCTGTATCCGAGAACCTGTCATATTCGAGTGTTTTCATAACCCTTAGGGAGAAGGTGAAGCCAGAAGACACTGACACTGACTTTTTCTGCTTCTACAATGGACAGCCATTGTAGAAGCAGAAAAAGAAGCGATTCTCCTCAGTGAAGCAGCCAGAGTGCGTATTGGGTGGATCGACTTTAGGGTCAGAGCTCGAGTCCAGGTGCTTCGCTGCTTCAAGTGCTTGGACTACGGCCATATAGGCAAAATGTGCACACGTGCGGATCGGTCCAAAATCTGCTACAGGTGTGGGGGATATAAAGGAGGCACATGCAACCTGGCAGAAAAATTGTGCTATGCGAGGACCTGGGAAAGGAATCCAACCACACTCCAGGTAGAAGAGGATGTGCTGCCTTCCAGAAGGCCCTGGAGGAGGCCAAAAAGAAAGCGAGATGATCCAGTTATTAACTCAAACTTTATGTTGTTCATAAAGCAATCAATTTGATCAAATCCTGCATCAAATTCTGAGTTAAGGGTGCACCTGAAATTCAAAATTCCTCCATTCCTAAGATGAAATAAAACTGCTGCTCACTGCATCCAGCATCTGCCACCACAGTACATCGTCCTGCGAATGCGTCATCGTAGAGATCGTCAGAGACCAGGGACTCCACTATAGGTCTGCCACAGAAACTTTGCCTCCGTGTGGCGCCCCCTAGGTGGCGGATCCGCGAACTATCGATCGACTCAACCTTCCATTGTGAAACCTTGACACGGAAATTGGAGCGGTGAGAAATTTGATGTTCGTGTAGTGGCTGTGCTGTGAACATGTGCTCTCAAGTTCTTCCTCCCGAGGAGGGAAATCATGTCACTTTGAGGGAAGAAATTCCCGAAAAATTATCGTACGCAGGGGAATCTGCTTGATGATAAGCGATGATAAGAGATAACTAGTTCTATTTTCTCCAGAAGAATGCGCCAAAGGGAGGCAAAGTTTCTGAGGCAGACCTATAGCTAGTCGGTTTGCTCGACTGTCTAGCAGTTCGGCTGTACAATCGATGAGGATATTTCGTTTCTCCTGCTTTCAAGCTCGTATAAACTCAACCTCCTCTAAGTTGTTCTTCGGTTCACAAAACTGAGGAGGACTCACTACACCACTGCCGTTGCTGCTCATCTTCCCTCTCCTCGCAACATCAGGGCAATAGGTCCGAAAATTTCTGACACCAATGTAAATTACCAGACCAGACAAGGTTTCGCAACTTGTAGTGATACAGTTTCTGTCTAACCATCACATTGAAGTCACGTCATAATATCACACCACAAACAGTATTTTGGAGGATCCCACCTAACAAAATTTAATTCATTTCCACTTTTCTGCCTTCTCTACCCAGAAATTCAGCACTGCCCCAGTGCTGAATTTCTGTATCATCGCCCCGATGATACTGACAGAAATCTGACTGAGCTAAATGGGTGTCTTTTGGTTTATTATTCTTGGAATAATACACCCATGTTTTCGCGACGGAGGTCCACGACTCCGTTCGGCCTCAACATTTTGACATTATCCGTTTCAAGAGGTCTACATTCCAATCGCCAGATCGCCCAAACCCGTGGGGTGCTATGGGGCTACGGGAGGTTTTTTTTTTTTAAGACTTGGCAATGGGATCGAGGTAGGTGTCGTTTTCGAAGTATTTTTGGACGTAGAATCCATTTTTTGGGGTCCCGGAGCGATCCGATATCACTGTTGCGACCTATAGGGCTTTCATGGGGCTACAAATGGGATTTTTGATGGATCCCAGGAGGTCAAATATTTTCAAGTAAAAACCAAAACTTTCGAAAAAAAAAAAAAATTACTTTTGAAAAAAAGTTGTTTCTAATTTTTTTTTTCGTTGACAGAATTAAATTTCTGCAGAAGTAACCTATATCAAAGAATAATAAACCCTTGCGTAAAATTTGCAGCGTTTTAACGATGTAATTGGTTGTGGTTGTGAAGAGTATGGACAAAAAGGATGTCTGTTTCGTTTGAATAGGTTTTGGCTTTCACCGCATTCCTGAGGATATAATGTAAAGTAAAACGAAAGAGAAAGCGTACGTTATCTGACTGGATAACGAAGTTGATTGATTGTCGATAACGTGGGAGGAGGGATGCTGATATTGACAGCTACTTGGGGCCTCTTTTCCATTAGAATCCCGGATGAGCGTGCTATGATTTAATTGTGTTGGCTGGGCGTGTGTCTACCCGTCGGATGACAGGGTGAGAAGAGCTCAGTCAGGGGTGGCTTAAACTCCCACCCGCCAATCTAACCATCGCCCTCCTCCTCCCCCACCCCACAGGCAACACTACACTCTTATAGGTTCCCTTCCCATCACCCATCGGACACCCCTTTTACATTTAGCTTTCAGCCACGTTGGCTTTGCAAGTCAGCTGACCGGCACGTGCGCACATCTAACCGGCTTAAGCTCTCTGTCTTTCCCTGGCCCTCGTTCCTTAACAAATCGTACCTTGAACCTTCGAACCCTTTATGAGCTCTCTCAATATAAGGTGAGCTCTGAAACGTGCCTGATTTGATTGGAATAGAACAAGGAATGGTCATAATATGATCGATGTGATATTATCCCGAGATTGTGTTTCCATTCACAAGTTCGCTTCGCTCGGCCAGTTTCTCGGATAGGGGGAGCTCGCTTCGCTCGCCCATTTGTATATACTTAAGTGATAAATCCAACCTCGCTAATAATAAAATTAGGTACCGAAAATTAGTGAGGAAGAAGGTGATACGGAGGATGTGGTCTCTTTATTAAATTAAATTTTAGAAAGGTTGCAATACTTACCAACAGTTGGTAAGTATAGTTACTATAAATATGGTCAAGGGATGATTAAATCATAATCGTTTAAAATGTGAATAAATTTTATTCACATTTAAACTCCCCGATCGTTGGAATCCCAATCCAACCCCTTGGATGTTGAAAATACCCAAAACTCCAGAATATATCCAAGATTAGCGAGGAAAGGACTCGTCTCTCGAGGCTTAAAAATGACTTACTTCCGAAATCGTGGGAAGCAAAAAAATGTCTCGCTCTTCGATCCGAGATGTCCAAGTAGGTACCTACCGTCAAATGGAGTAACTTCCGACATGTCTACTCCGAGGCGATCATGCGCTGCTGCGCCCTTGCGCCTGTTACAAGTAACCTGCTATACGGATTCCTCACTTCCCGCGCGGTTTGATTTGGTGGTGTTGTTGACGGTGTCGGTCGCTGACAGACGAAGTGGAAATTTTATTTATTTATAGCAGTTCTTTCTTAGTACGAATCACTCGGAACATGCACTTGGAACACTGACCGCGTTAGGATTTTTTTTTTTTTTCAATAATGCATAATATGCAAAATAAATATTATTTATTTATACTACTCATAATAATTGACGATCAGGACTATTTCTGTAATAGGCATTGTAGGGATGTAATTATCGGAGATAAATATCGATATTTGAAAAATATATCGTTTTAGTAATCCGATATAACGTATAAAAATATCATATATCGATATATGGGATATTTTTCAAAAATTGAAAAAATCAATTTAAATAACGATTTGTGTTGTCTAGCTCTTCACCTCTACTACAGATAGGGTGGCCATATATACCTACTGCTTTTTGCAGTACAGTACTGCTTTAAGGTATGTGATACTGCTGTACACAGAGACCCTTGTGTACACCTGAAATGTACTGCTTTCTGAAACTAGTAGAGTTTTTGGGGAGCTACTTCCTGCCTATTTACTTACGCACTTGACAATATCTTCCAAAGAACTTAAATTAGATGGGACACGAACACCTCTTATCAATAATTGATTGGAGGAAGAAGAAGTTGGTCTTTGAGGCTCAAAGTCTGAGTTACGGGTTTTTGTGGTTTTCAAATGGGTTCACTAGTTTTTAAATGCAAACGCTTTGAGTATTGATCTCTTTCAAGAGATATTGTCTGCATCGTAACGTCATTTTTATGGCCAGTGGCAATGATTTAACCTAATGTGATGTTTTATTAGACATTAAAACTTTTTTGTCTAGGTTTTCAGCCCGATCGCCCGTGGGGCTATCTAGGTGGGGTTTTTGAAGGGTTTCGGCTATGGGTTCGTGTTACGTGTCGTTTTCGAATTATTTTTGGACGTAGAATCCATTTTTCGAGGTCCCTCATCTGCCTAAACATTGTAGAGAACAATGTTTTGATTTATTTTAATTTTCCAAAGCTTTTCTTAATGACACAGAATTAATTTTTGCTCTATTAACCTATATCAAAGGATGAAAACCCCTTGTGTAAAATTAGCAGCGTTAGTTTCCTAATTCATCCTGATAACACGTTTAACAAACGGCAACCTTGCATCAGTTGTCTGATGATTTTAAAGATTATGAACTTTTATGTATAAGTTATACCTTCTTAAGTTGAAAGATATACCTTCTTTCAAAACGGTAAACTCTACCATGAAGACCCCTAGTATACTATAGTTTTAGAATGTCACATCATAGATCGAGAAAAAAAAAAAAAAAAAATCCTCAGCCACAACCCGAGAAAAGCGAAACTCACAACGATATTTTGACAGATCAGTCGTTTTCCATGGAAAACGTCTCATCTGTCTAAATATCGTCGGTAGTTAAACACCGACATATAATGGGGTATATGTCGGTGTTTAACTACCGGTAGGTACATGACACGAATTACTTGTGTCTATGTGCTGCGACGATGACAGGATGTGAAATGTCAAATCACTCTGAGAAGTGTTGGATTGTATGCAGGGAACCAGAAAAGCGGAAAATATCACATAGTACGAACACTG
Source organism: Pilophorus perplexus (assembly GCA_955831195.1). NCBI lineage: Eukaryota > Metazoa > Arthropoda > Insecta > Hemiptera > Miridae > Pilophorus > Pilophorus perplexus. Next base: position 54,474,570 of record OY037007.1, on the reverse strand, counting down.
GCAGTACCGTGTCCTGATGTCACTTGGACTGTTGATGGGTTCGGTGTGTCGAAAAAGCTCTAAAGCAACATCGATTATGGGTAAAGCTGTCTGAAAGACCTGACGAAACCGAAACAACAGCTTTCCGATCAAATGTAGACTTCAATTTTTAATCTCCATCAGGGCAGTATTGAAATTTGTGTATAGAATCTCTCGCCTAAAAGTAACCCCGGTTTGAAGTGTATTAAAGCGCGTTGAAAGGAATAATTTCTATTGGGAAATGGGGAGCGTGAAGAAGCTGGAATCTCATCCCCGCCAACCGTCACATTCCTCCTGTTTCATGGGGTATTCAAAGAAAAAAAAAAAAAAAAAAAGAGGGAAAGAGAGAGAGAGAGAGAGAGAGAGAGACAAAGACGGATAGCTAAGCAGCTATGCGCAATGGTCGTTCATGGTGTTGTGGGGATGAGGTTGGGACCGAATGACGCAGGCGTTGGGAACAGACCTCCCACCATTCTCTGGTCTCTGAAATCGGGGAGAACTCCCTTTCGTCTTGTCAGTTGAGAAGGAGCTGAAAAGGCAAAAGACATGGCGCCTGGAGAAGGAATCGCTTGCATCTTTTTAACTAGCGTACCTAGTTCGATATGGAAACAAAATAATAATATCATTTACAATTCTATAATCTTATTGGAATGTAAAATGTGCGTTAAAGTTGAAAAAAGTTCTTGGGATCTTACTTCAATTGGTTCTTTTGTAAAGCCAAATAAGCTACCTATATTTCTTTAGGCTTATAAAGCGAATGGCGTTGGCTCAACACAACCCTATTCACTGAAGGGCCTTCATTCCCCACGTAGACCACATTCACGACCGTAATGAAACTGTTCTTACAATTTAAATGGACTGGAAATTTTACATATAATATTATTCGTCCTTTGTCGGTAGGGTAGGTCTAGGACCTCTAGAAATAGATTCTAGGTAAAAAATTAATATGGAAACGACACCTTACTCGGTCCGCTAGCCTTAAAAAACCCCATTTTGTCAAAACTCGGATATAAAAAGAAAGAAAAAATACACTGCCAAGGAGATGGCACAGCAGCTTCCTCGTTACAATCAAAGTGACACCATTATAAAATGCGCTGAGCGTACCCCTGATTCAATCTTAATGAAACTGACAGGGGACCATCTAGAGCTATACCCACACAATTCCTGAAAATTTGATTGAAATCCGATCAAAATTGTGAAAGTTATGCCTGTTTCAAGAATTTCACGTTAGCGCATGCGCAGAGCGTACCGCTGATTCAATTTTTTACCCAAAGCCTGGGTAATCATCTACGGCACAGCCCGTGTAATCCCTGAAAATTTCATCAAAATCGGATCAATATTGGCTGAAATCCCCACTCCTTCCATTCTTTAGGGAAGGAGAGGGGGTTGAAGGAGGGGAAAACGGAAAAAATCCTTGAGGGCGCTCAACCTATCTCAGAACGTACATCATTTTTTAATTTCTCGAGATTTTCAAGAATATATATATATAAATTACGTTCGCGCATGCGCTGACCGTACCGCTGATTCAATCGTGATGAAACTGAAAGGGTACCATCTAGAGCTATACGCACACAATTCCTGAAAATTTGATTGAAATCCGATCAAAATTGAGAAAGTTAAGCCTGTTTCAAGAATTTCACGTTAGCGCATGCGCTGAGCGTACCGCTGATTCAATTGTGATGAAATTCGTATGGGACCTCAAGGAGCCTGATCCGCATAATCCCTCAAAATTTGAGTTAAATTCATTCAAAATTGTGGAAATTATGGCTGTAACAAGGAAATGCGGACAGACCCACAGACCCACAGACCAACAGACACGGAACCAAATTTGTTCAGTAGGCTATGAAACGCAAAATGCGAGTGGAAATTTTGAATTCGGACAACAAAAATTTTTTTTCTCCCGAAAGTGAACACAAGGCTTCCGCTGCTTCGCAGACTCGGAAGCAAAAACCCTACAGCCAAAAAGAGCGCAGGCGGTCTACTGCGAATGGATCTTTCGAATCCAACTATGAAACACAAGGGCAAAGTTTGAGGCGAATAACAATTTTGATCCCCGTTGTAAAACATAGGTTGACTGGTAGAATATACCTAGGGTAAATCAAATTGGAAACGTCAACAGCATGCAAAGAGGGAAACAATATATTGAGATATATCGGTGTTGTTCTTGTCCAATTTCTTTTAGGTACGAATTTTAATACGATACATAAGATTGTATAGTAGATGACATCTACTACTAGAAGACATTATCTTCTTTAGTAGTTTTTAGATCCGTAAATAATTTCAGGTACATTCAGGGCGGGGGGACGATACTTTTATTTCCGAGTATATAGTGGAATACTAATTAATCAAATTCGGGACGAATCAAATTTTTCGTCCATCTGTTATAAATAACAACAGTTTAGGCGACTAAGACCAAGCTGCGGCCGCATTAATTTATTCGGCGTAGCTTTAATATCAGTTTCAGTGCTGTTATTATCTATTGATTCCAATCAAGAAAAATCCATAAAGTCCCCTACGGTACCGCTGGCTGTAATCGTGGAGCCTTCGGAAACTCTAGGTGCTATTACCACATTAGGGGTAAGTTTCTCGAAAGCTCCTACGTAAATGGCCCTTTCTTTTTATGCCTCTCGTGTGTGGTTGAGATTCTAGACCAGGCATACTATCGAATGGAAATTGAACAGAGATTGCTCGCCCATTGAATGGAGAGGGTTGCGGCGCCTTTCACACAAAGGGAGGTTTGGGAAATGAAGAACACTTGTTGTTCCACCCCCTAAAAACGGGAAATATTGAGGAGCCTGAAACTTGACGGGTTGTATCATTTTACAAGGGTTTCCACAGTTTTCTTCTTCAAGGTTAGCATCCTTCTACGTTGTTGGTAATGTTGTTGTTGTCGTCGTTGTTATTTTTACTGGAGAAGGTAACGTAAAGATTTAAAACGATGCATAGATTTATCATAGATCTACGTTACATTTGCCTTGTTACATTTCAAGGGCCATGATGCCTAATGCATTATGACTCTTGAAATGTAAAGGGGGCTTTTAACCCTTGAATTCGACTTAGACGTCCTCTCAAGGAGAACCGGAACTCGATCTGACAAAATAAGCTTACGCCTTGTCTCCCTGGGCTGGGAGGAGTTCGCCGTCCGATTGAACGCAGAGCATAATAATTATGCTCTGCGTTCAATCGGACGGCGATGCAATTATTGCATCGGTGACTTCGCTTCCCACGAGGTCACCCACCTAAATAGTAGAAAATATCTGCTGCGCCCCACGTTGGATAAACGGTAGTTACGCCGAATGCACGAAAATTTGCCCCCGGAAAAAACGGACGGGGCGGTTGTTGTTGAAAATACATTTTTGTATGAAATTACCTGTTTTATGTTGTTATTTAATACCTGATACCTATTTATTTATTTATATCTTATTTTTAAAGATTCATTTTGGTTTATTATTCTTGGAATAATACACCTTAGTAATCGCGATGGAGGTCGACGACTCCGATCGGCCTCAAAATTTGACATTATCCTTTTCAAGAGGTCTACATAGATTCCAAAACTGAAATGTCCGTCCGCCGTCCGAGCCGTTTTGGGCAGTAGGAATATTTAAAAAAAATGAAATTTTGACAAAATACTTGGTTTACCATCTAGTTGTGCCCGCAAGGTCTACAGCCCAATCGCGCAAACCCGTGGGCTATGAGGCGGAAATGGGACTACGGGAGGGTTCTTTAAGGGTTTTGGCTATGGGATCGAGTTAGGTGTCGTTTTCGAAGTATTTTTGGACTTGGAATCCATTTTTGGGGGTCCCGGAACGATACGGTTTCACCTTGGGAATCTATGGGGCTTTCACGGGGCTGAAAATGGAATTATTGAAGGATCCCTGGAGTTCAAATATTTTCTGAGTAAAAAAAAAAATTTTTTTTTTACTGACGGAAATAATTCGGAAATAAAAAGGAAAAAACCCTTAAATTATGTCTTAAAAATTTCTTCTTAAAGAATTCTTAAATTATTTCTTATTAAATAAATTTATTCTTTGAATTATTTCATTTTTTCCTCCTTCAAATATCGCCTAGGGTCGAGTAGGATCATCCTATAATACAGTTATAGTTATAGTTATAGTTCTCCGACCGTTTTTTGAGCATCATACCGAAATCATACACGCATTTAACAGCATACCTCACGTCTTCATTCATTTCTCTTCTCTTCTCTTTTTCAAATTACCAATATTACATTCTTTCTCAAATTCACGGACGGGGGCGTTTTTCGTACCACCGGTGGTGAATTTTCGGGTCACCCCAATGCCACACCACACGCCCCATGTCACTTACCTACTTTCTAATGCCTGAACACTGACGATAGATAGTAGGGGTCTTCAGGGCTGCTCTCAATGTGCTTAAGCCAAGTAAATTGGTCATAAGTATGTTATCAAACTCCGTTACCAGCCGTATTAACTGTGCTTACCGTAACACAGGCCAAAGTGAGATAATTTATAACAACCACGTTATCGTGCTATCTACCCAAACACAATGGTCACTCACCTCCACCTAGGAGTCGCAATCCCGCGGGATTCTGCAAATTCGGGATTCTCATCGCGGGATCCCGCGGTATTCCTCTTGTATAAAAAAGCCAGGTTTTCTGTGGTGTGAATCACAGCCTACACACTGTGAATCACATTCTCATTGCCTGTGATTCGTATAAGACTTCCTCATGCCTGTTGTGCTGTAGTTCACAATATTTTTGCTATTCTTGTGGTATCTACGATCCTATCTAAGATCCCGATACTATCTAACCTATATGAGGGGAAAGAGGAGGCGCTTCAGTGTGCATAATAATTCAATATTACTATGTAATAATAATTCATTAATACAATGTAATAATAATTAATTATTACTACTAGTGGGCAAATACCCGGCTTTGCCCGGGTATGATTTTAAACCCTTCCCCATGTCATGTTGAGTACGTGTACCAAATTTCACGTTATTTAGTATTCTGGATCTTGAGTTATAAGGGAACAAATGCGTCTTATAAATATAGAGAAGAGATTATGCAGTAGAGTATACCATACATTTTGTTTGACGATTCCACCCTCGAGTGTGGAGACAGAGAGAGCTCTCTCTACAGCTGGGTACCTATTTCTGCAATCAACCCCGATCAAATTTGGGTGAGAGAAACTATTAACTCCCTTCGAAGCATTTATTTTCTAATATTTGTTCAAATATTTTAAAGTAAATTTTGGTTTATCATTCTTTGAAAGTCGAAAGTCGAAAATTCTGATCAGCCTCAAAATTGGACATTAGACGTTTCAGGATGTCTTGATTCCGCACACAGAATGTCTGTTTTGGGCAGTAGGAATTTTTTTAAATCGAAATTCTTATTTTAAATTGAAATTCTGACAAAATTTTCGTTTTACGATCTAGTTATGCCTGCAAGGTTTACAGCCGATCGCCCAAACCCGTGGGGCGCTTTGGGGCTAAAATGGGACAGGACTAGGGGCCGTATTCTAAAACGCTCCTTAGCGTTAAGGAAGTCCTTAGGAGGCGTTTTAGGCTGCCTAAAACGCCTCCTAAGGACTTCCTTAACGCTAAGGAGCGTTTTTGAATACGGCCCTAGGCGTCGTTTTCGGAGTATGTTTGGACGTAGAATCCATTTTGGGGGTCCCAGGACGATCCGATCCAGGACCTATGGGGCTCTCGTGGGGCTTTTTAAAGGATCCCAGGAGGTCAAATAAAGTGAGGTTTTCCGAGTAATTTTGGACGCAGAATCCATTTTTCGAGGTACCACATGTGTCCAAACATCTCACAGAATTTTTATTTTATTTTTATTTTTTTCAAAAGTATTTTCTCAATGACACAGAATTAATTTTTACGCAATTAACCTATATCAAAGAATAATAAATCCTTGAGCAAAATTTGCGGCGTTTTTGTTCAAAAATTGCATTTTATGAGCAAAATTATTGTATTAGTTACAAAATCCCGCGGGATTGGCTTGCATCCCGCGGGATTGAAAATCGTGCGGGATTGCGACCCCTACCGTTAAAACCCCTATCATTAAAAACGTCAAATAACTGAGCCGGCCGCATCGTCCTTACTTGCCCCAAACGAGCTCACACCTAAGTACATACCTACATGTAATCAGTGTGTGTCGACCTCAGTTTTAGTGTTACATAATATTAGGTACCTATCTGAAAATTTTCTATCCTTGAAAAAAAAAAAAAAAAAAAAAAAAAAAAACGATCTCGAGGTGGGTACGTACCCAAATAATGGCAATTTTTATTAGGTATAATTTAGAGTAGGTATTATTCATAATGAAAATTTTGTTCAAATCGCATTTAATATTAAACCAGATTGTTCGTCTTTGGAAGAGATTTGTTAAGAAACGACAAGTGAACGACACACTCGGGCAGACATTTAACTAAAGAAGAGACTACCAGACCGCTGGGGGCTGATGGGATTCTCAGGCGCACGTCACTTGCAATCGAGCGGCAAACTCAATGTGACGCTCGGGGGGGCGTTTTACTGCACACGTGGCTCCTGTCACACTGAAGGTAATGTAACAAACCGATTTCAAAGCCTCACCTCTATTTCACTCTCCCTTTCTTCCTTTTTGATTTTATTATTGTTTTCCCCTCTTTCTCTAGTGCCTTTCAATTGACAGCTCGGGATATCTGAATAAATGCGAGAACTTGGAGGGGGCTTTGCCGTTATGACTTTTTTCAGCTGAAAACAACTGGAGGGGGGAAGAGGGGGATTACTTTTTATCGTGTGGAAAGGACGTTTGACAACAAATCGTTCAAGGTTGAGTAATGGAGCATAATGCACTTCTAAAATATAAGTAACCACAATAATATAAGAAATAAATCTTGATTTCGGTATTATAAATACTATTTATTTGGTGGATTTGTTGAAGGTCGCTAAGTAAAACGAAAATGCACTGCCAAGTGGGACATGGCCCATAGCTTCCTCGGATATCGTATGAAATGTTGAACGTAATTTTTCATCAATAGGGCACAAATAATGGCTGTTAGCTCACTAACTCGAGCAAGATTTTAGCTCACTCAGCTGACCAGGAGAATACCCGTCATTTCAATCGTCTCTTGTACTCCCATAAGGTCTCCTTCTCAAATTTCAACGTCCAAGGGTGAACCGGAGAGATTTTAGCAGATTTTGAACATTTTTACATTACAGGTAATGTAGGTCTACATATAGTGGCAGTGCGGTACTGCTTCGAGTTCAATTGCTGTGAACGACACTGCACCCCATTGTTTGGATCTCTAAACTCTTGGAATTTTGACTCGAGGTTTTTAAAAAATCGATGGCTGCGTAAACAAATCCCTTTTTTCGAGGACCCATCTCTGTCTAAACAACTACAGATTTTTTTTTTTTTTTTTCCATAATTCCGTGTTTGATCAAAGAATAATAAATCCTTGTGTAAAATTTGCAGCGTTTTAAAATGTTTTCCATTTATATATTTTTTTTATTGTTGTTTGAGTATTGTTTAAGTCAAGTTATGTCAAGTAGGTTAATTAATTTTGTTAAATGCCTATTAATTTTTTTTTTCCTTTCAAGAAATATTTATTGCACCAAGTTAATTCTTAATAGCAACATATTTGATTGATACTTCAAACTTAGATACTTCACTAAGTCTCTGTGAATTGTGATTATTAAAAGTGACTCTTGTAAACCGCACTTGGAATTCACTAAATTGAACTACCCTAATTGAAAAACACGCTCACACCAACAGGTCAGGAGGCTTCTTCCTCTTGAGATGTCGGAGCACCTCATCAACGTCGAGCAACTGGACCGCTTCTTCATTGACGTGTACTTGTAGCCTCTTGTGATGAGCTATGGCTTGAATCTTAATCACCTCATTTACTGTAGGGATTTGAAGTTCTTTGTGGAGTCTGATATTTCTAGTGTATCGGTATGCATCAACAGCACACCTTAGTACATTTTTTTGGAACCTTTGAATGATATCTCGGTTGCTTTGAGCAGTGCAGCCCCACAGCTGCGCTCCATAGGTCCAAAATGGCTTGAGGACTTGATTGTACAGCGATAATTTATTTTGGATCGAAATTTTTGATTTCCGACCCATTAGCCATTACATTTTCCTGAACTTGAGTACCAGTTCTGTCTTCTTGTTCTTCACGTGCGCCTTCAAACGCAGTTTTGCATCTAGGGTCATGCCCAGGTACTTAGCAGAGCAAACTTGCTTCTCTTCTAGTGCCTGCTCAATTTTGTTCGTTATTCGATGAACCTGGTCAATTGATGAGTGCTTCTGCCGGAAACCAAACTGGCGAGAGGGCACCAGTTTGCGTTCTTCAACGACTTGCATAACTCGCTTGTGGATGAGTTTTTCAAATAACTTTGATAATATTGGCAGCAGGGAGATTGGCCGGTAAGATGTTAATTGTTCCGTTGGCTTGCCAGGTTTGGGGATCATGATTACCTCTGCTAATTTCCATAGCTGGGGGACGTACCGAAGTTTTGTCGATGCATTGATTATTTTGGTGATTTTTACTACAACTTTTCGCGGAAGGTTTCTGAGAATATGTCCTGGAATCAGATCATACCCAGGTGCCTTCTTGGGGTTAATTTCATCGTGAATGGTTTTTTGAACTTCTTTGACTGTGACAAGTGGTATTCTAACTTCGTGGCCTGTTAGTTCTACGGTTCTTCACCCAGATCTCCTGGGTTTGGAGTGAATATAGTGGCCAAATGACGAGCAAATGCGTCAGCCTTTTCTTGGTTATACTTAATCCATGTGCCATTGACTTCAGCCTTGATTGGAGGTGCTTGAACAATGGGACGTTTGATGTGTTTAGTTGCCCTCCACAGGGAGTAGTCTGTATCAAAATTATTGGAGAGAGACGCGATAAATTCTTCCTGGGTTTCTTCCTTGATTATTCTCAGCATATTTCGAAGTTCACTTGCAAGTCCATACCATTTGGCCTTGTGTGCAGGAGTACGGGTCTGCTGCCACTTACGTCTGGCCTTGCGCTTTTCTTTTATGACTGCAATAATTTCACGTGGGTAATTTAGCCCTTCCATTTTCTTGGGAATCTCCGGGGCGTTTTCCCACGCTACTGTTTGAATGTTGTACACGAGTTGCTCAAGCTCGCGGTCAACAGCTGTTGGTGAGTCAAGTACGTCATTCAAGTCGACGTATCTATTGATTTCAATCTTAAAACTATCCCAATTGGTTTTTTTTATTGACCAGGACAGGACTGCGCTGTTTTTGAATAATTTTTTTCACTTAGAGTGAGGATGATTGGTGAGTGATCTGAACTGAGATCAAAACACTGATCTACAGTAGCATAGAAGGCCGAGATGTTTTTCATGATGAAAAAGTAGAGTAAATCAGGTTTCTTTCCCATGTCTGTTGGCCAGTATGTTGGCCTACCTGTGGAGTACGCAGCACAATGGCAGCTATCCATATACTGATACAACTCGTTTGGGATCACTGTGTGCGGCCCCTTCCCCACATAACTAGCCTGTGGGTCCGGAGTGACCCATGTTTTCTCCAACGCTCGACGGTCAGTCTTCTTCTCAATTTATGTTAATTTATTTTTCACAGCATCAATTAACGCATTTTTACCGGATCTGGAAGCAACTCCGGATCAGGGGCAAAAGTCTGAGGACCCTGTATTTTCTGGCTTTGACTTTGGGAAATCAGACGCCTTTGCAATCATCAGATCATCGAGGCCCGCGGTAATTCCTTAGCTTACAGACATAACCACAGAGAACGACTTTCCCCCTTCCGAATGTGAACCCCAGTGAACATACTGAACAAACCTTACGCCTACAGGAGATAAGCCCCGGGTAACAGCTTTGATACGCTTGATACGTGGTGCCTAGGAAACCTATTTGGAACACCCAGTCACATCCAGCAACACAAGCAGCGGCGGGAACACGGACGTAGCGCCTTCTACTCTCAGCCGTTCATACAATACAATTTTAAATTCTAATAAAATCGAAGGAACACCTCAACATGTAGGAACTTGAATTACACCCACGGTGCGTTCAATTTCCATATTAGGCATTGAGGATTCTTCAATGAACCTTGGAAGTAGAGGGCTGTTAAATTTGTAAACTTATAGACACAGATTCACCAAACAAATCACCCACAGACAATAAGGACATAATCAAGGCTAAATAATTCAAATCTAACGGGTAGCTGAAGGGAGTAGCTGGCGAAGAGAAAAGGGGACGAAGCGTTAATGCCGATTTGATACAGATGGGGAGAGACGCCGGTTCCCAATAGGAACAGGTCCCCATTACAGCTCTTCCTTCACCCCTCGTGCGGCTTCAGCTCGGCTTAGTGATTTATTGGTGGCAATGATACGAATCCCAATGGCCTATTACCGTCTGGATCCCAACCCTAACATATGACCGGCAACATTACACGCCTCCACCACAAAACAAACCTTTCTACGGCTTCCTGTATAATGGGTTTGAGCTGGTTTCTCCTCATCCTCAAAATAATGTACTTGGATGGGCCCAAGCTGTTTCAGGCACTGCGTCAACGCACCCTAAAAAATGTTGAGAGGAAGAAACCGCATCGAATAAAATCAATAAAATACTATCAGCACACAGCGACAGTGCACAACAGTTTTAGGAAACAATTGTTACGATCATGTATTCGTAAAGGGTCCATAATAATGCACACTGAAATTACTGAGCCAGTCGCATTTAGAAGCAGGTGGTTTAAGATAACTTGGAAAGCCTCCTTTACAGATTAAGTTGCATTAGTCGCAAAGCCTTCACGTTTCCATAACTTCTCAAGCGGTTGATCTTTCTTCGTAGAGAACATAAGCTGCTAATTCTGTTAACCACTTAAGCACAATTAATTGATTTCAGTTCAGATAATGTTATTCATGATAATTACGTATTACGTAGTCTGGTTTAAGTGACCACTTGGGGGTTCTACTGCCCATTTTTAACATCACCTATGAGTGTGGAGTGATACTTTTCCTTGCGAAAAGCTGTTGTAAATGATGAGAGAAAAAAAAGGGCATAACCCAAATGGGTTTTTTATCCTTCAGTAATAGCTATCGAGTATTTTGTGAGCTTCGAATACTCCTTAATTAAGGAGTAATTAGTGCATTAATTACTACCCACTAAGCAAAACTCTTTGTAGACACAACCTATAAAAATCTAGTTTTACTACTTGTATAGCTACGTGCGATTCGGTAGTTTTCGGCAAGGCTAATTACAAACAAAAAATAATAAAAAATAAATAAATAATAAAACGAGTGGAAAATCAATGAGGTAGTGATATTTATTCATGAAGAAGGCGGCGGGGGAACCGACGATGTGATGAGTCAAGCACGTTGGAGAGACAAAAGATAGTAAGAACTTGGCTCTTTTCACAGTGAGACTCTGAAAGTAACACCTCGAAGGCAACCCCGCATGTCATTAGCAGCGTTTGCCTACGTACACAATACGAAATCACAACAGCTGGACATCGTTCTTCTCAGAACATACAGATCACAAGGGGCATGGGGATTTGAGGGGACTTGAGTTCGTCAGTCTTCCCCATGAGTCAGTTATCTTATGGGCCAAGCAAGCGAATTGAACAAGACAAGTCGCACATGTAGAATGAAAGGGGCACATGTACAATGCATTTATAATGTAAATTGTGCCCCTTTCATTCTACATGTGCGAAGTCTTAAAACGTAGAGTACAAAGAATTTGAACTTAGATAGGACGTTTTAACTTTGGACGGCAGTGTTTGATCGTGACAGGGGCAAGACTGTGAGGAGGTCCGCGCTGTCTCAAAGTTGATGTTTTCAGGTTTCCAGGTTGGATTCAAAGACTTGGAATTTTTGAATAATTGTTTTGGTATAATATCGAATAGTTGGCACCTGATTAGGCCTTACTACGAATGCGCTGAATTTCTTCCGAAACTAATTACACCTTGAGTTTTTTACGTCAATCGGTGAGTGTATTACTGCAGCAACTGCTGTTTACGGGTCCATACTGCCGCTCTCTTGTGATCCATAGATGCCCTAATTCCACGGACAGCTGAAGCTCCCGAGTCGAGTCAAAAATTCAAACATCACAAAGAATGGGCAAGCCTCGAAACAATTTTTTATCGATAAAAGGCTTCCAAATAACTCTAAAAGTGAAGTAAACATTTTTTAAATTGATAATAATGGAAATATAGTTGGGGGGTACTTGAAAACCATGAGATTCATGAGCTAGACTGTGAACAAACAGTCGGTTCTGTGTTGGACTTTCCTCATTTTGAGGGCCATCGAAGGACATCGACGTCTTCCTTTTCAAGAGACTTCACATTTTACAGGCTCCCTCTCTATTACAGTAAAACCGGTTTAATTGAAACCTCTTTAAATAAACTATTAAATTAATCGATTAAGGCCAGTAGAGAGCTTACTTTGAAAAAGGAACTTCACCATAGGAGGTAATTAGTTGCTACAATGGTAACTAATCTCTACTTCCCTTTCCTAAGCCGCGCATTTCTTGAGCATTCATAGTACCTGTCCGTATTGTCCGTATTGCCTTTATAAAATTGCCGAATTGCACAAATTCCCTAGTGAGTGATGTGGTTTGCATAAAACTATTAGTGTGCATCAGCCCATAATTCTGGCTTGACGCTGGTATCCAAGGATGGGAAGCGATAAAAGAGCTTGGTGATAGGTGAAGTTAGTTTGTTGATTGCTCCACCTAAACTGGAACGTTGCAATCTTTGATTTAGTGGCACAACTAAAATCATCTGGCATCATACCAATCTACAACGTTCCACATGGCAGAAGGCTGCTCCGCGGGCAGTGAGATGAGTTTTGTTCAAAACGATAATGATTGAGCAATGCTTTCCTGAAAAATCTGTAAAAATCTCTTGTAATCGTTCCTTCTCTAGATTGACGCCAAGGAGTATCCTGGCCTCCCATTGGATGGTGATTTGAGCTTTTTTTTTTTGCTGTACAACGTATGGATAAAAGGAAAAAAAAAAAACGCTGCAAATTTTACACAAGGGTTTATTAATGGCAACACCCTTCAAGCGCAATGTGCACCAGGCGCAAATGGGCGCAACAATTGGTATCTTCGGTATTTACGGTTCAATCCATGTGACTGGGGCTCACGCCTTCCGCTCGAATCGAGGGTTTTACGACGAGTTTTAAAACAATTTTATTAGTGGTATAATTCATACCACGGTTCCGAACAGCGATGAGCCAGATGCGAGTATGAGACAACACTCCGAGCCAGGGGTTGAAATTGAGTGATTTTTACTTTTGGGAATCGCTCAAAATCAAAATTTGAGTTTTATTTTTCACTCAGAAAATAATGATTATTTTTTTAGTTTTATTTTTCTGCTCAGAAAATAATGATTATTTTTTGAGCGATATTTTTTCGCTCAAAAATAAAACTCAAAACGCTCTAGCTCCTAGGCTATTGATCCTACAGATCTGCGGTTGGTCTCATTCGATTCAGCGTTCAAAATACTATAAGAAACCACCTTGACCACCTCCAAAACAATATTATGGTGGCTTTGCCCTCTCCAAATGTGCAAAATATGGGTTGAATTCGACGATTTTGATAAAAAATAAAACTCAAAACGCTCTAGCTCCTAGACTATTGCACCTACAGATCTGCGGTTGGTCTCATTCGATTCAGCGTTCAAAATACTATACGAAACCACCTTGATCACTTCAAAAACTATTATGGTGGCTTTGCTCTCAACAAATGTGCAAAATATGGGTTGAATTCGACGATTTTGATAAAAAATAAAACTCAAAACGCTCTAGCTTCTAGACTATTGCACCTAAAGATCTGTGGTTGGTCTCATTCGATTCTGCGTTCAAAATGCTGTAAGAAACCACCTTGATCACCTCAAAAAAATATTATGGTGGCTTTGCTCTCTCCAAATATGCTAAATATGGGTTGAATTCGAGGATTTCGATGAAAAATGAAAACGCTGCAAATTTTACAAATGGGTTTATTATTCTTTGATATAGGTTACTTGTGCGAAAATTAATTCTGTGTCAATAAAAGATATTTTTGGAAAAAATGTGGGACCTCGAAAAATGGATTATGCGTCCAAAATTGCTCGGAAAATATTTGACCTCCTGGGATCCTTCAAAAATCCGTCCCGTAGCTCCATCGTAGCCCCACAGCGCCCCACGGTTGCGGCGATCGGACTGAAACCCTTGCGGGCACAACGAGATGGAATACCAAGTATTTTGTAAAATTTTTTTTTTTTTTTAATTCCTACTGCCCAAAACGGCTCGGACGGCGGACGGACATTTCGGTTTTGGAATCCTCTTGAAACGAATAATCTATTATATATTTGAGCCCGATCGGAGTCGGCGACCTCCGTCGCGATTACATGGGTATATTATTCCAGGAATAATAAACCAAAAGTATAACAGCTAACCCTACTAAACCATTAGTAAAAGTGGTGACTCACCATTTTAAGAGGCACCATGTAGGGGGTACGATACAAAAATTCTTCTTGGAGAAATCATTATAGTGTTTTGAATGCTGAATCGAACGGGACAAGAGGCAGATTTGTTACACAGTAGGTGCAATAGCCTAGGAGCTAGAGCGTTTTGAGTTTTATTTTTTATCAAAATCGTCGAATTCAACCCATATTTTGCACATTTGGAGAGAGCAAAGCCACCATAATAGTTTTTGAAGTGATCAAGGTGGTTTCATATAGTATTTTGAACGCTGAATCGAATGAGACCAACCGCAGACCTGTAGGTGCAATAGTCTAGGAGCTAGAGCGTTTTGAGTTTTATTTTTTATCAAAATCGTCGAATTCAACCCATATTTTGCACATTTGGAGAGGGCAAAGCCACCATAATATTGTTTTGGAGGTGGTCAAGGTGGTTTCTTATATTATTTTGAACGCTGAATCGAATGAGACCAACCGCAGATCTGTAGGATCAATAGCCTAGGAGCTAGAGCGTTTTGAGTTTTATTTTTGAGCGAAAAAATATCGCTCAAAAAATAATCATTATTTTCAGAGCAGAAAAATAAAACTCAAAAAATAATCATTATTTTCTGAGTGAAAAATAAAACTCAAATTTTGATTTTGAGCGATTCCCAAAAATAAAAATCACTCAATTTCAACCCCTCCCAGGGGTTGAAATTGAGGCTCCGAGCCTTAACTTCTACTGTTTGGATCCTGGGCATTTTTTAGAGGGGTCAGGGACACAAAAGTTTGAACCTCGGAATAGGGTGACCGGTGATTTTAGTTTCGTGCGCCGTGATAAAAAAAACAAAAAAAAAAAAAACAACCTAAAACTTGATTGCTGAAGAGTGAATCGTTGAAATATCTGTGTAGGACAATGAATATTGAAGTAGGATTTAAAAAAAAATTGAAGTAGGATAAGCAACTATCGAAAAATTGATTATGCGTCCAAAATTACTCATTTGTCTTCCTGGCATCATTCAAAAGCCTCAAAGATCCCCGCTGTGAGATTGGATGGCTTTGGGATCCCCAAAATTGGATTCTACGTCAAAAAAATACTTCAAAAATGACACCGCACTCGATATTATGTAGCGAATATACCCCAAAAACTTCACCCCGGCCTCTTTTTAGCCCCAGAGAGCCCCACGGGTTTGGGCGGGTGGGCTGAAAACCTGCCGGACGCAACTAGATGGTGAACGAGTAGGTATTTTGTCAAAATTTCCGATTGAAAGAAAAAACGGACTTGATTTTTGAAATCTATGCGTCAAAAAGCGAGTACCTAATGTCAAATTATGTCGCGAAGACATAGGTGAATTATTCCAAGAATAATAAACCCAAAGACATCGGCGAATTATTCCAAGAATAATAAACCTGACTTCTGGTGATGCGCATGGATTTCATCCAGCATCTCCGTTTCGTATCCAATAATCCCCCTCCCCTTACCCTTTAGGCTGTCAGATCCCATTTTAAGAAAGGGGGAGTAAGGTAAAAGTTGATATTAAACACAGAAGATGTTTTAACTCTCTATTGAAACAATCAACCCTTAACCTAACCCTTCCCTAAAGTCCTCCTCATGTACCTTCCGAAGTCTGACGAACGAAGTGACGATCTTCTTCCGGTGAGACGTTGAGATGAGGCGGGCTGAGCAGACCAGACGGGGCCAGTTGTCTTCGGATCTTTAGTCAACCATCGTTCTTCGGTAACAATTGGCCGTTGTTCTGATCCGAAGACAACTAGCCCCGTCTGGTCTGCTCAGCCCGCCTCTTCTCAACGTCTCACCGGAAGAAGATCGTCACTTCGTTCGTCAGACTTCGGAAGGTACATGAGGAGGACTTTAGGGAAGGGTTAGGTTAAGGATTGATTGTTTCAATAGAGAGTTAAAACATCTTCTGCGTTTAATATCAACTTTTACCTTACTCCCCCTTTCTTAAAATGGGATCTGACAAGGCTTTCAGGAGGGAATAGAGGAAACATGCAGAAATGTCAAAATGCGAGGGGCATGGTGACTATAGCGCCACAAACCAATAGCGGCAGGAAACCAAACTAAGGATTAGCTCAGGGGCTATACGTTTGTGTCAGGGACAGGCGGGCTGGACGGGCGATGCGGGACGTACCTGTCCGAAATGAATTTTACATAATATGCGAATATTATTCAAATGTACCTACAATTGGAGGCTTAACCTCATGTTTGAGTGTGATTTGGAAGCCTTCTATCGATTAAAAATAACCATTTCGGAGAAATTCTTCACTCAAATGAATTTGTTAAACACTTGACGGAAGAAAACAGCTTCCCAATTTCCCAAGTGATAATTAAAGTGTACGGTTAGTGAGGAAGTTTATTTCTCAGATTGAAAGGGAGGAAGGAAGTAGGATCGATATAAACTACCAGTTATCAATTGAAAGTAGAGAGATTGAACGTGTTGAGAGGCCGAGAGTAGGATATGAAACTCAAGTTTTTACGCTCAAGGTCTCCCACCTACCCTACCTTACCTGTAACGCTTTGCACGGGCTTTCAACTTATGTTCAAGATTGGGTAATAAAAACTTGCCTTTCCTTCTCTTGTTTTTCCCCTCCTAAGCCGTTCGGGTGGTGAAGAAGCCGCCCGACCCAGGCGGGGGAGGCAAAAGGCAATTTTCGTGCCCAAGTGGGAGGTCTTTTATTGTGGCCCTACAACCGTCAGCTTTATGACTTGGAACAGAACCTTCTTGACGAATACACATTTTATTCAATCTACCAACCTTCCCACCCACCCTTCACCACCTCCATCCCTCTCTATATTGCACTTCACTTACCTCTTTCTACCTTTTTATCTCATAACAAGTATATTGGACTAAGTTTGATGACTCTCGTTTATGGCTGGTATTTTACTTAATAACCACCGAATCAACATTCAGACCACCGGATCAACAAAATACCTCAACTTATTTCTCGTCCGATCGTTCTTTCTCAGTCGAGTTTTTAATAATATTAAAATATTATGCAGTGTACATTAACAGCTTCACGAATACGCAATGCTTGTAATCTTGAAAACACGACCCATAGAAGCCTACTGTGATGAGCAAACAAGGGAAATGCCACCCAATATTGTCTTCGTCAAAACAAACCCGTACGTACTGAAAATATAAAGTAGGCTTTCGAAAAATGCGGAAAGAGCTTCACGTCCTTTTCTCACCAAAGCCAAGTTTTATAAAAGAACTTTAGCCTAAATGAAATATGTTATAACGTTGGCGAAGTATAGGAAGAAAAAGAGAATTCCCAAAAGAGAGGGAGTGGGCGAGGAGCATGAAAAAAAAAAAAAAAAAAAAAAAAAACCGGGATAAAATAAGCTAGAATTTACAATGAGGTCATCACATTTATACGGGAGCGAAGAGGAGAGGATTATGAAACTCTGAGCCCTTGGTTGGCTGTGGTGAACACAAGAACGGGGAGTAAAAGAGAGGGGTGGGGTGTCTTTCCTTTCTAATTAGGATCTATAGTCAGACCCGAGCAGAAACTCCTGTAAATCTTCACCCCCTTAAACCAACGGGCATAATTATTTCTGATTTAGGAATCAGGTGGGTATATCCAAGCTAGGATCTAGGACTCTGCTTTGAATAGGATTTAGCAACAAAACTGAGCAGATAGAGGGAAATTACCCATATGAGAACTAAAAACACCATTGACGGACTATCATTATTTACCATTTCAGAATATTACACTACGTAGGTATTAAATTATCAAGTTAACTGAATTATACGCTTTAGCACAAGGGAAGAATCATCTATGTTCACTTCCAGCTGAAATTAAGCTTTTGGTGGTTCCCTAGTAGGTACTTTGAGTACGTACTACTCCGTGTGTCGTTGAAGAAAAAAAAAATGCTGCAAATTTTACACAAGGGTTTATTCTTCTTTGATGTTGGTTAATAATTAACAATTAACAATTATTGTCCAAATAATAGGTCTGAGTCGTTAAGAAAATATTTTTGAAAAAATAAAAAATAATTCTGGACAAAATTTAACGTGGGATCTCGAAAAACGGGGTTTGCGGCCAAAATTACTCAGAAAACGATACCTTATTTGACCTCCCGGGGTCCTTCAAAAATCCAATTTGTATTGAAATCGAATCATTCAGGGACCCCCAAAAATGAATTCTACGTCAAAAAATACGTCGAAAACGATACCTAACTCGACCCCATAGCCGAAAACCTTCAAAAAAACCTCCCGTAGCCCGATTTTAGCCCTACAGAGCCCCACGGGTTTAGGCGATCGGGCTGAAAACCTTGCGGGCACAACTAGATAGTAAATCGAGTATTTGATCAAAACTTCAGATTCCTTAAATATTCCTACTGCCCAAAACGGCTCGGACGGCGGACGGACATTGCGTTTTTAGAATCTAGACATCTTGAAACGGATAATGTCAAATTTTGAGGCCGATCAGAATTTTCGACCCCCGTCGCGATTACATAGGTGTATTATTCCATGAATAATAAGCCAAAATCGGAAAGATATTATTAAGGAACCAACCCTGAAAAATCGAACCTATGTCAACAATTACTCGGAAAATGACACCTCATTCGACCACCTGGCATCCTTAAAGGCCCCAATTTTAATCACATAGATCGTGATGGAAATTCCTCAAGTAGGAATCACCCTATAGTTACATGCTGTTACTTTAAGTAAAATTCAGTGACGGACGGAGATATCTTCACCCGCTTCCTGCCGCTACCTGCTGTGAGCTCATGTTGTACATATTAACGAAGGTTGCGTATGAAAACCTCGTCCAAAACTGTTTCCCAAGCGCCATAAAACACGGACAATACATTAACCTCCTCCTCACAAAAAAAAAAAACAGGAACAACTTGTGTATTCAGATTTTATTCAGGAAAAGCGCAAATTTCGCGAGAACAGAGCAGCAAGTGGGGACCTGTGACATCGTATTGAGCGTGTGGATGCGACGACAATAAATGGACTTGTCAAATGGAACACCAGTCCCTTTACTCGCATGCCCATTCCAGAGCACAGTATATCCTAACTCGACAAGCTCAAATGGAATTTCAGTTTGTTTTTACGTGAAGATCGATGACTGCTGTTTAAAACGGAGCAGCTACACGACCATGTAATGCCATTGCGAGTGCGAATGATTGTTCCATTTGCAATTTCGGGGATGCAGCTCACGATGACACCAGAATAACAACTTTCCCGATTATATTCATAGTAGGGAATCTATACTGGTTGGTGATTAATGAGCAGTTTTGGATTATCATTCTTCCTTTGGTATTTTCGTGAGGTTCGACAATTTTTTATTATTTTTTTATATTTTTTTTTTACAAGAGCATATTTAAATAAGCAATTTATTAACGGCCTGAGTAAATATAACATCGGGATTTCAACCCCTAGATGTTATAGATGGGATTTTTAACAGCCAACCATTGTTGGATATCAACGCACGTAATTCAATTCTGCAGGTCGTGTGAGCGGAAACACGACCAACGCCATCCAAAATTGGCTCAACCCGTGGAGCTCCGTGGGCTAAAAAGGGGCTAAAATTTGGGGTTTTGGAAGGATTTAGGGCTGGGGTTGAGCTTGTGTCGCTTACGAAGTAATTTAGGACGCAGAATCCGTTAAATGGATCAAATTAAATTGAATTTATACATCTAATGATAAATTTTATCATTAGATGGATACATTTTATGGTGATTTCAAGTCCAACCGATAACACTATGAGGTGCTATGAATCTCTTGAGGGATTTTAGACAGGAGGTCAAATGAGGTGTCGTTTTCGAAGTATTTTAGGGAGTACAATCCATTTATGGAGGTCTCAGGTCGATCCGATTACGCCAGGGAGGATGTACGAGGCTGCAAAATTTTTATATTTATTAGGCCTTTTGTAGGACTTGGGGCAGGAGGTCGAATGTTTTTGGAATAACTTTTGACGTAGATCCCATTTTCGGGGTCTCTCATTTGTCCCGACCCCCGGTAGAAATCTTTTTCTCCAATTAATTATTTCTTTAAATAATAATATTTAATCATTTCTTTAAACAATAATATTATTTAAATTAAATATAATTATAAATAATAAATATAATTATTAGTTCTTTAAATATTATTTAAAGAACTAATATTATGCAACTTTTTCACAATTTCCACAAAAGATAATACTTAATCTAATAATAAAGTATCATCGGTGATTTCTCTTTGTTTTATCGAGTGCCTGCCAGTTGTAGTTTAGCCTTCGCCTTAATGGCTCTCAGGTTTTGTTATCTATCAGATAGATAAAGTAGATTCTACCTTAGTGAAAGCTTAACAAGGGCGGAAACTTGGCGGTAGGTATTGACATGTTTCCGTTCAGAGCCTTTTCCTGATACCTACCTGACGTGGAAACTTCAACAGTTGGGTTAGTGGATGAAGTATCAATAAAACGTAGTTTCAAACTCGTCCGTGTTCGATGTAAATCGCACTTGGATTTATTATTATTACGAAGAATACTGAATAGAAGAATTATTTAATAATTCCAACTCCGAATGAAATGGTAAGAGCCAGGACACACCAATCATTTAATGATTGGTGTGTCCTGGCTCTTACCTTTCATAACTGACGTCGTTGTAGAATCTACACGATAGCTTCATTCTGAGCCCTTAGGATGAAATTATAATATTTCGAAAGAGTGAGATTTCTCGTTGAATCCTAATCCCGATACCACCGACGACTTGATAATATTTTCCTCATAAACTGCCAATTTTACAAATAGATATTTTTTTATCTGACAAATTTCAAAGCATTTGAACCGGTTTGGGAACCTTATTACCTACTAGGATATGTCGCTAAAAAACTGAGAAACAGTAGGTTTTGGGAAAATGTAGAACCTGATTTTTTTTTTTTTTTTTTTTTACGGGTAAAATGTCACATATTCCTGCAATGTTCAAGAGCACTGAGGGTGTTCGTATCTCTTTACATAGAGCCTGAACAATGCGGATCACTACTCCTACATACCTTCTCAAAAATAAACGGATGAACTTGGTGGATGGAAATATTTTCATACGACCCGATGACGGGAACTGGAAAGTACTTTTTGATTAATCATTATTCGAAATAAATATTTGTGACCTACCTGTACCCTGGATTCCGTCAGCCCGATTCTTAACGCTATTTCTTCCCTCATGAATATATCCGGGTAGTGCGTCTTGGAAAAACACCTTTCGAGTTCGTTCAGCTGAGCCGGCGTGAATCTCGTCCGATGCCTTTTCTGTTTAGAAGGTTTCGAACTGTCGTCCGTCACTTGGGAGCCCTGCAGCGACAGACCTGCCGCCACTGCAGCAGCAGCCGCAAACTCCAGCCGGGCTCCCTGGTGGAGGCCGTGATGGTGTTGGTGGTGATGATGGTGGTGGCCTAGGTGGTCCTGGCCGCCCAGGGTCTTCACCT
Source organism: Pilophorus perplexus (assembly GCA_955831195.1). Taxonomy (NCBI): domain Eukaryota; kingdom Metazoa; phylum Arthropoda; class Insecta; order Hemiptera; family Miridae; genus Pilophorus; species Pilophorus perplexus. The sequence goes on along the minus strand of OY037007.1, from coordinate 54,452,727 downwards.
CGCCACCGCTCCCGTGGTTGACTAGAATCTGCCGCTTCACTTCATCACAGTCTTTCCCTGCAGAGAAGTAAACAAACGAAACAAATCTCTTGTCAAATCGGTTAACTTCTCGTCTAGGCAATTTGAATATTCAGGTATTCAGTATTCAGGTAGTTACAAAAGCTTGATGTGAATATGAAAGGTTTATGATCACATAATCATTGAACGAAAACCACGTTGGTTGAAGATAATTATCGTTGGTGACGATGTCTACCGTTTGAATGATTGTCTATCATCGGGGGGGAGGGGGGACAGTTTTGGGAAACGGTTCATTCTACCCTTATTTCGGATATATATATTTTGGTGTGTGTGGGAAGACCCCGCCCGTTAAATTTAGCGCATTGAGCGACTGTCACTTGGCCGAGCGAAGCGAGCCCCCCTGTTCGAGAAAATGGTTGGCCGATCGAAGCGAGGCCTTCTGTCCGAGGAAGTGGTTATGCCCGAGAAAGTGGTCGGCCGAGCGAAGCGAGGCCTTACCTATGACTGAGTGCTAGTTATTATATCTTATTCATAATATGAATAAGTTTGAGATCCGGTTAGCATGTAAAATTCTACACTAATTTATAGATACAACTAAACAAATAATTATTAATTAGATGTAATTGATATGATGATGATATGATATGATATGATTGATTGATATTGATATGATTTGATTGATTGATTTGATTTTTTTGATTTGATTTGATTGATATGTACTTCTTGTAATCATTATCAGTAGTAAATAACTTGTTGTACACTCTCAATATGATTTGTCTGTACTGAATTTCGAGACATGTGGGACCAACGCTTGGGTAAATCCATATTCAAATCCATTGTGTCATCCCTTCGTGAGCACGATACGGCTGACGTCCTTATGGTCCCAAGAGGAACGTTACCCCAACATCGCAGATGTCCCTGGGACGGCAAATGGAAAAACCTTGCTGTGACGGGGAGAAAAACGCAGATAGTCCCATAATACCTTATCGTGCAAAAGGAGTGAAATAAACGGCTAGACGAAATGCGAGGCATACGTTACATACGTAATGATTGCGTAATTATGTTACAACCAAGCAACTAAAGTGTCACGGACAACGGATACACAATGATAAAGGCTACGAGGATGTTGTTAAAGTAATTATTACTATCCACCCCATTGGCCTTTATAAATAAGCGATGATTTTACATAATAACGGGACATTAAGTAGTTTTTTTTTTTAGCCATGGCACCGTCGCGCAGTGCATCGAATATGTGACAAAACTCATAAGCTAGGTGGACTATGCCTTGTCATAAGGGGTTAGGTACCGGGGGATAGTATACAACGATATTTAGGTCGTTCGAAGGCAAACTTATCACGTCTGAACGTGTCAAAGTTGGGAGAGTGAAAAATAAGTTATTATTATCACTACAGTCGAGAGGTATTATTACTCCGCCGATTGACACTCTTACGAAGGGTGAGTACATAATATGTAGGTACTCACATTCCTTTTTTGTTTGCAAATGATATTATCATTTGCAAACGAAAAAGGAAAAAAAATCAGTCAATCATATCATTTTAATCAGTCAATCATAATTTGGACTTTTCTCCAAAAAGGTAATTTCCTTCTTCTGGTTTTAATTTTAAAGTGTTCATCTACACACTAAAAGAGTTGATATAGTGATTTTTTTGCGTAAACCTGCGGTAGTGATTTTTTTTTTTTTTTTCTGCCGGTGAAAACTCGTCTGCAGGTAAAACTCGTCTAACCTTCAATAATAATTAATAATTTAATTAATTAATGTACAATTATTATACAGAGACGTTTATATGTACATTATATCTAGCTATAACAAACAAATTATTTTCAGGTTACAGGGTAAAAAACGCGGATTTTGAAGGGTTTTTCGTTTTGCTTTTTAGAGTTGTTTGCGACGCCTACATGTGGGTATTTTCGCAATCTGCGTGGTATTTCTGAAAGGAATCCGTCGGAAAATGAGTTTTGTCCATCTCACGCCTATTATCGATACACTACGCGTCGTTTTGAATGCTTAACGTATAATTCACGATTCCAAGGGATTGCCAGGGAGAGTTTAATTAGGCCGTATTCTTTCTTCAACTCCTTTACTACAAATCCCGACGTTTCAAAAGCGTATCAGCGTCCATCATCAGGGCATTTCATCAGTCATAAATCTCGATCCCACAAACATCGTCGTCCACAAGGGACTCTCACTATAGTCCTATAGGACATCTCACAACAGCAGATGGAAACAGGACACCAGGGGTTTTACGGCGTATGTACGACGGCAAACTATTCGACGTATTACAACGAGGGATGGGGAGGGGGGGATTTGACTAGATCAATCGGAACATTTTTACGGGTTGAGCTTTTAAAATTTGTTCACATCGCTAAATTAAAATGAAACACGCCGCAAATTAAAATCTAGAGATTTATGACTGATGAAATGCCCTGATGATGGAAGATGATACGCTTTTGAAACGTCTGGATTTGTAGTAACGGAGCTAAAGAAAGAATACGGTCTAATTAAACTCTCCCTGCAGGGAGATGGGAATCCCTTGGAATCGTGGATACGAGAACGTGGAGGCCAACGAAGACCAACGTAATATTTCGGCTTCATGCCAATTAACGTATCATCCTTTTTGAGCATACAGTATGGATCTTTATTTATTATTATTTGTATTTCCCCCGAGCAAAACGTGTCAGACTATTGGTAAATTATTTATCAACGTGGCTGACTGAGTGGTAAGAAGGCGAAGCATGGAAAGATGAAATAATAAATCAAATAAATAATTCGTATGGTGTTCTGATGCAATCGATTATAACTTGCGATGGGACCGGGCTATTTATTTGAGGGAAATACAAAAGCGAGAGTAAACCGACGAGAAGGGTAGAAAACTGGTGATGGTGGGTGCGCTCAAACGGTGGGAATGGAGGGATGGATGGGAGGAAGGGAATCCTAATCGATCCCCTCTGCATCCCTACCCCCACCTTGCCACTTCCACCCCTAACTTTCTATGTGTACAAATCCTTTTCCTAAACGTGAACGGCTTCTGATGGAACGAAGGTGTCTCCCGTGGGTACTACGCCAAATAGGTGGATAATGAACAGTTACTGTTACAATAGGGGTTGACGACGGTTTTGCGATGTAAAATTACGAATTTCCTCGTTGCTCCTCGATATAATAAACAAGCAGCATGACTACACATAAGAGCAGGTTTAAAGAGTGAGACTCAAGGGGCACTGGAGTGGTCGTTGCTGTAATAATTACAGTATTATTGTTTTTTTTGTTTGTTTTTTTAACGTCGCAATTCCATACAATAATTGTAAATTAGTTCAGTTGCTAAACTTCCTAAAAAAAAAAATTCCTATATTTTATACATCTCATCTATGATTTCGGCAACAAATTTCTCCCAACTGCTCAATGAAGGGTGGGCTCACATCTGTCTCAACGAGAATGTTCGGAAGCAGCATGTCATATTGTTTCCAACACTGAACAACAGGAGTTTGTGAATCTTTCTCAATTGCAGAGAGAATTCTTTCAAACGCTCTGCGGCTAAAATAAACTTTGAAAGTTGAAATGATCCCTTGATCCATTGGTTGAATGAGCGAAGTGGTGTTCGGAGGCAGGAATTTGACTGTTACGCGAGGGTTGATGTGTTCACAATTTGTGGATCGAGTCAATAGTGATAATATCAGCGATCTTTGACTCAATATGTAATCAAAGATCGCTGAAGCGACAACAATCACTCAGTTCTCGCCAACAAACCGGCCCTGGCCACCCGCTCGAACCGCGGATGTGGGGGTCGGGACTCGCGAATGTTGAACCACGGTAGCTATTTTTTCACCCGCGAATGTTGAATCCGCGGATGTTGAGTCCGCGAATGTTGGGGTCCGACTGTAGACGGCTGCCCACATTATCCAGTGGCCATATTAAGCGGATTCCACTGTATATTGCGACCACCCCCACGCCTCCTGTTGAGTGGACTTGACAAATTTTGAAATTGAACGCATAGAACGTGTTGAAATCCACTTACAGTCTAGAAGTATCAACATTTGATATGATCGGTATTAAATATCGATCCATTACCGTTCTAGACTGAAAAGCACAAAAAAAGTAAGGAGCGAAATTCGATTTTGCTCAGCGAAAAAACAATGATTGAACCAACTGCCTCATGCTTCCCGAAATTTGAATTTAGTATAACTTTTATGATGATGGCCTTGTTCTTGGTCTCGATTACGTCACAACGGAGTTCTGCCGCTATTTCGCCTGTTGATTACGGAATCCCTCGAGGCTCCGTTTTTGGCCACAAGTTCGTTCCTTATTCTCATTAATTATCTGCCGACGACGCGCCATCAAACTCGCCAGTCTCCATTCTTTTTGCAGATGGTAGGTCTTAGATTACGAAAAGTACAATGTTTTTCTCGCAGGAAGACAGAAGCCGCTTCTCTGGTGGCCGCGAACAGACTGAAGATGTCGAGAAAAGCATGCGTTATGGGTCAAGGGACTTGTCCAGTTCAGACAATAACCTGCACCTCTTTATGGATACTAAAACTATATATCTCTTTGAAATTTTGGGTTATTTGAATGATATTTTCATTAGGCATTCCTCAAGATAACCAAAGAGAACCCAAATTTCTTTTTGGTTTACTAATCTTGGAATAAGTATTCGCGACGGGGATCGAAAAGTTTCATCGGCCCCAAAATATGGCGTTATACGTTTCATGATGCATAGATTTCAAAAAATTAAAATTTGGCCACCTCGGGCAATCGTTGGGCAGTAGGATTTTTTTTTAGTCTGAAATTTTGACAAAATACTCGGTCCAGCAAATAGTTGCCTCAACAGAGTAGACCCGAGCTCGCCTTCAACACCGGACTCGGAAGAACCTCTTGAAGATGATAGCGAAAACCATTGTAGAGGATCGGGCGTTACCCATCTGACTCCCGTAGGAGTCCTCTGCAGAGGATCAAAAACGTGAGGACACTTTATCTTGGCAATCCCATCTGACTCCCGAAGGCTCATGGCCTGAAAGAACACGCCAACCACTGCAATCCCATCTGACTCTCACCAAAAGATGGGGAAAGGCATATAAAGGCCTATAGGGGCCTTGCACGGTCTGTTTGTCAACAATCTAAAGATGCGTTTTTTTATCGTGCTTCTCTAGTTTTATCTAGAGTGCCCGATCAGTACATGTACTGATTCTGCAGAATCAGATATGTTTTAACATGGTGCATGTTTTTATTTATAATACTAAGTAATATATAAACCTCAAAAAAGATGGCTGCAGCTGCAAAGCAGAGCCCCCAAGCCGTTCACGCAGCCTTTACAAAATCACTACAACGTGAATGGGCCTACATGCATCGAGTGATCAGCGACTGCAGGCCGGAGTTTGGTCCACTTAAAGATGTCATACGGACTGAACTTGTACCGGCAATCTTGGGAACATCTGTATCGCCAAACCTTTTAGATCTGGTTGAACTGCCAGCGAGGTTAGGAGGACTGGCCATTGAGGATCCTGTGGCAACCGCCAGCCTAGCTTTCGACACCTCAAGACAGGCTACCGACTGCTTGGTTCAAGCCATCAAGCAGGAGGCCCTCGTCCAACTGGTCAACCACGAGGACCATGTCAGCCAGTCCCTGAAAGAGGCCCGTGTCCAGGGAAGGGCTGATCTGTCAGTTAGAGGTGATGAGCTGCTGTTGCTTTTACCCTTTCGCCAGCAATGCACCATTCAGCAGACGAAAGGCGCTTCCCTTTGGCTCACTGTTCTCCCTTTGGCGGCGGATGACTGCAATCTTTCCGCCTCACTGTTCCGGGATGCCCTTAAGGGTATAGCAATTGCTATACGGTACGGATTGGAACCTGTTGGTTAGCCTGAGACGTGCGATGGCTGCGAGGCACCGATGAACCTGAACCACGCCTTGAATTGTAAAACAGGAGGGCAGGTAAAGAGGGGGCCATGATTGTGTGAGGGACGTGTGCGCAGAAATGGCAGGCCTAGCCTGGAATGGGGTAAGAACCGAGCCAGTACTTCGAGAGGCAATGGATGGCAGCCCAGCACTCATTGCAGACTTGGTGGTCCCTGGGGTGTGGCATAGGGAAAGGTTAGCGTTTTTTGACAATCGCGTTATTAACGCCGACGCGGCCTCCTATGCCCACCTCAACTGGGGCCAGGTATCCAGGACACCGCTGCTGAAGGTTTAAGGGCATCATTCTCCCCACTAGTATGTGCATGCGACGGATCCATGGGGAGAAAATTCCAGCGATTCAATCGACAGCTCGCCACGACTCTGCCTGAAAAGTGGGCTCGTCCATTTTTGCAAGTTGCTGCATGGGTTCGAGTGAAGCTGCAGTTCGCTGTCGTCCGGGCAGTGGCATCCCAACTGCGGGGTACCAGACGAAAGTTCCGGTGTCTCGGACTGGAAGACGGAGCGGGCCTCCAGTTCTGGGACGAGTAGTCCAGGCGTCCACAGCGCCCATGGCCCTCGTTTGGTGTTCCGCCATTAAACGCTGTTTTTGTTTCTTTTGTTGTTAGTTTTTATTTTGTTTATCATTCTTGTAATTTGTTGTATCATTCCCCTGGATCCACTTCCGTGATATAATTAATTACATTAAATGAAATGTAAATGTACTTCTCAGAATCATAATTTTTGATTCTGAGAAGTAATATAAAATATACTAAGATAATAACATTATATATTATAGCACGGATATTTATTATATTATAATAAATATTATGTAAAATAAATTAAATAATCGACTCCTATGTAACAGAAAATAAATTAATCACCTTGAAATAAAGATGACGTCATTTTGGAATACAGTTATTGTGCTCCCATACATACATAATACATATACATAAGGGAAGGGAGATACCTAAGCTCGCCTGTCAGAATTACAGAGGTATTTCCCTCCTGAATGCAGCGTAGGTACTCACTACAGTTTTGGCGACGCGTTTTAATGCTTATGTAGAGACTATTAAATAGTCTATAGCTAAAATTTTTAGCTGATTATCAGAGCAGGTTCCGCAGAGATAGATTCACCATCCGGGAAATATTGGAGAAATGCTACGAGCACAACATTGATATTCATTAATTACACAGGTCTACAAAAAATGGTCACTTCGGGCTCGAGATGTTTCAGTGGTTGCTCTCCATGTTTTGGGGTCTGCTGAACACGAATCCGAAGCCCGTTTTGCGCCATCATGTCCAGTTTTTTTTTTTTTTTGTACACCCTCGTTTATCCAGAAAAGCGAAAATTCCCTTAGTTTCGACTCTAAGTCGTCTGGTTTCTGTAGGCAATTTTTATGGGCGCTCTGAGGTACGCCATAATTTAGAATTGTTTGCGCTGAATTGAATGAGACCAATTGCAACTCGCTAAGATGATTACTTACGGAGATACAACCTCTAGAAGTCATTTTTTAGGTCGGAAAACGCTATTTTTCCCACTGTTTTTTTGCACTTTTCTATTAACACAGTAAAAAATAAGGGTCCGAGGGAATCGGCTCCAACTACAAAGTAAACTGTGGACATTTCTGCGTCAAATGCCGCCAACTGCACCTCTGTGAATGCAATAGCCGATTTTTGGCGATTTTTCAAAGATATGAGAAATTTTACTCTCCCTTTTTCCCATTTCCAACTACACAATTTTCTGGCTCATCTAAGTATTCATCCTAAGCGCTTAGACTTACGGTACCCTACAGAATTTTTCGCGCTGAATCGAATGAGACCATTTTCAAGCCGCTACAGTGCATAGTTTCGGGAATAGAAGCTGTGAAAATCATTTTTACAGTAAAAAAATTGTATTTTGCGATGGAACGCATATTAGAGCACTTATAAAGGATCCCGAATTTGCTGATGCATTGGAAGGTAATGAGCTCCAATCTTGTAAGTCCTTCGTTGAAGTAATACAAAATTTCCTCGGCAACCGAAAAGCAGAAAATTACGAGGAACTTGTTGAAAATATGCTCATCAATTTTAAACGAATTGGGTGCAACATGAGCATTAAAGTTCACCTCCTCTTCAGCCACATAGACCGCTTCACTTACAACCTGGGGGACTACAGCGAAGAGCAAGGGGAGAGGTTTCACCAAGACCTGAAAACTATGGAATTTCGATACCAGGGTCGAAGGGATGAGAACATAATGGAAGACTACTGTTGGAACATTCAACGAGACAATCATAGTGCTGCTAACCGAAGAAAATCCTGTACTCATCTGAGTAAGTGGGTGCGACATTGTGATTTTACTTGGACTTAACTAGATTTTGATATGAATAACTATATGCTATGTAATTAGAAATGTCTCTTCTGTAACTTATTATGTGTATTACCTACTATATATGTTGTTCTGCAGACTAAGATAGAGCAAAACAGTTGCAAAATACAATTTTTTGACTGTAAAAATGATTTTCACAGCTTCTATTCCCGAAACTAAGCACTGTAGCGGCTTGAAAATGGTCTCATTCGATTCAGCGCGAAACATTCTGTAGGGTTCCGTACGTCTAAGCGCTTAGGATGAATATTTAGATGAGCCAGAAAATTTTGTAGTTGGAAATGGGAAAAAGGGAGAGTAAAATTTCTCATATCTTTGAAAAATCGCCAAAAATCGGCTATGGCATTCACAGAGGTGCAGTTGGCGGCATTTGACGCAGAAATGTCCACAGTCTACTTTGTAGTTTGAGACGATTCCGCCGGACCCTTATTTTTTACCGTGTTAACAGAAAATTGCAAAAAAACAGTGGGAAAAATAGCGTTTTCCGACCTAAAAAATGACTTCTAGAGGTCGTATCTCCGTAAGTAATCATCTTAGCGACTTGCAATTGGTCTCATTCGATTCAGCGCAAAAAATCTTAAGTATAGCGTACCTCAGAGCGCCCAGAAAAATTGCCTACAGAAACCAGACGACTTAGAGTCGAACTTAAGGGAATTTTCGCTTTTCTGGATAAACGAGGGTGTACAAAAAAAAAAAAAACTGGACGTGATGGCGCAAAACGGGCTTCGGATTCGTGTTCAGCAGACCCCAAAACATGGAGAGCAACCACCGAAACCTCTCGAGCCCGAAGTGACCTTTTTTTGTAGACCTGTGTGTTCGTTGACTACAATGGCGCTGATGATTTTCCTCGTCATCTCTCTCCTGTACAAGGTTTTAATGATCCCTGTAATACAGATTGCCCTGTAATACAGGCCCTGTAATACAGACCAGTTTCGTTCATATTGTAGACATCTTCAGGATCGTATCTATCCAAAACGTAATGCCAAACGTGATTCAGCCATTTCTCTGCCATTCCGATCCGCATCCTGTTGATCTCCATGAAGCTTTTTATAAATTATTCCGGGCCGATTTGTCCATCGATTTATCCACCCATCCATCGCTCAGTTCTATGTTTTCGCCAGTTTTTATTGCGAGTTCATTCCCCTTCTGCATGAGAATTGCCCTATTGATGGGAGCATTCAATATAGAGGCTTGTCGAAACCAAACCAACAAAGCTTCATCGCTTCTCTGGCCCTTGCATTTGCGTGTTTTAATTCGAGAATCACTCTTACTTCGGATGCTGAGTGATGAGCGATGTTGCTCGGTATAACAGCGCCGCGGCCGATACGGCCGGTAAAAAATACGTGTTGGAACGCAATCCGTTCCGTTCCAGGCATTTTTGGCCGCTATAACAGGCGACGTTATAACCGGCGATCTCTGCAGTTGGACAACTATCCCGCAAATCAGTTTTTTGTTCCTAATGAAAAGTTGGGAAAATGTTGATAGGCGGTGTGTGAACATAAGTGATTGTATGAAATTCGTACTATGAATGTATAAGCGTGAACTGATTATCTTGAATATGATCAGCGTTATCTTTTAATGTGTATGTATTTTGACCATTTTGAATACACATGAGTATTCCACACAAATAAAATACTTACAACTCATACTTACAACTAAAATACGGCACTCAGCGTTTACTGGATTAGCTAATTAATGGCAGGAGTAATGATACTAAGAACTCATGACCCACAAGTCGTGACGGTGAGATATTCGGCTAAGTCAGGTTTATACCAACCTGTGGATGAATAGATTCCACATCACTAAAAACGTCCAATCTGACCGTTCATTCTTTGAACGACCTCTCCAAAAAAGCCAATTTAGGTAGCATTTGCCATAAGTCCAAGTAGGTTTCGGTATCCAAGTGATATTATTTTATCCAAGAGATATATTTATTATCATCTATAATAATAATATTATTAACGTCATCATCTATAATAACATTATAATATTATTATAAATGATGTAAATAGTATATTACACTATATATAATATATATAGATATCAGATATTATATAGATTAAATGATGATACCTTGAGCCTCTCGTTTCCTCATCATGGTATTCCGTTTCCAATAACTTCAGATCAACAGTGCAGAGCGCTGTATGTTATAACTTATAAGTGCTATCACGAAAAAGTAGGGAAAACATAAAGAAGAACGTGATATAAAAGAACTACCATGAGGCGAGGGCCAGAATTTTACAAACCAACATAACCCAATTGAGGAGTGAATTTCCAAAATCTAATACATATGTCCAATATGTCCAATCTAATCCATTTTTTTTAGAAAACGCGGATTTGAGTCACTCTTGTTCTTTAGATGTTTCTCACAACAACGTGCATCGGTTTTCTGCCAAAACCCACTATATCACCACTTAAATCAATCTCGAAAATCGTGTTTGCTCCCAAAACCTACTATATATAGTCATATATATTCCCGTCAAGTGTTCAGTTCCAAAACCTACTTTTCGACTACAACGTCACAAGCGGACACCTAAAGGCGAAATCCACCACAGCCATCCCGAATTTTTATTTACTCGCTGATATGCATATCAAGTTCTCATGAAAAGTATTTTAAGATGATAGGAAAATATTGTAATGACCAAGGTAATCTTACAATACCTTGTTTTAGGTAATCTTACATTACCTTGTTTTGAAGACTGGTTTAAAACACACCTACATTGTTATGTACCTACTACTTACCGTTTTTTCGGTTTAACATGACTTAGGTAGGTACATACTTCAGGAGATTTTCATACTTCTAGTTCTGCTGGGTTTGTTTTCTAATCTTAATTGTTCGTGTTCTGAGATCAATATTCACAGGCTGCAACCCGTTTCGACTAAACCCACCCCGCGATCCAGGTCATTTTGACAAACTAAACAAGCCGTTTCGCTAAACCCGCTTTTGAAATTGTGACCCCGTTTCGACAAAGATGAGTTTGTGAGACTCACCTCATAAAAGGTCAGCGTAGAAAGCAGTTGCGTCTGAGGAGTAAGGTATGAGGAAAAAAATTCCCGAGGTTTTGGGAAAAACCTCCCCGGATGATACTAACCTTAAAATATCAAAAATTTCCGGAATTACTCGTAAGCGAAATTTGAGCTCGGGGATTTTTTTTCCAGGGTGGTACATTTGGGGACTTTTTTCCGTGATTGTTTTTCCTACATTCGAGGAGTAATTATGGCCACATTAGCCAGATAGTTAGCTGCTTCCGTCGCCAAGTCACCGGATCCCCAACACTTTTGCACAAAACCCAAATGACTCCCAAATATTTTGCATTGTGGGAACAGCTCGGTACCTAATGGCCAAGTGAGCTGATTTTTCGAAATCTAGGTGTATAGTTTTACCTGCCATCTCCAGATTCACGTCTGTAAGCCTCCAACATAACTCTTTAATTGTTATCTACAACTCAATGTAAGTCTCTTTTGATTTTGAAGGGAGAAGAGCGTAAAGATCTGGTATGTGGTAGTCCGAAGTTTTGTCGAAACGGCCCGTGTTTCCTTGCGCCACCTTTGTCGAAACGTTTCGACATACCTACCATTTGTCGAAACGGCCTGCAGCGGCCTCGGCTACTTACCAAAGTAAGAAGAACGATAGTGGAATTTAAATTGTAATATGAACAATAACAATTCCACTATCTTTCTTTTTATTTTGCCTTTGCTAAGTAGCACAGACACTTCGCGTTCGGTTTTCACCTTCTTTTAATTGTTCATTTAGTAAACACTTTTAGTGAAAATACATTGTCTTTGTTGTTCAGTTAGTAAACACTTTTAGTGAAAATACATTTTCTTTATTGTTCATTTAGTTAACACTTTTAGTGAAAATACATTTTTATTTATAATTTTCCCCATTATTTTACATCAATTTATTAACGTTTAGTGCCAAAACCTACTATATCCAAAATTTAGTTAAATGTATCGTCAAAATACTTGTTTTAGATCCGATTCCGCATTGTAATATTGAAAAATGTGCCTCAATGAAAGTTTGGTCACAAAAAGGAACATTTCAAGTTGGAAAGTCGTTATTCAAAAATCGTCTCTCCGGAAAAATGTAATAAAACAGATATAGGTAGGTTTTGGAAATTCACTCCTCAAACTGCGCCTTAAAACCAACAGTTGGTTCCAGTTACTGGAAGACGGCCGTTTCCGCCTTGCCCAGTTAATCGAAATCGTCACTATACCTACAACCTTTTTTTTTTGGCCATCTCCGTTGTTTTACATTTTTTATTTTCCGAAAACGAAGAGTGCCAGTAGTGTATGCGAAGCTGGAGAAAACAGCTGGAAGTGAGTGGCCATTGTGTTATGGATGATAGCACGATAATGCAGGTGTTGTCGAAACTACACCCCGGTAAATGCTGTGGTAATCACAGGTAGCACAGCTGGGCTGGTAACGGAGTTTGATAACATACTTGTGACATGATACTGTTAACACCTCGAGAACGGCCCGAGAACCCCCCTCCCTACAATATATTGTGGTGGACGTTGAGGAAGGACGGATGGCTCGGGGTTGATCTGGACGGAGAGGCGCACAGCAAAGCCAGATTTGCTGTTCTCACATTTAACCGAAGAATACACTGACGTGCGGACGCACGTAAGCTACGCCGATTTGCTCTTCTTGATTGCGATCTCTCTAAGATGTCAAACGTTCGCTATGGTTGTCACAGGGCCCACCTTACGTTAGGAAAAGTGATCTTCAAAATTATTTTAAAAGAAAACTGCGACGACTAGCATGCATGAAGCCTGCTCGCAGTTGAGCTTGCAATGTATCTTCTCCGTCCGTTTCAAATGTCAATTGTACTACAGCAATGAAATCGGTCAAGATCTCCACTATCCAGAGATTTCAATCCAAATTTATTTCCCCTACTTAGGGATTTCGATTTTGTGATCCAAAAAAGTTGAGTCTTGATTTTTTGTACTAGTACTTTTTAAAGACTCGACTTTTTTCTGTTAGTTAACAGAATGAGAAAATTCCGCCAATTCCATTCCCATTAAACTGTGGAAAATCACAGTGTGGACCCCCCAGAACGATCCAATTTCACCTTGGGGATCTAGGGTGCTTTCATGTAGCTACAAATTGGAATTTTTAAGGATCCCAGGAGGTCAAATAAGATGTCGTTTAAGTTGTAATTTTGGACGCACAATTCGCGAGGTCCCACATCTGTCCAAACATTGTACAGCATTTTTCTTTTCCCAAAAACATTTTCTTAATGAGACAGAATTAATTTTTGCACAATTTTTCAAAAACAAAGAATAATAAACCAGTGTGTGAAATTTGCAACGTTTTATACTGTTGTTATTATTATTGGATACTAATTATCGTTATCCTAATTGTGGTATGTGTACTTCCTGGCTGAAGCCAAGTAATTATCGGATGTATAGAAACATGTTCCATTTATTTTATGGCAATGATGTTTTTGTTTTTTTTTTTCATTTGATCAAAAGTATCCTTTTCTTGCCTGATATAACCCTTGTTTTCCCTCGCACCCTAGTTGTATGCTGTGTATAATATAAACAGCTATATTGCAGAGTATATTGAAGTCTATATAGACTATATTAAATATAAATTTTATATAGGGTATAATATAGACTATATTATAGTCATGTTCCCATATTCACAAGGTTAGTGCAGAAATAGATTTCTTACCACAATAATACATTTCATAACAATTGTTGTTAATATTTACGAAATAAAATTTAATATAAACAAGATACAATCAAGATATTCATTGGGTTACTATAGTCGATATTAAAGAACGAAAATAGAATTACCAAATCTGTCCGTACAGTCACGGTGTATAGAAGAGGTCCATTGTTTCTCAATTTGATAATGAAGATGCAATTAGATAATTGAATTACTAATCAATATTACATTTATTAAATACTTCCCTATATTTCAGTTTAAGTAACTTATGGTTCCTGTATGCTGTAGCACTACGATTCGACATGTTCAGTAGTTGGAGTGCAGTTTCAAGCATCCCTGTATTAATATCCCTTATCACCTAAAGAATTCAGTGGCGGGTTGCCTTCAGAGTTCACTCGTCCACCGCCGCACACATTATCAAGTTTCAACCTGCGTTGATAGACAGTAAAAAATTAACCTTCAGTGAGGCACGCCGAGAGAACAAGGTGCTAATGAAATGAAATTGCCCTTCAGGTAGCTTCGCCCGATATTTTACAGCCTGCCATAAAATCTCTGCGTAAACTTTGCCGTGCTCTAAAGCTTCCCGTCATTCAACTGTTCAACTGCCCTTTAGTCGGTAATCAATGAATGAGCAAACTTTACTCGAATTTCCTTCATTTCCTTGCTGATAGTTCATCGCTAAGTTCTAGTGACTTTTCGTACCAATCTGCTCTTTCTGGATCACTCTAATCCGTTGTACCAATCCACTCTCTTTTTTACCCTGAGTGCTTTCTTGTCTATTATAGTTATATTGGTAAACAAAATTTAATGTTCTAAAACTTCGGCATGTTGACCGATCCCCAACAAATTCACCATCCAGATGATTCAAACAGTCAACACCAATACCAACATTAAATGTATATTAATTTAAAAACTATATAAATTTTATAGTTTCTGTAAGTATCCATAATTTTATAAATATGACCTACTTACAAAATACGCGGGAATAAACCAAAGTTCAAATTTCCAAGATGATACACCAACCTATACATAGGTTTCAGACATTAATTCAGCAAGACAAAATTCAAAGCCTTCACCATCGCCCTTCGGCTCTAACTAATTTTTCCCGGGTATTTTATTCGGCGAAAGAGAGAACACTTCGTTTTTGCTGCTGTAGGACAAAAAAAGCAAATTTCCACCTCCCTGAACTTCGTCGCCTTTGCTCTGAAAAAGGTACTTGGACTGGACGGGCTAGCAGCAAACCTTTCAGGCAGGAAATTTACTGCCCACTTCAGACATCTGCTCATTTATATGGTTAGACAATCAAACCTCGCTTTTGTTCAACGACAACACTAGACTCAAGAAACAAGAGAAGCCAATTTGGTTTCAGAATGTGCAGAATATTTCTCAGTCACAACTAATTTATGTTTGTTGATGCCATGATGTTCCAAATATTGAGTAAACCAATAATTGGTTTACAAAGGGCCTAAGTGCCATTTTCATTTTTTTCTAATTTTTCTTCAATTCCGAACCTATGTGCCAGTAGTGTTTTGCGTAGAAAAGGCCCAAGTGCCAACTTCCATTGAGATGGATTCATTACAAAAAAAAATTCTTTGTTTCGAATGAAACCCGGGAAAATGATATGTATTTGAATATTAAAATTACAATAACTTTTTATAAACAATTTGGCACTTAGGTCCTTTGTAACCAAACCGCTTCAATTGTTAAGGACATGAAGAAGTTGAATATTTTTATTGAAAAACGTGTACATAAATAGGGCCATAAGTCCCTCTCTGCCTTTAGGCACACGAAACATACATAAACTTCATTGTTAAATGCGTCAGGTAAAATCATATACATGAACATACAATTCCCTCACATGATTAATAGTGGACTTGTATTGCCTTTACAAATAAATCTTTTAATTTCATTTCATTTCAAGACATAGTTAATTGATGAAAACGATCGTAAATTTCATAAAAATCGCAATTAAAACGAAGGTGCAAATAATTTTTTAGACTCAAGTTTTTAGATTTTACGACGAAAAAGAATAACTTGAAAAGAACATTCATAATCTCAGGGGGAAAAATCGGGATTCTCATGGTGTGAGGCAAATATTTCGAATTGTCAAACCTCAAAGAATATAAATAAGAAATTTTAGTTCAGCATAAAATTGTCTACATGTAATGTGACTTCACTGAATTGTCACCCAGAATAAGCGATGTTTTCAGCCGTTCACTAAAGAAAAAAACTCACTCCCACTAATCAAAACCACCCACCATAAATTTAAGGCTATAGCCCTTAAATATATTTCCTTTATAAAGGAAAATTTAAAGTTAGACTTTTGTGGGTTTTCGAAAATTAACACGCATCATATTCAAGTTCACAATCTGTCCTCCTACACAATCCCTCTGACACTATCACCTGTTTTATAGTACCGCATCATTAAATTATAAATTAAGAAAAATTTAATGATAACAATAATAATAAGGGAACTTCAATCACCAGCGGGACTGCTCCGGGTTCAAAAAGCTCGTTTTAAAAGGGCGCACATAGGTACCCAATATAATTAGATTTTGTTCGTTTCAATTACACTAAAGGTGCCTATAAATTCCTCAAACCAAATAGAGTAGATCCGTTCCATTATTCGTTTACTACCTATATCACATTGTGGAATTACTTGTAACAATACATTGCACGAAACTCGTAAATAATATAGTAACATGCCACGCTTACAATCGTTTGTATTAAATTTTATTTATTTATTACTAGTAGGTATCTCCCTTGTGTTTAGGTCGATGAGTCCGTTTTTTCTAAAATTTAAGTCGAAATTTCGCAGTTTTCAGGATAAGGAATCGACAACCCTGGCACTCTGTGAATAGGTAGCTTTTTCTATGTTACAAGGCTTAATTTCACCCCCCACATAGGAAAGAGCAGTTCTTTCCTATGTGGGCGTTAAAAGTTACTCTTAGCTCGTTTTTGTCTCTTTTTTTTACAATACACAGAATATATTAACATTTAATGATTCGATTTAAGTAACGTAGGTAGTTTAAAGTGTAGGTAACTAGATCCAAAAACTGTTACATTGAAAAATGCCTTTGTACTTTTTGCTTTGTCTGGTACTTTAATCAAATAATTGGAAAACTTTGGTTTCTGCGCTGTCATGAACGTCTATCGAATGAGGATGAAAAAAAAAATGAAAAAAGTATTAACAAATAACAAAGCATTTAACAAAATTTGTTATATTTAATATAAAGCATCCAAACTTGGAAAAATTGCAAAGTAAATGTTTCAATTTTGTTTCCGCAGCATCGCATTAAGCTTTAGCTTTAAACGTATCAATGATGATCGTGATTTGACATTAACTTGTTAGTTTATTGAAATGATTATGATCTGGCGGCTGATAACTAAAAAACTATCCAGGGTTACAAAGTATGCAGGGTAATAACTCATAACTAAGGAATTTTGCATTACACATACTATTTATGAATTAGTACGAGTAGTAGTGACAATATGAACGAAAACTGAGAAATTTGAACGAAAAGAATCTGAAGAAGTTTCACCATCACTATAGTGCTGTATACAGCAATAGAAAATACATTGAGTTTACTTGTTATTAAGCAACGTATAAGAGGATGTATGATTTTTAGAATATTTCGATAGATTCATCAGTGATAATAATCATGAATAATTATTCATGATATCGCGATTACCTAATTATTAAATTTATAATTGAGTAGAAGATGAAGGATCTCAAGAAACCGACAATCAGAGGAAGATGTATAGAACTTGCGAGAGAGTTTTCCGTGGTTCTGTTGATGGTGATTGGTTTCATGAAACTGGATTATTAAGAAGGAATTTGTTATTATGAGTGTTATTTCGAATAAACCTAAAAAATGTCGAATTACAATGTATTTGCCGGCTCAATCAGATATATAGGTGATTTATGAAGAAATGGAAGGAGCTTATCTTATGTATGAATAGGTTCTTACTTTACTGAACTAATGTAGGCAATCACTAAATAAATCGTATAAACTATGTAATTTACATAATGTAAATAATAAAATATGCGAACGTTGAAGAGACTGTCTCAGTGCTTCCTCTGTTCTCTTTGGTTCGATCTAATGGTCGAATTCCGCTTCAAGTGAAGAGACCAGCCTAATCTACTTCAAACCAGGTATCAATGACCTGGTGAATCGTTAGGGTAAGTGCACCAAATGTCGCCTAGGCTCCTAATTCCGCCTACTCGTGTTTTGAAGAGGCTAACAACGCTTTTTGCAAGTTTGAGGCAGTAACATCAAGTTCATGGATTGCCTAAGTAGGGGCGCTAGGATTCGAAGTGTTGTTGTTGCTCAGAAATGTGTGAATCACATTATTGTTTCCATATGATCGCCGATCGAACTTCTCTCTCAACTTTATCCAACTGAAACACATGGTAAGTTTTGTTTTTTAATTTTTTCTCTTGAACCACGTTGAAGCTTGTGATATGGAGATTCCACAGGTGTATTAAACTTTGAAAATAACCGTACCTAGTTGGATTTATCATGTGATGTGGGTGGAGTGATTACTGTTCCTAATTTCGCCTACAAAACAAATCCTAATTTCGCCTTCTAGGTGGAAATAGGAACATGCTGGAAATTGTTTCTTAACACTTCTATTACAATTTACAGATGTCTGAAAAGAAAGACAAGACGCTTCGTCGAGCTTCTTTTGAAGATGAAGACTTGAAGCAGGCGGTAGACGCTGTACAAAGCAAGGAAATGGGGACGCTTCGAGCATACCTATACCTACTAACTTTATTTGGAAGTATGTTTATATTAATACGAGTACCTATGGAAAAGTAATTTCATTTGAATTATATTCAGTTTCAACCCAAGTTTTAGCTCTTCACAACCCTTGTCTATCGCCTGTTCCAAATTCCGCCTACCAGGCGGTTTTAGGAACACCTGGTGGGCGAAATTGGGAACACTTTTTTGGGAATCACGATTTTGGGTTTTCTCACTTTATCTAGAATCACTTCTAGCAGGATTTTCCAACAGCAATGTGGGCTTCACGAATCAATGACAGGACCCCACTGGTAATATTCAGCATTTTTTTGGACGGGTTTACCTGAAAACAAAGCTTCTACAAGGAAAAACAGTTAGGGTAGGCGGAATTTGGGACACTTACCCTACGGCTTGTTGTTGAAGGGAGGACAATAAAATAGCGTGTTACTGGTTTGTTTCTGTGAGTACAGTACACAATCATAATTGCACTGTGAGTACAGTACACAATCATAATTGCACCTAATGTAAGAAAACCACCCGGAAGTTGAATTAACTACTATATTTCCGACAGAGACGCTGGTGACTGATGACAACGATTTTACTCATTCCTGCTAGTTACTATCATGTTTTCTAAACATTAGAGTGTGCGACAAGCTTTCCATAAAATTTGGTTAGTTAAGCTCCTGCAGGATCGTACTCTTGAACTTCTTCATACGTTCCAGTGCTACTCAAATTTTAAAATTCACTAATAGACACAATTAACTTGGGCGCCATTGTGCTACTAGCTACAGATTTTAGTGTCTGAGAAGAATAGCATTACTCTATTCATTGCCAGTGATTCCGCCAGCAAACCGCTAAGACACAGTGAAGCATCAGGTAAGGATATCAAGTTCCGATCCTCTCCTAAAAGCCAGTGTAGTCTATGCTACTTCATGACATCTTTCGACAAATTTGTACGTATTTATACGTAAGTGGTGTGTGGATCTTGAAAGAGCATTCAGCTGTTACGTATCCAAATGTAAACCTACTCACCCACGGGATTGGAGCCCATGATGCTCAGGTTGTTGAGCATTACGGCCGCTGGAATTGATGAGAGAATTTTGAAGCCGTTGTCCCACAATATGTCGAAAACAAAACTACGCACTGAAACGGCCGATTTCGGTGTAGGCACCGAAACTCGCCGGCTCCCCAGACGTTTCCGTCCCGGAAGGTTACACTGAACTTATCAAATATTATGTTTAGTTAGTGTTCACATACTCGACTCGCGGAATACGGGTTAGCTCATCAAGTTGGATCAGAAAATTGAATGGTCAGGACCCCCCAAGGCAGGGGGTGAACCGGGAAAGCGCAGATTCGGAACGGCGCATCAAACGATTGGACGGGGGGCGTGGCCAAGAAATTCCCCTACCCCAACAGACTACCCTCTCCATAGCTCACCTCTCGCCCCTCCGAACACCACCATCACTATACTTCCTTTCTCAGTATTGCCGTCTCACTCTCTCACCTGATTCAATATTCCCTCTATGCAAATTTCTATTGAAACTCGTCAAGAGGCGCTTGGTAGAACTTGTATATTTATTAAATCTGCTGGTACCCCGCCACCCCACACAACTACCGAGGATTCCGCACTCCCTCCTCTATTGGCAATAACCCCATTGCACTTACTGTGACCTACTACAGAAGAATATTTTTAATCGCTCAGTTATCCCGCCTCAAAATCCCTAAACGAAAGAGCGCTGCAAATTTCACACAATGGATCAATGGTATAAATTATCCAAAAAGATACTGCGAATTCACGCAGGTGACGGAGAATAGCTTTCTCAGGGTCAGCTCTCTTATAAGAGATAAGATGGTAACTAAATGGTAACTCGATTCTACGAAAATAAATTCATTATATCCATGTTGGGAAAATGTTTGACTTTTAGTGATTTCCTGATCTCATGAAAGGGCTCTGTTTACAGGTGCATCGATGATCCCCCTAATGCGTTTCTATCCCATATTAAAAGCAAACAGAAAATTGAGTTTGCCACCAAAATGTTAAATCCGTTTCCACCACGGCTCTTGAGCACGCATGTTATTGGTTGTGCGCCATGATCGCGGGCCAGTTCTCAATACAATTTTAATGTTGATAGGGTGAAGCATCACTAAACCAATAAGCATAAATGAACCGTGCCTCGAGATTATCGGTTGTTGGGTACAGGGATGGGTACAATAAAACCAATTTTTTTACTAGATTTTAAATTGGACCTAAGAAATTTATTTTCAAAGAATCGAGTTACCAAAGAGAGCTGACCATGGAAGAAGACCCTTAAAATTTTATTTTCATAGAATCGAGTTACCTACCAAAGAAGAGCTGATCATGGAGCTGACCTTGAAAAGGCTGGCTGTTCTCTGTCACCTGTGTGAATTCAAGTCTTAAGACAGAGTGAGTACCTATGTTCAACTAACTCCACCAATGTAATTACTCCATTAATGAGAATTTTCGGTTGGACGCTGTTTTTACTCCAAAAACGCTGCAAATTTTACACAAGGGTTTATTAATCTTTGATATAGGTTACTTGTACAGAAATTTAATTGTTAATGAAAAAAAAATTAAAAAAAAATTTTTTTTTGATTTGTATTTTTCAAAAAAGATTTTTTTTGATTTGTTTTTCAAAAAAAAAAATTTCAAAATTTTCTTCGTTTTTTACTTGAAAAATATTTGAACTCCTGGGATCTTTCAAGAATCCCATTTGTAGCCCCATGAAAGCCCTATAGATCGTTACAGTGAAATCGGATCGTTCCGGGACCCCATAAAATGGATTCTACGTCCAAAAATACTTCGAAAACGACACCTGACTCGATCCCATAGCCGAAAGCCTTCAAAAAACCCCTTCTGTAGGCCCATTTTAGCCCCATAGCGCCCCACGGGTTTCGGCGATCGGGCTGAAAACCTTGCGGGCACAACTAGATGGTAAACCAAGTATTTTGTCAAAATTTCAGATTTAAAAAAAAAAATGCCTAGGATACTGCCCAAAACGGACCGGACGGCGGACGGACATTTCGGTTTTGGAATCTACACCTCTTGAAACGGATAATGTCAAATTTTGAGGCCGATTGGAGTCGTCGACCTCCGTCGCGAAAAGATAGGTGTATTATTCCAAGAATAATCAAAAGGCACTTATCCAAGTTTCTCACCAAAAGGGCACTTATCCACATTTAAAATGTTGAAATCATAGAAAATATTAGAAAATTCCTAACTTCTATAATAGAAGTAAGGAATATCCTAATGTTATTATCAACACTAGAACCAAGACAAAAGCAGTACAGTAATTTGGGAAAACTATTAAATTTTATTAGGAGCCACTAAACTTTTTTTTTTTTTTTTTTTTTTCAGTTTCTCAACAACAAGTAAATATGGATATATCCGCGTATATATACGCCCTGTTTGAAGTTAACACTTCTTAAATAACTTGTATTATAAGTGATGCAAAATTTGTATTTTACATTAAATGTAAATTTTAATGTTTGCAATTTTTTATGTGTATGTGTGTATATGATTCAACAATAATTTTAAATTGCGTCAACAATTATTGTTTATTATAAAGGTAAATTATCTGCTAAATTTTCCTTTATTTAGGCTAGCAATTTTCAGGACACTTTCCCCTTGAATTTCCTTAATAGCGGAATATTAGGGTGAGGAACGGAGAATTGTTTACAATCAACACGTTTTTAGTAATTTTGGTTTATTATTCTTGGAATAATACACCAATGTTTTCGCGACGGGGGTCGACGACTCCGATCGGCCTCAAAATTTGACATTAAGTAAACGCACCAGAAGTGGAAAGTGCGCCAGTAGTGGAAAGTTGTGGAAAGAAATGAATATAATAAGGTTTTGACGTCAGATTCGAGGTATCTTGAGGTTTAGGTTTATTATTGATCAGGGGGATGTCCCTGGCAACCTGGAAAAAGAAGAAGAAGAAGATGTCACACGTGGGATTGTGAGTGTTAAAAAGTGATCACGTGTTTAGTGGTTGTTACTGGGGCACAAGGTTTTTGCTGAAATTACTAAGGTAAGCAAATTTCTGAATAAGGTTTGTGATACTTATTATTGGCATATTTTGAGAATTCTTCGTTTTAACCTCATTGTTAGGACATGTTCTATAGAATCTATAGATGTTTATGTGCCGAAAACGGGTTTGTCATTCAATTAAGTTTGTATTTTTAACCTTTCCACTATAGGATCACAAAATTTGTAACATTTAATGTTGACATATGCGCCAGTAGTGGAAAGGCCTTTCCACTATTGGAGCAACGCCTTCTTTCAGAGTTGGGCGGTTTTTTTTTTTTATTCGAATTTCACTTGAATGGTGAAGCTATGGTTCTACTACAGTGTAAAACGACTTCTCTTCACGATGGCCAATAGTGGAAAGGGGGTTGAGGAGGTTTCCACTTTTGGAACATTTGCTTTCCACTATTGGTACAGTGCTAAGTTTTGCTTCACTCAAACTTTTCTATTGTCTTTCAATAATTTCCAATCGTCTTGAAATGTTTATCAGACTTTAGGGAGGGTCTCGTGATGGCCTAGTAAATATCTTAAGAAGATTAGGTGGAATGAATGGACCACAGAAAATAACCTGTGTTCCGTTAGTTTTTAGTGTCTCCTCTTTATTTTGTTGTATCTTGTAATCAGGCGTTTATCTTATTGTTTCCCAACTTTGATTGATTAAATTTCATACTGCTTATACTTAACCTGTTTCTGGTTTTGTTTCAGAAAGATGTCGCCTCCAGGTTTTTGATACCTATTTAAGACTTTTTGTTGTAAAACCAAGTGTAGGGTGAAGTGGGGCAAGATCGCCCCGAAAAAACAGCAGTTTGTCTTAGGCATTCCGTAAATAATTTCTAGAATGGGATTTGCCATTAACTTTTCTTTCCTAGTCATCTTTAACTATCTATAGACATTTTCGTATAAAGTTTATCCAGTTAAGTACTCTCTTAGGTTCAGAAAAACACGAATTTCACAAAGACTTCCAAAGGCGAACTTGCCCCGGCCTCTGGGGCAAGACCGTCCTCGATTTTACAAGATCGTTCACGATTTTGTTGGGATTCCACTCACCCTTGATCGCATTTGGCCTGTTTTAAACCTGTTTTACACTTTTACTTTCTATTAAAGATATATCTGCCAATATGATATCTTATAAATAATATTATTATAAAGAAAATCTTGAACGATCTTGCCTCAAATCGACGACGATCTTGCCCAGAGGCCGGGGCAAGTTCGCCTCTGGAAGTCTTTTGGATCGTTCACGATTTTCTTAATTGATTATCTTTATTGATTAGCTTTCTAAAGCAAAGGTATGCGTGCTCAATAAGCATAAACATTAATTAAAATTTAAAATAGCTCTGGGATAGGGAAGAATTTTCTCATTAATTGGCTGAAAATGTAAGGCGAACTTGCCCCCGGTTGACTAGGCGAACTTGCCCCGGTCATGATGAAATATCGCAATTGATGAAGTTTCTATAACGACAGAAATGCTAGTTTCTTGGTAGAATTTAAAACCAAACGATTTCTAGAAAGAAGAAAATGCAACGACATGCACACCTGAAACTCGATTTGAAGTTCAGTCACACTACATTTTTTGGCGCTCAACGCACTCGATCCTACCATATATTTGGACAAACCAGTTATTCCAGCTGACAGAAGACATCTGGCAAATTTACATGTGATCAATAATAATGTTCTAGAGGGTTCTCAAGCAAATTTTTATATGAAACTTGAAAAAGAAGGTTTGCTGAACGTCATGAGATCAAAGTAAGCCTCCTAACTCCAAGAGCAAAATTTTACAGCCGAAAATCGTGATAACTGTTCCTTAAGCTTTCCACTACTGGTGCGTTTACCTTATCCATTTCAAGAGGTCTACATTCTAAATCCGAAATGTCCGTCCGCCGTCCGGGCCGTTTTGAGCAGTAGGATTTTTTTTTTTTAATCTGAAATTTTGACAAAATACTTGGTTTACCATCTAGTTGTGCCCGCAAGGTTTTCAGTCCGATCGCCAAAACCCGTGGGGTGCAATGGGGCTATGGGAGGGATTTTTTGAAGGCTTTTAGCTATGGGATCGAGTTAGGTGTCGTTTTCGAAGTACTTTTGGACGTAGAATTCATTTTCGGGGGTCCCGGAACGATCCGATTTCACTGTGGCGATCTATAGGGCTTTCATGGGGCTACAAATGGGATTATTGAAAGATCCCAGGAGTTCAAATATTTTTCGAGTAAAAAATAAAGAATTTTTGAAAAAAAATTTTAAAAAAATCAAAAAAAAAATTTTTTCCCAAAAGCTTTTCCATTGACACAGAAATAATTTTTGCACAAGTAACCTATATCACAGAATAATAAACCCTTGTGTAAAATTTGCAGCGTTTACTAATTATTACGTTTTTACCTCGCCGACTATGAAATCTATCCCATATTACCAGGTCCATTCAGATTCCATCGTTTGTCAATAAAATTTATTTCATGACTGCCATTTATTTCATGAATTTATTTAATCATATCGCCAAATCATCTGGATTCACCTCATCTCAACAAAAACACGAGAACTTCATTCCTTCGGCTCACCTTCTCCTCGCTAGCCCTAAACAAACGGCCTTTCACTGTCTCCGAGCCCAAACCTGTGACGCCCGAGATCGTAAGACTCATCTCTACCACTAATTCTCCAATAGATGTCAACTTCCCCTCTCAAGTCCCTTATAACCGTGTGCGTGGTTGATATTATTTAATTTATTCGAAATATTTTAATAATCCGGTTTTTATAAAAGCGTGCCGTGGCACTTTTCTCTGACGGTTCAACAGATTGGCCAGAGTGGTGAGGGAGAAAGATTGGCACCGAATGACGAAAAGGGCGAGCAATGGAGTAGAATTGGGGAGGGGCTTCTTCAAATGAATTCGGAAATACCTAGCAGGGGTAAAATGAAATACCTGACTCAATTAGGGCCTCAGAATTCCTCCAAGCGCGCCCACCTGCCACTGCCAACCTCTTTGGCGTTCCACCCTCTGCTCAGCACGTGACTTGATATTACCTTTCTCTTGTTCTCCCCGCCCAAACAACTTAGCCGAATATCTCGAATTCAATCTTTGGAGTACATATTTATCTGGCTCTTTCAGATCTGATTCAGACTGATGAGCGTGGGAAAGCTGGAGATATTGTTTCTCAATGGGGTCGGATAAAGAGATGAGTCTCCCCTTTAGAATCAAAATCCAAGTGGCACTTGTACTGTTTTATTACTAATATGAAGCTATTCATTCGATACATCTACATCGTTGTAAGTAATGAAGTGTCCAAGGTATTTTGGCATTATTAATAATTACAATTATTGTTTTGGGTTTCTTGAAAACCTAAACATTTTATATTACGAGTGTAATCGCAATGATATTAAATATCATTGCTAATTATACTAAATTTTAGTATGATTTTATTATTGTAACAATTTAACATTGTATTAAAATTATTTAATTAAAATACCCCGGCTCCAACCCTGCAGGCTACCTAACAAAAAAAAACTTCCCATACTCGAAAGATCTGATATCCGCACAGGACCATTTCATTTCATCTCTTGCTAGTTGTTTTACCAACTCAGTCACCGATTCGTCTGAACACAACGTGTTTGAACACAATGTCATGAATGATACTGCCCAGACGCAGCGAGGATTTGCAGCGAAGGAGAAATTAATTCTATTTTGCAGATTCTTGGAGGAGTCTCCTCCGAGGAGATGCCTGCTCAGAACCACGTTTAACGTGGTCGACCCAAAATTTCGAAAATTTGCAGATGAGCTGTTTTGGCGTTTGAGCAACAACACAAGATTTTGAAATTGCCACTCTCTTCGAATTTGTACAGCCTGTGTTGGCCTTGTGTTGTTGTTTGAGTTACGTATCACACAATTTTTTTCGCGATGGGAGTCAAACATTTTAATCAACCTCAAAATTTGTCCTTAAACGTTTCAAACTGTGTAGATTCGTAAAATGATATGACCGACCGCCGTCCGTGCCGTTTTGAGAGTAGGTAATCTTTTTGCAAATCTGAAATTTTGACAAACTACTCGGTTCTCGATCTAGTAACTTATGTTGTAACCGCATTGTTTTCAGCCCAATTGCTCAAACCCGTAGGGCTATAAAAAGGCTCCATACGGGTAGGGGTTTTGAAGGGTTTCGGCTATGGGGTCACGTTGAACGTCGTATTAGAAGTATTTGACAAAGAACCCATTTTTGGGTGTCCCAGGACCATCCAATTTCACCGTGGGGCCCTATGGGGTCTTTCATGGGGCTACAAAAGGGGGGCTTTTGAATAATTCAAATAAGAATTATTCTGCAAGGAGGTCGAATAAGGCTTTCATGGGGCTACAAATGAGATTTTTGAAGGATCCTAGGAGGTCAAATATGTTTCCAAGTAAAAAGCAAAAAATTGTTGAAAAAAAAAAAAACACTACATTCTAAATCCGAAATGTCCGTCCGCCGTCCAGGCCGTTTTGGGCAGTAGGAATTTTTTTAAAAATCTGAAATTTTGACAAAATACTTGGTTTACCATCTAGTTGTGCCCGCAAGGTTATCAGTCCGATCGCCCAAACCCGTGGGGCGCTATGAGGCTATAATGAGGCTACGGGAGGGTTTTTTTTTAAGGCTTTTAGCTATGGGATCGAGTTAGGTGTCGTTTTCGAAGTATTTTTGGACGTAGAATCCATTTTTTGGGGTCCCGGAACGATCCGATTTCACTGGGGCGATCTTTAGGGCTTTCATGGGGCTAAAAATGGGATTTTTGAAGGCTCCTAGGATGTTAAATATTTTTCGATTAAAAAATAAAGAATTATTGAAAATAAACATTTTTGAAAAAAAAATCCAAAAAAAAATTTTTTTTTTAGATAAAAATCAAAAAAAAATTTTTTTACATTTTTTCATTGACAGAATTAAACTTCTGCACAAGTAACGTATATCAAAGAATAATAAACCCTTGTGTAAAATTTGCAGCGTTTTGGTTTATTATTTCAGTCCGGCGCGCCGTCCGAGCAGTTTTGTGCAGTAGGAAGTTTTTTTTTTTTTTTTTTAATCTGAAATTTTGACGAAATACTCGGTTTACCGGTAGGGCTCTGTGGGGCTAGGAAGGGGCAACGGGAGAGCTTTTTGAAGGGTTTCCAATATGAGGTCGAGTTAGCTGTTGTTTTCGAAGTATTTTAGAACGTAGAATCCATTTTTGGGGGTCCCAGATTGATCCGATTTTACCGTGGGAATCTATAGGGCATTCATGGGGCTAGAAATGGGATTTTTGAATGATCCCAGGAGGGCAAATACATTCCGAGTAATTTTTGACGCATTATCCACTTTTCGAGATCCGTTCTAACAATGTACAGATTTTTTTTTTTTTTTTTTTTTAATTTTTTTCCAAAATATTTTCTTATTGAAACAGGATTCATTTTTGCAAAATTAACCTACATCAGAGTATATTAAACCCTTTGGATAAATTGATAGCGTTAAAAAAGAATTATTGACATTGAATTAATTTTTGCACAATTTGTAACGAAGGATACCTAATGCAAAATTTGAAGAGGTTTTTAAAAATAATTAAGTCACTACTTACATTTTAAATTATTAATTAAATTTTTTTGACAAAATTGACTAATTAATACCAAAGAATAATAAACTCTAGTAGGGCAGGTACCTTACCTATTTAAAAATTCCCTATAAAATTTGCACCGTTTTCTTTTTCTATACACCTACATTTTTGGTTTATTATTGCTGGAATAATACACCAATCAATTGAACATTTTGATCGGCCTCAAAATTTGTCATTAAACCGGACCGTTTTCGGCAGTAGAAATTTTTTTTTAATCTGAAATGTTGAGAAATTACTCGGTTTACCATCTAGTTGTGCCCACAAGGTTTTCAGCCCGATTGCCCTATCCGTGGGGCGCTATGGGGCTAGAACGGGCCAGCGGGAGGGAAGTTTTGAAGGCTTTCGGCTATGGGGTCACCTTAGGTGTCATTTTCCGAGTAATTTTGAACGCAAAATCCGTTTTTTGAGGTTCAACATGTGTCCAATCAATGTGCAAAAAAAATTTTTTTTTTTATAAATATTTTCAAAACAATTAATTTTCGCACAATTAACCTACATCAAAGAATAATAAACCCTTGTGTAAAATTAGCAGCGTTTTTCGTTTGAAATTCATAACTGTTTAAATTGTGAGGAAACATTTGAGGCAACTAGTTGTACTAATGTACCTATTCATAAGCCGAGAATATGAATGATGCCGTTCACTTCCTAGTGAGTACGTACCCGAACGTTTTACATTAAGACTGAACTTCTAGTAGGTATAGAGACTGAGCCTTCATTGAGTATCATTGAGAAATCGCCAATTGAAAGGGGGCGTATGCATCTCCACCAGTTTGAAGGGTGAATGTGGTATCAAACAATGCAACTCCGCTCGTATCGTTGACTTTCTAATAACAACTGAAGCCTATTATCATCATCTCCGCTCCCCCCCCCCCCCCCCTCTTCCAATTTCAACGTAATATCTCTGCCACAAAGCTTCTCAGTCTTCGATAAAATCAAACCAGTTGCGATTAATCCTGTAATTTTTTGAAAATCATGACCACTAGAAAACCTAAATCCAGCACTGGCTCCGTCTCACATTCGGTCTTCCTCTCTTGGATCGGCACCTCCGAGGTGAGATAAGTGGTGCCGCTTGGATCTCCTCGAAGTTGAAGACGCGTTTGTTTTCGATTTGATGTCGATCATCCCAGATCTACTTATGCGACCCATCACGGATGAAGGCGGCCGGATTAGCCGAGTGGTTCTGGGCGTTAGCCTCTTGGCGCTGCATTTTGTTGAGGCCACAGGTTCGAACTTCGCTGAAGACCATGGAAGTACCCACCCAGATGTGATCCAGATGTGATACCAGTCCACTTACTGCAAAAATGTGAATAACACCATCATAACTACTTAGTGCTAAAAAAACTGACCCAATTAGAATAAATTCATTATTATATTATGATGAAAATATCCTATACGTAGGTACCCTACTTCTTTCGTATTATTATGATGTTGTGTTATTGCACTATACGGAAACAAGGATTTCAAGAAAATTGAGCCTGAAATTCAAGACTGATTTAATTCTTAAACGTTCTGTTACAGTAACGGCTGACGTTGAGGAAGTAAGAAAGAAGAAAGATACAAAAGAGAGGAAGAGAGAGAGTTGGGTGTGAAGGGAATAAGAGGGAGTGAGAAGGCGAGAGGGCATAATTATTCGATCAGCCCCTGGGGGACCCTGCGATAGTGCTGTTCCGTGTAGAGGCATTACTCTTGATTTTCCCTCTACCATTCACCTCATCCCCAACCCTCGTCCTATCAACCCCTCACCACCCATCCCCCGTTCAACGTCTCCTTCTGCCTCACCATCTGGTCACGAATCTCTTTTCTTCATCTTTATCGCATTGAAAAGTTTTCCCTGGTTCATATTTGGTTCATGAACCGCTTCATGAAGCGACCGCAACTATGGGGCACATAATCGACGCTAAAAATCGACAACGGTGGTAGGCCGGTATTTGGTCTGATGTAGACATTCAGCGTCACCATCTAGAGTTGCAGTCTGAAGAACAAGCGGGAAGTTTGTGTGTTACCGGATAATGACCATTTAGTAGGAGAATCGTCAATTTGACCATAAAGTTCAGTAGATGGGTTCAAGCCCTGCCTTGATTTTAACGCTACTAGCACGCGGGGGGGGGGGGGGCTCGCTTGAGGACGTTGGGTAACAATCCTAGTCCCTCCCAAACCATTTTGGTCGTCTCCATTTATGGAAAGCCAAAGTCCGCCCCGGCCTACGGCCTTACAACTCGTTTTCCCATGTCTATTATATAATTTTCAATAAAATAAATTTCAAATTTGGTTTCAGCGGGGAAAATGTATGTGAATATTAAGGCCGCTTTACACGCTACGACAAATCGTAACAGTTTATCGTTCAGAGACGATTTTTACGATTTATCGGAACGTGTAAATGGGACATCGTAGCGATTTATTGGAGTTGGAAGGTTGATGCCGGCCAGCATCAACCTTCCAACCCAACTCCAACTCCAATAAATCGCTACGATTTGTCGTTACGTGTAAACACTCCTCCCCCTTTCTATTTATTGGAGCGATAAGTTGGTGCAACCTGATCGTTACGATTTGTCGTAGCGTGTAAACACTCCCCTCCCTTTCGATTTATTGGAGCGATAAGTTGGAGCAACCTGATCGTTACGATTTATCGTAGCGTGTAAAGCGGCCTTTATACAGAACAGTTGTGCTGTTGTACTGAACACTTGAATAGTTGTGCCCGCAAGGTTTTCAGCCCGACCGCTCAAACCCGTGGGGCGCTATGGGGCTTAAATTGGTCTACGGGAGGGTTTTTTAAAAAGGCTTTTGGCTATGGGATCGAGTTAGGTATCTTTTTCGAAGTATTTTGGACGTAGAACCCATTTTTGGGGGGGCCCGGAACGATCCGATTTCACTGTGGGGATCTACAGGGCTTTCATGGGGCAACAAATGAGATTTTTAAGGATCCCAGGAGGTCAAATATTTTCTGAATAAAAAAAATTTAAAAAAAATTAAAATTAAATTAAATTTTAAAATTAAAATTAAAATTAAATTAAAATTAAAAATTAAAAATTAAAATTAAAAATTAAAATCAAAATTAAAAATTAAAATTAAAAATTAAATTTAAAAATTAAAATTAAAAAACGCCGTCTCTCTAGGCAGTGGGGAAATTGATACGGTCGCTCTCCAGTGTGGCATCTCGTGTGGTTTCCCATTTTACTCAGCTCGACCGAAACGTGGGTGTTAACGTGATTTTGTAGAGATGCCAACGTTTTGAACCCCATTACGCACACGCTGTATTCGTGCGGTCGCTCTTCCGAATGAGACTTCAGATGTCTCGACAACAAGTATCTTTTGGGGCTGGTGTAGTTACAGTAGTTGCACCCATGGGCTTGCGTTACCGTTTGTGACTTCTACGACTCTTTAACTTGAATGGGGACATCACCTGAACGTTTCTTCGAGTTTGCCACATCTGTTCCTTCAGCTTCCTTCACCGTGCAAATTTCCGCTCGTAGGTTAGGGTGAGGCTCGAGCGGAGGTTTTCCCAGGTACTTCCAGATCTTCCGGCTGATTACAGACTGACATGCTCCGGAATCGAACAACATCTTGAGGGGCTTCTGGTTAATCCTCACATTAACCATAACTTTGGTACCATTCATAGAAACCTGCCTGCATCCCAGCGACGAACCTCCATCACTCACAGGATCCCGAGGCCAGCGAACTTGAATCTTCTACCTGCAGTTGATTGGCCTGCTCGTGCCATCTTTCTTGATCCTCTCGCGACTTGATGATAGCTCTTCCTTTCTCTACACACGCTGCAGCTATATGATATTTGCCCGTGAAAGGTAACATTCCTTGCCTACAGCTCTGCAAACTTCCCTTCCCCTGTGCTTGTCTCCTCCACAGGCTAGACAGTGTTTTCCCACAATCAAGATCAACGGCGTACATTTCCGTAGAAATGTTGGCAGCCCGTCCACACGATTCAATTGCGCACCCGCCGTCAGTTTAATTAATTCGGACTGATGAAATGCCTTACCTTCTCCCCCTCGGTCCTCTTCCTAAGTGTGAAAGCTACTCGGTCCGTTGTGACACTTCTAGTATCAATGTAGAAACCATCTACTCGTTATAGCCTCACCAACACGGCGAGGCCTGAAGTGATCAACCAAAAACCTGAAAGTCTACGAACCGACCTTCGTGAGCAGGGCATCACGTTTATCGTCTTCTTCAACTATCTTGGCCGTCTTGAGTTCCAGCTCGAAGTACTGGAAATAATATTCCCAGCCTTCCGCGTCGGGGTCGAAATGCCGAATCCTCAACCTCGATACATCCTGGCCTGCCCCATCTCGCTGCTCAGGCGGCGTGGGCTCTCTTCGTTGTTTCCTCCTTGTCGACATATTTCTCAATAACTGTTTCAAAAATCCTCCAGATGAAATGACTCAATCAATGGCAGGCAGAAAACTGAACATTATAATAATTTGGGGTTGTCAAGCTCATCAAAACATCTGGTGGCCTATCGCTTGACTATTGGAGTCAGGGTCCAACAATTATGGTTCCAAAATTACTCGGAAAACGACACTCATTCGACTTCCTGCATCCTTGAAAAGCCCTAAAGATCCCCACGGTGGAATCAGACGGTACTGGCATCCCCAAAATGGATTCTACGTTCAAAAATACTTCGAAAACGACACCAAACTCGATATCATGGCCGAAAACCATCAAAAACCCCTCCCGTAGTCCCTTTTTTCACAGAGCCCCACGGGTTGGGGCGATCAGACTGAAATCCTTGCAGGCAAAAAGTTGTGGTTCTAGATGGTAACCCGAGTATTTAATGTGCTGATCAAGAATCTGAAGTCCGATTTTTGCCACTACTTGAAGATTTCATGTTAAATGTAAATGTTCAGAAAAAAAAAAAAAAAAAAAAAAAACATGCGGTGAGGTATTGAAATGATTTTGCGTTGAATCGAATGAAACCTTCTGCAAGTCGGTAATGTGCACAAGTTTTATAAACTCAGGTGAACTGGCGAATATGTCGGAATTCGGAAATGGGGTCATGCGATGTTCAACCTTTTTAACCAACTGTTATGTCATTAAATTTTCCAACTTCCATTTCACCTTATCATTCGTCCAAATCATTGACTTATGATGAGATAGAAATTAATCAAACTATTTAACCTGCCCACCCATTTCTTCGCATAAAACTTCAAAGCCCGACATATAGCTACTTACATGAGTATTTTCTGTTTGATCGATATTTATTTATTTTGCAGCTTACAGAAAGGGATGTTCTTAGAAATGGAGAGTGGACATTGAGCGCTGAGAAAAAAAGTGAACAATAGCGGTAAGACTTGATGGGCTTCCGAGTGGAGTTTTTGGCTAGAGTGTGGGTTAAAGTAAGACTAGCATCAGAGAGGATAGTCTAAAGTGTGTTATATATCAAGTCTTGCTGGGATTACAGAAGGCCTTCGGATCATACAAATGGGTCGCTTTAAGGTTTGGGGTGGGGCCACACTCACCCTTCTATTTGTTCTCAGGGGTAACCCTCAACACTTGCAGCTTACCTCCTTTACAATCTGTAATACTTACGCTTGAATTGGCTGGGTCTTATTCCACTATTCCTAACCTATAAAACACCTTTGTTATTGTTATGCTTTCTACCTTGGAATAGAAATTCTTTGGAATGCTTCGGACTTACAAACGGGAGTTTTATGAATAGTCGGTTTGAAATATCACGTTGTCCGCCAATATCAGTGGCATGAGCCACCTCATCACGTCAAATCTGCAGAATAAATATTAAATGCTCAAGGAATAAGTAGTCAAGAATAATATAATATATGTATTCGCGACGAGGGAAATAATATTTGAAACCAACGTTGGAGGTGTGCTGAGGGCATCCTCATGAGCTGCAGCTTTTCGCTTAACTGCTGCTGTGGCCCACACTTTCCCCAAATCGATTGACGGATCGGACTGATCAACAGTATGAGGTTTCATGCACACAACTTCTTCTTATTCCTCCACATATTCCTTCTTTACTGTTCTGATGTACGCCTTGCATCCACACTAGGTACCACTTTCCCGCACACAACCAGCGCAATTGGGCACACTTTAATTTTTGTGGAACACAAAATTGAATTTGTCGTGGAAAAACACATATTTCTATTCCTAAACCTTAACCAAATACCCACTGTAGGCAGTTCACGAGAGCCATTCTACCTTCTACCATCTTCCTTTCTTCTGCCAGCCTTCTCTTCTTCCCTTCGGTCCAGCTTCTTACTCGAGCTCCTTTCCGCGTTTTGGTTTATTATTCTTGGAATAATACACCTGTTTTCGCGACGGGGGTCGACGATTCCGATCGGGCTCAAAATTTTAAATTATCCGTTTCAATAGGTCTACATTCTAAATCCGAAATGTCCGTCCGCCGTCCAGGCCGTTTTGGGCAGTAGGAATTTTTTTTTAAATCTGAAATTTTGACAAAATACTTGATTTACCATCTAGTTGTGCCCGCAAGGTTTTCAGTCCGATCGCCCAAACCCGTGGGGCGCTATGGGGCTATAATGGGGCTACGGGAGGGTTTTTTTTAAAGGCTTTTAGCTATGGGATCGAGTTAGGTGTCGTTTACGAAGTATTTTGGACGTAGAATCCATTTTTTGGGGTCCCGGAACGATCCGATTTCACTGGGGCGATCTTTAGGGCTTTCATGGGCCTAAAGGATTTTGGGATTTTTGAAGGATCGCAAGATGTTAAATATTTTTCGAGTAAAAAATACAGAATTTTTTTAAAAACACATTTTTGAACAAAAAAATCCAAAAAAAAAAAAATTTTTTTGAGATAAAATCTAAAAAAACTTTTTTTTTTAATTTTTTCATTGACAGAATTAAATTTCTAGGCAAGTAACGTATATCAAAGAATAATAAACCCTTGTGTAAAATTTGCAGCGTTTTTTCTTCTGTTGACTGGGAAGCCTCTGGATCTGCCATGTTTAAGTCTCCGATCACTGGAGAACTGGTGACTCCAACGCGATAGAGTTAAGGGAATTGAACCAGAGCTGATGCGAATTTCTGTGAAATGTGAAAATAATGAGAACAGGATCTCACTCTTGGCCCTGGAATTTATATATAAAGGGAAACCCTTTATTAATTAGTTTTAAAAAGGGGTTTCCCCCGTGTGCCCTCCTCCTACCCCCGCAACAAAGGGGGGGCTTTCCCCGAATAGTCACTCCTTCCTCACCAGGTTAATGGAACAAAGCGTCAATCCTATGGAAACAGGCAGTATAAACGTTCCAGGCAGGAAACAGGCAGTATAGATGCTCCAGGCAGGAAACAGGCAGTATAATCGCTCCAGGCAGGAAATGGGCAGTATAAACGCTCCATGCAGCAAACAGTCAGTCAGTACCTATAAACGCTCCAGGCAGGAAACAGACAGTATAAACGCTCCATGCAGGAAACAGGCAGTATAAACGCTCCATGCAGGAAACAGGCAGTATAAATGTTCCGGACAGGAAACAGGCAGTTAAATGCTCAGTGCAGGAAACAGGTAGTATAAATGCTCCAAGCAGGAAATGGGCAGTATAAACGCTCCATGAAGAACAAAGGCAATATAAACGCTCCATGCAGCAAACAATTGGCTGACTTCAAAGCCCGTGGAGTTTGGGAGAGGGAGAGACCGGCGTTTTTCGACGTCCGCATTATAAATACTGACGCCGTCTGTTACTCTTCCCAGGACTGGGCCATTACAGCAAACAGCGCAGCAAGAGCCAAGCACACCAAGTATGACGCGGCCGCGGAAGACCTGAGGGGCTCATTCACTCCACTGGTTGTCTCTTGTGATGGTGCCATGCATGTAGAGTTCGACTGCTACCTGAAGCTCCTGGCCCACGCGCTCTCCGAGAAATGGGACAAGCCGTATTCAGTGGTTTCTGGGTCTCTCATCAGGGCTGTGGGCCTCCGGATCCGGAACACGCGCCGGCTGATTCGAACGCTCCGCACAGAAGATGGGGCGGGTGTGGTCCAGGTGAGCGGCGGCGAATAACGGTTGGGGGGAAGAACACCAAGAACACCGGCGCCCGGATGGGCACAAGACGCCGATCGGAGCAACACCGAGGGATCTCCAGGCTCCCTGTTCAAGCTTTTTTTGTTGGTTGCCGTTTCGTTGTTGTTTTCGCTTTTGTTGGGGTTCTCTTGGCGAGATATTAACTTTCAGTATTATTAATAAAGGTATATTTACAACAATAACAACAACAAAAAAAAAAAAAAACTTCTGCACAAGTAACATAATAATATTATGTATATTATATCAAAGCATAATAAACCCTTGTGTAAAATTTGCAGCGTTTTAAGACTTGGTGTCACCCCCCCCCCCCTCCCCAGCCGTTCAGTTCCTATTCACAGACGGGCTCACAGAATCATACGCCTGGGGGGCAATCTATATCACTAATCAAGTTTAAATATTCCGTTTTTAAGCCAAATCAAAAGACCTTCATGCTTAGATTGATTTCATGTAAAATCATGCTGAAAAGATAGCCCTGTGTTGGAGTAGGTAGTCATTTTTTCTTAGTTACCAGGGCATGTCTGTATTCCCAATGTGTGGTAACGGTCTATGGGAGCTTCCAAGATCGACTACCTATTTAATCTGTGAACAAGGCCCAGCGTGAAGCTAAAATTGACGCTCGCC
The DNA here is from genome assembly GCA_955831195.1 of Pilophorus perplexus. Classification (NCBI taxonomy): domain Eukaryota; kingdom Metazoa; phylum Arthropoda; class Insecta; order Hemiptera; family Miridae; genus Pilophorus; species Pilophorus perplexus. The sequence goes on along the minus strand of OY037007.1, from coordinate 54,415,761 downwards.
TTCATCGCGTTATTAGCAGCCACCAACACAGTGATGTGAGGACGGTGCAGCCTACTGGTAGCGTGCAAGGCGTTTTATTCGACCCGTGCCGAAATACGAACAGCTACTGACGCATGACATGCGTACACATTTATTGTGTAACATCATTCGGTGGAATGTTATTTGATAACACACGGGCGCATGGAAGAAGCCTTCCTTCCTTGACACGGGCGCATGGAAGAAGCCTTCCTTCCTTGACACGGGCGGATTTAAAAGTTCGGGATAGTATCTCGTTATAATCGTCATATTATTATGTTTAGAACAGGAGCTATTAAGCTAGAAGGGTGAACAGTCGAGCTGGTGCTTTGCTACACCGTATAACGGCAGTCCATTTAGATCCACGTCTGCAAAGTGTGCTATAGGTACATGTAGTCCATGGTGTAGTTCATGCCATGTACACACCAGCCAACATGCCTACATGTAGGTAATGTAAGGTCATGTACTAGTAGGTACATGTAGTTACATGATGTAGGTAATATAAGGTCCTGATGACCCCATTGCTGTAGACCCTTTAGTGTAGGGTGATCGGGCGTATCTAGGACTTATTTCTTATACATCTATGGGCGTATCTAGGACTTATATCTAGAACTGTTTCTCCATCTAAACTGGTGTGGGGCACAAGGGCGTACGCAGGTCTTCCTTTAGGGGGGGGGGGGGGGGGGGCTCATAAATATTGCAGGAAGGCATTCTGCCAGCTAGGGAAGTTGAATTGAAATTAAATCTTTACTTGTATTTTGGGAACACCTTCTTGGCATGTTTCATCCAGGTTTGAGGTGGGGCGACAGAAGGCGATCGAGTCTATACGTGTTTATTCGAGCTTTCGGCCAACAGGGTGCCATCTTCAGGGAATTGATTTAATATTGGTATTGGTATCGTCTCTGCGTGCTGCACTCCCCCAGCGGTCGCCGGCGGGCAGCTGGGGGTTTGGTTTGCATTGTGTGATCTTTTTTTGGATCCGTTGTATTTCTGTCTATAGTTCGTGGCTTGGGGACGGCTTGCCGCCGGCGATGATACCGGACGCCTTGCGGTGGGGGGAGACTGGTATAAAACTGGGATTTTGACAAAATGTTGAGAATTTGGAGCGGCTGAATTTAGCGTGAGATTGTGAGGGTTGACGTCAACGTCTCAACATTTTGTCAAAATCCCAGTTTTATACCAGTCTCCCCCCACCGCAAGGCGTCCGGTATCATCGCCGGCGGCTAGCCGTCCCCAAGCCACGAACTATAGACAGAAATACAACGGATCCAAAAAAAGATCACAAATTCAAACCAAACGCCCAGCTGCCCGGCGGCGACCGCTGGGGGAGTGCAGCACGCAGAGACGATACCAATACCAATATTAAATGAATAATTCATTTTTCAGATTTCATTTAATTCAGATTTAATTATTAAATCTTTGATGAAGGTTACTTGTGCAAAAATTATTTCTGTGTCAATAGAAACAAATTTGGAAGAAAAAAAACGTTGGGATTTTTTTAATTTTTTTTTTTTTTTTTTTCTCCAAAAATTCTTTATTTCTTGCTCGAAAAATATTTATCCCCCTGGGATCCTTCAAAAATCCCATTTTTAGACCCATAAAAGCCCTATAGATCGCCACAGTGAAATCGGATCGTTCCGGGCCCCCGAAAATGGATTCTACGTCCAAAAATACTTCGAAAACGACACCTAACTTGATCCCATAGCTAAAAGCCTTCAAAAACCACCTCCCATAGCGCCCCACGGGTTTGGGCGCTCGTACTGAAAACCTTGCGGGCACAACTAGATGGTAAACCAAGTATTTTGCCAAAATTTCAGATTTAAAAAAAAATTCCTACTGCCCAAAACGGCCCGGACGGCGGACGGACATTTCGGATTTAGAATGTAGACCTCTTGAAACGGACAATGTCCAATTTTGAGGTCGATCGGAGTCGTCGACCCCCGTCGAGAAAACAGGTGTATTATTCCAAGAATAATAAACCAAAACGCGACGAATTTTACACAAGGGTTTATTATTATTTGATATAGGTTACTAAGTAAGGTTATTTGATATAGGTCGCAAGTCTTGTCCTTGAAAAAAAAAAGTCTGTGTTAGATCTCACTAACGCTTAAAATCGGCTGGTTGCTAAAATTTAATAATTAAACGCCGAATTATTGCTCATTTGCTAAACTGTTATTCATATATTGCGTTATTATTAGAAATTATTCCATTAAAACTAGATGGTAGGATGTTTTTATAAAGAGGAAAAACATTATAAGAACATTATAAAAACATTATAAAAACATTATATTACATTGTATAATATACAACCTTATTATTGCGAGGTAGAACGTTGCGTTTGTTATGAGTAGAGACTGGAATTTTATGCAGACGAAATGGGGGAAATATGCAAAATATGCACCCCAAGCCAAAATACGTTAAAAAAAGTTTTAAATAGGTTCTAAATAATAATTATTTAGAACCTATAGGCCATGGATTCCAAAACTGTCTACATTCATTTTCGGCCAAATCGAGTTAGCAGTGGATTCTGATGCATTTTCCCGCGCTCCATCGAAAAATGACTTCAGAATCAAGGAAAACTCTCTCCTTTCCACTGGTTTTAGCTCCCAAAGTTTGGGTTATGTTCCAAAACTCTTTACTTTCATGAGTCAGTTCGAAGCAAAACTCTCTCCATCGGACAGTTCGTGTCAAAACTGTCTACATTCATTTTTCAATCTCAATTTACTGGCTCCCTTCTTAATTGAATTAGTTCAAAATTGTCGCACTCATTTTGTGATGTCAAATGCAAAAGAAATCGCGTCTCCCGGCTTATTGGTTGAGTTGAGGCATGTTTTTTGTGTTTCCTGAAAAATTGCTAAATCGGACATAGGCAGTTTTGAAATCAAGCAAAACTCTCTCCTTTCCACTGGTTTTGGCTCCCAAACTTTGGGGTTCGTTCCAAAACTCTCTCCATTGGACAGTTCGTCTCAAAACTGTCTACATTCATTTTTCAATCTCAATTTACTGGCTTCCTTCTAAATTAAATTAGTTCAAAATTTTCGCTCTCATTTAGTGATGCCAAATGAGTCAAATGCAAAAGAAATCGCGTCTCCCGGCTTATTGGTTGAGTTGTGGCATGTTTTTCGTGTTTCCTGAAAAATCGCAAAATCGCACGTAGACAGTTTTGGAATCCATGGCCATTATTAAGGTTGTAAATACGTTTTACAACAAAATTTAGTAATTATTACTAAATTTTGTTGTAAAACGTATTTACAGGTAGTCTTAGTCCTCTCCTATTATTGTGGCGTCGCGTTATTACTGAAAAAGTTCAAGGAATGAAATGAAGTTAACTGATTCCGCAGAATCGTGAATGTATTAACATATTTTTTCTCGGCATCTTGTATTTCGATAGTACCTACTATTTACATGTTTAAAAATATTTACATTAGATAAATACAAAAGTCATTCATCTACCCCAAAACATTGAACTACAATCGATTTTTCCAAATTTTCGACTGAAGTTCCTTCGTTTCTACGAGAGGAGCAGCTTCAGGGCGGAAAACGACCTCTCGACGTCGCAGGATACGATGGGCAAAAACTTGAAGGACGGCAGCTCATCTGGGGTATGGTCTGACGACAAGTCAGAGGGTAATCCTCTCAAAATGTTTCCAACCTCCTGTACAAATGACCAACCAGGATTTCGCTTCAAGACAGAATCTAGCTTCCTCTCCAACGCCTCGCCTGCTTCTTCATCACATCGAACGGGTCAAGTTCATGTTGCACCATTGCATGATGTGCATAATCTAAGTGTCTAATGATGAAGGCTCTTACCTTTGATTTCAGATGTTTGATATCGACACTCATCATATCCTCTGGAATGAAAGGATTTCCAAATCCAAGGTTCGAAGAGGAAATCACACCATTGAGCACAAATCTCTGACATTTTCTGGTCTTTAGAAAGACCAGAAAATGTCAGAACTTGTAGAACTACAAGATGGATAATGTACCAACTGACAATAATTGTCATAAATTATTTATTGTCGAGATTTGAGAAATTCACCTTACTCCACAAACGCTGATGGTTTTGTGACAAGCGATTGATCGTTCTGTGCAGTGCAATACGTCAGAAGGAGGGGTTGGCACATCTTACTGTAAGCAGCTGGCTGGGTAGCGTCAACCAAATACTCACATATAATTGTCGTCTTCCTGGATAAGCTGAAAGTATTCTAATCCTGGCCTAACTAACTTGAAATTATCACTGCAAATGAAAATTATTATGGCCGATTTCTGGGCTCTCTCTGTCTCCTTATTCTGTTCAACTTCAAACCCACTTGGTGTCAGGTGAATAATAACTCGGTCTGTTGGTGACAAATTATATTATAGGAAAATTACAAACTGCAAACGAAATATGTGCTGAGAATATTGGGATTTGAACGGAAATATTACAATACGATTTAGAATACAAAATTAAATGGTCCTAGTCGTGACGTCGGAACGTCGGATTGTCGGGACGTCGGGCCGGGTTATGACGGGACGTCGGAACGTCGGGACGCGTGGTGACAGGACGTCGGGACGTCGGGACGCGTTGCGACAGGACGTCGGGACGTGTTATGACGGGACGTCGAGTGAAAAAGTTCCCTAAACAATTTGATATTGAAAGGGGGAGAGAAATGAGAAGAATCGGCGTTCCAACGTCACAAATTGGTAGAGAAACTGGTTAAACTCCCCTAACAAATCGGGGTAAAAACTTATAAAACTAGGTGAAAATCCCCTACTAAAATGGGGTGAAATAATTAAGGAAAATACGCGACACAACTTCTGTCGGAAGAATATTACAATAAACCAAATTCCTACTCTGGTTCGGCGATAGTGCCGTAGTCAAAATAATTCGTCTTGTGACGTCTAAAAATTATACAACTCGAAAAATAACCAAAAAGTTGAAAATCAGGGGGAAAACTAACTACTTGCTGTCAGCTGGGTATTTACTGGGGGTAGTCAGGAGGAGATAAATTGACAACTTGGGAGTGCATTACCGTGCAGGTCGAGGTGAGAGGAGGTCACTCTGGTGGAAATCCGAAGTCGGGTTTTTGCAGTAGCGTCGTCACCAATTTGCTGTTTCGGTCGAATCCCAGGAGTTGCAATTTCCGCAAACCCGAAGGCTGTGCGGGCAAGGCGAAGGGGGGAGAACGGGAGAAAACGGCGCTTCACTTTACTCGAACGCCGGCGGGAAAACAAAACGAAAACTTGCGCCGAAAATCCTTAGCACTGAACTGTTCACTGTTCTACTGTTCCACCTTAACTCGGTATCAACAACTGCACTTAGCACAAAAAATGTCGGTACGTCGTCTTAGCGGGAAAAATACGAGCCCAACGACACAGGTTCTTTACGGTTCGGCTGCCTCACGGCGACTGACTAATCCCTGCAGGCCCACCGGGGTCCTCGGTTCCGCTAGATGGCGCAGCGGTCGCGGGCTGCAAGCTCCCCCTCCAATGTGTGAGGCGGGTTTGGCGGGCCATTTCCTGCAGGCGGAATCGGGCTGTAGGGCGCCGCCCTACATTCCTCCCCCTTTTGTTTAGCCGTCGTCCTCGACGGCATACCCAGAAACAGCAACGGGCAGCATGGGGCATGGCTTGTGTAGGGCAGTCCTGGCGGAATGGCAGTGGCGGCAGGCGTGCCGAGTACTGATGGAGGCCTCTGCAACACTCAAACGGAAGTAAGCTTGGATCCCTCCACTAGGCACATACACCCCAAATATTGCCAAAACTCAACCTGACAACATTGCCCTACCAGTCTGACAGCGCCTAACAAACTCTAAAATACAATTTCGTTTCCAATACATACTTATTCTAACATTTAATTGTAGCAGGTATACAAAAATTATATTTTCTTTCTTTTCTCTTTCTTTCTCATTATTATTTTTATTGTTTTTTTTTTTTGTTGTTTTGTTTTTTTTTTTTGTTTTTTTTTTTATTCATTTATTTTTTATTTTTTTATTTTTTATTATATATATTTTAGTTATTTTCTTTATTTTTCTTTATAAGTTTATTGCAGGCCAAAGGAATCTCGAGTTGGCGTCATAGTAGGTGATGGCTGCTGTGATTCCCCTGGGTCACTGGGCCAATCAGGTGCACCACAGCAATGGCAACGCTGAGGTTTTCCGGATGGAGTTTTCTTCTTAACTAACACCTCTGGCGCGTTCCATGGACCACTGGGTGGTCGGGTGACTCCACCAGTCAACATCTTCAACAAAAGGTCCTCCACCTCTGGTTGCAGTGCATGTGGAATCAGATGTAGGCCGCCTGGGGGCTTGTTCCCAGTTTTTACTTCACGTGAGATGCTCGAAGTGCACTCCGACCCAGTCGGTTTTTGGGGTACCTGACTGTACTGGTTCAGGACCTCCACGAGCTGAGTGGCCTCTCTAGGCAGCAACTCGCCACATTTTCGTTGTAGCTTGGTGGCAACTTCCCCTTCTGTGGGCGTCCAACGTTCGGTTGGAGTCAACTCCCTTTCCTCATCGTCGACACTACTGTGGGTGCAGCCCTTGTTTGCTGGAGATGCGTCGGACGCTCCATCGTCGTTGGAAGTCGCTTCTACGCTGTCAGTCCTAGTTGTTCCGATGCTCAAAATTGGCAGGTCGAACGACTCTGGGATCGGTGTATCCAGGAGGCTGGTTGTGGATGCTGGACTCGGTTTGCTGGTGAGTATGCTGTTGGGTGACGTTGGCTCGTTGTGGTGCTTTTCCTCTTTGGGCGTTTTTACATCGATGACGCCGGCGATGCTGGGAGTCACTGCTGACAGCTCTGCAGCAGCTGAACGAACGCCGGCAACGTGTACTGGGTCCTGGATAAGGGTCACCTCGTTCGTATCAGCCCTGATGGACAGTGGGAGACGGCGAAGAACGTCCAATCCCAGGATGTCCAGGCCAGCACCTTCTCTCTCGAACACGAAGAAATTGTGGTTGAAGACAATACCTTTGATGTTCACCTGGGCTCTCTGCTCTCCCTTGAACCGGAGAGGATAGCCATCCGCTCCCCGCGCTGTGACTTTTGTTGGTATGATCGGTGTATTGCTGATTGGACGAGTCAAAACCGAGATGGCCGCTCCAGTGTCGAGGACAAAGGACCGTTCCTCGCCATTTAACGTGACGTTGAGGCGCATCGTTCGACTCATGGGCCGCTCCACTAAGGTTACATGCCCCAACTCGCGTGAAGCCGGCACCAACTCCTGGTCGGACGTGGATGGCTGAGGCAACGTGCCCTGCGGGTGAGAGACTGGTTCGAGGAGCCTCATCTTGTGACAGTCTTTCTCTCGATGGCCTATCACCCCGCAATAATCACAGTAGATCTTCTTCTGCGGGTTGTGAGGACATGAAACTGGGAAATGGGTGATCTCCCGGCAAAACATGCAGGGGTAACGCGGTGTAGGGCGGTTGTATGCCCTGGTCCCGTTTGACGTACTAGGAGATGCTGTCGAGTTTGTCGATGCTCCAGAGGCGGCGGATGGTTCTGTTGCTGAGGATGTCGTCGCGGCGGCCTTGGAAGGACATCGTGCCACAAAGTGCCCTGTCTGACCACATGAGTAACACTTCCTTTCACCCGCCTGCACAGCACCCAAGTCCCAGTGGCATTCGGGGTCTGCCAGCTTAGAAAGGTCTTTCTCCAGGTCCTCCGCCCGTTTGAGAGCTTCTTCTATTGACGGTGGCGGGCTGCCCAGCAGGGAAGAGCTCAATGGCCTGCCCACTCCCCTGACGAAGGCTCTGAGAACCCTCTTTTGCACCCATTCTTCCTTCTCGGCCGCGGTCAGCCTGTCCCCTTCACCGGCGACAGCTACGCGTGCTAGCCGGCGTAGTCTCTCGGCAAAACGGCGGAGCGGCTCCTGTGGTTGACGCCGAGCAGCGACAAGCATCTCAGCTGCATCTTCGGGTTCGTCCCTCCCAAACCACCTCCTGAGCATTGCCTCCTTCATTTGGTCGTAGGGGTCATCCCCGGTGACGTCGTGGTCGGCGATGAATTCCCTCGCTGCTCCCTTTGCTTTGGCTCTAAGGAGTCTGAGGGTGGAATTCACAGTCGTCACTCGAATCGGAGGGACCCCTTAAAGGAACCCTTGAGGGGGCGTGGGCCACTCGGACTATTCACAGTGTGCTGACCGAGGGCTGGCGGGAAGTTCTGAGTGGAGGCCCTTCTCAAGGGTTGACGTGACAGCCCTCAGGCTATTCACAGTCGCGAGCCCTCAGCGGGTGACTCGAGCAGACCCTTGAGACCGTTATTCATAGACAAATTTGGCATCCAAGTGGAGTATTTTTTCGACTTCAGCGGGGTTCCAACCGCCCTCAGGCCGAGGTACGTGAAAACCACCCTTAAGGGAACGTTTTGAGGTTAGCTTTGCCCATCACAGTTGATTTTTCTTGGGGACTTGCGATAAGTAGTTGCTCTGTGATGGAATACTTGGATTTCCTTGATATTTTGGACATGGAAATGGCTTTGGAAGGTGAATATTGTGATGAACACCTCCCCCCCCCCCCCCGGGTTATAAATTAACCAAAATTATTATTTTACCAATAAAAAAAATTTAATTAAATTACCTATTTGTAGATTTCAGATTAAAAACGCCCTGAATGGTGGACGGAAGGGAGGGTCAGATAAACAAATTTGTGCGTTTCCCATCGTAATCAAAAATCATACTTGCTGTGAGCCCATAAATCTTTCTCATCCGCCTTGCGGTGTGTCCTTGGAAAACTACCGCGTCCCGTGGCAACGTCGGCGTGGGTGGTTAGTATCTGGATGGGTGACCGCGATGGAGCGAGTCTCCCGTCACAGAACGAGCTTCCACCTCCAAGATGAACACGCCTCACCGGCATGGTGAGGAAAATGGGATTCCGTGAACAAAATCCCCAGAACGAGATCCTCCTTGAGAGGACGGCTGGGGAAATCCTCGACACCAGAAGGGGGTTGGACGAAAATTTCGTGCTGAAACGCCTGGTTCCTTTACCCAGTCAGTCAATCTTGGACTGATGAGGGTTACCTATGGAGGGCACCAGCCGTACGTACGATAGGAAGAAAGTGAAATCTTCGTGAGAAAACCTCAAAACTACAACAGGACAGTCGGGACGAGTCTATTTCCGACTCGGAAATTCCGAGGACCAACTGCCGCACCATGGCCTTTTCTTCCTGGCTGAAAACTGGCCGCTTTCCTGACATTTTGAAAAACGAGAGACGAGAAACATGATCGAGCGAAACCGCAAAAATAACAAAAACATCATAACCTTCTGCTACGGTTACACTGTCAGGACTGCCAATTTTGACTCAAGTGCGAGTAGAGTTAACTCAAGTTGAGGGGAGCCTGAATTGAGTGGAGGGTGGCTAGCATTGGACTCTGAATAAGGGTGATGGAGGTCCAGATGAGGGCGCACTTGGCTTGAGTCGAAAAAAAATTCCCCTTGAGGGACGACTGTGAATTCCACCCTGAGACATTTCTGCTGGGAGAGACCCTCTGCTACGTCCTCAAGCATCCTAAAAAATGTCGTGGCTGATACCGCATCTGGTGCATGGGGATCCCAAGCCTCCAACTCGAACAACATGGTTCGGGGGATATCCGAGTCGGCCGGTGCCTCTCTTCTCCTTACAACACGTGTCTCATTGAAGTTACGTAGCAGAGCTTCCAGCTTTGTGAGCATGCCCGCCCCAGGTTCAGGGTCTGCTTGATGCCGAGGTGTTTTGGGTGGCATTTTTGTTTTATGGAAGAAGGTGAGTCAAAATCGATTGTTTTGGCTATTTATCAAATAGCTCCTAGAGTCCAAATGTTAAAATTGTTATGTATACAAAAAAAAAAGATATTATTTGAATTTACTATTCACCGCACCAAGGGGTAAAGGGAGACAGAGGCCAGAGATAAAGCAAACTTCGGGGGACTTTCTGAATTTAAATTTAAGCAGGTAAGCAACAGCAGTTGGATCCCACCGCTGCCACCACTTTTATGTAAGCAGCTGGCTGGGTAGCGTCAACCAAATACTCACATATAATTGTCGTCTTCCTGGATAAGCTGAAAGTATTCTAATCCTGGCCTAACTAACTTGAAATTATCACTGCAAATGAAAATTATTATGGCCGATTTCTGGGCTCTCTCTGTCTCCTTATTCTGTTCAACTTCAAACCCACTTGGTGTCAGGTGAATAATAACTCGGTCTGTTGGTGACAAATTATATTATAGGAAAATTACAAACTGCAAACGAAATATGTGCTGAGAATATTGGGATTTGAACGGAAATATTACAATACGATTTAGAATACAAAATTAAATGGTCCTAGTCGTGACGTCGGAACGTCGGATTGTCGGGACGTCGGGCCGGGTTATGACGGGACGTCGGAACGTCGGGACGCGTGGTGACAGGACGTCGGGACGTCGGGACGCGTTGCGACAGGACGTCGGGACGTGTTATGACGGGACGTCGAGTGAAAAAGTTCCCTAAACAATTTGATATTGAAAGGGGGAGAGAAATGAGAAGAATCGGCGTTCCAACGTCACAAATTGGTAGAGAAACTGGTTAAACTCCCCTAACAAATCGGGGTAAAAACTTATAAAACTAGGTGAAAATCCCCTACTAAAATGGGGTGAAATAATTAAGGAAAATACGCGACACAACTTCTGTCGGAAGAATATTACAATAAACCAAATTCCTACTCTGGTTCGGCGATAGTGCCGTAGTCAAAATAATTCGTCTTGTGACGTCTAAAAATTATACAACTCGAAAAATAACCAAAAAGTTGAAAATCAGGGGGAAAACTAACTACTTGCTGTCAGCTGGGTATTTACTGGGGGTAGTCAGGAGGAGATAAATTGACAACTTGGGAGTGCATTACCGTGCAGGTCGAGGTGAGAGGAGGTCACTCTGGTGGAAATCCGAAGTCGGGTTTTTGCAGTAGCGTCGTCACCAATTTGCTGTTTCGGTCGAATCCCAGGAGTTGCAATTTCCGCAAACCCGAAGGCTGTGCGGGCAAGGCGAAGGGGGGAGAACGGGAGAAAACGGCGCTTCACTTTACTCGAACGCCGGCGGGAAAACAAAACGAAAACTTGCGCCAAAAATCCTTAGCACTGAACTGTTCACTGTTCTACTGTTCCACCTTAACTCGGTATCAACAACTGCACTTAGCACAAAAAATGTCGGTACGCGTTCCGACCGATCGGTATGTCGTCTTAGCGGGAAAAATACGAGCCCAACGACACAGGTTCTTTACGGTTCGGCTGCCTCACGGCGACTGACTAATCCCTGCAGGCCCACCGGGGTCCTCGGTTCCGCTAGATGGCGCAGCGGTCGCGGGCTGCAAGCTCCCCCTCCAATGTGTGAGGCGGGTTTGGCGGGCCATTTCCTGCAGGCGGAATCGGGCTGTAGGGCGCCGCCCTACATTACTTGAGCCAAAAGTTTCTTGCTGTACAGGGGAGCCGAACGAGTCAAATAGGGAGCACATTCGCCAATCCCAAACAGTGCGCTTCTTCTACACAACGTTAAAAGAACTGAAAAGTTATAAATCACAGCAAGCCCACAACTACATAATCAGTGGACGTCTGAGAGGGTGCGGAATTAGGGAATGAAAGAAAGAAAGAAAATAGTTTTTATTGCACATTGAGACATGATGTACTCCATAAATTGTACAATATATATTATTAATTTCATTCGTCTGCCTTGGGGAGAAGAGGAAAAAAAAAAAAAACTACAAACCAAAACAAAACAAACTATAAAACAAAAATATTTTTAAAAATCCGAGTTATCGTAATGTAAGTACATAAATTAAATGAGGGTAAGTAAATGAAAATTGAATGCAAATGGGAATGGTGGGGTAAGCTAAGCAAAGTAAAAAATGAAGACCATTCAAGAAATAAAATAGATAATAATATTATTATGTGGCGAGACGTGCTGAGAAAAATCAGTCTTCGGAAAAGAACCTGAGGCAGGCACGACGAAAGGCGGGGAGAGTGGGGAGGGAGCGAACGTCATTGGGGAGGCGATTCCAAAGTTACTGGTTGATGGGATCATCCTCCTTGGCTTTTTTTGGCCTTTTTGACTTTTTGGCTTTTTTGGCATTTTTTGGCCTTTTGGCCTTACGGTGGGGTAGTTGAGGAGGTTATTCTGGTAAATTAAAAGAGGTTTCGTCCGAGCTTTCGACAATATAATGTCATCTTCAGGGTTACAACTTAGGGTTCAGATTTGTAATAGGTATTCTCCACCCCAATCATGGGGCCATGCTTTGGTGGGTGAGTTGCACATTGATTGTTTCTGAGCGGTATGGATGTACGTTATCCTTGGGGGTGATGTTGGGTATGATGAGCGTAGGGTGTTGCTGGTTTTCTCATGGTTGATGGGGGGGTTTATATTATGTGTCGGGGAGAATTTAGAAACTGGGGTTGTGCAAATTTATCGAATTACGATAAATGGTTATTAGCAAATTTGAAGGGGGGACGTTAACGTGAGAACTGACCAGTCAGTAAGCTAAACCCCAAAAAGCTAGAACAAGAAATGAACACAACGAATGGATTTTAAAAGCGCGATCGTTTTCGGAAAGGCAATTAATTACCTTACTCTGCCAGCCTAGGTCCTCATGTTGTTGATGAGTATACCAATAAGATGGGATTCTTTATGCGAATACTTTGCATAATGTGTTTCTAATTCGATTTGTCTTCTTTCCCACAACAGGTTACCTACGCATTCTCAATGCCTCAACTGCGAATAAATGGGGAGGTGCTGACACGCAGAGTAATCCGATCATCGAGCTGGTCGCATTAAGCTTCTCGTATGAAAGATGTTTGCGGTTGATTACAACTCATTATCGGTATCTATTGGTGTATTTTTATGATTGATAATGAGTGATAACGATCAGTAGAAGGCGGTTACTTAGATCGTTCAAAGTCACCGTACAGCAAAACCCCCTCCCCGCTACTTTTGATTTTTTAATTCTTGATTTTTTGTCCCAGCAGATGCGAAGGGGTTTACAGACTTCTTTTTTCTGGCAGGATTTACGACGATTTTTTCCTCAGTTGGGGACACATTTTGCCGTTCGCCGCTTAGGCTGTGGAAGTATGTCACAAAATAACATTTAAAATTTATTTTGTGACATAGAAGTATTTAATACTTCATCTGGGAACACCAAACCCAATTTGGGTGTAGGCGGCCTGGCGCGGGACCTACGCTACTAGGTACCTAGCGCGTAATTTACCCAGTAAAATAGGTAGGGCATATTTTACCCAGGTAGGTATGCGCGAATCCGTGCCCTACTAATGACAAAATTGACTCGACATTTAATGTTGAGGCTGATCAGAATTATTGACCCCTGTCTCGAACCTAGGTGCTTATTCCACCAATCGGTCTACGATTTTTGGCCCCGGCTTCAGAACAAGTAACTGTCTCATACGCGGCAAGAAACATGCATTGTACTTTGTACCTACTTTCGGAGGTGTTGGGAATATAAGATGAATTGAGGAGGTAACATGCGCATTGGTCCACCGATTTTTCAGTACGGACAGAAACGTGTTTTTTTTTTCTTTTTACTTTTACAAGCAATATTCAAATTCCCTCTTTTTCATGTCCATACTATTGAGAGGATTGAACAAACCTGGACCAGGTCTTTCAATATATTGGAATCAGGTTTGTGAATCAATTGTTTCAATCCTCTCAATAGTATGGACTGATGTTATTTGAGACTTCACTCTCTCTGACTGAATTGACTCTGAAAACTGAATTGACTTCAAAAGTCAATGAAAAAAAAAATTTTTTTTCATCAGGCGGAATCCGATATCAAAGGCGTTGCCTATCTCCATGCAGAGGAGAACCTGGGTGGAAGTTAGGCACTCGAAAATACACGGAGAAGGGGTGTTCAGTGAACACGTGGGTGAACACTGTTCACCCAGGAGATAAAGTAAAGTAACACTGTACTTAGAAATGCTTTAGAAATTCTTGCCCCAGAGAAAAGATTCACATAAACTTGCGTTCAGAGGTGAATTGTCTGCCGACAAGACAGGTATTACAACACGTGATTGACTTTTGGTCAAACATTGGTGTTCGGCCCCGGATTCGAACCAGGCTGATCAGCGCTCCGACTGATTTGTAAACAGACGATGCTCTGTCGCCTTAGTCCACTGGGCCACCCTGACCCCCACCCAGGAGATATGATCGTTGAATATGTCAGTGAAGTAAGTCTTGTCTGTTTTATTATTTTACTCCAATTAGGAATGGAAATGCACCCGAATTTCGGGTTAAATCATCCTGTACCATGTTGTTAGAAGTCAAAAAGGGAAAAATACATCATTTTTGTGACACAAAAGTCGTTCGCGTAGTTTATAATAATATTAAGTTGTTCTGGCCGATTCAAAAACCGGTGTAAGTGACGTCACCATCCAAAGACCGTTTCCAATCAAAGAAACCCGAGTGCATGTTGATTTTCAAATTTTCTCTTGATTTTCTTGGTGGTTGGCACTGGTGACACTGGAGTAACGCGAAAATGGCCGTGTTTGCTTTGTTGTGAATGTGATCGTGCGTATTGACTCAACTTATTCGTGATATAAATTAACTTATTCGACGTGACCGATCCTTCAGTTTTAGTTTTTTTAATGGTGACCAACTCGTCGATCAATAGGAGCTGATCTCGGGTTTCCTCCAAAATTCAAATTGCAATTTAATAAATTCGTACGAACTTGCAGTTTGTGTTATATCCTTATTTTCAGTACTATTTGGACGACTTCTGACGATAAAAAAATAATCCATATACGTTTCCATTCCTAATTGGGCAACACATTTTGTGATCCATGTGTGGGCAACAATCGGCCTGCACGGGCCACGCACGCACAGTGGGACGAAACCGACATTTCCAGCGGGTCAAAAGTCGAAAAATGAAGTACCTACCTATGTATTCCTGTGGAATCATGATTGTTAGCGTAGGTACATCTTGACTGATCTGAAGCAAGATAATTTGCTTGGAAAAATGAACTTCGGGCCCCCTGGGAGAGGATTGAATAATATTCTATATTTAGAACTTCCAGAGCTCGGTGAGTCGTCCCACAGAGTAACAGAGTAACAGAGAGCAAAGTCGTCCTCATTATCGAGGAAATCACAGTTAGTATAATATTATCTGGCTAAGCTTATTCCCCATTTCGGGGAAATCCAAATTATGGAGGTGACACATGGAGGAAAGTAGAACATTTTCCACAAGTTTTTGAAAACAAAAAAAAATTTCGACTTTTTTAAAAAATTGCTCAAAGTTTGGTAAGTAATTTTGTTTAACAATTACGATTTAAAAAAAAAAAAAATTTAAAAATGAGCGTTTATGGGCAGCGCTTTTTTTCTCAGAATTCTTTTGTTGACACAAAATAAATATTCGGACGTGTAACCTATATCAAAGAATAATTAACCCTTGTGTAAAATTTGCAGCCATTTTCTATATGGGATCGAGTAGGTATGCGGGACCGACTTGGGCATTTTACAGTGGGACCGAGACTTCCATATCTCATGGCCCTAAAACCTCAAAATACTTGGGTACAAATAAAATTACTTGGGTACAAGTACATGTTCGTAATTACTATTGAGGAAGTCCTTCGAAGTAGCTTTAATCCCACTAATCACATAAATGCTAAGTACCGCCACTGTTGAACCCCAGACTCTACAGAGGCCCACTACTAGTGGCAAAAGCGTGAAGAGCGTTGGAACTGGGGGAAACGTTTTTGTATTCCAGCACTTCTGCTCCAGCAGAACGTATCTTTAGTGCCGCTGGATTCCAAATGATCTCAAAAGGTCGTACAAATGAAATAAAACCTCAAAATACTAACAATTTCATATATTTCTCGATATTTGGCACAACAAGTAATCAGTCAAAAAATAAATTTATGTGGGTACAAGTACATGTTTGTTAATTACTATAGGAAGTACGAGTAGTAGTTCGATGTAGTTTTAATCCCACTAATCACATAAATGCTAAGTAGCATGCCTACTGGGTTTTTTGGGTGTTGACTAATAAACTATACAACTGCATAATACTTACCAGAATATTAAGAAAAAAATTTGTATTACTTACATACATACCTATACCACACTGACACAGTTGTGTCAATAACAGGGAATCATTTAAGAGAATTTATCATGGAATGGCAACCATCATGAGTGAGCGTGCAAACCCTTAAGAGCACAAAGCATTTGGATAACGCTAAATTGCTACTTCTTCAACTAAAAAAGGGAGGCTCAGTTTTCATGTACCACAGTGTACCACAACGTCTGTCTAGTTGAACTCAGTCTGTTTTATGGGTTTCAGATCCACGAAACACGAGATCCTGACTTGGCGATGTGAACGAACTTGAATCCCTTTCCATGGATTGACTATGACTAGAGACTACCTCGCTAAAACAGGTACCTACTAACTCTTAAAAAAAAAAAAAAAAAAAAAAAAAAAAAATGAAAATTTCCACCAAGCGCAAATTGAACCACAATCTGAGAGGTCTAATTTTGACTTTTTTAATTTTGGCGACCATTCTAAATCAAATTCATCCGATGTTTCACCCTAGAATTGAGTAGGGAGGCTATTTTCATCACTAAAGAGGAATGGCCTAGATAGATTTTGTTCAATCGATAGGAGTTCCAAATGAAACTGAGAATGGGATCAAAACTCAAGTTCCTATTAATTTAAATAATTTATGAGAAGGCCAAGTTTGACGTTGCAGCAGGACAAGCGATTAGCTGTTTGGGCTGATGTCAAACACAACTCAGCCTCCCCATTGGTCAACTCCACCCCTCCAAGGTCAACAGAGCCGCTCAACTGGTCAGTGATTTGACAAACAAACAAGCCGCCTTCATGACCAGGAATTCAAATCATTCAGAACAACTTTTGATAAATATCAACAACGCGAAGGACTTTTTATCACAAGAATGATTTTCCACACTTTTGACTTGTACGAAACGACCCAGGATTTAACCTGAAATTCAGGTGGATGCTCATTCCGCATAGTGATAAGGACATATAAGGCCGAAAACCCCCGAAAAAGTTCTGGAATATCTCTGGTTTGCCTGGAACCAATCACAAATCTACTTGGCCCTGACGTTTTCCCAACATTTCGTGTCAGGTCGGTGACTGGGTAAAACCTTGCTAAAAAAATAACATAGACTATTCATAAGGAGCATCACTTGTCTTACGTGCATGGTACAGAATCTGTACCAGATTCTGATAGAAATCACGATGACGAACGTCGATACAAAGCATTGATTTTGGTGTTCTTGAAATTACATTAACAACTACGCTTACCTCGAGTAAATTCTGACACAAAATAAATATCAACCGAAATAATAACAATTTCGTTAACTACAATCAAACAAATACAACCAACACTGCAGTAACAGCCAAGATTAATTTTTCAACAACCTACTCTCTGACCTACAAAAAGGTCGAGTATGGTACAACTAGTAAGTCGAGGTATTAAATAGAACTAGTATATTTTATCAGTACACATACATGAAAATGGGGAACGGTATGATTCAAATTACAACTTTTTCCCTTGATGCTGATCTCCAAGAATAAGATCATGTAGGTTATTCCTATCAAGAGATTTGAGGGGGCTGGATTCAAATTTAAAATCGAAGAGTGAAAAATATGGTAATTTGTTGGAGCAAAGCGTCATATTCAAAGTAAAATTCTGCAAAAAGTTATGACATAATTGGAGCAGTTGCTTTCAATACAGAATGTGGATGGTGAATTTGTTAAGGTTCGGTCAAGAGTCGATTCACTACAAAGAGAAAGACTTCTTGTGTCCAATCTCAACAAATTCACCACCCACATTCATTCAACCATCCAATAACATCACCAACATTTACGATTCAGCAAAAGGTATGTGCATTCTTTTGTCAATATTACAAATTCAGTTGCAACTGGTTTTAAATGCGGTTGAATTCGATAAGTTTCAAATTGTGCTGAAGGGTCCGTGGGAAAAGTGGTTTATAAAAATATCTGATTATCACAAGACCCGCGGACCATACAAAAATCAAATTGGATCCATGAATACCTTCGTAGGTAACTTTCAAAATTTGCCCCCGCGTAAAACATGCATAACGCACATGGGGAAGATATTCTAAACAAAGGACTGAAGGAGATCATGAACACGTCTGCCGCTTCAAGATAATACAAAAACAAATGTAATTTGTCATAATATGACAAATGATTCCAACGCATGGAGACATCCCTCCAGGATCAAAAAGCACACTCGAGATTCAAAACGTGCTCTATCCTAACTGGTTTCCTCAATATCGATGAAATGAGGGAATAAAAGCAATTCCTATAAAGAGTAAAAGGTTTCTTGCTAGGGTTGAAATAGATTTTTGTGTTTTCCCAAAATTGACTCGAGGGGATACAGTTTTGATCCTAAAGGGCTCAAGTGAGATGTAACGGTAACTTTGGACTGAAATGACCTGATGCTATTAATATCCATTATCTTCATGCCATGTTGTACCTTCAATCACAAATCTCAAATTACTTCTAGCAAGTACACACACACAAAGTGTTCTAAGTACATACATAAATCATTTGGGCTTGAGAATTCCGTTAAGATTTCTCCCCAACTAACATTGTTCAAGTAACAAAGTAATGCAACGAATAAATGAGTACAGAATCAGTACAAAATATTCCTCATAAATGGTATCATACTCTACATCGTCATTTATGTGGATCAAGTCGATCCGATTTCTAAAGGGTTCATCTATTAGGTATTACCCGTGTTTCGTTCACTCAAGTGGAATGCAAATCGAGGAATGATTTGATCCGAATAGAGGTTTTTCACAAATCATGATAAATATGACTAGACACGGTGACTGGTACCTTGGCTGCCAACCAGCTAACCAAAACTCCACTGCTCCATTCTACGACTCATCATGACAGCCTGAAAATCTACGGGGCTTTGCTTGGCACAGAGAAACTTAATTTCAATAGTTGTAAATAATATGTGTAAATAATATAATAGTGTTGGCTGAGTAAAGCATGAATTACAGTGTAATTTTGGCGTTTGTTGTTGAAGATTGTGAATGGTTTAGGGTAACTATTACAATGAAAACGAATGAATAGATACAACGGGTGGATCCGGATTCGTCTCCAATTAGTATCACGTTAGCAATTAGAGACTAAACCCATAGCCTGACTCGTCTCCTACTTAAATGAGCGCCCCTACGGCCTGATTCGTCTCAGTTCCCGATAACACCTAACTGGTAACCGGTTAAAAAAGAACGGTAGGAAAGTGAACTAAGTCACTCGCGATGAAATTGAGGAAACCGAATTTGGGCAGGAGTGTAGGGATCATGATTGTGGTTATCGTCGTTTTCCGTCATAATCCTATTGACTCCCGTGGCCCCTTAATAAAAAGTCGGAAAGGCAAACAGATTGAAAATTTCAATATTTAATATTTCTCATAGTTTGTTGAAATCAGAGTATTTTTAACTTTCGAGCAAAGTACATCCACTCGGCTGTGGGGTAAAAAAAAAAAAAAAAAGCACTGCCTCAGAGAACCCAATTGGGCTGCCTATTTCTTGCCCAGTCGGGCGGCTGCTGCAGCCGTCGTTGCGGTTCTCATTTGCCCAGTTGCGTTACGCCCAAGGGAACAGGTTACCGGTTAACGTTGGGAAGGGGGACAATAACAGTCTAGTATTGATAGTGAGTTCAGAGGTGAGACGAATCCAGCCATGGTCTTATCACTCTTAAATCGGGAGGAGACGAATCCAGTTGTTTTCTGTTTGTGCTGAGACGAATCCGGACTTTCCCGATACAACAGTTTCACAACTCCAAGTTGATAGAGATTTACGTTAATGTCAAAACAATCTCAAAAGCTTTGAATTGTGTCGTACTAAAACAAGAAATAAAACAATGTAGGTTGCTGAGAACACCTTACCTACCTTTTTAATCCCGAGTTAGCCTTTTTTTAATCCGCCAAACCAGCATAGCTGTCTGAAGTTATGACGACAAGTTCGGATTTCAAGGCAAAGAGAAAATGGTAATCGCCAGTAATAACAACCAGTGGCAAATTATACTTCCACAAAATTCTCTGCAGGGAAAGTGTTGTTAAGGAGTTGTTGCAGCTGGGTTGATCATCAAACGATGTTGCATGAAGTTGCTTCAGTTTACTCATAATGCAACATCACCGATCACTCGGATATTATGTACTGACAGAAGGCGTAGTTTAAAAAAGTGTTGAAGAATAAACATGAAAATTATTTAATAATTTACGAGTATATAAATTCATTGTATTGCATACTTTATATGTAAGTACGTACTCACGCCATGAGTACATTTATGGTTACATTTATAGTATTCAATACAACAAATTTATATAAATTACTTGTATTGCACAGTAATTATTTACTGCTGCAGCAAAAAGAACAGGAAATGGTTAGCAATAATTGCAAACTAACTAACAAAAGAATCCAAGCTTGTATACGAATGATATAAATTCTTGGAATAGAAGGCCCTCAAGGTAGGCATCGATTGAAAATAATCCAGATAGTGACATAATACTATCAATTAGTGATAATTATTTCAACGTACCTATGCAATACGGACTCCAACTTGGCCGATCAATCTCACAATGCAACATTTTTGTCCGGAGCTTTATATTATGCGAGTTGTAAGATCACCTATGATTAACCCCTTTTACTGCAAACGAGAAATAAGATAACCCATCGTAGGTACTCACGGGAAGCAGCCACAGTAACTGTTAGCAAAGGATGGGGTACTATCTCAAAGATCATGTTTTTATTGCTGATGGCTCTGGAGACACCTGGAAAATAAGGTGGCATTCAGGAAAGAGGAATGTATTACAACAAAAGACTTCACTCTATAGAAGATAATCAACTCAAATTCATCGCATGCAATTCATACTTACATCTCCTGGTTCGTTGTGGTGTGTAAGAAGGCTGGCGAGACGTTAAATCAGTCTGTAATACGCTTTATTGTGGATACTAAACCCTATTGTCACCAGGTCCCTGAAGATGGTACTATGCTACCGAAAGCTTGGAAGGAAAAGTATCCACAATAAAGTGTATGACAGATTGACTTATCGTCGAGCCAGCCTTCTTACACCCCGCAACGAACCTGGCCAAAATATGCCAAGAAGGAACTTCCTACCAATCATTACAGCTCCTGTGATTTTAGCAAGCATTGAACGGTAATAATAATTATTGGAAAATTTAAAAAAAAAAAGTGATATGTATATCGTGCACAATAATATTTATAGCGTCAAATACAATAAAATGTAGTTAATGCTGTAAATATTAATTTTAGTTTTACTCTAGCCATTTACTCTACAGTATTTATTTATTACTGCAGCTATAAAGAACAAGAAACGTACTTCTTTGCTAATATTGAATATAATAAAATTCATTCCAAATTTTACCTATTTAATAGGTAAAATAGGAATGTAACCCCTTGGTTTGTATGAGGATTTAAAAAGACTAATTTAAAAAAAAAAACCAACTCCATCAAATTTTATTAGGCCATTTCCTGAACTTACACTGCTTTTCCTCTGCCTAAACAGCTTGTTGTCAAGTTTTGCCAGTTGGTGAATGAACCCATCGTTCGGATGGATATTCCTCTTCCGGCGTACAGCTGTCATCGCCTCGATGGCTGTCATGTCTCTTTTAAGCATCAAAAATGCCAATACCATGATCCCTGAGCGAGACATTCCCATCTTACAGTGAACCAGGACTCTACCTGTAGATGATGAATTTCATGGTAAACAAGAAATTATCGACTTATTACATGCACCGCTGCAAATTTTACACAAGGGTTAATAATTAAGAATTATTATTATTCTTAATACAGGTTAATTTTGTAAAAATGAATTCTGGACTGTAACCGAAATGAGCCCCATAAGTTCAATAGCCGGACGAAATGAGCCCCGGATTTTTTTTAGGGAATTTTTGTAGTGGCCGAAATGAGCCCCAGTTTGAAAATTACATTGAAGGTTGTCACAAGGAAGAAATGAGCCTCACTTTCTAATAAAATTTATTATAACACATTTCATGTACTTGGGAGAAGAAATCTCATTATGGCCAACGGTTGGCAAAAATACATCAAAAATGCTTAAATATTATAAAATGTAACCAATAACTATTATGGTCAGAAACATGCAAACAAAGGTCCGACGGCAGTAACGAAGGAAATTTTGAAAAAATGTACTGCTCGATTAACAGCTGAAGGTCCATTTCTCTGCCACGTATACATCATGAACATAGAATCATGTTGCAACTTTGCAAATCATCAACATCAGCGGTGGTCAGGTTTAAGGATCCAGATCTACGTCGAAGCAAAAACTAACACTGAAAATGAAACCTAATATTCCACGAAATGCTCATCTTAGTGATCGCACGCGAGCTGTACTTCGTTCTAATGGGTTGAGCCTTTCATTCATCTATCCGTCACTATCCCGAACGCGACCGAAATTCCATCGACACAGGTCGGGGTTCATTTCCGTCGCTACAAAAATTTTCTCAAAAATAATCCGGGGCTCATTTCGGAAACTACCCAATTCTGTGCCATTAAGAAAAGATTTTTGAAAAATGGATTATGCGGCCAAAATTACTCTTAAAATGGTACCATAAAGGTATGACCTCCTGGGATCCTTCAAAAATCCAATTTGTAGCCCCATGAAATCCCTATACATCCTCTTGGTGAAATAACATCGTTCTGGGACCCCCAAAAATGGATTCTACGTCCACAAATACTTGAAAAACGACACCTAACTCGACCTCATTGCCGAAAACATTCGCAAACCCCTCCCATAGCCCCACTTAAGCGCCCCACGGGTTTGGGCAATCGGGCTGAAAACCTTGCAGGCAAAACTAGATGGTAAATCGAGTATTTTGTAAAATTTTCAGATTTAAAAAAATCCTACCGCCCAAAACGGCCCGGACGGACATTTTGTTTTTGGAATCTAGACCTCTTGAAACATGTCATGATGTCAAATTTTGAGCGCGATCAGAATTTACGACCTGCGTCGCAATTACACGGGTGTATTATTCCAAGAATAATAAACTAAAACTACGTTGTACGACGTTCGATTTGAAATATACATTAATTGGTTACTGGGAGTTTATTGACGAATATATCTACATCATTACCAATCTATCTTACATCATTACATCACTTACAGTTTAGATTAATCCCTACATCATAATATGAGAAAGGATATTATCCTACTTTCTCCATCTATCCTTTCTGGTTTATCATTCTTTGAATAATCAATTCAATTCTCAATACGGAGTTAACAGGTAATTAATCCTCAAAATTTGTCATTTTATATGTCATAAAGTGTGGATTCGAAGAAATCTTAAACGTTTGACAAAATACTCGGTTCACATGCAAGATTTCCAGCACTCTCCATTCTATGGTTTCCAGTACTATCCGATTATATTGGAGCTCTGTGGGGGTTGCGGTTTCTTAAGGTTTGTGGCCAAGGGTTCTATGAGGTGTTATTTCTGCGGTAATTTTGAGCGTACACCCGATTTAAGATTGTACAATTTCGATTACCAGTGAATCAGTATTATAAATCCCGTTACCTCCTGATTTGAGGGCGTTGTCAATAAAGTTGGCAGCATCTTTGAAATATTTAGAGGCGTCAGCCTGTGCCAAGTCTACCAAGTTGTAACCTTTGTAGACTATCCCTGTGCCTTGGTAGAACTGAGTCGAAGTGTTCACAAAACCCATCAGAACCCCTTCTGCAGCGTTCAACACATGGGTAATACCAACTGAGACAAGGTAGCTCTTCCTCCTCGCAGTACCCCTAAAATCATGAAAGATCAGAACAGATAAGATGAGATAAGATATCTTAAAGTAGATGCTAGTATCCCCACGACTGCTATCAGCAAGTATGCACAAGTGGTTGATAGTAATGGTGAGGATGACACTGATAAGATAACTACGATAAGTATTGACGGTGAATGATCTGGTTTTTTGTATACGCTAAACTAACGCCCTTACAATTTATGGAATCTGACTCAATTGTACCAAAAAATTAAACATTCACGACATATTTTGTCATTATAGACAGTAGAGTTGGGCTGAGAATGGTGGTCACTGGTGGAAGATGGATTGCTCTGCTATTGGTACATGGTACATGTTTTTTGTTGAGGGTTCATTTGGTTCGAAGAGCTTTATGCTTGCCGTGTAATGTAACGACCCCATTTCATATATCCATTAAACGATTAAAACTACATTTAGTATTAAATTCATTCGACGATTAAATTCAAATTTAATTTAATTAAAATAAAATTAAACTCAAATTGAAGCAAAAAATTAAATTTATTGACGATGATCCATGAAGCTTGCTGCAGATTTTCCATCTAATAAAAATTCATAAGACGATTCAAATTAAATTCAAATTAAAGTCAAAATTTAAAATCGTTTTTTGCAGTTTTTCATTGTGTTTTGCTGTCAAAATTTGAATTGTTTTCGCAGTGCATTCCAACACCGTTTGTTTATCGACAAGAAATGACATGGCTTACTTTTTCAAGATAAATACGGCTCTGGAGCCCAAGATAGCAAGTGGTACATGGTTGAAGGTGTTTCTAGATAGGTAGAGGCTTCTGTTGATCGTGGAAATTAAGCTGCGCAAGGATGCGCAGAAACTGTACAGTGAAATGAAAAAATTCACACTGTATACAGTGTGAAAAAGAAATATACATATTTCTTTTTGTAACGTTCCAAACTTGAGAAAAATAACTATTCCGACCCGGAAATAATAACCATATTATGGCTATTTGAACCTCTACTATAGTATGTAAGCTAAAAAAATATACTTGGACCACCGCAAAAAAATTAATATTAAAAATGGATTGATTTCCATTTTAAATTTCGACAGTATTTTTACAACTTTTTACATGTTTTCTCATGATTGAACAAAAATCTTAACGGTTTACTAATCACTTAGCCGTATGGCATTGGCATTTTCAACAAACCATTTTCTACCATCACTTGGACCAAATCTCGACATTCAAAAATTGGACTTATAAGTGGTTTTTACTGAGTGGCGGGGTCCTTCCGGGTAGAGCCTGGACTCCCCTGGATGTTTTGCACACCTCAACAAACTCTGATAGGAAAATTATGTGTAAAGCTAGGAAAAGAATATGTATACGTTTGTAAAGACTTGTTCCACTTCAAAAAATTGTTAATACTGGCCAAAAAGCTCTTACTCGTCAGATATGAAGACATTGGGGTACACCTCGTTTATGTCGATCGAATCAACCAGCAATCTGGCGCTTATCGTAGTTTCGCCGTCAGGTATTGGAGGAGCCTGGTATGTGGCACGGGTTGCCAGCATTGCGTTTTTAATGAGGATTTCTTTCTCAACAGCTGCCATATTACGGGACATCTTCGAAGAGAGACCTTCACTCGAACTTTACTTCTGCAAATGCAAATAGACAACGGGAATAGTCGATGGTGATAGTTGGAATGGCGGATTGAGAAAATCAAAATGTGCGAGGATTGTAGTGTGATTCAGGAATATTTCCCACGGTGGATCCCAATCTAAACTATTTCCCGCCACAAATTGCAAATCGATGGCGAATTTCGGACTCGTGGAGAGAGTTCCGCCGTCAAACTAACAAATTGTGAGCGACCGATAAATAACTCCGAGTACTATCATTCCTTGGATCTTATAACAGAATCTGATGGCTCCTCTATTCACATTCCAAAAAATATATCCCGCGTTGAATTAACAGTAGGGTTCGCTGAGCACGAGACAGAGTTTGAAGTCTTTATTTCAGTAGCCTGTCACTCCCCTCTTAATTGGAGCAAGTTGAAAAAATGGACGGCTATCGATTTTCCCTCGGCCCTTGTTCTTACTCACTGAAAAGCGCTGAAACAGTAACTTACATAACACGTTCAACAATGCCACAGATGATTGATTAAGGTTTCATGAGCACAAACCGATCAATGGAGTCCGAGCAACCGGCTGAGCCCAAGAAATGACGGAACGAACGCTAACGGCAGGTATACATCCGCGAAATGGAAATTTGTGGAGGGTTAAATTGGTAAAAATAAAACCCACCCATTGTTCAGAAGGCGTTGAGACAGAAATTAAAAATAACGCAGGCCCCACTTGGATTCTTGTTCACGGGGGAAACAGTCAGTGTCAAGTTACCTTATTGTTAATCAGAGACCATCGTATTGGATTAAATGTCGAATGCCAATTGCAAAGTTATATTTATCAAAAAAATACGCTTGATATAGAGCATAAATCATCATTAAGTTAAGATTTTCAATAATACTCATGAAGAAACTAAACAACAATCTGACAGAAACTAAACAACTATTATCAGTAAGGTTTTGATAAAAGCAGCATGGCCAACTTGGGATGTTGAAAATGTATCGACTTTCCAAATAATCGATTATTTCGTCGGAAGAAATTCATTGATCCAATGAGGTTCTTTAGCGATTTAAAAAAAAAATTTTGTAGGAATCCTATAAGTAAGCATGGAAGCACGGAAAAGACACCCTCAAATGTACGCAAACATTTAACTTTTGGCCATGGATTTGACAGTGGACGTTGCGTGAGTGTAGGTAGGTCTATGCAGATCCAGTTGCCGCCATCTTTCGAAATCTTTTCTGTTCAAAATGGAAAGGAGTCGAAATGTGGCGTAGAAGGGGAATTGTCCATATTTAAAGAGGTACCAAGATCTGATTATGAGATCAAAAAAGTCAGCATTCTTCTTCATATTATGAAGAATGTGGTGGAACTCTAATAGGTACTACCCAGAATCAATTCTTTTGGAAAAACGCTGCAAATTGTCCACACAGGTAATTCTTTGGTACAGAAGATCCGAAAATAATGTCAATAAAAAGTTATTTAAAATAAATGAAGATTTAAAAAAAATCTGTAATCATAGAGTTTGGACTGACTCTAAAAAAATGAATAATTCATTAGTCACGTTAGTGGCAACACCTGCTATCTCATTTTTTGAAAATGAGATAGCACCTGATTCTAAAGGAAAATGGGACGGGGAATCGATTAGTGAAGCTAGTTTTTTGGTCCACTCAACAGGGAGCGCGTAAATCGTGATTTAGTTAACAGTGGCTATCTAAATCTGTTCGTCAACACCAGCTATCTCAGTGAAATCACTATGGGGACGCTTGGAATCGACGACACTCTCTCAGTTACGTGCAGTTTTTATTGAGTTTTCTCGTGAAATCAGTGGTTTTGATGGTTTATACGTTTAGCCTCAAGTTGTCAGGATAGATGGAGCGTGTTGATAGCAAAAATTGATCAATTTTTCATTCATAATTGGCCTCACAAAATAGGGCTGTGAGATAGCATGTGTTGCACTGAACTACTCCATGTGAGATAGCACCTGTTGTTGAGGGTTCTGCAAGAGAAACTTGATCCTATATTCGTATTATGTTGAATTTATTATTGATTTATAATGTTGAATTTATTATTGATTCCACACTAGACCTATTATGCCATATTATGCCGTTATTCATTACGCAACACCGGCTATCTCATAATGTAGTAAACTACAACACACGCTATCTCAGCATAAACTTTGCGTGCTACACCCTCTAACTCAACCTTGCAAACACCAACACCGGCTATCTCAGCTGAATTTTCATTATAATTTATTTTTCGTTTTTTTTTTTTTTTTTACGTTGAAATCAATCATTGGGGACCTCCTTATTGTCCTAAGCTACAGACTTGCGGTAAAAGTCGGTCCAGGGATTCAGAAATCAGTTTTTAGGCTCTCCTGAAAACCTGAGAAAAATGATAGCAGGTGTTGCCATTAACGTGACGTACAATTATTGTACGTCCTACTCTAATTGGAAAACAAGACCTCATCCGACCTCCTGGCATCCTTCAAAAGGTCCATTTGTAGCCCCACGAAAGCCCCTTAGACCCCCACGGTGAAATTGGATGGCTCTGGGACACCCAACAATAGTTTCTACGTCTAAAGAGACTTCGAAAACGACAACTAACTCGAACCCATGGCCGAAACCCTTCTAAAACCCCTCCCGTAGCCCCGGCTGAGATCCATGTGGGCACAATGAGCTATATAAGCATTTTTTCTGTTTATTGTAATTGAAAGCTAGTTCCTACTAGTGAAAGGAAATAGAGTGAAAAAACGAGGCCGTTCCTATTTAGCCGCATGTCTGGTAAATAGGAACGCAACTTTGGAAAAAAATATAAAATCACCAATTAGAGTTCGGTGAATGGTAAGTACGGGTTCCTATGAGGAATCCAAAGAGGAACCAGATCCAAAAAAGAAATCCGCGATTGGAGCAACGGTTCGGGATTTATTCCAGAAAAACCTCAAAAAGTGTTCCTATGTAACCAAATAACTTCGCAGACTCTTTACTTCGAGAACCAAAGATTCTATGGGTTCTATCGTTAACCCACTTCTATCGCCATGAAGCCTTCACCATTCGATTCAGCACACAAAAGTACATAACAGGACGAACATTGACTTTTTTTCTCCGCACATAACCCTGTGAACAAGCTATGTCCAGTGAATCGGCCGTTTCGCAACACTGTGCACCGTCCGGGCCGATTTGGGCAGTAGGATTTTTTTTTTAATCTGAAATTTTTACAAAATACGCGGTTAACCATCTAGCAGCCCGATCGCCCAAACCCGTGGGACGCTATGGGGCTAAAATTTGGCTACGGGAGGGTTTGTTTGAAGACTTTTGGCTATGGAATAGAGTTAGGTGTCGTTTTCGAAGTATTTTGGACGTAGAATCCACTTTTAGGGGTCCCGGAACTATCCGATTTCACTGTTGCGATCTATAGGGCTTTCATGGGGCTACAAATGGGATTTTTGATGGATCCCAGGAGGTCAAATATTTTTCAAGTAAAAATGGAAAATCTTTGGAAAAAGTTCTACAAATACACAGAATTAAATTTCTGCACAAGTAACTTATATCAAAGATAATTAAACCCTAGTTTAAAATTTGCAGCGTTTTTAACGTATTGTTTCAGTTGAGGGTGTCGCACTGAATTCAAAATCTTAGAATTCAATGCGGCACTCTCAACTTAAATACCTACCTAATGCGTTACCTCACGTAACATAGGTAGTTGTGACTAACGCGAGCATCAATCTACCCCTTTGCTCTTGACTGGTTTGCCTATAGGTATAGGTATCTACCAATTTGGAAGAAGTAAAGCTATATTTGACTAAAATAATTTAGTCAAATATTATGAATGTCTACCTGTAAGTGTGTGTGTCTGTATATTGTGGTCTGTAAACTGGTTAAGTAAATCATGTTTCGTTATAGTTCTAGATGTCAAAAAATGTCCGCAAGAACAAGAAAAAAACGCTGCAAATTTTACTCGGGGGTTTATTATCCTTTGATAGAGGTTTCTTGTGCAAAAAATTAATTCTGTCAATGAAAAAAATTTTGAAAAAAAAAAAAAAGTGGGACCTCGAAAAATGGATTATGCGTCCAAAATTACTTGGAAAATATTTGATCTCCTGGGATACCTACCTTACAAATCCCATTCGTAGCCCCATGAGAGCCCAATAGATCTCCATGGTGAAATCGAATCGTTCTGGGACCCCAAGGAAGGATTCTACGTCCCAAAATACTTCGAAAACTACTCCTAACTCGACCCCGGAGCCGAAACCCTTCTAAAAAGCACTCCTGTAGCCCCTTTTTAGCCCCGCAGGTTTGGGTGAACGAGCTAAAAACCTGTCGGGACAACTAGATGGTAAACGGCAAACGGACATTTCGTTTTTGGATTCTAGACATCTTGAAACGGATAATGTCAAATTTTGAGACCGATCTGAATTTTCGACCTCCGTCGCGATTACATAGCTACGTGTGAATACCAAAATACGTGTACACACGTAGTTTTACGTTTATTACACGTAATAAACCAAAACTAGCAGGAGCGACATCGATCTCCTTTCGTAAGGCGGCTGAATTTTATAAGACGTTGATGAAGGATGTGTAAGTTTATTTCCCTTGACAATTTGAAAAGTGCAAAATGTTATTTTCAAGTAGCTGTAAGAAAAATTGCTTAAGAAAGAGGTTTGTCAAGATTGTTATACCCTTTTGGTTTATTATTCTTGAAATAATACACCTATGTTTTCGCGACGGGGGTCGACGACTCCGATCGGGCTCAAAATTTGACATTATCCGTTTCAAGAGGTCCACATTCTAAATCCGAAATGTCCGTCCGCCGTACGCCGTACGCCGTCCAGGCCGTTTTGGGCAGTAGGAATTTTTTTTTAAATCTGAAATTTCGACAAAATACTTGGTTTACCATCTAGTTGTGCCCGCAAGGTTTTCAGTCCGATCGCCCAAACCCGTGGTGCGCTATGGGGCTATGATGGGGCTACGGGAGGGGTTTTTTTGAAGGCTTTTAGGTATGGGATCGAGTTAGGTGTCGTTTTCGAAGTATTTTTGGACGTAGAATCCATTATTTGGGGTCCAGGAACGATCCGATTTCACTGGGGCGATGTTTAGGGCATTCGTGGGGCTAAAAATGGGATTTTTGAAGGATCCCAGGATGTTAATTATTTTTCGAGTAAAAAATACAGAATTTTTTAAAAAACACATTTTTGAACAAAAAAATCAAAAAAATAAAATTTTTTGAGATAAAAATCCAAAAAATTTTTTTTTTTTTTAAATTTTTTCATTGACAGAATTAAATTTCTGCACAAGTAACGTATATCAAAGTATAATAAACCCTTGTGTAAAATTTGCAGCGTTTTTTGTGTGACTTTCATAATTGTATCAATGTACCCTACCGTGTATCAAACTGCCCCAGGGCCCGTATCAATGTGCCCCGCATATGGGGCACAATGATGCAAATGACTTGTTCAAACAAAAAAAAACAACATGGGGTACTTAGCTTCTATAGAAAAATTGTTAGCTGCTATAGCAAAATTGTTCCCCATTTTTCCCCGGTTTCTATGAAATATACTTAAAGGGTTAACAACAAGAACGTCCTCAAAATCCGTCCGACTAAAAACTACTGGCTTCCCCAAAAAAAGTGTATCAATGTGCCCCACTTTCCCCTACGTATAGTTTATTATTCTTAGGAAGGTTTTATCAAATTTTGATGAACCCATCCTTGAAATAGTAAACCAAAATTAGCCCTACTTTCGTACTAACCCCTGGGTTTCGACGGTTTTGAGCTTACTCACGTGAGATATCATTTAAATTACATTTATGCGTAGGCATGGGCGTACGCAGCTCTTCCTTTAGGGGGGGGGGGGGGGGGGGTGGCTCAAAAATATTGCAGGTAGACATGCTCTGCTGCTTTTCCCCCAAAATACCATCAATTCCCCCAAAAGCCATCAATTGAATTGAATAGATGAGCGCAACCTTTTTGTTATTACGATATATTTAATGAGCGAGAGAAACTAGGAAACAGTAGGTATCTAGCGACCAAACTATGCCACACAACACATCATCCACGTGATGCTCATTACGTAAACAACTGCACCCTAACGACCGATGCGTAATAAAACCTTATGCCGATCAGAGGTAACGAACGGCTCAGGCTGCAAAAATCGTTTTGGAGTCGTTGGAATCAGCCTGAAAAGCTCATTCCATAGACCCTTGTACCAACGAAATCGGACAAAAACTTTCGTCCCCCTTTTGAGGCCTCCTTAGTTACACATCAGAGATAAACAACTTTCGTCGTGAAGGACCTCCCGAAAACCGATGAAGGGGATGAGGGAGGAAAAATCAAGGTAGCCTATAACCACCCCCCGAACTCGCTGATGACAATGAGACCACCCTCATGAAAATCTGTTGAGCCGCTCGGGCGTGATGCTCTGTAAACAAACAAACAAAAAAACATACATGTCGAAGAGGTGAGCGCACCTTTCCATTTTTTGGAAAAAGGTTGCGCTAAAAACACGTTTTCAGTACATTTTCCAGTGTGCGAGCCAATTAAGGATTCTCCCGAAGTTTGAACATAAGGAAAAGTTGTAGAGCAATAATTTTCGCGTCGATTGAACACCGTAAAATTGAAAATTACTACAAAAATGAAGAAGGTCGAAGATGATTTCGATCGAACACTCCTATGATTTCTGATGGAACCCCGTAACATTGGTGAATTCCATTGAACACCCTAGAATTGAAATTTTTCTACTTGAAGACGGAAAATTGCTGAGCCAGATTAGTTATTTTCATGACTTTGTAAGGTAAAACAATGTGGCCTTTTAAATTAAATTTTGTTTCGAAGGTTCGAGCCAGAAATATCTCGCTGTAACTTATTATTTTTTATCCACTGCAATGACCCTGAATTACTTTCTTGTAGCTGAGTAAAAACTGAACAAATTCGAAGTCTAACGAATTTTTTCGCGTGCCAAATGAGTCGGCTACGATTCTCCGTAAATAGGTCTAATACTGCTCCCGTCAACCCATAATTTTCCAAAATCGAGATAGGTACCTATACTGCCCGAGGCAGGTCTACAGTTACTGTACGAGTCAAGTTGATGACTTTTTGATTCGAAAACTATTCATATCAACCCTCCAACTAATACTGAATGGAATAATATTCCATTCATAATATTCCATTATATTATAATGATTTTGAAAGGATTTAAAAATATTTTTTGATTTTTTTTTTTTTCTTCACCTGTGGACCACTGTGCGGCAGCGGTTCCATTTCGTTTTTGCAATCTGGACCTCTTGAAACGAATGATGTAAAATTTTGAGGCCGATCCGAATTTTCGACCCCCGTCGCGATTACATAGGTATATTATTCCAAGAAGAACAAACCAAAATGATCGTAACTTTGCATGTAGGTATTTGGAGTGTGGAGTATGGCGTGATAGGTACCCTATATCGTAAATAATATTACGTACACCGCTTGAATAATAATACAAAACAACATGCAAATCATTTTTACAAAATCAAGTGTTGTAGTTCATTTTTTTTCCCTCTTAATATAAAACCTTTACACAAAATGTACACAACATAAGTACCTACCCAGCAATGTCAAGTTGATTTTTTTCACTTTAAATTTACAACATGAGCCGCCTCGGGTTCTCTGCGAATTTGTCAACCACTACTTCCTCTTTTTCTTTATTTTTATCTGAAAGTGTATATATATTTTTCGTTTGTCTAGGGGGGGGGGGGGGCCTAGCCCCCCCTTGCGTACGCCTATGTGCGTAGGTACCTAGTAACTTTATACGCTGAATCGATTGAAAAGGGTTCAGGGCTGCTCAGACACCTTGAAAAAGTTGTACTTTAGTACATAATGGAATATGATATGGTATCCCCTGTGTGCCTTGCTAAAAGATCTGGTGGGTGAAGGATTCTAAGACGTTGTTCAGTAGTTTATGGTGGTGAATAGGGTTGAAGACTTGTGCGGTGGGGCTGCTGCAGTGCCAGAGAAGAGCGTTCTCCCAAGTTACCCGTCACCGCCCGAGTTCAACTGTGAGGTCTATTCAGTCGTGCTCCGGGCTTGACGTCGGTAGGAACACGGGGCCCCGGTGCTTTTGAGTTGGTCAGCGTCTTGCGTTCCACTATATCACCATCTATTTTCGGCCTTATACCTTAACACAAGTGCGTTATTTTTTTCATTGTTATCGTTTCCTTTCCATCCCGAAGCTGCCGGCAGTTTTCCCTCGCGTTGTCACCTTTCTCGCACCGCGATTTGAGTGTGTGAATGTGTAGGTACCTCAGCGTATGATGGAGAAAGGGCGTTCCGGTGTCGCACCGAGTTGTAGCTGACACGGGAATCATCGTGGTCATTGACATGGAACTACTGAGTAACAAAAAAGAATATAAAAAAGATCGCCGCTGAACAGGTTGTTGTTTATCTGGCCTCCGCTACCTCCGGACCAGAGGGCGACCCTCTCCTTTTCTGTCTTATGCTGGAAACGTTGTATGCAGGTACGGCTCCATATCAAAATTCAAATTTGAATTCAACTTGTCAAATTACGAGGACACGAAACATCATCGGCTATTACCCATACTGCTTTTGAAGTGTTTATTACTTCAGGGCTTGGTTGAATAAAATGTAATGACCGTACCAGAGTTCCCGAATCGAGTTTTTTTTTTTTACATTTTCCTCTTACTGTCAAACATTTGAGTCAAAACCATTGAGTTATTAATGCAACGAACCAAGTGGCTGATTGCATACTTATTTTCCTACATGTAGATTCATAACTTCAGTGGGGAGATATGAGTCCGAAACTCGACCAGTTACCCTCGATTTTTAACACAATTTGTAGAATTGCATGGCAAAGTGAAAATGTAAACTATAAGATTGAAAGGTGAATAAATTAAATTGATTCATTTTATTTGACAAGAGACGGTCAATTTTACAAATTTTGTAAAATTGACCGTCTCTTGGATTGTTAACGTTGTAAAGGTACCCGTGGTATTACCTATTGTGCGTCCAATGTTTTGTAACTCTCGCATTATAATTACTAAGGTAGGTACTGACTTCATTATACAAAGTTGGATTCAGTGGGATAATGAATCAACAAAGGGTCTGCAGAAATTGCCGTACAATGGTGTTTTCATGAAACTTGGCATGGGGATATGAACCAGTTTGAGTCTCTGACCACGACCAGATTGACCTTTGAGTGTTTGACACTTTGGCCTGCTGTTACCCACCTATTTTCACTTTGATATGTGTGTCAATAATTTCAAAATTCATTTACTATAATTATTATAGTATAATATACAATAATATGAATTTTGAAAGACGATTGGGCTGATTAGGAGATACATAATAATATTATGACATAATATTATTATGTATCTCCTAATCAGCCCAATCGTCTTTCAAAACTCAAAATTCATATTATTGTATATTAGACAATAATGAATAAAGTCTACATATCATGTAGACTTCAAAATTTTTATCACAACGCTTTTTTTAATACTACTTAAGATAGACTCCGAGATTGAGAAACTGGTAATTTTTATTTGGGGTTTCGGGTAAATTTTATTGATTGAGAACAATGATGGTTGTATAGGAAGGAATTATTTCTTTTATCAAACTGTTTACCCTTTCCTTTCCTATCCTATCCTCCTCTATCTATCAACCACACACAAATTTCTTTTTTTTTTTCGTTAATAGACTAGATTAGTCTTCGGAATCCCAATGTTTTCCTGGTTTCTTCATCAGAGTAATAAAAACCTATCAAAGAGAGTAGATTGTAACGACTTATGTTTACACTTACATGACTCGTTGAAGTCGACAATGGTGTGTTTTTATTACTCTGAAGTAACCAGGAAAACGTTGGGGATCGTGAAGTAAGCGGGAAATTTTGTCTATTTACGAAAAAAAGTCTGGTATAGCGAGAAAACCTCTTGATGACCTCCCAAGTCATAAATTGGGTGATTGGGTGTGCTGAATAGGTATGTCATAAATTGGGTATCCGCCTAAGAATAGAACAAACCTGAGGGTGAGTGGACGGAATATGTAAGTAAGTGTCTTGGTAACTTGCAGCTGGTGACGCTGTTCCACCGGCACGCTGATCCTGCTCCTCTGTGATGGAATGCCACCCGTCTCTTACCCGCCCACAATTAGTATGAAACCAGTTTTTTGACTAGGCACTTCTTTTTCATTTTTGTTTTAGACCCTTCTCTCTTCCTTTTCTTTCCGCTCTTCGTCTGATTTCCGCCCCTTAATCCCTCTCTTCCTCAGAAATTATATTAGGAGTATGGAGAGAAATTCATGTTTCTTCTTATAATATAAGAATAATAATAAACATTCTACATATTATGTAGAATGTTTATTTGTAGTCGGGTTTTGCTGAAATTGTCGGTTCTGTGCAAACTAGGTACAGCAACAATTTATAACACCCTGAAGTATGATGCACTTTCGCTAAAATGATTAGTTCACCTCCTGCTAACCTCCCATGAATTTAGTCATGATCCATTGGGATAGTAGGTACCTAGTCTCCTAAAAGTCCCCACCATCATCAGAAACCATGACGTGCCCCTGGCAAATTTTTGATACGATTTCGGTCATATTTCTCTATGAACACACGTTTAAACATAAAATACGTTTTATATGTTTATAGTTTTATTTGAGGCGGTTGAAAAATCGGTGGTCTTCATAACGTTGGGTTGTTACTGCTGCCCTATTGTTCTCAAGTTTGAATAATTCAATCTCAATAATTACCTAAGAATCTGGTATTGGCGACAATGAGTCCGATTTTGTTTCACAATGCCTCGGCTTATGATGGAAGTGCAACGCGATTCCGCTCAGTCTCAATACAACGAGTGCTAAGTTGAAACCTTTCCGGTTGACAGCATGAGGGGACTATTTTTTCCTTGGTACCTCTTTGGGGCGGCTATTTCAATGACCAGATTCCAATTTAGCGTCACCGCGTTCACATCTGCCACAGAGGCGTTGGTTTGCCTCATTGCGAGCCGGCTGTAAGTTTGAGTTAAGTACAGTTTAGGTACCTTACAAGATGGATGGGTGTTTTTTTTTACACTGATATGAAGGGTTTCGGTAGTGTCCTGCGTGAAGATTAAATCGTATATTAAATCAGTAGTCATGGAGTTAAAATGTAACAGGGACTCATTTAATGAGTCCCTGTTTGACGGAGTGTATTTTTCAATAATCGTTTGGTTATTGGTGTTTATAACAGGGCAGAGAAAGGAGAATGTTTTTTACAGTTACCATTACCTATGTTCTCATTCACCTACTCTCCTCTCTCATTTCTCTTGGCCCTGAATCTGGGACCCCCCAAGATGACCCTGTCACGTGGGCAATGAACCAAATTCGACAGCTATGGTCCAGGAATAGGTACTGTCTTCTCTGCTATTCTGCTATTTTACTGTCAGATTTGTCCCGGTAATGGGATTGAAGCATTTCCTCTAAATTTACGGTAGGTTTTGAGGTTAATGTTATCATTCGTAGAAACGTTCACCCATGCTGTGGTTGGTGGTATTTCCAAGGAGATTCTATAATTTGAAAACTGTTTTCCCCCCTCTTGAATTGATGGGCTTTACTCTTTGTATTTTTCCTCACATTCAATTTCGTCGAGTTCACGGCTAATTCTGACGCTGAATACTCATGCCTTGATTCATGTTGGGTACCTCTTTAATTCGTGGTGTTGGGCGTGAATGAAATAGGGTTTAGGACACCAAATAACTCAAGTACCAAACTTTTGCAGCCAGTTAGCAACCGTTTGAGGGTTTTTGATCAAAAATGGCTCATTTTCACTCTGTGCGACGTAGATATGGCGGATCGCTATTGGCCTCCCGAGTGAAATGAAATCAAACCTACACGCTGTAAATGGTTTGTGCTGTCGCCGAGGCATCATTAGCAACGCCAATCGCCTCGTCGTTATAAGCTTTCGCTTGTCATGAAACGCCGATGAGGCGCAGCTTAAGAACAGGGAATGTTTTTTTATTCCCATTTAAGTAACGGGCCTTCCTGAGTTCGCGGTGTGGGAGGAGCTGAGAGGTTCCCGCAATCTCGTTATTGTTCGCTTTAATTAAAACCATTTCTACGAAGTCATCCGCTCTGTTTTTATACATTTTCACCGCTAATCGCTGTTTATATGGACGTTCCGTAGTTGAAATTGAAACGTTATTTCAGGTAACTACTCAATTCGTGGATTTTTTTAGCGAACCTTTCCCATGCTCTTAACTAGTCAAAAATGTTGCAAACGTTACACATGGGTCTCTGGTACCGACAGGGACTCACAAAACTCTTCCTGTAGCACTATGAACGTCCCAAAAATCCCCCAAGGTGTGGTCAGACGGGTCTGGGACCCCATAGATCGTTCGTCGTCGAAAATTACTCCGAAAACAACACCTTACTCGACTCCACGATCAAAATTCTTCCAATGCATGTCCCTGCGGACACAACGTGATGGGAGTATCCTCTCAAAATTTCAGTTTTTCAACAGAAATACAGCGGACGAACGTAGCATGATTATTCTCGGTACACCTATCTATTCGCGAAGTGGGTCGAAAATACACGGAATCTGAGTTTGCACCATCGCAGGTGGTGAGCTAAACTCTTGGCAGCCGAAAAACCACGAAATGTTTGTACTTTTTTCAGTTTTTCGCCTCTAACTCGGAAACTATCCATCCTACAGAAATAAAGTTATACTTTACTAAATGAAAGAGCATTAAATTCGCTATTCAAAACCCTACATAATCATCAAAATCGGTTCAGCGGTTTAGCCGCAATCGTTCGTCAAAGATAGGCTATTTTTACCAACTTTCTTCAAAACCACATGTTGGTCACAGTAAGACCGCTGTAACTTCTAAACAACAGCCCAAATCGAAAAAAGTTATAGAGTCAAAGTTGTAGAGAATAAAATTTCATGTTAAATTCCGTCTTCGCGACGGCTTATTTACGTCACCACCAGAAATGTTATGTACATTTTATACCATTTCGAGAATCTGGCCATTTCCTTTGGATCGGGTTGATTTCATTTATTTATTATTTATTCATGATTATTTACTTATTTAGATCCTATTTAGTCGGTATTTCATTTTCATTCATACAATTTTAACTTCACTACCTAGTAATTAGTAATAGGAAATTAAGGTTCTATAAAAATGAGTCTTCGATATGTTAGAGTTTATTGGTAGTATATATAATATATAATAGGTATGAACGAAGTTAAGTAGATTGTCAGCATAACTTAATTCCTAAAAAAAAGTCATTTGGGGTTATTTATATTCAAGGTTTTTTTTGGAAAGTGGCGGTCCCGGTGTCTGGTAACTTGTGGATTCTTGGGCAGTATCGTGCTCTTCTCCGAATACCGTGGCCATGGTCGGAAAGGTGTCCAGCTCATTGTCGTCTTCTTCGTCATCCATTGGTGAAAGCTGAGATGAATTTCCCACTTCAAATGGAGCATTCAAGGACGATTGCACCTTGCAATTGTGGCATATTACCGAGCACTTCAGCACGTGCTTACGGCAGCTGCACCTAACCATGCAGCCCCTCATGCACTTGCATGACAGAGAATTTTGTTCTTCAGGGGTTGCTGCTTCCCTCTTGGTGGTGGTAGGGACCAAACCCTGGGCACTCCTTTCCCACCCCCAAGAAGTGGCAGATATGTCGAAACGATACCAGTGTTGAACCTGGTGGTAGGTTCAAAGGGAGTGGTGTTCAAGGGCTGAATCGGTAGGTGGTAGTGATGCCAGGTCAAACCCACGTTTGGAGAGGCTTTTCTGGATCACCTGAAACCACAGCTTGAGCTGTAAAGGTGGTAAGATTTTATTGCCGGCGGTTGCGATATCCTGCTGAGAAGCATTCTCATTGGTGAACAGTGACACACAAGGCGGATATTTGTCTACAACTAAATTCTTACGCCACTTTTACAGCTCCAGCTGCTGTTTCAGGTGATCCAGAAAAGCCTCTCCAATCGTGGGTTTGACCTGGCATCACGCCCACCTACCGATGCAGCCCTTGAACACCACTCCCTTCGAACCTACCACCAGGTTCAACACTGGTATCGTTTCGACATACCTGCCACTTCTTGGGGGGTGGGAAAGGAGTGCCCAGGGTTTGGTCCCTCCCACCACCAAGAGGGAAGCAGCACCCCCTGAAGAACTAAATTCTCTGTCATGCAAGTGCATGAGGGGCTGCATGGTTAGGTACAGCTGCCGTAAGCACGTGCTGAACTGCTCGGTAATATGCTACAATTGCAAGGTGCAATCGTGCTTGAATGCTCCATTTGAAGTGGGAAATTCATCTCAGCTTTCACCAATGGATGACGAAGAAGACGACGATGAGCTGGACACCTTTCCGACCATGGCACGATACTGCCCAAGAATCCACAAGTTTCCTGACACCGGGACCGCCACCTTAAAAAAAAACCTCGAATATAAATATTAACCCCAAATGACTTTTTTTTAGGAATTAAGTTATGCTGACAATCTACTTAACTTCGTTCATACCTACCTATTATATATTATATATACTACCAATAAACTCTAACATATCGAAGACTTATTTTATAGAACCTTAATTTCCTATTACTAATTACTAGGTAGTGAAGTTAAAATTGTATGAATGAAAATGAAATACCGACTAAATAGGATCTAAATAAGTAAATAATCATGATTAAATAATAAATAAATGAAATCAACCCGATCCAAAGGAAATGACCAGATTCTCGAAATGGTATAAAATGTACATAACATTTCTGGTGGTGACGTAAATAAGCCGTCGAAGACGGAATTTAACATGAAATTTTATTCTCTACAACTTTGACTCTATAACTTTTTTCGATTTGGGCCGATGTTTAGAAGTTACAGCGGTCTTACTGTGACCAACATGTGGTTTTGACGAAGGTTGGTAAAAATAGCCTATCTTTGACGAACGATTGCGGCTAAACCGCTGAACCGATTTTGATGATTATGTAGTGTTTTGAATAGCGAATTTAATGCTCTTTCATTTAGTAAAGTATAACTTTTTCTGTAGGATGGATAGTTTCCGAGTTAGAGGCGAAAAACTGAAAAAAGTGCAAAACTTTCGCGGTTTTTCGGCTGCCAAAAGTTTAGCTCACCACCTGCGATGGTGCAAATTCAGATTCCGTGTATTTAGGACCATTAGAAGGTATTAAAATCATTTCCGCTTCGGTCCGAATTATTCCGAATTCTTTTCCTAATTTTACTGGACTATTGTCCGTTTCAAGAGGTCTAGATTCTAAAACCGAAATGTCCGTCCCCCGTCCGCCGTCCCCCGTCCGCCGTCCGCCGTCCGGTCCGTTTTGGGCAGTAGGAATTTTTTTAAATCTGACATTTTGACCAAATACTCGGTTTACCATCTAGTTGTGCCCGCAAGGTTTTCAGCCCGATCGCTCCAACCCGTGGGGCGCTATGGGGCTAAAATGGACCTACGGGACGGGTTTTTTGAAGGCTTTTGACTATAGGATCGAGTTACGAGTCGTTTTCGAAGTATTTTGATCGTAGAATCCATTTTTGGTGGTCCCAGAACGATCCGATTTCACTGTGGCGATCTATAGGGCTTTCATGGGGCTACAAATGGGATTTTGAAGGATCCCAGGAACTCAAATAGTTTCCGAGTAAAAACAGGTATTTTGAAGAAAAAAAATTTCTAAAAGAAATGTTTGCAAAAAAATGTATTTCCAAAATCTTTTTTATTGACACAGAACTTATTTTCGCACACGTAACCTACATCAAAGAATAATACACCCTTGTGTAAAATTTGCAGCGTTTTTATGATTAATGTTTTACTGGCGGAATTAATTTTTGCACATACCAATGTAGAAGTTCCATACCTAATGTAGAAGTTACTCTACAAAGTATTGAACCTTTGTGTAAAGTTTGCAGCGTTTCTTTTAGTTGGGCTTTAGGTCGCTCGGTAGTTTTTCGACAATAATCACATGTCGCTCTCTTATTTTTGTAAAAATTTTCAAATTTAGAATGTTAAATCGAACTAGACATTAATTCAGTCTTCAATTATTGAAGGGCGTTCGATAAAAAATCATCCGGGTGTCTGATCGAAATCATGTTATGATTTTGAAAATTCCCTCAAAAATAAGGGAGCAGTAGTTATATTATACTTCTCTCTTATTCTCGTGGGAATTTTCAATTGTAGGGTGTTCAGGCGGCGCAAAATGTTATTGTTCTTCAATTGTTCCATGTTCTAACTTCATACAAATCCTGGAAAACGTGGTTTTTTTTAGTTTTTTTTTTTTTTTTTTGAAAAAAGTAAAGTTAAGGGGCAATTTTAGGTAGGTATAGGAACATTAAACAGTATCGTGGAAACCAGTGTGACCTCAACAAACCGAACCAAATGAAGTGAAGTTGTTTTTTTTTTTTTTTTTTGCTATACATAAATTAATTTCAGAATATTATTGTTAATATGTTATTACTTGGAGCAATCAAGAAATTCCAACAAAAAAAAGTAGGAGACATGCGTGAAACAAATGGTTAAAAGTGTCCTTAGGAAATTCCGGAGTAGGTACCAACAGGCACATTCTGATCTACATTTAGATCCACACTGAGGATGTTACTCGACGTCTATCCCATCATCCTAACATTCCAATAACAAACAATGTAGGAGTGATAGGAACGTTCTTTTCCGAGCATCCACAAAGTCAGCGTTTTCTCGTTTGGCCCGCTTTGAATATGTTTGGAGTCTCTTCGGCTCAATGCGTATTCAACAGTTATCATGAAGGTTTCCCTTAACGAGATTCCAGACTTCACTTCTGCGTCAGCAAAAAAAAAAAAAAAAGAAAGAAAAAGGTGCCAAGATCGTTGACTTTAATAGTGGACTCCGTCTTTTCCTTCTCACGGTCAGTCTTCCCCTCACATAATTTATGTATTCATCCCGAGCATAATGATGTAGCAAAGATAGATTCGTGAAGATAGTGTATGGTGGACGAAATATCTCTTGTCGGAGATCGTTGGTGGAAGTTACTCAGTCACAGATCTCTTTTACGATTCAAATCGTATTGCCTACCTCACCCGTTTAGAGATTAGGTACGTGTTTCGAAACATTCGTCAGAGTGATTTAGGAAACGACAATCTCGTCACTCGATTTCTTGATGTCTAATGTAATAGGCACCCTGCTTTGTTATCAATAGGGGTCGCAATCCCGCAAAATTTTCAATCTCGCGGGATCCCGCGGGATTTTTAAGTAATAAAATAATTTTCTTAAAAAAAAACGCAATTCCATTACAAGACGCTGCAAATTTTGCCCAAGGGTTTATAATACTTTGATATAGTATAGTTTATTCTGTGTCATTAAGAAAATACTTTTGAAAAGAAATATATATTTATATATAATATATTATAATATATGCTATATTATAGCAATACAACAGTACAATGTTTGGACAGATGAGGTACTTACCTCGGAAAATGGATGATGCGTCCAAAATTACACGGAAAACCACACCTTATTTGAGTTCCGTTAAAAATCCAGTCAACGAATGCTCAAAAAAGTATGTAGAGGGAAATTCTTGGAACAGAAAATTTGACTTCACAGCTTTGTTTGGACTAGTATGGAGGTGAATATATCGAAAGTCCTCACTCCTAGACCGTGAGCCGGAGGAGGGGAGGGGGGTTAAAGGTCCCATTTTTCGGTTTTTCGCCTATAACTCGGGAACTAAGCGTCCTACAGAAAAAACCTCCCAAACCAAAATGAAAGCTGACGAAATTTGCTACAAGTTTTATCTAGTTCATTTTGTCGATATCGTGCATAGTTTCCGAGATATCCGCTCTTGAAAATCAATAATTTGAAGAAAAATGTTTTTCGCCTCACATTTTTTGCTCTTTTTGACCAAATAACACTTCAACGACGCCCCCTAAAAAAAAACTTTGGCCATGGGGTTGTAGAGCATTAATTTTCCTTCAAGAATATATATAATTTTACTATTTTATCATTGTTTGTTCGGAAGTTATAGCCATTTTAGCGACAACTTTCGATTTTCGAATTTTCCACTTTCTCACCATTCCCGCGATATGTATTGGCCAAAATATGGACCACTAACTAAACAAAGTGCTTACTGTACGTCTAAATAGCGCAGATATTCGGGTCATTCTAAAATTATGGGCCTTTTTCAGGTGACGAAAAAAGTGAAAATGAAAAGTTGATTTTTCACGTTTTGTTGGTTCCTAGATTTTCTTTAGGGTCTCCTCAGTAATACCCTGAAGTGGGACCACACTTTACCTCGTAGTTTTAGAACTATCGAATTTTAAATATTTTGTCTATTTTACCACTTTGTAGGGCGTGAGAATAATTTGTAGGTTGTGAGATAAACTCCAAATCCTTTTTTCTTTCTTTTAACCCGTTTTATTTTCAACAATATCAAACGTATGATACATCCATTTGAGCTTGTTGATCCCAAAGGAGTGTCAATAACAACTAGCGTACCGATTTTCCGGAAATTCTTAGCGACTATAATATACCCGCTGCGCTTGGTTAGGACCAATTGGTCCTAGTATTGATAAGCTGGGATCCTGCCTCCTGTAAACCACTTGTGCCTGAAATACTGGAATGGTTGGAGGCATAACATCTTAATGTTTTTTATGACCTATCCATACGACTAGGGAAATATTGAGGTGGGTCCCGTACGTCTCAAACTCATTGATTTGGGTCCTGTAACTGGGCTCATGTTGAGATGTGTCCCATAGGCCATGGAGGGTACATTGAAGTGGATCCCATTCCAGCAGTCATTTAGCGTAACCCAGGAGACTAATGGTGACATTTCTAACGTTATCCCTAGTAACTTTGATAAAGCAACAAAAGTAGTCTATGTCCCCAACAAGAGCAAATATTTGATCGGCCGTTCTTTTTAGGCAGCCCCGACTCCGTCAGGAGGTCCCTTCCCGTGTCCAGATTATGTGTAATAATTACATTGTAATTCCACGTTGTGATTTCCACTGCAATAATTGCAGTCAATTGCGCTGTTGAAGCGACTTTGACAGAAGGTGAAATAATATTATTGTTTTATTTCGATACTGTGGGATAGGGCTGTCCGATAAAAGGTGGAGAACTCGCACATTTAGAACATTTCTTGAAGTTACAGATAATTACAGGTAACTATACTGTCTCGGAATTAGTTTGTTTGATTCCATATTATCCAACAAACTAATTCCGAGACAGTATAGTTACCTACAATATGGAACTCACTCTACATCAATTTTGAACATGAAAACGCTGCAAATTTTACACAAGGGTTAAGAAGAATAATTATTCATTGATATAGGTTACTTGTGCGAAAATTAATTCACACAGTTAATAAAAATATATTTTTGAAAAAAAAGTAATAATTACTAAAAAATACAGTAACAATAATTGTTACAATAATTATTATTGTTCAAACTAGGGCTAGAAAAATGGATTATGCGTCCAAAATTACTCGAAAAATATTTGACCTCCTGGGATCCGTCAAAAATCCCATTTGTCGCC
This sequence comes from Pilophorus perplexus, assembly GCA_955831195.1. Classification (NCBI taxonomy): domain Eukaryota; kingdom Metazoa; phylum Arthropoda; class Insecta; order Hemiptera; family Miridae; genus Pilophorus; species Pilophorus perplexus. The sequence continues at coordinate 54,370,931 of OY037007.1, read as the reverse complement.
CCATAGGAACCCAATCGGGGGATCCCATAGGAATCCACGGTGAAATCGGATCGTTCTGGGACCCCCGAAAATGAATTCCACGTCCAAAGACACATCGAAAACGACACCTAACTCGACCCCATAGCCAAAAACCTAAAAAATACTTCTCATAGCCCCTTTTTAGCCCCACAGAGCCCCACGGGGTTGGGCGATCGGACTGAAAACCTTGCGGGCACAACTAGATGGTAATCCGAGTATTTTGTCAAATTTTCAGATGTTAACAAAAATGCTACTGCCCAAAACGGCTCGGACGGTGGGCGGACATTTCGTTTTTGAAATCTCGACATCTTGAAACGTATAATGTCACATTTTGAGGCCGATCTTAATTTTCGACCTCCGTCGTGATTACATAGGTGTATGATTCCAAGAATAATAAACCATAAGCCAGCATTCACAATGACAACGAGAGTGATCGCATTCGGAAACTTCTACTTCTCACACCCTACAATTATTCTCACAACCCACAATCTCGACTTCTCCGCTTTTGTAGGGCGTGAGGGTTGTAGGGCGTGAGATTTCTCATGTTTTCATGGCATGCTGTCCACAAGACGGGATATTTTGAGCAGGAAAAAATTTAATGCAAATGATACATCAATATCTATAGTAAATAACTGTAATTATCCATTTAAATTAATAAATAAATTAATTAGGTCGTTGTAGGTTGTGAGAAAGTATAAACCACGCTCAAGAAATTGAGGATTAACCGATTTTTCCTGCAGACAAGCCACTACTAAGCTGATCATCAAGTGGGTGCTTGGGAAGCCATGATGTAGCAGTGTTGGATCCTCCTAATTTCATTGCGAAATTTCAATTTTCCTGGTTTTGGGGGGAGATTTAAAAACATTGTAGGTCGTGAGATCAAAACCATGTGACAGACAAAAAACGGTATGAAAGTACAGTCCAGAGACGGATTATATCTTCAACCTTCACATATTATTGAAGAGGAAAGTAACCTGAGTCAAAAAAATTTTTGCTGTTATTTACAACGGGCTTTAACGGGCACAAAATAATTTTAGAAGTAGACAACCTACACCTTGTGACAGTTGTAGGTCGTGAGAATTGGGGTATTCAGCTAATCCTGATTAAATGTGTGATCACCTATTGATACAAAATAGAGAGTAGTCATGTAGAAGCTGTAGTGTTACACCCCCCAGAAAAAGAAAAAAAAATCTAGCTCGAACGGTATAGGCGTGAAGGCTTTGTGACATGAAAAGTCCCATAATTTTAGAATGACCCATTCATTGATCAATATAGGCTGAAGGGCCCTCTGACCAGGTTCCCCACACACAATGTAAGAATAAACAGGCATTGTAATGGAAAAATACGGCTGTCATGGGGGTTTTAGTGCATTAAACGTCCTTCGAGAATATTATGTCTATTTTGACAGGAGTTGTCGGAGATAAAACGATCACATGCTATAACGCTGTAGCAGTTGGTAAGCAATGGCTAAAATAGTTAATTCGGCATTTTCCGATATCAAATTGGCTCGAAAATATCGAGCTCTCCTCCTTTCGACAGTAAGTTCGTCAATCAAGATCAATGATGAAAAGGTGTCTGTGGATCCTTTCTTGCTATTCCAACGTATATCCATAAGCATGAACACCGATGAAGATTTGAAGGGATATTTATTTAATTAGCCCCTTTCCCTTTGGCCTTCTTCAATGACAGTGGGATGAGGAAATCCGCGAAGTCAGTGTTTTACAAACTCCTTACTCCTACAACCAAAGATGTATTTGTGGCACATCTTGACATTGTAATGGACGGAGGACTTCTCCTCCATAAAGTTATATGGCAAAGAGGTTCCAAAATATCCGCTATTTGCATTGGCTACATCAACTTCATCAAGAAACACTACCTTCAGAGGAGCTGCACGGTATTAAATACAATTTTGACGGTTACTCCTCATCACGGTCAAGCACGAAACTAGCAGAGCAGCAAAGACGCTATCGACTCAGCAAGTCCGCTGATATCCATTTCAGCGAAGACACTTTTATTAACGACAAACAAGAAGGCTTTCTGTCAAACGTCTTCAACAAAAGCAGGCTCATTACCATGCTTAAGGAGAAGCTTGAGAGCAACAAGATTAAGACCGATCAAGCAGAAAGTGATGCGGACGTTTTGATTGTGGACACGGCTGTCAAGTTGTCTGAAAAAACTGCTGTAGGCATAGTGGGAGAGGATGTGGACCTCATAGTCCTCTTGATGGCAAAAGCTCCTGTACATCAAGCCTGGACGTAGGAAGATAACAGATTCATTCTACTCGTCCCAGGAGCTTCAGGTACTGGGGTTCAAAGACGTGTTGTTTTTGCACGCCTTTACAGGATGCGATACAACATCTTCCGCATTCAGAAAAAGCAAGATCGCTTTTGCAAAACTTTACCTAAAATCGCGTGAGGTCCAAAAAGCGGCAGCGGTCTTTTCTGACCCTTCCTCTACCATCAGTCAAATAGAGGAGGCAGGTAAAACCTGGATTTTGAGGTGCGATATAAGTAATTCTGAGGGGGCGATATAAGTAATTATGTTGGTTGTGTTTTTATTGGCTTCATTTACTTATAAAATCATTTTTTAATAATATAATTCGTTTTTATGGAATGGTTGTTATCTATAAAAACTATCCCAATGCCTTATCAAAGCAAATGTACATTCTGTGTTGAAATATACACGCATATTCAAATGTTAGGAAATTCGTATAAAGATAAACATGGTTATATCATGATATTTTTCCGTTAAAATGCCTGTTTCTTCTTAAATTATGTGTGAGGAACCTGGTCATAAGGCCCTATGGCAGTGCTATTTAGACGTACAGTAAGCACTTTGTGTAGTTAGTGGTCCATATTTTGGCCAATACATATCGCGGGAATGGTGAGAAAGTGGAAAATTCGAAAATCGAAAGTTGTCGCCAAACTTCAAATTTTACGCTTAACGCTAAAATGGCTATAACTTCCAAACAAAAAATGATAAAATAGTAAAATTATATATATTCTTGAAGGAAATTTAATGATCTACAACCCCATGGCCACCGTTTTTTTTAGGGGGCGTCGTTGAAGTGTTATTTGGTCAAAAAGAGCAAAAAATGTGAGGCGAAAAACATTTTTCTTCAAATTATTGATTTTCAAGAGCGGATATCTCGGACACTATGCAAGATATCGACAAAGTGAACTAGATAAAACTTGTAGCAAATTTTGTCAGCTTTCATTTTGGTATGGGAGGTTTTTTCTGTAGGACGCCTAGTTCCCGAGTTATAGGCGAAAAACCAAAAAATGGGACCTTTAACCCCCCTCCCCTCCTCCGGCTCACGGTCTAGGAGTGAGGACTTTCGATATATTCACCTCCATACTAGTCCAAACAAAGCTGTGAAGTCAAATTTTGTGTTCCAAAAATGTCCCTCTATAATTATTTATTGACTGGACTAATTTTTAGCCCTGGATCGGATCGTCCTGGGACCCCAAAAATTGATTCTATGTCCAAAAATACTTCGAAAACGACACCTAACTCTACCCCCTCGCGTAGCCCCCTTTTAGCCCTCTAGCGCCCCACGGGTTGGGGCGATTGGGCTGAAAACCTGACGGGCACGAGTATGGTAAAACGAGAATTTGGTCAAAATTTCAGATAAAAAAAAAATCCTACTGCCCAATAAGGCTCGGACGGTCATTCTATTTTTGGAACAAGACATCCTGAAACGTATGTCCATTTTTGAGGCCGATCAGAATTTTCGCCTTCGTCGCGATTACATAGGTGTATTATTCCAAGAATAATTAATCAAAATGTATTTAAAAATATTTGAACAAATATTAGAAAATAAATGCATTGAAGGGAGTGAGATGGAGACATTCTCTGCAGCTGGGTGGGTGTGCCATCAGAACTTGCTGAAAGAAACGCCACATGAAGGTCAGTGCGTTAATAGTTTCTCTCACCCAAATTTGATCGGAGCTGATTGCAGAAATGGGTACCCAGCTGTAGAGAGTGCTCCACACTCGTGGGGGGATCGTCAAACAAAATGTACAATATACTCTACTTAATGCATAATATAATATTGTACATTTTGTCTGACGATTGATAATAATATTATTATTATTATGCAAACTGGAGATAGCGCCCACTCTTTCCCCTCAGGTAGGTTAGATTGTAGGTACCTATCCGGGATCTTAGATAGGATCGTAGATACCACAAGAATAGCAGAAATATTGTGAACTACAGCACAACATGCAAGAGGAGGATTTTTCACTTGCTAGGTACCTACCAACTAATATTGCGATTTTCCTTCTAAGAGGCTCGATTGTCTCCCTGCGTCTGTTGGTCACGTGCACCTACGTGACATGAATTGTAGAGGATTTTTTTTTTTTTTTTTTTACGAATTGCTATAAACATTGCTGAAAGTTGAGTTTGTTTCCATCTGTATGTAATATACGAATTTTCTGCGATTTTCAAAAACTTCCCTTTTGTCTATGAATTCAAAGGTATTAATACTCCCACGTAATTTCGTTTGTACGTGGGTGTACGATTAAATATTTTTCCTTAGCTTGCGCGTGCGTGCTCAAAATCCAAAAGCCTCTTTGTTTATGAGTAGTTTAAGAAACATGTATACATCAGGTATACCTGATGGATTGTCTTTACTCAGAAAATATTCTCAAATGCGTTAGGAAACTTGTGCTGAAGGGAGGAGTCGCTTTTACCTGCCCACATAATTTTTAATTCATTGAACCTATTCACTAGATTAGTTTCCTACTCAGCAATGCTTAGAGAGATAGTTAGGTACATATCCAGTGTGTTAATTTTATCAACACGTTTGGCGTAAACTGTATTCTGTACAGTAGGTGTTACGTAGTATCAGTGGCGGTGATCAATGTGTGCTGAGCCCAAAATAACAACTAGGTCAAAGTTTAGGGGTCAACTCAACCGTCAATTTCATTTCGATTTACCATACTCCGACTCCAATTTTTCAGGGGATTAAATGGCACACCCATACAGCTTTAATGACTTTTTTATGTTACCTAGTCAAAATTTGATAACGTTTCGCTAATCAGGTGGCTCTCTCGAACGTGTTGAATTTAAATTGCACGCCATTGCACCAGCGCCTAGTCGGACGTCTCTGAAGATTGGTAATATATTGGTAATACATAGTATGTATTACATGTAAAGGGTTTGTGGGTCCGCCAGTAAGTGATTTCATAACTCTGGTTGAGTCCGTCATCATTGGCTGTTTTGGTGGTGTTAGCGAGTTCTTTCGATGTGAAAACATCGAAACATCGTCTGGCCATTGAGATATACTCTCTAAAGATTGCTATTAATAAGAACTGAATGCTGCTTGCTTTACTTTCGAAAATATTCATCACTCGTTGTTATCCTATTTCAGCGTTATTATGAACTAGCAGGAAACCCATGCTTCGCTCGGGATAGTTAAAAATGTAAATAAAACATTAATAAAGTGGAATAATTATTAATTATTAATTATTATTCATGTTAAAACATTATAAATGCTTACTCGGTTTTCGCTCGGGATAGTTAAAAATGTAAATAAAACATTAATAAAGTGGAATAATTATTAATTATTAATTATTATTCATGTTAAAACATTATAAATGCTTACTCGGTTGTTTATTATTTTTCTATAAAAATAATACTATACAGATTCAATAAACATCGAAGTGTAATAATTAATAATTATTCATGTCAAAACATTATAATATGTTAAACATTATAATACTATTAGTATTAGTATTAAAAATTATAATACTATTAGGAACTTGAGGCGCTGAATCGATTGTAATAGGAGTGCACACTGATGTTATTTCGAAAGCCTGAGGCGAGAACGACCTTTTTGGGCAATCAATTGGTCCACATTGTGAACTCCACAACTAGTGAAATCAAATTTGAAAACTCCACCATCAATAATACGCCTATGCAAATTGAAAAGTTTGAAAAATGCCTCCCCTGGCTGATAAAATGATCGGCCGAGCGAAGCAAGGTCCCCAGCCCTGTCAAAGTGCTAGTGAAATCAAATTTGAAAACTCCACCTTCAATAACATCTGGGAGGCACAACCCGCGTAATCCCTGAAAATGTCATCAAAATCGAATCAATATTGGCTGAAATCCCCACTCCTTCTCTTCTTTAGGGAAGGAGAGGGGGTTGAAGGAGGGGAAAACGGAAAAATCCTTGAGGGCGCTCAACCTATCTCAGAACGTATCATTTTTGAATTTCTAGAGATTTTCAAGAATTATATATATATAAGAGTCTCAATAAATAGCTCAATAAACAGTCTGTTAGAGTCTCAATAAATAGCTCACTGATGTTCGGCAGCCACGCAACTCAAGCCTCACCCCGCGCGAATTAAAACGATGAACTCGCTTCTCACCGTGAACTCGCCCCCTCCCCCTCGGTTTTTTGAAATCCGACTTCGGAATGTGATTTGGCATAGATTGTAGCCCATTTGGCTCGCGGATACCATACCCAAAAAACGACTCCTTACTGGGTATTTTTGAACCCGAAAAAACGTGGGACAAACGCGAAAAAAACGATTATTTCGACGGGGATTTCGACGAATTTCCCGGGCGAAATTCCGATTTTCGATTTGACCGACGTCTTCCTCCAGGTCTGATCTATACGGCTCGTATTTTTTCGTAATTTTTTCGACCCCCTAAACGGCCTTTGGCGCGAGTGGAGTAATTACGGTCGCTTTACGCGTGATGTGAAGTGACGACACAGACGAAAAAGATGTAAAATTAAAGCTGCAAAATTAAAATTAAATATGTACCTAATCCTTTAAAAAAAATTTAAAAATACGGGCATCATCATGTCCACTCACCGGTCAATTGAAAAAAAACTGCACCGAAATTGACCGAGCCGTTTACCTTGCAGAGCTGCCGACAGACAGACAAACAAACAAGAACCATCCTCCTTTTATTAGGTAGAGAAGATAGAGATAGAGATAGAGAAGAGAAGAGAAAATAGAGATAGAGATAGAGATAGAGAAGATGCCAAAAGTTTTCACATTCCATTCAGAATTCTTGAAAGTTTAAAAAAAAATCTAATAAGTTAAAGCTGAATCATCTTTGCCCCCACTCGCTCATGTATGACACGAAAAATACACTGCTAAGGGGACATGACACATAGCTTCCTTGCGTTCATAGACTACTCCGATACACAGCCAAATTGGATAATTTGGTCATCACGATATTGACGGGCTTATGACTGTGACAAGAAAATTACGTTCTTGCACGCGCAGACCGTACCGCTGATTCAATCATGCTGAAACTGAGAGGGGACCATCTAGGGCGAAACTCACACTATTCATGAAAATGTCATTGAAATCGATGAAAGTGATGGAAGTTATGGCTGTGGCAAGGAAAGTCAGACGGGCAGGCGAACAAACAGACACGAAAATTTGTTCAGGATGACCTGAAACGCAAAATCTGAAAAAACTTTTGAAAACATTACTTTCGTCAAAAATGGGACATACATGGTTTTGCAAATTTACTGTATGCCTATGCTCAGAAGCAAAATAATATTTTGTAGATGAAAAATGGAAAACATACCTATTATGTAGAGGAATAATTCAATTATTGATCATCGTAATGATCACAACACGGTTCAGGGTTTATTGCTGAAATCACCATCTTTTCATTACCTACTACGGTTGTTGCAAAAAAACGTGGCAGTTAACAGATGATATATTCAATCATAAACCCTGAATAAAGAATTAGGTCTCGTAGAAGGTTATCGACAGCTTGACTATTCATATAATTCGCTCTGACAGTTACTGTTCCCTGACTTGAATGAACTTATAAATATTTTCACCGTTTCTGAAAATTTCCCGTCGTTTTCGGAAGATATTGTTGCACTCTCATTATTACAGTAAAGTAGTCGTGATTCTGCTGTCGGATTTATTGCTTTCAAGTTTAATAGCATTGCTCGTAAAAACTTCGTCGTTCTACGGAAGGCCACAGGGGCCAGCGATTGTTGACCTTCCTTGAGGCACTTCGACAAATAGGCTTGTTATGGGCTTGTGTGTTGAAAGCGTCAAAACGATCGGGGTTGATGTTGAAGATTTATAACGCCGCGTAAATCTACATACGTGTTCTGAGGTACGATGATGGGACTCATTCGCGGTAGGTACCAAAGAGGTATTATTATGATTTTAAGGGTTTATTTCAATGATTAAGGGTTTATTTCAAGGGCGACGTCAGCCACGCAGTTTTAAGACGTGTAGATTCAAACAATGAAATGTCCGTCCGCCGTCCTCACTATTTTGAGCAGTAAGGACGTTTTGGCAAAATATTAGGTTCACCATCTAGTTGTGCCCGCAAGCTTTTCAGCTCGATTGCTCAGTTACTGAGTTACATACTGTAGGTAATCCAGTAACACGAGGGGAAAACGGAAATAATTGGCGGAAAATTGGAAGTGTTTTTAATCCATTCAAATAGACCCAAATAATACCCATATTATGAGGAATCTTAGTCTTCACCATAGGGGCGGGGCGGTGAGCTTAAATTTCGGTGGCCAAAAAAACAATGATTTTTACGACTTTATTTGGTTTGTTCGCCATTTTTATCCAGAAGGAGGCGTCTGACTGAATATTGTATACCGTTCTTATTTTAAGAAAACAAAATTTTTGAGCATTTACAAAATGGGTCCGCGACCAGGAACCCAATTTCTAAAATCTCTAAATTGACCATCTTGCCCTTACTTCGAGAGCTCCGCATTGTAAATCATGTTTTGACCACATTCTCATCAAACCCGGAGTGGGTCCGCTTGCCAGGAACCCCGGAAACATTTTTTACCGAGACTGAAGGTCGGTCAATTCATATTTAACCTTTAAAAGGTTACTACAACATTTTTGCAACTTCTATGCGTAGGCAGAAACGATACCTAATATTGATATGAACTGAAAATAACATTATAACATACGTACATTTTATTAGGTCAATTGTTACCTGAGATTTTCAACAAATAAGAAGTGGCTTTTAACGGTTTTTTACTATGGGGCCGAGTGGGGTGTCGTTTTCGAAGTATTTTTGGACGTTGAATCCACCTTTTGGGATCCCTGAACCATCAGATTTCACCGTGGGATCTGTGGGGTTACAAATGGGGCTTTTGAAGAGTGCCAGGAGGTCTAATGAGGTACAATGTTCGTGGTAATTAGGCCGTATACCTAATCCATTTTTCGCAGTGTACTGGAATGGACCTTATTAAAATTTTTCTTTGTTTAATATTTTTTAGTAAAATCTAATAACAACTAATATGTTGCATAATTCTTACCAATGAGCAGTTGAGTAAAATTTAAAGTATTTTCATTTAATTTTTGATAGGATTATTCCTAACGTGGAAAATGTACGCATTTTTCCCAATTCCCCTATCCTTTGAACACAGCAAGTTCTCCACGTCAACTAGCCAATAAGCTGTAAAAATGACCTTTAGATCCAAAATGATTTTGGTAATTCTTACTAAAGATTTGGTATTATTTCGAGTAAAATGGCAGCTGCAGTGAGTCAAGAACCTTCTTACTATGCACCATCTACGTGGGGTCACTTGGCTCTTACGTAATGTGATATGATCGGTATCTTGGAACCCGATGGTTCGACTTGGGGCTCCAGAGCCAGGGGATACGAAGGTGAGATGGAATTGAACTGCTGGCTGCTCGGTGGGAAGGGGTTTGTTGCTCACCTTGAGTTCTGCCAACTCCCACGGGATGATGTCATCCACCTCACCTCCCTGGCGAGATTTGTGTGTAGTAGGAGACTCGAGGGTGGGTCGATGCGCTAGCCTTTCTAGAACAATTGACGTCACGAAAGATATTTTGTAGTTAGATTAGTCTAGTTTGACGAGTTTTACTTACCAACCTCTTCGTTACGGACTTGTAATGTTGAAAAGTGAATAAGCGTTGCCAGTTCTGTGTTTGACGAGAAATTTGAGCAGCTTGTCCCGGTGGTCAGGCGAGGGGTTGACCCTGGGTCCATTGCCCCTGGGCCGTCTTCGGAGAGAGCTGATTTAGAGAAGCAATACAAATTTAATGATGCAATGAGAGAATGAATAATGTACATCATTAAAAATTAAAGAACAAACAGTCTACACCCAGATTAGTAAACGCATTAGCTTCGCTTTTCTCTTTTGTTGTTCAAGTTGTCATATATAATATAAGTACCCAAAAAATTTCCCAAATTTGGAAATTTAATTCCAGAATTTAATTCCATTTTTTGTTTTTTTGTTTTTTTTTTGTGAGAAAATTTCTTCTACAACTCTCAAACAGCTGAGAGATTCCCAAGATTTTTTTTTCTCGTTTTTGCTTATTATTCTCAGAATAGTCCACCCACCATTGAACCATTGAATTTGTGAGGGAAGTCAACAACCGTTGCTTGTGGACGTATTTATGGGGATCTCAGACCTATCCGAGGGGGCTCCTATGGGGCTACAATTTTGGCTTTTGAAGGACGGCATGAAGTTTACTTTTTAGAGTAATTTTGGGCATAGAAACAGGGGCAGTATTTGGGGTCAGGTATCAGTCCAAAAACCTATACAAGCATACTTTTTTTAAATTTCCACAAAAAAAAGAAAAGATTTTATGGTGAAACTATAATACAGATTATCTATAATATAGATTATCAATCAATCAGTTTTTATTGCAAAAGCCAAACTGGCATAGCAATCGTCGATTGTACAATAAAATAGACTTACAGAAATAGATTATTGGTCGAATCAAATTTCTGCAGAATGTATAATAAAGGGTAATAACGCCTTGTGTAAAATTCGTAGCTTTTTTTCAACATTTGTTACCAGTCGGGGTTGTGAATGTATGAAAATGAATTCTGAATGTAATTACATAGATCTAATTTAATCTTTTTCTGGTCTTGCGGCCGATGGACTCGAGCTTAGTGACATCCAGCAGTTGTGTTTGGCTCCAGACTCGTATCGGATCTCAACTTGGGACAGGTATCCCGTTCATTCCTGCCCGGAAGACAACATTCCAGTAGGCACCACTGAGGTGGACAAGCCTCTATTATCGAAGTTTGTGTACCTAATCCGTAGAGCTTCAAGCTAAATTGAAAAGTCATTATCGATAGGGGAACAGGACGAAAAAACGCTGCAAATTTTACACAAGGGTTTATTATTCTTTGATATAGTTTAGTTGCGCAAAAATTATTTCTGTGTCAAAAGAAAAAATGTTGGGGAAAAAATTTTTTTTTGGATTTTTTTTTCAAAAAAAATTTTTTTTTTGATTTTTTTTTCAAAAAAATTGTTTTTTCAAAAATTCTTTATTCTTTACTCGAAAAATATTTAACCTCCTGGGATCCTCCAAAAATGCCATTTTTAGCCCCATGAATGACCTATAGATCGCAACAGTGAAATCGGATCGCTGCGGGACCCCCAAAAATGGATTCTACGTCCAAAAATACTTCGAAAACGACACCTGACTCGATCCCATAGCCTAAAGCCTTCAAAAACCACCTTCTGTAGCCCCATTTTAGCCCCATAGCGCCCCACGGGTTTGGGCGATCGGGCTGAAAACCTTGCGGGCACAACTAGATGGTAAACCAAGTATTTTGTCAAAATTTCAGATTTTTAAAAAAATTCCTAGTGCCTAAAACGGCCTGGACGGCGGACGGCGGACGGACATTTCGGTTTTGGAATCTAGACCACTTGAAACGGATAATGTCAAATTTTGAGGCCGATCGGAGTCGTCGACCCCCGTCGCGAAAACAGGTGTATTATTCCAAGAATAATAAACCAAAAGTTCTTACAGTAGTTGACAGGAAATCATCTGGCAAAGATCGAATGCCATTCAAATAGGCAATCGGAGGAATTATGTATCATATTTATAGTTATTAACTCTTCCCATTAGCTGTAGTCGGAATTTTGGCTTTTGTTTAATATGTACTATCAGCTGTGTCACACTGCTAACGTAAAGACGCGGGAGTTTATTCGACTACTGAAAAAGCATCAGATTCTGTCGTATGCATGTGCAACTCTTTAGGGAAATTCGTGCAAACAGTTTACTTGTAAAAATGGTGCAATGTGACTAGATATAATGTAAATGGCAGGTAGGTACATTTGTTCGTAAAAATATTCGACTTAATCTATCGGTGTCTTCTTCGTCTTTGTCGCCATTTACATTACACAGATTTTAAATAGTCGCCAAATCGTCAATTTTGAAGATAACGTGTTGAAATAAATTTTAAAATGTCAAGTAACAATGGATATTAGTCGAAGAAAACTAATTTTGTGAATTATGAAATATTATGTCCATTAATGTCTTGTAAAATGTAATGTAAAGACATTAAAAAAAAATAAATGTCTTCTTGGGCGACGTATTCATGGAGTCGGACTTTCACGTTTCACATAGATTGCTCGAGCAAATTGGTCAGAATTGAACGAATTTCCATCTCAATTGAAGCCCTTAACTCTTGAAGGGTGTGGGGTTTATTGGTGTCACTCTGGCTTTTAACTGACCCCAACTGTTTGCACGAATTTTTCCTAAAGAGGTGATTATTTCATACACTTTACTTGGGAAAGTTTTTTCCGTGGTGTCGTTTTGGCTGGGATTGTATTTTCCTAGCGAGTCTACAATGGGAAAGTTTTTTCCTACATTCTTGGTTGCAGGTTAATGTCCTCCCCTCCATGGCAGTTTCTAATTGGCATGGACCGTATTGTAGTAATTATATGGCTTATCTTTGACAGTGAAGTTCTGATTATGGAATCTAGGAAATTTCTGGATTATGGAATCTAGGACATTTATGTTCTCTAGAGTAGTGTGTCGATATTAACCTGCCAATAATTGTCAATACAATTATCATAATATGATTATTATGATAATACCTATCTCTTGTTATATTCTTGAGGTAGCAGTAACTGTTGTCTTTCCTATTACTCAGTTTAGCTATCATTCGTCTCCATCATTAATCACGGGTAAAAGACAAACGTTTTAGTGGTTCATGTGGCACAATTTTCGCTCTCCTAGGTGTTTTCGCTCACTTCGAGACAGCAAATTGAAGAATGTCCCCGACTACGATACAACATTAGCTAACCGGACGTTATAATTTTTTAGCTGGACAGGAACCCACTTCCTACAGAAAAAAACCCAGATGGTGAAGCAGAGGAAGTGGAAACCTAACAAGTCCAATGTGTTTGGTGGGGGGTTTGGTGAGGGGGGGGGGGGGGGGTGGCAATGTGACGAGAGAACCACAGGTACCTAGTTAGCGGGATGGGTGACTCTGAGAGGGGAGGTGGATACCGTTGGCATTTCTCGTGGAGTGAAGCTACAAGGGTGAGATTTAACTCACGTTGGATTTCCCATTTCGTGACGTCTAGTTAATCTGGAACGTGTATCCTTAGAATACTGACCATTTGGAGCCTCTAGAAATGGGTCAAATTTACGCACTTGAATAAACAAATCAACCAGGCTGTGAGTGTTCAACCAGGGTGCGGCATCATGATAAGTAGTAAGATTAAGCAGAGAGTTTGAAGATAGTTGTGATTAAAAGGGTCCAAGTACCCGGGTTTCTATGTCGTGACTGCGGGACCTGGGAACCACTAACAAGAGCCACAAAAAACCACTCTTCCCCTGCCCTACACGGCCGCTCCATCAATGTGAACCATAGACCAGAAAAAAATCTTCCTATACCAAGACAAAGGACCAGTGTACTTGAAAAAGGATGTGAGAAACCTCCTCATCGAATCGGCTGTCTATTGGGTCGATACGACGCCTTGGAAGGAACCCTTCAATAGATTAGACCTCCCATACAGGCAACTATCGTTGAAACCTGCATAGTTGAAATATCACTCAAACGATAGACTGTATTAAATTTTGAAACAGTTTATTCTTGTCCTTTCTATTTTTCTCTTGAAAACAGCTCTGAAATCCGTATACTTGAAATCAGTATCCCGAAGAAGGGGGGGACAAGCCCACCGTCGTGTTGTTCAGTCTGTTATAAATAGCTGAACAGTTTAAAATATTGTATGGAGAAATGACCACAGTTTCTTATAAGCTCTAGCCTTCTGGTGTGAATCGTACTTAACTCCGATGGGAAGGGGGGGGGGGGGGGGGACTTATTATAGGTATTATTAGGGTTGGTTTCACATTTCCACTGGCTGGAGCAGCCATTGGAATTCACTACGTATTTTTCCTTTACACTGACTAAAATGAATAGACGTATCAGCGATCTGTTTTTCACGTCTTGTCCAAATATAAAGTCTTACAATAGGTCCTATTTTATCTATGCGTTAAAATCTCTTGAAGGGCGGACATGAGTCGAACCTCCTGTTTACATCCTCCTGTAGAGAAAAGCCATGAAAGTTACAGTACCTAACTGTAACTTTCATGGCTTTTCTCTACAGGAGGTTCGACTCATGTTGCCCTCCAATGACAACTTTTATTATCGTGATCAGTTACAAAACAGTACAAAACGATTTCTGTGCGATAACCCGCCCTGACGTTATTCGAAGATCGTCAGTAGGTGGGCACGAGTTTCTTTTGCGAGCCTTCGTTTCGGGGTAGTTTGATAGGTTCCTACTTCACAACGAGAAACTGCTCAACAAGCGTTGTTACTGAGGAAAACGCTGCAAATTTTACACAAGGGTTTATTATTCTTTGATATAGGTTACTTGTACAGAAATTTAATTCTGTCAATAAAAAAAATTAAAAAAAATTTTTTTTTGGATTTTTATATTTCAAAAAAAATTTTTTGAGGCGATTTTTTTTCGAAAATGTGTTTTTTCAAAAATTCTTTAATTTTTACTCGAAAGATATTTAACTTCTTGGGATCCATCAAAAATCCCATTTTTAGCTCCATGAAAGCCCTATAGATCGCCACAGTGAAATCGGATCGTTCCGGGACCCCAAAAAATGGATTCTACGTCCAAAAATACTTCGAAAACGACACCTGACTCGATCCCATAGCCAAAAGCCTTCAAAAACCACCTTCTGTAGCCCCATTTTAGCCCCAGAGCGCCCCACGGGTTTGGGCGATCGGGCTGAAAACCTTGCGGGCACAACTAGATGGTAAACCGAGTATTTTGTCAAAATTTCAGATTTTTTAAAAAATTCCTACTGCCCAAAACGGCCTGGACGGCGGACGGCGGACGGCGGACGGCGTACGGCGTACGGCGTACGGCGGACGGACATTTCGGATTTTGAATGTAGACCACTTGAAACGGATAATGTCAAATTTTGAGCCCGATCGGAGTCGTCGACCCGCGTCGCGAAAACATAGGTGTATTATTCCAAGAATAATAAACCAAAAAAACGAGTTTAGTTACGAGTTGATGAGTTTTTATGGGTGAAGCTTGGGGCTGCATTTTTGATTCGTGATAGGCGGGAATTAGATACTTCACGACGAGAAGCGAGTCAACAAGCGTTAGGTACTAAGAAAAATTACAAGTTGACGGGTTGCTATGGGTGTTTGCATGGGTGATAGGTGATGGACGGGAGTTTGATATTTCGTGCGAAGCACGGGTCCCAGGTAGAGTACGTAGGTATGTAGTTATTCGAAGATGGTCAGTAGGTGGGTACGAGTTTCTTTTTTGAGCCATCTTTTTGAGATAGTTTGATTCTTCACGATAAGGAACGGGTCAACAAGCGTTGCTACTAAGAAAAATCACGAGTTGACTGTTGCTACGGGTGTTCTAAGTGAAGCAAGGGTTGCATTATTGATAGGAGGTTTCGCGGAATAACACATTTCTCTCCTGCTCATCCCAGAGCGCTAAACTTTGGTACGGGTACAACTTCTTGAGGATCAATTCAAGTAAACGTGCATGGACAGGTAATTTTACCCTCTCTTATTATATGGCCCTTCGATTCGAGATAGTTTGATACTTCACGCCAAGAAATGGGTCCACAAGGTTGGACGGGTTGGACGTGCTTGCGTTCTGAGTGAAGGATGGATGCATTATTGAACGGGAATTTGATATTTTATATTTCGTGCGAAGCACGGGTGTCCCAGCTAGTATGTCATATAAAGCGTCGTATCCATCAGCATTCAGCGTCGTCAGAAAAAGGCTCAGTTCACTCTTCAGCAGGAAGCGGAGGTGGAGAAAGTTTGAAGTATGATATATTTTTGGCGATGGACCTCCTGAAATGCAGCAAATTTTCTTCTGAGGAGTCTTGCTCAATGTAAGCGATGACACGAGGGAACACGAACTGCTCACTAGGGAACACAAACTGCCTACTAAAGAAGCCTAGATAGAACGCATGACCGCTTCCACTCGTTTCTTGCGCTTTGACGAGTCAGAATAACTCCGTACCGGCATTGGAACTTTACACTTCTAATGTAAATTCTGGGAGTGTTAGTTCTGGGGATTCCCCCCCCCCCCCCCCCCCCCCGCCTGAGACAAACGCCGAGTTATTTTTCAGGGATATTTTTTCCGCAAACCAATCGTGCTACATAGCATAATTAATTCTGATAAATCTTTTTTTTTATTTTACGATTTTTTTTTTTTTTTTTTTTTTTTCTGAAAAAAAAAATGCTTGACCATCCATGTTGGCCTTGCCATTGAGGGTTAATTTGTTCGAATGATTTTCCTCTTGGCTTCCCATTTCATCCATGTTGTAACTCTCCATCCAATAGGAAGTAGTGGTGGCGGCAGTATCTCATTCTTAGTTTGATTTTGATTTAATGTCAATCACGTCTGCGACAAAAATCACCGAAAATTCTGTTTTTCTCTTGGAGCGCTTCTCGACCATATGGGTATATCGTGTGTGAATACCAAACCTTAGCTGTTGCTCCGACCTTGCCCTTGTGCCAAGTTATTCAGGGCAATAATCGTGTTTCACAGTCATTTAACTCGGCACACAATCAAACTCGACTCAGAGCACAATGCAGGCTCGTCCTCTCCCACCTGGCGCTTCCGTGTTATAATTGAACTAAGGAGAAACCATCTGGGTCGTCCGCTTCCCATATAAAACGGTCGTGTGAAGTGTTTGTTTTCATTAACATAATCAACTCAGTCTCTTCTGAAAACAACCGGACCGTGGACTGTAATCATCACTCAAACAAACGATTCTTATCCGCTCTTAAAAAAAAGACCTGCTCTTTATTGCCGTTTTGCCACCAACTCAACTTAACGCTCTGATGAACTTTGTTACCTGAGGTCCACTGCGATTTAACAGCCTATTAAGTACGCAAAATGTAAGTATGGCTTTCAAGAAGCGTTACGCAATAATGAACATTAGACGATGAATAGGTTTGGGTCAACATGCAAACTTTGAGGCATTTTCAAACTAATTCAAAGGAAACTTACTTTTTTGGCATGAATGCTTGTGAAACCCCATTTTAACGAATATTTTCGTAAAATGTTGAAAGTATTTGAACGAAAATACCTTGAAAAGTAGTTAATACAATTTATTAATGCATAATTAAATTTAGGTAAAAAATTGAAAAATTTTATATTATGCATAATATAGGCATAATCATACAATAATATAAATTTGCAATAATTGCAGTCAGTTCATATAATTTAAATTATAACGTTGCACCAGTATAATGCGATCATATTTTACAAATCTTCCAATACCTACGTTATTAATTTTTGTATAGCAATAACTTGTGCCCTATTGATGAAAAATTTCGTTCAACATTTCATACAATATCCGAGGAAGCTATGGGCCATATCCCACTTGGCAGTGTATTTTTTCTTTTTGGCTTAATTTTTTTTTTTTTTTTTTTGCTCGGAAATTACGGAAAAAAATAACAAATTTGACGTATTAAAAAAATCCTATTTGACCTCTCGGGATCCTTCAAAATTCCCATTTGTAGCCCCATGAAAGCCCCACAGTGAAATCGGATCGTTCCGGGACCCCCAAAAATGGATTCTACGTCCAAAAATACTCCCAAAAATACTTGATCCCATAGCCAAAAGCCTTCAAATAAAATGGGGCCTCCCGTAGCCCCATTTTAGCCCCATAGCGCCCCACTGCCCAAAACGGCCCGGACGGCCGACGGACATTTCGGTTTAGGATTTTTAGGACATTAAGGTCTAGATTGAGGTCTACATTAGGTCTAGGATTTTTAGGACATTTTTAGGTCTGGACCTCTTGAAACGGATAATGTCAAATTTTGAGGCCGATCGGAGTTATCGACCTCCGTCGCGATTACATAGGTGTATTATTCCAAGAATAATAAACCAAAAGTCATCTCTTGTCATGTCCATTCCAGAGTTAACGGGAATGTATGATTGTCACTTCAAAATTGATTATTAAATTGATCTGCTGCAAAATTGATTGAATGTGATGCGAGGAGTATCTTCGAACGGTGTAATGACATTTCGGGTTTCTGTCGGGGGATCAGCTTGCAATTTCTCAGTAACTGTTTCTCTCTCGCAAGTAAACTAAACACAGATGGTGGTGTTTATTTTCGGCTCTTGTGTTCTGTCCTGGGTATACGATAGGTATCCGTCTGTGTTGTGTATATTACGTTTCAATCCACAGGTTCGGTATCCACAGTCTCAATGACTTTGTGCTGATTAGTTCTCATTTGAGGTGTGGCGGCAGTGTATTTGCGTGATTGTGTATACATACACAATCACGCAAATTCCATCATAAAGGTACATGTACCTTTATGATGGAATGAGTCGTTGATTTTACTGTTATAATACGTCGTACCTCTTTGTAGGGTACATAATTACTTAACTTGAATAGTGACGGCGCTTCAAGACGGAAATGTTGGCGAAAACTAACGCTTTTCATTTTCGGGGAAAAAATTAGCAATTTCGGACCTGGAGTGTAGGCGCATCGTACGCTTCTTATCTTGCGTGAGTAGGCATCGCACAGTTCTACCATTGCCCTTAGTCCAGTTTTAACCACCTGGCTAATATTCGGCTGCTTCTTGGTGGCTGCGAGCATTTCAGCTAGGGTATCCTTCATTTGTTTCAGGTGTCTGGCATCTTGTTCAACCATGACCTGCAATTAGGCCCATCGCTGGTTCTCCTCCTTCATTGAGCTTGTGCTCGCCTCTGCTAGTTTTTTGTTATTTATTTCTCCATTTTTGGATTGTAGGGGGTTATAACGCCCTAAATAGGTTAGAGTTCATCGGCGATAAGATAACACCTTACTGGAGTCGTGTTTCGCCAAGTTGAAACGACTTACACAATAATTACATTAGGGACCTACCCTGCATTTGTAGTTCAACTTGTTGTCAGCAAAAAATTTTTTGTTAATATTTAATATTACTTCGGTGCGGTATTTTTCTAATTTGATTACGTTCTTCCATTGGTGGTCGGCCCGAAGTAGAGTTATTGTTTGAGGTGGTGGACTCGTAAGGCTTTGGGCCGGTGTTCTCTGCGTGCGGTGCCCTTGAGTTTTCATCGTCACGTTCCTGCATTTCATGGAACTTTCCTCCCGTTCCGTCCAGATCGTCGGGACTCATGCTGGACCTTCCTCGCCTCTTTTAGACCGCCTCGGGGGATCCATCTCGCAACTTCAGATTCCTTTGAATGTGTGAAAAGACCCTGGAGACGACGATCCGCAAAGAAGGATCTTTCCGAGTGGTGCTTGTCACGTGCAGACTGTTACAAGAGGATGCTGGTACAACGTACCATGTAACATACCTTAAGATATTAAATAATGAAATTTTGCTTTCAGGCCGTAGTTAATATGAACGGTGGGCTTTTGGTCGCAACATTAACCTGAAAGTCGAGCTTATCCCATGTTAAGTATCGAAAGTAGTTCGAAATTTTCCAAATTATGAGGCACCCATCACAAGGACGCATTATGCTTAACGGGTTATCCCGAATATCTGGGAAAACATGAAGAAGAAATGGACATGGGGGTGAATAATTTTGGTCCACATTTTTACAAGTTACTTATTACAATAATGTTATTATTATAATTATTATAAAAATTATATTGTCGCAACACCACGTATCTAACTTATTTAACTTTTCGCAACTTTTCAGGAGACACGAAAAACAGGTTTTCTTCAAAGATTTTGGGATTTTGATCAATTTCTTTTCCATTATTTTGGTATACCTAACAGAGGATCTCACATAGTTTAAAGGTTTTGTTAGTCTGGGATGATTTTTTTTCAAAAAGGCCTAGAGATAAGAGATCAAAGTTTCCTTAATTCAAACTAAGTCTTGATTTCGCAGTCGTTCGTGAGTCGTCTAAAAATCGCATTGGAATAATGTTCATCAGAAGAAAATTGAAGAAAACTTGAAAATTGAAGACAACTCGCTTAACATTGGTTCTACAACCTTTCCTGCTTTGTTTTCGCCGCCTCTTTCCTCTTCGTTTGACGCTTGCTTCCCGAGGGACTGAGTCATAATAATGATGAGTTTCGCATGGCAGTAACTTTGTGGGACTGCAGGTCCATCTACTAGTCCTCTGGAATTTTAGGACGAGTAGGGAAGAGCGAGGGGGACTCTTTGACTAAGCTTCCTTGCTTTTTCCGGATCCAATTGAGGAATTTCTCTGAACTCATCATCGAAGTTATGTTTATAATGGATTTTTCCGTCCGGAGTGTACATGATGGCTCGTAAGTCTGCAGGCTTAGGGTCGGCAATGGAGGAAGCAGTAGGACCGCCAGCCGAATATTGGATACCTCTACACAGTATTGAGGACAGTCGATAGGGAACCATCTTTGGGTAAGTCATCTAGAATGCCATCCACTATCACAGCACAGGGAATACCAGTGAGGTCCGTAGAATCAGAATCGTCTAATAATTAGACATATTATTGTTCTTACTAGTTGGAAGCACTGGGCTGGTAGTCAACGAAACAATAACAAAAGACACCAACGACAACCAAACAACAACGAAACAAGCTGAAGAACCGAAATAATTTTCATCTGGCTCATGATTTACCTATATCTACGCAAATCAATGGAGAGAAAAACTAGAATTAGCTGAGGTAACATGCTTAGGTACGGAAACTTGAATAGCACGATTTATTAAGAAAACTCTTCCTAACTAGAGAGTTTCTCAACTCCTTGACTGAAATTACCTGATAATTCAACTAGGTACCTACCCATTGATTTCATAACAAATACATCCATGGAGTGAATCAATGATAATATTAATAATCAATGAGGTCACCTGAAAGAAGCAGATCCAAAGCAGAAAAAGCAGAATTAGGGGGGGGGGGGGGGGGGGGGGGCAGACGGCTGATAACAACTGAGGGCGGGAGTAGATGGTGTTGCACTATCTAAGTTAGATGTGTGGTGTTAACAACTTACCGCTTTAAGCGGCGTTTTAACGCTAATTGGTTGCGATCAGCCTACGCGGAGTAAAATTCGGCATCCAATGGTATAAAAATCTCTTTTCGCAAAAAAGTGAGATACGCGGTGTTGCTTCTTAAGCGACGATATAACAGCTATATAGTTATTATAGTTACTATAATAACAACTTATTACCTATATAACTACGGGGCCTCTCCTGCTGGCTACGCTAGTCAACCCCCGCCCTTTCCGCCATGGCCTCTAACTGTACCACTCGCGTTCCCAGACGTACTACCTATAAATATAAATACACTTATAGATTAGGTTTCAACACTTATAAGTATAACTACTATTTTAATGAAATACAGGATGACATTTTATTGAAAATCTCATTTCGAATTTGGATTGAGCGTGAAAACATTTATGGGAAAACGCTAGGTGAATAATTCACACAATTATTGTGCAGTGGTTTTCTCGTTTTTTTGTTTTGTTTTTTGTTTTGCCATGACTTTACCATGTCTTATAAGACCATTCCGTGCCTAAAGGCTTAATTTAGTGCGCTTGAAGAGTTGGTACCTACTTTGTTATGAACAAAATAGTTAAATTTTTCTTTGTTATGTGTTACAGAGGCTGCCTCCGGGGCCCCGCCGTCTTTATCGCCGGTAGGGAATGGCAATGGTAAAGAAGGTAAGCATGTTATGGTTACTATTGTTTCAATTTTTACTATTCATTGCCGATGTCATTAGACCGAAGTGATAAGAAAAGTTCATATTAACATGAACAGTGCTGAAACGAATGTAGTCTACTGGAAACAAAATTGGCATATATATGAGCTCTGAATATTCGCAACGAATTCCAGAGTTGAGATAATATCAACATAATATCTGGAACATAATATTATTATGTTGATCAACCCTGATAGGGGTCTTCACGGCCGAGCATAACATGTTCAATGCAAAAAACGATCGTAATTCTCATCATGAGGCGACCATCGCTATAACGACAAGAATCTCTTCTATAGAATAAGAATGGGACATAGGAACCTGAAAAAAAGTCCCTCAGCCTTGGTAAGGGGGGGGGGGGGGAGAAAGTCCCCGAAAAAAAAAATCCATGGTGATAACGCTGATCCTGCATTCTGAATGGAAAGAACTTCATCTGCCATTCCAAACCCTTGCTTTCAAAATTGATAGCAATTTGAAGTGGAACCTAAATGGCGATTTCGATGTGCAAGATGTGTTTTGTTTGGACTTTTCCGACGCCTATTAACCACAACTTTTGAAGCTGCCAATCCTAGAATGATGCCTTCCCCCGGGATACTCAATTGAAACCTTGTGGGGTCGATCCTAGGGGGTCGAATTTAATGAACTTTAGCGTGGTTGAACGTTCATTATGTAAAAATTAGCGTCAGAAGAGGCATAGGTATCAAATATTATACATTTTATCGTTATTTTTAGGAAACCTGGAATTTCCCATAATGTTTGGGGTCGATATTAATATGAGATTAGTCGAGCATTTCCAAAACCAATGAGATGTTTAGTGAGAGAAAACGACTCCTCTGCTGATTTTTCTCCCTAACCACCTCATTGGATTGGACCTCTGCACCGTCGGCCAACAACCTCTTTCCAAAACTGTTGCCAACTGTTTCCTCGAAAGACATACGTATTTTGAGGTTTGCCCGCTTTATTGGTCGAATTTCATGACCATCATTTTTATCATCACCTCTGTTTTGCAAAAAGCTCCTGGTCAGTAACTTTGCCCTCCAGAAATCAACGGATTAACAGAAAAAGAGATGGATATGTATTTTGGAAAAGTCTAGGTCAATGATGCCGCAGATCTCGCTCTCTGCTTGCTTTCATTTTCATAGGTCCATGAAGTTGGCACCGCCCAATGCAGCTTAAAGATCAGAAATAACCTTGTTATTTTGCGCTATTTGTGGGGTTCTAAGAATATTGAGATCGCGATTCTCGGTTACAGAACCAATTTAAAATGTAAGAGGCCACGATAATATCGTAAAACATATTATGTTTTCATCTTAGACATTTCATTCATTTATCCAACTAGAAAATTATTGGCAATCAACAGTTTCCTGCACTTGAGGGTGGTAAAAAATGAGGAAATATAGGTAAAATATTACAAAAGGGGCACCGGGGCGGTGGCACGAACATTTTTCTCTTCAAGCTGATCAGGATGGTTCACCTGTAGGATACGGGTCAACCGCACAGGTACACGGTCCCCCAAACCCCAGTTCCTTTAAGAAAAACGTATGACTCAAGCTCTCGGTGTTGTAAAAACGCCAACGGCTCAATTGAGAAGAGGGCCAAGCTTTCTTTTTCAATGGGTATCCCATCTCAAACCTGCCGAAGTGACATAAAGTCACCCCACACGGGAAACTTGAAGCAAAGACTATTTAGTCTATTCGAACCGATTTGAAAATGGATTAGGAGACGTTGGAACGGAGGAAGAGGGTCTAGTATGATTACGGAGTTATGGAAGTTGTATAGACCTATTGGGTCTCATTTTAGTCGTTGATGAAGACGTACCTACGCATAAAAGAAATCTTCAGGGTGAGCCGTTGCCGCACATATTAGTATTTTTGGTCGTCAACGATATTCTATATGTGGATACCTGTGAAAAAAGAAATGGTCCGAGAAGGTGAGGAGGGAATGTTTATCTCGTTCTTAATAAAGGTTTTTATAAATAGTAATCTGCGAGTATTAATAGAGCTTATGCTATAAGGGCTGTTTCCAAGAGAAATTCTCGTGTACCTACCCCAGAAAACTCTGCTACAGATTTAAATTAACTATACTCAGAACAGGGGAAAATATTACACGAAAACCGATCAAAATCAACTTCCCGCATTTTCTCCGCCCCTGTTGACAGGATCACCTTGAGTTTTGTAGTGCAAGTGACTCTTATCAAGACAGAATTAGGAATGGAAGTGCTCCCGAATTTCGGGTTAAATCATCCTGTACCGTGTTGTTAGAAGTCAAAAAAGGAAAAATACATCATTTTTGTGACAAAAAGTCTTTCACGTAGTTTACAATCATCTTAAGTAATTTAGGCCGATTCAAAAACCACTGTGAGTGACGTCACCTACAGGTGTTCCGGTTTCCAATCAAAAGACACCAGAGTGCAGGTCGATTTTTTCTTCTTTTTCGATTTTTTCTTGGTGTTTGGCTCTAGTGACACTGGAGTAACGAGAAAATGGCCGTGTTCGCTTTGTTTTGAATTTGATCATGCTTATTTACTCAACTTATTTGTGATATAAATTGACTTATTCCAATGACCGATTCTTTACTTTTTAGTTTTGTAATGGTGGCCAACGTGTCGACCAATAGGAGCTGACCTCGGGTTCCCGCCAAAATTCAAATAGCAATTTTTCCATAAATTTTATAAATTCATACGAGCTTGCAGTTTGTGTTTTAACCCCATTTTTAGTATTATTTGGACGCCTTCTATCGATAAAAAAAAAAATCCAGAAACGCTTCCATTCCTAATTGCTACCTGTTGGCCAACATTTTAACTGCATGAATTCCTCCCAAAATGCCCCTGCGTGTCTTTGCCCTCACATACCCTAAGGTTTTTTAAATTTTAGATTAATTACCGATTTTTTTTTTCCCCCTTTCACCACCTCAACACATTCACATCATCCAGTCAACAATACCATCAACATTTAAATAACAGCACCATGTAAATGAACTACCACCATGCACCATGTAGTGAGATGGTACACTTATCATCATAGTTCTATGTGGATTGTTCCCAGAAAAGATAATCCTGGATTGATATTCCCATTGAAAGGTCATTTCCCAGAATGATCAGAGTTGCATAGAGAGAACTAGTACTAGTAATCTTGTCAATATTTTTCCTAGGTACTCCAGTGCTGGACGTTTCTCAAACCCTTAATTGTATCAGTTTTATTGCTTGGTTCGTCATAATTGTAACATGACATGTTACACATTGTGTCATATTGTGAAGCGAGGTTCCCCAACCGTTCCTGTACTTGCAATGATATATTTCGGTCCAAAATAACACGTTGAAACAAGTCACATGTTTGGTGGCTCCCGCCTAACAATGTTTTTTTTTTTTTTTTCTCCAGACGAATCTGAAAAAGACGGGCGGAAGGAAATCTACAACCTTAATCCAATCTCCTACCGTAAAACGGATTCTTTCTCACCCAGTGACTTTACAAGGTTGGTTACAAAAACGAGGTAGCGACGGCTTGATGCTCTGGAAAAAGCGCTGGTTCGTCCTGTCAGACTACTGTCTCTTCTATTACAAGGGTAAGGTTGAGCTGCTGGTTGAGAACAGGGGTGGATCCAGGAATATTATGTTGGAGGGGGAGGGGGGATATACCCTAGTTGTAGACATTCCTATGTATCGTTGCTGTAACAAATGTAATATATATATATATTTGATATATACATTGAATATATTCAATTGTCGCCATATGTTCAATTGTCGAACCTATTGGTTCGCGTTGGTAACAAACTCTTATTCTCTCAATAAAAATTTTATTGATACAAATACATTTAATGTAGGCAATTTATTTATCTTGAATGATCCAGTGTCGGTATAACAGTTTTCTATATTTTAGATCAAGAAGAAGATATCCTCCTCGGATCTTTTGTTTTGGCGTCGTGGATTATATCCCCATGCACACACAAAGATAAGGTCTATAAAAAATATAGTTTCAAGGCAGAACACAACAACATGAGGACGTATTATTTTGCAGCCGACAATGATGTGATCATGTCACAATGGCTCAAAGCCTTAACCATGGCTTCACTTCTTCAAGAGAGTCCACGGTACGAATTTTTACTTCACCAGTTCCACTCAACTCAACTCACTGAAAACTTTGCTTATCTCTTTGGTTTTGTCCCTTTTTTCAGGCCAACCACTAAAATTAACAATAGTCAAATGAACCAAATAAGACATAAGGATTACAATTTGCACAAACAACCCCAACAGCAAATTGAAAGGGAGTATAATCACGGGTATCATGGTGAACTGACAATGAGTGCTGACAATCAACCCCTATATGTAAACGCTCCACCAAAACCGAAGCGGCTCAACGACGGTTCAACTCCTGATCCTAACGATGAAGAGGAATCAAAAATGTTGATGTACCAAGAAGGAACGAGCTCTTCTTATTACAAGAATATTAATTCAAACGTGGCTCCTGGAGGTTACTATCCCCCAGGAGTGAACCGATCTCTTAATCCAAACAATGCCTTACCAATAACCGCCAATATGCAACCTCCCCCTACCACAGCCAGCCATTATGAATGTTTAAGGACTTCTTATACCATGAATCAGATCGCCAAAGGACAACCTCCGCGACCTCGAAGCGTTGACTTTCTCGAGTACGAGAATAAAAATTCGCACAATTCAAACACTGTAGGCGAACCTAAATTAATCACGCTGCCAAGAAGGCCGAAATCCAGCATGAGCATCACTACACCCAAGGATGAGCTTATGGATTCTACGCACTGGTCAGAAGAAAGCTATG
Source organism: Pilophorus perplexus (assembly GCA_955831195.1). Taxonomy (NCBI): domain Eukaryota; kingdom Metazoa; phylum Arthropoda; class Insecta; order Hemiptera; family Miridae; genus Pilophorus; species Pilophorus perplexus. The sequence continues at coordinate 54,344,242 of OY037007.1, read as the reverse complement.
CAAAGAAAATGAGAGAATCATCCATGTATGTCAGGCCTGATAATGAAAACTCCACTGGTTCCGTTAGGACTGGGTCAAGTCAGCAAGAGAGGGATGTAATATCTCCATCTCACGAAAACGTTGAAATTATGAGTGCATCTGCTCAATTCAGGTTCGTGGTAACTTACTTCATCTATTGAAGCTCTCCTAGTTCATGATATATTTTACTTAGGTTAATTAATTTTTTCGGTCCCAAGTCCCACTTTGGATGTACGTACGTGAGTCGTAATTTTCTGGTTTGATAATTTTCAGAAGAAGAGATGTCATAGGTAGAGATGGTGATGATCCGAATTTCTTCAAGAGGTCTGCCAGTGCCAGGTTGCCTGAACCACCTAAAGATATCAATGACTCTTACGGAATCAGTCCTGATCCAATGAGCTCTAGTCCAGGTTCATCTGATCCCAAGAAGGCACAACAGGTATGGCTCACCAAAATAGTATTCACCCATCGATATATTGCTACTGTTATTTGTTATCCATTCTTTACAATTGACGTTTCAGAGAGAAGTTTCAATGAAACGTCTACTTGAATGGAAAGAACGTATGCAACAGTCTCCGCTGTCTCAGAAACTTCCTCGAAATCCCAACAACATTAATAAAATGGCAAACCAGCCAATGGGAGCTGTGAGACCACAAAATGTTATACAATCAGCGAGATCGTTTCCATTTGAGTCAGTTCCTCAGTATGATATTCACAAGAGAAATCCGGAGCTATCTGAATTGAGCCGTCATTCAGTGAAAAAAGATCACGATTGCCCAATCGAAAGTGGTAAGTCAGGTGTATAATAATTATATAGGTGTATACAATAATTATACACCTTTCAATTATTGAAATCATAAGGTAACACGGCTTACCGTGTTAAATAGTGAAAGGAGAAAAGTTCGTAATTTTCAAGATACCTACTCAACAAGCACTATGCCACTACTTTTTCATGCGCTTCATTTTTACATTTCTATAATATAGAATAATATTCCATAATCTTTTCCTAACGAAAGAACTACTGTTATCTAAGTAATTAGATATGTTAGCCAGATTACGACCTTCTCTATATTATAAACAAACTGTTCAAGTGCATATATTCCAAGAATGTTAGGCAATGTCTTCAAATTATGCATTTGATGTTTCCAGGCCCTGCTATGCAGTCTTACAATTCTTATCAATTTGAGGAACACTCTGCTAAGATGTTGACTCGAAGTGACGATTTGGATGTAGCAATAAATGACATTAAAGGCAACGACAGACCCTTTGGTCAGAGGAGATGTGAATCTGAACACGGAAAACCTTTATTCGAAGGAACTTCCCATGAATATGCCCGGACTGAACAGAATGCTCACTATTATTCGAAACAGCATAATGACACTAACGCGCCCTATTATTTGGAAGGTTCTGACCAAGGGTATGTTGGAATATCAAAGCCAAGTGCTGTACCAAATGGATTCCCTACACCAAAAGACAGTCCGCAATCTATTGTTAGTAGAACTCCCACTTCAAGTAAAACCGTCAAAGATCTTTCTGTGAACGAAACTGACGAAGAATGGGGATTGAAATTGGATGAATCATCAGTTATAAAAGAATTTTCCTACCACTACATAAAAAGTGATAGTGGAGAAGGCACTTCACAGCGCCCCAAATCTGCCACCTTACCTTCTCATACGCACATGAATGCCAGACAACAATACCTTCTGCATGGTACACTATCACCGCCCCCATCTATTAATCCACATCACCCGTCTTGCGCAAGTAAAGATCCATCTCACTCTGAGGGACAACCGAGTCCTTCGAGGAACAAAACTCTACCTGTTAGCATTCTGAAAAATATGAAGAGCAAGAAGAAGCTTGATTTGGAATTTTCCTCCGATTCCAACAATAGAAGAGGAGAATGGAATCATCCATACACTCCTGAAGTGCATGACAAACGTCAAGTTTTCAGTGATACCGAGGCCCTTTTATACGAAACATCTAGCGAGGCTGATGATAGAGACAAAGCACCTCCCACCAGCAAGTTCGCGAGTGTTTCCAGCGATGACGATAGGGATGATGAAGTTGCTGCGGTATTAGCTAAAGAGCATAAGCACTCCCGGCCAGCAATGCCAGAACCAAGCAATGCAAAAACACCCACAATAGTACGACCTTCCTCGAGCACATTTACCTCCAACAGAGATAGCGTTACACCTCGTCATAATTCTTTGTCCTGTGATAACATAACCGAGCTTCCCGAAGAAAACTACATGCCCATGACGCCTAGAAAAAAATCAATGCCTGCTTCTCCTTTCAAAGATAACTATGAACCTCAAGTCGCATCGCCTATAAGTAATCAAGAGAGTGAAAGACTTCTAGGTATTGACGAATGCCCGTACGTAGAAATGACTCAAAGTAGTAACAACAAGATTGGATCTCTTTCAGGGCCATTAGAAGCAATGACCCATTCATATTTGAATTCTGAACCTAATTACTCAAGTCCAAAATCTAAACTTGTCGAAACTAAAAGAAATCCGTACGATTCAGCTTATAATGACATTTCAGGGCAGGAACCCTTGTACATGGAAGTTAGTTCTGTTCAAAATCGAAGTTTGGAAAATGCTACTCAGCTACTACTAAGCACTGGGAAAAAAGGTAACACTAATGACGACGATGAGGATGTTAGAGAAACCCCTACAGTTGGTACTGCTCTTCCTGATATATTGAACACGACGGCTCCTACGCTTCTTCATCATGGTTCCCGAAGATCAGACAGTTCAGATGCTGATGATGAAGCGTCTAAAGATTTAGACTCAATTGATGCACCAAGGCATCCCAGATTCAGTTTGTCTGACACATTCAGGCCCGCTTCTTATTATCTAGGAAGCAGTCTAAGTGAGCGTGCCATAATTGCCTTAAATTCTGATCACCCTGATTCTTCTGACAGTGATTTAGTTTCTCCTCCGCCCATTCCAGCTTGCTCGCCTCCTTTGGACGATTTGGACACCTCCATCGATTCAACAATCAACAATAAAGAGCTGAGTCTAAACAATGCCAAAGAAGATTTCCTTCAATCCGAAATAAGGTACGGCTCTGTGCCTAAAAACAGCTTGAAACATTCCAACAGTCACAATGAAACTGGAAGCTCCGAAGAAGAATCAGTCAAGTCAGAGAGAACTCGCCATTTCATGAAAAGAAGACCTTTGTCGGCTGATATTCTCAACAGTCTAAGTGATTTCAACATCTTGGATGTACCTTCTCCCAGAGACTCAGCTAATGAATCCTTTGACAAAACATCTTCGAAATCATTATTCCACAATGAGAGGACATTTTCTAATCCAACTTCCTCGCCCATATCTGAAGGGCCATCAAACACTTTTAACCCGTATAGGAAAAATGGATTCAACAAAAACAAACTGTTTTATGATTGGAACCAACCAAGTGCAACTGACAAATTCAACCAAGAACCAACTACTGACAAAATTTCAGGGTCAACAATTATTTCCATGCCTGCTGATTTAAAATACGAGGGGGAAAGCAACGCTAAAATGTACAACCTACCTCCTGCTGAGTGCAATATGGTTGGATATGACCACAATCCAACCGCAAACATTTGTCAAGACCACACGAGCCCTTATGCCAATGCCAACGCCATAGTTATGGCTCAGCATGAAAACCAAAATGCTGCTCCTTATTATTATTCGGATTTATTTAAAGTCGATTCGAGGAACTCTCTAAACAGGATCAATAAACCTGAAGATCAGATGTTGTTTGATAAAAATATACCAGTAAGATCCTATTCTGACGACATGAGGTGTAGGGAGGAAGGATCAAATCAGAACATTTTGATGTACCCAGAAAAAACAACATTCCCCCCGGGGATGCTCAATGAATTTGGGCCACATCAGACCAACATCAATTCAGAAAATCATCAATCTTATAAACCTGACGATATACGGTTCGAAAACCACAGGAGGTCGAGATCCTTAGAAGGGTTATTGGATTCCAAAGGGTGTGGAATAAACGATGGACCTCCTGCTCAGCTCCCACCTCGTGGCTGCATCCCCATGAAGAAAGCCCCACCATCCATACCAGTCATGTACAATACACAATTGGCACCTCAGGATAACCGTCAGTTACCCAAAAGAACCCACTGGGAAGACACCTCTAACAAGGCCAGTGTCAGGCACTCGAGATCTCTTGAGGACCTGGATGTCAAGAGTGAAGTCCTTCCAGTGGACGCTTTTCACAACCAAACAGAAGTCGTGTACGTGAACAGCGATTTTTCGAAAAAAGGGCACGAACTTTCGGAGCAAAGAGTTTCAGCTGAAAAAGGTTAGTACCCAGGAGGATGATATAATACTTTCTGATCAGATAGATTTAAAAAAATATAAAATAATAATAAAATACTTACCTAGGTAGATTTAAAAAAAAACTACCTATCCCAATCTTTTAAGTAATTAACACACCAGATATGCAAATGTTACATTTTTAGTGGAACAGACATTTGCAGATTCTGGTGTGCAGATTCAATGAGGTACTTAGAAGATGGGGATAGTTATTAAATTTTAAATGTTCGATTTTCTATTGACATTGCAGAAAGAGAGAAAATTCGACAATGGGATTTGATGTCGAGTGCCCCATCAACACTGGGCGGTTGCCCTGACGCTCATTACAAGGAAAACCAAGGTAAGTTCACGGAAAGGATAGCAACGCCCGGGGTTTGTAAGCTCGTCTACCGGCCTTGTAGAGACTGAGGTAACACATGTAAGCTCGTCTACATATTTCTGCTTGATAGTGCTAATATGTAAACTCGTCTAAGGTACTTCGGGAGAGATCAGAAAACTCGTTCAAACTTTGTAATAACAGGGAAGAAAATAATCAAAATATCAACCCAATCATGATCAATAAATTTCGACAATTTCCCACCCCAATTTGCCTTTTCTTTTTTTTTTTTTTTTTTTTTTTTTTGCCGTGCCCGCCCCTCCCTTATCGATGCTCAAATCAAAATTTATCATAGAATATTCTATATAGCTGTGATGGGGAATTTAATCACCTTTCACGAGAAACTTTGTAACCCAGTATAATTTCAACTTGCTGAATGGGTGATGTTCCGAAAATATTTTATCCTCGGAACTAGTATTCAGAAGCAGAAAGTCCTCATCAAATTTTGGGATGTGTAGTGAATCATGGTGGGTTTCAACTAACGCAGCATGATCAGCGCTGAAGGCCATGGCTAGATTGCGGTGAGACATGGTTGAATTGTTGCTAGACGACTTTTCACATGTCTGCTCCTGATTCCGAACAGTAGGTAGACGATCTTACACCTCAGACGATCTTACAACACCTTTAGTAAATCAGAAAACCTCGTGAAATTTACGACAGTAAATCGAGCAAATCGAAAAAACCTCGTAAGTCCAGTTTTTGGTCAAAACCTTTTTTTTTTTTTTTTGTTCTCTTATTGGGTAAAGGATATTAGTCAGCACACGTCTGTGTAGTCGTTGATCCTTTTTTACGAGTTATTTCGCGTTCAGGAAGGAATTTAAATTACACGTAAGTCTGTATACCTTTCAGAAGGGTTATCATACCTCGTATGTCCAAAACTTAGGTTTCTCAGTGAAGAGAGTCTTGAATTACGAGTATTTCGACTATACTATTATCATAACTCAGTTTTATTCCAACATTACAGTACCAAATCACCGCAAAGATGATTTTAAACACATTATCAGTGAAAACTAGGCTTCAAGTATTGCTCACAGTTGTGAAATCAGTTTTTTGTGTCTCCTGTAAAATTTAGGGAAATGGACTTACGAGGTTTTCTCGATTTACTGTCGCATCGCCAAATTCCTATTATCCAGTATCCTTTAGGATACTTCATGTAAATAGATCCAAATAGTTGTACTACGTTCGCATCGACATATTCCCGAGATACTTCATGTAAATAGATCCAAATAGTTGTATTACGTTCGCATCGACATATTCCCGAGATACTTCATGTAGGTAAATAGATCCAAATAGTTGTAAATATGATTCCAATATTTTTAACGTTCAAAAAATTTGCTTCAACTAGGTAGGCAGGTAGGTAGGTACTTAATGTTCAAATTACACTAAGTCTTACACTAAGTCTAGCTAAAGTCTTTAGCTAGGTACTGTGTTGGCATTCACTAAACCAATTCAGTGCTTGCGCGGTCTCAAGGATAGGGCTGCCAACCGACCCGATTATTACCAAAGGCCAATAATAATAGTAATTATTATTATTATTACCTGTTTTGTTGTTATTTAGCTTCAGCGTTTTCAATTCAGCAATACAAATTCAAAACATGCATAACATTAGATTTTGGTTTATTATTCTTGGAATAATACACCTATGTTTTCGCGACGCGGGTCGACGACTCCGATCGGCCTCAAAATTTGACATTATCCGTTTCAAGAGGTCTACATTCAAAATCCGAAATGTCCGTCCGCCGTCCGGGCCGTTTTGGGCAGTAGGAATTTTTTAAAAAATCTGAAATTTTGGCAAAATACTTGGTTTACCATCTAGTTGTGCCCGCAAGGTTTTCAGTCCGATCGCCCAAACCCGTGGGGCGCTATGGGGCTAAAATGGGGCTACAGGAGGGGTGTTTTGAAGGCTTTTAGCTATGGGATCGAGTTAGGTGTCGTTTTCGAAGTATTTTTGGACGTAGAATCCATTTTTGGGGGTCCCGGAACGATCCGATTTCACTGTAGCGTTCTATAGGGCTTTCATGGGGCTAAAAATGGGATTTTTGAAGGATCCCAAGAAGTTAAATATTTTTCGAGTAAAAATTAAAGAATTTTTGAAAAAACACATTTTTGAAGAAAAAAATCCCCCCCAAAAATTTTTTTTGAAATATAAAAATCCAAAAAAAAAATTTTTAATTTTTTTTATTGACAGAATTAAATGTCTGTACAAGTAACCTATATCACAGAATAATAAACCCTTGTGTAAAATTTGCAGCGTTTTGATTATGTAATCGAAAGGGCGTTTTGTGAGAGGGTTGAGCCGCTCAACTTGAGCTAGACGATGCTGCCGGGAAACCCAAATAATATTTTGGTTTCCCGGCAGCATCTCATAATATGCATATTATGCATATTATGCATAAAATCCATTTTTTATTATTTAAATAATAATTATAATAATATAATAATTATTATTATTTATTTATTTTATTTTTATTTTTATTTATTTATTTTTTTTTAAGAGGGGACGCCTCTCAATACTATTAAATAGTAATAGAAATTTTATTCTTTTAAGGGTAGGCACCTACCTAGGTATCTGAGTTCATATTTCAGGTCGATCATTGTTGGATGTTAAAACTTATTTATAAGTGTAACTCGTGAGTTTATATTAAATATAAACTCACGAGAAAATTTTGAAAATTTGAAAATAAAAACTTGAAAATTTTTCAAAGACGGTATGGTATGGCTTATTTTGTCCCAGAAAATAGCAGGCAGTATACTAGTGAATTACATTTTATTGTTTGATTGGGTGGGGGAGGGGGGTCCCTATTTTCCTAAGACAGGGATGGCAGCTCAACTAGGAACTTCATTAGAACTGAGTTTTAGCCTTAATTAACTAATTTGGCTACAAAAGACAATGCGATAACCCAGCATGCTCATCGTTTCCATACAATTATGGAAATTTGTAAGTTAACACATTGAAAAAACAGAGACAAACTTTCTATGTTCTATCTTTCTATCTACTTTGTTACAGTTCCTGGCAATTCAGTACAAATGCCCCTCAACGGAAAACAAGAAAACCCGCCCCGAACACCTGCCCATACCGAAATCCAGCAGGTAAGAGGTTCTCAAATTTTGAATTGTTCTTCACTTAATAAAGTGAAGAACAATTCAAAATTTGAGATAAATCTCAGAGTTGCACCCTGCATAACACCCTAATTGAGGAGTTTATTTGAAGGGTACAGGGAAAAAACCAGCAATGTCACTTTTTTTCTTCGAAAATGAGTTTGATAGGTAGGTACATCATTGGAATCAGAATGAACAGTACTTTTCAACGGTCTATCCAAACAGGGAAAAAACCAGTTCAGTCAGGGTCAAAATAGCACTCAAAGTTTCGCTACAGGGAAAGAACCAGCTATGTCATCCGGATGACATACCGGCCGGTACCTACAGGGAAAGAACCAGCTAGGTATGTCAGTTTCGCTATACAGGGAACGAACCATGGTGAATGGTTTTCCCAAATTACTGAACTGCTTAAGTCTTGGTTCGAGTGATGTAAATTTATAGAAGTTAGGAATTTTCTAATATTTCTATGGGATGATTCCAACATTTTAAATTTGGATAAGTGCTCTTTTGGTGAGAAACGATAAGTCCAACGTTGATAAGAAACGGCGTCCAACCAAAACTCACATTACATTCTGGGGAGGGGGGGGGTCTTAGTGGACTCAGCCTTAAAACTGTGAATTCACTCTGGTGACAGAAGGTTTGTTCCAGGTTTACTGTTAACAGAAATCGACGGAGACATGCGCAGTTTAGAAACTGCTGTTCCAGGTCGATCGTAGGTTGACAGCAGTTGGACGGAAACCGACAGCTCGAATGAGTGCGGTTGGGAACTGTCGACAGCTGTCTGACTTCTTCGACAGACGCCGTCAGACCTGGAACAAACCTAGAGAATACCTAGCTTTTAAGTGTCAGCTCTCTTTTGGTAACCCGATTCTATGAGAATAAATTTGTCTGGTCCGATTTAAGATCGAGTCAAAAAATCGATTTTATTATACTGCTACTCATCCCTATTTGGGTGGGGGGGGGGGGATATATGCCATTTTGGTGGCAAACTCAATTTTCAGTTCGCTTTTAATATTGGATAGAAACGCTTTACGAGGGAAATCGATGCACCTGCAGATACCTTCCATGGGATCAAGAAAACACTAATAGTCGAAAATTTTCCCAACATGAATATAAATTTTCCCCTTTTGAAAGTGAATTCCTCAATTAATGAACATAGACTCTAAAAAATACAGAAATCGCTAGCCATGACAAGAGGTGTTAGGTACCTACTTTTAATTAAGCAGTTAGACAGTAGAGAAAGACGCTCGAATTTTTCGTTTTCCTGAATTTGAATTTGAGCTCAAAATGGTCGGCAAGATGTCTTCAAGAGAGATTATGTCTTCCGTCGTAAGATGGGGTTACTTTGTGGTTTAGGTTAATTGTGCAACAATTCTGTCAATTTGAACATATTATTGAAAAAAAAAAAAAAAAAAAAAAAAATCTACCTACAAATCGGTGGGATGTTTGGACCGATGTTGGGCCTCGAAAAATTGATGATGCGACCAAAATTACTCGCAAAACGACAGCTTGTTTGACCTCCCTCGGATCCTTCAAAATCCCATTTGTAGCCCCATGAAACCCCCATAGATCCCCACGGTGAAATCGGATCGATCCGGGAGCGCCAAAAATGCGCGGTCGGTTCTACGTCCTAAAATACCTACCTTCAAAAAGCCTTCAAAAACCCCTCCCGTAGCACATTTTTAGCCCAACAGAGCCCCACGGGTTTGGGCGATCGGGCTGACAACCTTGCGGGCAACAATTTGAGATTTAAAAAAATTCTTACTGCCCAAACCGGCTCGGACGGCGGACAGACATTTTGTTTTTGGGAGATCAGAATTTTCTACCTCCTTCACGATGACATAGGTGTATCGATCGCATATCGGGACCCAAAACATCCTAATCACAATGGAGATCGATATTTTTGCAAATTTGAGTAAAATGCGTCCACAACTCGTGCTCTCCTAGTGTGTAGTTAGTCAATGGTTAGGTAGTGTAATAAATGTATGTCTGTTATGGAAGGTAAAGTACGTATAATAGGTACAACAACAACAACGAACCTTACATCGAAAACTTCCTGATCTGTTATCGAGCTTTCAATCAGTCGTATCTTTCGCGAGCCCGGCGGTGTTTCTTTTAAAGTTTTTGTTTTTTATCGTTATTAATTTGGTTTCCTTTGTTTTTTATTTTTATACGTTTTTCTTACCGCCCCCGCATCCTCTCTATTCGTGATCGATGAAACCTCGATCCGCCTTACTAGGCTTCCTTGGCGGGTAATTTGAAGAGAAGGCAGGCAAGCGAGGTTGTGTTTACGTCAGTTTTTCTTTACTCAGATTTCATGCCGTTCCGTTCTTATTTTCAGCACGAGCATTTATATGGCTTTGGAAGTTGATAATTTCTGGATTCATCAGAGATATTGTACAATCGCCTTCCATTAGTTATATTCGCTCGTTATTGTCAAAACTGCTTTGGATCTTCGGTAATACCTATTAGATGCGTTTGTGTGATTGTATTGATGCGGGCGGTGTGGTGGGAATTTGAGTTGATTTTGAATGAGAATGATCGGTCCGATTTCTACCCATCGTAATTACAGCGCTATTAGGAACTCATAGTACCGGCTCAATATCTACGCTCTTGGTTTATTATTCTTGAAATAATTCACCCATTTATTCGTGTCGGAGGTCGAAAATTCTGATCGGCCTCAAAATTTGTCACTATCCGTAGATTCCAAAAGCGAAATTTCTGTCGGCCGTCCGAGCCGTTTTGGGCAGTGTTTTTTTTTTTTTAAATATGAAATTTTGATCAAATACTTTGTTTACCACCTAGTTGTGCCCGCAAGGTTTTCAGCCAGATCGCCCAAACTCGTGGGGCGCTATGGGGCTAAAATGGGGCTACGGGAGGTTTTTTTAAGGCTTTAGGCTATGGGATCGAGTTAGGTGTCGTTCGAAGTATTTTTTTAAGTTAGGTTTCGAAATATTTTTGGACGTTAAATCCACTTTTTGGGGTCCCAGAACGATCCGATTTCACTGTGGGGATCTATGGGGCTTTCATGAGGCTACAAATTGGATTTTTGAAAAATCCCAGGAGGTCGAATATTTTCCGAGTAAAACAATTTTTGACATTGAATTAATATTCGGACATGTAACCTATAGCAAAGAATAATAAACCCTTGTGTAAAATTTGTAGCGTTTTTTGATTCAATTATTTAAACTTGTTTTTTCTTTTCTTGTAAAGTTTGTGGACGGATGTGGGACCCCAAAAAAATGGATTCTACGTAAAAAAAAAAAAGTCTAAAACGACGCTCCACTTGATATCATACCCGAAAACCTTGAAAAAACGCTACAAATTTTACACAAGGGTTTATTATTCTTTGATTTAGGTCAATTGTGCAAATTGCAAATTAATTGTGCAAAACTTAAAAACATTTTCTGTACAATATTGGAGCACGGAAATTGGAAAAACGGATTTCTCGCCCAAAATTCCTCAGAAAACGACACCTTATTTTACATCCTCGGATCCTTCAAAAAATCCCATTTGTAGCCCCATGAAAGCCCTATGGATCCCCTCAGTGAAATCGGATAGTTCTGGGACCCCCCAAAATGGATTCTACGTCCAAAAATACTTCGAATTTGACACCTAACCCCACCCCATAGCCGTAACCTTGAAAACAAAAAAAAAACCTCCCGCAGCCCCTTTTTAGCCCCACGGGCTTGGGGGATCTGGCTGAAAAGCTTGTGGGCACACCTAGATGGTAAACGAAGTATTTTGTCAAAATTTCAGATTTAAAAAAAAAAAAAACCCTGCCGACTAAAACCTGTAGTAGTCTGTCACTAGCAAAAGGGTAGCGGGTATAATGTAATGAAGTGGATGCAGCGAAATAGTGGGAATCCATCTTTATAATAAATGGCGTCTTTATACGAAGCGGTACATTTCCATGAAAATATAAAACACTTGTTTACCGGTTTCGGTTGTTAAATCATCATCAGTAGGTACAAGGTGCAGAAAGAGGAAGTTCCGAGTGGATCTGGTTCTTTTATAAATACAAAAGTGAATTTTGTCTTCTGATAGGCGAGGCAATTCAATTTCTGAGAGAACTCCTCCTGGAAACACTCCCTTATGAAATAGTTTATTGGTTCATTCGTTTGTTAGCAATTTCGTATTACATAGAGTATATACATTTACAGAAAAACTGGGATTTGAAATTCTCTGCTGGGGACTTGCTGGGACGTACTCATGAAGAGCTGGTACTTCTGTTGATTCAGTTGAGGCGGCAACGAGCTGCTGTTTGTAAATCCATGGAGAGGTGTCACAGAGAAATCGAAGCTCACGTCAGTTACTTATATTTTACCATTGAGTAGTTTCTGGTCATTGGATTCGTGTTTACGAGAGTGAGTACAACTTAGCACACATCATCGCGCATTGTTACAGGCTTGCTTGACTGATTTTGACTCCATCAACCGATTGGAGCACGTACAAAGGTTGGATGAACTCAAATCGCGGCTTATTGAATTGGAAAAGCAGGTAATTGCCTTTTTTGTGGGTCAAGTTTGTATTTCACTTTCAACCGCACTTGTCCTCACTTCTCACTAACCGGCGAGATTGATTTCAGTATGAAAAAGGTAAACCGCTGGTGAACCTCGTCGATAACATGGTCAAGTTGGGGTCTCTATACCAGAGCGGCCCGCAATCCGTACCATCGGAAAAACTGGAGTTCAACCATAAAGTCCAAGAGCAAAGAATCTTGGCAGACGAGAGACGAGACTGGGAAAGAATAAGAGCTGATCATCAGGATTTGCAGGTGACTTGCCAGAATTGAACCACGTATTTTATTCACATTTTTCATACATCCCTAGTAACAGTTACTGTTAATGTATGAATTACACACTGTGCACGGTTCTAATTCTAATGTTACCTTAATTTTAAATTTACAGTCAAAAGTCGAACAACTCTATAGATTGGATAAACTACTGCAGGAGGAATCAGGGACACTGCATAACCTACAAGAAGACAAGGTTACTTATTTCCGTGTTTGGATATTTTATAGACCTATAAGGGTACCTCAAAGCCCCCAGCGCATGTGTGGGCTTTGGCCAACCTGAGAGGACAAAAATACCGGGAGCTTCGTCATTTCAATCTATACTATTAAAGTTGTTCGTGTCTCGGACTGACTGACTGACTGACTGGCTGTCCACGCTAACCCGCCTCAACGGTAGAGCCTAGAGAGACGGGGTTTTTTCGAGTCGGTTCCGCGTAGGCCCGGATGTGTCGTAGGCCGTATTAGATTTTGCCAACTCTCTTCCTTCGTCGTGAACGGAGCTTTCCTTCGCGACGAGAGCCGGGTCAAATAGCGTCGTTACTAGGAATTGCTAGGAAAATTTTCGAAACGCCAAAACCCGATACAACTTTTGGCGTCGGTTTTGAACGAAACTACGTCTGTTAAAACGAGCTTTTCACGCTGATTTCAACGAGCACAAAACGATTTCTGTGCGATACCCCGTTCGCAAGTTATTCGAAGATCGTCGGTTGGTGGGTACGAGTATTTTTTGCGAGCCTTCGATTAGTTTGATAGGTACTAGGTAATTTCATTTGGAGTTGATGGGTTGCTATGGGCTGCATATAACGCGAACGGCCGTTCGGAGCTTTCCTTCGCAACGAGAGACGGGTCAAAAAGCGTCGTTGCCACGGGTGCATCGTTGATAGGTGAAGGACGGAAATTTGATATTCAATATCACATTTTCGTGCGAAGCACGTGCGAGCATCTAGTTTCTATGAATTTTCTGCATTCAATTATCCTACTTCGAAACTTATTGAGTGTTGAACCACAAACAATTATTGTCATTATTAGCCAACGATTACCTACACCAGCCCTTAAACCAATCTGATAAACTAAACTTATATCTATGTAATAATAGAACGGACTGAAGTCGAAATATCGCACTTACGTATGTAAAATTCTTTTGTCTCCAATCTAAAAAAATTCGAGTCTATATAATAATATAATATATTATATAATATAATAATAATATTATATATTATTATTTAGTATATTGTTGTATTGTATATTCTATTCAATTTTCAACTCCTGAATATCCATTGAACCATTTTACAGGGAGTGTTGGAACGGGCCTTAGGTGGGCTGAAATCCAAACTGCAGGGTATCCATGGTAACACTGCTGAGACTGAGTGGTATCGTCGGCAACAGCGACTATTGGAAAGAGAGTTAAGCCGAGTTCGTTCAATCCTGGCTCTAAACTCTAAGGTTACTATTTTCAATTCACATAGCTTTAGTTATTTGCTGAGTGGGATGCATATTGGTGGAGGTAATATAAGAAGCGTACAATGTTGGGTGAATTTTTGGTGGGTTGGCCAGAAAAAATTGAATTTTAAGAGGAAATTATCAAAAACATTGAACCATACACTCACCATCAGGGATTGAAATTGAGTGATTTTTATCTTTGGGAATCGCTCAAAATCAAAATTTGATTTTTATTTTTCACTCAGAAAATAATTACCTACCTATTGTTTTTTGAGTTTCATTTTTTTTGCTCAGAAAATAATGATTATTTTTTGAGCGATATTTTTTTACTCAAAAATAAAATTCAAAACGCTCTAGCTCCTAGGCTATTGCACCTACTGATCTGCGGTTTGTCTCATTCGATTCAGCGTTCAAAATACTACAAGACCCACAATTACAAAAATAAACGTTATTAACTCGTGTTAAGTTGAAATTAATCAAGTTACAATTATCATGAATGTCACCCACACTGTATAGCCCCAAATGTAATAACATTTTAACAGACAACATACTACGAGTTAATAACGTTTATTTTTGCGCCCCTGAACATTTTTATGTGAGTCTTACCCTTATTCCCGTGGACTCTTAAAATATTATCTTGTCGACAGTCATTCTTCTTCATTCAGCCAAGCTCTTGAAACTTCGGCAGGTATAATATATTATATACCTAACTACCTGTTTTTTCTTAATGGCGTTCAACACGTTCACCCCCACATATCAATTGAAACAGTCAAGTTTTGAAGGTGTAAAAATACTTTTGTAATGGGGCACACCTAAATGCTACTTTTAATTCTATAGTTAGGGGCCCTTTTAAGCAGCATTGAAACGTTTATTGTTATTTTAGAAACTTGAAGAAACCGTGGCCGAAAACGCTCGTCTGGAACAAGAGTTGGTCGTTTTGAGACAAAAATTGCAACTTTCCCGGAGAACAACAGAACCTGGGGGTGCAGCTACGGCAGCATTGGAATCTGAATTGTGTCGAGTGCAGATGCTTGTTGGGAACCTCCTTCGACAACGACAGGAGCTGTCGTCTCAAGTCCGTCAGTTGACTGAGAAATCTAACTCCCTGAGTCAACAGATCTGGCCTAGCTTACAGGATAATATTGGTGGGTATAGTACTCCCGTATTTGTGTACCTAGTGGGGTACACTGTGTTGTGTCCTAACTGAACTCAGTACACTGGCGCTTTCCTTCTTCGTAATGCGGTTTCCCATCATCCATTGGTGTATTGTATACCCCCCCCCCCCCCCCCTCTTCCGTTTCTATCCCAATTGTTTTGTTTTTTTCTATACTGAACTGTTCAGTAATGGGGAAATTGCATCAATTTTTTTCAATTTTTTTTTTTTCGAAAGTACATCCTACGAGAATAACAAAAAACGACTGTCAGCCGTCTGGAATCGCTTCCAGAAAATTATTATGATTTAGAGAAAGTGGTGACGTTTGAAAATACGCGGGAGTAGAATCGATCAGTGACGTCGTTTGGTAACGAAGGTGCTACCAACCTCGGCGGGCTGCCGAAGTTGTTACCAGTGTTGCCATCTGACAGCCCATCACAACAAACGCTATCGAATCACCGTCAATCTGATGTAATAAGACGTTACACTATAAGTATAATATATTCTGAATTATTTATTCACTATATCAAATGATAAACCTTCGTAAATTCCTTCTACAAGCTGTAGACACGAGCGCCCCAAGTGAGAGCTTTGCCTTGTTTATGACGTAGATTGGTTAAGTCAGCCTCGCGGACAGACCCGTGAAAATTCGAACTGCACAACTCGTTTTTTGCTCTTCTCTCCTCCAACAATAAAAAAAAAAAAAAAAAACTGATTTCAGTGTTTCTATAACATACGCTTCGGTCCTACAATACAAAGGTAGGGTTAAATTTAAAATCGTAAGTTTATGCAATTTCCCCATTGTTTTCATAAAATGTTCAGGCCATACACTCCCAAAGAAGAAGCACTCTAATTCTGGTTGGATTGAGACAGACTTAGACTTGGGAGGGTTGTCGTCTCCTGCAAATGATGATTCCTGCTCAGCCTCAAGAGATATAAATCTGTCTCCTCTGTATGTCAATACAAGCAACGCAGATAAGCACACCGGTAAGATGGCTTTTGAGTGTGACTGCTGCGATACGTGTTTGAGGAAGTCGGCACTATTTGTTCTCATATCATTCATTTTCAGCCTACTACGGAGAACACTCAAGTTACCCGGATGATTGCATTGATGAGCTATCACCGCTAAATGCTCGCAGTCCTGATCCGTATCGATCAGATTTTGAAGATGACGCAACCAAACGGGCGTGCGGTAAGACTCTTCAAGTTTTTGATAAATGGTCATATCGGTTAACTGTGAATTTCCTAATGGCGCATTTTGGCTTAGGTTCAAATTGGCGAGAAAAGCCCCAAGAGATCAAAACGGTCCGGATCGTAAAGAGAGAATCTGAGCGCAGGCAAAGGGATCGAGACCACCGCAGTGGAAATATTGGTATACCTATAACTGGAACGAGTAAAAGAGTGATTCATGAGGAGGTGTCTCTGGATCCTATCAATGAGGTAATGAGCTTTAGATTTTACCAACGTGAGCTGAGGAATGATGGGATGTGGAAATTTCCTCTCGGAATTATATACTTCTCTCTGCATACACTTTAAGTTAGGATTGACTTGAAGCCAGTCATCAAGATGATTGATTTTTTGTTTTAGAAACAATATCAGGATCCTATTGCTGAGGACTCTCCTGTGCTTGCAGAACCCTCTGAGCCTCCTCCGACTCCAGGTCCAAGATCCGATTCAGTGCATGCAGTCTGGAATCTGGTTAGGAAAAACAAGTTGAAAGTAAGTCTTGGGAGAAGAAAAAACTGCATTCTTGTAAGACGTAGTGGCCATGTACTTGACTAATGTGGTTGATTTTGGTTTTGAATTGACAGGGCAACCTTTTAAGTGGATCTCCAATGGAAAATTTTGATCCACCAGACTTAAACGTCGAATCACCCCAGTTGTCTCCTGTATATCTTAGTGAAGCAGCCCGCAAAATCGTCGAAGAAGTTGCTTGGCAAGGGAGAGGGGAGAAACGTGTTATTCCCCGAGAGAGAAGGCGGCACCACACTGTTTCAGGATTGTCCATTTCCGCCCCGAAACATCTTTACGCTCAGGTGAGCTTGCAGCGCGTTTGATCGGAGGATCTAAAATTATTTGCGCCTCACCCTCGCACATATTAGTCTCATCAATCTATTCCATTCCGTCGTATTGCAGAAAGGTTCGCGCGACGATTTGGACATGGAACGAGTCCTGAGACCCCGACTTACAACGCCTGATGTTGTCAAGTCCACTCTGAATCGAACTGATACGAGTTTCACCAAAGAGACGATCGACAATATCCTCGGCGCCCCCGGAAAAATCGTCATCCCCGAAAGATACATTCCTGAGTCACAGCCTCAGCTATCCAAAGAAGAAATCATGAAACGATCGAAAAAAGCCGACGCCATCCGGAGAATGTTGTGTGAAACAGCGTCTGCCGTTACTCCCAAAGGTATTGTTATGCGCAAGTATAACCAAAAATAATAACTAGAGAGTTAGTTAGATAGTTAACTAGAGAGGATATTTTGGTAAGGATGCGTGAACCCAAAGATGGGGATCCTTAGGGCTCGCGAAGCGATTTGAGGCGCGGATTCCCGAGCGATGCAATGCGATGTTGTGTTCACATTGCTAGCGATTACAGGTCAGTCTAGTGTTTGGTGTCCCGCAAAGATGTCGTTCCAATTAAACCCCATTAATTCGTTTTTATTGGAGAGTAGTGCATTAAAAATTACAAGAAAACGTAAGTGGGTGCATGAAGTCAATCAGATGTACGTTAGGAGTTTATCTACGGGACTTTGATGGGGCTACAAATGGGACTTTTGAAGGATCCCAGGAGATCAAACAAGGTGTTGTTTTCTGAGTAATTTTGTATGCATAATCCATTTTTCGGGGTCACACATCTATTCAAACAGTTCAGGAAAATTTCTTCATTTCTTTATTGTTTTTATGTAATTCTTATTGACAGAATTTGGGTGGAAATCAACAGTTGATTATTGATTATAGTTACTATTGACAGAATTTACTTTTACCAATTTACTTACTTGTATTAATAAAGAATAATGAACCCTTGTGCAAAATTTGGAGCGTTTTTCTTTAAAATTTCTAAAGAATTTTGAAATTCAGAATAGTTCTTTTGATTCCACAGTGCCGGACGTTGATAAACGCCTTGAATTAACTTGAATCCAAATTATTGAATTCAAAATCAAAAGCCGGGCTGAAGGGCGAACGAACGCAGTCGGTCTTGTTCCTTGTTTATGTTTCTGCTTTTGCTTGTTACTCGTTTAAATACAGACTTATTTTGGTTGGTGAAAGAATAATTCTTTCAATTATTGAAACCAAGAGAAGCGAAAGAAGAGCGCGAAATCTGCGTCAACTCGTTCCAAATCGCCAAGTTTCTTGCGATTGTATGAGACAACTTACGCAATCTCTCACAATCGCTTCTCTCTGTTCGGAGTGTGAACACCCATCGCCCCCTCCCATTCAAACGCCCTACTCGTGCGGCGTTTTGTCTTTTTCGCGCGTCATCGCTAGTGATCGCTTCACCCCAAGTCGTGGGCAGTGTGAATGCACCCTTATATGTTGATAGTGAAGGTGCAATTTGATAAGGATGTGTGAACCCAAGATTGGGGATCCTTATAATGTGTATAATATATAACATATTATGTTGATTCTGAAGGAAACTGAAAAGTAAATTGGTAAGGATGCGTTAACTCAAAGTTGGGGATCCTTACGTGTTTGATGTAGGTACTACAAATGTTAGTCCTAAGTCCTGTAAGGAGGAAGAAGGAGAGCAACAAGACTCTTGATTAGGCAGAACGTAGGTGAGTAGAGAGGAGCGACTTGCTAATTCAAAAATTGACTGTAGACCTGGGCCTGGATCCCGCCTTGATATAGTCAGCTCACCTCCACTGCGGGGCTCTCCCTTCTTTCTCTTGAGTCTCGTCAGGGTGACATGTAGATATCCTCCCGCTCGTCGAGCTCAGTGAAACTAAGATGTAAATATCCTCCCGTGAGTCAGTAGGGGTTCATGCGGAAACACCCTTCGCTCGCCACTCATTTTAATAAGGCGAGCGTCATACCTATGTCTTGTCTCCTTTCTGCTTGCTTATCTGCAGATAAGCAGATGAAACATGTTTCATTCATGCTTTAGTTATTATCTTACCATGTGGGGACACGACAGGTACTAGCATATGATTTGGTCGGTTTTTGTGCTGAGA
The DNA here is from genome assembly GCA_955831195.1 of Pilophorus perplexus. Lineage (NCBI taxonomy): Eukaryota > Metazoa > Arthropoda > Insecta > Hemiptera > Miridae > Pilophorus > Pilophorus perplexus. Next base: position 54,324,855 of record OY037007.1, on the reverse strand, counting down.
TTTGGCTAGTAGTATTTCCATAGAGTTCATAATTTTAAATCGGTCTTGTTTCAGAAGGAGAAGTGAAAGAAAAGACCTACAACGTAAAGTACCAGGTCGAAGAAGAGAAGAGGAATCGAGAGCATTTACTGCAATTGAGTCAAATACTTGCTCAAGAAGTCATGGAGAAGAGTAAAATCGTAGCCAGTGAGTAAACCATTCAATAAATTCCATTGCCCAATCCTAGTAGATTTTCCTTCATTTTCATAGTTTTTCAGTTGACGTCGTAGTACACGTTTAGAATAAGTATGTCGAATATCCAATTACGTAACATGCATCACTCAGATTGTACTGGTTCAAGTGCTCGCTTACATTGCCCCATTTTTGTGTGCTTTTCGTGTTGCGAGATTTCAGCCTGCGTCTGATGTGTGATGAAATGAGTTTTCATTTTCAAAGATGGTCATGAAAGTGTTGTGCTTCAGTCTATTCTTAATAAAAATGCGGAATTTCATGCTTATTTTCCCGCATGACATAATTTGCTAAGTCAATGAATCTTTTTGGATGTATTCCTCTGTTAGCTACTCTCAATATTGAATGCAATACGAGAGTTTTTACATTCAATGCCGGCTTAGTTTTTGGGAAGAAGTGGGTACCGAGATTGTAAACTGATGATGTAAGTCCGAGTCGTGAGGAGTCTCACACCTACCCATCCCTTGCCATCGAGCCAATTGCCCGTTTATCACGAGTATTTGCTGATACTCAGGGAGCGCTGCATTTGAACAAAATAAGGGTTTTCACCGCTGCTCCAATTGATGAGATTCTTGTTTTCTCTTGATTAGGGTGAAGTGGATGTTCCTGGACAACCTGTACAACTTCATGTTGTACTGGCTCCGTAACTAGAGAAAATGACAAAATCACGTTTGGCCACCAACGTTGGCTACTCGACATTTCATGACGGTTTCAGCGATTACAAAACAATTTTTGTACATTCAGCCGTTAGGTAATGCAACGCATTTAGTAGGTAGTTGGTTTCCCAAGGGGGAAGTAGCAATTATGGGACTGATGTATTGGTAATATTTGGATATTACTGCTATTGGAATTATAAGGTTTTAGGTAAAACTTTAGTTCAAAATTCAGTAGATAAAAGTAGGTAAAAGTCGGTGAAAGCGTCGCGTCATTATTTTCGTTTGGTTTACATCCTAAAATTGCCTACATTCTCTGCCTTCTCTACAAGTCTTGTGGGTTGCGCTCATTTTCTATTGCACTTTCCTCACGGGTTCGAATATTGTCCTAAATTCAACAATTTTGAATCCCAACTCTTTGGAGTATTACCGAGGTTTTAATCGAGTTAATTTTTTTCCTAGTTTATTTACAGGTTAAAAACACAAAAAGTCACAGCCGAATTTTGTGTTGTTTGGTCTCATTCTGAAACTAATTTATGAAGCATTTAAATTCATTACCAGACATTGTAGCATACTTAGCTGATACGATTTCGTTTATTAAAGGGGGTCATAATTTGGGGTTGAAAGTCGTTTGCTGGTCGGTCTAGACCCCTGCGTTGCATGTCGGGGGACGAAGGGGATTTTGACCTTTGCAACCTGCCAAGAACGGAGTTCAACTCAAATAGCAGGGACTCTTCAGTGTACGTCCTTGGTACCCACTTCTTCCTGGGGGGGGGGGGGGTCCCGAGCAGGGGAATTCTGAATTTTATATTACGAGTAGTTGACAGACGAATTTCTTATAGTAGATCCGTTTACTATGTACACAACTATGTACATTAATTTCAGAGAGGTTTCAGTTCCTGAAAATTGGAGACAGTCTAAAATAATTGAAGAGCACAGGGGAAAAACGTGTTAACTCGGTTGTTGGTCGATTTATAGGTAGCTATGTTTCCTTAAGGTTTGGCATGCGAGAAATCCGTTGGTGGTGCTATTTCCGGGGAAAACGAGTTCAAATGGGTGAAATTGGAGGGTGAAATATTCCTATACAGGGGAAGAACGTGCTTATCGGGGCGCTTCCGTGAAAGAACGTGTTAACTCCCGGCTGCCCACAAGCTTAATAACACGTTCTTCCCCCGTAAAAAGTGCACTTCATACAGTATTTTGTTCAAGAATTTTGTAAATGAATGATTTTTCACACTTAGGTGTTTATGTCACTTCGCCTACCTACTAGAGCTTCTAAAATGTAAAGAAACATTATTTTCTGGTGACAAATGTCGAAAGTGATCGAAATGATCGAATAGTGAATCTTGAAATAGTAAATTTTCCCTCCAGGAAAGTTTTGGAAAAACAGAAAAATGTTTTAACTCTGACAAATATTATTTGTTACTGTGACGTACTCCAACTTGACAAAAAAATCAATTCTATTTGATAACAAAATATACTGATGCATCCATGCCAGTTGCCAAAATTTCACAGTTGACATCAAGTAAGACATGGCCAGCAGGAGTACCAAGACTTTGATTACTTTCTTAGTTTCGTAAGTTCTTTGACTGTACTTGTTTTGTAACCTTTCGAATCTGTGGCCTTTTCTAAGAGAGCATACGACCCTCCATAACCACCCGAAAAGGGCTGCAGTTCCTGATTTATCGTATTTATTGATGACCACCCAATTCTTACGAATGAATGTGATAATGGTGATGAGAACCACCAGACTCAAGATGGTACAAAACAGGCTGAAGCTGATAATGCACACTTACAATGTAAGGGTAATGCGGTGCATCGTGTTAACTCCCGGCTGTCCACAAGCCTTAATATCACGTTTTTCCCCCGTAAAAAGTGCACTTCTGACTGTATTTTGTTCCAGAATTTTTTTAATGAATGATTTTTCACAATCAGGTGTTTATGTTACTTAGCCTACCTACTAGAGCTTCTAAAATGTAAAGAAACATTATTTTCTGGTGACAAATGATCGAATAGTGAATCTTGAAATAGTAAATTTGCCCTCCTGAAAAGTTTGGAAAAACAGAGTTAACACGTTTTTCCCCTGTGCTCTTCAATTTTAACTTACTTCCTCAATCACGATTAAAGTCATAGCTTTCAGATTAAAGATAATAAATTACAACAAAGTCAACAACTGATTTTGAAAGCATTTAACGTAATTGTTTTTAGGAATTTTTCTTTTAAATTTGAAATTTTGATTAAAATTTAATGCTTGGTTCTCCAGTTGGTTGTGCCCATGCAATCTTATTAGCTCAATCGCTCATAACCGTGGGGCTTTTTGGGGTTACATGAGGGAGTTTAGACGTTTTCTGCTGTGGGGTCGAGTTAGATGTCGTTTTTGAAGTATTTTTGGATGTAGAATCCATTTTTCGGGGTGACTTTGTGCCGTTTTGGACCATTGTACAAGAACTCCTTGATATCCGGAGGGAGTTCGTTGGCCAAATAGGATAGGTGTGCCAAATGTTACAATTTTTGGAGTACTATTTCGAACAGCATTTGGATATTATCCAAAGAAATATATTATTTTTTAACTCAGTCGTAGCTACATTGGTTTCTCTAATACCCGGTCGGTTATTCTCGAAAACAACCAGATGACGAAGAAAAAACCGATTCGGTTGCATTGTTATCGTAACAGTCAAACATGCCGAAGCTTTCATGATAATAGGAAGTCACGCAGTATCACATAGGCAATATGCATGGTCTTCAAGTAGGTATGCTCTTAGAATTCGTTGTACATGTGAATGTTCTGAGAAACATTTTCAAGTATCTCAGACTGTGTGCCAGCTAGCTGTTGGTAACAACTGGAACATACCTATTGATTGTTTTATTGCTTCTTCATCACATGCATGTTTCATTTTTACTCGTTTTTGTATTTCATTTCAGTACAAGTGGAATACTTCTGCTCTCCACTGGATGTAAAGATTTTGTTTCTTTCATGTCTTATAAAAAATACCGGGGGAGGGGGGGGGGGCTACCAAGTTGTGAGGGTTTTGATACCTATAAATTTTCTATTCTGTATTAGAATTAGTTTATTAAGAAATTGTTTTTAAAGAAGAGCCCATGAGCAAGTCACCATGTGGCAGTGTGGATTACAACGATTGGTTGAGTATGGGAATCGATCCGAAATTGATTTATGACAATATTCGGAATACTAGCAACAATTGTAATTCAACATGACATGTTGCCTAGCACATTGTGCCTAGATCAGGGGACCTTCTTTAAAAAATATTCCTGTGCAAACTGTCTTTAAAACAGAAAAGTAAAGTTTTTTTCGCCAGGGATTGTCAAAACCTTTTTCCGTTTTAGTACCTACATTAATTGCCAGGACTGTTCATCAACAAGATATCAGCCTTTTTTTTTTTTCTCTCTCTCATTTTCCCAGTATTCAATGAGCCTGAGAACAAGTATTCCGTTTGTACTTTTGTAATTCCTTAGCGTGATAATTGTTTTAATTTTAGTGTTGTTGCATGACGATTTTGATTTTGTAGGTGTGAATTCCCCATTGCCTCAAGATTAGTAAGAAATTGGCTGTTGATGTCTCAAAATATTGCTTCCAAAGGTTTGTTTTGCTTTTAGTTTATGTTAATAGTAGTTAATTTATTTTTTATTTTTTTATTTTTTTTTAGTGCCGTGGGTCCTGCTTGTAAGGATCACTTTGATACCCGGAACGCTTTTGATCCTTATCAGCTGGTGATAACTGAAATCCACCTTTTCTTATCAATTTGATTTTGATTAATGTCGCCCATTTGAGCGAGCTTATGTTCTCACGGGGAAGTTTTTCTTATAGGTGGGACCTCCAGTACAATATTTGTTCGTTTATTTTTGATTATCAAGAGGAATCAATAGAGGGAGAAAAGGGTGATATCAATTCATCGACACGAACACAGTTGTTGAAGTATAAAATTTAGTTTCTGTGGATATAAACGAATTTGTCTAATCTCACGGACCCAAATGTTATACTTCGACAACTGCCATTCGTGGCAATTTTTTTTTACATCAAAGTGGGAGGTTCTGTTGAACTGAGATGAGGTTCCTCCAGACCAGATCAAGGGAGATACGTGGAATTCCTTCCATATTGGAACAAATGTTTGTTTTTATCATTTGAATACAGAATAAACATTTTAAACAAATATCATGCATACACATACCGACGAGATAATTTTGCCACTTTATTAGATGTTAACTCTGCATGACCACCAGCCTCTATATGTGCGCATAGTATGCACAGCATACGTTACTGGTTTGCCATTTTCCTCCAACACGAAATTTGAAGTCGGATTGACTCCTATCTTTAACCCCAAGTAGGTACAGTTCGCATTCATGATTATTTATTTTCTGAAACGGTATGGGAGACTTGTCCCTGTTTTTCCCAGATATTTCAGTCACGAGTCGATTTGTGGGCTCCAACGGCGTCAGAATATGTACACAGGTTACCTCACAGGTCTCCTTAGCAACGTTTTTTCAGACTTTACTAAGAGGGTCAAACATCCCTAGAGTTAGGGAGGTTTGATCCCACTCTGGGGACGTTTGACCCACCCTTTCTTGGATGGTGGGTCGTGTATCCCTTACTGAATTCAAGAAAACTCACATAGAACGTGTGCTTCAGGACAATTTATAAATTTATGCTAACGTAAATTCCAATGCGATTTTAAATACAGAGATGAAAATAGAGACTGTACTGCTGTAAATTAGTTTTGGTTTATTATTCTTGGAATAGTTCACATACATAGGTAATCGCGACGGAGGTTGAAAATTCTGATACTCAAAATTTGACATGACTAAAACAATATGTCCGTCAGATATATGCCGTCTGCCGTCCGAGGCGTTTTGGGCAGTCGGATTTTTTTAATCTGAAATTTTGACAAAATACTCGGTTTATCTCTTGTTGTGCCCGCAAGGTTTTCAGCCCGATCGCCCCAACCCGTGGGACACAATGGGGCTACAGGAGGGGTTTTCGAAGGTTTTCGGCTATGGGATCGAGTTAGGTGTCACTTTAGAAGTATTTTTGGACGCAGAATCCATTTTTTGGGGGTCCCAGATCGATCCGATTTCAACATAGGTGGGTCAAGCATCTCTTCCTGACAGTTCAACGTATTATTACGATTGCTGCCGTATAGTTCCGAGAAACTCCAAAGTATCTAATACAAATTGACTTGATACCTAATGAATCGAATGGTATCAAAGAAAATATTCTCAACTGGATCCTGAAGTCCTCAAGTCGGTAACAATCGGGAGCCCGAAAATTTAGTTTTTGTGGTTAGGATTGATTGATTGATTGATTGATAGCATTGATATAACTCCATTGATAAGAGTGATAGCGGGAATCTTACTTCCGCCAAACGTTAGTCTTAGGAGACCTCTTCCAGTTGCCCAGCCTTCCTCAAAAAAATGTCCGTAGATGCGATGATCGACAGTGGATCAAACGTCCCTAGTCTACCCTATGTATAAGGGATCTTTCTGAATTTCTTGCTAATTGCATATTCTTCCCTAATAAAATGTAATAATAATAATGAAGTATAATAGTCGTACTAGAAATACTTACTAGGTTGGTTGCATCCAGTAGGAATTATTTATTTGCCGCAGAACTCTGGAGCGTCCATAATTTTTCCTAAAAGATTATTAAGCTCTGTGCACGTTATGCTAATCGGCAAAGCCAAACTAGTGTGGACGCGTCGGTAGGCGTTGCTGCCTATAATCGTCAAGACTTCAACTCTCCACCCGGCCTCATTCGGCATAGTGTGGACGCACCTTTTACTAGCCATGGATTTTCATTCTGTCTTCTTTTCCTTTTCACAGTTCAAGCTCTCGCGTCACTCCCTCTGGTTCATTCTCCAATCGAAGAAGAGAGTGACAGTGACAGTTTATCCCCTACCAGCTCCTTACCACTTTACCAGCAAAGGGAGAATTTTTATTCTTAAAGTGTATTATCTCAATTTAATAAATTATGTTCATTATTATCATATAACGTCTGTGTAAAAATGTGTTATTTCCCGCTGGTAGACATCTTTCTAATTGCATATTGAACCTAAATGAGCGCGCTAAGCTTGCAGCTACCTTGTTACGGTTGAGAACTTTATTATAAAGACAGTCAGCCTAAGAGACTGGCGACTGCATTGTGCCTGCTTAGAGAGTATTATATTACATGTTTCCTCATGATCTATATTTATCAGTATAATGATATTATCCACGTTCTCCTTGTGATATTTGGATATTTATTTGTAAATTTTGTTCTTAATTCTATTGGGATTATTTCGAAATTTTGTGTACTGTGCCATGAGGCCCTTGTAAGATTTATAAATGATTTAGAGTGGACATTTTACGAAGTAGTTGGTTTATCATTGAGTTATCTCGTTTAAACAAATATTCTACATTGATCTTATTTACATCATTCGAAAACATCGAATTTCCTTTGATTTTCTGTAATAGTATGTATGTACTTAGTTTTACTGAGCTCGTGAGTATTGTGCATTCCTTCCATAGGGCAGATCCCATGAAAAAAAGGTTCCCTTGTGCTCCAAAACATGTTCGTGTCAGTCAAAATGGTTTGTAACTTTGCGATGATGTGATGTGATGTGATTTTTTGCCACTTGTAGAGTTTGTATTTTTGAAATGCCTAACGGAAGACTGATGACTGACTAACTATGTTTTTTCTTAGATTTGAGTTTGTATTTTTTATTTTATTTATTCTTTTTTTTAATTTTTATTACCTTGACATAACCATAATTTGTGGCCTTGTTTATTGGAATTTACTCAGTTGGTATGCATTTGTTGCTGCTGTATGAAGTATTTAGTGCCAAAATTTATGAATCATTTAACTTAGTAACAAATCTAAAAATTGAAGTGCACTTTCGTGATAGTCTACAATCACTTAGTCCTTGAAGAGTTTTCAACCTTTCATAAACCTCAACTTAAATTGGGTCGTATATGGCGATATGGTGCTGTGTTATGCCTAGATGAAATGAGAAATAGAATCTTAACGTTTTTACAAGCATGACTACAGTATCTTATATGCATAAGAATATATATTAAAATTTAGATGAAATTTCCAGCTCAAAAATCTTAGGCTTTATTAGAAGGCCTTTAGTTGTTACTAATCGCTCGGCTGTTCGCTGTTTCATTCGTAACTAGTGTGCCTATCCTCAAGGTTATCTCGTGTGATTTCTGTTGAAAATGATCATCCCCTCCTCAAACTGAAGTGAGAGGTAAATTACGGAAAATGTTGACTACGGCAAACAGAACTGGTGTGAGAAGCTATAACAGGTACAGGAATCGTCGTGCCCCGATGATGAGGAAATTCATTAATAGATATATACCCTATCGAATATCATAATTAACTAGGTAACACATGAACATTTTGTCTTAGTGTGTTCAAATTACGGATCGGCAGAACACAAATAGTTGTCTTTTTCAATACTCATGGTCGAATGCACTTTTCTTTCGTACAGATAGTGACGAAAACGCAACTTTGGTAGTTCTATTTATTGCCATCGATGAAAAAGAAATAGTATAGTTGCAATGGATGAAACCAGGTGTTACAAAAAAGTTCTCATTGACAGCTTTTGCACTTCTTATGTATTTACGTAAACAGGTTGATAAATGAGAATAGTGGAGATTGACACAATGGAGTGTGTATGTGTCAGTTTTATTGGGATTAGGGCCAAGAACGGTTGATAAGTGTCTCACCGCTAATATAATATGTCATACTGTACTCTTTTAACAAAAATCCAGCACATTACAAGCTCGATGGGTATGATTTTTCGTATCTGCACTCCAACATGTGCACAGCACCTACTGTTGCTGTATATCTGTCATGTTCCTAACAGCGTTCCTAGAGAACAAGGCTCAGATTATGTACTCTATTTGTTAACCCTCTTCAGAGAAACCCTCAGTGAATAAAGTTATGTACAACTATTTGAATGGTCGAGTTCTTTTTCATTTCCTAACTCGATTGATATCGTGAGCTAGAAGAGTTTGAGAGAGCAGAGCCCTCCTCAAAATATCTGACAGGTAGGTGAATCTCGATTTTCGTTCAAAATTAGTTTGATTGTGATGCGAAAATTAAATTTACACCCTTGATGGCCGTCATCAAGTGGTACCCCTCCAAGGCGGGCTTGATAAGTAGGTTTATCTCAACAGTTACTCATCTCACCGATTCTTCTTCATGAAACAGTTACCTATGTCAAATTCAAAAATGAAGAACAAAAAACTAATCACAAATTATTTTGAAAAAAAATAAAATAAAAAACCGCCCCTGGACCCCCAGATGCCTTTTGCTTAGAGCCTACTACTGAAATTCGAGAAACATGGAACATGCTTTATTAACCGTGGAATTCAATTTCAAACCCATCTTGCGTGTTGGAAAATTAACTGTCTGACGGCGAACTAGTGGCCTGATGGTGAGACAAGTGAGGACGCTGATCTAGTGGCCTAACAGTAAGACAAGTGAGGATGCCAAACTAGTGGCCTAACATACAACAGGTGAGGACGACGAACTAGTGGCCTAACGGTAAGACAAGTGAGGATCCAAAATCAAAATTTCCACTCACGCTTTGCGTTTCAAAGCCTCCTGACAAATTTGGTTCCGTGACTGTTGGTCTGTCTGTCTGTCCGCATTTCCTTGCCACACCCATAACTTCCACAATTTTGATCGGATTTCAATCAAATTTTCAGGAATTGTGTGGGTATAGGCTATACCAGGGGACCATCTTGGGCTATACCGTATAGCCCAAGATGGTCCCCTATCAGTTTCATCACGATTGAATCAGCGGAACGCTGCACAGTGGGGCCAATGACCTCAAAAGGTGGCGGAAAGTCCAAAAAAATAAAGTCGCACCTCGCGGCAGGTTTCTTCGTGAGTTGGTAGCTAATATATAGGTGGACAATACCCCTATATAATATTGTTTTGCTACTGAAGGCTGTCTGGGGGTTAGTGGAGGGCAGCGCCGGATTAACCTCTCGTGGGCCCCGGGGCTGATACTTACAAGGGGCCCCCTTTATATATATACATATACATATATATTATATATGAAAGTGGATCCTCTGGCCAGGAGTATCACGTAAAAACCACTAGAAAATAGCGTCTATCGCTTCACAACCAAAAACTGGGTCAAAACAGTCAAAAAACTCCGAATGCAGGGCAATCTATTTTTACAATTAAGAAAAAAGTTTCTTTTTAAAATAAATAAAAATGCTGCAAATTTAACACTAGGGTTTATCATTCTTTTATATAGGTTACATGTGCAGAAATTTATTTCTGTGTCATTGAGAAAAAAAAAAAATTTTGGGGATTTTTATTTTTCAAAAAAAAACTTTTTTTTCGAAAATATTTTGTTTTACTTGAAAAATATTTGACCTCCTGGGAACCTTCAAAAATCCCGTTTGTAGCCCCATGAAAGCCCTAGAGATCGCAACAGTGAAATTTGATCGTTCTGGGACCCCCAAAAATGGATTCTACGTCCAAAAATACTTCGATATCGACACCTGACTCGATCCCATAGGGAAAAGCCCTCAAAAAGCCCCTCCAGTAGCCCCATTTTAGCCCCATAGCGCCCCACGGGTTTGGGCGATCGGGCTGAAAACCTTGCGGGCACAACTAGATAGTAAACCGAGTATTTTGACAAAATTTCAGACAAAAAAAAAAAAAAAAAAATCCTTCTGCACAAAACGGCCTAGACGGCAGATGGCGGACGTCATTGTATGCGGGTTCAATTTCAGTGTGTGTCATTGTATGTCTGTTCAGATTTTATTTTTATCTAGGCTGGTCGGGTTAGTGTTAGGGAGGGGAGGAAATTTTGTAGAAGTACTCGCCCTTCACCAAACAAGTAAACGTGGAGAGAGCAACCACCCATGATCCGAAAACTGCAAGTTACGCGTAACTTCTCGCGAGAAGAGGTAGAATAGTAGGTAGGTCCACTGCAATGACTCCTGTCCCAAAGAATTTCGAGCCAACGACCTCCTTTAAAACACGGCGCCTCAACATTGGTCCAACCCAGGCACACTACTGGTGTGACACCAGAATGGTGTGGCTAACGCTGGAGGGGACGGGAGGGCGCGCTGTACTTCCCCTAGGGAAGATCTAAAGAACAAGGTAGAAGAAAGAAGATTTAAGCAACGATAAGTGCACTTCCTCTGGGGGAAGAAAGAGAGGAGAAGGTACGAGAAAGGTTGTGATGGGCCAGAAATGGCCTTAGACACAACCTAAGAAGCTCTGTACAGCGGATGGCGGAGGACATTTTGGTTTTGGAATGTAGACCTCTTGAAACAGATAATGTCAAATTTTGAGGCCAATCGGAGTCATCGACCTCCGTCGCGAAAACATAGGTGTATTATTCCAAGAATAATAAACCAAAAATTTAACAAATTATTTTTGTTTTTATGAACCAAATGCGGTACAGAGTCCAACCCGCTTAGCAAACTCTGAACCACCGCAACAGCGTGGAAAATCCGTGAGGTCGAAAACTCGCGTTGGGAGTGTAGACATAGACGACTCCATGAGGTGTTCCGGTTTTCGAGTAGTAGTAAGTGGAAGTTAGGTAACTTGAAACTTTCCGTAGCATAGGAATAAGGAAAACGGTTTGTTAATTTTCAACAAGAAAAAAAAAATCAACGGTGGCGAAGTGGCCCCCTTGGGGTGTGCGCCCCGGGGCTATAGCCCCCCTAGCCCCCCCCCCCCCCCCCCCCCCCGTTAATCCGGGCCTGGTGGAGGGAGTCAAATCTTATCTCTATTCGTCTTCTGCCGGGATCTACTTGTGCAGTTCATTTATTCCACTGGTCACTACAAAGTGTATTATTTTTCAACGATGACTGAAAGTGCTTCAGTTACGTGCTTACCATACAAAAATATTTTATTTTCTTATCAGTATTGCTTCATTTTATTGTACTCAAACATGAACTGGAGAAACCCGTTAAACTTAAATATATATAGGTGAAAACGACGCTTGACCCCACATGAACCAGCAACGCCATTATTTTTCTCGTATTCTGGGGGAACTGCAGAATGTGTAAAAAATAAATAAAATCTTGCCTATTTTTGCCAATTATTCGTTTTTGAATTTTTTACTGAATGTTTTTATTTTTAGTTTATTAGTTTTTTAAATTAGTTTTGTCTGTCATAGCTCGAAACCGCCATAACTTCCGACCACTAAGTGTCTTATGACATTTTGAACCACTTACTTATCACTAGAGCCTGGAATTATCATATTTTGCATATTTCGGTTTTCGAGTGTCAAACCTCGTATTTAGACGTTTTGAAGGTTTTTGAATGCATTAGGGCCTTTTAAATTGAAATTAAAATGTCATATTTTTGCATATTTTGGTTGCTGGCGCATATTTTCTCATATTTGGCATGTTGCTGCATATTTCGCATATTTTACATTTTCTTCATATGTTTTCAAGAAACGAGCTTAGGAAAAACTCCCAATGTGGTTTTTGTTCAAGGGTGATTGACCTGACCTTAATGTTTGGTATCAGAGGCCATTGTTAAGAGTTGCAACACTACCTGCAGAGTGACGGAGATGGTTAATCCGCTAATGGGTACATTACTAGTTACTCTGGGCCACGGATACTAAACTATAGTTTAGTATCCGTGCTCTGGGCCTAAGCCAACTAGGTCAGGCCTTTCACTTATTTTTCAATAGGTAACCCTTGCTTTCTTCTAATTGTATAAATACTGCCTGCACATGTCCCTATGATTCAAACCCCTCGCATACTTCATTCGCTAAACAACGTCTTTACTAACTCCTGTTTTTTTCGTCATGCCCAATGCAAGTGCTCTTAAAATGTGGATAGGGAGTGATCCAGCGTTCAAGCTCGATGGGACTGTCATCTTCTGCCAACTGTGCAACAAAACCGTAGGTAAGTGAACCATTTTTATCAGATTTCTATACTAACTCCGCCAGCCTTTCGCTTCTTTAAAGAAATCTACAACGTAATTGTGGTGGTGTGAATGTTTTTCACTTTCATCAAAAATCTTTTTCTGTTTGTTTGTTTGTTTGTTTTAAAACTTAGAAAGGAAATTTTTATTCGAGCAACATAAAAAAACCGCCAAGCACATTGGAAAAGTAGTTGCTGTACGAACAGGCAGGAAGATTCAGTCTTTCTTATCTGGTTTTGCCAAGGCAGGATCCAAAGAAGCAGTTTAATGAAGACCTCATTTAAATTTTTACTTATTGTTTCCTGTAGAGAGGTCCTTCTCCAATAAGCGATAAAAAGACGCAGCTTTTCTGTGGAAAATTTGAAAAAAAGTGTTGGTAGTTCAATACAATAACTTTGTTGATGATTTACATTTTATTGAATAAAGTAATTAACTGTAAACAAGTGAAAATTTTTGTTCTTATTGCTTTTGTATCCTTATTGTACCTACATTAGACAAATCAAGGTACCTAATCATTTAGATACTTGATCGCCAAATTATAGTATTTTGGTGGAGTGCATATTTTTTCGCATATTTTTTTTTGCACGAAAGCATATTTTGCATATTTTGCCAATTGTGAAATCATATTTTGGAGAAAAAAAACTGCATATTTTCCGAGCTCTACTTATCACTTCAGACCCCATGATTTCCTCTTTGAGGCATATCAGGCAATTTGAGGCTTTTTTTGTGTTTTGTTATGCTTGAGTTTATTTGTGTTTTTCTATGCCAAATACACATTTTCAGTCACTTATTTGCAAAGAATAATTTCCGCCACCTTTTTAGGTCATTGTGCGCTGTCCGCAGGCGCAAACGTGTGATTCCTTGTTACAGCCATAACTTCCACAATGTTGATCCGATTTCAGTCAAATTTTCAGGGATTGTGTGGGTACGGCCACTTGAGATTCCAAATAAATTTTATGAGGATTGAATCAGCGGAACACGTTGCGTGGGCGCAAAATGGTGATTCGGGTCATCCTCAGCAACATGGAAGAAGTGGGTTGTTAGGATGGTTTGTTTACGCAGCCATAGATTTTTTTTAAATCTCGAGTCAAAATTCCAAGAGGTTAGTGATCCAAAGAATGAGGTGCAGTGTCGTTCACAGCAATCAAACTCGAAGCAGTACCGCACTGCCACTATACCTATCTAGGTAATGTAAAAATGTTCAAAATCTCCTAAAATCTCTCCGGTTCACCCTTGGACGTTGAAATTTGAGAAGGAGACGTTATGGGAGTACAAGAGACGATTGAAATGACGGGTATTCTCCTGGTCAGCTGAGTGAGCTAAAATCTAGCTCAAGGGGGGAGCTAGAATCTTGCGTGCCCAATCACCACTTTGCTGGTTGATTCTCTGGCATAGGCTACACTTAATAAATCCTCAAGTCCAGATCCATTCATGCAGTATCCAATGGTTCCAATGAATGACATCAAGAGATGGAAACCACCCAACCTCACAATAACGCTGGATAAAGCAGACCCTGTTGCCGCTACCCAAGGCCGTACCCAGGAAAAATTTTCGGGGGGGGGGGGGGGGGGGGGGTTGTGGCACCAGGCGGGGTCCGGAGGCCCTACCCAATAAAACTTTAGAAAAAAACGCTGCAAATTTTACACAAGGGTTTATTATTCTTCGATATAGGTTACTTGTACAGACATTTAATTCTGTCAATGACAAAAAAAAATTAATTTTTTTTTAGATTTTTATATTCCAAAAAAAAATTTTTTGGGGATTTTTTTCTTCAAAAATGTGTTTTTTCAAAAATTCTTTATTTTTTTACTCGAAAAATATTTAACCTCCTGGGATCCTTCAAAAATCCCATTTTTAGCCCCATGAAAGAAATAATATTTCTATATTATAGATTGCCACAGTGCAATCGGATCGTTCCGGGACCCCCAAAAATGGATTCTACGTCCAAAAATACTCAAAAACGACACCTAAATCGATCCCATAGCTAAAAGCCTTCAGAAAACCCCTCATGTAGCCCCACTTTAGCCCCATAGCGCCCCACGGGTTTGGGCGATCGGACTGAAAACCTTGCGGGCACAAAGTTGTGCCATCTAGTTCTAGATGGTAAACCAAGTATTTTGTCAAAATTTCAGGTTTTTAAAAAATTTCCTACTGCCCAAAACGGCGTACGGCGGACGGACATTTCGGATTTTGAATGTAGACCTCTTGAAACGGATAATGTCAAATTTTGAGGCTGATCGGAGTCGTCGACCTCCGTCGCGAAAACATAGGTGTACCTATTATTCCAAGAAAAACCAAAATTGTCAAATAGGTAACCCATTTTAAGCTTTCATTGACAAAAGTTAGAACGACACTAAGTATAATATACTTATAATATATTATAAAGGGGGTTGTGGCACCAGGCGGGGTCCGGAGGCCCTACCCAATAAAACTTTTTTAAAAATTGTCAAATAACCCATTTTAAGCTTTTATTGACCAAAGTTATAACGACACTAACTTAGTGTCACTAAGTATATAAATAATAACATAAAAATAATTTCCCCTGTTAATTTGGTGACTAGGAAAATAAATAGATAGACAATACAAATAGACTCAACATTGTTTAACATATAAAAACATATTGAACTTAGAAAAACAACCTACAGAATATAGTCAGGGATTTGCAAAGTCGAATGGCGGTCATTTTTCGTGCTGCTACCTATCGTACAATACATAGCGCCAAACTACATGCTTTACGGCAACTTTTGGGTCTACGCCGTTAGCGGCGGACCGCGTCCATCCACGTTCGCGAATCGGTTTGTAAAATTGTAATACATTTTATAAATTATTTACGTATACTTTTAACTAGAAATTGTTTTGTACTCTTCCTTATTTACCTATGAAGATCAATTATAACTTGAGTAAATTTAATTCCTATGTGTTTGAAAATGCTTATTTTTGGGGAAATTTCGGGGGGGTTCCAACCCCTCTGCCCCCCCCCCCCCCCCCCCCCCCCCCCTGGGTACGGCCCTGCCGCTACCATTTCCCTGGCCTTGATGTAGAGAGGCTGATCAAATGTAACGAAGCAGTATTGCTGGTTTCCTTTCCTCTCCACAGCAACCATTCGAGCAGTGTAAATGGCATCAGCATTGCCGGGTGGAGAGTTTATAAATGGCAAGCAGACAACGCGAGATTTGTGGTAGGTTTTCCCAGTAGTGATTCTCTCCATAAAACCATTCCAACCAGGGATGTCTTCATGTTGTTGCCATTTGCTGAACAACCACATGAAATCAGTGGGAGTAATTCTCATGTCTATAGTAGGATTGACGTCATTCAAGTTTATTATTGTGATTGCTTTCAATCCCTCTTTGTTGGTTCTTTGAAACTCTTTGAACAACGGAATTTTTCCAGCATCCCCAATTTCCTGTGCGCTCCCGATCATGGCGTGGAGAGAAAATCCGGGCCTGGGGGCAAAATTCATCGGGCCCCCTAAAAAAAAAAAAAAAAAAAAAGTATGAAAATTCATCCCCCCCCCCCCCCACCCAAAAGGTATGAAAATTCATCGGGCTCCCTAAAAAAAAAGAAAAAAAATATATATGAAAATTTTTCTTATATTGATCTGTCCCTTTTCCCATTTTGCCTCTCCTACCCCCTTTTTTTACAACAACAAAAAAATTCTCAAGAAAATCCGGGCCCCCCTACGAAGGCCGGGCCCGGGGGCAACGGGTCCAGTGCCCCCCCCCCCCCCTCTCCACGGGGCTGCTCCCGATGCTCCGCAATTGTTGGCGCTCATTATAAAATATTAATTTGAATACCTTCCTAACCATCTAACATAGAATTGTGCTCGTTGAAAGAATTTCCTCCCAAATTCGTATGACGTGGGTGCCTGAAAGTACCTACTCAAATTTACAACATCTGATAAGCTGGTAGAGGTAAACGCACAGTGGCAGACGCACATATTTGTATTCAGGTCTGAAATACCTTTCAAATTAGACCAATTTGAAGGTATTATTCTTCCAGTTGAGTTAGTGACCCCAATTTAGAAAATTTGACCGGCCGCTGTGGGTGAACTCCCCAGGCAGACGGCGGCAGACGCACATATTTGTATTCAGCAGTAAAACACCTTTCAAATGAGACCAATTTCAAGGTTTTATTCTTCCGGTTGAATTAGTGCCTCTATTTAGAAAATTTAAGTAGCCTTAAAATGAAGTAGTCCCCGGATATCGCAAGGCAGACGCCCATTACTGGGTTCTAGGCGCCACGCACAGTCAATTTAAGTGCTGATCAGAACTTTATTTTTCCGTTTGAATCGGGCTGTCACCAGCTCTCGAACTATTCCGATAAAAGATGAGATGAAGCCACTCATCTTTTGGACAATACAACATTAGACGTTGACCGAGTCATTGTAAACACGTCACCTACTGTTGACCCCCTACGACAACAAAAGTACTTAAGTAATACTTAAGTAGCATCTTCTATTCATTTCCATTCAGTCAACGCTATTTCTTCTACGGGGACTTTTTTCCCGGGGATTTTTTTTCCGGGATCGGAAAATACTGGGTCTTTTTTTTCCGGCGCCTTTTTTTTGGGGACTTTTTTTCCGGGGATTTTTTTCCGGGGACTTTTTTCCTACAATCGGGGAACCTGGGTTCCTTAGGAATTCCCGGTGAGTCGGGGTTCCCTATGTCCGGCAGGTTCCTGGATTGAAAGGGAGGAAGTACAGATAATATCCTGCACGAGGAGTCATGTTGGATAGTGTTTCCTGCAGCCGCGTGAATTCTGGGAGATGTGAGAGATAAGATGGTTCTCTGGCTTCCGATCTTCATGCTTCAAGTACGGACTCCTGGTAGACAACTCCGGTCTTGCAGGGGGCCACTTTTCCAGCTTCCGATCTCGAGCTGTCGAGTATTATGGTCCCTTGCGTGTTTGTAGTTTCCTCCTCGGAAACCCCACCCGAGATGTCGGGGGAGGTTTCAGTATCGTTGGAAACATGCAAAAATTATTGTGATCAGGCATGGCGTTGATTCACAATTAATTTTTGAATAACGAACGAAACACAACAAGGGAATTTCACCCTGAATTTTCGTCTGACTGGCTGCTGCCGTCGCGGACGTCGTCAGCCGTCCTCTCAAGGAGGATCGGAACTTTTCTGACGATTGCGCTTAAGGCTCCCCCTTGCCTCGTCCCCCTGGGTTGGGAGGAGTTCGCCGTCCAATTGAACGCAGAAAATACTTGTATCGGTGACCCGGGCGGGTCCAAAGTATCCATGTGTCAAAACAAGCACCCCGCAGAATAAAGTAATGAATAATTCGTCACTAGCCCCAACAATTATTGTTGAATGGCTATGTCAGTTGGAGGCATGAGGTTCAAGGAGCTACCCGAGCCGGCTGGAGCTAAGCCGATCTCGGGAGAAAGCGCAACGCGACGGCTCCTCGAACCTGCGTGAGCGGGACGTTCTGTTTAAGGAGGAAGGACGGGAAGGACATCGAGATGATGTAGAGTTCCCCCGGGCATTCGACTATAATGTGGAAAAGGTCATCGTTTGCAAAGATCGCAGAGACATGAAGACATTCAGTGCTGCCCAGGACTATCTGCACCCATTGCAATAAAACGATATGAATTCTCTGCCTTGTAATCTGTGTTGGGCAATCATCCTTCTCTTCCACATTACTAGGATGTCCAGGAGGCAAGCGTTTGATTGGGATAGTCTTTGTGAACAAACGAGTACCTATCTGGAGTAGCAGGCTCTTTCCAGGTCTTCTGCCATGGAGGAATAGAGGCTCTATTCCTCCATGGTCTTCTGCTTTCTTCTGACGGGAATACTCTTTACGTTTCTATCACATTCCCCAGGTTTGCTCGACAAGGGCTGGGGCCCAGCTGCTGGGCCCGGGTGGCCGTTCCCTCAATGTTCTTCAACTCCAAGCTCCCTTAAAATGTTTTTAACTTGGAGAGACCAATAATTGGCCAATTATTGTAGGCTTCAATAATTGAGGTTTCCTTAGCGACCATACGGGTGTAACAGACTTTAGGGTATCTGTTTTCCGGCATTTTGAGGATTTTTATCCTTTAGTTGATGGCGTTTTTCATCACGTGCATACCCACTGGGGGGACCCCAACCTCAAGTCTGATGAGGTATCTGGGAGTATTGCGAGGCAAGCAAAGCAGCGAACCAAAAAATCCACAGCGCGTATTACCTATGTGCATAATCCATAGATTTGCATTAATTATAATTTTACAAAATTAACTACAACTTTACAAACATTAATATTTGAACATTATAATTATAATTTACAGACCTTTATGTTTGTGGTTTGGCAAAAGATTTGATTCAGACTATAAAAAATCATCTTGAGAAATTGGAAATTAGAAACCGCTGCATATAGTACACAATTCCGAATTCAATTCCATAGCCGAAACCCTTCAAAAACCCCTTTGTACGATCGGGCTGAATTGATTTGCGAGCACAACTAGATGGAGAACCGAATATTTTTTCTAAATTTTAGACTTTCAAATAAAGCCCTACTGCCAAAACCAACGTTGGGGGCGGGCGGACATTTCATTTTTGGAATCTACACATCATAAAACGACGGTTTTGTTCGTCGCATAAGGACAAATTTTAAGGAAGATAAAAATTGTTGACCCCGTCGCCAAAACAGAGATTGATTATTCCAAGAATAATTATCCAGAATTGGCATAAATTCAGAACATGATTTAATTTATGAAGATGATTAGGAATCGATTCTGTAAGTCCCACCAACATGTTTGAGGTTGGTAAGCAGAATATTCCAGGTATAGGCCTGTTGGTCTGTTAAATTTTATCCAAATTTAAAAAATGTTAAAAAAAGCGATGGCTCCTCTTGTCCGCTAGGACCTTATTACTAAAAAAGGATTATGGGGTGGGTGATCAGTATCCAAGATTTTTCTACTGTTTGGGAGAGCTTGTGACGATATTTGAAGAGGGAAAAGGCGGTGGGGGCGGCAGGCTGTTGATCGATCTACCAGTGACGTAACGGCGAGTGTAGCCTTCCCCGATACCAACGGGCTGCCAAGCTTACGCAGTAGGATGGGAGCTTTGGTTAGAGGCGCTTGCCTCATACTCAGTCTCCTGGCTCCTCTGGCACGCTCCGACATCTTCACCAACTCGTTTTTCGTCCGACTTCACGGCGAAGGAGGCGAACACCTGGCCGATGTCGTCGCCAAAAGGACCGGCTTCGATCTGGTGTCACCGGTAAGTTGGAATCATACGTTAGTCGAACGTAGTTGTACGCGTACGGTCTTAGCATTTATCATCAGCACGATCTCAGATGATCGCCTTCCACTCGTATCATAAGTAAACATTGCCTGGATGATGCGAATCCTTACACTCCACAACATGTTAATTGACCAGTTCGAATTACCAATCTTAAGCTCCTCAAATTCGCCTAATCCTAAAATACTACCCCAGATGTTTACCTTGCAGACGTACCACGTGAACTTCAGTTCACGGTCATTCTCTGTTATGATTGCACTTTCATCTTACTACAACTGTACAACTGTAATCGAACATATTTGAACTCGCCAATGAGTTTGTACGCGTGGGACATCTCGGCAATGTTGCAGTACATTCAAATGTTGTATCACAAGTGATTGGCGCCATTCAATATTTTATGGCATTTTCATGAAAACAAAACACATCACCTTCCTCTTGGATTTAGTCTATTTAACAAAATCAAACAAACTAACAGCAGTGATAATTTAAAAGTAAATGTCATCAACGATATCCTCTGTCGTCGAAAGAAACCTCCGCGGTATCACCATACGTTATCCGCAACTGTTACTCCGCGGGCTTTAATAAATAAATAAATAATTTCAAATTTTGTAATTCCCTTCTAAACCTGTAGCCAAAATGCTACTGTAGTAAATGATGTGTAATTGTGACCAATATTGGAACAAGTGTATATCTAAGCGCTTGAAATGTTTCATCATATCACATGCTCAGGTAGCAGTATGATGGCTTGGTTCAACGAAAAAAGGGGAAACACAAAAGTTTATTATTCTCTGAACTTGTACAAAAATTAACTCTGTCAAAAAAGAAATCTGTAGGTAGGTCAATTGTTCGGACAGATGTGGAACCTCGAAATATGGATTATGCGTCCAAAATTACTAGGAAAATATTTTACCTCTAGGGATCCTTCAAAAATCCCATTTTTAGTCCCATGAAAGCTCAATAGAAACACGGTGAAATCGAATCGTTCTGAGACACACACAAAAAAAAAAAAGAAAAGGATACTACGTCCAAAAATACTTTGAATCGACACCTAACTCGACGCCATTGTCGAAACCCTTCAAAATAGCACATCCGTAGCCTCTTCTTAGCCCCACGGGTTTGGCCGATCGGGCTGAAAACCTTGCGGGAACAACTAGACGCTTTAGCGGTTTACCAAGTATTTAGTCAAATTTTCAGATTTATAAAACAATTCCTACTGCTCAAAACGGCTCGAACGGCGGACAGACATTTCGTTTTTGAAATCTAGACATCTTGAAACGTATAATGTCAAATTTTGAGGGCGATCTGAATTTTCGACCTCCGTCGCGATTACATAGGGTTATTATTCCAAGAATATTAAAACCAAAACCTATTCCAGTAAATCGACTAGTTCCCATCGATCTAGCTAGCAACAACTCGCCAAAAATGATATGAAAAACAACTCGCCAAAAATGCTATTAGCCCCATGGCGCCCCACGGGTTTGGGCGATCGTGCTAAAAACCATGCGGGCACTACTAGAGGGTAAAGCGAGTATTTTGTCAACATCTCAGATTTTTCTTCTTTTTTTTTATCCTACTGCCCAAAACGGCCCGGACGGCGGACGGACATTACGTTTTTGTAATCTAAACATCTTGAAACGTATAATGACAAATTTTGATCCCGTTCAAAATTGTTGACCCCGTCGCGAAAACATAGGTTGATTATTCAGAGAATAATAAACCGGAATGGGGGTGCTAATTTAACTGGTATTGGATTCATAATATGAATGGAAATATGCAAATAGGAAATCCCGCTTTCTAAAAATTGAGATGTTCCGAGAAAATTGTAGAACCATATGGTTCTTATGGCGCCACGTAATATTACGTGGCGCCATAAGTTTGTAACGCATCTTCCGAAACTAGCAAAAAATAAACGTAACAACCATCCCTAATTTGAAAGAATCGATATAGACTGGGGAAAAGAGCCATCCGTTCCGAGACACTTGTTCGCTTAGTATGGACGAGGGATTCAGCCTAGGTACCTAATCCTACCATCCTACCGAATTTCACCCTACCTTCTAAATCCTTCCCGAGACTCAACTTAGTTTCCAACCGTCCCTTCCTACATCAAGTACGTCTGAAACACTCGAGTCAAGAATAGACTTTGCAATCCCGAAAGTTTTTCTGAATCCGGGATCCCGGGATTTTTTAGAGCCAATCCCGGGAATCGGGACTTTTTTTAAGTGAAAAATTTGATTAAAAAAACAACGAAAAAATTGTTCATTTACAATAATTGTATATTTTATTATGGACCTATTTAAAAAATGTGCCTTTTGAAAGCATAATGCACTCAAAGTTGAATCAGCCAATTTGCTTAGTCGAAAATAGCCCTGCTGCAGAAAAGGCCCTCTCAGCTTCTACGGAGGACGGTCAGGAGAATCTCTGATATTTGTGTTATAAAACCAAACGGTGGCCTCGACTCCCTCCATTTTCGAACAGGCTCATTTCTTTTTTAATTATGCTCAATAAATTCGTTACTAATCGTAACTCGCAGCCGCTCTGTGAATCACACACTCTGCCAATAAGTGTTGGGAGGTGTGACCGAGGGGCATGAGCGCATGAGGTTAAGGTTGTGAATGTCAATCACACTCACGACCCAGGGAATTCACAGTTTTCAATGAAAACTTTTCACCTTAGAATACTATCACTTAGCCTTCGAACTATTTTCCTTATTTAATGATTTTTTTCCAACAAGACTGGAGCAATTTACGTACGAGGTACCACTAATTCGTGAATCCCGGGATTGACTCCACAAATCCCGGGATTTCTAATTGTCAAAAATCGTCCGGGATCCCGGGATTGCAAACCCTAGTCAAGAAGCAATACAGTATGTTACTTTACATTACAGGTAATAGTTGATGGTGATGTTGACCGTTTCAATTAATGTTGTTGGAAACTTGTTGAGGGTCAGTCAAATAAGACGAGATTTTTGCCGACGTTTCAAGAGATATATTCTCCTATCATCAGGGCAAGTGCAGGGACAAGGGCAGCACACGATGTGAACCGTCGCTGTCGTACAAAAATCTCTGTCGTACAAAAATCTCTTGAAACGTCGGCAAAAATCTCGTCTAATTTGACTGACCCTCAACAAGTTTCCAACAACATTACAGGTAATACATTACATGTAATGTACTACCTATGTATAGGTAGTTATGGTATCATGTTAATGATGAATATTTACTTCAATTTTTTGGAAATCAACAAAGTTGAGTCAGTCGTTTATCGAAATTCATTCATTTTTGTCTTCGAGTATGAGCTTCTAAGCGACGAAGCTCGTGATAAGAGGGGAGATATAAAAATATTTTTATGATTATTAGTAGTTATTGATTTAGTGCAAGAGGTTCTGTTAGTGAACTAACAACATCTGATGCAAACTAACAACACTAACAATGATGCAACTAAGAACATCTGCATGTCCTACAGCAGCCAACAACTTGAACGAACATTACCGAAATAATTTCGTAATAGTGGCGCAATCACAATAATTGAGATTGCGCCATTTCCCATGTATCGTTTTGTTCCGCAATTATTGAGAAAAATAATCAATCGGAAATTCAACTCTTCGAATAACAGTTCTTTCCGTTTTGAGCTTTAATGAGTATGAAACTGGAGTCCTCGTCAGTAACTCTAGACTAGCTAAAGATGAAAGTAGTGTTGGACGGGAGGTGGGGAGCTCAAACGTCATTAAGTTGTTTTCTGACTTTATTGGATTTATTCAATATGCCAGGAGGAAAATAGGATAGGAGATCAACACGGTGACTACGGATTTTTCCCTTCAGTACCTAATTAATTTACCGATTCATGGAAATCAGTATCCATGGGATTGACTTTGACTTGAAAATGTGAAGGAGAGAATGTGTAAATCAGCTGGAACCACAGATCCTAAGCTAACTGTCGGTTCATAATCCGCGAATAAAACTAGGTACCGCTGTGTCAAGTATTAGCCATTTTCGTTTTTGTAGAAAACCTGGCACCGGTTTCTTATTTGTACGTATCAAACGGCCAGTTTAAAGTAGGTACATCATCATGTCATTTAAAACGTACCTCAAAAGTCGGGAGAGGCTGCACGTTGTTAAATTGAACTCGATGTCATTCAGACAAAAGGCTCTTTGGGTGGGGGATGATTCTGATGACCTGTCACTTCCGTGCATTCTAAACTAGAGGTCTGTTGATGATTGAGAAGTGGAAGTTACAGTTTCCTCGATGATGCGATAGGACAGTGGGGGAAATTTCCCATGCACGTCGCAACGAACTTTGGCACCCAACAACCGATGAAGGTGCGCTTGAAAAATTGAAGCATTGATCGCACATTACGAGGGTTTGTAGATGAAATTAATTGTTTCTTCAACAGTGCGGTCTCTTTATTCTCAGAATAAAAAAGCACTAAGAGGGTAAAAAAATTGCTTATAAGCAACCAGTTTTTTGTCTAGACAAAATGTCAAAATTGAAAGGAGGCCCGTAACATTGACGCTATCTTGACAAAAAGCTGGTTGAAATTTCTGATGTCCTTTGGAAGGGGCTATGTGCGCCACATAACCTCTTTCCAATGACAACCCAAGGCGAGATGAGAATAGTGGAGATTGACCCAATGTGTAGGTATATGTGTCAGAGTTTTATGGGATTAGGGCCAAGAACGGGAAAACTCTACTTCATTTGCCATGGTCTATTGGGTTTATCGCGGGACATATTGTTGAGAAGCGTCCATCCACGCAACCAAAGGCAGCCTCTCCATGTTGTCACAGTGCCATTTCAGGATTGTTTAGACGCTATTATTTAGCGTAAAATTTATTTAATACAACTGAAAGATTGTTTAAAGTGTGACGGGATGAGGCAACCCTGGAATCAATAGTTGAAGCAATTTCAGTAGTAACTTTGACATGTGGTCGAGTGAGGTGTCATTTTCAAAGCAATTTTCGGTGTAGAATCGATTCATGGAGCTCCGAGACCTATACGAGCACCCTTTGAGGCTCTGTAATGGGTTTTATTGAGCAACCGGTGGGGGTTTTGGCCAGGGATCAAGGTGAGACTAATGAAGGACTTGTACCTAAAGGGACTCGGTTTCTTAAGTTTTCACTTTTTTTTCGATTTTCCATTTTAAAACATTTTCTATCATTACCTATGTATATGTTTTATTCTATTTATATAGTTGCTTATGAAGCTGATTATTTCAATCCTGAAAGATTGATTTTTAAAGCGGCTTCTGACCGAATTTGAAATTGCAATTTGGTAGATACATTTCCTCCCTTTTTGAAAAAATCGGAAAATATCTGAAATTGGTAAAGTATTTCGCTGTATTGAAAAATCAGCAAAAATAGGATGTTTTGATCGTCATGGGACAGTTTTTCACGTTTTTCCAGAAGTTCCAAAAACGGGGGACCTTTTTAAAAAAACGGAATCAGTTGTCTTTGAAGTTTTAACCCCATGCGCCCTAACCCGTGGGGCTGAAAGGGGGTTAGTATGACATACTATTTATTGATTGACATACAATGTATGTTTTTTTAAAGGATTTAGGGTCTAGTACGGTGTCGTTTTCGAAGTATGTTTGTGCGTGAGGGATTTGAAGGACTCGGAACAGGAGCTCGAATGAGGAGCCGTTTTCGAGACTATTCTTGAACGTAGATTTCATTAATGGGGTTCCAAAACCCATCCGACTATACTGTGGGTATGTATGGGACTAGAAATGAGAATAATTATTACGAAGGGCTTTAGCGAGGAAATCGTATGAGATGTCAATTTCGAAGTAATTTTGGAGGTGAAATCAACGCATACCTACCTATAAAGAAGTATGTTTCCAGAAAACAATTACCTACTTTTTTTGACATAATTTCAAAATGTTTTATTTATGTTTCTTTGAATAGTAGTATGTTACATGGTTGAATGGGTACATTTAATGTACACATGGATTAGAGTATGAAAATAGAACAAATAATAAAAACAGTGAAACCTCGTTAAGTGCAATCGCAAGGGAACAAGATTTTCTTTGCACATCTCGTTTTCCGTTAGGAGGTTTTGCTCAATCTTGGGCAGAAGGGAAAAACTTCAGTAGTAGGCAGGTCTTGATGAAATTGATGCAAAAATTTTTATTTTCATTGTTTAAAAGACTCGTCATGTATGAATAAATAAAGCATTAATCAATCATATTTAGTCACACTTCCTCTTTTGAAAGGGATCTTTTTTAAAACAGTTTTTCTATTTCGATGAGATATTGTTGATGAAACTTCTTCAAAAGGGATACTGGGGATGATTTCAAGTACGTGTGAAAGGCGGAAAGACGAAGTCGCTCACTGGTCCGGAATGGGCCCCGGTTCCTTGGGGCTCCACTTTCGGAACTTTTGGAATAGAGAATTCCCAAGGCCGAGGGTTACAACGTTTGCCTCCCCTCACTGCTTTGAGGGGTGAACAGGTTAAATAACCCTCGGTCAATCCCTGATTGATTCTTCAAAAGGGTTGAGTTAGGTGTATTATTCCAAGAATAATAAACCAAAAGTCAAGGAATCTTTATTTTCAAAATATTATTACCAGCGCACATTAATTTTGTCATTTATATACCTATAGTTCATATACCTATGTTATTGCTTCCGAGTCTGCGAAGCAGCGGAAGCCTTGTGTTCACTTTCGGGAGAAAACAAATTTTTGTTGTCCGAATTCAAAATTTCCACTCGCATTTTGCGTTTCATAGCCTACTGAACAAATTTTGTTCAGTGTCTGTCGGTCTGTGGGTCTGTCGGTCTGTGGGTCTGTCGGACTGTCGGTCTGTGGGGGTTGTGGGTCTGTCCACATTTCCTTGTTACAGCCATAATTTCCACAATTTGGAATGAATTTAGCTCAAATTTTTAGGGATTATGCGGATAAGGCTCCTTGAGGTCCCATACGAATTTCAGCACAATTGAATCAGCGGTACGCTCTGCGCATGCGCTAACGTGAAATTCTTGAAACAGGCATAACTTTCTCAATTTTGATCGGATTTCAATCAAATTTTCAGGAATTGTGTGCGTATAGCTCTAGATGGTACCCTGTCAGTTTCATCACGATTGAATCAGCGGTACGCTCAGCGCATGCGCGAACGTAATTTCCTTGCCACAGCCATAACTCCTACAATTTTGATCGGATTTCAATCAAATTTTCAGAAATTGTGTGGGTATAGCCCTAGATGGTTCCCTATCAGTTTCATCATGATTCAATCAGTGGTACTCCCTGCGCATGCGCGAACGTAATTTTCTTGTTACAGTTGTTACGTTCATTTTGAACTTGGCACGAGGAAGCTCATGTGCCATTGCCTTGGCAGTGTATTTTGTTTTATTACGCAGATGTATTTTAATTTTATTCTTTACTCCCATATTTCTTGTATCTGGTTAGGTGGAAGAATGGTCGGCAACGACCAAATCTTGCCAGATTTTGTAAGTACCTACTGGGTAAAGCGAAATCAATCAATCAATCATCGTGTAGAACCCGAGCGAGGGAAATGCCCCCTTACCGTCTTAGGCTCCTTGCTCACTTTGTCGCGTCTCACTTCGGCGCCTATCCAGATATTTACATTTTTTCACCAATTTTCATCTCACCCCCCCCCCCCCCCCCCAAACGACTGGATATCCTTCCCACTTAAGCTTAAATCTGTTGGTGAAATGACAGTGTATGAAGAGACATCAATTAGTGCGTGTGCCACAAAAAAGTAGAGATTCTGGAAACCACAAAAAGGAAACTGACGCTAGTGTACGACAACTTCGAGTATAAGCGGAAGAAATTGAATAAGACATATAGCGAAGGGGAAGGTCAGCGGTTCAATGTAGGAAAAGAGTTAGGGAATAGGAACAAAGAATTCCTAAAATCTATGAAGTTTACTTTAGTCACTAAAGTTTAGTGGAATAATTGACAATGGACTTGAGTTTCCAAAGAAGAATCTCCTCATTAAGAAGGTCCTCATTATACAGAGACAGATGTCGAGTGAAGGGACACTCTCAAGTTAAGAGTGAGAGGGAAACATTTGCTCTCCCACAAATCAGCGTATCAATGCCTGATGGATCATGTTTTCTGATCGCAGATGATCGAACAGATTTTTTTTTTTTTTTTTAATTTTTTATTGCTCCAAGTAATAACTTATTAACAATATTATTTTGAAATTAATTGATTTATAGCCAAAACTTAAGATACTTCACTTAGTTTTGTTTGTTATGATCACACTGGTTTCCACTACACTGTTTCACAAGAAAGCTCTAGTGGTTTTGTACGTTTTAGTCTTCTGGTGACATCACTTGTGTCAAGGAGTCGGACAGCATCCTCGTTGACATGACATCTTAGCCGATTAAGATGGCGGACGGCTTGCCGTTTGATAGCCTCGTTCACAGGTTCGATTTGAAGTTCATGATGAAGCCGTTCATTTCGAAAATACCATGGTGCATTAACCACATTTCGCAGCACGTTGTTCTGGAATCTCTGAATGATTTCCCGGTTTGATTGAGCTGTACAGCCCCATAGCTGTGCTCCGTAAGTCCAGACTGGCTTGAGGACTTGATTGTACAGAATTAGCTTGTTGTGGATAGACAATTTTGACCGCCTTCCAATCAGCCAGTACATTTTTCTGAGTTTTAATAGGAGTTCTTCCTTTTTTTTTTTTTTTACGTGAGATCTCCACCGGAGCCTGGCATAGAGCGTCATACAGAGATATTTAGCTTCATTTGCATGAGGGATAATTTTTTCATTGAGGTAAGCCGGTATGTAATCGATTCGTTTGTTAGTGAAGTCGAAATGTACCGACTTAGTTTCATTCATTTTGATTCGCCACTTTGCTGCCCAATGCTGTATGCTTGATATTGATCGATTTAACTTGCTTATGGACTCTGTATTGTTTTCGCCTATGGCCAAGACAGCTGTGTCATCAGCAAAAGTGGCCGTGGTGTTCATGTCGATTTCTGGGAGATCACTTGTGTACAGGACGTACAGGAGTGGGCCAAGCACACTCCCTTGTGGAACTCCAGCTTTTATCTGTTTTGGCTCCGAGTAGGCATCTTCTTGTCGTATTGTGAAGTAGCGATCACTGAGGTATGATTGCAGCAGCTCGGCATACAAGATTGGCAGTGCTCTGCGCAGTTTAAAGTTGAGTCCTTCATGTCAAACGCCTGAGTTACGTCTAGGAAAATGGCCGAACATACTTTTTTGATCGAACAGATGAGAGACTGTTGTTATTTGTTTCCAAAACAGTGCTGGAATCAGTTAAGAGCTACCAAGCGTATTTCGGAGATGGCAATTTCAAGGCACGTCTGGAAATGTTCGGCATTAGTCTTCGCTAAACGACTGCTCTACATTTTTAATAACCAAATTATCGATGGATTTAGGGAACTCTTCCCTGCGGGCGTCCAAGTGGGAATTCGAAAATGACCAAGCACCGAAATGAGAAGAAATTTTGGGGGCGCTAAATTGGGACACGCCGAACTGGGATATAACCGCTCACTTATCAAAGGTCGATTCCGAAATCCACGTTCCCCTTAACGAGGTTGTACTTCCAAATTATGTATTTTATGACAGAATTAATTTTTGCACAATTTATATCAAAGAATGATAAACCAAAACAGACCTTTGCGTAAAATTTGCAGCCCTTTTGAATCGCTGGCTTTGGAAAGCATCCCACATCCAACTAAACCTTTGCAGGATTGGTACCGTATAAAAATAAAAAGTTTCTTTTCGCGTAGCAAGGAGAAATTCCACCCTCTCCGTGCGTGATTGATACGAATGGATCTGAATACCAAACAAGTGCTAGCTTTACTCCCATATTTCTTACTTACTCCTCTTTTCGTATAAAAGGAAGGAAGTAACAATTTTGGCCAGACAGATGCAGTTCTCGTATGTATTCATGCTATTACGAACGTATCGACTGTGGTAGGTATGATTTAGTAAATCGAAACGAATAATGGAAAAGAGATTATTCAGAACGGCAGACTATTTCGTTTCTGTGAATTACATAACATGTATTTCGTTAATATTTTACCGATTATGATGAAATTGGGCTTAAAATGGTCGGCAAGATTTCCCCAAGAAACTATGCCTTCAAAAGTAGACCTTATCCACGTATTACGTAGCCCACTCAAAAAAAAAAAAAAAAAAACGCGTGAAAATACGGTCATTCCAGGCGAGAAGAAATTCAAAGGGGGGGGGGGGATATTTCAAGGATGAGTTGTCCTTTTATTGTTCCCAAAATACCTACGAGGGGCCAGCGCCGGAATTACGAATTCTACACACTCCACGCGCGTGCCTCTCATGAATTTAGGTTGACACCCCCTTTCACAGAAGGTTGCTCCCTTTTGGTTTATTATTCTTGGAATAATACACCTATGTAATCGCGACGGAGGTCGACGACTCCGATCGGACTCAAAATTTGACATTATCCGTTTCAAGAGGTCTACATTCTAAAATTCCGAAATCTCCGAAATCTGCCGAAATGTCCGTCCGCCGTCCAGGCCGTTTTGGGCAGTAGGAATTTTTTTTAAAATCTGACATTTTGACAAAATACTTGGTTTACCATCTAGTTGTGCCCGCAAGGTTTTCAGTCCGATCGCTCAAACCCGTGGGGACCCGGAACGATCCGATTTCACTGTGGCGATCTATAGGGCTTTCATGGGGCTACAAATGGGATTTTTGAAGGATCCCAAGAAGTCAAATATTTTCAGAGTAAAAAACATACTTAGATAAGTTACCCTTGTGTAAAATTTGCAGCGTTTGTTTCAAGCTATCATTATAAGAATGTAATAGGTAGCGAAAAAATTATATGGCGACAAAGTAACCGCAAACGTTCAAAGCCACGACTCAGATTGCCACTCTAGCTTTAGTTGGAACGGCATCTCACCTCAGGCGCACCAGGATTTTTATTTGTTGATGTTTCAGCTCCGGGTTCGTACGTATGCGGGTGGGTTATTGACACTAGCCGAGTAGTATTCAGACCTTTTGCTCGTAAAGTAGGTGGATAGTAACGTGGAAGAGCAGATGCTTTTTGGGAAATGACGATCAAAAGTAATAGCATTTCACGTAAAACGTTTTTTCGTTTTGTAGAGTTCAAAGCTCAAATCTTTACTGAAATCGCTCTTAGCTACCTATATTAGAGTCAACTCAGGTAGCAATAACAATTATTGTTATTGTAATCAATTGATTACAGACTTTTGTGTGAAATAAATGGATTTTTGAGAAATTTGTCAAAAGGTGGCCTAGCCGTCCTAGATAATAAAACGGTATTTTAAATAAGTAAGCCCCTGGTAGGCATGTGCCTCGACGGGTAGATATCGTGCACCCGGTAGGTAGGTAACATTCAAGGGGAGTACCTACCGTCAATTCTGACTAGAACATGGTCACTTATCATAGTGGGAAATCATTCTCACTTGCTCGTAGAACTAACGATTCCATTACGACGTCAAACATGAACTGAAGACGGGACCGCTCATGCTAACACTTGGACTCTTCTTAGCTATCTCTAGGACGCGGGACCCCTCGTACATTTCAAAAACGGGAAAAACTCACCTCACCTCGTGCCGTCAGCCGATTTCTGATAGGATTTATCGAAGTACGTAGGTACCTAAGTGTTCTGGTCGTGCCGCCTTATGTTGAGATACACAACTAGTGTAATGCGGGAAAGAACGAAAGAAAGATGAAAAGCCTCGTTTTTGGTCGTTTTTTTGAAGAAAAACAAGAAACAAAAAAAACCATGAAGGAGTCATTTTAGTCCACTCATATATGAATATATCATATATCGTAATCAGCGTTAAATTTCGTAAAGGATTGGCCCATCTGCGAATGACTACCTAGATTCGGAAAATTGGCCACTGCGTGGGCAAACATCCACTTCGTGACCAGGCTGTACCTAAATCTGTCTTCCCAGCGTCAAGGAAAGGACGAAGGGTTCCCGGACCCCTCTGTTAGTTACTAACAGAATCTACAGATCTACTGTAGATCCAGAGTTTCCTCCAGTTCAGACTAAAGTGCATTAAATGGAATGAAATACGTCAGATAACGTGAAAAGCGCAAACAGAATGTTTTTCAACCGTGCACAATATCGAGCGTTCAACCGTTGAATTTTGTAAATGCATCTTTGGAAACGTGAACCGTTCATGAAAGTGTGTTTTCTTTTCTTTCTTAGGAAACAAACACCTAATTATATACGAAATAAAGAAGCAAAATTATTCCTCGCCAGAAAGGATTGTTCCCGACCTTTTAAATACACCGTTGAATCGGAGCGAAGCCAGACGATCGCACAATTAAGTTGGAAGGAAACAATCGAGCCAACACAAATTTCCAATTATGATGTTTTGTATAGCGGCAACGATCAGAGGACGAAGTGTTTCTCAGCTTTGTGGAATTCAAGCGACACACCACATAATATTGTATTCATTGCTTTGTCCTATTCAGACGAGTTTCCCGATTTGACGCGGAAGAGATACCGGGATGGAAACTATTCAAATGAAAATACCATGGTATTTTCATTTGAATAAATGAATTTATGCATTTACGAGATGACCGAATGATTTTTTTTTTTTTTTTTTTCAAATTACACAAATCCCAATGAGCCCATCAAGGTTTTGTCATATCCCCCGACCTCATTCCTCACCCCTGAATCATTTAAATTCATAAATACTCCTATAATCCAAATCCACACCCACGTTTTAGTTATTTTCTCCACGTGGTCCCTTTCTCATGGCTCACTCTTTGGGGTCACTTCCACTGAATTTATTATTGTTGTTCATTCCAGATATCTTTTTAATACCCATATCAGTCCATTGAACGACTACATTGAAATAGATAGCCCTTTTCAACCAAATCCCTAGAGTATCAGTGACCTAATGTCCCATTGTAACCAAGAATTGAAATTATCTGCTTCACTATCCTTTCTTCACAACACAGTAGTATGTTTTTCTCATGCCCTCAATTACTGTCGCTTATCTGCCGCCCACAAGGCGACTCATCTTGCACTTTCTAAGTACACAATAATTGCTCGACGCCCACTGATTTGGCCCTTTGTAATGAAATCCTTATTGTGTAAACTATCCAAACCTTCTAATCATTCCAATAGCTCCTTTCTCACGAACCTGGGAATTTCCCCCAACTTACGTACTACTTTTCTCCCTCTCATACGACTCAAATTCCCTACTCTATCTCATTTATCTCCCACCTTGAGGATGTAGGACCGCCCTTAACCCCGCCTAAACCCCCTAAATTTACCCTCTCCTACCCTTGGAGATAGACTGGTAGTGGTGTCAATATGTATAAAACCCTATGAAATTGTATAATCAGAAAGGCAGAGTTCCCGAGCCCCAGAGCTCCGGAGTTCCGAGGAGCTTCTTCTTCAGTCTTAAGTCAGGATGTTAGGCTGTTAGTGAGTCGATTCACAAGTTCCGGCTCCTCTATGGAGGTCGGAGACGTTATGCTAAGTTCGGTTTAGCTTTGCTGCTGCCTTCTGTCCATGTCCTAATTTTTGCTGTTGCTGAGTTTTCATCAATAAATCGTCGTGCTTATCGATCTCTCGGAGTCATCATTGGTCTCGACCCTCAAACGCTCTCCGGGTCTTTACATAAATTGGTATCTCGAAGTGGGATATTACAGTTTAATAACCATCTTCCGTTTACATTCCCTACAATACTGCGGTACTTTGGATTGACGGATCGAAAGAAAAATTCTTTGCTTTCATATTTCTTTATGTAAACTATCAGTAACACAAATGTCATCACGTAAGTGTTTCTGTCAGCCTGCCCATCACTTTATTTGTTCCTTTTGACCTTTTCAATCTATATGACAAGTTGATTCACGAGTGAGACAGGAAGTTTCCACAGTAAAAAAAAAACCATCTATCATTTGAACGTTTTCATCCATTTCTAATATTCCAATAAATTGAAAAGGACCTTCTCACATTAGGTATGGTGATCGGCGACTTGCAATGTGATGACTATGCCTTTTGTTTTCCCTTTGCCGAGTGACTCGTCTGAAAGCTGAAACGCCAATTTCAGTTGCCACCCACAGACAGAAAAGGTCAGCCGTCCAAGACATTGTTTCATTACTGTCTCTCGGTAAACAAATAGCTCTACCGGATGGGGATCGACATTCCAACACGATCGAAGA
The DNA here is from genome assembly GCA_955831195.1 of Pilophorus perplexus. Taxonomy (NCBI): domain Eukaryota; kingdom Metazoa; phylum Arthropoda; class Insecta; order Hemiptera; family Miridae; genus Pilophorus; species Pilophorus perplexus. The sequence continues at coordinate 54,290,711 of OY037007.1, read as the reverse complement.
ATCTCTTTTTAAAAATAGGATCCTGGAAGTGCAAGCTCGACTAAGTCTGAGATTGACGGCTGACAAAAGATTTTAATGAAACTACCTATCTGCTGTCACAATGTGACATGTCAATTTATTCCTAGGATAATGTCATTATCCTAGGAATAAATTGACATAATGCTGATGTGAAGACCAGGGGTTGTTTACCGAGGAGCGATGTTGTCTTATTGGTTTGTGCATTGCACCAGCACGAAAACGCTGCAAATTTTACACAAGGGTTTATTATTCTGTGATATAGGTTACTTGTACAGACATTTAATTCTGTCAATAAAAAAAATTAAAAAAATTTTTTTTTTGGATTTTTATATTTCAAAAAAAATTTTTTGGGGGGATTTTTTTTTCAAAAATGTGTTTTTTCAAAAATTCTTTAATTTTTACTCGAAAAATATTTAACTTCTTGGGATCCTTCAAAAATCCCATTTTTAGCCCCATGAGAGCCCTATAGAACGCCACAGTGAAATCGGATCGTTCCGGGACCCCCAAAAATGGATTCTACGTCCAAAAATACTTCGAAAACGACACCTAACTCGATCCCATAGCTAAAAGCCTTCAAAACACCCCTCCTGTAGCCCCATTTTAGCCCCATAGCGCCCCACGGGTTTGGGCGATCGGACTGAAAACCTTGCGGGCACAACTAGATGGTAAACCAAGTATTTTGCCAAAATTTCAGATTTTTAAAAAAATTCCTACTGCCCAAAACGGCCTGGACGGCGGACGGCGGACGGACATTTCGGATTTTGAATGTAGACCTCTTGAAACGGATAATGTCAAATTTTGAGGCCGATCGGAGTCGTCGACCCGCGTCGCGAAAACATAGGTGTATTATTCCAAGAATAATAAACCAAAATGCGGCGAAAAGCGGAAACTCAGGTGGGGTCGCTCGCAGAGAAAGCAGAACGTGAGTTTCCTCATTTGGCTCTACATTGAGGAGAATCAATTTTGGGGGAATATATTTTTATCCCATTTCAGGACCCAATATATAACCTTGGTTGTCGTTTCACATGAGAAAACAGCCTGCAAAAAGAGAGCTGACGAGCTGGCGCAAGGTTTGCTGGACTACCTGAATTGGTGGGATGGCGTTTCCTCAAATCAAATTAGATCGGGGGATAAAATTAAAGCAACTACCCCCAGGGGCAGAAGTTCTGTCTAGGGGACCACTGAGCAGATTAATTAGAAGCAATAAAGGTTTTTTCGGTGGGGGGGGGGGGGGGGGGGGGTCGAGGCAGATGATTTCTAGGAGGCTCAATCAGACAGTAGTATTTGATGGAGAGGAACCCTACCTAGCAGGCCAGCATTGCCCAACAGACTGTTGGAAATAGGAACAGAGTACAGTGGAACCTGGATAAGCGGGATCGCTGGGGGCCTCCTAAAAATTCCCACTTATGGAAGTTTCCCGATAACCCAAGTTCCCACTTAAAGAGGTTGTTTGGGCTCTCGTCCCACTAAACCAAGTTTTGTGGGGGAAAGAATGACAACGAAGAAATAAAAATCGTCGTGTAATTTATTCCAAGTCACATTTATTTTGCATCATTTTCATGGTTGCTTCGTCAAATAGTCAGTAATTTTGCTCTGCCTCTCAACTTGGGCTTTCGCAACAACCTTTTCCAATTCACATCCCACTTAAACAAGTTCGGAGAGGGAAGAGTCCCACTCACAGAAACTGGGAGTCCCACTAGTAGAAGTTACGAGAGACCGAATCCCACTCATGGAAGTTTGGCGCTTGGAAAGCGAATCCCATTTAACCAAGTTCCACTAGCCCACTAAAGGAAGTTTTCACCCCAAAAATGCTCGTTCCTTGAGATTTGTCCCTCTCATCGAGATTTCCCACTTATCCAAGTCCCGCTTATCCAGGTTCCACTGTAGTACGAAATAGCCTCAGGATGCCACAGTCTGAAATCGTTGCGTGGCAGTACACGTATAGCTGGTAGGTACTGAAAACAGACTGAATATGATTAGTCATCATATCATTGATGACCCCAGAATTTAAGGGTGCCATAATATGCATAAGTAAGGGCCCAAGCGCTTTTTTTTATTCTTTTTTTTATTCTAGTTTTCAACTAGTTTACTGCTGGTTTCCTGCTGGCTTTCCGCTTTTTTCTGCTGTTGCAATGGCTCTTGGGCTTTGTGCAATGCACAATGTGCATAATATGCATAATATATTTATGCATATATATATATATGACACCCTCCGACCCGTTTTCCGGGTAACGTTTGACGCATAATCCATTTTTCGAGGTCCCCCATCTGTCCAAATATTGGACCGGATTTTTTATTTTTATTTTTTTCAATTTCTTCAAAAATATTTTCTTACTGACACAGAATTAATTTTTGTACTTTGTTTGAAAGAATAATAAACTCTTTTGTAAAATATGCAGTGTTTTGAGATAGGAAGGTGGTTCTGGCGTCTAAAAGACTAGAATATATTCGGAAAAAAATATAAACCCAAAATCGAAATCATCCACAAAAGGTGGCTGTTCCCCATTCCATGTCAGTTATACCTTGGGATAAACGAAAGGTTCGGAAAACCGATCCACTTTAGTCAATATCTCCATACACAACAGATGGTGCGAATTTTCTTTGAAAACTGGATTCTGCTCTGGCTGGGACTGCTGTTGCAGCAGCCTCTCATTCCTCCTAACGTTGCCTCACGATGAATCTATTCCAAATCAGAACAATGGTATATTTACCTAGCACAAACATTGTTTTTATACTCAAAAACTACAGTACGTACCTCGGTCCCTGGAGTAGCTCCTAATACAATTTTATGAGGAGGTGGCACACTAAGCCGGCTATCCCAATTAGACGCTCTCTTCTACTGCAATACAACCAACTTCCTGCTCCACACAATTTAACTTTTTATTTTTGGATGAAGTTGCATTTTATTTATTAAGTCCCGACTAAGAATCACGATGAACAGTCCAATTTTCAAGGTTCGCTAATTCATGTTAGAGGTGTCAACACTGCACTCCTCTGCCACCAGAGCGCTCTAAAACTCATCCCGTATTTATACCGACCTCGCGAACTTCTGTTGAAACTACAAAATGGGTAAGGGATCTTGTCGGTTGCGACAGGGTTATAAATCCACGGGAAAACTTATCCTCACTAATCAAACTGTTGCAGTACGAGCTATAGCTCTAGAAGAAGAAGTTATAACTTCTCAGTTTCAAGAGAGATTCACATTTGATTATAACAAATTAGGAACGTTTAGCCACTGTGAGGCTTGGTGTTACATTCATTTTAGTGTAACTGTGAGTAATTCATTCGGAAATGCGAGGATTTAGAGAAAGTTTCCTGAAACTAGTTTCTTCTTCAACATTTAGCTTCAAGCCACAACTTGATTGGATTAAATCCAATCAAGTTTCAAATTTTGAAAGCCATTTATGGCTGGTTTATAAACCTGACTACGAAGGTTCTATCTGAATACAAAAAATTAATAGGCTTTGGAATCATTTCTATTTCATTCGTTTTTTGAATAACAATACAACGCAAAATAACAATAAAAAGGGCGTTTGTAAATGGAGCAGGGACGAACAGTAATATATATTACGTAGGGATATATATATTTTATGTAGGCCTATAGGCACCGGCCCAACATATTATGTAAGAAGAGTGCAGCTTTTCCCTTAGGTAATTACTTTGAGAGCAAATGCAAAATGAGCGCAGGGCTTTCACTTGAATGGTTCAAGGTGTGTAAAATTAGCGCAGACATGCAGTGGTAACAACTGATTTGGGGAGATGTTTTACGTGCTTTTCCTGAGGTCTCCGGAATCGATTATCCTTGTAGAGTAAGTATTTTTGCCGTAATTTGGGTCTGAAATTGACCAATACATAAAATTGAATTTTTTTTTTTTTTTTGGAAAAATGCCTAAGGCATTATTTTCAAAAGGCTGTATTATCTTGTATATCTTGACAACCGTGAGTCGTACTGAGCTCGCGTTGTGGTCAAATTCTTGCAAATTTTATCTAAGTACTTTAAAATATTGTGATATAAAAAAAAAGAATTTGTTGAAACGCTTAGTTCAGAAGATATAACCAAAAAACCAAAATAACTGCAAACATTTCGCGGTTTTCCAGCTGCTCACAAAGTTCCCTACGATTTTTTTAGCTGCAAAATTGGGTACGTGCTCCTGATTATAACCCTAACAACATACCTATCAAAAACGCTGCAAATTTTACACAAGGGTTTATTATTCTGTGATATAGGTTACTTGTACAGACATTTAATTCTGTCAATAAAAAAAATTTTAAAAAATTTTTTTTGGATTTTTATATTTCAAAAAACATTTTTTGGGAGGGATTTTTTTTTTTTCAAAAATGTGTTTTTTCAAAAATTCTTTAATTTTTACTCGAAAAATATTTAACTTCTTGGGATCCTTCAAAAATCCCATTTTTAGCCCCATGAAAGCCCTATAGAACGCCACAGTGAAATCGGATCGTTCCGGGACCCCCAAAAATGGATTCTACGTCCAAAAATACTTCGAAAACGAACTTTTAGCCCCATAGCGCCCCACGGGTTTGGGCGATCGGACTGAAAACCTGCGGGCACAACTAGATGGTAAACCAAGTATTTTGCCAAAATTTCAGATTTAAAAAAAAATTCCTATTGCCCAAAACGGCCCGGACGGCGGACGGCGGACGGACATTTCGGATTTTGAATGTAGACCTCTTGAAACGGATAATGTCAAATTTTGAGGCCGATCGGAGTCGTCGACCCGCGTCGCGAAAACATAGGTGTATTATTCCAAGAATAATAAACCAAAATCATCCTTGCGCTCGATTTACATGACCTACGTCCCCTTAATGCAACATTTCTGAGCTCGTTTTACATCTGGGTTTTCGAGGTTTTTCACCCCTCGTTCAATAATTGCGCTCGATTTACAGCCGCCCAATACAAAATGTTTCATTGGAACGGAACCTGTAAATCTATGTATTAAAAAAATAGTTGTGCCCGCAAGGTTTTTAGCCCGATCGCCCGAACCTGTGGGGCTCTGTGGGGCTAAAAAAAGGGCTACAGGAAGGTTTATTTGAAGGGTTTCGGCTATGGGGTCGAGTTAGGTGCCGTTTTCGAATCAACTTTTGGGGGTCCGAGAACGTTCCGATTTCACTGTGGGGATCTATTGCGCTCTCATGCGGCTACAAATGGGATTTTTTAAGGATCCCAGGAGGTCAAAATGTGGGACTTCGAAAAATGGACTACCTATGCGTCCAAAGTTACTCAGAAAATAATATTTAATATTATTTTCTGAGTAATTTTGAACGCATAGGTAGTCCATTTTTCGAGGTCCCACATCTTTTTTAGGTTGATTATTCTTGGGATAATACAACTATGTTTTCGCGACGGAGGTTGACGATTCCGATCGGCCACAAAATTTGACATTATCCGTTTCAAGAGGTTCTAAATTCTAAATCCCAAATGTCCGTCCGCCGTACGGGCCGTTTTGGGCAGTAGGAATTTTTGTTTTTTAAATCTGAAATTTTGACAAAATACTTGGTTTACCATAATATGGTAAATACTATATTATAGTTGTGCACGCAAGGTTTTCAGCCCGATCGCCCAAACCGTGGGGCGCTATGGGGCTAAAATGTGGGTACGGGAGGGTTTTTGAAGGCTTTTGGCAATGGGATTGAGTTAGGTGTCGTTTTCGAAGTATTTTTGGACGTAGAATCCATTTTCGGGGGTATCTGAACGATCCGATATCACTCTTGTGATCTATAGGGCTTTCATGGGGCTACAAAAGGGATTTTTTAAGGATCCCAGGAGGTCAAATATTTTTTAAGTAAAAAACGAAAAAATTTTGAAATAATATTTTCGAGAAAAAAATCCAAAAAAAAGTTTAACAAAAAAAAAAATCCCCCCCAAAAACAATTTTTTTTCTAAAACTTTTTTATTGACAGGTTTAAATTTCTGCACAAGCAACCTATAACAAATAATAATAAACAGTATTGTAAAATTTACAGCGTTTTTAAAGACTTTATTTTGACACAGAATTAATTTTTGCAGAAGTAACCTATACCTATCAAAGACTCTTAAACCCTTATTAAGAAGTGATTAGCTACGTAGAAAACAAAAACTCCATCGTCTCCCGTATTTGGCATATCCCTACAACGAAAAATTTTGGCAAAAACCTTTTCCGACGAATACTAATGACACTTTTGTTGTCTCATAAGACATGCAATGTACCTTGTACGAAATTTAATCCGCTTTCACCATTTAAAAAAAAGTTTTTGCCCAAATTTGCCATTTGTCTGCTCCTTCCTTATCGGCAATAAGGGCCCGTCCTGAGATACCCATTCCCCCACTCTTAAACACATCTAAAAGCCTTCAAAAAACAGGTTGGCGTAAGGAGTGTCGAAATGACCCTTGAAAATATTTTCATTCCTCGGGAGAATTAAAAAGGAAGCGAAGCTTTATATCATTTTGCAAAAATCAGCTGCCAGTATAGTGTCCTACTAGATGCTCCGGCTCGCTTTGCTCGCCTACGCCCCCAGCTGGGGGGCTCCGCCCCCCAGACCCCCCGTAGGGCCTCGCTTCGCTCGGCCGACCGCTTAATCAGACATAAGGCCTCGCTCCGCTCGGCCGAGCTCTTATTCGGACAGGGGGACCCCCCCTATTCGTAGCTAAACGTCGGCAAAAAATATCGTGACTCCACAACGACTAATCGGAGGAAGACTCGATTCGGACCGTGTGAAATTTCTCTCCACCGCCAAACCTTCGCCATATTTTACAACCCGGGATGGATTTTAAATCGTTTTCCTCTGATTTCAGGACTTGGTTATCTCCCGGTGATCAAATCCTCCTAATTTCCTTCTTGGTGTTGCTCTTTGCGAAACGCTGGTTCCTTCGTGGGAGCTAGTTCTACCACTCGGAAACAGCTTAGGGACAGCCTACTCAAACTGGATTCGTCAAGAGAAAAAAATGCGTACCTAACGAAATATTACAGGTTCAACTGCACATAAAAATACGTCCAAAAATACTTCGAAAACGACACCTAACTCGATCCCATAGCTAAAAGCCTTTAAAAAATATAAGAAAATATTTTCATTCCTCGGGAGAATTAAAAAGGAAGCGAAGCTTTATATCATTTTGCAAAAATCAGCTGCCAGTATAGTGTCCTACTAGATGCTCCGGCTCGCTATTCGTAGCTAAAAGGTCGGCTAAAAAAAATTTCCCCGCCTCCTCCACCGTTGTAAGGTCCCTGAAGCCCCACCCCGGATTCCACCTGTTCTTAGTACGTCTTTCCGACTTCCTTGACAGCGGCCGGGTTGGAAGAGCCAAACGCGCCCCATCTATATCAAATATCGTCGCTGAAGCAACCACATGCTACAACTCAATTTTTGGCCAAAATGAGTTAGACCCTATCATACAATAATATAAAATTGTGTTGGCCGACGGTAGCCGTGTGGTTTGTTGGTACGGGATAACGCGTTCCCGAATGAGTTTTTTCACTTTCCGCTCGCTGGCCGTTTAGGGGGTCGAAAAAATTATACGGCTCGTATAGATCAGAACTGGAGGAAGACGTCGGTCAAATCGTAAATCCGAAATTCGCCCGGGAAATTCGTCGAAAATTCGTCGAAAAATCGTCTTTCTCCCGTTTGTCCTACGTTTTCCACTTTCAACTCGCGCCAAAGGCCGTTTAAGGGGACGAAAAAAATTACGAAAAAATACCAGCCGTATAGATCAGACCTGGAGGTAGACATTGGTCAAATCGAAAATCCGAAATTCGCCCGGGAAATTCGTCGAAAAATCGTCTTTCTCGCGTTTGTCCCACGTTTTTTCGGGTTCAAAAATACCCAGTAAGGAGCCATTTTTTGGGTATGGTATCCGCGAACCAAATGCGCGCCAAAATATGGCCAATCCGATTCCGAAGTCGGATTTCAAAAAAACCGAAGGGGAGGGGGCGATTTCACGGTGAGAAGACAATTGGATCGTTTTAATTCGCGCGGGGCCAGGGATCTTAGAAAACGGAGGGACCAGGGAACTTTGATAGATGGAGAGGCCTTTATTTAATAAAAGTTGAATTGAATTAAAAATAATAATTTCCTAAACGGTAAGCCCTAAAAATACGCCGATTTTTTCTATCGTCTCTGCTACGAATAGGAGGGGCCGAGCGGAGCGAGGCCTTATGTCTGAGTAGGGGTTTGAACGTGTCCATCGATGCTACGCACCCCACAGGCGGCAATACACCCCACAGGCGGCAATACACCCCACTAGGGGAGCGAGCGAAGCGAGCCAGAGAGACTAGTTCTTTATGTAAAATGTTGCTCTGGATCCATTTCCGAGGTCAGATTAAAGAAAAAACCAAAAGCAACACTGCTACAGCGAGTTTTGACCACATGCTACAAACGATTTCGTTTTTCCACATGCTACAACTCAGCTGTTTTGCATGCAATACACCGGCGAAATGGAGGCACGGGTGGGTTTTTCGATTTTTCTCGTATAGGTACTAAGCAATAAAAACGATTTTTTTTGTTTCCATTGTTTTATCAGATGTTTTTTTAAAATATTAAGCCCCTTGTTACATCTGGAAAAATTGTTTTCACGTTGGAATCATCCGTGAAAAATTCAGTTCAGTTGTTTTGCCACTTGAGTTATAGCTTGTGGGCAAAATAGAATTTTGAGTTATAGCATTTGGTTGATGGTTTTGGTTGAGTTGTTCCATGTGGAAATGTCCATTCCTGAGTTACAGCTTGTGGTACATAAATCGGTGTCTCCTGAAAATTTGGCAAAATTGAGTTATATCATGTGGTTGCTTCAGTGACGATATATATATCGCGTTATATCACTCACGAGACTCACTCACGATTTTCACCGGGAGACTCCCCGAGCGGCGTCCGTATAAAAGCTTCGCTTCAAAAGTTTTTGATAGGCGAAATAGCTCTCTGTATTTCCTATTTAGATTTCCAGGAAAGTTAGGAAAGGGAGATATCCCTCAATAAAAGTGGAGCTACATTTATGAGATCACTTCAGATAGGAGATAAATGAATTTATTAGCACCTCTAGCTATACGTTGGAGGTCGTGGGCTAGAAAGGGCGAACATTTAATCAACGTGGAAGAGTGACTGGTAACCCAATAAAGAGTTTATCAAGGTTGAAGCTTGGAGTAAACAGGCGCGTAGGTATACGGCGAGATGGACTCTCAAGTGTCACCACTCTGCTTGATCCAACACTGAGTGGGATTGCTGGTGAATCACAGGGGAAATGTACATTTCCCAGCTCTTTGTTAACTCGTAACAGGCCAACCTTTCTCGCATTCGTATTTCAGAGAAATATAATACAACGTGGGGAATTAATCTTTCTAGTCATTTCGTTTCTATTTTTTGTTTTAAGGAGACTCACAAAATTTGTCCCATTTAATGGGATGGTGCATGTAGGGTGGAACAAGAGCCTTCCTCTTTCCCGGTTTCCTTAATTGATAATCATAAAAGTCCTATGACCCATAGGAGCCTTTGCTAATGGGAGTGGGTAAAAGGGTTTAAGGTCAAAGGGCTCAAAGCGAATGGATGAATATAACGAGAATGTGACCCAATTAGTTTCCCTCGTCCCTTGTTAATAAGTTAAATGGTAGTCACCTACTGTATAAAATAACATCCTTATAAGGATGGTTATAATATACATATTATAATTATAACCTATAATAACCCTCCACTCGTCGGTATAGGGGTGATTCTCAATTTTTGAAGCTTAACTTTCTCCCAAACACCGAATTTCGGTTCATTATCTTGTCAGTAAACTGGCTTGAATATGAAGAGCGAGACGCCTGCTGTGTAGCAACTCCTCTCCATAGACATAGGAGAGCAGCTGCCAGTAGCAGCCTACCAGCTCTGTACCCCCTTTCTGACAGGAGATGGGGGTCATTCTCAGTTAAAGTGTCTCTTTTGGCCAGTCGCATTTCCAAATTCATGAGGCAGGTAGATGAATTTTTAATAATGAAAATTAATATATTTTGAAGAGCAGAACATCCGGATATTCGAACTGATCACGGAAGGCAGTGACTCGGAAAGGTACGGTAGTGTGGGTAGCAGTGAAAAAGCCCTCATCAATCTATACCTTTAGCAGGAAAATTGAGAATCACCCATGCAGTTCGTTCCAAATCGTTTGGGGACTGATTTTCATTCATTGAAGAACAAAGAAGAAGGAGAAGGTTCAACTTTTATAATATAATTTATTTCATATTATGAAACCAGAACGGACTGGGCAAGTGGGTGATGAGCTAGATCAATAGAAATTGAAAATTAGGAGGGTACCTACCACTCTAGAATGTTTCGATCGAGCCCGAAATTAGCTGACATCTCACAATATGTCATAATATGTGTCCAGAGTGGGCAATGGACCACTATTGACACACGGAAGACACGCAGTTCTAATATACCTAATTGAAATAGACTTTATGTTGTTTCTTCAACAATGTATGTGTAAGGCGGACAAGTGTATGCTGTTCCTCCCTCGTCAGTGATGCTCCTTTATACGATTGTGTATTGTAGAGTGAACGTGATTTTCTTGGCAGTGGCGACAACATGCACGTGATTGAAGCGGAGGGAGTTAGATTGCTTCGTGTGTTTGCGTTGTAAATCATAGGGCAGGAATAGGTACGCATGCGGTTGTGAGCTGTACAAATGGATTTTACTATTCAGTATTACCCCCGTTTTTTTAAAGTTTTTATTTTTTATTATTTGCCCTGATTTTTGTGACTTGTTTTCGATATTTGCAATTCGTATACCAGGGGTTGAACCAGTTTCGGTTAAAAAAGAAACCTCAGAAAATTTTACACAAGGGTTTATTATTCTTTGATATTGATATATCAATATCAGTAACCTATATATAGGTTACTTGTGCGAAAATTTATTCTGCGTAAGAAAACATTTTGGAACATACATAAGAAAAGGTTTTGGAAAATTAAAAAAAAAAATTCTATACAATGTTTGGACAGATGTGGAACCTCGAAAAATGGATTATGCCTCCAAAATTACTGGTAAAACTACGCCTCACTAGACCTCCTGGAATCCTTAAAAAAATCCCATTTGTAGCCCCATAAAAGCCCCGCGGTGGTATCGAATCGTTCTGGGGCCCCAGAAAATGGATTCTACGTCCAAAAATACGTCGAAAACAACACCTAACACGACTCCATTGCCTAAAACCTTCAAAAATCCCTCCTGTCGCCCATTTTTACCCACACAAAGCCCCACGGGCTTAGGCGATCGAGCTGGAAACCTTGCGGGCATTAGATGGTAAACCGTGTATTATGTCAAAACGGCTGGGCGGCGGACGGACATTTTGTTTTTGGAATCTACACAATGTGTCATCTTGAAACGTACCTATGATAGCTGCGTTCGCAGAGTAAGTTCTGGAGGTTCCTTCTCAAAAATAAATCAGAACTGCCGGAATCGATTCCCAACGATTCTGCGTTCGCAGAGCATCAGAAATTGAGTGTTTAGTAATAATTACTTCCAGGAATTATTCCTGGAAGCCGAGGTTCCCCCACTCACGGCCCTTGCCAAAGGCCATACTGCGCATGCGCCGAACGGTTCGGAATTTTCAGAATTGCCTACTCTGCGATACCTAATACCATACCTAATTTCAAATTTTGAGGCCGATCAGAATTGTCGAGCTCTGTCGCTATTACACAGGTGTATTATTCCTAGGGTGGCCAGATATTTTTTTCGAGGAAGCAGTACATTAAACAAATTAGTGATATAGATAGTCGTCGGACACTATAGTATGATATACTATATATATAGTATATGTGTATATAGTACCTACTATAGTACAAGAGCCTTTTTTGTCGATAGACAAAATTATTATTAGACATTAACATTTTTTTGTCTATAGATAGAGAAAAAAAATTTTTCAATGTCTAATAAAACATCACATTAGGTTAAATCATTGCCACTGGCACCAAAAATATTATGACTATATGATATATCATAATATGATATAATATTATTATATATAATCTACATCCCATAAAGGAGATCCATACCGAGAGATCAATACTATTCGGCTGCATTTAAAAACTGGAGAACCCGTTTGAAAATCATAAAAAACGTAGCTCCTCCAACTTCTTCTTCCCCTAATTGCAACACTCATGAGTGTTGGTGTTCTATCTAATTTAGGGTCCGGGCGTCTGGGCACCATCATACTTTGGAAAAGCGTAAGAAAGTTGGCAGGAAGTAGCGAAACTCTACTAGTTTCAAAAAGCAGTACATTTCATGTGTACACAAGGGTCTCTGTGTACAGCAGTATCACATACCTTAAAGCAGTACTGTACTGCAAAAAGCAGTACCTACATCTGGCCACCCTAATTATTCCAAGAATAACAAACCAAAATTGATTAAATTATGATTTTTGGAAATTTTCAGGGCAAAGCGGGCGTTTCGAAGGAAAGCGCTTTGAAGTCAAAACTGTAGTTCAAACCCCTGTTTTTTTACACTTCAAAGAATTTTTCGATAATTAAATAGCGAAAAATCGATTCTAGGTCTAATAAAAATATACCTAATGACGACATTTTCGACCTTTTTCGCTTTTTGGCTATATCTTCGGATTTTCTGGTTTTAGGTACAAGAGGTAGGGAATTAATTAATAATTAATCTAGGCATCTTGAAACGTACCTACCTATCTATTATGTCAGATTTTGAGGCCGATCTGAATTTTCGACCTCTGTCGCGATTACACACCAAATAATAACATAATAATAGACCAAAAGGGGGGAAAATGTTCTAATTCACATAATTAGAACGTCAGGTCCCACCTCAGGCCCGGACTTCAAATATTTTATTTCTCCAAAGGCCCTGTAAGGAATGGAGACGGGTTTTCTGCGATATTGACCCGTTGTTTTCATAACTTTTTAAGGATGAACTTTCCAGGAAAGAATTTAAAAGAAATCATTCAATGACTTATGAGAATTATTCTGATCTTATTAGAACGTTATTCTTAAAATCAGGCACTGCACGAAGCATACTGAAATACTTATCTATACGCCGAAAACATGGAGAAAAACATACCAAAACCATGTGCAAAATAAACAGTGTATCTTCGGTGTTTAATAAAATTTATTAAACACCGTGATTTAACGACGGCAATACCTACTTGAGATTTGATAAAAATGTGGATAAGAAAAATTTTTAATGCCCTCTCAGACGAATAACCCAAACGATGTCATAGAAATAAAAATTAACAGCAGCACCATCAGCTGATTTAGTTCCTGTTTAGAGTAGGGATGTTTGATACTTCTAAAGTATCGATATAATATCGTACCGATACATCTAGAAAGTATCAACAAGTATCGATATCATAGTATCGATACTTTTCAAAAACGCCTACAAATTTTACACAAGTAAATTAAGGGTAAATTATTCTTTGATATACGTTACTGGTGCAATAATTAATTCTGTGTCAATGGAAACAATTTTGGAAAAAAACTTCTTTTCAATTTTTTTTTGTTGTTTACATTTACATTTCCACTGTGAAATTGGATCGTTCCGGGACCCCCAAAAATGTATTCTACGTCCAAAAATACTTCGAAACGACACTTAACTCGATTCCATAGCCAAAAGCCTTTAAAAAAAACCTTGGTAGCCCCATTTTAGCGCCCCACGGGTTTGGGCGATCGGACTGAAAACGTTGCTGACATAACAAGATGGAAACCAAGTATTTTGTCAACATTTAGGCCTATGATTTTTTTTTAATTCCTAAGGCCCAAAACGGCCTGGATGGCGTACCTACGGAAATTTCGTTTTTGGAATCAAGACCTCGTGAAACGAATAATGTCAAATTTTGAGGCCGATTAGAATTTTCGACCCCCTTCGCGATTAAATAGGTGTTGTATTCCAAGAATGGGCCCGGGAACCGAACGTCGAGTAATACTTTTTCTGAAAGAACTTCATAATTTGAAGGCATAGCAGTGAGTTTTGGGCTCCTGCGGTGTAATATAAATTTCCAGGGCACTTTCGAAAATTTCAACTTTGAATCTGGAGGGAAAAGTGGCGCTACTCTCTCATTGGCTGCTGTCATTTTTTTTACACTCTACTTCTTACGCTAGCGCACTCTGGCGGATTAGTAAAAGTGCCACCGCGGGAAAATTCAAAACGCCAAATATTTACTAGTGATTTCCTCTGCTCAGACACCTAATTTCTCAGTGCTAACTGTACTGATTACTTTGTTCATTACTAGTTCAACAATGTTCCTCCGAATTTTCCCATTTCTCTGACCCTTGGCCCATAATAAACCAAAAGGGTGGAAATGTCATTTTTGTTTTCTAAGTCAGCGTGATGATGTATGAATCACATCTCACGTTTTTACTTCATCTATAGATTTCAGGATTCAGCCGTGTTGGATCTGATGAAATGTGAGGGATAAAAAAAAAAGTACCTATCGGCGCCGATACTGGAGAAAAGTATCGATACTACGATATATATCACGGACTTGAAGTATCGATATTTATCGATAATTTTTCAACATCCCTAGTTTAGAGTGTGGCTTTAACTTCGCAGAAATTTGCCATAATACTTACGGAATATTATTCAGCTCTGTTCTTCCCACATTCACGAACGTTTCCCTACCTTCGTAAGAACTTTAAATGTTTTATACAAGATTCGTATCAGCATTGCCTTCGATCTGTGCCAAGGAAAGAGTTACTTTTCTTTGGGAAATTCTTTACCTATGTTTGGAAAACGTTGTTTGTTCATTTCGGAGCTTGTGTTAGGCCTAATGCCATATTTCGATTAGCCTAATCGTTGGCTCAAATTCTTCCTCATACCATGAGGAACGTCGTGTTAAATTTTCGGATGGTTTTGATCAAAAACGGTTCCAGTACAGGGTACCGTCGCGACGTCGTCAGATCAGGTAAGATAGAGACATACTTTAAACCATATTTTAAGCTCTATTAAATGAATAGATTAAGTACAAGTTGGAAATAATTTCTAACTTTTAGAAAATTATTTTCTAACTAAGGCGCCACCCTTATGATGCCTGCCGGACGGCCACAGGTCGTTGCTGCCTGACGGGCCACTTGTGTGTTTGAAGAGCCTCACATTTTCATGAACCAACTACCTACTCGTTTTCCCCTGTTATTTGAAAGATGGCGAACATCATCAGAAAATAGAGTAACGCGATAACAAAAAACATTTTTGGTAACTGGGGAGGTTGATGAAGTAATTCATGAAGTATTCCACAACACGTGTTGCGGACCCATGTCCACTCAACATGTAGAGGTCGTCAAGCCGGAAGAAGATGAGTTACATACAATAGAAGACAAGCCTGGTCAAGTTGGAAGCAAATGAGGGACTGAAATCAGTTGAGCAATAATGAGGGGTCAAATTTAGGGGAAAGTAAGGATACTTGACCCGGTTTTCAGTCTTCGATTTTTCCAATTTTTTCTATTGGAGCTACTGAACTGGAAAAGGTGCCATTCTGCTCAGTAACAACCCGGCCACATAATGTGTGATCAGAATTTGTTAAACCCAACGTTTTTGTTGCAAGAATTCAAATTTTCGAAAATATCTCACAAGGGTCAAGTATCCTGAACTTGGAGGATACTTGACCCCCCTCTCGGGATACTTGACCCCCCTAAAAAAATGTTCAGAATACTTGACCATCGACTTCCCAATCATAGTATCTGAACACCCATGTACTTGGAGCTCGTAATAAGCCCTATGTGAAAGGTTCCATTGAATAAATTGATAAAAACGAGAGAACGCCAACACCCCAGGATACTTGACCCCCTGTAGCACCTGACGAACTGCTATCTTCAAGTGGGCTGCAGGAAATTTGTCTCGAGGGGTCACCCCCTCTTTCCTTCATATTTCTTTCATATTTCTGGGGCATCTGAAAGTGAAATCAAGGAAATAATACTAAAAATGATGCTCGAAAAAAGATGCAGTTGAAGGAAAAGGGGGGGTCAAGTATCCTGGATGCCCCTGGGTCAAGTATCCTGAACGGGACTCTCCTTGGAATAGTGGGTATTGTGGGACGTAGAGGCATATTTCAGCGAATTTGAAGATGGGAAATGAAACTACAATTCCTAAGGAATAAAATGAGTGGAAAAACTTGGGAACTTTCCTTGTTTGTCATTCCTCATTCCAACGCGGAAACCTCAATTCCACTTTCACTTTTGGAGGGCCCAAACACAACGACCACAATCACCGTCATGATATGATTGATAACGGATATGTTTCGCCCGCCAAATGTGCAATCGCCTGAGTTGTACCCAGTGTTGAAAACGAAAAAAAATTTCGATCACCAGGAGCTGAGATAATGGAGGAGGGTCAAGTATCCAGGGGGGTCATAATATGATAAGTGAGGATATATTATATCCTCACTTTCCCCTACTTATTATTAGCAGAGTTGTGAATGAGGAGCCTAAATAGCTAAGTCGGCTCCTATATAGTAATCAGCTGAGGAGCTAAATCTGCCGAGGAGGTACCCACTGGATGACCAGGGTCAAAATGGGTACGTCCCAGTAGTTCGGTAGAAATTCTGAGCGTTGTTGACAGACACGGATAGGACATTTAATGTGTAGGTACCTACCTATAATTAAATTAGACCATTGGTTTTTTCGTATCGGAGGTCAAAATCTTGGTCGGCCATGGGCCATGGCCCCCCATACCCTGAACAGTTCGTACTAGTCTCACTCTGGATATAAAGGACTTATGGATGTCGCCTCGGTCTGCGCCTCATCATGGATTACAAACGATTGATTGAGCTGGTGCGGAAGTGATCCAACCCAAATGATTTGAAAGACTCGCAGTATTAAATTTTGATTCTTAAATTGCGATAAACTTCGCTTTAATTTCCCTGATTCTTAATTTTTTTTTTCTTCTTTCGCTTGCTCTATTGACTGTGTTCTCGATGGAATTCTGAAAATCCGATCGAAGATTCGGAACCTCAATTAAAACGCTAGAATTTTACCCATGGGTTTATTATTCTTTAATTTAAATAATTTAAATTATTGTGCAAAAATATTTCTGTCAATGAATAAAAATTTAATTTAAGTAGGTAATTATCACAGAAACATTGTTTTAAAATTAAAAAAAAATTTAAAACAAAAAACAAAATAAAATAAAACATAATAAAAAAACATAACTAACATAACATAACCCTCATAACATAATTTAAAATTTAAAACAATGTTTCTGTGATAATTACCTACTTAAATTAAATTTTTATTTAACATTTAATGTTCTTGTAAAGCGTTCGGGCGGATGTGGGAACCCGAAAAAAGTAAACAAAAATACAACACCGAAATTTAAATGGCTGAGAAGCGATAGAAACCCGTGGGGGCACGCCTAAGCTTTTCTAACTGACGAACTTGAGCCGTCACCTTTTTGAAGATTGAAATACTGAATGAAGAAAAACTGTTGGTACTCTTTCTTCGTACGGTGTTAAAGAGGAGATTCTAACGTTTCAAAATCACTAATCCGAGCTTCAAAAGGATTGGATTTTCGAGGAGAAATCGTCGTTTGAAATTGGGCACTGGTTGAGTCGCACCGCCTTTGTCGCGAAACTGGCTCAACCCCCTTGCATTATGATACAATGATGTCATCTTTACTTATACAAGTATAATCAGGGAAGATTGTTTTTTCAATAGCTAGTCCGTGAACACGAACAATGAAGCCTGGACAGGATTAGAATGAGGTGTGAACTCAATTTGCTGGTATTAAACTCGTACGATACGATTAATTAACATCTTTATCCGACGGATCTGTCAATAACATCTTTTTCATTTCAACTCCAAAACGCTCATGCCCGAGTTACTCCTTCGAAACTTAATCCTCAGTATAACCCCTCCAATTAACTCGACGCCGACCTACCCACTCTCCTTTTAACCACTGAACCAATCACCCTTTTTTTCGGCACGTTTTCAAGGGAAATCTTTTTGTTGACTACGTAGGAATCGTTCGTGGGATCTGGTTACGTGCCATGGATGTTGATTAAAACCTGTTGCAAACGAGCTTAGCCCATTGTTCGCGTTGAATTGTAATGATATTATAATTAACGCGAACAATGCGCTTATATTATATTACAACGTACATGGGCTGGGCTTTTCTGAAAAGTACGGAGATATCGACTATACGAACGCAGTGCAAATGTTCCCACTACCGAGAATAGCTTAGCCTCACATCGAAAATAGAATGAAAACGCTGCAAATTTTACAAAAGAGAGATTCTTTTATATAGAGTAGGTAATTGCGTTAATTCTGTCTCATTGAAAAAATAAAAAAAAATCGAATTTTTTCTGTACGATGTTTGGAAACCGAACATGTGGACACAACAACATCAGGAACAAATTTGGAACCTCGAAAAACGGATTTTGCGTCCAAAGTTACTCGGAAAACGACACCTTATTTGACCTCCTGGGATCCGTCAAAAATCCGATTTGTAGCCCCATGAAAACCCCAGATAATATTATATCATCACGGATGATATATTATATCATCACGGTTAAATCGATCCCATGGCCGAAACCCTGCAAAACTCCTTCCGTAGCCCCTTTTCAGCCCCATAGCGCCCCACGGGTTGGAGCGATCGGACTGAAAACATTGTGGGCACAACTAGATGGTAAACCGAGTATTTTGTCAAAATTTCAGATTTGTAAACAAATTCCTACTGCCCAAAGCGGCTCGCACGGCGGACGGACATTTCGTTTTTGGAATCTAGACATCTTAAAAAGGATGTCAAATTTTGAGGCCGATCGGAATTTTCGACCTCCGTCGCGATTACACAGGTGTATTATTCCAAGAATAACAAACAAAAATCAAAATCATGTCAACAGTAGGTAACTCATTTTATTTTTCTAGTTTTGCCCAGGAAACTTAGATAAACATAGGGTTTAGATCTGACATCAGCACTGGAAGAAAATTTTGCATGTCTTGTTGAGGTCATTGGTAGTTGCGAATCTCAACTGGAGGGAACTCTGTGCAAAATTCAGTCAATTGCATCAATTTTTTTACTGCGTAGGCTTTCGTACTACCTTTCCAGGAAATCAATATTCAGGGCGTAAAAGACTATTTTTAAAGTCATACGAGGTACTGGATTTTGTGCTGAGGACATTCGCACTCATAAAGGGCTTTGGCGTAGAGGGAAAAACTGGAGTTTTTTTCGTGTTTTCGTGTTCGAAGAAGAAAACGTCGAATTTTAACCCAATGTTGCGGATGTTTTCTATTATTTTAATTGGAAGTCACGTATTGAGAATGATCACGATAGGATGTGGATAAAACAGAAAAAATGGAGAATTCCACAAAAACGTACCTACTCTCGTTGCTTTTATTACCTATGATCGGACTCTGTGGATTTTCGCACAATAGGCCTGCCCGAAACGGAGTCCTCATCCAGCGTCGGAAAATCGTAATGGCTTCTCCTTCCCAAAATGAACTTTTGCTTAGTGGAAAAATCTATTATAATAGAAGCAAAAGTTCATTTAGGGAAGGAGAACTCGTTACGTTTTTCCATCGCTGGATGAGGAATCCGTTTCGGGCAGGCCTATTGTGCGAAAATCCAGAGTGGATAAATAAATGCGCATTAAGTGGATTTTCGCCGACAGTTGGAATCTTGACTAAGTGAAATTGTGGACCAGGTTACGTCTGCTTGTACGCCGACTAAGATAATCGTTTTTCTTTGCATGCCAGCGTGTACCTACCTGGGCAGAACCAGTGATGAGAAAATTCCCGGGAATCTATTATTGGGGAATATTCCCTGTAATATATATCAGCCGGGAATTTATTTGTTTTTCTGATTAAAAATGATGCTCACTATCTTCGTGAACTTCACTAATGTTCGTCTATCATAGTTTAGTACTCCAGTGATAATGGGATCCCTAAACATTAAATGTTAATTAATTAATTCATAGGTACCTACTTAAAAAAGTATTCGCTTAGGTACATAATAAATATACAATATTATATATAATATATATGGCCGATTTTTAAGGTACATATTATGTACCTTAAAAATCGGCCCTATATATATATTATATATTTATACAACAAAGTTCATTAAAAAGTAAGTACGAAGTTGAAGATTTGCAAAAACGCAAAGATACGGCCAAGATTGAAAAAATTGTAAATCTTACTCTAGGGTTTATTATTCTTTGATTTAGTGTAAATTAATTCTGTCAATTTAGAAGAACGAAATTTTCCTCGGGTGTTGTTGGGACCCCGAAAAATTGGATAATGCGGCCAAAATTACTCGAAAAACGACACCTAACTCGTCGAAACGACACAGAGCCCCACGGGTTTGGGCGATAGGGCTGAAAACCTTGCGAGCACAAGTAAATGGTAAACCGAGTATTTTGTCGAAATTTCAGATTTAAAAAAAATCTATTTGATTTTTGAAATATAGGCCCTACGAGTAATGAAACGTATGATATCAAATTTTGAGCTAATCAAAATTTTCGACCCCCGTCGCGAATGCTTAGGTATTTTCCAAGAATAATAAACCAAAAAGCAAAGGTACGGCCAATCAATAATCAATCAGAAAGCTTAGAAAACTGAAAACAATTATTTAATGAATTCAAGATTAAATTCCCCATTTTTGCCAGGAATTAATGTTTGGGGAATATTCCCGGTGGGGATCTCAGTTCTGTATGACTGCCGTTCCAAATTTGTTGACCGAAAATTTTTGACCTGCCCGTTCAATAGGCAGGCCAAGGCCATGTTTGTATTCTGGTAAATGGTAATGTGAAAGAGAGCCTTCTGGCTGCAGAGGAGAGGGATTTTGTTCAAACACGTTTTGGATCTGCAAGTTGACATGTATTCCAGGCCTTCGAATAGGCAATCACTTTCTCACTAACATTATGTTTAATAATTTTATATTTCAGATCCTAGGCTCGAGTCATGAGTTTCACTTCGTGCATAGGGGCCTTTCGCATGCGAGGCCGAAGAGGAGCATTGCACATACGCGGCGCCTTAAAGTTGATCCCATGGTGAGTAAATTTCCGCTAATTCGACCATTTTCACACTTATGGAACTGGACTTACGTGATCAAATTTAATAATAATAATAATAATTATATCAGATTTATTATTAAGTAAAACTTATCGTAAAATAATAATGATAATTTCAATTGAACGCTTCCCAATATCACCAAAACTGGGGTCAAAACTCTGAAGAGCAAGTTCGTATGAATTGATGGAAATTCGGAGTTTGATTTTATGGTGGGATCCAGCAATTAGCTGCTTGGGTTGACGTCATACCTCATTCTTCAGAGTAACTCGGCTCCCATTGGCTGGTGACTGTGATCGGACTACACAAGATGGCCACTCTGACGCCGCTGAAGAAGAAAAACTAGCCGCCAGTCTCGAGGATGGCGTGTGACGTCACTAGCTTTGACTCATGGCTCACGGCTTGTATTCGAATGCCCACTTTTTGAGTCCACGGGGAGATTTCACCCAAAATTCAGTTGCACTTCCCTTACTCATTGGAAACCTTTTCACGTGTTGGTGTTAAGGACGCAGAATAAAAAGCTTGATGAACTCCTCTTTTATTAGGTAGAGATTAGAGGAATCCTTAAATTTTAAGGATTGCCTTTAAATGTTCATCGTTTCGATATCAACCTTTTTTTTTTTTTTTCTAATTCATCGTATGTCCCCTACCCCCTCCAATACTCATCTTAGCCTTTGATCGTAAATATGGGAAACATTAGCCCACTTCCAAGCGGTGTTTCCCAGACAATGATGAGGATTCCTGGCATTACATGTGGAATGCGGCATTACAATGTAATGTGGAATGCGGACAGACTAAATGCAATAATCCCCAATCCGCATAATATAAATTATATTATAATACTGCCCGCATTTCACATGCGTTGCTTCTTACATACGTTCCACGGCTCTTTCACGATTTGCGGAAATAACCTCGTTGTACACGGATATAATATATCCATGTACCATATTATGGTGTATCAAGGTATATTATAATGCAGTTAGAGAAGGGGCATGTGGTACAGAGCAGAATGGGTGTGGCAGACCGTAAATCTCGTAATATCTAGAGTAGACGCTTTTCACACTCCGTCTCAATTGTACTTTACGATGCATCAGCAGCTGGCATTTTACCACATTTTCCACCTACGCCCCGTAATTTTCTTCCTTTTTTCATCTGTCTATACGTGGGTGAGTCCGGCAGTCACCATTTTTAGCATGGAACATGCTGTATACATGACCCCGCCCAAAAACGTTAGACGGGAAGGGAGACGCGGGATTATCACGTTTATATTCCCCCGTTTATATTACGTAATATATAAATACCTATACATAGGATATGGGATCCTATACATAGGATATGGAGTTCTATAATATAGAATAGAATATATCCTATACATTATATAGGATATATCCTATATTACCGTTAGGCCACTAGTTCGGCATCGTCACTTGTCTCACCGTCAGGCCACTAGTCGGCGTCGGACAGTTACTGTTCCTCAAGAATGTGGGAGCCGGTTAACTTATTCTATCATCTAGTAGGTTTGTGTAAACAGCGTACGAAATTTCAAATTTGTAGTTTCAATGGTAAAGGCGTTCGGAACGAATGTGTTTTGTCGTGAGAGATGACGTATTTTAGTTGTATTGAAAAACTGTTCTTTTGCATTTTACGGGTAGGTTGAGGCGAAGCACTTTGAAGTTGGAAAAGGCCGAAAATGGTTGAGAAGTCCTCGTGAAAAGAGATCTGTTGGCAATTGCTACACTATAAATTGCAGATTCCATAAATGATAAAGCACCCAGGTACCAATCATTGTAACTTAAGACAATTATACAACAAAAACCCTGTTGGAGGCATACAGTTGGTCTCGTTTCCTCCAGACCCTCAGTTTTTATTCTGTTTGAGGAAAAGCAGTGAATATTTTGTGTTTGAAAAAAAAAAGAACAGCGATTTACAGCGATCATTTTAGGTAATTAACTTCCCTTGGAAATTGCCACTTGATATTCCGTTATGATAATTTTCCTTGGGCGAAAGGGATAATAAGAAATGCAACTCCCGTGATTTTAATTTAGAAATTTAATTATCGCACTGACTGTAGAGTAATTCAATTCATAGATTAATCCTCCTCCTAAAGCTCACAAATATGCTACCTTTGGGAAATGCTAAAAGTTGATAAAACTGATGAGGGGTCCTTTGGGAAATGCTAAAAGTTGTTAAAACTGATGAGGTGTCATAACATGAAGTAGGTTCCTATAGGTTGGCACCCTTGAGGGATTAAATTGCGGCTCATCGTCACGTTAACGTCAAAAGATGAAAAATCTCCACCCTATGAACTGGTCGGATGTGGAATGAAGGGGATTTCAAATTGAGAAGATGCTGGGTGTTGACGCAAGTGAAGTGAACAATGGTGTCATGGTTAAGGGGGTTCCCAAAATATTTTCGACCAAAAAATCGAATTTTCGGAAAAGGTATAATGTAAATCTACATCATATTATGCATCAAAATCCAAAATCTCAGGTCAAAAAAAAATTCCAAGTGGGTGTAAATAAATACCGAAGTTAGGGTCCTCCGCTTCAAAATCCTCCCGGCGCGTAGGCTGGGCCGCCCGTTTGTGATTCCACCAGTACGTGAATTATTACCAACATGCCTGTTGGCTGAGGCCGTCATACTGGCTGGTTTGGTGGTAAGCGCTTTCGGTATGAAGACTTCATCGTCTGGCCGTTGAGTAGTACCGGGAGTATGTGAGAAGGTAGTCTTCATCAAGGGGGAAAGGTAGCCGCCATTCACACAGCATGGCCCAGTCAAAGGGGGGAAGGAAAGCAGAGTCATTCATATTAACATTGTATGTTATGTTTAACATAACATTGTATGTTTGATTTTTCTACATCCTGTAATATTGTGATTCGATACGAATACTAATTTTGAGTATTATTGAGTGTTTTATAGTTTTTCTGTATTCCGAAAGTATCAGATTGACGATTCTTCAACTCAATGAATTCCATACTTCTCAGACCTCATTCGAGAGAGATTTAAAATTTTAAATGAAATAGGTTGCAACATTTCTGAATTCAAAGTAAATTGTGATGTGCAAACAACCACTTAAAATGGTTGTTTTCCGATGTTGCAGAGTAGAGGTCTAATCCAATGAGGTGGTTAGGGAGAGAGAACTACTCCTCTGCTGGTTTCCAGGAGTCGTTCTCTCTCCCTAACCACCTCATGACATGACCACATTGTGTCTTTATGTTTCATTCTGTTTATTTAACCTTTGTTTTAGTAAATGAAATTTTACTACATGGGTAACGATACCAATAACAATAACGGTACTGTCTAGTATCGAATATTTCCTTTCGATATTTGAGTGGCATCGGATATTTTAGTACCTTCCGATCCAGTATTTACCATTGAAACTACTGGCTAGTGATAAGATTGTACTGAGAACAGGGTTTAAGGCCTTATTACCGCTTGGGGGCAAACTCAGCCAATTACGTTTGAGGAGAGAAACAAGAAGGGAGAACAGGATTTTGAATCCTGTGTACAGCCATCAATTGTGGTCAATGTTAGGGAACCGTTGTTTTATGTCAATATTGCTCTTGGATTTCGTCACAACACCGGGGGGGGGGGGGGGCTTGTTAATTACGCTAAAGCCAGAGCAAGAAAGGCCAGTCTATCGGGGCGGCGATCTCAAAGGACAAGGGTTCAGAGCCGCCAAATTAGGGACTGGTGACACTGAAATACTCTTCAGGGTCCTTTTTTTTTTACTAAGGGACGCCCATTACCATGCAGCATAATTTTGTAGCAAATTTGTTTAGGGTATGAAAAGAGCTGGTGGAACAGTTTTCAGAGGAAAAAAGTTTCAACGAAATTCGTTTAACTTGATTTTGTTTCAACAGTTGAGGGAGCAGTCCCTTGGTATGGTGGCAGTAAGCAGCAACCCACAACTGCTTACTTAGATGGCCAATTTCAAACTCAAATGCAAAAATATTTTATTTCTGACGTATATATTAATATGCATAACAAACCGTCATTAATATGGATAGAGAATACGTTTTGGTCCACGTTGCCTTCGAGATTTCTTCAAACGTGTGTGGGGCGATTTCAACAAGTTTCTTTTTCACTGCTTCAAAAAATGCGTCTTCTGGGAAGTTCTTCAATTTATTGGGCAGGAGGTTGAAGAGTGAGGCACCGTTGAAGTCGGGGCCGAGTTTCTGGGACATGTTGAGACGATGGCGGGGAGTTAAGAGGTCTTCCCGGTGACGGGTTTCATAGGAGTGTGTGGAGTATGTCTTCGTATACGGGACAGTAGGGCCTCGGCATATAATGCAAGCAATGTCAGGACTCAAAGTTTACGAAACAAATGCCGGCAGGACGTTCGTTGGTGGCGCCCATATATCCGCTCTCACTGCCGTCTTCTGGCGGCGTAGGGACTGGCCTAAGTTAGGTGACCAAAGGAGAATATGGTAGGAGCAACGAGACTCAAAAAGAGCATGATATACCGTGATTCGAATGGACTGTGATACAGTAAAAGACAGGGACCTGAGGAGGTGGACAATCCCAGCAAGAGCTCCAGACAGCACCGAGATGTGGCGGCTCCAGGTCAGAGCCGAGTCAAGCTGGAAACCCAGGATGCGGGGATGCTGGGTCTTGTCTGCGTGTAGGTTCAGGTGGTTTGCCACGCACCGCTGGAAGATGATGTCCTTCAAGACAACTGAGGCCTTCTTGAAGGATTCGGGAGAGTCTGCATTGATGAGCGAGGTCTCATCATCTATGTAGATGACTATCTCCACTTGTACATCAATGCACTTAGGCAACGATTTTGTTACATAGGCCTAGGTCGTTGTTATATACAATGAAGGCCAGAGGACCTAAAATTGTTCCTCCAGTAAGAGAGCGAATCTGGAATATGAGCCCCCAAATTGGATGCATTGACTCCATTCGTGAACTTACCTGAGTAGTGCAGCTACCCTTCATGAAGCCGTACTGAGCGCATACGAGGACACCACTTGACTCGAAGTAAAGGCGCAACTGCTGATAGAGCAGGATTTCGATTATTTTCAGTTTGTATACATCATACCAAGGGAGTCGTCGTAGCTCAGTCGAGACCGCAGCCGACTTTGGTGATTGACGTAGAGGGTTCGATTCCCTCAGCGGGCTAGATTAATTTCGGTCCGTCCTCAGGTCCCGGAACGGAGTATAAAGTATAAGTCCGGTTCAGAGCCAGATGGGTTTACCTCCACCCCTTGTGAAAACCGTAAATTGTTACCATGGTAACCACCATTGTGCACAATAAAATCGACTTTACTTTACTTTTTTATACATCATACCCTATAACCCTATAGTATGTTATCTATTGGGCGGTAATGGCCGTACGGCTGCCGTTTTTGTGCATGGGTATCATGACGGTGATTTTCAAATAAGGAGGCATACATATTTCCGTTCTTCAGGCATTCATTAATCAGGTGTGTTAAGGGGTCGACAACGTAAGAGGCAATGTCTTTTATAAGAGATGAATTGAAGCCGTATATGTCATTAGCTGAAGAATTCTTCAGTTTCTTAGTTGTTGCGTACACCTGTTACATACTGACCTCCTATGTAGATACCAATAATTATTACTGGTACCCTAATGTGATAGCATCCGAACAAGCTGGGCACATTTGAGTTTCCTGAATCGGCCTCGTTGTCTACGATATACCTACGTCCGTTTTGGGTCAGGCTCGCGCCTTTCTCAACATCCATTATCATAGCCGTATATAACCTACCCGTATTTGCGTAAAGGGAATGCTCAGCTGACTCCGGTTCGACAGAAATGGCACTCTTTAGGCGCATCCACACATTACCAAATGAGGCCAGGCGTTCAAACTTAGTTTGAAATGACGTTCACAGTGTGGTGTTTGCCGACGGTGCAGAGGTCTAATCCAATGAGGTGGTTAGGGTGAGAAATGACTCCTCTGCTGAGGTTTATTTAAATAAACAATTTAGTACTCAGCAGAGGAGTCATTTCTCACCCTAACCACCTCATTGACGTTCACACTTTCGGCGTGATTCGGTCCGTCTTTGGCGAGCAGTAAGTCCAAAGGACGCTCCCACCCTAGTTCGGCGTTGCCGCTTGGCCACAGCGCAATCATGCCAATGGGAATAGTGTGGACACGCTTTTCGGTTCTGATAATCTAGAGGTGATTCTGGATCCCTATAAGAAGGCCAACGCGTAATAATTATTGCAATTATTGCATATAACTCTTCTACAAATTGAGCATCTCCCTTGCTTATGATTTGGAGATACTAGTTAACAGTCTCGTCTGTTTAGAAGCAGGAAAAAACTGTCCTGGGAGTGCTGCACTCTTGCCTCCTAATTGGAGATTTCTTGGTGTAGAAAAACTCTGAACCTATTGGTAGACCCTCCTGTGCCCTCTTTTGCAAGGGCATCAGGCTGATGTCATCAGCTGCTTCGTGACCCTCAGTGCCCCAGTGACTGAGGCACCATGCAAGGATCAGTCTGTTGTTCATCCCATCACATTTGATTTGATTCGTATACGAATTTTCTATCACATCTAAGGCCTTCAGTGCGGTCTAACTGTCTGACAGTGACTTTAGCTCACACTATGCGCCGACAGCATTCGCCCGATCACAAATGATTTTGCTGAAACGTTTGCAATTACAATTGGTGCAATAAATCCGTCCTATGAATTGATTCAGGGGAACGCCGAGAAAGCTCGAAAACCCGTGGATAAACGAACGGCTCGAATTAGGATTCCATCTTCCGCCATATCCGCCCGACAAAAGACGGAAACAGGTGATTGGGCTGCTGGGAAGTAACAATATCCATAACTATTTCTCGGCTTTCAGCCAGAGGTCGTTTAATATTATTGACGTCTGGAGCCCCTTCGAGAGTCTTTATATTCATGACAAGATCATGGAAGTATAATTTCTTGACACCTTCTCTCTTTCTTCTTGCTACCTCAACTTAATTACAGTTAATTGGTGGAGAAGAGCGTGTCGAAAATATATGACGTCCATTTCTGAATCGAGGTAGAAGTACTCAAACTGTAGTACTGTGCGTTCTGATTGAACCGGAATACTACCTATCTAGGTTGTTTGCTCAATAACATAACTTACGATGATAATATAATTTCCTTTCATTTTTTAAACGTGAAATAGCTTTCAGAGTTGGTAAAGTTGGGAATCGTTCACGCTTGTTTGTAAACCCGCATACACCTCAGATTTATTTATTCCCTAGCGTATTGTTGAAAAGGTTTTACAAACACTCGTCCTTTTCTTAGAAGAGCCGGAGGACTCTACAGACATTGTTAAATGAATACCCAATGTGGAAAAGCAACTTTGAAAAGGGAAGAGTAGGTAGCTTGGCAGTGGTCGAGTGAAGCGGATTTTCCGATGATTTCAGCGAGAGGAGCATTATTCCAACTCCGTTGAGGGTTTCTTCCATTCTCTATCGGCTTAGGTTAATTGTGTATTTAAACCCTAAGGTTTTCGGATTGCAGACAGTCCCGCATTAGGGAGGTACCTGGCACAAAGAAAGCTTTCAATCTTCCTTATTCCCTCATGTAAATAATTACAGCTCGTAAGTAAACGTTGCTCACTTTGTTCCATTGAGGATTCTGATGAACGAATAACCCTTGGGCGTGAGTCACACCTTGAAAGATGTCTGCTACACAAAACTACCTACCATTATGGTACCACAGCCGTTTTGTAAAATTATGCTCAGACATTTCTGCGTGTTGCAGTGGAAGTTTTTCTTGAAACAAATTGCACGTGGGTACATGTTCAAAACTGGCTTTTCTTCAATAAAACTCAATACGGTCTCATATTGAAGGAAATTAAGAAAAGAATTGGAAAACGCTGCACGTAGAAGTTTCACTTTGGGAAAGAGGCACACATGATACACAGGAAAGTTCTTGAACAAGTTAATCGTTATCGTGATGCATGGTGGGAACGAATAAATTAATTCTAAATTTAGCAATCCAAAATATGTATTGCTGGACGTGCATATAGCAGAGGCGAATTCTCTGGCAAAGCAAGGTAAGCACTGCTTGCCCAGTGCTTGCCAATTTTATTTATTTATTTTTAATAATTTTTTGTTTTATTGATTCGATTTTTGGACAATTTTTCAAATGATTTTTACATTAGTAATGGAAATTTTACTATTAGGTACCTAACTTGTACCCAAAGTAGGTGCTCATTCTTGTTAGCAATGGCAACGAGCTCCAGCGCAGCTAATTTCTAATTGACCGCGAGAAGAGAGTAGAACTACTACCTACCGTTTGAGCATCTTCCTACCTAGTCAAGCACCCGCGGAGCTGAATGCCTTGGCTCGACTTGGTTGAACCAGGAAAACAGCTGGTTTCATAGACCTTGTGGGGGGCAAAGCCGCAGGTCTACTGCGGTTCCTCCGCTTGGGGCGTTCATCTGACTTTTCATTCATAGGATCGCGGACATTGATCCTAAGTTGCCAACTTCTCCATTAGTTGTTTACTTTCTGAAAGAGTACTTTCAATGATCAATTTACTTGAATTTTACCTTGTTTTCGTTATATTGCCATTATTCTTCGTTTTTTCTGTGTTTTGTGTATCGTGTGTGTGAAATCGGCAATCAGAATGGCTTCATGCAGCTGTGGAATACACGCACTGCTGCAGGCCCCGTTGTTTTTCTGTAAGTTCGCTGTTGGCAATAATTCACAATTATTGTGAAAGTTGCTTATGAAAGTGTAGGAGATTTTGAGGTTTATCGTGGGGATTGAATTCAGAGATAAGCGAAGGTGATGAAGAGGGAGTGCTTGCCCAGCCTGCCAGCTCAGGATTCGCCCCTGGCATATAGATTTATATATATGTGGAGGCAAACTGCTATATCTGTAAGCTTGCCATAACTTGTTCAACTCAAATACAAACAAACTTAGACCTCTTCAGTGGCTTGGTTATATCCCTCCCCACTAGCATGTGCCATTTAACACTGACAGGGAGGGCTTGCGCCACACTTCCATTTGCGCCTAACCCAACACTGCCTCCCAGAGGACTCCCAGCCTCTGAACCCGGGGAAGAAGCGAGTTACGTTAGCTTGGAAGTTTCCTTTGTTCAGCCATCACAGTTTGAAACCCAGTTTGCTGATTCAAACTCATTCGCCCTGGCTGTAAGATTTTGGATCTTACTCAATCCAGGAACCAATATTAGGACCCTACACAATCCATTCAAGTGCGATAGTAAGACTTGATATTAACTTAATATTAACTTTCGATTCGAGAAGATTGCTATTCCTCGGGCAATCTCGATCAAAATTTAATCTTAATTTAAACAACTAAAGATACTAACAGTTGTGCCCACCTGTACATACACATTTCTGCTGCAGCAGAAGCGCTCGATTTGCGTAACAAACGTTAATTTTGGCGTTGAATGCGGAACGAAAATTGGGGGATCCCACTGGAAATATGAAAATCTCTCATCATCAGATACAAAATACAAACATCTTGCCAATTTCGCCTTTGTACAGTGCAAACACAAACAAAGAATCTGAAATACTAACTCTTTGTACAAAATACAAACCAAAGGCAAGCGGTTGGTCCGTGAGCGCCCATCTAGGCGAACAGTGAACGGCACTAGTGGGTACGCATTGTTCTCGACAGTGGCGACTCCTTGTATAATATCTTAATTTCAATCTGTTTCAACTTTTTCCCATTTCCTAACTTAACCAAACGTTTACTCTTATCCCTCAGCAGCTGTATTCCGCGTTGAATTCTCTTCGCCATACTCAACATAGCAAAATGGTGATGATAAAATCTGCCATTTAATATAATTTATTGTTAATATAATACCTTAAATGGTGCGAAGAGTATTCAACGAGGAATATACAGCTAATAAGGGTAAACGTTTGTTTAAGTTAATGGAAAAAAGTTGACACTGTTTGAAAGAGTTTGTGACGTCTGTTGGTCTGAAAGATATGCGTTGTTGGATCTTTCCTGTTTGATCCCCGCGGGGATCGCGCGCGAGTCTGCAAATCCTGTTATCTACCCTCCCGCTGCCCGCCTATGAAGAAAATGAATGGGGAAAAAGCCAATGTTTTGGGTTAAATTATTCTATTATTAAACCTCATGCAATAGTGTAATGTAGTAATGATGCAAATAATAATATTATTCATGTCAGTCAATCAAAAAAAGTGAAGCTTCTTTCAGGAGATATTACATGGTGGTTGGAGGTGGGCAGAATTGAACGATTTCCTCCAGAATCGATTGGATCTTCGTCGTCGCTTTTCAATGACTGCTTCCACATGAATTCATATGAATAACTGTCTAGTATGGATCGGTGTGTTCCCCATTGTTTCTTATTTCTGGCTTTCGTTTTGCATCACAAGCTCTTGCGAAGGCTGGTGGACAGTGACGAGGAGCTAACGGGAAATGTCCGCGCTCTGTTGTCTCTAGTATACACACCCTATTTACCTGTACATTACTACTATACTTCTTGCTAAATCCATAGTTTGGACTTGTGCGGTGTTACATGTTCCAGGTACATGTAGCGTACCAGCTGCCGGGGTTCAAGCGCGTCAAAAGAGGCTACAAGCCTCTGAACGTGGAGAACTTGGTGCCCCACATTAAGCCTGAAAGGGATCCGACGGACCCTTACTTCCAGTACCAATGGTACTTGAAAAACACTGGGCAAAACGGCGGAAAAGCCAAGCTCGACCTCAACGTGGAGGCAGCTTGGGCCCAGGGCGTTACAGGAAAGAACGTCACGACAGCCATCATGGATGATGGTAAGTTAATACATTTTTAATAAATTAATTCTACTAGGTACTTCATTTCTGGAATTATCTCATTTGAAGGGTATAGAGGGAGAAGGCGCATTGTCAGTCAGAGGAGAATTTGGGAAATCAGCTTTTTCGTCCAATGTTGTCGATGAATTGCATTTAGCAGTCTTATTTTACCCTTAACTTTTTATTAACTTAACTTTTATCCTTAATGTTTTACACAATACTCTTAAACTATCTGTATTAAATTAAACCCCAAAATTCTAGAAAAGGCTCTTTGTCTTTGGGGACATAAGGTGAATATTAATGATCAACATTTTTTACTCGTTCAATTAAACATTTTTATTTGGAACATAATATTGCAATAAATTCCTTTAAACTAAACTTATTCATCCGGTACGAAAGTCGACTCCCCAGGTTTGTTGCAGAGCGTCAAAGTATAGTTTTGCTTTTGTACACACGGCCCTATGACAGGGCAGTAACTGCCCTGAACTGTTCAGCTGACATAGCGCCTTCTTTCCCAGTGCGCCAAAACTTCTCTTTTTTTCTCCGGACCTGGCGATCTCTTCCCCGAAACGATTATACAGAATTGTAGATCTGATCATCCTCCACTAGATGGCATAAGTATCTCATTTTCGCCCAGAGCTTGACATTGCGCCTTCTTCCCCTGTACTATTCACATGTTTACATGCGTTAGATCTTGAAACTGTACAAGATTACGAGGGGATTTCATGTATCACTGCGGAATAAGCTGTTCTCTTTAAATTGAAAAATGCATAAAGATAGGTTGACTCACATTATCTACCCAAGACAATCACTAGGCTCATACATAACTATTATAGCGGCAATTACTATGGCAAAGGAGGATTTGCTATCAAGTGTTTCCTCAGGCCGCGGATAGCCTGAGCTCTCATGTTTATTATTGACTTAATAATTGAGGGGGCGTCCAGTTGTACCTACCTACCCACTTGCTTAGTCTTCCCAGACGTCATTCAATTCGGACAAAAATGAGGAGTTTGATTCGAAAAGGTACTATATCCGTTTTGGTCAAATAAGAGGAAAACGCGTGGTATAAATAATACGTGTTATAAGAAAATTATTTTTACCATATTTTTAAATTGTGATAAGTAGGGCTCGGATTCGAGCATATTAGCATATTTTTTTCCTGTATTGTAAACATTGAAAGGAGCCTTTTGGTAGTATTTTCACCTCTCTGGGGCCAAAAGAATTTAAATTTATCGAGCGTATAAATGCATGAAATAGCAATCTTCAGAATAAACGCATATAAATGCATATTTTAGTGGTTTTCATCTAATTATTTAGTTTGTTTTTCATCAAATTTCCCTAGAATTTAAGCCTCTATTAAGGTTTTTTTAATTAGTGGGAAATTCGAGGTAGAAAATTTAGTGTTACCTATCTATTAAATCCTTCTCAAATTCGAAAAAAAATTTTTTTTGTCGCCTATGTACAAAACAGTTCAGTACCAGTAATTTTGCGTTTAGATACATTTTCCACCGCATGCAGACCAAAAATCTGCCCCCTCTCCTGGACTTGGGTACTAGAAAATGCCGATTAGGGACTCGAGTAATTTTCGGGTACATTTTTCAGGATCAAAAATAATAAGGCAGAATGCCAAACCCTGTTGTATGTCAAAAAGGAAAATAATTGAGTTTTAAAACTCCGCACCTGCGGCACAATCGTTCCACAATTCACTGTCTGGTTTTGGAAGTCGTTCATTCAATAATTATTTAAAAAATAAAATTCATGAGTAATCTGGAAGGAGATTTTCGGTTTTATGGATATAATCCACTATCCACTATAATATAGTGGATAGTGGATTATATCCATAAAACCGAAATATATATAAATACCTTTTGAAACAAAACACAAGCTCAACGAACTAGAGAGTATCTTCCTGTCATAATAATAGAGAAAGACGACCTTATGAAATAGATAAATCACGTCGTTGAAAAAGCAAATAGAAGTGAGTTGCCGCTTCCGACTTCATCCATCTTGCTTGCTTTCTGCGGAAAGAAAAATGTTTATTGTTCACTTTTCAATAACTTTTAATGCACTGCATAATATGCAACATTCAACATATTATGTTGAAATTATTTGAATTTACGTAAATATCACTCACCAAATAACTGTAGAATTGTCTGTGATCACACTCAATACT
This sequence comes from Pilophorus perplexus, assembly GCA_955831195.1. Lineage (NCBI taxonomy): Eukaryota > Metazoa > Arthropoda > Insecta > Hemiptera > Miridae > Pilophorus > Pilophorus perplexus. Next base: position 54,256,841 of record OY037007.1, on the reverse strand, counting down.
ACAGTTATTTGGTGAGTAATACATATTTACGTTAATTTAAATAATTTCAACGTATGCAGTGCATCAAAAGTGATTGAAAAGTGACCAATAAACATTTTTCTTTCCGACTAGTAAAACCTGCAATTAACAATTAAAACCTGATGATTCGAATCATTGCGAGGTTTTCAGGTTTTATTTTATTTTTATTTATTTACTTTTTTTTTATTTTTTATTTTTTTCAACTTTCACAATTCCATAGGTAACTTTTATTTAGAACGGGTTTTCAGGTTTTAATTGTTTTTAAGATCAGGGTTGCGAAAAAGTGGTTTCACCAGAGCTGCTAACTCATAATATTATTCCATTGAAATTAATGCCGAAAACTTCGAAAAGTCTCTTAAGCAGTCGAGAAATCATAGAACATAATGGATATAGCACCAGCAAAATCTGTATGATACCTGATAGTACTGGACCTGGGTGATACCTGAATATAGTACTTTTTGAAACAAAGCGGATGAGAGCCCGCCATTGTGCTGGATATAGTACCTTTTGAAATCAAACCGAAAATTCATCCACGTTTTTAAAGAGGATAGAATTTTTTAGCTCCAAAACGATCGCATTTTTGTGAAGAACTCCCCCCCCCCCCCCTAAAATAAAACCCCATGAAAGTGATAACTAAATTTCGACGAAAATGTCTTTAGTACCTTTTGGAATCAAACTCCTCAATTACGTGCGGGAAGTATTATGATTGACTGGGCGGGTTTACTAGAAGAAAAAAAACCGCATTTCGGTTCACTAGGTAAACATTAATTTGACTGAATTATTAGGTCGGATTGAATCTCTCGTTTAACGCAGCGTCAATCTCATGGCTTCACGTACGAATTACAATATTTTAAGAGAAGTATTCAAAATCCCACCTGTATCGCGGTTGAAATATAATCCTCTTTACCTCTTCATTTTCCAGCATGGTGGTATGGAACACGAGAAGGCTGATACAGCCACAAAATATTACAATCTAAATATGTTAGACCTCGTTATTTTAACCGGTCGCGTCTGTTCCACATGCATAGTAGGTCGCGCTGGGCTGTATAGAACCAAAATTAAGGGTGTGATGCGTACACAGGTGGGGTTGAGTTTGTGGGATTCTATGTGAATTTAAAATGTTATTGTGTGATGGGTAGTCGCTGCCTGTGTAGGTGGAAATGACTGGGAGTCCCAGGATAGGTTTCCTCTGGAGCTTCTCGCAGGTTGTGGAGGATCCGATCATAGTATTTTCACTGGAGATAACTAGGCTTGATACTTCACAACCCTCGGCATGGACGTCGCCGATTCCCGCAGTTTCACCCTTGAGTACCCGGGAGCTGCTGTGGGGTCTGGCGACGATGCTGTTCAAGAGGATTCTGAAGCCCCAAGTCGATGCCAACAGTCGCTAGAAAATACGAAGGATCCTTAGACCCGTCGGCAATGCGTTACCATAGCTATTCCTGGATTCCCCAATCGCACTCGGAAACCGAAATCTCTACCTATCTATAGGTAAAAGGCTATAGCGGAAAAAATACCTCAAAAAACGAAAATTACCTATGGCGAACGGGACCCCCCCCCTCCACAGGGAGAGGGGCTCCTGAGTGAATAAAAAATCAACCCTTTCAATTTATTTGAAATAAGGAACGTTAAAGTTCGAGTTCGATCTAAACCTATATATGATATATATATCATACTGATATGTATATATATCAGTGGTCCAGGAAAATATTCAAAATACTTCAACATTATTAGCAAAAAAAGGACATACCAGTAAACAGGAGGAAGTTTTAAATGAATCTTTTTTTTTAAGGGCGGAAGTCCTTCCAACCAAACTTTCGGGAAATCAAAAAACTTCCTGTATGAATTGTGGGAGAACCAAATTTTCCCTGTGACAGCCTTTGATTTGCCTTTTTTTCACATAAATTTCCAAATTTTTATACTCTATTTAGGGGGTTACAAATTTGGTGATGTACCTCATGAACTTACGCCCTTTTATACAATATATACATACAATATACATACGCGCTACCTACCTTTCTTTTTCGAATTTCTGGCGTACTGGAATCATGATAAATTTCTCCATTTAGCTTTGACAACCCGGAAAGTTGTGAAATTAAGGAACGCAGTTGCTATACAATAATTGCATGTATAAATATATACAATTATTGTATAAAACTCAGCAATTTTTAACTTTTACAGGTTTGAAATATGAAAACCCTGAAAATTCTTTAAAATCAGTATTTTTGTTTTGCAACGGTTAATGAGTAAGTCATTCTTCAATAAAGTCGCGAATACATATGTATAATAAATCAAAATTAAGGTAATTTTAAATAATTTGTCAAAAATTTAGGTTTTAGAGTTTAAAAGTTTGAAGTGAGATACAATTTGAGCTTTTGAAGGATATCAGAAGGTCGAATGAGGTGTCGTTATCCGAGCAATTTTGGACGCATCATCCATTTCTGGGGGTCACACATGTGTCCATGTGTACAGGAAATAGTTTTATTTTTGTTTGAAAATAATATTTTTTATTGACAGAATTAATTTTTGCCCAATTTTTCAATGTCAAAGAATGATAAACCTTTGTGTGCAATTTGCAGCGTTTCTATTAAAGGGGCGAATGTCCGGACGTACGCCCCATTAAAGAAACGGGTTTTCAAAAGCGATTTCTACCACGTTTGTGATCGCATTCGCCTGCCGTTTTAATAATTAAAACACAATAATTGTTAATTAGTATTAACAACACAATTTCAGTCATTATTATTGCAATCGAAGCGCCTTGGGTTGTAAAACAGAAAAAAGAAAAAAAATAAGTAAAGTGGCTTTTTTACTTACGCCCTTAAAAAAAAAAATTGAATGAACTCGCAAAAAAAGCTCGCCGTTAGGATATCAAATTTAGATTCAATCTTTTTTTTTTGTATTAATGATTTAAACATGGTGATTGGGTGAACCGTTTCCATTTTACTGCGAATATGGTATAATGGTATTTATGTAATGGTCCAGTATTACAGTATAAATACTGTAATACTGGACCATTATTTGCTTTTTTATGAAATACACTTTATCAAAACTAGATTTGGCAGTAAAGATCTTATTCGTTCCTCTATTCCTGTAATTGGTGGTAGTGTATGTAGTGATTCTAAAGAATTAACAAAAAGTGAACCAAAGTCTGAGGGTGAATAATAGAAGTGAACTGCCATTAACTGTTTACTTCGAGAAATAACTACATGGGACAAGTTATTGGTATTAAATACCAATAACTATAGTATATTTTCCCGATAAATATAGTAAATTTTAATATACTTCACTAAGACATTAGGCATTGAACCCTGGACTCTCCTCCCCCCCCCCCCCCCCCATAAATAAAATTCTAGGTGCGCCACTGAGTACATTTAGGAAAGAACTTTGTAGATCGTACTGATTCGTATTCTCCGAAATACTGAACAAAACCATATAATCACAAAATCCCGCTAATTGGTATTATTTGGTTCTTCATCGTCTTCGTCGTCAGTGGAGTAGAGCGGCGTAGTTCGTGACCTGAATCAAAAGAGTTGATGTAGGTTGATTTTTTTCTTACAAACTCAATTTCGTAGAGCGGTCGAAATTCGGGTAAAGGGTTAAAATGAGTTTAATGTCAAGATTTTGACATAATCTGACTTGACAGGCCGCGAAGTTGTTATTACAATATCCTTTAAACTTTTTAATGGGTCCGGGTAAAAATTCCACGGTCTTCAACTGGATTTGAACCCGTGGCCTCATCAGAATGCATTTGGTCGCCTTATGCATATTAAAGGGCCACGGGATTTTTCACGGTAAAGAAGACAGGGGGCAATCAATCTTTCCCGATACCGGCGATGGAATAGTAATCGTTTGTAACGCCTTTTACTCATTCGCTGGATTTGTATTGCTTCATTCTTTCTCATTATTGCACTGATCCTACGCTAATGTTAATTATGTTATATATCGCTGATATTTAATATGAAATAAGGAAGAGATACGTGTTGCTGGGAGCGTAACGAACTGATTTAATCAGGAATATACAAGCTTAGGCACAGGCGCCTCTAACCCGCAATACACACCAAGTTATATCATCCTTTCACTGACTCAGTAAAACTGAGCTTTTAATTCTATCAATTTCTCTCTTGAATGCATTTCAACATCTTGAATAATGATTTCTAAATTCGAAGGAAAAACGAAGAAAGAAGAAAAAAGTGAATAATTTATTCATTTTCGTAGTAGATAAACTCCCCTTTAACATTTTTACTCTAACTGAATCAAATATTGCTTAATTTTTATAATAATAACAATTATTATAATTGCTTTCATTATTTTAAACTTTTTCCAGGCGTCGATTACATGCACGAGGATCTCAAATTTAATTATGTAAGTTTATTATAATGTAGTATAACATAGTTCGTAATAAGCTGCCTTATTGCAAGACTGGGCTATCTCAAAAAACGCGATTTTTCAGGAAAGCCGTTTAAAGTTTTTGTTTTTCCCTACCTTAGATATCCGCGACCAGGGCTGCCTATTAATATTGAAATTTTTCTCAAATCATCTCTTAGGTTTTTCCTAACGTTCCTAATAGGGGTTTCCCCCTTCCAACACGACTATTATTTATGACTAGTTTATTGGAAAAAATCCGAGTTATCCCTTTCTTGCACGACAATATTTCAGTCGTTTCTGGGATTTCAGGTATTTCTTACATCACCATCACGTGATTACTTTGCGGTTTGCATATTATGTCACTTTTTCCCCACACTTTAGCATAAATAAATTATTTCCCCGGAAGTGGACGTGTATCAACTGACAAAAACCCCTTCTTGCTAGAGGTGGGCGTTTCTACTCATTTTCGAAAACTGTTGATTAACATTCGTTGATGGGAATTAACTGTTAACTGTTAGAAATAAACAGATTGAACTGAGAGTTGAAGTTATGTGCTGATTCTGGTTAACAGTTGATCGCCTCAAATAATATTTTACCGTTACCGTTTCCGTGACTTTAACTTTCAAATAAATGTTGATGGTCAACAGTTGATCACCTCAACCAAATATTCCAACCTCATGTTGGATTATTTGCAGTAAATTATTTAACGTGAATGTTTCCGTGAGATTAACTTTCAAATAAATTTTTTTTTTTCTTTCGTTTGTTTTTTGTCAACTTTTAATCTGGAAACTGCTAAACTATTCGTTCGTTTTTTTTTTTTTTTTTTTTTTTTTTTTTTTTTTTTTTTTAACATGTTAACCAATTTACCTTACCTCTACTTCTTGCACTGGCCCTCCTCCAAAACCCCGAGACGCGTACACAAGCTCTTGAACAGGGAATTTGATGATGATCCATGAAAAAAAAACTCATTTTCGCTTCTTTTTTTTTAGGTAGCCCAGTCTTGCATTAGACCAGCGTTATTATTATAGATGGTAATAATAATATTATTATATTACATATCATGTAATGTTCCTTTTCACAACACGAAAATTACGAATATGAAGATTGGGACTGATGTACACAACGGCCAGTGCAGTTGAAAGAGAGACAATTTTGAGGGAAACCAGCACATTCGGGGCTTGGTAGTTCAGAATCTCCCTGCGTCAAAGGTCCGTTCTCCATTTCGTTTTTGTGGTTCAACCTTCAATATTCCGTTCAGTGAACGTCCTGTCGTCGCTTTATACGTAACAAACGATGAAACAACTCATCACAGTATCTTTCGTTCTCGTTTTTCCTCCTCCCGCTGTCTCAACGGCCGGAAACCGCCAAAGGGCCTCCGGAAAGACCATGAAATGGCTCCCAGGACTCGTAAGATTGATGAAATGAGAGTTGCCCCTTTATAAGCGGCAAACGAACTGTAACCTCCAAAAGAGCACCCACCATTTCAAATCTTTTCCGAGAGATGAAGCAGTCCAGCCAACCCCTAAAAGGCGTGACCAAGGATCTGTCGCAGAACTAACTGGCGTTACACTTTATGGACTAGGGTTCGCATTTTCCTCGACTTCTCGTTCTAGAGTAACTTCATAATAGCAGCAGAGGTTAAAAAAAAAAGTTGAAAATCCCAAATGCTCTTTCCGAGGGACTGTATCTTATTGACTATATAGTACAAGTAATGAAACACTAACTTGTCTTATAAAATATGAGTTGGCTGCGATATTATAACCGAATTACATAGGTACAGGCTCTTGGGGAGTGTCCTGTGGGCGGTGGATTAATTACCATCTGATGATCAAGAGTAGGTTTCAGAGTGCAATCCACTTCAACGTGTCTCATGGGCGAAGGAATATTACCGCCATCACTCCATTCACGGGTGCCTCACATCTTTGATAACAATCCAGCCAATATTCGTGCACCGCTAGATATGCCACCCAGTTCTAAAAGGGTTCTCCACGTATCCCTAAATCAAGTCTCATCGATGTTACACGGTCGACCCCAGCATCTTACCAGTACCGGCGAAGGATTCCACCTCAAATTACTGTGACGATGTTTCGAATACCGCTAAGCATTAACTGCCAATTTTGAGGTACCACAGGCACTTGACAATTATCAATTCACGTGTTTTATAGTTATTCTAGCTTAATGTAAACGTTATCCTAAACCGACTAACGGGTGTAGTGCATTCTAGGAAACGCACTATATAATAGCGTGGGCTAATATACGTGCGGGGGAATACCTACTCCAAAAAGGTCACTCTGGTCTCTCGGATTTGCCTACGGGTACCTAAGCCGACAACTGCATTTTCTTTCCCACTTAGAATATAGTATCCTTTCCACCAAGATATGTTAATTTTGAGCGCACGTAATACAGGCAGGCTTGGCTTGGTGTGCTGGGATCGTGTAGGGTAAAGTTCCCTAATATGATACACCTTTTTTTGGATCACATTTTGGACCACCTACTTGTCTCAAACTTCCAAACCAAAATTACTGGTGATAGTTATACCCTTACTCTAACAGTACTTATTAGAAATCAGAGTGTCTGGAAATTGCTTCAAATCGGAGAAAGAATTTATTTCCCAATAAAAGTCATTTTTCACTCTCCAAAAAAAAAATGGGTTCGTAATATGGCACCATACTCATTTTGTTAATACCACCCTCATTCTGTTAATACGTTTTGACGTCTTTAGAATCATAAAAATAAGGAAAAAATTAGTACTCTGCCCCGAATATGGTTTTAATAATCACTAGATACAGGAACCACATCAAGGACATGATTAAGAAAAGGAAACTGTTACTTCAGTATTTTTTCTTGAAAAAATTGTTCTAATTGCACTTTTCTTGCGAGATCTAGTAGTGCAATGAAGAAAACACGCCAGACTTGAAAAAATTACGAAAATCACTAATTAACTAGAACACTTATGAAGGGTGCCATATTAGGAAAACTGGGGGGTTGACAACAATCAAGAGCTGATAAAGTGCTAAGGGCGTTCAGACTGAAACTAACTTAGGGAAGATGTGCTTTGACGAAAGACAAACTCAATCACATGCTGAAAATATCAAAAAATACTCGCCACTAGTCATTAGCAGGTTATTGCACCCGGGTCCAAAAATCATGGTTGCATCAGGACTGTAACCGAAATGAGCCCAAAAGTTGTATAGCCGGACGAACTGAGCCCCGTGACCGGACGAAATGAGCCCCGAATTTTTTCGAGGGAATTTTGGTAGCGGACGAAATGAGCCCCGGATTTTTTTGAGGGAACTTCGGTAGCGGACGAAATGAGCTCCGGATTTTTGCATAAATTCATTTTTGAAAAAAATTATTATGGTGTCAAAAATCAAATTACAGCCAATGGTCTTCAAAAATACACCAAAAATGCTTAAATATGATAAAATGTCAACAACAACAAATATGGTCAACAACAACAACAACAACAATAATATTATGGTCACAAACGTGCACAACAAGGTCCGACGGCAGTAAAGAAGGAAATTCTGTCAATCCTATCTAAGTTGTATTGCTCAATTAAGTAACAGCTGAAGGTCCATTTCTCTGTTTCTTCTTTTTATCATGGCAAGGGGTGGTGGCACTCAACAGTTTGGCGTAACTTTCAGTTGGATATTCCAGTAGTGTGTCAACTAGTACAAAAACGTTGGGGTGAGGTGAGTAGATTTCACCATTCAGTTTGCTATGAAAAGCCCCACAGTAGTTGGTCGTGTGTTGCAGTGAAGGACTGCACTCGGCCCACATATCAGGTGGGAAACGACCATCATCTGCCACGTATACATCATGAACATAGTTGCAAAAGGCATCACCTTTACGGTGGTCAGGTTAAGGATCTATAGGGCTTTCATGGGGCTACAAATGGGATTTTTGTAGGATCCCGGGAGGTCAAATATTTTTCGAGTAAAAAAACAAAAAAAAATTGAAAAACTTTTTTTCCCCAAATTTTTTTATCGACACAGAATTAAAGTTTTGCACAAATAACCTATATCAAAGAATAATAATAAACCCTTGTGTATAGTTTGCAGCGTTTTATAGGTTGGTCAGTGACCAAAGGTCGCCCTGCCGAGGTTGAGGTCGAGATTGAAGTTAGATTAAATACGCAGGACAAGCCGGTCGTGCCGAACTGTATCGACTGGCTTGTCTCAACGTGAGTTCCTTAGACTGTTCTTCTCATTCTTTGGTTATTTTGAATTAAAAAAAAACCCTTCCCGAGATGTTTTCTATTTCACAGCCCTTGACTCAATAATCACGCTTTTACCTCAGCCGTTAGCTCAGATTGTATTAACGGCATGGAACTGTAAATTTAAGGATAATGCAGCGGAAAAAACCTCGTATTTTGGGTTACCAGATCCATTTTGGGAATAGCACCCAGAAATCAGGAAATAACAGGACAAGCACAATTTCGCCACTAAGGTAGATATGGGTAATGGAAAATATCGATTGATATGTTTTTTCATCGTTTTTTTACCATCCATTGATCGATTTTTCAATTATTAATTGCAACCATTAATCTCAATTGATTTCAATCATTTAATAACGAAAATCCTTTTCAAACTCTTAAAATCTCTGGTATAGCTCATAAATTTTATCAATGCCTACGCATCGTGACTTGGGGTTGGTTTCATTCGATTCATCGCAAACCCCTGTAATTATAACCCTTTTATTATAGCGCTTATTACGAACATTTTTCCGAACCGGTAAATTTGAAGTTGGAAGTTGAGCTCGCATCCGGAAAATAACGGAAAATGACATTAACGTCACATACGGATAATAACGCCAATAAAGGCGTACAATTGCTTCGTAGGTGCAGTTTCAAGCGTTCGACGCAAATATTTATGCAGCTTGGGTTGTAGTTGGAACCGTTTCCCTCGCGTATTTTGTACTGGTGAAGGAAAATAACCCAAAATCGTGGTAAAAAATAACGATCACTGGTTCGAAACGAAAACTGTACAATGAATGGACAGATATAGGACCTCGATAAATTTAGTATGCTTCCGAAATCACTCGGAAAACGACACCTTATTTGACCTCCTAGGATGCTTCAAAAATCCCTTTTGTAGCCCGATTAAAGTCCCATAGATCCCCATGGTGAAATCGGATCTTTTGGGAACCCTAAAAATGGATTTTACGTCCAAAAATACTTCGAAAACGTCACCTCACTCAATATCATACCCGAAAACCATAAAAAACCTCTCCCGTAGCCCCTTTTTAGCCCCACAGTATCGGGCTGAAAACCATAAGGGCACAACTAGATGGTATACCGAGTATTTTGTGAAAATTTCAGATTTTGGTTTATTATTCTTGGAATAAGACCTATGTAATCGCGACGGAGGTCGAAAATTCAGATCGGCCTAAAAATTTGACATTATCCGTTTCAAGAGGTCTAGATTCCTAAAACGAATAGTCTGGGCCTTTTTGAGCAGTAAGATTTTTTTTTTATCTGAAAATTTGACAAAATTTGTACTCGGTTTACCATCTAGTTGTACCCGCAAGGTTTTCAGCCCGATCGCCCAAGCCCGTGGGGCTAGAAGGGGCCACGGGAGGGCTTTTTTGAAGGGTTTCGGCTATGAGATCGAGTTAGGTGTCGTTTTTGAAGTATTTTTGGACGTGAATCCGTTTTCGGGGGTCCCAGAACGATTGGAATTCACTGTGGGGATCTGTTGGGCTCTCATGGGGCTACAAATGGGATTTTTGAAGGATCCCAGGTGGTAAAATATTTTCCTAGTAATTTTGAACGCGTAATCCATTTTTCGAGGTCCCACAACTGTTCGAACAATGTGCAGATTCCCCCCCCCCCCCCCCCCCTCCCCCTAAATGATTTTTTATTGACACAAAATTATTTTTCGCACAAGGAATCCTTTATCAAAGAATAATAAACTCTGTGTAAAAATTTTACATTTAATGTGCAGCGTTTTTCAAATAATACCTACTACCTACCCAAAACGGAGTTGACGGCGGACGGACTTATCAGTTCTGAAATCTACGTGTCATTAAACGTACTTACCTATAATGTTAAATTTTGAGGCCGCTCAGAATTTTCGACCTCCATCGTGATTACATAGGTGTATTACCTATTTCAAGAATAATAAACCAAAAAGCTGTGATGGTGATTTTCAATAGAGACGGGAACTTAATAATCACCATCACTGTCAGGAAGAAGAATAAGTTACACTGAGCTCTCATTTTCCATTCCAACCAAACAAGAGTCAGTGTAGCACGGAACTCGTTCCGAATTACTCTACCCCCACTCTGCCTTGCTCTGGACTTACTCAGAGTTGGGTTGTTGGAAAATCCTTACTGTTTTCATGGAGTATGGACTCCAATTTAAAGTCATTTGTAAAATTAAGCATTGAGAAGTGATGCAAGCTCGAATAACGTTAATTCTTTCATGGAGTAGGAACACAAACTAAAAACGTCTTAGTGCTGGAACACAGTTTTGCCCAAAAACACTGGTCACCTTTGCCCTAATGCATAACGATTTCAGTAACCTCTCACATCCCATTTGTCTTAAGTCATTGTCCCCCTACAAACCTACAGCAATGATGATGATGTTGATTTGTGATGAGCATAGGGCACGTTTTTCGCAAAATAAAATTATGTATGTGCATATGTGGTGATGTTTACTGTTTCAGAACGCCAAAGCGAGTTATGACTTTAGCAGTAATGATCAATATCCATATCCTAGGTATACAGACGACTGGTTTAACAGGTGAGGTCTCAACACAATAAAAGTGTTAAGTTTGATGTTTAAAGAGTTAGATTCATATCTTTTAAACTTTTTTCATTTAAATCTAACAACAATAGTAGGAGCTTCTCGTGAGCACATGATGGTTTGTTGTAGTCATGGAACACGGTGCGCTGGAGAAGTTGCAGCAGCAAGGGACAACGATATCTGCGGGGTCGGTGTGGCGTATGACTCCAAAATTGCAGGTATGACGATAGTAACTAACTGTGATCAAAAATAATTCAATAAGTCAGGTACACGTGAAGGCAGCTCAGCACGTCAGTTCCTTAATCCAAGTCATTACGGGGTTTAATTTAATTCCCTCGTCACTCCATTCTACATTTATCGCCGCGCTGGCTTTTCCCTGGAAGATTAATATTTAAACCCCCTCGATTTTTACTGTCCGCTTCCTATCGTCGCCATTCATAATCGAACCTATAAATATCCCATGCCTTGTCGCAATTAAAAGAAAAGGAAAAAACGAGGTATTTCACGCAGAATTAATACAGGACTTGATGACCCAGCTATTATGTCTTTACATTTAAAACGATCACCATCAATCCTCACTGATTTGGTTAACTCCGACTTTTTATATACCATCTCCGACGGTCTACAGGCCAGGTATAAAAAATATTGCCGCCTGTGGGTGTATTGCCGCTTGTGATTTGTGTAGATCATGGTACATGATTTTCTTATGACTTAGGTACCTGTGGGACACCCCCAGACCCCCGGATTATCCAAGTTTTGATCAAGGATCATAGCAAAGAAACATGGTACATGTTTTTCGGATTTGTATATTTAAATTCGCGATAAGGCGCCTATAAGTCACGACAGACACACAGACAGAAAGCTCAACATCTCAAGGGGGGCTCGACCCCCCTAAGCAGACATAAACGGTCCACCAAACCAATAGAAAAAAATTTCATCAAAATCGGATCAATATTTAGGGAAGGAGAGGGGGTTGAAGGAGGGGAAAACGGAAAAAATCCTTGAGGGCGCTCAACCTATCTCAGAACGTACATCATTTTTGAATTTCTCGAGATTTTCAAGAACATATATACAATATATATAATATACCTATATATTATATTTATATATATATATATATATATATAGGTGCACCCAGAGCACATTAACGGCTCATTCAACGTTGAGCGAACGGCTCATTTTTGAGGCGATAATGGGACATCCGCTGGCCATTAACGGCTCACTTTTTTCCGACTTTCCCATTATCGGCTCACTGAAACGGCTCATTTTTGAGGCGTTATTGGGTGACAGTGAAACACGTCTTGTCTGTAGGATTATGTGATGTCTGGAGAATTCTACTGTAGAACTTTTCTATAAATAATGTGGGTCCGTCAACCAGGTGACGATTTTTCAATTTTACCCTGGATAGGATTTAGGATGAAGGTAGTAGGTAACAACTTCTGATGCGGCTGCCGAACGTCAGTGAGCTCAATTATGAGACTCTAACTGAATGAAATCTAATCATCATTTTTTGAATCTCACTCTCTAGGCTCGCCAGCTAAGTACTACTTAAGTAGCAGCTGCCGAACGTCAGTGAGCTCAATTATGAGACTCTAACAGGGTGAAATTGAGTCATCATTATTTTTAAACACGCTCGCTAGGCTCGCCACCTATTATGTACCTACTTCAGATGCGGCTGCCGAACGTCAGTGAGCTCAATTATGGGACTCTAACAGGGTGAAAATGAGTCATCATTTTTTTGAAACACGCTCGCTAGGCTCGCCACCTATGAAGTACCTACTTCAGATGCGGCTGCCGAACGTCAGGGAGCTCAATTATGAGACTCTAACTGGATGAAATCTATTCATCATTTTCGAAAATCCCTCGCCACGGAGGTAGTACCGACTTCGGATGTAGCTGCCGAACGTCAGTGAGATCACATTTCGACTTAAATTTTTCAAATTCACACCACACCTCTTCTAGGTACTTACTTGCAAACTTTCTTCTAAGATTTAAGGCTAATTGAGGATGATAGCGTTGAAAGACGCGAAAATCATGGATTACCTCTGATGAAAAATACCAAAAAAATATTGAAAAATGAAGGAATAATTCTAGGGATTTTTAGAGGGGTAGGAAAAGGCGATTTGGCGGAATGTTCTTAAAGAAACACTAAACTTTATTTTAGAATTCGGCCGTAAAATCCAATGTTTTGCTATATGAAAAACCGCTTGAATTCTTGCTAAGGTGGGGGAAAATTTTTAGGGCTTATTTGAGGCGACCAGAACTAATTTGACCTAATTGTCTCTATCTACGCCCATTTGCTTCTCTGCAAGTAGGCACATTTCCATTGTAAAAACGCTGCAAATTTTACACTAGGGTATATTATTCTTTGATATAGGTTACTTGTGCAGAAATTTAATTCTGTGACAATGAAAAAAAAAAAAAAAAAAAAAAAAAAAATGAGAAAAAAAATTTTTTGTTTGTTTGTTTTTTCAAAGTGTTTCTTTATTCTTGAAAAATATTTGAGCTCCTGGGACCCTTCTAGGCATGGGAAATCAGTAAGAAGTATCAATTTTTTGAATCGATTCAGAATCGGATGCTCCAAATTGATTTCCCAAAAAAATCGCCATAAAAGTATCGATTTTTTGGAAATTCGATTCAAAAATCGGTCTTACAAAAAAAATGTTTTTTTAATGATTGATATCGGTAGATATATTCAAAGTAGGTAGATTCAAGAAAAAATTGTTAAAAAAATTTATTTAAAATTAAAATTGTATTAGTTTTCAAAAATTTTGATAATAAACATTTAATCAGACGAGTTATCAGTTTCACTGTTTGAAAAAGCCATGGCGGACGTCGCTGGTAACTAGTGAGATTGGTTGTTATTAGCTATTATCATCATTTTTAATCGACCTAAGACTCAAAATTGGCTTGAATCACTTGAAATGCTAAACTAATTCTTATAAATTACAAAATCGATTCAAGATTTTTTAAAAATCAGTAGTAAAAAATCGATTCACGATTTTTACCAAAATTGGAAGTAAAAAATCGATTCACCTGAAAAATCGGAACCTGAAAATCGATTTTAAAAAAATCGAAAAATCGGAACAAAACAATCGATTTTTTAAAAATCGGAAATCGATTCCAATCCCTAGATCCTTCAAAAGTCCCATTTGAAGCCCCGTGAAAGCCGTATAGATAGATCCCCACAGTGAAATTGAATCTTTCTAGGACCCCCAAAAATTGATTGTAAATCCAAAGATACTTCGGAAACGTCACCTAACTCGTCGACCCGTTAGCTGATAACCTTAAAAAATCCTCTTGCAGCCCCTTTTAAGCCCGATAGCGTCCCACGGGTTTGGGCGATCAGGCTGTAAACCTAGTGAACACAACTAAACGGTGAGCTGAGTATTTTGTCAAATTTTCAGATTAAAAAAAAAAGTTCTACTTACTGTCCAAAATGGACTTTCCAGATTTAAAAAAAAAATTTAAACACATTTTTTCAAATTTTATTAAAATTAAAACTAAATTTATAAAAATAAATAATAATTATAAATAATAATTTATTGATTTATGGTATTTTAATTTATAAAATTATTTTAATTGATAACATTAATTCATAAAATTGGAATTGATAAATAAATAAATAAATAATTTATTATTAATTATTTATTTGTTAATCAATTATTAATAATTATTAAAATGAATCATTAATTAATTATAGGCAATACTAAGGGTACTTAGGGCACCCTGTACAGACACAAGGGGTATTGTAGCGACCGACCGGATGCTCCAAACGGGTGCTCCAAACCTCGGTTTTAAACAAACTTAAGGGGTATTGGGGCGACCGCGGGTGCTCCAAGCGGGTGCTCCAAACTTAGGTTTTCACACAAAATTAAGGGGGACTGAAGCGACCGACCGGATGCTCCAAGTGGGTGCTCTAAACTGCTAGGTTTATAGAAATAAACAAAATTAAGGGGAGTTGTAGCGACCGACTGGGCGGAGGTGGGGGGGAATGCATTTTATCATCCAGGGGGCCTCGCTTCTCTCTGTCGTACGTTTTTCACCCAGGGGGGGCCTCGCTTTGCTTTGTTGATAAATAATAAGACTATTTTAATTTATAAAATTATTTATTTATAAAATCTACCTAAATATTATTTATTTATGAAAATAGAAATTTATAAATTTTTCACAAGGGTTTGTTATTCTTTGATATAAGTTACTTGTGGAAAAATGTAATTCTGTAAATGAAAAAAATTAAAATTTTTTGTTATATTTTGATATTTCAAAAAAATTGGTTTTTAAATTTTTTTGTTTCAAAAATTCTTTATTTTTTACTCAAAAAATATTTAACATCCTGTGATCCTTGAAAAATCCCATTTTTAGACCCATGAAAGCCTTGTAGATCGCCACATTGAAATCGGATCGTTCTGGAACCCCAAAAAATGGATTCTACGTCCAAAAATACTTCGAAAACGACACCTAACACGATCCCATAGCTCAAAGCCTTAAAAAAAAATCCCTCCTATAGCCCCATAGCGCCCCACGGGTTTGGGCGATCGGACTGAAAACTTTGCGGGCACAACTAGATGGTAAACCAAGCATTTTGTCAAAATTTCAGACGGACGGCTTATGCCGGATGGACAATTCGGATTTTGAATGTAGACTTCTTGAAACGGATAATGTCAAATTTTGAGGCCGATCCGAGTCGTCGACCCCCGTCGCGAAAACATAGGTACCTACCTATATTATTCCAGGATTAATAAACCAAAATTTTTTAAAAATTTTCAGATTTTTAAAAACCATCCTACAATTTTGACAGAATGTTTGGAAGCCACTGATGATGGTAAGGTAGGTACCTACTTTGAAAATTCTGGAAGAGCTCAAATTTTGACAGAATGTCTGGAAGTACCTAGCCATCGATGGTTAGGGAGAGTTAGATAGGTAGGTACTTTGAAAATTCTGGACGGGCTCATACTTAGAGAGAATGTCCAGAAGTACCTACCTAGTATGGGTGTGGTTTGAAATTGAAAAATGAATTTTTGTTGGGGTAACTACCTAGTTACTTCAAACAGAAATTATTGAAAGTGCTTTTTCCCGCAAAATGAATGCAACTTTAATATTAGCGACTCATCAGCCTCAAATTTTTAAAGAAAGTTTGTAAGTACCTAGAGCAGGACCTAGTGTGGTGTGAATTAGAAAAATTGAAGTCAACATGTGAACCCACTGAAGTTCGGCAGCCAGTAATAATTATTGGTACCTACTATCAATGGGAGCAAGTTTCAGGAAATGATGACCCCCTTTTTCAATCTGTTAAGAGTCCCAATAAATAGCTCACTGACGTTCGGTAGCCACACCCGAGGTGGTACATACCTACCACCTCTGGCGAGCCTAGCGAGAAAGCTCCTCATTTATTAATTACCCTATTTCATATGTAGGAGTCTAAATAAATAGCTCACTGACGTTCGGCAGCCACACCTGAGGTGGTACCTACTACCTCTGGCGAGCCTAGCGAGAAAGCTCCTCATTTATTAATTACCTTATTTCAATATGTTAGAGTCTAAATATATAAATCACTGACGTTCGGCAGCCACACCCAAAGTTGGTACCTACCTACTACCTACTACCTTCATCCTAACCCCATCCCATGAGTCAACGGACACAAAATCGAAAAATTGTCTCCTGGTAAACGGATCCACACCATTTTATTCATTTTAAATCCATCTCCTGAGTCCTGTGTCATCAGACCTGAAAATTAGTTGAGTCTCATAGTTGAGCTCACTGACGTTCGGATATCGCGCCTAAAGTTGGTCCCATTTGGCGAATAGTGAACCAAGTCTGTTGGTAGGAAAACGGTAGAACTACAGTTTGTAGTTAGTCGGCTGGGTCTAGTCCTTAGCATGTGTATACACCCGATGGCCCATTATCGGCTCACGAGAAATGAGTCGTTAATGGGAAGTGAGCCGTTATTGTGCTCTAGCGGAATCTATATATATATATATATATATAGAAGGTTTTCGGGTGGTAAGGGGGTAGATCGGCGAAGGGTTTACGGGGGGGGGGGGACTTGACTCCCATTCCACTCCGCAGTCCAACACGTTTCGCGCAAATTCGCGGGGTTGCGCGCGTCGCGCGGGATTTTAATATAGCCTATGCTGGGGGCAATCTCACCCGAGACCGTTAGAAAAAAAACCCCATTCAAATCCGTTCAGCCGTTTAGGCGCCTATAAGGCACGACCGACACACGGACAAACAGACAGACAGACAGAAAGCTCAACATCTCAAGGGGGGCTCGACCCCCCTAAGCATACTTAAACGGTCCACCAAACCAATAGAAAAAATCGCCGTATTTTTATCGCTTACCGTTTAGGAGGAGGAGAGGAAAAACCATGTTCCGCGGGTACAAAATTTCGAAATTTCGCAGGGTTGCGCGCGTCGGGCTGGGTTTTAATATAGCCTATGTTGTGGGCAATCTCACCCGAGATCGTTAGAAAAAAACCCCATTCAAATCCGTTCAGCCGTTTAGGCGCCTATAAGGCACGACGGTTTAGGAGGGGGGGGGGAGGTTTACTCACATCCAAAAACTCGTATTTTTCGAAATTTCGCAGGGTTGCGCGCGTCGCGCGGGATTTTAATATAGCCTATGTTGTGGGCAATCTCACCCGAGATCGTTAGAAAAAAAACCCCATTCAAATCCGTTCAGCCGTTTAGGCGCCTATAAGGCACGACGGTTTAGGAGGGGGGGGGGGGGGGGGGGAGGTTTACTCACATCCAAAAACTCGTATTTTTCGAAATTTCGCAGGGTTGCGCGCGTCGCGCGGGATTTTAATATAGCCTATGTTGTGGGCAATCTCACCCGAGATCGTTAGAAAAAAACCCCATTCAAATCCGTTCATCCGTTTAGGCGCCTATAAGGCACGACGGCTTACGGGGGGTGTAGACACATCCAAAAACTCGTATTTTTCGAAATTTCGCAGGGTTGCGCGCGTCGCGCGGGATTTTAATATAGCCTATGTTGTGGGCAATCTCACCCGAGATCGTTAGAAAAAAAACCCCATTCAAATCCGTTCAGCCGTTTAGGCGCCTATAAGGCACGACGGTTTAGGAGGGGGGGGGGAGGTTTACTCACATCCAAAAACTCGTATTTTTCGAAATTTCGCAGGGTTGCGCGCGTCGCGCGGGATTTTAATATAGCCTATGTTGTGGGCAATCTCACCCGAGATCGTTAGAAAAAAACCCCATTCAAATCCGTTCAGCCGTTTAGGCGCCTATAAGGCACGACGGCTTACGGGGGGTGTAGACACATCCAAAAACTCGTATTTTTCGAAATTTCGCAGGGTTGCGCGCGTCGCGCGGGATTTTAATATAGCCTATGTTGTGGGCAATCTCACCCGAGATCGTAAAAAAAAAAAAAACATTCAAATCCGTTCAGCCGTTTAGGCGCCTATAAGGCACGACGGTTTCCGGGCGGTGTACTCACATTCCAATCCAGAGAACGCCCGTAAAAACATGTACCATGTTAAAATACCTGGCGTGGAATGAGTACCAACTCCGACTTGTACCAGCTCCGACGACTGAAAGAGGAAAAATAATTATTGAAAGGGGTTTAACTTGTAACTGCATAATTCTTCATTCTGTTCATTCATCTGTTCTAGCTCTATAGTCATATTTATATGTACCTACTTATAAGTACTCTTTATTTTAAATTATCTTTAGTGATCAATGCCTCCCGAGTCGAAAGGTCTCGTCTACAATAATGAATTATTAAAATTGCTCAACAACTCCATTATTCCGATTACAATTCGCGCAGTGCGCACTACAGAAATTGCTGTTGAACTGCTGTGTACACTAGTTTCTTTGTAATTTCTTCATAGGACGAGTGTCGAGATTCAAACTATTTTCATTCATTTGGCTCGGTATATTCATTACATAATTCATTTTGAATAATTGATATGTTTGACATCCTCCTTGGCTGTGCTGGCCTGCGTGAGTTGGGGTATTCCTATTATTATTAACCCGAAGCACCTCCTAGGAATACCCCAACTCACGCATAATTCATTTTGCAAAGGTATTCGGATGCTAGATCAGCCTTACATGACGGATCTCATTGAAGCCAATTCCATGGGTCACGAGCCGAACCTCATTGACATTTACTCAGCATCGTGGGGCCCAACTGACGACGGGAAAACGGTCGATGGACCGAGAAACGCTACTATGAGAGCCATCGTCAAAGGAGTCAATGAGGTGTGATAAACCTGACTAGAATATATTATTGTAACTAGTGAGGAATGATTATTGTGTATTGGTACTTCATCTAACAGCTCCAAATTAACATGAGTATTTAACGGGCTGCATCGGAGCTGTTTTTTTTTTTTTTTTTTTTTTTTTTTTCAAATCCACGTGTAGGTCAAAAGGATTTCTCCTTTATCAAGTTTGAGGCGAATCAACAATTTTGTCCGCCGCGATAGTTCTTATTTAAAAAGAACAAGCATTTAAAAAGAAATTAAGACTTCAAACCACTGCTACAGCTTTTAAAACTGCCTCTACTGCAACCAGTTTTATAGGTCACCCAACCTGTTTCATCACTCTTCAGACCGGTTCTTTAGCTCCTTATATCACTCCAAACCGATAGCACATCAAACTGATCCTGTAGCCTTGCAACCGGTCTAAGACTTCAAACAATGTCGCCATCAGCAGCATCTGTAGCACGAAAAACCTGGCCAAAACACCTAGGTACACATGTTTTTTGGGGTGCTGAACACGAAAATGGTGTTCAAAAACTGGTAGGACGACTGGTTAGGGAGGGTTCCAATTTTAGGTGGAAACAAGATTTTAAGTAAAGAAAACAGCAGTAACAATTTTCTTAGGTACCTATAATGATAACAAAAATACTTTTTGGTAAATTTATCACAGTCACGAGAAAAATAAATGAGGAATAGTTATGATTAGGAAATGATACGGTTTTAGGTACAATACCGCATGATTTGAAGGAAATAATTCCAGTCAGCCAGTCTTCGTGCTTTTTTACAAAAACAAGTTTTGTTCATTTCGATTTCCTCCTCCTCATTTTAAATCCCTTCGAGAATGAGTCGAATGAGTTACCCAAATCACAAGACTTGCCGATTTCATTTAAAATTTTTTAAGTAGTTCCAGCTTTTCGTCCGGAGCAATCCATCATCCACTCAAATAGTTCACTCCTTCTGAACACGTGAAACCCCACTTCAGAACCTGCGGAGAGCAAAAAAAATTATTTTTCCATTAATTTTTCCTTTTTTTACAAGAATTGATGTAACTTCCATGTAGGCAGGTTCTTTCAGCTGAATCCAACGGGTTCCAACAGGAACCCGGGTGTAGGTTACCTAATCATTAAAAAAAAAAAAAAAAATGAGCCCCGACGAGCGTCACTTCTCTTTAGATCAATGAATATACTTAATGAAAACCGACCTCTGTGCTCTTAAAACAGGTTTATAGGATTTCAAGTAACCTTGAAGCGATTAATACATACAGCCTTAAACTTTCTTTTTTTTATTGGACCATTTTTTAGCCCTGACCTCCCAACAGAATCTTAAATCATTGAAATTCCTAATTTATGAATATCTAATCGTCTCTAACCAAATTTCCACATTTCAATGGTCATTTTTCTAAGCCTCGTTTCTAGGTATAACTCCAAATTACTCGTAGGTTGTCCGGTCTTTGTTAATAATAAGGCCATGGTAGATAAAGACACTATACCAATAGTTAGGTGGAGTACTATACAAGAGATAGGTAGGTGTCATTCTCAGCTGCGTGCGCTCCTCAAAATTTCTATGAATCAAATCATTTAATGAAAGCTAAACTTGCCGATTTCGTTTTGCTTCCGGACCTACCGTAGCTTTGTGTTTCTAATTGTGTTTGGATGCTGAAGGTAACTAAACGAATCAGGACGCTTAAATTTTTGACCAGAATTCTTGGAATTCGTAGGCAACCCTAATAATTTCGGGAACTAAACGCTAACCTTCATTCAGTTGGTTTCATTTGATTTGACAGATGAACCCGAGAGAATGTACTACTTTGTTGTTAATCGACCGTTCTTAGGGACGAAACGGGCTAGGAAATATCTACGTCTGGGCGAGTGGCGATGGTGGGGAAGAAGACGACTGCAATTGTGACGGATATGCGGCCTCCATGTGGACAATATCCATCAACAGTGCCATCAACGACGGGCAAAACGCTCATTACGACGAAAGTTGTTCGTCGACACTTGCTTCTACATTTAGCAACGGAGCTAAAGATCCAAACACGGGAGTGGTAAGTTACAGAGATGGAAACACCCTAAAGTGCTAGACATCCCGTCATTTAGCTACTTTCCCTTATTAGGCCACGACTGACTTGTACGGCAAGTGCACGACGACTCACTCAGGGACGTCTGCAGCAGCTCCTGAGGCGGCCGGAGTATTCGCGCTTGCATTGGAAGCCAAGTAAGTGACGAAATGTTTCGCTCAAAATTTTATAATATCATATTCCTAGTTGGTTAAAGTGTAATAAGGAAGTGGTTTGCTGGTAGTTGAAGGCACAACATGTTCCAAGACAGTGTTTCTGTTGAAGGGAGGTGACAATTGACAGCTTTACAGGATAGGTTTTCATTCCAACATAGTACAAGTGGTATAATATATTTCGACCGTATACCTGCAAAACCTCGTAAGTCCGATTTTTCCCCAAAGTAAGGTTTTGAGCTTTCTGGGTAAATGTAAGGCTCTAGAATGTTCCTACAAAGTTTGCTTTTGATCCGCTGAGAAATGTCTTCTCTGTGTTCGGTTGTAATAACCTTCAAGTCCGAAAGGCTCCAGAACGTTGTAAGAACTTGTAAGTCTCAGCCTCTGCCGCCTCTCCAATGTTTTCTATTTTTATCGGTAAGTTTTCTACCTTTTTCATCAGTAACGTAGTTATACGTTACACATAATAATTGACGTGCTGAAGTAGTTATTTAAGTGAGAAATCGTCACAATATTCGCCAAAAGTCACTCAACTGAGCTCTTGGGACTTTCAAGGATTTTGACACTCCATCAGTCTGGACGTTTCCATGGAGTTTTTTGCGTCTCCTGTAAAATTTTTGGTTTGCAACATACGAGGTTTTGCAGGTATACGGTCGATTTGTAGTGGATGTTTTTTGAGTCTCCTGGAAAGTTGGTCAAATCGACTTGGGCAATGTTGCACCTTCACGGAATATTGTTCTGGCTTATCAAGCAAACGTTGGAAATTCATCAAAACAGAGCAGCTTACGTAAAAGCTTATGTAAAGCACTGTTAAAATTGATTACGAAATGAAATGAAGCTAGGGACGTTCACTCTTGATTTTCGTCCTACTAGCTGCTGCCTTCGCGAATTTCGGTCAGAGGGGGCGAAATGTGTTTTAGCATGGAAAATGCTTTAGCCGTGACCTAACTGTCCAAAAACGTTAGTCTGGGAGGGAGACATGGGAGACTCACATTTATATATTACGTACTATATAAATGAACGTTAGGCCACTCGTTTGGCATCGTCATTTGTCCCACTGTCAGGCCACTTGTTCGGCGTCTGACAGTTACTTGTCCAACACTCAAGATGGGTTTCAATCCACGGTTAATAAAGCATGTTCCATGATTCTTGAATTTCAGCCATAGGCTCTAAGCAAAACGCTGCAAGTTTTACACAAGGGTTTATTATTCTTTGATATAGGTAGGTTACTTGTGCATAAATGTAACTCTGTCAATGAAAAACATTTTGGAATATTTTTTTTTTTTTTTTTTTTCAATAATTCTTTATTTTTTACTCGAAAAATATTTAACCTCCTGG
This sequence comes from Pilophorus perplexus, assembly GCA_955831195.1. Lineage (NCBI taxonomy): Eukaryota > Metazoa > Arthropoda > Insecta > Hemiptera > Miridae > Pilophorus > Pilophorus perplexus. Next base: position 54,233,918 of record OY037007.1, on the reverse strand, counting down.
GATCCTTCCCAAAATCCCATTTTTAGCCCCAAGAAAGCCCCATAGATCGCCACAGTGAAATCGGATCGTTCCGGGACCCCAAAAAATGGATTCTACGTCCAAAAATACTTCGAAAACGACACCTAACTCGATCCCATAGCTAAAAGCCTTAAAAAAACCCTCCCGTAGCCCCATTATAGCCCCAGAGCGCCCCACGGGTTTGGGCGATCGGACTGAAAACCTTGCGGGCACAACTAGATGGTAAACCAAGTATTTTGTCGAAATTTCAGATTTTTAAAAAATGGACGTGCAAGCTCGACTAAGTCTGAGATTGACGGCTGACAAAAGATTTTAATGAAACTACCTATCTGCTGTCACAATGTGACATGTCAATTTATTCCTAGGATAATGTCATTATCCTAGGAATAAATTGACATAATGCTGATGTGAAGACCAGGGGTTGTTTACCGAGGAGCGATGTTGTCTTATTGGTTTGTGCATTGCACCAGCACGAAAACGCTGCAAATTTTACACAAGGGTTTATTATTCTGTGATATAGGTTACTTGTACAGACATTTAATTCTGTCAATAAAAAAAATTAAAAAAATTTTTTTTTTGGATTTTTATATTTCAAAAAAAATTTTTTGGGGGGATTTTTTTTTTCAAAAATGTGTTTTTTCAAAAATTCTTTAATTTTTACTCGAAAAATATTTAACTTCTTGGGATCCTTCAAAAATCCCATTTTTAGCCCCATGAGAGCCCTATAGAACGCCACAGTGAAATCGGATCGTTCCGGGACCCCCAAAAATGGATTCTACGTCCAAAAATACTTCGAAAACGACACCTAACTCGATCCCATAGCTAAAAGCCATGAAAAAAACCTGCCATAGCCCCATTTTTGCCCCATAGCGCCCCACGGGTTCGGGCGATCGGACTGAAAACCTTGCGGGCACAACTAGATGGTAAACCAAGTATTTTGTCAAAATTTCAGATTTGAAAAAAAAAAATCCTACTGCCCAAAACGGTCCGAACATTTCGGATTTAGAATGTAGACCTTTTGAAACGGATAATGTCAAATTTTGAGGCCGTTCGGAATCGTCGACCTCCGTAGCGATCACATAGGTGTATTATTCCAAGAGTAATAAACCAAAAGCATCCGGGGGTCCAGGAGGCTTGCCCCCTGGGGAGGCCCAATGGGCCGAGGTGTTTTTTTTTTCTGGGCGTGGCATTGTTACGAGCAATAATAATTATTGATCGTAACAATGCCCCGCCCAATTATTGCTCCAATAATAATAATTATTATTCTTAATGGAAAAATTGTGCTGATTTCAAATACACCCTCATGTACCCCTGGAAAATTCACACCAAATTTATTCTGTGAAAATCACTTTCAAATAGCTCCCGAATAGGCAAGATCGCACAACTGAATTTAAACCCTGTGTGAAGCCATGGTATTAGTATCTTCTTCCGCGATTTACAAAATTAAGGCTCATGAGGGCAGGACGGGTGTTGATTGAGTTTCTCAGATGGCGCTGGCCATCAAAAGAATTACCTTTACATCTCAAGAACTAATCTAGATTTTTTCAATCTGAAAACGGGAATCTTTTTATAAAAAATTATTATTATTTATAATAATTTATAATTATATAAATATAAATTATAAATTATTATAAATGATGGAAATTAGAAGGTTGGTATAATTACAGATCTTGTAATTTTGACTGATTTCCATGAACACCAATTACTTTTTCCAAAAATCGAGATAGGACCAACCTTTATTAACTACGAGTATTTAAATAAGCATTGATGAAAGAAAAAATGAAATATCTTAAAATTTAATATAAGCGACGACAGGCCGGGGGGGGGGGGAGGGGGTGTTATCGGCCTCAAAATATGTCCTGGTATTCCTAGATTCCAAAACTCATCACTTCCAAGGCTCATTCTCGTAACCTACCTAAATAAACGTCTAAATTTTGCAAAAATCTGATTCATTGAATAAAATGCTTCTTTTTTTAATTAAAAAAAATTAATAGTATACAGTATTATACTACTTATAATAAGTAGTGTTACACAGGTAAGAGACCCCAAAAAAGGGACTTTATGCCAGAAATCACTATGAAAATGACACTTCTTTCAACCTCCGTTCCAGTCCCCTAAACCCCAATTTGTAGCCCCATTTATTAGGTATATTATATTCGGTAAGGTCGCATTGGTCTGGGGAATCCCTATAAAATGGATTCCTCGTCCAAAAGTTATACAACGATACCTCACTTGTTCACCTACCCTAAATCCTTCAAAAAAACCCTCCCCTCACCCCACAGAGCCCCACGGGTTTGAGCGATCGGGCTGAAATCTTTGTACCTACACCAACTAGTTGGAAAACCAAGTATTTTGCCGTAATTTCAGATTTAAAAAAAAATCCTACTGTCCAAAATGGCCTGGACAGCGGAAAGACATTTCATTTCGGTTTATTTATTATTCTTGGAATAATAACCCTTTGTTTTCGCGACGGGTGTCAAAACTTTTAACGGTTTCCTTATTTTTACATTTATTGTCGTTTGGAAGTCATTTGGAACTCGAAATTGCCCCAATTACTTTGAAACAACGATTAGTTGCCGAAATCTAAAAATAAAATCATTTTTGCGATACGACCTCGAACTATCAATATGAAAAATAATATTATTGTCGAACGACTTGTAGAATGTAGGTAAGTCACAATTAGATATTTCAAATCCCCCCCCCCCTCCCACTCACCAATGTCCAACTCTCGGCGCACTGTGTCTTCAGCCGCTCTCTCAAGGAGGATCGGAACTCGTCCTGGCCCCCCATTGCCTCGTCCCACTTGGTCTTATATCGGTCACCTCGCTTCTCACGCAGTCACCCATCCAAACACTACCCACGTTGTTTAACTTGCCTGATCGAAGGAAACGGTAGTTTACACAAAACGCCGTTAAAATTGATCAACACCAAAAGTTGGGTCTGCACTTAGTCCATTGAAATGTTATTAGATCGACACTTGCCAGGAAACGTGAAACACTGCTACCTACATCTTTTGTTATTGCTCCCCATCCCGCGTTGCCCTAATCACTCTTGTGCTAACTCAACTTCCAACGAGGAAGTTTGACGTCCCCTTTCGTGAGTGAGAGGCGAAGTTTTATCTAATCAATGTCAAATGATAAATATACCCCCATCCCCCTTCACCAACTAGTTTGCAGTTGAACAAGCATTAACCGAATGAACCAAGTTCATTCGAAGCAAGGAAAATTTATTACAACCCCGCCTCGGCAGACTTTTCACCGCTACCTTTCCTATTACATTTGTTGTTCTGATTAGAACAACACAGTGACATGTTTGAGTTCGTAGAAGGAGTATTGTAATATAATCATATTTCATAATGTTGTCTGAGCTTATGTATTTATCCTTAAGTTAGGAATTGCGTAGGATGGAAACTCGAATCTTGAGTCAAAAACATGCCGCTCTTAATTTACTCTACTAAAAAGGCTCGTAGTAGAAATAGTTCATTTGGATGTTAATTACTGCAGGTTTAGATTTGATTAGATTAATACCAGAGAGGATATGGAAGTGGTTTTCTGAAGGGCACCCCACCACCCTCACCTAGGCCTGTCGACCCGTTGTGCTACCTCTCGGAATTCACTGCAGTTGGTGGTTTGTGCCTTTAAAAATGTTCAATACCCCTCCTGTTGCAAGAGTTTTTCTTCCCGGACCTCTTGATTCCAGAGTAAGAGAGATTCCTTTTGCCTCATACTCGAAGGTGAGGTGAGCCGCTGCCTCTTCCTCATCTCCTCATACCCTACCCCTGGGCCCTTCACTTATTACTGTTATGCTGTGTTATACTGTAGTCCCTTTGACTTGAAGTTTATACAAAACGCTTTCGCTCCACAAAAACCTCGCCCGACTCAGGTTATATTGCGATACCATAATTGGGAAAATATGCAATTAAAGTTTTTTTAAAAATAAAGTCATTTCACCCCACTGCAGGGCTCAGGCCCTCTCTTGGTACACGCTGTAGAGAGGGTAGAGTCTCGTAGGTAGGGGATCCTTGCGGAAACCCCTTCCAGTTGCCACCCATTCTAAGAGGCCGAGCATTGTACCTAAATCAGCTCCTTTCTACTTAGTTAATATTTAGTACAAATATGTGGGGGCACCACAATTATCCAATCCTGAAGCTGTCATGTCCTGTATACAAGGCGACGATGAATCTCAGTTTTGTTCGCCAAAAATGGAGACAAATGTTCGCCCTTTTATGGTTTGGCTTAGCCATCATGGTGTGTCCATGCTGCTGGTGCTTTCCCATCTGTCTGTCATCAGTACTGGCATTCAAACTTGCAAAAAATTGCCCTCGTGATAACTAGACAAGTCCTATAACGTCCCTACTGGACCCCAGGGCCAGGGCGTCTGCTTTTGCATTCCCTGGTATACCAGCGTGTGCAGGGTCCCATCTGAGAATAATTTCGTAGGACGCCCCGAGATGCATCTGGGGGTCCCCGAGATTCATCGACTGCTGGGAGGCCATCAGGCATGTCTGATGACCTCCCAGCAGTCGAGTACCAGTTGAGTTGGTAGACGTTCTTGCTAGTGACTTAAGAGCAACTTCGCTTACCAAGAATATGTGGATCCGCCTTCTTTCGAGCGCTCTCCTCTCACTCTCTGCCAAGCAAAGTTGATAGCGTAGAGCTCGACCTGGTATAGTGTAGTCCACTTGCCCAGCGGGCTGGTGCTTTCCCACTTGAGCTACGAGCTGTGCGATCCCGAGCCGCGCTGTTATCCATCCTGGAGCAGTCAATTTACCATTTTATGTCCCCAGACCGCACATGCGCAGATGTCCTGGTGGACCCTTCTTCCAATACAAGTACCTGCTCTTTATGGAGTTGGGCCATCCCGTCTGGGGGTTTGGCTTCAGTGGTGGGACTTGCCTTGTTGCTTACAACTGGCGGGAGAGGCATAGCCCTGGGAGTGGGAGAGCACTCCATAAGGGGACCCATCCCAGTGGTCCTTCTTTCGATCCTCCCAGCCCAATTTAATTTAAAGTTCCTATCAAACAGGTTTATCGTCCTGACAAAGTCTATGGGCATGAGAGCAATTTGACTCCCGCCCAGTTTGACATTGGCTCGGCCTCAACATTTGACATTATCCATTTCAAGACACGTAGATTCCAAAAACGAAATTTCCGAGCCGTTTTAGGCAGTTGGAATTTCTTTTAAAATCTGAAATTTGACAAAATAATCGGTTTACCATCTAGTTGTGCCCATCTTGAAGACCGCTAATAAATAGGTAGGTACCACTGCGATCTTTGAGAAACGAACTATCGCACAGATATCGTTTTGAACTCGTTAAAATGAGCGTAAATAGTTCATGTAGGTAAATTAAATCGTCAATGTACGATAGGATCTTAAGGATTGAAGATTATGAAAGAATAATCGTCCACGTACAATTTGAAATTGAAATCGTCCAAGTACAATTTGAAAAAGTCTTAATGTTTCTGGTTCAATCCTCCATTGTGGAGCTTAGCTAACTGATATTTCTAAATATTTACTAATATTTACCCACGTGCACTAACGTGACGTCATTCAACCGACCGCAAAGTTTTTAAATAGGTTATTATTATGTGTCTATTGGAAAAAAAACTAGAGATGGGATTTTTTGAGTAATTTGGCTATGGAGGTCTGAGGTATCAGTTCATTTTGGATAAGGGGTCTCTTGCACAAAATAGTTAAGGAATCCCTGTATTGCCTACATTGACATTTTATTTGTCAGCCCTTCATTGACTTGGCGAGACGTTCAGCACTTGACGGTTTTAACGTCGAAGAGAAATTCTCTATTCGATGCCAAAGGACGTTTCCACTGGACGATGAACGGCGTTGGCCTCGAGTTCAACCACCTGTTCGGGTTTGGCGTGTTGGATGCGGGCGCTATGGTGGCACTGTCAAAACAGTGGAAAACAGTTCCAGCTCGGTATCATTGCGAGGCTGGATCCATGAAGGGAATGATGTGAGTAATTCACTTGGTTGGTCGGGAGGTGATAAAATGAATGGCAAAACAAAATTTAACAGGACTAATTGAATTGTATACTTTTCTGCACCAGGAAAATATCGAGTGACAAACCGTTGACTTTGAAAATTAAGACAACCGCATGCCAAGGAAGTGATACTCAAGTGAACTATTTGGAACACGTTCAAGCCGTTATTACCCTCAACTCCACCAGAAGAGGAGATGTGGAGCTCTTCCTTACTTCTCCCATGGGAACACGGTATGTTGTATTCGTACGTCGTCAATCCTTTAAGGGCGCAATGAGGCGTCGATATGATCCAAATCTTTCGCGAATTCTGGGCATCACGGCGCACAGTGATGAAAGAAATTTTAACCGAGCAAAAAATCTTATTCACACACTCAGATTTATTAGGAAGGGCTCGAACAAGAGGACTTGTGGTCAGTCGCCGGAGTTACAAAGAAGCGAGTAACACTCCACGGGCTACACCAAAGGACTCAGCCAAGGACCTTCAGCAAAGGCCAACCTGGTGTGGATTGCTTTCAACGGGCTCGCTTCTTCGCGTCCAGTCCTCAGGTAGAGTGAACATATCAAATCAATAAATTTTTATTAAAGGGTTCCATAAGGCATTACAATCGTCGACAAACAAGTTAAGTATTATGTTATAATGTATAATAAATACTAATAATTACTTATTACTAAGGGTCACGATTGGGGGAAATCGTCTATGTGATCACATAGGTATCAATAGGTACCTACAGTTCAGCAGTTGTCAGGGTTTCCTTCAAGGTCCTCCTGATTGAAGTCTCCGGTAACTCTTGCAGCAACTTTCGGAGCATGTTAAAGATCCGTAGCTCTCGAAGCATTGAGGAGCTCTCGAGCCTGAGGAGGACGATTAGCTGCACAGTTCTGTACAGTTCTTAACCGTTTATCGTGCGTCGATCACGCGGACTCGCTGTCGGGAAAGCTGCCATCTATTTTATTCATGCTCCGCAGGTTGGCGGATGGTGTCGGATGGCGTTCTGCGGACAGTGTACCGCGCTGGTTTTTACAGCCGCTTGTCGTATAAATACGACAAATTTCGTGATCATGTGGGGAAATTCGTCTCACTCGGTCAGAGAGTTTTCAAACTCCAAAAGAAGGCCATCCATATAATAAAGAAGCTGATTGGCACGAGAGCTGTCGGGTCCGTTTTAAAGAGCTGGGGATTCTCACATTACCAGTGTGTAGACGCTCTCGTGCCTGCTATACGTCCTCCGAAACGCTGCTCAATTTATCCGGGGCAATGACTGCCATGGGTATTCTTCCTAGAACTGTGCAGCTAATCGTCCTCTTCAGGCTCGTCTCAGCTCATGGTTGGAGTGATGTTCTTTGACATGCTCCCAAATTCGCTGCAAGTTACCAGAGACTTCATTCAGAGACCTTGAAGGAAAGCCTGACTACAGTTGAACTGTATCACGCTTTCCCCCAAAATCAGTTTTCCCCAATCGTGACCTTTAGTAATAATTACTAAAGGTCACGATTACTAATTATTAGTAATTAGTAACTTGTTTGTCGACGATTGTAATGCCTTATGGAACCCTTTAATAAAAACTTATTGATTTGATTTGATATGTTCACGCTACCTGCGGACTGGATGCGAAGAAGCGAGCCCTTTGAAAGCAATCCACACCAGGTTGGCCTTTGCTGAAGGTCCTTGGCTGAGTACTTAAGTGTAGCCCGTGGTGTGTCACTTCCTTCTTTGTAACTCCGCTGACTGACAAGGAGTCTCCTTGATTCGGGTCCTTACTGCAAAATCACCGTCAGCTATTTTCCTCAGTGTGTAAAGAGGATTTTTCGTTCGCTCAAAAGCCCATCCGACAACTGGAATTCAGGCTGAAAAACTATGAAAAAAATTAGGACCAGTGCCACATCCCGCTTTACTGGTCCGGAATCCTCAAAAGCCGCAGTTTTTATCTTAATTCTTCTTCGAAGGATTCGCCAATGAGAAGGACGACTTAGGATGCACCTGTTGCCATCTTTGGCATCACATGCAAACTTCTTTGCCCTTCTGTACACCTGAAGGCTGTAGAACGTCTGGAATAATCCCATTCATTAACCAATTTGTTTGATATCTTGCAGTTCGATGATTTTGAGCAAAAGAGCGAATGACAACGATCACAGAGACGGTTTCACCAAGTGGCCTTTCATGACGACGCACACTTGGGGAGAGTATCCACAAGGAGTTTGGCAACTTGAGGTGATCTTATTGAGAATTAGATCTTAATGTACATCATTCAACATTCAAAATACTCTCATAATCAATTGAAGGACTGCGGGGCAAGCAAAGTTATCTAAGTGCCATGATTCGTCGCAGCCATGATAGCAACCTTCCAGTTAGTTTCACAGTTTTTGTTGCGTTTTTGCATGCGCGTGTTTAACAGTGGTGTTCTCTTTGCTTTTGCGAGCAAAAACAAAATTTTTAATTTTTAAATAATTATTAGTATTGTATGAGAATGTAGAGTACTTCTAACCAGTACAAGGTCTTGTCTAGGCATGGTAAAGTTGGATCACTACGGCGGAAATACTTCTGGAGTTAGATTACTTTGATGGAAAAAGCTTTCGAACTTGGATCATTTTAACAAAATTTGTTAATAATTAAATAGCTTTTTTAGCGCAACCTTTCCCTCAAAAGCTCATCTCTTCGACGTTTTTTTTTTTTTTTTTTTTTTTTTTTTTTTTTTTTTTTTTATTTTTTTTTTGTATCACAGCATCACGCCCGAACGGCTGAACAGATTTTCATGAGGGTGGTCTCATTGTGATCAGCGAGTTCTGGGGAGTGGTTATAGGCTATCAAAATCACCTCCGTCGTCGACGATTCGTCCGATCCCGACGACATAGTTTGGTCGTTAGATACCTAGTGTGTCAAGTTACGAATTCTTAGTTACGGTTTTGGTTTCGTAGTACCTAACAGAAAGGTTGCCCTCTTCTATTCAATTAAATTGATGGCTTGTTTTACGTGGCACTAATTTCATTTGTTGTACTTTCAAGAGGGATATCATAAGAACGAATTTTTTTCAAAAAATTACGATAATAAACAGGTTTTTGCGTTTTCCCAACAAAAAGAATTGTGGCACTTGGATCACTTTGCCCCGCAGCCCTTCAATTATTCTTCAAGTTAAATTCTAATTTAAGAGTAAGTAATTTTTAAAGCGACAATCCAGGCTGAAAATCTGTCCGAATACTGTTGCAGGTCAGCCTTAATTCAAAGACCCCTCAATCGGGATTCATTAAGGAATGGACTTTGATGTTGCATGGGACATCAGATGCACCGTACACAGGTCTTCCCGTCTCGGATCCTCATTCCAAGCTAGCCATAGTGAAAAAAGCTCACGAGGAACGCAATATCGTGCACGTCAAAGGAAACTACTTCAACTAGACCATAGGAAATCTTTTAAAAAATTAACAACGTGTTGTCTCCATATTTCTTTGTCTCTTCGGTCGTTTTCATTTTAAAACCCAGGTTAATTCATTGCGATTTTTTCAATGACCCTTCGATTATTTTCACTTTTGTGCTAGTCTAATTTTTACTTCTATGATGAGTTTCCTGATCCCTGATGATCCTGCATTGAAAATGTATTAGGATTTTCTATTCTACCGAATTCCCCACAAGTTGTACGTACTTAGCTGAAGGAATAATTTGAAATGGCAAATTAGTATCGCACAGGTGGGATGCGATAAGAGCGGAAACATTGTTGTCTCGAGTATTTCAAATCTCGCATTTTATGCCTAGCTAATTGATCATTTTCGAATTTGAGTTATTCATTATACTTGATGTTCAAATTGTTTCCCCTAGCAAAGAATACACTCTTATCGGAAACAGTGTTCACAAATCAATAATCACCTAGCCATTATCAATCTAATAAAATCCATTATTTATTGCATCTAATATGCATCCAATTAAGTGGGGTTCTCCAATGTACCTGATATGTAACCCAAAAATTACACCACTCATTTGAGAACGCCCATACCCTACACCAATGTTGAAAAAAATGAAAAGTTTTGTTCATTACTTTATATATTTTTTCAACCAAAAAAGATCTCTATATGATTGCATTGTTGAAAGATTTTAGCAATGCTTTACCTGACATTCGCACATTTTAAACGAGAAATTTATAATTATTAACCATGTAAAAAATGTACTTAAGAATGCTATTTAGGTGCATAGATACATAATAGAAATATAGCTAGATCAGTTGCATGATAAGATAATATCATTATTATCGTGGCTCTTCTTGGTAAGTTGTAGGTATTTTTGACAAGAGGATTTTTTGAATTGACACGGTAGCTATTGAAATTCAAACAGGATTATTGTATAGAAAGTGAGCGAATGTTTATAACTAAAATTGGTGAATATTTCCGATTATTACTTGTCTCTGATGGCTGCCGTTTCCCACAGCTGGCAAGGAGACAGTTGTAGGGAGATTTACCCAAACACAGGAAGATGTAGGAAGGGAAATCAAACGAAATTCGTTTCCAATTTATATATTTATATATTTTTCTAAATCATGCGAATTGGGCTGTTTCGTACTGAGTGCGACTTGGCTTTTAAGAAAGATTAGGGCTACCATCTCCTGCAAGGGTAATACATGGAATGAAAGTTTAACATTTGATTTCCTGAGTGATACCTTCTAATCTTACGAACCTCAGAGTTTAGAACGTATCATGATTGAATCTTTGTTTCCGAAAATATGAAAGTGAATCTATTTTTATAGCTAGCACCCGAAACATGTGAGCTAGAGCCGTAATACTTGACTAAGGAGAGCAGCAATTTTAGTAATAAAATAGAATTGTGACTATCGCACAATAATTCAGTAACAAATGCTACCCTCATAAAGTTTAAATCAATCTTGGGAATATCCTTCCCTATTGCAGCATGCATCTTCAAGGGCAGGCAACGCTTTTTTTTTCGCCTATATAAAATATGCTTTCAAGTAATTCAAACGCAATAGCTCCCTTCCACTGTTATCAGGTAATTTTCCCTCGTGCTACCACGCATGCTATATCCCTAAGTTAACTGTATAAAAATAAATAATGTGTGCCCCTAACAATGCAGGAAGGTACTCCATTTACAGAATAGTGTGAACAACACGTTATGATTCATAGGAATTTCCTACCCAAAGTAAATACCAAAAATTAGTACCTAAAATGAATTATTCTGCTAAATTTCTTGGCTGTCAGGAGTGAACTAGTTTAATATTGTTAGTGAATTATTTTGTTATTAATTTTTGGTACCTAGAAGTGTAAAGTTTTTTTATCTCTCAAATGTCTTCGAAAATATTATTTTGATGTTCCTTTCATATATGTTATCATTTAAAAAAATATATACGTATAATATACATTGAACATTTATGATAGTTGATATATTGATGTTGATTATTGTATATAGCATCTTCCATGCACGTGTTAAATTATATTTCATTGTAGCTGAGAAAATGGGTCATTAAAATCAAATTTTGGGCTGTGTATAACTGAAAATAATGAAATACTTATTCAACAGCGGAATCATTTACTTTTAAAAAGGAAATCGTTATTTCATTGATTTGTTTTCTTTAATATTTCCTGTATCAACAATTGAAGTTATGAACTAATGAGATGGTCTTCAAATGCAAATTAAACTATTACATTCCATAAAGTTAAAGTAACGTTAGAATCCAACCGAAAAAGAATTGCTGATGTAAATTCTCGCATGGTAGGCACACACGAACACGCTTCAACTTACAACACCGAGCGTGAATAATCTCTTACATCGGGTCCAAATTAGGTAAGAATGTGATTGAAGTTGAATTTTTATAGAAATAACGTTATATTTATACCTTGAGCTTTAAAAACTTAGTACCACCCACCTTTATTTTTTAAAAATATGTACTAAATAATATTAGTAAGAGGGTAATAACCGAATATAACAACGTAAGCTTACAAAAGCAAATATGAATTTTAACACCAATTCAATAGAATAGTTTCTTGGCTCTCTCGATAAAAAATTCTTTCTTTGGGTCATGAGCAGGAATCAGCGAGCCCTTAGAAAGAGTATATTTCGTTGTAGGTGCTAATTCGATCGTGCAAATGTAGCCCTTCTGTTTGTATGCCTGTTAACCTAGGTTCTAGAATATAGAGAACCGGGGAATCGAAATTTCAACTGTATACCTGAAAGTGAAAACTTAAATGAGTTCTTGGACAGTTTCTATCCAAAGTAAAAAAAATGAGAGTTGTAATAAAAATCCTTAATTGTGGTCCAAAAATTGTTATTAAATGACCCAAAAATTATCACACCAATAGCTACAACCACAGTAACAGAAACTGAGTGCTGCTAAAATAGGTAATTAGTTAGAGAGAAAAAAACTGCAGAGTCCATTATTAAATCCTCATATTGATCATTTTCCGATTTAAGGTGGTTTTTTTTATATAAAATATATCATGAAGAATTTCTTTCCCTTCCTTGATCCATACAATCCTCCATCCTTTGACTGTTGATTCATTACCTACGCGGAGTGTATGTAGAATTATAAATTAATTAGGTAGGTACTTGGGTGACGTGGAACTTCTGGCATCATCTTGGATAGTCATTTCAAGCAAGGAAGCCGTGGAAGTCAACGAACCAGCAGTAACTCGTTCATAAACTCGGTTAATAAATAACGGTGGAAGCTAATGATTAACTTAGCTTATTTACAAATGAAATTAGACTATTACAAAATTTAATGTCAGTGTAGGGCACCCCCTGTGCATGTATTGTTTGTCCTAATAATTGATTAGGTTTGTGGTGTGAGTGGTGGAGTGCGTCTAGCACAGCGTCCGTGGTTACAACACCAGGTGTTTTGGAGGATGCAGGAGGGAGTACAGGGGAGATTCATCAGAGGCATGACGCAAGCTGTTGCGATCTGCAGAATCTCAGAATACTCCAGCTGCAGAAATGGAGGATCTGGGTTCCTTAAACTCACCCGAAGTGTCGGTATTTTTTAAGTCCTCGGAAGGAACAAAAGGAAACTGGCTTACCCAGCACGAAGGGTCGTGTTGGGTAAGGTTTTCTGCTGTCGCAGTTGTACCGAGGGGCGGCTCCCCGACTTCCAATCTTGACTTGTCAAGTATGGACTCCCGGTTACCGTCTCTGGACTTACAAGGACCCACTTTTCTGGCTTCCAATCTTGAATTGTCAAATATGGACTCCTGGACAACGGGCCCTTGTGAAAATGCTGTTTCCTCCTCAGAAATCCCATCTGAGATGTCAGCGGGGATTTCCGGATCTTCAGAAATAGTGCACAAATCACTGCGTTTAAACATTTAGTAAAAGTGTAAAAACAATAACGGGCTATGACAGCTGTAGGAAAAATCTTGAGGGCCCCCCGGGTCGGCCGCCGTAGAGCCAAAATCGGGAGAAGTGGCGAGTGCTTGAGCGCGTAGTTGAGCTCAGTAGCGCGCTGGGTGTGAGCCCTGAAGGACATCGATTGGACAGAGTGGGTAGGTACCTAGAGTTTCCCCCAGTCAGTTTTCTTCAGAAATCTAGGTAGGTACCCACGAGCCGTTTTGATCACTTGCAGTAACAACTGTTGTCTCCTGCCACGTCAAGAATGTGGAGAGAACGTTCGTTTACTGAGGATAAATTGTGGGCTCGCCGTGCAGAGTGGAAAAGGAGTGTTGTAACGAAGCCGGTTTCTCGCCAGCCTTGATGGTATATATACCATATATGATAAAATTAAGATCGCGAGTTCCAGCTACCAGAAGACTTGGTCAGGCAGACCTGTTATGAGGGAAGAGCCACTCTTGGTCCCGAATGACATGCAGGTAACCAGAGAGTGCGCTACAAGAAGGGGTCCTGATGAGGCAGCAGAAGGAGCGTTTCGGCCGTCTGGCCTGGCAGAAGGAGTTCTAGACTGGGGACTGGGTTTGGCTACATGACCCGAAACCAACGGTGGGGCAGCGCTGCCCGAAACTCCAACCGTGCCGGATCGTCAGATACGATCATACATGCTTTGCTTGTCGTCTTCTGTTAAATTCTGAACTGGTGCTTCCTTCAGCTCCCTCATGGTTCATCCGTGGGTTCTCGGTTGCGGTTTTCGTTCGCCTCAACGAAAGATATTGATATGTATTAGGTTTGTTCCAGGTCTGACTGCGTCTGTGGACAGAAGTTGGACAGCTGTCGACAGAACCCGACCGCACTTACTCGAGCTGTCGGTTTCCGTCCAACCTACGATCGACCTGGAACACCAGTTCTTAAACTGCGCATGTCTCCGGCGATTTCTGTTAACATACCGTCAAACCTGGAACAAACCTATTATCTTCTTCATGCAAATGTTGCTATGATAAATCATAGCATAAGTTATAAGTTAATATCAAAAGGCGGGACGCATCGGGTAAGTAGGTACGTACGTTTCCCAAACACCAATCGGCCGCATCGGGTAGGTACCTATATCAGATCTTCTCTCACTCGGTGGGACGCATGGGGAAACCAATCAGCTAAACCTATTAAGAACATTAAAAATAAATTAAGCGTACTACGGGAATCTCACCCATTTTAGTATAAATGTGAATTTAGTGTATCAGAAGATAAAGGTATTCCTAAGCTTGATTTTAAACTGTGTTGTGTGGCCTTAAGTCATATGACATTGTGCTATGTTCAAGTTCGTGTCGCTTTATCTTTTCGAGTACTGCAGGACGGGAAAACTGGTAAAGGTTTTTGTTTGAAATAGCGTCAAAGTAGGTAGGTACCTACCTACGTAACTTCCTGGTTCTCAGAGTGAGAGTCATTAGTTCGTGGGGTTTGGCATGGATTAGAGTGAGCAGCCTAAGGTTCTACTGACGCAATGAAGTAAAGGAGTCTTTGATTTCACAATATTAAAGCCAGCAGTGGCTGGAAAAGATCCCCACTCGATCCCATAGGCGAAAACCCCTCCCTTATCCCCATTTTAGCCCCATAGCGCCCCACGGGTTTGGGCGATCGGGCTGAAAACCTTGCGGGCACAACTTCCTAGATGGTAAACCGAGTATTTTGTCAAAATTTCAGATTTTTATACAAATTCCTACTGCACTAAACGCACAGATGCCTAAACTACGGCTAAAAAGACTAAACGGCTCGGACGGCGAACGGACATTTCGTTCTTGAGGATGTCAAATTTTGAGGCCGATCTGAATGTTCGACCTCCGTCGCGATTACATAGGCGTATTATTCCAAGAATAATACACCAAAGTAGTAGGTACGTAGTTTAGGGCAGGGTTACCGTAGGTCCTACATTTTACACTTTGTCCTACAAAATGTTCAACACGGTTGAATTAGGGAGAATTGTCCTACATTCCAACTTGGAAGAAAAATAATAATATTATGTTCGTTTTACACAATTTTATATTATAGAATTGTGTAAAACGAACATGGCTGCAGCCGGGACATCAAAGTTTGAAAGACAAAAAAAGAAATTTTGGGGATACAAGGCTCCGCGAGTCATACCTATATGCCTACCGTGGTTGCGGCTCTTATAAGCTCCTATAGGAGCTGAATATCAACATGGCATGCAGTGAGTTCCACAACTACGTTCTTCAAACTTCTGGGTCCAGTCTATTGCGCCGCTTTTGATGTCAATTGCGCCGCTTAAACTTTACCTACCACTGGTAGGCTACCAGTAGGCGCAACTGACATCGACCATTATCAATACCATGTCAATTGCGCCTATGCACCACAACTAAAAACTGACTGGTCACCTACCGTTCTATGTTTTCCTTCTACCTTTCCTAAAGTTGATGTAATTTGACCCCCAAAATTGTAATCTTTCAAATTTAGTCTGCCAGGGTATGGCAACCGCTTTGGGATGGCAACATCAATAAATCTCTTATCAATACCAACCCCAAACTCTCTGTAAAATTTCAAGTTTCCTAAAGTTGATGAAATTGAGGAGGTAACATGCAAAAGTGCACAAGTCACAAAATGGAGAAAATTGAGTTAAGGTTAGTTTCTGGGTCCGTTCCGTCATTAAAATAGCTTGAAATAGTCACAATCGAGCAAAAAATCATAAGTTCCCGTAAAAACCATTGGCAATGTAGGCAGTTCTGAGCAAACTCGCTCAGGTCCAAGGCTGGTTGCAGGGCAAAGAGACACAAGTCCATTTTAGGGATGTTGAAAAAGTATCGATACTTAAATGTATCGATACTTTTCAAAAAAAGTATCGATACATATCGATACTTTTTGTCCCCGATACATATCGTAGTATCGATACTTTTTTTCCGGTATCGGCGCCGATACTTTTTTTATCCCTCACAATTCATCAGATTCAAAACTTACGGCATATAGGTAGTTGACAGTACCTGTAACTTGACCAGCAATTGAAGAAAGTTGATGTAGGTACCTACCACCACCTCCTGGAGCTGCACCAGCTCTCATATCAGAATAATCAGCCGTCCTCGATCAAGGGCGGACCACCAAAATGTTGGCCCAACCAACCAACCCAACTCACTCATCACAGTAGAAATGAGTGTGGCCAAAGCTACACCAAACGAGGGAATGTTCCCCTATTTTGCTACCTGTACCTACACCCCCCCCCCCCCCCCAGGCTTGGAGCAAGGTTATCAGTCCGATCGTCCAAACCCGTGGGGCGGTATGGGGCTTTCATGGGGCTACAAAAGGGATTTTTGAAGAATCTCAGGAGGTCAAATGAGTAAAATGAGTAATTTCTGAGTAAAAAAAAAAAAAAAAAATTAATAGAAAAAACTTATTTCAAAAATGTTTCATTGAGACAGAATTAATTTTTGCACAAGTAACCCATATCAAAGAATAATAAACCCTTGACTAAAAATTTGCAGGCGTTTTTGAAAAGTACCTATCGATACTTCGATACCGATTCTTTATTGAAAGTATCGTATCGATACTTTTAGATACTGTCTGGATGTATCGATACGATACTGTATCGATAGTTTAGAAGTATCAAACATCCCTAGTCCATTTCGACCAATCAGATTCCACTAGTTAGTGGAATCTGATTGGTCGAAATGGACTTGTGTCCGTTAACGAGTCACGTGACTGAGGCAATTTTCAGAAATTCAGAAAAATTCTGGAATCGAACCGATTAAAAGCATTAAAATTTAATATGGTAAAAGTAGTGTATTGTAAAAAGGAGTGTCTGGTAAAAAAAGTAGTAAACAAAATATCAGCCATCCTGCGATCAGCACCCAAATCGCCTTTTTGGTCCGATTTAAAATTGCTGCCAATTTTGAATCCGGCGGCTTTGGAATGGCAGACATAGCTCTTTTCACTCAGAATGAACGATATTTTGATTAAATTGTGATGGAGAGGACTATAACAAACAATACATGGAATTGCGCCGACCTGAGCCTCCATGCGCAGTTGACATAACGTACACACCTTGCCCTCGAACGAACCTCATTAGTGTTTCGTAGATCGGCTTAGTCATAATCCTATTACTCAGGCGCAACTGACCTGTACCCCAAACTTCCGGTTTAAAAAAAAATGTTCGAGCGAAAAATGCGCACCAAAGCACACACGTTAAATCGTGTATAACTCAGCCAAGTTATGTCTAACTAGACGTGTAGGTATAACTGATCCAAGATTTATATCATGTTTTTTATTTTAAGGTGACTTCCCCAGTCTGAGAATCTGTCGGCAGTTTGATCCCAAAAACCACGATCATGATCCAAAATACTCAGAAACAAGAGCAGCAAAAAAAAAAAGCTTCTAATTTCCAAAATTTAATGCCAGTAACTAAACGCCAATAACTGTAATGCTTTCTCTGGCTGCGTTCGTTTTTGAGTTTGTGAAAAAAGCGAAAGCCGAATAAAACTAAGAAGTAGAATCTATAGGAATTTTAGAACCTATAGATTATAATCATCGTTTCTGGGATCAATGATTTTCTCGACAGGTACCTAGGACTGGGGAAGCCAACATAAAATGAAATATGATAATATCTTATATGTACAACGTTTCAACCCAAGCACCTTCTCCGACAACATTTTTTGGAGAACAAAAACTTATTTTAATAAGTTGGTAGATGCCTTTTTATGTAGGTATTGTATTGGAATAATAATTATTGATTAATAATTGCAATTCGTTCGTTGGTTATTTTTATAAAATAAGAGAGTTACTATTTTTTTCTTCTTAGAACAATATACTATTGCGCTGATGTTGTTTCTTTTTTTCTTGTTTCGTATATTTCTTCTTTTGCAAAAAAAATATATATATATATACTAATCCCGCTGATGTTATGTGCCTACTTAGTTGGCTGCGAACTAATCATTTTTTCTATTTCATTCCCTTGTCAATGGCCTGAAGGTACTTGATGTTCTTCAAAATTAATATATTTAATTTTTTTATTTTTGGTTCCGAGTTTCTTTATAACGTTCTTTTGATGATCGAAGCAAAGAATAAAATTGATCAAGAAAATTACCTATCACTTTAATCAGTAGGTACCTAGTTAAATAAAAATAAAATAGGTACCTAATATAAAAATATAATAATAATAAAATAACAAGCATTCTTGCTCTTGAATGGTCTTGACTGTGTTTTGTTGAATCAATTTTTTACGAGAAAAGAGGGTAAAGAATTAAAAAAGGGAATAAAACGCATTTATGCACTTATAAGACTTATACCTAACTTAGTGGAATTATTACTTGATCATTCGTAACAAATCAAGTTCGTGGAACGATGGATTGATTCTGGGTACCTAAATAATATTATTATTCATCATCATTAATTAAACGCTATTAATCTTGAAAATTTATTGTACTAAGTGCCTAGGTAGGTACTGTGTTTGATGTCCTCCTTTAGCGTCCACCTTTTTGAAAAAATGTCCTACATTTTCACTGAGAGATGGTAACCCAGAGTTTAGGGCACAGATTAAACTAGGTACTGGTTTAGGGTGACCCAACTCGACCCCATTGCCGAAACCCTTGAAAACCCTTTCCCTTAGGTAGGTACCTACCTTCTTCTCATTATTATTATTATTATTTTTTTTTTATAGTCCCACGGGTTTCAGTAGTTTAATCGGGGACCTGGATCGAGAACCTAATTTTTTTTTTTTAAATCCAAGATTCTCCCAAAACGGCCTGGACGGCGGACGGACATTTTCTTTTCGGAATCTACACATCTTGAAACGTATAATGGCAAATTTTGATCGCCCTCCTTATTCCAAGAATGGGCTTCTTGAAAAGGTTAGACTTCAGCATTTCTGACAACATATAACATATTATTCGGATTCAGCACCCTTTGAAACCCATAAACTCCAATTTTTAGTTCGAAAATCCTTATAGGTACGTGCTGAGCTGTTTTCAAATTGTTAGAGATTTTGAAATGAACGCCGGGCATACCTATTAAATATTTGACGTCACACCTCGCCAGGCTGGGCGTCGAGTAGTTGGGCATTGAGCCGCCAGAGCGCTAAATAATAAATCTGAACAGAATCGGAATAAAAACACTCGGCCCGGGTCGATTTTTGAATAACCTTCTTTGATAATAACCTCGATGCTCAATTTTCGAATGACCTTCTATAATGATTAACCCGATTTTCGATTTTTGGGGTCGACTTTTCGCGTAGCAAAGTTGGCTGACGTGCGTAGATGAGAGAGAGAGGGATCTCCCGGCCAATCAAAAGACGACGAAGCAGCCCACGTCATGTACCCTCTCCAGACCTCGGAATTCAAATATCATATTTTTCCTAAGGCCCTATAAATAATTGAAACGGGTTTTCTGCAATATGGACCCGTAACTTTTGAAGCACGACCTTTGCAGGAAAAACATTTTAAAAAATCATTAAAGGAGCTCATAGTAAACTAAAATACACTGCCAAGGAGATGGCACAGCAGCTTCCTCGTTACAATCAAAGTGACACCATTATAAAATGCGCTGAGCATACCCTTGATTCAATCTTAATGAAACTGATAGGGGATCATCTAGAGCTATACCCACACAATTCCTGAAAATTTGATTGAAATCCGATCAAAATTGTGAAAGTTATGCCTGTTTCAAGAATTTCACGTTAGCGCATGCGCAGAGCGTACCGCTGGTTCAATTTTGGTTTATTATTCTTGGAATAATACACCTATGTTTTCGCGACGCGGGTCGACGACTCCGATCGGCCTCAAAATTTGACATTATCCGTTTCAAGAGGTCTACATTCAAAATCCGAAATGTCCGTCCGCCGTCCGCCGTCCGGGCCGTTTTGGGCAGTAGGAATTTTTTTAAAAATCTGAAATTTTGGCAAAATACTTGGTTTACCATCTAGTTGTGCCCGCAAGGTTTTCAGTCCGATCGCCCAAACCCGTGGGGCGCTATGGGGCTAAAATGGGGCTACAGGAGGGGTGTTTTGAAGGCTTTTAGCTATGGGATCGAGTTAGGTGTCGTTTTCGAAGTATTTTTGGACGTCAAATCCATTTTTGGGGGTCCCGGAACGATCCGATTTCACTGTGGCGTTCAATAGGGCTTTCATGGGGCTAAAAATGGGATTTTTGAAGGATCCCAAGAAGTTAAATATTTTTCGAGTAAAAATTAAAGAATTTTTGAAAAAACACATTTTTGAAAAAAAAAATCCCCCCAAAAAATTTTTTTGAAATATAAAAATCCAAAAAAAAAATTTTTTTAATTTTTTTTATTGACAGAATTAAATGTCTGTACAAGTAACCTATATCACAGAATAATAAACCCTTGTGTAAAATTTGCAGCGTTTTTTACCCAAAGCCTGGGTAATCATCTACGGCACAACCCGCGTAATCCCTGAAAATTTCATCAAAATCGGATCAATATTGGCTGAAATCCCCACTCCTTCCCTTCTTTAGGGAAGGAGAGGGGGTTGAAGGAGGGGAAAACGGAAAAAATCCTTGAGGGCGCTCAACCTATCTCAGAACGTACATCATTTTTGAATTTCTCGAGATTTTCAAGAATATATATATAAATTACGTTCGCGCATGCGCAGGGAGTACCACTGATTCAATCGTGATGAAACTGATAGGGAACCATCAAGGGCTATACCCACACAATTCCTGAAAATTTGATTGAAATCCGATCAAAATTGTAGGAGTTATGGCTGTGGCAAGGAAATTACGTTCGCGCATGCGCTGAGCGTACCGCTGATTCAATCGTGATGAAACTGACAGGGGACCATCTAGAGCTATACGCACACAATTCCAGAAAATTTGATTGAAATCCGATCAAAATTGAGAAAGTTATGCCTGTTTCAAGAATTTCACGTTAGCGCATGCGCTGAGTGTACCGCTGATTCAATTGTGCTGAAATTCGTATGGGACCTCAAGGAGCCTGATCCACATATTCCCTCAAAATTTGCGCTAAATTCATTCAAAATTGTGGAAATTATGGCTGTAACAAGGAAATGCGGACAGACCGACAGACCGACAGACCCACAGACCCACAGACCGACAGACACGAAACCAAATTTGTTCAGTAGGCTATGAAACGCAAAATGCGAGTGGAAATTTTGAATTCGGACAACAAAAATTTTTTTTCTCCAGAAAGTGAACACAAGGCTTCCGCTGCTTCGCAGACTCGGAAGCAATAATCCGGTTTGGTTGGCAACTTACCTAATTCTGATGGCTACACTGCTTCTGATGAAAACCTCCCCCAAGGTTATTCGTGTGATTGTTTTTGTTTTGATTTTAGTTGTAGCCCTTCTTGAACTATAATTTTGTATGCCAATTGAAACGGGTTGTATTTGAATGTTTTACGAGCCGCTACTTCTTGTAATTACAAACTTGGCAATGCGTTTCAACGAAAAACAACTGAGCGTTTTATCTCGCCAGCCTCCTGACTTACAGGACAGACTCTCCATGAAGAAGTCATCGGCTCTGAAGAAAGAAGGTACCTACTTCAGCTTGTAGTCACTAGGAGGTACTACAGGGTGTAATTTGTATGATACCCCGCCAGGAATCAATCCAATGGCATATAAATATTAATATTGGAGACCTCTGGAGAAGCAGGTTGAAGAAGAGAAGCTGTGGTTTGCTGAAAAAACGTAGGAAAATTTAAACTGGAAGAAGTTTCAGAATTACTCTTTTGCCATGATTTGACCTTGGGATTCATGGGAGCGTGAGGGGCGGATTTACAACTTACGGTTAATTTAATTTTTCTCGTGAATATTAGAACCTTAATGCATCACCTATGCCTGTCATCTATGGCCATAATAAATCGTGGTTCTCGTTCTAACACCCTGGTAATGTGCCCCATGTTATGTTGGGAAAAATCAATTAGTTGGTCTTTGAATTAGAGCGACGAAGTTTACTGATAAGGAGGATAATTTATTACAGGTCGTTAGAAATTACAACAACGTGAAAAAAGTATCATGTACTTGGCAAGTCTGTGTAGGTATGTACCTATAAGCCCTTGCTGAAACGATCGAGAGCAGATTGAGAGTGTTGAGGGAAGGATTTACTTCCTTCCCTCTCCAGCAACAGGAGCGTTGTGCCTGCAAGGTTTTCAGTCCGATCGCAAGAACCCGCGGGACTATGTTGGGCTAAAAAGGGGCTAAGGGAATGGAGGACCAAGGCTCTGTCCCGTTTCTTCATACGCCCGTATTTTGTTTTTCTTTTCGTACCCCATACCGGCTTAGGAAAAGAGCAAGTCTCCATCCCACAGTTGGCGAACCGGCTTAAAGAAAAATTTTCTTGCAAGACTCCGTCTGACCATAAGGGGACAGCAAGGGGACAGGGTAGCCCCGTGGACTAAGGCGTCAGCGAGACGCCTGTTTACAATCAGTCGGAGCGCTGATCAGCCTGGTTCGAATCCGGGGAAGAACACCAATGTTTGACCAAAAGTCAATTATGTGTTGTAATACGGTGTTGACAATTCACCTCTGAACGTTGGAACGTTTATGTGAATCCTAGCAGAGGCTCCCGTGACGAAGGCGGCCGAGACATCCGTCTTCAACACACAAGATCTGAGGAACAAAGTTTACATCGTAAACAACCTCTCTTGGGACCTCGAACCGGGATAACAAATTTTCTGGTGGTCCGGTAAAAAAACATTGTCTCCGTTTGCTGAGAACGTTAAGCTAGCTACGCTATCTGTGATCTCTTGGGGGTTAACGACGGGGGGGGGGGGGGGTGTCGGCTCCCCCCAAATCCCTGGGTCCCTGACGGGACGGTGGGACTGTAACCCCCCCCCCCCTCCTCACTACCCCCCAGGAAGACGGAGTGATAAGACGTAGGTATATTAGGTAATTAGGAATTGGACCTCGACCACCCAGGAGGCAAATAGAGTCAAAAACGGAGGCTCGGGAGTACAATAAGCCAGAAGGCTTCTGTACTGGGGATTTCCCCAAAAGTATTGCCCGCAGTGTTCCGATCTCCCGTCAAATTTACAATTAAATATGCAAAATGCTTCATGTAAAATCCACGACTCCGTCCCAGAGAAAAACGCGCTATTCTGAGATGGTTGCGAGAGCCAACCTGTTGACTTGGAGCACCTTAAACGATGATTTATGTAACCAACGTTACATAACCTTACATTATGTGGACCACCTTTTTCACTTGCCCCAGCCGAACCTGGAAGAGAAAATCGTTCTTCTTCTCCATGACGATCAGCGGGTTGTCCATTGTGGTCGGAGTTTCGGGCAGTGCCCCAGCGTTCGTTTCGGGTCATGTATCCAAACCCAGTCCCCAGTCTTGAACTTCTTCTGCTGAATGAGAGAGCCCTCATAACAGGCCTGACCAAGTCTTCGGGTAGGAGCTCGCGATCATAATATTATACCATCAAGGCTGGCGAGAAACCGGGCGTGACGTGAGGCGCACTCTAGACCAGTAGGAAAGCGGTAGACGCCTGTCCAAGGCTTCGAGGTCAAACCGATTCCCTTGTTTTGGTAATGGTCCCTGGACGTCAATGCCCATCCTCCCAAACTACCTCAAGAACAGGAGGCCAAAAAAATCGCAATCCTCCTAAACTACCTCAAGAACTGGAGGCCAAAAAAATCTCAGTTAAGACCCTAACAATTTTTCAATCACCTCTTGGAAAGCGATGGCGAACCACCGAGAGTATTTTGCCCAGGAAAACCTCTCACAGTTTAGTTTGGCGTGGAATGCCCCATAAGCACCACTCGAATCGATTTCATTGCATTATTCCTTCCTTACCCACCTTGAACCGGATCGACTTACCTAGTCCTAAATTGTCTTCTATTTTGATTGTAGTTTTCAAACATCGGTGGTTCCGGTTGAAGTATAACATGCTGTTTTATTTCAAGATCGCCGACACCGGTTTCATCGAGGAAGAGGTATGGTGTTCCTCACTATCTCATTGTTATTGATAAATTTTATGTGCGTCCAATTGTCATAAACAAGTTGTGTAAAGTGGATCATACCAAAAGTGCCATTTCCAATTATTTTTTGGAGAGGCTCCTGCAGTTTTATTTGAGCACACTGATAAGAGAGTCCCACCAAACACCAAACCAAACAATTGGAGCCCTATAATGAAAGTTACTGATGAGTAAATAAGCTGTGAAACATTGCATGCTCTGAACTTGGCGGGCGAAGCTCCCGAATCGGGAAGGAGAAGATTCAAAATTTGACAGAATTTAATTCTGTTTCTGGTGCTGCCCATGACGTCGCTGGACTGATGTTTTAAGACATTGTTTTACAAAATTTGTATTTAATACGTTTTTGAAGTGTTCATTTGTCCACCTCTAATCAGTTGCCTCCCCTTATTCTTTTGTAGCCAGACGGCGTCATTTTTTTGGTCAACTGCACTGCGAGGGTTGAGTATGACGGAGGTGCTCCTTTCACGTTCTCATTGGTTTTTGGAGGGACTTTTGATCGTATCATAATTTTGGCCACAAGGGACCAAGATTCTCTGGACAAATGGATAGCTGCTATCAATAATGCTAAGTAAGTTTATAATATAAACTTAGAACACATTATATACAACTGTAAAAAAACTGAAGTGCGGTAAATATTAGGATTTACCGGTAAATCTTGGGAATTCCTTATAGCATTGTTTAAGGTGTGGGCTTATAAATCGGTCTTTTCCCAGTAAATGTTGAGATTGCCACAGAGGCGTGGTCAAAGCTAGGAATATTTCAATTAGGAAGACTTCGGACTTGTTCCATCTGGTTTTGGTAGAATCTACCAAATCTACAAAATCTAACATCTGATGTTAACATTTACCAACTGGGGAATCAGCACCCTTGCCTAGAGAGATTGGTGCAAGTCCGGAGTTCCTAATTGACTAACGGTATTTCGGGCTTTTACCGAATCGGTCAGTAAATTCAGAGATCACCCAAATCTCAAGCTAGGTTTTCAATAAGATTTGGGGCTTCAACCATCGCTTAACCATTCCCTCCAGATTTTTTTTTTTTTTTTTTTTTTTTTTTTTTTGAGGGATTTATATTTTACCTGGGGGAATTCGGGAGGAAATTTACCGGAAAAATGATAAAATCTGTTGATTTTCAGAATAATTTAATTATTAAAAACATGGAAATTTCTCTTGTAAATTTTCATCCTCCCTTATAATCATATTTTCCCCCGTCTGGATGGAATACCGAAAACTTTGATTGTCCTCATAATAGTTATGAAATCATTTGCCTTTTGGCGTTTCCTACTTTGTTTAAAAATGTACAAATCAGTCGATGCTCATTAAATCCATCCTCAGTCCACTTCATTTGTGGCAGGAATTTTTATCATGTGGAGTAAACTAGCTTGAAGGGACTTAATAATAAGGCATGACCTGGCTAATTTACTAAACTTTTATTAAGGTACCACAATCTACGAATGTGTCTTGTATTAATCTAAACACTTGAGTAAGGGGGGTTCGCAGCAGGAATTGTTCCGTGAAAGGGGTCCGCAAGCCAAAAAGTTTGGGAAGCCCTGAAATCCTAACATTTACCGTACTTCAGGGTTTCCCATTAACATAATACGTTAAATGTATCAATTCATTCCTCGAAAAAACAGGATTTCCCAACTACTGTTGAATTGCTCACCAGTCCTGACATTGCCGTGGACAGTGGAAAGAACCTGATAATGAATGTTCTTTGTGGCACAACTTTAAAAAGAAGAAAAAGAAATACAACCGTCATGCGGCCGTGAAAACTAAAACATTTACTGTCACGTGCTGATCATGGCTTTGTGTGAATCATGGACTCTCTCACAGCCCCCGACTATTCTAATTATGATTTTCATCTATTTTAGCTATGAAAATTTTCGACAGCGAGTCGCATATCTGCAGCAAAGGCTGGCATTCGGGCCTTTCTAAGGTATCACCCAGGAATTGTACTATTGATCAGTCAATCACCATGTGCTGAGTTCTCAATTCCAGATGCAAAAACTTATCTGGTGTGGTTAGAATTTATCCTTTGATCTTTTTTAATAGTCACGAACCTCCCAGAACCCCGTTAGATAAGTTGTTAATCCCGCGAGTAGTGGTTTATTACAAACCGTTTATAGCTAGTTTTATGTTCATGTATGATAAAGGAATAGGCACATGTCAAGCAGCTGACCAATGTCGAACTCAAGCTGTCATTCAGTGGAGCGTTTTTAGGCTGTGATTAAATTTACTTATCCACTACACTGCGAGCTTATGTATAAGCTGTATACTGTATACAGTAACTGTATACAGTAACTGTTACGATCGTTGGGCCTTCTATTTCTAGTACATAATCTTAACAAATGTTAAGCTAAATAGCTTTATGTCTAAGTGGGCTTTTTCAACATTCCTCTTCGTCAAATGATGGAGACCTTTACTATTAATCTAGTATTCGTTTTTTGACTGTTCACCAAAAAGTATGCTAATAGGGTAAGGTCGTGTACCTGAAGTCTTTTTTTGTTCAACATCAATTTTCTTGGCCAGGAAGATGTCAATAATCTAACATGTGGGGAAATAACGTAAGCAGCAATGGAACTTGGAGTAAGCCCCATATTGATTCAACATGTTATATATATAAACGGGTGGTATATTTTTTTTCTTAACAAAATTACCCTAAGGTTCAATTATGCATGTACCTTGAGTCACCTATGATTGTACCTTATGACTAATGGAAGAAAGGAAAGGAAGCCTCACTCTGTTTTAAACGGCATTCCCAAAACGCCAACCCGGTTGTGAAATGGTGGGGGGGATTGCAACTGCAGCGCGACCCCTACGTCATGTAGTGAACTATGAAGGTGCCTCAAAATTTTACATCGAACGAAATACCAAAACGCTGCTATATTGATATAAATTTTTTGAAGTGATCAACGTTATGTCAAGTGGCACAGAGCTGCGGTTCGTCTCATTCGATGAGAAGGTACGTCCTTCACAAGATGCAGGTCCAAAAGAATTTTTCCAGACCTTACTTTCATTCTTTACTCATAAAAAATGCAACAACAAAAATACCAAAAACTGGATTTTTCGCTAATAATTTGAAAGAAAAAAAAAAACTTAAAAAAACGAGAGTTGTAAGCACAACTCAAAGAATTAACGTAGCGCGTAAACGTACGTTGGAATTTGAAATGGTTCCTGGGACCCTCGCCGGGAGGGACCCCCCACTCTGTTTAGTTTTCCATTCATAGCGGTCGTTCACCCTCTGTCGGGGCCATTCGGGTAGCATATGGGGCTTTCCCTTTGAAGAAGGGCTCGTGTAATTCACTACATCTCGTAAGAATAGCTCCACCGTCGATTTCGGCACAAGAGGTCCTATCTATATCACAGTGAGTTCTCCTTTCCTTTCCCCATGCTTATGAGTCATATAACTACCGACCTACTGATGATTGAACCCTACGAAACCATCACGACGAACTCAAGAATAACATCCAGCACCTAATGAAATATTAAAGATGAATAATTCATCTTATTACAATAATTATTGGCCCAAAAGCGTAATATTATCGGCTGAACTTGTGCCTCACTGTGCATAAACAAAATTTGCAAAATATCAATTATCGTTTGCTCAGGACCATACAATGCAGAATATTTCGAATCAGAAACAAAAACCTCGACAATTTTTATCACTTTGTAATATTTTTCAGTGAAGGAAGCATTATTGCCCCCGCACTACATGGAGGTACCTAGTTTTTGAAGGTCACCTCATTTTAGGTGGGTGCCTTACCCACCGATTTCAAAAATGACTCGAGGTACACGAAATTAACCTTTTTTTGACCAAGATTGAAAGTAATGCCGAGACTAATATTACAATGGGGGATTTGCATTTATTTTAGATTTGGAATTCTTCCCTACCGTTCAATAATATGGCTAAAAAGTAACTTGCGCAGCCTCCAATACCAACGAAAAAAAATCATTGTAGGAGATATAAGGAAAAGACGAAACGCACAATTTGAATCAGCAGGGGTTTCCCGCCAGTCAGTCTTTAGGTAGTGACGTCACAGTTCCAGTGAATCTCTCACCAGGAGCGATAGTGTCATCAGCTTATATGATAAATTTATAGCAATTATAACTTGATATGACAGAAAACATAATTCATAATACACGATACTTGAAGTTTAAAGCCTTATCAGAAGGATTCACGGCTCAATTGAATTTTATTCTGTGATGAGTAGTGGAGTAGCAACCCTGGGTGGAACAATCCCCTCAAATAGGTAGTGACGTCACGCTCACTCCATGGCCGTGTTCCCCCCCGCGTTTTTCAAACGCCGTAATTTTCGTTAAATTATTTAAATTTTCTGGAAGCGATTTCAGGCGGCTGACTACAGTAGTACAGTAACTGTTTCCCCTACATTCTCAGGGAGTACTTTCAGAAAAAAATAGAAAAAAATACATGCAAATCCCCCATTCTATCACAGTGAAACATCATTTTATACTGATGGCTCTTGTAGGTCGATTTTATGTGTAGTTTTTCGCGTCCAACGATTTTATTGTCCAGTGAACGTTTGTTTTAATAAAAGTGGACCATTGTCAATCTATTTGGGTATCTTATTAGCGTATTGAGTAATACAAAGAACCTACCTTTGTACTTCATATTCCTACATATTTTTGTACCGTATTTTCATTTCACATCACATAACCGGCTCTAGGTCTCTAAACGTTGTGTTCAACTTGATATGTCGTGTTATTATATAATTATTTTTGTAGAGATCTAATTTTTGTTTTTCAACCCTTTTATCCTGACTGGTAATCATCCTTACGAAATAGTGGCACTGAAGTTTTCTGGGTCTTCCGATAATGATCAACGTTAATGTTAAATGTCCTTCTAGTAGTAGGTAGGTAACAACGTGGTTGTTTGCCGACGGTGCAGAGGTCTAATCCAATGAGGTGGTTAGGGAGAGAGAACGACTCCTCTGCTGGTTTGAATACTAAATTGTTTATTTTGGTAAACAATTATAACTTGGGGACCGGTTTCGAGCAAGGTGGTTCAGACCTGAATGCAACTACCTCAAGTCACTTAGTTGCTCGAAACCAGTCCCCACGCTATAATTGTTTACCGAAATAAACAATTTAGTATTCAAACCAGCAGAGGAGTCGTTCTCTCTCCCTAACCACCTCACTCGTAAGTAGGTATTGGAGTTGTCCGCCGTGTCGCAGCACCAAAATGAAGTGAATTTATTTGGATGCAAACTCCATCTTTGACGTTGTTGAGTCCTCCTCTACAGTTCTCAAATGTCTACAAATTCCTAATCCGAGTGGGGCTAGCACGATACAATCAATACGTCGGAGTACCGATACTTTTTTGGTATCAGCACCAATATTTCTATCGAAAATGGGCCAAGGAACTAGGTCAGAGAAATGGGAAAATTCGGCCGAACATAGTTGAACTAGTAATGAACAAAGTACTCAGTACAGTTAGCACTGAGAAATTAGGTGTCTGAGCAGAGGAAATCACTAGTGAATATTTTGCGTTTTGAATTTTCCCGCGGTGGCACATTTACTAATCCGCCAAAGTGCGCCAGCATAAGAAGTAGTGTAAAAAAAAAAAAAAAATGTCAGCAGCCAATGAGAGAGTAGCGCCACTTTTCCCTCCAGATTCAAAGTTGGAATTTTCGAAAGTGCCCTGGAAATTTGTATTACACCGTAGGAGCCAAAAACTCACTGCTATGCCTTCAAATTATGAAGTTCTTTCAGAAAAAATTATTAGTCGACGTTCGGTTCCCGGCCCCATTATCTTCCTGCGATGTTCCTATAGATATTTTTCTGATGATATCGGAAGTATTGATACTTTTTGGCTGGAGAATGGAATTTTTTTAAAGGACAATTTTTCGAATTTAATACGACTAAATACAGCACTTGGTGACCTCACATAGCTGAAAGATTAACATCGTGGCCTAACCGAAGTTTGATAGATGAATACATTTTACTGCCTTGTCTTCAGAAAAAAAATCCCTTTGTCATGAATTGAGCTTTCACAAAACCCCTCATGGTGCACCCACTTTTCTAATGATTGACTCGACGTAAACGTCGTCCATTGAACCAGGAGTCATTCCCTGAACTACCGCTCCCCTAGTCGACAGAAATATCCCACCCACAACCGACCCGAGCCGACATTCCAATCCCCCCCCCCCCCCCCCGAACCCCAACTCCTTCTAAACCCACCCCATGCCACGAGTCGATCCCCTCGGCGGAATTATCGGAAAACACATTCAGTGTTTCATTGGTTTGATCCTCGATCATAATATTAACACTAACACTGCCGCCCCAAAATTCCGGAGGGCGTCCCCAGGTGCTGCCATATTGACGCCGTATTTATTTCATTAACCTCCTCCGCTCCTGTGATGGACCTGGCACATGGGGTGCACGAGGCCCTCCGTCACACGTAGTACGGAGTCGGCAGCAAAGGTGTTAACAATCAGGGGGTATCCCCCAGTACTAAAGTAAAAATATAGTTAACCATAGTCGCATGACATTGTGGCACATAGTCACAAGCGGCAACTTTTTTCTTAGTTTCACCTAAAATGCTTTGGATATTTCCAAAACTTCTCCCATTTGAATTATATTCTTCAGCGTGCGTCGTCCGTCAGCGACGCCATTGAACGTCTACTCCACATGGACATTTTTCGGGGGTTTGAGTTTGGGCGAACGAGCCGAAAACGCAATGGGTTTGGGTGAAATTTGCGATGGTTTTGGGCGAGTGCCCAAGGGAAAAGGTGATGGGTTTGGGCGAACGAAGAAAACGTGAAAAATTCGAAAAATGGATCAAGACCACTATAAGTAGTTTAGCCAGGTGTTCGATACGTCAGCATATTGAGTTTGTCATCCCATGCAGTACTTCCAGTTTCATTAATCAGTCAGAATATGGATCATTTTCGTCAAAACCGAGGTTGTAGCGGACGCTCACGGCCGTCAAGTATTCCAAAATATCGTTGTCCTCCTCGTACTGCAACCATGCCTCGTTCACGGCTACCAGCATATTACGGGTCGTTTTCTTCATGACGTTTTTAGATCCTGTCAGAAAAAATTGTTTTTTTAGCGAATTTTTGACAAACGTGTTTTTGGGGAGGGCACATTTACAATTTATTTTTTATTTATGTAGGTATTCAAGTTTCTTCCTTTTTTGATGCTGGTTGTCTTCATGTGGGATTCTTCCTGGACTTCTTTCAGCACTGCGACGACGAGATAGATATTAATATTATCCTAATTAGGATGAGTGGAACGATTCGGCTCCGTTTGTCGTTCTCAATGCAGTCTCGGGTGGCGCAGCAACCCAAAGCTTTGGGGGAAACGAGCATCCCTCCTCTACGTAGTTCGTGAGAATGTAGTCCATCAACGTGCGGGACTTCGAAAACTTGTAATTGTCAACAGCTCGTGAATTTGGTTGAAATATGAACGTCCATCGCGCACGGAACCGAATCTAAACACCAACTGCCTAATGCCGAATGCAAGTAGAGTAGGAACCGTCGATCGCCCAAAACCATCGTTGCCCTTCGGCCCAAACAGATTGACTATCAACACACATTAAATGTGAAATTTTCACTTGTCCCTCGCCCAAACTCAAGGTCCTCACATTTTTACTCCGCAAATTGATATTTGCTCCAAATTTCCTCAGTTGGAACGCAAGGCCTCATGTGTAATGCACGAAGAACCAGTACAGTACAGTAGGAAGGAATAGGTGCCACCTTCCAATAAAGATCATTCTTCAGAAGAAGGCATTTTCATACCCAATTAATGATTGGCCATCGTAATAAAATGAATGTGTATTTTAAAGGGATGCCATTTATAAAATTCATAGACTGGTAATAACATAATAGTTCGTCAACATATAAATATGTATTTACAAGTGCAAAGATGAAAGCAATAATTACAGAAACTAGAAATTGCACTAGAAAACAATTCGAAATAAAAGAATAACATTTCAACAGAATAAAGACCAACATCACAGCAATGATGCGAATTTTCCATGATTTATAACGTTTCATTAATATATATTTGTTTATGTACATATTCATATTAGGTATGTCTGTCATATACATACCCTGTCGAATCATACACAAGGTATATATACACAAGTATACATACAAAAGGACACCATAATGATCATTTTCCATTACATTGCTACTACTAATTGTATATATTTATGTACAAGTTTATGGATACTTACAAATATACGCACTATCTAGATACATTTACACCACAAAAATAACTATACTGGCCAACTTAGGCCTGTAATGACGGAATCGTAAAAATAACCATGCAAGGTCGCCGGAACTTAGAAAACAACTTAGGTTATAAAATGAACTGATGTTTATGAAATGATGAGCTTTAAAACAGCGTCAGATTCTACATTAAAGGGGCTCATTCTAATCAGCCTAAATAGCCGCCGTTATAACGATTAGGTATGTAGAACGAATTCGATAGATGCAAAAAGATACCTATTGAAACACGGACCCAAAATACACCTGGCAGCAGTAAATGCGTTATCCTGTTATACGATTCGGTTCTTAATTTATTTACAGAGAAGATAGGGATGACATAAGGTCGAACAAATATCGACCTACATCGGCATCACCCACTTACTAAGTAAGCAAATGAAAAAAATCACTATTCTTTAGCTTTTACAAAAACTATTTACAATCTATACAAGCTACGATTATTATCATCATACAAGTGGTAGACAACCAGGTTGAACAAACGATCATTATAAGACCAAGAGCCGAGTAGAACAAAAAAAAACAAATACAATATTCCACCAGACGGCAATAGAGAAATGTGGAAGAGTTTCATACGACATGACAATATCAGAGGGATGATTCAGGTCGGAAAATTGTCATCAGGGTTGTTCGTTTTTTGTTTTTTTCCATTTTATTTGTTGGCTAAGTACTTGAATGAGGAAGTTGATACTGATTATACAATAAATACAAACAATGGCTCGCATTAGGAACAATCGCGGGTATTAAAAGGGGAGTGGGGGATATCAACAAGGTTTTTCAACTAGTACGACACGCAAATACCGTCAACATTCCGTACACTGTCTACAGAACAAATTTCAAGAAGAGTTTCAACTCTTCAAATTGGGGGGGGGGGGGGGGGGGGAGAGAGAAAACGCTCAACATCTCACCCAATCCAAATGGCCATACTAAGGTTTCCAATCAAACCCCCCTGTTCACATAAACTTCAAGATTCAATATCATGTATCACTGCGCACAACGTATAACGTTCAGACTCGTAAGGGGACGTGAGCTTTGTGAAACAACGTGGGACAACGCGCAAGAAAGACGAATTTCGACGAATCTAATATGGCCTACGACACATTCGCACCAACGCGGAACCCGACGGAAAAAACGCTGTCTCTCTAGGCTCCACCGTTGAGGCAGGGTATCGTATTAACCGCGACCGTAACGCGTGATGTTACAACCACGCTGTGACGAAAACGACATGCGACACACAGACGAAAAAGTTTGAGACGATGCAATAAAAGTTTCACTTTAACAAGTTAACATCTTGTGCAAAAATTGGCCATGTTTTGTTTTCTTCTTTCAAAAGATTCACCTTCAACCTAAACTTATATAATGTTGACACCCATTTTCCGCCCAGCCAAAATGAACAGTAGCTTGAGTAAAACATTTTTGTCAGTGAAACGAGCAATCATCTTTCAATGGAGGAAAAAGAAAAATAGGTTAGGGGAATGTGGGGTAATAAGAGACATGCTCATTTAAAAATATCCCGCATGATCTAAATGTTCAAAAAAGCACCTACAAAGGCAGGAGTAAGGAGTAGGTAGGGTGGCTGGAGATCTGAACTAAAAGTTGTGGGGATTATTAGCTCCAGCAGCCTCTTTCCAAAGTTTTTCTGTCTCTTATTACCCCATCTTCCCCTAATTTAATGAATCTTTTAGATTTGCATTTGCCGCTCAACGAGAAAATTTGTCTGTAGTTTACTATAATGATAAACATTTAGCAAAGGCGTATGAAGCATCTTTTGAACATTTAGCATATTTTATTAACGGGATTTGAGAGGTTGACGAGGGGAGGAGGAAGATGAGGCATCACGTGTTTGGTGGAGATCTCCACACATAGAAGATGAAGGAACACTTTTTTCGTGCTTGCTTGGGAGCGGTCTATGCGAAAAATGTCAAATACAGAGAGTTCAAGTTTTTAAGGACGTATAGCCCTCGAGCATTTTGAGCCTCAATTCATTAAAATCGGTAAAATATTAAGGGAGACAATTTACTTCAACGACAGAATCATTACGAAATTAGAAAACAAAGCATGATGCAACCATTTTCTGGAACCTGGAAGATGCAAGCGAATATAAATTTGGATACAAACAACCAGCTCCGTATGAAGCCCACCTCGCTACAGTTGGAATTAAATGAAACGACCAAAACTGCCGGAGAGCGGTGTATTTCATCCGAAGGCAAAAGTAGAAACAAAACTGGGAAGGTTACAACCTTCCTGGATATACTAGACCGCACAACACGTGAGTTTCCATAAATGTAAACAGAGTGGACTCCAACAGCTACATAGTCACGTCGAGCCCATACAACACACCGAACGTTTTCGTCTGGCTTATGTTAAGAGACAAAGAAAGTTTTCGTCTCCAAAGTGGGGGAAATACAAAATCCTGTATTGCCAGATCCAAATACACATGCAGTGAACTTAGGTCTCGCAGCACATTCTGGAAGAGGCGTGACGATGAGCGTTCTCACCTGTGGACGAAAGAACGAACGTTTCTTCAGCTGTACTACCCCATACTCCACAGGTGACTTCGGACTTAAAATAATAATGAATATATTGAGAATAATAACATTAATAAGAATAAACTATATTTTTTTAAAAATCATTAAAATAATAATTACTTTTAGCTAGCATTTTACTTTGTTAATTATTAACAAAGTAAAATACTAGCTGCGTTGGGCCAACTGTTCTCAAGAGTTGAATAGGAGAAACGAATTTTCTGGGGTAAAATCACTTTTACAATATTGAAATAAGCTTTTCCCGTCTCTTCTTCCATTGTTACAAGTCCCCATAAAGTTAACAGAAATCCTGGGTCTAACAGATTGAGCAAGTAGATATTTTAAGAGCAATTTAAAATCGTGACATTTAAAAAAACAATGGTTGTCACCCATACAAATCATATATTCAAATTTTAACTAAAAACAAATAAAAAGTAAGAATTTTTACAACTATTGATTCCCGCACAGAAACGAATAGTGGGAACGTAGCAAGAAAAAAGTGTGTATGAACAGTTTTAGGGAATCAAGACAATCAAAAACGAATTTCACAAGACACCAACAAGCCTGAATAACCGTCACATGCGAAATTCTCTTGCAGCAGTAACGCTGAGTATCATTAAATGTAAAATAAATTAACTTCCTTTGAAATTGCGTGGCCCAAAGAGAGGCAAAACTGAGGTTACAGAATGACTAGAGTCATATCGATGAAGTCTTCTTCAATTAAGAAGTAGGTAGTACATCACAATAAAGAAAATTATAAATCAATTGTATCAGGCTTAACCCAACATCTCAACACATATAAACATATAATACAAAAAAAAAAAGAAATGCATCTTGATTACATTCAATTAAGTTGCTACCTTTCAAATTAATCTTCGTCGGATAAAGGTTCGTATTGGGCTTGGAGCAATGGAGCAGGTTCTGGGATGGATTCACTCCCCGGTTTATTGACTGACTGAGGGGTAATAGAGACGTTAGAGCTACTGCCAGCTGTCAAGCTTAGTGCACTGTAGGGGTAGGTGTAAGCGTGGGGGGTTTGCGACATGTACGGCGAGGAAGACACAACTGGGGTGGTTTCTATTTCTTCAGGGCCGTCAGGGGAGATGGGACTTTCTCCACCTTTGGCGGTCGAGGCTCCATCTTCTTCCGAGGTCCGCATAACTTCGGCAATGCGGTTTTTCACATAGTCGAGCGGCGACAGAGGGACGGGAGGATCGGCGAAATAACCGCGTCCAACGTGCTCCTGTTCACTTTTTTCGTGTTCCCTCCGCTCTTGTTCGGCGTCTTTTTGTTGCAGCGCCCGCCTCAGTTTCCAAGTTTGATCGTAGCTCTGATAAATCGAGCTGCGCATCCCTTGCGGTTGGCTACTGTACACTTCGTGATGGTCGCTGACATGAACTTGAGGCTGTGAAGAAGGATGAGGTGCTTTATTTTCGCTGGCCTTCATTGGAGACACTTTCCCGTTGGACTCCGAGCATTCACGATGGAAACTCTGAAATAGAAAAAAATTAGATAGAACATTCCTCACGATTTCCAGTATGACCAATAACGATTTTCATTACAGAAGGGTTCATTATCGTCATAATATGATAACAATGTTATTATTATTTAGTATTAATCATGGAAAAAACTTATATTGCCAATAAAACGTAACTAGGGGGCCACCCCCTGCTAGCTATGCCAGCCAACCCCCGACCATATCCCACCTGACCTCAGACCCAACAACTCGTTTTCCCATATTGTGTAGTTTTTCTCCTACAAATACAGATGGGGGGGGGGGGACACGTAAGACACCTCTCGTACCACCACCATCCCAACATCCTGTTAACTGCTCCAGCCCTTTTTCAATCACTTTTGGTGATTCAGACTTTTCTCATACTATACTCGCCAAGCTGAATTTTTTAAGAGCAATTTCAGATTTTTCCAACATCTAGAAAAACCATATAATTTATTTGATTCTCCTCCTGCTCCTCCTCGTGTTAGAGCTTTATTTTAGTCGATTTAAAATAATAAAATTTAAAAAACTGGATTGCAGTACAGTGATTGGGGACAGATGTGTACCAAAAGATGGATTGTACGTCCATTACTCTGAAAACAATACCTCATTCGATCTCCTGGCATCCTTCAAAATCTACTTTTGTAGCCCTATAGATCCTATGGTGAAATCGGATGGTTCTGGAACCCCCAAAAATACTTCGAACATGAAACACAAGCTCCTCCCGTGGCCCCACAGGTTTCCCCCATGGGTTTGGGTGATCGGGCCGAAAAGCTTGCGAGCACAACTAAATGGGAAACCGAGTGTTTTGTCAAAATTTCAGCTTTAAAGAAATTCTACCGCCCAAAATGGCCAAGGCAGCAGACAGATAAATATCTGAGACGTTTTCTGGGGCAAATGATACCTTTGTGACGCCCGTAGGATGGTTCAAGACGGATGTTCAGTTTGACGGGGAGAACTTCAGCACCAAGTTTCATGTTCAAATCACACAATGAAGACGCCAATAATTATTGGAGACGACCTTCTTCGTGAGGCAGTTCTGACTGTTGCTCCTGACAAAATCAGCTTAGAGAAACCGAAGCCGCACATTTTCGCCACAACAGATGTTGACGTTCCAGACAAGCTGAAGAATATTGGTACAGATGAAGCACTACAGGCGAGATCCAAATAAGAGCTGTTGGTCGCCAACTACTCTCCAGAGAAGACGAAGCCCTCAGAGGAAGGAGAGGTGCAGCACTTCAACGAAGTGAAGAAAAAGAGCATGATTGAACCAAGTACGTCCAAGTTTGACAGTCCAGTTGAAGTTGTAATGCAGAAAGAAGGCAGAGCCAGAATGAAGAGGAAGCATGTGGATGCTGTAAGTCGACGCCCTCGCCGGAAAGTGAGTTCTACTCGTTTCGTTCGACAGTTTTTGAAACATCCGTTAAGGCAAAAACGTGTGGCTTCGGTTTCTCTAAGCTGATTTTGTCAGGAGCAACAATCAGAACTGTCTCACAGAGAAGGTCGTCTCCAATAATTATTATTGCCGTCTTCATTTTTGAAATCTACGCATCATGAAGACATATTTTGAGGAAGATCAAAATTTTCGACCCCCGTTGCAAAAACGTAGGTTGATTATTTAGAGAATAATTATTATTCTCAAAATAATCAATTAGACAAAATTATTTTCAAAATAATCAAGCTAATTATCAACCAAAACGGAAATCATTCCCATCCACGTTCTCACCTGGAAAAGTCTATCGCCTGGCCTCGTGTGTTGTGACTGCTGGCCTCCACCCGAACCGGAGGGGACAGAAGATTGCCCTTCTGAACTTTGGTTAATCTGATGGGTGATTATGGCATCAATAAGGCTGGCAGCAGTAAGAGTGGAACTTTCGTTGGACCTGTTACGCACGGCTTGCCCTTCAGAGCTGAAAAACAACCATAACAGAGTCATTTCGCAAACAAAGTAACCATATGCTTAAGGAGAGTATCCACAGTCGAGTGTATTTGATCGTATATTGGATAAATTAAGAAGAATATCCCGTAAAAATTTAACCTTGAAACATTAGCAACTACCGTGGTTATTGCTGCACTACAGCGGATCTGTTTGCACCTTGGGGTTGATTCGTCTCATGTATTTTCATGAGTTTCGGTCGGCGAGTTCAAACTCCTTTGCACTTTAAGCTAGTTCAGTAAAAATTTACTTCGAACGTATAATCTTGATTGCTCCCACAATTTTGAAAGTTATAGATTGATTGTTTGCTCTGATGTACTGTTAGAAAACCCTCATGAAGTTGGCTACTATAATATAGTAGCCAACTTCTCTACAATATTCAGCAACTTCTCTACATTATTTTTCATATTATGAAAAATAATGTAGAGAAGTTGCTGAATATTTTCCTAATGGTAGGTCATTTTGTACTATACAACACTCCACAGAATAGAGTATCATGGTTCAAGGGCCTATACTTCAGCATTAGTACAAATAGTACAAGTACAACAGCATTGGTGTTTCAAGGTACAAGACTATAGTCCGTCAGATATTTCTGCGTGCATGAGTGCGGCAAAGTTGGGCGGCCCCTTCCATGACAGCGTTGCCGCTTGCAGGGATATTTCCCTTGTCCCATTTCCCCGCGAGAGTTTCCCATCCGGCTCGTTTTATTTCAATTTTCAATAACGTCAAGATTTTTTTACCATTTGATTCAGATTAAACCAAGTTCTGGCACTGGTTTAATTAGATTCTGCGTCCAAAATTACCTACATTGAAAAGCATACCCAGGTTCACAATAGCAATGAGCCAGTTTTGGCCGGAGGGATACTTTTTTCACCACCCCGGCGTTGTAGAGGGGGTAGATTCATGCACACAGAAACATCTGACGGACTATAAATCAGGAATGCAATTAGAACTATTCCTCAAAAGCTCAATACCTTTGTTCTTGTTTGAGGGCTCTAGGAGGAGGTCCATGTGATGACGAACTAGGTGTCGGTGGTTGAGAAGACGAAGGTTGTTCTCTGTAGATTTGCACTTGAATGAGACGTTGATCAATGTTGATGTGGGGGTCGTGTATGATTCGTTGAGGGTAGTTTTGCATTGCCCGCTGAACGCCCCTCATTTCAAGGTCTCGTTGTTGCTGGACGTGAATGTGGTGTTCCCGGATTTTCTGGGTCTGGTGGTTATGGTGATCCCGCTCTCTCTGTTCGCGTTGGATCCTTTCATTCTCGCGTATGTTCATTTGGTGAGACATTTCCCGCTCCATGTGGTGGGATTGATAAGTTTCTCTGCCGTGTGAAATTTGCTCGCGGAGCTGAAGTAGAGTGGATGACGACTGCTGCTGATGCTCTCGCCTATCAGAAGGCTGAGCGTGAACTTTACTATTCTCTTTCATATAGCGCATTTCCGACTCCCGACTATCCCGACTTTGGAACCTGAAACAAGTAGCATTGTATGTCCATAATTAAAACGACCCTTAATTAATAAATGATAGGAAGGGAAGAAGTTGTCTACAAAAATCTATACCACTAATTCAGAACGTGTCAGTGGGTATGTATGTGTGTGTCACGAGCCTGCACCTCCTAAACTGTAAGCCTAAAGATACGCCGGTTTTTTTTACCGTCTTGGCCTCTCCCCCCCCCCCCCCCCATACTGGTAGGGTTGAGACCCTCTCAAAATGCGCGCAAACCGGCGCATTTGTGCCTAACATTCTTATTTTAAATGAGGACCCCTAAATCCGAATTCCCTGGCCAATTTTACGTCTGATAAGCCGATTGCGGGCAATTTCTGGCACACGATCAATCCGTGCAACTCTTCATATCTACGTAGTTTACAGTCCAATTGAGTCGGCGTTTCCACTGTATCCTACTCCATCCCTTGACCTATTATTCAACTGGACGAGCCCCCCCCCCCCCCCCACTCAGTGTTAGGAAAATATGTAAAATTAAAGTACAACACAACTCGTAAACTTCAAGAGGTTTGTGTACCTTTCAAGAGGGCTGTCTCGGTTGAAACGTTCACCCAGCCCCTCGCCGTGCAGGTGGCGCTTCTCTTCCGGCATTGTTTTCAACTCCGCCATGGGCATTTGCATGGGAGAGGGAACAGGAAGACTTGGCTGCCTCGAAGCCACGTCCACCAACGATGAGAAAGCTTCATATCCCGGGGGATGATGACTCACGCCGGGACTCGGTGGTTTCGTGTTGTGCCTTTGTATAACGCCTTGGCGCGTACTGGGTTGATAGTACATCTTTTCACGGCCATTCCTCGAACCGGACGAAGAAGGCATTTGTTGAGAAGTGATGAAATCATTCATGATTATTTGACGCTGTTCAACATTGAATGCTGAAGGCCTCGATGGGTAAAACCCTTGAGGGACCATTCTTTTGTTGTAAAGAGCTTCGGAATTAGCGGGAAATAGGGAAGCCCGCTGGTGCACTGGTGTGCCTGTGAAAAGAAGAAATACGTTTGACACCCTCTGAACATAAAATGAGCCCTGATGGACAAACTGGGTCTTTGATAGTGTTTACTCACCTTGAGTTATAGATCCAGTCTCCTTGTGAGGGGATGTATGCAAGATGATTGGCGTGGAAGTTTGTTGCTCGTACCTAGCCTGATTATAAATGCTTGGACTTGAAACTGGGGTTCCGTGTATGATTGAGCCACACTGCGGTTTATTTTGTGGAGTGCCAGTTATGACGCCGGGTGAAAGCTTGGGTGCCAAGGGAGGCGGCAAAATTTGCTGGAAAGAGAAGTATAGAATAAAATACGTAGGCACAATATGATCATTAATCATCATAATAAGATCATTTAATGTGGGGATCCGTTAACTCTCGTCAGGAGGTAAATTATTAGGGGAGAAAGGTTGATTTTCAGAGGTGGCTTACCTGATGGAAGAAGCCAGAGGAATCGCCAGCGGATTGAGGCGGATGTGGCTGCTGCTGAGCGTGCGGTTGCTGCATGGATTGCTGCTGTGCCTGCTGCTGTAATTGAGCTATCGACTGAGAAGGAGTCTGTTGTGGGACTCGGTAAACATGAGAAGCTGGTTGAGGTGAGGAATGGCGGGGTACCGGTTTGCTTTGTTGGGTTTGGGAGTCACGGGGCTTCTTGATGCTCAAGTCCAATGTGACTGCTTCAGGTTCCCGGGGCTCCCGAACATTCGGTGCAACCTGAAAAAAGGAATGTATTGGTTATTTTAAGAAGGAAAGAGTCGTTGGAATCTTAGTTGATCTTTCTATATAGAATCAAGACTTATTCTATTCAATTATCTCACCTGGACAACAACCAAACCTTCCTTCCTCAAATCTTGTACGGGTGTTTGATGAGAATGTTGAGAGCCCACAACGGAGACTGTCGCTAGAGAATTATTGTCAGAGTTCACTCGAGATGTGCTCCTGTCTCTCTGCGTGTATGAAATACTGCTATCAGACTTCAGGATGGAAGATATCGTCGGAGGACCACCAGGATTCGTGGAATTACTTCCTTGAGCTGAGATAAAAGAGCCATGTAAGAAAATAGCCATCGCTGTTAGATAAATTATGCATTATTATGTATGGAACCGTCACACTTGACGTTGTGTTTCATCCAGGATATTGATAAATGTACAAACATGTATTATGTAATCAAAATGAAAAAGAAACCAGCTTACATTGATTTTTCATTAGTTGCATTTCTATTACGTTCAGCATCAAGTCCTTCACAGTAAGCGGCGAATTAGGTTCTTCATCTCTCTTAGGTGTTGGAGCCTGGTTAGGTCCTGACTCAGTTTCACCACCTCCTTGACCCTCGTCTGCAGTCTCCTATCAACAGATGAACTCACTCATAATACTATTCCTAATACTTGAAAGCTGAAAGCTGAATTTTAGCGAAGTCCCAACTTCAAATACGAAGGGTCTTTC
The DNA here is from genome assembly GCA_955831195.1 of Pilophorus perplexus. NCBI lineage: Eukaryota > Metazoa > Arthropoda > Insecta > Hemiptera > Miridae > Pilophorus > Pilophorus perplexus. The sequence continues at coordinate 54,191,515 of OY037007.1, read as the reverse complement.
GCCTTGAAAAAAAATTAAGCGCAAGGTCTTTCGAGTACACATCGTAATGATTGATCCTATTGAGTTAATGAGTGTTTCCACGGTAGAAATGGCAATAGTGGAATAATAATAATAATAAAAATAAATAAATAAACAGAAACAGAAACAAGTTTCTGGTCGTTGAAAACTAGTATCTCCTCCCCAGGAATAAGTTTCTGCAGATTGTTAACTTGGTTCTACGGATTGAAAACCAGAACAAACTGGCTTTTTCTCACTGAAGGACGCAAAAGAGCCCCAGGGTCCAAAGCAGTATATATTCGACCTAAGGCCCTCTAATCTCGGGTCCACAGCTCAAGCAAATTACGCTCGCGTAAAATTCCGACGCCCCAGGGGAGCAAGAATCGCCTGCGTGGTCAAACCCAGCACATACCAATTGAATCGCTTCACAAAGAAAGGGCATGAGTCACAAAAATGGCGAAATTTTTTTTTTTTCTCATTTCTAGGTCTGAGACAAACTTTGCATCGATTTACAATGAAAGGGCATCAGTCCGACGCTTCCTTCGTGTAGTTTTACAGCCTCGTGTTCCGGCGTTTTGTAAAAGAAGGGCATGAGTCCGACGCTTCCCCTATGCTTCCCCTAGCGCCTCGTGTTTCGGCTTGTAAAAGAAGGGCATGAGTCCAGCCTGACTTCCGTTACACTAACTGATTTTATCCACTTTTTAAATTTGTAATTCCATTAGAAATGAAGGATTTCATAAGAAATATGAATTTTATTACCAAAAATTACCCAAATTTTGCATGAAAAAACTGTTTATTTATTTATTTAATGAAAAACGGGCGAGCCCAATTACAAAAAAGTGTTAACATCACAATTATATTATAATAGGACCAATAGCACACGCGCCTATCGCTGATTATACGGTGACGGATTAAGGAAGAGGTGACGGAAAAGTTGAGATTTAACGGAGGAGAGGGGAGAGGAAAGGATATCGATGAAGGGAGGGGACGTGGAGAGGAGATTAACCTCACGAGGAATTCGACAGAAGGGGCATTTGTGCATGTTTCACAAAGAAGGGGCATGAGTCCAAGACTTTTGAAATTGAGAAAAAGATATACTTACCTCATTGTTTATATTTGCTGAACACTTTATAGAAACTTCATTCCAACACGCTTTAACAATTTTTGGACATCCCAACCATAAGCTTCAAAAGCCTTCGACTATAGGTAGTTTTTTTCGATTTCCCAAAAACTTGTTCACAGGACTGATGCCCTTTCTTTGTGAAGCGATTCAATGGGCTTTTATCATAAACTTCCGATTTTAAATTTAACCCTACCGTTATATTGTAGGACCGAAGCATATGTTATAGAAACACTGAAATCATTTTTTTTTAATTGTTGGAGGAGAGAAGAGCAAAAAACGAGTTGTGCATTTCGAATTTTCGCGGGTCTGACCGCGAGGCTGACTTGACCAATCTACGTCACAAACAGGGCAAAGCTCTCACCTGGAGCGCTAGTGTCTGCAGCTTGTAGAAGGAATTTACGAAGGTTTATCATTTGATATAGTGAATTAATAATTCAGAATATATTATACTTATAGTTAAACGTCTTATTACATCAGATTGACGGTGATTCTTTAGCGTTCGTTGAGATGAGCTGTCAGATGGCAACACTGGTAACACAATCGGCAGCCCGCCGAGGTTGGTAGCACCTTCGTTACCAAACGACGTCACTGACCCAGCTGATCGATTCTACTCCCGCGTATTTTCAAACGTCACCACTTTCTCTAAATTATAATATTTTTTTGGAAGCGATTCTAGACGGCTGACTGTCGTTTTTGTTATTCTCGTAGGATGTACTTTCGAAAAAAAAATTGAAAAACTTCCATGATAAAGGCCCATTGCCGTTCACCTCTGAACGCTTCATAAACGTGAACTATACCGCCCAAACGAGAAAAATGGCACCAAGAAACACATATTGTTAAGTTGTGCTTAATGGGCCCCGGAACCGACTGTCGAATAATACTTTTTTCTTAAAGAACTTCATAATTTGAAGGCATAGCAGTGAGTTTTGGGCTCCTACGGTGTAATACAAATTTCCAGGGCACTGTCGAAAATTTCAACTTTGAATCTGGAGGGAAAAGTGGCGCCACTCTCTCATTGGCTGCTTACGGCCGCCATTTCCGCCGTCACCTCCGGCAGATTCCCGTCGGTCCCTTCTTATGCTAGCGCACTCTGGCGGATTAGTTATAGTGCCACCGCGGGAAAATTCAAAACGCCAAATATTCACTAGTGATTTCCTCTGCTCAGACACCTAATTTCTCAGTGCTAACTGTACTGAGTACTTTGTTCATTACTAGTTCAACTATGTTCGGCCGAATTTTCCCATTTCTCTGACCTAGTTCCGTGGCCCATTGAAATTACTCACCGTGGCAGAGCTGTCGTAGTCTTCTTTGTTTGGAAGCAAAACTGGAGGTAGCAAAGATGAACTGGAGCCTCCTTTACTTTGAGGTGATGAGGCAGCACCGATTCTTTCAGGTGTATCTGGGTTAGTAATTGTAATCCGCCCTTCCTCAATGAGCTGAGGCGGAGGAGTGATAGAGGTTTCTTTACAATCTTCTTCTATAACTGAAAAATGGGAAAGATTGTTAAGTGTCGTACGTTGGCCCAAGTAATTCAGACCGATTAAAACTATTGTTTCCTCACCAGTATTTTGTACAGGTGAAGGTGCACTAGCGGTATCGCTGTCAGCACCACCATCAACTTGAGCACCTTCCATTTCATCACAGCTAGACGTACTGGAGCCAGATTCTTCCTCATCGGTAAGTACTGGCTTCCTTTCAGCTAAAACTGCTTCCTATAGGGCAAACATGAGTACGTTGAATAACTTCAAACAAATATGAACATAGACGATGGCACTTGTTGAGTCCAATGGCATACCTTGACGTCCGCAGGAAGATGGTGTTCAAGATTCAATTTCTTCATATATTTATAAAAGAAGGCCATACACTGCTGTGGGGTTTTCCCACTTCCAACAACTTCCGCAACCTGCGACCAATTGATTCCGTGTAGCTTCAATCCTTCTTTCAGCTTCTGTATTTCTTCGTCAGTCCAATTTAGGATAGAACACCGAGCTTGACTCATTTTTCCTTTGTTCGATATGAATGCACTCACATCCATGCTGGCACTTATTTTCCGGACGATACGGTTGTAACACAGGGAACAGCACTTGGTCAATGACTCGTCCATGCCTGAAACCCAATTGTCCTTGTTAAATCAAAGAATGCTGACTTGATCCATAACGAAAATGAGTAACAAATGAAACTGTAATTCTCAGAACGGGTCTCCCTCATCTCATTCAGTCATTCGAGATTGAATTCCGATAAGGGTGAATATTGCAAAATGGAAAATTTTCAGGAAAAGTACACTCATCGACACTCGAAAATATCAATTTGAATATTAATGCGTCATTGAAAACTTCACCTGCAACGCATCAACTGGGTGGCAAGTCCGTTGTAGCAACACAGACAGGAGCTACACTATTTTTTTAGTAAAACAAATAGCCCCAAGGCAATCAATTTTTGAAAAGCAACTGGGACTTTAAAATGTCCCGTTTTGTGATACGAGTATTTTCCCGCAAGAGCTAATTTGGCGTGCACAACGTTTTAACGACGGTGAATTTTTTTCAGTCTTTGGCGCCGAGGCCAGCCATTACATACATCAGTTTGTGCAAAAGGTGGTGTAGTAAATTTTATTTTTGGTACTTGTAGGCATGTGTACTAGGAAGCAAATATCAAAAATAGTGACACAAAAAATGTCGGGAGAACTTTTGGCAGCCTAAAAACCTCGAAATGTTGGGACTTTTTTTTTTAGTTTTTCTTCGGTAATATCTATACGATGCTTCCTAACGAAAATGTTACAAATGAACAACATAAATTTATAAATCGGTCAAGTGGTATTAGTAAAAATGTTCAGAAAATTTTTTTTTTCAATACTAATTATTGATACCTATAAGATTAATTTTTGAACATTTTACCTACTTCGAATAATAATGAACCATTGTGTAAAATTTGGAGCGTTTTTGTTTCTATCAAAACTTAACATTAAATAAAAATGGAAATGGAAATTTTCCATGTGTCTCTTTCAAAACTCGACATTTCCTAAAAACGTTTCCCTGTATCTAGGTTAGGTTCAATGATAAAAACACTTAATAATTAAGTGTATATATCATTTAACCTTCCCCAGGGAAGGGAATTTATTGGATGGTCGACTTGATTTTAAAAGTTCATGCTGCGAACGGTACAAGTTTTTTGGCTCTCCTGAAAATTTTCTGAAAGTGGAAATGTCAAGTCTAAGTTTTGATAACCCCCTCTTCAAATTTACTACATCACCTCTCGCACAAGTGACCCCCCCTTTTGTGTATATAATGACTGGACTGATTGTAGGCTAGAATCACGAAGTAACTTACCAAATTCAACTTGCAGTTGCTCTCTCACTGTAGGTATAATGTCCACCCACTTGATAGGAAGAGATCTCAACCGTTTGACCCGTTGCATTTTGGCGTTGGGGCAAGATGAAACGGGGCAATGCGTGAAGCGGGACCGAACAGCTTTGCACCTACATAAATTGCACACTCTTGCATCCAGGGGAACTTCATCTTCTTTCAATCCATACTGACTCGCTTGGCTCTTTGGTAAAGCTCGGGAAGTAGTCGTATCGGTTTTGCAGACAATGCACTCGACCACGTGAGTCGTTTGATCACCATCGCCATCTGCAAAACAAAAATTAAAAACGCTCGTCAATATAAGTCGTTAAGAAAAAGCGGACGCAGCACGACAACTAATTTATATATTATTTATTTATAATCAACGAAGTAACGTGATTTTAGCATGGGCTTTGGTCGAGACCTCACTGCCAGAAAAGGCTACCAAATGAGGAATGGACACACACCTGTACTTTCGGTTAAATCATCCTTGGCCGTGTTCTTAGAAGGGAAGAAATAGGGGGGGGGGGGGGATCATTTTTCTGGCACAGTCTTTCAAATAGTATATACACTGCCAAGACAATGGCACATGAGCTTCCTCGTGCCAAGTTCAAAATGAACGTAACAACTGTAACAAGAAAATTACGTTCGCGCATGCGCAGGGAGTACCACTGATTCAATCGTGATGAAACTGATAGGGAACCATCTAGGGCTATACCCACACAATTCCTGAAAATTTGATTGAAATCCGATCAAATTGTAGGAGTTATGGCTGTGGCAAGGAAATTACGTTCGCGCATGCGCTGAGCGTACCGCTGATTCAATCGTGATGAAACTGACAGGGTACCATCTAGAGCTATACGCACACAATTCCTGAAAATTTTATTGAAATCCGATCAAAATTGAGAAAGTTATGCCTGTTTCGAGAATTTCACGTTAGCGCAAGCGCAGAGCGTACCGCTGATTCAATTGTGATGAAATTCGTATGGGACCTCAAGGAGCCTTATCCGCATAATCCCTCAAAATTTGAGCTAAATTCATTCAAAATTGTGGAAATTATGGCTGTAACAAGGAAATGCGGACAGACCCACAGACCGACAGACACGGAACCAACTTTGTTCAGTAGGCTATGAAACGCAAACTGCGAGTGGAAATTTTGAATTTGGACAACAAAAATGTTTTTTTCTCCCGAAAGAGAACACAAGGCTTCCGCTGCTTCGCAGACTCGGAAGCAATAATAAGTTGTGCTGAACGATTTGAATTCCTGACCGTGACGGCATGAGGCGAATGTAGTAAAATATTTCCCCAGTGGAGGTCCTCGCGGAAAAAATTACTCCAACCGAACCGAACCCGCGGAAAATATTACTCCAACCGAACCGAACCCGCGGAAAATATTTCCCCGACCGGGATCTCGTGTGTTGAGACTGTGTTGTGAACGCTGTAGCTGGAGATGGGCGTTATTGCTTTTTTTTTTTTTTTTTTTTTCACTTATTCCAGTTGGTTTCTTAGGAATTTTTTCAAACTTTTTTGTCAAGTCTAACAGCTGAACTTGGCAAGAAATCCGATCGTTCTGATTTGTTTGAATGATATTTTATAATATTAGTATAGATAAGGACGTAAACCAGTAGTGAGAAAAACGGTTTTTCAGTTGCCAATTGACCTGGCCGTTATGGCCAAAAAACATGAAATTTTCGCCCCTTTTGGTTTATTATTCTTGGAATAATACACCTATGTTTTCGCAACGGGGGTCGACCTCAAAATTTGACATTATCCGTTTCAAGAGGTCTAAATTCAAAATCCGAAATGTCCGTCCGCCGTACGCCGTACGCCGTCCGCCGACCGCCGTCCAGGCGGTTTTGGGCAGTAGGAATTTTTTTAAAAATCTGAAATTTTGGCAAAATACTTGGTTTACCATCTAGTTGTGCCCGCAAGGTTTTCAGTCCGATCGCCCTAACCCGTGGGGCGCTATGGTGCTACGGGTGGGGTTTTTTGAAGGCTTTGGTGTATGGGATCGAGTTAGGTGTCGTTTTCGAAGTATTTTTGGACGTAGAATCCATTTTTGGGGGTCCCGAGACGATCCGATTTCACTGTCGTGATCTGTAGGGCTTTCATGGGGCTAAAAATGGGATTTTTGAAGAATCCCAGGAGGTTAAATGTTTTTCGAGTAAAAAATACATAATTTTGAAAAAAAAATTTTTGAAAAAAAAATCCCCCCAAAAAAATTTTTTTTTTGAAATATAAAAATCAAAAAAAAATTTTAATTTTTTTCATTGACAGAATTAAATTTCTGTACAAGTAACCTATATCAAAGAATAATAAACCCTTGTGTAAAATTTGCAGCGTTTTTTTTTTTTTTGGTTTTTGCTTCATATCTCTATGAGGGAATGGACTATTAGGTCTCACATTGGTCTCAAATAAACGTTAATTAAATTTACTACAACTTCATTTCTCATAATATGTATTTGAGTAGGTAAGAGTACCTACTTATGGGGCCGTATTCAAGAACGCTCCTTAGCGATAAGGAAGTCCTTAGGAGGCGTTTTAGGCAACCTAAAACGCCTCCTAAGGACTTCCTTAACGCTAAGGAGCGTTCTTGAATACGGCCCATGAAGTTATTCCACAAAATAAGTGACAATTTTGACAATTTTTCACTTTTTGGAGAGAACGGCCATTTTTTGAAAGGCTGTATCTTGAGAAACAAAGATCGTAGAAAGTTCGCTTTGGTGCCAAATTGTAGCAAATTTAGTCTACTTTCAAAGTTAATAGATCCATCTGACCTATCCATCAGACCATTTTTTTCATGGAGATATGGTTCATGTCCTAACATGATATAATAAATTCAGAACGGTCGGATTTCTCGCAAGCCGAGATATGATGGCATTCCAGTAGAAAGTAGTCAAGCTACAGTTTTGTTGATTATTTTATACAATTTTTGCCTCGGGAAATATTTTCCTGGGCGACCTCCTTCGGGGAAATTCTTTCCGCAAACGCATGATGAGTTTGTCAAATCACCGACTAATGAGGGGGCCGGGTTGCGTACCTGCCGGCTACCCAAACCTCTGACCGCTTGGTACTACCGCAAATTCAAACATCGAATTTTCCGTAAATTATATAAATTAATTTCAATTTGCGATAAGAGTTTTATCGCATTTTCAGTGTCATTTCGAAGCCTTCTATCGATAAAAATTATGATCTAACGGTGCAGGGGAAGAGCAAGGATAGTCACTATTTCTTCATTTTGAGAAAAGCCCGATGTTTCAAGTTTGAAACATCGGGAACATTGCAAATTTACGAATTTTTAAACTGCTGAAATTTCGTTCAATCCACTGATATTTCTTGAGGTAGATTGCAACTGGATTCGTAGGAATTCAAAATTTTATATTAATAAAAGAAGTTATTTTCCATAACAACTATGAATTTACAGCAATAAAACAATGAAAGTCACAACAGTTTTGTCAACGTTTATTTTCATTTTCTTTCGTTTTCTTTCAATTTTTCGTTTCCTTTCGAAAGTAAGGCTTCTAAATAGCACGAAAATGGAATCATAACTCTGATTTCAAGTTCATGTTAATTTATATTGTTATGCAATGTATGGAAAAGTTTAAATTTGACAATATGCGATGGGGAGGTACCGAATCTGGGTTTAGTGAATTTTAAACATTCGTGGTAGGAGCAGAAAAGTTAGGTAGGTACTGGCGGGCGGAGGAAGTTTGCGAAAAAAGACCAGAAAATGTGACCCCCTGTACACAGACTGCCAACGAATTATTTTTATTATGATTTATTACGATTAGGTTCGCGGTAGCACTTGGGTTCAAAGTAGAATCATTGATAGAAATGAATGAATCGCTAACTTTTCGTCACTTGTCAACGCGAGTAAGGCCGCATTTATACATTCGATATTCAGATTTAGTAGATTTTCTTCATTTTGTATGAGGCTGCTCATGAATTATCGCAAATTTCATCTTCCTTCAGAGGGGTATGAGTGCATTATTTCGTCAGGAAAGTCCTTCAGTGATTTTAGGAAAAATATCACGGGTTTTCAGCTGTTCCTTATAATATAACTAGCTGCTCCGGCTCGCTTTGCTCCTACGCATATATTATATTGGTGATGATGATGTTGGCCGTTTCAATGAATGTGGGTGTTCAGTTGTTGGGTAAACGGTAAAAAAAATCCCCGGAAAGAGAAACCGGAAAAAAGTCCCCAGCCCCTAGGGAAAAAGTCCCCAGCACATCGTGAACAGTTTTTTTTTTTTTTTTTCGAAAATTTTTTTGAATTGAATTTGAAATTGAATTTTGCAGGAACTTGGATATGCAGCGTACTACCGCTCGAATGACGAATTCAGTTCCTTCTGCTGATCGATAGACGCCTTGGCGTTCTTCCCCCAATCAGATGTTGTCCGGTTAGGAATTTGCTCAAACGCACAGCCACTGAGGGAAGTGACTTACTTGATTATTTTGACTCTACATACGTTAGTGGTGGTTACACAAGTGGTGGCCGAGACTAGGTGATGAGACTCAGATAGAAGAAAACCCCCAAAATTCCCACCTGTGTCCACAACGTTGTATTGGAGGGTGGCGAGAGGACCAACAACCAGACGGTTTTCACACCGGCAGCGAACTTCCCTCAGTGGCGTTTCAGCAAATTCATACCCCGGACAACATTGAACACTGAGATGGCCAGCGATTGTTCCCGACATCGATTGATAACTCCACATGTCTGTTCCTGCATCATCTCTGATAGTAGGTACGGGTTCGGACTCCTATCTCGCGGTTTATTTATTTTTTTATTTTTTATTTTTTTTTTTTTCATTTCGCCAGTCCAAGACCGTTAACAGCGTTATTATCACGGCATAATGATATTGGGGACTTATTTTCCGGGGACTTTTTTTTTCCGGTTTGTCGCTTCGGTGACTTTTGTCCGGGGACTAAATTTCCGCAATTCCAGTTGTTGAGGGTCTTGCGCCGCACAGTGGTCCAGATCGCTAATCTAGCGAATCAAAAATGTTAGCGCCCCAGGTTTTTCATTTTGGTACGTTTTGAATACGTCTCTAGCTAGGTTTTTTCACGCTGAATCCGATGGTGAAATCAAATTTTGGCTATGTTGAGCCGTTCAGGAAATATAATTACCTAAAAGTGAGGATACCAAGCGGAATGAAGAATACAATATTTTCTAACGATAATGCAATATATTTGGGTAGTATGAGAAGTGATTTCATCCTTCTATTGCACATTGCGAACTAAAGAAAAAAATTACTCATGTTTTTCAGGAAAAAAATCAGAAAAATGGAAAAATAAAATTCAGACGCGAGCCATAACATTCATTATAGTGATAATATCATGTTATGTCGCTTAATACTAAATCACTATCATTTCCTTCGTCATCAAATTCTGATAGACCATCTGCTAAAAATTTACGGACTTCGTCGTCTAAATCTTCCGTCTCCTTTGATGGCGGGAAAATTGTCAAGCTGGTTATCACTGGGTCGGATGTTACAAGGGTTACAAGGGTCACAAGGGATGTTACAAGGGTTACAAGGGTCGGATGTTGCAAGCTGCAAGCTACTGGGTCCGCTGCATCTCTTTTTCCCCCTTGCCTCATTTTAATTTGTACTGCGCGACAAAGTTCATCCAATGAATTTTCCTCGACTAGTTTTCTTACTAGTCTATTTTTTGTGGATTTACTATCATCACTGAAGAGTTTCCGAGGCCTCCCCTTAGTCCTGGTCATACAAGTTGTGTCGAAAAAACATGTCTTCCATCCAACCATTTTCCGTGTTTGAGTAGAAAAAACGATTGAGATCGATGGCATTGATCCCAATATCTTTTGCATATTTTCAAAAAATTTGTCATTTTTACTTTGAATGACTCGTCGTTGGGCAGGTTAGGGTGTAAATTTGCTATATAGTTAATTATTGAGGTCCGCCCATCTTCAAAATTGAAGTTAGCATCTTTTAGGATTCCGAATAACACTCTTCTCTCAATAGATATTTTCAGACCTGGAAAACGAAAAAAATGATATTTCCCGGAATTGCAAATATTTGCAGCTGAAATTAACGAAAATATGTTCCATGATACTTGTAGTATACGAGTATATAGCCGGATCCAGGTTCTACTAAGTTCCGTGGAATTCCTAGCATTTTAAAGTCGATTTTTGTACTTTTTTTCTAGTTTTACAATGCAAAAGTACTCAGATTTTCATCAGTATTAGCTAAACAATTATTATAGTATTTTTTTTACCTTCACTTGGTCCATCCATATCACAAGAAATTAGAAAAAAAAATCAGCTTTCACCAGACAAGATTTATTGAGAGACTAAGTTCAAATGGGATAAGCGATAATTAGCTTGCGTCTGGGGCCCCCCTCCACAAATGAAGTACAATATCTCCATTCATAAATTTTATCAGGTTCTCTCCGGTCCTGTTTAGTCATCAGGTACCCTCTCCCTCACGATCTGACTACCTACCATTAAAAATTGAGGACCTCGGATTTTCGACTTTTGACTCGCCAGATTAGCGATCTGGACCACTGTGCGCCGTGGGCGCTTGCGGTTTATGGAGACCTGGGTTCGACTTCCGCTGTGAAAAAATGTGCTCGCTTCCCTTGGCCCGCGATTCCGGAGCATTTCTTATGCTTCTTCCATCAAAGTACGGGGGCCAGCTACTCATCCATTGTGAAAACCAATCTGGTTATCACAATAGTCACTTATCCGTGAAAATAATAAACCCTTGTGTGACATTTACGGTGTTTTAATGAGCGTAGCTGGGACTCCGTACGAGTAAGTGACCGAAATTGGGAGCACTTATTGCTTGTATAGCGTATGTGTTAATAGAATTGGTTTAAATCGTGTAGCATCTACTGTGTAACGGAATAACGACGCGTCTTCCCATGTCGCTTGTAGAATGTTGCAAATTCAATTACAGAAAGGCGATATTAGGTTTGTTCCAACAGAAGGGCCTGCCGTTCGTTAACGTTCAACTGCATTCCAGTGCCTTCTCAATCACCTTCCGAAATCTGTTAACAGCTGTTAACTGCGGTTGGAACGCTTCTCCGTTCGACTTTCATTTCGCGTCACTACTGTCACTTTAATTTCGAAGTGCCCCGAAAAGGGCGGTCAAACCCGCCACCACTTTATGGCAAAGTATCTTTATTTTTTGGGCCGACTAGAACATTTCGGCCTGCAATGAGAGAAGGCCGATCTAGATTCCTAGATTCAACAATCCAAACAGGAAGTTTCCTAGCTACGAGTCCGATAAACATTCTTTACCTGCAGTTTTCCTCATTTTCTTCCAAGCTCATCATCGTCTACAACCAGGAGCCCGGGGCTTCCCGGGTCAATCAGAAAAAAAAAAAAACGAGCAATAGACCTATGGTTCTACAACAGTCAGATCGTTTAATAAATTAATTTTACGCCGTGACATAACGGTAAACGGACTGCAGTTATTCCACTCCGAAGCGTAACAACAAAAATTTCATTCTAACACCAAGTACAAACAAACACCTGCTTTCCCCAACACTCGGAGGTGCGATAATTTTCGCCATGACGAGACGAAATGATGAAAAAAAACAAAAAAAAACATCGGCATCTTCCAATACGAAGTGACGCTCGCTGCGACTTTCTCAGACTGAGCAGGTTACGTGAAAGGTTTCAATTCGATGAGGTTTCCATTTGAACGGTAATCGAACCTTGCCTCTCATCGAGGTTGACTTCCTTCCAACTGCGGTTAACTTCCCTTCCTCATATGGAACAGCCGTCGACGTCAACTTTCGGAAGGTTTGACGTGATGGAAAAGCCGTTCAGTTACCGTTTAGTTACTGCGCATGCGCCAGTTGGTTTCTTCCACTTACTTCCATCTCCTTCCTTCTGTTGGAACAAACCTATTGAAAAGGGGTCGAACAGGTCAGGGAACCGCCTTAAATGGATTACCGCTTTCAAATACCTCTCGCACGACTACCTGGTAAAATCCAAAGATATATACATCCAGAGGTATACATCTCGGTAAACACCCAATTAGATTGGGTACCAAGTAATGTGTCAAAACAGATTTGGGTACCATTATAGCATGCGACCTACCCTCGACCCTTGATCAATGCGTCTCGCTCGAAGACGCAGTATGCGACCTACGAAGTGGAAAAACGAGAAAACCCTTACCTTAGCATTAATTACTTCGTTGACTTTATTGTTATACCTACCGCATTTTTACATGCCGCCAAAGACATTCTATGGTTTGAGTTTGAGCTCCAGTGGACGGATCGATAAAATTCAGAGAGTGGTTCACCGTTTTGTGGGTGTAACCCTCGGCGATCAGGGTTGTGCAAGCACGCCATTGGTCCGACAGAATCACTGATCCCGCTTCAATTTCATTTTTAATGATAGGAAGAAGCGTCGCCCTGCCGTTTGTCAACGATAAAAAACCTTCGTTCCAAAATTTCCCCCCGCCTACAACACATGCCGAACACCCACGGGCCTTGAACACGCGTGCCGTGATTCTGATCATACCACGTAAAATATTTGTTCGTTTTCCCATCAGCTCTCGTTGAAAGCAAGAAAACAACCGTAGGTCGCACGGCTCAGAGTAGATCGCATACTGCATCTGGAAAGTTAGCGTAGGTCGCATACTATAATGGTAACCAGATTTGAAACGGCGTGAACAGCCGACGGGCGTTGCATTTTCCGAATCCAAAAACTTTTAAAAACTAAAGGAGATTGTCAGGCAACTGAAAATGTTGAACCTGTAGCTCAGAGAATAACAAAAGAATCAATCTTCTCACTGTACCCAAAACTGCGCCAAACCGTCGAATGGTATCGAACTAGAAAACTTCTCCAAGCACAGCGAACCCAGACTGCTGACAGGGATCAAGCAGCGAGAAGCGGAGAAGGGGATTGTGAATTGAAAGAACCTGGTACATAACGGAGTTGGAGCGGAGGTGCTGAGCACGTAAGGTGTTGAGAGGGAAATGGTTAGAGGGTGGAGATCGGAGCAAACAGAATGTAAACCGCTAGCTCATCCAAGTGGTAATACAAACACTGGGTAACTTGCCGGGAGCTAAGCAGTGTTTGCCTGAGACTAATTATTAATTAACCAAAGAGTCTGTATCAGGAAATAAACTACTAAACAGATTTGCCAAATCCACATTCATCCCTTCTCCATTACCGGTAGAAACACTCTAATTCCTGTCTAAGTTAACATTGACGAAACTGGCGAAACGTAATTTCGATTCAGAGCAAACTGAGAAGAAGAGCATACCGAGTATTGTTTTCTCATCACAGTTTACCGATAACCATTTACGAATATGTATTATGTTTGGGAGAGTTATTTCCAACAGGGAGGGGCGCCCAACTACCATTTATCGGATGTGCGGTGAGGATTTCAAACAAAGACGCGCTATAGGGCCTGATATATCATTACTTATCAGGGGGGCACGCACTATGGCAGCCATCATGGTAAAGTTCAAGTGAGTTATACGTCAAGATTTTTTATCTAATCGTCCAAACATGACAGTGTGCTACTTTGATTATTTATCTCTAACCCAGCAATTCCCATGGTCTTCAACGGGATTCGAACCCATGTCCTCATCAGAATGCAGACCGACAGCTAATAGTGCACGGGGGCCCCCTACTATTACTAGGGGTCTTCCGGGTCGAGCTTACCATGTTGTTAGTAGAAAACTTGAAAAAAAATGAGGCGCCCGACAGTGAGGACACAGTATGTATGTTGAATGTGTTAAATGTGTAATGAAAAGCAACGGAAAACCTTAAGAAGAAAAACTAACATACGAGTGAGATAATACGAGTCGAACAACTACAAAATCCAGGTGAGATTGCTTCCTACTTAGCAGGTTACGTCAAGATTTGGGGAATGATTCTTCAGATGAGAGTATGACGTTTGGACGCAACCCCCAAAAATCACAGACCGTTTGGGCTCACGTCAGAACTGGTAGAAGATACGGGTAGATGCGCCGATTTGCGCGCGTCGGAAATTGCGCTCAATGGGCTTATCGGACGTAAAATGTGGCTCGGGAATCCAAATCCGACATAAAAATTAGTGGTTCCCATTAAAATAAGAAAGTTGGGCGCAAGTACGCCGGTTTGCGCGCATTTTGGAAGGATCTCAATGATACTGCGCAAGAAACTAACTACTCAATAGGCTCGATACTGCTCGTGATAAGATGTGGACCGGTGTTTATGCTTATACCCAGGTGCGTCCAAAGAGCCCGTTCGGTGAAAGAGACAAGCGCGGCTAAACAGGCTCCCTTGCAGGGCTGTTTGAGCGCAAGGTGCGTTCAAACGTCACTCTCCCCTTCAGAATTGCCAATTGAAGTTACTGAAACAGCTGGAGGTTACCTGCTATCTTGATAGATAGCACGATAAAATGGGTGTAGTCAAAATTCACCTACATCGGCCTATGTTAGTACAGATCGTACACCTAATAAGAAATCGATAGAATAAATTCTTACGGACTGACTGGTGAGCAACAGGATAAAGTCAGTTTTTAGCGCCCGAAATCCCCTACAATTCCCAATACAAAGAAATACAAACAATTCTCGATACAAGGAAATCGATCGATCGGGAGACGATGGCATCCGACTAAAATCAACTAAAAGCCTAGTTGAGCTTGGTTCAAACATCTGTTGGCTTCCAATCCTAATAGAAGCGGGGGGGGATATTACACAGGTACCTATGCTCTTTTTTCTAAGCAAACATTTATGAAAATTATGTGTTTGATACGTTAATAATTAACTAAATTTTTTAACTTATAAAATACAAAATTTCAGAACGTGAGTGCCTACTTCGGCATTATAATATAATCTATAATATAGATTGTATGTATCTATGATATTATTATAGATACACACATCATTGCCTATGTAATTTTCGTGTCATTATCTTCGCTCAGGAGCCAATCAAAATCATTCCTAAAACACTTTTCTTTCGTAATTTTGAAGTTCTCATCTGCTGATGTGAGATTCAATCATACAACTTTACAATCCCATTCCTCAACACCAATTACAAGACTCCTATCATGCACAGTCAGAATGGGTGCAGTAAACCAAAAGAAAGAACCCTAGTGTACACAAGGATAAATATTCAAACATCCATTAGCTGATTGGCCTTATTTCAACTCGAAATAAAAATGAAGTTATCAAAAAGCAAAAATTCCTGAGCCCAATATGGCTTTTCTGAGTTGATGAAAAATATACTAAGTAAAGTTCATTATAGCCGCCCTTATACTTTTGAAATTACGGAGCATTTAAAATGCAGTTTGCTTTTCTAGTCGGTTCATTTAATTAAGAGTCCACAGAGTCCTGGGAAAAGTGAAGGGGAAGAAGAGAGCCCACTTTGTGGTTAGAAGCGATCTCCGGGGTTTCTTTCATTATTTAACTTGGAAAGAGACTCCACGAAATTGCCTACCCCTCTCCACAAGACCCCTCAGCTCCCTAACAAGCTACACGGTCCTTTAAACACCTAAATGTATATTATTACTTACATTTAATTTGATGAAAACTCCCCCTCGTTTCGTTATACTTCAGATATTCCGATGTAAACTTTGAACATTTTTCCACCTCTCTCTCAGACCCACAAAAATCGAAACCCCTAAATAGAGGGAGGGTTGGGGGTTTTGATTCATCCACTTAGCGTGAAAACGATTTTCACAAGATGTAAAAAATCCCCCTTCACTCAAGCCCACAATATATTCAGTGTCACACGACACAAACGAAATATGGTTCACAGTTCAAAATTTTGTAAGTGGCGTTCTGGACAATTACGATAATACATTTAAAAGAGCAATTGAATTTAAATTAGATCCGCTCAAGAATTCAGCAACAAATGCTTTGCTCTATTGATGTAAATTTTCACGTTCAATGAAGCCCAAGTTTAGGCCTAATCTCATTTATAAAAAAAATTAAGTCTGTTTAGTGTGTTGTTTTTGGACAGATATGGGACCCCAAAAAATAGATTCTACGGCCAAAAGCAGTTCGAAACAACCCCTTGGCCAAAAAAAAACCTTGCTAGAGGTGCAGTTTTATGGTTCTCAGGTGCAGAGGTATAATCCGAGGTGGGAGTAAGGGAGAAAGTTGACTCCTCTGCAGATGGATCTGCTTATATAAATTAAAAATATAGTCCACCAGCAGAGCATTTCTTCTTTATACCCACACGTTTTGATTTGATATAACGACGGTGTAACAGTGACTTGATATCTCAGAAATTGACATTTTCTAAAGTCCATTTATGAATTCATCTGGGCCCTCTTCACCGATTACAACGCTCAAAGTGGTGAATATATAACTAAAAATCAGAAAAATTGTGAATTTTAAATTCCCGATATCTCAAAACGGGGAAGAAGAAGAAGAAGAAGAAGAGATAACCGATATCTCTGCTGCTTTCTAACGGATTTATTGGTCGCACAGGAGACGCCCAGGTATCATTTTACAATTAGGAATGGAAATGCACCCGAATTTCGGGTTAAATCATCCTGTACCATTGTTGAAAGACAACAAGTGACTTATTCGACGTGACCGATCCTTCAGTTTTCAGTTTTTTTAACGGTGGCCGACTCGTCGACCAATACGAGCTGACCTCGGGTTTCCGCCAAAATCCAAATTGCAATTGTTCCATAAATTTTATAAATTCGTGCGAACTTACAGTTTGTGTTTTAGCCACATTTTCAGAATTATTTGGACGCCTTCGCGAATCCAGACAGGTTTCCATTCCAAATTCCACAACCGTTTTCTTTGCTTTCATGCATTTCTCAACCACGAAACAAATCCATTTTCCAGTGATAGGGTAAATTTTTAACACGATTTTACAAGTTTGGTCTTGAGATGTCACTCTTTCACGAATAGCCCCCGTTTTCGGAGGTCTAGGAAGTCACCACTAAATTGTAATGATTATTTCTAGAATCTGTTGTTTTTATTGTTTTTAGGAATCTAGTCATGTCAGCTTCAGAGCCTGAGGAACATGAAAATAAGTTCATTCTAATTAATAATTAAGAACACATGAAATTATTTTGTACCCGATGAGTGTTCATTGTTTGTTCTAAATTCCTGATTATAAAGCGTTCTGTTCGAAATATAAATTTTCTAAGAACCCAATTTACCAAATTTACCAAGTTACGATTCACTTTCGTTAGGGTGAGCACCATGAATCGAATGAAACCATCCTTCTGAGATTGTATTTTACGTATTTCGTAACGCTGATTTGAATGAGAACAACCGCAAGTCAGTAGGACTAACTTTCCCGGAGTTATGATAACATTCATGCTGAAAAACGTGTTTTTTTTTTAAACAAAACTAATGTTTTTTAGGTTAAATATTGCCGTATCTCGGAATCTATCAGCCCGACGTAAAAACGGCGTAAAAATTACCGATGAGTAGGAAGCCATAATCGACCAAATCGCTCAAGTACCTAATGCTTGTTTAGGCCAAAAACGTGGAAAACCGGAAATCGTCAAAAGTTTATAGGCTCTCCTGAAAAGTAGCGATTTTGAGATATTGGAAGAGGTAGAGGGGAGAGGGAGAGGTATAATAAGACTGCCACATCTTCGAATTTCAAGTGAAAATCAGAATTCGTTGGGGGTAACTGACTCAGCAGCCAGACTGGGCAATGTCCGAGGAGGCCGAAAAGAGATCGCCGATATAAACAATTTCCTAGCTGATCCCAATAATTGGAACAGCAAATATTGCTGCCGCCCATGCGGCTCAAAGAGAGCAATTCACGCCCTCGAAGTAGAATTATCGTAATTAAAGAAGTCCCATTGATTCACCTGACGGTTCCATTTTAGCCAAGAATTAAAGGACAACAAAGGAAACTCAACGAGGTAGTTTTGAACATCGAAATTTCCCCTTGTGTTAGAGAGATTGGCGAATAATCGGCTAAAAAATGCGAAGGGTGGGGATGGGAATGATGAGTTGAGCTAACCCATCGCCCAGCGGAGATTAACTATGTCGAGAGTAACTGTTGGGAGATAAAGAATTCCCTGTGATACTCCTAATTAATCCCGTGTATTTGCTCAAACTGCCCTAACGCAAACCCCTTTTGTGCTTCTGCCGCCGTAGGAAAATCCTTCCTGTTCGATTTGTTGTTGGAAGATATGATGTTATCTCATCTCTCCTGTGGAGAGTAAAGAGAGAATTGGTTATTAGGTTTACCTTCTCTCTTTTACCCCTCGATTGATTGGCCCCTTAATTATTATACGAGAATACTCAACCCGGCTAATATCCAGTGTGTCCATAGAACCATTGTTGACATAAGTCTTACTTGTATAATAGGTAGGTACAAGTGGTATTTCATGTTATCGTTGGTTTTATCGTTCACAATTCAATTTACAATTGATAAGTGAAATTCCTCGATGAACTATTCCCAATACATAATACAAAACGAGGGAAACAAACCTACGTTCTACAGTAGGTACAATATAATCAAGATTCGATGCGGATGCTAGACTAAATTTTAAACGGTATGCTAAAACGAAGGAAGTTCGGGAAGAAGTGGGTACCTACCAAGTAGGTAAACCGATGACGTACGTCTGAGAGCGACTTCACCCTTGACGCCTGTATTCGGGATTGCAGCAAGAGATGCCGCCGTAAATAACAGTTTCCGAAGTGACAGCAGTGATTGACCCAGACACACCTCCGTCATCAATTTACCTACGTGGAACCTACCCATATCTTCTCAAAAACAAACTGGTCGCAGACCCAATATTCTCTCGCTTTGTGTTCGTGTGAGTGAGGCTTACAGAGAAATCTGTGTTTCATTAAGAAAAAAATAAATAAATAAAATTAAAAAAACGGGAAAACGAGTTGATGGGTCTGAGGCCAGGTGGGATACGGTCGGGGGTTAGCTGGCGTAGCCCTCTAGTTAATATGTAAAATTTATAAAAGTCGAAATTTGAATTAAAGGCAGGACAAGCGATCAGTTTTTAGGGTTTGACGTCACACACGCGACTCGGCCTCCCCATATACGAGGTTGATATTGTATGTCAACCGTTATGAACTATAGTTTGGTTGTTTAAGTTCTTGAGGTTCAGTCAATAAAATGAACTTCTGGTTTCTCGACGTTTCGGCCGTTTATTCAGCCATTTTCAAGGACTACAACAAAAGAATGACTGAAAATAATGACTAATGACAGGAAATAATGAAAAGTTTTTCTTTTACCTAAGTGCCTACAAGAACATGAGTTTATTTCATGGAGAACTACTTATCATGATGATGAGTGGTACCTACAAAATAATAAATAATGGGCCAAGGAACTAGGTCAGAGAAATGGGAAAATTCGGCCGAACATAGTTGAACTAGTAATGAACAAAGTACTCAGTACAGTTAGCACTGAGAAATTAGGTGTCTGAGCAGAGGAAATCCACTAGTGAATATTTGGCGTTTTGAATTTTCCCGCGGTGGCACTTTTACTAATCCGCCAGAGTGCGCTAGCGTAAGAAGTAGTGTAAAAAAAAAATTAAAAAAAATGACAGCAGCCAATGAGAGAGTAGCGCCACTTTTTCCTCCAGATTCAAAGTTGAAATTTTCGAAAGTGCCCTGGAAATTTGTATTACACAGTAGGAGCCCAAAACTCACTGCTATGCCTTCAAATTATGAAGTTCTTTCAGAAAAAAGTATTAGTCGACGTTCGGTTCCCGGGCCCATTATACTGAAATTCGATGAAATAAGTACTCACATTTAGAAGACCGCTTCATCCACTAACAGAACACCTGATAAATCGAGGTCCTATAGGTTGACCTATAGCTCAAACTCAGCCCCTCATTGTTCGGAGATTTGAGCTAGGACCCTCAAACTCACATGCCCTCACTACGTCATGGCGAGGAATTCAAATCGTTCAGAACAACATCTGATAAAAATCAACAATCAAGGGAAGAGGCCGAGACCCCGAATCACCATTGTGGATCTGACGCTGATTGTCATGTACAATCTGTGATCTTTGCTTCAATTTAGTTCGGCATTCGTTGATCCAAACTGAGCTGTTTCGGGTTGGATTCGGCACGATTCAGGTCGGCATTCAACTAGACTTAAGCCGAACCATGCCAATAAGCCAAGTGTGTACACACATAGGGTACACCTTATTCCGAAATGAAGCGTGAAAATCAATGGATTGTTCTTCTCTGCAATGACCAGTACTTCATTAGTACATTATGTATAATAACCGATGCGACGAGGAATTGAGATGGAAAATTGGTTAATTCGTTTTTACCGTTGATTAATAGACCACCCGAGGGACAAGGATTGTCATGGGGGAATGATAAATAAGTGAAGACCGAAAATGCCACCCGCGAATCATCCATCTTCAAAAGAGAACAACACAATTTGTGGATAAGAGGGAAATCGAATTACCACCATCCAACCGAACACCGCCTGTGACAACATTTTAACTGGAGCTGTGACACCTAATTCCCTTGTACATCGGTGGGCAAACAGGGGACAAGACTTGTCAACCAACTGAAGGGTGAGCTCGTCACAAGCAATCGAATATTCACATTTGAAACGATCATTTTTCGATGCCATCCAATCCAACTCGCTACATGGATCGGTTTAACAAAACCTCTGGGAAGGACTTATCACCTTCAAAAATATACTGATTTGCTCATAGCATTCGAGCGTGGCAATCGATTTTTTTTTTTTTTTTTTTTTTTCGCGCGCGCGCGGTCATTTTTTCCATCCGGCAAGGAAGGACCAGTGCTTTGCTGCTGAATTGTTCAAATTTCCTTAATTCTTCGCGGAACCACGGAGTCCACCGCTATTGAAACGTCGTCTCTCTCATTTTTATCGACGAGAACAATCAGTATACTGATGATTATAAACATGCAGCTTGCGAGGGTTACTAATCCTCCACGAATCATCAGCTCGCAACAATTCATATGGAGTTACACGGAAAGAAATGATCACTTTGATGAATTCTGAAGTGGCTCCTCTTTACAAGACAAAGATATAATGAGAAAAGGGCTGTCTCTTGAGGATTAGACGATAAAAGCCTTTTGTCGAAAGCTCAGCTATTCCTTGAAGGATTTGTATACACAAGGATAACTACAGCCAAGAACGTTTCGGCATGAAATCCACTTCAACGGTATCTTTGGCAAACAGCTCATCTCATTTAGCACAATGGCCTTTCAAAGAGGATCTCAACGCGATTTATTTGAGGAAAGTTGAGGCGAAACAGAGCTGACAACCAACAGAAGGCAAAAAGGACTGGAGCAACTGTGCGTTTTATGGTGAGAAGCAGTGATCTATGCGGACCCAGAGGCTGAAGCTACAACTAAAATTTCGGGTTTAATTTCTTCCGAATTTACGCTTATATTTAATATAATAGATATGTATTACGGTTCATAACAAGATACAAGAGTGAATTTCTTCCCGAGAATTTAATTAAACATGGGGCAGGGAATCCAAAACCGTTTTGGAAACGAACCTCATGAGGTCTGCAGACCCCCAAAGCCAGATTCTTGAAGATCATTTCGAAAAACTTGACGAACGATAAGTAAGTAAACCTGCCATAACTTTCTCATTAAAATTTACGAAATAGACATAAAATTCAGTAAAAATGAAGTCTAACTAACACTTGTTGATACAAATCACGTAAAAATTCCTGAGTAGATAACCATTCTGTAATAGAACAGTAATAGAATACATAGTTATAGTTCTTTATAGTTACTACAAAGAACTTCTGGGGGTCGATTTTCAGACCACTTTGGGAATCTCTATTATTATTCCTTATTATCTACCTGCGGGATTCTGAGTCCGAAAATGATATCTCACGCGAGCCCCTGGACAAACCCCTGCAACCCCGCACTTGTAGCCCCATAGAAGCCCTACAGGAGGTTCCTGCCGTGTGGTTGGACGTGTTGGGGGGGGGGGGGGGGGGGGGTCCCTGGAAATCTATTCTTCGCCCAAAATTACAATGAAAAAGAAACCACACATTCAATCGACACCCAAACCCCACACAGACACCTGCTTCCCCACAACTTCGTCCCTGGACAAGATCTGTTGACATCGTGATCCAGATTTCAAGTGAAAACCGTGAACGCCTTTTAGATGTGCTAAGTCTCTGATTATTTTTGTTCGTATGATTTGTGAGAGAAATGAGTTCAGTCCCAGTTCAGCCCCAGTCAAACTGCCCGAAAATCCAACCGTCGCACAAGTCGAAAAATCGCCCACCATTTTCCGGCCTGGAAACATGATCAACCCTCAGGTAGTTGGTGACCTCATAACAAAAGATTTTCTGGCGATTCGCGCACTTTTTTCACCTTTATTTCAACGATGAAATCAGCATTTGCTTACGCTAGCAAATCTTAACATATTGACCGACACCCGATATCGCTCTGTGATATCTTCAGTGATGTTTTTGACATCGGATCGATATAATCTCCGTGTTACTACTCAGAGACGGTAACAATGATTCATACAATAATTTAATAGAGAGAAATATTTACGGGATTGTTTTAAAAATATTGTCTTTTCCGTAACGAATTATGAAAATTTGATGGACCCGATCTAAAAATGTGCAAAACCGTTCACCCATCTCATCTATTTGGGTTAAGACCTGAGGTAGGAATCCAAGAGGGATAAACCACTTCGATCAGCTGCAAAAAGCTGCAATTTCGAGGGGCAAAGAATTTGCAATGTCCGTGCCTAGTTTTGCGTCAATCAAGTCGTCTTTATACCGTGAACGTGAACCAGAAACAAAAAACGAAAGATATATGGAACGCGAAGAGGGTTAGGAAAGCCCGACGACGTTCTGGATACACATGTACGTATAATATACGTATAATATACATGATGAAGTGACAATAAATGACAGAAAAAAAGGACGGTTAAAGCTCCAGGACACAGAAAAGTGGCCTTTCCACTTTTTGGGGAAAATGACAAAAATCGTTAAGATTTTGAAATTTGCGTAACTTTTGAATGATAATGATAAATTCGTGACTAGCCATATTTTGCGCGAAAAATCGCCTTCGAATGCGCTGCGAATGTGCTTTCTCTTCAACTTTTACTTGTACAACTTTTCTCTCATGTCAACCGGTCAATCAACAAAGTTTTCCAAAAAAACGAGAGATAAAAATCTTTTTTTCAAAGTTAACCAATTTTCCGAGGCGTATATCTCGAAAACGGTTCGGAATTGGGATGAAGTGTTTTATAATCATAATTGTTCAGGATACCCCACCTTTCATTTACTTTGGGGCATGGTTTATCAAAAAGGCACCGTTTCCGAGATATTCATTCATTACGGTCGGTACTTTTAGCGTCAACCCTCTTAGCTCGAGTTTTTCATGATCTTGTCGAAACGTCGGAGCTTATAATTCTTAATAAATTGCCAACTCGAAGGCGGCACCCAGAGTGTAAAAAAGAACCAAAATCGGAACACAGGGAAGTGGCAGTTAGAGGCGGAAAGTACGAAGGCTAAGCCAAAGCTTTAATAACGCAAATTTTAATCTTCAAACCAAACTTCGTAAAGCATCATGAAAACAGGTTGGTAAAAGAAGGTAAATAAAAGTTGGAGCCTTGGCGCTATTAATTTTATTTCGCAGATGTGTATTCAAGCTCCCCCTTACGGGGTTGGAGGAGGAATCTGACGGACCAATGAGAGCCGCCAGCGACGGCGCATGCGCCAACAGCGAAATTCACAAAGCGTCTCAATTTAGAACAATTAGTGTTGGAAAGAAGTAATGGGAGATGTGATGTACCAGGGATGGGATCGGGAGATCACAATCACGGTCGGAAATGGGGAGGATCAGCGACAGTTCAGGGGGCGGCGGGACTTGCTCACCGAACATAGCGGATACTTCAAGAGCCTTCTGGATTCTTGCACGAGCGAAGAGATCGCGGTTCCCAGCGTGTCACCGGAGGTGTTTTCGAGGATTTTGAAATTTGTCAACACCGGTTTATTGGACTTGACTCCGGACAACATTTACTCCGTATTGCTGGCCACACACCTGTTGCACATGCCAAGGGCCCTCGAAATGTGTCGAAGTTACCTCGTTTTAGAAAGACACCGTCTCCTTAGCACGCCGCCCCCTCCAACCATCGTCAAGCCGATACCAAGTAGAAAATATTTCTTTTGGCCTCCGCCGCCGCCGTTTTTCCCTTTACCGCCTCCTCCACCTCCGCCACATTACACGACATCGTTGTACATACCTCCGCCGCCTGTACCCCAACCTGTGGAACTGGACCCTCTACCATCTACGTCCATCGTATCCACACCACAAGAACCCCCGGTTCCACCAAGTCAGGAAGAAACCGCATCCATCCCCGAAAAACTCACCAAAGGCGTCTACAAAGACATCGCTTGTTGTGATGGCCCAGTAAGATTCAAAAGAGTCCTTAACATCAACTACGGAACAGTTCAACCTCCCGAAACCACCGGGGGAAAAGCCAAGAACGATGAAGCAAGAAGGAGAATCTTTATTTGTAGTTTTTGCAAACATACATTCAAAAGTCATTACTGCTTCAGAAAACACACGCGACGACATTTGAATCCTGTTTCTCTCAACCCAATTCCAAGTCCAGAAAAAGAAGTCAAAGACATGAACGTGCAATATTACCCGTGTAAAACGTGCGGTTCGAAATTCCCGAGTTACTACTTCGTACATAAACACCGTAAAATGTGCCACGGAAACGAAAGCAGCAGCGAAGACAAAACTCCTCCTCCTCCTACCAACCAGAACGAAGAGAAAAACTCCAATTCA
This sequence comes from Pilophorus perplexus, assembly GCA_955831195.1. Lineage (NCBI taxonomy): Eukaryota > Metazoa > Arthropoda > Insecta > Hemiptera > Miridae > Pilophorus > Pilophorus perplexus. The sequence goes on along the minus strand of OY037007.1, from coordinate 54,166,370 downwards.
GGTAACGAATTTCCAAAACAGTAGGATGCTGATTGTAATCTGCACCCATAAAATATACTGCGATAGGCCAAAAAATCCCTCCCAATTACGTCGAAACCCTCTGAAACTCGTAGGTGGCTGTTATGAACCCAACCTTTCAAGATATATTTCTCGAGAGCCTGATAAATGTAAATTTAGAGTCAGGTTCGAAGATGATAAGACAGATTTAGATCTCCCTGTACAAATTTACCGATCATAGGCTGAATTTTGAACGTAAATACTTCACCTTGATGACTTGAAACATGAAAATAACATTTGAAAATGAGTAAGTATCAAGTTCTTTTTAAATGAAAGTGTTAATAATTATTACAAGTAGGTCCAAGCTTTCGATGTACATATGTATCACAAATGCTATCATTTATTAATAAATGCATAAGTCCATAATTTTGTTCTGAATTCAAACCAACCCATCCCTAATTGTTGTAATAAATGAAAATTGTTACAGTAAAGATTCTTGTGAATTTCCAAGCTGAAATTGACGCTGTTTTGTTATGGATAAACTTAGGAGATGCAAACGAAATTTCAGAAATCGATTTTATGTTAAAACTTCACGAGAAAACGTGGTTTGTCAAAACCGGAGGAATCCTACCGAGGAGTTTTTAGGTACCATTCGATCGAGAGGTTTTGCGAAACGGTACTATTTCGATAAGTTCTTTCACAACGGTACAAAAATCCTTAACAACAATTAAAAATAGATCTCTCAACAACGTTTCAATCTATTTCCATTGGTCAATTTGTGTTTCAATCGATTCAGCTCAGCTGATGACTCTCAAAAGTTAAAAAAAAAGTAAAAAAATCACACTGAAATCAATTTTGAATTCCGGATTGAATGCACAAAAACCAAGGAATATCTCTTAATGAAAATAACAAAAAACCTGTATTTCGTACCGTTTTGCAAATCCGCTAGGTACACTTTCATGTTTGATTTTTTATGGGACGGGAAGGGATAACGCCATCATTTTGATGCATGGGTATAATCTAATCATTGAGCAGACAATGTGAGGGAAAAATATTTTTCATAACTCAATGTACAGCGGTTTTTTTTCGATTCTTGAAATTCCATTTTACCTAATTTACCCTTTTGAAAAATTTGCCTCTAATCGATAGTAGGTAATTCAGTAGGTCAAGTATCGATCTGAAGAATATAATTAAGAGATTTGAAAAATTCATTATCACTAGTTTCAGGGACTATTCTAGTACCTCATTGAAAAAATGCTCCTAATTTTACACAAGGGTTTATTATTCTTTGATATAGGTTGATTGTGAAAAATTAATTCTGTGTCGGCGTTCTTTTGAAAAAATATAATAATAGATGGATAATGTCAAGTTTTGAGGCCAATCAGAATCTTCGACCTCCGACACGAATACATAGGTGTACTATTCCAAGAATAATAAACCAAAATCGACCTGCGTTATTCACGTCAGTATTCCTCCCTAACTTTGATACTTCGGATCTAGTGTTTTTAAATGTGGAATTCATTCCCCTCACCATTGCATTGACAAAATCCGATCATAATCGAAACCGATCAATAAGTTCACCTTTAAAACTTCAAGAACAGTTTCCACTCAATCCATAAATAAGATTTTTACCAAATACTTCAATTCCTCCACCATTTTAATTGTTGTCAACACAACTGTTAACAACTTGAATAATATCCATATTATGTAATATTCCAAAGAGACACCCAGGGATCGCAGTTTCTCGTAGGTAACTCTCAAAAGTCAACAAATGAGGCACCAATGTAGAATTCGTTTGATAAAAATAAATGAACGCTGACCTGAATTGAATCAAAGCAAGTCGGATCGACGACGTTACTTTGGCCATGACGCCATATTTTTTTTTTTTTTTTTTTTTTTTTTTTTTTAACTGAATGACCCACGCTAATCGTTCTCATTTGGAGTAAAATACAGTTAAGTAATAGGGTCTTAGGAGAAAAAACCAACGACACTATTAAATAGTGTCCAAATTTTGGAAAAGTGCTTGTCTCTATTTCCCCCCCCCCCCCTTCCAACCCACTGGTTAAAAAAATGCCAGGCATCAAAAGCCCGGATATCCAAGTTGTGCCAATCGATTGATTCTTTTCACACCCACTATTACACGGTCGTTATGACACCAAAGAGCCTACATTTGTATTGAGTTGACGGTAGGTACCTTTTTTTGGTATTTATATCATCATCATAATAATAAAAGTGTCATCATAATCATCAGTAACTATATTTTCACCTTTCCGGCGGCCGGATTAGCCGAGTGGCTCTGATGGATCGCCCGATTCCTTCCCGGTAATGATGTCGCATCGTCGAACCTCGATAGGAGGGGAAAGAGCCGCCCGATTCCTTCCCAGACATACCCCTTTCACTATTAGCGAAAGTAACTGTTCCAAGTGGCTTACTGCTTCAAATCATTTTGAATTTTTTTTCTGAGAATGGTAGAATCAGGCTCCTTCTCATGGTTATGCTCGTCCACTGACTCAAATATGGTGTAGTCGTCTTTAGAAATAGTTTTTTAGTGGCTTTAACCATTTTTAACAGTGCAAATCCAACGTGCAACGTTGCTCTTCAATATTTTTTGAAAGCAAAATTTAAATCCTAATCTGAGCAGTAACACTTTAAATTTTTCGCTGTACACCACCTCGCAGTCGTTTGAAGCCATGTTGACGTATTCGGTCTTGAGAAAAAATCGCAAAAGGTCTAGCAAACAACCCGAATGAAGGCACTAGCGAATAATCTAGTTTCTGATAAGGACTGGCGAGGTGAGGAGTGAGCTTTGAGATTTATAAACATTTATAAATGAACATTCGTTAATGAACATGAACACCTATTGGTTTCTGCTAACTGAGACATTAAATGTGTCAAATTTTGAAATGTTACTTTCAACTGCACGGAACACCTCGGGAAGGAATCGGGCGGTGCTCCAGCCGGTGACGAATTACCTGGGAAGGAATCGAGCGATAATTAAGAACCCAAAGATTACCGGGAAGGAATCGGGCGGACCCCCTGAACACTAGTCACTTAGCACTGCATTCTGATGAGGCCATGGGTTCGAATCTCCCGTAGAAGACCATGGAAATGAGCATCTGGGTGAATTACCAACTAATTAGCGCCTATTAAAGTGAATTACCAACTAATTAGCGCCCCGTCATGTTAGGCTGCTTAGATCATCTAGACGTAAAATTCATTTTCACTTTTCATTCACATTCATGTTTTAGATGATTTTCATTTTATAAATAATCGATCAATTAGTAAAAAAAAAAAAATTAGTAATTGTAATAACAATTATTATTTATTGATGATGATGTTTGAATGAATGAGGGTGGAATGTTCTTGAGGTTCGGCCAAATAAGGCGAAGGATGACGTCACAAGACACATAAAATATTATATTACCTATACATAATAATAACATATTATGTTATTCTCCTATCATCAAGGCATAATACTGCCTGCACACAAGAGCAGCACACGAGGTGAACAGTCGATAATACGAAATAATGGACAAGATGGGAACACTTATGTATATACAGACTTCAAAGGATGCCGACTTTTGAGGATCTAGTTCTCAGCCTTCTTCACCCCAATCACCCGAACCCATGGGGTTCTGTGAAACTAAAAAGGCGCTAAAGGAGGTTTTTTTTTTTTTAATGCCTGACTATATAGGTGGGTTTCTCGATACGTACAATTTGATTGTTTTCGAATGTGAAGAAATATGGCCCGGACACTCAGAGGAGGCCGTTCGATTCGATTACTTTCAGCACATCGATAGCCTGTGACGTAACGAGAAAGCCAACTATAGGCGGGGGTCGTTTTCGAAGTTTTTTGGGTGTAAAATCCATTTTTTTGGGGTCCCAGAACCATATGATTTTATCGTGGGGATCTGTGGGGCTTTCATGTGACGACAAATGGGTTTTTTTTGTTTTGTTTTTTAAGAAAAATGCAAATGTTTGAGTAGCTCTAACATATTTTAATTGCATCACTCAGAAAGTTACTGAGAAATTCAGAGAATTCGAGGTAGGTCACTTAAGTCACACCACGTGATTGACATTTTGACGAAAATGAGTTTTTCATTCCATTTGGTAGTTATTAACATGCCCAATCGGCATGGTAACCATGCCAAGGTCACATGGAAACATAAAAACGAGGAAAATGCGAAAATGACTACAGCACGTGTAATTGATAAAATAGCGCGTAACTGAGAAAAACAGCCAGTAACTGTTAAAACAGTGTAACTGTCTGGACAACGTAATTGATTGGACAACGTACTGATAAATCAGCGCAACTGATTAATCAGGCTTTACCTTTCCTGTAAGATTGATCAATATTTGATCAACGTTTTCGCGACAGGGTCAAACATTTTGATCGGCCTCAAAATTTGTCCTCGAACGTTTCACGATGGGTAGATTCCGAAAAGAAATGTCCGACAGCGTTTTCCACTTTTTTTTTAATGTACGTTTGTGGGGTCGAATGGGGTTTCGGGGTATTCGAAGTATTTTTGAACGGGGAATCTATTTTCGGGACCGGTACGGGACTACGGATGGGACATGTGAAGAGTTTTGCCCACGGAGTCAGAAGGAGGCATCGTTTTCACAGTATTTTTGGACGTAGAATCCATTTTTGGGGATCCATGATCCATCTCATAGATCGAGTCTCATGGATGGTGAAGATATTCCCTCTGACTTGAGATTGATCAATAAGCCGTATTCGTAAAATGCTACACACCTGATATCCGGTAGTTAATAGAATAATATTTTCGGTAAGTGTATAATTAGAGAATTGGTTTGGTTTGGTCTTAGGTTTATAATTCTTGAACAATACACCTATATATTCATGTCGGAGGATGTATTTGCCATTATACGTTTCAAGATGTGTAGATTTCAAAAACGAAATGTCAGCCCACCGTCCAGGCCGTTTTGGGCAGGTTTTTTTTTTTTTTTTTTTTTTTTTTTTTTTAAATCTGAAATTTTGAAAAAATACTCGGTCCACCATATAGTTGTGCCCGCAAGGATTTCAGCCCGCTCGCCCAACCCCGTGAGGCTTTGTGGGGCAGAAAAGGGGATACGGGAGGCTTTTTTGCAGATTTTCGGGTATGATATCGAGTGGGGTGTCGTTTTCGTAGTATTTTTAGACGTTTTGGTGGTACCAGAACCATCGGGTTTCACCGTGAGGATTGATGGGGCTACAAATGGGGATTCTGAAGGATGCCAGGAAGTCGAATGAAGTGTAGTTTTCCGAATAACGTTGAACGAATAATCCATTTATCGGGATCCCACATCCGTCCCCAAACTTGAAAAAAAAAATTAATTAAAGAAACTTTTTAAATAGGTTACTAAAATAATATATTTTTATTGATGTAGAATTTTTTTTTTTTTTTTTGATAATTTATATCAATAAATAATAAACCGTGCGTAAAGTTTGCAGCGTTTTTTCTTTTTTTTTAATCGGTAACGACGAATGCAGAGTGCTTGGAACCCTCATGAATCGATTCGTCAACCTACTTCGTACAAGCTACCACCTCATTCCTATCATAGGGCATAATGCCCTTCTAGGGATGTCTGATACTTCAAAAGTATCGATATAATATCGAATCGATACATCTAGAAAGTATCGATATTTAGAAGTATCGATTCTTTTCGATGCTTTTTTAAAAATGGATGGAAATGTCGTTTTTGTTCCTCTCTGTCAGCTAGAGGGGGTCATGGTACATCAACTTTCTTTAATTTGTTGACGTGGTAGGACCTATTATAGGTCCTACCTAGATTGATGGGAGACCAACCACGTCAACAAATACAGAAATAATACCTACCTTTATCCAGTATAATACCTCGGTATAAAAAGTATCGATACTTTAAAACATCGATATTTTCTTGAAAAAGTATCGATACTTTAAAATTTCGACATCTTCTTGAAAAAGTATCGATACTTTTCGATACTTTTTCTAAACTTAAGTATCACGATACTGATAAATTTTTAACTGTATCAGACCCGATACTTTTTTACGAGGATTTTTCTTTCTGCAAAATTCAATATTAAGTATTGTCAAAAACTATTTACTTTATCATCCACAAGCTCGATTGTGAAAAGTGAAATAAGCGATCCTAGAACATCACGTGAGTATAGTGCCACTATTGCTAGTAAAAACTCCCTGGTCATAATATTTTAGGCCCTGAAATTTAGGGTCGCTAGTAATAAATCAACAACATAATATTTTGCAGACTAACATAACAGAAATGGAAGATTAAATTTTTGTTCAATCCAATGCTTTTTGAAAAGTATCGCAAAGTATCGATACTTTTTGATACTTAAAAAAATATCGATACGATATGTATCGATAAATTTCGAAGTATCCCTAGTAGGGATGTATCCCTAGTATATGTACTGTCAAGTGCCTACATGTCGTAGGTGTTGAAACTGATAGAATGTGAAGGATACAAAAAGTATCGGCTCCGATACTGGAAAAAAAGAACTACGATATATATCAGGAAAAATGTACCAATAAGTATCGACACTTTTTCGACATCCCTATGCCCTTCAAACTCCCTCCTGGAGCCACAACGGTGTGGTTGGATAAAAACAGCGGAAATTCACATTTTTCAGGAACATTTGGAATCTACAAAAACTCTGACCTGGCGAAAATACGTCTTCTTCGAGTTCATCTCACCTTAAAACATAGAAAAACTGGGGAAAAATCAGTTTTACACCAAGATTTTAGACGAAATCGCCCCACATGACAGGATCCTAATTTGTTTATTGTTCACTTTAACCCAGACCAACCTGGCGGTGAAAATACCTGAACTCCCAGAAAGTATTGGAAATTAGTGAGAAATAAAATCGTCTCCCAAGAAGAAATACTTGAGAAATGACTTGCTCTAGAATCATGGGTCAATAATGTAAGGTGGATGCGGCGAGATAGTGGGAATCCATCTTAAAAAAGACGATTTAAGACGAAATAGTCTATTTCCACGATAAAAATATATAAACTTGTAGACGCGTTTCGGTTGATTAGACCATCATCAGTACAATATTGTACTGATGATGGTCTAATCAACCGAAACGCGTCTACAAGTTTATATATTTTTATCGTGGAAATAGACTATTTCGTCTTAAATCGTCTTTTTTTCTTATGATGGGTCAAGAAGAGGCAAACATAATATGTTAAGATATTATCTTGCCTAGAGTGGGGAACGAACCCAGTTACCACACTGCTAGCGCACATGGCTTGGCTTGGCCTACATACCCCCTTCTCTTAGAGATTCCCTATGCCTTAGATCTATTCGAATTTTACATGCAAAAATCTCTCGACCGTCGGAATTCATTCGTCAAATGCGAGAGGAACTCGCAAGACTTGGACTTAGTCCAAGCGCCATCTGGATCGAACTGTAAGCAACGAAGATACTTGCAAATAGTTGTTCCCACTTGCACCCGGGGCACAATACACTCGATAGGCGTAACGGACGAAAAATTTGGTACGAAATTTCAATCCACCAGAAAATTTAGGGGTTACCTACTATACCATTGAAATAAGAAAATTGGGCACAAATGGATCCCACCTCAACCAGTAAAAGTAGAGGGCAAGGGTACAGAGGCGGTAGGGAATAAACAAATTTCATCACTGAATGGTAATATAAGTCTTACCAATAACGAGGTTACGGCTACATAACTTACATGCATACAGACATACAGAGACGTTCTGAATTAGTGTTAGGTATAGATGAGTAGTCTGGACTTTAATTTTTTGGAGTCAAACTGAATTTCTGATCAATTTCATGGATGTAATGATACGCTCAAGATCGCCCGCGACTGATAAAATAATATTTATATATTATATAAAGGTGATGGAATGAAGGGATCCCAACCTATCACCGATTTGGACAACTACTAGTCGATATTAAATATAAAATTTTTATCATTTTTAACAAATATTTTCTCTCAATTTTACCTAATCACCAATCCATTAGTAGAATAACACACACATTAGTGTCATCATAGCTCACGCTACCCCTCGCGGCACAAATGTGAACTAATCTGGTCTAACCAGTGATATTAAGGCTGAATTCAAGTGTTTAGTGTCCTAACATCCTTTACCTATATTAAAATCTCGGTTCTATAAACTTTTGGTTTATTATTCTTGGAATAATACACCTATGTTTTCGCGACGGGGGTCGACGACTCCGATCGGCCTCAAAATTTGACATTATCCGTTTCAAGTGGTCTACATTCTAAATCCGAAATGTCCGTCCGCCGTACGCCGTACGCCGTCCGCCGTCCAGGCCGTTTTGGGCAGTAGGAATTTTTTTTAAAATCTGAAATTTCGACAAAATACTTGGTTTACCATCTAGTTGTGCCCGCAAGGTTTTCAGTCCGATCGCCCAAACCCGTGGGGCGCTCTGGGGCTATAATGGGGCTACGGGAGGGTTTTTTTTTAAGGCTTTTAGCTATGGGATCGAGTTAGGTGTCGTTTTCGAAGTATTTTTGGACGTAGAATCCATTTTTTGGGGTCCCGGAACGATCCGATTTCACTGTGCCGATCTATAGGGCTCTCATGGGGCTAAAAATGGGATTTTTGAAGGATCCCAGGATGTTAAATATTTTTCGAGTAAAAAATACGGAATTTTTGAAAAAAACACATTTTTGAACAAAAAAATCCAAAAAAAAATTTTTTGAGATAAAAATCCAAAAAAAAAAATTTTTTTTTAAATTTTTTCATTGACAGAATTAAATTTCTGCACAAGTAATGTATATCAAAGAATAATAAACCCTTGTGTAAAATTTGCAGCGTTTTTTACTCTCGAGTTGATTCATCCACCCAATGACGACGTCGGACATCGAGGAAGGGCAGTTGAGTGAGGGTGAAGAGGACATTACATAATAAGGATATAATGTAGAATATTTAATACGATATATATTATAATAGAATATACTTTATATCAGAAGGTTGTAGAGAAATTGAAATTGGTTCTATTAAAATAAAACCACATCAATTGTAAATAAAGAGAAATTAAAAATGTGTTTCATGTTATGTTCATTTTATCTATTTAATATTATAAAATTCGATGGCTGCACCCATTTCCGTGCGGGTGGGCGCAAATTGTCGAGCGAATTCCGGCTTAGGCTGAATTATAGCCTATAATAGATTTCGCAAACCCTCTTCCTTCATCGCAAACGAAGCTACCCTTGTCAACGAGAGCCGGTCAAAAAAGCGTCATCGCTAAGGAAAATTTCGTAGACTAGCCGTCCTGGTAGGGGGAACGTTGGAAAACGCCCAAACCCGGTACAACTTTCGGTGTCTGTTCGAACGGAATTACTTCGGTTTAAATGAGCTTTTTACGCTGATAGCAACGAGTACAAAACGATTTCTGTGCAATATTCCGTTTGGACCGGGAGTGAATAAAAGAAGTGAATTGCCATTCACTGTTCACATCGAGAAATAACAACACGGGACAAGTTATTGGTATTTACTAAACCCCCCAATCACCCAAAGTAAAATCCCATGGATGTGTCACTGGACAAGGAGGGAGTCAGATGAATGTGGGCCCGTGCAAAGCACAGGTGACCCGGCTAGTAATATAATAAACTACAAATTTTATAAATCTGGTATTCAGATGGACGGACTGTCTATTGATTAAATAAATGCAAATCTTTTTGGAAACAAAATAATTGTCAAATATTTATTTGACTGATTTCTCTGCAGTTGAAATTGATTCTATCATATTGTGTTCTGGAAGTTCAATACTTCATTTCGTTGTACTTACCTATGACACATAATATGAGTCATCATCACCTATTGTGTTGGGTTTTTTAATATATATTTTTTTTAGTCAAGCCCATGTGTCATATTATGATAAATGAGATATGGATAGGAAAAGAGAAGAAAAAATACTCAACAGAGAATGAACTAAGAATCCACACTGCACAAACTGTGAATCTGAACACTTGTTTCTGGTTTCAAATTCATTATGTATTCCTGTTTTTCTTTCGAGTCACTTGCCTATTTCGTTTCTTCTTGTTTTTAAATGCGGCTATAATCGCAAAACCATAAGCAGATCATGCAATAAGCAGGAAGCACCATGCAACGTATACACTGTGTGTTGACTATGTGGCTCATATAATATTTATTATATCACAGTATGATGGAGTCATTTTTATACAGCTATTTCTAACTGTATACATACGGCTGAAGCCCGAAAATTCAAGATCAAATAAGGTAAGGTGGGTGAATGGGGTATGGGGGCATGCTGGTTTATTTGGTCAAGTTCAACTTCATTAAAACAAAAAAAAATCATCCATTTATATATATATATATTTTTAGTCAAGCTCATGTGTCATATTATGATAAATGAGATATGGATTGGAAAAGAGAAGAAAAAATACTCAACAGAGAATGAACTAAGAATCCACACTGCACAAACTGTGAATCTGAACACTTGTTTCTGGTTTCAAATTCATTATGTATTCCTGTTTTTCTTTCGAGTCACTTGCCTATTTCGTTTCTTCTTGTTTTTAAATGCGGCTATAATCGCAAAACCATAAGCAGATCATGCAATAAGCAGGAAGCACCATGCAACGTATACACTGTGTGTTGACTATGTGGCTCATATAATATTTATTATATCACAGTATGATGGAGTCATTTTTATACAGCTATTTCTAACTGTATACATACGGCTGAAGCCCGAAAGTTCAAGATCAAATAAGGTAAGGTGGGGGAAGGGGGTATGGGGGCATGCTGATTTATTTGGTTAAGTTCAACTTCAGTAAAACAACAAAAATCATCCATTGACGTTAAGCCAACTTTTATTTTTGCCTCAGAATCCCTTGTTTTTCGATGTACGATTGATTTTTCGAAGCCATAATATTATCAATTGTGTAGATTATTACTAGGGGTCGCAAATTGCGACTCGCAATCCCGCACGATTTTCAATCCCGCGGGATCCCGATCGGGATTCAAGCCAATCCCGCGGGATTTGTAATAATTACTTATTATTTGTATCAATTATTGATAAAATAGTTTTGCTTATAACGGCAATTTCATTACAAAAAAGCCGCAAATTTTGTTCAAGGGGTTATTATTCTTTGATGTAGGTTAATTGCGGAAAAATTAATTCTGTGTCAATAAGGAAATACTTTTGAAAAAAAAAAAAAAAAAACACAATTCTGTATAATATACAGAACAATATTATTGTTCGGACAGATGTGGGACCTCGAAAAATTGATCTTGCGTTCCAAGTTACTCGGAAAATATTTGACCTCCTGGGATCCTTCAAAAGTCCCATTTCTAGCCCCATGGCGCACAGTGGGGCGAATACGTAGAAAACCCGCGACATTGGCCGAAAAACCAAGATGTTCGGACCGATGAAAAACCTGTTACATCCTATCCCTAATACCCCAAGGAACATGGAAAACTAATTGCCAAGACAGAAAAATCAAATTTGGGGAACGTACGGTAGAATGAACTTGAGTGGTATGTAGTCCAGGCGCACTAGGATTTTTTAGGGGGGGTACCTTGCAAAAAAAGGGGACAAAGCGAAACTTTCATGGCTCGATTTGGGATGCCCTCAAGTAGTTATGAATATAGTTATCCAACAAAAAATCCTTGTGCTAACTTTTTGGGGGCCGAAAAACCGCGATTTTTTTGCACTTGTTTCAGTTTTTCGCCTATATCTCAGAAACTATGCATCCTACAGAAAAAAGTATTCTTTCCAAAATTAAACAGCATTAAATTCTGCGTCAAAATGACTCCCACAACATTAAAATCGGTGCAGCCGTTTAGCCGCAATCGATCGTCAAAAAACGGAAATTTTTACCAACTTGGCAAAAAATCTAACTATCCTCAACTTACAAAGGCTACATCTCAAAAAGGGCTTACCCAATCGTAAAATGGCACATAATGAAAGTTGTAGAGCATCAAATTTCAATTTAGAAAACCTCCTGGCACACCCCCCCACCCCCTCCCCTTCCCCTCCCAAACCCCTACTCCCGTTCACGTAACCCTATCCTATCCGTCACTTACCTTAATATTCTTTTAACTTGTGTCAAGTCACTACTTTGACTCATATTTATTATGTGTGCGTATATCTATGGAGAAAATATTCGAAGGGGAGAGTTTTGGTGCTTTAGGGTGGCCCACAGCTGTCGTAAGGGAGTCGAGGCGCTACCTGGCCCCTTCCTTTCATTAGACCCTCCAAGGTGAACAACCCCGAGGGAAACCCCCCTCCCATCATACAATCCTGTTGAGGCGAAGCCGTTTCTGAGACGTTTTGGGCGGTCATTATCGTATCACCGTTCGTGCTTGTAGTTCCTCTTGCAAATTCAACTAAACTTGTGACCCGCAATGGCATCGCACAGCGACACCGGGCAGTGTTTCATCTGTAAATCGAGCTTGACAGGTGAGGTTTTGTTAATTATTTTTCTTAGTAAGTAGCATAGTGAAGTGGTACAGATAGTATCGTGGTTGTTCTGTGTGTATGAAGTAGTATAAATTTAGTATATGAGAATGAAGTAGTATATTTTTCAGGAGTTAATATACTGTCGTTTCTGGTTTGTTGCAGATGGTGAAGTTGCAACAGTCACATCAAGAGGATTGCCAACCCTTATCGAGTGCAGTATCAAGCGTCAAGAACCAAGCCATGAAGCATACCTGAAAGAGGCACAGAATGGTTCAGTTGATGTTAAAGTTCATGTAGCTTGTCGGAAAGCTTATACGAACGAGCGCAAAGTTCTGGCTGCACAGCGCCGAGGGATTCCAAGTACATCAGCTGCCCCAACGCGAGTAAGTCGATCGAAAATTCCTGGATTTGATTTCAACAACACTTGTTTCTTGTGTGATGAATGGGTCTCACAAGAATTCAGAGACCGTCAAGCAAAGTTGCCAGCAGCTAGGCGCAATGAGGTGGTGAAAGTGATGGCAGAGGAGAAGATGGCCCAATCAATCGTGGAAGCTGCTAGAAAGCGCAATGATGAATGGGGAAAGAAAATTGAGGCTCGTATTCAGCAGCTGGACAGTTTTCACACTGATTTAGTGGCAGTGAATGCAGAGTACCATAGAAACTGCCTGAAGGACTTTTACAGAGTGAAGTCTTCAGGCAGCAGTAAAACTGGACAAAAAAGGGGCCGCCCTCGAGATGTTTCAGTGGATGCAGCCATGGAAATTATATATTCTATCCTGGAAAACAATAGTGATGAATGCCAGTTTTCTCTCAATCAGCTACTCAGTAATGTTGATGAAAGCCAACGTCCAGATTCGAGAACTGTAAAGGCCCATCTTAAGGCTAAATACGGAGAGGATATCATCATCTCAGAATCACCTAGCAGCGGCTGCATCATCAGTTTCACTAACACTGGCCACAAGATTTTGTCAGAAAATTGGTACATCAACGAACAATCGCCAGACCCACAAAAAGAGAGACTAAGAGTGGTCAAAGCTGCGGGTGAAATCATTTTGGAAGATATTAGGTCCAAAGTTTTTAGCACTACTGCGTACCCCCCCATTGACAACTTTTTGGGCGGAGTACATCTCGTTATCCCTGAAACGCTGCTTCTCCTACTTCATACCCTCATTCTGACCAACAAGAAAGGCTCGTTACAGTCTTGGAAGAACAAGTGCCTTGCTTTGGCTCATGCTATCATGATAGCCGTCCGTCCAAGGTCGTTTCTATCACCCATCATGATTTCAGTTGCCGTCTATATGTACAAGAAGTTCGGATCAAGACATCTACTGAATGTCCTTTCAGCTTTGGGCTTCTCGGCAACCTATAAAGAAGCTCAGCGGCTTGAAGGGTCGTATGTTCTGCAGGCTGAAAAGCCAAAAATTGATGAATCCTCCGACCCCTTCGTTCAATTTATACTTGACAATGCCGACTTCAATGTACAAACTTTGGATGGCAATGATACATTTCACGCAATGGGAGGGATCATGGCAGTGACGCCTCGAGAAGCAGTTATTTGTGAAACTGATGTAGCTAGACTGAATGTGAGCTCAGCCTCTAAGTTAATCGCTGCAGTTGGTAGTGTTCCACTCATTCCATTTCACAGGGAGTCAAATGCTGGATTACTTAATGTCACAGTGAGCAACATACAAATTAACTGTTCTGACCAAATTGATCCATCTCATTCAGAAATTGCTTGGCTGTATGGGAAAAACTCAGAGCACTCATCTACTGTACCAGGGTGGAATGGTTTCATGGAGCAGGGAACACGAGATGAGATATTTCAATGTTCAAAAATAGTCTGCCTACCGTTTGTCAATGCACCACCGAGTGATTATAACACACTTCTTACATCCATCATCGCTGCAATGGAAGACTGCAAGACACTGAATCAGAAGACGTGCATCCTCACTTTTGACCAGCCATTATTCTGGAAGGCTCGGGATATTGTGGCATCTGTTCCTCAGCTTAGCAACGTCATCGTTAGGCTAGGAGGATTCCACCTGTTGATGTCATTTATGGGTGCAATAGGGACGATAATGGCTGGAAGTGGCATTAAAGAGCTGTTTAGCACAATTTTTGCTGGTAACAGTGTTGATAAGATAATGCAAGGGCATGCATATGCTAGGGCTATTCGCGGACATATCCTCGCTCACGCTGCTTTGGCTGGTTTGGTTTTTGAAGAGCTCACTCTAACGGACGAAGACACTTCAGCACTGGACAGAATTATAAACTTTCCAGACAGATCTATCATTCTCAGGGCACATAAGGATGAGGAATTCCATGCGGTGGCTATCAAGTTCAGGGACATGCTGAAGACCATTGAAATGAAAGGGCCTACTGCAGCCTTGTGGGTTCAGTATTTCCGCATGTGTACCTTGATGAAGGATTTCATCAAAGCCGAACGGATGGGTGATTGGGGACTCCACCTTGAATGTGTGAAGCAGATGATACCCTTTTTCCACGCAGCAGGTCACTTAAATTATGCTAAAAGTGCCCATCTATACTACCAAGACATGCTCTGTCTAAATACAAAAATGGACGGACAGGAGTTTCACAAGTTCACAACGCAGGGGTATTTCACCATTCGCCGAACTGACAAATTCTGGTCAGGAATTTGGTCAGACATGACCATTGAACAGGTACTGATGAGGGCAATGAAAAGTTATGGTGGATTGACACGTGGCCGTGGGGTTTCCGATAGTGTCCTTTCCAGGTGGACTGTGGGTATGTTGTGCCTCCAGCAAATTTGTGAACAAGTAGAGATATTTACTGAGGAGAGATCAGGTACTTCGGAACAGCATGTTGATATGAGGCCATCTCGCGTCACCAGAGACAACATGGATATTGGGAAGCTAAAATTGTGGTTTTCACAACACCTTCCATTCCAAGAAACCACTGAGTTAGTGTCCTTAAGTACGGGACAAGTTGGTACTCATGAAATTAACTGCCATGCAGCACGGGAAATTGGTGTGGGATGCATGCAAAAGATTGTGGGTCAACCATTTGATGCAATTAAATTAAAAAGGAAGAACAAAGTGATAACCCTTGCATCCATTTCCAATTCCATAAAAGTTGGGGGTAAAAAAATTACAGTCGACCCACTAACTCTGTTCCAGAGGGTCTGCATATCCAAAAAGTCCGATGAAGACCTGAAGGAGTTGTTAACATTTGAACTCTCACCGTACCCCATGTCACTTTTTACTGAGGAAGGAATGCGCAAAGGAACAAAATCCGCATTATATGAGGCAGCGTTCACCCCAATTCAAGGCGCACCTGACTTTGGCGTTACAAAATATTCAGTCATTGATGGAGGGTTCCTTCTCCATAAGGTAGTATGGGGTAAGACCACCACTCATGATTTCCACGGTGTGTGCCTGACCTATGTGGACTATGTGTTAAAACACTTTGGAACCTCCACCACTGTGGTATTTGATGGATACCCTGACCATCCAAACAACCAAAGCACCAAAGCAGCTGAAAGATCTCGTCGAGCAATACTCCACTCTTCCACTAGATTCACCTTCTCAGAAATAACTCCAGTCACAGTTTCCCAAGAGTCATTTCTATCGAATGGCGAGAACAAGAAGCACCTCATAAAAATGATCATGAAAGAAATGACAGCCAGTGGGATTACTGTGGTGCAAGCTACTGAGGATGCTGATAGAATGATAGTCACTACAGCAATTACAAAGGCTGCTGATCACGACAGCGTGGTAATTACTGGCGACGATGTAGATCTTCTGGTCATACTGACTGGTCTCTCTTCCAAACCAGGAGCACCCAAAAACATCTACTTCCAGAAGAGTGGCAAAGGCAAAGCACCCTCGTTACTATACTCAGCAGCTTCTTGCTCAACCAACCCGAAGGACATCATGTTCATTCATGCCATAAGTGGGTGTGATACCACGTCGACCCCTTTTGGACAAGGGAAAAAGAAGGTGTACAAACTATACCAAAAATCTCCACTTCTTCAGGAAATTGCCACAACATTCTCTGACGCCGAAGCCTCCCATGACCAGATTACTGAGGCTGGAGAACGGTTTCTGGTCGCCCTGTATGGAGGGAATTGTGAGGTAGACTCACTAAACAGCCTAAGGTTCCAGCTTTTCCAGAAATCGGCAGGAAAACCAAAATTTCACTTACACCGACTCCCCCCGACCAAAGATGCAGCCATCCAACATTCGGAAAGGACGTACCTCCAGGTCCAGACGTGGCTGGGAAATGAGCTTGTCCCTTCTGCCTGGGGCTGGTCACTCACCAGACGTGGTGTGGTACCCATCACGAACAATAAAAACGCAGCTCCGGACCACATTTTGACAATTGTGTCGTGCAAATGCACTAAAGGCTGCAGCACTGCTGCCTGCACTTGTAAAAAGTCAGGCATGGTGTGCTCATCCCTGTGTAAGAGCTGCACCGGGCATTCCTGCGAAAATTCCCCTGAACCGGACCTTAACGATGAAGATTCACATGTTGACGACGATTTAGAGTGGGATGTGGACTCCCTCTTCATGGACCAAGGGGTTAACGACGATGAGGAAGGAGATGAAGAGGAA
Organism: Pilophorus perplexus; assembly: GCA_955831195.1. NCBI lineage: Eukaryota > Metazoa > Arthropoda > Insecta > Hemiptera > Miridae > Pilophorus > Pilophorus perplexus. The sequence goes on along the minus strand of OY037007.1, from coordinate 54,149,361 downwards.
TCTCCGCTGGATGCAAAGCGGGTTAAACTATAAAAATACCATTTTTTAGCATGCATTTGTACATTTTCATTTTAATAAAACTAATGTAAGCAGTTGACAAGTAATTTAAATAAATTAAAGTATTGAAAAAATGGAATTTTATTGAAAAACCACGTTTTCTTTTAACATTACCTTATGTAGAGTGGAATAGGAGTTGGGGTTATTGCACCTTTCGTACATATAAATAATACTAATATATGTATATAATGACGAAATATGAACAACAAAGGGAATTTTGAATGAAACAGGGCTCACAAATTCTTTTATTACGAAAGACAAGAAATTGAGTATCACGACTTTCAACACTTTTCAGGGTAGGGGACGGGTAGGGGAGGGGTGGGGGGGTGTACCAGGAGGTTTTCTAAATTGAAATTTGATGCTCTACAACTTTCATTATGTGCCATTTTACGATTGGGTAAGCCCTTTTTGAGATATAGCCTTTGTAAGTTGAGGATAGTTAGATTTTTTGCCAAGTTGGTAAAAATTTCCGTTTTTTGACGATCGATTGCGGCTAAACGGCTGCACCGATTTTAATGTTGTGGGAGTCATTTTGACGCAGAATTTAATGCTGTTTAATTTTGGAAAGAATACTTTTTTCTGTAGGATGCATAGTTTCTGAGATATAGGCGAAAAACTGAAACAAGTGCAAAAAAATCGCGGTTTTTCGGCCCCCAAAAAGTTAGCACAAGGATTTTTTGTTGGATAACTATATTCATAACTACTTGAGGGCATCCCAAATCGAGCCATGAAAGTTTCGCTTTGTCCCCTTTTTTTGCAAGGTCCAAACCCTAGTGCGCCTGGACTAATGGGGAAATCAGCGTTATTCAGGCAGCTGGTATGGGATTTTTTTTAAATTCACGGTGTGTTCGCATACGTTCGTGGAATCAATTTTTCTCCCCATTCCATTCTGTTCATGTATTACCAATGTTTTGTAGTAGCAACTGACCGCAAATAAATTGTTTTGGGGTATTTGTGGACTTATTTCGTTGAAAAAAGGGAGTTTTTGACCGGTTTCTGACACAAATTGGTCATTTCCGAAAGAGGTTCAAAATGGTTCAAAAAACGGCTTATATCCCCGTGTTCCTGACGTATTTCTGAAGGGAATCTCGTTGATTTTACCACCTACTTTTTCCTACCTTGCGAGAACGGTGATAATTTGTTAGCTCAACCACTGTAAATGTCATGTTGTCGGTTTTGTGTGATACCAACTATCATAGGCATTCGTTAGGAAATTACGATTGGGACTGGTAGCAATCGATTCTCGATGGCGTCCCACGGGTTGGGGCAATCGGACTGAAAACCTTGCGGGCACAACTAGATGGTAAAATGAGAATTTCGTCAAAATTTCAGGGTAAAAAAAAAAAATCCTACCGCCCAGACAAACACCTGAAAATACTCATAAATTTGAATGGGACTTCATAACCTTCCCGCCACTTTACCATTTGTGTTGAGAGCCACTTGATGGCAGCCAGTGGAAATTGTTGTAAGTAGCGATTTTACCCCACTTACGCATTTGCCCCGTTTTTGCAATTCCCCACTTTACCTTAGGTATTTCATATGTCCTGAGATCTGAGAATCGATGTCTCTAGTTCTGTAACCTTGTTGACGTACCAAAATAACCTTCAGGTGATAATATTCCAAGTTAAGTTTCTATTTAATAGACTCGATTAGTTATGACAAAATATGAAATTGTGAATTCGCAGCACGAATGAATTTATTCAACCAGCCATTTGGTTAAATTATATCTCCGACTGTCTTGTGGTCTAAAATACATTCCTCCTTTTGGTTTATTATTCTTGGGATAATACGTAAACGCGACGGAGGTCGAACATTTGAATCGGCCTCAAAATTTGGCAGTATCCGTTTCATGACATGTAGATTTCAAAAATCAAACCGAGGGGTACTTGCGAAGAGGACCCAACATTTCCATGTTTATTTCCCTTTCCACTTTCAATTAGCAAAAAATGAACATGGGTACTTTTCGCAAGTAAACCTGGACATCCCATTTTCATTTCGCAAAAAAATGGACTTGAGTACTTTTCGTCCGAGCCGTTTTGGGCAGGAATTTGGTTTGGCAAAATACTCGGTTTACCACCTATTTGTACCCGAAAGGTTTTGGACCCTATCGTCCAAACCCATGGGGCTCTGTGGGGCTAAAAAGGGGCAGCGGGAGGGGTTTTTGAAGGGTTCGGCTTTACGGTCGAGTGATATGTCGTTTTCGAAGTATTTTTGGACGTAGAATCCATTTTTGTGGGTCCCAGAACGATCCGATTTCATCGTGGGGATCTATAGGACTTTCATGGGACTACAAATGATACTTTGAAGGATGCCAGGAAGTAAAATTAGGTGTCGTTTTCCGATTAATTTTGATCGCATAATCCATTTTTCGAGGTCCCACATCTATCCAAACATTGTACAGAAGAAGAAAATTGTATTTTATTGATTTATTTTTATTTTTTCTATGACAGAATGAAGTTTTTTTTTAATCAATTTAATCAAGGAATAATAAACTCTTGTGTAAAATTTGCACCGTTTTTTCTAATGCATTCAAAATTTTAATGATTAGAAGAAAATGAATTTCAATTTGTTAAATAAATAGTCACAAGGATAAAAAACCAAAATTATCCACAAATCAGAAACCTTAGTAAAATCATTTTAATTTTACTAATTATAATTAGTAAAATTAATAATTATTAATTATTAGGGACGAAAGAAAGCTTGCAGACAGATATGCATTGCATATTATGCAACCTTGGGTGAGCATTTCATTGTGATGTGAACGTTACTGACTTTGCAAACAAATGTTTAGGCTTCGACTTAGCGCGCCAAGTGGAGCTCCAAGCACTCATCGATAAAGTGGAGGCAGCATTCTGCCGTTAAGGCCTGGAGTGGAGTAAAATGGAGAGGGCAATTTCACCATGAATTTCAAGGAAGTTGATTTAAACATACCTACTCAACAACACGGATAATAGTCCTGAGTGTACCTATTGAATTTACTGTAACAATGACACTATACAACCACTCAAGTCAACACACTACAACACAAAGCAGCAACGGATGCAAAAAATGACTTACCGCAAGGTCGTTCATACTGGTCGTCATCAGAGGTTTCTGGATCAGCCTTCTTCAGCTTGCTGTCCTTGGGCTCCTCTTCAGGCTTCTCTTCAGGTTTCTCACTGCAACATAAAATGAAAAGATGCTAAGTGATGAAAGGTGCACTGCAAATCCTCGGCATTTGAAAATTTCATTGTCAACAATTATGAAAACGCTTGCTCTTTCGTCACGTCTCTGCGGTTTCAATGAGTTTCAAAGAACATAACCAATTCTATTTCTTGCAGTAAAAAAAATAATAATAATAAAATAAAAATCTAACACGTCATGCCGTTGAAAGATGGAACTTCAGAGGAGCTGAGATTAGAATATTAAATTCACCTGTGTTGAAGAAGCAAAGGCGGAGGCGGTAAAGGTGGACTCTCAGGCAGGAAATTGGGTTGAGCTGGTTCTTGATTCGCTCCTTCGCTGATGAGAGGCGGCCGGTTTTCGGCCGAACTAGTCGTAGCAATTGGCTCTTGCTTTTGGAGTTGCTCCCTCTGAAACCGCGTCGTCACGCCTGTCGCAGTGCTCAACAGATCCGAAGTGCTCGAAGGCGTAGCCCCAGAGTTCACTTTGGCTTGCGGATTTCGACCAGATCTTGACCTCACTCTCGATTTACCTGAAATATTTTATTCATGTAGAGGACCTCATGGCAGTATTCAATGGAATTAAAACGGATTTAAAGTAGTAAGCTCAGATGAATCCTTGGAATCAAAAATGGTAACAGCTGTTTATCAAAAAAAGGAATTTTTCCGCTGAAGATAATACTTACGCAATAGGCGTTTGTAGTTTTCAGTCTTCTTGCTCAGGTAGTAATACTGGACGCAGTCACTAACGCTCTTCTTTTCCAAATACGACGCAATGACACCAAAGTTCTTGGGATGTTGAAGAAATTTTTCTTTGAAAATGTCTTTCTCGGCTTGAGTCCAAACGTTCAGCAGGTGTCTTTCTTTATACTCGTTTGGAAAGTCGTCAATTCGACCATTATTATTAACGTAGAATATACTTCTTTGCTTTGCATCCAGTAGAAGCGGAGGAACCACCGCGTAAGATCTCATCTTCTTGTCTTCCATCTGAAACAAAAAATAAGTGTATTATGTAACCAGCGATTTTTCTTCTTCTACTTCAAGAAATTAGTGGAAATATATATAGCTAAGTTATATTATAACTTATTTTAGATCATTGATAAGGCGAAATTTGTGAACGAATAAGATCTGATGCAATGTACCTCTTGTTCCTGCAGCCCATCCATTATTTCTTCCAGGTCTGCTTCACTTTTAACCCGAGCGCCAACTCTGTTGAATCTTTCTCGATCTTCTCTCATTTTTCTGAGCCTTGGGAAGACTTTTTCGAAGAATTCTCGGTTTTTGGCTTCTCGGGCTTTCCGCTTCTGAGAATTTTCAACCTGGAAATTATAAAATAGTTCAAGCTCCAGGATTCGAATGCAAATTACTACTGAGGTTGATAGGTAACCAGTACGTACTTTATCAACTTTTCTTAACCACTCTTGCACGAGGACAGAATACGTGGACGTCAGGCGTTTCTCTCTAGATTCACGTTCAACATGCTTTTTGCGAAGGTGGAGCATCAATCTATCTTTAAAGAGTTGGTGCCTGCAATTATTAAATGATCGCTATTAGAAATTCAACCAATAAATAGAAATCTGTCTTCATAAAAACTCTGAAGTCATATAACACTTTACCTCCGTTTGTTTTCATGGTACACAGAAGTGTCCGAGGGTTGGTTATACAAGGGCTGGAACAGATGAGGATAGACTTTAATTAACAATATAGACGTCAAATTGAGACATGGTGAGATGCGGCCCGCCAGTTTAAGGGGATAATCGATAAAATCAGCCCTTCAGCATGGCCCAGGAGACACCACAAAGAACACAAAGAAGTTGGCTGATCCCGTCTCGCTCTTTTTGTGTGCGGGTGTGTGTCTGTATGTATGTCTCGCACCGAGGAGTAAAAAAAAACGCTGCAAATTTTACACAAGGGTTTATTATTCTTTGATATACATTACTTGTGCAGAAATTTAATTCTGTCAATGAAAAAATTTAAAAAAATTTTTTGTTTTGGATTTTTATCTCAAAAAATTTTTTTTTTGGATTTTTTGTTCAAAAATGTGTTGTTTTTTTTTCAAAAATTCCGTATTTTTTACTCGAAAAATATTTAACATCCTGGGATCCTTCAAAAATCCCATTTTAGCCCCATGAGAGCCCTATAGATCGGCACAGTGAAATCGGATCGTTCCGGGACCCCAAAAAATGGATTCTACGTCCAAAAATACTTCGAAAACGACACCTAACTCGATCCCATAGCTAAAAGTCTTCAAAAAACCCCTCCCGTAGCCCCATTATAGCCCCAGAGCGCCCCACTGGTTTGGGCGATCGGACTGAAAACCTTGCGGGCACAACTAGATGGTAAACCAAGTATTTTGTCGAAATTTCAGATTTTTAAAAAAATTCCTACTGCCCAAAACGGCCTGGACGGCGGACGGCGTACGGCGTACGGCGGACGGACATTTTGGATTTAGAATGTAGACCACTTGAAACGGATAATGTCAAATTTTGAGGCCGATCGGAGTCGTCGACCCCCGTCGCGAAAACATAGGTGTATTATTCCAAGAATAATAAACCAAAAAATACAGAAGAAATCAAGATAAATTAAGTCGTCAAAAAAAGTTTTAAAAAAACTGTCATTTCGGACATGAAATTATCCGTACAACAATCGAGGACATCGTCAGGCCGCAGAAAAGGCAACCCGAAAAAAAAAAACCAACATAAACCCAGTTACATCAGAAACAAAGCTTGTAGAAGAATTCAGAGATACCAAAGATGATAGTGATGTCATATACTGCCAGGCAAGAGCCGAGGATGCGTTTGCACAAGAAATGTTAGATTATTCGAGATGAAAAATTATCTAGTAAACATAATACGTTTATTATTCTTCGGCGGATATTATGCCGTAGACGCCTCAGGTCGCCTTGGAAGCAAAAACGTCCCTGTTTTCCTCTAATTTATCCTCATACTCTGAATTTGGTCATGACACAACTGATCGAAAGGCGAAAAGAAAAACGCTGCAAATTTTACACAAGGGTTTATTATTCTTTGATATAGGTTACTTGTACAGAAATTTAATTCTGTCAATAAAAAAATTTAAAAAATTTTTTTTTGGATTTTTATATTTCAAAAAAAATTTTTTGGGGGGATTTTTTTCTTCAAAAATGTGTTTTTTCAAAAATTCTTTAATTTTTACTCGAAAAATATTTAACTTCTTGGGATCCTTCTAAAATCCCATTTTTAGCCCCATGAAAGCCCTATAGATCACCACAGTGAAATCGGATCGTTCCGGGACCCCCAAAAATGGATTCTACGTCCAAAAATACTTCGAAAACGACACCTAACTCGATCCCATAGCTAAAAGCCTTCAAAACACCCCTCCGGGCGATCGGACTGAAAACCTTGCGGGCACAACTAGATGGTAAACCAAGTATTTTGCCAAAATTTCAGATTTAAAAAAAATTCCTACTGCCCAAAACGGCCCGGACGGCGGACGGCCATTTCGGATTTTGAATGTAGACCTCTTGAAACGGATAATGTCAAATTTTGAGGCCGATCCGAGTCGTCGACCTCCGTCGCGAAAACATAGGTGTATTATTCCAAGAATAATAAACCAAAAGTAGGCCGACTCCTATCAAGTACTTCCTGTGGATCACCACATTGTCCTAACGGCTGAAATTTCACGGTGGTAGAGGGGACCATTACTACCGGGCGGCACATCACCATCATTAAAAACGTCAATTAACTCAGCCGGCCGCACCTCACCATCGTCCCGGCACATTTCGCAAGGGCGGAATTTATTAGCTTCAGTCATGAACTACTTCTCCAAAAAAAACAAAAACAAAAAACAGGTGAGGTATAAAATTTATGCACAAATAAAAAAATAACTTGAACATTAGCCAATGCGTTAACACTTCGGAACTTTTAGGTATTCAACTGAACATAAGAAAGTAATGACAACGACAAAAAGGAACAAGCGAATGTGGTCGTATACTAACCAATTGCACAGTGGGTCCCAGGTGTTTCAGAAGAGCATGAGCTTCCTGAGCCTTCCGCTGAAAACCCCAATTAGAAATGAAAAATAGAATACAACGGCAAGTTATTTGGAGTAGTTCGTCATCATATACAACAATAATAAAAAGCACATACCCGGTTGTCTGCATAGATTTTTTGTGCGGGGCTGTGGTGCTTGGGTTGAGGAACTTCTTCTTCTTCAGTCTCTCCTTCAGGCTTTTTAGCTGCTTCCTCGAGCTCTTGCTGCATGAATAAAATTCTATAACAACCAACTCCTGTTTCCGATTTAGGTTATTCTTAGATAGTCGTATTTCAATCACAAACCTGTTTCCTTTTCAGGGTGGATATCTGAAGTTCAGTCTTCGTTATTTCTCGATCAACTTTGGATATTCCATGCAGCAGTTCGTCCTTAGTCGATTTAAAAGTTTCATCTTGTAAAGCCTCTGTCGGGAGGGTGGGGGATATAGCCTCTACCTGAGGAGTGTAAGCTGTAACTTGTTGCCCATCTTCCTGCTTCGAATGTCCCTAAATCAGATCGTATTCAGAAATTAAAACGTACGTATTCTCTAAATTAGTTGAGCAGAAAGGAATCATACTTTCATAAATGGTCGAGAATTAAACAAAGACGCAAATAAATAATTATTGTCAACTTGCGGTTGAGCTAAGGATAAAGAAAAGAGGACCATCTTCGTTGAATTAATCAGTTATGAGATTCGGAGGAACAAACAAAGTAATTTGGTGATATCCTAACGTTTCATTGTCAAGTAGGTCATTCCAAAATTTCGGTACATTTTTAAGTTTAGAATGGGTAATAATATTTCGCCCGCCAGAATAGGGCCGCAGCACACCAGGCACTTTTCTACTCGAAATCGGCTCGTGGAACGACGAAACAATCCGAAGTTCATGTCTCCGGAGCACACGGAGAAAATGTTTACGCACTGTAGTAAACACAGATAACAACTACACAGATAATAATAATAATAATAATAATCCAGTCAGGATAAATCAATGCAGGCGGATCAATGTACGGTAATTCAGTATGACCATGACTTTGACTTGGAGTGGAAACCGACCATTTTGTCGACAGAAGCGAGTGATGCAACAAACACAGTCACAAAACGAGATCACACGCTTAGTCGGAAATATTCAAGTTCTGAAAAACACAAATGAAGATTCCGACTGCATGACGTTCTACACCAATCCTACTTCGTCACCAGAGCCAATCTCTCTTTCCACTGTACGTACGAGAATTCCCTAGGCTCTAGGGATACAAGGGAACAGTTTACTCGACTATACTATGGGACCTGGAAGGTAACACTGAACCCCACTGCTCTCGAGTCGTCTCAGTGCACGTGCCCTTATTTTTCAAAACACTTGGTTTGCAAGCACGTTTTGGGAATCAGAATTCGCCTGAAGCCAAAACTGTCCGTATGGGCCAGAAAAGGAAACTAGGAAGGCCGAGGAAGACGAAGACAGCTCTTTTGATTTAGTTTAGTCTTTTTGATAACTTTTTTTGATTTTTTGTGTAATTTTTGTTGACTCATTTTGTTGTTCCACTGACATAATTAAACTATCGTGCAAACTCTTTTTGAGTCGTTCATATTATTTTCCTGTCGTGAATGGATTGTTTAGGCGTGAAAGTTATTTTAGAGCCGTGAAAGCACGATTTCCTGGCGTGTCTTCGCCTTACTCTGGCGGGCGATTAAATCACACCCGTTTAGAATTTCGGCGTTTAGTATAAGACGAAAGAAAATGTTTTTATTCATTTTTTTGGACCAGCAAGGGTACCCACTGGGCAGTATACGTTTTGGTATTCTGCGTATGATGCATGTATGATTGTCTAGAGGGGGTGTTTTTTTTTTTTTTTTTTTTCAATTCATAGTGGCTTGGAGGCTACCACACCATCAAATGTAAGTCTCTTTAAATTTATTTGAAAATTCCTTCAATTCGGTGCACTGAGACACACTCAGGACAAAAAGAATCGCCATGACATCACCTATCAAGACGTTTTCAATGCAGTCTAGGGAGATTCATGCAGGAAACCCGTACCTTCTTTCCAAGCTGTCAACTGATCTGGCGATTCGGTTGATAAAAACTGGGGAAAAATTCCCCAGAGTAGCCAACATGATTTTGGCAAGGTAAAGGTAAAGTCAGTTTTACGTCAAGACTTTTTACCTAGTCAGCCTAACATGACGGACGCAAATTTTGTGAATGCTCACTTTAGCCCAGCTGCACATTTTTTGCCAAAATTTCCATGGTCTTCAACGGGATTCGAACCCGTGGTCTCATCAGAATTGAAGTGACTAACGCCCAGAACCACTCGGCTAATCCGGCCGCCACCCTTGGGAAAGCGTGCGAATTGAAAAAAAAAAATCCCTGCTCGTGGCTGCGTTGACTAGGGAGTGAGTAAAAAGCTGGCAAAACCTATGAATATCGATGCCACGACTACTGCGTGTTACTATGAGGTCATTCAAATGCATTTTTTCAAGCTTAGGCATAATATGGTTCTTATAGCATAAGAACCAAGGTTGGGCGCCAAATAATTTATAAATCAAGTAGCCTTAACTACCAAAGTCGTCAACCTACCCCCAGTACGTCTGACACTCGAGCAAACAAAAATATAGTTTTCACAGATACACCAATAATATCGCACATGTAGAATGAAAGGTGCACAATTTACATTATAAATGCATTGTACATGTGCCCCTTTCATTCTACATGTGCATTCTACAATTGTATTTCCAGAACAAATTAAGTGAACCAGGTTTGTCCCATAAAATTATACAACGTAAAACAAATTATATCCGTAAGTATCATGATTAGGTCAGAAACTTCCAGTGACGTGGATTGTACCGAAATATTGCAACGACCCATGTACAAAATACTGATATTTCTTAAAACCCCTAAGAAAGGCTTACCCGTGTATCAATTCTTAGTGTTCTCTGAAGGTCTGATTTGGCATCTCCCAATCTAATTTTTTTAGAGGAAGTATTGACGTCAATAGGTTGAACATTAGCAGCGACTGAAAGACCCCGATACGAATCCTCACTGTAAAACAATACAAAATCGTTTCAACTTTATAGCATGAGATAAAAACCAACTGCAACTATTAAAATAACACTGACGCGTGGTGACGAGTTCTGGATAAGGAATTAATGTATTCAGGAGACGTGAGAAGAGAGATCCTCGGTTTACTTTGGCTGGGCATGTTTTCTCCTCGCATGCCATACTCAACCATAGCTTGGCCTCTTTCTCCCACGAGATTCTGCAAAGATGAGACAAAAATTAGTCATGGAACGATTTATTTTTAGGGCAATAGGAGATCGTCGAGCGAAAGACTGAGAGGGTTATCTGGCTTTGTGGCGAACAATATAAATAATACGCACATTTAGATAAGCAAAACATAACTTACTGAACTCCTAGAAGAATAAGGGTTGTCCCTATAGGACACCGGAGTAGCACCGGCATTGGGAGGAAAGGCTGCATGAATATATCTCATAGGGTTGTAGCTGGCAGAGCCACTCGAGAAAGTTGCAGGAGAATGTCTTTGGTTACTCCCAGAAGATGAAGCAATAATTCCTTGGCCTGAGTTGTTCGAGCCTCCAGGAGCATTCGAGGAAGAGCTATTGGGCTTGTAGCACAATTCAGCTGGAGGTTGATTTTGGCGTCTGAGAAAATGATACGAACAAATTATACAAAGTTCAAAACATACAAAGCTAATCAGGAGAGTAATCTTCAACGTCTTAATTGTATTGAGGAATTATCTAACACAAACACAACTCGGCCCTCGTTGGGGGATAAGTGATATAAATAGTGGGAAGTACCCGTGAAGTGATGTAGGTCGAGAGTATGCCATCTGGGACTGCGAGGGCATCGTAACAGAACGATCCAGGTGGACAACTGCCTCCATAAATGGATATGAGACAATCGGGATTCCCCAGTCGTCATCACCGCAATTTCGATAGTAAATAAGTCGTTTCCATCACAAATATGAACTAATCCTAGGTAACGTCACCCAAGAGTCAGCTCAGTCAAATGTGGAAGCTGTGGGCAAGAGAGAAAAAAAAAGTTTTAAATATTCTGATCCGAATAATTCAAAATTGAAGGGTGCCATAAGCATAAGAACCCGAGCACCATTGGGAAAAACCAGCGGAAAAACAGCATTCGAAAAAATCGCGCTTGGGCCCTTATGCATATGGCACCCCTCAAATGAGACTCCAGTGAATCCCAGTAAGTAAACAACATGGAGGAAATCGTCCTGCAACCTTTTTAAAACTCAAACCGGCCCTGAGAACGAAACGAATCTAGTTCTATGCCATTGGAGTTAGTAGATCATCGACAAGTTGTTCAACTAGGACACACGGACAATGCCTATTCCGTGCTAGGACCTCTGACCACTACCGTTTATAGTTAACATAAGATCTGCCACACAACGAGGAATGGAGATGCCTACAGAGTATTTAATCTGTAGAAGGCTTCCAAATAACACTGCAAATGGGATCAAAACTCTTGGTTTCAAGTTCAAATCATTTTATATAATTTATGGATGATATAGGTCGAAGGTTTATATGGAATTTTGTGCCTAACTTTACCTAATGGAGCTTAATCAGTGCCTATTGGAATGTAGAGGAAATGAAATTTGCTTGGAGCGAAATGTGCACTGTTGTGGTGGATCTCGCAGCTATGGGGAGCCAAACTGAATTTGTCAAAGTGCCTAGTAAGAAGGATCTCACAGCTTAGGGGAGCCAACCTTTGTTAATGAAAGAACCTAGTAAGACGGATCTCACAGCAATGGGGAGCCTGTCTGATTTGAGGCGGATCTCACAGCTATGGGGAGCCAGCCTATGTTAAGAGCCCTAAGGATGATGGATATCCTAAAGGGATCAGGTTAAGTTGAACACAAACAAAGCTTGGGTAACGTCAGGATAGAAGAGAGTAGTTGACGGTTTCAAGAGGAACACTGGAATGAAGTCCTCTGGCTGGCGCCAGGGACTATAATATAGTATATTATACTACCTGCGCCTCACCTTGGGGCGCCCCCCGCTTCGGCAGTTGCCAAGAAGGGGGTTGAATCGGCACCACCTATTCAGTGGTTGAGTCCCCTTGGTGGGAGGCCCTCTTGGGGAAGTCGTACCTATCTTTTCCTCTCTGCTTTCCTTTTCTTTATTGCTATCTGTAGTTATTACAAGTTATTTACAAACACTATTAATTGTGGGGAGGGGGGGTCCACATGGAATATAGGTCGAAGTTTGAATTTGCGGCAGGACAAGCGATCAGCTGTTTTGGTTGTCGTCACACAAACAACACAACCTCCCCATTGGTCCCTCATTGGTCGGGGATTTGCGTAATCTCAAGAGACGCCTTCACGAAACAGTCAGGAATTCAAATAGTTTAACAACTTATGATAAACAACAACAACAACGTGAAAGACTTTTTGTCGTAAAAATCATTAAATGATTTTTTAAAGAAATTTTCTTGTTTTTCACACTTTTTTACTTATAAGAACATGGCCATTTGACCCGAAGGTGCATATCCATTCCATTCAATGGACACGTTTGGTAACTTCGGAGGTTGAGTTTCTACGATAGGAGAAAGCGCTGGTGGCGTACCAAAATTATTGCTTGATTATCTTTTCATGATAGGAATTTGAGTCTTACAGATTGTTATTTTGACCAATTCTCATGAGGTCCAATTATTTTGAACACTATCAACTATTGATTTTTTCAAATACTCAGAGAGCAGCACTCATCTTGGACTAATGTGATGAGCTCTGTTGAAAAAAAAAAAAAAAAAAAACGCTGCTAATTTTACACTAGGGTTCATTATTCTTTGATATAGGTTACTTGTGCAGAAATTTAATTCTGTGTCAAAGAGAAAATTTTTTCGTTCTTTACTTGAAAAATATTTGACCTCCTGGGATCCTTCAAAAATCCAATTTGTAGCCCCTTGAAAGCACTCTATAAACATGTTATGTTATATCACATGTTATATCACAACAGTGAAAACGGATCATTCCGGGACCCCAAAAAATAGATTCTACATCCAAAAATACTTCGAAAACGACTCCAAACTCGATCCCATAGCCAAAAGCCTTTAAAAAAAAACCGTAGTCCCATAGCGCCCCATGGGTTTGGGCGATCGGGATGAAAACCCTTGCGGGCACAACTAGATGTTAAACCAAGTATTTTGTCAAAATTTCAGATTTAAAAAAAAAATTCCTAATGCCTAAAACGGCCCGGACGGCGGACGGACATTACGGATTTGGAATCTAGACCTCTTGAAACGGATAATGTCAAATTTTGAGGCCGATCGGAGTCGCCGACCTCCGTCGCGAAAACATACGTGTATTATTCCAAGAATAATAAATCAAAAAGATGAAATGCCTTCAATATCAGTGATGGAAACTGTGTACCTATCGACGGAATTGAAAACCCGAGAAAGTAAAGAAAATGGTGCTGTGGTGACGCAAGGTGTGCATTGATCGGAGGGAGGGAAAAGCGCGTCTCTTACTCACTCAGGGCCAGTTTAATCAACGAGTCTGGCTTAATTTAAGAATAGATTAAATCGGTAATCAGCGATTTACGCACGAATCGGGTTTCCCCAAGGCCCGCTTAGCCCAAGCGCCGCTTAAAATCCCCTAAGCTGAGAATAAAGTTGAGTGGCCAAAATCGGGCGATTAACGCGACGAATATCTCAGATTCGACCGGCCGCCATTACCTACTGTTTTTGAGTGGACGTGCGTATTTTGCGAGTGAAACAGGTACTCGAAACGCCCAATAACCCCAATAGGTAAGGCAGCACCGAGTTCGTAAGCTTGAAGTTCTAATTCTGTAACCAAGTCTGACTCAACTGACTATGAGGCGATAGGTTTGTGGGTCACAGATCTTATGGTTTTGACCGGGGAGTGTTTCCAGTTACAATCGGCAACACTGTCAGAGCCTTAATATAATGCGAGCATACCTGTCAATGACCAAGGAGACGGTTTAGTTCCCACCAAACAGAACGTATGTGAGCCTTTCACGGATCCAAAGAAAGAATGATGACGAATCTGCCAATGCCATCGACGGTAGCAGTCATGTTAGGAATGCTGAAAATACACATTAATTCAGTAAAATGTAATCAACATTAATCGGTGTATATTTGAATAATACACACACGAATGTGGATTTCATGAGATGACTAGACACCGAGGACTACAAATGTTGCAAGAAAGCAAGGATTAGCAAGAAACCAAAAATTGTGAAGCTCAAAACCTTGCGTTTTATAGTCAGGTTCCAAGCGTTAGGATTCGAACGAAATCAATTTTTTAGAGGATTTCTGTAATAATAACCAAGTTAAGCCCCACAAGGGGGTTTCCTATTCCCTGGCCCATCAACCCTCAAGCAATCAGCAAGCCAACCTATAGGTCCTGAACCCATTATGGTGGCGACCAGCAGTTTGATGAAATCACCATGTGAGGGCAAGAGGAAAAGCTACGCTGGTAAAGCATATCCCAGGCGATAAGCAGATTAAAATTTCAACAAGAAACTCCAGGTGAGACTTCTGACGGGTCACTCCGATATCACCTTCACAAAATGGGATCATCAGACTAATGCCAATCTAGAGCATGAACTGTGCTTCTGCAGTGCATTAGTCTCGTCCAATAGAACACTTTGGGAAGGGCGTACGAGTTCAACTTAATATTAGCAATGGGAAGGGCGTGTGAGCCCAACTCAGTTTGACAGAAGCTTCTATAACAAGCCCCAATTCGTAGGACACGAGGCCATCAGCTGGTTTCTGCTCAGTATTGCTTGGATTGATGTTTTGGAAAAACATCGGTATTATGCTGAATAGATTTGCTCGATACCCTCATTATAATATTATGCTCTTAAACACCGTTGAAATCAAAGGAAAGGAAAGTGGAACGAAAAAATCTACTACTTATGGGGCTATAAATGGGTTTTTTGAAGGACTCGGGTCAGGAAGTCGAATGAGGTATCATTTTCGAAGTAACATAGGACGGAGGCTCAATTTGGTAGGGACCTCTAACCCATCCAGTACACCGAGGGGCTCTGTGGCGCTAAAAAAAAAAAAAAGGCCACAGGAGGGTCGTAGGTCTTTGGCCATGTGGTCGAGTGTGCGTAGTTACGAGCTATGTTGGGACGTAGAACCCGTATAATATACGATAACGTATTAAAATTTAATATTTAATATTGATTACAAGAGCTACCTTGTAATCAAGCCTGGTCTTGAGGAAGCAGACCGTGCCCTGTTTGAGGGGACAAATCTGAAGGTGGTTCACTCACACCGATTCCTTGGAGGCCACATAGGGGACCCATCTTCAACAGCTGAGTTCGTCAGGAACAAGGCCCAGGGGTGGGTCGACAATACCACGAAACTTTCTCAAGCTACTAAGAAGAGTCCTCAAGCAGGCTATACAGCTTTCATAAAGTCCCTGTCCCGGGAATGGATATTTACTCAACGAGTAACAGAGGGTTGCACCGGTGAATATGAAACCCTGAGGGACTGCATCCGTCGATACTTTCTGCCATCTCTTCTGGGGAAAGAAACCGTAAATGAAGAAGAGGCTGAAATAATGGAACTCCCAGTCAAGCTAGGTGATCTAGCTTTGGAGGATCCAGTGAAAACCGCTAACGTCAATTACACCGCTTCAGAGCGAGCCACATTCATCTTGGCCGATGCCCTGCGGACAGGAGTGACCCTTCAGATGGATCGACACGAAGAACGCGTGAGGGAGGTGCAGAGGGTGGAGAGATCCCTCAACAGCGCAGCTGCAGAAGCCAAGAGGGAGCGTCTCCTCCGAGTGAGCACATTACCCCAGGTTCGAAAAAGGGCTCTGAAGAGGATTGCAGAAGGCCGTTCGTCGCAGTGTCTCACAGTCATTCCCCTACAACGAGACGACTGGGATCTCTCATCCACTGAATTCCGGGATGGATTGTCCGTGAGGTATGGCCGAGAGCCAGCGGGGCTACCCAATCTTATCGATGGTTTTGATTCTCAAATGAATCTCAACCACGCATTGAACTGTAAAAAAGGTGGCCTGGTCAAAAGAGGGCATGACCAAATTCGGGATCAGTGTGCCTCGAGCCAGTGTTGGTCGAGGGGGACAATGACAATCCTCGGTTGGTTGCAGACATGAAGGTGCACGGAGTTTGGGACCAGGAGAGGACGGCGTACTTTGATACCCGGGTTGTAAACCCAGACGCCTCGCCTTATGGTGCCCTTGACTGGCCAACAATCGCCCAGAATGCAGCCAACGTGAAACACCGCAAATATGATGCCGCAGCAGAAGACCTCCAGAAGTCGGGGCCGAATTCTGTGGAAATTTTATTTTTTTTTTTAACTCTTTTGACAAAAACACATAGAATAAACTGAAACTCTGTTGGTTCCAGAATGGGATGCAAATCGATTTTCGATTAAATCGAAAAATCAATTTATTATCTTCAAGTTTCGATTTTGGAATAATACACCTACGTAATCGCGACGGTCGAAAATTCTGACCGACCTAAAAATTCGAAATTATCCGTTTCCGGGCATTATTTGACGGAGAAATTGAATTCCAATTCTTTCTAATCTTTGTATCAAGAAGACCACAGACTAGGAAAATGCATGGTATCACCTAATTGGTTCACTATTGCTTCCGAGTCTGCAAGGCAGAAGCATTGTTTTCACTTTCGAAATGAAAAAAAATGTGTTCTCCAAAATCCAAAATTCCACTCACGTTTTGCGTTTCAGAGCCTCCTGAACAAATTTGGTCCCGTGTCTGTCTGTCCGCATTTCTTTGCCACAGCCATAACTTCCACAATTGTGATCGGATTTCAATCAAATTTTCACGAATTGTGTGGGTATAGCCAGAGATGTAAAGAGGGTAAATACCCAGTGGGTAGGGTATTTACAAACTGGGTATTTACCCGGTATTTACCCAATCGCCGAATAAATACCTTCCCATTAAATACCCAACCAAATAAATTCCGAAAAAAAAATTTTTTTTTTTCTTTTTTTTTTAGTTTTGCAAAAAAAATCAAGTAAAAGGTCAGTTTTACGACCATTTCTGCACACCTTACTACCCTTTCCTACTTCACGACGCGATTGTTACGTACCTACAGTGTGTCCTCCATGACTGTAACAAGGAGTCCAACTAGATAGGAAGGAAAAGGGTACTTAACGTAACCTACAAAATTTGTAGATAGCCAAGAAGCGAGTTCACGATGAGTCCAGCTCGGATGAGGATGATGACTCAGATTCATCTACAAGCGAACTTTCATTCGATGAGACCGGTGAGATGAGGGAATGATGCTAGGTATTTAAATGCAAAAAACAGTTTGAGCAATTTTTTTTAAAAATGTACATGTTTTTTAAAGCTGGAAACAAATAATTTCCAACATTATCATCTTGAATTTACGATTATTTTTACCACAAAACATGGTTGATGAAAAGATTTGCAGCATCTTGGTTTTTGGGCACTTAATGACCATGAAAGCAGTCAATTTTACAGCTGTTTAAGTACAGTGGGAAGTGGCATATGATTTTATAGCAGTTTGTCTGTGTGATTTCCATCGAACATGAGTATTTCTTTCATTTAGAGGATGATCCTGAACTCGAAAATTGTTGAAACTTTGGTAGAGGCTGGCTCTCGAGTAGTAAGAACGTTTTACGTGGTTTTTTTTGCGATCCCGATTCATTGAAGATAAAATACCCTATTAAATACCCAAAATGGGTATTTACCCTGGGTATTTACCCTTAAAAAAGAATACCCGGGTATTTTACATCTCTGGGTATAGCCCTAGATGGTCCCCTATCAGTTTCATCACGATTGAATACGCTCAGCGCTGGTACGCGCTGGTACGCTCAGCGCATGCGCCAACGTAATTTCCTTGCCACAGCAATAACTCCCACAATTTTGATCGGATTTCAATCAAATTTTCATGAATTGTGAGGGTATAGCTAGGGTGGCCAGATGTACTGCAAAAAGCAGATGTACTGCTTTAAGGTATGTGATACTGCTGTACACAGAGACCCTTGTGTACACCTGAAATGTACTGCTTTTTAAAACTAGTAGAGTTTTAGGCTTGCTACTTGCCTACTTACTTACGCGCTTAGCAATATCTTCCAAAAAATGATGGTCCCCAGACGCCTGGACCCTAAATTAGATAGAACACCAACACCTCTTATCAATTAGGGGAAGAAGAAGTTGGCTCTGAGCGATCTTATCACTTCAGTTTCTGTCATGACAGTACATCAGATTCTGATGTACTCATGTACGATGAATCTGTCCGGGGCGTACCCACTCTCCCCTACAGGTGATGCCAGATGTAGTGATTTCAGAGGTGATTGAAGCGTAGGGAATCCCAACACAAAATGTAGGGGTTTTCAGACAAGGAGGTAAACACTCAAAATTCTAGTACCTATTAATAATTGGAAGAGGTTATAGGAGGAAGGTTATATACAAGCCGGTTCCTCCACCTCTACAACTAAGTAATAATGATTTGTTAGATTTTAGTAAGTACCTTTGTTCTTTTCGTAAAAGCTTGCCGAATTTTTTTCGTATACGTTTGCTACATTTTTCTTCTTTTCCCCTCATCATTAATCGATGTTGTTTCAATTTTTTTTAAAATTCATTGACTGCTTTAGTTTTAATATCCTACGATAATCGGCTGTTTTCAAGTACCCACATACCAACGCTCACTTCCTACAAGTACTTAAGTAGGAACTTGAGTTGAAAGAATTTGTAGAAATCCTCGAGTAAACAATCGTTTTATCTCTGTGATATTTTTGAAGCGAAGCTTTTACACAGACGCCCCCCGCTCGCCGCGTCTCCCCGTGAAAATCGTGAGTCAGTCTCTAACGCGATATATATATTTGATATAGATGGGGCCCGTTTGGCTCTTCCAACCCGGCCGCTGTCAAGGAAGTCGGAAAGACGTACTCAGAACGGGTGGAATCCGGGGTGGGGCTTCAGGGACCTTACAACGGTGGAGGAGGCAGGGAAATTTTTTTTGCCGACCTTTTAGCTATGAATAGGGGGGGTCGCAGACCCCCCCGGCCGAGCGTAGCGAGGCCCCCCTGTCCGAATAAGCGCTCGGCCGAGCGAAGCGAGGCCTTATGTCTGATTAAGCTTATGTCTGCTTTGAGAACTCCCCCGGCCGAGCGAAGCGAGGCCCTACGGGGGGATCTGGGGGGCGGATCCCCCCAGCTGGGTGCGTAGGCGAGACGGAGCATCTAGTAGGACACTATACTGGCAGCTGATTTTTGCAAAATGATATAAAGCTTCGCTTCCTTTTTTTTATGTTTGTGATATTTGTAAAGAAATTATTCAAGACGTGGAAAAATTGACTGAATCTTAACTTATTGAGACTGCAACTGCACAATAAATTGTCTAGTGTCCGATGACAAATTGTTGTACTGCTTCCTCGAAAAAAAAATCTGGCCACCCTAGGTATAGCTCTAGATTGTCCCCTGTCAGTTTCATCACGATTGAATCAGCGGTGCGCTCAGCGCTTGCGCGAATGTAAGTTCCTTGCCACAGCCATAAATCCCACAATTTTGATCGATTTCAATCAAATTTTCGGGAATTGTGTGGGTATAGCCATAGATGGTCCCCTATCAGTTTCATCGCGATTGTTTTAATTTTTGGTTGCCCGGAATTTTATTGTCACGAGAATGGCGAATCGGTCGTCTCTGGTCTCCAAAAATTTTAATGGTGACATGTCGTGAAGATCACGAGGAAGCTTCTGTGCCATGACCTTGGCAGTGTATTTTTTCGTAGTACTCGACAAACTCAAACCCCGTTATCTGAGTAATCTGAGAATCGCCCATCTATGCAATTTTCGAACTGAAAATTGTGGTAAGGGGGTTTTAAAAAGCACTGGATCCGAATATGTTAATAGAAATACGAAATTCCTACCTTTTCAAGGGGCCCATTACGCTGCATGATCAGCATATTGGCTTCTGTGGCGAAGGTCTTCAACATACAAAATCGAGGAAGCAAATCAGAATAACCTCTCTAGCCGCTCGGCAGCAGAAATTACCAATCTACTCCAGGCCTGTCAAAATATGCGTTTACATGTGTGACTGGGTCCATGTGCATTTCATTTGTATTCTATTATGTAAGAGAGGGTTTGAGTTGCTTAACAATGGGCAAACAAGATACGATTTCTACGTAAATTATCAAAGATGGGCTCAGGATCACTTCTACGTTCTTTGCCATCAAGCCTTCATCAGAACCTATTACAATACCAGAGCGCCATCAAGGCTACCGTTTGTTATTGTTATGATGTTCTGTTTATTTAAAACTCCGGGTAATTTCCTTTTCGACGATGCCTTGATAATCTAGTTGTAGAGGGCGACGTACGCTCATTTTATTTCCGTTCTGACCTCAACCCTGATACTTAACACTAGGGTGGCCAGATATTTTTTTCGAGGAAGCAGTACATTAAACAAATTAGTGATATAGATAGTCGTCGGACACTATAGTATGATATACTATATATATATAGTATATGTGTATATAGTACCTACTATAGTACAAGAGCCTTTTTTTGTCTATAGACAAAATTATTATTAGACATTAAAATTTTTTTGTCTATAGATAGAGAAAAAAAAATGTTCAATGTCTAATAAAACATCACATTAGGTTAAATCATTGCCACTGGCACCAAAAATATTATGACTATATGATATATCATAATATGATATAATATTATTATATATAATCTACATCCCATAAAGGAGATCCATACCGAGAGATCAATACTATTCGGCTGCATTTAAAAACTGGAGAACCCGTTTGAAAATAATAAAAAACGTAGCTCCTCCAACTTCTTCTTCCCCTAATTGCAACACTCATGAGTTCATATAGTGTCCTGGGGTTGTGTGAGGTCTATCAATGAGGATAGAGAGTAGAAATCAACCCGTGTGAATGGACAATTTCTACTCTCTATCCACACTCATGAGTGTTGGTGTTCTATCTAATTTAGGGTCCGGGCGTCTGGGCACCATCATACTTTGGAAGAGCGTAAGTAAGTTGGCAGGAAGTAGCGAAACTCTACTAGTTTCAAAAAGCAGTACATTTCAGGTGTACACAAGGGTCTCTGTGTACAGCAGTATCACATACCTTAAAGCAGTACTGTACTGTTTTTTGCAGTACATCTGGCCACCCTACTTAACACTAACAAGAAATCGAATCACGAGAGGTATCCAAAAATAACTCACAACAATGCCTACCTTAACAATACTTGAACTGTCGTGGAATGACTGACGATCGTGAGTTTCACCCTACCACACTTGTTTATATCACTGCAGACACCTAGCGAACCCCTACGAATAATTCTTATTTAGCGATTATTGCTATAAGTACCTTTAACAGCTCTCCCGGCACAATTTTAGAATAACGCTGTAAGTGAATAAGAAAGCGAACCCCAACAATTACGATTATTGCAAAAAGCAAACTAATAAACGAAAAACGTCCTCTGGAATAGAATAACAACAATGTGAAGATGTGTGGGAAAACTCCTCACTAGGTACACTGGGTTAACATGAATATCCTACCAACAGAAATAAACAAGTCAGTAACGAGTCAGCCAATGTCAGATCGTGATAATAGAATGCGCCTAGTTAAACATAAAACGCTATCCATGTTAACGTCAACCATTCCGTGTATCACGTTAATTTGTAAAAGTAAATAACAGAAGATCAGCGGCTTTCCGAAGCAGATCAAAGTTCCAAGCACAGCTAGCTGGCTCGATAGAATACACAGGACCAAACATGATCTGCTTACAACCGAACAGGTCAACGTACGAACGAGTCCACCAAAGGTACCAAGCTAAACGAAATTCAACCTCCCCGATATATTCCCTGAATATAGTATAACTATTATACTAGAGAATTGAATGGTAATGATCGATCAACTAAACAATCAGGTGCAAAACCAAATGTACATAACCGTATGAACCAGCTATCACTCAATTTGAAAAACAACATGGATGTTGTCGTCAGACTGGACGAAGTGATGACAATGAGTTGACAGGTACCTACACAATACGTGCGAACGCAATTATGAACAGGTTAACACAAAACTAATATTTAAACATAGTTTTGATTGATTTTGGAAAACGTCCATTCCAAGCGGCGAGAAAAGGGTCGAGTGATAAAGGATAGATAGGAACAACCTGAACTGTCGAGAGGTGAACGTACGAGGACACCGTTTACACAGAATAACCATCACATTCTCACCACCACACAAAATGCACTGGCTTGAGTATGTACGTAAATACTCACCACTTTCGATTTTTTTTGTCAAAATACAATTTAGAATCACAGGTCTCCTGATGAAAAAATGTGCACATTCAACACCAATGTTGTGCGAACTATCAACTGCACGAGTCACACAGCGTATGTAGATGGAGGCTTCACTGTCATTCAATGTGAGGGCTCGCGAAAAATTTACAACGGACCGAAACTGTAAAATCCATTACGACGGGAGATGTAAATAAAATTCACGTACACCGAGAAATAGGGAAGAGACCAAGCAAACAAACTCGGCTGGACGAGTCGATATTATAGCAACGAAGGGAGAGCACTATTTTGAAATCAGTGTTGTCCGTGCTTGTTGATCGACTGCTCTCCAGAAAAAAATTATGTGAGCGTGTATATCCTTATATCACTCAAACCTCTGCAATTTCCTGTCTATTTAAAAATAGATTTGGTTTTATTTAAATAAATGGACAAAACGAATGCGGACCATCAAGTCAAAGAAGAGTGGAAAATCCTGTGATGCCACGTCGCACTGCACCCTAACCGAAGTAAAGAAATACTTTACGCTATGATTGTGAAAGTCTATTTTTTGGAAGAATAAAAACAAAAAAATTGCAACGAAACCACCGACAAGTCAAATGTGTTTACACCTTGAAGGAATTGTGACGTCATCACAATGGCCTCATCAGTCCATTCTCTTTAGTACCCGAAGGAAGAAAATGGAATTAAAACGAAATTCACTCAAGCCGACAAGTCATGACGGAAACAAAATTTGAATTTGACCGTAGAAAAGCGCCTTCAACCAGCAGCTTCCCGTATGACTCATACGGTATGAGTACAGCTTGGTGGGTACCTGCCTCGCCTTGGAAACTTCTTGGCCACTAAACGAGATCATGCCATAAACACAGAGTGAGGTAGTAAAGTAAACGACTTTCAGACAGGGTTACCAGGACATGGAAAACCAGCGTGAGGAGATTAGAAGGCTTAAATTTGCTGGAAACCGCCGATTAGGCGACAATGATGGAACAATCGGCGGATCCGATCTGCCTCAAAATAATTTTGAACTAATTATTAATAGATCGCAAGGTCATAATAAAAATATGACTCATATTTTGACCTCCTTGCGGAGTGCATTATATTATAGTACACTAAAAAAGGTTAAAATTGCAAACTAACGGGTAGTTTTGATTTTTTGATGATCAGGAGCACTCACCTACCCAATTTCGCAGCTACAAAAATCGTCGGAAACTTTGCGAGCAGCTCAAAAACTGCGAGTTGCAGTTTTTTGGTTAGGTGTTTTCTCGAATTTCTCCTAACGTGTTAACGAATTTCTATATCAACCAATTTTACAGCAGATATAATTTGCAAGAATTTGAGCACAACGCGAGCCCTGTAGGTAGAACTTACGGTTGTGAAATTAGGTAGGTATACCTAGCCTTTTGAAAATAGGCGATTTTTTCTACAAAAATTAAGTTTTAAGTTTTGGTCAAGTTCAGACCCAAATTACTTATTTAAAAAAAATAGGTACTTATTTTACAAGGTTATTCGTTTCGAATAAAGCTTAAGGAAGTCTATTTAGCTTTCATTTGAGCCCAAAAAGGGGTCTGTATGTCTAGTAATTCGCTCGTAGCTATTGAAACACTGAAATATAGAAAAGCTGGTTTTTAAGTAAATTCGGTCTGACCCGTTTCCCAGACTGTTAGAGAGGGCTTTAAAGGTATAAAGGTAACTAATTTAAAGATATAATTTTTACTAGCAGTTGAAATATTAATGACTACCAGAGGATGTTTGAAGGAAAAATACCATCGTGTTTAAGCGAATGTTATACGTTCCTTAACAATATGTTTGTTTAGATATTAACAAAAATTTCAAGTTATTAAAAAGCAATATTTTAACACAGAATGTGTTTTTACGGAGGTTATTAAATAACAAATTTGGTTTCTTGATACTTTTCCTACAACCACAATCTTTTTCGACTACCTACTTGTTTTACTGCCCAGGTCGACCTTGGATGAGGCAGCAATCTCGACGAAAAGATCGTACCGCAGGCTTTGCAAGGTCGGATGAGGTCGAGTCAGGTGTCGTTTTCGAAAAACTTTTAGACGTCCAAAAAATCCACTTTGGGAGGACCCAAATCTTTCCAAACATTGTATGAGAATTTTATTTTTTGTTAGGTATAGTTATTTTAAATAATTTACTATTTACCTAAATTAATTTTTGCTCGATTTACCTAAGAATATTAAACCTTTGTTAAAAATTTGCAGCGTTTTTATATGAAGGTTTTGAGTCCCCCGTCAAATTTTGACTTGTCAGGTATACCCAATTTCATGTTAACTTTAGGTTTATTATTCTTGGAATAATACCCCTATAAGTAGGTAGGTAGCGAATTCGCGACAATGGTTCAAAATTCTGATAGGCCTCAAAAATTTGACATTATACGTTTCAAGATGTGTAAATTCCAAAAATGAAATGTTCGGCCGCCGTACGCCGTCCGAGCCGTTTTGAGTAGGTACCTAGTAGGAATATTTATTTTTGTTAAATCTGAAATTTTGGCAAAATACCTATACTCTGTTTACCATTAACTTTAAGGTAGTAACTAACTACACAACTGCTGTGCCCGCAAGGTTTTCAGCCCGATCGCCCAAACCCGTAGGGATTTATGGGGCACTCATGAGGACTTGAGGGGCTACCAATGAGACTATTGAAGGATCGTAGGAGGTCAAATGAGGTGTTGTTTTCCGCGTAATTTTGGGCGCATAGGTAATCCATTTCTCGAGGTCCCAGATCTGTCCAAACGTAGGTATTGATTTTTTTTTCAATTAATAAAACAATTTCTTTATTGAGACAGAATTATTTTTTTCGCGACCTATATAAAAGAATAACAAACCCTTGTGTAAAATTTGCAGCGTTTTCTTTTTGCGATAGTCAGAGAGGTTGGGCGGGTTTTGCCAGGCAAAACCCGCCCAAAATATGGCTAATCAGTCAGGTGGTTTCTCTCTGTCGTTCCATTTGAGGTTATTCTGTATGAATCACTGTTTTTGTTTGTGACCAAAAGCGCAGTTTTAGATTACTGCCATCAGCCTGGGTTTTTTTCTAGACACGTATCATTCCGAAAGACGTTTATATAATTACATAATCGGTCAAAGTTACGGAAATTGATTCTTGCAGATTGACAGCTGCTACCCTTTCATTGTCGTGCTTTAAAGACGTGTTCTCAGGATGAGTAATAATAATGGGCTTCCCAAATATATTTATGACATGCCGTATGACACCAGGAGGTCGCTCTGCGAGATATTGGACATAAACCACAAATGGGAGGACTTGGGTAAACACAGCTTATGTCACCTTTTCCATTTACTATAGCAATGTTCTAGTTTGACGTAGGTACATCGTAGTTGTTGGCCTAAAATAATGGGACGTAAAGGTGGCCGAACTTGTTTCTTCTTTGTTTCACTTGTCTTTGAGATAGGTACTAGGGCTCGATCAATTTAGCTTTATTAATAGGCGATTTACCTGTTTTCGACGAGGGTAAAAAAATTTTTTGTTGATCTAATGTTCGCAGTTTCCTAGTTGCGGTCAAATTCCAATTAGATAATATCCCAGTTGCAATTCCCCTCTCATGAAAGGATATCCGAATTGCGGTCCTTGTTGCATGTGACTTGCGGTTGTACATTAAGTGACCTTTTCTCCTGTCTCAACTAACCCGCAGTCCCAATCTCAGCATGGCGTAACCGAGTAGTCGAGCTGAAGCGCGTGTATGTGGGCCTGCGCCTGGTCGATATGGCTGACCACCTCGACGTACTGTAGTGCTACAAATGTTATAAGTATGGCCATACCAAAGCAAGGCGCTTGGAAGAGCTTGTCGTCTGTATGACCTGTGAAATAACTGAGCACATAAGCTCCAAGTGCCAGACCCCTAAAGATCCCGCAAGTGACTGGCACTCCGAGGGTCACTCCCAAGCCCTAGAGTGGATTGGCCTAGATGCCTGAGGTGGCCTGCATCGCCGCCCAGTGAAACGTAGACCAGGTGTGGCGGCCTGCAGAACTCCTTCCCCACTGCCGCCGACTTGGATTGCAGTTCCTGGGAAACCAAGAACCCTATTGCACCTGTGTCTGTTGGGCGGTGGTGGGATTCGAAGGGACAAGGGTGGTAACAGGTGCTGGTTTTGGAGAACTCCCTGGTGCAGCCATTTCTGCTTGGATGATGCCCTGACCGTATTGAAGCTCAGTCACCTTAGTAGCTCCCACATAGTGGTATTTCTGGCAACGCGTAGGCGTGTTGATTGTTTAAATTGACTAATTCACAATCTCTCCACCTTGAACCGCAAATTACCCATTCACCAAGTTGTTGCGTTCCTTGCAATTTAATTAGCAGCGACTGTTTTTATGTTTCAGCGGGAACCTACATGAAATACGAGGTAGGTCACATTCAGCGGATTAAACAAGCAATATACAGCAAGGCGTCACCTACGGATGAACTTCTCACATCTTGGGGAACAAAAAACCACACCATTTTAGAATTGTTTATTCTACTGTCCAAAATGCAGCACTACCAAGCAATGAGGGTTCTCAAAGACCTAGGTAAGAGGTTCACCATTCATTAGTTTACCTATTTAAGGCCACATTGGAGGATGAGGTTTATCTCAAAAGTTAGTTGAGTCTAATATAAAAAGGTGCGCAAGGAGCCCTCCAATTATTGTAGGGCTCCTTGCGCACCTTTTTCATAATCAACGTTATTCAACGTTAATTATTAACGTTGGCTTATCTCCAGTTAAAGGGGCGGACTTTCTTGTGTCAGATTTATGCATTCTATTCACTAAGTTACTGTTCACTCGTCCTATGTGTCATTACTGTACCTACCTATCGTTGCAGTTCAACCTACGTATCACTGCTTGATTCGTCTGGGAGAAGAAAATCTGAGTGGACTGTTTGCGGAACAAACCCTCAATGATGGAAACCAACGTGTTGTGAATGAAAATGTTTGTAGCTTCATTTTTGGTTTATTATTCTTGGAATAATACACCTATGTTTTCGCGACGGAGGTCAACGACTCGGATCGGCCTCAAAACTTGACATTATCCGTTTCAAGAGGTCTACATTCAAAATCCGAAATGTCCGTACGCCGTCCGCCGTCCGGGCCGTTTTCGGCAGTAGGAATTTTTTTTTAAATCTGAAATTTTGGCAAAATACTTGGTTTGCCATCTAGTTGTGCCCGCAAGGTTTTCAGTCCGATCGCCCAAACCCGTGGGGCGCTATGGGGCTTAAATGGGGCTACAGGAGGGGTGTTTTGAAGGCTTTGAGCTATGGGATCGAGTTAGGTGTCGTTTTCGAAGTATTTTTGGACGTAGAATCCATTTTTGGGGGTCCCGGAACGATCCGATTTCACTGTGGCGATCTATAGGGCTTTCATTGGGCTTAAAAATGGGATTTTTGAAGGATCCCAAGAAGTTAAATATTTTTCGAGTAAAAATTAGAGTTTTTAAAAAAACACATTTTTGAAGAAAAAAAAAAATCCCCCCAAAAATTTTTTTTTGAAATATAAAAATCCCCCCAAAAAATTTTTTTTAAATTTTTTTTTATTGACAGAATTAAATGTCTGTACAAGTAACCTATATCACAGAATAATAAACCCTTGTGTAAAATTTGCAGCGTTTTCTTCTCTTCTTTGACAGCACTACGGGCCCGCTGATTCCGTGCTAACTTAAGTTATTTTTTCAGAGAAATAAAATCGGTGAACACAATTTCAACATTCCCAAAAGTGAAGCTCCACAGAAAGTTCTCATCAAAGCTGGTGGTTGCGGAGGAGAAGCTGATCATGGGCCAAAAAACGTGTTGATGGTCGATTGCCCTCGTAACGCCAGAAGACTCTCAGGTTGGTCACAGCCGGGTTTGCAACGAATCCACACCGACCATTTGATTAAATTTCAAACCAAAATTTAACTCTTAATTCATTTTCAGACGAGTCCATATTTGGCGAAAACTCAAGTCCGCTTATACGGTACAACGAACTGGAGCTGGCTACTGATAAATGGGACAAAGGAAACATGTTGGGAAGAGGAGGATTTGGAACCGTTTACAGAGGGATCTGGAAAAATACGTCAGTTGCAATTAAAAGATTGGAAGTGCAAGTGAGTTAATTCGTTCGTATCACGTTTCCTGTTTACTGTGCCCGTAGGTAATTCTGATGTTATGGTTAAACTGTTAACTTTTATCAAAGACGTATTTGCTTTGAAAGCGAAATTGTACGGTACTTTTCCGTTATACCCCCCCCCCCCCCCCCCCCCCACGCGATTTCGTGTTTCATACACACTCCTCCCGATGGCTTTAAGGCACCCAAAGCCAAAACCAAAGGGGGGGTTATAACGGAAAAGTACCAATTGTACTTATCGGTTTGATATGTTCGATTTTTACGCCATATTCAGTTCTCCCTGTAAATTGAAGTCGAGTTTTTTTAAACTGAAATAGCCGTATTGCATTCGTAGCGTGATGGAGACGTGGAAGAAACCTGGAGAACTCACCGGGAACAGTCGCTCCGGGAACTTAAGTATTTGACGTCTTGCAGGCATGACAACGTCCTACCTCTGTACGGCTTCAGTATAGGGGGCCCCTACGATTGCTTGGTGTATCAGTTCATGCCGAATGGATCCCTCGAAGACCGTCTTCTCTGCAGGGTCTGACTCTTGAATACTGTCCACCTTGTTCATTTTTGAAAGTACGCACGCGATGTATTCATCTTATTGATGCTACTTATTTTACAGAACCAGAACAAGCCCGCTCTTTCGTGGATGCAGCGACTCCACATAGCTACAGGAACGGCTCGTGGGCTACAGTTCCTGCATACATTTGGTGACAAGCCTCTTGTTCACGGTGATATTAAAAGGTAACAACGTCACCAATTTTATATTTCTATCTCTCAAGCAAATGGACGCAAAAAATAAAAACAGACGGTGGTTGTAGATAAAGTTGATTTTTCTTTTTCTCGTTAGTGCAAACATTTTACTAGATTCGAACATGGAACCTAAAATTGGCGACTTTGGGCTGGCCAGGGAAGGGCCGCAGCAACAGTACACTCACGTTAAAGTGACTAAAGTTCACGGCACTAGACCCTACTTACCTGATGAATTCTTACGAGCTAAGAAATTTTCGCCAAAAGTCGATACCTTCAGCTTTGGAATCGTAAGTAATAAAATTGCCCTGAGGAAATTTCCATTATGAGCTGACGCTAAAATGCCGCTTACACTTCGCAACAATTTATTTTTTTCCTCAGGTCCTATTTGAGTTAGCCACTGGACTCCGAGCCTATGATGACACCAGATCGTATAAATTCTTGGTAAATAAAATGACATTTTACAGTTTGACATGTCTGTATAACTTGAAATAATAATACCTAATTGCCCGAGTGTTTATGCATTGAAGAAAGACGAGGTGGAAGCAGCTTGTAATGGAAAGCAGATTTCCAAGCTCCAAGATCCCAAAGCTGGACTGGACGACAGCATGACCTTCTCCAGGCTCATTGACTTGGGCAGGAACTGCGTTGCTCAAAAATCCAAAGATAGGCCCGAGATGGTCCTAGCTTTGGTGCACCTGGAATCCACTGCTCCCGGAGAAACGTCAAGTCAACGTAAGTGCAATTTTAGAATTTCTATTTTACCGACTCGTCTGAATTTGCTGCACTGAGTTCATCTTCCTTGTTTCATGTAGATGGGCGTAACGTGACGAGAACAGAGAGTACAACGTTGATCCCGGCATTCGACATTCTTGCCGCTAGTACCGAACTTAATCAGGTAATCACTAATAATAGTAATAGCGGAGGTGTAACCTTTGTCACTGGGTTCTCCAGCGCCCTCTGACTTCTCTCATAATCCCAACTAAACCATGTTTCAACTTCAAATCATTAACTTATTGGTTTTGAAGTGTGAAGCCATTTGCGTATTCACAACCTGTCATGTGTACATTCCCGGGGTTTTACTTTTGGGGAATTTATAAGGAAATTTATATCAAAACCCTCATACAACCAGTATGAGTTATGAAGATTGTAGAACCCACGCATTTTGTGAAATATCAAAAATTCCAGGTTCCATGTATGAAAATAATTCATAAGACTATGCAGATATTTATACTGCTTCAATCATAATAGTACAGTAATATGATTGAAACAGTACACTATTTTGTAACTATATCCCAACTCTCTAATCTTTTTTTTCTTATTAAACTGGTAAACGTTTAGGGAGACTATCCCAACACGTTGTCGTTCAGGTTTCAAACCATTGACAGGATGGCAGCAGGAGGCCTTGTACGGATAGCAGATGGACTGACTTATAAGTCGTATAAGTCAGTCCATCTGCTTACTATAACAAGGGGATCAAACGTGAAAAACCAAATGCGTTGTGAAAGTTCTGTTAAGATGAAGGAGAAACAGGTGGTTGATTTTACAGAATAAGGAAATTCCCATCCGTAGAGTCATGTTCTAAAAATTTAAAAACCAGAACAAAGTTAATACAAATTTTGTATCAACTTTGTTCTGGTTTTTAAATTTTTTACTCGTCATACATATTGATAACAGTAAATAAGGTCATTTTACAAACAAAAACAAAGGCATAAGCAAAAAAAAATCCATGAAACAATTTTGCAATGATCGACTTTAAGGTCAAGATTAGAAGAAGATTCTGAATTCTCAACAAAAAATAAAAATATAAACTGAGAAATTCATTTCAGTAAATTTGGTTGGTCATATTTCCCTATTTTTGTAGAATTACCCAGGTGCAAACATTTTGATTTTGGAGGACAGCCATTTAAATTTTTCAAGTTAACCTAATGCTTCCGTTTCTGCATACATGCCAAAGCAACGTTATGAAACAAGGTAGCACCCATATTTCCGGGCTACAAGATTCATTTTTATGAGAACGGTAAAGATTTTTGATTTTGATTTCAAGTTGAATTCATTGTGATTTTCTCCACTCAATGACGAATGAATTGTTATTTCGCTTTACTGTACTGTTTACTAAGTACCATAGCAGACCAAAATGAGAGTGAATAAATTCACGATTTTGAGTGGGAATAAGTTGTGGATTATTCCCGATAAATTCCCACTTTCCCAGTGCCATCACTGCTTATAACGCCGAGAGTTGCTGAAGAGTTAGCAGAAATACGCTGCACAGTGGTCTGAGGGCGGCAAATCCCCCATTTTTCAACTTGATTATTGATACAATATGAATTTACAACTAATGTTTGGAGGCGTAAACTAGTACATTCCATGGTTTTATTGGTGAAACTAACGATTTTACAGCGTTACACAAGCTTGAAAAGACGGAAAAACGCCCATTTTCCGAACATTTATGTTATGAAAACGTAGAAAAATGGAGTGCTTTATGTTAAAAAATGAAAATCCTATTTATTCTAAGTACATACACATCGTAGGAAGTGAAACATTATTTTTACTAATTTTTCTCAGTGGTTTCAGCTTGTGTTTTTGAATAAAATATCGAAAAATACTTTCTTTTTACATTTCAAAAGAGAAGGAAACACCGTGCGCCAGAGTGCGGTAGGTCTTGAAACACTCAGTAGGGCCTGTTGAAAAAAGAAATGCAGAGATCGGTTGCGGTAACTTTGCTCAATATATTTTTTTAAAGCCTTCGTATCTTTACTGACTTCCTATAGTTTTCGCATTATCTTTGGACCAAAACGCTTTAGACCAGCCGCCAGAGGATTGAAAGGGGGCATTGGAGTAGAAACTTTTTTTTAAATAATTTTTTATTCAATTTTATAATTTTTTTAAGTATCAAAAATGGTTGCAAAATGTTTGCCGGGAAAACTGATGGCGGCCAAAAAACAATTTGTTCGAACGTTTTCCTGTTTTTCACCAATCACTCGAAAACTAAGCATTATGGAGAAAGCGTTAAATTACAAAGTTGTAGATCATAAAATGCTCCTCCTTAAACATTAGAATCGGTTCAGCCGTTTAGCCACATCAAGCGTAAAAAAATAGGAAACTTTTTCCAACTTTTGTTCTATCCTGTTCAGTTACCTATCCTGATTTCAGGAACCTATCATACATACTTATCAGGTAGTATCTATCTATCTACCTATATACTATAGGTAGTACCTATCTATCTACCTCTCATACTTATTTCAGCTACCTGACCAACCTATCAAACTTAGGTGTCTGTCATACCTATTCAGCAGTGCTGAATCAGCACCCCAAAAAACATGGGTACCTAACCTATACAATGTTTTAGTTAATTAATCCACTTATTAGGGGTTTTTGCCGGTTTTTTTTTGGGGGGGGGGGGGGGGGGTTCAGACCACTGTAGCGCGCAACCTCTTCATTCAAGATTGTTCTAATCAACAATTTCATATTTACAGTCCGACAGCCTGCCCAAACTCTCGGCGCTCGGGGTGAAATCGCAGTCGTCCAGCAGTGCCAACGGGTCGGGGTGAATTGTAAGGGAACGCTTCATTTTTAGAGCGGCTCTCCATTAAACAAAATTATGGCCATCATCGCCATTCTTGCTTTGCAAATAAGTTTCATCTTGGAAGGAAATCTGCAAGTGCACTACGAATTCAATCGATCGAACTTCTCCAACTTTGTCGTAGGCTGTTTTTCATCGATGGAAACAATCCAAGAAAGAGTTCAGAAACTCAACGTTCCAAAAAGCATTCCATTCTCAAATAAGACCCGGATTCTTCAATGTGCAAAACCGAGATCAAAACGAAGGCTAATGCAACTTGAACCGCCGATTCAATGTTAAACCGTGTATAAATTTTGAGGATTCATATTGTGAGACATTGTTACAAGATTCCCGGCGTTGAAAAACTTGTATTCTAAACAATCTTGATTTGGAATCAAAATTTAAATTACCTTAGTGATCAAGCTATTGTACAATAAATATATCTTTTTTTTAGAACTAACTGTATATCGTGAAAGAGGATGTTATTGACTGTGCTGTGAAATTCAAGTGCAAATATAAATAAAAATATAATTTTTTACTGTTAATGACATCGACTGGTTATTTTGAACCTTCTAGTCTTTTTGCAGCATTTATCATTCTCCGTTATTCATACAAATGTAAAAGCATTATTAAATATTTTACGACTGGGATTCCCATAGTAGCCCAGTCAAACAGTACATTAAAATAACGGATAGCTTTGATTTTTTGATACGTTGTTTGGGTTATTATCAGAAGCACGTACCCAATTTTGCAGCTTAAAAAAAAAAAAGTTTATGAGCAGCTCGAAAAACCGCGAAAATTTCTCACTTGTTTTGGTTTTTAATTCTAATTAGCTTTCATTTGGGTACTAGTAGAACTCTAAGTAAGTAAATCAAACAGGAATCGAAAAAACGAATTTAAAACAAAACAAGAAATGCCCAATCTGACACCAGTCGGGAAGCATAAAACCACGTTTTCGGCTGAAGGTAACTATTGGCCCGATTCCGAATTACTTTATTTCTCGTGAAGGATGATTAAATTTCGATAAGAGAGGGGTAGGCATGGCAAATGTTTGCAAAAACATCTTTTTTCGCACATTTATGACCATAACACGGGAACGGTTAGTCCGATCTTAATTTTATTTTCTGGTTGAAGCTGATTAAATTTTATATAAGGTACGGTACATTGTATTTAGTTGAGACTGCAAAAGTGCCATTAGTATTCGTCGGAAAGGGCGGAAACCAGAAATTTGACCACATACGACCACGGCTTTCAAAACTTTTTCTTCTCTCCCTCCGAAACTATTTCTACGATCTAAATTTCATTGTCCCCAGGTGCGACAGAAAATTTCAGCTTCACGAGAAAAAAATGAGTTTCCGATTACCGAGCGGTGTCAGATAGGGCGTTTCTTGTTATGGCTTAAGTTCGTATTCTCGGTTCCTATTCGACTTACAGAGTTCTACTTGTGATCAAATGAAAGGTAGGTTACCTAATTAGATTTCCTACAACTTCACTCGAAACAAATATCCTCGCTGAATATTATATACACAATATATTCTGGCCGTAATTTGAGTCTGAAGTCGACCAAAACTTGACAACCGTTGGTCGTACAGAGCTCGGGCATTTCTCAAATTTCATCTACTTCAAAATAGGAACATACTAGATGCTCCGGCTCGCTTTGCTCGCCTACGCACCCAGCTGGGGGGCTCCGCCCCCCAGACCCCCCGTGGGCCTCGCTACGCGAGGCCGGTGCCTCGCTTCGCGAGGCCGATCGCTTACGCAGAATTGTGGGTGAATTGCCGCTTGTGGGAGTATTGCCGCCTGTGAGTGTATATTGCCGCCTGTGGGTGAATTGCCGCCCCCCAGACCCTCCCTAGTGGGTGTATTGCCGCTTGTGGATGTATTGCCCACTGTGGTTGTATATTGCCGCCTGTGATTTGGGTGAATCATGGTATGAAAATGATTAGCCGAGCGAAGTAAGGCCCCCTTGTCAAAGTGCTAGTCTATTAGCTG
Source organism: Pilophorus perplexus (assembly GCA_955831195.1). NCBI lineage: Eukaryota > Metazoa > Arthropoda > Insecta > Hemiptera > Miridae > Pilophorus > Pilophorus perplexus. The sequence continues at coordinate 54,114,459 of OY037007.1, read as the reverse complement.
AGCGAAGTAAGTCAAAGTGCTAGTGAAATCAATTTTCAAAAGTCTACTCTCTACCGCCCGAGCGAGGAACCGCCCCCCCCCCCCTCCTTGCCATAGTGCTAGTGAAATCAAATCAAATTTGAAAACTCATAGGGAAAAAACCCATGGGGCGATATGGGGCTAAAAAGGCCGAGAAGATGATCAGCTGAGCGAAATAAGACGCCCCTCCTGTCAAAGTGCTAGTGAACTCAATTTTGAAAACTCCACCATCATAATAATAGAATAGAACTACCTATGTGGGTGGCTGAGCAAAGCGAGCTCCCTCTGGCTGATAACATGATCGGCAGAGCGAAGTAAGCCCCCCTCCCTCCCCTGTCAAAGTGCTAGTGAAATCAAATCAAAACTCACAGTAAAAAACCTGGTGGGGCGCTATGGGACTAAAATGCCGAGGGGGTAGAGTTAAGTGTCAATTTTGAAAACTCCACCATCATAATAATAGAATAGAACTACCTATGTGGGTGGCTGAGCAAAGCGAGCTCCCTCTGGCCGATAACATGATCGGCAGAGCGAAGTAAGCCCCCCTCCCTCCCCTGTCAAAGTGCTAGTGAAATCAAATCAAAACTCACAGTAAAAAACCTGGTGGGGCGCTATGGGACTAAAATGCCTAGGGGGTAGAGTTAAGTGTCGTTTTCCAAGTATTTTTGGGGAAGACCTATGGAGCTTTCATGGGGCTATACGAAATTAGACCCCCTGTCAACGTGCTAGTGAAATCAAATTTCCACCATCAATAATAATAGAACTACCTATGTGGGTGGCCGAGCAAAGCGAGTCCCCTGGCCGTTAAAATGATCGGCTGAGTGAAGTATGCCCCCCCCCCCCCCCCCTCCCAACCTATCATAGTGCTAGTGAAATCAAATCAAAGTTGAAAACTCACAGGAAAAATATGGGGCTAAAATGGCGAGGGGGTAGAGTTAAGTGTCGTTGGAAGGGAGGGGGTTGAAGGAGGGGAAAACGGAAAAAATCCTTGAGGGCGCTCAACCTATCTCAGAACGTAGAGCATTTTTGAATTTCTCGAGATTTTCAAGAATATTATATATATTAGTGATATAGATTATTTATAAGGGTCTTGCGTGATCGCTCGTACATAAGTAAGGACCCCCTGTCAAAGTGCTAGTGAAATCAAATTTGAAAACTCCACCATGAATAATAGGAGAACTACCTATGTCGGTGGCCGAGCAAAGCAAGACCCCTCTGGCTAATAAAATAATCGCCCGAGCGAAGTATGCCCCCCCTCCCACCCTGTCATAGTGCTAGTGAAATCAAATCATAGTTGAAAACTCACAGGAAAAATATGGGGCTAAAATGGCGAGGGGGTAGAGTTAAGTGTCGTTTTCCAAGTATTTTTGGGGAAAGTAAGGCCCCCTGTCATAGTGCTAGTGAAATCAAATTTGCAAAGCCTTCCCTTGATAATAATAGAACTACCTATGTCGGTGGCCGAGCATTGCGAGTCCCCTGGCCGTTAAAATGATCGGCCGAGTGAAGTATGCCCCACCTCCCACCCTGTCATAGTGCTAGTGAAATCAAATCATAGTTGAAAACTCACAGGAAAAATATGGGGCTAAAATATGTAATTTATTACATATAAATATGTAGGTAGGTAGGACAATTGAATCCCCTGGCCGGTATAATGAAAACAAAGAAAAAATATGGGGCTAAAATGGCGAGGGGGTAGAGTTAGTGTCGTTTTCCAAGTATTTTTGGACGTAGAATCCCCTGGCGGATAAAATGATTCCCTGAAAATTTCATCAAAATCGAATCAATAGTGGCTTAAATCCCCACTCCTTTTCTTTAGTTGAAGGAGGGGAAAACGGAAAAAATCCTTGAGGGCGCTCAACGTATCTCAGAATTAAGATCATTTTTTTTATTTTATTTTTATTTTATTTTATTTTTTTTTTCAAATTAAATTAAATTTTTCGATAATCGATTCAGTTTAAATCGATTCTACTTTTCTCGATAATCGATTCAATTTAAATCGATTCATTTAATTTACGTCCGTCCGGGAGAGATCACGTAGACCTTGCTCGCGCCCCTTAAAGGCTGATGTCCCACCCGCTCAGAGTGAAGAGTGAAGGCGGGGGGATAGAGGGTGTTGAGAGGATGGGAGTGAAGCCGAGCCAGAATTCACCCGACGCGATGGGTCGGTGGCGACGGCCCAGTTTTTTCAAAACTCAACTCGCGCTCAAAATTCACTCGATTTCGAAATGAATTTGGTCGATATCTCCTATTAAAATTCGGATCTCTAGGTAGGCTACGGACGAAACGCGGAAAAAATCCGTCTATTAACGACGGAATAAATCGAAAAAATTAATTCAGCGAATTCGCGCGCGTCATAAAATTCGCGCAACTCGCTTATCGGACGTAAAATTAGTCGAGGAATCCGAATCCGAAGAAAAAAATAGGGGTTCCCATTTGAAATAAGAAAGTTGATGTCAATTGCGCGGATTTGCGCGCATTTTTGGGGGTGCTCAACCCCCCTACAAAGACTTAAACGGTCGCCCGAGACGATAGGAAAAATCGGGGTATTTTTAGGACTTACCGTTTAGTCAGAGTAGGCGATTGACATACAGACAGACCCACAGACACACAGACTGAGAATTAGTGGTATAGGGAGGGGGTTAGTGGTGTCGTTGGAAGGGAGGGGGTTGAAGGAGGGGAAAACGGAAAAAATCCTTGAGGGCGCTCAACCTATCTCAGAACGTAGAGCATTTTTGAATTTCTCGAGATTTTCAAGAATATTATATATATTAGTGATATAGATTATTTATAAGGGTCTTGCGTGATCGCTCGTACATAAGTAAGGACCCCCTGTCAAAGTGCTAGTGAAATCAAATTTGAAAACTCCACCATGAATAATAGGAGAACTACCTATGTCGGTGGCCGAGCAAAGCAAGACCCCTCTGGCTAATAAAATAATCGCCCGAGCGAAGTATGCCCCCCCTCCCACCCTGTCATAGTGCTAGTGAAATCAAATCATAGTTGAAAACTCACAGGAAAAATATGGGGCTAAAATGGCGAGGGGGTAGAGTTAAGTGTCGTTTTCCAAGTATTTTTGGGGAAAGTAAGGCCCCCTGTCATAGTGCTAGTGAAATCAAATTTGCAAAGCCTTCCCTTGATAATAATAGAACTACCTATGTCGGTGGCCGAGCATTGCGAGTCCCCTGGCCGTTAAAATGATCGGCCGAGTGAAGTATGCCCCACCTCCCACCCTGTCATAGTGCTAGTGAAATCAAATCATAGTTGAAAACTCACAGGAAAAATATGGGGCTAAAATATGTAATTTATTACATATAAATATGTAGGTAGGTAGGACAATTGAATCCCCTGGCCGGTATAATGAAAACAAAGAAAAAATATGGGGCTAAAATGGCGAGGGGGTAGAGTTAGTGTCGTTTTCCAAGTATTTTTGGACGTAGAATCCCCTGGCGGATAAAATGATTCCCTGAAAATTTCATCAAAATCGAATCAATAGTGGCTTAAATCCCCACTCCTTTTCTTTAGTTGAAGGAGGGGAAAACGGAAAAAATCCTTGAGGGCGCTCAACGTATCTCAGAATTAAGATCATTTTTTTTATTTTATTTTTATTTTATTTTATTTTTTTTTTCAAATTAAATTAAATTTTTCGATAATCGATTCAGTTTAAATCGATTCTACTTTTCTCGATAATCGATTCAATTTAAATCGATTCATTTAATTTACGTCCGTCCGGGAGAGATCACGTAGACCTTGCTCGCGCCCCTTAAAGGCTGATGTCCCACCCGCTCAGAGTGAAGAGTGAAGGCGGGGGGATAGAGGGTGTTGAGAGGATGGGAGTGAAGCCGAGCCAGAATTCACCCGACGCGATGGGTCGGTGGCGACGGCCCAGTTTTTTCAAAACTCAACTCGCGCTCAAAATTCACTCGATTTCGAAATGAATTTGGTCGATATCTCCTATTAAAATTCGGATCTCTAGGTAGGCTACGGACGAAACGCGGAAAAAATCCGTCTATTAACGACGGAATAAATCGAAAAAATTAATTCAGCGAATTCGCGCGCGTCATAAAATTCGCGCAACTCGCTTATCGGACGTAAAATTAGTCGAGGAATCCGAATCCGAAGAAAAAAATAGGGGTTCCCATTTGAAATAAGAAAGTTGATGTCAATTGCGCGGATTTGCGCGCATTTTTGGGGGTGCTCAACCCCCCTACAAAGACTTAAACGGTCGCCCGAGACGATAGGAAAAATCGGGGTATTTTTAGGACTTACCGTTTAGTCAGAGTAGGCGATTGACATACAGACAGACCCACAGACACACAGACTGAGAATTAGTGGTATAGATCACCAAATCATATCTACCCGTTAGTTGGCGATTTTAGTTTTTTTGTTTTGTTTGTGTGTGTGTGTGTGTGTGTGTAGTTACTACAGGGCTATAGGCATATTTATGACTCGGCTATATCTGTGGTCTGAATCAGTTTCACAGAGGTCGACATAAACGAAAACTGATTTTGAGGATTGAAGAGGTCTAAATATCGACACAGGTGATAGGTCTATCAAGATTTGATAGTAAAACGCTGCAAATTTTACACAAGGGTTTATTATTCTTTGATATACATTACTTGTGCAGAAATTTAATTCTGTCAATGAAAAAATTAAAAAAAATTTTTTTTTTTTTGGATTTTTCTCAAAATATTTTTTTTTGGATTTTTTTGTTCAAAAATGTGTTTTTTTCAAAAATTCCGTATTTTTTACTCGAAAAATATTTAACATCCTGGGATCCTTCAAAAATCCCATTTTTAGCCCCATGAGAGCCCTATAGATCGGCACAGTGAAATCGGATCGTTCCGGGACCCCAAAAAATGGATTCTACGTCCAAAAATACTTCGAAAACGACACCTAACTCGATCCCATAGCTAAAAGCCTTCAAAAAACCCCTCCCGTAGCCCCATTATAGCCCCATAGCGCCCCACGGGTTTGGGCGATCGGACTGAAAACCTTGCGGGCACAACTAGATGGTAAACCAAGTATTTTGCCGAAATTTCAGATTTTTTAAAAAAATTCCTACTGCCCAAAACGGCCTGGACGGCGTACGGCGGACGGACATTTCGGATTTAGAATGTAGACCACTTGAAACGGATAATGTCAAATTTTGAGCCCGATCGGAGTCGTCGACCCCCGTCGCGAAAACATAGGTGTATTATTCCAAGAATAATAAACCAAAATGAAGTGAAACGAGTTCTTTACATCACTTCATTTTTACTTTGCGAATTAATGTTTTTCTCGAAAAATAACTACCTACCTACTTGAGTATTACTAACTAGAATTGATATTTACTGAATTTGATGTCTATTTATTTCGTTAAATTTTGATGAGAAAATGAAGGGAAGTTAACTCACTTAACCAACTGCAAACTGCTGTGCTGTATTGGAAAGATTATGGATAAAACTCATCAAAAATATCAATAGGGAAAACTAGAAGTAGGGTTTTAAAGTAATAATTACTTTTAAAACCCTATTTGACTATGTGGGTCTGAGGTTTCAGTTCATTTTAGAGAAAGGGCGTCTTGCCCAAAATAGATTGGGAATCAGTGCTTCATCGATTCAATTTTGTTGCTTCGGAGCTGATTGCAAGCTTTGTTTTCATTTTCGGGGTCCGAAATCTAAATGATCACCCTCATGTTTCATTTCGGATTCGGAACCTCCTTGAGAGGGCTTTTCGTGGTTTCTTGAGCTACGCAATAATATTCACATATTAGGTACGTGAATATGTCAAGTACCTAGGTAGGTGTACGATCTTGGATCATCTTTTCGAACATTTTGAGCCAAATTTCATCAAAATTGGTTAAATAATTCAGGAAATAATCCCGGAAAACAGCAGAATTTTTCGGTTTTCTATATAATTTCCTTAAAGAATGAAATTAACGGAAATTAATTAAATTAATGAAATGAACTGAAAATGTGGATTTTTCGCAAATTCTTTAATTCTTCGAAGTCAATAACCGTGATACTGCTAATGTTACCAATTACACCTCTTATCATTCCACTTAAATGAGAACCTAGTAATCAGCACTTGCCTAAAATGAATGAAATTGAAAGGTACGTGATTTCGCAAGGTACAAGGTTTTCATAAGCAAAATAATGAGAAATTGAAACTTAAAATTACTTTATTTAATTTATAGATCCAAAGTAAATACTTCTTGAGAAATGAACGATTACTGCCTTCACATCTTTCAGTAAGTAAGAATTCGTCTTCTTCCCTGAAAAAATGAATATTATGAGGTTCAGTTCTAACGAATTGCATGTAAGGAATATTGACGGATAAACCAACAAGAAACGTTCGTGTGAAATTATCGAGTAAAGGGCCCTCTCATCACCACCGTAGCATAATTTATACATACGAAAGGTTGAATTTCGAAGTTATCATCAAGATTTGGGAGTTCGTCAGACAGTATACAAGCTGGATTTGGGCACCACGGAGCACAGGAAAATAGACATTTTCGATCAAGATTTCTCTACTCACCTAACTATAACTTTGCCACGAGGAAACGTAATACCTTCGAGGTATACATGCGGAATTCACCAATTAACCTCTTGGTCTGGATGATAGAAAATCCAATGTCTCAAGGGCTCGTAATTCAATTACTGTTGCCGGAGGAAAATGACGTTTTCAGTTAATGCACCACACTGCATAACTTTTTCTGGCAGGCGTTAAACATTACGTTTTGAAGATACTTATCCGCTATCGTCAAAAACCGGCTGTGCGTATCATCAAGTACATGATCAGTAATCTAAATGACGTAAGTACTTCTATAATATTTCCTCACTCACTTACAGCGAAAAGTATTTTAAAGAACGTAGTTGGGGTGCGATACGGTTATCCATTTAAGAGTGTCAGTTAAGGCTGTAAGGTAGGAAAATATATTCATCACTTTACTACATAGGAAATTCCATGCACACAACAATTCTCCACACCCAACATAGACTGCACGAAGCACATTACTGGTCGTGATCTATTTACGGGTCGTTTCAGTTGAATAATGCATTCAAGTAGGTTTGAAATTGTCGTTTGATATCGTACACGGCAGAGTTGGAAGGTAATGACTACTTTTAAGTAATTATTACTTTCCTGTTTTAATGGAAATTCACCTCAGGCAGACACCAGCAGTAGTCAAAAATCGGAATGCGGGCTTTTGAACAAAAAATTACGTCGAGAGTAATTGCTATTCCCATTCCAATTCCTGTAATGGTAATCGAAATTGCAATTACTTTTTCCGATTACATGCAATGGGAATGGGATTTTGTGAATTCCCATTACATGTAATCCGAAAAAGTAATTGCAATTTCGAATCCCATAACACGCCTGTATTTGGATTACAAATGAATAGGGCGCTGGCCCCGCAGTACCACTGTGGGTTGCCACACTTGGGCTTACGAAGAAGTAATTGTGACCCCAATCCACAGGTACCACAACTTTGGATTTGGAAGCTTGCGCCAAATGTGACATAACAATTAGGAATGGAAGCGTTTCTGGATTATTTTTTTTTTATCGATAGAAGGCGTCCAAATAATACTAAAAACGGGGTTAAAACACAAACTGCAAGCTCGTATGAATTTATAAAATTTATGGAAAAATTGCTATTTGAATTTTGGCGGGAACCCGAGGTCAGCTCCTATTGGTCGACACGTTGGCCACCATTACAAAACTAAAAACTAAAGAATCGGTCATTGGAATAAGTTAATTTATATCACAAATAAGTTGAGTAAATAAGCATGATCACATTCAAAACAAAGCGAACACGGCCATTTTCTCGTTACTCCAGTGTCACTAGAGCCAAACACCAAGAAAAAATTGAAAAAGAAGAAAAAATCGACCTGCACTCTGGTGTCTTTTGATTGGAAACCGGAACACCTGTAGGTGACGCCACTCACAGTGGTTTTTGAATCGGACTAAATTACTTAAGATGATTGTAAACTACGTGAAAGACTTTTTGTCACAAAAATGATGTATTTTTCCCTTTTTGACTTCTAACAACACGGTACAGGATGATTTAACCCGAAATTCGGGAGCACTTCCATTCCTAATTGCGGCCTGCAGGTTTTCTCACAAATTTTGCTCTCACAGCTGTCATGCTGCATGACGAGTAACGTTTATTAAGCTCGCTCGAGAATTTTCTATGTAGTTGCAAAGTTCTGCCCAGAAACCCTCCCAAATTTCGATTCGTGCATCAAAAAGCGACATTGCAAGTCAAGCTAGTTAGTCTCTAGTCTGTACTATCCAATCATATCACGTGGAAACCATTTCAAAACACCAGCCGGAAACCACAGGGAGACTGACAGAACTCTTGCAACTAGACAGCAGACCTCCACCCATTGCCCCTTGAGATATAGAGATGGGGAAACTTTGATTTATAGCCGAACGTTGCATAATACCACCCATTCCCTCGCAAATCCCTATTCACTTGCAATCCAAATACAGGCGTGTAATGGAATTACCCGATTCCCATGACTCCATTCCAAATCCTGTAATGGTAATCGAAATTGCAATCATTTTTTTCAGATTACATGTAATGGGAATTCACAACAACATTCCCATTACATGTAATCGGAAAAAGTATTTACAATTTCGATTACCATTACAGGAATTGGAATTGCAATTAGGTCCGTAACTTAAAAAGAAATATGAATTTGTAATGGGAATGGGGATTCCGTTTTTACCAACCCTGATTCACGGCTAATTTTATAGTAATAAAAAAAAACAGGTCGGATTACCCCACCCACCACCTGGGCACCTAGGTATTCAATTTTGTTATTCATGTTCATCATTGAAGTCAGTCACGAAAACACAAGATTTGCAAGAGAAAACTTCAAGTGGACGTGAGATACGTGGAAAAGAACAAAAAATGTATGGGGGTAAGGGGAACAACAAAGTTGAATATGGTTGGACCTTGAAAACTGAAATTTTAGGCAGTCAATTCGGTGGTAGGCTGTTTGCACTAGCAAAACAAAAAACAACCACCAATCGCAGATGTAACTAACTAATGTAACGAAGTGGTTGTTTGCCGACCGTCCAGAGGTCTAATCCATTGAGGCGGAAAGAAAACGACTCCTCTGCTGGCTTGGATACTAAACTGTGTATTCACATGAACATTATTTTGACCTTGTCTTTGCACACTGTGTTCTTGGCAATAAAAATCTTGAATCTTGAACAATAATTGTAGCGTGGGGCCCGGTTTCGAGCAAGTAAGCTCATCTACAGCCCTAACAACTAATATAAACTGCCATTATTTATTTATTTTGTTGTTGTCGTATAAATCAAATTTACTTGACTCTTGTAAAAAATTCAAAAGTAACCAATAGATTCATAAATTCAACAAATTCAAATTTACCTTCTGTATAAATTCAAATGTAACTAACCATGTCAACTGCTAGGTACGTCATCATTTTCTTGTTTATAATTTTACTTACCATTGTTTTCAAATTCCAACTTAGTCTTTCCTAGTACCTATTAATAACCTTGTCAAATGGATACACTTTTAAAATTACCTCTGACAATTCTACCTGTCACTACGCACATATCAAGTATTTGTATTACCTCTAGAATAATCAATTTTTCATTTCAGTAGTGTAGTATAGCCAAGTTGGTTTTCAAATGTTTCACTTGCCATCAATCATGGAGCCTATTTTAAAAGTGGGTCCATATTCCATATTCCAAAATTACTATTGTCGAGTTCCTCACCGTCATTCTGCACCAGTTTCATCAGTTATACTTTACACAATTACTTTTTCCTATACAGTATAATATGTTATTACGGCTGTCTCTGTGATGCTGATGACTAATGTTTTCTTGTTAGGGCTGTAGATGAGCTTAGTTGCTTGAAACCGTCCTCCCACTAAAACTGTTTATTTGAATAAACAATTTAGTATCCAAGCCAGCAGGAGTCGTATTCTCTCCCTAACCGCCTTATTAACTAATGTAAAACTTTCGTGCACTGTTCAACCTTATTATTCACCTAAAACTGCTATTAAGTACCTACCTATGCTAATTGATGCTTGGAACGTACACACTACATGTTCTTGAGGACAGGCTAAAACCAAGTGCTGAGATATACTGCACTTTGTACGCTATCCTGCGATCAGTTAATTTGGATTACTCCTGTTTCGTAATTGTTCGGTGAAGAACAAAATCAAAAAGAAATTTCGTTCATGTTTTTCGTTGCTATGCCACTTTCGGGTTGACTACGCATTTTGACAAGGTCGGATCACGTTTGAGTGAGATACGTATGAGGATTTGTCTAGATTGAGCACAATTTCATCAAAATCGGTTGAGTATTGAGGGAGACACTTCAAAAAACCAACAATAATGGCTGTGTGAAATTTCTGCTTTATTCAATTGATTTTGATGAAATTATTCCCAAGATACCCTCGTATTATAATACCTCTAAAGTTACTAAACATGACATCCTTGGTCATTCATTTCGATCAAATAATAGAAACACACGGATGCATGACATACATAGTGAACTATAGGTCTCCCACAAGAACATTGCGCTCCGACACTGCATTTTGGCGGTGGAAATCTAACTACTCTTAGCACGAAATTTCCCCGATCCCTCTCGTTTTTCCCTTCCTAGTGGCAGAACTTCTTTTTTACTCCCCTCAAACGGGGGTTTTAATTGAAAAAATTTGAAATTCAAATCATTGAATAGAACCTAACGACTTTTTATTTTAGTTTTGCAGTTATTAGGAAGAAATAGGAATAGCTCAAAATGTAAACAACAGTAACATCGCGGGATCGCTTTACTCTGTTTTTCCTCCTTCCTAGTGATGAAAAATTGCGCAACGCTGCAGACAATTTCCCCTCGCCTGACTCCTCAGCTGCTATCCCCAGAGAAATTTTTGTTTTTTCTCTTCCACCGTTGAAAATACGGTGGCTAAAAACAAACGACACAACAGGGAGGCGTAAGCAAAACAGCGAGCAAGCTGAGACAATGATGCCAACAGAAAAAAACTCGAAATCCCTTCGCTCGGCCTTGGCTCAGGATGCCACATCGGCGGTGCCAGACTGCAGAGTTCATATTCTTGTGGGAGATCTATAGCAACTGTAGGGAGGTCCGTTTCCCACAGTAATAACAAAATTTGTAATAACAAGATTTAATCTAGCTTCATAGTAACTGCCTCGCCAAGCCTTATTTGATATTTAGTTGATTATGTATCTACCACCTGGTGTGGCATCCAAATCAGCACAATAATTGAATTATTCTCATTTGCTTTCATCAGACTTACGGCACCTGAAAAAGGAACGCTATCACTAAAGATCCTGAGAAGGTGAATACACGCAGCACGTGCTCTACGGTTCTAGAACCATTGCCATGCAAGTTTAATACAACTACGAACTACGGGAATATCACAAGAATTGATACTAAATAAAACAGGTAACTAATACACAAAATGAGCCAAAAGATAAGTAACAAATTTCAATACAGGCAGGGAATGGAGCCGCTAGGAAAAACACCCAAAGCTAAGAAATATTTGAATGATAACTGGTGAAAAATACAATTCAGGATAAATGTAATGGATAAAAGAAGTTACCTTTGCAACTGATTCACCTCCTGGATAGCAAAACAAGAATCGGCTTTTAGTCATACTGGCAAAATCACAGTAAACGTAAAGTTTCTTAACAGTATTCTCTTCATGTCTCAGTAGCTATGAATTTCATCCCGAACTTCAACCTCAGACCACCCCTAGACAATCAAAACCTTGGAACATCATCGAGGGAAATGTGAGGCGGACTAAAAGGTGATGAGATGTGCTAAGAAGCCATTTACTGCTGATACGTTACACTGTTTTGAATCCAAGCAGAGATTATTCCATGGAAACTGATTGAATTTACAGCAATGATGAACCCCAAACCTGGTTTCTCCTTCCTCGTTGGACTATGGAGTGAGATAATGTCATCACATGAATACATCTAACCGACGAGTTTTGACTCCCGCTTGAAAGTTATTTGGATTCAACACTGACCGGCATTTCGAATGTGGGCCATCGTTTGTGAAAAATCTCACTTCATAATCCTAGTTGAAAACAATAATATTGTTTTCAACTAGGATTCATATTATGAAGAAAAAACGCTGCAAATTTTACACAAGGTTTATTATTAATTTATATAAAATATCAATATGATTTGTCATTCACCTGCGATTTTTATGTAGTAATAATTACTAAAATTTCAATTATTGAAATATCTTACTCTGACGGTAGTTGGAATGATAAAATATATGAAATAAAAAGTCGGAAAGGCAAAAAGATTGAAATATTTCTCATAGTTTGTTGAAATCAAAGTATTTTTAACTTTCGAGCACCTGCGATCATTGTGTAGGTAGTTACAATAACAATAACAATAACATGGAAACAAGACACAGAATAGTGAAGATAAACATCGGTTTCTCACAATCAAAACCCACTGATGAACCACCTCCGACCGGCTGGCCGCGCTCGCTGCCAGTGTTGAGATGACTACGTACTGTGCGGGTCAACAAACAGAAATACATAACCTTTTCGTTGCAATTGGCCAGTTATATGACCCAAACCATGCAACAAACCCCAGTGCTCTTAACTTCAGTCCTCAACAATCCAACACTTCGGACGACAAATTCCAAGTTTTTTTTATTCATTTTTTATTCTTAATTTGTCTGCTCTTCCGACTTTTTATTTAATGTATAATTCAATTACATAAAAATCGCATGTGAATGACAAATAGCACACAATTAACAAAATATCCAAAAATTATTTCTATATCAATAACAAAATTTTTGCCAAGTTAGTGAACGGATCTGGGGCCAAAAAAAAAAAAAAAAAAAAATCTACGTACAAAAATACTTCGAAAACGACACCCCACTCGATATCATAGCCGAAAACCTGCAAAACCCCCTCCCGTAGCTCCATGGATTTGGACGATCGGGATGCAAACCTTGAGAGCGCAATGGTTAACCGAGTATTTTGCCGAAATTTCAAATTAAAAAAAAAACTACTGCTCAAAACGGTTCGGACGGCGGACGGACATTTCGTTTTTGGAATCTAGACATCTTGAAACATATCATGTCAAATTTTGAGGCCTCATGTCAGAATTTTCTACCTCCGTCGCGATTACATAGTAGAATTATTCCAAGAATAATAAACCAAAATTGAATGAGCTAAGCCCCAAACGGAAAAATTTGTTGGTCGGCACTCCTCATCATCTTACGTCCTACTTGCAAAATAACCAATAATTGGTCTTTAATTATTAAAGACGTGTCACGAAACCCTCCAAGCCTGGGGTATATTGCTCCAGTCAATAAAAATGATTTACTTGGGAAAAATTAGTCAAGCAGAAATACGTATTAGTATGCAACAGGATCAATTAAACCGTTCTGTGGGCATTAGACAAATTTTGATTTTCGTTTTCCACAAAAGCAAAGCTAAGGGAACCTGAAAGCATCACAAAGCATCACCGTTCTCTTGCTCTATCTAACCTTAACATAAATACCGATTCACTCCATCATCAATGATTGAGATCAAGGACTGATTTAAAGGTTAATCACGGGATTCAAAACCACAGGCTTCGGCATCAGAGTCGAAGAGTGTTCCACTCCAACACCGAGACCTCCTTAAACATGAAAGTAACAAGGATCATCAAAATATTGTCGTCAGTTGATCCTCACTCTTCAATATATTTCATTCAAGGAAGGAGAGATTTCGACGATTTATACTACATTGCAGCAGGCATTTCATCATTATGTTCCCTAGTTCCAAAAAGTAAAAATTAAAATTGCGGCATGGAAATCAAAATTTAATGGACTGATCCACATGTATCGTTTGGAGGAAGTGACAAAAAAAGAATATGTATTCCGAACAGCAAAATTGCAACACAAACTAAAATATCAATAGGTACCAGCGAATGGTTTCTTTCTGTGAAATACGAACGCGATGGAACTCTGGAAAACACGATCACGAAAGCCATCAAACTCCTTCTCAGTTTTGTACCAAAAGTTGCTCCTCCCCCCCCCCCCCCCCCCCCCATCGTTCTGGAGGCAAATTGTTGTCCTCCTGATATCACTAAGGAATCCATTCAGATCAACAGAGCGCACATTTAGACTCGTTCGGGAATCAACACAGGTAACCAAGACCAGTGGCGAACTCGCAACTTCCTCCAAAAATTAATCGTTTAAAAATTGTTCGATTTCTCAGAAGGTATTCTCATTTAAGGAACACTATAGAAATAACAATTAACAGAGTGCCTTCATCATGGGTATAATCAGTCTTATAATTCAGAAGTTCAATCAAATGCAGTTTTAAAAAATGAACAAAGCCAGTACCCAAGTGTGTGGTACGTAGACCCTTGGATGCAACGAATCTTGGTTTTCGATAGGTAGGTTACCCACAAGGTAAAGTTTAAAGCAAAATGTATAATTCTTAAGCACACACCCTGATGACGAATGATGATCATCATCAGTAATACATGAGCAAGTCATGTAAGACTAGGAAATTAGGAGGAACAAGATTCCCTCTTCACTTGTAATTTTCGGAACACACTGTGCCTTAGTACTTTGTACGTGCACCAACTGAAAACGGCAGCGGTTAATGAAAACTGTTTGTAACTTTAGCTGGGAAACTAGTGGAATAGTATTCATAAATATAAGTGATCAGAATTTCGTCTTATATGAAATTTAAAAAAGCTAAGGGCAGAGGGGAAGTTCCTTTTCTCTACAGAGAGTAAAACTACAGTAGGTATGGCACAATTAAGTACCACCGCAAAATAAGCGTGCTCTTACTGTACCTATAGTAAAATTCGAAAAAAGTTATTAATGTTAAGTATAATACTACTTAATAGCTTATAGGCACCTTACATGTCTCTTAAAAACGGGATTCATTTTTTCCAGCTGATGTCCAATGAGTACGACAAGAACAACTACAAGAGGAAGGAGCTAGTAAACTTCCCAAAACGTGTTATTCACGAAATTGTAGCTGAACTAAAGTTATGCCATGTAATTCTAAGCCCAGAAGTATATGAATTACCTTAAGTTTATCACGTTATCACATGATTTTCCCTACAACAAACCATTCCCATGGATTAATTTTAAAAAAGTTTTGATTTGAATGCAATACAATGGTGATCTTTTAAAGGTATTTTCAACATACCCAAACCTACTGGTTAGTTTCGCAATTTAGCCAACAGCATTTATTTATTCTTGAGGATAGAAGCTCAACACTTTCACCAACCAAATGAAAAATGAGGCCCTTTTGGAAATGGAGTGAGACAAGTGGTATCAACTAATAAACATCTTGAAATTCACCCAACTCTGCGCTGATTTCGATTACTAATTGTTTAATTTCTTACAATATTGCACCAAGTTTATATTATCACATGTTCTTCGACCAATTTTAAACCTAGTGTTTTTCAAAATTTATTTTAATAAATAATAATAACCTAAATAAGCGTTTAGAATTGTAATAAATATGAAACAACGTAGGCCGTAAGAAACTATAAACTTCGCTGGTGGCATTAATCAATTTTGTTAGCTCAGAGTGGGTGAATCAGTAAACGAAAAGACTGTAAAACAATGGCAAATTTGGGAAAGGTAGTTACACATTTTAATAGGTAACTAATTCATAAAAATGGGAAGTGAGGCCTCATCATGAGATAAAAAATATATGAAGTTACATTTTTCGATCAAATTTTCATAAAGCTGCAAAATGATAATATCACTATAGGGTGGTGGAACCAGTCTCATACACCCACCCAGTATCATACACGAGCATCTTCAACTTCAGATAATAAGAGTCCAGGCGGTCTATTTGCTTCCCTCTGAACTAGGAAGTTTCCAGTGGGTGTATCTAACGGCTCTCATGAGAACTTAAAGCACTGAGGAAGGTTTTTTTTTTGTTATTTGCTGTTTACCAAGAATACCTCGTGGTTCATTCGTTTCATGGCGTCGCCGTAGCATTTTGGATAAGACGGTAAGCTCTACTTGTTTTCACTTTAGCACACAATTTTATTTTACTGTAATCCTGTAGGGGCGATTTTTCATGTATTTGGAATCGTAGAATTCATTTCCTTCGATAATTTTGTCAAAATAATAGGTTTTTACATAATTTGAGAGGGTGTACGATACTGGGGACCTGATAACCACCTATTCTCCAGTATCATACTCAGGTGTGTAATACTGGGGAAAGCCGAAACTTTCAAAAAATCGCATTTTTGTTATTTTAGTTAGTTAGGACTTGAAATTTATCTCACAACCTTTGCTGGGCATTGCAATCACAATGACCAGTATCATACAGGGGGTGTATGATACTGGATCCAGGGGTGTACGACACTGGAACCTGCTGTTTCTGAAGAATTTGCAAAGTTCCAACGAAATTTCGAAGAACGATTTTCGAAATTCCGAACTCCTGGGAGCTCCAATAATATATATAAACAATTATAATATAAACGCACATTGCACTTTATGTACCGTTTAATTAACAGAATATTATTCTGTTCTTGATCCTTAAATTTCAACTAAAACGGATTTTTAAATGTTTTATGAGATGTGTATGAAACTGGTCCCGAAGGGTGTATGACACTGGTGACACCCACTTTTCACCCTGTATGACTCTGGTGAAAAAACCTACTTTCGAAATAAATTAATTGTAATTCATAGAACCAAATTTTGACATTTTCTTGGTTTCTAGATTTTCTTAAAGAGTTGGTCTAACGATATCAACCTCTCCAAAGCTCGTCAGACGACATCAGACCAAAATATTGAGTAAAAACTGGAGATCTTCCACTAATGTGTATGAGACTGGTTCCACTACCCTATTGGAAGTTAGTAGAAATGCACACTGATGAAACACAACCTGTGATAGGTAGTGACCACTAAAAAACAATGATTCTTCATCTCCTGGCTGGGTTCAGATATTGGGAGCGGTTTAGTACCTCAGCTAGTGGTTCCGAACATACATGGCTCAATCCAATTCAATGTCACAACCCTTCTAATATCCTATTTCAAAACCATCTCATTTTAAGTTTGGCATTTGGTCCAAGTTCAGATTGTATGCGCTCTACAAGACAAATGTGACAGCCACATCCGTGCTCTGGTAGTTAGTTAGTTCATGTAGATGAGTGGCCTGAATCACACACTAAGTATCACAGTCAATTATCACGAACGTCCTCGAGGTAAACATCTGTTACGGGCACAAATTCAATCAATACTTAGCTCGTGTGTAGTTCTACAGAAATTGGGCAATTAGGAATGGATGCGACTAAGATTAAAGTTTTTTGTTTTATAGATAAAAGGCTTCCAAAACAATACAAAGTGAAGTCAATCTGTCGATTACATGTACATTTGCATTTATGGAAAACTACACATTTAAATCTGTGCCGGGAACGAGGGCTAAATGTTGGTAATTTGAGTTTTTTGCAATTACCAGCCTATCAGAAGCAGGGATCCTGTTTGATGTCAATCTAGAGTTGGTCCCATGTCCCCGCCAGATTGAAATTTTTATTTTTTCATAAACCCTATAGGGTAGGGTGGGGTAAGGTCCCGCACGGGGGAAGTTCCCGCACACTGCTTTGCAAAGCAAAAACTCTCTCCCACAAAAACTTTCTTCGTTGTCCGCCATGGGGCAGGTAAGGGCAATCATGTGACTACTCAGAATGATCAGTTTGGAGAGGCTGCTCAAAGTGAAGCCTTCACAATGATGTGATTTTCATTTTTTTGGCATTTTGACGTAAGGTAGGGTGGGGTAAGTTCCCGCAGGTTCGAATCATTATTGTTTCTGTGACTCCTAAGCCACTATTCCTCCCATTTCTGAGCAAGGATGATTCATTGGAGCCTTGCTGAAGACATCTAACGCCCACAGCGCAGTTTGACCATTATTAGGATAGTTATAGACCCATTTTTCAATTGCTGCGGGGACTTACCCCATCGCGTGGGGCAAAGCCCCGCAGATGCAATTTTTTGAAAAATGGGTATAACTATCCTAATAATGGTCAAACTGCGCTGTGGGCGTTAGATGTCTTCAGCAAGGCTCCAATGAATCATCCTTGATCAGAAATGGGAGGAATAGTGGCTTAGAAGTCAATAGAAACAAAAATGAATCGAACCTGCGGGACCTTACCCCACCCTACCCAACGTGCAATCTCTTTTGTCTCCACTTTTACCGTTATTAGTAAGCCTCATATCGTTTTAAAGATCTCGAGGCATTAATACATTGTATTAATAATTCAAGTAGAATTCACCTTCATGTTATAAATTTGCTGGGCAGATATAACATGGACATGTGCTGGACATAATTAAAATTATAAAAATTGAATGATCAAATTTCAGCAAGTTTTAATCATCAGCCAGTAATCCTGCCCTAGAGCTGTAGAGCGCAAACCGAAAAAGCATCCCTCAATTCGACGAGACAAGGTGCCTATTTTGTGAGTCATGCCAATGGGAAGAGAAATGAGGAGACAACCGGCGCGAATAAAACTTAAAAAAAAAACAAAAAAAACAAATCGGACCCAGTTTCCTAGTCTTGATTTTCCATGATAAAAGGAACCTCTTAATACGGAGGACGGGATCATTCCATTTAAGAAAAATGCAGTTAGTACCAGGCACAGCAATTCCTTTAACGGCAAACCAAATGATTAACCGATTTATAATCGTCTATTTACAAACTAATTTTGACAAGAATTTGATTCATACTACTATAACGTTCAAGAACCAATGACAAGGGAAAATTGTAAAACGGAATAAAATTTAATGCGGATAAGTTTAAAAGATTTCACGCGACACCTTGAAAAACATCACCCAAAAATAAATTAATAGTTTTTTTTTTCTAAAAGCCAATCCAACAAATTAGTCCTAAATGGATGGACTTTGGTTTCGTCAGCGAAAAAATACTCACTGGTGCTGCTGCTGCTGATGGCTGTTCAGCTGAGACTGATCGTCTGCCATGAAAGAACACTTAGTACAGAATCGCTTGTTGTGAACTTTGTAGACGTGCGTTGCCAGGCGTTCAGTCCGCGCAGCTTTGTATTCACAAAGACTGCAAATGTAGGGTTTTAAATGGGTATTAAGATGTCGCTTGAGGCACCAGTTGTCGACTCCCGACCAGGAACAGTAGCAACAAGTATAACGTTTTTCTCCAGGCTTCTTTTTAGGAAGTTTCTCTTGCTTAGCTGAGGGAGTAGTAGTAGTGGTAGTAGTAGTTGTTGTTGTTGTAGTAGTTTGCCTGAAATCGGGAATGGTGATTTCGGCTTTGGGAGGCGGCTCGACAGCTTTAGGTTGTGCTTCAAAAAATGTCTGAATTGTCTCTTTGGCTTTTTCTTGCTTAATTTTATTTATGTCATACGGAACATCGCGATGCATTCTCACAAAGTGTTTTTTGACGTGGTCAGCCCGAGTGAACTGCTTCAGACATATATAGCAGTGAAAAGGCTTCTCTTCACGATGTATATTCTCGTGACGAGTGTACAAATCCCGCCTATCAGTGGCATACGGGCAATAATTACAATTGTAACGTTTTGTGGTGTTCAAGTCGTTAGCTTCTTCTGATGGTTCACTTTCGGGTGAATTGAGAGGATCCAACTCTCCGTCTTGTTGGGATATTTCGGCGAGCTCGACAGTTTCAACTGGTTCCTCTTTGACTGGCGATTCCCCATCAACTTTGGCTTTCAGTCTCTGCAAAAACGTGGTGACTTCCTCTAAAACGGGACTCTCTTTCCAGCACGCTGTTGGGTCGATTGAATCGGGCGAAACGTTGTGTTGACAGGCCAAGTGCATTCGAACACAACGAGCCCAAGCGCTTGCGTAGGGGCATTGCGGACACTGGAAAACTCGAAGATTTGCGTGAGTGCCAAGCCAGTGTTCGGCTATGCGAGAGAGGAAACCAAGGCATTCACATTCGTTACATCTGAACATTTTTTGAGAAGCATTGTAACTAGCTATTTTTGATTCAGTCCAAGGAATCACTTCTTCACTAGAAATCCAGACGTCGTTGTCTCCTTGATCACTGAGCGTCTCCATAGGAGCTATGGAGGAAAGGTTATCATAATCTGTCATCACAGAATCAACTTCGTCATCTCCATATAACTTTCTGGTGATTTCCTTGAACATATCCTCATAGCATTCCATCACAAATAAACTCATCAAGTCATCAGTTACGTTCACAAACTTCCTGGAAGATCAGCAACGATCGAAATGGAAACCTGAAACAGATAAATGAGAGCAATAACTTATTCACAAAGTAAGTAGAAAACCAAGGCAGAATTATCGAAGTTTTTAATGAAAGAGAACGAAAGGTGTAAAGGCAATAGCCACAACTTTAATAAAGAACAAAGAAATTTTGATCGCATAGCTCCTCAATCAGGGGCGACGGGACGGTATGGTCCCTTAGTCGAGACCTCCAATGGCCCTAGCAGCTTCCCCTTCCAAGGCTTGCTCCAAGTAAAGGGGCCTTTACACGAGCAATTTTTACCTGCAATAATTGCACAAATTCGAAAAGATTGCACTAGAAAAGTTGTACGCAACACAAGGCAATAATTGCGGTGAAAAATCGCCTCGTGTTGCATCAACA
Source organism: Pilophorus perplexus (assembly GCA_955831195.1). Lineage (NCBI taxonomy): Eukaryota > Metazoa > Arthropoda > Insecta > Hemiptera > Miridae > Pilophorus > Pilophorus perplexus. Next base: position 54,093,865 of record OY037007.1, on the reverse strand, counting down.
TGTAGCGATGCAATAATTGCGTTGTGTTGTACAATAAAAAATTGCAGCAATTTTCCGAACCCCGTGGACTTCACTTCCAACACAACGCAACACCTTTCGAGCGTGTGTGGACCCAAAACTGTTGGCCAACACTCGGCAATTATTGCTTGCAATTTTTCAGGGCGAGAAAAATTGCATTGTGTTGCATGTCACATTTACACGAGCAACACGAAATCTGAGCAACACTTCTCGCACGCAATTATTGCAGGGAAAAATTGCTCGTGTAAAGGGGCCTTAAGAGAATCGATCGACATCGCTTAAATTCTTACATGCCACGTTGGAAGTGAACTTGTCCCAAAAGGCATGCCAGTGAAGGACATTACCATCGAATTTATGGATGTCTAATTTTGGGAGACGGCTCGTGTTTCCATCGGATGGAGTGTGATGCTCAGATTTGGTCAAATTTGGGGAGAGGTACATGTCAAGATCTGCAAGAACCTCCGAAACTTCCAACTGCAGGGATGTGTATTGCTTCATTTTATCTCTGTGGGTAGCAAACTCGTGTTCGGATGGATACCAATGAAGAAATGTTTGAATTTCTGACACAAAACTGTCGAAATGGTGATGCAATTGATTTTACCTGATTTCTTTCCTCCTAGAAATTGGACCCCATCTTCTAACTGAGCGAAACGAGGCCCCCCAGTCACACGACGAATAGGAGGAGGCGGAGGAGAACAATCTTTTTTGCTCGTCTTTATTCGGGGCATCTTTATTGTGAGGGGTACATGGCATAGTTAACATAATATGTTAACATATTATGGAGCCTCACACTAGGGCATCCATTTACTGCACAAATCTTTTACAGCTGTAAAGAGTGCAGTAAATGGTGTTTTACAGCTGTAAAAAATGCGTAAAAGCGTAAAAGTGGGCCAGAAAGGAAAATCGATAACGAAAACATCATCTGTGCCGCAAAGTATTGTTTAGTTATAAATACGAAACTCCAATAAAAGAAGTCGAACATTTAGTTCAATTATTGTTTATAAAAAACGACCGAAAGAGGCAAATATTGCAACATTTAATGTTGCTAAGAGAATCATCATGTAAGGAACAACAGGAGTACCTACAAAGGTAGCATTAAGTATATTCAATTATGGGAAAATCTGAAGCTAACCAGGCTGAACCAGCCTTGAAAAATATCACCTGGGATGTGTTTTTGGGTCGCTATAGAAATGAGGGTGGGTAAAAGTGGATGCTGAGATGGGTAGTAGGTAGAATTATTTGGTGATTTAAGGTATTTTTATCTAAAATACTTGAAAAAATAGTAAAAAAATAAAGAATTGTTCACTACCACATAGCCCAATTTGCGGGGAAAGGCCACTTCTAATAGCCCAAATTGCTAAAGGTAGGTAGCAACCTGACACTTTTTTCCACGCACAGAGCTAATTAGATAGCCCAATTTGCTATTTACAGCCCAATCTGGGAACACTGATGAAAGGTGAAAATTTGCGGTCAAAACGTGAAACACAGGGCTCTGGGGACGGGAGGGGGCTGGAGGTTACTGGGATTGGAAGGGTGAGGAAAATGTGGTTCACATCATTCGTGACTGTGATTCTGTGACTGGGGAAAAAAAAAGGCGCTGTACATATTAGGGTTCGTAGTTACGCATTTGCGTAATTGGAAAAAAGCGCTGTAAACGCTGTAAAGCTGTAATGGATTCCCTACCTCCCACCTTTAGTGAACTCGCCAGGGAAACTGGGATTCGCGTCCCAGCTTTGTCAATTAAAATTTTAAAGGGGTTAATGATTCATTGGAGCAAGGCATTTCAGAATCATTTCAAAGTAAAGTGCGGGGTCGGTCCGGCTCTATTGTGAAAACCTTATCGGTGAACACAATAAAATCCACTTTATTTTGGTTAACATGGGAAAGAGAGTTGTTGGGTCATAGGCTGGATGGGAAAGGTCGGGGGTTGGCTGGCGTAGCCAGCAGGGCAGGCTCTCTAGTCCAATTTAAAGCAAAGGACCGTTAACTTGGTGCCAGAAGTTCTGAAAGAGTTCTATTCAATTCTTCAAAGATCGGGCGATTCCTAATCGATAGTCATGAACGCTGCAAATTTCACACATGGGTTTATTATTATTTTGAAGCTCCAGAGAAGAATTTTAAAGCTATCGAACTGGCTTGGCACATCAACAATAAAATTAATTTTTCCAACTCAACTCATTTTTGAATTTATGTAAAACTTGAAATTCGGAGGAAGAGGTCGGCCCGTGTCATAAATGCAGTGGGGGAACGAAACAAACTAATTAACGTGAGACACCTGGGGAATATCGTTCCATTTTGAAGTTTCAAGAGACCGAACATCGGTTCAAGTTATCGGATGATTTCGCCCAAAACCTCGTTTTAAAGAAAATGACATTTTGGTTTATTATTCTTGGAATAATACACCTATGTTTTCGCGACGGAGGTCGACGACTCGGATCGGCCTCAAAACTTGACATTATCCGTTTCAAGAGGTCTAGATTCTAAGCCCAAAATGTCCGTTCGCCGTACCACGTCCGCCGTCCGGGCCGTTTTGGGCAGTAGGAATTTTTTTTTAAATCTGAAATTTTGACAAAATACTTGGTTGACCATCTAGTTGCGCCCGCAAGGGTTTCAGCCCGACCGCCCAAACCCGTAGGGCGCTATGGGGCTAAAATTGGGCTACGGGAGGGTTTTTTAAAAAGGTTTTTGGCAATGGGGTCGAATTAGGTATCGTTTTCGAAGTAATTTTGGACGTAGAATCCATTTTTGGGGGTCCCGGAACGATCCGATTTCACTGTGGCGATCTATAGGGCTTTCAAGGGGTTACAAATGGGATTTTTGAAGGATCTCAGGAAGTCACATATTTTCCGAGTAAAAACAGGTACTAATTTTGAAGAAAAAACTTTTTCTGCAAGTTTTCAAAAAAAGATTTATCCAAAATTTTTTTATTGACAACTTATTTTCGCACAAGTAACCTATATCAGAGAATAATAAACCCTTGTGTAAAATTTGCAGCGGTTTTTAAATTACGTGAAAGCTGTAAATTATAATATAATAAATATAATACATATTATGTACTACATAATACTAAGTTCTGTATATTTTACAGAAACCTAATATATTAAAAATCCCGGCAACATCTTGCCGATTATGTACTTTGAGGTAAGCATGTAATTTAAAATATCATCATTGCACCATTTACTCGCATGTGGGGCGAAGAAACAGAAACACGATTGTGGTTTGCCTCCCTTTGCCTACTAGCGGCACCATCGATTATACGTCCATAATTTCAATCTTATAATTCAATAAACCACTCGATAACAATTTAATGCATAGATTATTGATATTAACCGATTCCTTAGAACTGTAGTTAGATCTCATTTAGCTTTAGCTATACTACCGGCGCGTCATTAGGCTAACTACCTTAGCGTCTACCTTAACTAGTAATTGCCGAAGAGGAATTGTATTTTCGGTCACTTATCCAAAACGGTTGAAAACATGACTATACTGGCAACCAGCAACGTAAAAGGGCGATAGGAATCCCCATTATTCAAATATTTAGTTAACGGCAAAGACTGCGATTCTAGGACATCCCAAGTTTTTCACTATCTTTCGTCGACCGTACACGAGGTTCAGAATCGTATCTTACTATCAAACGTCGTTCCGAGATGAAAAACACACCAAGTTTGATGAATGAATGCGAACAACATGATAGGGATCTTTGAAATAAGCTACGGGTGACAGATATTATCTAGGTAACCTTATTTCCGGCTCGCAGCCGAACAACTGGGAAACTTCCAACAGAAATTACAAAAGGTAAAAAGTCCTAAAACTATGTGGGTTAAAAACAGAAAAACCATGCCAAGTCTGAAACAACCCAGTTTAAAAAGTAAAAACCCAAAAGCGTTTCAGCTGAAAATCAACCAAAGCGTTCAAATGAACTAGGTACTTCAAAGCATAACAACAATGAAAACCTACTTTCAGCCGGATCGGCTTTAGTTTTCTGTTATTGATACGCACCTTAGGCAAATTATTTGAAGAATCGTTGGTCATAAATATGGTACACATGGCTATTTAATTACAGACAATTTTTTGTTAAATATGAAGACTAGGTAAATACGAGTAGGACAAACAAACAACTCGAAGACTATGCGGACAACCTCAACAAACACCACCCATCACCATCGAACATTTCCAACTGCCCTCTGTAGCAGTGTTGCCAAGGGTGGTGTCCAACAAAGCCCCAGAACCGTCCAAATAATCCCACGTTCCCCGCTTAGATATAAATTCCTTGTTCTCAGAGGCAACCATCTACATGAGATTTTAATTAAATTAAATAAATTAAATAACAAAAAACGCTGCAAATTTTACACAAGGGTTTATTACTCTTTGATATAGGTTACTTGTACAAAAATTAATTCTGTGTCAATAAAATTTATCTAATAAATATGTTTGAAAAAAAGTCCCATTAGTAGCCCCATGAATGCCCAATAAGTAGATCCCCACGGTGAATTCGAATCGTTCTGGGACCCCCGAAAGTGGAGTCTACGTAAAAAAATACTTCGAAAACGACACCTAACTCGATCCCATAGATAATAGCCTTTAAAAAAACCCTCCAGTAGTCCCTTTTTAGCCCAACAGAGCCCCCGGTAGGCGATCGGGCTGAAAACCTTGTGGGCACAACTTGATGGTATACCGAGTATTTTGTAAAATTTTCAGATTAAAAAAATGTACATTTTGTAAATATTTTCTGTAAATAATTTGTGTATAATTTAGTCACAGCCTAAGACCCTAGTAATTTAGTCTATACAATAAGTACAAAGAGGAAGTTTCCTTCCACATTAGGGCATTAACAATGTGATGTCTACGTGTAGGTGACTGTGTACGCCTGATGAGGGTGGCCATCATGGCACCGAAAGCTTGCGGAAGGTAAAGTGAAGTAGAGACGTACACGACTGGTTTGGTCAATCATCCCTCTCCATTAAAAAAATTCTTACTGCCTAAACGGCTCGGACGGACATTCCGGTTTTTGAATCCTGACCTCTTGAAACGGATGATGTTAGTTTTTGACCTCGCGATTACTTAGGTGTATTGTTCCAAGAATAATAAATCATAAAGGAAGAAAACAAGACGAAAACATCAGAAAAAATGCTGCAAATTTTAAACAAGGGTTTATTCTGTCATTAAAAAAGAACAAATAATTTAAAAACTTCCTGTACAATGTTTGGACAGATAGGGTACTCCGAAAAAATGATTATGCGTCTAAGATAATATTGTCCATTTTATTTGTCTAATTTGTCTATATTAATTTTGTTAGTAGGTAATTATTACTAAAAAAAAAAAAAAAAAGAAGAAGATACCTAATATGACCTCCTTACATCCTTCACAAACGCCATTTGTATAAGGCGGCCAACCGTCCTATTTTTGGCAGGATTGCTCTGTTTTTTTTTTTTTTTTTTTTTTTTAGACCCCAATCCAGCCAAGCGTTATGTCCTGCTTTTTGTCAGAAAGTCCTGTTTCGTCCCGCTTTTTGCCTGTTGGGAGGTAGGTAAGTAGGTAAGCAGGCAAGTACCTACCTACTTCAAACCTACCAGCTAGGGGAACATTCAGCTACTGGGGGAAATGGAAACCGATCAAGCTGAAGAGGAAGGAAGGAGGTTAGGTGGTACCTACCAGTAATGCCAGACGTAGAGATTTTTGGATTTCTACGAGTAGGTAGGTACAGTGTAGGAACTTTTGGAAGTGAGAAGGACGTATGGAACCTCTATGCAAAACCTAGGGATTTTACTTTTCCATGGTACCCTCTAGGATGTGCACTCATGAAGCTGAAAACAGCCAATTCCTCATCGCACTAACGTCTCTGCCTTGCTCAACTCGTCCATACAAAACATTCGAAAAACTGCCAATCCGAATTTTCTCTGAAAGGTGGATTCTGCCCTGGCTGGGGGCCACTGTTATTGAAACATAAGATAATTTTAACACAGAATGTATATTTACGGAGGTTATTCGGTTAGAGGTTAGTGGGCGTAAGGAGCGTAAGGTGAGATAATAATATTATATATATATATTATATGATATCCCACCATCCCCCCCCCCCCAACTGAGAACTGCTACCTACTCATCTAACCCCACACCACGCCCGAGTCAATCCCATTGGCTGATTTTGGTTTATTACCTGGTAATAAACCAAAATCAGCCAATGGGATCGACTCGGGCGTGGTGTGGGGTTAGATGAGTAGGTAGCAGTTCTCAGTTGGGGGGGGGGGGGGGATGGTGGGATATCATATAATATATATATCATATAATATTATTGGTGTATTATTCCAAGAATAGGTCCTATTCTTGGAATAATACACCAATGTTTTCGCGATGGAGGTCGACGACTCCGATCGGCCTCAACATTTGACATTATCCATTTCATGAGGTCTAGATTCCAAAACCGAAATGTCCGTCCACTGTCCGGGCCATTTTGGCAGTAGGATTTTTTTTTTTAATCTGAAATTTAGACAAAATACTTGGTTCACCATCTAGTTGTGCCCGCAAGGTTTTCAGCCCGATCGCCTAAACCCGTGGGGCGCTATGGGGCTAAAATGGGGCTACGGAAGGCGTTTTTTGAATACTTTTGGTTTATTATTCTTGGAATAATACACCTATGTTTTCGCGACAGAGGTCGACGACTCCGATCGGGCTCAAAATTTGACATTATCCGTTTCAAGTGGTCTACATTCTAAATCCGAAATGTCCGTCCGCCGTACGCCGTACGCCGTACGCCGTACGCCGTCCGCCGTCCAGGCCGTTTTGGGCAGTAGGAAATTTTTAAAAAATCTGAAATTTCGACAAAATACTTGGTTTACCATCTAGTTGTGCCCGCAAGGTTTTCAGTCCGATCGCCCAAACCCGTGGGGCGCTATGGGGCTATAATGGGGCTACGGGAGGGGTTTCTGAAGGCTTTTAGCTATGGGATCGAGTTAGGTGTCGTTTTCGAAGTATTTTTGGACGTAGAATCCATTTTTTGGGGTCCCGGAACGATCCGATTTCACTGGGGCGATGTTTAGGGCATTCGTGGGGCTAAAAATGGGATTTTTGAAGGATCCCAGGATGTTAAATATTTTTCGAGTAAAAAATACGGAATTTTGGAAAAATACACATTTTTGAACAAAAAAATAAAAAAAAAATTTTTTTTGAAATAAAAATCCAAAAAAAATTTTTTTTTTTAATTTTTTCATTCATAGAATTAAATTTCTGTACAAGTAACGTATATCAAAGAATAATAAACCCTTGTGTAAAATTTGCAGCGTTTTTGGCTATGGGCTCGAGTTAGGTGTCGTTTTCGAAGTATTTTTGAACGTAGAATCCATTTTTTGGGGTCCCAGAACGATCCGATTTCACTGTTGCGATCTATAGGGCTTTCTTGGGGCTGATAATGGGATTTCTGAAGGATCCCAGAGGTCAAATATTTTTCAAGTAAAAAACCAAAAATGATTGAAAAAAAAAAAATTCTTTTCATTGACACAGAATTAAATTTCTGCCCAAGTAACTCAAGTATCAAAGAATAATAAACCTTAGTGTAAAATTTGCAGCGTTTTTTATGTCAACTTTAAGAACCGAAAGAAAACATTGGAATCATATGATATGAAGGGCAGTTGGTACCTACATACCTACCCCAAAATTGTTTTATGCGATTTTCTTTTTTACGGTCATGTCACGACACCCCGCCATCATAATTTTGTCCAAATCCTTCAGATCAATTTTTTTATCCCTCGTCATATTATGACGGGGTATAAAAAAATTGATCTGAAGGATTTGGACAAAATTCATTTAAAAAAATAATTTTTAACAATTCTTGACAGAATTTTTGGCAAAGTTTATATCAAAGAATAATAAACCCTTGACTAATATTAAATATTGCAAATTTTGCAACTTTTTTTGCAACGCAGCAATGTTTAGTGCTCCTGCCACCGCGCTCTGAAAGTATAGTTTTTTGCACGGTTCCTACCCAACAAGGGCAAGTAGGTTAGTACTCGAAAAAATTCCCTATCCTATCCTGCTAAAATCCCTCCTTCCACTTCCACCTTCAGCATCACTGGAATGACTTCAAACAGAAGAAACTTCAGTAGATCTAATTTTCGTCGATATTTGACGATGTTGCGTCGATATTCATAATATGAATTCATATTATACAAATCCCATCCGTTCGTTCACTGGGAAATTAACAAACTTTATTCAGGATGAGGTTAGTTATTGGTTGAATTTCGAAGCCGTATTTAGTTAAACAAAATATTGAAGTCAAGGTAATTATAAATTGTGCAAATGAAACTTTTTGTCTCAAAACGTTGATAAATAAAACGGCGAAATATGTAAAACGAGGCAAGGAACAGACCTATTAAGAAAAATTGATTAAAAAATACTGAAAATGGTTTACAAACTCGTTCACAGAGTTCGTCTTGTTCCGCCATGTTTCAAGCTGAGACACAAAAGTAGAAACAACAAAAGAAGGCTGCAATTCTCGAAAAAGGTGATGGAGGTTTCATCGTGGTTTCCGAAGTTTATTATTCAATCGCAGCGACTTGACATGGGCCGATGTGATAAGTGGAAAAATGCTACAATTTTAATTATATTCTTAAATTTTTCTCAGGCGTTATTTAGAAATAAAGTGTGTAACCACGTACACCCCAGGCCGGATGAAGTAAGTGCCAAGTGTCTGGGAGTATTATGTTTGGTAGATAGTCGAATAGTTTTGACACTTGAGACTTGTTTCCGAATTTTATTCGCAAGTCAAAATGTTTAGTTTCGGTCTCATTTGGTTATTCGTGTAATTATAAAATTTCTCGGCTGTAATATTATTATATTATGTGTAAGTGAGAAGTAGTTCAAGCTCGAATTATTCCCCCACATCTGTAGTTTGTGGGTTCTCGGCGATATTCCATTTCGTAACCTAATCTTCGTTATTGTTCGAAGATCTCTACCATTGTTTATCACCACTATCGCATGTAAAATTGAAGGTACCAGGTTTCTCAACGCCTAATCATTTGCAATGCTCAAACTTGTCACGTAGGCAACCATTGTTTCACAATCACCTTATTTGCCCCAAGGCTCATCCAGAGAAATGAGAGGTGACGCATCCGCAGTGTTTTTGCTTGCGTAGCAGGTTTTTCATATTTTGATACTTACTGCTGTTGATTCCATTCAACTTGAAACAATCTTGCTATGACCATGAAACTGCTAACGTATCTCTCTGAGACGGAAGGGTACCGTTTAAAAGAAAAAAAGGCGGCAAATTTTACGTAACTCGCGGCTTTTCGTTTCAAATTAAAATTGAAAAAACGTTGGGCAGAGATTATCATCTGTATTCGTTACACTAGTGTTAGCATAGATAAGTGACCCTCTAAAGTGGAGTGTACGTCCAAAATTACTTTGAAACGACTCCTAATTTGGCCTCATTTGTAGCCCTATGAGACCGACAGTGTTGTCGGATGAGGCCTTCATAAATGAATTTAACGTCCAAAAATTCTTCGAAAATGCCACCTCACTCGTCCCCTCCTGCCGCCGCACAGAGCCCCATGCGATAGGGCGATGAAGCTAAAAACATTGCAAAACAGAATCTGTGTTGCAATGTTTTGCATCTGATGGAGGAAACTTCCCGCGCGCTTTTCCTGAGTGAGGATCCTTAAATGGGTGAAATAAATTTCTGTTTTCTACCCATCTATCGCAAGTAACCCAATTTTGGCTGTAAAGGTCAAGATCATCTATTATGAAGAAAGTAGGAATTCGTTTGTAATCGTAATAATGGATAATTGTTTGCTTAGGTCATCCATGGTGTGCACATTGAACCGGCTCATGTCATGAAGAAAAGAAGCCTCGATCAACCCCTTCGGATCCTGTTACACTATGATAAAAGCGTTTTCAAGTGAGTTGACTGTTTGCAATCATGTTTTATATTCACAATCTCAAGACGAGATATATAATATTTCTAGATATTATCTACCTGGTTGTGCAGAGGTGCTTATCCAAGATACGGTTTAGTGGCAAAGGTGACTCCTCAGATACTACTGAATTGACAAATTTTGTCACCAAACCCTACCATTAGGGTGGCAAAAAAGACTTCCAAATTCGTTTGCCTCGTAAGGCAAATAATCTAAATCTTGAATAGGTAGTAAGGATGAAAAAATAGACATGGTAAAGTTGCAGACAATTTTGACAATTTTTAGAGTTCTTGCAAGCTTTTTCAGGAATAATAAATTTCGCGAATTTTTTCGGGAAAAATAAATTTCTTATAAAGTTAAGACTGCTTGAGGGGCGTGCAGAGTGAGCAATTTCGTATTTTCAGCACCTGTTCTCAAGTAGGTAAGGAACCCGACAGTCTCAATAAATTCTTACTACACTGCTTTCAAGTGCCATAAAAACTACAACAATCCGAAAAGGAAAAACACTGCAAATTTTACACAAGGGTGTATTATTCTTTGATATAGGTTACTTGTGCGAAAATTAATTCTGTGTCAATGAAAATAAGTTTGGAAAAAAATTATTTTTTTACTCGGAAAATATTTGACCTCCTAGGATCCTTCAAAAATCCAATTTGTAGCCCATGAGAACCCTATAGATCCCCACAGTGAAATCGGATCGTTCCGGGACCCCAAAAAATGGAGTGTACGTCCAAAATACTTCGAAAACGACACCTAACTCGATTCCATAGCCAAAAACCTAAAAAAAAAAAAAAACCCTCTCTTAGCACCATAGCGGCCCACGGGTTTGGGCGATCGGGCTGAAAACCTTGCGGGCACAACTAGATGGAAAACCAAGTATTTTGTCAACATTTCAGATTTTTTTTAAAATGTCTACTGCCCAAAACGGCTCGGACGGCGACTCCGATCGTGTGGGAAATTTCGTAATAGTTTTTATGGCACCTGAACTCAACTGAATTGTCGGTCATTCTATTTTAAATTGCCTGTTTTGGGGTCCTGTAGTGAGCAGCTTCGCAAAAACTGAAAGTGCTCCAAACAAGCTGTCATTTCGTCACGAGCTACTTTATATTTCATATTTTAAGGATCAGTAGCTGTGCAGCGAGTTTTTCAACGATGAACTACTTTTTTGTGGAAACAACTCAAATAACAGCCTCATGAGTGTCACGGCAAGTTTAAGCTGGATTGTACTTCTTGAGGGAATGGTACAAAAACGTATCCGGTTGCAAAACTTGAGGATGCACAAGACTTCATTGTTAGCGTGTCATAAACGCATTCAAATACAATTTGGGGGGGGGGGGGGGCAGTGATATAAACTCATGAGTGTCACGAAAATTTTTAAGTCTGGCACATAAATTTTCGATTAAAACCATAAAATCAAGTCCTTATCCGTTGGTGTCGTATTTCTCGTGACAGGGTACTCATGCAGCAACACTAATTCAATTTTGCGGTCAGTCATTGTAGTAATGTGACACTCATGAGATGTGACACTCTTGAGATTTTGAGCTAAATATGGCGCCCAGCAGCCTAGAAACATCATAATGAAAATCGAATAAAAGCATCTTGAACCTGTTTCCACATAGAAACCAGGTGTAATTATTTCATATCGATAGCAGTTCCTATAGTATCTTAACTTACGTGACACTCATGAGAGAGAATAAAAATACGCACCATGTTTTCGAAGATTCTTCGGAAAAGCAGAAAAACCTTGCAGCCCAGAGCAAAACTAAACTGTCTGAAACGAAGTTGTATCCGTTACCATGGAAACGAGCGCGTTCCCGCCTCTCAGCTGTTGCCTTCTTGATCACAGTTGCCTTTCTTCTCATGGGCAAGAAATAAAAGAAATCAAGGATACAAAACTTTTGAAGGACACCAAGTGAATCAATTACAACTCCAACGTCATACTCTTTCTCTCATATCTCACTTTATTCACGTGAAATAATTATTCACTTTTTTAAAAAATGTTTTGTCCCTCTATCTGATAAAAATTTGTTGTTGATTGTATAGCTCATAGTAAGGATACAGTGACACTCATGAGTTTTTTCCCCGTTTTTTCCTATATAATATTTTTCTACTGTGAACCAATGAAAGATTAAGCCAAACACATCGTCGTCATTGTTTCCTATGATGTCAAAGAATAAGTTGCAATTTTTTTCATTGATAAGAAAATATTACAGCAGTTTATTTCGGCAGGATACACTAAACAGGCAATTTAAAATAGAATGACCGTTGTAGTAGGAAACTGTTGAAACTATCGGGCTCCTTGAAGAAAAATACCTACGTGAGATTAGGTGCTAAAAGATGAAATTGCTCACTCTGCGCGACCTCTCGTGCAGTTTTAACTTCAAAATAAATTAATGTTGCCAAAATATGAAAAAAAAAAAAAAACCGCTTGCACGAACTCTGAAAATTGTTAAAATTGTCTGCAAATTTACCAGGGATATTTTTTCATCCTGAGTAATCAGACTGAAGAAAACGAATTTGGAAGATGTCTTTTTTTTACCCCCTTAATATTATGACATAATAACATAATAACATTATGTTATCATTATATGCTTGTTTTAAATTGACTATTTGGATTAAAAGTCGTGTTTGCATTTTAATTGATTTTTTTCAGCCTAAGTGAAGAACAATTCGCTCTCATAAATGTGAGTTAATTAGCACATGTATTTGTTTCGTTTAGATAATCAAAAAAGGTGACTCTCTTGCCAATTAATTATCCTTTCAATTTGAATGCCTTTTTCAGGATACTGTACTCCCTGAAGCTTTACAGTTTTGGCAACAAGCCTTGATGGTCAGAAAGACGGAAAGCGTAATTAGGCTAAACAGGTGTGTATGCGCCCTGAGGCGGGTTGTTATGGGGAGATGATTAAATCATTTTATGGCACTCCGATAGAGTACAAGTTTATTCTGTATGGTTTTTAAACTTTTTTAGGAAATGTGAGAACAACAAGATTTTCTTTCGAAAAGGAGAACATTATTCTTATTGTAAAAATACTTGTGAATCCCGGACACTTTGTGGAGAAGTTGAAGTTCCAGAAGAGCATTTGGACGTGAGCGCTTTCTGTTCAGTCATAGTATTTTAATATCACTCACTTGAAATTATTACGAAAAGGGTCTTCACGGTTGGCTCGACGTGTTAATGTTTGAAAATATGCTATTAAATAATTTTGTGTTTATTATATCATATGCGAGGAGGTTGGAATATCTTAATATCATGGGCCGAGGTACGGTAACAACACAAAATGGCTGCTCGCTTCCAGCTGATTCTCTCACTTCGTCTGCACCAGCACATTTCCCGTTTTTAGGGGTTTGTATTCGGGTCGTTAGTTGGGAAAAGGTGAAGGAATATGTAAAATGTAGAAAATAGTCGGTAAGTAGTGTTTGTGTATGTGTCATATCACATTTAACACGGTAAGCCAGACCTTGGAGACCCTCACAATCGTTCGAAACTCCTAATTCCTGAAGTTCTGAAGTTTGTTAATTTCCATTTATACATGGCGTTTGTTTTTCCTTATCTTTCACAGGTTTGTCGGACATGTAACGCTAGTGGAATGAATTGCACTGCCACCGGTGTACCCGGACCAGGCATTACTGGTGCTGATTTTGTATTTTACGTCAGTGCCATGAAAACGGAACGTTGCAGCAAAGGCGCTACCGTTGCTTATGCAGCTCATTGCCAACAAGAATCAGCTTTAGACCGGTGAGTGTTTCTTGCTAACTCACATTTTATCATTGAAATATTATTGAGCGTTGTATTTTAATTTCTCGCCTTTTTCAGGCCCATTGCCGGTCACGCGAATTTTTGCCCAAACAGTATTAGTACCAAGCCTCAAGAGTTGGCAATCCTGTTGTCGACCGTCAAACATGAAATACTTCACGCCTTGGGATTCTCAATAAGCCTGTTCGCGTTTTATAGGGACAGAGAAGGAAACCCATTGACCCCCCGAGAAGAAAATGGGAAACCTGTTCAAAATCCAAAGTTGGTCATTTCCTCATTGTGCTTGAAATTGTTTCGCTTGAAGCTGCCTTACGTAAAATATCAGTACCTGAACATTCACACTTACAATTTTACAGAATTCAAGCTCGGCAGTGGAGTAACAAAGTGATCAAAACGATCAGGCGGAAAAACTGGAGCGTTCACGGAGACTCGATTGAAAAAGAAATTCAGATTATGGTAACTCCCAATGTGGTCAAGGAAGTGCGAGAGCATTTCAATTGTTCCATACTCGAAGGAGCTGAACTCGAAGATCAAGGAGGTGAAGGAACCGTTCTAACTCACTGGGAAAAAAGAGTGTTTGAAGTAAGGGATGATGTTTTAATTCTTGGTTTTTTATTTTATTTGATTAATTTGATGATTCTAAATCACTTCTTCTCTTTGCTTGTTTTTCAAATTATAGAACGAAGCCATGACTGGCACTCATACGCAAAACCCTGTTTATTCTCGGTTGACTCTCGCCCTGATGGAAGATACTGGTTGGTACTCAGCTAATTACGACATGGCTCAACCTTTGTCTTGGGGAAAAAGCCTCGGTTGTGATTTCGTAATGAAATCTTGCAAGGATTGGATTGATTCAAAGCGTGCAAGGTACAGACAGCTCTCTCAGCTACTTCTGATTTTGTTTCTTTCTGAATCTTTGTTCCTCATGACAGTTCAAGCACTTTTTTCATCCATTCTAGGGGCCATTCAATTCATCCTTTTTGTGATAAAGTTAAGAGAGATCCCTTGGAAACAGAATGTACAGATGATCGAACTTCTGTCGCCTTGTGTAATCTCGTCAGCTACCCTGAAAAGTTGCCTGCACAGTATCAGGTGAGATTAACACACCGTATAAGTTGCAGTGGGATCCAGTAGGTCTTTTGATTCCACCTTACTACTACGTAGTCGTATTATAGCACTGGAAAAAAATTTAATTTTTCATTATTTCGGCCTTCAGAATTTTGATCGGATACCTCACGTGGCTGCGGGTGAAGAAGGTTATTACGGAGGAGTCGTTAGCCTGGCGGATTACTGTCCTTATATTCAAGAATTCACGTGGAGATCCCAAAATATTGTAATTCGAGGTTCACATTGCCAATATCCTGAAAACAACCCACGTAAGTTGTAGATTTTTATTTTAAAACACACGGGGTGATTCAACAGTGTAGGTTCGATTTCGAAAAATCAGCGCTAGGTCATTTCTCTACACTTATTGTAGAAATACGTGTTTGGTATGTATGTTTCATGACTACCTACAGCAGTAGGGCTTTGTTTTCTAGATAGGTTCCTGAGTGGCCTAGGTTGAGCTAAAGTCGGTCTTAGGAGGTTTCCTAATAAGGAATTTAATTCTCTACATGTTTGATTAAGTGACATTTTGGTTTATTATTATTGGAATAATAGACCTATGTTTTCGCGACGGAGGTCGACGACTCGGATCGGCCTCAAAATTTGACATTATCCGTTTCAAGAGGTCTAGATTCCAAAAACAAAATGTCTGTCCTTCGCACGCCGTCCGCCCTCCGGGCCGTTTTGGGCAGTAGGAATTTTCTTAAAAATCTGAAATTTTGACAAAATACTCGGTTTACCATCTAGTTGTGCCCGCAAGGTATTCAGCCCGATCGCTCAAACCCGTGGGGCGCTAAGGGGCTAAAATGGGGCTACGGGAGGTTTTTTTTTAAGGCTTTTGGCTATGGGATTGAGTTAGGTGTCGTTTTCGAAGTATTTTTGACGTAGAATCCATTTTTTGGAGTCCCGGAACGATCCGATTTCACTGTTGCGATCGATCTATAGGGCTTTAATGGGGCTAAAAGTGGGATTTTTGAAGGATCCCAGGAGGTCAAATATTTTTCAAGTAAAAACCGAAAAATATTTGAAAAAAAAAAAAAAATTAAAAAAAGTTTTTTCTAAAATTTCTTCCATTGAAACAGAATTAAATTTGCCCAAGTAAACGTATATCAAAGAATAATAAACCCAAGTGTAAAATTTGCAGCGTTTTTGATTGGGTACGGCGTTTTTGATATAGAGGTTATGAAACGTGAGCTTAACCCATTTTTCGAATTTGCAAACTTTAACGATCGATTGAGGCCAAACGGCGGAACAGATCTTAGCGTTTGAGATGGTCATTCGACGCGACATTTGATGCTGTTTAGTTTTGGAAACAGTAAAATTTAATGTTTCTGTAGGATGCGTATTTTACTAGTTTTAAGCAAAAACCGAAACAAGTGCCAAAAACTCGCGGATTTTCGGGCACCAATAGTTAAGCACAAGAGGAATCTTGTAGAAAATGCTAAAAACACGTTCCTTACGCACCCATAAGTCACCCATAAAAATTCCCGTTTGTCCCGATTTGATGCTAGCTCAAACCCCTATACCGACTGGATTACTGGGCCCTTATGGCAGTAGGAGTTTTTTTTTAATCGTCCAAAAACCCATGGAGCGAAAAAGGGGCTAAGAGAGGTTTTTTTTGAAGATTTAGGCTATGATATCGAGTGAGGTGTCGTTTACGAGTTATACTTGGACGAAGGATCCTGTTCATGGGGCTCCAAATGGGACTTTTAAAGGATGATTAGGTTTTCGACTTTTATTATCACCGGGAGTTTTTTTCGGGTAGATTTTTTTCCAGCGTTTTTTATCCGGGAGTTTTTCTTCCGGTCACCACGCAATCTCAACGCAGGAGCGTGTACGAGCCATTTCAAACACGTCCTGCATTATTGAATCACCTAGTGGGTCTACATGATGAATTTCATAAAGATGTTCCTATAACGATGATTGTTATTTATATTCAATTTATAAACCACAGTCTACGCTCTAGGGATATGTTAAATGTCCAACTATGGTTTTTCATGTGTTTATCTCCCCGATTAGATCCCGATAAAAATTTCGCCTTGGAGGAATATGGTGAGGACTCTCGGTGTTTCGATCATACCGATAAAATGTGGGAGCAGAGAGCGTGCAAACAAGTTCGTCAGTGGTTGCATTGGGGATCTGGTTGCTACCGATATACTTGCAGTGATCGGTTGTTGCACATCATCGTAAGTTATATATTTTTCCGATGTCTCGATTTATATTATTGATCTTCGCCCGATGAGATAAATTCCTTAAGACACAAAGGCACCAGAAGATTGGATTTCAATTTTTTTTTGAGGCCCGGGTTAAGTTTGAACAAAGGAAACCTCAATTTTTTTCTGACATCCTTTTTCATTGTTGCCAGATTTGGCAGTCTCTCGATTCAAAATAAACTTATGTTTAACAATATTCTGAGTCCCCCAGAAATTCGTTATTTATACTTATGTTTAAATATTGATTGAAATGTACATATTATGTTTGTGCTGAAACTTATTGTCAAAATTTATCTTTCAGGTCAGCAACATTACGTACACCTGTTATTATTCAGGGCAGGTTTTAACCATCCAAATATATGCAAACAACTGGCTGCATAAGGGGGCTCTTGTTTGTCCACCTTGCGAAGAATTGTGTAACGTAAGTTGAGGTCAAATATTTTTAAAAAACTGGGGGAATAAGATTTTCACACTTAGCCGGTTAGCGAGTACATGAATAATCAAATTCATGTTTTGGCGAAAGGGATTTCAAAAGTGAAATGCCGTACTCCATCTACTTTGAGCAGTAGATTTTTTTTTTTTTAATTTTGGAAACACTCGGTTATCAGTCTAGTTGGTCTGGTACGGTTATCAGCCTGATGGCGCCTTCAGCCTACCTGAAGCTGAAAGGAGATATGTACAGGTGGTAGTTTTGACTTGTAAGAGTGGTACATACATGCTTTTTGCCAGAGGTAAACAAAAGGAAAAAAGCATGTACCATTCTAAAACCACAGGGTTTACACACTGGTTTATTGTTCTTTCAAATTGAACGTAGATCCTTGCAGTCCAAGATTACTCGTACAAAATTACTTCAAAAACGACACTCTACTCGACTCCCAGGCCTAAGCCGTATCGTGGGAGTAGCCGGGGCTCCGTGAATTTTTCCCCCTCGGGAGTTCTCGTTAAGGGACTGAGTCATTCTCACAAAAACGTACATTTGGAGGTCCCGGTGATTTTCATGTAGACTACGTTGTTTTTCCCCAACCGGAAAGGACGTTTTTGTAATAAAATTTAGCGTTCTTTCTGGCCTACCTCATTTCAAAATGATGAAGCGACTGCTTAATTACGAAAACCATAATTATATACTGAAAACTTACAATTTTTCAACGTCTCCATTCAATTAAGCCTTCTTCAGCCACCCTCCACGGGCCTTAATTTTATAATTTTGCAAACACTTTTTCTTTTTGTCCAATTTTTTCTCGAGATTCTGAATTTGCCGCTCAAAAGCAACAAATTCATCTTCAAAAGAACTTTTTAAAATAAAATCTGCGTGTCTCTGAGGAGAGCGTCAGTCCTTTCGCCTTCAGGTACTCTCCCATGATTAATAGAATTTATTAGTCTTATTAGTCTGGGATTTATTCCCAAACCTTACTACTAAAAAATTACTACAAACAACTATTGTTCCTGCAACTAGTGTACCTGCAACCCAAATTTTTCAGAAATTAAATTCTCTTATCCTAGACAATATAACGAGTTTAAAGTGATTAAACTCTCAAAAACATCAGAATTAATAATTATTATAAAAGCCTAAAAGAAACGTAAAACCTTGTAATAAGCATTTTTCCTCGCTCTCTCAGTGCTCAATCTTAGGTATAACCATATTGGAAGACAGCGCAGTACGTATGTGAGCAGTACGATATCTGTGCTCTGGCCGAATGCCAGTTTTGAACACAAGAACGCTTCACTGCAGCAAAAAAAAAAAAAAAAAAAAAAAAAAAGAATGGAAATGCACCCGAATTTCGGGTTAAATCATCCTGTACCATGTGGTTAGAAGTCAAAAAGGGAAAAATACATAATTTTTGTGACAAAAAGTCTTTCAAGTAGTTTATAATCATCTCAAGTTGTTCTGGCCGATTCAAAAACCGGTGACGTCACCTACACTGGTTCCGGTTTCCTATCAAAGACACCAGAGTGCAGGTCGTTTTTCAAATTTTTTCTTGATTTTCTTGTTGGTTGGCACTAGTGACACTGGAGTAACGCGAAAATGGCCGTGTTCGCTTTGTTGTAAATGTGACTCAACTTATTCGTGATATAAATTAACTGATTCGACGAGGCTGATCCTTCAGTTTGTAGTTTTTTAATGGTGGCCAATTCGTCGACCAATATGAGCTGACTTCGGGTTTCCGAAAAAATTCAAATTGTAATTTTTCTATACATTTTATAAATTCCTACTTGAAGTTTGTGTTTTAACCCCATTTTCAGTATTATTTGGACGTCTTCTATCGATAAAAAAATATTCCAAACTCGTTTCCATTCCTAATTCTCCTACGTTAAGTACATTGAACTACCGGTAAAGGAGAATTATTGGGTACCTATCGGGAACTTTTCTTGAGGGCAATTCTAATAATAATATTCTGAATGACTTGCAAGGACGCCAGCAAAAAAAACACTAAATCAAAATATATAAATATATCGCAGCTGATCGAATGCCAAAAAATGTCGAGCCTCTTTAAAAACATAGAATAACTTCCTAAATTCAGCAATCAAGGACTCAACGTGGAAATTAAATTTCAAGTTGTGATCAAATACAACACCTAGGTACTAACATTTATGAGCCAAGGATAAAAGGTAAAAGGTAAAGTGAGTTTTACGTCAAGATTTTTGACCTCTCGGGCCTGACATGACGGGGCGCTAATTTATTGATGAATCACTTTAACCAAGCTGCACTTTTATTCCCAAAATGTCCATGGTCTACAACGGGATTCGAACCCGTGGCCTCAACAGAATGCAGACGGCACACGGCTTATCCGGCCGCCTAAACTGATACCCGAGGTGGATCAACTTTTTGGTGGTTACAGACTTTTCTCGTACTGTGCTCGCCAAACTGAATGTTTTGAGAAAAATTTCAAATTTTCCAACATCTAGAAGTGCCCTAGATTAAAGGTGGTCCTCCTAGGTCATCCTCGTTCTCCTCCTCGGGCTGGAGCTCCAATATAATGAGATGGAAGGCGCATTGAAACTGATATTGGATAAAGAGAAAATGAAAACCTGATATCCTTCTATATTATACAACAAATATAACCTCCTCGCTCCTCAGTTCAATGTTGAACCTCGACATTGATAATATCTATTCTGCTAGCTATTTGCGGCTAGCGCAGATTTCCTGCAGTAACTGTGACGTCACAGAAAGATATCTCTACAGCATTCTCCTCTGCATCTGACCTGAGGGTGGGGCAGCCCTTGTGTCTTGTCAGGAAAATTGCGATCCCCTCCCAGTCCCGGTGTAATTGAATCGGTCTGAAGGCGCTCGAAATTCAGGTTTGAGTTGCTGTCACTGATATTAACAAATTGGGTTATTCTAATTAATCAAAATCAGACACCCACAAGCCCCACCCGTATTATTTTTCTTTTTTTCTAGTGTAAAATTTGTGAACCTCATAATTTATCTCATGACAAACGTGAACCTCATGACATATTATGTTCATTATTTTGTATTCCTGAATTCTGATGTTTTAGGCAACCTGCAGAGTTATGAGTGAAGAAATAGCTCCTAAATCAATGCCTCATCTCGATCACCTCACGTGTGGCCTTCCTCTCCTTACCAACGATTATGTCTTATCGGCAGTGTGTATTTTTTGGGTGCTGTTGATGAATTCGAGGTAATATTTTATTTTTGGAAAATAATTATGTGTATTAAATGGACACACATACACATACACCCGCACACACATTTCTAAATTTAAAGAAAGAAAAAACAGGCTATTGTTTGTATGGAATGAATACATGTATTCATGTATTTGTATGCCAATAAAATGTAGAGTATAGGCAGGGATTACCCAATCACCTGCTACAGTAACTGTTATAGTATCGTTATCATTAGATGATTCATGATGGCGAACAAATTTTGTTGCAGGTTGTGAATAGAGGTGCCTTGAAACTTCCTATGTCTATACTCACTGTAGATCGGTGAAATAAGTGACGTAGATAAGGTTCTGAAGTCAATCTCAAGATTTTTCAGGTGACCCTATAAGCTGTTGTTCAGCAGGAGTCCCATCTGCAAACCGTCCAGCAATAATATTGAGTGAGATGTTACTGGCTGATCAAAACAGCAGCCCGTTGTTGACGACTGGTGGTTGTTATTGTTGAGGTGTTATTTTTCTGGAGATATCTATTGAATGTGGAACTTGTTATAGTGTGGTAGGCCTACGTAAGGTCTGCAGTGTGCCCATTCTGGAAATAATAGTTCAAGTTCCATCTCTGATACTTGACAGAGGGAATAATATCCATTCCACCTTTCTGTGATGACGTGATTGTGTGGTTGGCGTGGTTTTTACTTCCTCTGAACGATTACCAATGCCTTGTGGTTTTTGAGACTTGGCGATTTCTGACACGAAAAACTTAGAAATGTGAAATGTTACCAGTGGATGGAGTTATCCCCATTCCGAGATGAGGGTTATTTATGAAAGTGAATTTCCACATTTTATTTCTTTCAACTAGTCTACTTATGTACTTTAGTTGTAGGCTACTTACGCTCGATGAGGTGGGGGGCTAAGCAATATTATTTCGCTCTCCCTTGACCTTCAATTTTTTGGTGTTTTAATCTCAAAGCGCCCTTTTGCTGTTTCAAAGTTTCCCCCCTCAGATGCCGTTACGCAGATACGTTAGCATTTTACAAGATGCTAGGATTTCCGTATACTCGACGCTTGAACACCTCACGATAATAAAAATCTATTATTAAACTAGCTTGTGGGAAGGGGGGGGGGGGGGGAGTAGGATGTGCGTGTGTTTGCCGGAGCGCTAAGCTTCTGTTATTTTTTAATTGTGTATCTGATTTTTAACTCATTTACAATGGTTTTTAAGTTACCTCCATCATTTTGTAGTCAGTTGATGATATTATATAATATTATTGATCATAAATCAATATGAATGCATAGTCTCGCGTTGTATTGTTATTTTGTCTAATTTAACACTGGTTTAGGGCCGTTGAAAAAAAAAAAAAAATTGAAGCATCAATTTTTCATTTCAATATTCATTCTATGGTATCGCCTAAAATGGTATAAAAATCATTATGTTTAATTTTGAACAGTTGAAAATCAGTTAGTTCTTTAATGAAGGATAAAAGTATTTGTCGGAGTACTGCAATCTGATTTTGATAGTATCGCTTTATTTTTTCGATGTCGACATCCCTACTGTACAATCAACCCCCCCCCCCCCCCCTTCCCTTCTGTCTATTATGGATGGCCATTAGCTATTGGCTAACATCAATGTTGAATAGTGTTGGAGGTAACATATCGATGGCAATAAGGCTGTAGCAGTCTGTCGTAAAGATTCCATTGCGTAATCGTCAGGTACCCAACCAAGAACTGCAAAAGAGGACAAACAAAGGATGAAACAGCAGTGAACGATTCCGAGTGTTGAGAGGGAGGATCAGACGATCAGTATCAAATAGGAAACAGGGAGGATTCTGTTGCCAAACCTTGCTCTTAGGAATCGAAAGTCGGATTTAATTTAAGAAGGACGTCCGATTCGAATGTTAGTCTTTGACAGCTGGTTCTTTCAATTGTTCAAGCTATCATTTTAACGTAGCGCCAACTCCCAATAATAAATATAATTGTTATATTTCAGTATTTCGTCTTTAACCGCTAAACAACGCTTTTTTCGAGGATTTTGACTGAGACTAATCGCGTAGAAAATCAAATTTACTACAATTTTGGTTTTCATAATGTTTTCTGTCGGACAAATACTTCCCAAGATACATTCGGTAAAATTGGGTAAATTATTAGCGAGACGTCAGTTTCTGGCCTGTTACTTTTGAATGTCAACTATTGCGTGAGACTATGTGCCCTACATTGAAGAGAATAGGCATTGGTCCTCCATAAGTACATATCTAGCGGGCCACGCTCAGAGGGTTAGCGTCAATGAGGGGAAATGGCGACGTTGGCAGCCGCTCAGAGTCGTATTTTTGAACCCATTTGTCAGTAATCGTGAATCACTCGGAATCGTAATGCCACCCAAACTTAGTGTTAATGGCGGATTACAATTATTACATTATCGTATTATAATAATAATTATTGTAATTACAATTGGGATTACAATTATTACATTATCGTATTACAATGATTGTAATACGATAACGTAATAATAATAGTAATTATTATTGTAAGGGGTTTTGTTTGGATCATTTGTCAATCTTATTGAACCATTCGGACTCGCAACCTCCATGCCTGCAGCTTGGTTATGAGTTAGCTTGGCTATGAGGGGAAACCTTGCCTTAGCTTTCTTGGTTGTGATGTGATGACTTAATGGGCCTTTTGGTATAGTAGCTTGAGTATTGATGTCGTCGATAGGTGATGGTCATCCCAATCCTGCGCCTTTCTTTGCCACCGTACACCGCTTGAATAGAGAAACTATTTTCATTTGCCACTCTGCCGTCCTTATGACATAATACATTGTATTATGGTATATTGTTGTGTGAAGAACGCTTCTTGTGGTGTACGTGTAATTTGTAAGTAGGATAAGTTCAATCAGGCGATACTTTTGTTTGTTTTTTAAATCTCGGGACCTGTTCTGTCTCGTTAGAAGAGATGATTATAAACATTCCTGAGCAGGTGTTCTCACGAATTCAGGACATATAATGCTGAGTCTTGAGGCTTGCTTATTCCAAATTCTTCTGGCCAATTCAACTAAAGATCTAAAACCACATCGTTTTAGACGTGGTCTGGTCTATTTTCTATTTAGCTACGTATGGAGTAGTCGAATCAAAAAGCTCAACCTCACATCCCGACTATACCTTTTATACGTGTATTATGTGTGTCATGAATTCAGGTGTTCTTTTCAACTTGAGTTAGCTTTTAGAAACTTTAGAACTTATCTTTTGACATCTTGCCACGTATTATTTTACCATTTCGTCGGTGACCTTCTAACACCACCTAATTCCCCCTTTCTTACGGTGAATTAGGCTCTGTCCCCGGCGATTTATTACGTTAGTTAAGACTTAGTGTGTCATTTCAGCCCTGTTATTTCTCCCTGTATCACTCAGAACATTGCGAATTTTTGTATAGGGGTTTTCACAGTCGAGATTACCATTAAATGTCAAAAGTAGAATGCATCTTTAATGACGTTGTGTACTAATTAAATGTAATTAAAGTTCATTATGTTCAAAATCATGAACACCCGATGCGAGGATGCAGTGAGTTGAACGTGTTATTGGGAAAAAGCAGGAAGATGTGAAGAAGAAGCAGTTTGAAAAAAAAGTGCAGACTAGAGATGGGTTGTGACAGCTTTTTCCAGTCACAGGAACAGTGTTCCTGTTTCTTATCAGTATCTAGTACTTTTATCTGATACTTGTCACAGGCAATGTTCCTCAACCAAGGATCAACCTCAGGATTCATTTTACTATTGATATATTAGATTAATGTTACTATTGTTCCGAGGACGAGGAGCAATCGACCGACCTCTCTTCCACCCTCCCTCGTGGTGCCGCCTGCCTTGTCTCTGAAAATGGAAGGGCGCTGGCCTCTTCTATGAAATTTTTGAGTTGCTTAGTCTTCTCCCTTGGGCTTTCAGTTTGTTTTCTCTGAAGGCTCCTACCAAAGTATCCGTGCTACATACAATATAAACCAAAACGCGAGAGTCTTCTGAAGAACAAGATGCGGGTTGGGGGAAGTGATGGAAGGGAAGACCGGTGGAGGGAAGTGATGGAAGGGAAGACCGGTGGAGGGAAGCACTTGGAGGAGAGGATATCAATGGAAGGGCCCTTGGGCATAGAAGTAGAAGCCTTGATTCGGGGAAACCTGTGGTGGGGGGGGGGGGGGGGGGCAGGCTGGCAGGTGATCATCCGCGTGGACATAAGGAGCATCGAATCCCCGATGTGACAAGAGGTGACTGTGACGTAAAATGTGTCAGTCTACCTCATTAGAAACGTCAACTCGTTGAAAACGGCCCGACTGTGATGACCCCTCCTCATCAATTTGCTACCTAAGCATGAATTGTTTGATTACTGTTTCTGTTCCCCTCTTTATTTAAAAACCTTCTTCATGCTTCGAGCATTTCAATTCATTCCATTGGCATCTTGAATGACTTTGTATATTGCCAATTAAATGTAATTATAATTTAAGTAGGTTACAATCATCCATTAATTCAAAAAGTGATTTTCAGTAAAGCGTCACTGGTATAAATTGCTCTACAATGGCTTCGTTGTTAAATGCCCAAAATTAATTTCCAGTGTTCAAATGTGTTTCATTCCTTTTTTCATACTTTTTCCTCAATACAACCAAAACCACTTACGTTTTTATTTTATCAAAATCAATCAAAAAATGTTGTTGAAATGAATGCATTTTTATGACTGGTAAAGTATTGTAGTCTGTGGTATGTTTTCTATGTAAACTACGATATGTATTCTACTTACGGTGAAAACTCCTTCGATAGGCATCTTCTTTTCACAGTTTTCTGTTACCTGCCATACGTGTGTTACTGTCCTCCTAAAAGGAACCTCCCTATTATGAGCGTCGAAACACTAGGGATATGCAATACCAACTAAGGTAGGTATCGATACCAATATGAATCGGTACCACTACTAGGTTTGTTCCAGGTTTGACGGTATGTTAACAGAAATCGCCGGAGACATGCGCAGTTTAAGAACTGGTGTTCCAGGTCGATCGTAGGTTGGACGGAAACCGACAGCTCGAGTAAGTGCGGTCGGGTTCTGTCGACAGCTGTCCAACTTCTGTCGACAGACGCAGTCACACCTGGAACAAACCTACTGTACTCTGTTAGCAAGTATCGGTCGTTGAGAATCGAAACTGTCTGGTATCAATACTGAATTGAGCAACGCATAAACATTTGTAATAACGTTTTGGGTCAACAATATTGAGAGCTCCAAAACATGAAGATGACACAGGTTTAAGAATAATAGAATTAGAATCGAATTTGATACTTCCAGCGGCGTTAGTATAATTCTGGGGGCCCCTTATGCTAGTCAGACCCCCCCCCCCCCCCCCACAACAGGTCAAACAAATTATAAAACACTTTTTAGGTTTAAAATCGTCGCTATAGATGCAACACCGCCTAACCCACATCTTCCCAACTTCGCATCTGACACATTAAACTGTTTCATTAAAAAAAACTGTTTCGTATTAAATTGTTTCATGGAACTGTTCCAATTAACTGTTTTATTTAAAAACCATTTCTTGTAAAAGCTGTTTCATTTTAATTACTGTTGTTTCATTTTCCGACCAAAGTGGGTTAGGCAGTGTTGCATCTACAGCGATGAAATAACGTTTTATAAAATTTTCCGTGTTGACAATGTCGGATTTGAATAACGTTATTCTCAAATTACCTGCTAAGACACTCACATGATTCGTAGCCTAAAATATCCAGACATTTTCTAGAACTTGGTCATGATTTTATAAGAACAATAACAAAAATCATGGTCGTGAATGCGAGACGGTTCGTGAGGTGGGTTCCGCATTTTGAAGAGAACCTGCGATGTTTCCACCCAGTCTGGACTGTTGCTGTGTTGATAAGGCCAAATATTGAACGTAAAGCTTCTAGGGGACATCTTGACGACCACATAGAGCGCAGTTTCATCGACATCGGAAATGTTTTGGAAAACTGCCGGATATTCTATTTTTCTGAATTTACTTCCCTAATAATCAACCTTTGTTTCGTTAAGATGTCCCCAAGAAGCTTAGCCCCAATGTTTGACCCTTTCCAACTATGTATTACAAACTCAAGAAAGTGTATGGAAACAGTCCTTTCTCTTCAAAGTTCGTCGTATCGCGATTCAACGTTATCGAAACTTGCGGTAACAGTAACGTTCTTTTTCTTCTAGTTCTATGCGCGACTCTCTGCAAATTTTCACATTTCACCCATCAATTTTTCATGAAAAATGTCTCTATTATCCTCAAATTTATTGCTCCAAGAATGAATCCCCCTGAGTTTCCCTTCATAGAAATGTTA
Source organism: Pilophorus perplexus (assembly GCA_955831195.1). Lineage (NCBI taxonomy): Eukaryota > Metazoa > Arthropoda > Insecta > Hemiptera > Miridae > Pilophorus > Pilophorus perplexus. Next base: position 54,066,932 of record OY037007.1, on the reverse strand, counting down.
CAGAATTTCAAAAATTCTGATGAGCCAGAGGACTGTAAAATTAATAGTAATGGGCTTCTTAAAAAGGTCAGAATTCAGCATTTCTGACAACATATTCGGATTCAGCACCCTTTAAAACCCATATACCCCAATTTTTAGTTCGAAAATCCGTATAGGTACCTACGTGCTGAGCTGTTTTCGAAATGTTAGAGATTTTGAAATGAACGCCGGGCATATTTGACGTCACACCTCGCCAGGCTGGGCGTCGAGTAGTTCGGCACTGAGCCGCCAGAGCGCTAAATAATAAATCTGAACAGAATCGGAATAAAAACAATCAGCCCAGGTCGATTTTTGAATAACCTTCTTTGATAATAACCTCGATGCTCAATTTTCGAATGACCTTCTATGACCTTCTAACCCGATTCTCGATTTTTGGGGTCGACTTTTCGCGTAGCCAAGTTGGCTGACTTGCGTAGATGAGAGAGCGAGGGATCTCTCGGCCAATCAAAAGACGACGAAGCAGCCCACGTCATGTACCCTCTCCAGACCTCGGAATTCAAATATCATATTTTTCCTAAGGCCCTATAAATAATTGAAACGGGTTTTCTGCAATATGGACCCGTTTTCGTAACTTTTGAAGCACCTCATTAAAGGAGCTCAATGAGCTTAAATAAATACATTATTTAATGCACATCAACAGCAGTAAACACGTATAAAATGTAGAACAACAAATATTGCGAGCTCCAAATGTTAATACCTACGTCGTCTAAAATATTAATAATAATGACGATACGTCATCCCAGTACTGTACTGTAACAGTCCCCTGTCCTTTCGAAAAAAAAATTTTTTTAATAATAAAGGCCCGAATTGCACACCAGAGTGATTAATCATGCACGACATACCATCAATGAACAAAAGCAGGACACGATGAAGGAAGACATTTCACGAACGAACTTTGCTTGCAACAACAACAAAAAACGAGGGATTCTCAAAAATGGGAAGGTTCCGGTTCTTTCGATACTTGATTGACCCAAGATGTCTTTCTATACTCGTATCGAATCCAAAAAATTTTTTAATACTTGGTGTCAAAAGAAAGTATCGATACCGTATCCATTAGTATTGCGTATCCCTATGGACTTGATTGCAGTAGTTGTGGAATGAGTGTAAGGGGGTTTCACTTCGTTTCACGTCAAATTAGTTTTTCCACGTTCGAAGGCGATGGTGTGTTCGATGGTGCTTGCTAAACCGTATGTGGCCTTCGGACGGCTTTAGGAATAGGTAAGGTCTGAACAACAATCTTTAATTTGTTCCTATAATAAGCGTAAAAGAAACAATTAATGAAGTTGAGTTCAATTATTTCTATCGTCAATTTAAAAATTGTGCAATTTCTACTTTAGCAATTCTTTTTTCTTGTGCAGATGATCTGCAATGTTGCTGTACCTTCAGGGGGCTCAGGAGGGGTTAAACGAAAAAATTTTTGCATCTCACATTTCACCGATTTGATGAAATTACGCCCAAAATGTTCGTGCAGATGTACCCAAAAACGTGTACATTAAGTAGCTCAATCAAACCGGGGAATAACGTGGTCCGTTGTCTTCAAATTTCGTTGCCCTTCCGCGCCTCCTTAGCGTTGGACTGAAATTCACTGTTGGCTAAAACAATTGTATTTTTCAATCCTTTTCCCGAAGACGAGTAAGGGAGTGACGGAAGCGTTCGGAAAACCCGAGGATGTAATAGTAGGCTTTTTCATGCATCACGTCCTTGCCAAAAAAATTCACACCAACAGAGAGTCGTTTTCTCTCACTAACCACCTCATCTGAGGTATTTAACAAAAACTATTTTTACCAAGATAATAATGAATTATTTTAAAAAGCCTTCTAGTTCATCCTTGAGTTGTCCGAAGGCTTCATCTCGATGTTTTTTATTTTTTTAAATGTTGCAATTATATTTATAATCGCGGATTTTTCTTTTCTCTGCATCAGTGTTCAATAAAAAAATATTTTTTAGTGTGAGGAGTGTGGTGTCCACTTCATAGATTGATTCTAGCATTTTTCTCATGCTGCAGTACATCCTGAGGGTTCCTGTTCCTTGATATACTGCCTGCCTGCTTACTGCCTGTATTATTTGATAGATTTATCGTTTCATAGTTTTATTTTGTAAAATAATGCTTAGATAAATAACCGATATTTACTTACCTTTGATATTTTCTTTAATGTTTCTGTGTGCGGACGATAGAATGACATTCTACTGTGTGGGTTTCTTAACATTTTCGTATGATGGCATTTTTCACCACACCAAGCTGCAGTTATGCATTTATAATTGGTCTGCTGAACACACTTCTGTACTCGTGAAAATGCCTTGAAATCTGAATATTCGAGAGATCTTCAGATTACAATGACATTCCAACTGTTCTCTTTCTAGAACACAACTTTCTGTGATTCTATGTACCTCTGTGATCATAATATAAGCTCGAGAGATTGTCTAGTTTTTAATTCCCAACAAATCCTTTGAACTGGAAGATGGAGCGGGTGTACCTACTTCGGTATTTAGCCTTGTTCGTAGATGGGTGGTTCTCAGATAACTGGCCATTTTAGCGTCCGGTGTGGATAATTCTCCCATTTGATGGGCAAAGCTCAATTTTAGGTCATGGGTTGCTAGCTAGGATGTCTTTTTGTAAGGAAACACATTAAAATGATGGAAATTCCTATAAACTATGACGTTTTTTGAAGGTTAAAGATGTGAAATGTCATTACCGTTACTGATAGGAGACATGTGGGGGTTGTCTTACAGGGTTTTATCACGTGTGAGGGTTCGTGAACACGTTTTCATTGTTACTTCCTCCACTCTAACTGCATTTTGGAATTTGTAATATTCGAAGTAATGAAAAACACCTGTCCCACGAAAAAAGTTCATGACCATTACCGAAATGAAAGTAGGTGCCAAACAGTGGAAGAAGGAGGAAATGTGATCCAGTCGCGAAAGATCAACAGTAGGCAACCCTGCTCTTCACAAAAGTCGGGCCCAAACTGCCTGTCACGGGTGACCCGTGACGGGTCGTACTTTTCAACACATCATTACCATAACAGTGTACTATAGATTTTAATTTTATTTTCAATTCTGTTGTTAGGAGTAACAAAACGCCATAACGCTTTTCCTGCCCCTCTCAGGTCTAAAAACAAACTGGATACCTACATTAAGCCTCAAATTCCAACTCTGTAACCAAAATCAGGTCATTACCGTAGCAATTTGTTTTTTGTTATGGTAATGAATTTTGGAAAATTAATTTACTACAAGGTGGAGGATGATGTTGAAATTGAAGGTTTTTATAATCTATATGAATGTTGGTAAGAAACTGATTATTTTGAGCCTCTAATTTTGAATTTACCAACACAACTGTTATTCGACACCTATGAGTATTATTTGGCAGAGAAATTGAATTCAAATTCTTTCTAAGCTTTTTATCGTCACCAGGGAAGACCAGAGACTAGGAAAACCTTTTTTTTTTTTTAATTCGACAACCTCAAAATGGCCAGTTATCTGAGAATCACCCAGATTGGCTTTGGGCGTTCCTTCGGGATCTGCTGCGATGGAGGAGAAATTTCCTAGTTAATATTATTACATTTTTCGAATGTGCTCCTGATTTTGGTCTGTTCTCCGGATAAATGTTTTCGCGATAGGGTCGAAAATTGGGAATGGCATTTCGTGTTTCAGGATTTGAAAAATGCCATGTCCGCCCGTTTGGGGCAGTAGACCTTTAAAAACACATCTATGTGTTTTTGAGTGTGAATTTTGGTTTTCAGCCAGATTGCTCTTTGTGGGCTCGTGTTGGGTATCGTTTCTCTCAGGACCCGCAGTTTTACAAGAGTCAGTGGCTGCAGCTAGCTCGAACGAAATGTCGTTAGAGATGGCCTGACCCACTGGACCAGTCTTACCTCAAAACGCCCCCGTGGCTTCCTTGATTGAATTGTCAATGAAGGAGGCCTGGGCAGCGGATCCAGGCGTCGGGATCTCTCCCGCTGACTCAGATTCCCTGGGAACAATGTCCTCGAGGGAGGACTGGTCGTCAGGATTGATCCCAAACATCAGACATAATGATGAAAGAACACAAATAAATGCTAAGTACCTCCCTCCATCAAAAGAAGGGCCGTCTTGCCGGCGGGAGAGGAGGGGTTCACGCGGTCGCGTCGAGGGGCGGTCTTGAACTCGGCACTTAATCCCCTAGGTACCCATTGAGATGTTAGAATTCAGCACTGTGCTCCTTAGGAGCCCCCCTCCCAGTTTATTGAATTCGGCACCAAACTTCTATTTGCCCTGCTGTAAGATTTTCGAATTCGGCACCAGTACCGGTTCTCTTGAGAACTGTACCGTGGAACCGTTCGCAGGAGTATCTATGCGTCTAAGGATTTACTGGAAAAAAAGAGTGATAAATTCGTAAAAATTACAGTTTATTACAGAATTCACAAACAGGGCGATATCGGCGTACGAAATTATGGTACTTGTCAAAAGTAGGTATATCATAGGAGTGAACACTACAATCCTAGTCCTAATCACGTTTTTTTTTAACGTGGTTAACTTTAAAGAAGTACCCTACTTGCTGTACAAATTGGAGCCTGCTTAGAGAGCCATCGCGCAAGCCTTCTATTTTTGACGATAAAAACTTGTGCTTCAATTTTACTCTGGCATCCTTACACCTAATTTGTCTTTGGTAGTTCAGTTTCATGTACGTCCGTGATTCTATGTCGTTCAGTCCGTCTAAAAATGTAAAAATGTCAGGATAACAACGTGCTAGACTGTTGAGAATTGCAATACTATGTTCCTAACTATCCAACACCTGGCACAGGTTTGCATTTTTTCTCGTACGAACTCCGGAACAGGTTCACGGGGTGACTGAATACGATACGAGGGCAGTGCCGAATTCAATATTGTCATGAGTAAACTCTGCCCTCGGCTGGTGACGAGTACTTGAATCACTTTGTTTACCTCTCTCGTGGCTCAAGATGAACGGTCATTAGCGGTGCCGAGTTCAACTACGCCCGCGTCGAGACTGTGGCGCGACCCGCCCCTCCTGCCGGTACCACCTCTGACACCCCGGCGAGAGTGAGACACAGGGTGGTAAAACCCCCACAGTAGGGGATGACGCAGGTTTCCAAATCAGGTACAGAGAGTTCGACCTCACATCGTCCTTGAAGTATCCACCACACTACACGCGATTGGCGTTCGATACATCCCACGAAAATGCCATTTCTCGCCTACCCGAAACAACTTTTCTACAGGAAGAATGATAAAACGAGGTCAAAATACACCCAACTTTATTTTCAGAATAAAATATTTTGTAATATGTGTTTATTCAAGGTTAAGGTGCAGTGTACATAGGACTTCTTTTTTAGAATTATTGTAGTTAATAATTATTATTGGAATTCCTATGATTCTGGACAATCATTCTACCAAGATCCCTCTCATAGTAGGGGTATTAAGGGTGACAATAATAATGATATTCGCTTCAATTGATGAAAACCAGGATCCGGAATAAAGTATAGCAACGGCGTTTTCATAGTGAGCATCTTCAAATATTTTATAACTACACTTTTTACTGTATCATTGATTTGTGATCATCATTTTTATAAAACATACGATACTCAACAAAAATATCTAATTCAAATTTCGTAGATTATCAAGCTTCAATGGCTCAAACACTATGTAAGCCAATGAATTCTACCTACATTAGTTTAGAAAAATGTACAAAAAATTAGAAAATTGTACAAAGTTCATAAAAAACAGGAGTGGAGTAGAAAATCACATAAAGATACAAAATATTAAATCTAAAAACTATGATTAACATTATGTACCTATATAATATAAATATGCAACGTGACGAATCCTATTGTTGTCAGCCTCGATTCATAACACTACTGATATTATGGCTAATTTAGTAAGTGAATAGGTATCGTGCATCATCACTTACCTTTGAGTTGCTTCTCTAGAGAGAAAATATTTCTATTCATGCGAGTTCATGATATCCCAGAATAGTATGTTTTCAACAAAATGAATATTTTTCAAGTGCATAGTTTTTCAAAGGTACTTTTTCTCCTAGATGATCATCGTAATATAATTAATAAGTGATCGAGTAAAAATAAATAAAAAATTGACGAGCAACCATTATTCTATATTTATGAGATGGACGACTGATGATTCTGATATTTCACTTCATTGAATTGCAGGATGATTAAGTTCTTTTTTTTTTCTTTTTTTTTTTTTTTTTGAAAGTCTTGAAATAGTAGGTAACCTGCGCGTCAGTTACCAAATATCAGAGTTTATCCAATGAGTATTCAGGAAATACGACAGAAATTATATTTTCTCCAGTCTGGTTAATGCCGTTGTTATGTCCCTGTCAGTTTAAAAGAATTAAAAAAAAAAAAAAAAAAAACTTCCTCATCAGGAAAAACGAAACATCAAAATCAATGATGATCTTCCATTTGAAGGAATCGTGTCTTTTACGGAGATTTTCACTTTGTGAGCTATGAAAAACAGTTCATAAACAACATTCTTGGAAGAATTATTCATTTTACATTTATGAAACGCTAATCAAAGGGTACAGGTACAAAACATACTATTTCTCCTACGTTTCTAGTTTATCAATCGAAAAATGGTCCACACCAACTAACTTGTTCTTTATTTTTTATTTTTTGAAAAGAAATTAAATTATCATAATTATTTCACTAGGTAACGAATGCTATCATCAAGCCATCTGGTCCAAACGCCAATACTTATACTCAGACAGCTTGAACCGGTTGAGAATTTTTCCTTGTTCTACTGAAATTGTCAACATAAAAATTCAATGAGGAAGTTCGAACGGGTAAAAAATAATAATTTAAATACGGCGGCCGTCATTTTGAATACTGAAACTAACCGAATTTGTACTGCATCAACCAACGACACCCCAATTTGGAAAATTGGCTTCGCACAAAGGAAACGGCGGCACACGCAAATTTCGGATCGACAGCAAGTGATTGGTAGGCTTATTTCGACAAAATGTTTTGAACACTTCCGTTATTTATACATTTCCCATAAATTTATATGAATGAAATACCTCATAGATTCACCGTGTCCAAAGTAAAGATTCAATAACTACATTCTTATTTACAGGCCAAACCATAGTGCAAGATGTCACAAAATGTTCTAGCAGACACTTTGTTTATATACAGTACGTCTATTTATGTATATATAAATATTATAATTGTTATTAATAAGTTTCTTAATCTCTATTTATAAACATCAATGTAAACGCTTAGTTCCAAAATTATTATACATTTATCTAACAGGGGAAAAGGGGGTATTGAGTAATTGAAGAAAATTGACATTTGAAAACTGTCTGCTAGAAAATAAGCTTCAGCAATATTTTACACGTGCCATCACACGTTCGACTCATATACAGTATGTTACAACAATTAATTACAAAGTTTAAAAAATTGGCTAAAAAAAAAAAAAAAAAAAAAAAAAAAGCTAGGAAACATCACTTGATGTGAGTTGGCTCTTTTTTCGACCACTTCATGAATAACTTCGATGTGATGTAGGTAGTTACTCTTGGAATAGGCCACACACTTCACGAACTAAAAACTTTGAAATAGAAAACCCGAGCGTGTAGTTTTCCAAAGTTGACATTTTTTCGTCTATTAAAAAAAAAAAAAAAAAAAAAAAAAAAAAAAATTAAAAAAGTTTCTCTATCCAAAAAAGTTGGATTGTTGTCCTAACCATCAAAAATCGTTTCAGCTTCAACAGTCATATTTCAACTGACATCTCCATTTAATACATTGTTGCAGTTCATTTACAGTGTACAATTCTAAGGGTTCGTCTCTTGAAATGATTGAAGTTAGGTACGAGAGATTAGCTGATAGTGGAAGATGGTTTTCTTAGTCAATGTTTAGCCAAATCGCGATGGTGTAAGTAAAATTTGTACTACGAATTAGCTAATATTCAAACGCTACGGATACATTTATTTAAAAATCCTCTATTTCACCTTGAATTTAAGGTAGGAAAATAAAGATGTATAGAAAAGTGAGGTTCACTTGATCTCTCACGACTAATTAGCTCAAAATGAACTTGTTTCAACGATTCTAAACTCCCTCTTTGGTTTGGAAAGAGATCTAACGAGTAAAATTAACTGTAGGGTGGTTACCTACAGATAGTACTTTCTCATCCCGCTCTGTCCCAAATAAACCTGTACTTTTTTATCTACAAGTCATTGTAACCTTTGTAGATTGGATGCTAAGTGAACGAAGTGCAGCAGTTCTTTTTCTACATACAGATACGATAATTCTATGGCAACTCTTATCCTAATTCACAATCTAATAGAATTATTAAAGACGCCATAGATTAGAAGTAACTAGTAACTGTAGTCGTTGCCAACATCTAGTAGAATAAATGAGTTTTTCTCTAGAGCTCTGAATTTCAGAATATGGTAACTAAAAGATGACTTCTATAGATGGCGCTCACGTAGACCTAGAGTGAAGGGCGAATGTCCGCTCACTTTAAATTGTAATTACGCAATAAATAAAAAAAGTTTGGAAAGATAAGGAACAGGGGATGAGGAAGTATTTGTAACGACAATCGTTAGCAACAAATTCCTGAATTATCTCATTTTGATATTTATACAAAACGGGGCCAATACCCGTGATAAACAATTAGAAAAAACCTACCACGGGTGTAGCGCAGAATTTTACACTCAAATTTAGTACGATGCTCCAACTCAATCACTTCAGAATTACCTCGATTCTATCCCTCATATTTTCATCCTTTCTTGGGTAGAATGTAAATTAAAAAGTAGGATGTTCAACAACTTTTTCCCCATTTGAGTTCTCTCAACAATTTCAAATGAAAATGAGCTTCAACCGTAAATTACTTAGGATCTTATTTGTTCATACTTACCCCCACAATCTATCCGTTCTCATAGCCTCATTTTCACTTCAGCATTGGTTCCAATAGGATAAATTATATTCACGTCAATTGCTTTATTTTAATACAACCATGATCTTGGAAAGTTTCTTTAGAAATGTATTCAGCACACGAGAGCCGTTATTTTTTTTTAAAAACAGTAAAAAATTTTTAAAAAAACAAACAAAAATAAATTAGCTCAAAATCAAACAGGCAATCATCAGAAGGAAAATCATGCGAAAAAAGGGACTAGTACTTGTACTATCGACTTAAATTACTAGATTTACCAATTGGGCACTATATATAGCATGAATGTGACTCGGAAGTAAAATCAATGCACAATGTATCCATTCCCTAAAAAATAAATAATCATGGTAACATTATGTTGTATTTTTCATCACTCGTACATGACATAAATAGTGGTTTATATTAATTTATAATTAACAAAGAAGCATTGCACATAAACAACACTAACAAGTACATTAAATATTTCTTTGAAAATCTCAAATAAATTTATTTCAAAAATAAAAATATTATCAACAATATACTTATTTATAAAAATAAATATAAGAAAGAGTTAAACCTTCGAACAATCTGTCTAATCATTGATTTTTTTCCTTTTTTTATAACACAACACGTCTTATTCGATTATCATAAACTAACAATATTATCACGGATTTTCATTGATAAGACTTGAAAAAAGACTATAAAACTGACTGTCAAAAGGAGTCTTTTAAGCAATCCTTTTTAATTAAGTGCCTAAAAACCAACCAGATAAATTTGATCCCGATTTATTTTAGAAAATCATAATCCAAGTACCAAATCGTATTAAAGGAATATTTACATTGTCCTCTGGGGGTTAGAGCAAGATTTTTTTTGTTTTGTATTTCTTTTTTTCAATACCTGAAGCGCTCGTGGTCCACATCATCGACCTCTATGTAAATCCTGGGATGAGTTAAGGCGCGAAGGTTTGGATCCCCGGTAAATGGGACGATACATTAGAGACGTTTTGTGGTTCCCATGGCGCTTTAGGTGTTTGTACGTTAGCCACAATTACCACTGATCGATGGTCGGATCTTCGAAGGAGCACATCAATTAGGAATTACTGGTTTTAGCTGAACTTTTTGTTTTTGTTTTTTTCTTTTTCCAAGACAAAATTGGATATAATGAGGTACTCTGCGACCACCTTGGTTGGTCAACCCAGCCCGAAAACAGGCGTTTCAAATCGAGTTCAGGACACTTTGTTGCCTGTTTTTTTTTTTTAACGAATATGGAAATATCAGGTGGTATAGAAATCGAGTGGCTGAACAGCTAAAAAAACTTTTAAAAATGAAAAAAAAAAAAAAAAAAATTACGAAAAACTCAATTCGCCAAAAGTAGCTCAATAAGCACAAGAGACGTGATAATATGCTCAAAATACATTTTTTGTTAAATGGAAATTTTCTAATAGGTAGGTAAGAATGAGAATTGTTCAAGAGAAATGGTACACGTTACAATCTACCATCGACTAACAGGATTTTTTAAATTTTTTTTACAAAATGTTAATGCAGAAATATTCCTCATCTATAGTGGCCACTTGTAATATATGATACAACAACTATGTACATCTACCAGATTACAAAAAGTCGAAAATGTTTAATTTTAGAAATTGTTACTTATCAAGTAAATATAGTAAGGTGTAAGTTTTTCAATCGAAAGTAAATATTACTCGACTGTGAGTCCTTCTGAAGAAAATATATAGGTAAGTATGCGTTAACATGAAAGTTTACAGACACATAAACGTTCATTGCTCATAACTCACCATGCCAGAACATTCATTCACTTCCTATGATACCCTGAAGTTATATACAAAACAAAATCAACGATGGGTAACCAAAGTGAACCAAAACGTTTGCTGCTTCACGATCTTAAGCACTTGTTCTTTTAATGCCAAGTAAATTCCAAGTCAGCGTATGGCAACGTCAAATCGGGAAGCCACATTTAAGAAAAGAGTTTTCATCCCAGAAAGTATTTTCGAGAGTGAAAAAAAAGTTAATTTAAAAGCTTGAATTGTTCGTATTTGAATTACCACATCAAATTTATTTAGTAAAAAAAAAGAAAATCTGGGATTGTCTATTTAGTATACAAGTCAAGTTTTAATTTGATGGTCCGATTTCCCGAATAACGCGTGGTGCCCTTCAAGCTCAAGTCCGAACGGGAGCCTCAGTGACGTTAGGCCAACGAGAAAAAAATAATTTTTCTATTTGCGATTAAGAGCACATTCATCAATTAATTACCGCCGAATTAACTTCCCACGAGATTAACTAACACGATGTCCAAGAGCATGAACTAGGAATCACACTATGGATGCCTAAAAGCCTCTAATCAAAAAAAGGTTTATTCCCTTGAATATGGAAACAACAAAAGTTATTCCATGAGACAACAAGAAACCCTTGACAAGTGTTCTTAATTTGTATAGGTAATCAAAAGATTTTCGTTATTTTACATTATTCGTGTTAGATCTAATTTTTTTTTGTTTTTTTGAATCGAAGGTAGTGGATATATTCAACAAAGCCGCAATGTAGTGTTGATATACGTATTCAATAGGTATCTAAGATTTACTAGGTAATGTGTTCAAGCAAAGAAACTTATCAACATTTTCATTAAAAAAAAAGATACTCAATAAAAAGTCATTATCACAAACGTCTACAATCTTCACTTTGATGAATTTTCATAAATTGGATACATTTTTTTTTGAAACATTAAAGAAGGATTTTTTTAGCTTTCATGTTACAGAGATCAAGAAGCATTGCGTCAAGGTGAAACCTTCGTTTTTTCTCCCATCAAATAAGAGGAAATTGTTCAGGATTACAAAAATCAAAAAACCCAAAAAGGGATACCTATGCACTCCTAAGTTTCCGCAATAATTTGATTAAAATGGTTATCCTCTTTTTAAGACGAATACCTGACGAAAACTGTAAGAAGGAAATACCTTAATTGCTAAGGTAGAAATTATCGTGCGGAGGTAACTCACAGAATGCGAAGTGGGCAAGAAATCAACTAGAAGAAAAGTTTTGTCGTCACACAACGCTAACTCATTCATTTTTTGATCTTTATGAAAATATCCACCGCTAAACACAACGAAACGAAATTAAAAAAATAAATTGGTAGAACAATATACCGGCAATTGCTAAGAGTTTCTTCATTGGTAACTGATAACATAGGTATAATCCATATTTCTTAAGAATTAACAAAATTTCATGGTATTCAGAAAAAAATATGATCACAACAATAAAAAAGATACGTAACAAGCAAAAAGGGGTTTTGAATTCCTCATCAGAATTATCTTTAAATAAAAGGAACTTGAGATTAATACGTAGTAATGTGCATACACGCTTTCAACATGTACGAATGTACTCACACCAACATAAATGATTATTTATGTGACTATGTGTGGTACAGACAAGTGCTTAGTTGTTTACCCTATTTAAAGATACAAACTTTTGAATCAGCTTGTTCAACACAATTATGCTAATAGCAACCATTTAGACAGTGACTTAAACTAGAGGATCGCCTACTAATATTTAGCTAATGAAGTTTGGTGGCACCTACTGGCTATCTTTTGTTAACACCAGCGGAATGGAAGTGCTCTTGGACGATCGGCTCCTTCCTTCACGAGTGGCTTGTGAAATTCACGGCCCGGCCTCGAGTGAATGGTTGCCCAGCAATGCTCGCAATAGTACTGCAATCATGAGGGATACAGTTGAATACACAGGGAAAGCCACTTCGAGAGAGAATAATAGGGGTCTTCACAGTTGGGCCGTTCTCGATGTGCTAACGTTTTAAATGTGCTTGTCAAGAAAATTGGTCGTAAGTATGTTATTATACCATGTTATCATCTGTGCTTCCTGTGCTTATGATAATAAGCCGATGTGCAGTAACACAGACCGGTTAGACAACAACCTCGTTATCGTGTTATCTACCAATACAAATTGTTTTCTCCCCTTTTCGCCTACACCGGTTTTTATCGTTTTCGTCATTTAGTTGTAGGTTTATTCGAAGTATAAAAAAATGTAGAAAAAATGGACAATGCAAAAAAAAGGGCGACTGCATGGGTCGTTCTTATCGTTGCTTGGCATTAGGGAAGGATGTTGTCCGAGACAGGCTAAGAGCCACCAAGCTTTGCGTTAGGATTTCTAGGAGCTGATTCAGCTTGACTAACTCCTGCCACATGACAAGGATGTTAGCAGGACCGGGTTAAGGGCCACCAAGGTCTGATTGGGGGTTTCCAGGAGCAGGTTCAGCTTGGGTAACTATTGGCAAATGGCAGGGGTGTAGGCAGAGTCTGGCTCACGGCCACTAAACTCTGATTTCTGGATTTCCAGCACCTGGTTCAGCTCGACGACCTCCTGCCACGTGGCAAGGATGTTGGCAGGTACTGGATAAGAGCCACCAACCTCTGATTGGGGGTTTCCAGGAGCAGGTTCAGCTTAGCTAACTCTTGACAAACGGCAGGGGATTTTCAGGATGACCCATGCTGCGTCCCCTAGTGCGGTCTCATGATTTTGAAAAATATGAACTTTTCTACTTACAACATATAACGTGATAACTCAACTGTGAAGACCCCTAATATTGAAGATTTGAGACTTTTGTAAATTGTATTTAAAATCCAAGGAAATAAAAAGTAAACCCAGCTTTTTGGGAGAAATTAATTCACGCTGTCAGTGTTTACCTGCAAGCACGTAACGTTGGCGCAGAAGAAAGGTGCAAACTTGCCACCACATCGCTGGCCTTGACACTCGTCACACATTTGATCGTCCAGAACGTAGGGCTTGACTTCAACCTGCAATGGACCAGAAAATGTTACAAATTCATTGGGTGTGATCGACCTTGAGACAGAAGCAAACAGTAAGGTCCATGGCACGCTCACATACCCTTTTGTCAATGTCACCGTGTTGCAATTGGACAAATCTAGCGCTGATAGCAGCAATGTAACTCTGCTGATTGCTGAAGGCGACTCGCCCCGCACCTTTTGGGTATTTCAGTTCTGGATCTGTGTCAATCCCAGCGTAACAGACGCCACCGTACAGGCGGTCCATGATCATGGCAAGTTCAACTGCAACAAGGTAAGATTCATTATTATTTATAAAAAGCGTTGGGGAAAAAAAAAGTGTGCCGTCATCAGGTCGCTTGCTGGTTTCAGCCTGGTTTGGCAGTGCACCTCCAGACTGGATGATTTGGTAATAAAATAAAAATGGTGGACTCACTGGCTTTCAGAGGTCGTGGCACACCACCAACGAAGACTGTTTTCCTTGGGTCAAGCGGCATAGAAGCGTCTAGGACGAAATCAGCATCGGAAAGCCGCCACGGTCGGATTTGAACAGGTTTATCTTTGATGGTAGGCGAAGAGACGCACAAGTACAGTTTGTCTTCATCTTGGATGCAGGCGTCTATCAGTTGTTGAACAGAGCTTTCGTCCTGGGGGGAACGAAAAAAAAAAAGAAAAAACAAAAATCAGACAAGTTCAAATATCTTGAAACGAGCACACACAACTCCTGACGTTTCTTCGTGCACAAAATGCAACATGAAAAGGGCCGAAACGGGACGCTACACTTCATGCAGATATATCAACGTCGCTCAGAATTTCTAACAAACGTGTGAAGTATTCATGACCCAGACCGCACACCTGGTTCGGCTTATCCCAGGCCTTCTCCTAACTAAGCTCCTCACTCACCGCTCTGCTGTATTGGCTCCTCATTAAGTACTTAACTGGTTTGATCTTTCATTTTTCATTCAGAACTCAGCTGATTTGGCTCCTCATTAGGAACTCAGCTGACTAGACCGGAGATGGTGAGGTGGGGCCCAATCCCATTTAACGATGGTGAGGTGCGGACAACCGGGCACATCGAGATATTGTGAGATGTGGCCCGCCAGTTAGACGCGTTAATTCTGGAAATCAGCCCTTCAGCTGACGCATGAGACACCACGAGGAGGTAGGCTGAATCCGGCCTCCCGAAAATTGTGTTTCTCGCCCAGAGACTTGTCAAAAAAACGGCAAATTAGATACAAGAAAAACTCAGTCGTAAAAAATTATGAAAAATGTCTTAAAAAAAAGAGAGGGTATTTTGGCAAAAAATTAAAGCTGAAAAACTTGAAAAATTTGAATCGGTTTATACAGATGGGTAGGGTTGAGTACTGGATGAATTTTCTTGCGTGAAAGCTTTTGCATGTGTTAGTTGTCCTATTGGTCGAAGCTGAATGCTGAGCTCAAATGTGTGACGAAAGTGGATAATCAGGGAAAATTCAACTCTCAAACACGTACTTAATCTGTAAACTTAACTATTTGTTGGAATTGGAATCGAACTGTGAACCCTTCAAAAATGATAATTGTTTCGACTTTTGGCTCGTTACAAACTCAATTTCAACCGAACTCAAACACAGCTATGAAAATGGACAACACTTGGCAAAAAGATAACTAAACGTAGGCCTACTCCTATTGAGACAACATTGATTTTGTTGTCCTCTGGACTAAGGCCTGAAGATTTCACGGTGGTAGAGCGGGCCGCATCTCACCATCACTGCAGGGCCACACCTCACCATCGTTGAAAACAGAGCTTAACTAAGCCAACCGCATCTCACCATCGTCCGGCTTGACTCCTCATTAAGTTCTCAGTTGATTTTGATACCTCCTTAAGAACTCAGCTGAAATGTCTCCTCATTAAGTACTTAATCAGAACGAGGTTAATGCAGAATAATATTCTGCATTAACCTCGTTCTGATTGATACATTTTCTCCTTTCATGACTCTTAACCAACCTATTTCTTTGTTTAACAGGTGATGGCTACAACGTTTTTTAATACCTACATCAGTATAATACATATTTCATTAACTACCACTTGTTATATAGTTAAGTGTTTCCGAAAATTTATACATTTTTAAATTTACGTTTGAACAAGAGTAACATTATTTGTGCTCTCTGAACGCAGAATTAGATGCTCTACAACTTCCATACAATGCGTTTTTACGTAGGAGTTGCCATTTTTGAGCAGTGGACATTCAAACTTGAAGTTATCTTGGTTTTTTCGAAAAGTTGGAAAGAATCGACATTTGTTGACGGCCCGTCGCGCCTTTACGGCTGGGTCAAATTTGACTTTAAGGTAGCTTTATAATATAGAATATAATTAGAATTTAAGAATATAATTTATAATATAGAATATTTTCACCCAAAACATACCATTTCAAAGTTATCCGTAAAAAAACCAAACAGACGAAATTTCAAGGTTTTTTGCTATTTTGACGGTGAGCGTTCCCAAAATTTTGTTGGGAAGCTTTGGATTCGTGTTCAGCATCCCAAAAAAAACTTAAAAACGATGAGAAAAATTCTACACCACACTTTGCATCGAACACCCACTAATGTACCGACTTGTTCTAATGGGCTCAGCTGATTAGGCTGCAATGCAAGAATTTAGAAATTTGGGAGAGCTTGAGTTTAAGGAGCACTTTTGTTATCCTTAAGTTATCTGCAATCTAAACATGAATCCAACCTAGTCTAAACTATAGTTTTGAAATCATCTCCGCGCTTATTGTTATGCTGGGTTTACTTACTTGAAACAGAAGAAAGGCGTAGCCTTTGGGTGGGAAGTAGGATTTGCTTTCAGCTTTGTGTGGCCAGTCAACAACAAGGGGTCCGAACCTCCTGAAGCTTGCGGTAATTTCATCTGTTGACATCAAAATTGCAGTTACCACTCACGTGATTGTGCACGACTTGAGCATACCAAATAGCACAACAAGATTCGTCAATATTGAATGGAATACAGTATGAAATCGCACACCTCCCCTCATTTTGGTTCGTTAGTCCTCCTATTTGAGCGGTTAGAATTTGTTGAAAAATCCGAAATGATTAAAAATGTACACGGCTCTCAATGTAGTCCAGTCATTAGGTAGTTTGGAATGGAAAAAATACCTGAAGAATTTTTATCGATGGCGGTTATACGTTTTTGGCAGTGCTGAACCCTACAATTTGGTTATCTACTAGATTCGGATATGGCTTCACTATGAAATTGGCGAAAACCTATAAAATTTCGACACTTTGTTCGGTATTTCGCCTATAACTCGGAAATCATGCCTGCTAGCGACATAACTACACTATACGAAATTAAATTTGATTAATTTTCCTACGAAATGAGACCAAGAACGTCCCGCTAGCTTCTTCCGATTGGCCGCTAGAGCGCGCTGAAGTTTGACTACATTTTCTAACTAGCCAAAATCTTCGAATCCCTGACTCCCGAATTTACCACAATCCACGTATTCCAGCCTATTATTCATAAAATTCGGTCCACATAAGGTACCTACCCTGACAGAAACGCCCAATCTCACACCTCTTGGTAAGCGGAAAACCACGTTTTTCAGAACTGGCTGTAGCTCGGAAACTATTGGCCCGATTCCAAATTTCTTTTTTTCCTCGTGAAAGCTGATAAAATTCCCCATCGCAACTATTCCATGTGAAATTTTGATTTGACCTTCGATAAGGGAGGTGCAGTCATGGCAAAAACCTGCAAATTTTGACAAAAACGTGGCAAATTTTTTTCGCACAATTTTGGCCCGTAACTCGATTATCCAAGCTCAAATCAAACTTTTACACAAAATAGTTGCGATGGGAAATTCAATCAGCATTCACCAGAAAAAGAGAGAACTCAGATCGAACTAACCGTTCCTGAGATATGGGTAAAACGGAAGAAGCTAGGGAGGCGCTCACGGTCTCATTTTTAAGGAAATGTAATCAGATTTAATTTCGTCTAGAATAGTTCTGTCGCTAGGAGGCTTGGTTTCCGAGTTATAGGCGAAAAAACCAAACAAAGTGCCGACATTTCATGGTTTTTCACCATTTTCATGGTGAAGCCATATCCGAATCTAGTAGATAACCAAATTTTCGGATTCAGCACCGCAAAAAACGTATAGATCCGCCGAGAAAAATTCTTCAGGTATTTTTCCCCGGATTCACTACTTATGGGCACCTAATGACTGGACTAATGTAGGTTTGCCCTACACGTGGCTATGGGGATAAAAAGGGGGCGCAGGAGAGGTTTTTGAAGGATTTAGCGTAGAGGGTCGAATAGGGTGTGATTTTCGAAGTGGGTAGGTATTTGAAGTTATTCAAGGGGGTCCCAGTCCCGACTGACTACACGGACTTAGGTCGGGAGATCGCTTTTCGCAGTAATTTTGAACGTAGAATCCATTTCTATGATGGGGGGGGGGGGGGGGGGGGGATAGCTAGGCAGGTTTTTGAAATGACATTTCTCTAGTTTGTTACATCCTTGGAGGTAGTATTTCAAATCAAAATCCAAAGCTGAGACGAATCGGATCGGTTTGACACGTTTGAAATGTGATCCTCGCGGCCTGATTTCAATTGCGTCACCAAATATTAAAGCGCTAAGGGTTTCAAAATCACCTTCATCTATATCTGGGGGAAGACCACCGACGAAGACTTTTCTCGAGTACCTCTCGCCAGACTCTGATCCCTGGCTGTGAGGGGAAGACCGAGAAGGTGAGGTTAGGTTGGGAGCCTGATGAACTTCGACCATTTGCCCACTCTGGTCTTCCATCAATCCAGTCTGATCTTCAAGGCCAGGGAAGAACGGTCCTTTTCCTGCAACCGGAGAAACGTAATTAGACTTAAGGCATAGATTGAGGGTGTGAAGATAGACAAAGCACTTCGGTTTCAGAAACCATTTTCAAAACACGAGAAGGTCCAAATTAACAAAATCTAATACGAAATGATCACCTGTTCTGCATAACAAATCTCCATCTCGCAATAACAAACGGCCACGATGTTTTTTAATCGATAAATGGCTCCCAAATAACACCAAGTGAAATCAAAACTCTGTTTTCCAAAGGAATTTATGGAATTTACACAATACTAGAAATTTAAATTTGCGCTGAGGTCGTACAAAAGGCACAATTTACATTCAATTAGAGCCGAAACGTCATCTATCGAAGATAAAACCTGATCCTCGTGCGGCCATGTAACAAACTGATTTAAAATTTCACGCGTTAGATGAATACTAATTAAATGCCAAAATTGCTGTTAATTTTAAGAAGGAATTTTACGCGAATTATTTAATTATTTAGTTTCTCTTATTCGCATTTTGGTTTGCGTTTCAAAATGCCTTTTCGATCTGCCAAGAATCTTCGCCTTTTGATTGGTCGGAGAGAAGCAAGTTAGCCAACCTTCCTAACAATCGCTTAAAAAATCACTCGTAAACAACTTTCAAATTCAACTTCTTCGAAGGAACTTTTTCGAATTTTCGTCAGCCAACACAAGCTCTTGGAGTGACGAGAAGTGACGTCAACATGATTGACGTGTAAAAACACTCTGCACGTTCTGGTGGCTCAATGCGTGACGTAATATGCTTCAGCTTTCAAAAACTCAAAAAGGGCGTTTTAAGGGGTGCTGAATCCGAATATGATGTTAGAAACGCGAAATGCCGACCTTTTCAAGGAGCCCATTAAGAATATTAGGTATTCTTTATTATTAATCCCCTGTCATCCGCTTTGCAGCGGTTATTCTGGTTATTTCTAAGGTGGCGTTTCGTTTCTTGTAAAAGCTGTTTCATTTTCCGACGGAAGTGGGTAAGGCGGTGTTGCTTCTACAGGGACGATATATTATAATATTATGTCTGGGTCACTGCTATTAGAGGCAACCTCACACCATTCCAACCGCCTTGCTTGCCACCCGAGAACAGAAACCAGCTAAGCATAATTGTAAAAATACGTGATGTTATCGTATAAAGTGGTATTAAGCGGTTGGCTGATGGCAAGGTATGGAAGGTGTGAGGCGGCCTCAAACAGCAGTGATCCAGACATACATCATCAGTTTACCTACTTGGTACCCACTTCTTCCCAAAAATTGACGAGCAGGTTCCCGAGCCAAACCTACCTCGATAATGAGAATTAACAAAGGAGTTTTGGTTCAATATTCTTGGAATATGAATTCCCGACGGCGGTCGAAAATTTCCATTGGCCTCAAAATTTGTCATAATACGTTTCAAGATGTGTCGATTCCAAAAATGCAATGTCCGTCCGCCTAAGGCCGCACAGTGGCCAATTTTCCGGACCCAGGTGGATAAAAGGCGTGTAAAAATTGAACGCTGATCACGAATACATGGGCCTCATAGTTTTTTGTTGGTTTTGAAAACTACCAAAAAACTTAAATTTGAAGGTTTTTAGCTATGAGGCAGAGTTAAATGTCGTTTTCAACGAATTTTTGGACGTAGAGTCCAATTTCGGGGTTCCACATCCGTCCAAACACTTGACAAGAAAATGTAAAATACACTGCCAAGGCAATGGCACATGAGCTTCCTCGTGCCAAGTTCAAAATGAACGTAACAACTGTAACAAGAGAATTACGTTCGCGCATGCGCAGGGAGTACCACTGATTCAATCGTGATGAAACTGAAAGGGAACCATCTAGGGCTATACCCACACAATTCTTGAAAATTTGATTGAAATCCGATCAGAATTGAAAAAGTTATGCTTGTTTCAAGAATTTCACGTTAGCGCATGCGCAGAGCGTACCGCTGATTCAATTGTGATGAAATTCGTATGGGACCTCAAGGAGCCTAATCCGCATAATCCCTCAAAATTTGAGCTAAATTCATTCAAAATTGTGGAAATTATGGCGGTAACAAGGAAATGCGGACAGACCGACAGATCCACAGACACGGAACCAAATTTGTTCAGTAGGCTATGAAACGCAAAATGCTAGTGGAAATTTTGAATTCGGACAACAAAAAAATTTTTTCTCCCGAAAGTGAACACAAGGCTTCGCAGACTCGGAAGCAAAATTGTTTGTAATTTGACAGATTTGAAATATTGTTATAGATAAAGAATTAATTTTTGCACAATTTATATCTAAGAAAATAAAAACCCCTTGAGTAAAATCGGCAGCTTTTTTGGTTTATTATTCTTTGAATAATACACCTATGTAATCGCGACGGAGGTCGACGACTCCGATCGGCCTCAAAATTTGACATTGTCCGTTTCAAGAGGTCTAGATTCTAAAACCAAAATGTCCGTTCGCCGTCCGAGCCGTTTTGGGCAGAAGGAATTTTTTTTCAAATCTGAAGTTTTGACAAAATAATCGGTTTACCATCTAGTTGTGCCCGCACGGTTTGCAGCCCGATTGCCCAACCCATGGGGCGCTAAGGGGCTAAAAAGGGGTTACGGGAGGTTTTTAAAAAGGTTTTTGGTAATTAGGTCGAGTTAGGTGTCGTTTTCGAAGTATTTTTGGACGTAGAATCCATTTTTGGAAGTCCCAGAACGATCCGATTTCACTGTGGGGATCAATACCGGCTTTCATGGGGCTACAAATGGGATTTTTGAAGGGTCCCAGGAGGCCCAATATTTTCCGAGTAATTTTGAACGTCCCACATCTGTCCGAACAATGAACAGATTTTTTTTTTTTTTTTTTTTTTTCAATCTTTTTATTGACAGAATTATTTTCGCACAAGTAACCTATATCAAAAAATAATAAACCCTTTTCTAAAATTTGCGGTGTTTTATATTCGTTTTCGTCCTTGAGTACTCGAGCCATTTGACAGCAGAGCTGCTCTACAGCTTTGCCCCCCCCCCCACCTTTAAATCCGCCAATGGCAATAATGAACGATTTGATGTTCAGAAGAAAGAATACCAGACCAGCTTTCTACGCGAGTTACTTTATGTTGTTTTAACGCAACGTACGAGTGGATTCTGTTTGAGACATCGAGGACCCTCCAGAACGCATTTATGCTCAGAGGTGAATGAAAGCGAAATAGGTTGTACCTTTTCAATGTCGAGAACGATAAATCGATATGAGTACGTGCGCTGTGGGCGAGCCGTGCCAACGTGAACTAAACTCGATGTTGTGTCAAGAAGCCGTACTAACAAAAAGAGGGGCTAAGTGAATTGAGAAAAACGTTGCGGCGAGTGCCACCGGTATAACTTTTTTTTTAATCGAATATCTGTCCGCCACCGACAATATAATCGCTCAGATGTTCTCATTCATTTCTGCATCGAGGGTTATTTAGGGATAGGCTCATCAACTTGGCACACACAACACACTCTGTCGATTTTTAGAACACGATGCCGTAATGCTATGTAAATGCAAAATGTAAGTTTCAATCGTCCCTGAAGAATTTTGAGTATAATTTTAAATTGGTCTGCAAATTAAAGGGAGAAAGCCAACATTTGGTTGATTATAAGATATGAAAATTTCATAATCATATCTTATAAGATATGAAAATTTCATATCTTAAATATAAATATTTATTATATTTAATATAAAAAATGAAAATACCTATGCAGATTTTTAGTTACGATGTTTATTTTCAAATATTATGTATTGGGGGGAAATAGCAGATTTTTTTAATAACGGATTTCTCGAAAAATTGGCATCACAGATCGATTTCGATTAAAATCGGAAACCTGAGTATCGAATCAGAAAAACGATTTTTCAGAACCGAAAAATCGATGCTTCGAAAAATACCGTTGTACTGGGGGACAGCCCCAGACCTCCGGATTATTAGATACTGTTATGATCAAGGATCGTTTTTCGTCGATTTCACAGTTGGCTGGTGGAATAGGTAGGTATCTAAAAGTAATCAGTCACTCAGCCATACTCACATTAACAAACACACAACTAAGGATTCTGTTTATTTTAGGATTTACTTCCTTCCCTCTCCATCACCAGCGTTGTGCCTGCAAGGTTTTCAGTCCGATCGCTCAAACCCGTGGGGCTCTGTGGGACTACAAATGGAGCTTTTGGAGGATGTAAGAATGTTGAATGAGATGTCGTTTTCCAAGTAATTTTGGACGCATAATGCACTATTCGGGGTTCTACATCTGTCCTTACACTGTAAAGGTAATAAAAATAAAAATAAAAATACACTGAAACGGTAATAAAAATACGCCGATTTTTTCTACCGTCTCGGATTCTCGTTTAGCTACCAATAGGGGGGTTGAGATCCTCTCAAAATGCGCGCAAACCGGCGCATTTGCGCCCAACTTTCTTACTTTAAATGGGAACCCCTTCATTTTTTGACTATTTGGATTCCCCAACCAATTTCACGTCTAATAAGCAAGTTGAGCGCAATTTTCGACACGCGCAAATCCGCGCAACTCTTCCTATGTTTACAGCCCGATTGAGTCAGCGTTTCCTCCGAACCTATCGATCCGAATTTCAATAATAAACCCCGAAAGAACGAATTCCAGCGATCGGCCAATTTTGACGGCAAGTTTAATTTGATCGATTATTAGAGATCTGCATGGGTCTGCTGTGCACTGTCAGGTCACTGAGCGGTCTGTCAGGTCTGCTGGGGAGCTGTCCGCGCTTGGGGAGGGTGAGGTCTGTGAAGGTCTCCCAAATCATGCGAGACATTTTCCAACGATTGGCATTAAGGTATTTTCAACACCCACGGGGTCATATTATGAATCATCATCAAGTGATGACTTGACCCCCCCTTCTGAGAAATTGGTCGGCCGAGCGAAGCGAGGCCCCCTGTCAGAGTGCTAGTGTGTAATAATAGTGCGTATTTATGAACTATATAAGCTTATCAGAAGGAAAACTACCTAATTTGAATAATATCAACGTCACCAGTTTGGATCATTTATTAAACAAAATTTCAAGAATCTATTGAGGGAATCGAGTTTGTGACTCACGTTAAACCTACAAAATTAAAAAGATAACATTTAATGTTATCTTTTTAATTTCATCCCAAACACGTCATCTGCGACTTTTGGGTTTTAGTATTATCAGGGCTGATAATGTTAACGAATTTTGCGAGCCATTTTTGTACAAGTAAAAGGAAAATTTGAATCTGAGAGCAATGAAGTCATAGTCCTATCTTGGTTGCCATTGGTTGGTCATTGCAGCGTTCGAGCTCGAATCTCGACCAATCTCATCCAATCGGAAGCCCCATGTGACGACAACCGGGAGAGTAGAGCTCCTCCTTTTCGCGCCCAATTTAAATTTCTTGTTTTCCATAAAATTTATGGAATTTAAGTATTTAATACTCTTAGGGGGAAAACTCGATACTCACTCTGTCCGATCGATATCCTTCCCGCCAACGCGGGTTCGAGGGGCTTTCGTGCCGGGTAAGCCAGTTTTCTTTTGATCCTTCCGACGATCTGCTGGACTTACAACATGCCATGCTCACTTTTGGTGAGCCTAAGGAACCCAGATTCTCTCGCGGGTCACAGCAGTTCTCTCGCGTGTCGACTTTCTCATCTTTGCTGATGACCTCAAGTTGTTTTGTCGTATTGCGTCCCCGTCTGACTGCCAACTCCTTCAGGACAGTCTCGACGGCTTGTCGGCTTGGTGTGTTGCAAGTAGTCTAGAGGTGAACCCGTCAAAGTGCTCAACAATAACATTAAATGTTATTTTTTGCAAATTTTGCTCGCGCCCTGTCGCCTCATGTTCATGATTACCAGATTGGCTGGCTAGGTCGGGGAGTGTCCGTGATCTCGGTATTCTAATGGATTCTCAGTTCACCTTCAGTGACCATATTATGGTCTATATGATATAATATGGCTATGTTATAGCCGAGGTGGCCGCCCGTGCATTCCGGGCTCTTGGGTATGTGCTGCGCTGCGCCCAGGAGTTTGACAATGTCCCTGCCTTGGTGTCCCTTTATAAGGCCCTCGTGCTTCCCGTCATGGAGTTCTCGTCAGTGGTGTGGAGCTCCTTCTACCAGTGTCATGTCGACAGCCTGGAGCCCGTGCCTTCCTGCGGTTAATGGCCTTCAATCTCCATATCCCGTGGGGGGAGCTGGGATTACGCTGGGCTAGGCACTCGGCTTGATTCATGGAGCGTACGTTTAAGGTGAGCAGGAGTGGAGGAGAACAAGATATGTTTATTAAATAAATAAATAAATAAATTCTCCATTAATGCAGCTGCAGCTGCATGAAACAAACTGTCCATGGAGTATTCTCAGAGTCTGCAGATCGCAACAGCTTGTGTCATGCCTCTGATGAATCTCCACCTGTACTCCCTCCTGTATCCTCCAAAAACACTGTCGGCGTAACCATGGACGCTGCACGGGACGCCCTCCGCCACTCACACCACAAACCTAATCAATTATAAGAAAAAACGACACATGTAGATACACACCCAAAACACGCCCCTGGGGGTGCCCTACAACTCTTATTTCATATTATAAATATATAATATGAATATTCTATCGACATACAACCAAGCTGCAGATTTTTAACTTGTTGGTTGTGTTTGAAGATGATTCGTATTTCAAAACTACTGCGCTATTTCGGATAATTCGAGAAAACAAAAAGAAAAACGATATTGTCTGTTATACAAAAAGAAAACAATTTCTAAACGTTTGGCGAGCTAATACAATCGCAACGGCATTTTGTTCTCGTCCAAGTTCCCACGTTATACAGTTCTTTTGTTGGGGGAAATGACAATTCCCAACTTTAAAAAAAAAAAGAAAGTGGAAGAGTTTCGGCAATCGAGAGGGGGAAAAAAAAGGAGAGTCAAAATCTTTTGATAGGAACAGGGTCAGCGCTTGAATAATAAACATCTTGGCAGGGTCGCTCTAGTTAGGGAAGATATCGATCGGCGCCGGAGCTCCTGAATGAGCGGGTTTCCCACCTTTGGGGCTCAAAACACGTCTCGGGGAACGGGACAAAAAAAAAAGAACAAAAAAAAAAAAGAAAAAACCCATCGTCGCCGAGGATGAGCCCACATGTGATTACGATTGTTACGTAACGTCGTTGGCCAAGGCAACCGTCGGCGTCAAGTGGAAAGGATTCTACGTAGGTCCTTCATTAGTTCATCCGAAAGGTCACAAGCAGAGACATTCAGGCTTGAATAAACGAGGTTTTTTCCCAAAATGACAAGGTCAAAAACTCCTGCCAACACACATCATACATGATAAAAAACAAGGTGCAAATTCAATAAGAAATTACTTATATAAAATTAGCCTTCTGTCTGTCGTGCCTAATAGGCGCCTAAACGGCTGAACGGATTTCGACGATTTTTTTTTCTTCATAATGTTCGGGTCCACTGTCTTCACAATATAGGCTAATCCCGTATATTAAAATCCCGCGCGAGTCGCGCAACCGTGCGCACCTGTGATTTTTGCATGTATAACCTCCTTTTTCGGTTTATTATTCGCGACGGAGGTCGACGACTCGGATCGGCCTCAAAATTTGACATTATCCGTTTCAACAGGTCTACATTCTAAATCCAAAATGTCCGTCCGCCGTACGCCGTCCTTTTTGGACAGTAAGATTTTTTTTTTTTTTAATATGAAATTTTGACAAAATTACCATCTAGTTGTGCCCGCAAGGGTTTCAGTCCGATCGCCTAAGCCCGTGGGGCGCTATGGGGCCAAAATGGGGCTATGGGAGGGCTTTTTGAAGGTTTTTATCTATGGGATCGAGTTAGGTGTCGTTTTCGAAGTATTTTTGGACGTAGAATCCATTTTTGGGGATCCCGGAACAATCCGATTTCAATGTGGCGATCTATAGGGCCTTCATGGGGCTAAAAATGGGATTTTCGAAGGATCCCAGGAGGTTAAATATTTTTCGAGTAAAAAATAAATAATTTAAAGAAATGTTTTGAAAAAATCCCAAAAACATTTTTTTTTCCAAATATTTTTATTGGCAGAAATTAATTTTTGCACAAGCAACCTATATCAAATAATAATAAACCCTCGTGTAAAATTTGCAGCGTTTTTCATCAAAGATTCGGCTTCTGCGTTACATTTTACGTCCGAAACGCCCGTTGCGCGTTATCCGCGCAGAGCGCAAACATGCGCAATTGTGCGCAACTTCTCGATTCTGAACAGCTGAGCGGATTTGGTGCCGATAGCCCGATGAAATTTAGAGGATTTTCGAAATGACGAAATTTGATATGTAAGTCAGATTTGATGTGTAGAACTGCCTTTTCGGGGTTTCGAGTTTTTACGACCACAAGGGAGGAGGTAGTGAGGGTGAGGTAAGAGGAATATTCAAGTCCTGAATGTCCAATTAGGGTGGGGGTGCTGTGGATGAGTTGGTCTTCACAATACACGCACGACAGACAGACAGTGATGTGCTTTGTTAGATCTTCACAGAGCTCCTGAATTCGGCGTCGGCACTATTAGTACCTGACTGTGCACAGTTGCATGGCAACTAGAGATTTCAGTTTTTGTTTGTTTGTTTTTTTTGGTGTGTAACTAAACATTGGAATGAGCGCGAAATGATGTCATCTCACTTTTTATCGATTTTGAGTTTTGCATCGCACATTGAGCGATGTTGCAGTATTGACAATGATTTACATTGAATTTCCTCCTAAGATGGAGCTTTGAGGGGAAGAGGTGCAATGAAGCATATTTAATTTTCAATCTAGGGACGATGCGAATAAGGAAATGCCTCAAGATTTTTAGAACTTGATTAAAAAAAAAAATCAATGTTGAATTTATCAAACACCAGAAATTTGAATCGGGTGAGAAAACAAGACGTTCAAATGATGCGAATGACCAACATTGGTTACAGCGTGACGTCAACTGTGAGCAAATTTAAATTTCCCATTTTCGTTAAATTCTGTAATTTAGGAAGCACGAAAATAATCTCGTCTCAGGTGAAATGCATTCCCATTATCAGCTACAAGCTGAAAAAAAGACCCAAATGTCGGGGATAGAAATAAAAAGATACAATTTTCAGATTTATGAGCCAGAATTTTTCTCTCAGAACTCCGCTGTGAACTAATCTCAATACAGAATACAAAACGAGAGAAGTTTGGCTGTGTCTTATGTCTTACAGGGCAGGAAAAAGAGGATCAAAACCCCTCGTAAAGTACGTCCCCCGTCCCTGGCCAAACGTATGAAGTGCCATTCAAAGCGGTGCATACGCTCCACCGGGTTACCACACTCCATCTGGCAAGCCCACTTCTTCCACGAAACCTCCACGTAAACAAGTAGGTAAGTGAGATGTACAGAAGTCAACCCGCTGGGGTTTTCAGCCACTTGGCTTGCTGCCGCAACCCCAGGCATATCCGCACACTAAAGAAATGCTGAGGCCTCGTTGCTCACTCGTTGTTATGGACCGCAGGGGCGTGCAGCCAGCCAGGACGGTTTCCCCAAGCCATGACAGACCCCAAACTGTATACTGTATACTGCCCTCCCCTGCCTTGACCGGCATTCATGAGATGTGCGCATGGTCCACCCATTTTCCAATATTTGGTGAGTCATTTCACAATATATCCCCTTTCACAAGTATGTATCCTGTATTCCCAGGGATTAACGGGTACATTACAACAAACGGTTTGCATGAAATGTGAGCTAGAAACCGACCGATTGTGGCGTAAAGTAGAAAATGGTGTTACGGTGTAACAGTGTGACAAACGTGAGGGCAGCGCGCAGTCAAGCTCATCCCCAGGAAGTCATTATATTTAAAGGCTCCCGCGGGTGAGTACATCATGAAACGGGACAGGGCCGCCCGGGTCGGAGGCGGGGGTGAGTACCCCCTGGGGGCGGCAACTAGGTGAACGAGAGGTGAAAGAAGAAGCTGCGACGATTGGGGCGGGAGTGAGGGGGGCGTACACGTGTCTTATGCAACACAGGGGCGGCAACCGAGCCACCTAGCCACCTGGGCTGGTAGCTAGGTTGTGGGGACTGCGCCGCCTCCGTACGCCCCCGCACTCACTATGAATGCCCGCCTCCGCCTGGCTCGATACTTGACCCAGAGGGCATCGCAGCGCCCGGATTGAAATGGCTTTGTAGATCTGGGAATAGCGGCTTTAGGAAATGCGGCAAATCCCGGTCCCTCTGACGCTCGAAGCTGCCTGCACCACTCACGGACGTATTGTTTCGTACAAAAACAACAAACAAAAATTTAAATCATCGAAAATTAGCTTAAAAAAGAGCGCTTGTACTATTGGCGAACACCTTCGGATATTGTTGGTGATCGGAACTACAATATGGAATGATCCAAAATTAGGTTTCGCTTCCTGTTGGTCCCGCAAGCTTGCCAAAATATTGAATGTTTTGTCTAAATTTCAAAATTAAAATAATCTTCAGCATAAACTAATTTATTCGGGT
This sequence comes from Pilophorus perplexus, assembly GCA_955831195.1. NCBI lineage: Eukaryota > Metazoa > Arthropoda > Insecta > Hemiptera > Miridae > Pilophorus > Pilophorus perplexus. The sequence goes on along the minus strand of OY037007.1, from coordinate 54,037,974 downwards.
CAGGCGGGATAATAATAAACAAAATTGCGACGTTTCAACTTCAACCTCTCCTCTTCCCTTCAGAGGGACAAAGTTTCGTGTTAATGTCAACCAGTGATTATCTCTAGAGTAACTAAACTCAAAATTTTCGCTCTAGCTGCATTTGAGGGTGAATGAGAGCTTGTTTACAATAACCTCATAGCGTATACATTTACCCCAGAAACTGTGGGGTAATTGTAAACAGTATTTATCAGTCGCACTCAGTTGATTAGTTGCATTTATGTGGACAGTCGCGATTCAATTTCAATTATTCTCGTGATAAAAGCATGTTTTTACCCCAACAACTGACTGTTTTTCACCCTACTTCACCCAAGCTGGTTTTTCACCCTATTTTTATTCAAATTAAATTGAAGTAGTTGAACAAGATTGATTTTCAAAAGCAGTCACAGGGTCTTCAACTTGGTCGTCAGTGTCCACTTCGATTTTTAATTTGTATCACAAGGCTATGAACACTCGCCTGATATGTGACGATCAGCAGTTCAGAAAATGCGAGAATCCCCATCGAGGTGGCATTGATAAGGATTACATGAAATTTAGTTCCACAATCTACTACAGGAGCGGTGATGGCTCTTGTTTTCATTTACCCCGCCTGACCCTAAATAAGAAATATAAATGTATACCTACTAATTTTATTGAATTCATGAACGGTTCATCGCCGTTTGTGGTTTATTATTAAAATAAAAATGAATAAATATTGATTGGCTGAAACATTCTCCATTTTGGTTCAGTATTGTTCGTAATATGCCATTAGTTTCAAGATGTGAAGACTCCAAAAAGTCCGTGAGCCGTCCAGGCCGTTTTGGGCTGTAGGAATTTTTTATTAAAGCAGAAATTTTGAGAAATTACTCGCTTTACCATCTAGTTGTGCCCACAAGGTTTTCAGCCCGATCGCTCAACCCCGTGGGGCTAAAAAGTGGCAACGGAAGGGGTTTTTGCAGGTTTTCGGCCATGATATCAAGTGAGGTGTCGTTTTCGGAGTATTTTTTTTGGGCGCAGAATCCATTTTAAGGGACCACAGAGCGATTTGATTTCACGGTGGGGATCTATGGGGCTTTCATGGGGCTACAAGTGGAGCTTTCGAAGGATGTCAGATGGTTGAATGAGATGTCGTTTCCAAGTGATTTTGAACGCATAATCCAGTTTCTGGTGTCTCACATCTGCCCACAAACTTTCTAAGAATTTTTTTAAAAATATATAAATTAAAAATTGTTCTTATTGATATAGAATTAGTTTTTGGCAGCTTTTTTTTCATGATGTGTTTGCCTGGGCTATATATTTTTCGAACCTACACAACGCGAAACAAAATACGGTGAATTTTTCAGCCAATCTATATTCATTTATTTTTATTTTTTAAGAATAAAACACAAACTGTGATGAAACGTTGATGAATTGAATAAGTTTACGATATGTTATTGACGAAATTATCCACAGTATCTCCTTTTTAAGTCTCTTTTATATTTTAATCTAGCAGGTGGGTAAAAGTGCCGTCTCATCTTGTTGTAATAAACTAAAAGTTAGCGGGAAAAATTCCCTGTCATGCCTGTGCCTTGAAACCCAAGATGGTTTCACAATTCAATCCCAAAGGTTCAAAATTAGATCCAAAACGTCACATGAAGCAGACTACCTAACAAGAAAGACTGAGTGCAGCTTTTAAACGTTTCAGGTGCAATGTTTGTACAATGTGAGTAAAAGGTGGATACAGAATGAAAATACGAACAACCTGACGGTTTGGTCAGGATTATGGATTGTACCTGTTCGTGTTCAGCATTAAAAAAAAAAAAAAGTGGGTTTTTATTCCGTTTGTTTAGTGGGCTAAAGGTCTATTTATGGAAGAAGTGAACTTGAGTTAGCATAGTTTATTCTGGGGTTTGGCGGGTAAGTTCAAGAGGAAAAAAAAGGAGGAAAGTAGCTTACGCTCGCCCTTAAAAACTGGGTTGAACCCACGTTGGATGGGAAACTTAACAAGGTTTTTCTGGGGTTTTTCTCTCTCTAGGGTTCCTAGCAGACCTTCACCTTACCGTAAAAATCGGTTCATGTTGCCTCCCACGAGACCCCCCACAAAAATAAGAAGATGCGATAAAATACAGCTTTTTCTCATGGGTTATCACGCTCAAGAATCAATTATTTCCAATCTTTCGTCTCTCATTCATCTTAATTTTCCATGCATTCCCTCGCTCTTCCAAGGCTGCGCTCAAACCTTCAAATCTGGCGACCTTCGTTTTTTTTTTTTTTTTATCCATTGCAGTAGGACGCCGTGATTGATTTATCGGCTGCAGGTGAGGCCACGATGGAAATAATTTACTACGAATGACTCTATTGAAGAATTCTAGTGATTTCTATACTATGTATAGCGTAATGGATGTGCCCCAAGATTTTTAATATCGACGTAAGGTTTTCAAATAACATTAAAGTTGAAGTCAAAACACTAATTGCATACATGTGAATTTAAAAAGTTATTGAAAATCAGAAATTCAAATGTGTGGTGTGAACAATCAATCGGGTTGGCATCTTGCAAAAACCAGCTTCCCATTGTGATTCGAGCTCATTCGTGGTAAGTTATCGTCATCCAATGGATTGTTCTTGTTTTTTTTTTTTTTTTAATAAATTTCAAATTTTTATTTTCTGTACATAGGGTTCTTCAAGTGGAGACAATAAGGAATGAATGTACACCCAAATTTTGGGTTAAATCATCCTATGCCATGTTGTTAGAAGTCAAAAAGAGGAAAATACATCATTTGGGTGACAAAAAGTCGTTCACGTAGTTTATATTAATGTACTAGTCTCTCTGGCTCGCTTCGCTCGCTCCCCTAGTGGGGTGTATTGCCGCCTGTGGGGTGCGTAGCATCGATGGACACGTTCAAACCCCTACTCAGACATAAGGCCTCGCTCCGCTCGGCCGAGCGCTTATTCGGACAGGGGGGTCTCGCCTCCCTCGGCGAGGGTCTCCCTGGACCCTCCGTTTTCTAAGATCCCTGGCCCCGCGCGAATTAAAACGATCCAATTGTCTTCTCACCGTGAAATCGCCCCCTCCCCCTCGTTTTTTTTTAAATCGAATTTTTAAGGCGAACTAAGGCCCCCCTGTCAGAGTGCTAGTGAAATCACTTGTATACTCGGCCGACCAGTTTCCCCGCCTCTCCATCTATCAAAGGTCCCTGGACCCTCCGTTTTCTAAGATCCGTGGCTCCGCGCGAATTAAAACCATCCAATTGTCTTCTCACCGTGAAATCGCCCCCTCCCCCTCGGTTTTTTTAAAATCTGACTTCGGAATCGGATTGGCCATATTTTGGCGCGCATTTGGCTCGCGGATACCATACCCAAAAAATGGCTCCTTACTGGGTATTTTTGAACCCGAAAAAACGTGAGACAAACGCGAGAAAGACGATTTTTCGACGAATTTCCGGCGAATTTCCCGGGCGAATTTCCGAATTACGATTTTACCGACGTCTTCCTCCAGGTCTGATCTATACGGCTCGTATTTTTTCGTAATTTTTTCGACCCCTTAAACGGCCTTTGGCGCGAGTTGAAAGTGGAAAACGTAGGACAAACGGGAGAAAGACGATTTTTCGACGAATTTTCGACGAATTTCCCGGGCGAATTTCGGATTTACGATTTGACCGACGTCTTCCTCCAGGTCTGATCTATACGGCTCGTATTTTTTCGTAATTTTTTCTAAACGGCCAGCGAGCGGAAAGTGAAAAAACTCACTCGGGAACGCGTTACCACACGGCTACCACACGGCCGTCTACCACCTACCACGTACCGTCGGCCAACACGATTTTATATTATTGTATGATAGTTGTTCTGGTCGATTCAAAAAGAGCGTGCGTGACGACATCTACGATCCTTCCGGTTTGACGGCCAGGGTTGCCAACTCAGAAAACCATTTTTTTCCGTTGAATGTTTCCTTAAACAATCTCTTGTCATTTTTAGAACTACTTCAAATAAAAATGAAACGTTTTTCGGCTATTCACCTTAACCCCACGAACGAATTAAAACAACGGCCGTGTTCTCAAGTTTAAGCTTCACCTATACCTAACCTCAGAGACCGATCCTTCAGTTTTTAATTTTTTTACTGGTGGTCAACTTGGCAAATCGTTGACCAATGGGAGCTGATCGTTGAATTCCGCCGAAAATTCAAATTGCGATTTTTCCATAAATTCTATAAATTCGTAAGAACTTGCAATTTGTGTTTTATTCCCACTTTCGGTGTTATTTGGAAGCCTTCTATCGTTTAATTTTTTTTTTTTTTGAAATGCACTTGTCAGGATAATTTAATAATCCAGAAACACGTCCATTCCGATCAGAATGTTCGAACTCCGTCGCGATTATTCCAAGTGTATTATTCTAAGAATAATAAACCAAAATGACTAATTCATACAAAATTTGGCGTGGTTTTCATAATATTGCTTCCTGTCATGAGAAGACAAATTTTAAAATTGCAATAGCTGAAAAAACTTGATTGATCGAAAATAATCTTTCTGGTGGTTTGCGTGAGCAAAAACCGGCCATGTTCGATAACAGTGTGTATTTTAGGGTACAATGACTGGCTGGTTGACTGATTGACGGGCAGGTACAAATTGGACAGTGTGCCAATTGGGATAGTCGGGTAGCGAGTCGGGGATGTGGCGACGTCGTTGAAATGTGTTTGGTTCGAGCGTAATTGCAGCTGCGCGGGGGGTGGCAACGGGAACGAGGTGACCTCTGCGCGGTGACCTCGGGGGCGGCGAACACGTGGCACCCAGCTGTGGGGAGGGGATTGGAGTGAACAGGGTCACAAAGCGAGGGTGGCGGGAAGGGGGTCAGAACTTGTCAGTGGATCAGGTGGGGCCGGGGGTGGGGTAGAAACAGTCGGAGGGGGAATGGAACTGGTGGAACTCGTCAGTGGATCAAGGGATGGGGGCGGCGAGGTAGCCCCATCCTCTGTTAACCGCCTCCAGGATCAGACGCCTCCTACCGCCGCAACCCTCCCACGCGCCATCCTCACCCTCCCCCAACCACCCACCACGCCGTATTTCTCTCAGCTGGTGTTAGTGAGAGACAGAGAAGGGTAGAGGGGCGGAGGTTCCCCGCACGATCAATGAAGCCCCCGCAGTGTCTTCAGCGCTCGCCGTTCGGACCCAAAGTGGCTCGGCGTCAGTTCTGTCCCAGCCGGTCACCCCCCCCCCCCCCACCACACCACACTAACAATCACACTTAACCCACAACGATCAATCAAATGAACGAAAACCCTCAATCAAGCCCATACTTAATCCACTTACAATAAAAACCCAAAATCCGATTAGTGATCACTCATAGTTACGTCGAAAAAGACCAAACTCAACCTTACATCAAAATTAAAGTTGTCTCCCGACATGAAAATGTTGCTAATAAACAAATAATATATAAATAACTAACTACTAACGAGGAACAATGGGGGCCATCAATTTATTGAAAAAAATATCTTCAGGCAGAATTGGTTAATTATTCAATAAACCTAGGGATTCGATGTAAACGACGTCTGCCCCAAAAGTCGATTGAATGGCAGCATTATTTTGTTCGAAATTTACCTAAATCAAAGAGTAGTGAAACCTTTTAGTGAAGTAGTGTAAAATTTGCAGCTCTTTGGTTTATTATTCTTCGAATCGCGACGGAGGTCGAAAATTCTGATCCGCCTCAATATTTGATACTATACGTTTCAAGAGGTCTAGATTCCAAAAACCAAATGTCCGTCCGCCGTCCGAGCCGTTTGGGCAGTAGGATTTTTTTTTTTTTTTTTAATCTGAAAATTTGACAACGGTTTACCATCTAGTCGTGTCCCCAAGCTCCCGACCCCCAAACCCCTTAGGGCGTTTTGAGGCTAGAATGTGGCACGGTAGAAGTTTTTTGAAGGTTTTCGGCTATGGGGTCGAGTTAGGTGTCGTTTTTGAAGTATTTCTGGACGTAGAATCCATTTTTAGGGGTCCCAGAGCGACTCGGTTTCACCTTCGTGATCTATGGGGCTTTCATGGGGCTAGAAATTGGATTTTTGAAGGATCAAGAGGTCAAATAAGGTGTCGTTTTCCGAGTAATTTTGGGCGCAAAATCCTTTCTTTCCTTTTGGTTTATTATTCTTGGAATAATACACCTATGTTTTCGCGACGGGGGTCGACGACTCCGATCGGGCTCAAAATTTGACATTATCCGTTTCAAGAGGTCTACATTCTAAATCCGAAATGTCCGTCCGCCGTCCGCCGTCCAGGCCGTTTTGGGCAGTTGGAATTTTTTTTTAAATCTGAAATTTTGACAAAATACTTGGTTTACCATATAGTTGTGCCCGCAAGGTTTTCAGTCCGATCACCCAAACCCGTGGGGCGCTATGGGGCTATAATGGGGCTACGGGAGGGTTTTTTTTGAAGGCTTTTAGCTATGGGATCGAGTTAGGTGTCGTTTTCGAAGTATTTTTGGACGTAGAATCCATTTTCTGGGGTCCCGGAACGATCCGATTTCACTGGGGCGATCTTTAGGGCTTTCATGGGGCTAAAAATGGGATTTTTGAAGGATGTTAAATATTTTTCGAGTAAAAAATACAGAATTTTTGAAAAAACACATTTTTGAACAAAAAAATCCAAAAAAAAATCAATTTTATTATGACGATGTAGGCATGTTATTAAAAAATAGGCATCAGTTGAAAAAAAATAAAAAATAAATAAATAAAAATAATAATAATAATAGTATGCAGTATAACAATTTATAAGAGATGCATTCATTTCAATAGGTAACTTGAGGAAAAAACTCAGGCACAGGATGATCGTACCGTTTTAGCGCAATTATTTAGCGCTATTATAGTAGGTACGTATACGTACTAACTATAGTTACAGATCTATAGTTACTAGTAACTATAGTATGTATAGTTACTGATCTGCTCAAGTACCTATTTAACACAAATATTCTTCCGATTCTCCACTTTTGAAATTATTTGCCAAGAAAAAGTCCAACATCGGCGGAATGAGTTACATCTTTCTGAACATTTTGAGTCCAATTTCATCAAAATCGGTTGAAGATGGACGTGCACCCGAATTTTGGGTTAAATCATCCTGTGCCATGTTGTTAGCAGTCGAAAAGAGAAAAAATACATAACTTTTTTTGACAAAAAGTCTTTCACGTAGTTTATAATATTCATCTAAAGTTGTTATGGTCCATTCAAAAAGGACGTGCTTGACGTCACGTACGGCCCTTCCGGTTTGACGGCTAGCTTCCCCACAACAGTGCAAATCGATTTTTCATAATACATACGAAATATGAAAAATATTATTTTTTCTTGACTTTCTTGGTGATTGGCACTAGTGACATTGGAGAAACGCTATAAATTTGTACGAACTTGCAATTCGTGTTTTAACCCCATTTTTGGAGTTATTAAATACATTTTGGTATTCTATTGATTAAAAAAAAAAAAAATCCAGAAACACATTCGTCCATTCCTAATTGTGACTTTGTAATTTTTGAGGCAATTTTGGACTCCAGACCAGTTTCATCAAGGAATTAAACCAAGAACTAACGTTAAAACGGCGCTTTAACTTGCCTTCACTTGAATCCGTCGTTAAAGCTCAGTTTTCGCGTTAATTTTTGTTTTACAGCGAAACCGGGCCCGAATTATTTTTCAAAGGGCCCCGGACCATAAGTTAAGAACCCCTGGCCTAAAAGTTCACATATCAGGATTTGTTCTTTGGTCCCCAATTTTTGACGAAATCTCAAATAAACTAGTAAAATAGAAAAAAAACTTGAAACTTCCTTCGGTGGGTTTGATCGCGTCGTAATAAAGTCCAATTTCACGCAATGCAAGTGTATTAACTTTCTTTTCCATTTCATGTATGAGAGAACAAATTACATTCAGTTGAGTAGTGCGTTTAAGGGCAGGACGAAAGCGCAATTGTATAAGTATAAACAGGCCAATCAAAGTACTCACGCACAGAAGACCAAACAATCATTTTCCTACCTGTAACAAGTAACAAACAAAATGAATTTCAACATGGTAAAAATGTTAAGTATTGATTGTTTTCATATCATGGGTGTTTTGGGGAGATTGATTCATTTTATCTCCGTCATGTCGACCGACACAATTTTTCAAAAAATCCGGCTTATTCCATTCTTTGTTTTGTTGAGATAACAAGAGAAATATTGGACCTACATGCTTCGTTTTGGCCAAACCGTTGCCCTACAACTACATCTCTTATGACTTCCTCGAGGAATGACAATTAAAGCCGTCATCTTACCCGAAACAGGGTTAACACTTGAATTTTCCAAAATGGCTCTTTTTGGAGCGCTGCAGGCCGGAAAATGTTGGACCTAAAAAATTGGAATTGAACTCAAATTGAAGTGATTCACTCTAGTTTAACAAGCCATCAATTGAATTGAATAGATGAGCGCAACCTTTCTGTTATTACGATATATTTAATGAGCGAGAGAAACTAAGAAACAGTAGTTATCTAGCGACCAAACTATGCCACACAACACATCAAAAATATCCACGTGATGCTCATTACGTAAACAACTGCACCCTAACGACCGATGCGTAAGAAGAAAACCTTAGGCCGATCAGAGGTAACGAACGGCTCAGGTTGCAAAAATCGTTTTGGAGTCGTTGGAATCAGCCTAAAAAGCTCATTCCATAGACCCTTGTACCAACGAAATCGGACAAAAACTTTCGTCCCCCTTTTGCGGGTTACACATCAGGGATAAACAACTTTCGTCGTGAAGGACCTCCTGAAAACCGATGAAGGGGATGAGGGAGGAAAAATCAAGGTAGCCTATAACCACCCCCCGAACTCGCTGATCACAATGAGACCACTCTCATGAAAATCTGTTGAGCCGCTTGGGCGTGATGCTGTGAAAAAAAAAAATTAAAAAAAAAAACAAAAAACAAACATGTCGAAGAGGTGAGCGGTGCGCTCACCTCTTCGACATGTGTTTTTTTTTTTTTTTTTTTTAAATTGCAGGTGCTTTCCATTTTTTTGGGAAAAGGTTGCGCTAAAAACGATCAACATAAAGTTCATTATCAGAAGCACTGTTAAGGAGTTATAAGTAAACAACTAAAAAAAAAAAGCTGCAAATTTTACACAAGGGTTTATTATTCTTTGATATAGGTTACTTGTGCCAAAAGTATTTCTGTCAATAGAAAAAATTTTGGATTTTTTTTTTTAATTCTTCATTTTTTACTCGAAAAATATTTAACCTGCTAATCCTTCAAAAAACCAATTTCTAGCCCCATGAAAGCCCTATTATAGATCTATAATAGATCACGAAGATAAAAACGAGTCGCTCTGGGACCCCTAACAATGGATTCTACGTCAAAAAATACTTCGAAAACGACACCTAACTCGATCCCATAGCTAAAATCCTTCAAAACCCCCTCCCATAGCCCCATTTTAGCCCCATAGCGCCCCACGGGTATGAGCGAGCGGACTGAAAACCTTGCGGGCACCACTAGATGGTAAACCAAGTATTTTGTCAAAATTTCAGATTTTTAAAAAAATTCCTACTGCCCAAAACGGCCCGGACGGCGTACGGACATTTCGGATTTAGAATGTAGACCTCTTGAAACGGATAATGTCAAATTTTGAGGCCGATCAGAGTCGTCGACCCCCCTCGCGAAAACAGAGGTGTATTATTCCAAGAATAATTAACCATTAGGCAAAACCTTTCGAGGTTAGATCAAATCGAGCTATGCTGCAAAATGGGAACCGCATCTCGACTAACATTCTTTTCTGAAAGAACTTCATAATTTGTAGCGGTAGTAGTGAGTTTTGGGCTCCTAAAATCTCATTCAAATTTCCAGGGCAATTTTCACTTTTGAATTAGAGTGGGGAATGGGGATCCCTGCGGAGGGGGAGAACGGGTTCTCATTGGTTGTTCGTCGACGGGGGCAGGCTGTATTCATGGCCACCAACACAACAAAACCAAAAACGCTGCAAATTTTACACAAGGGTTTATTATTCTTTGATATAGGTTAGTTGCGCCAAAATTGATTCTGTGTCAAAAGAAAAAATGTTGGAAAAAAATTTTTTTTTTGATTTTTTTTTTCAAAAAATGTTTTTTTTTTGATTTTTTTTTTTCAAAAAAAAATTGTTTTTTCAAAAATTCTTTATTCTTTACTCGAAAAATATTTAATCTCCTGGGATCCTTCAAAAATCCCATTTTTAGCCCCATGAAAGCCCTATAGATCGCAACAGTGAAATCGGATCGCTGCGGGACCCCAAAAAATGGATTCTACGTCCAAAAATACTTCGAAAACGACACCTGACTCGATCCCATAGCCAAAAACCTTCAAAAACCACCTTCTGTAGCCCCATTATAGCCCCATAGCGCCCCACGGGTTTGGGCGATCGGACTGAAAACCTTGCGGGCACAACTAGATGGTAAACCAAGTATTTTGCCAAAATTTCAGATTTTAAAAAAATTCCTACTGCCCAAAACGGCCTGGACGGCGGACGGACATTTCGGATTTAGAATGTAGACCTCTTGAAACATAGGTGTATTATTCCAAGAATAATAAACCAAAAGAAGAAAAAAAGAGAAAATGACTAGAGTAAATTTGGCATTTTGAATTTGGCCAGCTTCCCTTTAAAGTGAATACACCAGAGTACGCTCATATCGAAAAATAGAAAGTGTGCTAAAAACAAAAATTTATTATTTTTTCGGTTTCGCTATGTTGGTGGCCATGAAAACAGCCTATCCCCGCCGACGAACAACCAATGAAAGAGCCCGTCCTCCCCCTCCGACGAGAGACCAATTCCCCTCTCTTGTTCAAAATTGAAAGTTTCCAAAGTGTCCTGGAAATTTGAATTATATTGTAGGAGCCCATAACTCACTACTGCTTCTACAAATTAGGAAGTTCTTTCAGAAAAGAATGTTAGTCGAGATGCGGTTCCCTAGCTCATTGGTTTCGCACTAGTCGTAGGTACCCAAACAACATAAGAAAGAAAAGTATTTTTGAGGCAAAAGTCAGTAAGGAAGAATTTTTGCGGATGGGATGGAAGTTGTTCATAACGAGCCACTACAACACTTTCATTAACATCTATGAAAATAGTGAGAGCCCCACCAATCCTGTTAGGTCAGGCATTTGAAAAGATGTGTTTTATACTTATAATGCAGACGATGCGATATAGTTTTTTCTCAGGCTTTTAAGCGTGTAAAGTCTCAACCATAATCTATTTTCGAGACTGTAGTGTGTCAACAACCGAAGTAAGTTCCCAGGCAAAAAGTATTCTCTATCTTTGAGAACCACTACCTGGTTTTAGTTTGAGTGGGGAACAGATACACTTGTATAGGATTTGTCATTAAATGAACTGGTTGCAGTTTTTCAAATAGTCAAATACTTTAGTTACATAATATGATGAGCTGTGAAGGTAGGCTCAAATCAGGGATGTTTATGAGAGATGACAAGGTTGTTTTCCTGACGTTCTCGGAACCGTTCAAAAGAACAGAACAATGACAGGTAATGACACAAGTTATTATGTGGCATAACAGACAGCTTGAAAAGCTGTCACTCCCTTCCCGCAGCTCGCTTTCTTCAAAGAGGGATTTTTCAGATTCACGTGAGATGAGGAAGGTTTATTGATTCTTCTCTCCGTCGTCCGCATTCTTGGTAGGTAAACACAAGCAAAGGAAAACGTGATCGGGGTGCAGGTGATGTAAAATGTTTCAGAGGGGGGGGGGGGGGGGGGGTTTCTTCAGGAGCCACGTCCTATACGGATTAAACTGGGCGAAAGAAGTCAACGACCGCTCCAATAGGTAATAGGGAGAAAAGAGAAAAACATATCTCGAGGGAAAACAGACACCCCGAAAATAGATTTGGTCGCGTCCAGCGGTGTTGTATCACCTTCCTAGTGACTATTTCAAGATTCCAAATTATTAGGGTCAGACATCCACCAGCCAGACGGTTTTACCCTGAGAGTGAAGTTCGATTCTGTTGGATTTAGAGCACCTACGTGGGTGTGTTTAGCACAGTGTCTCATTTCTTGAACTGCCCACATCGACCCAAACCGGTTTTGGACTGCACTGCTTCACCCCAAACCTGATTTGAACTTGTCTTTTGCCCCAAATGTAAATGTAAATTTGTCGGGAGATCGGAACACTGCGGGCAATACCTTGGGGAAATCCCCAGTACGGAAGCCTTCTGGCTTATTGTACTCCCGAGTGTCCGTTTTTGACTCTATTTGCCTCCTGGGTGGTTGAGGTCCAATTCCTAATTACCTACGCCTTATCACTGCGTCTTCTTGGAGGGTAGTGATGAGGGGGGGGGGATGGATACAGCCCCACCGCCTCGACAAGGAAGGGGATTTGGGGGGAACCGACACTTCCCCATTCCATCCTTAGCCCCCCAAGGGCTCGCAGATAGCGTAGCTAGTTTAACGTTTTTTTTTCTCCCGAAAGTGAACACAAGGCTTCCGCTGCTTCGCAGACTCGGAAGCAATAAACCCTTGTGTAAAATTTGCAGCGTTTTTGGCTTTGCCTTATGATTTTGAAAATTACAAGCTTTACATTTAATGTCAATAGCAGTTAAATTATAACATGCGTGAAGGCCGGTGTTGGTATAATATTCTCACTTGCCTTAAAAATTGTCATAAGTTTCAAAAGTGTAGATTCCAAATATGTCCGTCCGCCGTCCGGGCCATTTTGGGCAGTTTTTTTTTTTTTAATCTGCAGTGTTAAGAAAATACTTGATTCACCATCTAGTTGTGTTGGCGAGCTTTTCATTCCGATCGCTCAAACCTGTGGGGCTCTGCGGGGCAAAAAAGGAGTAGTGTTTCGGGTAGTAGTTTTTTTTTGTTTCGTTTTGTGTTAGAAGGGTTTCGGCTAAGAGGTCGAGTTAGGTTTCGTCTTCGAAGAAAGATTTTGGAACGTATGAACCATTTTCTGGGGTTCCAGGGCGATCCGATTTCACCGTGGGGATCTATGGGGCTCTCATGAGGCAGCAAGCGGGACTTTCGACTGATGTGGTGTCGTTTTCCGGTTGATTTCGAACATAGAATTCATTTTATTGGGGTCCCACAACCGGCCGAAGACTGTGAGAATAATTTTTAATTTTTAATGTTTTAAAAATAATCATAATTACCTATTTTAAAAACATTAAATATTATATAATTATCTTGTCTAAATAATAATAATTTTATGATTAAATAATACGTTTTAAAATAGTTAGTAGATCATTAAATAAATTTCATGAACAAAATCAATTTTTGGATAATTTATCCCAAATAATAATAAACCCTTGTGTAGAATTTGCGGTGTTTTATCTTTCAATGGCAGAGTTAATGTGAATCCCATCGACACAAAACTCACTCAAGTAAATTCAGTTTTGTTCATTTTCAAGAATGTCCTTATTAGGGTTTGCGTGTGCCGTCCAAAAACTCGAAGTTAAATTGTTTTAGCAACACACAATAGCCCGCACGTTATTGTCAGCTGAATGGAGCGAGGGCGAGGTGGAATGCTGTTAATTTCGTACCAACGAACGGATTTGTGTGTGTGTGTCGTCGTAGCGTGGCTGACACAGGAGTGAGAGGAAATAGGGAGCTTATGCTGAAGCTGAGCACGGAAAAGCGAGGTAGAGGTGGGAGTGGGACTGCGGAATGAATGGTTTTATCTTGATAACGGAGGATTTCGCGTGGCCATTGATATGGCAGAATGGCGGGGAAGGGAGGGGACTTTGTTTTAAGGGCTTGGAGTTGGAGTGGGGATGGAGTGCTTTCCGCCTTTCGGCAGGAGAGCTCGGAACTGTGGGGGTGGTTCTCCTCCCCTTGTGTGTATAAAACGGTAGAAGGCGGTAATCAATAGGCCTGGGATAAGGGTGAATGATAGCGATGAAAAACCTCGGCAGGGATGGGAGGTGAAAACAGAATGGGGAGATTTGGGATTATCCGGGAATCGGAACGACCTCAATTCCCATCCTCCCAATTAGGAATGGAAGCGTTTCTGGATTATTTTTTTTTATCGATAGAAGGCGTCCAAATAATACTAAAAATGGGGTTAAAACACAAACTGCAAGCTCGTATGAATTTATGAAATTTATGGAAAAAATTGCTATTTGAATTTTGGCGGGAACGCGAGGTCAGCTCCTATTGGTCGACACGTTGGCCACCATTACAAAACTAAAAACTAAAGAATCGGTCATTGGAATAAGTTAATTTATATCACAAATAAGTTGAATAAATAAGCATGATCACATTCAAAACAAAGCGAACACGGCCATTTTCTCATTACTCCAGTGTCACTAGAGCCAAACACCAAGAAAAAATCGAAAAAGAAGAAAAAATCGACCTGCACTCTGGTGTCTTTTGATTGGAAACCGGAACACCTGTAGGTGACGTCACTCACAGTGGTTTTTGAATCGGCCTAAATTACTTAAGATGATTGTAAACTACGTGAAAGACTTTTTGTCACAAAAATGATGTATTTTTCCCTTTTTGACTTCTAACAACACGGTACAGGATGATTTAACCCGAAATTCGGGAGCACTTCCATTCTTAATTGTCATCCCTACAGGAAGGCCAAATTCAGCATCAGACCAGAGTAGGTACACATACTAGACAGGTTTAATAGATATGTATACTTGAGAAATCCCATACCTGTGTTTCGCTGGTGACAGCGCTATCTGACAGATACGGCTGTCAAGAGTCAGGACTTCTGAGGAAAGTCAAAATCCTAGAGTTTCCCTCAATTATAATATGACTGCCCGGGTCAAAACAAAGATGTCATCTTTCCAAAAATTAATAATTTTAAATTATCCGAAAGAATCTTTCGGAAGTACCATTCCGCTATCATTACCGCATTTTTTCATTATTTTAGATCAAATTTTGTGTTATTGAGTTATTCGCCGGTGTTGATTATGAAAACTGTGGTGGACTTAAACCCGCAACAAAATTTGACGTACAGTGAGCGGTTTCAATTGAAGGAATCGGGCAGACCAACGCCCCATTTGGTACTGACCCAACGAGTGAATAAAGGTAAGGGTCAGTTTGCCACTCGTAATTTTAACCCTTCTGTTTCAAAAAACCCCCTGGTTAACTGGTTGCCCGGAGAAAAATGCTCAATTTTGTTATGTTTGGCGAAAATTAGGTTGGGATTGACAGGCACCCACCTCCCCGTTGGGTACTGGTCAGTTTTTCACTTCAGCAAAACAATCGTGTGGATTTTGACTTGCCAAGAGCTGCCTTATTGAGAAAAAGGAAACGAATTTTCGAAGACAATTTGCTATAAAAAGGCAACTCAATTATTTAGTCCCTCAACTTATCCATTCAAAAAGTGCCCTGGCATGCCCAAGACCCACGAGCCGGGACCGTTCACCGCGGAGCAGAGAAGGAAATTACATGCGCGTGCCAGACATTTCACATTCGAGGAGGCCGCTCTTGGGGGGTATGGAAACGGACTCCACAATGCGGGTTTTGAATGAGCCTAAGCAAGGTTGTTAAAAATCACGCTGCTGCTTGTTGGACGAATTGGAATGGATTGGGCCAGGTGAGCTTTCCCACAGTTCATGCTCGAGCGATGGAGAGTCAGTCCACTCTGGGTCCGCTGTGCAGACACTTGCATTTGTGGCAGACTGGGCGAAGAGGTTTCACTGAAGATGCTCAGATACTCCATCCTTACTGCTGCCGATACCGCCCGCCAAATTCCCTCGTGTGGGTCCTGAGGGCCCCTGGGTCACCAGGAGCTCCGCTCCAGTCCGGGGTTTCCTCCTTTCCAGTCCAAAAGCAATCGAGCGAGACCGCGTGACTGATGGACATGGCGTGTGGGGAAGGAGACTCCCAATGCCCGCGATCTAGCGGTTGAGTGAAGAAGCACGTTTGTGATGTTTAAACATCACAATTGTGACTAAGGATGAAAAGACCGTGACTGGATATAACCGATGTCCGGAAATTTCCTTTTAATATCCGGATAGATTGTGGCCGGATAGAAGTGGATTGAAACATCCAGTAACCGGATATGTGTATCGGATGTCCGTACTTTTTCAAAAATTTAGAAAATCGAAGATATTTACTTGAAAATAAAGCAGAAGGCGAGAGGGCGTCTGGTCGATGTTCGATCTCGCTCGCTGCTTGCTAGCTACCGCGTGACAGTCAACTGTTTAAGAAACAGTATAATATATATAAAAGTATAATATACTTCATTGTAGTTCAGTGCGGCCAACGAGAGATGGCGATAGTATTTTGAAACACTTCTTATGCGTTGGTTAATAATTTGAATGATTTAAAACATAATTGTTTTTACAACATAACATAATAATATTATATTATGTTGTAAAAACAATCATGTTTTAAATATATTATATTCTTAGTTTATTTTTCAGAAAAACAGCGGATATCCGAATTTGAACGGCAGACATCGGACCGTTTCCGGATGCTGGATATTCATCTGATTGGATCTCGATATCCGGATATTAATTGTGGTTGTCCATCCCTATTCGTGACTCGCGTTTGGGTGGATTCCCCACATAGCTATACAGAAAGTCACTTCTCAACCCCCCTAATAAAGTCACTTCTTAAGCCCCCTAACATCGTGCCCCCCCCCCCCCCCCCCAACACCCCAACTCCATTTTTCATGTCAGCTCATGAACTTGCCGTCATATTATAACAATCGCCAAACCTGATCGAAAAAATAAGATTCATCCCAATGAGTGAATGCTAATCTGGAAATGCGATCGTCGAGGGGGGATTCTGGGTCAACTGATATGATAGGGGTGTGCCAGCCTGCGGAGGAAAGCTTTACTGAATGAGGGACACGAACGTGCAGTTGGACCCGAAAAAATCAACCCGGCCCAGCCGTTTATGACAACCCGTTGGCCCAGGGATCTTTGAAATAACGAACCCCTGTTTAGCAAACCCTCTAAAAGGCTGCTAAAGTAAAACACTTCATCGATCTTAAGCCAAGCAATACAACCATTCACGTATTGACCGTACATTATGTAACACGTTTAAGGTGTGTGCTCAATACAGATTTGAAATTTTGTTTTCAAAATATTATCTTAGTCAATTATTACTAATTACGTAATTCATCTGTGGTTACACAAACTTACTACTTCTAAACCGTAAGTGATAAAATTAACGGATTTTTTCCCCCTCTAATAGGCCTCCCTGTCCCCTCCTACTGGTGTGGTTAAGATCACCTCAAATGCGCCTGACTTGCTTATTTTCAATGGGCACCCCTAAATTTTTCGTCGATTTTTTTCAAAGCGCGCAAATCCACTCAACTATTCCTATCTTCGTAGTTTACAGTCCGATTGAAATGGTGTTTCCACTTTTGCCTTCCTCTGGATCCGAATTTTAAAAATAAATTTTGAACGAACGAATTCCGACGATCGGGAGGTTTTGACGACGAGGGACGTTTTGAACGAATCTTAGACATAGTGGAGTCCGCCTTTTCGTTGTGTGAGGCCTGAGTTGGTGTTGAGATGACGTGTTCGATTCCGACCCGGAGCGATACGTTTTTTGATTCCCACGATTTTGGAAGTAGGTAAGTAATTTCTTAGAATCGGGAGAAGATTTCATTCCTCACAAATTTCTGGGGTTTCAGGCATTTTCAACATCTGCGGGGTTGGATTGGAATTCAAACAATCGGGAGAGTTTCACGAGTTCGAAATTTAAATAAAACATAATCTGATCTGTTACTTTTTGTGGTAACCCTATACCCTGTATTATGTGATAGGGAAAACACCAACTGATTGAAATGGTATGTAATTAGATAAAACAGAAGGAAGTATAACTTGTAACGTATGAACATGAATTGAATAGGGCTGGGACTTGATATCTCAAAAGGTTGTTGGGGTTGTTCACACTTATTGAGTGTACTTGACACCTATGAAGGTCACTATAGTCCTCCCACGCTAATTTGTCCAACCAAATACTCATTAAGACGTGCTGGAGGTCGGATGGTGCGGCCTGATCTTCTTGGAGCAGAGGGTGTTGTAGTCCCTTCATCCTGATTTGTGGGAGTGGTTGTTGCAGGGGAGCCAAGGACCAAAAGGTCTTGAATGATTCGTTCTTCCGGCTTCCCTGACGCTTGGCTGGTTTTGTTACGCTGGTCGGTTTTGTCTGGCAGGTCTTCCCCTGGGGGAAAAGAAACACTCTTCTTTGACACATTGGTTGGTCGAAGTTGGTTGATGTGCCTCTTGAAGGTGAAGCCGTTGTCCAATTTGACGGTGTAATGCAGCTGACCAAGCTTGTTTATTACAATACCAGGTCGCCACTGTTGTTTGTTATTTGCATAGTAGCGGGCCTGAACTCTAGCTCCAACAGAGAGCTGACGAGCAGGAGTCTCAGGTTGTGAACGTTGTTCACTGATGGCAGGTTTGAGGGCATCTAAATGGATCCTGATTTGTCGATTCAGGAAGAGTTCGCTGGGAGTCTTGCCATTGATGAGTGGCGTTGCTCTATACCTGAACAGGATGTCGAGAATTTTTTTCTTCATTGGTAGGGGCTCATTTTCCATAGCAGCGAGCCGATGTTTCAAAGTTTGCACATTTCTCTCGGCAAGGCCATTGGTAGCTGGGTGGCCAGGTGCTATCAACTTCTGGTTAATTCCACACGCAGCACAAAAATTCTTGAACTCTTCGCTGGTGAAAATGGTGGCATTGTCACTCACCATGACGTCTGGATAACCGTTTCGAGCAAACACCTCTTGCATCATGTCAATTGTTGACGCCGATGTTGGGGAAAAAGTGCATGGTAAGATTTCCGCCCACCGGGATTTTGCGTCCACCATTATCAGGAAATGGTGGTTTTGATAAGGTCCAGCATAGTCAACGTGAATACGTTGCCAATTTTGTGCACTGAGAGAAAAAAGGGGCGCACCATGCCCGATAGGATTGAAATTCCACGAAATGTTAAGACGTCCCGATAAAAAATCTAACGGGAGACCATAAATCCAAACGGGTAGACGTAAAATTAATCGGGTGGACGTAAAAATTAATCGGGAATGGTAAAATCAGCAATCGGGTGTGTGTAATAACTATCGGGAGGTCATAAGAGGTCCATCCAATCGGGTACGCTTAAGAGACATCTCTATCGGGAATTTATAAAAGTTAACGGGTAATCACAAATTCCAATCGAGTACTGCTAATATTAGAACGTCCCGTTCGTGAATTAATCGGGTGTTTGTAAGTAGGCCTATCGGGTGATGGTAGCAAAAGTCAAAACCGTTTGAATATCAATCGGGTGTTGGTTAACTTAAACATTCCCGTTTGATTTTCTGTTGGGTAAAGGGGTAGTGACTAATCGGGTGGTAGGAATTCAAAAACACCCGTTTGGATATCAATCGGGCCTATATTAAGTTAAACATGCCCGTTTGATTTATCTATCGAGTAATGCGTATCGACTAATCGGGTCGTATTAGTCTTAAGAAAACCCGTTTGGAAATCAATCGGTTGGAAAATCCTTATCTCACAGGTCTCTTGTCCTGATGAAATCCGATTGATGACCAATCGGGTGACCAGTACGTTGAACAATCCCGATAGAAAATCAATCGGGTCCATTTCTGTGCTTTGCATCGGTTAGGAGTGCCTTGTGAAAACCCGATGAAATAACCTAACGGGTTAATATAAGCTTAAGAAGTGACTATTCGGGTGGTTGGACTACACAAACCCCCGATTGGTTATCAATCGGGCCTAGATTAAGTTAAACATGCCCGTTTGATTCATCTATCGAGTAATGCGTAACGACTAATCGGGTTGTGTCAGTCGTAAGAAAACCCATTAGGAAATCTATCGGGCTGGAAAATCGTGATGTGACAGACTATGGACTTAAACATCCCCGTTTGATTTTCTATCGGGTAAAGATATGACGACTAATCGGGTTGATAGAGTCCTAAAAAACCCGTTTGGAAATTAAGTATCCCGATTTACAAACCAAACGGGTTCAACTCTGCGCTTTCCTTCACGACCGCAGTTATGACTACTTTGTGAAAACCCGTTTAAAACTCCTAACGGGTCGATATCAGCTTACGAACACCCGTTACACTGGGGTTTGAAAAACCGACTATCTTGATGAAAATGAGTTTCAGAGCACCCGATCAAATCCCAACCACCAGCAATTTGTTTAAAAATATGAAATTTTGACAAAATACTCGGTTTACCATCTAGTTGTGCCCGCAAGCTTTTCAGCCCGATCGCCCAAACCCGTGGGGCGCTATGGGGTTAAAATTGGGCTATGGGAGGGGGTTTTTGAAGGCTTTTAGCTGTGGGATCGAGTTTGGTGTCGTTTTCGAAGTCTTTTTGGATGTAGAATCCATTTTTGGGGGTCCCGGAACGATCCGATTTCACTGTGGCGATCTACAGGGCTTTCATGGGGCTAAAAATGGGATTTTTGAAGGATCCCAGGAGGTTAAATATTTTTCGAGTAAAAAATAAAGAATTTTTGACAACAAAAATTTTTGAAACAAACAATCCAAAAAACAAAATTTTTTGGAAGAAAAATTTTTAAATTTTTTCCATTTACAGAATTAAATTTCTGCACAAGTAACCTATATCAAAGAATAATAAACCCTTGTGTAGAATTTGCAGCGTTTTTTAACATAGTTCAATATTTTTCTACATTTTTTCGTCAAGTTACCTACGTACCGATGGTTAGCAAGAAACACGTAGGTACTTGGGGCAAATCGTTCTCTCCAATTTGCGCTTGCATTAATAATTTAATCAAAACTTTCCATTAATTTCTCTACATGGTTTCACATTTTGCAATACTCTTCTCGCATTTTTCGTCAAGATATTGACAGCTACCCACCACCGCTACCCACCTACGTGAGGTTAGGACGAATAATAATATTATATTATGTATATACCTATAATATTACATATAATGTAATATAACAGATGACTGATGATTTTTAGAATTTTTTGTGCAGGGAAATATAGGAGGAAAATGACCGTAATAACCGTTTAGCGGGAACCATTTTTCAACTTTGCAGAAAGTAAAATGATCAGTTTTGAAATACCCGATTGATTTTCAAACGGGTTGAAACCACAGAGTAAGGTAGTAGTCAAGCAACTGATGCAAAATGGCGTCAGTCGCTTCGTAACGGTCGTGCGTGGTGCGTCGGTATACGCGTTTGTGTTCTATTTCCTTTGTACACGGAATTGTCTGTGCAAATTTCGCTCATCCATTGACAGATTTGAACTTAAAGTTTGTGTTGAATACATTTTTGTCGACCGGGAGGTGCTGGTCCAGTGCAAATTTCGCGAGAACGTGTTCCGCTCTTTCCAACACCCGTCCGAGGCACCGTCTCTGAAGGAGGAAGGTACAAGTAAGTTACATGCTGCGTTAATTGCGGAGTAGGTAAGCCAGCGAAACAGGGAGCTTGTACTAATTCAGAATTAAATGGAAAAGTAGGGGACACGTTTCTCTGAAGACACTTGCAGCTCGCGAGCATCGTCTATTTCAGTTTGTAGGTCGCATGATATGTCTCTCAATGCCCTCAGCTTTCATTTCACTGTTAAAATTACATTTGAATAAAGCCCGGCCAAAGAAGCGGTAGTGGTGCCTTGTCCTTGCAAAAAGTATTTTTGCTGAGACGCAATTGTTTTCGGCTGCTATGTTTGGAAAAATAGGTGAAACCCTCAATTTCAATCCCCTAGAGCACTTTCAATCCATCTAGTCCATGGCGAAGTGGTGTAAAATGGAGTTTTTCTTTGGCTTTGAATCAGGAAATAATTCATTAGTTGGTGAAAGTATTAACACCCGATTTTTCATGAAACCTATAGGTTTCATGAAAAACAAACGGGTGTTTTCACATGTAACGACCCGATAGAAACTCTAACGGATTTTTTTGCACTTTGCAAGTTTTTCCTCGTGCAGGCAAACGGGTGCTGTGGGGACTTGGAAAAATTTTTCTGTAGAAACCAATCGGGGCTAAAAATGGGATTTTGAAGGATCCCAGGAGGTTAAATATTTTCGAGTAAAACCTAAATAATTTTTGAAAATAAAGAAATCAAAAAATACTTAAAACATTTTTTTTAGATAAAAATTCAAAAAAAAATAAAAATAAAAATAATGTTTTCATTTACAGAATTTAATTTTTGCACAAGTAACCTATATCATATCAAAGAACAATAAACCCTAGTGTAAAATTTGCAGCGTTTGTTCTGTGCAGCTGGGGAAATGGAGGTACATACATAGATGATGTGAAAGACCTGGACCTGGCAAACGTGTGGTCTCTCATCTCCCCGCTCTCAAATGATAATAACAAATGTTTACTGTATGTTTCAGAACGTCGGGAGGAGTTGCTTTCAAAACCGTACATAATGATCCTCAGCTCCTAGGAGTGACCATTGGTTCACATATACAAAATTGTCTCACAGCATAGATGAAGCGCTGAGGAAGACTACCAAAGCAAGACACTGCCAAAGCAACACTTCCTGTGTTCCCATGGCACGAGTTGCGATCCTATGTACTTACACCTCTTCCCGTTCTTGAATACTGCGCATCTGACCAATTTAGTTGTGAGTATTTCATCTTATCACCTTCACTCTTAACGATGTTGCCTCATTTCTCTGTCTATGACATCCCTCACTTTCTTATAATTGCAAATACTCATAAAACAATTGTTTGGTTCCTTCTGTTGCAGATAGCGGTCGATTTTGAAGAAATTTATGGGGTCCCCCCTGGCAGGAAACTGTTGGCGCTGCACCCGGCGATAATCACAGAAGCGAGAGCTTGCCGAGGCGTCAAATGGAGGGAGGCTTTTGACGAATCTATTCTCCGCTTTTACGACTGCACTACTGGTAAGATTGAGTTTCGATTTTTTCAATGTCTCTTCACCCATATATCTTTATCCTCCCACGTTTTGAAAATAAGGTAGTAGTTCTTCTGTACATGATTGTAACATAGAATTTTCTCGTGTTTCAGACGCCGAACGCCGAATAACAGCGGCGCTGCTCGCTCGTCCCAATGCCGTACGCGATTGGGACTCAGCGAATCAAGAAAAGAGCGAAGAGAACCCCTACACTAAGTATTTAAGTTCATTCTGTATAATACGCTCCATGTACATATTTAAATTAAACGCTTCATTTAATCTGCACTAACTCTTTCTGACTTCTCACTTGTCCATCATGAATGAATACAAAATACTCAAGTTGAGGAATTTAATTGCTTGATGACTGCGCTTGATAATGGATTACTTTGATTAATAGAAGTAGTATATATGGTGAAATTGTCAAATTTTTGGGTTCATTTCATAATATGAAATTGAGGGTAAGTGTACATACGGAACATCAATATATTATATTGATGTTCCGTATGTACACTTACCCTCATCCTCGATTGCTTTCCTCATTTCGATCCTCCTTCATCTCTGCTCAGTTGGCTTCTCTTTCGATCTCCAATTTACTGACTGCTTTTTGGTTGGATTCTCCCATTTGCCCCCACTTCACTCCTGCTCGATGTTGAATCAATTCAGTCCTTTTTCCTCGTCCTATTCGACAGGTTTTCCTCGTCCTCATTTCTGCTTAACCACTTTTGATTTGTGAATGGCCATCCCCGCTATGGCCATTCATAAATTGTATCGGTTGAGCAGGAATAAGGCTGATTGAAAGCCTGTTGGGTAGGGGGAGAAAAAAGGCTGGCTTGAATATCAATCGGGTCGGCGTAAGCGGGAGCGATACGGAGGACCAATCGGGTGGTTATAGGAGCTCGAAAGGGATCCAATCGGGTAGTGGTGAAGCAGGACCCGATAGGGGAAATCCAATCGGGCATGCATAGGGGGGGTGTACCAAGACCCGTTAGGATATCCTATCGGGTCATTATAAGAGGGCTAATCGGGTGTAGATGATGACCCGATTGGAAAACAAACGGGTTGTGATGAAAACCCGATAGGATTATTATAAAGAACCGATTGAAAAACAAACGGGATCATAGCAAAACCCGATAGGATGGGATCGGGTTTGTTAGGGATTCTTATGACGACCCGATTGAAAAACAATCGGGCTGCTAGATATAACCCGATAGGATGTGATCGGGCTGGCATAGACGCACCAAACGGGTTTTGGGCTAAAACACCCGATTGATTCTTATCACCACGGGGTCAATCGGGTCTTTTTACTATGATCACCCGATTGGCGGGGTAAATATATACATATTTCTCCAGGCGTCCCCTTACGAAGACCCGATTGATTTCAATCCTATCGGGTACCAATAGCGTCCAATCGGGCATTTTCACTAAAATTGCCCGATTGCGAGGCTCTCAATCGGGTAAAAAAAGCCCTTTTTTCTCTCCGTGTGTGGGCTCCATCCATGGATGAAGAGGAGCCTTTGTAGGGCTGTGCTGAATTTTGGCACAGTCAGGACATCCCTGGACCAGGCGTTCAATATCTCTATCGATGGATCTCCAGTAGACATATCGTCGGGCCAATTGTTTCATCTTTGTGATGCCAATATGTGTTCGATGAAGTTCCTGAAGAACAGCAGGTTGCATGGCAGTTGGAATCACGACTCTAGGCCCTCTGAAGAGAATGTCTCCTTCGGTGGTGAATTCTGTGTCTTCGATTGGATTTTCCCGCAGTTGTTGAATTAATGTGGATAGTTCTTCGTCATCTTGATAGGCCTCCTTGAGCGCTTGGTGAGTCAAGGTTGAAGTTTGAATGTGGTTGATGGAGGCTTCAAAAATCTGTTTAACCTCATCATTGATTGCTGAATCAGTCCGGTAAGTAAGGGAATTCACTGGTGCCCTCGAGAGGCAGTCAACGTTAGTGTTTTCAATCCCTTTTTTAAATTGCACTGTGTAATTGAAACCAGAAAGAAATGCGGCGTATCGCTGTAAGCGGGCTGAGGTCATCTTTGGAATTTTCGAGTTTGGGTGAA
Organism: Pilophorus perplexus; assembly: GCA_955831195.1. Lineage (NCBI taxonomy): Eukaryota > Metazoa > Arthropoda > Insecta > Hemiptera > Miridae > Pilophorus > Pilophorus perplexus. Next base: position 54,013,138 of record OY037007.1, on the reverse strand, counting down.
AAATACGCACGAGTGGTTGGTTATCTGTCACCAATGTGAATGGCCGTGCGAACAAATATTGGTAGAAATGATCCACTGAGAAAATGATTGCGAGGGCCTCCCTGTCAAGCTGTGAGTAACCCTGTTCTGCAGATGTCAGGGATCGAGAGGCAAACGCAATGGGATGTTCCTTTCCGTCTACAAGGTGAGAAAGGATTCCTGCTACCCCAGAAGGGCTGGCGTCGCAAGCGAGTTGCACTGAAAGCTGGGGGTTGTAAGGCATTAAGACTGTGTCACTGGCGATCTCCTGTTTCAGACGGATGAAGGCAGCTTCATGTTTAGCTTCCCATTTGAAGTGATGGTTGTGTTGGAGGAGCTTACGTAAAGGGGACGTGAGTGTCGATGCATTTTTGATGAAGCGTGAGTAATAGGTCACCATTCCCAAAAATCGGCGCAGGCCTTCAATGTTTTTAGGTCTTGGCATGTCAACGATAGCAGCGATCTTGGATGGTGATTTTGATATGCTATTGTACCTCACTACATGTCCCAAGAAGTCGATTTGTTCTTGGAAGAGGACACATTTTCTTCGATTGAGGTGAAGGTCGAATTTTTGCAGTTGCCGAAGGCAAGCATCGAGGTTTGCAGCACAATCCTCCTTAGTCTCTCCATGGACAACAATGTCATCAAAATAATATTCACATTTTGGTACGTCTCGTAGAATTTGGTCGATGATTCTATTAAAATCTGCAGGAGCTGTCTTGATGCCAAAAGACAATCGGTTCATCCGATAAGAACCCTTGTGTGTCGTCATTGTCTGAATTTCGGCTGATTGTTCATCAACCTTGATATGTAAATATGCCTTGAACAGGTCAAGCCGGCAAAAATATTTAGAATTTCGAAGGCTGTTCAGAATGTTGTCGATCTTTTGAATATATTCAAAAGATCGACAACATTCTGAACTATCCTATAGGACTATATAACTATAGGATAGTGTGCAAGAACTATATCCTATAGGATAGTGTGCATTGACAAGCCGCTCATTGACACCAATTTTATAGTCAACACACAAACGAACCCCACCATCAGCCTTTGGTATTATGACTAATGGCGACCCCCAGTCGCTTGTTGCAACTTTTGATATTATTCCAGCATCCTCTAGAGACTGAAGTTCCTGCTCCACACGTTCCATAAGAGCATATGGCACCTCCCTCTCTCGATGGTAAACGGGTTTGGCATTTTCACGCAGTCTGAGGGAAACCTCAAATCCTGGGACGCAGCCAACCTTCTCTTCAAAGACTTGAGGATAGAGGGTAGTGATGTCATCGATGTTGTTGATGTGGGCAAGGTCTGGTGTATGGAGGTTGGTAGGTTTTGAGTCGATTTCTTGGAGGTTTATATTGAGTCGCCTGATCCAAATACGTCCAAGGATGGCGGCGTATTCATCAGGGACAATATAAATTTCTTCTTTGATCTCCTGGCCATTGTAGGATGCATTGACTTTTAGTTTGCCATCTGGAACAAAGACAGTCTGGGTATATGACCGAAATCCAACAGTGGCAGGCAGCAAGGGAAGCTGGAGATTCAGATCATTGAATTGTTTCCGAGGCAAGAATGTGAACGCCGAACCTGAATCCACTTCAAACCTCACTGACTTTCCATTGATTGTGACGTCTGCGTAGTAGCGGTTGATGTTTTGGGAATGGCTGGCATTGTGATAAATGTCCACTATATGACTTACTCCATAAAAGTAGGTTAGGTCAGCATTGGGTGATGAGTTTGATTTGGTAGAAAATTCTTGAATTTGATTGGTCGATCCTGATTTCGATTCTTCACTCAATAACGAGCGAATACACACTTTTTGAACATGGCCAGAATTTTTGCACGATCCACATTTTAGTTTTGATTTATCAATGCGGCAGTCTTTTGAGGTGTGATTACTTTTCCCGCAACGCAAGCAGCAGCCATCAATACCTAACTTGACAAAGTCAATTTTGGATCTCGATTTGGATGTTGATCTGTCTAAAGCCTTACCACGACCAGATGATCGCGAGCGTTGACGGGGTTTGTTAGAACTAACTGATTTCCTCTCATGTGTAATCTTGTTGATGTCAGTAGGCGGTTTTGGGGCCAGAATTTTGGAATTGATTTTGGACGCTTCAAGGGCAATGCTTTCAGCAACAATTTCCTTGAACTTAGTTTTAGTGGAACGCAAAACGTTCTCACGGATGGAGTCATCCTTGAGTCCACGTACGAATTGGGCCCGTAGAAACTTGTCTGCAATTGATACTCGACACGGACATGGTGAAATAAAGTTGCAATCCCCTATTTCCGCTCTGAGTGAGGTCACGAACTCAGCTATAGATTGATTGTCCTGCTGGTGAATTGATAAGAACTTGTGTTGAGCAACAAGTTCGCTTTGTTGGGGATCCAGATGATCATCCAACAGCTTGATCAAGTCTGTGTAAGAATGGTCGGTTGGTGCTGCTGGAGCGCCTAGGGCAGCAACCATATCGAAATATTTCGAGCCTATTGAGTTGAGCAGCATTCTGGCACAGTAGGGCTTATTATCAAGCACACCCTTCATTTGAAGATAATTTTCAAACCGTTGTTTGTACGTTTTGAATGATTCTGTCTTTGGATCAAAAGATTCGAAATTAGGTACAAGAATTGGATTGATGGTACCAGAAGCAGAGGGTAAAACTGGAGTGCTAGTTGATTCCTGGGCCTTCACTGTGCTGATCAGTTGAGTAAGAAGTGAGTTTTGTTGGTCCATAAATTGTTGAAATTGTTGGGCGTTCATGATTCTGGTAAAATCTTCCTTCAACTTGATTAAAATTCGATTTTTTTTTTTTTTTTTTTTTTTTTTGATTTTTTGGTTTATTTATTTATTTATTTATTTTTTTTTTTTTTTTTGTATTCCGTAAATTATGAATCGGATGGTGGTTGAATCGATAAGACGTTGAAGAATCGATCCTACGTAGATCGATTTTGACTGGTCGATGTTAATGTTGGTTTTCGCGCCAAAGACGCCGTATTTTCTGCCAATCGTCGAATTTGGAATAAAGAACGGTTGAACTCAGTTCCGAAACGACGAATAACGCTGAGAATGTCGAAATTGCAAAGAGGAATTTACAGGCTCACCAATGACGTCGTCGGAGTTGCCAGGTAACCTCGGTCGGTCGGGAGACGTTGAACGGTGTTTGGTGCGTTGTTCGGAATGAATTTTCACCTCGTCGCCAATCTGTGGTAACCCTATACCCTGTATTATGTGATAGGGAAAACACCAACTGATTGAAATGGTATGTAATTAGATAAAACAGAAGGAAGTATAACTTGTAACGTATGAACATGAATTGAATAGGGCTGGGACTTGATATCTCAAAAGGTTGTTGGGGTTGTTCACACTTATTGAGTGTACTTGACACCTATGAAGGTCACTATACTTTTATTGTTGTTATTGTCAAATATTAAATTTGGGTTTTAGGCCGGGTTACTCACTTGCCGACAGCGACTTTTTCTTGTGGTAACGACCATTGGCGGAGCCAGGGACAGGCTTTAGGGAGGAGACGATTTTATTTTTCACTAACTTCTGATAGATTTGGGGTGATTTGGGGTAAATTCATCACTAGCGGGGTTGGGCCAGGTATATGTTTGCACAAATGGGCGAGCAAAGCGAGTCCAAGATAGGCCACTGTCAAAGAACGTGACCGAGCGAAGCGAGCTAGTAATAATGGGCTAGGGAACCTCATGTCGAATAATATTTTTTTCTTAAAGAACTTCATAACTTGAAGCAATAGCCTTGAGTTTTGGGCTCCTACAGTGTAATACAAATTTCCAGGACCTTTTCGAAAATGTCTACTTTGAATCTGGAGGGAAGATTGGGTGCACCAGGATGGGCTATCTCATAGGCTGTTCGTCTGCCTTTCATTTCAATGGTTGACGAACAGCCAATGAGAGAGCCCGTCCTGGGTACCCAATCTTGTTGTGGTTTTTGCCGATTGTGCAGAGGTCTAATCCAATGAGGTGGTTAGGGTGAGAAATGACTCCTCTGCTGAGCTACTCAGCAGAGGAGTCATTTCTCACCCTAACCACCTCATATGCAGAAATGTTGAAATAAATAGGAAAATATGCTGCCTAGTAGTCATTCGTCATACAGTATTCAGCAGAGGAGTACTGTATGACGAATGGCTACTCAGCAGAGGATTTCATTTCTCACCCAACTCATTCGTACCCAATCTTCCCTCCAGTGTGAAAGTTGAAAATTAAATATCAAATATACAAATTTTGTATTACACCCATCATTTAGGAGCCCAAAAGTCACTGCGATTGCTTCAAATTATGAAGTTCGTTCAGAAAAAAATATTAGTTGACATGAGGTTCCCTAGCCCATTACAATAATTAATTTCATAATAATCATTATTACTAAAATTAAAATGATGAAATTTGTGCTATGTACTAGTTTTAAGTTGCGAATTCTCGCGATAAGCAGGCGGTTGGCTCGATGGCAAGGGATAGTAGGTGTGAGGTCGCCTCAAATAGGAATTACAGCAGTGATAACAGTGATAACAATGACCCATACCTACGTCATCAGTTAGGTACTACTCGGTACCCACTTCTTCCAAAACATAAACGTGCAGGTTCCTGAATCGATATCCACAGTTTTGTATTAAGTACTCTTGGTACAGAGGTATTATTCAATAACGTTCGTGGACAAAGCACATTTTGGATAGGTAGGTACCTACCCATTTTTTCCCAAAAATTTTGATGTAGGGTGATGACCCCCTCAATCTTGATAAATATAATAAATCCTCATGTTCTAAATACACGAGATGGGCAAGAAGTAATTTTCGGTTATTTATAGAAAGTAGAACGTCAACAAATACGAAATAAGTTCCTATGACGAAATTCGCTGTTTAACGAGGTTTAGAAAACCTGTTGAACTTGTTGCATGGGTTTCCATATAAATTATGGGGTTAAAAGAATGCATATATTCATTCACTTAGACCCGGTTTCACCGAAATTTAAAACTGAGATTTAAGGTAGGCGCCACATAATATCGGTCAGGCAGGCATACGTCGCAACGGACCGATTTTTTTTTTTCACGACTGCGCACACAGGATTCAGAGCACCCGCGTTTATTAGCTGTTCGGAGGTTCTTCCCTGTTCGCATCCGTACGCATTAGCAGGATTGACTTCAGGAATCCCGGTCGGAATGGGGAATTTGCATCATTTTCGGAAATACACTCTTGTGAAAATTCATGAAATCAAAAACGATTTTTTTTTTTTTCAAATAAGGCATCAACTGTCTTAATAAAGTTTATTCGTCAAAATTGCTGAGGATCTTTTATTAAATCAAAATTACCTTTGGTATGTTCACCTCAACTGTCTATACCCATTTTAACTTGCTCTGGCATTGAGTCAATAAGAGTTTTTCACTGCGGGATGAATTTTTCGTATCGGACCAGATTTTCAGCAGCGCAGAAATCTTGTTTTTCGACGTTCACACCTCCTTCCTCAATCTTCCTTTCAATTGGATTCAAATCTGGCGAGTTACCTGGCCATTCTAGAACCTTCACACTATTCTGAGTGAAAAACTGCTCGACTTTTTTATTGAAGGCATGGTGCCAGTTCCTGCTGGAAAATCACGTAGGTACCATCAGGGTACAAAATCTGAAGCACAGGAATGACCCTGGAATGAAGTAGGTACTTTTTTGTATTTATCTATATTCACACTAATAATTAGTGTGAATACAGATAAATACACACAATGAATTATTCAGCATTCCGTCCGCTGGGAAATATTTTTCACGTGAAAGATCTTGTTCTAACGAGAACAATGGCGAAATGGGCTCCTTGAGAAGGTCCTAATTCATCATTTCTAACAAGATATTCGGAATCGGCAACCTTTAAAACCCTCCTACACAAGTTTTTAGTTTGAAAATCCGTATAATTACGAGCAGAACTGTTTTAGAAATGTTGGAGTTTTTGAACTGAAAGTGGAGGGCCCGTGACGTCACACCTTAGTTGAGCACGGACCCGCCAGAGCGCTGAATAATAAATCTGGACGGAATCGGAATCAAAACCCTCTGCCTGGACCCGGGCCACCGTGCTCAACGACCCGTCGATTTTTGAATAACCTTCTTTGATGGTATACTCGATGCTTGATTTTTGAATGACCTTCTCTGATGATTAACCCGATTCTCGATTTTCAGGGGCGTGGCAAAGTTGGCGAACTTGCATCTCTCAGCCAATCAAAAGATGACGAAGCAGCCCACGTCGTGTACCCCCTCCAGACCTAGAAATTCAAATATTATATTTTTCCTAAAGCTCTATAAATAATAGAGACGGGTTTTCTGCAAGGTTGACCAATTTTCGTAACTTTTGAAGCATGACCTTTCCAGGTAAGAAATCATTCAAGGACCTCCCACATTTTTCCGTTCAGTAGATCATATTATAAGCATTTTTACAATTTCCCTGACGTCACACAATTTCTTGGACGAGCCAACGTGCGGGAGTGGGAGTCATTGAGGTAAGCGGGCGGGCGTGACGTAACTCAATTTCGTCTTCCCTTCCGATTTCCGCCTAAACTACCGGGGAATTGGCTTGCTTCAATCAATGCAGAAGACGAAGAGGCGGTTTTCAGCAAAAAAATTGCAGGGGTCTGCTGGAAAAAATTTCGAATTTAATGCAACTTTTACAGGTTGTTGGGAGTGCTGTGAGACGAGTCTGTCAAGTTTTTTGAAACGAGTACCTTGTGCTAACTTGGGGAGGACCGAAAAACCTTTAAATGTTGTAAACGGTGTAACCGTATATAGATATTACAATTCATAGATATTATCTACCGGACTATTGGTGTAACCGGCCATCAGTGCCTAGTAAGTGTTGAAAAATAATTTTGAAATTCAGATGAATGACCTATTGAATGTAATTACCTAGCCACAACAGTCTTGGATTCAATTCATTTCGTTTCATCAGTGCCGACGCACCCAATGCACAACTTAATTATAATTATAATTATAATAATTATTAAATGCAGGGATGCAACCAGTACCTATTTGCATTTTGTGGATAACTACTGTTTTCCATCGCTTTGCAATGCCTATCTAGACAGAAAAATGGGAACTTGAATGCTCTTTGAGTTAGGTATATCTTAGTTGTAGGTATGGTGTTTTTACATACTTACCGAGGGAAATGTGTCAGTTGCTTGGCTTTGCATTCATTGTTTTCAACAAAAACCAATCTTTTCATTTTTTTAAATGGTATCTAAGGAAGATAAAACATAACTCCCGCGCAATATGGACATTGGGAGAGGTTGGGTGTGTCGCGTTATGTGATGAAGCTTTCAATATTAATTGTTGTGAGCTCTGTTTGGAGATTTGCTTATCTTTACGCTTTTATCAAGAGAAAATGACGCGTACTTCCTCTTTTTTCTGCTGACATTATAATTCGTGGTGAGAGTTGGGATTGGTTTTCCATGAAGTTGGCCCCTTTTCGAGGATGGCGAGGGGGTTGATACGCCTTCGACTGTCGCAAAGCGCGTTCTTGGCGCCCATCCAAGGGGTTATGGGGTTTACAAGTCTGCAGTGGCGCAAGACCTCGGATTGCCACAGTAGAAACTCCCCCTCGAACCTACGCAGAGCAAACAATTTGAATTCGTTGGTTTGTTTCCTCGGGAATACACGCATGCCATGTCATAATACGCCAGTTACCACGGAATTCGACCCAACTTGGCTCCCGCTCAGCAATTCCGGTTTGAATGGCCTATGCAGACACCATATACGCACAGGCTCACCAGAATATTTCGAAAGCCGTTTCTTACGATGAACAAAGAAGACACAGTTAAGACCATAAATCAAAATTTCCCTCTGACTATGTGTACGTTTCCACACTCTCCATCCACACCTAACGCTTATTAAGCATTCGGACTATGGCACGAATTTAGCTAGAAATATATAAGTCAAACCGCTCCAAAATTATAATATAATTATAAGCTCCTCTGTCCTTGTGTTCACTCAATAAAATCAATGATCGATTTTTTCGAGCCGATTTTTTAAGAAAAATTCATCGGTTTTCCCCCCTTAAAAGATAAAACTCTGTATCAGTACAGTAACTGCACTTAACAAAACTGTAAAAGTGAAATGAAAATACCTAGTGGAAATACTAGTTAGTGGCTCAGTCAGATCCAACGTTGGGAAACTACACCAACATGAATCCACTGAGGGGAAGCATCAAGCTCATTTGAGGGATCCAAGGAAGAGAATGGTCAATTTACACAATGTGAGGTAGTTTCACCAAAAAGTAAAATTAAATTTTTAAAACATTAATACGGCTGTTTTAGTTAGACACAACTATGAGTTTTAAATTTTAGTGAAATAGTCTTATAAGTACATAATTTAGACAAGTTCCTACTCCACATTCTTACAGGCTGTATCTACCTTATTCAAATGACTCTAACATGGGTCCTGAATAATTGCCGGGGTTTGTTGGATTTTTGAGATTCTGAGCTTTTGAAGAGAGAAGGGGGAAAAAATGGTTCGGGTATTGTGAAAATAATATCAACGTTTAGAGAATACTACCTACCTGGCTCATTATTCACAAATTGTGCAAGAATTGATTCTGTGTCATTAAGAGGGTATTTTTGAGCAATATAATGTTTGGACAGATGTGGAAAATACTTCAAAAACGACACCTAAGTCCATAGCAGAAAAACCTTCGAAAACCCCTACCGAATCCCCATGTAAGCATAATGTAACCCACGGGTTGGAGCGATCGGGCTGAGAACTTGCAGGCACAACTAAATGGTTAACCGAATATTTTGTCAAAATTTCAGATTAAAAAAAATCCTACTACCCAAGCTCGGACGACGGACGGACATTTAGATTTTGGCATCTTGAAAGGTATAATGTGACATTTTGAGGCCGATAAAAATTTTCAAACTCCGTCGCGATTACATAGGTGTATTATTCTAAGAATAATAAAACGAATAAGTGGAACTATTACTTGATCATTCGTAACAAATCAAGTTCGCGGAACGATGGATTGAATCAGAATATGTAGGTACCCCATCACTAATGAAACGCTATTAATGTTGAAAGTTTATTGTGCCTACTATTGTTTATGATAATGTTCTCCTTTGGCGTCCTCCTTCTTTTTTTATGTCCTACAATGTCTTATATTTTCACTTGGATTGCCCTCCTTTCACGAAAAAAGGGATGGTGACCCTGGTCAAACGGAAAGCTGAGTTGAGGAAGTAGTAGGTACTTATCTAGCTATTAGGAGGCTTTGAGTTAAGAGGAATAAACAGCGGAAAAACACACGAAGTACCAAGTTACCTGATTACCTAATCGCCAACAAGAATCGTCCGTCCGTCAGATAGCACAAGATGGCTCAAAGGATTGATTCTTGGCGAAGAACTTGGGGCGATGAGTCCGTGAGATAAATTCTGAGAAACGTGATGCCGAACAACAAGCTTGATTTTCGATCAGTCGCGGGATTTCCCAGAGAAACGTCATTGAAACGCTGGCTGAATCAACCCGACTGACTGGAACAACACCCTTTACAAGTGTTCAAGGCTGTGAATCAGGCGCCAATTAATCGTAGATAAGAGCTCAGGAAAGAGCAATTCGTAATAATCGTGATAAAATACAGCAGTTAACTTCACTGAAACTTCACTCAGAGGGAACGAAAATTGGCAAGACACAGTAAAACATCCCGGATAATAGTTTTATTTATATTATAAATCTCATCCTTGCCACATGGTAGCTTATCAGTGTTTTGCGCTAAATTTCTTTACAATGTAATTTTTCGTCAGTTTCAAAATGATTTATCCTCTGTCATTCCAGGTAATTTTGTTAGCTTCGAGAACTAGAGGGACATAATTTAGTCCCACCAGGTTTCCTTCTCTGGCGTCGGTTGGTTTGGTTTATGTAAGAATGACCTTCAACTAATTTTTCACTGTACGTGACCTCAAGGCTGCAAAAGAATGGGTTTAGCCTATCTGCCGTTTCTGGTAACTCACTTCCTGATGTTTTTTCCCCCAATTTGTACAACGTGGACCTGAATGAAGCCTTTGATACTTATTAGGGGAACGTATTTTCACGAACAATCACGTAAATAGGACAGTGCGTGCAGACCGACACTTTTTTCCAAATAAATGGTGTAGTCGTTCCTGTTATAATGAAAAATGTTTGTCTTATTCGACTACTGAGAAAAGACGTTGTTTGAATCAGTCACAACACTATCGTGTCACACATACTTTTCACACTAGCGCAGACATGGGCAAACTTTTTCGAGGGAGGGCCAAATAAAACAAAAATTATGAAGGCGGGCCAAAAAATAAAATTAAAAAAATTGAACAAAACACATTTTTATAAACAATGGACTTTATTTTTGATCTTTACATCACATGAAACTGAGGCCGTCCGCACATCTAGTCTCCAGATCGCTTCGCGAGTTTGGCTGCAAAATGCAAACTTGCACGTCAGTTAATATTAGGTTTGTTCCAGGTCTGACTGCGTCTGTCGACAGAAGTTGAACAGCTGTCGACAGAATCCGACCGCACATACTCGGGCTGTCGGTTTCCGTCCAACTGCTGTCAACCTACGATCGACCTGGAACAGCAGTATTAGATGCGATAATACCCTACTTGCCCGAGTTTGTAGGGTTTATTCGAAACCCTGTCGCGGGCCGGATTAGACTAGCCCGAGGGCCGCATTTGGCCCGCGGGTCGTACTTTGCCCACAACTGCACTAGCGTGTCAAGTTGACCGATCACCTCTTCCAGATGATGATGATCTACAAATTTTGTAGCCCCGACAGACCTGGAACAAACCTTATGTGGGGCTGCTTATCAGTGATAAGTTATCACTCTTATTATGAGAACCTGCACAACAACGTTCAGCTGATCCGTGTTCAGGGTAAAGGCAAGGAATGGTTGGTGCGAGGCTGCCTCAAATATGAGTGACAGCATTGATTACAGTGACCCAGAGATACATAATCAGTATACCTACTTGGTACCCACTTCTTCCTGAAAATTATCGGGTTCCCGAGCCAAACTTCCCTCGTCTTGTTCTATATTAGAAGAAGTTTACAGAGGGTCCGTTGACCAAGCAGGTGGATTGGTCTTGGGATGAAATGGATTTGCTTCCGAGTCTGCGAAGCAGCGGAAGCCTTGTGTTCACTTTCGGGAGAAAAAAATTTTTTGTTGTCCGAATTCAAAATTTCCACTCGCATTTTGCGTTTCATAGCCTACTGAACAAATTTGGTTCCGTGTCTGTGGGTCTGTCGGTCTGTCCGTATTTCCTTGTTACAGCCATAATTTCCACAATTTTGAATGAATTTAGCTCAAATTTTGAGGGATTATGCGGATCAGGCTCCTTGAGGTCCCATACGAATTTCATCACAATCGAATCAGCGGTACGCTCTGCGCATGCGCTAACGTGAAATTCTTGAAACAGGCATAACTTTCTCAGTTTTGATCGGATTTCAATCAAATTTTCAGGGAATTGTGTGCGTATAGCTCTAGATGGTACACTGTCAGTTTCATCACGATTGAATCAGAGGTACGGTCAGCGCATGCGTGAACGTAATTTCCTTGCCACAGCCATAACTCCTACAATTTTGATCGGATTTCAATCAAATTTTCAGGAATTGTGTGGGTATAGCCCTAGATGGTTCCCTATCAGTTTCATCACGATTGAATCAGTGGTACTCCCTGCGCATGCGCGAACGTAATTTATATATATATATTCTTGAAACTCGAGAAATTCAAAAATGATGTACGTTCTGAGATAGGTTGTGCGCCCTCAAGGATTATTTCCGTTTTCCCCTCCTTCAACCCCCTCTCCTTCCCTTAAGAAGGGAAGGAGTGGGGATTTCAGTCAATATTGATCCGATTTTGATGAAATTTTCAGGGATTACGCGGGTTGTGCCGTAGATGATTACCCAGGCTTTGGGTAAAAAATTGAATCAGCGGTACGCTCTGCGCATGCGCTAACGTGAAATTCTTGAAACAGGCATAACTTTCACAATTTTGATCGGATTTCAATAAAATTTTCAGGAATTGTGTGGGTATAGCTCTAGATGGTCCCCTATCAGTTTCATTAAGATTGAATCAGGGGTACGCTCAGCGCATTTTATGATGGTGTCACTTTGATTGTAACGAGGAAGCTGCTGTGCCATCTCCTTGGCAGTGTATTTTTTTTTTACACGTAAGGCTGATCTATTATTTCTAACGCCAAGTTGAACCCCTCATTAGCGTCGAATGCATCTACAACCGATGAAACTATTGATTAGGTTGCCATCTACATTGAACATGCATTCCATGTTTTTTTCTTTTTATAAGACCAGGCGTGACACCAAAATAACCAAAGTTGACATTCTACTACAAACTCCAGAAAAACAAGGAAAGTCGCGCGTATCATCCGAAAACCGACCAAACTACAGGCTCGTGAACTGAATTCACCTCTTTTTTTTTTCAAGCATTACGTCACATCCCGGCAACTAATGGGAGATGCCATGAATGGACGGACAATGGATGGAAGGGAGGGGGGTTAGAATGAGGAAGCTACCAATTTGAGTGGAGGGCTCTTGGTGGACCCTTTCGGGCCCGTCCCTCTTTGCACTTTGTCGTCGACAAAACAGTACCTACAAACAGTGTTCATTATGGTGGCATAGAGATTTAATAGGCAACTTTTAATAGGCAAAGAGAATTCTCTATTAATAGAACGGTGTCTTGAAAGCACAAAACCAAGTGATGATTTATACGCAGATGTTATTCAAGCACGAATCGTATTGAGTAGGTGAGAATAATATTCGCACACAGAACTGAGCCACTTGTAAGCAGTGTAAACACGTGCTTATAACATTGAATTGGGTCAGTTCAGCGAGTGTTTGTTTTGTAGTGCAATCGACCAAGAGTTGTTCGTTCCCTTGATGAACAATACATCCGGGTGCATTGGGTAGAAATGCACGTGGAATATCGGATTCATCAGTTCATGGGATTACACTCCCCGTCATTCGTATTTCTTTTTTATTTGCATATTAGTTTCCTGAGATCAACAAGCATTGACTGCCTTTGAACATGGATGATATTGTCACACAGCGCTCATTACATGCATGACATTTTCTAGCATATTATTTCAAGTTCGATCCTCCCTCAATTCGTGTTTCAACATGACGAGCTGCAGATGACTCCAGTCGGCAACAAGCCTTAGCGACAGAGAAGATCCGGGGAGAATGGCAATATAGGTAGTAGGCGATGATGACAGGTCCGTAAGCAAGGAGGAAGGGGTGCGTGATTGTGCACAATTGATTTTCAGGGTTCAGCCTGCCGAGTGAGCCACTTGCGGCGCTAGTGATGAGACTCCACTCTCGGATATACCTACTTAGAGACTAGTAATTTTCGATTTGGGTCTTTTGCTTCAAGCAATTACCTTGACAGAGGGGTAGGTGGCGTGTCGTGCCGGTGAGGCATTAGCCTCTGACGGCAGAGCTAAATTACTTCAAAGGAACTTGGCCTTGTCTTTCTTTCTTCCCATTCAGTCTTGAGAACCCTTTCTTGAGTGAGGACGTATGCTTTTGATCAAACCTTCTGATTGCATGAGCATGGTCTTTTAAAGAAAAGCCAAGTGAAGACGAAGATAGATGTCAAAAAGTCATACAAAGTACAACGTGTCTACAGGTGCGAGGGGGCTATATTCATAATAGGTATCTATACTATAGATTAGGAAGTCGACGAGGTCTGATAATCGACTCTATTGATTAAAACAAGTTCTGTACATTACTAAGTAATGTGTTGGTGAATTAATGTTTTTTTCGACAAATAATTATGTACTTGAGTATTTTTACGTAAATTACGTAACACATTATATTCGGAACAAGACTATCATAACTCAAAAAACGAAATTTTTCAGTAGAGCCGTTTAAAGTTTTGAACGAGTATTAAACTACATTGCAGCTTCCTGAGAAGATTGAGAGATAGTTTCTTTTTAATGCATATCCTTAGGACCTTAATTAGGAATTAGGAAACCAACTGCAGGATTCACTTCTGCTAAGTAACTCGATCACACCCTTAAATTAGTGCTTTCATCCATTTTCCCGAGATACGATAGTATTGCGCAGAATTACTTGTCACAATGGCCAAGAAATGGACGAAGAGACGAAAATGTTTGGTCAAGACTATGCTATCTCCGACAAAATAACAAAATAAGTAATCTCGAAATTCTGACAAAAGATTTGGGAAAGAGTACCTATTCTATAACTAAAAGAATCAGTATTGTAGAAAATAAATTCGTCGAGAAACAACTCACCATTTCAACAAGACTATCACATTTAGTGATGTGACGGTCTTCTTCATTACTTCAAGATCAAGTGGGGAGATGTCATAGCTTTTCGCACAGCGCGTCCTGGCAACAGGAATGTCAGGATGAGTAGGAACGGTCTAGCACATAATTTTCCCGACAATCTCAAGTCCATATGCGGGTTTAACTCAAAACTTGGAAATTTTGAGTTATGATAGTCTTGCTCCAGAGGAGCATATTATGGTGACCCGAAAATTCGCCTCTGTGCGTGAATTTGAGAAAGAACGTATTATTGGTAATTTGAGAAAAAGAGAAATTAGGAAAGGTGAAGAGAAGAGAAATGCATGAAGATGAGAGGTATGCAGTTGAATGCGTGTATGATTTCGGTATGATGCTCGAAAAACGGTCGGAGAACTGTGATGACGTGATGACTTTCGAGAATTTCGGTTTTCCCTAATCTCTACGTGAAGCAGTAGACACACGAAAGTTGGGCAAAAACGTTAAGAACATGTACATTGAAATGCTATAAGAGGCGGCAGAATTATAAAATCATTGTTAACTGGAGGCGAAAATTTGTTGACGGAAAATTTTTACTTTCACGGCAAAAAACGCATCAAGTTGAGTCAAATGGTCGCATGCAACTGGTAAGGAGGGGAAGATTAGCTGGCGATGTTGGGAGTGGATAGCAGCTCTCACTACCATATTCCCGTTGAATTAGACCCTTCAGTACGACCGGTACAAAATCTGTTTCACTGTGCTCCGTGTTACATTGTGACCCACCCTCCTATCCCTTACCTAAGAAGTCTAGCGGCTCCTGGGATCGAACCAGCAACCTTTGACTCAGCAGTCCGACGCTCAAACCTCTGAGTTGTCCTCTCGAACTATAATTTGAAGAGCCGCCTTATTTATAATATAAATAATATTTATAATATATATTATATATACTAATTCGTCAAACATAACCAACCATAATATTATAAAATAACATACTAATATTATAAAATAACATAACATGTTATGTTACAGCACCATAATAATATATTATAAAATAGCATACTAATATTATAAAATAACATAACATGTTATGTTACAGCACCATAATAACATATTAGGTAACACATATTATGTGTTACCTAATATGTTATTATGGTGCTGTTACAATATGGTATATGATCAAAATAGTTAGTCCTGGAACAGATCTTCATTTGCGTCGAATGCAGCCAACTTATTTGTTTTTGCGGGGATATTTCCAAGGAAATGTGAAATTGAACGATGAAAGCCCTACAAGTTGAGGTCAGGTATCATCATCGAAGGATTCACCCTCCCAAGGGAGTAGAGGTGAACGACCTTCAAAGACCACAGTTCCACTCCAGAAGGTTCAAGGGTGGTTTACAGGGAGAAATTTCACGGTCAATGTACAAGTTGCACAAGGACAATGCTAGTTTAAAAACTTATCAGGTGCATAGAACGACAGGTGCTCACACTCTGTTTTTCAATGCAGATAAAAAGTTGTGACCATCGCAACAAGAACCGTCAGATAAAACAGCTAAAATAAGCGACAAGTGAGGTCGGTGTTATAGTCAATGTCTATAGTATCACTAAAACGGCAGGTCAATGTATAAAACGCTACCTATTTCACACAGTGACAAGTTATTCTATATAATTACTGAGGCCTCTTAGGCAATGTGTAAAATACATTCATTCAGCGCTGCAGAGAACAACATTTTTGCGAACAACGTAACTTGACTGCATTAACAATGGGCCCGGGAACCGAACGTCGATTAATACTTTTTTCTGAAAGAACTTCATAATTTGAAGACATAGCAGTGAGTTTTGGGCTCCTACGGTGTAATACAAATTTCCAGGGCACTTTCGAAAATTTCAACTTTGAATCTGGAGGGAAAAGTGGCGCTACTCTCTCATTGGCTGCTGTCATTTTTTTTGTTTACACTCTCTACTTCTTATGCTAGCGCACTCTGGCGGATTATTAAAAGTGCCACCTCGGGAAAATTCAAAACGCCAAACATTCACTAGTGATTTCCTCTGCTCAGACACCTAATTTCTCAGTGCTAACTGTACTGAGTACTTTGTTCATTACTAGTTCAACTATGTTCGGCCGAATTTTCCCATTTCTCTGACCTAGTTCCTTGGCCAATTACTGGCTAAACATTTGAGTTTGAATAAAATTTATTCAAACAATATTTAATATTATTAATATAGACACCTCACTAATATAATATATTATTAAGGTGTCTATATATATATATATTATATATTTTAAAAAACCGCTGCAAATTTTACACAAGGGTTTATTATTCTTTGATATAGGTTACTTCTGCATAAATTTAATTCTGTCAATAAAAAAAATTTGAGAAAACAAATTTTTTTTCATTTTTTTGGATTTTTTGTTTTTTACTCGAAAAATATTTGACCTCCTGGGATCCTTCAAAAATCCCATTTGTAGCCCCATGAAAGCCCCACAGTGAAATCGGATCGTTCCGGGACCCCCAAAATTGGAATCTACGTCCAAAAATACTTCGAAAACGACACCTAACTCGATCCCATATCCAAACCCTTCAAAAAAACCTTCCCGTAGCCCCATTTTAGCCCCATAGCGCTCCACGGGTTTGGGCCATCGGTCTGAAAACCATGCGGGCACAACTACATGGTAGACCGAGTATTTTGTCAAAATTACATATTTTTCAAAACATTCCGAGCCGGTTTGGGCAGGTTAGTTTCCACAGCACTAACCTGCCCAAAACGGCTCGTACGCGTTTTGGAATCTAGCCCTCTTGAAACGGATAATGTCAAATTTTGAGGCCGATCCGAGTCGTCGACCTCCGTCGCGATCACATAGGTGTATTATTCCAAGAATAATAAACCAAAATGGAATTGAAGGAATGGCAGAATCGTTCGTTAGAATCTATTTCATGCTTTGCCCAAGTAGGTGCCTTGGGCATTATACTGCATAGCGAAAGCCAAACGATACCTAGTCATTGTGTGCAAGAAGTTCAAAAAATGAAGAGATTATACACACTGATTAAAACGACCCGTCATTGTACATCATGCGGCATGCTGCATGCCTAGTCATTACATAGAAAGCCTGCATTATACACATTGACTTTAACATATAATATATTATATTGTATGTTATGCACGACATCCTTTCACTATCGGCAAGCATTGAAGATTCCAAGGACACTTTTCAACTTCGCCAAGATAGAATAGTCATTCTTTGCTCAACATAATACATACGAAGGCCACCATCGAATTCAATACCAGTCCTTCAGGGTTTTGTACAGATTGACTACTCACTTTAATTTGGATTATTCCAACGGAGTGTGTCACAACAAGGCGAGAAGAAAGGACTGGTCGATTGTTATCAATGAGAACAATGTTAGAACCCTCATAAGCTTTATCCATGGAGAATAGCGACAAGCTACGTAAACATTCATTGCACGTCACTAATATAATACATTATCAACATCTGAAAGCCTCTCACTGGTAAGATATTGATATTTTTTGACACAACGAGGTGTAAATAAACGTCACAAAATCTCCCCCAAAGTTTGCACGGTGAAGATTAAATTGAACAAAATCGGGTTGTCACGTATGCAACAACACGGAATAAAAACTCCGCAAATTTTACTCAGGGGTTTATTATTCTTTGATATAGTTTAATTGTGCGACAATTAATAATTAATTCTGTGTCAACGAAAATAAGTTTGGAAAAGAACATTTTTAGAAAATAATTTTGAAAAAAAAAAAACCAAAAAAAAAAAACCATTTTTTCTGTACAATGTTCGGACTGATTGAGGACCTCGAAAAATAATGACACCTTATTTGCCACCGTGGATCCCTCAAAAATCTCATTTGTAGCTCCACGAAAGCCCCATAGATCGCCACGGTGAAACCGAATCGTTCTGAGACCCCCAAAAATGGATTCTACGTCCAGAAATACTTCGAAAACGACACCTAACTCGATCCCATTGCCAAAAGCCTTCCAAAACCCCTCCCGTAGCCCCCTTTTAGCCCCACGGGTTTGGGCGATCGGGCTGAAAACCTTGCGGGCACAACTAGATGTTAACCGAGTTAAAAAAATAAAAATAAAAATAAAAGGTGTATTCCTGTAGGTGTTTGGAAAGATGTGGGATCCCCCAAAAATGGATTCTACGTCAAAGATCAGTCGGTAAACGACACCACATTCGACATCCTGGCATTCTTTAAAAGCCCCCATTTGTAGCCCCATAGACACCCACGGTGAAATGGGATGGTTTTCGGACCCGAGAAAATGTATTCTACGTTCAAAAGTACCTCGAAAACGCCACCCCACTCGATATTATAGCCAAAAACCGTCAAAAACCTCTCCCGTAGCCCTTTTTTAGACCCAGGGGTTTGAGCAATCGGGCTGAAAACCTTGGGGACAAAACTAGATGGAGAACCGAGTACCCCCACTACAAAACGTCGTGGACGGCGGGCGGAAATTGGTTATTTTTGAAATCTACGTGTCATGAAACTTATAATGACACATTTTGAGGCCGATCTATAAGAATAATAACCCAAAAAACCAAAAGTGCGACCAGGTCTGAATTTATTGTCATGATGACCCTACGCCAAAAACTTTTCGCCGCCCCGCACCACCGCCGTGTCAATAGATAATTAAAAAAAGGAGTAGGAGCATGCAAATTGAATGAAATAAGGTGTCCAGTGGACACTTCCCACCCCAGCAAGAGATATCCCTCGGACAAATTAACCGGGAGCTCAACAATGACGTGAGGCATGCAGCCTGGCCAGTCATAAGAACGAGGTCAGGGTTTCTGCTTGAGAAGGTCACAACATCGCCAATTGTGTTCCCCCCTTTGTCCCTCGTCAGGAACCGGACGGGCTAGACTCTTCAATTGCAGCTCCTTTGGTGCGGAGAGAGAATGCCCCTGAAATACCAGGAGAAATCCAACTTCCATATGCCGAATACGGGATTTAGCTGTTTCGAAAATGACTGTGTAGGGAAAACGCCGATGAAAATACCAAATAAATCAGCGTGCGTACAAGTCCGCAACTCAGTGAGACATTTCCATGTCGCTCCGCTACCCTCGCATATTTCTTTTTCAAAGAAATGTTTCGTAACGTTCCATTTCGTGACGCTTTTCGAATTTATGTGCCACAGTCAAGAGATAAAAATGTCTACATAATTGTAACAATTTTTGTACCAGAGTCAAGACTTGAAAATGTCAAAAGGATGGTGAAAATTTATGTGTCATAGTCAAGACATGAAAATGTCAACATGATTGTAAATTTTTTGTGCCAGAGTCAACATACAAAAACGTCAACATGATTGTAAAAATGTATGTGCCAAAGTCAAGACATAAACATATTATGTTTATAATATAAATGTCAAAAATGAAGATGCCCAATAATTCCTCATGAGAGCCAATTCTTGAAAACTAGCTTAACCAAGGAAGTTGAATAGTAGACCTAACAAGTAAACAAGTATTTGCTATCATGCGCGTTTATTTACTATGTAGCAATGCAAATAAAAGTTACAAAAGTGGCTTTCACTAGTGCAATGATGTCATTGTGCGTGATGCCATTTTATCACATCATCTTCTAGATTCCTTCTCCCTTTTGAAGGTGATATACACCTTCAGAGCTGTTGCAAAAACTACTACGTGCAGTTTAGGGTTTCATAGCACGAAAAAAAGTGTGACTTCTCAGGGCCCTCTTTTTTGCCAATAAATAATATTTAAACTCCCAGATAGCTGACACTGCACAGTGGATCTGGCGAAAACAGGTGGGAAGAAACCGTAGAAAGGTGGAAGTGGGTGTCAGTAAGAAAGGTCGGTAAGAGGCCACGGTTAATTACTATCAGGTATACAATTTAATACTTTCGTGCTCGAAGAAACGCAACATCTTCAAGGACGTTAAACCTCGGTTTCATGAGGCCGCACATCAGCCGTCGTTGACTTGGAATGGTTTCTTTCTTACAGCATTGGGTTATTACAACGGCCGTGACACCGAGGACGAGCGCACAAGGTTTATTTTTAGTTACTCATTTGGATATGATAATACAGGTTTACAAGTGCTGTTTTTTCCCAAGAAAAACGTTAACTAAGTTGCAAATTACATTGTGGACGTCCTTGCATTTCCTAGTTTTTCGTAAAACGCTATTCCAGGATTTGGCAAGCCTGCTCGCTTTCCAGGCGAGCAGGCTTGCCTGTAGACCTACGGATATGAAGAAGAACGTCTAACTCACCGTGCAGCTGTGTCAAGGATTGCAGAGCATTGGTGTTGCAGTTCACGAATCCTGCAAAAAATTAAGTAAAATTAAAAATGCATCCCTCACTCTACATCACGGATGACATAAATTAATGACATTATTCCAGTCGGACAAATTTTGTCCAAACCAGAATACTCCCGCAACTTTGTATTGAGATGAGCAAAACAGCAGAGCTCAAGGCGCTTTTAAAATTCGTACAAACCAGCAGCATACACTTGAAAGCGGTAACTGAGAACCTCATGAATAATTTTGGGGTTGACTAGTTCATTAGTGACGGGTCGACAAAGAAAATTTAAAAAAAGTTAGTAGGTACCTCGGTTCGGGTCATACGTGAGCGAAACGAGAACTCAGATTGTTGTTCAAACGTTGGCTGAAATCGGACTAGAATATCAAATATTCTAACTTGAAAATTCACAATGGATCGATAAACATCAAGGCTGCAAAAACTATGACATTCCATTGGTTTACATTTTCTAATTCAGGTCGTGATAACACATTAGTACGTATTTATAATCATGACCATGAAACGCGCGTAAATGAAGCTTTTTCTCATCCGCAGTGATTCATGCCAAGTCATTGAAGGTCATTATCAATACTACGTAACATCCGCAAGACCAAGTTCATAACTCTTTCATCATCTCTCACCTATACACGAGTGGCAGACCAATTACGCAACAGCTGTTCAGCACCATTGAAAACATTTTGAGGGCCACCGCCCAAGAAAACGGCCCCTTTAGCAAAAATGGTCCCTGAACCGTGAAATAAATTCATTCTGCATTGTATTAACTATGAACGGAAAGATCGAATGGAAATAAACATGATGAGTAGCCGACGAAGTAAAACAGCACAACGTGTGGACGAATTAAAATTTGCATTTCAAATGTATTAAACACTAAGTAGGAGGGATTACAGAAAGAAGCTGCCAGAAAAAGACCTAGCAGCAGAAATCTTCTTAAGAAAACGTCTTAAGTTTCGATTCGAGGAGTACAATGAAACAATACCTACATACCACAATAAATCACACATACAAGAGAACAATAATTGTACAATAAGGCTAATTATTAGCCTTAAGCCTTGCTCATCTGTTTCGTACCACGTCAGATTTTGGTCAACCAATATTCTTGGAAGAATTTCTAAGTACTTGAACTACGCACAATATAAAACACAAAACGGGGCAAGTGAGGCTCCGGGACCCTCGTTTATGGATATGGCTACCAAGTAGGTAAACTGATGACAAAACTCATCTAATTCTCGCATCTAATTTGAGCACTTACCATACCTTGCCTTTGAGGCAGACAACTGCTTATAAGCACGATATATCGTTGATAATAAGAGTATTAACTATTTTATGCGCAACGACACTCGGCTGATTTCTGTGTTTAGAGTCACTGCAAGGTGGTGGCTGCCTCAAATAGCAGTAATAGCAGTGACTGGCCAATTCCAATGTGTAGGTTAGTGAGTAGGTACCAAGTAGGTAAACTGATGATGACATCATACATTGTATGACAAACTTATTTTTGAAAATAAACGAGCACCCCAGCCGAACTTCCCTCATTTTATACTCTGTAATGACAGTAGTTTATAGAGGATTTAGGCATGCTCCATATTATATAAATCTAGCCTACGTTAGGCCACTAGTTCGGCGTCCACACCGGTCGTACGGTACGCCACTAGTTCGGCGTACTCACTCGTCAGCTTAGTCCTACCTATTGGTTATATAGTTGAAATAATTTATTGGGGTTTTTAAAAAATGTGGTTCCCTATTAACTGATGTTCGAAATGTCACTATGATATTTTACTGTTGCTATAATGTTTTTTATCTACATGTGTTACGCTGACTATTGTCTATAAATCATTGTGTTTTTGGACAAATAAAATGTTGAGTTGAGTTGAGTTGTCGTACGTTACGCCACTAGTTCGGCATCGTCTCACCGTCTCTTGTCTCACCGTCAGGCCACTAGCTACTTTTCCAACACGCAATATGGGTTTCAATCCCACGGCATGTTCCATGTTTCATGAATTTCAGCCGTAGGCTCTAAGCAAAACGCATCCAGGGGTCCAGGGGCTTACTCCCTGGCGAGGACCAAAGGACCGAGTTTTTTTTTTTCTCTCTCTTTTTTCAAGAAAATCCGTTCACCAAAAAACTTGTCTATTGGTGAAGGTGGTCGAAAATGTTGACAAGGCCTCAAAATTTGTCTTCATGTTTCATAAGGAGTGGATTCCAAAAATGAAATGTCCGCCGTCCACGCCGCTTTGGACTGTAGGGACTTTTCTTTCTTAATCTGAAATTTCAACAATATCGGTTCTCCATCTAGTTGTGCCCACAAGCTTTTCACCCCGGTCACCCAAACGTAGGGTCTGCTGGGGCTATAATATAGCCCCTATGTTATAGGGGCTACAGGAGTGGTTTTTGAGGCATTTAGGGTAGACGGGTCTAATGGGGGGGTCCGGATTAAAAAACATGTTTTCATGTTTTTTCTTTTTTTTTTTTACGAAGAACCAATTTTTAAGAGTCCTTATACACACTATGTGATGTTATAATGTTATAATATCCCATAGTCCATATTATGGACCCCCCAAAATTGATTCTACGAAGAAAAAAAAAGTATGCATACCTATTATAGTAATAATACCTACTATGCTCTAGTACCTACTACTTTGCTCTCTGTTACTCTGTGAGTACCTATAATAAGTACTTTTTTAAATAATGAAATACCTATGCATGCACTTTTTCAGTTTCCAATTTTTTTTAACGTGATTTTTAAAACCTATGGTGAAAATTTCAGCGTTTTTGAAATTTCTCTTTTAGGTAAAGGCATGCCTTTTGCAAATATTGGTACGCTTGTTTCTTATAAGTTCGATCGTTAGTAAATCAACCTAAACATAGGTAGCACCACATCAGGTAAAGTTACGTAGGGTTAGTCCCCATCATATAACTAAAGAACCCTCACATTGATATCATTTTACAATATAGTAGATATACGCTGTTTTTATGGATTACAGTTGAGTGTAGAACGCATAAAACACCCAGAATAACTCCCCACGTCCACCAAAATAATTACACATAATGTTTAAGGCGCAAGCTGCCACCATACTGAAAAACAAGAACGGCTCCGGGGGTGTAAGCCAATCCAGCACAGCGAAGAAGAAGGTGGTACCTTGGATGAGGGTCGAGGACGTAAGTGTCGAAGTGAGTGGTTGGAAGAAATCGAGAACAAGGCTCTGACTAATGGCATATCACAGCGGTCAGTGACCGGAAATCACCTACAGCAACTTTATCAACCCAAGGAAACGCTTCTGAAAGTTGCTGATACGTCAAGGATGTCGCAGCAGGGGTTTGCCCATTTATGAAGAGGAAGAGGAGCATCTGGCGAGTTACGTAAGATGTAAAGCAGTAGTGCAGTGGCAGATCCTGAATTCGTCGATAATGAGAGGGGGGTGGGGGTGCATTGGGCCAAACTCTAGTCCAATCTTGAGAAAGTAAGGGGACAATTTTTGAAATCGACTCACCACTCATAGCAATAGATGAGCTCAAACCAACAACTTGGGTGTTCTCCCAATTCAGCGCAAAAAATAAAATAAAATAAGCGCACATTGTGAAAGTGATAAAGACCATAAATGATAGCGATCAAGTTCCCTAAATAATTTCGCTGAGTGAACCAGTCGTCCTATATATGAAACAGATAATCCATATACATATTATGTAGTAGCCAGTCACATATTTCATAATGGCTAGATTAATCGATAGATCAAAGTGATAATTATGTATCCATCAGTATGGCTTCCCTAATTTCTGTAAACTGAGAAAACGTCTAGTCAAAAGTGTTTCTAATAATCTCCAAAAGGTCAGAGATTGCGCAATTGGGTTTGTCTTCGAACAAACCAGCTTTCACATCTCGGTTTAACCGGCCGGCAGCTAAGCCTCGTTTCATTCGGTCGCACGTTTTTAGCTAACGCCCACGTTCTCCCAATGCACCCAATTTCTTCATGGAAATAATCATTGTCAGGTTTAAGGTTTATGTAAGCAATCTCGCGAAGTCAACTTCTTACGACGATTTTGCATCAATATGAAATCCATTCTACTGGCTCAGTTTTATTCTTCTTCTCCAAGTGCACACTGTCGAACCAAGGGACTGAAATATTTCAAGACTTGCATAATCGAAAAGTGCGGAGATTAACACGAGGCAGCTAAAAATTTCAACCTATTTATAAACAACTTCTAGCAGCTGCCTTGAGGCTCAACGATAGGTCAGCCCTCAAACGTATTCTAGTGCAGAGCGAACTTGTTCCAAAAGGCATACTTACTTAATAACGAATCAGGAGAGAAAAATAGACACCACAGTTAAAACCAATCATAGTTATTGGTTTCCATAATCCACGCCCTTAATCCTACAAAATTAGGAAGTTCCTACTAGGAACACGTTTGGGTGGATAAAGCGGAACGAAAATTACAACCTGAAGAACCCAATCGGGAGAGAGAAATGAAATTGACAAGACGTTTGCCTCTCTTCAGTCGAAACACGAGTAAATATCCGCAACCCAGAAAAAAATACACTGCCAAGGCAATGGCACATGAGCTTCCTCGTGCCAAGTTCAAAATGAACGTAACAACTGTAACAAGAAAATTACGTTCGCGCATGTGCAGGGAGTACCACTGATTCAATCGTGATGAAACTGATAGGGTACCATCTAGAGCTATACGCACACAATTCCTGAAAATTTGATTGAAATCCGATCAAAATTGAGAAAGTTATGCCTGTTTCAAGAATTTCACGTTAGCGCATGCGCAGAGCGTACCGCTGATTCAATTGTGATGAAATTCGTATGGGACCTCAAGGAGCCTTATCCGCATAATCCCTCAAAATTTGAGCTAAATTCATTCAAAATTGTGGAAATTATGGCTGTAACAAGGAAATGCGGACAGACCGACAGACCCACAGACCGACAGACACGGAACCAAATTTGTTCAGTAGGCAATGAAACGCAAAATGCGAGTGGAAGTTTTGAATTTGGACAACAAAAATTTTTTTCTCCCGAAAGTGAACACAAGGCTTCCGCTGCTTCGCAGACTCGGAAGCAATAACAATCGTACACACACAAGTTAGTGTCACCAGACGAACACACTCAAAACAACTCAGGTCAGCTATCCACACACAAGATTACCATGTCCGGGTTTCCACAAAATGCAATCACTATTGCATTCATGCAAAACACTTTCAACCATCTTCAATAAACCGCTAATAACAATCGATTATCCAACAAAATGTCTATATGTACTTGCAAAAACAACTGCGACGTTTCTGACACAATCCCATCAGCCAGCTTCTCTCTATTATTAAGGAACTGGTCATTTGCTCACCAATACCCAAATTTGAAAATAAACGTGAAAGGTACCTAGACGAATGGCACGTTGTACAGCATCGAACGCTGCAATCCAATTTATGCGATTACTACCAACCCAAACGAAAACTTTGACGAGAACTCCCCGATGATGAGAAACCGAATGTACGGGAAAATTTCATCTCACCATGTGCGCATTTCGAGTGCCGTCAGATGGATGTTACTTCAGGATTTACTTGAATTTGTAATTTGGCATCCCCGGGTTCAATACCTTGCGAATTCAGTCAGTCAATTGATTGAAGGTAGGGAATGTATAAGAATCTTTATTAGGTACGTATAATAAAAGTTGAGATATCACCGAGAAAACATCGGTAGTTGGAATTTTTCTAACTTGAAACTATTTGAGGGTATTTGAGTCGAACTCAGATCGTAAAATGCCAATAAACTTGTACTTTTTATTTTTATTAAGAAGTCATTTTTGTAAATTTAGTATACCGTTTGGAAAAAAAGAAAAAACAATAACTCAAAACTCACTCGTCATAGGTAGGCAGTCCTCTTTGATGCGATTCAACATCCAACTCAATTCCCTAAAAATAAGAGCACCAATTACTTTTGATGGTCGTTAAAGTGAAATTTAAATGGACCAGAATTAGTAGGCCAATGTCAGGCCGACTAGACAATTAGCATCAAGAAAAATCAACTGCAAACCGGCTTTACTCGAAAAAGTGAACTTAAAATACCCCCACCTGATGAGCACATGCATAAGTATAGTTTTCACACGAATGGAGAAAATGGCGTTTAATGTTAGAACGTAGGGTAGAAGTATTCAAGTACGATGCAATAATTGATCAAATAGATTAACCAACGGGGAATGTGTCCCTATGGTAGATTGTGACGAAGTATGACCCAATAATGTAAGCATCAACTAAGGGCGTGAGAATACATGGTTCGTACGAAGTCTCAGCTTAGGTGGCTGAAGTCTCTGGCGGGGTACTCCTAAAAACTGATAATTAGGACGTCGATTTGCAATCTCTGAGGCAATTGTCACAAATAAAATGTGAATTTCTAATTAGCGTTTGATTTTTTGTTTGCACTCCTTGCGCATCCCGTGGGGCTAAAAAGGGGCAAACAGGTGGGGTTTTTGAAGGATTTACGGTATGAAGTCGAGAGTGGCGTCGGTTTCGAAGTAATTTTGGACGTAGAATCCATATTTTGGGGTCTCTTATCTGGCATAACACAATAGTGTCGTCAGGTTTTATTAATTTTTGTTTTACTTAATTTTTTTATAATTTATAGGTACAATACATTTGGCTCAATTTACTAATAAGTCTTGATGTAAAACTATGCAGCAGTTTCGCTTTTCAAATTACCACCTCCCACGTCTTCTGTTGGCACGATACGATCAATTTTCTTCAAGGTGCTGTCAGTCGCTCGCTTGGGTGATTCACGTTCGATTCACACGTAGGTACGTGAATGCAAAAAATCGGTTTTTTCAACTTTTCGATTTTTCTATTATTTTGGGCAAAAAATGGGCGAAAAATGTTTTCAAAAAAATCGAAAAACAAAAAACGTTTCAATGTATAGGTATATTGAAATTAAATATATGTAAGGGTTTCGAAAAATAAGGATTTTTCCATTCTAAGTCGTCAGAGCCGCCTCCGGCCAGATAACTGGATAAGATTGTTTTTTTAAACGAAAATCCAAACAATTTCCAACCAACCTAAAATTTGATATCGGCGAATGATTTGATTCGTAAAGTTGTTTTTTAATTTGTTGTTTTTAAATTTTTTTCCCAAACCACTGTTTGGGAGAAATCGATTACCTACGATTTTTGGCAGCGTCTATAGGTACTAGTACGTCTGATAAATAGATATAGCTCTCCTTTTTAATGAAAGTCATTGAGGATCAACTTGGTCAATTATGCAAC
The DNA here is from genome assembly GCA_955831195.1 of Pilophorus perplexus. Classification (NCBI taxonomy): domain Eukaryota; kingdom Metazoa; phylum Arthropoda; class Insecta; order Hemiptera; family Miridae; genus Pilophorus; species Pilophorus perplexus. The sequence continues at coordinate 53,985,319 of OY037007.1, read as the reverse complement.
AGTGCTGAACTCCACCTTAGGTGCCTACGAAAAGTACGTTATTCCTTTCTCGCTTACAATATAACGGTTCTAAAAATCTGTCATGACAATCGAGGATATTATTATTGTCATGACAATCGAGGAAATGATTAATAATATTAATACTATTAGGTCTACGGCAATTATTGGTTTGTTAGTAATTTATCGCATAGAACAGCATTTATTTTCCAAAGAATCACCAAGAAACATCCTGATCCCAGAAGTAGGTCATTTGATCAAATGTCTTTACCGACCAGTGATTCATCGTCAATATCAATTTAAAATAGATATAAATAATTAAACTTGATTCGATTTCAATCAGGGACATGAGGGGGACGTCCTTGTGGGTGCCAATGAAGCTCGAGAAAGCTGAGACTGACATTGACAAGTCTGTCTGCAAGAGGTCTGTGGGTGCAGCAGCCAGGTACACCTCAATTGGCCAACAACGAATGGGGCAACATAAGCGAACCCGGGCACCTCCACGAGAGTACGGGATGACATTGCGACAACTTTTGATTGGGCGCTATAATTTTATAAGCTAGGTAATTTTTTAAAACGCTGCAAATTTTAAACAACGGTTTATCGAATCGTTCTGGGACCCCCATAAATTGGATTCTACGTCCAAAAATACTTCGAAAACGACACCTAACTCGACCCCGTACCCGAAAACCTTCAAAAAAAGCCTTCCTGTAGCCCCTCAGAGCCCCACGGGTTTGGGCGATCGGGCTGAAAAACCTTGCGGGCACAACTAGACGGTAAACCGAGTAGTTTGTAAATTTTCAAATTAAAAAATAAATTCCTACTGCCCAAAACGGCTCGGACGGCGAACGGACATTTCCTTTTTGGAATCTAGACATCTTGAAACGTGTAATGTCAAATTTTCAGGCCGATCGGAATTTTCGACCTTCGTCGCGATTACATAGTGGTATTATTCCAAGAATAATAAACCAAAAAAAAAGTAGACCGTAATTTTACATGCGGAAGACATCTTGCATATTTTCACTCCGCTACACGAAGATGAAGATTTGAGTCAATCACTTTCATAGATTTGTATGAATCAAAATTGTTTATAGCCCTGCAACGGAGGAAAGTTGTCGTAATGGAAGAGCGCCGCTAATAAGGGCGGAACCTAAATGGAATCAAATAACAACGCTGCTGAAACGACGTGGAGAAAAATGGGAACATTCTGAATTGAATAACAACTCAATCAGTATTATCCACTTGTGCCATTACGCCAAGGACGAGCTCTGAAAACCAACCACGCTCTCACGAGGGGAACCAGAAGTTGATGGTTGCTGGTACGAAAGAGTTCTAGCCCACGGAAGTCGAGCTGTATCTCAGAATAATATCAATAGCCATATCGTTGAGCGGCATTCGCAGTTCATTTCCTCATCAACTAGAATAGGTATACAAGAAGAAGGAGAAAAAAAGTTTATGGGATCACCACATGATTCGATTAAGTTCAAGTACTGTTATACGAAGAGAGGAGGAGGTAAGTATTGGGCTAGGGAACTCGACTAATATATTTTTTTTTTTTTTTTGAGAGAGAGAGAGAGAGAGTACTTCATCATTTGAAGCAGGAGCAGTTTTGGGCTCCAACGGTGTAATTCAAATTTCCAGGACACTTTCGAAATTTTCTATCTTGAATTAGCGTCGGGGTATCTCAGGACGGGCTCTCATTGGCCGTTCGCCGGCGGGGATAGACCGTATAAATTTATGGACACCAACATAAAAACAACAAAAATAGCACACTATTTTTCTTGCAAGTGCACTCTGGCGAATGGGGAACTGGTTGAATTCAAAATGCCAAATTTTCACTACCTATTCATTTTCTCTGTTCAGACACCAAATTCCTCAATACATATCGCGCCGAGTTCCTTGTTTGTACTATTCTAATATATTAGAACTATAGTTACTACGTTCAATCGAATTTCTTTGGAAAGAAACGGATATTATTCCTTCGCCCATTTGCCACCATGACAACAGCGTACCATTACAAATATATACAAATAAAAACTTCCAGACTTCCTGAAGAAGCCAAACAAACGCATTGAGGGTGGTTGAATATTTGTTGAGTTTGACGAGCCTGAGCTTATTAAGATAATTCGGTCCTACATAAAGGAGATGTTATCTTTGATAATTTTCATCGGTGAGGTCTGCTGCGTCGACTTGGACTGCTCTCAAAATTTGAGATTTAATCAATCTTATAAATTCTGATTGATGAAGGCCGTCGAAGTTCCAGGTATCACTGAGAAGAAAATGTTTATATACATTTAATGCATAAAAACGAGGTAGTACTGAATAAAAAATAAAATGATAAACGTCCTTCTTCAGACGTCCAACTATTGCTATGGGCCGGTGAGATTTGATCGATTTATTTTGGATATTGAGTCGCACCGTAGGCAAAAAGACTCGTTGAAAATCGAGTGCCATTTGAAGGTTAGTGTTTTTTGAGTCTACGTTATAAAAAAGTTAAATCGTGTTCAGCCTGCTTTTCTAATAACTCACAAGCTAATTTTTATTTCAATCGTGAAACGTTGCTCGTGGCGAGACCTTCACAGGCTGGGGAGTTGTGAGGTCAGTTGAAAGAAATTGATGGGTAGAAGGGAAATTTTAGGAGTGATTCGCTCAAACAGGTACAAACGCTCAAGTACTTTAATTGGTTAATCAACATATTTCTTTAGATAGAACGTGATAACTGAGTTTTGTTGAGTAACTGAGGACGGTTAAGCCCGTCCACCTTTTTTCTTTTATTTAACAAGAACGAAACCAACTGTTTTTTGAGCAATATCGGTTTCCAATAGTGCTAAACAGCTCGCGTCTTGACTACACCATGTTTTGTCTGTCGGCTTGAGAAATTGTCCCTCCTCGAGACGAAAATTATATTTAATATAAGGTACCTCACTGTTTACCATTCGTTCGTTCTGACAGTCACCTCGGCCCGCTTATACAACGTGAGAGGAAAAGTAGGAAACTAAGGTGATGGTAAATTCAGCACCAGTACAAGCGGTGGGTGGGAAAAGGTTGCTTATTTTGACAGTATTTTTCTCCAGTGCACAATAAGAAGGAATAATAATTATTGTTATTCTTATTCTCTTCTTAAGCAGTTAATTGTTCTCTGACAAAAAGAACCAAAGTAAGGTAAGGTGAGGGAAGTGCAAAAACGGGGTATGTGCGTAAGTAGAGTAAACATGAAACTTAGAACAATTTCCACTGGAAGTCATCTAGGGGCTACTTTTGAAACAATAAGCCAGACATAAGTTATATCACATGTTATGTATAACCTATCCGCCAGATGGTCCCAACACAAAATTTAATGGTAACCTGGCTGGAAGATTATGAAGTCACATGGTGCCGTTGCACTGCAAAGTTCAGTGCTCCATTTTTATCGCATTCCACCCTTCAAATTGAAAGTATTTTCCAGTGCTTTAGGGTTTGTTCAGTACTTTTACTTCACTCCTACAAGGGAAATTCAGCGTTATCTTCGTCTATCAGTGAGTTGGGCCCAACTATGCACTTACCTACCCATTGGTTCTCCATGAAGGGGCATGTGCGCGGTGATAATCAAGTTGGAGATTGATACCGCATGTAAAGACTGAATTGCACTTATTAATGTTAAGAACGGACTTAGTAAAGTTTATTGTTGTTTTCAATTTTTTTCCCCATTGACTAGGTACTGATTTGATGATCTGTAAAATTTGATAACAGTTGATAAGTTCGAAAACGACACCTAACTCTATCCCATAGCCAAAAGCCTTCAAAAAAATCTCCCGAAACCCGATTTTAGCCCCATAGCGCCCCACGGGTTTGGGCGATCGGGCTGAAAACCTTGCGGGCACAACTAGATGGTAAACCAAGTATTTTGTCAAAATTTCAGATTTAAAAAAAAAAAACGCTGCAAATTTTACACAAGGGTTTATTATTCTTTGATATACATTACTTGTGCAGAAATTTAATTCTGTCAATGAAAAAATTAAAAAAAAAAAATTTTTTTTTGATTTTTATCTCAAAAAATTTTTTTTTGGATTTTTTTGTTCAAAAATGTGTTTTTTTCCAAAATTCCGTATTTTTTACTCGAAAAATATTTAACATCCTGGGATCCTTCAAATATCCCATTTTTAGCCCCATGAGAGCCCTATAGATCGGCACAGTGAAATCGGATCGTTCCGGGACCCCAAAAAATGGATTCTACGTCCAAAAATACTTCGAAAACGACACCTAACACGATCCCATAGCTAAAAGCCTTCAAAAAACCCCTCCCGTAGCCCCATTATAGCCCCATAGCGCCCCACGGGTTTGGGCGATCGGACTGAAAACCTTGCGGGCACAACTAGATGGTAAACCAAGTATTTTGCCGAAATTTCAGATTTTTTAAAAAATTCCTACTGCCCAAAACGGCCTGGACGGCGGACGGCGTACGGCGTACGGCGTACGGCGGACGGACATTTCGGATTTAGAATGTAGACCACTTGAAACGGATAATGTCAAATTTTGAGCCCGATCGGAGTCGTCGACCCGCGTCGCGAAAACATAGGTGTATTATTCCAAGAATAATAAACCAAAAAAATCCTACTGTCCAAAACGGCCCGGACGGCGGACGGACATTTCGGTTTTAGAATCTAAACCTCTTGAAACGGATAATGTCAAATTTTGAGGCCGATCCGAGTCGTCGACCTCCGTCGCGATCACATAGGTGTTATTCCAAGAATAATAAGCCAAAATGGACATGATTTTTGAGGGTTTGTTGAAGTTGAACATAACAAATCATACCAAGCCGTTCCCCCACCTTACCTTACGTAATATGAATGTTATTATCAACTTGATAACTTGATAATATAATAATGAATGTTATTATCAACTTGATAATATCAAGTAACGAAAATCTCCGGGTCCTTTCTATAGTTTGCAGGCAAACGTTTACATTGTATCGTAAGTGACCTTTACAAACAGAATCTGCATCTATACAACCCCAAGCCTAATCAGTCGAAGATAACCACGATAAGGTTAGGCGAGGCATTGCAAGTTCAGGAGGAACTGGTGGCAGGGTGTAAACCAGTCGTTTCCGTCAAAATCCGTCAATTTTTTCAAACATCGGACTTACATGGTTTTGCATATTCATTGACGATATTTTCATCAATAACTGTAATTCATGAACTGTTCCCCCATTTTATTTATTTATTTATTTTTTTAATTTTCTTCAGTTGAATTAATCACGTTCAGGCATCATTCCTCGATGTATGTTTGCTCCTTAATAGAATTTTGGGTTGTGTCCCCCATCGCACTACGCGCACAATACAGTTAGCAATAACCGCGTTTTTTCATTAAAAAAAAACATAGTTTTTCAAACTTATTGTTTCAAATATGTAGTTTAAAATAGCTCCGAATCGATTTTACAGCAGGTCCGAAATTTCGAATGAAGCCTCCTACCTTGCTCACCTGCCTAATTCGGTTCATGATAACTATTTTGAGTCCACCTTTTTGTCACAAGCTGAACACGCCCCATATTTTCAATTTATAAAATTAAAAATAAATTCGCTGGATACAAATTGTATTAGGTAGATAGTTATTGTTAGTTTTCATTTAATTCAACTTGGTTTCCCAAAAAACAAACTGGTTGTAACCTGACCTTCTACTTTTGAAAATTGAGGAACAGAAAGCAAGATTATTTTGTAAGATAATCTTTTTTGTTATAACGCAGAAAACAATTTTATGAAGACCTGCTGAAAATCGTCACCTAACAACTACAGTAGGCTCTCGGTATATCGAAGTTGAAGGGACCAGGGAAAAACTTCGATATACCGAATTTCGAAATTTTGAGACGAGTGAGGGAAAAATTTGAAATGCTGAGAGTTGTCAGCGAAATACGGGAAAAGAGCGTCAGGCCCAACTTCTGCCTGCAAAGAAAATGTGTGGAGCTTTTCTATGGATGTACAAGCTTCGTTCAGCGTTGTAAGTTTATCTGACTCTGTGTCATCGTGAGTCCAACGACCAACGTGAATCTAAAACTTCGATTAGGTGGGGAGTGTGAAACTTCGATATGCCGAGAGTTGAGCAGATGGAACTTCGATATACCTACCGAGTGTTGGCGGGCGGCCTTCCTTCCGTTCAGCTTCGAGATACCGAGTGTGCCAAAATCCAATGGAAAACTTAGATTTAGTGAGAGATTCTCAAAGGACCGAGCTTTTACTTCGAAGAAACATCCGAGAGATCGATATACCGAGTGTTTTATATACCGAGAGTCTGTATACTGAACATGTAACAATGAAACGTAACGACATACACAAAAAGGCTAGTGATTGAAGCTGCCGTGATGCCTGATTGCTGCTGTGGTGCCTTGTGATTGAAGTTGCTAACCTCAGGGGTTTCAATTAGGAATGGAAACGTGTCTGGATTTTTTTTTTATCGATAGAAGGCGTCCAAATAATACTGAAAATGGGGTTAAAACACAAACTTGAAGTTCGTACGAATTTATAAAATTTATGGAAAAATTTCAATTTGAATTTTGGCGGAAACCCGAAGTCAGCTCCTATTGGTCGACGAGTTGGCCACCATTAAAAAACTAAAAACTGAAGGATCGGTCACGTCGAATAAGTTAATTTATATCACGAATAAGTTGAGTCACTACGCACGATCACATTCACAACAAAGCGAACACGGCCATTTTCGCAATACTCCCAGTGTCACTGGTGCCAAAAACCAAGAAAATCAAGAAAAAATTTGAAAATCGACCAGCACTCTGGTGGCTGATTGGAAACCGGAACTGGTGTAGATGACGGCACCTATACCGGTTTTTGAATTAGCCAGAACAACTTAAGATGATTATAAACTACGCAAAAATTATGTATTTTTCCCTTTTTGACTTCTAACAACATGGTACAGGATGATTTAACCCGAAATTTGGGTGCATTTCCATTCCTAATTGGTTATCAATAAGTGGTAACACAGGCCTTCTTGTGTATGTTCTTGTTACGTTTCATAGAGACAATTTCGGCAAAAACGTCTCTGTAAAAACGTATTCTACGTACAAGAAAAAATCAGCGCAAAACCATAACATACCTGACCAAGGGGTGATCATGTGGCGAAAAATGGAGAAAATGGCGTTTAATGTTAGAACGTAGGGTAGAAGTATTCAAGTACGATGCAATAATTGATCAAATAGATTAACCAACGGGGAATGTGTCCCTATGGTAGATTGTGACGAAGTATGACCCAATAATGTAAGCATCAACTAAGGGCGTGAGAATACATGGTTCGTACGAAGTCTCAGCTTAGGTGGCTGAAGTCTCTGGCGGGGTACTCCTAAAAACTGATAATTAGGACGTCGATTTGCAATCTCTGAGGCAATTGTCACAAATAAAATGTGAATTTCTAATTAGCGTTTGATTTTTTGTTTGCACTCCTTGCGCATCCCGTGGGGCTAAAAAGGGGCAAACAGGTGGGGTTTTTGAAGGATTTACGGTATGAAGTCGAGAGTGGCGTCGGTTTCGAAGTAATTTTGGACGTAGAATCCATATTTTGGGGTCTCTTATCTGGCATAACACAATAGTGTCGTCAGGTTTTATTAATTTTTGTTTTACTTAATTTTTTTATAATTTATAGGTACAATACATTTGGCTCAATTTACTAATAAGTCTTGATGTAAAACTATGCAGCAGTTTCGCTTTTCAAATTACCACCTCCCACGTCTTCTGTTGGCACGATACGATCAATTTTCTTCAAGGTGCTGTCAGTCGCTCGCTTGGGTGATTCACGTTCGATTCACACGTAGGTACGTGAATGCAAAAAATCGGTTTTTTCAACTTTTCGATTTTTCTATTATTTTGGGCAAAAAATGGGCGAAAAATGTTTTCAAAAAAATCGAAAAACAAAAAACGTTTCAATGTATAGGTATATTGAAATTAAATATATGTAAGGGTTTCGAAAAATAAGGATTTTTCCATTCTAAGTCGTCAGAGCCGCCTCCGGCCAGATAACTGGATAAGATTGTTTTTTTAAACGAAAATCCAAACAATTTCCAACCAACCTAAAATTTGATATCGGCGAATGATTTGATTCGTAAAGTTGTTTTTTAATTTGTTGTTTTTAAATTTTTTTCCCAAACCACTGTTTGGGAGAAATCGATTACCTACGATTTTTGGCAGCGTCTATAGGTACTAGTACGTCTGATAAATAGATATAGCTCTCCTTTTTAATGAAAGTCATTGAGGATCAACTTGGTCAATTATGCAACAGTGCTGAACTCCACCTTAGGTGCCTACGAAAAGTACGTTATTCCTTTCTCGCTTACAATATAACGGTTCTAAAAATCTGTCATGACAATCGAGGATATTATTATTGTCATGACAATCGAGGAAATGATTAATAATATTAATACTATTAGGTCTACGGCAATTATTGGTTTGTTAGTAATTTATCGCATAGAACAGCATTTATTTTCCAAAGAATCACCAAGAAACATCCTGATCCCAGAAGTAGGTCATTTGATCAAATGTCTTTACCGACCAGTGATTCATCGTCAATATCAATTTAAAATAGATATAAATAATTAAACTTGATTCGATTTCAATCAGGGACATGAGGGGGACGTCCTTGTGGGTGCCAATGAAGCTCGAGAAAGCTGAGACTGACATTGACAAGTCTGTCTGCAAGAGGTCTGTGGGTGCAGCAGCCAGGTACACCTCAATTGGCCAACAACGAATGGGGCAACATAAGCGAACCCGGGCACCTCCACGAGAGTACGGGATGACATTGCGACAACTTTTGATTGGGCGCTATAATTTTATAAGCTAGGTAATTTTTTAAAACGCTGCAAATTTTAAACAACGGTTTATCGAATCGTTCTGGGACCCCCATAAATTGGATTCTACGTCCAAAAATACTTCGAAAACGACACCTAACTCGACCCCGTACCCGAAAACCTTCAAAAAAAGCCTTCCTGTAGCCCCTCAGAGCCCCACGGGTTTGGGCGATCGGGCTGAAAAACCTTGCGGGCACAACTAGACGGTAAACCGAGTAGTTTGTAAATTTTCAAATTAAAAAATAAATTCCTACTGCCCAAAACGGCTCGGACGGCGAACGGACATTTCCTTTTTGGAATCTAGACATCTTGAAACGTGTAATGTCAAATTTTCAGGCCGATCGGAATTTTCGACCTTCGTCGCGATTACATAGTGGTATTATTCCAAGAATAATAAACCAAAAAAAAAGTAGACCGTAATTTTACATGCGGAAGACATCTTGCATATTTTCACTCCGCTACACGAAGATGAAGATTTGAGTCAATCACTTTCATAGATTTGTATGAATCAAAATTGTTTATAGCCCTGCAACGGAGGAAAGTTGTCGTAATGGAAGAGCGCCGCTAATAAGGGCGGAACCTAAATGGAATCAAATAACAACGCTGCTGAAACGACGTGGAGAAAAATGGGAACATTCTGAATTGAATAACAACTCAATCAGTATTATCCACTTGTGCCATTACGCCAAGGACGAGCTCTGAAAACCAACCACGCTCTCACGAGGGGAACCAGAAGTTGATGGTTGCTGGTACGAAAGAGTTCTAGCCCACGGAAGTCGAGCTGTATCTCAGAATAATATCAATAGCCATATCGTTGAGCGGCATTCGCAGTTCATTTCCTCATCAACTAGAATAGGTATACAAGAAGAAGGAGAAAAAAAGTTTATGGGATCACCACATGATTCGATTAAGTTCAAGTACTGTTATACGAAGAGAGGAGGAGGTAAGTATTGGGCTAGGGAACTCGACTAATATATTTTTTTTTTTTTTTTGAGAGAGAGAGAGAGAGAGTACTTCATCATTTGAAGCAGGAGCAGTTTTGGGCTCCAACGGTGTAATTCAAATTTCCAGGACACTTTCGAAATTTTCTATCTTGAATTAGCGTCGGGGTATCTCAGGACGGGCTCTCATTGGCCGTTCGCCGGCGGGGATAGACCGTATAAATTTATGGACACCAACATAAAAACAACAAAAATAGCACACTATTTTTCTTGCAAGTGCACTCTGGCGAATGGGGAACTGGTTGAATTCAAAATGCCAAATTTTCACTACCTATTCATTTTCTCTGTTCAGACACCAAATTCCTCAATACATATCGCGCCGAGTTCCTTGTTTGTACTATTCTAATATATTAGAACTATAGTTACTACGTTCAATCGAATTTCTTTGGAAAGAAACGGATATTATTCCTTCGCCCATTTGCCACCATGACAACAGCGTACCATTACAAATATATACAAATAAAAACTTCCAGACTTCCTGAAGAAGCCAAACAAACGCATTGAGGGTGGTTGAATATTTGTTGAGTTTGACGAGCCTGAGCTTATTAAGATAATTCGGTCCTACATAAAGGAGATGTTATCTTTGATAATTTTCATCGGTGAGGTCTGCTGCGTCGACTTGGACTGCTCTCAAAATTTGAGATTTAATCAATCTTATAAATTCTGATTGATGAAGGCCGTCGAAGTTCCAGGTATCACTGAGAAGAAAATGTTTATATACATTTAATGCATAAAAACGAGGTAGTACTGAATAAAAAATAAAATGATAAACGTCCTTCTTCAGACGTCCAACTATTGCTATGGGCCGGTGAGATTTGATCGATTTATTTTGGATATTGAGTCGCACCGTAGGCAAAAAGACTCGTTGAAAATCGAGTGCCATTTGAAGGTTAGTGTTTTTTGAGTCTACGTTATAAAAAAGTTAAATCGTGTTCAGCCTGCTTTTCTAATAACTCACAAGCTAATTTTTATTTCAATCGTGAAACGTTGCTCGTGGCGAGACCTTCACAGGCTGGGGAGTTGTGAGGTCAGTTGAAAGAAATTGATGGGTAGAAGGGAAATTTTAGGAGTGATTCGCTCAAACAGGTACAAACGCTCAAGTACTTTAATTGGTTAATCAACATATTTCTTTAGATAGAACGTGATAACTGAGTTTTGTTGAGTAACTGAGGACGGTTAAGCCCGTCCACCTTTTTTCTTTTATTTAACAAGAACGAAACCAACTGTTTTTTGAGCAATATCGGTTTCCAATAGTGCTAAACAGCTCGCGTCTTGACTACACCATGTTTTGTCTGTCGGCTTGAGAAATTGTCCCTCCTCGAGACGAAAATTATATTTAATATAAGGTACCTCACTGTTTACCATTCGTTCGTTCTGACAGTCACCTCGGCCCGCTTATACAACGTGAGAGGAAAAGTAGGAAACTAAGGTGATGGTAAATTCAGCACCAGTACAAGCGGTGGGTGGGAAAAGGTTGCTTATTTTGACAGTATTTTTCTCCAGTGCACAATAAGAAGGAATAATAATTATTGTTATTCTTATTCTCTTCTTAAGCAGTTAATTGTTCTCTGACAAAAAGAACCAAAGTAAGGTAAGGTGAGGGAAGTGCAAAAACGGGGTATGTGCGTAAGTAGAGTAAACATGAAACTTAGAACAATTTCCACTGGAAGTCATCTAGGGGCTACTTTTGAAACAATAAGCCAGACATAAGTTATATCACATGTTATGTATAACCTATCCGCCAGATGGTCCCAACACAAAATTTAATGGTAACCTGGCTGGAAGATTATGAAGTCACATGGTGCCGTTGCACTGCAAAGTTCAGTGCTCCATTTTTATCGCATTCCACCCTTCAAATTGAAAGTATTTTCCAGTGCTTTAGGGTTTGTTCAGTACTTTTACTTCACTCCTACAAGGGAAATTCAGCGTTATCTTCGTCTATCAGTGAGTTGGGCCCAACTATGCACTTACCTACCCATTGGTTCTCCATGAAGGGGCATGTGCGCGGTGATAATCAAGTTGGAGATTGATACCGCATGTAAAGACTGAATTGCACTTATTAATGTTAAGAACGGACTTAGTAAAGTTTATTGTTGTTTTCAATTTTTTTCCCCATTGACTAGGTACTGATTTGATGATCTGTAAAATTTGATAACAGTTGATAAGTTCGAAAACGACACCTAACTCTATCCCATAGCCAAAAGCCTTCAAAAAAATCTCCCGAAACCCGATTTTAGCCCCATAGCGCCCCACGGGTTTGGGCGATCGGGCTGAAAACCTTGCGGGCACAACTAGATGGTAAACCAAGTATTTTGTCAAAATTTCAGATTTAAAAAAAAAAAACGCTGCAAATTTTACACAAGGGTTTATTATTCTTTGATATACATTACTTGTGCAGAAATTTAATTCTGTCAATGAAAAAATTAAAAAAAAAAAATTTTTTTTTGATTTTTATCTCAAAAAATTTTTTTTTGGATTTTTTTGTTCAAAAATGTGTTTTTTTCCAAAATTCCGTATTTTTTACTCGAAAAATATTTAACATCCTGGGATCCTTCAAATATCCCATTTTTAGCCCCATGAGAGCCCTATAGATCGGCACAGTGAAATCGGATCGTTCCGGGACCCCAAAAAATGGATTCTACGTCCAAAAATACTTCGAAAACGACACCTAACACGATCCCATAGCTAAAAGCCTTCAAAAAACCCCTCCCGTAGCCCCATTATAGCCCCATAGCGCCCCACGGGTTTGGGCGATCGGACTGAAAACCTTGCGGGCACAACTAGATGGTAAACCAAGTATTTTGCCGAAATTTCAGATTTTTTAAAAAATTCCTACTGCCCAAAACGGCCTGGACGGCGGACGGCGTACGGCGTACGGCGTACGGCGGACGGACATTTCGGATTTAGAATGTAGACCACTTGAAACGGATAATGTCAAATTTTGAGCCCGATCGGAGTCGTCGACCCGCGTCGCGAAAACATAGGTGTATTATTCCAAGAATAATAAACCAAAAAAATCCTACTGTCCAAAACGGCCCGGACGGCGGACGGACATTTCGGTTTTAGAATCTAAACCTCTTGAAACGGATAATGTCAAATTTTGAGGCCGATCCGAGTCGTCGACCTCCGTCGCGATCACATAGGTGTTATTCCAAGAATAATAAGCCAAAATGGACATGATTTTTGAGGGTTTGTTGAAGTTGAACATAACAAATCATACCAAGCCGTTCCCCCACCTTACCTTACGTAATATGAATGTTATTATCAACTTGATAACTTGATAATATAATAATGAATGTTATTATCAACTTGATAATATCAAGTAACGAAAATCTCCGGGTCCTTTCTATAGTTTGCAGGCAAACGTTTACATTGTATCGTAAGTGACCTTTACAAACAGAATCTGCATCTATACAACCCCAAGCCTAATCAGTCGAAGATAACCACGATAAGGTTAGGCGAGGCATTGCAAGTTCAGGAGGAACTGGTGGCAGGGTGTAAACCAGTCGTTTCCGTCAAAATCCGTCAATTTTTTCAAACATCGGACTTACATGGTTTTGCATATTCATTGACGATATTTTCATCAATAACTGTAATTCATGAACTGTTCCCCCATTTTATTTATTTATTTATTTTTTTAATTTTCTTCAGTTGAATTAATCACGTTCAGGCATCATTCCTCGATGTATGTTTGCTCCTTAATAGAATTTTGGGTTGTGTCCCCCATCGCACTACGCGCACAATACAGTTAGCAATAACCGCGTTTTTTCATTAAAAAAAAACATAGTTTTTCAAACTTATTGTTTCAAATATGTAGTTTAAAATAGCTCCGAATCGATTTTACAGCAGGTCCGAAATTTCGAATGAAGCCTCCTACCTTGCTCACCTGCCTAATTCGGTTCATGATAACTATTTTGAGTCCACCTTTTTGTCACAAGCTGAACACGCCCCATATTTTCAATTTATAAAATTAAAAATAAATTCGCTGGATACAAATTGTATTAGGTAGATAGTTATTGTTAGTTTTCATTTAATTCAACTTGGTTTCCCAAAAAACAAACTGGTTGTAACCTGACCTTCTACTTTTGAAAATTGAGGAACAGAAAGCAAGATTATTTTGTAAGATAATCTTTTTTGTTATAACGCAGAAAACAATTTTATGAAGACCTGCTGAAAATCGTCACCTAACAACTACAGTAGGCTCTCGGTATATCGAAGTTGAAGGGACCAGGGAAAAACTTCGATATACCGAATTTCGAAATTTTGAGACGAGTGAGGGAAAAATTTGAAATGCTGAGAGTTGTCAGCGAAATACGGGAAAAGAGCGTCAGGCCCAACTTCTGCCTGCAAAGAAAATGTGTGGAGCTTTTCTATGGATGTACAAGCTTCGTTCAGCGTTGTAAGTTTATCTGACTCTGTGTCATCGTGAGTCCAACGACCAACGTGAATCTAAAACTTCGATTAGGTGGGGAGTGTGAAACTTCGATATGCCGAGAGTTGAGCAGATGGAACTTCGATATACCTACCGAGTGTTGGCGGGCGGCCTTCCTTCCGTTCAGCTTCGAGATACCGAGTGTGCCAAAATCCAATGGAAAACTTAGATTTAGTGAGAGATTCTCAAAGGACCGAGCTTTTACTTCGAAGAAACATCCGAGAGATCGATATACCGAGTGTTTTATATACCGAGAGTCTGTATACTGAACATGTAACAATGAAACGTAACGACATACACAAAAAGGCTAGTGATTGAAGCTGCCGTGATGCCTGATTGCTGCTGTGGTGCCTTGTGATTGAAGTTGCTAACCTCAGGGGTTTCAATTAGGAATGGAAACGTGTCTGGATTTTTTTTTTATCGATAGAAGGCGTCCAAATAATACTGAAAATGGGGTTAAAACACAAACTTGAAGTTCGTACGAATTTATAAAATTTATGGAAAAATTTCAATTTGAATTTTGGCGGAAACCCGAAGTCAGCTCCTATTGGTCGACGAGTTGGCCACCATTAAAAAACTAAAAACTGAAGGATCGGTCACGTCGAATAAGTTAATTTATATCACGAATAAGTTGAGTCACTACGCACGATCACATTCACAACAAAGCGAACACGGCCATTTTCGCAATACTCCCAGTGTCACTGGTGCCAAAAACCAAGAAAATCAAGAAAAAATTTGAAAATCGACCAGCACTCTGGTGGCTGATTGGAAACCGGAACTGGTGTAGATGACGGCACCTATACCGGTTTTTGAATTAGCCAGAACAACTTAAGATGATTATAAACTACGCAAAAATTATGTATTTTTCCCTTTTTGACTTCTAACAACATGGTACAGGATGATTTAACCCGAAATTTGGGTGCATTTCCATTCCTAATTGGTTATCAATAAGTGGTAACACAGGCCTTCTTGTGTATGTTCTTGTTACGTTTCATAGAGACAATTTCGGCAAAAACGTCTCTGTAAAAACGTATTCTACGTACAAGAAAAAATCAGCGCAAAACCATAACATACCTGACCAAGGGGTGATCAAAAACGTGTCCCATTATCAAAACATAAGTAAAAACCCTGCAAATTTTACAAAAAGGTGTATTATTCTCTGATATAGGATACTTGTGCCTAAGTTAAATCAGTCAATAAAAAAAATTTCGGGGAAAAAAATTGTTTTTCCTTTTTTTTAAACATTTTTTTGCTCGGAAAATAGAATCAAAAAAAAAATTTATCGTCTTAAACAAAGTGCGTATTTGACCTCCTGGATCCTTCAAAAATCCCATTTGTGGCCCCATGAAAGCCTTATAGATCCCCACAGTGAAATCGGATCGTTCCGGGACCCGCAAAAATGGATTCTACGTCCAGAAATACCTACTTCGAAAACGACACCTACCTCGATCCTATAGCCAAAAGCCCCCCCCCCCCCCCCCGGCCACAGAGACCCATTTTAGCCCCATAGCGCCCCATGGGTTTGGGCGATCGGGCTGAAAACCTTGCGGGCACAACTATATGGGAAATCGAGTATTTTGCCAAAATTTCAGATTAAAAAAAAAAATCCTACTGCCCAAAACGGCTTGTTCGGCGGACGGACATTTCGGTTCGGTCGGATAGGTAATGCCAAGTTTTGAGGCCGATCGGAGTCGTCGACCTCCGTCGCGATTACAAAGGTACATTATTCCAAGAATAACAAACCAAAAGGAATGCCTAAAAAAAAAAGAAAATCATTTAGAAAATGGATGTTTTACTAAAATGATTTTTATTATTGTACATTCATCACTTTTTGTGTGCAGCATGTTTTAAATGATTTTTCTTTTTCCATGCATTCCGAGAAGAGTTTCCGTTGTGAGGTTGGAGTTTGGTGTCGTTTTCGAAGTATTTCTGGACGTAGAATCCATTTTTGGGGGTCCCGGAACGAACCGATTTCAGTGTGGGGATCTATGGAGCTTTCATGGAGTAACAAAATTTGTATACACAATTTTGTATTAATGGGATTTTTGAAGGATCTCAGGAGGTCAAATATTTTCCAAATAAAAAAATGGAAAAAAAAAATTTTTAATGTAAATTTTTTTCTTTTCAATTTTTTTTTTAGTGACAGAATTAATTTTCGCACGTGTAACCTATATCAAAGAATAATAAACCCCAAAGAATAATAAACCCTTGTGTAAAATCTGTAGCGTTTTTACGAAGTAAAAACATTCATGTCCCATTATCAAAACATAAGACTTATGTTTTGATAATGGGACATGAATGTTTTTGATCACCCGTGATAACACCCATTTATTTTTTGTTTGTTTTGTTTTGCAGATTTCAATGGTAATGACGACTACGATATGTACATGTTTTGAGTTATACAGTGGCGTTGTCTCTCATTCTCCTACCAGTGTGAAACTATTGAGAAATTTAAATATCGTATAAAAGTTGGTCGATGATGAGGAAAGTTCAATTGAGGCCGCATGAAAATAGTCACAAAAATCAATATTGTAGATATCACCAAGGATAAAATTTAATAGCTTCAGAAGGGCAACTGCTGCTAATCCAGTAACAGGCTCATCAAATAAAGGTGGCACAACAACATTAACTAAATTGGTAGATTAATACAATTTGATTTTATTAATTTTCATTTGTGCAGACGTAAAACATCAAATTTTAGTTTATATTATTGACTTTTCTACCGTATGTTGTGAAAAATATGATATGTAATAAAGACTTTATAACCTAATTTCTAGTGGCCTATCACTTCAGTATGCTTACAGATGTACCTACTGTTATAATTTGTTTTAGTGAGAGACAAAGCAAATTGCTTGTTGCAGATAAGGAGCGAACATAAATATAAGGGTATAACTAATTAGTCGTTGGAAGCTTGGTTGGATTCTTCTTGACAAAGTTGTCATCGGGCTATAACTAATCGTGTTTCCAACCAGAACAACACGCAGCATCGTGTTTCCAGCGTTGATAAGCACTGTATAGGTTAATAACCTATATTATAGTTTAATTGAGGAGTTTGATTCCAAAAGGTACCTACTAAAAACCGTTTCGTCGAAATTGAGTTATCACTTCCATCGGGTTAGGGGGATAGTTCTTCACAAAAATGCGATCGTTTAGGAGCTAAAAAAATGCTATACCCTTTAAAAGCGTGATTGAATATATTATAGTATCAAAAGATGTGGATATATCCACATCGTTTGATTTCAAAAAGTACTAAAAGCCTCGTTTCGTTTCAAAAAGTATCTACTATATCCATAAATCCGAAATTTCAAATCTCCTTTCAAATTATTTGAAACTTCGAACAAATTCACACTTTTTGCCAAACATATTTATCAGTGATAAATATCAAAATTAATAAATATAAAATTAATATTCAAAATTAAATTATTTAGAAATATAATAAAAATAACATCATTGGCCTTTAGCACGTTTTTTCAAATCGCAATGGTTTATTACTCTGGGAATAATACGCCTGTGTAATTGCGACGGAGGTCGAAAAATCAGATCGGCCTCAAAATTTGACATTATACGTTTCAAGATGTCGAGATTCCAAAAACGAAATGTCCCTCCGCCGTCCGAGCCGTTTTGGGCAGTAGGATTTTTTTTTTTTTAATCTGAAATTTTGGCAAAATACTCGATTTCCCATATAGTTGTGCCCGCAAGGTTTTCAGTCCGATCGCCCAAACCCGTGGGGCTAAAATGGGGCTACGGGAGGGGTTTTGAAAGGTTTTTGGTTATTTTTGGACGTAGAATCCATTTTTGGGGGCACCAGATCCGATTTCACCGTGGGGATCTATTGAGCTCTCATGGGACTAGAAATGGGACTTTTGAAGAATCCCAGGTCAAATATTTCACGATTAAATTTGGACGCATAATCCATTTTTCGAGGCCTCACATCTGTCCGAACAATCTACCAAGGTACCGACAGAATTTTTTTTTCAACAAATTTTTTTATTGACAGAATTAACTTACCTATGTCAAAGAATAATAAACCTCTGTGAAACATTTTCACCGTTTTCTCACATTTTACCAAAACGGATTTACCTAGTACCTTTTGGAATCCAACTCCTCAATTTAGAATTAATTCGAGGGGGGGGGGGGGGGGGGGGGGGGGGGTAAAAGTGGGTCAATAAGTTCCATTCAAGAGCCAAACCCGCCTTTTGTAAATCCCGTAGTTGTTAAGGAAGTTCGAACTGGTTGAAATTGTTTGCCCCCTCCCATGCTAAAATATGGCAAGCAATAAGTGGCTGCAGCCCCCTCGCGTCCACCCTTGCGCCGCCACCGAAGAGGAGGAGGATTCGCCGAAGAGGATACTTGATCAGCAGACTAACGTAGGGGGTGAAGCGGCTTGTAAATTATTTTCGTCCGAGCTCCACCCTTCCCGACTACTGCAATGTAGGCGGTGAGGAGGAATCGTGACGTCTTATCACGGTACGCCACTCGCGTGCGTCAACTTATCGTTGATAAGAAGTGAGGGTCAACACACCAGGCACACAGTTAACACACATGCTCACCCACCCAAAAGAAACGGAAAATTCAAAATTCCTTTGGGCACGAGTCGAGCATTGTTGGCACAGTTCAAAAACCATATGGTTGGAAACGTAGTGGGAAGCAGATTCTACATGAATGGTGTTTACGTTTTTTTTTTTAATCGATTGTGATATTAAATTGACTGGCGCTGTTCTTTCAGTGATGCAACCGCGCTACCTCGAATTTATTTCGGGACACCCAGCTCAAGGCGTATTGAACTATTTATAAATAAAATAAAAAAGGAATGATTAAAGTGTACGTAAAATGTAAGACGTGAAGCGAAGCGCTCCTATCGGCTATAAAAAAGCCATAATCTTCAATCACTATTAGCAGTTTATTAATTGATACATTTTACAACTTACAACGCCCACTGGTGACCCCAACGTGATCCTCCTCCACGACCCCACTTGCCCGTTTACAACGAAGACTGCCCACCTATGTTTACAACTGGAATACTGGTAGTCATCCAATTAGTGTGGAAGGGGAGGGGGTGTAAAGTTTAAAATTATTTTTCATGGTTTTATTCTAATCAGCAAAGCACTCACCTTTGTTGAACAGGGTGTTCCAGGGATAAATGACATCGGGCACCTCAACTGGCGCGGTTCCGTACGCTCGAAACATAATAGGATTTGACAGCGGAGTTGATCACGGATCCAAGAACAGCGGTTAAAGCACAGGGAATTCTTCTAATAACCACTGACGATGATCAAAAGCATGAAACTGCGGCGTATTCTCTTAAAACGAGATTATGGAGACACTTTTTTTTTACCGGAGTTTGACGAAAATCGGTGAAGAAACAATGTTTGGCAGAAGTCAAGTAGAGAACGAGATAAAAGGAGTACAAGTGTTACCACACGTATACGACAATAATCAAACGAAATCGAAGAACGAGTCTTAGCACTTAATAAGCAATAAATGAAATAACGTTATCTATAACACGGCAATGGCAAAGAGGTACTGAGCCGTGTTTGAGGAGTAGTGCCTACCGAGCCAAGCTGATGGAGGGGAGAGCCAGGAGATCGGTGGAAGGGAGTTCAGGGTGAGAGGGGAAGTCGTGACGTCACTCGGATCAGCCCGTCGATACCAGCTGAGGGCAGACCGGACTGACGATGGGGGCGGCACTGGGGGGTTAGTATATCGACCCAACCTATCTGGTATCTGTGAGTACCTACAAGGGAAACGAGGGCGAGCCGAATGAAGACGAAAAAGTGTGATTAATTTTGAACGTCCCTCAAGGGTGAGCATAAATGGGGCTAGTGAGAGTTGCCATGTTCAAACGATCGAAATCTTCCAAGAAAAACAATACTGTTGTTTTTCTTGCAATACGGAACAACAACAACAACGAAAAAAACTATCCCCAATTCTCGATTTTTGACGCTCACGTTGAAAGAGATCCACACATCTGCCATTCATTATTTTTTCGTGTAATCACTATTGTTCTCATTCAAATGCTGGACTGGACCAAAAATGACAGGCGAAACTGGGTAGACAAGTCTGAAATGCCGCCGTCTCGACTTCATTGACTGCCTGCAGACTTCTGTCACCAAACCTCCCGACGACTCGAGTGGATTTGCGGGAGAGAAACAAAATTAATTCAGGACGATACTTGTCTCCTGACCGGGTGCCCTAGTCGAAATTTCACAATTTAGCAGCCTCGTCATTATCAATCACTTGGAAATTGGTTTCATTCCACAAGAGGATTTCAGGCATTGGTGTCAGTACGAGCGGTCAACCATAGGGATCGTGCACTTTTATTTAGCTGGCAAGCCAAAACCAATACCACCAAAACCAATGCAAGGGTTTATTATTCTTTGGTATAAATAGTGCAAATATTAATAATTAATTGAAATATAATAATTATATTATAATATAATAATAATTATTATTATACTTTATTAAAAATTTATTGAAATTAAATTCTTCTTCTTTGGGTGCCGTAATCGGGCGTTGGCGACCTCTCGCTACGAACTTCTGTTGAGCGTGTTGACCAGTTATTACAGAAGTAGTAGGGACCTACTGTTTAACGCCGGTTCCGAACGGCAAATTTGAGAGGTTTCTCACGGCAGAACACTTTCGGTGGGTTGCCATTGCCTTCCGAAAGGTGATTATCAGTAAGAAGAAGTTGTCTCGCGGCTGGTGGGATCAAACCAGCAACCTTTGACCCAGCAGCCCAACGCTCAAACCTCTGAGCCACTCTGACAACCACATAAAATTTTTTTTTAATCTTCTAGCACGTAGATAGGTGCCTAAAGTGTTTGGATGGATGTGGGACCCCCCAAAGGATTATGCGTCCAAAATTACTCGGAAAACGACACCTCATTCTGCACATCTTCCAGGGATGCCTCCCTGGCATCCTTCAAAAGCCCCATAAGTAGATCCCCACAGTTTAATAGGATGTTTCTGGGACCCCGAAAATGGCTGCAATTTTACACAAGGGTTTTATTACCTATTCTTTGATAATATCAAAGATATCAAAGATATTATATCGTAGAAAAATTGAACAAAAATCAATTCTGTCACTAAGAAAATATTTTTGGATATTAAAAAAAAACAACATTTTTTTTTGTCTAATGTTTGGACAGATATAGGACCCCAAAAACATGGAATTTGCGTCCAAAATTACTCTGAAAACAACAGCTTATTTGGCTTCTTGGGAATCCATTTTGTAGCCCTATGAAAGCCCTATAGATCCCCACAGTGAAATCAAATCGTTCTGGGACCCCCAAAAATGGATTAAACTTTCAAAAATACATCGAAAACGACACCAAACTCGGCCCCGTAGACTAATCCCTTAAAAAAAACCCACCCATATCCCCTTTTTAGCCGGGTACCAGCTACCCGGCGGAGACCGCTGGGGGAGTGCAGCACGCAGAGACGTTACCAATACCAATATTAAATCGAGTAAGCCTACAACTATCCCATACTACATAAATTTATTTGTATGTATACCTAATCTAGTCATCACAGTCGCTAATATTAAGGTCTTATCCATAGTTTCCTGAAGACGGCACCCTGTTGGCCGAAAGCTCGAAGAAAGAATAAACACGTATAGACTCGACCACCTTCTGTCGCCCCACCTCGAACCCGGCTGAAATATGACAAGAAGGCACTCCCAAAATACAAGAATAATTTATTAGTAATGAAGTTGTTCATAAAGGTGTTTTACCTATTGATTTTTTTTTTTCTGCCAACTGCGTGAAAATCATCGATTCGTAGGGATAGGTATATCGATGTTTCATATCCTTCCATCCATTCTCTCGGTAGGTACCTACCCATTCCTGCTGAGGGTTGGATGAAAGGACCTTGGAAATACCATTACTAAGAATTAGGACCATTTCATGTTTTTCAGACGTTCAAAAATTTGGAAGGAACCAGGTCTGAAAAGTAGGACCCGTCCTTCCAACAGTACCTATAGGTACCAATGGTCACCGTATATAATCTTCAAGGACAAATTTGGCGGCAATCAAAACTGAGTACCTTATCAAAATGAGACGCGTCACGTCTGTTCTGCATAGCAGTAAACCTAATGAAATTATTTAACGGTTGCCCCCTCAGTAAACATGACATGTAGTGTAGTACGTGTAGAAAGTGATTTTATACACGTAACGCCGAGATTGATATACTCTGTAATGATATTCATCACCTAGTGACATTTACCTGCATGTGACACGCGCATTGCCACCAGAGGGCTCTCATTCCAGTCCCTTCCACGGTCCTAATTAGAGCGGATCTCGTTATGAAGTTTCATTCACTTCAGAAACATGAAACCATTTGGATATCGACCCACGAAATTCAAGTGACAACATCAGAGATGAGGTCAAAACCAAAATAGGACCACTAGGGCGAAGCTTTCGGCCTTCATAGGGCTCAAGTGTTTACCTATATTATGGGGGGATGGGTTGAAAATGTAAAAAAAAAAAGTTAATATGTTAATGAGGAGTAGGATTTTTAAAGCAATTTAACTAGTTAGATAACCCTTTCTGTCTATCTATCTATCTATCTATCTACCTATACTTCTATAAAATCGGGTTTCAGGGTGTGCGAGGGTGTGTGTGTGACGTGCCTTATAGTGTTTACTGCCGTGTTAAATGGCTGAACGGATTTGTACAGGGATTTTTTTTAAACGATCCAGTGGGCTCGCCGCCACAATAGCCTGCTAGGTATATAAAAACCCTACGCGACGCGCGCAACTGTGCGCAGCTGGTATTTTGGTTGCGTATAAACCCCATTTTGGTTTATTATTCTTGGAATAATACACCTATGTTTTCGCGACGCGGGTCGACGACTCCGATCGGCCTCAAAATTTGACATTATCCGTTTCAAGAGGTCTACATTCAAAATCCGAAATGTCCGTCCGCCGTCCGCCGTCCGGGCCGTTTTGGGCAGTAGGAATTTTTTTAAAAATCTGAAATTTTGGCAAAATACTTGGTTTACCATCTAGTTGTGCCCGCAAGGTTTTCAGTCCGATCGCCCAAACCCGTGGGGCGCTATGGGGCTAAAATGGGGCTACAGGAGGGGTGTTTTGAAGGCTTTTAGCTATGGGATCGAGTTAGGTGACGTTTTCGAAGTATTTTTGGACGTAGAATCCATTTTTGGGGGTCCCGGAACGATCCGATTTCACTGTGGCGTTCTATAGGGCTAAAAATGGGATTTTTGAAGGATCCCAAGAAGTTAAATATTTTTCGAGTAAAAATTAAAGAATTTTTGAAAAAAAATCCCCCTAAAAAATTTTTTTTGAAATAGAAATTTGAAATTTGAAAATTTGAAATAAAAATCCAAAAATTTTTTTTTTAATTTTGGTTTATTATTCTTGGAATAATACACCTATGTTTTCGCGACGCGGGTCGACGACTCCGATCGGCCTGAAAATTTGACATTATCCGTTTCAAGAGGTCTACATTCAAAATCCGAAATGTCCGTCCGCCGTACGCCGTACGCCGTCCGCCGTCCAGGCCGTTTTGGGCAGTAGGAATTTTTTTTTAAATCTGAAATTTCGGCAAAATACTTGGTTTACCATCTAGTTGTGCCCGCAAGGTTTTCAGTCCGATCGCCCAAACCCGTGGGGCGCTATGGGGCTATAATGGGGCTACGGGAGGGTTTTTTTGAAGGCTTTTTGGTATGGGATCGAGTTAGGTGTCGTTTTCGAAGTATTTTTGGACGTAGAATCCATTTTTTGGGGTCCCGGAACGATCCGATTTCACTGGGGCGATCTTTAGGGCATTCGTGGGGCTAAAAATGGGATTTTTGAAGGATCCCAGGATGTTAAATATTTTTCGAGTAAAAAATACAGAATTTTTGAAAAAAACACATTTTTGAACAAAAAAATCCAAAAAAAAATTTTTTTTGAGATAAAAATCCAAAAAAAAAATTTTTTAATTTTTTTATTGACAGGATTAAATTTCTGCACAAGTAACGTATATAAGAGAATAATAAACCCTTGTGTAAAATTTGCAGCGTTTTTTTATTGACAGAATTAAATGTCTGTACAAGTAACCTATATCACAGAATAATAAACCCATGTGTAAAATTTGCAGCGTTTTTTGTTTTATTATTCTCAAGAATAATATTGGAATTGGAATCCAATTGGAATAACACACCTATGTATTCGCGACGGAGGTCGACGACTCGGATCGGCCTCAAAATTTGACATTATTCGTTTCAAGAGGTCTACATTCTAAATCCGAAATGTCCGCCGTACGCCGTCCGGGCCGTATTGGGCAGTAGTATTTTTTTTTAATCTGAAATTTTGACTTAACACTTGGTTTACCATCTAGTTGTGCCCGCAGGGTTTTCAGTCCGATCGCCCAAATCCGTGGGGCGCTATGGGGCTACGGGAGGTTTTTTTTTGTAGGCTTTTAGCTATGGGATCGAGTTAGGTGTCGTTTTCGAATTATTTTTGGACGTAAAATCCATTTTTTGGGGGTCCCGGAACGATCCGATTTCACTGTGGCGATCTATAGGGCTTTCATGGGGCTAAAAACGGGATTTTTGAAGGATCCCAGGATGTTAAATATTTTTCGAGTAAAAAATAAAGATCCTTTGAAAAAAAAAAAATCCAAAAAAAAAAAGATTTTTTTGAAATATAAAAATCCAAAAAAAAAAATGTTTAAAACATTGACAGAATTAAATTTCTGCACAAGTAACGTATATCAAAGAATAATAAACCCTTGTGTAAAATTTGCAGCGTTTTTATCGCGGATTCGGATTCTACGTTTAACTCCACGTCTGAAACACCCGCCAGTATGGTCGGCCGAGCGAAGCGAGGCCTCGAGTCAGGATAAAATGGTAGGCCGAGCGAAGCGAGGGCCCCCGATAGAATAAAATGTCGGCCGAGCGAAGCGAGGCCCCCCTGTCAGGATAAAATGTTCGGCCGAAAGAAGCGAGGCCCTGGGTCAGGACGGCTAGTTCTGTCTATAAAAATTAGTTCGAAATTATTGAAAATAATTCAACGAATTATATGAAACATTCGAATATAAATAACATACTTGTATCATGTAGAAGATAGGCCCTGGTATAAATGGACCCTCCTTCAAAATTACTCAAAAAAAGATACCTCACTTGACTCTCTGGCCAAGTCTTCTCACAACCGGTCTTCTCTAGGTCTGTCGCGACAGGTCGCCCCATGGAGACCCCCTGGATCGAATTCTCATCCAAAATGACAGGGCTAAAAAGGGACTAACAGATGGGACGCCAGGCTGCCGAATGAGGTGTCGTTTTCCGATTAATTTTTGACGTAGTAATTTTTTAAAAATAATATTATTGAATACATTATAATATATTATAATACATATAATATTATTTCATTATCGTGGCCATTGAATTAGATTCTGCACAATTTATACAAAAATTAATAACTCCTTGTTTGAAATTTGCAGTGGTTTTCCATTACCGGTGGTAGAAAGTTAAATCGGTGAGACAAAATTTGTCTCACCGATTTAACTTTCTATTATTATTATTTTTACTTATTATTCTATTATAAGTTATTTAATAACTTTTCTCTTCTTCTTTACTATATGAGGTTCGGTAAAATAAGGATTTGAATTTTTAAAGACTTAGGAACAGATCGTGGCAATATATCAAGGCTTCAAGCCACATCGACAGAGTTTGTTTCTTTTTTATCTCTTGCATATGAAGAATCAATAAATCTTTTCATTCATTCACTCTTTGGTTAACCTCTTTGTTAACCCCTATGTAACCACACAGCGACAGATGAATGAGAGCCGCACCCTGAAGTTCCCACAATGTCGGATTTTACGGTTTGCAGAAAGAATTATGTAGATACTCCAAAGTTATCTCTTCTAAGCAGAACTAATTTACTGATATACATGCCTCCCTAAACTACCGCCTCGAATGACTGGGTGTCGTTGAGTGTATTTTTTAAATCCTCAAGGTGGTTTTACAGCAAACGATAACAACTTGAAAGAGCATTATGAGCATTTTACGACTGCAGACCTTTCCAAGCCAGTAGTTCAAGTTTAACTGAGTTGTAAGGTTGGGAAAATTGATATTTTCCCGTAATTTCAAATAGATAGTAGGTACATAGAAACCTACAACTCATTGGAAGAGTTGCAAACAAAATGAAACGCCTCTACACGTTGTTTATGACAAATTAATAATTCATTTGTCCTAATCTTTCAAATTATTGGAAAGATGAAATTAATTCCACTCTTCAGAATGATGATTGGAAAGAAATGATTGTCAAGTGTCATCCTCACCTACATTCATTCTAAAATTCTTTTCAACCATTATGAAATTTCGAAATATGTCTTTCGTGTCGGTAGGTAAGGTTTTTGTGAATGGTTCAGCTTTTTTTTTTCTAGAAAAGGAGACGAAATGCGCGATCATGAAGAGAAATTAGTCGAGAGCAAGTGTCGACATCGTTGGAAGTGCGTAAATAGAATAGGTAAGCCTGTTAGTAATAATAATTATTATTAATAATACTTACAAGTAGATATACATAACTATTATAACTATTATATATCTACTTGTAGTGTACCTATGTGGTTTTGATTATTGCGCAACGCACAGGCCACCTTTTGTAACAAGGCATTACAAAGCCATTCGTAGGTGTTTCAATGGATATAATTGAGAAGGAGGGACTCCCCTTCCTAATTCAGAGCTACCGACCGCACTGTTCAATCGATTTGTCCACGTGTATTTGCCACGTGTCGTTCGTCATCAAATTCAGTTTCAATAGATGGTACGAACTGTCAAACTCCAATCCTTACCGTACGGAATAGATGAGCGATTCATCGGTTACCTAACATGTAATGTCGGGGTGCGTATTGCAGATTTTTTTGATGGACTGAACCCCCCAGCACTTTTCACTCGAAGAAAGCAAACAAATCGTGTAATTTCCGATGCTCTTCAGTTTTTATTCTTTAAAAAGTTCCCTTAGATCATCCAAAATTACCGTGGAAACATCATTAAATGATGCAAATTTTGCATCTTTTCACAACTCCACCCTGATGAGCCATAAGCCCGAGGGTGCGGTGCACTCGTCCTCCAAAATTCCTACAGCGAAGAAGAGCCGATACTCCGTATAAAAAGCGATAGTTTGGGTATTTATTTACCTGGTTGGATAACCTCGATGGAAATACCTTCATCCTTTATTTTCCAAGTCAGATACTGAGCTAGTCCTCGAGCTTTACTAATGGTACAAACTTCCCAGTGAAAGTAAATGCTCCTTGTTGTATTAAAATTTTAAGTTAAAATTTCAAGATCTGGAGCACAGAGCAAAGAAATTCAAGGCGTTACCTAGGAAACCAAAGCGACTAGCGACCCTGAGAATTCACGAAATAAGGGAATCTTAGAAATTCTCAGTTACTCAAGGCGGAGATTAAGGAGAGATACTTATAACTCTTTTTCAGAAGTTCTAAATCACTTAGTCAATCACCTATTCAAAAATAAACCATTTGGATTTTAAATTTTAGAACATCAACAGAGGAGTCATCCTCCTCTCTAACCTGTTGGGAACCTTAGGCAAACAACCACTTAGTCACCTCTATTCACCAGTTTCGCTAAATAGTATGGAATCTATCCAATAGTATGACTCGACAGTACTCAGCAGTACTCGTTTTCTCTCCCTAACCACCTCATTAGATTAGAACTCTTCACCGTCGGCAAAAACCACACTGTGACACTTGATTTTCGGATTACGATTCCTCAGGGCCCACCAATCGAGGCCCACCAATTTACAAAGCTCATAATATTATTATGTTGTATAATGCTGAAGTGAGTCAAAGTGCTTCCGTTTTAAAAGGCAATTCATGGTTATTAACTTTAGGTAGGTAGGTACATCAAACAGATCAAATTCAAATTTCCAAAGGGATAAAAAAACTATTCCTCTACAAGGTACTTTCCCCAAATCTTACACATTGGGTTCCCGTAGTCTTTAGGGAATACAATATAATAATATTATAATATAACATCATAATAATATTATATTGTATTGTACAATATAATAATATAGTTTTGTAGGTATTCATACATTATATGAATGAACTTTACCATTTAAATTTCAGATGGCAGTTAGCCGGATTTCAATGGTAAACGTTTCTCCGGGCTATACCTTCTTGAATGAATGAAACCTGTCTATAGCTTCTTCTGAATTATTCGTCCCATAAAGTACGATAAGACCACACTTATAGCGACCACTCTCAGCGATTCGACATATTGGGCTGAAAATCGGTAGGTTTATGTTTTTGGATGTGTAGAATCGAAAAATCAGTTTAAAAAGAAGTCAGCGGATGATTTAGTACCTACAAGTTTTGACACGTTATTGGTTTTACAAATCTGCAATTCTGACTAAAAAATTTCCACATTTTTAGGGTAAACTCTGATTTGTCATCTTACCTTCAAAATTCAATTTAAAGCAGCTGTTAACCAGGGTTTCAATAGAAATGAGCTCAGTATTACGTGATTTCTAGTGTTAAGTAGGAAAGAAAATTACTTTTCCCCCTTTTCACATCGTACCAAATAAATTACCATATTCATGCATGAATATGGTAATTTATTTGGTACGATATCATGATATTTTTCTTTATCTGTCTTTAAATTTTATTTATTTTTATTATAGTAGGTATAATTACATCAATGTACCTAGACATTTAAAAAAAATCGGTAACAGAAATGAACACCCAAATAAAAACATAACAATGTAAAAAATTTTGAAGTCTATAAAGTAACCCTGTGTCCGTGAATATATATAATTTACATTCACGGATACAGGTTTACTATCCAACATTTTTAGGATTAGGAAATTAGGTATTTAAGTACATACCCAATATGTACTTAGGTATATTATACCTAATTTCCTAATATTTCGAGTTTCTAGCCCAATAATTATAATTGTTCTAGCCTACTAATTATTAGTACCTATGGCGGTAAACAACTTGTGACTGAAATGTATCAAAACTAAAGGAACTTACAAGTAAAGTTCTCTATTCGTTGGTATTGAGGCATCCATACTATAAAAAGGACTAAAATAACAATAAATACAATTTTATTCCCAAAAATCCTTAAGAAGAAGAAAAAAGGTTTTTGAAACCCTTAATTTGACTTTAAACCGACTTTTTCAAAAATGGAGCAAAATCGGGCACGAGATGATGGTTGCCTCTTCAAAAGTACCTACATGTTAGAGAGACGTTTCCCAAAAAATCAGAGAGGTGTTTTTTTTGTTTTTTTTTTTTTAAGCATATTTTTAGAAAACAAAATACTGCTTATAAGCAGACTTATAAATAAGTCTCATCTGAGAATGAGCATACGGAAAGCGTCAAAAAGTTTCAAAAAATGTGTTTCACTTTCCTTAGAACGTTTAGAATACAGACAACCTCGCAATTAGCTTGTTCGGTTGCGGCTGAGACGTACCTACACGTTCATTAGTTGAAGAAGTTCGGAAATCGGACGGATCGGTTCTGATTATCAATCGTCATGTTTGGGCAAGTGCACCGTTCTTCAAGGTCGTCCTTGAAGATTTTGTAATCCATTTTCTTTTACTTAAGGTATCTATGTACAGTGTACATAGATACCTTAAGTAAAAGAATTACATAGTACACATCCATTGGGTCCGACATTTTTTATTGCAACTTTCATCTTTCGATTTTCCTTCCCCTAAATTGCTCAAATAACGCACTGTGCAGCGTGAACAACAAGAAATAGATCCATTCTGAGACTGTTATCGGGCTAACTAATGATACGGAAGGGTATTCATTCCACCTGTATTTGAAAAGAATACCGCTGTAACAACATTGGAGAGAAATTTCGGAAGACGGAGGGCCAACTGTTTGGTGCATTGCGGGAGCCGTAACGATTTGCGCCTCTAGTAAATACACTGGCAGGAGAGAGAATCTGGGCCACGAACAGCACCACCACCACCACCACCACCACCACCCCACACACTCCTCTTCCCTTCTCCACACGCTTATACTAACCCCTCGAAGGATCTTCCGATTCCGATCTTACATTATTATCTACACACAATCTACACTTATATACCATGTAGATGTGGAACTACATGAATGCAGCAGTTGAGTTAAGGAAAGTAAGAAACCTCATAATTTTTCGAATTGCGCTTATCCACTAATGAATTCCCTGTCATATTATATGAAACCATACACTTTAATTAGGTACATGATCAATAATACGCAATGTAAGTGGACTTCATTTTTTCCATAGTTTGAAAATGTAATACTTAGTTCCGGGAAACTGATAAAAATCCAAAGCCTCCCAATTCCCACCAAGGCTGCTGCGGAACGAAGGCTTTTTTGGAGGGGAGATCCCATTCCCACGGATATTAACTATGCCGTCAATTTCTTCTTTGGTGATGTATTTAATACCTACACCATTTAAATCCATGTGTATGGATTTTAAATTTAAATCCATGTGTATTAAATACATCTGATGTTATAAAAAATCAAATTTACTGAAAGGGTGAGGTAATACGAGAGGAGCTCTTGGTGAATTAAAATTTTTATTACACCAAGAGCTCCCTCGTATTAACTACTTCACCCTTTCAGTAAATTTGATTTTTTTCCCCATGTGAATTTCTAGTTGTATTTAGAGCAGTGCGTACCTCCTCACTAGATACAACAGCCTGGGAAAGAATTAACAATAAAAAATTTCAAATTTACAGTAGTTTTTACTGTAACGATAGCATTATATTGTTCCAAAGATATACTTCTATTTAAATAGAAGTATATCAAGAATTCTTGCAGAAAAACGCCAATCGGTAGGCACCATAATATTATTCGCCTCCTGAGTTGTAGTAGGTACCTAGTTTATTTTTACTGTTCTTCAGGCTTCACGATTTCTCTGTATGATATTAGCAATATCATAATAGAAACCCCCTCAACGTTCCACTGAATCACTGGTCAAAGCCTGAAGACCGTTAGTGAAGAATCCGGTTTTTGGTTTATTTTTCTGGGAATAATACACCTAGTTACCTACATATTCACGACGGGGGTCGAAAATGTTGATCAAACTCAAAAATTGACATTATTACGTTTCATGACAAGTAGATTTCAAAAATCAAATGTCCGTCCCCCGTCCAGGCCGTTCTGGGTAGTTGGAACTTTTTTTAGATCGGAAATTTTCACAAAACACCCTGTCCATTATCTAGTTTTATCCGCAAAGTTTTCAGCCCGATCGCCCAGGGGGCTGGTGGGGTTGTGTGGGGCTAAAAAGGGTCGACTGGAGGGGTTTTTAAAGGGTTTCGGCTATGGGGTCGAGTTAAATGTCGTTTTCGATGTATTTATGTACATAAAATCCATTTTCGGTGGTGCCAGAACCACCGTGAAGATATATATCCATATATGGGCTGCGAAATTTCATTAAATGAAATCGAAAACTTCATTAAATTTTAATTACGCTCTGGGAGGATGCCAAAATTTGGCCTCATTTCATTTAATGAAATATTTTATACATACCTACATGATATTCCATTAGATGTGTTCCTAGGTACCTTTCATATTATAATATACATCTAATAGAACTAGTCTTACAACTTCTCATTCAAAATACAAAGAATACATTTTTATATGACTTCTAGTTAAAATGTTTATGTACCTAGGTTAAAATTTAACATTTAACATTTAATGTGCACGTTCAAAGAAAATCTGCACATGACATCGCTCTTGAGATCGCGCACTTCGACTGTCTCGTCAGAGGTGGCGAACTGTGAAACATCGGCATGATTCCTTCCTTCCTACAGATTCTGAATGGCAGGCAAATCTTGAAACTTTTTTTTTTCGATTATTTTCGCCAAGGTTTTGTATACAACATCGATTATGGAAAAACGCTACCGATTTTACACGAAGGTTTATTGATCATTAAATGATCAATTTAGCACTATTTAGACAAATTTTGTCTAAATTGTGCTATCATTAATTATGTCAATACTTAAAGATTATTTATTTAAAAAAAACTGTATAGGTAGGGCAGATAAAGGACCCCCAAAAATGGATTCTAGGTCAAAAAATACTAGTAAAACACAACCCCACTCGAGTCTCTACTCTGAATCGTTACAAGATATTAATTAATCGTTACAAGATATAGATTAATCCCTCTGTTAACTTCTTTTTAACTTGAGAGAGACCCAGGGGTCTTGCGGACACAAATAGATGCCAAATCGAGTATTTTATCAGTTCAGATTTTTAAAAAAACCTACAGCCCAAACGAACGGCAGACAAATTTTTAGACTCTCGCAGGTTCTAATAATGAAAATGTCAATTTTTAATTAACCGAATCCTACTCTGTCCCCTAGACGACGGCCATTTCTCTGGTATCATCAGATTCTACTGATGAGTTCTACAGTGTTGCCGATCTGTTGATTGTGTTCCCCCCTCCATTCGGCGGTTTTTTTTTTTTAAATTTGTGTCGAATAAAGCCCCCGGCAGTACAATTTACTATAATCATACAATAATAGAAATTAAATTTTCTCGAAACGCTATTTTCTTCTTTTTTTTTATCTTCCACTGTTTCTAATTATATAAAATTAATTCCTCCGATGTCAAACGTGGCTGGCGAGTGTGGGGCTCCCATCTGCTGTCAGCGAAAAAGTTTTTTTTTTTTTTTTTTTACCGGAAATTTCGTACAAAACAGCAAGTTAAATGAGATTTTTGAAACATTCGTAGGTGGGATCTTGGAGATGAACGGTTGGTTCACTATTTTGGAGTCGGCAGTTCGTTACCTACCGTTATTCAGATGTTGTTAGGTACCTACCTAGTTTTGATTAAATTTTAGTTTTTAATTTCGCACAGGGGTATTGCATTCTTATTATGATATATATATTATAAGTGCCTTACTTTTTAATTTTGGTGTAATAAATAGGTCCACTTAAGTTTTGATAGGTACCTACTTTTACAAATTAAGTTTTGAGTAGGTAGGTATAACATTTATAAAGTGGCATATCTCAGTTTAATCGTCCCTCATAATTCTACATTAGCGGCTACTTATTAGCCAGTATTGCGCTAATAAACCATGCGGAAACGACCTGCGTGCATAACTAGATTAATATGCCTGCTCAGCGGGCCCGTCACGGCGGGGGATTTCCTGGCTTCGATCGGGGGTTTTTTCTGGCCCGGTGTGGCAACACTGGTTGACTGTTATTTGCCTCGCCGATGCCGCCGCTATCACTCGAATATAATTTTGTTTTCTACGAATAATTGAGGGTGTTGCCACATCGAGGTCCACAATTAAGGATTTACATTTTTGTAGCTGCTCATAGTCTCTCCTTCGATTATTCCCGACCGATCCGATATGGAGAAGCACCTCGTCGTTCCTGACGTTATCCAAAAAGCGCCGGCTGCTGTTGTCAAAGTGAGTATTTATACTAGAGATAATTTACTAGTAACCGCAATTGGTGAGGAACTAAAGGTCCCACTAATTTCTGTCAGTTTATTTGTTCAGTCGATTTGTAATAGAAATTGAATCTTACGAGTAGGTAGGTCATTAGGTACTGAGCTCAAACAAACTGATCTACCTATCACACAATGTGTGTGATAGGTAGTCACTATGTCATACTGTGTCATAGTATATTCGCTGTCATCAAAGGTACAGTTAATCATCTCATCTGGAGGAAGAAATGAATGCCCCTGAATGTCGCCATTTCTCTAGCAGGCTGCTGTAACAGCAGTTGGTGAAGTGAATTTGGGCGATTGTCAGAAGGGACCCCGAGAGTTAGTCAGCAGAATTCATTATTATTGTTGGGATCATTATTATTTAATTATTGTTGGGATTCCGTTATGGATTATTATTCTTAGAATTTGTCCTTACATGACATGTACAGTGTACATGTACATTGTACACATTAATGGGTCGGTCATTCCGCGAATAAGTCCCCTTTTGGTTTATTATTCTTGGAATAATTCACCTATGTTTTCGCGACGGGGGTCGACCACTCCGATCGGCCTCAAACTTTGACAATGTCAAATTTTCCGTTTCAATGATAATGTCATTATCCGTTTCAAGAGGTCTACATTCTAAATCCGAAATGTCCGTCCGACGTCCCGGCCATTTTGGGCAGTACATAGGAATTTTTTTTTTTAAATCTGAAATTTTGACAAAATACTTGGTTTTCCATCTAGTTGTGCCCGCAAGGTTTTCAGTCCGATCGCCCAAACCCGTGGGGCGCTATGGGGCTAAAATGGGGCTATGGGAGGGGGTTTTGAAGGCTTTTAGCTATGGAATCGAGTTAGGTGTCGTTTTCGAAGTATTTTTGGACGTAGAATCCATTTTCGGGGGTCTTGGAACGATCCGATTTCACTGTGGCGATCTATAGGGCTTTCATGGGGCTAAAAGGATTCAATTGAATGGATTATCATTGGAAATAATATTCGAATAGTCCTTCATCCTACCTTCCATGAAACTGAGTGGTGAACTGCACCTTGTGACACACCAGGATAATGAGAAGTCACTCTTTATATTTTAAAAAACGGTGTCAAGAATTGATTGTTTATAAAAATATAATAACAAAATGATATGGATCTGATAGAGTATATTGTCCTGCACAACCCAAACCTTTCAGGCTTCAAAAATTCCCATTGTAAGCGGAGAAAAGTGTTTGTGACAGGAATAGGGGACTTATTCGTGGAATGACCCGTATAGGTAGGTACATGTTGTAGTAAATGTGTGAAATCCGGCAAAATATATTTAGCCGGATTTCACAAATTTACTACAACATTATAATGCCTACCCACAGGTAAGGATGGGTGCCGTTTCTAAAACGGATAATCAATGTATGAAACGTTTCCTATTTCACACATTGACTAGTCCTTCTATAGGTTTGTTCCAGGTCTAACGGCGTCTGTTAACAAAAGTTGATAGCTGTCGACAGCAGTCTCAATCCCTTCTGAATCGCTGTTGAGTTCTGTCGAACAGCCCACCTGCTGACCTGGAACGCGATCTGTCAACAAAATTTGTTGAACCAAGTCACGTGAATCACCGTGAAGTAACACAACAATTTAATTACTTCATGGTGATTCACGTGACAGTAAATTTCATATGGAAAAATCCAAGTGATAATTTTTGGTGTATTGTATTCAGAATAATCAACCTTTTTCGAGAGAGGAGTATCATAAGGGCGGGAATGAGTCATTTAAAGTGTTTGAGGGTATCGAGGACGAGGACTTCGGGAGGACGTGAGCACCAAAATAAAGTGAGAAGGTCATGAGAGAGGTTTCAACTGGGTAGGGTTATCCTAGTCGACAGCACCCAACTGAACTCATTCGAGCTGTCGGTTTCCGACTGCAGTTGAACTGCTGTCAACCTACAAATCGACCTGGAACAGCCGGCGACGGCGACTTTTCGCCGACCCAGCGACCTGGAACAGCAGTTTTCTCAACTGCGCATGTCTCCGTCGATTTCTGTTAACAGTCCGTCAAAGCTGGAACAAACCTTATGTAATCACGGTGTGGTTTTTGCCGACGGTGCAGAGGTCTAATCCAATGAGGTGGTTAGGTGGTTAGGGAGAGAAAACGACTTCTCTGCTGAGGACTCGTTTTACTTATGTAAAATAGGTTCATTCAACGGTCATTATTTTCTTAGATAGATAGATAGATTTTTTTTCTTTATTGCAGCAGCCATAATGGTAATGTAATCGTCAATTAGTGGTATAGATTACAAACATAGAGATAACAAATTCATAACAAAATGAAGGTCATAGTGATCAGCACGATTACATTTATAAAAATTCATCGGCAATACAACAAATTATTTGGTTAGGTAGATATATAGGTACAAAAATCTCTAATAGGTACTATTTCTAAAAACTAGGTACAATTCTAAGTAGAATAGAATCTAGTACTAGATACTATTTCTATAAACCCAATGCCATACAGCAAAATTTGTTGTAGTTATCGATTTAACATGGGTCAGTGAGATTCTTTGTTTATGAATGTAGTATAGTTTTTCTATAAATAGCGGGTACAATTCGTTATCCCCCCCCGGGGGGGGGGGGGGGGGGTTATAACGGAAAATTACCATAATACGGTACTTATTATAACGAATATTCGACCTTATTTTGTAGGTATCTTACAACAGTGGAGTGAAAGCCGATTTGGGCAATGAGCTTACTCCAACCCAAGTGAAGGATGAGCCAACCGTGGAGTGGGATGCTGACCCTAACAAACTCTATTTACTGTGCATGACAGGTATGTTTAGATCCTGCAGCAGCATTTCTAGTTGGTACCAAGTCATCTCTTTTCTTGCTCTCATTTCAGACCCTGATGCGCCAAGCAGAGAAGCCCCCAAGTTCCGTGAGTGGCAACATTGGCTTGTGGGAAATATTCCTGGATCCGATGTTTCGAAAGGAGAAGTCCTAAGCCAATATATTGGAGCTGGCCCCCCGCAAGGAACTGGTAAACAAATTCAAGTAGCCCTCATAGTTTATAGAATCTGACGAATTTTCCCTTTAAGTACATAGTTTATTCATGTCGAAGTGATACTTGTTAAAACTGGAGCCAAATGGGACGATGGAAATTCATCAAGAGTTTTTTGATTCATTCTATTATCTTCTGTTTGAGCTTTATCGTAATAATCTGTCTGCAATGACGTTGGGCGATCCCAGCAGCCGACGAGAGAATCCAAAAACGGGGAATTTTCTCAATTTGTGCCATTTTCGGGTGATTTTATCCCTTGAAGCGGCGCACATGGAAGAGGTTTCTGCCCGCAAACCAAGTGCCCTTTTGGTTATTATTCTTGGAATAATACGCCTTTGTAATCGCGACAGAACTCGACGACTCCGATCGGCCTCAAAATTTGACATTATCCGTTTCAAAAGGTCTAGATTACAAAAACGAAATTCCGTTCTGGCCGTTTTGGGCAGTAGGAATTGTTTTAACAATCTGAAATTTTGACAAAATACTCGGTTTACCATCTAGTTGGCCCGGATGGTTTTCAGCCCGATCGCCTAAACCCATGGGGCGATATGGGGCTAAAACGAGGCTACGGGAGGTTTTTTAAAGGCTTTTGGCTATGGGGTCGAGTTAGTTGTCGTTCTCGAAGTATTTTTGAACGTAGAATCCAATTTTGGGGGTCCCGGAACGATCCGATTTCACTGTGGGGATCTTTAGGGCTTTCATGGGGCTACAAATGGGATTTTGGAAGGATCCCAAGAGGTCAAATCTTTTCAGAGTAAAAAAAAATTTGATTTTTTTTTTTTTTTTTTTTTTTCAAAGTTTTATTCATTTACACAGAATTAATTTTCGCAGAAACCTCTGAAACGGATAATGTAAAATTTTGAGGCCGATCTGAGTCGTCGACCTCCGTCGCGATTACATAGGTGCATTATTCCAAGAATAATAAACCAAAATGCGGTGGGCTGACGGGACGCAGCCGCCATCGAGATGGCCGAGCGGGGGCGGGAGGGTTGTTTCTGTGACAAAACAAAATGGCGGATTTCTCGTCCCCCGTCGCCAACGATCCCACTGGATCAAAATTTAAGGTGGGATTACCCAATTAACGTCCTCCTGTATTTCACTGAGTCAACCAAAAGCAATGTTGCACTATTTAGGGTCCCTTAGTTTTTTCAATGATTATTGGGGCTTCAAATCTCTCCTCTTAATAAGAGATTCTATAATATAATATTGTAAGAATTCGGTACAACTCAACGGCTTTTATCCTTAGGCTAGTTTCGGCTTTTATCCTTTTTAGCCTTAGGCTAGTAATGTGTGCATTATTCCAAGAATAATAAACCAAAATGCGGTGGGCTGACGGGACGCAGCCGCCATCGAGATGGCCGAGCGGGGGCGGGAGGGTTGTTTATGTGACAAAACAAAATGGCGGATTTCTCGTCCCCCGTCGCCAACGATCCCACTGGATCAAAATTTAAGGTGGGATTACCCAATTAACGTCCTCCTGTATTTCACTGAGGGCCGGTTTCACCACCTCGAGTTAGGCTAACCCACGAGTTAGCGAAAAAATTGCATTTCACCAGCTGTTGTCTCTTAGTTACCAGGACAGTAACTTCCACTTTTTTAACTTGCGGATTTTCGGAAGTTATCTCCTTAACTTGAAGTTACGTTGTTGTTCTTGCAACATCATTACCCTAACTTGAGCTCTAACCTCAAAATAGCTAACTTGAACTTTAACATGAGGTTGGTGAAACCGGGCCTGAGTCAACCAAAAGCAATGTTGCACTATTTAGGGTCCCTTAGTTTTTTCAATGATTATTGGGGCTTCAAATCTCTCCTCTTAATAAGAGATTCTATAATATAATATTGTAAGAATTCGGTACAACTTGTCGCACCTCGAAATGACACATCAACCACCACGCCTCTAATAAAAATACATCGCGTCGCTCCGCCCACAAAATCTACTCCATCTCTCGGTTGCGACACAATGCCACGTGCGGCAGCAAATTCCACCGAACAGGCGCCGACGTGGCGAGAAGAAAATCAACCGCACCGTGGGATGTGAGAACCGACACCGGCGCAGAAAATCCAACATCTGCAGATATCTCGACCGGCAGGAACCTGAGCGGAGCCACGACAAGACGCCAACATAAGCAAGAATGAACCTCCGCTCGCAATATTCTGAGAAATAAGAGGTTGAACGTCCCAGAAGACAAAGGTTTACCAGAAAGGGCTCGCCAGAGAATCATCCAACACCTGTAAGACGAGTCCTAGATCTAGCGGACACCACGGTGAGAACCCGCTTAGATAAGAAAGTTAACAACCTTCTGGTTGAACCTGGACGACCCCTGGAGGCGGCCCCCTGAAGGAAGGTGGAGTCGTCTGGTGACCAATAATGAGCCAGCCACTCTCCTTTTCATCTGAAAAATGGAGATCATCCACCAATCTCCAAGTCCCACGCAATTACCCCCCACTCGGGTAATTGTATAAAACCAGTGACCGCAGTGTGCTCGTGGTCATTTCCAAGTCTTTTGTCACAAGTTAACGCCAGACCGGTCTCTGCAGTGAGAGCCTGAAAGACATTGCTCGACGGAAATTTGTGATCGCGCCGCGAAAGTGAACTAAACCCGCGTCGGGAATTTTCGTCGGAATTGGACTCTGCGTACTTCCCAGAGTGGACACTAAAAGGTACCATTGTCAACTTAATAAATTATAGAACTACCATCCTGGAGCGGCATAACTGTATATGAACAATTATTAGCATAAGTTTGAACAGATAACCAATTAAATAAATAGCGTCTTAATCAATCAAATAAATAACGTCTATAGAATATTGGATTTCCATTAAAAGCGCCTTGGATTCCCGGGTCGGGAAAATTACAAATTTGAGAGTCTGGAAAGGTAAATTTAAATTCAAAGATTTGGGGGCAAATAATAACAGGACTACCTACGCCGGAAGCCGACGGAATTAGCCAGCCGCCACTTCCAGCAACTAGGCAGGTAAATCCTCGCAAATTGCATTTTAAACATTTCATTTTTATACATATATAAGCACCACCCATACAACTCAACGGCTTTTATCCTTTTACTTAGGCTAGTTTCGGCTTTTATCCTTTTTAGCCTTAGGCTAGTTTCACACTTGTACGGTTTCATTCGGTTCGGACCAGATTCGATTCGTTTTCGGTCACCGCCTGAAACCATAATTGGAATAATGCACACACTACTAGTTACTCAACACACACACTACTTGTCAGTAACTGTCCATATGTTTCTTCTCGCCCACTCATCAACCCCTCATAACTACTCGAGCCGCCCTACACCATTCCCTCCTTTTCAAGAAATGGCCTGTAGGGTCCTGTTGAGCCGGTGCAGCTGGGAGGAGAAGGAGAAAGACGTAGAAGAAGGACACTCAACTCCTTGAGCCTCCTATATCGCCACCATCGTTTGATGGCGTTTGGCCATGGCCTCAGCTCTTCAGCCGAACTGTTCTCAGCAATCTCTTCTCCCCATTGGTCCGGCTTCTTCCTCGAGCTCCTGACCTCGTTCGCGTCTCTTCTTTTCTGGTCGTTTGCATATTGGCCTCCTTCAAAAACGACGACCACTTGACGGCCTACGACGAAGACAACGACCACTTGGCGATGTCCACGGCGCCTGTTCGAGCGGTATGGCACCCAGTTGTCATGCTCCGAGTCCTGAGGTTCGCCCAGCAGATCGTCGCCTCGTCGCAGATCGTCGCATCGTGTTGCAGTACGGGTTTCCTCTATCTTCTCTTCCAGTTCGTCTTCTCTCTCAACCGTCTCTGACTCGCCTGCCTCTATCTTCTTTTTCCTTCAATTCGTCTTCTCTCTCAACTGTCTCTGACTCGCCTGCCTCCTCAGCGTCCTCTGGCAAGGGCTCTTCGTTGCTGACTTCTATGGCGTCTAAGTCAATTTCTTCGTCCTCCTTGTCGCGTCTTCTCTCTCGACCGTCTCGCCAGCGCGGCCTGCCTCCTCAGCGTCCTCTGGCATGGACTCTTTGTTGCTGACTTCTATGGGGGCGTCAAAGTCAATTTCTCCGTCCTCCTTGTCGTCGTCTTCTTGGAGGCACTCCCGTGGCCTAACTCCCCACAGCAGTAGGTAACACCTGGGACCTCGACCTTTGGGTGGTCTCCCTTGCTCCCGCATAATGTGAACCAAACCTCTCGGGAACCAAACCTACGACCTAATGCTGCGGCGACTGCATCTAAGGTCTGGCTGGCAGGAGGCACATTACATACAACAGACAGGGCTAGGCCTCGAACTGCCGTGATAAGCCACTTGACCGCTGTGGCAGGTCCCCACCCATTGGTCTCCATGACCACGCAAAACTGCATCCAGTATGTACTCGTCCCATGAGAAGGACCCATCGTATAGGGCCGGTTTCACGACGTCCCTCTCTACCCCAGGTTGCCGGGACCCCGAGCCTGATTCCAGGGCCCTGAGCCGAGCAAGCATGCGGTCCCAGTCCCGACTTGTCACCTCCTCGTCGTCTCCGTTGCACTCTGCACCACCCATCCTTCCCCACCTCAACAGGCCACGGGTCGAACGCGCACTTCTGAGACCAGTGTAAGAAATCCGGTACAACTCAACGGCTTTTATCCCCAACTATTTGTAACTCAACACACACACACACTACTTGTCAGTAACTGTCCATATGTTTCTTCTCGCCCACTCATCAACCCCTCATTTATGGAGTTATAACTACTCGAGCCGCCCTACAATATATTGAATGTTCTCTGTTATCTCATACATTTTTTCAAGGTGAATCCAAATTAGAAATTTAGAATTGTAAAACCTTCGTCCTCTATTTCCTTAAGGCAAAAAAACTATTCATTATCAAAAAGCGAGAAGAAGAGGTCAGAGGCCAGGTGGGAGAGGTCGGGGGTTGGCTGGCTTGACGTGTATTGTGTAATCTATTATATTGGAGCTCCAGCCCAAGGAGGAGGTGGAGGAGAACGAGGAGAATGCTCATTTTTATTCTAAGGCACTTCTAGATGTCGCAAAAATATGAAATGGTCTTAAAAAATTCCTCTTGGCGAGCATAGTACGGGAAAAGTCTGAAAACACCAAAACGTCTGGTCAAAATGGCTTAAAAATGTGTTTAAACTGTTCCAAAAAATACTGGCCATTGAGGGAATGTTGGGGGCGTGGGTGAGTACAGTTTCTCATCTCTTTTATATTATTCAGGAATTAAATACAGGATGACGTATTTTGAAAATGCGATATCGAATTTGCATGTAGTGTGAAAAAATGTGTAGGAAAATGATTATGGGGAGAATTGTGGGGAACATGTAACGTTCAGGCCATGCCGCAACGACCACCCCCTCAGGGCGGAACACGCGGCCCGCCAGGTCGCAACGACCGCCCCACCTGGGCGGAACACGTGGCCCGCCAGGTCACAACGACCGCCTCACCAGGGCGGAACGACGGGGGTTGGCTGGCGTAGCCAGCAGGGGCTGGTTCCCTTGTCTACTATATTAAAGCCGCAGGTAGAGGAGGAGGGTGACACGATTTTGGTCATCTTTATTCTAGGGCACTTCTAGCGGCCGGAAAAATCTGAAATTGGTCTTAAAAAATCCAATTTGGCGAGCATAGTGCGAGAAAAGTCTGAAACCACCAAAAAGTTGCTCCATCTGAGCTCCTAAAATGGAAAAAAATAGGAAATTAAACTTTTTCTAAAAAATTTGAAAATAATACCGAAAATCCTAGATGACGAGAAAAATATGAAACCACCAAAACGTTGCTCCACGTGGCGCATCTAAGCTCCAAAAGTGGACAAAAAATATAGGCTGGAGCAGTTGACAGGATGTATCTGGATGGATGGTGCCTGGAGTCTACGAAGCCCCCCACCCAATTAAATTAGGTATTCAAAAAATGCAATTTTTCTTTCACAGCGCCCCAGACCCCCCCCCCCCATAAAAAACTAAAATGATTCGAAAACCACAATTTTTCTTTCACCGCACCCCAGATCCCTCCCTCCCCCCGCCCCCTCAAAAAATATAAAAACTATAATTATTGAAAAAAAAAAACACAATTTTCTTCTCAGCGCCCAGACCCTCGCCACCCCTTTTTTTGGTTTGAACGCATCAAGTGTTTCATTGAGAATAATAAGGTTGAAAAAAAGGTATCTACGAATTTCTGTGATCAAAATGTAAAGTTTCTCATCTTCTCATATTATTCAGGAATTAAATACAGAATGAAGATGTTTTGGATATGCGATTAAAACTTTGGATTCAGCGTGTAAAAATGTGTTGGGAAACGATTATTAGGAGAATGACATTCTCATTGACATTACATTGTAATGTTCACCACCATCTACCAATAGTCGTTTTCCAACTCATTTCTTTCCCGCTGAATCCAAATTTGAAATCGCATTTTCAAAACACCGTCATCCCTGTATTTTGTCGAGGCACAAATGTGTAATGAACATTGGAAAACGAATTGTGTTGCTGCTATCAAACACTCATCAAAAGCAGCCGCAACGACCGCCCCCTCAGGGCGTAACGACAGGGGTTGGCTGGCGAACCCAGCAGGGGGTGTCCCCCTAGTTAGGAATTGTACCTCGTCCACCCAGGAAGCAAATAGAGTAAAAAACGGGCGCTCGGGAGTACAATAAGCCAGAACAAGGGGTCTCCCCCAAAAGCGTTCCCATCTCCCGAAAAGTTTACA
This sequence comes from Pilophorus perplexus, assembly GCA_955831195.1. Taxonomy (NCBI): domain Eukaryota; kingdom Metazoa; phylum Arthropoda; class Insecta; order Hemiptera; family Miridae; genus Pilophorus; species Pilophorus perplexus. Next base: position 53,941,970 of record OY037007.1, on the reverse strand, counting down.
TTTCTTTTGCTGTTTCTGTAACTTGTAACCAGGCGACGAGAGGGAAAAAATTGTCACTAATTCAATAAAAATTTAAGTAAAATGGATTTCATTGTGTTAACCGATTTTACAATGGAGCAGGAGCCAACCCCGCTCCTTACTTTGAAATGCCTTGCTCCAAAGAACCGCTACACCCCTTGAAAATTGTAATTGAAAAGGCTGGGACGCGAACCCCAGTCCCCCTGTCGAATTCACAAAGTTATTACGCTTTAGCTTAGGTGGAGGTGTCTCTAATTCAATACGATTTTCGCAAATATAAATGTTTATTTGTCATTGTTTGACATTTCAGGCCTCCATCGGTACGTCTTCTTGATCTACGAGCAGCCACAAAAGCTCGATTTTGATGAACAACGTCTACCAAACACGTTAGTCTAATATTAAACCAAGTTCCTATTTTTTTATGAACCTACGAGTATAATGCAAATCAGTGCTATTTTTATCCACTTTCTGAAGAATGAGCTATCAGCTTTCTTGTTGAAAGTTAGTGATTCTGATGGTTGGGGGTGTTGTTTCAGTTTAATGTCATGCTCATTCAACTGATAAGACCATGAACAAGATAGATCATTTATTTGGTACCGAAAATCAAATATTTATTTTCATAAATTAAAAATATACCTACTTACCCTAATATATTTTTGATTTTCTAAAATCGAGATACCCTAAAATCTCCACAAATCTATCAAAAGATAGATAATTTATTTGGTGCCAAAAATCAAATATTTATTTTCATAAATTAAAAATATACCCTAATATTTATATTTTTGATTACTTGTTACTTTATGTAACCGATAACAACCCCTACGTTGAATGTTGTTATAATCCATCAGCCGTAAAAGACTGTCAATTGATGAGCTTGAATCCACCTGAATGACGCCTGCCTTGGCAAAACAATTCGAAAAGTGATAATGAACACGCTCTGCAATGACTATACCTAGTGTCTTATCATGTCTTTGAAGTCAGTCGTTATTCTTTTCTTTTTGTTTCAGGTCGGGTGACAACAGAGGGTTGACATCCATTCAGAAAATCGCCGATAAATACAAACTTGGGGACCCAATCGCTGCTAACCTCTTCCAAGCAGAATGGGATGATTACTGCCCAATCCTTTACCAACAGCTCAGCGGGAAAAAATGAAACTTTAATTAAAAAATGAAATTTTATTTTAAAAATAAAAATGTACAATGATGATAATTTCATTTATTTAATAGTGTCTGGTGTGGTTTAATAATTCATTATTAATCGCAAATGCTTGAAATTCACTGCTATGGCAGTGATATGATACAGAAAAGTCCGCATTGGTAGAGTTTGTGGGCGTTCACCACTTCGTGCTTCCTTTGGAGGATTTTATTGAAGAACATTGATGTTTTTCTTGAATGAAGTGACCTTACTCGACATTGACAGAATATGGCAGAATCTGCCGGCCTGGATGGTACTGGAGCAGGACCCGAAAAAGCTCTGCCAGGTTTCTGGCTGGGTCTTCTGCCCCATGCACTGCTAGTGCTACACTGTATATATCCTTATAAGGATACATTTTCGTGTTATGTTGATTGATTATGTTGAGGATGATCAACACAAATTCGAATCTTTTTTCCTGGGTTTTTGGCCGGGATTAACATAACGGACACCAAAGTAAATGGCGTCGAGTAAAAAAAAAAAAAAGGAAGAAAGAAACTAAAGCATTTTACTTCTTATCCGTTCAACATGATTAGCAAAATGGATGGTAAGAGTAGTCAAGTACGAAAATGATTGCCTTACATTCAGTGGCAGAATATAAAGTAACTCTACTCAAATGCCAAGCCTTCACCAATCCTAATTCCTTATCCTTTAGACGCCCGCACGCCCCGATATCATTAATATACGTCCTGTGGAAATAAATCCTGAACGAATTCCTCTATTTGTGTGATCAGTTGGTTCGTATAAATACGAATTCATTCTGAGGTCCCATAAGAGGGGTCGGGGCGTGCAGGCGGTGTAGGTACAGCTTGAAGTAATTTCAAGCTGTACCTACCTACCTATTTTGACTTCACTTTGATTGATGCAAACCTTAATTTTCTAGGTGTATTTAAGATTATAAATTAATAACCTGCAGAATGAAGGCGGCCGGATTAGCCGTGTGGTTCTGGGCGTTAGCCACTTCGCGCCTGCATTCGGTTGAGGCCACGGGTTCGAATCCTGTTGAAGACCATGGACATTTGCGCCCCGTCATGTCAGGCCCAAGAGGTCAAAAATCTTGACGTAAAACTCACTTTACACTTTACCTGCAGAATGAAAAGTTAGGTCATACTAGATGCTCCGGCTAATACAGATAAAAAGTACCTACTATCAAGATTTGCTATAGTTCATTATTTATTTATTTATTAAAGTGAAACTTTTATTACATCGTTCCAAATTTTTTGGTCTGTGTGCGTTTCTTGTAACGTCACGCTACCGTTGATTTTCGCTTACAACCGATTCGTTGCTACGGAACTTCATCTTCGCCAGTTATAATCGTATAAAAATCGTTCACCATTCGTTGGAAAGCTCTCGATTTATCACGCATTTCTTTCGTACTTGTTCTTTGTCATTATGTCCCCATTTCATATTTATTGATGTTATTAATGGACGCAGTAAACAATACCGCTTGTTTTGTTGTTATCAGTTTCCACGTTAGAAATCAATTTGAGAAAACGCCAAAATGAAGCCGTGGGTAGAGATACAAGGGTAGGTGAATGAGTATGAAATGGGGGGGGGGGGGGCTAGACATAAAAAACGTGTCCATCGATGCTACGTACCCCACTAGGGGAGCGAGCGAAGCGAGCCGGAGAGACTAGTGGGAAAAATGTTTCACTTTTACCGTGGTTTCATAAAACCACACCCCCGTTTTTATTTATTTATTAAAAAATTCCAATTAACTATTACCAGTTTCCTTTCATTTCAAAATACACGGGTACACGCTGCAAACCTGGTAAAGGTGAGTTTGGTCGTCCCATGTCGCGAATGGCACACTTCTCACTCACGCCTAAACGGGAAAACTTCCTCAAGATGAAATCAATAGAGTTATCCAACAAACGCTTTATGAAAATTTCATTCAATGAACAATGTTCAATTTCATTTAATGAACAATGAAACGATCGAATGAAACGAACGGATAAAAAACTTATAAATGAGACAAACGCTGATCACTGAGTTCAGAAAACGCTTCCCAGAAAACATGGATTCCATGTCATGGAAGCACACAAAACCCCTGATGCCATCCCCTCAACTGCTGTAGCTTCTGGTAAACTGAAAAAATCAGAAACCTTGGTCGATCGAAATTTTATGATTTCATACCGTACAAAGTAATATAGCAACACCAAAAAGTTTTCAAAATATTCCAAAAGTACCTAAGCCCCTATTTTTTCCATGATTTGGGACAGATTAGATCCTGAATAAGTCCCTCATTACAAACGAAAATTCCCTGCCCATGAACGAACACTGCCAACACTGATTGTGGAGGTGATTTAACATCTGGTGAATGGTGAGAAGGAAGGGTGTGCAGTGCCCAGAACTGCCCCACATTTCGACATTTCTGGCTTCACACTTAGTTCGTTGTTCCATAAGGTCCATGCAAAAAAATTGTCTCAAGAGGTGCAGTGCTCCCGTTATCATTGCACTATCAACATAGGCTTTTCAGACGTTCCACGAACTATGTAAGGTCTACAAGAACTTAAGTAGATATTCGAGCCAAGGAGTTTTGATTCATTTTTAGGTAGGTAAATAATTAGGTAGGTAATACGTAGCCCCCCCCCCCCCTCTCTGCATCGAGGGGGTGCAGTTGCGGCACTGCCTCCCTCACAAGTACCAGGTATCTTGCTGTGTGTCTTAGTTTAAATTAAACTAAGACACACAGCAAGATACCTGGTACTTCTTATTTTTGAACATGAATCAAGAAAGAAGAGCACCCATCAAACTGAAATCAGTCAGAAGGGAGTATGGTAACCATACAATGGTTAGTTGTTTGATTATTTATTATCTACAACGAAATTTTGAGCCGATAGTCCGCGGACCAGTGGCAGTTCGTCCAGGGGTTCAGTGGTTCAGTGGTTCAGAGAACCCCCTAAGATAGTGAGAGAGGGAAGGTTAGAGTGAGCAAGAGGAGAGAAACATTTTATTTACCTATTATCATATTTAATGTCAGTTTGAAAAAGAGCAATAATAGCTTCCCACTGTGTCACTGTTGGCGCAAGTTGGTAACTATATTATAGTTCTTACTATTTTTGATAACAGTTCCATTAGGATGGGGGGGGGGGGGGGGGGTGACGTCAGAACTTGGGTTCCACCCCGGCCCGGGGTCCCCGGGGATATAACCTCAGCAGGCAAAGTTGACCGGGATGGGGGGGGGGGGTCACGTGACTGGGCGAAATTATTGGTTTGTTCCAACAAGTGGCGCAATGGATGCATCCATGCCCATGGACTGGTTACTTCGCAGAACCAGCTGTTATTTCCACAGCTATGAAGATTAGGAACGTGTACAAAGAGCAGTAACTGTTTCTCTGTTTCCCAGTTTTGCAACAGTGTTGCCAAAACACGTTTTTAAGGGAAGGGAAAAACGAATATTATTCTCAGTGAATTTGGATTGTAATCGTCAAATTCTCCTGAAATAAATCAAAACAATTGGAGATGGAGCAAACATTGCTCGAAGATTATATTATAATCGTAGGGTTTTTTGAACACCATGCTGGAAATAACAGAGAAGAAAAAGAAAAGGGAATGGGGCTGGTGCACGAGTGACAACAAATCGGAAGGTTTCACGGGGCCAGGTTAGGTTGCTAGAAATTTCGATCCGAGCGGCAGAAGACCGTTGTTTTGAATAGCGTACGGTGTTCTTTTCTCTTCTCTCCCTCCAAGACTATTTCTCCGACCGAAATTTCATTGCACCCACGCTTTTTAAAATTTAATCAGCTTTCACCTTAAAAGAAGAAAAGTAAGATCGGACCAACCGTTCCCGCGTTATAGGCTAAAATGTGCAAAGAAACACAGTTTGTTCGAAATTCGCCACTTGTTTGCCACGCCTGCCACTCCCTTATCAACGCTCAAATCAAAATTTCACACAGAAGAGCTGCGACGGGAAATTTATTTAGCTTTCACGAGAAAAAAAAGAAATTTGGAATCGGACCAATAGTTCTTGAGATACAGCCGAAAACGTTCTGAAAAACGTGCTTCCGCTGTCTTCAGGTCATCAACTAAAATGTTCACATTTTGGAAAAAATGGCCTATTTTCAAAGTGCCGTAACTCTGAAACTAATTGACCTACACAGCTCCGGTTGGGCTTAAATTGTCACACATTTAATGCCGTCTAATGCTTTGATAAAATACTTTGAAAACGACACCTAACTCGATCCCATAGCTAAAAGCCTTCAAAAAAACCCTCCCATAGCCCCATTTTAGCCCCATAGCGCCCCACGGGTTTGGGCGATCGGACTGAAAACCTTGCGGGCACAACCAGATGGTAAACTGAGTATTTTGTCAAAATTTCAGATTTAAAACAAATCCTGCTGCCCAAAACGGCCCGGACGGCTTATACGGCTTATTACGGCTGACGGACATTTCGGATTTGGAATGTAGACCTCTTGAAACGGGTAATGTCAAATTTTGAAGCCGATCGGAGTCGTCGACCTCCGTCGCGAAAACTTAGGTGTACCTACTATTCCAAGAATAATAAACCAAAACGGTTGGGGCTATCACGGAACATCCGGGCTGATTGATCAGGGCCCAAGGCCCTGGTGTTTTTGAGTGCGTTCACACAGAAATAATCATCAACCTAAAATGCATGTTTTCGGATGGGGACTCGTAAGTTGACTTAACGGTTATCCACAACTGAACCAAAACTCTAATCTTTCCTATCGGCTTTTTACTAGCCGCAATCCCGAAACAACGTGAAGTGCCTCTTCATCACTTCTTCTGACCCTATTACTTGGTCAACTCCAATAAGTTGGATTTGTAAGCAGTAGGTACTTTCTATTTGCTCTTGTACAGAACCATTTCTCGCAACACTAGCTCACCACGTTCGGCAGATCTAACACGCTTGACGATCTGTGCTACTCATGTTTGGAATGGGCATGATTAATATACCTATAGGTATTATAGTGGCGACCAAAATAACATTTCTACTGACCTTCATCCTACTACTTAGCAAAATTTGCTTATTTAATTACGCTTCAGGTACGCAAGAGAAGGTAAATAAGGCGAAACATACAAACGATACAATCACTTTGCTTAGTCCATTTCAGTACTCGAATATTTCACAATGAGTAAGGGAATGCTGATATACGGGACAAATAACCGCATCTCAAATAGGGAATCGTCAAGACACGGGACAAATTTTGTTTCATTTAATGAAGAAAGACGGTTGTAGCTATCATGGAAAATCCAGGCCCAGGGCCCTGGTGTTTTTGAGTGCGTTCACGCAGAAATAATCATCAATCTAAAATGCATCTTTTCGGATGGGGACTTGTAAGCTGACTTAGGCATTTTCTCGTAGCTCACCACGTTCGGCAGATCTAACACATTTCAGTACATAACCCAATAACTAAATACATTTCAAGCAATAACAACACTTACACTTACTGATGGCTGCTCCTGGAGCATAGGAGAATAACACAAATACACAAACTACACTGGACAGTACCCGAATTTTCTTTTTAACCCTTCCTGATGTCTATACGGCCGAAATAACCAAACGAATAAGGAAATACTACAC